>OU862888.1:25025000-30025000 GCA_917880725.1 Selenia dentaria | reverse complement strand
TGACGTCAAGGGGCCGAGTTGTAAAGTAAAACGTAGTATAAAACGTATTCGTATTATAATATGTAGTACTAAAACAAGTGACATTTATTAATAACGAAAGGTATCGTTTGTTATGTTGGCAGACTCGTAAGGTAGCTGTTTAAGATCATACTTTTTGATAGCACACGATATTTTAGAATAATTAGATATTTACAAATTTAAGGTTAGCTACGGTATCACTTCGGTTACTTATAACGTAATAGGCGTCATGTTATGTAACTTGTTATGTACAAGCTGGAATCTAATCCCAAAGACCACAACTCATCGAGCGGTTCAAGTAACTCGCTTCAAGCACCCATTTGTCCGTCACACTGGCCGGCTGAGGGCCGTCCGAGGGTCGTCCAGCAGTCGTCTAGTATAATGTCCTATTCCGTCGTCCCGTTTATTTGTTTTGCTCTGTCCCGGACGGTGTAAAACTGTCAGGGGCTGGACCGACAACCACTCGGTTAATTGTGTTTGAGATCTTTGTTAGGTAAACTATGTTTCCTTAGAGATTTGCGGGTAGGTCGGTGGTTTCAATGTTTATCGCAATGCCTATGTTATGCTGTTACTGTGTGTTTGAACTTCCAGTTATTTCCGTCTGCCCTGCGGGAAGCATTTCCTTACACGTTCCACAAAGCACCTCAAACTCAGATGTTGGAATGAAGACGGAGTTTAAATTTTTTCTAACTTAAATGAGAACTAACTTAAATATAGTCCTATTATATGCGGGGTAAGTTTGACTTTCATTCAGAAATGACAAGGAAGAAAGTACGTCAAAGAAGAATAAAATACATTCAAAAATATCTCATCATTTAAAAAATACTCATCATTTAAAAACAACACATTCTTTATTATTACGTCGTCTTGTGGTGCCTCTAATAAGAATCAAACTTTGGATAGAATATATTAAAAGAACTAAAGAAAAGGGGAATAGTTTGTAAAAGATTTCATTTATACAGGACTTTACTAATTTACAGTTTCTTGTGCGTAGTAGGCCTAATAGTAAGGTAGCTGACATGTTGAGCTAAAGATTCCAGGTTCAGTTCTAGCAGGAATTATTAATGTATAGTCTTATTAACTTATTTATACCTTTTTTGCAAATGTTGAAAACAATGATTTTTCTTGTGCAACGTAAAACTGCAAACTAGTTTATGTAATAATTAATTGCTTACTACAATTATTTTGTTACGAGGTCCGCTAAGTTAAAACATTTCGAAATTGTTCCATAAACAGGTTCTAGCGCAATTAGTAGAATACAATAGACTCTTTAGCCCTTTTTACGTTAATAGTTATTTTGTTATACGATCAAAGACATAACTGGGCAGAGGTGTACAAATACCGCAAATGTAGCGGTATGTGTACACCTCTTCCCAGCCTTCGGAGATGATCAAGTGTGATATTATATATGTATATCAAATTGTAACAATGGAAACGAAATACTTTCTTCAAATTATCACCACAATATTGAACCTCTAAACCTTAGGTTCTTCTAACGAAAAAACAGCATCTCATTTTTTCCAAGGAGTACTTACCAAACTCATTCGTATTTTTCGAGTGTACACGAGTGGCTTAACCTTACCGGATACAATAAAACGCAGAAGATGCGGATGTACTTAGGATTTGAATTCGGGGGTAGCAGTTCGAAATTTTTAAGCTATCACATCGAGTTGAATGAATCTATTTATTAAGAAAATATAATATACACTTACACAACACTTTGCGTATTTATAACATCTGTGTGCCAAGTAGCAAACCAAGGCTCCACCTAATACGAAAAAAGGAGTGTTTTTTAGATATAAAAGTATTCTACATTATGATGCATACTTATGCACACAATCTCTTACAAGCTCTTATTAAAAAAGTCTCACACAGAGACACTTTTGCATTAAATACATTTTGTATTTATAGTTTTCGACCGAGCTAGATAATGTTTGCTTCTTCCGGCATTTATAGCACCACAGGATAGAAGGATATTAGTAGGTATATATTATGTACACAAGTATGTACGAATTTTAGTAATTACCGTAAGATTAACGATAACTTACGCGTTGTCGATATCACGATCGGCACGTACCTATTTCAACTTTGGGGTTTGCCTAGACTCTCATATTCGGGGAACCGATGACGCCGATCGCTTCGCATATAGATTTTTTGTTTACCATAAAATACATTCGTTTCAGAAAAATCGATAATAGTATATAAATAGGTATGCCTCGCGTAGCTACTGTTATCTATTCTGTGATGTAGCGGTGCGTCGCGTCATGCGTTCGTTCTTTCGCACAATAGTTTTTAGCCGTGGTGCGGCGAATATGGGTTCATAATAATAAGACATATAATTTTTTTTTTCCTTCCGCCACCAGTTATCGATTCCAAACCACCGCATTCAATATAGTGTACTAATTAACAAAGACCTTATATAATAGATGGATGTATTAACAGAAGGTATACCTTCACTCTACGATGTATTGCGTTTTGAGAACAAAAGTCGATCATGGTATATATTTTCGTACGCCATTGTCATGCAACGGTTGGGCCTTAGAGTCCATATGAATGCACTCTAAGACCCACGTGGTGGACTTTAATGGGCCATAGGCTTCTCTCTGAAAGGAAATCTCGAATCCACCAGTGGGAGCATAGTAGGCGGGCTATGTATGCATCACACGATCCGGGTTTCTGCATTAGTAATTGAAATGTTTCCCCCTCCCCCTTTCCTGATTACATCTCTGCAATCGGTTCAACCTTTGCGATCGTAAAAGCAACACACTTTGTGAGGGTCTCTTACCCCGCTGTTTTAGTCTACTTTTTAAAAGATACGATTCTTTAAAAACCAAGCCTAGTTGTCTGTACGTACCGATGGTATATCGCTTTGTATTTGCTTTGGCAAACCATTTTCCGTAACAGTTTCGGGGACAATGGTCAAGCTCTTACATTCAGGAACAAACAGAATTTACAATCGTATCTCAAAGAAGTGTCTAAAAAGCGTAGCTAGCAGGTGTACCCTTTGTGTGCTTGATTAAAATTTAACCGAATAATAATTACATTTCTCTTCAGAACCTGACACAGGAAACCTTTTGGCCAAGTACACCCATATCTGTAGGAAGGCACCCCTCAACAAATCCTTATACGTATTCGTTACCCAGGGGGTGGTAATTAGGGGACATGCTAGGAGTACTAGGACTCTTCAAGTGTGTGTCTTATTAGGTACCTATAACTATAGTTGTCTGTTTTAACCCTTTGCGTATCAGAGACTTAAATTTACGTGAGTTTCATTCATGAATCTTTTCTTTTAATTCATCATCAGCCAGTATCAGTCCACTGCTGGACATAGGCCTCTCCTAATGCACGCCACTGAGCCTCTTTTAACTCTTTTAATTATCACGGGTATTATCATAAGGGTTAAGGTAGTGCATCGTAGCAAAACGGACCCGTGGCACTGCTTACAGTCGTTGTCGAGGGACGTGGTGGGGGTTTTAGTCGGTAGTGGGAGTGCCGATAGCATATGCCGATAAATGTGCAGAACTTTGAAGTTTAAGGCATGTGTTACATTGTTTGGAGTGGCAGCAGGAGCATGATGCATTCAATTAAAAAAAAGGTTACCTATTTATTTTGTCATATACAAATATATAAACAATTAAAATTTGAAAAATTTAATACCGACTTCTATTCTATTCAGTTATTGAAGTGTAACTCATAAACTACTCAACCGAATTTGATCAAATTTGAATGGGATCATACGGGAAGCACCAGCTTTCAAACAAAAAAAATTCAGAAGCGGTCGAAAGTTATGAGGTGTTACCTCAACATAAAAAAATATACAGTCGAATTGAGTACCTCCCCCTTTTTGGAAGTTGGTAGAAAACATATACAGCTTCTATAATCTTTATTTTTTGGACTCTGTGTTCAACTGAAGTGAATAAAGGTTATCAAGTCAGATATTATCTTGTGCCATTTTCATAGAAAAATCAAGACGTTTTTATCATGAAGGGCTCACCAATTCCAATTGGTTGCTTGAGGCTGGCATTCTATAAATAAATATCATTTATATTTGGGCGTGGTGGTTAGCTATGCATATCGGCTTGGACGAAATCGTTACGTCATTAATAAATAATTATTATTATTATTTTATTTTAAATTTGTAAACTATTTCATTTCATATTAATATAAGCTTCATAAATATATGTTCATGCTTGTTTACTGCGTTATGTATGTCTTAAATGTCTTATATGATCTGTTTTGTGTATATTATTAATACCATATAAAAGAAAAAAAAATACGGAAAGAGTTTAAGATATTTCAATGTTTTATTATTATATTTGCTGAATTATAATTGGAATTAAAATAAACACAAACTTTAGTATAAATAGATGCGACTATAAATTTATACAGTAATAATAAAATGAGAAAGTTAGCTGGAAAAATAGTGATGAAAAAATTAAAAATTTGACTAGGTCGATCTAAGGGCATTAAAACGCAAAAACAATATCAGATCAGTTGCTTGAGCTTCATTACTATTGTACTTTTCAAGCTCGAACACATTGGTATTAGAAGTGTTGTGCTAAATTTGTTTTTTCAAGTATCTTAAATACCATTCCACAGTCGGCTATAATTGAAAAATATATTAGTAACGAAGAAATAATAAACTACGGTGTACCACAAGGTAGTGTCCTCGGATCTTAATTGTTTTTGATATATATCAATGACCTTTGCAATATCTCTCCCAAACTGTAGAATAAATTACGTATGCTGACGAAACAGTTCTACGAGTTCATGGTCGGTATTGGACAGAGACTAAGGTTTTCACGGAAGATGCGCTAAAAGCTGTCAAAGACTGGAACTGGAAGAAAAACTGCAACCCCCTCACGTTAAACTAATCGAAAACTAAACTAGTCCCCTTCTCGGCAAACATTTTTTCTCGACCACCTTCCTTCTTCAGAATTTATGCTCATTCCTGCAGAAATAGTAGTCCCAGTGACGCTTGTAGCTGCGTTAGTATCGATTGCACTGAGTGCATTATGTATCTAGGTGTCATGGTTGGGAGTTCGATGTCTTGGAAGCAATATATCAACACAGCAGTCTCACCTATTCGAAAACTTATCCATGTTTTTAGAAATATACGTAACGTGGCTGAGTTCAAGTGTCTTAAAACTGTTTACTATGCTCTGGCACAATCGATATTGACTTACTGCAATGCCTCCTAGGGTGGTACTTACAAAAATTCAATGTTGCGACTGGAACAAGCGCAAAGAGCTGTACTGAAAGGTCTAGCTAAGAAACCAATTCGTTTCCGCACTGTTGAGCTTTATTTACTTTTTGAGGCACCAACAGTTCGGCAACTCTTTATATTACAAGTACTACATACATACTGCGTATGCACTCGCAAATTTTCTCTGACCCTAATATATTATATAATAAACGCAGGTCGGATATTGTTTGTAAACCTGAACCGTACGATGATCGCAAGTGGCCATTATTTTTACATTAGCTAACATCTTTACAATAAACTTAATAAAAATTTAAATATTTACCCACTGCCCCTACACAGTTGTAAAATTAAAATGCTAAAATGGCTCATAGCATTATCATACTCGTATGATTGTATTGAACTCTTGACTTCATAGGTTAGTACACACACCCAAACACACACACACACCACACTCTTACACGTCTCAAATCTTTAACGTATTTCAAAATAAGTACCAACCTCACAACATTGTGAAGTATTTAAAATATATCATATATATTAATAAACCTTCATATTTTTAAACTTATAATAATAATACTGTTGTAAAAGATAAACTTTGTGAAACCTATTTTTAATGTTTATAATATTTAATATTAGAGCATTGTATCTAGTAGGTTTTATGGAGAAGGGCGTTGCTATCTGAGACATTCTTCGTACTATAGCGGTTATCATTGTTCAATGTTTTTTGTTTCTTATGTTTTTCTGTTCCACAAATAAAGATTATTTAATTATTGGAGACACTGAAGTCACTCAACACCTAGAACACCGTTACACAACCGCATAAATGCGTAGAACTATATCTTCTCTTAGCGTTTTTTACCGGTTGTTTCATGGCGAATGTTCTTAAGAGCTTTTTTATCTTATTCCTTCCTCACCATTCCGATCCCAAACTACTCGTTCCGGCCTAGCGTTGCATCCATATATTGTTCCAAACTTTTTACCATGAACCAAAAATTTTGGCAGTTCCTACCTTTGTCGTGTAAGTAAAAATGCTCTGCCGGCGTTCGTATTTCCTTGCAGCTATGACCCTAGGTCTTTCAAGCGGGGCATGAAAAATCATCTCTCAGGAGATCTCTTCATAGGAGTGGCGAATAGTTCAGCTTACAACTGCATTAAAGCTGCAAGCTGCACTAATTGTCATTGCTTCTTCATTCCATCTTCGCTTTCCATCAGGTGACCTCTCGCCTATGGAAAGCAAAAATGGAAGAGTCACTTTGATGAATCATTTAAAAAAAAAAAAAAAATATTATGAGTCTGTGTTCACCCACAAGTGTGAACTGGTAATATAGGCTAGCGTACTACATCTTAAACCGCATTATTACCTAATAGTAACTTTCAAGCGTATGTCTCTAAAAAGTGTTTAGACTAAAACTATCGATAGAAGCACGGAACCAAACAGAAGTACCAATTTAGTCTCGATTTAAAGAGACTCAAATTATAAAAACTCAAGGAGGGTGACAGTGAAAGTTCATCCGGCAAGTCCTTAGAAATTTGCGAAATAACTGAATTAGCAAAACGTATTGGAAAAATCTGTGAACAATTAACTAATAGAATTAATTAAGTCCTTGTGTCATATGGTTATAAATTAAATTTAAGCTGACGGTATCCACAGATGAATCCACCTTGTACATTTCCCACAACTACTAGAAATACGGACAGGTTTACGCTTGTGATAAATTTATATGTATAATAATTTATTATCCCTTGGTACCTCATTATTGTTAAACTAACATTATTGCATACATTTCATTGAAGTATCGTTCAATTGATCTTAATTAGGAAATTGGAGTTTTTGATTTATATCTTTTATGTATTGTATATTAGTTATTATTATTTTTTTTTTTATTTAATTTTTAATTACTAACAATGTAATTTTTATTGTATATCTTTTGACATTGTATAGTACATACTAGTGATTTTATTTATATATATACAATAACAGATTAAAACATATCTACGTTCACTTTGTTTAGCTCTTAAGTCGATACACTACGTAGAGCACGTAAAGACGCTGACAACACGTAATCTAGTAGAAGTTAGTACTCCTTGAAACAACTTTGCATAGCGTATACACAGTGTAACATCTGAAAAAAAACACAATATCTTGACGACCATTTTAGTCTAGTTGGTAGAGAACCTTTTATGCGAAGGCCCCAGGTTCAATTTCTGGCTGGGAAATTATTTGTGTGATGAGCACAATTGTTCGTACTTGGGTTCAGAATGTTTACGATGTATTAATGTGTGTATCCATGCTTCTCGCGACACGGTGAATCCAAGTTATTGTGTGACGTTTATTTATGAATGTTTGTTTTAATTAGGAAAAAAATACGTTTCTTATCTATTATATAAGGTATACGTTAATTAGTGCACAATATTGAACGGGGTTGTTTGAAATCGATAGCTGGTGATGGATTTAAAAGAAAAAAAAACATATTTTTTTTAAATATTATGAACACTTATTCGCCGCTTCATGACCTAGAACAATTATTGTGTGACTGAACGCACCACACAATCCATCGCTACATCACAAAACAGGTAGGTAACAGTAACTGCGCGAGACATACCTACCCCTTTAGAATAGGTACAATTACGTACGAACCTACCTACACGCGAATGCGCCATCGTGCGTTCATTCGCGCAATGGCGCAATCGAGCAATGAATATTGGATTCAATATTAATAAAACATATGTATTTTTTCTTTCACTATAATGACCAGTTTTCGATTCCAAACCATCCAATTAATTATTGTGCACTATTTAACAAAGACCTTATATATTTTTAGCTCCGATACAAATGCTCTTTTTTGTCCTTTACGTTCATGTTGAGACTCAAAAGCTGCTATCCCTTTTTCAATTTTGTGTCAGGGCCTTAATAAATCAATCTTCAATACACGAACATTTTAAATTTAAAAAAAAAAACAGAATAACGCGAGACACTATCTAAAGTTACCCAAAATGTTTTATGGTAACCCGTATAACTGATCCCAGGGTTCAGCACGAACGAATTAAACACGGCTCAGAGTAGTTATGTAAACGTAGTGAGGTCAGACTACCTCATTATCTTTTATACAGTTCGTTAGGGGTAGTGTTACGCTTGGGAACGATGTATGTAATAGGCCTAAATGTTTGGCTTCTCGTTTATGGAAATAAACGCTCAGTAGTTAATTTTATCCGGGTTGTAATACGAGCTAAATTTTATCATTTACCTAAGAGTTGGAAGGTTATCTTAATTTCGGAACGACATGAAATTTGGGGAAAAGTGAAAACTTATTATTTAATGTCAATGCTTCGACGGTTAGTCAGTGTGTGTCAGACAGTGTCAGCGTTATAACATTTCCGAGACCTTTAGAGCTTCTTTTGTAAAATAAGTATGTAAGATTATAAACTGTCATGGCCACTTTACAAATGATAACATTATTTACGGGATTGTTACCATTCATATTTTTTGAATTTCCGACATTTGGGAACTTGTAAACGCCATGATCACGGATGAAGTGAGGAATTGCGGGTGGGTGAATGTTTACGAACAGACGAAACAGTCTACGCTCTTTCGCACTCGTTTATTATACTAGGCACTACTACTATTGTTCCCTTATCACTACACACAACACTGACTTTATAAGCTAGATTTTCGGGAATGGGACTGTTTTTGTTTTTACATAATTATACGTACCACTAGATTCCAGACATTCGACAGTTGAAATTTGAAAACCATCAATTGAGAATGGTTTTCAACTGTCGAATATCTGGGATGTATTTCATTTTGCGCATGTCAGTTTGTATTATTAAGAAGGGTTCTTTCTGCAGTGTGACATGTGTTCTGTGTGTGTTTGGGATTTATCTTCATGGTAATAGAATTGATTAGGCGTTTCCAACCAGACGGCACAGCATCGGCACTGGCACGGCAACGACACAGCGATAATTCTCCCTTGTGTCTCCATTGACATTGGCGCAACGGTCTTCAACTGTGCATGTACCGCGTAATTTTGTAAACTTTAGCCACGGTAATATCTATCTAATATTACCGTGCTATAACAGTGTGCATGAGTGTGAGAAGATGAAGTGTGGGGGAACGTGACGTGACTTATTTCATGGGATTTTGCAGAATGGAAATTGTATGTATTATTGAGCTATCAAAAGCCAGGTTAACAAACATCTTAAGGCTTCCATTTCAAACTTTTCAAAGAGGTTATAATAGAATCTTCCAAGTATCTGACTATCGTTAGTAGTTAATTCTAAATTCTGACAGCTCTAGATAACTTATTTGACCCGCGTTTCTTTGCTTTACTTTTTTGTTTCATAATATATACAATACAATACAATACAATAATACTTTATTGAACACCAAGCTTATAAAAGAAAACAAATAAGAATATTTTACAAAACAGGTTGTACAATGGGCGGCCTTATCGCTATAAGCAATTTCTTACAGGCAACCTTGGGATGGATAGAAATTTATATACATTAGAATTGGCGCATGGTGGTCTTAAATGGAAATAAATAAACAATTTTAACTTGTGCATAGATTAATTAAAAAAAAAATACATTGTTACCATATTACTTTTCAAAGTATTTCGTTTGCTCAGACACAATCAAATATATACATATAAATAACACATACATACACAGATTAGGTACATATATAATAATATGATACATAAATACAATACACACATACATACAATACATATTTATTATATACTCGTATATATATTATATAATATAAACATACCTACTATAGGATCAGTTAATAAATAAAGAAATTAGATTTACAATGCTATACATACAAAATATTCAAAAGTTATGACTAGCAGCCTTCAGACATGTAATGCTTCTTTACCATATTCTTAAATAGGTTAATTGATTGAGCGTGTCTAATATCAACGGGAAGAGCATTCCACAGACGGGCAGCTCGAATAGTAAAAGAATTTTGATAAAATGTTGTCGAGGAAGTAGGGGTTTTCAACTGACGGGTACAGGAAGAACGAAGAGAAAAATCATTAGAGAGATGGAGAAATTCAAAACGTTCTTTAAGATAAGATGGAGTCGGAGGGAAGAAAAGAATATTATAAAGAAGGGAAAGGACATGTAAATCCCGGCGACGTCGGATGGGTAACCAATTGAGCTTAGACCGGAATTCAGTTACATTCAGTTACTTGCGCAGACCAAATATGAATCTGATGCAAAAATTTTGTATGCGCTCTAGTTTATTTAACTGCTCCTCAGTTAAGTCCAGATAGCAGGCGACAGCGTAGTCAAGTATTGGTAGGAGGAGGGACTGTGCTAACGCAATTTTGGTGGCAGTTGGGAGAAAGTTACGGAGTCTTCTAAGTGATGCTGCTGATGCAAAAACCTTTCGACTGACTTCAGCAAGTTGAGGTTCCCAAGATAAATGACTGTCAAGGTAGACACCCAAGTTCTTGACCGTTTTGCTTAAGGATATAAGGGTATTGCCGTCAAAAATAACTTGTGGGAGGCAGAACCAGTCATCTTAGATATCATTCTGGAACTTCCAATTACAATAGCTTGCGTCTTTAATGGGTTTATGTTGAGACCATAAGATTTACTCCAGTTAGAGATACATTCCAAATCTTTATTTATTGTATCGAATATATCCTCAAACTACTCATCCAACGAATGACCAATGATATGTAATTTAACAAAATTCATAAAACTCCATTGTAGGGTTGTAGGATATTGTGATGCCTAGAAGAAAAATGTCCGTTTGAAAAATTCTAAATTAAATTAACATTTATTAAAATAGCCTGTAAAAACGTATAAAGTGCCACCATTAAAATTAAAAAAGACAGACGGCCTGATAAAGGTAGCAGGATGACATTGGAATCAGGCCGCTTCCAACCGGTTCTTATGGAAATTCGTTATTTCAGCATTGGACGTCCTACGGCTAAGAAGAAGAAGAAGAAAACGATGATGATGATGAATAAAGTTACGCCTAGTCGCAACTAAAAAGATTAATGAAATGATTTTAAAGAGAGATAAAAGCAATTTTATTTTTTATGTTTTTCATTGACCTTCTTTATGACCTAGTTGGTATGTCTATATTTACTTACAAACTTTTTTATCCATTTATGAAACACTAGCCGATACGCAGTGACACTTAAATATATACCTGTGGAAGAGCTGATCTCATAAAGCTTGGAACCCATGCCAACTCCTCAACAGCACACAAGATAATCCCGTCGTGTATGGTTGGACTTACTCTGATTAGCTTTTATAACTATTTTATTTATTTTTCTATTACTTCTGTTAGTCGAAACAAATGACAAATCAGAATGATGTTTCATTGGCTAACTTCTTCTTTATCTATGACTCAGTGTAAAGTATATGATAAACTTTTTTTAAATTCTATATTAAATGTTAGCTAAACCGTTTAACTGGCAGCCAACATTTAAATGAAATCTTTTCTCAGAGTCCTTCAGTCGAGTTGAGACCCAGTGCACGCTTGACCTGTATTTCCAAGCTGTCTCCAGTTTAAATAAAAGAAACTCTCACCAGGCTTGTTGACTTTGTGCTCGGTCGCCGTTGCCGCTGTAAACACATAGTTCAGTTTCTATTTAACATTTTAGAATGGAGAGAGATTTTTATTATTCTGTTTATTTTCGTTCTGATGTTTATTTGTTCGTCAGTAGAGTGTACGAGTATATTGTTTATTTAAGCATCAAAGGAATACAAAATTTAATCGGTTGTATGCCACATAGTATTTGTAAAGGAATCATATTTCATTATTAACGGTGTAACGACTGACTCTTTGAGACAATGAACAACTTAATTTTTGATTCTCACAAATTTATTAGTTGGATATCAAACCATTCAAAGTTAGCTGTGACTACCTACAGATTCTATTGGTTGCACCAAATTAAACCTAAAATGATTGAGTTCCAAATCTCTATAAGAACATAGATTTCATGTATTTCAAATAAAATTCGGGGCATTTATGACTAACATTCTATATATTTTTTGCAATATGAAAATTTTTATTTTCAAATACTACCATGTATCAAGCCGAGCAATACGTGCGTCTGATGCTCCTGCACATGACAGCTGCAGTGAGAACCAGAGTTATGAACTTACCTTTTGCATGGCACTGAACTGCATTGGTCTCACCGAGACTTTTTTATTAGTAGGTTTGACTTTGACCTTATGAGACTTTGCTTTATGAGTCTCGTTCGTCCCCGTAATTCCACTCGCTACAGTGTCCACACATTAATGGTTATGAGCTGTTGCTTCTCAGCAGAATCCACTGCAATGGTACCAACCAAAACGACTTCAAGCACAAAAGAGGTTTACCACCTAATAAGTCGGGTTTTAAGCCTCTTTACGATTCATATCCCAGAGCGAATATTCTTTATCTCCGTCTCCTCACTATCTTTAAAAAAAACACTAGATGAGTTTCTTTGATTACACATATTTTCTTGTGTGAGCTGTGTTAGATATATATTCAATTTGGTTTTATACTAATTCCATACTGATCTATAATTATCTATTATAAATACTGATGTTATAAAGAGGAAAGATTTGTTTGTTTGTTTTTTGTCTGTCTGAACTGCTTGTTCCCTGAATCTCTGAAATTGTTGGACTGATTTTAACGGTACTTTCACAGGCAGATAACAGCTAATGTTATAAAGGAGCAACTTAGGCTACTTTTATTTTATCATCATCATAATCATCCATCACCACGCGGGTGAAACCGCGGGACGCAAATAGTTCCTAAATAAAGTATAGCGCTGAATTTGTCGTTTTAGTAACTCCACCAAATTAGTCATCGTACTAACCCTAATGAAAGTCTCAGAACAAAAAGTGAACACTCTCGTAATTTATCTAATTTATTGCCTCAATTTGTCGACAGGTCATGTTCCCGTGCAAGTGATGGGAAACACTAGCGCGACAGTCGGGCGTCATGTAACGCTGTAACATGAGGCCGAGCAATTTCGTCGTGTACATCACTGGCCTGTTGTGGCTTAACCTGACACACGCAAAAATTGGTGAGTTGTGATTTGTTTAATTGAACTTAAGGCGCGGTCCAATCCTATTTAAACTAAACTAAATAATCCTATTAAAACTATTTACGATGCTTTACATAAGGTTGAGAATTGCTTACCAGAATGGACGATGTAATGCGAAAATTCAATTAAATACGTGCTAATACTTTTTATATATATTTCGTACAATCAAATGAATAAATTTTAATGATAAAAAATTCTACAGTTCACTACTAAATTTTATTGGGAATTCGAATATGATACATTCATTGAAATATATTTGCCCATATTTGAATAAAAAAGTTTTTTTCCACGAAGCACGTAAGAAAAATTGCAAAATTTAGGGAATGTTGTCGATTTTTTCTATCGAACCAAGTTTTCTCAATCGTGTATTGACACCATATTTCACAAGGACGTATATTCAATTTACACTAGGTTTTTTTTCGAACTTTGGTTATTAGGTTTAAGTGTCGAAAAACTAAGTTTTCGCGAAGTCGAATCATGAAATTTGGAACTCATTTCGCCTTAACTAAAATGTGGAAAATAAACGATGCTTGGTTTGATAACGTGAAACGTAATCTAAATAATAGGGCATCATTATATTAAATGATTAAGTATAATAACTAACTAAAGTATAATAAAAACTAGTATAAAAATGTAAATGTCTGAAACCTCGGACAAACTAAACCAATTAAACCTCATGAGAAGCGGTGGTCGATGGTTTAACCTGACACACGGAAATATGTTGAAATAAATAGTTTTTAATAAGAAAAACTTACTTCTTAACATGAAATTTAATATATTGAATAACAAATCATGACATCAAATTAATATTTTAATATCATGAATGATGCCTATATCCGATACGTGAAGCCAATGTTGACGTAATGCGTAAGCATTACGTCAACCAGTGGTATGTACATGCTTAACTTGACACACGAAATATCTTGTGAATGGAGATTTGTAAAAAAGTAATCAATTGCTAATAAAACTAAAGCGAGGAAAACAAACGTTGCTTGATTTGATGATTTCATATCATAAACTCATGGTAGCCGAGTCCATAGGATTAGTGATAAGAATTTAAATGATTAACCTACATTCTGTGTCTTCAATTATCTAACCACCGGTTTAATACATTTTATCAAAGAATCGTTCTAATCGACTTTTGGATGTTTAGGGACTTAAGCGAGGACCTTCTATTTAATCCAAAACTGAAAGGGTCTACTCCCTTGACAGATTTCAATTATCTCGCTTTCAATAAAATCACTGGTTAAATTTTCTGCTCATTATAAAAGTTCGTTTTGGTTACAAAAAGGATTTTTGGTTTAAGGTGTATAATAAAAATATTGATTGGTTCTTCTGTTCAACCAGGATATTCATAATCATAGATTTATTGAATTTGATATTGTGGTCAGGCTGATTTTTATGTATATTTAATTTTGTTATTTCAATACATTTGTGTCACTTCATTAGTATAAGTATAAGAGAAGTGACAATCAAGTAGGCATGTCAGAGTCACGGGTTACATTTCCATTTTAAAACTAAAACTGTGACAATTTGGATAGCTATAATGTAATCTATAGCATGCTAGAATTGGTCAGAAGTTACCACTAATAGCCAAACTTGGAACAGCTCGGAGAAGGCCTTTACCGTTAGAGGGGCTATACGTAACATAACAAAACATAATACACTCGAGAGCAATGAATCCGGGTCACTTAAAGAATCCTAAAAATCTCGGAAACTAAAAATGCTAGGTTAATGCAATAAATTGTATTTAATAGACAATGTAATACTCCTTAAATGAAGGTATTAAAACTTCTTAGTTATTGTAAAGTTATATCATAAAAAAATCAAATTTGAAAAAGGGCCACTTTCGAAGATGGAACTACGAAATTACAGCATTTGGTTTTGCTTTTGTTTGTAATCTGTTATTTATGTGGGTACATAAACCATGTTGATAGTGCTCTATATTCATTATTCAAGCTGAAATTATGTCGCTTACGCCTGAAGAATGCACCAGAATACTTACAATGCTGGAAACCGGCCGGAGTCAGCGCGATACAGCCAGGACTGTCGGTGTGTCGCTGTCAACAGTACAAAGAGTTCTCCGACGTTACGAAGAAACTGGTTCTAACCTACGCAGACCAGGAACGGGCAGAACCAGGTGAACCACAGCACGAGAAGACCGATACTTGGTGAACACCATGCTTCGAAATCGCTTTCTCACAGGAACTGAACTCACAAATCAGTTTCGACGCCTCGGAGGAAGTAACCCAAGTGCATGGACAGTAAGACGTCGGCTTGCTGAATCTAACTTAAAACCCCTTAGACCTGCAAACGGCCCTAAACTGGAGCGTGGGCATCGTATTTCAAGACTAAGATATGCCCAGAGCCACGTAAATTGGAGTATTGAAGATTGGTCAAAAGTTATGTTCTCCGACGAATCAAAATTTATGCTCTACAAGCACGATGGAAGACACAGAGTGTATCGAAGACCAGGGGAAAGATTCAAGCAAGCATGCATCGAAGAAAAAGTACCTTATGGTGGTGGGTCTGTACTTGTGTGGGCCGGAATTTCTTCTGAAAGTCGCACAGAGCTGGTGATCATAGAAAACGGCTCTTTAACTAGCGAAAGATATGTGGAAGAAATCCTCAATGATCACGTTGGTCCATTTATGGTCAATTTAGGTGAGGATGCTATATTTATGCATGACAATGCCCGACCTCATACAGGTAGGATTGTGAATGACTACCTTCAAGAGATGAACATTACTCGTATGGAGTGGCCAGCGCGCAGCCCGGATATCAACCCGATCGAGCATGCTTGGGACGAGCTAGGCAGATGCGTAAAACAACGAAACCCTCCCCCAATCACGCTTCGTGAGCTCAAAATTGCTCTCACAGAGGAATGGGAGAATATTCCCCAAAATCGTATAAGGAACTTGGTGTACAGCATGCCAAACCGCGTAAACGCAGTAATGGAAGCACGAGGAGGCAATACGAAGTATTAAAATTCAAGAAAATCGTAATAAAGTTCAAAAATTTCATGTTTCCTATTTTTGTTTTAAGGAGAGATCAGCAGTTTTTTTCTTTATGTAATTTTGTGTTAATAAAATGTACGGTGACTCATATTTTTTTTACTTTCATTTAAGGAGTATTACATTGTCTATTAAATACAATTTATTGCATTAACCTATCATTTTTAGTTTCCGAGATTTTTAACATTCTTTAAGTGACCCGGATTCATTGCTCTCGAGTGTATTATACATATATGTTGTATTTTTACAGTATTATTTTTTAAAGCACTAACGCCTGCTTAAGCGATCTCAAACATTGAAATTTATAGAGAGAAAAATTCCATCCTCGGACGGGATTCGAACCCGCGTCTTCTGACTCTCCGTGTCAGACGCCATTGACCAACTAGGCCACCGAGAATCTGGTCCGAGCATCGAATTTTAACTCACTATTTGACTAACCGTCTTGCGGGGACGGAGCGCCATCTATTGGACAGTTTAACAGTACCATCCAACCGAAAGAAGTATTATTTAGAAATACTTGAAACTTTCGTATTGACATCGCAGCCCTTGTAATTTTTATAGTATTACTTTTTAAAGCACTAACGCCTGCTTAAGCGATCTCAAACATTGAATATATGTTGTAGTTAAAACTTTTAACTAGTCACAAGGACTATTGACTGAAGACCTTCGCCTGTAAGACTTTTGGCTGTAAATCTTCAGTTAGAACTAGGTTTTGCCTTATTCTGGTGCTTCGCCGGCTGCTGTCGTGATACGCTCGCCCAGCCCGCGCGTCGTGTGGTCACCGTTAAACCTAATGATCTTCCTCGCTTCGCTCGACGTCACATCTATCGTGACTTCACTCTGACTAGATTCTCCGCGTGAACCGTGAATTGCTAGTTCTAGCCGGTATGATTATGGCTAAACCAAGTTGTACCTAACAATAGTTAAATTCCTCTAATCAGCTAAAACTAGGTGTAACCGCTCTTCTGTTTTTAGCTCTAACATGATTTTAGACGAAACTACTTTTGTCTAACCTGTGCAATCAAAACTAGTTTTGATTCATTTTGATAGTGAAGAGTACTTTTGACTGGTTAAGAGTTTTGACTGCAACATCAAAAATTTTACATATATACAGAAATTTTAATCATTATTTTAAATAACCTGAGAATGATTATTATACAAAATCATAATTTCAAAATATAACACTATTAATAATATCCTATTTTCATTAATCTCGTATGCAAATTAATTTTATAAGTTATTTAGTATTATGTAAGTGAAGTGAATAGACATGTAATTTAGTATTATTAAACATGTCTACATTATTTTGTAGGCTGGTCTTTCTGACCACATTTACCCATCAAAACGGACGCAATAAAATAAAATTCTTATCGCCCAGTTACTGAATTGTTGGCGAGGCCCCAGGGTTATTCAACAACCTCGTTATAGGCTCATCAGTTAATCATAAGGGTGATTCGCCCCACAAACTTGACTAACTATAAAAACTAAGTACAATATTTAATGTGTTACAACGAATGCGACAAAACACAGAACACGAATAAGAATCTTTTAGTACGCCTGTCATAACTCACTTTATAATATTCATGTACCTGAATTGTTAAAAGCAACACAATTTATTCTGCATTTATCGCATCAAATGATCGCGACAATTCACCTACAAAACATCCCTTTAAATAACAACCTAAACTGTTTAACCAACTTATTTGTACCCGTGCTTAAGCAAAAACATTATTACGCCCGTATTGTTCCAGGGTACTTTTGGCACATCACAGATCTCCATTATGACCCTTTCCACAATTCCCCGGAGTTCCATAAAGGTAAGTTATCTCAACAGCAGTTTGTTAATTATATTTACGAAGCTACAGTATAACATAATAGTAGCCTTGAAAACTCTCTTCCGGATTGTAGCTAAAAATAAAATAGGCGAGTAGCTGAGCCGTGGTTTTGTTTCCGTCCTTGGAAACCGAAATCAATAGTTGTGATATATTATTGTACAGTAAAAACGTATTTAGGGCGCTCCCGACAAGTGGTATACGACTGTACGTGTGTTCCTTTCCTTTGTTTTACAAGTAATGTTCAAGTAAAACTATGATTTCAGAGTTGTAACAAAGTATTGTATTATAAATACGATATTTTAACATGAATTTGTATTTTGGTCGTTAATCAAGAATCAACCACAGATTAGGCACAATAAGGCTTATATCACATAACATCATACTTATTAAAAGCTGCGCCCTCAGTTCCACCCGAGTGGTTATGGATGATGATGATTATGAAGTTATTCCTTATAACATCAGCTATCTGCCAGTGCAAAGTCTCGTTAAAGCAAGTCCAGCCGTTTCAGAGATTAGCCGGAACAAACAAACAGACAAAAAAGTATTTTATGTATGTACCGTAAATACAATTAGTGAAAAGCAGTAAGTACACATTATTTTTTTGTCTGTATAGATAGATAATTTTTGACTACGTGACCAAAACGCAAGGTATCAATTAACTCAGGTTTCTTCATTAAAAATGGATCATTACACTTAACACTATTTGACCGTTTCATTTATGAAAAGTAAAAAAAATTTTACCCGTAACCAAAGACAGTAGTTCTTTTCTACCGACTTCCAAAAAGGAGGAGGTACTCAATTCCACAATATGTGTTTTTTATGTTTGTATGCTCATAACTTTCGATAGGGTGAACAGATTCTCAAAATTCTTTTTGTTTGAAAGTTGGTGCTTCCCGTGTTCGGTTTAGTAGTTTTTGAGTTACACTCCAATAACTGAATAGAATGGAAGTCGGTATTAAAGTTTTCAAATTGCACTTGTTATAAAAAACATCATTGTAACTATATTTTGCCTATTTAATTCATCAGGCTGCAAGCATAACCGAGGCAACAATGAGCACAGTCACCGTAACGGGAGACACCGCGATCACACGTGCGACAGCTCCTGGCCCCTGATACAAAGCGCAGCCGCTTTCATGGCAGAGCGGCATCCTGAGACACTAGAGTTTGTGCTGTGGACTGGGTAAGTATGGGAGACAAATCTTTGGTAGGCTTGCAACAAACGATATAATTTACAAAGAGTGGTTTTTTGAGAAGGGCGGTCATGGCCAAGTCCGGAACCACGAGAGTTAGAGAAAAATCGTAAAAGGAGACATGCCCTCGATTTATAATAATATAATAACTGCATTTTTATTTTTTTAATCTTTTACTTTTGACGGAAATCGACACGAATGATTTTAAAAAAAGACAGCCTGTATTACTGAACTAATGGATTCTGTTGCTGATAAAGATCAATCTTCGCAAAGAAATGAATTACTAAAAAAGAAAGGAAATAGTATTTTTCTCTCTGTAACTCTCGCAGTTCCGGACTAAAACCCTCCTGTATAGTTAACGAGGAAAAAACAAATAAGTAGCATCTAACAGTGTTATAAAATTGACATCGTTTAAATCATTATCACCTGATAGTGCGTTGAGGGAGGCTAGGACGAAAATCTTAGTTTTGTAAATAATGACACAATAATCGTTTGAGACAACCACACAAGGTCTCCAGGTCCCAACGAGGCAGATAATACTATGGTAACCTAATGACTGATATTCATATACATACCCAGACATAGGTCAAATAGACATTGTCATGCACTCAAACGTTTGAGCTATCCGGTATCGAACCCAGGACCAGCGGCGCAGAAGGCAGGATCGCTACTTGTTGCAGCTTTGCAAATGCAATTTTTAGAACAGTAGAGCCCTTTGTAAATGAGTTCGTCCGTGAAAGTATTACCACTATGCCTTTTTCGTTCGTAAAGCAGTAATGTTTGCAGTACTGTGTTTTGATTTGAAAGATGGCCGGGGAACGGTGAGTGGGTGCAGTGCAGTTCATTTCAATGCTTTGCATATGACTAAGATTCCCAGTTTACCAAGATTTAAACCCAATCAAAAGAAAATATATCCACCAAACTGTACTGGGTCCACATAGTAGATCATGGGCCATACTTCCAGGTCTGAGTCCCAGTTGTGTGAACATATTGGGCTAGTTGTGTTGTGCGCATATAAATATGAAAGTTATTTTCAACAGAGACATCCTGTCTTCAACAATGGAACACCTAAGCGAGGAGGTTAAACTGGAAGCAGTCCAGAATATGACTGATATCCTCAGCAGGACGTGTAGCAGCCAGTTCGTTTTTCCAGCATTGGGTCACAATGATCCACCGCCATCGAGGAGACTGGTGGATATGTGGATGCAGTGGTTACCTACGGAAGCGCTGCAAACTTTTGAAGTTGGTAAGATACTGACGCTTTTTATGACCTAGTTCTTGGCTTAAAATGTAACCTTAGTTTTAATATCCGAAAAAAAGTCCCAGGATTTTAAAATTTTTATTTCATTAGTGAAGGTATTATACGTCACACGGCGTATGGCTTTTCAAAATTTATTAAGTCTCACCGTCTTCCTTCTACGTCAAGCAGAGCAATATTAACATCTTTAGATATGTTCGTTATTTGCCTACTATTGCATTTAGTCGAGTTATTCTTTGTATGGCAAGTTTTTTCTAAAATAACATTATTTGTACGTGTATTGATTTTTTTTATCTATATGCAAGTATGTGCCTTTGTTAAATATTTTTTACATGCAATACATATTTTTTCACTTTTCAAAGTGACATAATATGACACGTTTTATATTTAATTATTTGTAAAATAATAAGCCTCGCGTGTAAAAGTATTTTTAACAGACTTCAAAAAAGGAGGAGGTTATATATATATATTTGTTATATGTGTGTTTGCGGATAACTTCGTCGTTGATGAACCGATTTCAATGATTCTTTCTTTGTTTGATAGAGTATACTTACGTGGTGGTTTCTTAGATCAAATAATAAGATAGTAATATAATCAAATTCGGTCAAGCAGTTTTTAAGTTACACTCCAAAAATTTAAAAGTGTTGATGTATCTTGATGATATCATCATTGAAGGTGTATAAAAAAGTTAGAGGTGTGTAAAAAAAGACGTGTGGCACTCGGAGACTGCCGCGGTAAAGCTATTTCATAGCTGTTTTTACCAACTTATGCAATTATAATTATTTAACCAATGCCATCTAGAGGCGAGTTGCTGAACTAAAGAGACAAGCGCGATATTTCAAAAAGTCAATAAAAGTTCTGCTATTCATCGAAAGATGCCAAATCAACTTATGCAATTATCAATTATGATTGTTAAAACCAATGCCATCTATAGGCGAGTTGCTGAACTAAAGAGACAAGCGTGATATTTCAAAAACTCATTAAAAGTTCTGCTATTCATCGATAGATGGAGTTGGAGTGGGGGGTATTATTTTCGTTACGGAATTTCTGGATTCGGTTTCCACGCTCAAGGCCCGCGATAGAAGCTATGCAATAGCTTAAAAAATTGTCAAAAAATAGAAACGACTTCTACACTAAAAAGTGTAAAATAACTTGTCGAAGTCGGTACTATGCATGCAAT
This sequence comes from Selenia dentaria, assembly GCA_917880725.1. Lineage (NCBI taxonomy): Eukaryota > Metazoa > Arthropoda > Insecta > Lepidoptera > Geometridae > Selenia > Selenia dentaria. The sequence continues at coordinate 30,003,236 of OU862888.1, read as the reverse complement.
ATTGTGATAATACGAACTATAATGGTAACGACTTCGACTAGTTAATTTTCACTTTTTAGTGTAGAAGTCGGTTCTATTTTTTGATATTTTTTTTAATAATACAAACATCTTGTAACTGCGAAGACAAAATTCTATGTCCATTTTGACGAATTAATTTAAAAATATTTTTTTCATATTGAGTAGGTATTTAATAACTATATAAGTCAATAATAATTAAGTAACGTAATAAATAAGTAGTAATAATAGAAAACATAGTATTATATATTTTGGGGTAGAAACTTTGGGTCCGTGGGGTCTGGTGCATAGAAATTTTCAGGGACTTGGCCAAACGTTCGGTTGAAGCGTCAGGCGACCAGAATGCTGGTTTATATTTTGCACAAAAAATTAGCTTAGCTATTCAACGTGGAAATGCAGCCAGTATTATCGGCACTTTTCCTTTAACAAATGGTCTAATAAATATTTTAAGTGTCTTGTCTTGTGTCTTTTATCTTTGTAAGTATGTACCTTTTATACTATTTGTTAAAATTATTAATTCAATAAAAAATATTTATATTAATTTAAACTATAATAATATTTTGTTCGTATAATACATCAACATTTAAAAAATCACGAACGTCATTATGTATAATTTTACTAAAATTAAATGTGAATTAAATTGGAAATTTGAAATTTATATTCTGTAACTTGTTTAGCTTCCATTACATTACGGGTGTTGTCAGATTGACATTTCAATTGTTGTTCAAGTGACATGACAATTCACGCATTAATTATTGTAAGTGGTGATAATAATGATTTTTCCTTTTCTCCTTAATTCTATCTGTCCTATTTCTATTGAATATCTACCTTACACTCGTAACTAGAGTTATGCAAAAGTAAAATAAAGGAACACTTAGACTTTACCCGACCATTTACGGTAAAAATTGAAAATGCTCACTATACGCCTTTTATCTCACTAAACATTCCAGCGACTGAATGTAATAAAAGCTTTCTATCTCTTTGTCTCTAATTAAGTGACATTCAAGGAATTCCACTAGAGCTAACTGAGTCTAAAGAGTGCCACTAAGTGGCCCATAATTATATCAATTAAAGAAAAGCTTTACTGCAATTTATGATAGTAGGGTAACTAGTGTTGTGTGATTTAAAAACAATTAATAAATAATGGAACACCTACTAACTAGCCACTCGTGTTTCGTCGGATATTATGTGTTGAATCAGGGTATTTTCGGCTTGCACTTAGGGGCCTTAGTATGCATGGTCACCCCTTCACAGGCGCTGAGGCCCGGTTAAGATCAATCCGGGGCTACCGCTGGGGTGATATGGTGAATACTAGCAGGACTCCATTTCGCCCCACCTTGGCGGAGGACTGCTCAGTTCACGGGGAGGGTTTTATTAGTTTTGAGACCCACGTGCCCTTAAATATGTGTAAAAGTATTTACGGTCTCTGGTACAAATTTCGTAAATATCCATTTTGTTCCACCCATTTAAACTCATTTTCTTGCTACTTGGGCAAAGTAGAGGCAAATATTTTGTTTTGTTCGATGGTAATTAGCTTCATTTGAACGTAAATTATAGTAATAGTTCACTTTATTTCGAAATATTGTTTTTATTATAATATTTTATTGTTGCATTGTAAACATTTTACATCAATGTCCCAGTCACCGAAAATTAACAAGTGCTTCAACTAGGTATTAAAGTTTTTGGGGAACATATTATAGTTCCAAGTTTTTAAACTGACATGGCAATAAATAAATAAATGGTCACTAATGCAAGAATTAACTTTAGAAACGGGATATTTACCATGTATTCATCTTTGCAAAAACTGAAGAAGTTCCGAAAAAAGCTAGCGAGCAGATACCGTGAGTTATGTGTGTCGAGACCCAGATCGAGTTCCAAGTGACTGTTGTGTCATTGGTCTTAAGACGGAACGTGAAAGGAAGATGGTAGACCGTTTCGTCTGCTCATAACAACACCTGCCCGCAGATACTTCAGTTTACTCGTGAACATGGCGCATGCAACTGTGCCGAAATGTCGAGAGCTCACAATAAATGCAATACATGCTAAATATCCCGTTTCTAATGTTAATCTTGTAGTTAAACACCAAGTTGCGTATTCCTCCGGTTGGCAATTTTACTTAAACTAAAATGTACCACCATTAGCCATCTGATATTGAATTAGAAAGGAGGCCCCCCACATTGATAAATTCTTAAAGTATATTTTTATTTTCGGTAGATGACTATCGGTTTACTACTAAATATTACCACACGTGGTTACTATAATGACATGTAATGACTAATGTTACACACCCCCGCTGCTGGTTGACCCCGTCGGTCGTAGCAGGCCAAAGTGGTTCGAAATAGAAATTTCATATCCTCATGATTTTGTGTACTGGTCTGATTTCATAGGTGGATACTACACTATAGAGCAGTCTCACAGTAAACTCAGGATCGTGGTCCTCAACAGCATGCTCTGGGCGGGAGGAGCTGCCAGGACCGATGGTCCCCACAGGGGTCGAGATCAGTGGGAGTGGCTTGAGCAGATCCTTAGCAAAGCTAGGAGGAAAAAAGAAATGGTAAGTAATACATACTTTGAATTGGAAGTAGGCAAGTCCAGAGTGTATGAATGAAGCATCTTAGGCCACCTACTTTCTAGAGATTTTTTATACCTTTTAGTTTATCTTTTTTTGGAGCACGTTCGATCCAGATATTCTGCCTCCAGGAATCAGGAATCTGTAAACCAGTGTAATAAGGTTTGGCGAACACTGAATTAACTTGGTAAATATGATTAACAGTATTTCGTAAGTTTTTGTAGCCCTGTCCTACACTAGAGTAGTGTTACGCATAACTTTGTAAAACACCGAATGGTACTGCAACTCTCATGGATAGGAGTGGTTTCCACCAGGTACAAGACTTCCCTGTTTCGTCATTTGATCGTATATCGTGTGACCAAACCAATGTAACCAAATTATATATGCTAATTTATTACCCATTATTATTATGTTTTTTTATTATATAAAAGTGAACATAAAGAAATTCATTTTCGTGTACTTTTAAATCATTTTTTAAACGGTTGACTAAAATACGGGGACAACTTTGTGCGAAAAGTTAGCTTTGCCATCCAGTGTTGCAATGCTGCCAGCACATTGTCCATTTGACCTCACTTTATGGGGCTGATAGGTTGGATATTTAAAATATTTACTTCTTTATTTATGTTATTTCTAAAATAATATTGTTATAAACAAAACCTATTGAAATTTCGTTTCCCAGTATTGCACATATGTCACATTCAGGTCCATCAACCAATTACTATTTATCCTAATTACAAATCAATACAAATAATAATTGTACCTTACTATCCCCAAAAAAGCTAAGTCGTATTTTTCCTTCACAGGTCTACTTAGTAGCACACGCTGGCCCAGGAGTAGAAGAAAGACACAATGCTGGAAGCTCATCGGCTGCAGGGGGTGGAGAACTGACTCCTTCAGCCAATGCCAGGCTTCTACACGTCATCAGAGCCTTCAGCGATGTGATTGCTGGCCAATTTTATGGACATCGGCACGCTGATACGTTTAGAATTGTTTACAGTGAAGGTACACTCTGTCACACATACGTTTTATCCATTTTGAAACGATGATAGTCCAGGAGTGACAAGGGTAGGCCTTGGGATCAACCCCCATCTCTGGCTTGAGCTTTTGATGAAAGTACCATCGTGATAAAATGCATTACATGGTGGTAGGGTATTTCTATGCCCGCTTGGCTAGCTACCATCTTCACGTATGAAAAACTGTCGCTGAACACATACCAGTGTGTCCCAGCAGCTGTCCATGAGAGCCAGTCGCTAATTAAGGTCTAGTGTAATAACCAACTTCGACCGTACAATATCTGACCATAAAATGAGATAGTGTTCGAACACTATATACGCTTATCACTGCGCCTATCCAGTATATAAAACAAGTTAAAAGTTTCACTTATTTAGTTTCCGGCTCTTTACTTTTCCTATATCAAGGATCGTACATTATGTAAGGTTAAAAAAAATAACTGACCCTATACTTAGACATGGAACCTTAGATCTTGTTGGTTTTAGTTTAAAAAGTAGTTTGAATTAGGTACCAATTCAACTAGCACTTCTCCTGCAGTGACTTTACCAAAAGTCTCTCGCTGCTTACCAAAAGGTTATATGGCTCTATCTACTAACGTGCGTTTTTTGTCCCCGACCATCTGATACAACCCACCAGATTTTTTTAAAGTAGCAATCAATGGCTTCAATGGTCACCGTTCAAACTTATGTACCATTTATTTCACTAGATTGAAAAAAAAGACAGAAAACAAAGAAAGACAGCCGATTATCAAAGAAAAACCACTGATTATGTTTATAGAATGTCTAAAGAAAGACGTAATACATTTTTGTTTATTTTCAGGACGACCAGTATCATGGGCACTATTGGCACCATCAGTAACGCCAAGAGGAGCTGGAAGTATATCAAATCCAGGATTAAGACTATACAAATTTGACTCTAATACGGGAAAGGTAATACTGAAAATTATAAATCTTGAATTACTTTTTGATATCATGTTTGTTTTATACGGTAGATGAAATGAGGATAAGACATATAGCAAATAAGTTATAATTATGGTACGGAGACCAGAAAAATAACCAAGTGTAATCAAGCTACGAGTATAATACTCAGATAACATTACAAGAAGAAATGAATCAATATGAATTACTGAGGTATAGCTTAAAAATGTATCAGTATAGTAGAAAATAAAAGATTCATAAACTTTTAATACAATATTTTTTTTGTTCTGACAGTAAATTGTGTTGTAAAGATTTAACTTAATAATATGTGAGTATTGTATTTATAATTTTTGATTCATCTTTATTTTCAGGTTTTGGACTACACTCAGTATTACTTAGATGTGACAAGTACAAGAGGAGAAATTCACTGGGCTGTAGAATACAACTTGACCCAATACTACGGACTAAGGGAAATAAGTGCGGTATCCTTGGACGCGCTTGCTGACAGAATAAGGAATCATCATGACCGCAGCGCATTCACAAAGTAAGGCTTCAAGTATATAAACTGTAAATTTATATCTTCTTGTTTCTTGATGTCTTGCATCTGACGTCATCCATTTCACTAAATCACAAATATTAACACTGTATATTATATTGTGTGTTTTTATAATATGATTTATAAAGCACTAACGTTGAGACAAGGGGTGCTAAGAATATCCGGCAGACGGACGGCCACCACCCCCAACAACCACGGCTGGCCCTGATAACACACAACATATGCACGATGAGGACAAACGAGAAGACCATAGACCACATCCATACGCTAGGGAAAGTTATACAGAAGACTGAAGAGTATAATTTGCCTCTATGATTAGCGTTTGTGGACTATGATATGTGGGCAGTGCTTGAGTCTCTCCTACGGTACCGTATTTACTATCTTTATATTTAATTGTTAAGGTGTTTGGTATAATAACGCCAACATATGAGTCCGAGTACAGGAGCAGAGTTCGAAAGCAATTCCATTGCAAAGAGCGTGAGAAAGGAAGACTTAATATATTCGAAACTGTTCACTACTGTATTGGAAGACACCTTCAAGCTCCTGGAATGTTAAGGACTCGGCATCAACATTAGCGGCGAATACATCACGCACCTTCGATATGCCGACGATATTGAAGTCATGGCAGAATTCATGAAATACCTTATCTCAATCTCTTACAACCACTCGAAGGCCTCCATCAGTTTCCCAACGGGTAGGCCATAAGATAAACATGAACAAGATAAAGATTACCTGATGTCTATTTGTTGTTGTGCCTACTCCAGTATCATAGGAACTCAGTTCTTGAAGTTGTTGACGAATACATAATCCTAGGATAGTCTAACTAGGCAGATCCAACTTCGAGAAAGAGTTCAATCGTCGAATCCAACTCGGCTGGCCGGCTTTCCCGGAAACTTCACGAAGTCTTCTCATCAATAATACGTCAGTACCTCAAGACAAGAGTCTTTGACCAATGTGTGTAACATATGGCACTGAAACGTGGCCACTTACGTGGCTTCATAAGCAAGCTCAAAAACGCACGAGCTTGGAAAGGGCTATGCTCGGGGTTTCTCTACGTGATAGAAGATAAGCCAGTTAAAGTGGCAGTGGGCAGGGCACATAGCACGCGGAGCAGATAGCTGATGCGTCCGGATGAGTGCGGGTTCTGGAGTGGAGACCACGGATCGACAAACGCAGCGTAGGTTGACCGAGGAAAAAGATGGACAGACGACCTGATAAAGGTCACAGGACGACGTTGGCTGCAGGGCGCTTCGAATCAATCCTTTTGGAAAATACATATTATGTTCAGCAGTGGACGTCCTACGGCTGAAATTATGATGATGAAAGTACTAACGCCTCTGTAGCGCAACCAAACTCTCTAATAGAAAAATACATTATATTGCGCTTGCAAAAAATAATACTACGAAAATAAATGAATCATTTAGGTTCAAAGTCTTAGCTTTTTGACACTTGTTTGTTGAAAACTAACTTTTCGTGAGTTACCATTATTATTTAAACAAAACCCTGAGGGTAATAAAAGCCTGTCCAGCAAAAAAATTGCCTTTTTAATTACTTATAACTGAGCGCTTCCGTACTTCGGCCGGCCTGAAAACTTCGTCACTAGGTACTAGCTGGCCACTTCCTTATCCACTAAGCCGCATATTGGATTTTAGCCCAAACACTTCTCAGTGAGACGAAGGCTCTCAGAAACGGGAACTTATTGGATTGATACCTTACTTTTTAATCAAAATCACTGCACTAGCCTAAAATGTTATAATGATTAAAATTATGACAAGCTATTTAATCATATTTATTTATCCCGTACAGATATATAACAGCACTTCGAGTCAGACATGCCCCAGATATCTCAGAGTGCGACACCGCATGCGTACACGTCCACTTCTGTGCTATCACCAGGGCAGACTATCACGAGTTTCGCGCATGCGTCCGCAACCCAGCGTCGGCGCTAGCGTCGCGCGCCGCTCACAACTCAGCCGCCATTTTTCTGTACGCCGTCTTAATTTTTTTAATATCATCCTAGAGCTCTTTGGTATTTGAATAGTTTTGTTATGTAATACAAATAGATGTCACCGCTATAAAAATAAAACATGACGTATCGACAAATCAGTTGACGGACCATCCTGTATCGTATAAATGAACCGTAAAAGTAGGTTACAATACAACATTTTCGTGCTCAATGTAATATTCATTTCAAGGTTTCTATTTCCAGTAACAATTTTACGTGCTGCTTTGTAATTAACAATTGAATGTGTCAAAATTTTAAATCAATTCTATTTGTAGGTAATTACATACCGCACGGTATAACAACATTCAATTTACTCGTAATTAATTGTTAATTTTGTACATATCAGTGGTGATTTAATTATAGGAGTAGGATGTTATTAAGTATATTTTATAATTATTGTAAAATACATTATACATGCTTTGATTTTATAATGTTATTTGATTACAAATCATAACTAATGAGTGTAATTTAGGCATAGTATGTATGTTATTCGCTAATTTGATTGTGATACATAATTGAAATTTTGTATATAAATGGTTAAATGAACTGAAGGATCTGTGTAATAAACTGAAACTTATAACAATCGTGTTTTATTTACCTTAATTGTAGAATTCTGTGTGTAAAGTCTCCCTATGTACTTACTCTTAACTTACTTTCTAATGAAACCACTTAGGTAGGATAGAGAGAGATATACCCAGAGAATAGAAAACTAACCAAAATATTTATAATAGCAATTCCAGACATTTGAACTAAGTTTTGTTCAAACTGTTATGACACCTTTAATAATAGCTAATATATCATTTTTGCAAAAAAACGATTAAAATATCAGAACTTAAATATAAAAAATACATATATAGTGTCACAATGGGCGGCCTAATCACTAAAGGCAATTTCTTCGAGGCAACTAATGCTGATAGGTGTGGCGGGAGCACGGTCATCGACACGGGCTTAAGTCCCATTCAATAAATTTATTTAATTATGTTTGTGCCCTAAACCAGTTTCCTTTTATAAATTTAAATTTAATCCACCAACGTCGTAGGTAATAAGTCGTATCATGCAAAACGTCGTCATTAGGTACCAGACGAAATAATGGTTTATTAGTTACGTATATTTTTTTGGTATCTAACTTTAGGGCTGACATATATTATGTTTGTATTCCGCTTTTATGCATAATTTTTCGTCACGCGTTTTATTATGCACAAAACATCGGTCACATAGGATTTTCAATGCCCTTCTTTAATCCTTCCTATACCGTGATAAAACAAAAGATTTATGAATGAAACAGACGCAAAGGGTTAAGCGGCTCTCCACATGAGAACGTCGATAAAAACGATTATTTTTATGTTTACACTACTTTTTAATTGTTTGATGAAAATAAGGTAATTAATAAAGTTGGAACTGCGTTAAAGAGCGATGCGGCAGCCGGGCGAGCGAAACGAGCATGCCGCGGCAGCGGCCGGCGAAGCGCTCGAAACTAAGTAATTAATTTATTTATTTATTTATTAATATGAACGCATTTGAAATTATACATATTATTAGTTCTTAAATGAAACAAAACAAAGTAGCTAATGAAGTAATTATTTTAATGAATGTGGCTTCAACATTAGGCGAGGTTATTTTTGCAGGTAGTTTTTTAGAGTAGTGCACAACAAAAATTACCTACCCACTAACTATCTGAGGTACCCTTTATAAATAGGTACTTGTAAACAAACATAACAAATAATTCGATAAATGTATCGAATTATTTTTTTCGAGTTTGTTATTTTTTTACGCGATATATTACGCGAACGTTTATCTTGTAAAATGTTACAAGATTAACGTTCGCGTAATATATGCTTGTAATATGATTGTTTCTTAAATAATACATTTATGAAATAAGAGGTTTTGGAAACAAGCTGTACTCGAAACGTTATTTGTAAAATGAATAATTTTTGTTAGTTTTAGAAATGCATGGTAAGTATACGAAACGCTTGTTTTAATGTAATAATTTGTCAATCATTAGGGAACCTCCTAAAGCACGTACATACTTGCACGCAGAGACAATTATAAATAATATTGTAGTTCGACGCAATAAGCTTTCGTTAATTACTATTAACCAATACATAGTTCTTTGCGTTGTTATTTCGCTAAAATCTTGTTTTCAAAATTGTATAACTTTAATAAACAATGAACTCGATACCATAAAAAGATAAAACAGCTCATAATTTAAGTTTTCAGCTACCGAACAGATAAAAATTTATAAAAATATGTTAAGTGGTTAATTTACTATAAAATATTAACAATCATCCCTTTTCCGAATAACATTTCGTTTCATGAGATAAAACATATAACTTACAAGTTTTTATAACGTCAGTTATCACTCTGTCAAGTTTCATCAAAATCCATTTTGCAGGTTCAGAGTGATACGCGTACAAGCGGACAGATAGACAAAAACTATAAATGATATGTTTTGGCCTATATTTCCGCAACAAAGATTATAATTATGAAAAATTTTGTAATGTTCTATACATTTCACAAATTTTGTAATGTATAGAATTGGGTCAGTTACAGTTTTATTATGTGTATAGGTAGATACAGAAGAAAAAATTATAGATTCTAAGTATGATCATCGGGTACCTTTGTCTTCAATCACAGGGGGAATTTGAAATAGGATATTGTTTTATTCTTGATTCTATCAAAATAATCTAAAAGTAAATCGAGTTTTTGCCCGACCCATAATTGAAACGGAACCTTTCTAGTTAGGCAGTCTATTTCAGCACAAAGGTATATATTGCTAACGAATGCTTTATTGAGTTAGAACAGGGGTCAGCAAGATTTGCTATAGCAGGGCCACAAATGTCAGAGTGTCAGTGCGGACCGCACGTATTTTTAACCGACTTCAAAAAAGAGGTTATTTGTTCGATTGTATGTATTTATTTTGTGTATGTTCACCAATTATTTCTCCCCCATTTGTGGATTCTCGAAATTATTTTTTTGTTTGGTAGAGTATACCTATTTTCGAAGTGGTCTCATTTAAATTTCATCAAACTTGGTCAAGCTTTTTCGAGTTACACACCAATAACTGAAAAGAGTTACGCCTATCTTGATTATATCATCCTTGACGGTCAATGACAATCGATCCCGTAAGTAGCAAGGGTCACTAAAAGTAATGAAATTTTTTTAACCTAAAATGGAACCGACTTCAACAACAAAAATTGTGAAATAACCTCTTCAAAATCGGTACCATACGCACAATATTGTGATAATAGGTACTTTTGAGCTAACATGGTTTTAATTGAAATCCTAGTAGATTTTCACGATCTTTTGCTCCGTTATTTTTTGCTGGAGGATCTTAGGCTTGCGTGCCGCACCGAGTTGCCGACCTCTGAGTTCGAGAACATCGTTATATCTCACGAACTCGAATACGGATTCGATAATTCCGCGACAGGGACGTAACTAATGGATAAAATGGATTAGAATAGAATACATGTGAAAGTCTCCGACGGTAACGTTTGATTGGAACAAATTAAAGACAATTTTCATAGCCTCTGTCATCAGCATAGTCGAGAATGGGAAAAAGGAGAGATTTTGCAAGTGCAGCTTGGTAGCAGAGGGTAAAAAGTTACGCAGTCTGTTAAGGGAGGCTGCTGATGCAAACATGTTTCGTGCTACAGATTGGAGTTGTGGTTGCCAAGACATACAGTTACCCATGATAATTCCCAGGTGCTTAACTTGAGATGATAATTTCTTCTAGAGACTTCACCATTAGGACTTTCGTTTTAATTGAATTTTGATTCAAGATCAAATTAAATTTCAATACCATTTATGCAGTACATACATCAAAGAGGCAGTGTACTTTCTGATGCACGCTTGACTAGATAACCATCGTCAAGATTGAAAGCTGTTACTGAGCACCTAACTAAGCCTTCTAGTAGGTAATGCGTAACTGTCCATATGAGCCAGTTTACATTGTATGTGAAAAAGAGAAACGAATTAAACGGATCGGACGAAACGGAAACGTATATCGGAGTTTTCTACGAGTTTCAAAAAGGTAGCAGTAAATAAAATTCAAACAACACTCGTCAACTCGTAATATGCATAATTAATTATCCTGAGTGACTGATTCAATAACGAAAGCTTCGAATATAACGTTATTTAAATTGTGAAGGACTGCGGCATCAATACCAAAGTCAAGTGTTTATAAAAAAGTATTATTTCGGTTAAATAAAGCTTATGTAACTATTCGATGGATGTCACTCTATCCCCGTACGACGACTAAAGGCTATTATTAAGACCTGAGGGTTATTCGCTACCGCTGTGGGTAGCGAAAAATACCACGCGGAACTCGATGGGTAAAAAGTATGAAGTTCCATAACTGCAGCGAAACTTGTACCGCCTAGTGAGGCGGTATTTTCTCTTGTTTGGCGAAACTACGAGTAGTTTCGCCTCCCTGCTAACCGTTGCCAACGAACATCTCTCCCGCGCGCGGCAGAGATATCCGCTTTGGTGTGAAAAGTGAAATTAACGCATACCCTTTCGGATTTCTCTATCGCTCGCGGTAGCGAATAACGCCCAGGTTTGAATAGGCCTTTAAACCAATTAGAGAGATACATTCGACGCTCGGATGGATGCCTCCGTGGCTCCGTGGTTGTGGTGTCTGATACGGATAGTCAGAAGACGCGAGTTTGAATACTATCTTACGATTTAATTTTGCTCTCTTAAAGTTCGCAAAAAGTTCCAAGAGTACGTGTCAAATGCCGCCACCAACTAGGGATTTTCAATAATAATCGATTTAAATTTCAATCGATTATTATTTTCTTTAATCGTTTTTTAATTATTGATTTTTAAATAATAGTAACCGATTTTTAGAAAATCGATAATATAAATTGCGTTTATAAATCGATTTTCAAAAACAGCTCGTACCTATGCGACGAATGAAAAATCTTGTAGTAAGTTTAAATTTTATAAACAGCGCCTTCTATGCATTGAATGAAAAATCTCGAATTAAAAACAGCTAATTGTTAATCAAATATGTATAAAATTAATAATAAAATTATTTATTAGATACAATCAAATAATCAGATCAAATTTAGTTTTTGAGACAATAACTGTCATTTTGTTGGGAAGCTCATCATTTCATTTTAATTATAGTATATAAAACGTATAATAGTACTCAAATTTGTATCAATAATGCTATTTGGTTTCCTGATTTCTTACCTTGAAATTTTAAGGAACATTGCCTTTGATTTTCAGTTTTGAATTGGTTGTTTTTTTATTAAATATTTAATTATATATTCATATAATTTTATTTGATATTTTATCTGGTAAATTGTTAATATGAATCTCTTAAGTATTATTAGAATATGAAAAGCATGTACTCTAAATAATAATAAGATATTTTTTTCGCAGCAATCGATATTTATTTTTATTAAAATCTATTTTTAACAAATCAATTAATTTAGAATAAAAATTTTCGTCGATCGATTTTTATTTAATCGATTCTTTTCCAATAATCTCACATCCCTACCATCAACGCAATCCGTTCGAACATTAAAAAATTAACTCTCTGTGACTACAGAGAGTATGACGAGTGTATGGGGACGAAGCGGCAACTATTGAATTGCTTGATAAGCTTTATTCAACACATACAAGTCTTTTTACAAACACTTAACTTTCAGATTGTTTGCATAATTATAATTACAAATATTCTAAATTTGAATCGGCCGCCTATGCAGGATGGCCGATGACAACTAGTCAGAAGTATAGTACTCAAAGCACGTTTAATTTCTAAATAATGTCCTATATCATAATGTTATATTTTTTTGTCGTTAACTGTCTGTCTTGGTTTGTACCACATATAAGCGTCGATAGCTTGAAGCTGGAATATGAAATCACTACTGTGTTAAGTTTTAAAATCACTGCAGTTAGTTAAATTGGTGGATGAAGCTTATGAGCTACGTCTCTGTGTCTTAGTGCAAACATTTCATCATCATTCAACCGTAGAGGTCCACTGCTGAACAACTGCCTCCCCCATAATTTTCCATAAGCACCGGTTGGAAGCGGCCTGCATCCAACGTCGCCCTGCGACATTTATCAGGTCGTCTGTCCACCGTGTTGGTGGACGACCTACGCTGCGCTTGCCTGTCATTGGTCTCCATTCCAGAAACTTCCATCTGTTCTGCGTGCTATGTGCCCTGCCCACTGCCACTTTAACTGCCTAGTCTTCTGCATCATCAGCAAACATTTGAACTATGATAATTTAAAAAAAGCGCAGTCATCGCGCCACACGTCTGTATATTATTACGGAACTTTTCAAACATTTTATTATAAAAATACACCTACATACTAGATTAAAAATATCACGCCTGCTCATCTGGTGACGAAATTACCGTTTCATTTCTTGAGAGAATAAAACAACTAAACCCTGTCGGTCAAGTAGAAAGTAAACCGTAATGCGAATATACACGATCAATTGTGTCTATAAAGAGAGTCTATTGAATTGAAAGTTTGTGATGACTTACGAAAATGGTTCAGAAACAATTTTCTCTCTCATAATCGTACATTGCAATAAAAATAAAGTACACATTCGTCCCCATTGTTACATCGAACAAAACCTTCCATCTCCTACGTCCTTTTGTTATAAATACCGGCATTATCGACCCTTCAATATATATTCACGCAATAACGAAACTCAACATTCTTATTATGAATATTTTTTCAGAGGGCCAACCTAGTACTAATCTGTGAGGTGGCTCTAAAACGGTCGAGAAAATAGGTCATATTGTACCTTTCCGCGAAAGCTGTACGTCTCACCATTTTAAGTTGAACCCTGCGAGTAGGGTTGTCCCCAGAAAATTAAAGAGAAGCGTGATAAAACGACGTCCACAGTTGAATGGTTGCGAATAAGTTTATGCCATACGAATGCCTCTCGATGACTGAAAGGGTTAAGTTCGGGTGGAGAAGTGGTAAAATGCTAGTAAGCATTTATGGGTCGGAAAAAGGCATGAAAGAGGGTTCGTCACTTTGAGAGCCTTTTGTTGTCGAGAGTGACATGTGAGGGATGTAATGGTGACAAATATTGCCAGGAATATGGAGGTATATTTTTTATAATCATACCTTACCGGATAGTTTTACTCTTCAATAAACACAGAAATGGATTCTACTTTTTTACTGGAAATTTCGTAATAATTGTTTGTGGTATGAATCAAATACCGTTATCTCAGTTCAATACAAACTGTATTCCACTCTTCATCTGGAGAGATTAGTTTAGTTGCACTTATCGAATAACACTTACCCTTCTAACATAAATTTAAAATCTTCCACACTACTAACATTAACTTCGTGGCAGAATACCTAGAATTGTACCAGTTTTACTTACCAATGTGGACTTTGGCTACGTTCCGGAAAGCGCCGAAATCACTCGCGGCGTTCGCACACCCTTACAATCCCTTGATCATCGTGAGCGACTGAGCGAACTTGATACGTTAGCGATGACGACTCCAAAAACGCTCACACCGCGACTACAACGCTCGCGGATCGAAGGTGGGTTTATGTGGTCTTTGCGAGCTGTCACTGTCAACCAAAGGAACGGAAAACCGGGGCGCTAGAGTTGTGAGCGTAGACGGCGCTTACCGGAACGTACCCTATGTATTCTTATTCAATAGTTCTAGGACTTAGTGAAGCTGTAAATAACTTGATTGAAACTTTCGTAAGTATTACACATTTTAATATTATTTTGACGGTTTAACTTACGCAGTAGGTGTAGTCGAGTATCTCGACTATACCTAATCGATGTCAAAATGTTAGGTATTAAAAAGCTGTAAGTACTTATATCCTGTCACATAACGAACAAATTACCTATAACTTTTTTATTATTAAAATTTGTAAATAGTAATTATAATAAATAATTATCCAAAGCTATTGTTATCAAACTTTATCAGTTAACTAATTAATAACTCAATAAGTAGGAATGAGCTTATTATCCCGATCATTAATACATCGTTGCGGTGAATCCCATATTGTCAGCCGAAATATTTCACTGAAATATTTGCAATCCATAAATACAAGTAAGTTGAACCTATCTATATTTTATAATGTACTAGCGACTGCCCGCGACTTCGTTCGGGTAGTAGGGTCAGCCTCTGGCCTCGCCATAACCTCCCATCTTTGCTTGGCTTTTCTATTATTAGAACCTTATCCTGACAATAACTTAAACAACAACAAAATAATTAGCAAGACTGTTCCATGCGTTCTCAAGTTATAGCGTGACCAGGAAAAATAGGGGTTCATTTATATGTAGATTATTATGTATTATAAGTAGGGCGTGTAGTATTACAGTATTAAAGCCCAAGCTTCGTTATAAAACGTATGCAACCTATTTAGTCTGATCCTAGAACCGGTCAGAATGATGCTCAGTTTTGGATCTTGACTCGAAGTTGAGATTCAACATTAAATGCCATACAAAATTGACTCAAGCCCTGATTCACCGAGCGTTAATCCTTTATGAATACGGCCCACAGATGCAGTAGGCCGTACTTATCTGCTAAAATAGCTATTTTAACATGCACAATTCGAAAAATTTTAAAATGATTTCCATTCTATTCAGTTATTGGAGTGTAACTCAAAAGGTACTTGACCGACAGGGAAGCACTAGTTTTCAAACAAATTTTTAAAAAAAATAATTTAGTAAATCGGTTCACCCAGTCGAAAGTTATGAGGTAACGAACATTAAAAAAAAATTGTCGAATTGAGTACCTTTTTGGAAGTCGGTAGAAAATAAGTTTTGGGCATGCAACACTTGGAGCCTGTTCTGGATGAATTTCGGTTTAAATTGCTGTAGTTCATTTCTATTATTATATTTTTCATACCATCAATGTAAAGCAAGGCATTACATCCCCGGGGATGTAATTTTGCATGAAACTTCCTTGGGTGAAAAGTGATTTGGATTTGGAACGTTAGTTGCCAGGAAAAAAGGCGCGATTGTATTACTATAAGTAGTGCGTTCGAATAGCCCTGAGTTGGCGAAAATAACGCTAAAAACGCTCACAAGGGCGTTCGAATTGGGAATCTATGGGTGAAAATGTAATTTATGGCTCTTTTTGTTCAGTTTTCTAAAAGCTAAAACAGAGTTATTTTTGTCACCAAAATCGAGCTTTACGAATGCTTTAACAAAAGAGCCAACAATAGCAAAGCCACCAATGCCCTCATTGCTAAACGAACGAGTGTAAGTAGTCCGTCGTCACACACCTAAGGAGTGTGATTGTTGTGCGCCGCATTGCTATGGGTAACGCACGGATATTCTTGGCATGGACACTCTGCGCATTCAAGGTCGTAGTTAAGTTACGTGCCGCGATCTGGTGTTTGGTGTTATTCAATTTTCAGTATTATTATTTTCAACGTGGTGCATGTTAAGGCTTACGCAGACCGGGACGGCATGGCAAGGGATTTACATTGTTACCAATGGACATTCAAACATGTTGTTATAATAACGATATAAACTGCTATGCTTCAAAATGATGCCGTGGCATCGAAAGGAATTTCATTGCACGGGCTCCCGTGGCGGGATGCATGCCGTGGCGCACTGCGGTAGGCACCGGCATGCATGCTGAGAACGCCACCGGCGGCGCTTGTTGTGACATACCGCGGGGTGAGGCGCATATATAATAATTAATATGAATATAGCCTGTGCACTTTCTTCGTCTGCAATAATCGATATTAACACCAAATCCCAATCTACCATTTTATAACTGAGGCAAACTTCGTCGTGCCGCGGCATTCCGTGGCAAGGCGCTGCTGGTATGGAAACCTGCGTTATCTAAGCGGCTAGTGTGCGCTGACTGACGGCTTAAACCTTTGCCATCCCGTCCCGGTCTGCGTAGGCCTTAACTTTACCGAAATATCAGGTGCTCCAAAAGCTACTAAATCGTGATCTACATACATCTCTTGAGTACAAATTATAACTTGGAAAAAATGTTTGAATTAAAAAATGTTATGACCCTGTACATTAAAACGATGATATCTAGGGTTTGGATGTGTTTATGATGATTGATGCTTTTTTTTTAACATTTGATAAACTAGCATTTGACCACAGTCTCACCTGATGGAAAGTGATGACGCGGTTGACAGACGGTGGTGTTATGTTACGTTGATGCTATGAAATATATACCGGTAGAATAGTATTGAATTAAGCTCACTGATAGTTGTAGATATATAGGTGTATGTAGGTGTATTTTGAGTGTGCGTTGAAACTGAAAAGTTAATTTATGCCCGAAAGTAGTAAATACAAATTATTGCTAAAGTAATTAAAGTACTTATTAAAATAATTTAAAAGATTCTTTGTTTTTGAATAAAACATACGCTTACCTCTTACATTTTTACAAGTTTCCTCGTTATACATGCCTTTTCCACAATGAGGCGCAGTCAGTCTTGGCGCCGTGCGTTTACTGCGAAGTTGTACCGCACCGTCACGGATTCAAACATTTATTTCTCAAAGTTTTTTTACACTTATAGTTCTGAAAAATACATCATAAGAATTAGCTAATTACTGATATACCAAAAAGTTGGCGATGATAAGTTTTTTCAGTTGTATACCAGGCAGAAACTTCTGTATACCCTGCGGCTCTGTGTGTGCGTCTCGAGTGACCGTATTGTCGCTAAATTAAACTTATCTATATTTATAAAAGCGAAAGGTCACTTACTCACTCACTCGTCATGAAATCTCAGAAACTACAAGTGCTAGGAGTTTCAAATTTTGCATGCGGGTTCTTTTTAGGACGTAGGTGCTCACTAAGACGGGATTTTATGAAATTCAACCCCTAAGGGGTCAAAAGGAGTGAAAACGTTTGTATGAAACTCATTTGTTTTTGAACTTATAGTTGTGAAATTTGTATTTAGATAGGTCATTCAAAATAAAAAATGTTGGCCTAATTTTTTTTGAATAGTGGTGGTTTAAGAGGGTGAAATGGAGGGGTGAAAATTGTACGGAAAGTTTTGTGTTTTCGAAAATACAGTGGTGAAAATTTGCATTTGGACAGTTTAAAATGACGATTTCAATATGTATTAACAGGGATGACTTAAAATTCTTTTATAAGGGGGTAAAACGCGGATATTTTTTTTTATAGTTCTTTGTTTTTGGAGCTACAGTGATGAAAATTGATAACTGGATAGGTAATTTAAAATAAATAGTGATGCTTTCAAAAAACGAGGGATGTAAAAACTACTACATATTATAAACTGTAGAGGTCAAATTTCTGTATAATGAAAACTATGCAAAAAACCGAGTCAGGGCGGTGTAAGGAGTGAAAAATAAGTTCAAATTGTTATACGGGTTGTTGTACGTGCTAATCTCCGAAACGACTGGGCCGATTTATATGAATCTTCGTATGGTGGTAGCTAATATCCCTGATCAACATATTGGATATTTTTGTCCTGGTTAATTAAAGAGTTCCCGTGGGATAATTAAAAATCTGTAATTACCGTATCCCGCGCGGCCAGACCTATTATGTTTGTTTTGTGATGTGATGGAATCTAATAGTACGAGTATTCAAAATACTCAAAATAGTACGAGTATGTCTATAATAGTACATAGGTCACACTAAAAGTTTCCGGAATTGGCCACTTACATAAACAATATTTAAAAAGTTATTGCTACATTTGAATATGGAACTGTTTAGCCGTGGAATAAAATTGGTTTCTGATTGTCAATTGTTTTCACATTGTGGCGTCATTTTGAAAATTGCGTGATTACAATAAAATGGATTTAACTCGGGAACACGCTTGTCACGTGGCTATACCTTAGCAATAAGTTGTTAAACCGTGCATATTTTTCCTTCATTTGAAACATAGTTTCGTGGTCCTGAAAGAGATGACAGAAATGCTTATATTTCACACGAGAAATATTTTTAAACTAAGTTTATTGTCTACTTACTTCCAAAAATGGCAGAGGTACTCAATATGTCTGTTTTTTATGTTTGTGACCTCATATCTTTCAACTTGGTGAACCGATTCTCAAAACTATTTATTTTTGTTTGAAAGCTGGTGCGTCCCGTGTGGTCCCATTTAAATTTCATCAAATTCAGTCTAGTAGTTTTTGAGTTACACTCCAATAACTGAATAGAATGGAAGTCTATATTAAACATTTTTCAAATTGTACTTGTTTACATATATTTTTAATTAAAGTTTTTTAACATGTTTTGAACACTTTTCGGTAGTTTAATGCTCCTTATGGTTGCATATAATATTATATTTAACAGGTTGATCTATGTTATAATTAATAATTATAAATAGATTTTAATGAGCGACGTGATATGATTACTTATTAACTATATTATCGTGCTTTATCTGGCCACTTTGACTTTCATTTTGTCCGTATGTTCAAATGGTCCAAATGGGACTTCCTATGTGGAAGCATCAGCTTTAAAAAAAATATTGAAAATCGGTTCAACCTATCGAAAGTTATGAGGTAACAAACATAAAAAATACAGTCGAATGGTGTACCTCCTCCTTTTTTTGGAAGTCGGTAGAATATACACAGTTTTTTCTTTTTACTACTTAACCATCAGTAGTGTTTCATGCATACATCTGTATTTTCCACTAAAACGGTCAAAGGAATACAGAAAAACAACTCCTTAAGCCTGTTTACCTTCCCCGCCTACGCAGTAAGTGGCCGGACCTTAAAAGGTCCGTTTCTTAGATCATTAGGCAGCTAATTTAATTGGGACACAAATCTACGGACCGCACAGCCTCGTGGGCTGAATCTCATTAATTCTAAAACGAATTGAATTACAGAACTCAGAGGTCACTTCGTAGAATGTAGGTAATTTAATAAACATGAAATGGGAGAACTTGGCCATTGGGGTGGACCAAGATTCATGAGTAATTCTGCCATATTATACTAAGTTGTGGGTGCAATATAGTTCAAAATATTGTATTTTACGCGATTGCGGCGAAGCCCAGAGGAAGGTATTATGTTTAACCTGGATATAGTATATACACCTATCGTTCCTACCTTTCGTTTTCTATGTCCGCTCGTAACTACTCGAAGGCTGAACTGATTTCGATCGTCATTAGATTCGTCTTGATGGTGCGAGTGTCGCTAAGCTCAAAAAGCGTTTATTACTTGCGCTTTAATGTTTTGGCTAATTATTTCAGTAGTAGAGTTATTATACTTTTATATATTTTGTTTCCTTCTTGGTTATTCAAGTAGAAATGCCTCGAGGCTGACTCTTTGAATAAACCAATTTTATACAGAATCTGAAGCAGTCTCAGCTTGTCTTGATGTAAACAACTGATAATCAAGGTTTTGTAATGCTGGCTGTGATCACTAAACTTACACTGTAAATAGTTTACATGCACTTAGGCTTATAATTACTGAAATTATGAAATAGTATGTGATTGGACTGAGGAACCATCTTATACGGGTTCCTTGTATTTACGGAGCCCTAAAAAGCAAATTAGATTGTAAGAAAAATTCATACTAACTCATATCAATCTGCACTAGGTTTCCTTGTGCCGTGGAAGCCATGGACACACACAAAAATATATAACAACAAAAGATTTTTGCTGCGGTTTTATCTGTGCCGCGGCTCACTAGACAGACTCTAGTAATTCTAGTATACTGTTAGCGATGCAATATAATTTAAATCTCCCGCAAAACCGTCGCATCTCGTAGTTCCGCCGAGACAATCAGAGAGCCATCTAGGATTAAAGCCGAATATAATTGGGAGAAAACAACATCTAGCGCCATCTAGTTTCGGACGGCAGTACTTTTTCCAGTAAAAAGAAATAGGATCAATTTATACGGTCAGTAGCAACATCTTGTATTGAATAGCAATACCGCGAAGAACGTTCTAGCATGGACTATTCTGGAAAGAAAAGACAGTGATAGCAAGTATAAGACAAGGATGGAAATAGAGTCGAGTATTTTCTACATATTTCGGGAGCAAGAATATTTCAATATATAAGCGGAAGCGTGAGGCAGAGCACGTCAATTTAGTTCGAATACAATTCAGTTCGGAGTGTAATACGAGCGAATATTTCATACGACATAGTGTCTTATAGTTTCGTTGCGGCGACACGAGATTTACGTTTACTGTGCAACAACTGGAAATATTACTCCGTCAAATGGATATCAGGAAATTCTTTGAAAGAGGTGAGTCAAAACAAAACACTTAAGTAGGTACCTAATATGATTATTTGATTTAATGGGGGGCTTTGACTCTCTTGTAAGTGTATATCTTAAGCATTACTTATAATATTTAAATTTATTAATTACAAGACGTGGTTTTGTTATAATAGCTAAAATAACATTTGTGAATATTTTGTGATTAAAAAGTAAAAAAAAAACATAAAAGAAAGATCCTTGCAATATTTTGGATTTATTAATAAGTCCATACCGACAACAAAGTCCCTTTTCTCTAACGTCACAACAAGTGTATTATTTCAAATTACCTAGTTATGCTTATTTGGCGTTCAAACCATATATATTAGAATGTGAAACTTGATCTTTATTTTCGTCTTATACAACCCGCCTAAACACTGTAAGAGTATTTTTGTGTATCCATTTTTTAGGGAGGACACGCGAAAAAAGAAAAAAAGGTCGGGAAAGTAGCAGTGGAAGCGATGAAAATGACAACCATGATAAAACCACTCATGTAATGCCAAGATCATTGCATGCTAACATTGGACAAGCGTCAAATTCTCCTGTAGAACCTGTTAATATATCTGTTGCCGACTATTCTTCTCCATCGACATCCCAACAAACTTATGACGTCAACGTCGATCCTGAAATTATAGTGGACGATGGCTGTCATGAAAATGATCTGGGACGTTATGTTGGGTTGGCTACCCAGCTATCGACGGAAAAGAAGAGGGAGTTGTTACAAAATCCTTGGATCCCGCCCAGAAATTACGATTTTGAAAGTGATG
This sequence comes from Selenia dentaria, assembly GCA_917880725.1. NCBI lineage: Eukaryota > Metazoa > Arthropoda > Insecta > Lepidoptera > Geometridae > Selenia > Selenia dentaria. The sequence continues at coordinate 29,981,259 of OU862888.1, read as the reverse complement.
CAAGCCATTTAAAAAGCATGGTTAAATTTTAACCATGCTTGGTTGGATCAATATTCACCATGGCTAGTATATTCCAAGCGACTAAAAGGTGCTCTTTGTAAGCATTGTGTTTTGTTCCCTCCGCCCATTAGCACTGTGAGAGGAATTTTGGGATCGTTTATGGTCAGGCCATATATAAAGTTCAAAAATATGCATGAAGACTGCCGACAGCATGCAACGACCAACGTTCACCAAACGGCGACAAATGCTGCAAAAAATTTTCTTGAAAATGTTCCTGTAGACATCCAACTGCAAAGTGGACACCAAAAAGAAATCGATGAAAACAGACAAATATTGTCATCAATTATTTCTTGTATAGTATTTTGCGGCACATATGATATGCCTCTTAGGGGCAAACAAGCAGATGAGGGTGTTTTATTAGATTTATTGAAGTTGAGAATCAATTCAGGGGACGACAGATTAAAGGGTCACCTGGAAAAGTGCCGTCGCAATGCAGTTTACACATCACCAAAAATACAAAACGAATTGATAAATTTATGTGGCGAAGTTATTAAGGAGAATATAATTAGTGAGGTTCAGAAGACCATGGCTTACGCAGTCTTAGCTGATGAAACAGCAGACGTATCTGGGAAAGAACAGCTGTCAATAGGCGTGCGGTTCTACGACGAAAGCAAAAGGAAAATCAGAGAAGAATTTGTAGGGTTCGTTGAACTAAAAGCACAAAATGCTTCCGCAATTGCCGAAGCAATTGACAATTTCTTAATTAGTTCTAACCTCTCAACCGAAGATTGCGTAGGTTTTGGATTCGATGGATGTTCTACAATGGCAGGGAAAGAGGGTGGCGTACAAGCCATTTTGAGAAAAAAATATCCTCGTGCTTTATATTTTCATTGCTCAAGTCACAAACTCAACCTTGTTGTGAATGATGCGAACGCAGTGCCAGAAATTAGAAATACTGTCGCCACTGTAAAGGATGTTATAACGTTTTTCAGGGAATCGACTACACGTCGAAACTACGCTCCAAACCTATCACGATTATGTGAGACGAGATGGTCAGAAAAATATAAATCAATCAGAAAGTTTTCTCAACATTTTTCAGAGCTTGTGAAATCTCTAGAAACGTTATCCGTAGAAGGAAATTATGCCACCAGAAAATCTGCATATCAGTTGCATTCAGCCGTTACAAAACCAGTGTTTATTGTTACTCTACAAACAATAGCCAAATATTCAGCAGTTTTAGAACCAGTAGTTAACGCACTGCAAGCTAAATCGATCGACATGATCTCGGTAGGGGAACACATCAAAAATATCAAGGACATTCTCAGAAATGACCGCGAGTTTCCTGATAGAATAAGTAATGAAATACTTCAAAAAGCACGAGCTGTTGCAATGGATTTGAACATAGAAATTTCGGTTCCACGTCTTGCTCATAAGCAAACACATAGAAGTAATCCGCCATCAGACAATGATAACGAATATTGGCGGCGTTCCCTGATAATCCCATACATTGATTCACTCATTTCATCACTGAATATTCGATTCTCCCAAGAAAATACTCCGGCGTTTGCTTTAAGCAGGCTACATCCCTTTTATATGACAAAAACCAGCATTACAGACCTACACAAAAACGCAGAATCATTCCAAGAATTTTATAACCTGGATATCACCGGAGAACTGAACCTTTGGCATAATTTATGGGTGACGAAGGCTTTATCAGATGATCAATTATGGGACATAGAAGTAATTGATCTGTTCAACGAAGCCAACATTTTTACCCTGCTGTCAGAAAGGCATTAATTATTTTAAGCACTATCCCATGCACCACGGCGACTGTAGAACGGTCCTTCAGTACGCTGCGAAGAGTTAAAACGTGGCTTAGAAGCACCATGGGTGAAGAAAGGCTTACGGGTTTATGTCTGATGAGCGTACATCGCAACTATTTAAAAGACAACAGTGAGTTTATTGAAAAGACTGTCATAGACAAATTTGCGGCAAATCCGAGAAGATTACTGTTAAATTAATATATACATACATAATATAATAATATATATTATACATAATGTATGGTATAATTATGTATAATATTTTGTTTTGTGTCATCATCAAAATTAATGAATAAAAGTCAATTTTCATGATTTTTTGTTTCAATATACCCGACAGACGATCTTTTCGAAACAGGTATAAGCAGCCCCCTGCCCCCTCCTAGCTGAAATCCTGGGTACGCCCTTGAATGAATGTGAGGAGTATAGCCTTAACTTTTGGTCCATTTAAAGTAACTAAGAGCAAAGAAAGACACCGATTACATATATTTAATGTATTGCAGGTTTGTTATTGTGTCCGTATAGTTATTTAAGTAAGGCGTGTGTCAAAATCTAATAACAAGAACATTATTTTAAACTGAAATGAAAATTTATTTATTATGTTGATCTGTTTATTTACTATTTGAACTGCGCGTGGCTACACCTGCACCCAGGACTCCAGCCGTGCGATTCTCTAATGATTCGTCGACGAGCTCGTTGATCTGCTCACTGAGCTCACTGATGTCAAAAACTTTACGAGATATCGCCCTTGTACATAAGGTTGTTTTTCCAATGTTTCTTGTCATCTCGTCATTTGTTTCACGGATGTTGTCAAGGATGCAACGATGTTTGCTCTTTGAGAGTCGAATCAAGACTGCACGTTTTACTTTGCCTGTCTTGAATCCTTGACGATCTATTTTTTTTCTTTTTATCCAATTGTAGGGAATTCAATTAAGACATATATGCAGTTGTTGTTGCAGACCACCACCCACGTCAGTAGGAGAGTACCCTTCAGTGAATCCCTACATGAAGCCTCTGAATGGTGCTAATTAGGTGATTATGTAGAAATATTACCGCCTTTTGAAAAGTCCTGCGTCTACTGATAAGCATCCCTGGATTCCAGCCTATAACAGTTGAAGTAGGACCCTGATTTATAATCCTTTGGCATTATACTACGCTCGTCACCCCAAAATCTAAGCTTACTAGGTACACCTCAGTTCACACTAGATAGTATGAGCTGAGAAGTGTTGAGGAATCTCCAAATTTTACCACTAGTGGTCAAATGACCTATCTACTTCTCAACCAGTTATAATGTGCACTTTGGACCGTTTCTTCACCACAGGTCTCAGTACATCTCCAGTGGTTAAATGCACCCAAACACTTCTCTATTTACCACCAGTTGTAATGTGGGAAGAAATACCTCCCAATTCACCACCAGAAGTAAATTGAATCTGATCAAATTACCAGTGACCTATTATAATACCTCCCAATTCACCACACAATGGTTGAGCACTTTCATTCGTCTAATTACTTTACTTGCTACTATAATCGTCTACCTATGCTTTCAAATTCAGAACGATAGTATTCGTTATCATCGTCATAGTCACGCGCTCGAAACCGCTGTTAGCACTGAAGTAAACCTCTATTAAAACAAAACCTGTGTAAAAGAAAACATTTTATCAAACGAACTCAGTGAGTCTAAATTTTCCATATCCGTTAATCAAAATGATCGGAACAAACAGAAAGTACCTAACTACGGACGGAGGGAACATTCATTCCGAAGTCCGGACCCAGGAAATGACCCCAAAGGTCTCCAGAGTAATATTTCATTACTCTCATGGCATTTTCATTGACTCCTGACACGACTCCGCTTTATCATTTAGTTGATTTGAAACTATAAGGGTTTCGAGGTTGGAAACGAAAGTTTTGTTACATAATAATAAGCTTCGGATATGTAACATAGTTTTGTTAAAGCAGTTCAATTAAATTTTTGTGGTTATATACCTACGGAGAAGTTTTTTTCAATCAACTGGTACACTGAATACATCACGAAAATTATATTGTGGCTTTGTTAAAATTAAAGACTTCCTCATATATCTTATTTTAATTTGGTTACAAGAGCAATTTGAAAAATGTAATACCGTCTTCCATTCTATTACTTTGGTAAAAATCAGTTATTGGAGTGTATCTCAAAAACCACTGGACCGAATTTGATGAAATTTAAATGAGACTACACGGGAAGCACCAGCTTTCAAACAAAAAAAGAGTTTTGAGAATCGTTTTAGTATTCAAAATAATGAGGTAACAAACATAAAAAAATACAGTCGAATTGAGTACCTCCTCCTTGGAAGTTGGTAGAAAATAAAGTAGGACTGTGAAGCTTCACAATGTTATAAAAATCTATATAACAATTTAAATTATCCCTTGTAATATATTATAGTTGTTTTTTCCTAAAAATAGGTGAATGAACTTAAATAATAACTTATAATAATCAATTTGAAAATAACTTACAAAATACTATAACGTTCCGTTACAGCAATATACTGCTACCAAAATTCAGATTATAAAATTCCTATCAGCCTTCTTCATGAAATACTAGGTAATTATTATAGAAACCATTACCATCGCCGTACATTTACGTAAATAACTCACAATAATATTTAATTTGTGCTTGAGGTATGTTGACAGTATACAAATATTATATCATTAGGGTCAGACAGTTTTTCCATCCCGTACTACCAGACATGCACACACAAAATAATACACACCGATACACTAGACGTGCTCGGTGACCGTCAATGGTGATAAAATGTAATGACAGTTTTTTTCTTTGGTGATTAATTTTATATTTGTATGTCTATATTTTGTTTGTATGTTTATATTAGTATGTATCAATAAACATTAATAATAAAATACAAGACTAACGTATATACAAATATAAAATTTATTTTACCAATAAATTCACACTGACTTCAACACTAAAAAGTGTGAAATACTTGTTGAAGTCGGTTCCATTTATCGATAATTTTTTATTTTTATTTTAGTATCCCTTGCTACTTACGGGATCGATTGTCATTCACTGTCAATAAGGATATCATCAAGATAGGCGGAACACTTTACGGTTATTGGAGTGTAACTCAAAAACAGCACGACGAATTTTATGAAATTCAAATGGGAACACCTCAGGAGTATAGTCTTTCAAATTAAAAATGAATATTGAGAATCGGTCCACAAATAGGGGTAAAATCGGTGAACATACATAAAAAAATACATAAAGTCGAAGACAGATCCTCCTCCTCTTTTGAAGTCGGTTTAAATCACCTTCAAGTCAAATAAATACAAAACTTAATCCCATAGCTTAACATTACTCTGTTATCTTTATTATTTATTCTCCCAATTGTACACAAAGGTGAAAATAGCAGCTTCCTACCAAACACGTTTCAGTTGTTTACTTTACCGGTCACGGTTGACGGGTGGGCAGAGCTACAATCAAATTAGGCTTCTATAAATCAAGAACAGTTGCAGAGAAAAAATCTACAGAATACTAAACTTCAATTAGATATTATTTTCGATATTTTCCAAGTAAAGTTAAAAAATATTGTCTCCGCCGCCAGGACGTGAATTAAAATAGGCAAGGTATGCAACTTACTAGGCAGTAATATTCTTGTGCATTTTGATGTCATAGTTAAAGTCAAAGTTAAAATCATTTATTCAATTTAGGCATCAAAGACGCATTTATGAACTTCAATTATTAATTCTAATGTACTTTAAAGGCTCTACTGCCGCAATCCAAAATATAAAGAGCCTACCGAGAGAAGCGGCAAGAAACACGGGGCCATTCTTTTCCAATAGATTTTTATAATGTCTCATTTAGGTACTACTATTATTACATATTATGGGCGGCAGATGACAACTTGCCAGAAGTGGAGTATTCCAAGCATCTTATCTTTGTCTTCTATTTAATGTCGGACTTTATAATAATTATGAATTTTTTTATGTTTTTATTCAAATTTATACTTATTGCAATCCCCAAATCCAAACCCAACACCTTCTTCCTGGCTTACACCTTTGAAGAAAAGGAAACCCTTATCAGCTAGGGTTAGGGGGAAGGAATGGGATCGCGCACTCTTACTATCCACGAAGCCCAGGGACTGACATTCGAGTCAGTCATCGGCATCAAGTCCAAGGGCGGTTTGAATCTGCACGATAGCGTTCCCCATGCAGTCGTTGCTGTTTCGCGACACTCTGGGACCTTTATATACTATGCAGACGACGATAATGATGCCATTGGAAGATTCGTTAGGAAGGCGATAGTTGTAGAACCAGAGACCATACGTGAATATAATCTGAAAATGTCCATCCGAGATAGAAATAGCGTGGTTATGGAGGCCCTGCTGAAATGGGATGTGGGTAAGCAGTCCTCTACGTCTTAATGACGTCAAACACAAAAAAAACCCGTAATGTAATAGGTAGTTAATGTAATGGGTAAACATTAGCATTCCGACCAGTCATGCTCACGAAGAGGTGTTGGCAAGTGGCGGCGTCGTGTGGCGGGTCGCCACCTTCCCTCAAACATGGTTGAGGAAGGCGATAGCTGGCACATGCGTCAACTCGTGAAAGGGCGCTGCTTGCGGAAACCGATCCGCTCGGAATTCCAATGGATACTCAATTTTGGTTTTGTTTTTCTGTTATTTTACTCTTATATAATGTTAACTTTAGTATATGTTCCCTCATTGTATGCAAAGATGTATATTTAAATAGTTGATTAATTAGCACGGACCCTGGAGTCTGTGGGTAGAAATATTAAAGTAAAAAAAAAAAAACGTTTTTATAGTCAACTTGAATTTTCCCTCTGTGAGCTCAGTTATGTGTTTTTTATGGGTTAGGTTGGCAAACTAGTAAACGGCTCATCTGATGGTAAGTGATACCGTCGCCCACAGACATCCGCAATACCAAAGGTCTCGAGGGTGCATTGTCGACCTTTGAGGAAGGATGATAGGAAGGAAGAGATAGAAGGGATGAATGTGGAAGGGGAAAGTGGAGGGGGAAGGAGAGGGAGAACGAGGGATGGAGGAATCGTGCCTCCGGAACCTCCCACAAACCGACTGAAACGCAATAGCAAGTTATCTTACTTCGTTGGTGTTATGTGGGAGTGTGGTATTTCCCCGGCCGTGCTGGCCCATTCGGTTGTGGGGTTACAGCCTGGCACTATCACCGAAAAATGTGTTTCGGGATTTTATAGTAAACACTGATGGTTCCGCCACTTGGTTAGATACTATGCCACGAAACATTAGTACGTAAGTATTACTATGCGTAGTAAGTACGTAAGCATGGTTGTCGGGAAGAGATCGCTCTGAGCGATATGACAGCCCATTGTGACACCTAATTTTAAGTTTTTCATTTGTTTGTTGTATTTTATAATGTGGTGTTGCAATTAAGAAGTTAATGTATCTATCTATCTATCTATCTACTATACGAGTGTGAAGGGTGCTGTAGTAGTAGCAGTAAGTTAGATCACTAGGGGAAAGAGTCAAGAAGCGAGCAGCACAAAATTGAATTTAAAATACAGTCGGTTCCAAAAATAACGGGTCAGTCACATAAACCCGAATATCTCCCGAACTACGTATGCCATCCTAATGAAACGAAGACTGTTCAATTGAGAATTTAATTATACAGATAAAAAATAAAATAAAACTTAGTTACACCCACAATATTAATCTTAAATTAAAAAAAAACTAAAGTAGTCATATTTTTCTTAAGATTAAATTTTTTTTATGATTGTTTTTTTGCTGTTTTTCATCACTTTCTTCATTTAATACTTTGTATTGCCTCCACGAGCTCTTCTGACAGCTTCCAGGCGATTAGGCATGCTGTACACCAAATTTCGGAGCCGGTGCTGAGGAATACCTTCCCATTCCTCCACCAGTGCTTGTATGAGCTCGGGAAGCGTGATTGGTGGGGGGTTTCGACCTTTCACGCATCTCTGAAGCTCGTCCCAGGCGTGCTCGATGGGGTTTAAGTCCGGGCTTCGCGCTGGCCACTGCATGAGTTCGATACCGACCTCTTCAAGGTAGTCATGTACAATTCTGGCGGTATGGGGACGCGCATTATCATGCATTAATATGCCATGCCGGTCCATCCTGGCCATGAAAGGACCTACATGTTCATTGAGGATCTCTTCCACGTACCTCTCTGCATTTAGAGTTCCATTTTGAATGAGCACCAGCTCGGTGCGGGCCTCAGCAGAAATCCCAGCCCAAACTTGTACGGAGCCTCCACCGTACGCCACTTTTTCCTCCACACACGCTTGATGGAAGCGCTCCCCTGGTCTTCTGTACACCAACTGCCTACCATCATGCTTATAAAGCATGAATTTAGACTCGTCCGTGAACATTACCCTAGACCAATCGTCTAGTGTCCAGTTTAGGTGTTCGCGCACGTATCTCTGTCTTGCAATTCGATGTCCCCGTTCCAGTTTGGGGCCATTTGCGGGCCTCAATGGTTTCAAATTTGCTTCAGCAAGACGTCTTCTTACTGTTTGAGCGCTTAAATTGCCACCTCCAAAGCGAATAAAGTGAGTTTTTAGACCAACAGCAGTTTGAAAACGATTTCGGAGCATTGTAGCCACCAGTTGTCTGTCTTCCCTGGCCGTTGTGCATCTTGGTCTGCCATTTCCTGGTCTTCTACGGTGTGATCCGGTCTCTTGGTACCGCTGGACTACCCGCTGAACAGTCGACAAAGATACACCAATGTTTCTGGCTGTTTCACGCTGGCTCCGCCCAAGTTCCAAAAAAGTTAGGATTCTGGTACATTCCTCTAGCGTGACTGCCATGCTTCACCTCACAGAATAATAATTATGCACGTGGAAGACGTTCACGATAATTTTTTTTGTGACAGAATAGAAATGGAAAGCATCCATAATGACATGAAACAAAAATTTTGTTTTTAAAAATAGTCATTTTTTTAAATTTTGTTTTTCTAATGAAGTTTTTTTCATCAACCAGTTTAAAGAATATGCTATTAGAAGCGCAACTAAAAAGTCTTTATTCTGTTTTTTATTTCATTGATCTAGCTTTTACAGTTCTGGAGGTATTTCAATTTTTGTGACTGACCCGTTATTTTTGGAACCGAGTGTAGTTTACAATACAACTGTCATGAGCGTAGTGAGTCACTGACGCAAACCCTTCACAACTTAACACATCTCAAAGGTGAATTAAGTTAACAAATTATTAATTTATTCTTTAGGAAGAGTCCACGGAATTACATGACCCTTTTATAGCACCTAATAATTGTACACAAAACGGCGAAAATCGCAGTTTCCCAGTAAAACGTTTTATTTGTTTACCTTCCCAGTCACGGCCGACCGGTGGCCAGACATAAAATCAAATTAGACCGCAGTAAACCAAAGGCAATCTGTAAAGGAAAACTTTTGGAGTAGTTGAGATCGATTTTATTCCTTTCTACCAAAGCTGTTTTTTATTTTTGCTCTTTTTTTGCGTTTATGCTAAAAGGTAATTTTAATATAATGTATACGTTAAACATACAGCAAAAATGAATGTATATCTAAAGACAAATATGAAAAAGTGTAGAGTAAGTATCAACATGAAATGAAAACACTTTAAAATAAATAATAATATCTAAAAGACTGGTTCTTGCCTAAGGGAATCTACGAGCAGGTGTGTACTTTGCCCAAAGGTTGAGCCTGACCATTCAACGAGGCAAAGCGGCCAGTGTTCTAGGAACCCTTCCACGTACTGGTGATTTAGACGGTGTTTGAGTTTTGTAATTAATTTTATATTACTATTATTGGAACTGGCTACTTTTTATACATACTGTAATAATACATGTTCAGATGTTTTAAGAAGGAATTTATGTTTTGATACTTATCTTTCCATGATAAGAAAATTATTAAATATTTTCCCACAGTTCACCAGTCTGGAAGTCAGTGCTACAATGTGCTACAGTATTTTGTAACAAATATATTTGTTTATTGCCACAAAAGGTGGTCATTCATTTTCACTTGTAACAAAATGTTTATTTTTTTCTACTATATAAAAATAAGTCGGGTTATCCTTCCTGACGCTATAACTCCAGAACGCACGAACCGATTTCCACGGTTTTGCATTCGTTGGAAAGTTCTCGGGCTCCGTGAGGTTTATAGTAAAGAAAATTCAGGAAAAATTTTAAAAGAAAAGTGGGAAAATCTTTTTTCACATACAGCGCCATCTCTGATACATAGCATGTACTACAAACCAATATTTTAAGTAGATGGCGCCAAACAAAATGTTACATAAAACGAAGCCATCTAGTGGCGAAACGGAGTTCACAGGGTTTGCTAGTTTTTCATAAATAATGGTCATTCATGTTTACTTGTAACAAAAATGTTTACTTTTTTGCCATAAAAGGTAGTCATGTTCAGAAATAAAATAAATTGACGATAAGTTTATTTTTCAAAAAATATTATAATCGAGTTCTTGGACTCAATCAGTCTCGTCGATGTGACCTTATCATTTGATTGAATCTGCAACACGGACTTTATCTACACAGTCAGTTGTACAATTTAATATGAACAGCGAGTACTGTGCCGATTTTACCGGCCGCCGTGAATTATGTAACAGAATGTTGATTGAACATTTGAACTATTTTTGCAACCACTCATTCGAAATGTGAATTAATGGCTGCAACCTGTGAATATAGACTAACGGTTTTAGTTGTTATTTTTTATAGTATTACCTTTTAAAGCACTAACGCCTGCTTTAGAGACCTCAAACGTTGAAATTTATAGAGGCAAAAATTCACAACCTGCGTCTTCTGACTCTCCGTGTCAGACGCCATTGACCAACCAGGCCACCGAGGTTCGGGTCCGGTCCGGGTTTTAGTTGTGTTGCGTTTAAATTTTTCATGTAATTTGATTGCAGAAAAAAATACTTTTATATACAATTAAGTGACGATTCGGGCAAGTCGTGACCTGTTGGTTAGTACCACGATTACCCTGCCTTTAATTGCCTATGATAGTTTTAGTGCCGCTCAGGGCATAAAGCTGTAGTTTTGCGTGTCACTGCGCTAGGTTCACGACATTGCTACTGTGCCATAACCTTCACACCTTTAGACATTAATACTTGCATACTTTTGCTAAGCAACAGCTATCTGGCAATGCGGTGATATCAACCAAATCCGCCTCTTGCACAAGAGGTCTATCACCAAGTACTAGTAATATATCTTGGGTTTCCTCGTATGTTGTGATTGTTATCATAACAATCGTTACAACAACAAACAATCTTACTATACCGTTATAATTAAAACAAAAGATTTATGAATGAAACTAACATAAAGTTACGTCTCTGGTACACGAAGGGTTCATAGCTGCAAATATTCATTACTCCGTCCCCTCAGCTAGTAAAACATTTGTATAATATAGTAAATTAATGAGTAGGTTATTGACTAATATAATAAACTAATTTAGAAAATTATATACACTGATTATAAAAAATATTACATAATACAAACCAATATAACATGCCAAAGATAATAAATAAATCAAATCAATATTGTAATCTATTATATATTATATATTTACCTTGCCTTTTATACATTTATTTTATTCTATACTTATTGAACAACTCTAAGTATAGACGAAAAAATGCAATTACGCTGTAAATGATGATGATGACCATGTGATGCCCACAAATTTCTGAATAATATCCTAGAAGACTTGATTGATGCAATTTAAAACTCCTGTTTAACCTGAGCAATCAGCATGACTGCAAACGTCTGGCGTAAAATAGATACATCATGTATTTCTATCTACTGCAGAGACGACTAATATTCTTTATCATTGTTATAATCCGGCACTACCACCAACAAAATGAGTTCTGTTGTTTGATGTTTTCATGAATTAATGTTTAGTAGTTACCAAAGTAAAGTCTTATCTACGTTTGTTCCAAGATCGCTATTAACCCAAGTCTAGCGTAGTTAGCACCCACATCAAGTTCTTCAGTGACTCGTCAGTACGATATTGTCAAATGTCAGAAATTCATGTACTCGTATGACGTTCGTTAATATTACCAAGTAAAAGTCAAAAAGTCAAAAGTCAAAATCATTTATTCAATTAAGGCATCAAAGACGCACTTATGAACGTCAACTTTTCATTATAATGTACTTTAAAGACTCTACCGCCGCGTTCCAAAATATATAGAGCCCACCGAGAAGAAACGGCAAGAAACTCCAACCACTGTTTTTATATAGATGTTTACAATGTTTCTACTTAGGTACTACAAATATTACATTTTATGGGTGGCAGAGTGACAGCTTGCCAGAAGTGAAGTATTCCAAGCATCTTTATCTTCTATATAATGTCGAACTTTATAGTAAGCATTTTTTATTAAAACGTTTTTACAGTTAACTTGAATTTGCCTTCTGTGAGCTCAGTTATGTGTTTTGGGATTTTATTGCAAAAACGCACACAATTTCCTAGGAATGACTTATTAGTCTTCGCAAGTCTAAAACTAGGTACAGCTATCCTGTTTGTATTTCTGGTATTAAAAGTGTGGTGATCACTATTTAACTTATATATATGTAAATTTTTACGAACATGCATTATATTTTCAAATACAAATACATACATATACATATAAAGTATCACGTAGGTTGTGTAGGTATGCCTGTAACGTAGGTATGGCTTTACGTCGTTCACAAACCCACAAATGAATTGCTGGCTACATAATTATTATTCCGGATTATGGAAACCCTGAATTAATTTGTTTCGGTATAATTGTATGCAAAATGGGAGCGTACTGCAAGAGATGCAATTAATTATTGAGGTTAATGATATGTCGTCCCTATGACTTGCAAACCATATTTTAGTATTTATTTTTAACTGACTTCAAAAAAGGAGGAGGTTAGTTGATTCGACCGAATATTTTTTTTTATGTGTGTTCGCGGATGACTTCGTCATTTATTTACCAATCTTGTTTTTTTTTTTTGTGTTTGATAGACTATATTTCCGTGGTGGCCCCATATACATTTCATCTTAACCAGCTAGTTTTTGAATTACACTCCAAAAACTAAAAAGTGTTGATTTATCTTGATGATATCATCATTGACTTTGTATCCCGTAAACTACTCGTATCGTCACTAAAAAAAGTGTTTTTTTTTACAAAACTTACAAATAAATTTTACTCATGCTTAACACGTATGTCGGTTCTATTTTTTGATATTTTTTTAAGTATGCGTAAAAAAGTATTCCGCAGGGTCATTTTTCAGGCATGAAAGCATATGTGTTAAACATGAGTAAAAGTTATTTACATTCCAAATTTCGCTCAATTTCGTTTAAGTCTTTATATATATATATATATAGTTAAGAGTGAAGAAGTAATGGAGAAGTAACTCACCAACTTTTGCATTTGAAACATTACTGCAAAGTGAGGATACTGGCTAATCATTCACCTGTATCTATGCTTCTATGCTATAGGGATAAGGGCTTATAGTGGAGCTTAAGTACTTTTAGACAACCTTTAGCTAATACATGAGTGATATGGACGGTGGTGCAACATCACAAAGAAATATACTATTACCTAGTATTATATCACACATATATATTTATATCTGTGTGATATGGTGAATGGTTATAATTAACGTTTATTTTAATACAATTTTTATTTTAAGTTATTAACAATCAATAATTATCTTATAATTTGATTGTGACATTTATTTATAAAGTACTTACCGATTTTTTAATTGTTTTAATTATATAGTTTAATTGTTATCCGTTTCTATATAAGACCTGTATCAATTACCTGTACTCGAGCAATACATTAATTAGGATTTTAATTTTGTTTTTCAATGATGATGGTTTAAAGTAGGTTTATATGTATCAGTCTCAGATATCAGGATATCAGAATATCAGAAGAATATATTACGTATACGTATGTCATACACTGAAAATATTTATTAGGGCATATAAAGAAAATAAATTCGCCTTGATTACTATGACCTTGGCCACATTTACAAAGCGAATTATCCTGATCATGGCCTTTAAATTTTCATGGACTTTAGTATTTAAAAGTAGAAACCAATAACATAAGATGACAATATTTTGCCATTACCAGTTAGTACCTGTGGCTTGATAGCAGTTTCCTTTACCAGTGGGAGCAATAAACAATAATATTACTACTCACTAAAATATATAGTCTCCTGCAAACTATTCCGCTGTTCCGCAGCTTTATGCCTCGTACCGAAACAGGACGTGGAAAAAGCCATAAATTTCATAACCGCTTCGTGTTAGTTCTGTGAAAAAACTGTCCCCTTTTTGTCCTACGAATAAAATGGTAGCGATACGACTGAAAAAGGTATAAAATTGTTAAAAAAGGTACGAGTAGAACAACGCACGTGACCGCTTACCGCATGGAACGTTTTTTGGTTGCTGTTGTGACTTTAGACTGGATTTTTAAACTGGGTGGTATTATGTTTTAAGGAAGAATTTAATAATGAGAGTAAGTTACTCCAAGCTTTATGGTTATTAAAGATGATTTTATTACTTGATTTCTAGACATGAAATCAAAAATGGATGTTCCATAAATTGCCGTGCGATTCTGTAATGATCGACGATCGATGAGGTCGACGAGCTCGTCGACCTCACCTCAGCTCACCAAGGCGATATCTCACAAAGTATTTGTGAGATATCGCCTTTGTACACACGGCAGACGTGCGATTCTCTAAGAGCAAACATCGTTGCATCTTCAAAGATGCTGTTGTCAACAACATCGTGAAATAAATGACGAGATGACAAGAAACGTTAGAAAAACAACCTTATGTACAAGGGCGATATCTCATAAAGTATTGGACATCGGTGAGCTCGTCGACGAGCTTGTCGACGAATCATTACAGAATCGCACGGCTGATAGTTCTCATTTATATGATAAGCTCACAGATAGATATCTTTCTTCAGGAACGAAAGCACGAAAAATTACGTTATGTAAATTATGATATAAATTTTCAAGTTTAAGTTAGAAATTTCTCGTGATTTTTTGGTTCTTAACCCTTTAAGTATTTAAAAGATAAAAATATTTTGGCGCCAAATCGATCGGCAAAAGCGCGCGAAAATTCACTATTTAAAAAAATAGCGCGGGCCGCAAACGTTTGCAGGAGTAAAATCGTAGTAAAACAGCTATTTGTTCTATTTTATATCTGTAAACGGCGTAAATTTACACTGGTTACCCAGTACACCTTCCTTTATTCTATTATTATGTTATCTGTTTCTTTTAAGTCAAATTATAGAGGTAAAGTCAACCGAAAAAATACATAATAACTTGAACCGCAACAATAAAATCAAATGAAATAAATTCTACAATGACCAATTTTATCTCTCAAGCAGGTGTAAAAGGAGTAAACATACAATCACAACAGTATAACATACTTTGAAAACCTATACTATCTATTTTATAAATTATCCGTAATAAATCCACAAATTGTCATACAAACATATACTCTAACGCTAACCAAATAGATCTCAAAATCGTAGTCCCACTCGTTATCAAAACAATATGGTGGCTGCCTTTATCAAATTACGGGAATTGCTCACAAAACCATAATATAAGAGGATTACAAGCTTTTTCTTAGGTTTTTACCTCGAAATGGTACTTATTCACGAAAACAACACTAGCAGATGCACACCTGCGAAAGTTTAAGAGATATGGTATCGACGCCCATTGTTTTTTTTTACTAGCCTACTGATAACCAAAATAATTTATATTTCTATGTAAAAATGATTTCTAGGGGCTTATTAGTATTAAAAAAACATCTAGCAAACCGAAATATATTTTATATTTGAACAGTTAACGTTTATGTTCAGTCCTGATATGGGTTTTGACTGCGGTACACCGGTGTACCAGCGCCGCTTTATGCAATGTATAGATTTGGCCACCGGTATACCGGCGCGTGTTTATAGGTTAAAATTGTCTTAAGAATTCTCCAGACTCCTAAGTTGAAAATTAAAGTTATAATTTACCGAACGTAATTTTTTCACTTTTTTTTATATGGGACAACATCCACGCAAAGGTCTTCAGGTCCCAAACTAGGCAGAGCTTGTACTATGGTAACCTGATGACTGATATTACGTACTTATATACATATACACACCCAGACACAGATCAAACAGACATGTTTATGTACACAAATGTTTGACCTGTCCGGGGATCGAACCCGGGACCAGCGGCTCAGAAGGCAGGGGTGCTACCAACTGCGCCAACCGGCTTGTCAACTTTACAACAACTTTTACATAGTTTCATCAAAGTCACGTAGCAAATTATTTTATACATTAAAGAACAACTCATAATAATTCATGAAAACCCTCAAAGAGTATTCTACCTTTTTATTGATTTTTTTTATTGTAATGTACAAAATTAACAAAATTCTGAAAAAATGCATAACTCGAAAACTATGAAAATCACGGAATGGTGGGGGTGATAAGGGCAATACTCCAAGGGGGGTTCTATCTCTGGACCTCTGCTTGACACCATGTTTTGGGACACCTGTATATATTAAATAATATAATTTCTTGAATCTTATCTCTTCTCTATCTTTTTTAGAAACTTAGTTTTGGTCTAGTATTTGATATTTTTAAATCTTGTTTTTGCCAAATGTTTACTGAAAAAGAACGCTTTAAGCAATAATACCGTACTTTTGTTCTGCTTTGTGATACGACTTTCAGTTATTAAGCGATTGTTTATCTTGACTTTCGTTCTATAAAGTATTTTGTATATGTACACAAATATAAGTACTTTGTTTAGTTATCGTCAATCTAGTTTTTATCTCATTCCTAGCCGAACTGTCAACTAAGGAAGAAAAATATGTCGGCGCGCCACAGAGCGCCATATTGCGTTAATTCAACTTTTCGGTCCGTTATAACGTATAACGCACGATAAATCGCGGTTTAACGCCGACCGCGTCGATTCGTTACAATGTTACAGAGTTGTGCTAATTGCGTTATTATTACGCTGGGCTGCTTATACAATGTAGCTGAACATTTATTTACGCAATTTTGAGTTTAAGTGGTTGTTCATAGTGTTGGATGCAACGGATGGAGGTTTTGAAGGTTAATTGGCTATTTCTTATCCGGAAAATAAATTATACTATCATAATTGCTAAGTTTTATGATGCAGACAATCATATCCATCCATTTAGCTCTAGTCGGTAATAACAATTATATTGTATTTAATATTATTAAATACCATAGTTTTTTAAACATTCACATACTTTACTGTAAAATGAACCTGACATAAATTTCAACTATATACCTCTAACCCAACTGAGAAAATCGATTATTCGTGGAAACAATATATTTGGTTAAAGATGAACGTACAACAAAGAAGTCCTATAAGGTTGTACCGATTGAGTTGCGAAATCCTTAAAAGGAAGTTTAAGTGTGGAGCACAAAAATATCTCTATAAGGTTCCAGTTTATTCCGATTTACCGATTGAATAGTTGAACCTAAAAATCGACTTATGTTATTTATAAATGGTATTAGACTTGATCTCTATCGATATTAATAGCTACTGCTGACGTGACCAACAAAATATAAATATCCATACCCAAATAGAAACTAGCTCTCTAGAACAGCTGGTAAAATACTACCAGAACAATATTTTTTACAGGTTTTTAATACTGCAGGTTGATATCCGCCCGGCGAATACTAAATTCTAATTCAATTTCACGTAGTGTCCGAAAGTAATGCTCTAGAAACTAAGGACAATCAGCGATCAGAATCAAGTGCAGGCGCTGATCAGCATCCGAACCCGACTCCCACTGACCTATCGTTTCAAGAGTCACGAGCTGTCACTATGATCAGTGAATAAATGTTTCTATCTTTCGGGTCTTTACAATGTTAATCATCAATGCGAATGGGCAGCGGCGTCTGCAAACTCAGATGAAACCTATATTCGATTCCTGGCATGAGTGTTTTGCTGGCAAATAATAGTTTAATATGTGTCAAAATTAACAAAACTGAAAAACAAAATTAGCTATTACTGTAAATCAATTTTTTTTCTGCCTATATAACGACATTAAAAACAATTTAGCCGGATATTTAATAAAGGCCGGAGATTCCCAACACTATCAAGTGATTGCGCATTGCATTGGATTGCTCCAGTGCAGTTATAGTACGGTCGCTATAAGTTAGAATGTTTACCGTATTTTAGTGTTGCCCGCGCTTAATGCGTTCAAATGGACAAGCGTATTATCCAGTGAACGAGAATTGTTTTATAACAGCACAGTCGTGTTCAACAATGTAGCTGCATTTTATGGAGATTTATTGAACTGAACAATTTAGCTAGAATTCGCTTAGAATTACGGGGTTTTATGATTTTAATATGCTTTAGTGATGTCAAGTTATGTAGACCATCACGCGTAATGGTTACTGCTGCTTAATTGCTTAGTCAAAAAGGTATAAGGCTATTTCCAATGTTCATTTTGTGCATACCCATAGAATTTGTTTGGAACTCAGTTCTGAATGTTGTTGACGACTACATTTAACTAGTACAAACAGTCCAACAAGGTAGGTCTACGAGAAAGAAGTCAATCGTAGAACCCAATTCGGCTGGGCAACATTCCGGAAATTTCTCGAAGTCTTCTCGTCCAAAACACATCAGTACCTCAAGAAAAAATTCTTTGACCAGCGTGTGTAACTAGTGATGATATATTATGGCACTGAAACGTGTTCGAGTCGAAAGGACTATGCTCAGGGTTTTTCTACGTGAACAAATCAGAAAGGAGCAGATCCGTAGACGAAGTAAAGTCACCAACATAGCTCAGAAGATAATCCGGTTGAAGTGGCAGTGCGCAGGCCACATAGCACGCAGAACAGATGGCCCCGATAGGGTCGGAATGTTCTGGAGTGAGACTACGGGACGGTAAGCACAACGTAGGTCGTCTACCGACAAGGTGGATAGACGACCTGATAAAGATCGCAGGACGACGTTGGATGCAGGCCACTTCCGACCGATCCTTTTAGAAAATAATGGGGGAAATCTATGTTCAGCAGTGAGTAGGCAGAAAGTTCTGAGCTCTGGAAGGCTTACAATCACTCGCAACCTGGTCTCGTCTTGTAATTTATTGGTAATAATAAATATTACATTTATCATTACATTATACGATTGAAGGATAAAATACGTAAACAATTGAATATGATTTGTTTACAACCATTATAATAATATATATCAGTATAAAGCTTATAAATCTGATTGTTGAACTTGTTTTGCTACAATAAGCTTCACTAGGAATAGATTCACAATAGACTCGTTTTCTATTATATGAGACTAAGAATATTGAGGGTAAAGCTTGGGTGTATAAAGAGCATAAGTATTAAATTTGTATGTTTGTAGTTTTGTTTTCTATTATCACTGATAAGAGGTTCTGCCTATCTTTTACACAGTTTATAAACACTAGAAAGACAAATATTTCTATGAACATATCCCCTGTCTTTTAATTGATGATTTTGCTTAATTTTCTTTTATTTATACGTCTTCTAGTTTTAACGTCTCAAATACGTCCAAGTCACATTCTAAAAATCGTTGGAAGCCATTGGACCATTGTCTTCGTGCAGGAGCAAAGTGGCAAAGTATGCCAAGTCATAAAACGTTGTTTTATGCTCTTCCCGTCAATCGCCGGCAAAAGTTGTATTAATGCATCTAACGCTTTATTCGAATGCGACTTGGAGGTATTTCAGTTACTGTTACATAGTTCACTTTAAGTATATGTTTATATTAGAAACATCATCATAATGAACTTGAGGAATGAAAAATGTATAACCATATAAGTCCACTAATAATATAGTAAAATTACTCAAAGTAATTTATTGTGAACATATAAAGACAGTTAGTAAAATCAATATTAAAAGTAGAATAGTTAATATGTAACCCCGACTATAAAATACTCAAAAAAAAATTTCGATTTTATAATCTCCGCTAACTTTAAATAAATACACCTTGAAAATGTATACTTCCAAACGGAAACAAACAAACAGGGTAGTCATTTTTGTCCTTCTTAATTCAGACTCTGTTTTATCTGTTGAAGTTAACTTTTAACAAAAACATTACTAGGACAAAATTAGAGCAAATTTTTTTGTAAAAAACTTCTACAATAATATAAGCCCACTTTTCTCAATAAAGTAGTGACGGCTGTGGCAATATTGTTTGATCTACCACCATTTAAAAATATAACAAACTACGTACGTATCCGATATATAATATAACTAGATGTACTAGTGTAAATAATATTGTACAATATCTCGCGAATTGTGACCAAGATTAATTGCCCAACCTAAAATTAAGGGAAAATACACTATTCTTATGCCATAATTTTAATCTATTAAACGCTAATTCGATATTCAAGTATACTGTTTATTCTACATCAAATATAAAAAAATATTTTACAAGAGTAGATTATATTTTGGGCATAATTTACATCCACGTGGACATACTGTAGGTTGGCGGAAAAGCTAGTATCGTCTAGTACATTCCCAGTATCAGAATCTCAGAGCTTTTAGTGTACTTGAAGGCCACTAGCATGGTGTTACAACTGGTGACATCATCAAGACTATGACCAAAACTGATGACTTCACAGGCCCTCCAATGCACTGAACCTTTCACGTGAAAATTACACTTTTGGTCCCCCATCCAAAAATTGACCGCAGCAAGATTTATTTAATGAAAACTAAACATGACGACTGAGCCAAGTGTTCTTATTATATAGTCATTATTACCATAACTCGCGCAGATGAATCATTTCCATCACAAATTATTTTCTTAAATAGAGAACTTTATTCATTAAAATTCTTAGCACTGAGAGAATGTAATCTATTCGTGACACCTGTCGTCTGGGACTTCCAACCGATCTGGTATTCATAATTGCTAAGAGGATGGTAAGGGGCGTGTACCTATAATAGGATTAACTTTAAGGCTTTTTGAAGTTTCAGCAGAATCAGCTCAATGTTATCTGTGGCAGTGCAGTTTGATTCCTTGCTAGATAAAAACCACATGAATTTTTGGGGTTAAATATAATGACCACCAAAAATATTTGGACGACATAAAATTTCTTACAAAAACATACTAAAAACAAAAAAAAATTATTTCTCCCAAAACATAACAGTTTGAAGTGGTATGACCTTTACAGAGTCCGCCTGGAGACATACCACACATTTGCAAGATAGTCTACCGTGAAGCAGTAGTGTGCAAACATGTGTTTCGATGTAGGGCAATGTTCCCAACTAAATTACAGGGCAAGAGATTTAACATCTTATATCTTAGGGTGACGAGAGCATAGCCATTTGAGGTTTTGAACTATTATAGTTTAAGATTCTGAATAGCGCTGAACTGTTATGGTCAAGCATGACCCATACGCATCGTCTGTCACTGATTAACATTAAAAAATATGGCTTCTACGCAATGATTACATTTTTACAAATTCCACGGTTAGATCCCAGGAGAAGATTGTACTGGATTATGCAGCGCGGAAGAAGTCGCGAGGCGTAGCAAGTATGAAAATTACGGTACCATCGTACTCTTAAATGAATATTTTATGAGTGGTATCGATTAACGCGATCTATGAGGATTATTTGTCGTTAGCCCGCCATTAAGGGGTGTCGTTAGGGCAAAAATGAACTTTTGCTCGCGGTACGTCATGTGGATTGGGTAGTGTATATACAAATCGTAACAATAATGCAAAGTATACAATAAAGACAAAATATTGATACCTATGAACCTAATAGGTATATATATAAAAAAAAATAAAAAAAGTAAAAGCTAATTGATTTTCAATCAATCATTTAAGCTGTTTGAACACTGAAAAGCTTAAGATCCAGTGGTAATAAAATTTAAATAGGGTCTACAAGACAGTAAAGACTGTCCAACAACAAGAAGACAATAAAGAAGAAATCGCATGAAATACTGGCAAAAGGTTGCTGACTAATTAAGTACCTCCGTCTCCGTCATGTTAGTCGGTTGAAAAGTAGAAACAATCACCATTAAGTCACTGTCCTTCTGAGACACGTTCTAGTGATGCAGTTAATGCATTACTAAAATTTAGTAAGGTGATCGACGAGGAAAACACAAAAACAATATTTCATGATTTTGTTTACTTTCACTTTCACTCGTGGACCATTAATAAAACCTAACGGTATCCACCACTACTACACGTAAATACTAGAAGCAAAACAAATCTAGCAAAATCAACGAAAGCCATTGCTGGGTTTTTACCGCCTTATGTCTTTTGGTGGGTCATGTTGTAATACTTGAATAGGCCTCACAAAAGGCTAAAATCCATTGTCCATAACTAGAGCCCAGTAACAGGCCCGTTGACGCTTCCGCTAAATTTGCCAATGAGATACCGTATCGGATTCACGCCTGTAAACCACGCTGAAAGGGACGATGATATTTTCTGAATGCCACGGTTCGGTTCGAAACGCTGATCAGGGTGTTTGTAAAATGGAGGACGGGGGGAGGATTTATTTCTACTTCTACCTACGCTCATTAGTTTAAAATTGATAAAGTTTATAATAAGTGATATTATAATGTTTTTATTTGACCGTAGGCAGTGAAGCTTTTTCTTTATTGATTGTACGTTTGAATGCTTGTGGAACACCCATAACAATAAAACAATATAACCAATTTATGCACATGTATTCCTTAACTTGAAACTAAAATCTATAAAAATTACATTCAACTAAATTTACAGCATGCTAACATTAGTTAAAGTAACATAACAATTGCAAGAAATACCACATCAGTAACATTGGAAAGTTCTATTCGAACGTAGACAAATTTTACAAAAGTAACGTTACAGTAAGTAGATTTACTTACTACTTGTACTTAGCTTATAATTATATACATTTATAAGTATTTTGCCATCGCGCTGACTTTGGCCGAATCTAAAAAGAAAGTGCCACAATTGTTCAGGTGAGTTCTCCAACGCCATTTTCTTGGCGGTAGAATCCCATGCTCTTCATTGGCTGTTGGATGCTACGTCAAACCACGTGATGCCTTCCATCTTGGACTCGCGGAAGTACTTCAGTCCACGTGGTTGCCGCCATGTTTGACTAGCGGAAGTAGTGGTATATTCTTTTATTTATCACACTTGATTGTGATTGGTTTGCGATAATTGCGTTATAAATTACAAAGAAAGTAGGAACAAAATTTTATAAACTTAAAGTTGAATGATTTTTTTTCAGTAGACAGTCAAATCTGCAATTGGTATAATTATAGTAGAGACAGTGAAATTTACAACGTTGAAAACATAATAGGAGCACACAAGCTTTAGATTCTTGATGCAGCTATATGAAATACATCCATCAGTAGCGTACGTGAAATGGTAAAAGATAAAATTAAATATCAGTTTCTACGCAATAAAGAGGAAAAGAAGTGATCGCTTTTTTTGTAGATTCAATTGGGAATATTACCAATATTGAGTAATGAAATTACAAAAACAGGAATCTCTCGTGCAAGGATTTATTAATAATTTACCATCTACCTTTGCTTGCAATTGAATCCAAACATAGCTAAAATGTTATTCCTAACCTTCATTCCAAATAAATTCATTAAACTGAGTTAGTGAGAAGATGACTCACTAATCTGGCCATTTACTCGCAAGCTTTTGCATTAGAATATTATAGTGCGCTTTCTATCATTTCATCCAACACACAGCCATAGGTACCTTCGAATTTACTTTATTACTTCTTATTCGCCCAATCATTTCACACTTGTTCCACTATCCGTCGAACCTTGAAATAATAATGCTTACGCATTTATTGTTTCCGTCATTATATATATATCTGAAAGTGCGGTGGAGCCAACTAAGACGGTATTTAGTACTAGAGGCCTAAAACATAGTAAATTTAGTGGCAATAATTAAGAGCACTTATGAGAGAGACACAGATGTGGCACCGTAACCCCAAAATATTATTTCAGATTTTTATTTTTAATCCATATGCCTAGTTGATGTAACCGAACTGAAACTTCTAGATCACAACACTATTACTAATCGTTCTTGAACCTGAAACGATATACCTGAGTACCCATCAGCCCACCCGCAATCTCGCGACACAGCAAATGCATTTGCGTGTTTACACGGGCGCAGCCAGGGCAAACACATAACTACACGGATTTGAACTACTAGGTCAACATGAACAGCTCACCGATACTGCGTAAATCTTACGTGTTGGGCCACGACATAAACTAAATTTATAAAAAGTGCAGTAAGGTTGGGGAATGATAACATATACATCTTAACTTGCTCTGGATACCGTCTGATTTACTTCTTCATTGAGTACGTGCACCCAGCAGCATCTACTCTAAGTTAAATTATAATATAAACACGTAATGACATTTAGAATTATTATAATAAACCAGTGATGGAGTGTGAGGACTGAGGTGAGGTGTGAATGATATTTAGATTTATAATAAATATCTAATAAAAAAAAAAAATAATAATTAATATGTTTAAATTAAATGATAATTAAAACTTTACGTGTTGCTTCCACGCGATAGTTCGACTGTGCAGACCGAGACTGCAAGGAGTGCAGCCCATGATAGTTCAAAAGTACCTATTATCACAATATTGTGCGTGTGGTAGTTACTTCGACAACTTACTTCACCCTTTTTAGTGTTGAAGTCGGTTCCATTTTTTTATTTTATTATATTTAAGGAAAACTTACAGCTAGGTACAATTTATAGGTTAAAATATACGTATGCTACTAAAAGTTACACATACATGAAGGCCAATTAAAAGAGGAATATTAATGCATATACTCGAACATGCGCACAAAAAAATACGTGAGGTTTCAAACGATTGTGTGCTAAATCTAAACGGAAAAGTACATATTATTAAGTAAGCGTTTCAGCTTACTTGAGCTTGTATTAAATAGATCTACTTCACAGTTTGCCCTTGCTAAGGAGCTGAAAGATCTAGACGCTCTAATAACAAATTCATTCTTTCTATAATTAGTAGTAACCACAGGAAAATGGAGAATGTCAGGTTTCCTCAGTGAAACCGCAGTTGTTCGCAGCCTTATGCGCTGTAGTAGTTCAGGACAGTCGACAGTGCCATCCACAATGCCTATTAAATAACATAAATTGGCTATTTCTCTACGTTTGTACAATGGTAGGAAGTGAAATTTACGACATCTAGTGTCGTAGTCAGGCAAAAAACTACGAGCTCTATATTGTAAATATCTTAGAAACTTCTTTTGTATAGATTATAGTCGTGAAGAATACACATCATAACAGGGATTCCACACCTGGGACGCGTATTCAAGATGACTACGGACGTATGCGCAATAACGTATCTTAAAGGTCTTAATACCTGTAAATTCCGACGACATTCTTAAGATGAAACCCAGTGAACGAGATGCCTTCTTTACAATGTTGTATACATGTTGATCAAATAACAATTTTCTGTCAAACATTACTCCTAGGTCCCTAATAGAACCCGCTCTAGTTAAGGGAACATTATAAAATTTATAATGGAATCTAAGTGTCGTGGATTTACGACTATAAGTACAAACATAGCACTTCGATACATTTAATTCCAATTTGTTATTTAATTTTAGGTAGAAAAATACTTGGTGAGAAGGAAGGTATAATAGTTTAAGTATATTATTGCAAATATGTTTTTTCCTTTATTATTTAAAAGAGTTTTGTTACAATTATGGTGATCACCACTCTTTCCTAGAGGAAGTTACACAATTTAAAAGTTTTAACTCGATTTTACCCCCTACCGTAGGTTAACTTACGTAGGGATTGAGGTAGATATGATTCTTAAATATATATATATAAAATAAAGTGCAGTATTTTCACAGTGCATATTTCCACAGCGTAATGTCATATGGGATATTACTATGGGGTTTAGCGGCTGACCATCTTTATCTTTATTTTATATATAGAGACCATCTTTATCCTACAGAAACGTGCTATTCGAGCTATATACGAAATCCGTGAATCTTTGAGAGATTTATTTAAAGAAGTCAATATATTAACTTTGCCTTACTTATATGTATTTGAAAATATAATGTATGTTCGTAAAAATTTACATAAATATAAGTTAAATAGTGATCACCATACTTTTAATACTAGAAATACAAATAGGATAGCTGTACCTAGTTTTAGACTTGCGAAGACTAATAAGTGATTCCTAGGAAGTTGTGTGCGTTTTTACAATAAAATCCCAAAACACATAACTGAGCCCACAGAAGGCAAATTCAAGTTGACTGTAAAAAACGTTTTAATAAAAAAACCTTATTATAAAGTTCGACATTATATAGAAGATAAACATGCTTGGAATACTTCACTTCTGGCAAGCTGTCACTCTGCCCCCCATAAAATGTAATATTTGTAGTACCTAAGTAGAAACATTGTAAAAATATATATACTCGTATATAAAAAGAATGGCCCCGAGTTTCCTGCTGCTTCTTCTCGGTAGGCTCTATATATTTTGGAACGCGGCGGTAGAGTCTTTAAAGTATACTATAATGAAAATTGACGTTCATAAGTGCGTCTTTGATGCCTTAATTAAATAAATAATTTTGACTTTGACTTGGAATAAAAACCCCACTGTCACGAAATACCATACGATATTTTGGAAAAGAGTTTCCAAAATATCAACTAATTTTACTGGACTGGTATGAACCAGTACGAGTTACAGAAAAACTGGACAGTCGCATTATACTATAAAATGATTTTACCACCTTACGATACAATTATGTAACTTTAAACTGATTGCATCAGAAGCTAACTCCATAGCCGAACGTCTTCATAGCTACAATAAATAGCTGTACAATCCGATCGGCGTCGTCGCGTGCCACAGCAACCTAATGGACTATTACGGGTGTATGCGCTCTTACGTATGCATGCAGCTTGTGAGCCGCATGTACGTAATGTATGCATTACGTGATCATATTGTAGACATTTCGATAAACTTGACTAGAATTCGGGTGTCAGTCGATTTATATCAACGTAATTACGACGTAATTATCGCAGATATTCGAGACAAGAGAGAGAGAGAGTCATCAACAGTCCACTGCTGACTACATATCTCTCATATGGATTATATTATCTCTCATATACATAGGCAAATGATTAGTGGATGCAAATGCATGCAAAATCGCACCATTAAACTTGATCTTCGGTTCTTCATTTCTATACTTATATTCCATACAGTCACAGGGCTCTACTACGGTCGCCGGTTCACGATCTTGTTTCGAGAGCACATAATAACCACATGTTTTAAAAGAAATAACAACCATAAAGCTTTTTCCGTTACTCACTTGGAATTACATACTCGTTATATTAGTCCTCATCTGAGCACAGCTTAGTTTACAATTACGCAAAACACAAAAATCGATTTACGTAGCTCCCCGTAGCGTTACGTAGCATTTTGTTGCAAGTCAACATATAAAATAAAGACATTGGACGTTATTAATAGTGCGTTCGAATAGACCACTTAAGATAGTTTTTAGCGAAAATAACGCTAAAAACGCTCACAAGGGGCATTCAAATTGGGAATCTGTGGGTGAAAATGTCGTTCTCTTTTTGTTCAGCGTTCGGAAAGCTAAAAACGAGGTGCAATTTTTGACACACGTATGGAGCATGGTTGTTTATGATCGTTTTTTGACATCATAATCATGCGATTTTAAGTCTTAGCTTAGGCAAAAGTGGCAAAAATAACTTTTTTGAGCTTTACGAACGCTTTAACAAAAGAGCCATCAATGAAAATGCCACCAATGTCCTAAAAGTTAAACAAACGCACCTTTAGTGATAGTTAAATAAAAACTTCATCATCATCATCATCTCAGCCGTAGGACGTTCACTGCTGAACATAGGCCTCCCCCATGATTTTCCAAAAGGACCGGTTGGAAGCGGCCTGCATCCAACGTCGTCCTGCGACCTTCATCAGGTCGTCTGTCCACCGTATCGGTGGACGACCTACGCTGCGCTTGCCGGTCCGTGGTCTCCACTCCAGAACCTTTCGGCCCCATCGGCCATCTGTTCTGCGTGCTATGTGCCCTGCCCACTGCTATTTCAACTGGCTAACCTTTTGGGCTATGTCCGTGACTTTCGTTCTTCTACGGATCTCCTCATTTCTGATTCGATCACGTAGAGAAACCCCGAGCATAGCCCTCTCCATAGCTCGTTGTGCGACTTTGAGTTTATCTATGAGGCCCATAGTAAGAGTCCACGTTTCAGTGCCATAAGTCATCACTGGTAACACACATTGGTCAAAGACTCTTGTCTTGAGGCACTGAGGTCTTTTTGACGAGAAGACTTCGCGAAGTTTCCGGAACGCTGCCCAGCCGAGTTGGATTCGACGATTGACCTCTTTCTCGAAGTTGGACCTGCCTAGTTTAACTGTCTGTCCCAGGTAGATGTACTCGTCAACAACTTCGAGAACTGAGTTCCCAACTGATATTGGGGTAGGTACAACATGGGTATTAGACATAATTTTCGTCTTGTCCATGTTAATCTTAAGACCTACCCGTTGTGAAACTCGATGGAGGCCTTCGAGCATTGTACTGAGGTCTTCCATGGATTCTGCCATGACTACAATATCGTCGGCAAATCGAAGGTGAGTGATGTATTCGCCGTTAATATTGATGCCAAGTCCTTGCCATTCCAGAAGCTTGAAGGCGTCTTCCAATGTAGCGGTAAACAGTTTCGGAGATATAACGTCTCCCTGTCTCACGCCTCTTTGCAATGGAATTGCCTTCGAACTCTGCTCCTGTACTCGGACTGACATGTAGGCGTTTTTGTACAAACACTTCAGCACTTCAATATACCGATAGTCAATACGGCACCGCTGGAGAGACTCAAGCACTGCTCACGTCTCGATCGAATCAAAGGCTTTCTCATAGTCCACAAACGCTAAACAAAGAGGCAAGTTATACTCTTCGGTCTTCTGTATAACTTGCCGTATCATGTGGATGTGGTCTATGGTACTATAGCCTTTTCGGAAACCGGCTTGTTCCGGAGGCTGAAATTCATCAAACCTGCGACTGAGACGGTACAACATAACCAATACTAATAGTCAACTACTAACGACCTACTAATAACCTATATAGTAACAAAACCTTACTATATAGGTTATTAGTAGGTCGTTAGTAGTTGACTATTAGTATTGGTTATGTTGTAAATGAATGGGTAGAAAAATAAATGGTCACTAACAAACCAGATCTAATCGATCTCGTACCTGGTCTTAAGATCCAGGATAGGGTCACATAAACAACATGTCTATATTATGCTAAATGTATTAGTGTTTACGAATAAAACCAGCGTAATGCAATACTCGTAAGTTCAAACAGAAAAAGCTAAACCTTTTGTGGAGCCACGGCTTAAAAGGCAGGTTTAAAAATGATAATTATACACAACATCTACACAATGTCCAAAACTAGGCAGAGCCTATACTATGATAACCTGATGACTGATATACATACTTATGTATTCACCCAGATACACGTCAATAAGAAACGTGCATGCACACAAATGTTTGACCAAACTGGGGATCAAACCCGTGCCCAGCGGCTCAGAAGGTTACTACCAACTGCACGAACCGGTCAGTAAACATTTCCAAACACTAATTACCTACACAGTTTGTATTATAGAGTCCTCCGACATAAAACAGAAATATACAGTACTACTAACTATAACATCCGATCCGTACCCTAAAGTTATCATAAAATAATATACGTGTATCAAATAACCTTATAATTTTTATAAAAATATTCATTTAGAATACCTTGTTAACCATCCTACATCAATCAAAGTCAACAGGGATTTTTACTCTGAAAACTTTTCACAGTTTCGGCGCAAACAAACTTTGGGTCAAACTTCTGATATTCATAATCCGTACAAAGTGTTAACCCTCGGACTTTTCACAATGTAATGGAGTGTGAGCGAGTACGTAAGCTCTTGTTTAAAAAGTATTGCTGTTATGTTCAATCATTTGCATACAAAAAATTAAAACTTTGAATTTTTGGTCGAGGTGGGAGGTGCAACAGCCACGTTGTAACGCGCGCGGATATTAACGTTATAGCTTTGTAACCTACCGGTGTCATACTGAATTTCGCCAGTTCAATACTTCGACAAGTCGTTTAGTTCGAAATAACATATTTGGGCAAGTCATTGCTTCGACAGGACATATATATAACGGCTGAGACCCGTCATATATATTACTAGCGACTGCCCGCGAATTGGTGGTGTGGTGAAGGAGTTGTAGGGTGGGCCTTCGGCCTCGCCATAACCTCCCATTATTTCTAATTTTTTTTAACCGAACCTTTTACAAACTATTAAAAACATTTAAAAAAAAGATGAATGAAATGGGTACAGCCGTTCTCAAGTTATAGCGTGACAAGCCGTGCGATTCTCTAATGATTCGTCTATGGGCTCGTCGACGAGTTCACCGATGTCAAATACTTTTTGAGATATCGCCCTTGTACATTAGGTTGTTTTTCCAACGATTCTTGTCATCTCGTCATTTGTTTCATGGATGTTGTCAAAGATGCAACGATGTTTGCTCTTAGAGAATCGCACGGTAGGAGAAATCGGGGTTCATTTTTATATATATAGGCTAGCGACTGCCAGCGACTTCTTTCACTTAGTTGGTTAGGTTAGCCTTCGTTTTTTAGTTTAGTTAACCTTCGGCCTCCCTATAACCTGCAGTCTTTTCTTATTTTTTTTTTAATGTAAGATCATTCTACGAAGTAATAACGTATAAAAAAATGGTAAAGCCGTTCTCAAATTATAGCGTGATCAAGAGCAATAGGGGTTCATTTTTATATAGATAGATAGATTAGGCACGAAAGGTTACCTATGATAAAACTTTGTTAAGATGTAATCTTTAAAGAAAAAAAAACAAACCCCAGGCTAGAGAGGCGAAACTTTATTTAAATCACACCAATGTAAAGCCGGGGCGATACGATAGTTATATAATGTAATATATTTATTTCATATTGTTTTCAAGTGAGTTAAGTAAGTTAAGGTTAATAATGTGAAAATATAATTTTGTTGATATAGATTTTTAGTAGCTGTAAGAACAATGATGAGGAGTTATGAGTGAAGTATTTAGTTATGACAGGTCAAGGCCAAGGCTTCATGGGGCGGGCACGCCACCACAGACAGGTTTATTAAATGGTGAGTTACACCCCCATGACTATCACCGGGGTCTCTGTTATGGGGGTTTCACCTAAGCGGACATTTAAATAGAGAAATTTGTCTACTTTTATCCGAAAGTATGACCTATATACTATCACGTCTACCGTAATAATGGAAATTTTTATTTTGGGAAGCGGAATACATAAGGACAGTGACATCTGAAACATTGACTTAAGGCCTAAAGACAGTGGAAATGACTATCTGAATGGGCGTAAACGGTATTCTTTTTGGCTAGATTTTATGTACGTGTTAAAATATTATTCTACTATTCAGCTCCTTGAAAACATTGGAAAGATGGAGGTATCACAAAGCTCAGTCACTGTATTCTACTGATTCGAGTTAATTAAATAAATTATATCCAACTTACAAAAAAGTGGGGCATACTAGAGTATAATATTTTATGTACCTACTTAAACGTTGTCGTTTTACGGAGATAAATAAACTTTTTTTAAACTGTAATACACACTGTTTTCGACTTTCGCGGTTGCTAACTTAGTTATAACTAGAACTCGCGGGGGGGTGTAGACCACGATTAAATATATTTTGGAGTTTCGATATTTCGGCTCAGTTACATGCATCATGTTCACGGGTAGACTGAAGATGCAGACAAAACGGTCTACCCTCTTTCTCACTCTTTTACCACGGATACCTTGATACTGTTACAACGTGTTAATTTAACAACTTGTTTTGTTTTCATGTTGTAAGTAGCGTATATAATTTCATATGCATTTAGTAAAAAGCTGTTATTTTTTATTTACTTGTATTGAATTGATTTAATTTGTATGTAGGCATAGGAAACACTTATTGTCTTTATCGGTTAGGAACTAGACTTAACTTGGTTTATTGTATTTCTGAATATTGGCGTGTAATATGTTTTCATTGAATCTATTTTTTGTAGTCTCTGCCAAATAATTTCACATCAAAAAATTTTTTGCACAGCAAAGACAAAATTGACTTCTTTGCTTCATGCACAATGTTCCAGGCAAACACTTATAAATATAACGAAATATAGCATAGTATTAAATGCAGTTGTACCAAGCTGAACTTCAACAATCGGTATGATTTAAATGCAGAAGATAGACACAGAAGCGAATGCTATAATGCTATTTCTGCTGAGTCTACAAACAAATGCTAGACAACTACCGAAACACCAAAAGGCGCTTGCTTTTGATGTTCATATTTCTTTATAGATTTTTTCTGTAGTGTTATAGAGAAAGTTTGTTGACCTTTTCATTGTAGTCAGTAAACTCACTGAATTGAATAATTTAAAAAGGCATTGGAATATAAAAAAATCTCAATTAACGAGTTAAAAAAAGAATAAGAGAGAGATATAACTTAAATGTAAGAAGACGTAAGACGGTTAAAGTCAGATAGAGAGTTAAAATTTGATGCTCGGACCCGAACCTCGGTAGCCAATAGGTAGTCAATTGCGTCTGACACGGAGAGTCAGAAGGCGCGGGTTTGAATCTGGTCCGCGGATGTGAATTTTTCTCTCTATAAATTTCAATGTTATTAAATTGTAATTGACTGTTAATAAATTTAATTTAAGCGTTTAAACCTGATAAATATAAAACAGAAAAAACATTATTTTGTATCTTCTATATCAAAGTTTCCAGATATAACGATAACTTAAATTTGTCAATATTAATTGTTTAGTTGTAAAATTTATGTTGTAAATATTTCAGAGTATTCTTCTGATTTTATTTTTTATAGGTTTTTAAGTTTTAAATTTTTAAGTTTCGTTACTGCTCAAAGTAAATTTTCAATCTTATCACAACGACAAACAACAACTTAAAGGGATTTAATTAGAGACATACCTCTTCTCATAATCAATCAACGCATTCCGCAAATTAAAACCCACCGCTAAATCCTTTCAGGCGCCAAGTTCGGAAACACCACTTTATATAATACAAAAACTTGTTTCCCAAATACAAATATATCATCGCAAGTCCCCGTCTCCGAGGAGACGACCTAAATCTCCCGTTATTAATGAGCCAAGTTTTAATTGTGCCGACCGCCAGTGTGTTACCCTTCTCGACTTATGTAAGGTAACATGAACGGACGACAAGCAAGTTGGCCAACTTACACTGCCTTATTTTTTTTTAATAACCTGATAGAAAAAATCTATCGCGCATTCAACTGTCCCGGAACCAGACACTATATCGACGTAAGAAAACGCATTTGCTGTAAGTAGCAAGAATGGGGTAAGTAGACTGAAAACACAGCTAGAAAAGATTGACTTTATCACAAAAACCTGCGTCGAATGGTCTGGGTTAAACATCTATACTAATATTATAAAGAAGAAAGATTTATATGTAACGAATTGGCTCAAAAAGTACAAGAACGATTTCAAAAATTCTTTCACCATTGGAAAGCTAAATTCACCCTGAGTAACATATCATCCATCACCGCGCGGGTGAAACCGCAGAGAGCAGCTAGTCTGATATAACTTACAGCATTCTTATGCCAATTAAGATAAGGTAACACAATTATTTAAGAGTTAGTCTTACATCTCTATAATATTAGGTTTTTTTTCATATTTCAAGTATCAGCGTTAATATGTATATTATATTATATATATGTACGGAACTTAGCATTAGCTTAAATAGAAGTCACCAACCTACTTTCGACGTTCTTCAGGTCTTTTAAAAGAATAGTAAATTGCTGTAAGTGGTGAAACGCATACTCGATACCAGAAGTATCAATTAACGTAAGGGACATTTTGGCCAAAATGAGTTATATATACCATTCGATTCAGAATTTCGCACTCTACCGTTTACTATATTTGGCATTTCTATATCGTTAAAAAAATGTCCCTTACAGTACACGTTTTTTTAGGTCTACACGGATTTTATAATCTAAAAAATGTTTTAACGGACGCAATTATTGTTACGTGTTAGAAAAATAACGTAAATAGTTCAGAAATAAAATTCAGTCCCTTACGTTAAACTTGTTTTCGTACAATTCTCACAACATGTCCTTTACGTTCAAACATAATTATAGTTTAATTATAATTTGTCCCTTACCTTAATGTACAATATATTTTTTTTAAGTATAACGTGTTTCTTACGTTAATGTTTCAACTTTACATCTCAATCGACATTGTCACTTAAACTAAACTACATCAAAATTAGCTAGTAGAAATTAATTTATGTTTCCTTACATTATTAGTATAAACGTGTAACATTTTCAATTAAGTACTTACATTAAAATTTACGCTAATAAAAAAATATTCTTGGGCTCGCGATGAGCGTAATGGGCGAGTTGAGGGGGTGAGCGGGGCACGGGCGGGCAGTTACACCGGCCGGCGCGCGCGATATATTCCATCGCGCGCATTAAGGGATTGTTATTGTTATGATTGACATTAAAATCGATGCGCTGGTGTTTTTTAAAGTATTCAATGTTTTATTAGTGTTTCTTATATACAAGTGAGTTCAGGGACAGTTATAAATATGAGTGAAAGTGAAAATAGTAAGACTATTAACAATTCTGACAAACTATTCGCTTTACTTGCCAGAAAGGAACAGTTAATGAGCATGAAAAGAACTTTAGAGAGGTAAGTTTTTAACACATTATTATTATTATTTAATACTAAGAAAATAAGGAAATAATACCAAGGAAGAAAAAAAAGACTGAAAATAAGCGCAAAGTACGGAAATGTTTAAAATAAAAAGGTTTATCCTATGAAACAGAATCTGGTACCATAAAAAAAGAGAGAACATTACAGGAAAATCCTTGTAAAGAGGAAAAATGTAGCCGAAAGTGTTATGAAATTACAGAAAAGAGAAGGAAATCTATATTTACCTTTTTTTGGGGACTCAGTAATGAAAAAAAAGAGACTGGATTGTGCAATGTTCTAGAGCAATTGACGTTAAGCGACAGAAGACAAAAAATATTAGCAGACGTACCTTAACTTATGAGTATTATATTAACGAAGACGAAGGGTGCAGGCAAGTGTGTCAACAATTCATTATGAAGACATTGGATATAAGCCAAACATACATATTGTACACTCTTAATAACGCAAAAGAAGGACTATCCCAAGATGATTTACGAACACGTACAGCTGAAAATAAATACGACGAAGCTACAAAAACAAACGCAAGAACATACATAGAATCACTACCAGCTTTACCATCCCACTACAGCCGAAAAAACTCTACTAAACTATATTTGCCTGAACAATTTAAAAATTTGGCAAATTTATATAGGTTGTATACTAAACACTGCGAGGGTTTATCCGCAGTCTGCGTAAGCGAAAAATTGTTCATAAAAATATTTAAGGAGTATAACTACGCATTTCATGTTCCAAATAAAGACAAATGTCTCTTATGCACTAAGCAAGAAAATAATCCTGATATGAGCACAGATGCTGGTCAACTCGAGACCCATTTAATAGAAAAAGAGGCCACTTACAAACGCTTCCACTTTCATCAAAATCAAGTATCCGATCATTCGTTACTTGTAGCTAGTTTTGATCTTCAAAAGGTATTAGCAACACCATATGGCGAAAGTATGCAATTGTACTATGCTAGAAAATATGCTGTGTATAATTTTACTGTATATGAGAACAGAACCCAGAAAGGATATTGTTATACATGGGGTGAGGCAGATGGTAAAAGAGGAAGCTGCGAAATAGCGACATGTTTATACAAATATTTGCAAGAAGTAGATAATAGAGGAGTGAAAAAGTTATTATTATATTGTGACAATTGCTCAGGACAAAATAAAAATAAGGTCATCATTTCAATGTTTAAAAGCTTCTTAGAGAACTCTGAAAATCTAAATGTAATACAAATAAATTACCTTTTGGCGGGTCATACATACACGCCAATCGACAGCATACATGCTGTCATTGAAAGGGAAGTTAAGAAGATAATTGTTTGGGCACCTTCTGAATGGCCTAATTTTATGCAGAGTGCTAGAAAACGACCAACGCCATATAATGTTAGTGTTTTAGAACATACGGATTTTATTAACTTCAACAATCTCGAGAATTCTGTGTTCACTCAAACTACTCTGAAAAATAAAGATCTGCATTTCAAAAATATAAGAATTTGCACTATGAAGAAAGCTAACTTGAGCAACATTGAGATAAAATACACTATGTTAGAGAATGGTACGTCTCATGAAATAGAATTATATAGACAGCACGAAGAAAAGGGAAAAGGTAAAGGAATAGGAAAAAGGAGTTCTGTAATAGCTAAGACAACGACAAAAGACAGGAATTCTGATCTGGATAAAACAGGCTCACTACCCAGATTGGAAATAAAACGATGGAAAATAGATGATTTGCCGCGTCTATACAAAGAAAGACTGCCGATTTCCGTTGCAAAATTTAACGATCTAAAAAAGTTATGTGACAATGGAATAATTCCTAAAAGATTCCATAGGGAATATATAAGTCTTCCCAACAAATCAATTATAAAAGATACACTTAATCATACTGACAATGAAGAGTCAACTCATGAACATGATGATGAATAAAGGTTTGACGATTTAATTGATTTAATGACATACTATACTATAAATGAAGATTCTTAATTTGTGGATTTAAGATTGATTAAAAATAATTAAAAGAAGAAAAGGTACATTAATTATACTCTATAATAGTAAGTTTAGAAATACAATGTTTGTATTGTAAATTGTTTTGATCTCTGAGAAAGACTGTTATTTTTTTATCCCCGACTAAAAAGGGAGTTTTGTTGATTTTGAAATGTCACTGTATTCAAATATTTTTATTGATTTGTGGATTTAAGATGATTAAAAATAATTAAAAGAAGAAAAGGTACATTAATTATACTCTATAACAGTAAGTGCAGAAATACAATGTTTGTATTGTGAATTGTTTTGATCTCTGAGAATGACTGTTATGTTTTAATCCCCGACTAAAAAGGGAGTTTTGTTGATATTAAAATGACACTGTGTTCAAATATTTGTATTGATTAAAATAAGTCTGCAATAAAAAAATATTTTGATCTATGTTTTTTTATTTATTTTTTGCTAAAGGCCCGTCACGGGCACGTATTACAGATCCTGGTGTTTTTTATTACCTTAGTTTACATTTTTGAAGAAAGACAGGATCCTTAATTTAAAAAAAAAATATTTTACTCATATTTTATTCGCAGCATTCTAATGATGAAAGAAGAATTATTGAAATTCGTCCAGTAGTTTTCAGTATATTTGCTACAAACATACTAAGTACATACAAACCCTAGCTATTTATAATATTAGTAGAGACTAACTTTCTATTAATTTTCCATCCAGTGTTCCCATCACGTTCATAAGAACCTACCTCAGACTCAGATATATTTTTAAGAGAAGTTTTTATTAGTTAGAACATATTATATTCCAAACTTACATGATACAAGTTCTTAATAGTTCATCAAACATCATATTTCATTCAATTCATAGTTGTTTATGTCCTTTACAGTACGTTTGTATTATAGTTTCCTATTAAACTTGGTGCTTACTTTAATATGGGATAGTTTACATTGAAAAATGCAGTGCCGTAAAGGACAACTAACCAACTTTTTTTAATGTAAAGGACATGCTATTTTCAAAACGCAGACGTTTACGTAAATCTTTTGTTTGTAGTTATAAAGAAGAGAAAATTCTAAGAAACTTTGTCTTAGACATATTTTAGATAGGGGAAAATGACAAAAAGTTACAGATGATATTTGTAAAAAAAAATGGTTTTTTGGCTCTCCTAAAAAGTCATGTATTGTCCTTTACATTAATTGATATTTCTGGTGTCGTACTGGTAATAACTTTAACAATCATCTTTCTGTCAAAGATAATTAAAAGATATGTTTTTTTTTTTACTCACTATTTTATCAAGTTTTTTGGCTTTGGTGAAAAGTTAGGTTTTGGCTACTTACTGCGCCACAAGTGCCACACTTACATCAATGCAAGCAAATACGTTTGCTTGCATCGATTATATCTATGATAAATACTTAATAATAAATAATAGATAATCTATCAGACACAGTGTTAAGAGGCACATAAACAGTCGCTTCCAAGAACAAGATACCAATTTAACTAATAACGTCCTTTATAAATGGGAGGTGACAAATTCATGTGTTTTGATGCAAAAGCGAGTACTGATTTATATACTAGAACTGAGCTGAGATACTGTTCAATCAATTTAAATA
Source organism: Selenia dentaria (assembly GCA_917880725.1). Lineage (NCBI taxonomy): Eukaryota > Metazoa > Arthropoda > Insecta > Lepidoptera > Geometridae > Selenia > Selenia dentaria. The sequence goes on along the minus strand of OU862888.1, from coordinate 29,943,120 downwards.
TTTTGTTTGAAAATATTCGTGACTTTGACACATAATATCCAAACCGACTTTATTTATTCATGTCATTTATGCACTTCCTAGTTTAACAGGTTCCCAGTATACGTGGACAATTTAATACCATTGTATTAAATTGTCATATATATATTTATCAAATACACGTCCATGACACATATATGCGCAAAAACAGAGGCAAATTCAAATGTGTTTTACCCATGGACGTGGCATTGCGAATAAGTTTTATAGTACTTGGACGTGTGGAGGATGTAATGTAGAAGAAGAGTAAGTAAAAATATGACGTGATTTTGCTTTTGAATTGTTTTTATTTATACCTATATAAGGGCGAATATTTTTCATAATAAAATGTTCTATTGGGAATGTAGCAAAACCTTTTCTTATGAACTTTACGTTACGTATACAATTTGTTTTTTATTCGTCAGTATTTCGTACGTTATGTTTTTGTACACAGTTTAAGTTTAGACACGGCAGTAGACGGTAGAAGTAGCATTTTACGAGCTAGAAAAGGGGCCTTATTCGCTATGACTATGCAACAAGTAACGCGGCGCTTTACGATATCTTCAAGGAACGATCGCAAATTTGTATTGACTTCACGGGCATTCCTTGAAGATATCTTAGCGCGCCGCGTTACTTGTTTGAGTGGTCATAGCGAATAACGGCCCAGATTATGCTCGCAGACTTATGTTACCGTGAATGTTCCACTCTAGGTTAATCCAAGTCAATCTCGTCAAGGTAATAGTGTTTATACCTTACACAAAGGTTGATTACATAAATACTGAAATGCCTTCATACCTCATAAATACACCAATATAACTTGAATCCTAATATATTTCGGCAAAGATTCAACGTGACGTAGATTGTGTTACACGTGTCTTAATAATTTTTCTTACCTTTTCTCTATGTAAGTCACGTTACATCAAATAAATATCTTAGGCAAATAAATTTATTGATTCAGGCGTTACTTTGCGGAAATCCATTATCAAAAAAACGATATTAAAAATATTTAGTGACACTTCCGCTGAAAAGAAAACAATGATTTGGGGGCTTGCACCACCCTCTCTCCCGCATAAAATGCTAATAGGAAAAATACAAAATAAAAAACACAAGAAACCCCAAATAAACCAACACCGATTCGACACGTGTTTCACCTCTACACGAGGCATCCTCAGGAGATGTTGACTCGTCGAGCGCTAGACCGAGAGAGGGTGGTGCACGCCCCCAAATAGGCCAAAATCATTGTTTTCTTTTCAGCGGAAATGTCACAAAATATTTTTTATATCGTTTTTTTTATCTTAGTCAAATATAAAAAGTAGATACAGATACAGACAGATGTATAATATTGAAATTTATAGAGAGAAAAATTCACATCCTCAGACGGGGTTTTTCTCTCTATAAATTTCAATGTTTGAGATCGCTTAATCCATCAAAGGTCATTGGTCATCATGCGGCCAGACACAATAGAAATTTCATTGTTATAATATGACGACTCTTGAAGGGTTAAGCAGGCGTTAGTGCCTTGGAAAGTAATACTATAAAGATGTATAATATATACTTATACCATTTTTTGGTAAACAATTTATTTCAGCCTCATTACTGACCTTTAGTTATTGGAGTGTTTGGAGTGTGACCAAAATGATGAAAACTAAATGGGACCACATCTCTTTCAAATAAAAAAATAATGTTGAAAGTCGGTCCACAAAAAGTGGGCGAAATCAGTGAACATACATTAAAAAAACAGTTGAACGTAGAACCTTCTCCTTTTTTGAAGAAAAAATAAAAATGTATTTCTATATTATTTTAATGAAACGAACTTCAATTAAGTTTTTAAGTTTATAACTTAAAAATTAAAACTTTCAATTACACTAGAAAAACCTCTCATTTTTTCTAGTTGTTAATTCGACTTTTAAAATTTTATCCCAATTTGATAAATGATTCTCGAGAAATCGTAGTAACCTTTTTTCACGCGCAGTCATGGTCTATTCGGTAAATATACTAAAAGCAGCGTATAGCAGCATATGTGTAATATATAAAATAAATGGTATAGATTTAAGTGTAAATAATGCTTCAACCTTCTAGGTAATATCAAAGTTTCCTAAGCAAATTTGCCGGAAGTTAACTGACTGCCAAAGTAAACGATAAACTGGCAATAAAATATAATTTTAGTATAATTAAATAGATTCTTCGTACCTACTCAAACGCTTGTAACCACAACTAAAGCCTAACCCGCCATTTATCTAACATCATGTCACTTGCCGAATAGATTATCAGCATTAGCAAGGCCTATCCATTAGAGTAAGCTGTTTATAACGTTTTACACAAAACCAAGAGTCTTTGATCCCTGATTAGTGGCTCTTTGATCTTCAAGCGTTAAATTTTAACAGATGTTCTGCGAGAGTTCATTTTTAGGGGCCCGTCGTCGAAAGAGAAACTACTTATATAGTATTAGAGCAGTTACGAAGCTTACTTTTTTAAGATTAGATTAGATTAGATTTTTCATATAGTAAGTGACGAGATGGAGAAGTAAGACTCCTAACAGGAAAGGTCGCGGCTGCTATGTGTGTTACCACAGGCAGTTTCTGTGCTACCTAGCACGCAGATCTTCCACCTTTAAAGTTCTGCAGAACGTGACTTGCTGCCACACGAAGACATAGCCTCGTTAGTCCAATTTACCCCGTCAATACACAGGTGTGCGTACCCATTGCAGTTTCAAGACCGAATACCTAGTACAGCAGTGATCCTGCTAAAGTGGTCACTACCACAAGAGTCTTTGACAACGGATTGAGACAACCAGCTGACAGTTCGGTAAGCTATTACACACGAGCAGCATGTAGCTAACGGCAAAGGTAACTGCGGCCGTCGACACTAGTGGACGGCAGCCGCTGACACGTCGACGGCAGTTGTTGACGCTTCGGCCGCAGCCGTCGACTGTCTAACTTTGAAGATCAGCGGCGGCCATCGTCAGCATGCTACAACTGCAAGTGTCGCTGTAGGTCGACCGTTATAGTTATCTATTATTATATTATCTATTATCTATTATTATCCGTTACAGTTATCTCTGCCGTTGGCAACATGCCGTTCGTATGTAAGAGCCCTTAGGGTATGTTTCTACGGACGTTAAACTTACTTATATTAGGATCAAAAGCCTGTAACAGCTATGGTAAATAATATAATACGTCATAAAACGAGACTAAACCCACAGCAAATACAATATGTAGTAAAGTAGCAGCTTTTTGTCCGGAAAAGTACCACCACATTACCCTATTTCTACCGCGAAGCAGTAATGTTCGCAATACTGCATTCTGGTTGGACGGGTGCCGGCGAAATTCCAGGGACATGAGACTTTTAACAACTTAATGACGAAATGCATCTGTTATAGGGAGAGGAAGGAAGGGGGAAGGGGAGGGGATATAGGAAGAGGTTACGTGGTGCCCTCGTGCTTGTACCGTCTCCTATATCTTTGCAAAAATGTAGCGATGTCTGCAGTATGGCGATGGATTTACGAGGACTTCGTACGTGGAGCTCAATTCATTACAACAATCAAACACACAAGTAGTGACGAAGAAGAAGTCTTCTCGTCAAAAATACCTCAGTGCTTCAAGACAAGAGTCTTTGACCAATGTGTGTTACCAGTAATGACATATGGCACTGAAACGCAGTATCTTACTATGGGCCTCATTAGCAAGCTCAAAGTCACACAACGAGCTATGGAGAGGGCTATGCTCGGAGTTTCTCTACGTGATTAAATCAGAAATGAGGAGATTCGTAGACGAACTAAGGTCACTGACATAGCGCAGAAGATAAGCCAGTTAAAGTGGCAGTGGGCAGGCCACATAGCACGCAGAACAGATGGCCGATGGGGCCGAAAGGTTCTAGAGTGGAGACCACGGACCGGCAAGCGCAGCGTATGTCGTCCTCGGTGGACGACATACGCTGCGCTTGCCGGTGAAAGGTGGACTGATGACCTGATAAAGGTACCAGGACGACGTTGGATGCAGGCCGCATCCAACCCTTCCTTTTGGAAATTAAGGGGGAGCCTTATGTTCAGCAGTGGACGTCTTACGGCTGAGATGATGATGATGATGACGATCCTAGTTATTTCGATATTTGAGAAAGCATTCGAGGTCTGACGACTTCACAAAATGCATCCTCTACATTTATTATAATACATAAAGCACAGATACTATGTTAATAAACCAAATTATTAACTGATTGTTTCGTAATAAAATTAGAGATTTTGTTACCTTATTGGATTTTTTTTCTTTGACTTTTGTGAAGTATTTATCGTGTATGCGACTTTTAATATGGCTTACTGCTAAATCATTGTACGTTGCCAGTTATCAAACTGTTACGAAATACTTTGAAGGAATTCTGTTCTGAAGCAGGTTGTTAATTATTTCAGATATACTTTGTAAATGGTTCAGTGGTTCAGTATGTACTCGTATTATAAGAAGTATAAACTAACATTGTAATTTTATGCAAAATTTATTATAAAAACATGTGCTCTAAACGAAAACAAAATATTTGATGGTTTTATGCGAATATATTTAACTATTAAAGAAGATTAGGCATCGTTTGTGACAGACATGGCTCTAACGAAGGTTTCCATGAATGCATCCAGGATGGTATTCATGAATATGATTTCTATAAATATAATTAACTGCCCACTGTACATAATCAGTCCATTGTTTTCCCACTGCTGGGAATTGAACCTTCTTCCCATAGAGAGAAGTTGGGCCATAATCCACCACGCGGGCTCAGTACGGCTTGGCGGATAGGCCAACCAATATCGAAGTTTTCATCACCAAATCAAGCTCCGCTGAAAGCGCTTCCCTGCCCACTATATTACTTGAAAAAGATCAGCCGTGCGATTCTCAAATGGTTCGTCGTTGCGATCGTCGGTGAGCTCACCGATGTCAAATACATAGAGATATCGCCCTTGTACATAAGGTTGTTTTCCAACGCTTCTTGTCATCTCGTTATTTGTTTGACTGATGTTGTCAAAGATGCAACGATGTTTGCACTTAGAAAATCGCACGGCTGGATTTAAATTTTTAACACCTGCTTTTGTTTTTTGTAATGATGTTATATTGACCTACACAGTTTAAAAAATCTTAGCTATGTTTAAACAGACAGTAAGATAATGAGAAATCATCAAAAGTAGGTACAGCCACTAGATGTCATAATGTTATGGTATAACAGTTTCGTGCCTGGGTGGCAGATAAAAGTTAAACAATAAAACTAATACCGTACACCTTCAACCTAACACCAATGATATAATTCACGCGATGATATAATAACGCCACAATTCATAATTATGCTTTAAAACCGGCTAGGACTCGCGTAATATTTACCGGAAATAGTCTCCGACCTGTATCGAACTTATTTGAACTTCTTCTGAGAGTCACTCTTGTGCACAGCGGCTATGCTAAAACTGCAGAGCAATAAACGAAATTTGCGCATAATTTTAAGGTGACTCGACTTGGCGATCTTAACCGATCATCAAGTTAAGAAACACTTGCTGCGGTCAGGACTTGGATGGGTGACCGCTAGTGGCATATTTCTAACGAGCGCTTTTGTGCTTCGGAGGGCACGTTAAGCCGTCGGTTTTGGTTGTTTGTCTTAGTACAACAGTCTTTAGGCTGGAGCGGCCTGAAAACTTCGATATTGGTTGGCCACAAGCCTATCCGCCAAGCCGTACTGAGCCCGCGTGGTGGATTATGGCCCAACTTCTCTCTATGGGAAGAAGGTTCGATTCCCAGCAGTGGGAAAACAATGGGCTGATTATGTACATTGGGCAGTTAATTATACTTATTTATTTCCCGGTTGTTTGTCTTGGGGCAACAGTCGTTATTATCGTTAGTCGTGAATTATGGCTATGTCAAGGGCCTTCTGAAAACTTCGACACTGGTTGGCCACTAACCTATCCACCAATTCGTACTGGCCCAACTCCTCTTTCTGAGAGGAAGGCTCGAGTCCCAGCAGTAGGAACAAAATGGGCTAATTATGATTATAGCTCTAAAGTTCAAACATACCTGTTACATAAATAGTTCCTCATATCTCTGGAGCAACCTCCCTTAGAACCTGTCTCGAGCCGTCAGATTCTTCAATCGTAATATTTCGCTGGTAATCGGATAAGAATAATCCCACATCGTGTATTGAATATCATATATCAAATAGGGTGATTTATCTGAGCTGCCTACAATACGCCCTTTCACAAGGCGTATATATACAGTGAATCGGCGAGGCTTACAGTAATATCCTTTAATGTTTAACAAGAAACTCTTTATGTGAATAAATGCTTTGATGTATTATATCGTAACTTTAGGTTGATTGATAGATACACTATTCTTACACCACATCTCTAAAAATAACACTATACCTACAGTTTAGGTAATAAAATAATATTGTTTGATCTTTACCACCCGATTTCTAGAGATAAGCCACCAGCAGCATTTTGGTCAATTGTCACAAAAACCCCTTCAAAGTCAAACTAAAAATCATTTATATAATTTAGGTATCAAAGACGCTAATGAACTTAACGCTAATGAGATGTTAATGAACGTCAATTATTCAATATAATGTACTTTAAAGACTCTACCGCCGCGTTCCAAAATATATAGAGCCTACCTAGAAGAAGCTGCAAGAAACTTGGGGCCATTCTTTTCATATAGATTTGGACAATGTTTCTACTTAGGTACTACTATAAATACATTTTATGGGTGGCAGATGAAAACTTGCTAGAAGTGGAGTATTTTAAGCATAATTGTTTTCTATATAATGTTGGACTTTATAATATGCTTTTTATATTAAAATGTTTTTACAGTCAACTTGAATTATTCCTCTGTGAGCTCAGTTATGTGTGTTTGGGATTTTATTGTAAAAACGCACACAATTTCTTCCGTATGTACAACTACAAACATAGGTAAACTAATAAACAAACTTAACTTACATAATCCTATGTCTAGACTCTCATTTTGCATTGTTGTTTTCAATGTGAGAATTAACTTTAGCAACGGGATATTCACCATGTATTGTTTTTTTTACAAATACAAATAGTTTATTAACATAAAAGGTAGGTACATTATAAATTTGAATCCATAAGCTCCCGAGCTCTCCCTTAAATACATAGCAGGTAATTATGTCAGATCTTTGATATTAAAAAGCGCATAAATATGAATTATTAGGAGTATTGTTTATGTGTAATTAATGTGTGTCCGAGCCTGTGTATGTCTATATAATATATATTTTTATTGTGTAATAATAGTTAATATTTATTTAGTTTAAAAATCTGTCAACATCTTTTCAAGCCCTTCATAAACGTTTTTTAACCAGGTAACTATTGTCTTTGATTTTATTTTTACTATATTTTTTTACTTTGTGATATTTATTAAGCTTATTATAGATATGAGGATCGATGATTTCGTACTGTTATTAGCCAAATTTAGATTTAGAAGCGGTTACAGGACATCTGTCAATTCCTTTGGTCGATTTAGGTAAATATGGCACTTATTTCATATATTTAATTTGACCTCTCGATATTTCGGTACAGTTGCATGCGCCATGGTCACGAGTAAACTCGTGCTCAAATTAAATACATTACTTGGGTAAATATCCCGTTAATAAACTAAAGTCTTGGATAAGTGACTAAGGCAATTTTCAATGTGTGCTGTTAAAGTGTCTTTCTTATATAAGTACATACGCAAACATTTACAAAATATTGTACACATGGTCACGAACGCAAGTGACCGCAAGTATAGCTCGTGCGTTCTAGCGTGATCCATTACGCGATTGAAGTAACGGTTTCACGTTAATCAATAAACGGAAATGTATAAGGGTGGAATTAATTACAACATTTGAAGTGTGTTTTATTTTTATCTAATATGCTGTTAATGATCTTCGTTCGAGAATTGATATTTCGGCTTTAAAAATACATCAATTGACTGCTCAGTCTTTGTAAGTTTTAAAACAACATTACGAGTAGCTGACAGTTTCCGGTTTCCTGATTGAATGGCGTCAACATTATGTTTTGAGACTTGATTTGACTTAAATAGTGTTCGAGCGGGGAGGGGTGCTCGGTCGACCATTCGTTTGCTTGACACTGTTCGGAAAGGTTGTGTACTTGCAAGTTAAATGATAATTACTACTGGAGCTACTATTGGAGTAATAACGATAAGGTTCAGGAAAATTATCCTGTTTGTTGCCGAATTATTGGTGTTCGATTTCTGATTGCTTTTGGAAGGAAGAGGTCTACAATAATGCCAATTATGACCAAGTCACACGTTTACACTTCACAGTCCCACGGCATATCTATAGACTTGTATGTGTGCAACACGTGATTCTACTTTCATAATGCGTACTGCAGGAGTATAATTTGATCTGCAATGTGACTCTGCAATTGTCTTAGGCAGACGTGACACTTCAATTTAATGACTTGTTCATCTTAATGTACTCATTTCACATATTTTACAAATAAGCTTTTTTGTGGTGATAACGTCTTATAAATCGATGAACGCCGGCTGCACGCACGTTAACGCATGACTCATTGTCAAGTTACGCCGTAACGTACTTACGTTTGAAATAAATAATTGATATGTATATCTCCTTTGTTAAATGTATTTGCCGTAGTAGATACTTTTTAAGTAACTGTTGATTTCACTCGATGGTGTTCACTCGTAAGGATTGGATTGAATTATGGTAGCAATCTTGAGCTGCAACGATGCTTTACGCTCAAGGACAGCTACTTACCGTGCGATTCTCTAATGATTCGTCGACGAGCTCACCGATTTCAAATACTATATATCGCCCATGAACATAAGGTTGTTTTTCCAACGTTTATTGTCATCTCGTCATTTGTTTCACAGATGTTGTCAAAAATGCACTATATAAAACAGCCAAGTACAATTCGGACACGCGCACGCGCACTAATCCACTCCAAAAATATTTATGTCATGTATTTATCTATAACGCGAGCCCGACATGCTCTTAGCCATATTGTAACGACGCTGGTGTGAGTAACTGTTCCTACGAGCTAAAACCATATATTATGTTTTGCCAAGATTTATAATAGATTAGAGATAAAACAGATTGAAATAAATTTGATCATATTTTACCATTCTCTATTAGTATCTATATGTTTTGATTTATTAGCGAAAGTTCAATAATTTTGCATAAATTTGCCGTGAAATGATACCCAGAAACACTAAGCTCTTTTACTAAAGGCACTGGAGCTGTTTTAGCCAGGTGTGGAGCTTACTACCAGGTGCACGTCTTGCCTATCTATTTAAAATTTGTGAAAGTATACAAAACCAGCAGGTTAACTGGCGAGCTTTTCGGATATACAAGAAAACAACTAAAACTATTTTTTACTCATAGTTGATAAAACTAAACGTTAAATTTCCGTGTTTAGTTCTCAACTACAGAAATAAATAACCCTCACATGAAAGCGCATCCACAATTTACATATTTAAAGTATGTTATGTGATGTCACTAGTGCCGTCATAACGTAATATATATCAAAATTGGTTTAAAAGCGTGGGTAACGAGTGGCCATAGGAACGGGCATGCATACAAACATCAAAGTAAGTAAATATCTATAAGTAGAACGTCTTCCTTACTAGCGTTGATTCACGCAAGTTGAGCGCGAGACGCGTGTAGAGATGTCAACGACGCATCTACGTACAAATCTTCCATCTATCTTTTTTTGTTTGTAGCCTACCTACACAACAGAAAACCCCGACCGCTCTGCCGGCACTCGCGTAATGATCGCCGGCAAGCGTCCTCCGCCCCTACCGCATCGCCGCTTCCTACTTTTGTCGCCCATTTATCTCGAAGACGTTCTACTTACTCGAGGTCGCAAGCTCTAAGTACTTTCCATACAGATCCAACAAATAACCTTCTCCTTTTGGGCTTCACCGCAGTCAGGTAGAAATCACAATGCCCTTAATAAAGATGACTCTATATAACCTCATAGTCAGCATATTACAGGGTAACTGATAACCAAGGGTTAACCAGTTAGCGTTCGCGCGGAATTCTCTCTATTTGTCAATGTCTCACGTCAAATAGCAGCCATTAACATCCTGGAGAGGAACTGTGACGATTGTTGGTGGGTGATGTACGGTTGGAAAAGTTGGCGAACAGTGTCTGAGTGAGTTATGACATTGATTATTTTTAGCAGGTTCTGCCTACGCGGATGTAGACTGTCTTACAGGAACAGTTTATAATATTGATCCCTTTTTTATTGTAAGTCATCATTTATCTGTGTTATACAATTTTAACCTAGTGAGCTCCCGACTCATCAAATTTGCAAACCAGAGTTGCATAAACCCCGCATAAAAACAAGTGACTGTCGCTTTTTCGTTGATATTACCGATCTGGTATCTTTAAAATGATAATTTGTTATGTAAAAAAAAATTCCAGGTTCTTTACAGCATAAAAAAAACAAAACATTAGCTGAAATCTATTGTATATTTGAATAGATACATTTTTAATTGGATCCTTATTTGATTTAGCCTTGGCATACCTGTATGCCAAGGCGGCTTTACGGAATGTTTTTTGGCATACAGGTATGCCAAGGCAGCTTGACGGGTTAACATCGAAATGTAGAAAATAATTAAGAATAAAAAACTTCAGACCCGTGGGGGCCGTTCGCTCTCAACTTGTATAGGGATCTGTCCAAACGTTTGGGAAAAAGTTAGCGTTGCCATCCAACGTGCTGCTGCCAGTATTTTGGCCACTTTTCTCCTACCACGGGGCTTATAAATTACTTTTTTATTTTACTTTTAATATTCTGTAAATATAAATAATAATAATAAATAATTAGACCTACAGACTGAGCTATGGAGAGGGCTATGCTCCGGGTTTCTATACGTGATGGAATGAGGAGATCCGTAGAATAACGAAAGTCACCGACATAGCCCAGAAGATAAGCCAGTTAAAGTGGCAGTGGGCAGGGCACATAGCACGCAGAACAGATGGCCGATGGGGCTGGAAAGTTCTGGAATGGAGACCACGGACCGGCAAGCGCAGCGTACGTCGTCCACCGACACGGTGGACAGACGACCTGATAAAGGCCGCAGGACGACGTTGGATACAGGCCGCTTCCAACCGGTCCTTTTGGAAAATTATGGGAGGCATGTTCAGCAGTGGACATCCTACGGCTGTGATGATCATGATGGTGATGATGAAATATTTAAAGACAATAATAGTAATAAAATATACTTAGATCTACAGAATGCAAAATATATTTATATCTAACATGCCACGACATTAAAAAAGAGAAATATAAATATTCTACAGAGCGTATTGCGTAACACACACATGTTTATGAAATTTAATGTTGTATGATGTAATGAATTAGAAACAAGCACTGATTTCCGGTACAAACTAAATGATTAGTATACATATGCGTATGTATAAAGCTACTGCTGATGATACTTAACTCCAAAATTTTATATTTATATTATAAAAATTGTTATAACATCTGAAAAATAACTATAGCAAACTAGAGAATATGTAAGTACGTATAACATGTCTAGTAGATAGGGATACTTTACGTTACTTGTGTTCGCTTAGCTTACAGTTTGAAAATTGTCTTTTGGTTTGCTTTGTTACCATTAACAATTTTATTGTTAGTGTTTTTAGTGTACCGTGTGTCCCGCTCCATAATGTGCGTAACTGTGCGTTATTCCGGCCGTGATCCCATCGAAATGATTGCGTCTTTATACAGAGTTATATGTTTGTGATGTAATTCACTTCTTTCCTCTTAACGATGTTAGGTAATTTACTGCTGAACACTGTTTTATTGATCACTCTTATGTTTATGGCTTTGAATCAACCGTCATTTGTTTTTCGAAAAAAAGGTTTTTATAAATCGTTTATACTATTATAATAAACTAATTTAAGTAGTTGTGTACTCTGTTAGCTTAGTTAGGCTGAGCGCAGACTTGAGTCACGATAGTTTTAAAACAGAGTATTGCTTTGCAAAAAATATGAAGCGCACACTTCAAACAAAACGTCTCATAGACAAAATTGTGTCATAGTCAAACCAGTTTCGTTTTAGATGTGCGACGTATCATGTTCATATTCATGATGAAGGAATCACGAACGTAGCGAGTGATTCAAGTGTTAGAATCTTGAGCGAGTGATTCATGGCCGTCAATATAAATTCGTACTTTATTCAAAAGTAGCATACTATACTTTATACCGTGACTGCGGTAAAAAAATTGTTTCTTTTGTAATGGCAACAAGGAACACAAGTCAGTTATTATTATAATGCTAAACTCCTTGTTGCAAAGATTTCTACGTATCTGATCAAAGCACCATTTTCCCAAATCCTGACCTTCTGCTGGTTGAATGATTGAGTAAAAAGAATGTCCACGGTGTCTAGGGAAGAGCAGTCACGCCAAAAATATTACATATTAACCCTTTAAAACCAAATTGTTTGCAGCGTTACAATCTGCTCATTTCTTTTAATCGCACGCTTATCATTTGGAATATTTGTCTGTCTCGTCATTTGGTTGAAGGAAATAAATATACCTCTTAAATATAAATTGGATCACAAGCGCTAAACACTCTGCTTCGCTAAGCCTTCCGCCCCGCTGAGCGCTCGGCACTATCTACACCTTTTCAGCTAACAAAAATCTGTTCTACCTACATTAGAATAATTCTCCGAGTGGGAGCAGCTTTCATCTTGTTCAAGATTAAAGCGGTCCTCTCGGGCACCCGAATGGAAACTCTTTACGAATGAATTCCTATTAATGTATATTATATATACCTACCGCATAAAATTATTACAACATTTCCTTCTAAGGTATGATATTTATTTATTTTAATCTTTGGTAGAATTATGTACGATTTTAGCGTAATATAACATGATCCAAGACATGAACTTGCAGCTGAATTAAGCGGAGATAGTCGAACAAACCATCTATTTTTCGACCACTATATTTTTTTAAATGTTGTATTTCCTTTTTGTAGGTCTACTAAATTATTTATGATTTAGTAGCTGCGCCCTGCGGTTTCACTCGCATGGTAATGGGTAACAATTATGATTATAAAAAGTATCATAATATGTCCTTCCCCGGGACATAATCTATCTCCTTGCCAAACTTCATTATGATAGTACCAAACAGACAGCAAGACGGAATGACAAAGAGAGTGACCGAAATACAAACGTTTTTATAATATTAGTATGGAAGTATGGATAGTATGAATAATGTATGACGCCAAGTTGTCATATATGAAATCAAACATTAAGTTTATTTTTCGAACGGTTTACTTGCTGTTTGCTTCTACCGGCATTTACAGCGTCACCGGACGGGTGGCGAGCGCAGGTGGCATTCAGCCAAATATTAAGCGAAAATTCAAGAGCCTCTCCCTTGCGACACGCCAGAACACATGACGCATCGCAACCACCTCGAGGGACCAAACCCGCAAATAGACGCCAGACTCCCCCGGGTCTGGGTGCCCGAGGTCCCCCTACGATGGGTCAGGTGAGTAGCCCCATTGCCTAATACTTCGGCGGCAGAGGATAGGACAGCGGCAGCTCTCAATACCGACAGTACTCTTCCCCTGCGACCTCACCGCGTCCGCCATCTAACGGTGGCGGCCCCGTCAAGGCCGCGGAAGACACGGAGAGCGGCTAACCGTAATATCGGCACTCCTCTCCCGCCGCGACCTCCAACTCTCAGCCGCGGTACCGCCTATACGACACCGCAGCCCGCCTCAGTTGCGGTGGCGCCTATACACCATCGCAACCTACAGTGACCGCTTCCATGTGAACTTGGAGAGCAAAGTCCGAAGGAGCGGTCCCACCTCGGGCCCGCCAGCTATCTCCTATCACTGGCAAGCCCATTGGTTCCTCTTAGTTTCACCGTGGTGACCCAAGCCACGGCTACTAAGCCCCCCCGCCAAGGCAAGGCGGGAACCCTTCGGGGGGATGATACCGTATCCTTTAGTAGGTATTACGACACTTATGTTAAAGAATCTAACCCATTTTAAATAGCGTGAACAGTTTCTAATAGCAATACATTTCAGAAACTCCTGCGTGGCCTCAACACTGTACGGCAACAGAACAATTTTATTGATTCGCATTGTTATCGCCACTATTTGTTAAATTATATAATAGTGTAGACTAAAGCAGAAGAAGAAACCGAAATACTTTTTCATACAATGTTATAGTAGTTCAAGCTAAGCTTTGCAGTCCACAACGTAAAAAAGTGCGATTCATTTCCCTCGCAGACATGCTTTCAACGTTAGTACGATGTATCTTCATAAAACTGTCACCTAGGTTATTTCTAAAGACTATATTCCCTTAGTGATGTCTTTAAACCTCAAAACTGACTGCCTTTTTTAGAAAACAATATTTGACAGAAAAGGTTTAATTTTATTTTCCATCCCTTAATTTCCACATACCTCCCATATGGACGTCATAAAAGCTGCAGGAAAGCCACCTGGTGGCTACTTCTAGGAAGGATTCATCACAAGTGACGAATTGCACTACGCCCGTAGCCGTGAAACATGAAGTTGTTAAGTATCATGTGTCTGTAATTCGACAGGCTGCTTGGCGCGGTTGGCAGTCCTTCTGAGCCGGTCTCGGGTTCGATCCCCGAACAAGTCAAACATTTGTGTGCAGGAACATGTCTGATCTGTGTCTTGGTGTTTAAATGTAGGTATATAAGTATGTATATCAGTCATCAGGTTACCATACTACAGGCTCTGCCTAGTTTTGGGACCTGAAGACCTTGTGTGCATGTTACTATAAAAAAAAGAATTGCTAGTAACCATACCCAGATAATACAGAGAATAGAGCTGCAAACATTACTTTTCCGCGGTAGAAATTTCATTATTTATGCCACATATACAGTTCTAAATAGCATTCATCATCATCACATATTATTACAACCCGGTGAACGAATGGAACTAATGCCTAAATGAAGGAAATTAGAAAGGACCTTAGTAGGTTTTGATCTTAAATCTACTCTGTTAAGTCTGAAAGTGGTCACCGGAATCCAAGCTAAATTCAGTCTAACGTTAATTCAGATTATGACAGCTTACGAGTAATCTAGACTTATTATTAATCTCTCAAATGTTAGTGCTGCTAAATACTAAATCACAACTAAATATAACCACGTCAGCGCTTTATTTTATAGCTTAAAACAACGGATTTTAAGGGATTTTGTTTCTATACTGACAATCTTAATCTTAGACGAGTAAAACATGAATTATTAATAAGAAATGTATTTTGGAAGGCTTTCAAAGTAGTCAAGGATAATTTGAGTTCTATATACATTGAGGTACTCCTACATTCAATTTAAATTTTGTGTTATTTCGACAAGTACAATATTTGTATTCGTTTTGTTGATATTTTTATTTCATGTTCTGAGTAAGTTAATATGGTTATAGTTACTAGAGTATGCATTTATAGAATTTAAAAAACCGTATTAAATTTAAAGTACTAATTTATTTATTATATTGATAATTTCTGTCGATAATAATAAGATTGGTGCAATTCTCTAAGAGCAAACATCGTTGCATCTTTGACAAAATCCGTGAAACAAATGACGAGATGACAAGAAACGTTGGAAAAAGAACCTTGTGTACAAGAGCGATATATCATAAAGCATTTGACAGTAAGCTCGTCGACAATTGCATCGACGAATTATTACAGAATCGCACTGCTGATAAAGTATTTAACATCGGCGTAATTAACGTCGACGAATCATAGAATCGCACGCCTGCTTGTTTGTAATTTAAGATTTATGTCAAATGCTACAGAATGCTACGTATCGCTACGAGAGGCTACGAATAACGACTCTTCTACGACGACGTAATATTATATGCTCCTTTTACGATGATGATTAGCTACGCTCCGGTGAATTGCTAATTTGCTACATTCTCTCTCTCTTGAGATCACGATATTTATGAACAATTTCGCCTCTCCTTTATACTATTCATAGAGATTATAATAATCATATTTTAGCCAAATGTTTTTAAAGGTTTGATCTTTTTCAATGAAAACATTTTGCCAAAAAATGGAACCGACATCGACACTAAAAAGTGTGAAATAACTTGTTGAAGTCGGTTGTAAAATAACTTGCTCATAGCAGCTATTAGGGTTTGGGGATAAGTCCCCGAAGAAGCTCTGACACTGTAAAGGTAATTGTTGAAGAGCCTGCATAAGTGTCGCTCAACGGAAATAAAACTGTTAATTTCCTTCTTTTAAAAACGATACAAGATGAAAATATATTGACGCTTGATTAAAAGTTTTGTCAGTCAACAAAATGGAGCTTCCATGTGTATTTACGAAAATCAATGACAACTTGAACGAACAACGTTGTGTTTGAGAAATTAGAAATTCAATTTAATGAACTCATATCCCACATCATTGCAAAACAATCGTCATATAATAATATAATTTTATTATCATCACGGGAAACCGTAAAGCCTCGAAGCCGTGACACGATGACAGAATAATTTACGGTATTCACGTACAATATACGTAAGCTTCGTCGTAAATAACGCCTGATATTTTAATGTTGGTAGCTCTACTTTTTTAACGTTGGTATTTATGATAAGGGTTGTCACTTCCTTCCTTGAGTAGTATACAATAAAGTCGCTTTCTACGTCTGTCTGTATATCCGCTAA
Source organism: Selenia dentaria (assembly GCA_917880725.1). Lineage (NCBI taxonomy): Eukaryota > Metazoa > Arthropoda > Insecta > Lepidoptera > Geometridae > Selenia > Selenia dentaria. The sequence continues at coordinate 29,926,461 of OU862888.1, read as the reverse complement.
CTCATTCTTAGACATAGACTTCTTGTTTGTATGGGTAACTCATTCTTAACCACGCAAAAGATTTTGATTCAGTTTTCACTATTATTAAAATCACTTTTTATCGAATATTTCTATTATATAGCTCACTATATAGTAGTAGTAGTATTATATAGTAGTTTACTTGCACTGGTTACTTTCATGTGACGAAATGCAACAGTTTGTTTTTCTATTTGGTAAACAAGCATTAGACCACAGTCTCAGCAAATACACCCGAATGGTGATGGATGATGATGATGCTAATGAAAAGTATTCTACATGTTATTCCAGCGCCTGATCTACCTACATACTAAACAATGTTATTTTGACGGTTTAACTTACGCGGTAGGCCGCGTAAGTTAAACCGTCAAAATAACATAGTCGAGTATCTCGACCGGTTTTGCGACCGTTCGGGCCGTTCGGCATATAGCTCTCAATGACAGCAGCCGGAACTGCTGGTGCTTATACCCGGACTACAAGAGGCTAAATTTTCAAGCTAAGATAGCAAGATAATTTACTATTATACTGTCCTGGCTTGGAGCATGCTAGTTCTGTTTACATGAGGCTTCATTATTTTAAGCTTGTACTATTGTAGTGACTGAGGTGATCACACGTCAAAATAAACTCCATGCAAAAAAAAACACTATTCGACTGAAAGAGTTACTTCGAAAACTGTGCCAATCCACACTAGACGAACCAGAAGATGAACTATAAAAACGGTGGACGAAACCGTGAATTTTAAGAAGAGATGAACGTGGATCATCTGCTTTTCTTTTGGAAGAATTTCGCAATTAATATTTAAGCGAGTATGATGATCACCATGATTTTTGTTCACCCAAAAACTGCTAAACGCGCCTACAAAATGTTCACTTCAATAAACTAAACGCGTGGTTTCTGCTAACTAGGCAACTGAAAACTAGCTTCGCCAGCCACATGAAGCTAGTACATGCCAGAATAGTAAAATCAGTGGTGAGGGGCGCTACTGACCTAAAAATATAACTCCATCCTGTTCGAAACTCTCCTATCTTGTAATCTAGCTTAGAAATGAAGTAAGATTTGTCTACAGGAAGCTAGAAGTATTAACTTGCTAACTTATTGACGCTAGCGTGCTAACCTGGCTTGAAAAACTAGTCTCGTGTGCATTGCCGAAAATTTTTCAAACTAGAGGGTGGTAGCTAGTCAGGTGGAGACCCTTCACCGCAATTTTAAACCCGAAATGAGGATTGATCTTCTCATCGATGGCCTACCCTTGTTATCCCTATCATCATCCATCACCGCTTCATAAGTACATCATAAGTATAAGTTTTACTAAACGTACATCCCTAAAGGAAATATAAACCAATGTCTCTTTTCACGTAAACCACCAATCTACCCCGCAACCAATAATTTTCAGATTTTTAACTTTCGAGTACAGCCCCGGAATAAAACGGTTTCGATGAGAGGTATAAAAATTAAATATTCGAGGATAACCAAGAAAAATGATTTATGACTTTTGAAACTGTAGTTGAAACCACATCGTTAATACATATTTCTGATGAAAGTTTGTAGCAAAGATGTGGAGTACTAGCTGTATTTAGCGGCTCCACCCGGGCACATGTTCATACTTATTTAAAAGAAGAGCCTTTACTAAAAGTACCCTTTGTACATTTCCGTAACAGGATGAAATTAATGAAAAATCCCTCCCTTTTGAGGCGAAGAAATCAGACATACTAAAACACTGTTTTAAACTATCACGGTTGTTCTCTAAAGTTATATGATTATTAACGGGATATTTACCGTGGTAAGGTTGTGGAATGAGCTCCCGATACAGAACACCTTGAAGAGGAACTATCCCACGTACAGATGGTGTTACGCAGGAATGGTTATAAGGCTCAGGTCGGTATAACCAAGCCAAGGAAGAAACTGATGAAACCGAAGGTGGAACGACAGCCGACCTTTTTGCCATATGTTAAAGGAGTAACAGACAAAATAGGTCGAATTCTTGACAAATATGCTATCAAGACCATATTTACTCCTCATCAGAAGATTGCGCAATGTCTGCGTTCCCCTAAGGACAAGATTCCTTTTCAGCATCCCGGGGTGTACAAAATTAACTGCAGCTGCGGAAGTTCGTACATAGGGCAGACGAAGCGAACTGTTTCATGCCGCATCAAGGAACACATAAAGGCAGTAAAAAACAATGAAAGACACAAATCTGCCATAGCTGAGCATCTGCTGGACGCGGGTCCTAACCACTGGATTGAATTCCATAACCCTAAAATCTTGTCCACCGAACGCCATTACATACCAAGGCTAGTAAAGGAAACTATTGAGATCTCGAAATGCCAGAATTTCAATCGAGGTGATGGTTTTCAACTCGCCAGTGCGTGGAATCCAGTATTAGGTTGTTTTAAAAATAAAAGTCCGCGTTCAAAATGTGTTCAAAATACTATACGCAGTGATACAGTGAGTGTGTTTTGTCGGGACTTAGGATCGAGTTCGAGTTCCAGTGATAACCGTAGCAAAAGACTAAGAAAGAGGGTAGATCGTTATGTCTGCACCTAACTTTTAAACTTTTTGACCAACCACCCGCATTCTTCAGTCTTCCCGTGAACATGGTGCATGTAACTGCGCCGAAATATCGGGAGCTCATTCCACAACCTTACCACGGTAAATATCCCGTTAATAATCATATAACTTCAGACATACTATGTGGCAGGCCTTTTGTACTAGAATCCATCTTTGTAGGTACCACCGCAATGCCGGATATTCTATCTCTAAGAAAAGTCATCATCATCACCATCTCAGCCGTATAGGGACGACCTATACGGCTGAGATGGTGAGACTGCTGAACATATGCCTCCCCATAATTTTCTAAAAGAACCGATTGGAAGCGGCCTGCATCCAACGTCGTACTACCTACACATACAGCAACAATAACGTACAGCTTACGCTGCGCTTGCCGGTCCGTGGTCTCCATTCCAGAACCTTCTGACCCCATCGGCCATCTGTTCTGTGTGCTATGTGGCCTGCCCACTGCCACTTCAACTAGCTTATCTTCTGGGCTATGTTTGTGACTTTAGTTCGTCTACGGATCTCCTCATTTCTGATTCGATCACGTAGAGAAATCCCGAGCATAGCCCTCTCCATAGCACGTTGTGAATTAGTGCGCAAGCATTATTGTGTTAGGGTGTGAAGGGCACTGTAGAAAGAGAAATTACTGGATGAAAGAGAGTCAAAAACCAATGTATCGGGCTGATGAGCACAGTGCAGTGCTATGCAAAACTACAGTTCTTAGCTCTGGTGGTACTGCACCTGTTATGTGCAAGCATAATGCTTACCAGCAGGTGGACGACTTCTAAATAAATTACATAACAAAGTGCAATTTGAAAAACGTAATACCGACTTCCATTCTATTACTTTGGTGAAAATCAGTTATTGGAGTGTGACTCAAAAACTACTGGACTGCATTTGATGAAATTGGGACTGCACGGAAAGCGCCAGATTTCAAACAAAAAAAGTGTTTTGAGAATCGGTCCACCCAATTCAAAGTTATGAGGTAACAAACATAAAAAAAAATTAAAAATACAGTCGAATTGAGTACTTCCTCCTTTTTGGAAGTCGGTAAAGAAGAAACTCATATTGCACATACATATGCACATATACATTATTATACATTCAAATACACTGCTTATTTAAAATTAACGTTGATTAATGACACAGGCAATAATGGATAGTTGAGCAGAAACCACACACTACTCACTGTTTAAATCTTTACCATTTAATTCGAAACTAAATACAATTTCGAATTGTAACAGTGGCGGGCTCTAATTAAAAAACATTTTGCTAATTAATGACTCTTTAATTAGCACATATATGTGTTTCATGAACATCTATTCGCGAGTAGGTAAGTTCGTACGTCGTAGTACCTTTTCTAAGTGGGAAGATGGTGGCGATAAGCGGCGCCGTCGTGCGTTTAGTTGCACTGTGGTGGAGTAGTGAATATGGTTTCAGAATAATATAAAATATGTATTTTTTTGACTTTCACTTTTATAGACCTATTCCAAACCACCCCCTTCAATATTGTGCACTAATTATCCATGGCCTTATATACATAATATATATTAGAATTACTTTTTAAACGGGATATTTACCATGTATTGTATTTATTGTGAGCTCTCTATATTTCCGGCTTATACCAATGACAAATTGTGTCATCGGTGATAAGCCGGGGCGCAAGAAACGTGAAAGGAAGAAGGTAGACCGTTTGCTCATAACAATAGTTACCCGCAGATACTTAAGTTCACTCGTGAACATGGCGCATGCAACTGTGCCGAAATATCGAGAGCTCACAATAAATACAATACATGGTAAATATCCCGTTTCGAAAGTTAATTCTTGCATTAGTGACCATGTCAGCTTAAAAACTATACAACCTACTATAGCTGACCTCGTAGCTGTCATTCAGCAGCTTTGCACGATGAGTAATTTCCAATGCCTACACTGCAAGTGCAAAGAAAATTATCTTGCCTCACTGTGCCCACGAGGTGGATGATAGCATACGCGTGTTTCTTTAACAGAAAAGCCCGTATCTCATTAGATTGCATCATCAGTGTTGCATCAGAAAACGTTACTTTCTAATTCAGCTATGTTGTGCTTACACTATACAACAAATAAAAAATAAAAAAAGTGAAATTTCTTTTAGCCTAGAAGACGCTTTTAATTTATTACTTTAATAATTATAGTTACAAAATAGGTATAGTATAGAATCTCGACTATACCTATTGTGTACAAACTTAAATTTATGTATAGAGTTTATGTATAGTGTACATATAGATATAGTTAAAAATAATTATAGTCTAGAATCTCGACTATACCTATTATGTACAAACTTAAATAAAGCAGAGTTTATGTATAGTGTACATATAGATATAGTTACAAATAAGTATAGTCTAGAATCTCGACTATACCTATATGTACAAACTTAAATTAAGTAGAGTTTATTTATAGTGTACATATAGATATAGTTACAAATAGGTATAGTCTAGAATCTCGACTATACCTATATGTACAAACTTAAATTAAGTAGAGTTTATGTATAGTGTACATATAGATATAGTTACAAATAGGTATAGGCTAGAATCTCGACTATACCTATATGTACAAACTTAAATTAAGTAGAGTTTATGTATAGTGTACATATAGATAGAGTTACAAATAGGTATGGGCTAGAATCTCGACTATACCTATATGTACAAACTTAAATTAAGTAGAGTTTATGTATAGTGTACATATAGATATAGTTAAAAATAATTATAGTCTAGAATCTCGACTATACCTATTATGTACAAACTTAAATAAAGCAGAGTTTATGTATAGTGTACATATAGATATAGTTACAAATAGGTATAGTCTAGAATCTCGACTATACCTATATGTACAAACCTAAATTAAGTAGAGTTTATGTATAGTGTACATATAGATATAGTTACAAATAGGTATAGGCTAGAATCTCGACTATACCTATATGTACAAACTTAAATTAAGTAGAGTTTATGTATAGTGTACATATAGATATAGTTACAAATAGGTATAGTCTAGAATCTCGACTATACCTATATGTACAAACTTAAATTAAGTAGAGTTTATGTATAGTGTACATATAGATAGAGTTACAAATAGGTATAGTCTAGAATCTCGACTATACCTATATGTACAAACTTAAATTAAGTAGAGTTTATGTATAGTGTACATATAGATATAGTTACAAATAGGTATAGTCTAGAATCTCGACTATACCTATATGTACAAACTTAAATTAAGTAGAGTTTATGTATAGTGTACATATAGATAGAGTTACAAATAGGTATAGGCTAGAATCTCGACTATACCTATATGTACAAACTTAAATTAAGTAGAGTTTATGTATAGTGTACATATAGATATAGTTACAAATAGGTATAGTCTAGAATCTCGACTATACCTATATGTACAAACTTAAATTAAGTAGAGTTTATGTATAGTGTACATATAGATATAGTTACAAATAGGTATAGTCTAGAATCTCGACTATACCTATATGTACAAACTTAAATTAAGTAGAGTTTATGTATAGTGTACATATAGATATAGTTACAAAAAGGTATAGTCTAGAATCTCGACTATACCTATATGTACAAACTTAAATTAAGTACAGTTTATGTATAGTGTACATATCGATATAGTTACAAATAGGTATAGTCTAGAATCTCGACTATACCTATATGTACAAACTTAAATTAAGTAGAGTTTATGTATAGTGTACATATAGATATAGTTACAAATAGGTATAGGCTAGAATCTCGACTATACCTATTATGTACAAACTTAAATAAAGCAGAGTTTATGTATAGTGTACATATAGATATAGTTACAAATAGGTATAGGCTAGAATCTCGACTATACCTATTATGTACAAACTTAAATAAAGCAGAGTTTATGTATAGTGTACATATAGATATAGTTACAAATAGGTATAGTCTAGAATCTCGACTATACCTATATGTACAAACCTAAATTAAGTAGAGTTTATGTATAGTGTACATATAGATATAGTTACAAATAGGTATAGGCTAGAATCTCGACTATACCTATATGTACAAACTTAAATTAAGTGGAGTTTATGTATAGTGTACATATAGATATAGTTACAAATAGGTATAGTCTAGAATCTCGACTATACCTATATGTACAAACTTAAATTAAGTAGAGTTTATGTATAGTGTACATATAGATAGAGTTACAAATAGGTATAGTCTAGAATCTCGACTATACCTATATGTACAAACTTAAATTAAGTAGAGTTTATGTATAGTGTACATATAGATATAGTTACAAATAGGTATAGTCTAGAATCTCGACTATACCTATATGTACAAACTTAAATTAAGTAGAGTTTATGTATAGTGTACATATAGATATAGTTACAAATAGGTATAGGCTAGAATCTCGACTATACCTATATGTACAAACTTAAATTAAGTAGAGTTTATGTATAGTGTACATATAGATATAGTTACAAATAGGTATAGTCTAGAATCTCGACTATACTTATATGTACAAACTTAAATTAAGTAGAGTTTATGTATAGTGTACATATAGTTAGAGTTACAAATAGGTATAGTCTAGAATCTCGACTATACCTATATGTACAAACTTAAATTAAGTAGAGTTTATGTATAGTGTACATATAGATATAGTTACAAATAGGTATAGTCTAGAATCTCGACTATACCTATATGTACAAACTTAAATTAAGTAGAGTTTATGTATAGTGTACATATAGATAGAGTTACAAATAGGTATAGGCTAGAATCTCGACTATACCTATATGTACAAACTTAAATTAAGTAGAGTTTATGTATAGTGTACATATAGATATAGTTACAAATAGGTATAGTCTAGAATCTCGACTATACCTATATGTACAAACTTAAATTAAGTAGAGTTTATGTATAGTGTACATATAGATATAGTTACAAATAGGTATAGTCTAGAATCTCGACTATACCTATATGTACAAACATAATTTAGTAGAGTAGAAAACAGTTAAGTGAGAGAATTAAAGTTCTCATCAAAACGTTTGTTGAAAAGAACCACAAACCAAAGCGTTAATCTGTTTATTTATTTTTTAAATTTCATGTTTTTTTTTTCAAAAAGCGCTGAACCTTTTTCGATTAAATTCATATGGGACCACTTCTGAAATAAGACGTACAAAACAGAAAAAAAACATCAAAATCATTTCACTACATATTGCCGGAGTAATTAACATATAAAACATATAAGAACTACCATAAAGTCAAATCGAAAACCTCTTCCTTTTTGAATTCGGTGAATAATATTAAATAACAATAACAAAGGCTCCGTAAACACATGACCACAATATACGAAACTCATTGCAAATGACGCGGTTTGTGACCACATAACGCAAATTTGGAATCTGTTGCTCTTTTGGCAGAATTTTGTGTTTACGCTGACGTGGAATGGTGTTTCGAATGTATCAATAATATCATTAACGCATTGCTTATTTTATGGTATTCATCTTAACTTTTGTGGTATTTTAAATTGTATAATGTACAGTATAAATAAAGGATTCTCTCGGTCTCTCTCTCGGGTTGTCTCGGCGGTAGAACGGACCTCGTTTGGATACAAGGCAATATGACTGCTCTAAAATACCGAGATGAGGTGCTAGAGTCTGTAATCTTGCCCCACAGACAGCAAATGGGACAAAATTTCCAGCTAATGCACGACAATGCCCGTCCACATACGGCGCGTATCGTTATAGTTGGTCACAACAGCATGATATCCAAGCTTTAAACTAGCCTGCACAATCACCTGACTTAAATCCTATTGAGCATGCCTGGGATATGCTTCATAGAAGAGATCTTAGGAATTTCCCTGAAGATTTTAACTTTTAACGATTTATTACTCATAAAGAACGTAGTTCACTTACAGTGAGCTTAAAATACTAAAACTAATAACTAATTAAGAACTAGTTAATATTAAAACATATAAAATATCCAGTTTTCTAGTGGAATGGACTTAAAAAACATGTTCATATATATACGTTTTTAGTTTAGTTTTAAACATAATGTATATTTTTACAGTTTTTAACATCGTTAGGTAACTTATTAAATAATTGTGCACCCTCAAACAAAATGTTTCTTTTACCGTAGTTAGTTCTTGGAGTATTTACTTTTATTTTATTTGTATTTCTTAAGCTGTATTTATATGACCTTTTTGTAAATGTTATTTTTGTGTGTATTTTTTCAGATATTATTTTTTTGACCAATACACATGTTGTGTATGTATATAGCTGGTTTAAATTAAATATCTTGGTTTCCTTGTAAATAATGCGTGTATTAGTTTGGTAGTGATAGTTAAAAAATGTTTTTATTAGTTTAATTGTTTTTATTAGTTTATATTGTGCATGAAAACCAGCTTTTCTTGCATCTTAGCAGGACTTGGGACAGTATTCCACAACAGGATATTGACACCCTTGTTTTGAGTATGCAGAATCGCTGCAGATGTGTCAGGAGAGTCTTAGGTGGATCCACGGATTATTAATTTTAAGTTTTCAACAATTTTTATAAAAAAAATAGTGGTTTGTTTAGATTTTGATGTTTCAAAAATAAAGTTAAGATTGAAATTTTGTCTAAGTTATTCCTCTTCTTCTAAGTCTATTATCTAAAAGTTTTTATCAGATTAGATAGGCTATTAAACAAAATTTATTTCAATGTGTAGGTGTCTTAACAAAAAGTTAATAGAATTTTAGTTATTTAGGTTTAATTGAAATATCCCTAGACCATGTTGATGTCTGTACTATAAAAATACTAGCAGACACACATTAAATTCTCAAAAACAGAAGAGATAAAACAAGAATAGAGAGAACAGAAACGTTCCTTTGTGTATACTTACAGCGTAAAATATATATTTCAAGTTTGTAGCCCAGTGATTTAGGCGTTGATAAAGCAGTCATCAATATCAATCAATATACAATATGTCGCATAAAAGTGTAGTAAAACTGAAAGGTATGCATATTTATCTAGTCAGGATTCACATGGCAAGTATCAAAATTAAAGTTTTTTTTGTGACAGCCCTATTAGACATGCCTATTCTTGAAGCTCGTTCGGGTGAATGCACTCTGCAATGCAATTGCCACCTAATCAATCACCTCTGCCTTTACCTTAAATGCGCCCTCTCTCCACGCTCAGCCTAGGCCCTGCTTAGGCCCCTTGTTTACCTAGACTTCATTCTGGAGGTCATTGCCTTTCTTGACCTAGTTTTTCAGGGATGAACCTGCTTGAGCATTAGAAAAATTTTAGATACTCATAACTCGAAATTAATACTTCCTGGGACGCAGTAGTTAGGTCCCAATTGTACGCAATCTTCTCCGATTGTGGTTTTAGTACTATAATACCACTTTGTTACACGTTGTATATATAGATGATACAGTAAATATAATAACAATTATCAATATATAAACCAAAGTATTAAACTTAAACAAACTCTCTTAAAATATATATTTATAACAATATATATTAATTAGCTAAGGCAGCGTTAAATTACAGATACATAATAGATAAAAACAGCAATAAAAAAATATAATAAAAACAAAGTCTGCGGATAGGATGCCCAAAAAGTTTGTGACGTTACCTCGTAAAATTACAGGCTCATACGTTAGATGAGATAAGCATATCTTTTTGGTCACTTGTTATTCATTTAAGTCATCTGAGCAGGTTTTTTACTAAATGTACATGACATATCTATTTTTGCAATAGTTTTCTACAAACTGAACAAACATGTAATTATTTCCAAGAGTACTTTACTCCGTTGGGGGTTCTCTGCAGGTTCCGCAGCAGCACCTGCTGATCTTGAAGTATGCATGAGATGAGAAGACGCAAGTGTGTCAGCTATGGGCGTATATAGAGGGGGGGTTAGGGGTCCGGGCCCCCCTTAGCATAAAACATTATTAAAATCGCGGAATATTGATGATGGATAATATAATCTGTGCCATGTAATATGAGTACCTACGCGTCGCAAAAATTCAGTATCAATTTATAATAGCTATGGCTATGTATAATAAACCTCATAATATAGCTATGTAATATCCGTAAAGCATTTTTATACCATTTTAAGAGTTTGCCACAGATTCCAAAATCTACCAACTTAGAAACAAGTCTTCTGATAAGCACTCGATCAAATGCTTTTTCATAATCTAGGTAATAACAATGTTTGTGGCAATTTTGTCCACAAATCACATAAAGGAAATTGGCCTCTTATAATCGCCCTGAATTGAAGCCATGTTGTTCATAAATTATTAGGTACTCTTTTCTTGGCATGGCTTATGGGGCGAGAGTTACGGGAGTTTAGACAAGAGATATATTGATTTATATAATATTTACGTGCAATGATAACGTCATAAGACAAGCCGAACGCTTAGGCCGATCGTGCCTCTCTATCGTTTGGTTCGCACTCTCTCTTGCACGCTCGGCTCAGGCGGAACGTGATAATGAGTCATACTTTTTGTACATGCAGCCAGCGTTCATCGATTAGACGTTATCACGTTAAAAAAGCTTATTGCTTGCTCATAACTGCACTTCATATCTGTAATAGAATAGCAGCTATTCTATATATGGCAGAGTTATCTTTAAAACTTTTGGTGAGGGCTTTTTGTACTAGGTCCGCTGAAAAAGTTTATAGTCTATACAATCATCAATTCTCGGGGATTTTGATTGGTGAGGCTGGTACATGTGGTGGCTCTCTTACTCTGTTCTAACTGTCGGCAAAGTAAGTAAATCGGAGCCGCGTGCTCCAAGTACTTTACTGTCAGCCGAAGGCCGAGCCTACTACGCGAACGAAGTCGCGGGCATTCGCTAGTACAACTATAAAAAGATTTATGCCCGCTACATATACTAACATTTCTTAAAATTGTATTTTAATGAACTTACGAGTATACGTAAGTAACTATATTGTTTGTACTCGTATGCAGTTGAACTAGCATTGCATGTACCCATTTCATGTAATGAGTATGATTTGAGCGTTTAAATTTTTAGTTCTTACCTGCGGACTATCAAATGGACCCCTCCATTTGATAGCTATAGCTACGTCACTGGTGTCAGCACAAGTTGTCACATGAAATTACTTTAATTCATTTCTAACACCAATATTAACTTATTTCATAACAAAGTATATTTATAATACTCGCATCAGTATTCCATCATTACAGTACATTCTCATCCTTTCTCTAGTTTCGTTTCCATAGTCATATTTCATTACCGTTGGTAATCCAATACGGTATTAACATGACAGTGCGTAATGCTCTGTCACTCCATTGTATCTCATTGTAAATGGTTCGCCGTCGGATAAGGCGTCGCGAGCATCTGCGACTTGAGAAATTGGCTTTTATCCGGTGGTTATGAACTTCGTAAACTACTAACTTGCAATAGTTTATTCTACATTATTTATTATTTGCAAGAAATACTCAAGATAATGTTTATATGATATGTTTGAACTTACAAAAATGGTTTTCATAAGCCGATCGTGCCTCTCTATCGCTTGTTCCACGCTCTCGCTTGCACGCTCAGCTTAGGCGGAACGTGACAATGGATCGTGACAACTAGTCATACTTTATCGTGCGTGCAGCAGACATTCATCGATTTACAAGACGTTATCACGTCAAAAGTTGAAGACGATTCTTACATTGTATTAGAATAACATGGCGAGCTACTGTGACTTAAGGAACCCGATTGAATAAAGTACATAAAATAAAATATTAGCAACATGTCAAATTTTTTTTTTTTTTTTAAATATATTATCCGGTTTGGGATATGAATGGCCGCCCTTCAAGCTGCTTGTTTTATGTCGATTTTCCTTTTACCCTAAACTATTTGCATCAATGTGTAAAATGTGCAACTGTAGGGTATAATGGACTGAGTCTCCCAATGTGTATATTAAGTCGCCGTGTTTGTATTTCGTAGATCTTTTTCCACTTCGGCCAACTTTTATGGGCCTACGAAAGCAGATACATTACGTAATCTTTCTTCTATTCCAACTCCTCATCATTCTTCTTTTGTTTTTAAGCAATTCACCGATTATGATGTTAGGAAGAGCATAGAAACCATAACGTCAAACGCAGTCGGAAGTGATTGCATCGCACGGAAAATGATTATGTTGATCCTCGATGAGATTTTGCCTGTGATCCAATTCATCCTTAATGATTCCATTTCCTGTGGTACATTTCCGTCAATCTGGAAAGAAGCCCAGATTACTCCACTTCCTAAAAAAGGTAATCCTTTATCATTTTCCGATAACCGTCCCATTTCCATTCTTCCTTTCTTCCTGTCTTGTACATCAACAGCTCACTTCCTTCCTTATAAGCAACAACCTTTTGAACCTATTCCAATCTGGATTCCATTCTGGTCACAGCACTGTCTCAGCACTAGTCAAGGTCACAGATGACATAAGGCAAGGTATGGCTGACGGGCAAGTGTATGTGCTAGCTTTACTTGATTTCAGCAATGCGTTCAACAATGTAGATTTCGATTTACTTTTAGGTATACGGTGCTCTCTTAACATAATCTCCTTGCTTGGTTTCGTAGTTACCTGTATGGACGCAGACAGCATGTAGGAGTTGATGAGTCATTCTCATCATGGTGTAACACGACTGCAGGTGTTCCTCAGGGCGGCGTTCTATCATCCCTTCTCTTTTAAATTTTTATCAATTTAATTTCAAATAGACTCTCTTCTTTCTACCACCTTTATGCAGATGATTTATAAATCTACACCCAGGTCCCTGTAATAGACTTTTTATTGTTAATGTTGACTGTTTGACTGACTGACTGACTGTTAATATGTTCAATTGCCAGCGGCAATTGAACATATTAACTCTGATCTTCAACGGATTTCTAATTGGAGTAACTCCTATATATGGTTAGGTATCAAAGTTAACCCTGAGAAAACACAAATTGTCGTCGTTGGTAGTTCTAGAATGATCTCTCTCATTGATTGGTTCCACCTTCCGCAAGTCATCTTTGATGGAAAAGTAATTGTGACGCTTGCAAGAATTTGGGTATTATTATAGACCGGAAATTATCCTGGGTGCCGTAAATAGCTGAAACTAGTCGGAAAATCTTCGCTTCTGCTGCTTCTCTTAAATGGTTGCGATACTTTCTGCCTATTACCACTAAAATTGCGCTTGTACAATCTCTTTTACTCCCTATCCTTGATTACGCTGACGCTTCATATCCAGAATTAACTCAGGACCAGCTTAATAAGCTAGAACGCTTACAGAACTTCTGTATCAGGTTCATATTTGGCTTACGGAAATATGACCACATATCTGAGTTTCGTAAAAAGCTTAAGTGGTAACCTATTCGTCTGCGCCGTAATGCTCATATTTTATCCCTTCTCTATAATATCCTATTTACACCTACATCTCCTTCCTATCTCAAAGAGCGATTTTCATTTCTTCATGAAACTGTTACAAGTAGGCTTCAAATTTGACATTAGGCACCCAAATTACCCTGTCCGTACTGTCACAGAACTATTATTTGGTATGTGGCGTCACCGGATAATTTTAATAATACCCTATATCGTTGAATTCAAAATTCAAAATAACCAATTGTGAAGTCTTATTTCCATTGTTTTTAGTCATAACGTGACAAGTGCGCGCTGTTCCTTCTATATTATGTAACTAGTTAGCCTCGGGGATTTCACTCGACTGGCAGATATTTATTATTAATTTACAAATCCATGTACCTTAGTATATTCTATAGTTACAAAACTGGGAAGGAATAACACACAAATTTGCGCTACTATTTATTTATGTCGAGTAAGTGCTACGGTTCATTTCTTTAGGAATCGCAAACCGTGATATGCTTTACAATATAGTAAGATACACGTATTAATATTTTTCATATAACTGAAAATTGGTGATAAGATTAGAGTTAAGCTGTCACATCACAAACAAACAAGAATTATGGACTGTCGTGCGATTCTCTAAGAGCAAACATCGTTGTATCTTTGACAACATCCGTGAAATAATTAATGAGATGACAAGAAACGTTGGAAAATCAACCTTGTATACAAAGGCGATATGTCCTAAAGTATTTGACATTGGTGAGCTCGTCGACGAGCGCATCGACGAATCATTGCATAATCGGCTGAAAGTATGCCGTCTATACAGCCGTCTGTATAGACGGCATACTTTCAGCCGTGTGATTCTGTAATGCTCACCGATGTAAAATACTTTGAGATATCACCCTTATACATTTTGCTTTTCCAACGTTTCTTGTCATCTCGTCATTTGTTTCACGGATGTTGTCAAAGATGCAACGATCTTTGCTCTTAGAGAATCGCACGGCAATTCATAGCGTCCATGCCACTACACTTAAAAAGATGATTGTAATCTTATAGTACATCATTATTTCTTCACATCCTGAAAGATTTCAGTTATGGTGTATAAACAGCTTTAAGATCTTAATAGGCTCACAGTTTTGAAATCTCATTCCTTTGTCGACTTTTATATTATACGTGCGAGGGTATGAATCATTTCAATTGTTGATTCAGAAACTGTACAAATATACTTATAAGTATATTTATTTGTTGTGATATATGTACAAGGTGTCTCAAAATAAAGTTTATATTACTTCGTGAATGCAATGAATCCTAGGGGCGCGGGGGTTATGTAAATCAGTAGCCTGGCTCTTGGGAATTCAGTAGCTAATGTCGCTATGGAGCGTTTATCTGGAGCAGACCGCGCATTGTGCGTGTGAGAGTTTTACAAAAACAGTGATTCGGCGACTGTAGCGCGTAGAAGATTCTTATTATTGCATCAATTGAATTTTGTAACGGTTCAGCTTTAGGTATATGTGTAAAATGCGGTGTAATGATGATCTATGCACATTTTAAGCATTTACGCGCTTCATATTTAGAGCACTTCGGAATTGAAAGGACCATATTAACACTCTCCACGTTTTCTACCGTTTTTGATGACCTTGGTCGCCCGGATTTGGGTTATATGAGTTTGGCGACGAGCTCGTCAACGAGCTCACCGAATCAATGTCAAATACTTTATGAGGTGTCGCCCTTGTACATAAGGTTGTTTTTCCAACGTTTCTTGTCATCTCATCATTTGTTTCACGGACGTTGTCAAAGATGCAACGATGTTTGCTCTTAGAGAATCGCACGGCTGCTCCCGAGAAACTTTCCTAGTATATATTTTGGTCTATGCGCACCATAGTGACTGAATTCCCAAGAGGCAGGCTACCGATATTGTCATCGTTTCTATATAAAATCTATTTTGTTTCTACTGCAGTAACTACATAGATATCTATCTACAGATAAAATACCACTAGAAAAAAAAAAACTAAATATATTTTAAACATTACTTGTTGATAGAAAAGTACCCTGTTTCTGTAGAAAATGAACCAGCGCTGTTGTCACCTGACGCTTCAACCCAAATCAATATTTCATATGCAGTAATATGCACCCCCGTTTTTCTTTAGAACAATGTAATGCAAGAATCATTTTTTCCTTCACTTTAACCCTTAAGATGAACCTACCCGCTATCTAAAGTAAATACGTTAGATGAGTAAGTAAGTAAGTACATATCTAACAAAACGAACGACAGTGTAAATATTATACGTAAGTAAAAATTATGTTCTCATATAAGTGACTATGAAGTCTTTTCTACCAACTTCCAAAAAGGAGGAGGTACTCAATTTGACTGTATTTTTTTTAATGTTTGTTACCTCATATTTTTCGATAGGGTGAACCGATTCTCAAAATTATTTTTTTGTTTGAAAGTTGGTGCTTCCCTTGTTGTCAAATTATTTTGGACCGAACTTGGTGTTATAGTTAGACTCCAATAACTGAATAGAAAGGAAGTCGGTATTTAATTATTCAAATTGTACTTGTTGAGAATAATTTATTATTGAACTTAAAGAGTCAGTCTCCAATAGCCGTTCTAACGTTATCGTTAGAAGGCAAACAGCGCATACGTTAGAAGCGGCCGTAGTGGTTACTGTATTTTACAATGACCCTTCAGAATACAGCATCGTTTTATCAGAAGTGCACGATGGGTAATGGAACAAGTCAGAAGTGCATAGCGGTTGACTTTAGTATACATGTATTGATCTAAATCATAATCAAAAATACTTATATTATATGTAAATATACTTAGATAAAACATTTTAGTATTTTGTGATGAGGCATTTTTTTTACATTAATAATAGTCAAGAATGCCGTCTTTACTTTTGAGTTTTGGCTTATCTATTATTTAGTACGACTAGTTTTTTTTTTTTTATTTTCCCGTAGGCACAATAAACAGATATTATTTCGGATTATTATATAAAACGGCTTAAGTATATAAAGTATATTTTCCACTAGCAATATTTTTCTACGTGAATACCAATTTCAGAACTATGATATTGTATAGTCTGTTGTATATCATTAAGGCAATTCGAATAGCATTTAAACACCCGAGCATTTTTTAAACCGCGATATTTTTTTTTATTTTAAAATTAAATTGATTGTATTAACTAAATTTGATTTTATTAAACTTTTGACTGTGACCAGAAGTTCGAGAGACTAAAACTGGGAAAAAAGTTTGTTTGCAGATGATTGTAAAACTCAACTTTTATCCACTCAGTTTATCAATGAGTAGACAAGATCAAGTCAAACACAAAACAGGACTAAGATTTTATCTTGTGATACTCCGTATGAAATTTGCTATGGAGGTAGATGAGGCGCTAGATTACGTAGGATACTTTTCATCATCATCATCATCCATCACTATGCGGGTGTAAACGCGGGGCGCAGCTAGTACATAACAAAGTGGTTTTAATAGAATACTATATACTTCGCGATTATGTAATGAGTGGAAATGATAATAATGGTGAAAAAAAGAAGCATAAAACCTCGGCATCGGCAAATATTGTTCAAAATGTGCAAATCCCTCTAGCGTGAAGGAATAACCCAAACACACAGGCATACCAACACACATAACTACAAGATTTCGCATTAATGCGATGATACAGGAGCTACAGTTTTGCAATATCAATGTTCTCTAGCGCCACACAACGCTCAATTTTATTAACATTAAATTCGATAATTTTCTTAAGAAACCCAAAACGTGTTTTCCTATCACTCAATCCGTTTATATTTTAGTTAACAGATAATTCTCTCTCTCTTCAAATAATTTCCGCAGCATATTTTTTTTTTCACACCATGGGTTACATTATCGAAGTTGTCATACGTTTCCCTGAATAATTTGTGCATATCTTCTATGTCCTATGGCCATCACGATACTGTAGGAATCTAATAATGATATAATTTTCCAAATCGGTTAAGTTGTTTCGGAGCCTATTTAAAACAATTTTATCGGTGGTAATGCCACGCTGTAACCCCACAGCCGAATGGACCGGCACGACCGGGGAAGTACCACACTCCCTCATAGCACCGACGTGAAGTAACGTAGCTTTCTATTAATAATAATAATAATATTTATTTTACAAAAAATAGGTACAGAATATAAGCCTTATAATTACATACATACAGCCTTATTATTCGTAGCATACAGCAATAAAATAACTAAGTACCTTATGTTTATTTGAATGGCTTGTAAATTTCAGTATTGACGTGCAGAACATACACTAAGAAATATTCTTGTGTCGTAGATTCTGCATACCCTTCATATTGCGTTTTGACGGTTTGTGAGACGTTCCCCCGATTCACCCCTTCCCAGTAAATCCTACTAATATTATAAACGCGACAGTTTGTGACTATGGATGTATGGATGTATATATGTGTGGATCTTTGTTACTCTTTCACGCTCAAACAGCGGGGGCAATTTTGATTAAACTTGGTATGGAAGTAGATGAGACGCTGAATTAACACATAGGATACTTTTCATCATCATCATTATCCATCACCCGCGTGGGTGAAAAAGCGTAATATGCTTGGGCACAGTATAAACAAAATAATAAGATCTCCGCCAACGTCAAGATCGTAATGATGACAGTTCTGTCAAAGTTTGTGTCAGTTTCTGATAGTCCAAGTCCAGAAGTTAGAAGCTCAAGAAGTCAATTTGACAGCTCGATACACTAGACGTAATCGGCGACCGTCAAGGGTGATGAAATGTAATGAAAGTTTTCCATGGTGATTTAATATTTTATGTAAGTCCTGTATTTAATTATTAATGTTTACTGATTAATATACTTAGTATTTAAATTAACATATATAATACTATTATAGCAATTGCGTTTGACCATGTACATAATTTATGACATTTTGGTATAAAGATAGATATGCCCTCGGAGAAGATAATAAGCTACTCGAAGTACTAATCCTGCGCAGACGTAGTTACCAGCTAGCCAACGCGGGCACCAGCTAGTATGTAATTTTAAACAGTTTTTTTTAAAAGACCATTTAAGCAGTAGCTTTCACAGTTGGAATGACAAAATCAATGTCAAAAATATTGGTACAGTAGTCGCTTATAAACATTTTAATGTTAATAATTAAATCTGTTGTTTTTACAGTATACTTCGGCGTTTGACAAGAGTTCTCCTGATGATAAGTTATGGTTTGATGTTGTGGTGGTTATGATGGATCCCGCCTCCTGGAAGACCTTACGCTCATAAATACACCCAGAGTACTTATGGAAAATTGAATTGTATTTATCTCTGTATGTATCTCTGAATTGTATTTATGGAAAACAATGAAAATAATTCCATTCTTTAGCAGTACGCATTATACGTGTTAAAGCAAAACGCTTCATGCGTGAAGAAGTACTACAATGGCTTCACATCGTTCAGATCAGTCGTCAATAGTTCGTCGTGTCAGTCCTAAATAAAATGGAGGAAATTCAATAATGTAACTCCCTGAGCCCATTTCTCAAAATGTATAAGGTGAGAAAGTATCAGCTAGTTTTAGCAACAATAGGGTTTACGTAGGTGTACAAAGCTTTGGTGTCTTATTGGCATTATTTGAAGCTTTTTGGCATTATTTGAATTTGGCTAGATATAGAACATGACTGGCCTGATTATCTAAAATTTAATCGCTTTCATCTCGCTTTTAGTGTCAAGTATCTGAAAACTAACAGCAATACCCTTAGCAGCTACTCATTCGATTTGAAACGTTGTTTCCGCAACACAAAGTATAGACACCCGTTTGATTATTGATTTTGGTCTTATATTGAATGAGAATCAAACAAAAATATATTTTTTATTGTTATTTAGATTAGTTTTTATATTGACTTTTTTCAGCAAGCCTGTCAGATATTTAACTTGATCTCTATGAGCCACTGATTCTGTTGAATTTGGTTATTGGTCAATTATGAGTTAGTATTGGATTTAAATATCTTCAAGAGCAGAATATTCAAGCATAATAATACTAAAAGTATGGACAAGTACTAAAACTGCATCCATGCAGTTACTAAATATAGTTTTCCATCATTGTTTATGAACGTTAATAGTTAAGAGCGTAAATACTCTTGTGTTTAGTTACTCTTTTATTTTTAAATCAGTATTACTATATGTACCTAAATTTAATCTAAGTAAATAGAACTTGGTTATAAAGTAATTAGAAAAAATTTCATGGTAGAAAAAATCATTCTCCGTTAATCATCATCACTTTACTATAACTTGATTATTACGATCGGCTAGCAGAGCTTTAGATTTCTACCTACTGCGTTGTGGCGTCATTTTACTCTGGGATTTAGTTCCATAACAATTAAACAATTACGCAACTATTACATATTTTGTTGCAGACTTTAATTTGCACCAGTATTTATGGCTATCATGCCCAAACATTACATATTGTGTTTTTTTTTATTTATTAATTACTAGCTGCACCTCGCGGTTTCATCCGCGTGGCGATGGATGATGATGATGATGATGATGATGATGAAAATAATCCTTTGTGTTTCTCCAAAATATGAGAAACCAAAAAACACAAAAGTCATAAAAATTGGTCCAGCTGTTCTTCAGTTATAAAATGGTGTAACAGGACTTTGTTTTATTTTCAAACTTTCTCGGTCTTAGAGTTTAGACCATACCTGCAACACTAGCACTAACACGATATTGCTTTTCCCTGTATAGGTCCGTTCCTTTTTCATGTAAAACATGTCGGTGATCCCAGTTACGGGACATGTTTCGGCTTTTTATTTTACACCCCAAATAGCTTAGCTATGGTTCAGCTTCCCCAGGTATTTGTTTACAGTTCTGGTGGTGTAAATGTATATTTTTGTAATTTTTAAACTGCTGCGCGAGGTATTCGGTTCTGTTGTTAGCGTCTGTACAAAAAAATAACAATCGTGGCGTTACGGTGAACTAACATTTAGAATTTTATATGGCAGCTCAGTCCAGCTTTTATCTGTCCGTCAAGCAACTTCGACTCGATAATACTTTAAAACAGTACATTAGCAACTATGTTATACCTACAGCCTTTTTATTAGCTTGTATTAACCCTGGGCTCCTATATCCAGAAATCGCCACGCGGATGAAACCGCGAGGTGCAGCTACACCTCGCGGTTTCATCCGCGTGGCGATGGATGATGATGATGATGATGATGATGATGAAAATAATCCTTTGTGTTTCTCCAAAATATGAGAAACCAAAAAACACAAAAGTCATAAAAATTGGTCCAGCTGTTCTTCAGTTATAAAATGGTGTAACAGGACTTTGTTTTATTTTCAAACTTTCTCGGTCTTAGAGTTTAGACCATACCTGCAACACTAGCACTAACACGATATTGCTTTTCCCTGTATAGGTCCGTTCCTTTTTCATGTAAAACATGTCGGTGATCCCAGTTACGGGACATGTTTCGGCTTTTTATTTTACACCCCAAATAGCTTAGCTATGGTTCAGCTTCCCCAGGTATTTGTTTACAGTTCTGGTGGTGTAAATGTTTATTTTTGTAATTTTTAAACTGCTGCGCGAGGTATTCGGTTCTGTTGTTAGCGTCTGTACAAAAAAATAACAATCGTGGCGTTACGGTGAACTAACATTTAGAATTTTATATGGCAGCTCAGTCCAGCTTTTATCTGTCCGTCAAGCAACTTCGACTCGATAATACTTTAAAACAGTACATTAGCAACTATGTTATACCTACAGCCTTTTTATTAGCTTGTATTAACCCTGGGCTCCTATATCCAGAAACAGCCGTGCGATTCTCTAAGAGCAAACATCGTCGCATCTTTGACAACATCCGTGAATCAAATGAAGAGATGACAAGAAACGTTGGAAAAACAACCTTATGTACAAAGGCGACATCTCATACAGTATTTGACATCGGTGAACCCGTCGACAAGCTTGTCAACGAATCATTACAGAATCGCACGGCTGCTCGCGAATATTCTTAAATGTACAAGGCCATAGTGTTTCTCTTTCTTCAAAGATATTTCTTAGTTTTATTTAGACTTTTCTAGTTTTATTCTAGTATGTTTGAATTCATCTTACATCTCTTTCTTACACCGTTATATTTTTTTCGTTTCTATCCCTTCTAAAACTGTGATAATATAAGACGCAAGGAGAGTAGTTGAAAAGTTATACTTACATGTCCTCTGAATTATTTTAACGCTAATGTGAATGTGCTCGTTGAGCAGGAAATTTATTTATTATATTATTTTGTAGAATTTTCGGTTTGGTTTAACATAATGGATTATTCAACCTTACCATTTGATTCATGACTGATTAAGCTTTACATTATCTAGTAAATATTTTAACACTAATTCAAATAGTTATGTTTTTGACAGAAATATGTCAGTTGTTATACTAAGAAAAGGTACAGACCAAGGATGTCCACCTTGCCAACATATTGGATACCTTTGTATGCCAATCGGTTGGCAAGGTGATGTTGGCTAGTTCTTCATTCCACGTTCAAGTGTAACATAGTAACTTTACGAGTTACTTAGCTAAACTGAAACCTATAAAATCAACAAATAAAACAAAAAGTCACTAGCAATGCTATTTAGTTACACTCAATTACTAATTGTGCTCGTCCACTTAACCGCTAACTTTGCTCGAGTGAGCAACTAGAGGCAGGCTATCACGGTCAATTTGTAACGAGGGCGGATGGCTAGGGCGGCTTGGGCGGGCGGCGTGACGTCATGCCCACCGCTCAAGCACAAGTTAAATTGTGCGGCCGCGCACTAAGCTTGTGCATTAAACAAGAGAAGCGGCGTGTTAGTTATACTACGTTTGAACCCTTTGTCCATTAAACTCAGTATGATCTGAGTACTCAGATTAGATAATAGTATTATATTGATATTTTGTTTCTTGTTAGCTGCTTTAAGAATATTTTCCCATTAAACTCAGTATGATCTGAGTACTCAGATTAGATAAAAGTATTATATTGATATTTTGTTTCTTGTTAGCTGCTTTAAGAATATTTTTCCATTAAACTCAGTATGATCTGAGTACTCAGATTAGATAATAGTATTATATTGATATTTTGTTTCTTGTTAGCTGCTTTAAGAATATTTTCCCATTAAACTCAGTATGATCTATGTACTCAGATTAGATAATAGTATTATATTGATATTTTGTTTCTTGTTAGCTGCTTTAAGAATATTTTCCCATTAAACTCAGTATGGTCTATGTACTCAGATTAGATAATAGTATTATATTGATATTTTGTTTCTTGTTAGCTGCTTTAAGAATATTTTCCCATTAAACTCAGTATGATCTGAGTACTCAGATTAGATAATAGTATTATATTGATATTTTGTTTCTTGTTAGCTGCTTTAAGAATATTTTTCCATTAAACTCAGTATGATCTGAGTACTCAGATTAGATAATAGCATTATATTGATATTTTGTATCTTGTTAGCTGCTTTAAAATTATTTTTCCATTAAACTCAGTATGATCTGAGTACTCAGATTAGATAATAGCATTATATTGATATTTTGTTTCTTGTTAGCTGCTTTAAGAATATTTTTCCATTAAACTCAGTATGTACTGAGTACTCAGATTAGATAATAGTATTATATTGATATTTTGTTTCTTGTTAGCTGCTTTAAGAATATTTTTCCATTAAACTCAGTATGATCTGAGTACTCAGATTAGATAATAGTATTATATTGATATTTTGTTTCTTGTTAGCTGCTTTAAGAATATTTTCCCATTAAACTCAGTATGGTCTATGTACTCAGATTAGATAATAGTATTATATTGATATTTTGTTTCTTGTTAGCTGCTTTAAGAATATTTTCCCATTAAACTCAGTATGATCTATGTACTCAGATTAGATAATAGTATTATATTGATATTTTGTTTCTTGTTAGCTGCTTTAAGAATATTTTCCCATTAAACTCAGTATGGTCTATGTACTCAGATTAGATAATAGTATTATATTGATATTTTGTTTCTTGTTAGCTGCTTTAAGAATATTTTCCCATTAAACTCAGTATGGTCTATGTACTCAGATTAGATAATAGTATTATATTGATATTTTGTTTCTTGTTAGCTGCTTTAAGAATATTTTCCCATTAAACTCAGTATGATCTATGTACTCAGATTAGATAATAGTATTATATTGATATTTTGTTTCTTGTTAGTTACTTTTAGAATTTCTAAAGCTTTTCCTCGCTTCATACGAAAGTAGCTATATCCTGATTTAATCCCAACCATTAAAATGAAATCATCTTATTATTAAATATTTAACATGACCGTGTAGTATACATTTATTTCTCTCAGAATGATGCTCAATTTTGAACTCGACTTGTGTGGAGATTGGACAGTAAATGCCATAAAAAAATACACAGATCCGTGCTCAAGCCACAGAATAAATAAAAGTACCTTCGTACGCAAACCTAGTTTCACAACTTATTATTCTACTGGAACACAGCCCTTAGCTCATTAGTCCTGAGCCTAATCTTCTCGTTTTCGTATCTGTACCTAATCAATAAGATACGCAATAATTAGCGATAATTTAATGTGATAACTTTTAATATGAAAAACGGGATGCTCTCAAGTTACTCGTAATAAATCAGATCTTTCCAACCATAGTGGTACGCAACCGCGAGCGCTCTGCAGTCTTCTTAAAAAATACCACCGGATGTGGTATTTTTCGAAACTATAGTTGGAAAGATCTAGGTAACTTGTTTACGTAAGTGAAGAGCGTTTTTCATATTAAAAATGTGTACAAACCACGTTAGTTTTCATAATAAAATTAATGTGATGACCTTATTCACCTTTGCACCTTGGTGAACAAATTATACTAGTTAATAGTCATAACACATCTGTACCTAGCTGAATAAAGTATACCTACTTATTAGAAGATTTGAACGCCCAAGTAGTGTGACTATTTTACAACAGTCGCAAGTTTAAGTAATGTCATTAAGTGAGGGGTTTTATTTTATCAATGTTATGTTGGTTTTACAATGAAAGTGGAATAACAATGTCATAAGCTAAGAGGTTTAACGAAGAAATTAATTATATACAAATTTGTATTTGCTTCTTTAATCAGATCGATATATTTTATTCTCTCTTTTATCAGACACAATAATAAACTATTTAAGAGGTGGTATGTTTGCTGCTGCCTCTAATAAATTTGAAATCGTGTATTTAATATCTACAATTTTAAAATGTATAGAATAGTATTATTTCTGAAAGCCCCCAAAATTTATTATGTATTGTGGTATGCGCAAGGTCGCATAGTGGGAAGCGCTCGTAGCGGAGCTCGACTTGACGATCTTAACCAATCAACAAGTTAAACAACACTTTCTGCGGTCAGTACTTGGATGGGTGAGCACTAGTAGCATAATTTAACTGAGCGCTTCCGTGCTTCGGAGAGTACGTTAAGCCGTCAGTCCCGGTTGTTTGTCTTAGGAAAACAGACCTTCGGGCGGCCTGAAAACTTTTACATGGGTTGGCCACTAACCTATCCACCAATCCGCGTGGTGGGAAGGCTCGAGTCCCAGCAGTGGGAACAAAATGGGCTGATTATGATTTATGAATTGATGCGTAGGCCACGGCATAAAAAGTACTTAGAAAAAGGGGATGAGAAATTAGTTTATTATAACAAACAATTTTACAAATATGTGTCTTGAAATATGTGGAGTTAACAGCTACTGTTTAGGTAAGTCTCAGATTTTTACTCTAGAGTTGGAAAAGTTAGCGGAGAGATGCTAAAAAGAAAGAAGAAATAGAATACATTCTATGGCATGGTCATAATATCGTTTTACCACATACGAGTACATTTCTTCTTATTTTTTAGCATCTCTCCGCTAACTTTTCTAATTTTATATTTTACATGTTATGTGTATCATGTAAAATATAAAAATTAAAAACATGACACTAACTTCAAAATCCATGCCAAGTTACACACATGGAACGTAGATAGAGTGCCTATACCTAAGTAATGACAAAACCTCATAAGTTAGATAGATAGTATGCGGGCTCCAGATTCATTAGCTAATGGATCTTAACTAAAATGACCAAACTCAAGACCAAAACCAACATAAGTACCGGTTTACTATAATAGTCTTTTCAGTAGAGAGTTTTTACTTTGTTTTAAATATGATATTTAAAGTAGACAAAATTACGTTCAACTAGAATATAAGCACCTTCACTCTTTATACTAATGTATAGAATGCATGTAATAATCGGAGATACGTTATTTATTAATATAGAGTCATTTTTAATCATTACATATATAACTAATTGGTTGTTAGTGTTAAAAGTTGTAAGAAGATTATATTGAACTTGGGATCGATATGATCATGTTGACTTCAGCATAGTTACACAATAGATATGAACTCTCACGTTTGGGATCCTGTGGAGAGTTCCCGCCGCCGGGAGCTCGCAGACGCCGCTGCGCATTCGCCCTGAAGATGAGCATCGGACATGCTCGAAACTCGGGTCGACGTATTCGATCCCTAACGTGAGTGTTCTGCCAGTTATCAGTAATAATTGAATATGTGTCAAACTGATGAGAATTTCAATACAATAGATATTTACTGTTTTAAACTATCACGGTTGTTCACTAAAGTTATATGATTATTAACGGGATATTTAAAAACAATGAAAGACACAAATCTGCCATAGCTGAGCATCTGCTGGACGCGGGTCCTAACCACTGGATTGGATTCCATAACCCTAAAATCTTGTCCACCGAACGCCATTACATACCAAGGCTAGTAAAGGAAACTATTGAGATCTCGAAATGCCAGAATTTAAATCGAGGTAATGGTTTTCAACTCGCCAGTGCGTGGAATCCAGTATTAGGCTGTTTTAAAAATAAAAGTGCGCGTTCAAAATGTGTTCAAAATACTATACGCAGTGATACAGTGAGTGTGTTTTGTCGGGACTTAGGATCGAGTTCGAGTTCCAGTGATAGCCGTAGCAAAAGACTAAGAAAGAGGGTAGATCGTTATGTCTGCACCTAACTTTTTAACTTTTCGAACAACCACCCGCATTCTTCAGTATTCCTGTGAACATGGTGCATGTAACTGCGCCGAAATATCGGGAACTCATTCCACAACCTTACCACGGTAAATATCCCGTTAATAATCATATAACTTTAATAGATATTTAATTAACACATTTTTTGTGACACATTTGAGTTTTCTTTCAAAATCACCTAAGAGATGGCTAAATGTCTAACGGCCTTACTTATAAACGCTGCTTAACTTTAAATGACGTTATTTAGTAAGGAAAAATGTTCTGCGCCGTACTAAGTGACTTTATTTAAATTTAAGCAGCGTTTATAAGTAAGGCCGTATAACGTTTGTACGGTACTTAATAAGTGAAATTTTAGGAATTAATGACAAAAAAGATAGCTGATACCCAGAACATGCAGGTATGCCACTCTAACCCGAATTTAACTGTTTGGAAATTTACTAAACCTACACTATACTATTATACTAGTAGACTTAGACAAGTAGACCTCACGTACACGTAGTCTTATTAGCGGCAATTTTTCGCAGTACTTCACAACTATTATCTCGGAAACCACTTGAACAATTAAAATCTTATTCGAAATTTCCCTTAAAGGGCAGGTACCTAATGCGTTTACAAAAATTTTATCAAAATTGTTCAGTAAATAGTGCCGCGGCAAACTTCTCCCTTTTTAGGACCCCTCCCCACTCACCGACGGCAATAATATATATCAGATAGCACATGCATACCAAGTTTCGGCAAGATAGGTTAAAAATGCAACCAGGAGGCCTACTACCAAAAACGAACTGCGAAATTTCATCTGACGTATTTCACGATTTCTACTATGAAAAAGCACAAATATGTATAGTCAAGGGTCAAATGCAACGACAGATAAAAGTAATCAGTGTTTTATGTTAAAATGATGATATTTTAATTTAAATACCATGTGTAATTTGTTGTAGTTTAAATTTATGTAAGTAGGTGCTTAAACCGTAATTCATATTTATTTTCGAAATTGATTAGTACTCATGTCAAAATATACTTGATATACAACATATAACAAGTTATTATTTACATGCTCGAACTATAACAATTGCCACACAGTATTATGAATAAATACTTTGTTCATAGTAGATCAATAGGTTAATCAGCAACATATAAAAAACACACTGCCTAAATACTAATATAATTAACTGGCTGGTGCCCGCGACTTCGTCTGCGCAGGATTAGTAGTTCATGTAGCTTATTATCTTCTCCAAGGGCATATCTATCTTTATACCATAATGTTATAAAATATTTACATGGTCAAACGCATAATCACATACTTAGTAAATCAATCAGTAAACACTAATAATAAAATACAGTACCTAATCACCATGGAAAAAACTATGAAATGATAACGTGCTTTTGACTAAATATCCTAGCAGAAACTGACACAAACTTTGACAGAACCGTCATTATCATACGTTTTCAGAATACAATAACACAATTCATTTTTAAATCCTGCATCACTTTTAATATCAAGGCGCTGGTGCCAGTAATCAACTATTATATTGGTTATTTACAATCAGAACTACAAGTAGTTTAAGAAAGTGGACAAAAGTGTGTGTTTTATTTATGTGTGTGTGTGTCGAACTGTGTATGCAAGGATGGTGCGTCTATAAGGCGCATGTACTGTCGTGTTTTTTAAATCAGGTTTTCAATATCGTCATAAGATAGATTCAATAACCACATTGTTTGACTATTATTTTACAGCCAAATATTTTCTGGTCTTTGATCTTACAAAATTTGTTAACCTGTATGTGTTAATATGAGCAAAGGACTACGTCGAACAATCAGAGAGGGAGGCGAAACACACGCCTAGACTTTATATCTATATAATCTGCCCGAACGAGGAAACGTGAGTGAGATCTTGTCATTTTGTCTATGCTGTGCCGAAGAATATTACGCTTTTTCATCCGCGTGGTGATGGATGATGATGATGATGATGAAAAATAGCATATGTGCTATTCCAGACTATAATCTATCTCTGTGCCAAATTTCATCCAGATCCATTCAGCCGTTCTGCCGTTTTTGAGTAACAAACATTAATTTATCCATTCATCCAAACTTTTACATTAATAATACTAGCTGCGCTCTGCGGTGACACCCACATGGTGATGGATGATGATGATGAAAAGTGCCCTATTTGTTAATCCAGTGCCTCATCTACCTCCATACCAAATTTCATCAAAATTGGTCCAACCGTTTGAGCGTGAAAGAGTAACAAACATTTATTCTATTCATACATCCATCCATCCATCCATCCAAACTTTCACATTTATAATATAAGTGGGATCTTTATGGAAAACCTATTATTAAATTTAATCACCTTTGACTGTGTTTGTGCTTTTTCACTTTCACAGTAGAAATCTAGATATCCGTCAAACGATACTTGGTACTCGTAGTTCATTTTTGGGAGTATAGGCGCTGTACAGGAATACCAACGAATAACCTAACAAATAAACGGACAGCCGTGCGATTCTCTAAGAGCAAACATGGTTGCATCTGTGACAACATACCCTGAAACAAATGACGAAATGACAAGAAACGTTTGAAAAACAACCTTGTGTACGAGGACGATATCTCATAAAGTACTTGACATCGGAGAGCTAGTCAACGAGCTCGTCGACGAATCATTAGAGAATCGCACTGCAGATGAAAGTAAACTTGGCCAGTTAATGCTGACACGCTTAGATCGCTCGGTAAACGAAAAAACGAAAAGAATCACGTTTATCTACCAGTACATGGATGCCTGAGCGATAATACCGCCCATTGTGACACTTAACCCGTCCGCATCAGCGCAAAAAATAACAATAGATTTATGAATGAAACTTAACTCGAATGAGTCTTGCTGATTCGGACAGATTAATTGTAAGAGTTGTTCATTGTTGAGTAATGTTTTTCTAATATATTATCCTATTTAATTGTTTGTTTTACCTTATAATGTGGTGTTGAAATAAAGAGTTTATCTATCTATTTATCTACGTTCGGGATATTCACTAAGTTTTATTTTACAATTAAGTTAGTAATAGCTCTATTTTCAGAAAATAATGTGGAACTTCTACAACTTAGAACTGTTAATGTTTTTGAGTTTGTGTTGAGAAAAAAATAGTATGAAATAGTGTAATAGAAACACAATATAAAATTTTCTAAATCAAACCATGTCTAATTCTAGAAAGTTGAAAAAAAACCATTATTGGCCGAAATTTCAAAGTAACTCTTATTTTTTATGTAATTATTAATAACCTAAGCTACGTAAGCTAACCTAAGCTAACCTAATATGTTACTAGGTAAAAATCATATTTTGTTCCAGACATTTAAAATATTTATAAATATCTATTCAAAATCCTGTCTTGGTAAGCATTATTTATTGTTAAATAATATTTTTTATTGTCAGATTTTAATTTTTTTTGATATTATTTCTTCTACGAATTCAAATATTTGAAAGTATTTAGTTAGATATTTGTTTTTACTATTTAATTACAGCAAAAAAACCTATAGGTAAAATTATTTCTTTTTTTCCATATCAACTCTGATTTTTTCAGCTACGTCAAGTTTGTCCTTGTGTAACATAAAATTTTACTAATACATTTGACATGAATGTTTATGTATCAGATTCCTTGGTTATTCAACTATCTCTCATAAAAATTTCGTCTCTTAACTCGCTATATAGAGCTCACATGATGCTATTGGTGTTTTTTGTGATCTCTCTAAAGCATTTGATTGTGTGGAACACCGTATACTGATTCGAAAGCTTTTCCATTAATGGTATTCGTGGAGCTACGCTTGATGTCATAGAGTCATATTTATCTGACAGGATGCAAAAGGTTGGCATAAATAGTGTAACATCTTCGGGATCTATAATTAAAATAGGTGTTCCACAAGGGTCCATATTAGGGCCTTTTTTGTTCTTAGTTCATTAACGACTTGCCACTTATGGCCAAGAATCTTTGTGATATTGTTTTATTTGCGGATGACACATCTCTGATTTTCAAAGTAGATAGGAAAGATAGCACACTAATTCAAGTAAACAACGCTCTATCTTGTATCTCTAAATGGTTCTAACTAATAATTTCCTTCTGAATTCAAAAAAGACAAAATGTTTGAATTGAAATTTTCCATATTTGGAGTACAACGTTACGCTTGATGGAGTTAAACTCGTAAAGGACAAGGCAGCAGTCTTCCTAGGCATTTAAATTGACGCAAAATTACAATGGGGTCCTCATATAAATGCCCTGTCTGGGAGACGCAGTTCTGCTGCATATGCGGTACGTAAAATAAGAGAGCTAACAGACGCTTCTACGGCGCGGTTAGTCTATTTTGCATATTTCCACAGCGTAATGTCATATGGGATATTGCTATGGGGTCCAGCGGCTGATATAGAGACCATCTTTATCCTACAGAAACGTGCTATTCGAGCTATATACGAAATGGGTCCCCGTGAATCTCTGAGAGATTTATTTAAAGAAATCAATCAATATATTAACGTTGCTTTCTTTATATGTACTCGTATTTGAAAATATAATGTAAAAATTTACATAAATATAAGTTATATAGTGATCACCACACTTTCAATACTAGAAATACAAATAGGATAGCTGTATCTAGTTTTAGACTTGCGAAGACTAATAAGTAATTCCTAGGAAATTGTGTGCGTTTTTACAATAAAATCCCAAAACACATAACTGAGCTCACAGAAGGCAAATTCAAGTTGACTGTAAAATACGTTTTAATAAAAAAACCTTATTATAAATTTCGACATTATATAGAAGATAAACATGCTTGGAATACTTCACTTCTGGCAAGCTGTCACTCTGCCACCCATAAAATGTAATATTTGTAGTACCTAAGTAGAAAGATTGTAAACATCTATATAAAAAGAATGGCCCCGAGTTTCATGCCGCTTCTTCTCGGTGGGCTCTATATATTTTGGAACGCGGCGGTAGAGTTTTTAAAGTACATTATAATGAAAAGTTGACGTTCAAAAGTGCGTCTTTGATGCCTAAATTGAATAAATGATTTTTGACTTTGACTTTGACTTTGATAGGTATGGCACAAGAGCCGTTTGTACTCAACTCGGCGCAAACATATGTTGTTAAAGCGATTTAGTCGATAGTAATATGTGCATACGAAATGTCTACAAATACTAAAACTTCATAAATACAATTAAGTAAAAATACATTATTTGGTGGAACTAAGACAGTTTTTAACTGGCCCTTTAATAAACTATTCTTATCCGGCAAAAATCATCCGTTACCTTCTGCGCTCTCGCTCTGGTAAGTTTGAAACCCGGTCGACGTATTCGATGCCTAGTGTGTTTTGACGGTAAAAAGTAGTCAAACACGTGTAAAAGTTACGAGAATTGCAATACCTACAACAATTGACATCCAATGTTTTAATCAGTTAGCATCTGACTATATTGTGTCGACCAAACACTAAACACAAGTATTTCGCTGCTGTTTTTTTATTCGCGGCAACGCGGTGATGGACCGGCTTATTCCCGCCAACGTGACACACTGGTTTACACCAGCACTCAGAGTGCTATTCCTAGTATGTTGTTCTCAAGTTACATTCAGTATTTTTGTAAAGTTTTGTTCAACATATTGTTTTCTTTTCACCTGAGAACGGCGAAACAAAAAGGAGCGTATGTTTTGAACCTGTATGTATGCATCCGGTATGTGTGTATCCATGTATGTATGTTCATCTGGTTCCTGGGCCTTTTTGGTCAATACCTTACTTTAAATTACTGAAGACTTACGACATACTGCCGTAAGTTTATGTTCAGTAATCAGTTATCAGTAATATTTATTGGAAATAAATGTACCTGTCAAAATACCTTAATAGGTTTAGAAGTACAATTAACTCTCCCTCCTATGTAATTTGTGAGGACTACAAAATTTACGCTATATATTGTGGTTTTTTAATAAAAATTGGCTAATATATTTGTAAGTGCCTTTATTTAAACTTAGCAAAGATAAATGCTCGACCACTTATGGGATTTGAACGCAAGACTAAAAAAACGCTCTTATTTCGCGGTTTTTAGTCAATATTAAACTTAAAATATTATTGACTAAATTAAAATTAACATTAAATCGAATGTTAGGTATAATAAAATATATAGTTAAAAAATTCGTTACGAACGATTTTTTTTTGCAGCTTGTTATAGTACACTATCCAGACGGACAGACGGACTGACGGATGCTTAATATAAGAGAAGTAAAATATTTACTACGCAAATTATTTTGTGATATCTTGATAATATTCAAAATGTTCTTAAAAATTCCAATCAACATTTATTGTAAATAATATTGATATGTAGCTATGTGACCAAATATAAAAATAAGAAAAAATGTCCCATAAAACCTGTGACATTCAAACTTGTAGCAACCGAAAGTGATAAATCAAAGCAAAGTGACGTAAGTGCGTAACCAAAGACGCATTACTCATACATAGGGCGAAGTGGGACGGAGAGTTGGGACGAAATGGGAAGGTGGGACGGGACGCAATGCTCAATAAACATCATTTCGAGTTTGGCGGGGATTTATTGACGCCGCCATGGACGAAAGTTTTGTGGCCATGAACGGACCAGGTAAAATATTGGCTGTGAGATTTGAGACTTGTCATGGTGATTTCCAAGGACTTTTTATCTAACTGTAACACAAATAATATTTATATAAATCTATAGGTAAAAACTAGGAATTATTTTCCTTTTTACACTAGATCTAGATTGGTGACTTGGTCTCTAGGACAGCTGCCTAAATGCACTAAGTGTAAGGTGCTGACAGCTGTTCAATCGTGAAGATATGTAGCCAGGCGGAGCAAAAAGTGTCCTACCACCATGCTATGGATTTCATCGCCATGTAAACTTCACTCGAGCTCGAGGTAGGGATAGAGTCAGCGATCGTAGGATTGGCGACCAATCCTCACTACCCGGCTACGCCCTAAAATTATGATTTATATATATGTCTGTTCTCTGGAATATGCCGCAATTATCTAAGAATTCTCCCTGTCTCACAACTCTCTTTTTTATTTTTATTTTATTATTATCCAAGACTTCTGTGCACCGTGTTCGCGTGCAGAGTGTATGTGTGCATCTGAACACGGAATGGACTCACTTTAGTTTTTAATAAATTTCAACCATAAAGAATATTCATTGGGATGTTTGGAGAACAAATCTCCATTAAAATGTAATATTATAAAAAAAATCTAAAAAAATGTACGGACCAAAGAGTCTGTAGTGTAAAAGAATACAAAAAAATATCTAAACACGGTATGGGCATTAAAAATAGTAAAAGTTATAGACACATATCAAATTTACTATACTATCAAGTAATGAGATGGATTAGTCGTGCAACTGATGGTAATTAACACACGCAATTGAAAAAAAAAATGAAATATTTATTTATGGCCACACAAAATAACACAAAAAAAACAGCATGCTGACAATGGTGAGTAAGGTGATTATTGCTGGCAAAAATGTTACACTCAGCATAAATCGCGTGACATTTTCATGCTTCCGCGACGCTGTTTTTCAGTGTACCCCTACGCTCGGGCTGGCGTTCGCCGAGATAGGTGCAGCGAAAGAGGAAGACTACGGAGAGTTTCTAAATAAATACAAAACATAAATACAAACACATAGAAACCAAGCGTACGATGGAACAACACTTTACTAACAAATAAATAAAATATCTCCCGTACATCAATGCATATGATAGAGCCGTAAGTGCTGTGTTTATGTTGTGATGATGTATGTATGTGAGTGTGAGGGAAGGTGCGTGTGAATGTGTATACATGTAGTTGTGAGGGGGTAATTTGATATTATATTATATATATAACTTTGTGTTTTAAAGGTTGCTTAAAAATTCCTCTTTTGCCGATCATGTAAAATAACTTTAATTTTTTTCCTGAATTGATATGTGCTGGCACCCGAAACTTTTGAACTGAATTGTCTTGTGTCAAATGCTTTGCTCATCATCCTGAGTCAGTTTACTTCGGCTTCTATTCGCTCTGTAATTTTATATTCGCTTTTTATTGCATGTGCAAATTAGGTCCTTCTGCCTTGAAGAATTGCTTCAAGGAAGGACCTAACTTATACCTAGCATATGAGGCTCTGTAGTGATACCAAACTGATAGATAGACTCAAACACAGGTATCCTTGTCTCTCATATTCATGAATCGCGTCTCGAAGGTCCGTCCCATTTTGGTCTTTCCAGTAGTACCTAGAATTATCCCCTAATGGTGTGAACTTAAATTTAGTTAAATATTTATTAACTTGGGCGTTCTATGGGGGAGGCATATGTTCAGCAGTGGACGTCTTCCGGCTGATAATGATGATGAATGATGAAATATTTATTTATAAATTTTAAAATCTGTCCTTGTGACATCGCGACTCACCTACCACGATCGTTAGTTTAATATAGATTATGTTAACTTTACTTTGCCTATATTGTCTTGAAGGTTCTTGATGAATTAGACACTATACATACATACAAAATTATAAGTTAGCGAACTTCATCTTATCTTGTCTCCCCATAACTCCGGTTAATGAGTGGCGTTTATGACTCTCATTGAGCACCTCAAGGGTCTTGCGGGATCCTCATACATTATAGTTTATAATAAACCAGCTTGTTTGATGAAATGACTGGACTGAGGGTAGGGCGAAATGGGGCAATTTGTGTGGTGCAGTAAAACACTTTATTATGAAATAGGTACTAAATTTTGCGCACGCCATGTCGTTTGCGTGTATGTATCTGATAAGAGTATAATATGTCACTTTTTGACCTTATTTCTATACAAAAGTAGCTTATTGGTTGCCTCGTGGCTGCGTAAAACTAGGCCACGCTTATTTAATTATAGTTTTAAATACAACGTCCATTATCTTAACACTAAAACAAATAACCGCATATTATATACCTACAATAAACTGTAGCTTGTAGCCTCTCACGAGAGACAATTAATTTCACTGGCGTGAAGTTAGCGGCCCTTTATAATCCTACTAATTTAATATTGTTTGTAATCCAAGTTAAAACGTAATACGGTAATTAAGTACGCAGTGAAAAAGAAGTTAACAGACATTGACAAAGCTGAACAGTATTGACTACGCAGAAATGGTCGAAATATAAAACAAAACTATGACAGTTAGAAACCCAATAACGTAATCAAAAATTTCACTCGAATATTGAAATTTGGGATACGAAAACATGAAAACCCCGTGTCACTTGTCATTGCTCTACCATATAATTATTTGTTTTTTTTTTATAAAAATATGGTAGTGAGAAAAATGGTTCCAAAGAAATAGGAATATCTGGATTCCATTAACCAAAGGGATTTATATTTTTAAACGTTCTTGATAAGGTTCTACTACCCCACTAATAAATCCTAAATACATCCATACTCGCTGAAATTTTAAGTGCCGCTCCGATGTTACAGGGATTTATAATTTAATTCGTCTTAATGACGATGCTCTTAATGAATACGTTTACATAATACATGGTTGGGATAAGAGGTCTTTGGTTTGTGAATTAGGGAGAAATATTATGTACGGATTATGATGAGAGTTTTCAAATTATGGTTTATTTATACAAATTCCCAAAAAAAAATAATTACCTTTTAATGATCACTTAGATATGGCTCATTGAACGTTCCTAATTCCATAAGTTTTTTTTTGGTTTAGTAGTTATAAAAACACTCATAAAGAAGTTTCAAACACCATTCCGTCTCTATTATCTGATGGCACCGTTAGCTCAGGTAGTTCTGCCTTCGAAGAGTGGGTTTCCAGGTTCGATCCCTGGTCAGGGCAAATATTTGTGTGATAAGTGTAATGTATGTTGTAGTGACTTGGATGTTTGTGATGTTAACCCGCGAGCACTCGCGCTATGAGCATGTCCCTCACGCTATATATGAAATTCGCGCCATTTTTGCAGCGAGGTGCGTACGTACCTCGTTTGGCCAATAGCTGAGTTTTATACTACCCGCGTCCCACGCATAACGGTTTTTTCGTGTTAGTGCACCAGTCAATCTGAAGAGGCGGTTAGTTCGACCGAGTAGCGTCGCGCGGCATTTTGCTCATCGCGCGATTAACAAACATTTTTATGTATTGAATATGCTTTTACTACGTGCGGCGTAAAGCTCGTGCATATGATGAAGATTACGTTTTTTTTTAACTTTTTGCGATTTTTAGAAAAATAAGTAATTTAGAGTTTTTTTCTAAAGTAAAACGAAAAAATGCCAATATAGTTCTGATATTTAAATATATATTTTTAAGGTATAACAATAAGTTATTTACTATAAATAAATGTTTTATGTGATTTAACATGATTGTTTAATTATATGTTAGTAGTAATATAAGCAAATACGCTTCGATTTTAGTAGCTTTGACGATGTATAAAATGTGAGCGAAATGTATACACGAGTGCTCGTGTGGATTGTATGTGCCCATGCCTCCCACGACACAGAGAATCCTATTGCGTGGGTATGAGTGTATAATGTAAATGCGTGTGTAACCTAAAACAAAGCACAGAAATGCTATGATGTTTTATTTGTTTTAGATGCGAATGTTCAATTATTGGTTAACATGTAATTGCACGATATTCACTACACAAATTATACTTTAAAAACATATTTAGAAATCAATTTTTGGATGAGTACCTTGGTGGCCTAGTGGTCATGGCATCTTGGTGGCACAGATTGTCAGAAGAGGCCGGTTCGGATCCCGATCGTGGATATGTAACTTTTCTCTTTAAAATTCTAGAATCTCGATCCATTGATGATTGACGAAAAATCTATTATGACGGGCCTAAACCACCATATTGCATACTTCCAATGAAACAATACCAAATCTTATTGCCTGGGATATCAAAATAGAGGTATTTTAAAACCCATCTTAAAAGTAAAAAAAAAATATACTTATATAATCACTTTTTATAGGCAGAATTAAAAATATTATAAAATACTGAGAACATACTGAGTACAAAAACGTATTTTTTCAAGTGACATGTATTTCTTCCAAAACTTCAAGAGGATTCCAATTGCAAAGACATGCAAACATTCTTTAAATTTCATTCGTCTGTTCGGATAACCTTTAATATGTTTTTTCCCCATTTGCATATATTTTTTGTAGATATTGATTGTAGTGTTTTCTGTATTACAAAAACAATTTCTTCTTTTTGTTTAATATTAATTTTGATTATTTTTCCCCAATTATTTTGGCTCAGTAAGTAAGTAAAGTATATGCTTTGATTCATATTATAATTGAATTACAACACAATACAAAAATTCTTACTTATTAAAAACTCTTCTCAAAAAATACCTCAGTGCCTCAAGACAAGAGTCTTTGACCAATGCGTGTTACCATTGATGACTTATGGCACTGAAACGTGGTCTCTTACTATGGGCCTCATAGATAAGCTCAAAGTCGCACAACGAGCTATGGAGAGGGCTATGCTCGGGGTTTCTCTACGTGATCGAATCAGAAATGAGAAGATCCGTAGAAGAACGAAAGTCACCGACATAGCTCAGAAGATTAGCCAGTTGAAGTGGCAGTGGGCAGGGCACATAGCACGCAGAACAGATGGCCGATGGGGCCGAAAGGTTCTGGAGCGGAGACCACGGACCGGCAAGTGCAGCGTAGGTCGTCCACCGTCACGGTATACAGACGACCTGAGGAAGGTCGCAGGACGACGTTGGATGCAGGCCGCTTCCAACCGGTCCTTTTGGAAAATCATGGGGGAGGCCTATGTTCAGCAGTGGACGTCCTACGGCTGAGATGATGATGATGATGACAAAAATTCTTTATTGAGTACCAATCTTATAGAAAACAAAACACAATACAGTAAAAAAGCACTACAGTACATTGGACAATTGGCGGCCTTATCGCTATAGAAATCTCTTACAGGAAACTTTGCATGGATATAATTAGTCGAAGAGGTGCAAGTATATCCTAACAGTTATATTCAATTATCTTGCACAATGCGTTAACTACCCGCAAATGTCGCACATCCTTCATGGCAAATTAGCTTAATTAACCAAGTTTGAATTATTATAGTTGACGAGTCAGAGGTATGAGCATCATTGCACTGTCACATTTAACGACACAAAATGTATTGTACACTTTTAATCACATGTACACTACGTCTACACTAGTAGCATAATATACTACATACTTTAAAAGTTGACACTAGTTTTTAGTTTACACTTTTCGCGCACAGACATCAATCAATATAATAGTAATTTTAACTAACTTTGACGTTTTGGCCAAAGTCATATTCACAATCATTTATTTCATTTAGGCATCAAATACGCACATATAAACGTCAATTATTCGTTATAATTTACTCTATAAACCTCTATTCTACTCTACTCCAAAATATATAGAGCCTACCGAGAAGAAGCGGCAAGAAATTCGGGGCCATTCTTTTTATATTGATGTTTACAATGTTATTACTTAGGTACTACTAATATTACATTTTATGTGTAGCAGATGACAACTTGCCAGGAGTAGAGTATTCCAAGCATCTTTGTCTTCTATATAATGTTGGACTTTATAATATGCTATTTTATTAAAAGGTTTTAAATAAAAAAGCCAAGTTGCATAGACCGTGTTCGCGAGAGAATCTGCTCGCTACTATGATATAATTGCGCTGGAATAAAAAATAATAGACCCGCTATTCATATAGGTATATTAATCACTTACCGTTCGTTAGTTCGTTAGTCTCGCTTAAACTCGAAAACGGCTTGACTTATAAGAATAGTTCTTTTTGTTACGTTGGCTTTGATTACCTAACTATTAACATTGATGGTTTAGAAATAAATAAATGACACGTGAAACTGCGGAGCGCACCAGCTAATCTATATATGTATATAAAAATTTACCCCTATTTCTCATGGTCACGCTATAACTTGAGAACGCATGGAACAATCTTACTAATGTTTTTTTGTTGTATTTATTATTACTCCCTCATGCCATTACAGATAATTAATTATATATTTCATTTAGGTTATTTTTTACTTATTTTTTTTGATTAGTAATCTTAAAAGGTTTTAAAAGGTTTAAAGACATTTATTTCTCACAAAGATTACTAACATAGAATCACTTACGTGAGAACTTATTTAATGGACTGTTTTAGATATTCGTCGTCACAACAAAACTTTATAACTAATTATTTATAACATTGTAAACAAACTGTCGTCCGTTCACTGACTGACTGACAGCAACTTTATTATCAATTGATTATATTAATTTCATTATATATATTTTTGGATTTGCGTTTAATTTTATATACCTTAATAATGAATTATTATTCCAATTTTGTTATGATTATTTAAAATTTTGTTATTTAATCTATTATCGTCTGTATTCTATTATTTTGTATATTATGTCTCACTGTTGTTTTATATGAGCCTCAGTAGGTCGAAATAAATGAATTTGAATTTGAATTTGCATTATTGTCAGGAGAATATTATTAAGAAAGAAAAATTAAGAAAAAGATGGGAGATTATACCGAGCCCGAAGGCCGAGCCTACCACGCAAACAAAGCCGCGGGCAGTCGCTATTGTCATATAAAAATGAATTTAGTTCGCGAAAGTTTAACAAGTGCTATACTATATACTATACCAAACACTCCAGTGTTAAAAATGATAATACGAATATTTGTAAGTGAGTGAGTAAGTTTCAGTAACTAAAATTATACCAAGGATTAACAGATACCCAGGTTACTTCACTACTACATTGTTCTACCGTTCGATCAAAATTAACTAAATAATACACTCAGCTACGAAACATTATTTCTTCGTAGACACTCAGTGGATACTTTGTTATGTATGATTTTCATCGGAATTTTTCTATAAAAGTCGTAATTTTAAACTATCCTATACATTTATGAGGAAATTAAGGATCCTGCTCTATTCTAAAATCAGGTTTTTTTTATTAATAAAACTACCTCTACTGACTCCAGGGTCCGTGCCTTTTTAACTTTAAGATTTTTGACAACATACGATAAATTTATAACATACAACAAAATACATACATGAGGAACATATATTTTTTTTTTAAATTAACTCATACATATAACATAATAAATTTAAAGTAATT
Source organism: Selenia dentaria (assembly GCA_917880725.1). Taxonomy (NCBI): domain Eukaryota; kingdom Metazoa; phylum Arthropoda; class Insecta; order Lepidoptera; family Geometridae; genus Selenia; species Selenia dentaria. The sequence goes on along the minus strand of OU862888.1, from coordinate 29,885,413 downwards.
GATACATTTTATTCTGAGTTGATGCAAGCATTCACAGCAGACCAGTGGCCGCAAACAGCACCCGTTCACGAGTTGACGCATGTGCCAGCCATCGCTTTCCTCAACCATTTTTGAGCGAAGACCCGCCACACACGCCACGCTCTCTCTTAACGCTAGCTTACATACAATTCGAACATTTATTGTGAGCCCACGTTGCCCACTTTGCGCTGAAGCAGGGCCTCCATCACCACGCTGTTTCGATCCCTGATTGCCATCTTCAGGTTATAGCCGTAGATGGTTTGCTCGCTCGCAACCGTCGCTTGCCTCACAAACCATCCGATGGCATCATCCTCGTCGTCGGCGTAGTAGACAAAGGTCCTAGTGTGCCGGGAAACCGCAACGACTGCGTGCGGGACGCTCTCGTGCAGCTTCATTTTGCCTTTAGTTTTAATTACCGCGACAGACTCGTACGTCAGTCCCTGCGCCTCGTGAATGGTAAGGGTGCGTGATCCTTTGCCCTTTCCATAGCCCTGGCTGGTCAGGGTCTCCTTTTCCTCCTGAGTGTGGACCAGGAAGAGGGTGTTTGAAAGGGATTTGGGGATTTTCGCTCCCGTGTAGCTCTCGAGGCGCAGGGACCTTATACTGGGAGCCGAGGAATATATACCGGAGTATATTTCCCTTAGCGCATACGCAACATCCATTGGGTTAAAATCAGGTTCCAACATGTATTATAAGAAGAATATAATAATATGAATATTTTTTACTACTTTTTCATACAACTGTGGGTATGCTCTTTCGGAATCGTTTACGCCCAGCCGTGCGATTTTCTAAGTGCAAACATCGTTGCATCTTTGACAAAATCCGTAAAACAAATGACGAGATGAACGTCATTTGTTTTACGGACGTGACGGACCTTATGTACTAGTACAAGGGCGATATCTCATAAAGTATTTGACATCGATGAGCTCGTCGACGAGCGCATCGACGAATCATTGTGAATCGCACGGCTGATTATATGAGAGGAAAAAAAATAAACGGCTTCCGTTTTCCGTTTCGAGCTCCCGAAAATATTTTTTTATTGAAACTCAATTTGTGGTTAACTAACAAAACGTCTAACTGTCATTAATTGAATTATATGTTTAATTATATTTAATTATTGTTAAACTATTGTAAGCAATAGTTAAAGATAATATAAAAATCTTGACTATTACGCTTCACTATTTAAATACTCCAATTGTTGTACAAGTCAACAAGAAATATAATTATAAACTAATTTAATATGTACTACTACTACGCGAGCGAAGTCGCAGGCAGTCGCTAGTACTTAATACAATATGCTTCCATACAAATAAGCGTGATTCTTAAACTTTGTAAATTAAAATAAATAAAAAATAAAATAAATAAATGTATATAAAATGAACCACTATCACTAATCACGCTACAACTTAAGAACGGATGGATGAATCTCTTTTATTCTTTTTTTGTTGTGTTAATTATTGTCAGGAGAAGCTGATTAAGAAAGAAAACCCTAGGAAATATGGTTATATTTGGTCGGGAGGTTATGGCGAGGCCGAAGGCCGAGCCTACTACGCGAACGAAGTCGCAGGCAGTAGCTAGTACCTAAAACAATATGCTTCCATACAAATAAGCGTAATTATCAAAGTTTATTCTTTGTATATTCCATTATTATTAAGTATCATGGACCATTATCATATTGGATTATATCTAAATGGTATTAATACTTTTAGCAAACTAGCTGTGCCCTGATTTCACCTGCGTGTTGATGGATGATGTTTTTTATTTGTTTTTAAACCATCCCTGTGTCAGATCGACCAAAACAAAAAATATATTATTCAAATCGGTAGAGTCGTGCGGAAGTAATGCGGAGATTCATTTTCATTTATATAGATAGATATATCATTTCATTTCACAGGTATGACATTCCACAAATTTTAAAAAGAAAATAATATAACTTTTATTTTTCATATGATAATGCTAAAATTAGCATATCTCAAAACATACACAACGACTAACAACAGTAACAACAGTCGCGTCGCTAACAACGCTCCGGAATGTTAATTGCCATCGTTTGTCGCGGGACACTGACTAATGTTGACACTTGTCACAAGAAGATTTTGAATTACGCACTAGGATAACTAACGCAGCGTTTTAAAGCTAGAAGTAACTTCAGAAATGGTAAGACAAATTTATATAGATTTACTAGTTGGCATATGCTATTTCTACTTCAAATTGACCTTGAATACTTTGAAGCTGTAGTATATTTAATATTATACTCTGAAGTAGCAAAGCTATATAAGTATTCCGTTAGAAGCTTTCGATTTTATAATATTAAATTCCATATTCATAACTATGAAAGATATAGGTCACACTAAAAGTTTCCAGAATTGTCTACTTACATAAACAATATTTAAAAAGTTATTACTACATTTGAAAATGGAACTCTTTAGCCGTGGAATAAAATTGTTTCATCTGATTGTCAATTGTTTTCACATTGTGGCGTCATTTTAAATATTACTTGATTATAATAATATGAATTTTAACTCGGAAACATTTTCGTTGCATGATTTTTTTACGATTTTAAGTGTAATTTGACAGCTCAGTAGAGCCTCGTTCGGCTTCAATGTGTTTTTGTCGAAAAGCACCATGCAAGACGGCCATTTATAGCTGGTTTGCAGAATTCAAACTCGGTCGTGTCAATCTCCATGATGAAATTCGTGAAGGTCGCCCGTGCTGTAATAACAAGAACATCGATGCTGTGCGCCGTATGATTGAAACAGACAGGCATGAGACCTACCATGAGATCCGGACATCTTTGGACATGGCATGAGTCAAATACAGTCAATCCTATACAATCATTTGGTTGTGAGAAAGCTGTGTTCTCGATGGATCTCACACAATTTGACCGATGCTCAAAAAACGGGCTGCATCACTTGGTGCCATAGTATGCTTGCCAGATATAACGAAGGGGCTTCAAATTTGGTGTGGGACATAGTAACAGGTGACGAAACATGGATTTACAGCTATGATTCCAAAACGAAGCAGCAATCGAGCGTATGGGTCTATAGAGATAAGCCGAATCCAACAAAAGTGGCGCGCGTGAGAAGTGCCTTGAAGCGGATGATTGCGTCTATTTTTAATAAAACTGAACACGTGGCTACTGTTGCTTTAGACAATCGTCAATAGTGACTGGTACACGACCGTTGGTTACCGGAAATGATTGGCAAACTAGAGGCTGTCGAAGAGTATGAAAAACACGTATTGACGTCACCACGGAGGAGTGGCACAAATGTTTTAAAAATTGGTTCAATCAGATGAAAAAGTGCATTGACGCAAAGGGAGAATATTTTGAGAAAAAATAAATTATTTTTTGACCATTAATAGTATTTTTTATTATTGATTCCGGAATTTTTAGGGCGCCCCATGTATATATTACTTACTGTGAGAAAATACAGATAAGTACTTTTAACTGGTGGGCAAATTTTAAGAAATCCCCCTTTTTCATTCTGTTTTTATCATCATAACCTTGCTAACTAGTCACAACATTATGCTTATTTTTACAATACTTACTTTGATTATCATTCAAGCCTAACGTTAACCTTCCTAATGAAAAACGTGGCAACACTAGATACCATCCCTCCCCCTTCTTCCTTACGCATTGATTGATTCGGGATTAATCTGGACTGTATAGTCTGGTTTAAAATAAGTTTACTTTTATTGCATTTCTATTGAGGGCATTGAATATTAATTTTCTTTAATAAATAGTATTTTATGCTCATTCTAGTTATATTATATTAACTAAAACAAAGTATCAGAAACGATACGATAAAACAACCGTGTGGGTGCAAATATTCCCACGATCTTGTCTTGAATTTAATCTCGAGACTAGAGCAAGATTCACCGCAAATATCTCAGTAATTTGATCGCTGGTCCGCCTTTATTATGGAAAATATTTCATCGCAAAACAAACAAAAAATGTGTTTCCTGCAATAATTTATTTTAACGGTGTGCGGCTAGGAAATAAAAATAACATCAAGCTGTAAAGAATACTTTAAAGTACTTACCTAACATTTCGAACATAATATAATTTAGAAAATGGATGTACTTATATACGTAGTAAACCTTTGTATATATTTCCTTTACAGGGTATTGTGGGATTGCGGCATAGATCTGTGACCCCAACCTCGTCACAGATAGTAGAAATTCTTCAGATTTAATTTTGGACTTTCTTCCTCCGCCTATGTACAGATATATACATACATATACATGGAATATATTTATGTATATACGCACATTCTTGAATGAAGCTAATATGAAGTAATCATATACGAGTATGTTTAGTTTATGGGATCCATCAGTTGGAAAAAGTTATTGCTATAGTTATTAGTAACTACTTATTGGATTGGCGAGATAGAGATAACAATAGGGCTGTAAATATGATGGAGAAAGTATTCATGATATTGCACGAGTAAACGTAAGTACAAAATCATGAAACGTCGATTTCTGATCTCTTCATTCTAGAAAGTACTATATTCACAGTTACTCATTTGTTATTTATACAAGACAATATTATCTATACTTCAATAGGCGACTTAATTCTGACCTTTTTCAATACAAATGTGACTCACTGGAACTATATATTATACTTTACTTTACGAAAGGCAAATGTGACTGAATGTGTCCATATAAAAACGAAAAAAACTAATTATATTCGCTTTGGCGCTCGAAGCATAGTTTTAAAGAAGTAAGTACCTAATCAAGTGTCACCTTTGTGCACTAGATGGCACCACTATATCCCGCTGCCACCGTCCCAACTCCATCCATTCGGAGCTTTGTCGTGCCAACTTATCTAAGTGCATTCTGTGTGTATACCGAGCTGATCCTTTGAGAGCGAGCTTCGGATAGCGGATATGAGGTCAACTTCGTATATTCTGTATGAGTTTCATCAACACTCGAGCAGTGTATAACTTCCCTTTAGAATACTTTGTGTGTGTATTAAGTGTAAGTAGCGGTATATTGTTCTTATAATACTTTTTCTCACCAGCCATTTTGCATTTGCAATGATTTCGAAAGGATATATAATTCGAAAGAAATATATATATATATATATTTTAAATACTTTATCATCAGTAAATAATTTGGACAGACGTTTCGCTCGCTCAGTCTACTAAAAGTAGATACTATTCGTAAAATAATTGTGTTTTCGTAAAATTTATATTATTTATAAGTAATGTTACATCTAAAAGAAATAATACTAACCTATAAACCCGCGTCGGTACACCGGTGGCCGAATCTATACATTGCATAAAGCCGCGCTGATAAACCGGTGTACCGCAGTCAAAACTCATATCAGGACTGAACATAAACGTTAACTGTTCATATATAGAATACATTTCGGTTTATTAGATGTTTTTTTAATACAAATAAGCACCAAGAAATCATTTTTACATAGAAATATAAATTTTTTAGGGTTATCAGTAGGCTAGTAAAAAAAACATTATGAAAACGATAAATATACTATAATATGGCTTCAGATCTCGGCTTAAGAAATGGACTTATAAAGAATCGGATGTCGTTAAAGCTTAAAAGGCTAAGAAATTAGGTAGCACTAGGACCAACTTAGGTAAGGTTAGATCTCTACCAATACTACTTAAGGTGTATTAAAGATATGTTGAGATATTGTAAAAACTAATGTGTTATGCAATGACTGTTCCGTGTTGATTAAATATAATAATTCGTGAACAAACACATAATTTATGAACGATGTCGGTTTCGTATTTGGACGTTTTGCACAGCTATACCTAAGCATCTATAAACCGAACTTTTTTCCTTAAATATTTACTTTAAAGAAGTCGTAAAATATGACTTTACGAGCATTAATCTCCGCAGGGGAGTAAAAAGTCGTGAAGGTCGCAAAGGTATGAGCGTAATGGAGTTCCGTTGTAGCGCAGCCCTTAAGTGACGTACAAACTCCATCTGACGTGGCCCTTAGTGACGTAAAGCATGTGACTCTGTATACTGTTGTGGAGGTTTTAGGTTGAACAGATTTTAAGTAGAGTAGACTAAAAGTTACAAATCAATCTTCTCTTCTTCTTAACAATTCAAGCAAGTCTCTTTAACAAAGAATTCATAATGAATCCCATTAACATGACAAACGGTGGGAAGCGTTGGTAGAAATATTTTGTAGTATTAGTAGGAACGGTATTATAAGGTAGGTTCCGTCATTAGACTAAGGAATAGGTTAAGTATAAATGAATCTACCGTAATGAAGCGGGCAATTAAATGCCAGGCTTCCCGTTCAGATTGAGGCCCAGATATTTCATCTAGGCTCCTACCGGGACCGGGACCCTGTCCAGGACAATTCGCGCCCGCTATCTATCTCCCATCACTGCCAGGCCCATTAGTTCCTCTTTGTTTCACCGTGGTGTCGGCGGGAACCCTCGGATGGGAAGAAACCACGCGTATTTGAACTTGTATCCGGTCCGGAACCCGAAAGGTCGAAAAAGTGGCTATTGCAGCCACCTGTGTGTAAAAACGAATATTTATAGAGTTTACGGAAAAACCCTTGCTATATTTGATGGACTACTAAATTGAGTACTTTGAGAGAATTTTAGGGTGCCGCGCCCTAAATAGCTGGAAAGTTTGGCAGTCTGGTCGGACATAAGCTGCATTAACGACTAGAAGGTGAAATTGCTGGACCAATATGATTACGCATATATGGCTAGGAGTAACAAGCGTACTACGTCAGAACATTGAAGCTTTAAAGTGCAAGTTGGTAGCCGGCTACATGAAGCCGAAGCAAACGGCGTGTCGCATCGACACTACCTGTTTATATATTTATATGAAATATCATTCGTAGTTAGCGACACGGAGCTAGCGATGCGTCGTCGAGCAGCAGACACCACTGTCGCCCAACCGCAGATCAGTAGTGCCGCTCGCGGGTACCATTCTACCTGGCAAAACAACTGAAAAGCTTTTAAAGTATACCTTTCGTATCGCTTTTGAAATAGTTGATGCCATCTGCAGTTGCCGTCTGCAGTCGGGTTTGAAATGATGACTGCAGCGACATGGAGCGACGACACGTCGTCTGCTGCTGCTAAGTGTAGCCGGCTACCAACTTGCACCTTTAAGATCTAAGTCGCACTGTAACTAGAACAGGTGTAATGTTCCCTCACATTATAGAAATAACCTGGTATGGATACGCGAGAGTCTCGAATCGAGGGCTATGTTCTTTCGCTCCACCACATAATAATATATTCATTTCATGTTTTTATTATAAGCACTACTCTGACTCACACTTGGCCATTTAATTTGTACTTTACAGTTTTTCCGATCATCATACCGCATTTGAGGTTTGTACCGTTTTAACTTTAGAAAAAAAGTCAATAAAAACATGTTTCTTGTCATTGCATAACACATTTTAGTCCTAATATTTAGCGGTGAATGATTATTTCTATTAAGGTAAATGGTGCGGGACTCTGTATAGGAATCAAAAATATTTTAGACTTGTTTTCATTCATATATCATTTGCAGTAACACACAAATTTGTGAAAATTTTATTTTTTAACTATTTACAGGTACGACAGATGAGACAGATGCACTAACAGACAGAAGAAAGGCCAGCGTAGGCTAAGTTGAGGTCCACTCCATACTAGAACCTAAAAAAACCCTCTTACACGTCGTTCTTGAAATTGACACACGCTCACTTCTCTACTACTGTACTACTTTGAAAGTTTCCTTTGCACCCATATAGTACACCAGGCGTATTGTTTAAAACATAGATGGAATACTAAAAAGTACAATACTTTTCCAAGAGCATGTTGGTTCGTGCTTAGTTTAAGGTTCTGTAGTAATTTGTAGTTTTCTCTTTACTGCTTTGAAAAGTCTCGTCATACTTCAAATAGTTTTAGATCTTCATTCCAAGCGCCCTCTTTAATAACAAATATACAAAAAGTACTAGTAATTAAGAGTTATATCCCTAAATAGTTACAAAGGTTATTTTTTTAATGTAAAACTAGTTAGAACCCGTGACTTCCTTCTGTCTTGCACCCGCTTGGAATAAGATTATCGTTATCACTTAGTTATACTCACGTTATAACTACAAGTTGAAACTAGATAAAAAGTAGCTTATTGAATTGTTCTCTGTGTTAAGAAGTAATATAAATACCCAATCATTCACATCCTTACTCACTCATCACTATTTAGTATGTATTGATTTATGTTGTAATAATAGCCTTTAGCCCCTAAACATTTTATAAAATAAAATAAAAATAAGTATTATTATGTTCGTGTGATGTGATTTCCAGAAGTACGTTCTGTATGTGAATACACGCCTGATCTGTCCAGCCGTGCGATTCTCTAATGATTCGTTGACGAGCTCAATGATGTCAAATACATTATGAGATATCGCCCTTGTACAAAAGTTTTACGCACGGCAGATTATGCCGTGCGATTATCTAAGAGAATGAAGAGATGACACGAAACGTTGGAAAAGCAACCTTATGTACAAGGGCGATATCTCATAAAGTATTTGATACGGGTGAGCTCGTCGACGAATCATTACAGCCGTGCGATGCTCTAAGAGCAAACATCGTTGCATCTTTTGCAACATCCGTGAATCAAATGAAAAGATGACAAGAAACGTTGAAAAGCAACCTTATGTACAAGGGCGATATCTCAAAGTATTTGACATCGGTGAGCTCGTCAACGAGCTCGTCGACGAATCATTACAGAATCGCATGGCGGAATCGCACGGCTGAGTAAAATTTGGATATTTGACGTGCTATGGGCAAAGTGTCAAATGTCCACTCAAAGGAAAGGTTTTTCTGAAATACTACTTCTATCTTAATTATATAATAAATTAAAGAAAATGTATTGTAATATAAAATTTAGTATAAAGTGGTATAACTTATAAAGATCAGAAAATATGTGATGTTTTACAAGGCAAAGGGATTGATACTCAGTGGGCCGAGCACGAAAATCTGCTTAAGTGTAACGTTATCGTATCGTTTACGTATTCAGTACAAACTATGAGTTATCTGTGCCACTATAGTACTAGGTAAATGACAGTTTGTGCTAAATACGTTAACGATGAGATTACGTTACACGCACAGATTTTCGTGCTCGGGCCACTGGATTGTGCAGCGTTTACATTCACCACGTGAACGTATGCTGCGCTGTTTTTCAGCATATCCTCGGACAAATGGTTGCCGAGATACAAGGAAGGAAAATAAAGCGGATTACATATGTGTACATAGTAATAGAACGGACAGATACAGATACGGCTTAAGCTACAATATACACATAAAGTGTTTGGTCATTAACGCACAACAGCAAATTGCTTTGTTTTACCTACACCATTATTATCATTGTATGCATTTTCTCTCAATGTTTGTAACTGTAGAATTTATAAGCTTTTAAAGCATACGGATGGGTGGGCGAATGGACGAAGAGAACAATCTTACAAGTATTTCTTGTTGAACCTTGTGAGCTAGGGAATCCTAAAACTACATGAAACCTTCTTTTCACTTCCAAACCCACTTTGATCAGATCAAAGTTTTAGACTAACAACTGCAGAAATGCGCGATCAGCATATTCGACAGTTGAACTGCAAACAGGGCAGGAGCAAGTTAGAAGGCGTATCGAGCACTTTGCCGTCCCACCTATGCAACTAAAGTGGGCCCCATAAATTTCTACGTGTAAGTTTAAACCGAGGTGGATATAGAACACGCTGGAAGGACTTAGTGAATTATTTAATTACCCTATACGACGATTTTTTTTCTTTTTTTCTTTCTATTTTTCGACTAGAGGGTGAAAACAGTAAGTGGAATATGCGCAGATACAAGTTTAAAAATCAATGGGTGACGCCGGCGCACCGCCTCGCCAAGTCCAAGAGATCAGTGTTACGTGTTAGGCCCAGCTGTACACAACCGCATACCTGTAGCTGTTCAAGGTGCACCTTCCACTGTGACATTTAAAAATAGATTAAGAACCTGGTTACAGGAGAAACTGTTATATGACTTAGATGCATACTTGAAATTAGACATTATATTTGATTAATTGTATTATTAAATTTATATAGTGTTATATAATTTAATAATTATAAAATTTTGTATAATTTGTTAAATTTAATTCATTTAATTTATTATTATTATGTTACTATTAATTTATGTTGATGACGTGTAGCAAAGGAGCTATAAATAAATTATTTGTATTTGATTAAAATCAAGTAGAGCGTTAAAATTGGATGGTCGGACGGTATGCCTCGGTGGCCTAGCGGTTATGGCGTCGAATACGGATTGGCGGAAACCGCGGGTTCGAATCCCCACCGAGAACTGAGGTTGTATTTTTTCTATAAAATTTCGATATAATTAATTAATTTTATTTTGGTGAAGGAACATATCTCTTTATTGATTATATGTTGTGGTTTTATGGCAAGAAAGGTAAAGTTGACAATCGTTCCCCTTTGGTTCAAGTATCCCTTTGATATCAAGCGGTAAAATGAAACTATTATCGGATCTATTCCGTCTATCTGTATATCTGTTATCAATTTTTTTTTATTTTCAAGCTTCTTCAAGTTTTAACACAACAAAAAAGATTTAGCGAAATCGGTAAAGCCGCATCTCAAGTTATAGCGTGACCAGGAAAAATAGGGGTTCATTTTTAAATACGTATATATAGATATATTGAACTTGTCATTCATTTCACATTTATGTTTTTGATGGTATTATTATATCTATTGCAATTTTACCTCACCATTACTGCTCAACTAGTTCGTTTTTCAAGTCGTTAGCCTGAATTTAGAAAAAAACAAAATTAAATCTAACTTATTTAGCTAAAGCATAATCAGGTGACCGTTTGTCAAGTGTGTTTGTGTGTTTGTTATTTCTTTACGCTCGTATCACCTGATATGGAAGCAGATGAGGCGCTGGAGTCAAACATAAATATGTAAAACATACTCACTATAAAGTAAACATACGTTTCATTATCGTGCATCACCGCCCAGGTGTAACCGCAAGGCATAGTATACAATAAATCAATGTAGATGAATCACCTGTTCCCACACTAGACTACTTTACTTATAAACAAGCTTAAAGTGTTATAACTAAGTACGAACCCACCTCGTACATAAAATCGGGATATGTTAAGTCAAAGGTCAAAATAATTTATTCAATTTAGGCATCAAAGACGCACTTATAAACGTAAATTTTTCATTATAATGTACTTTAAAGACTCTACCGCCGCGTTCCAAAATATATAGAGCCTACCGAGAAGAAGCGGCATGAAACTCGGGGCCATTCTTTTTATATAGATGTTTACAATGTTTCTACTTAGGTACTACTATTATTACATTTTATGGGTGGCAGAGTGACCGCTTGCTAGAAGTAGAGTATTCCAAGCATCTTTATCTTCTATATAATGTCGAACTTTATAATTAGCTTTTTTTACTAAAACATGTTTTACAGTCAAATTGAATTTGCCCTCTGTGAGCTTTGGGATTTTAATGTAAAAACGCACAAAATTTCCTAGGAATGACTTATTAGTCTTCGCAAGTCTAAAACTAGGTACAGCTATCCTATTTGTATTTCTAGTTTTTAAAGTGTGGTGATCACTATTTAACTTATATTTATGTAATTTTTTACGAACTACGTTATATTTTCAAATACATATAAGGATATGTATTTGAACATGTGACAACGAATACTTGGATGATATATATAGATATATGATTAATATATATGAATAATATACTCAAACGCCAAATCTTGAATGCCACATCCAGTTCTTAGCGTTATACAGCGCTTCAAACTTTTCCCCGAAGACATATATTTCTCTATATAGTTGTCAAGGCATCTAATATAGCGACCGCAGTCGAAGCAAGATTAACAGCGGCTCTTTATTATTGTTTGTGTTGGGTTGGGGCGTATGTATATTGGCCGGGTTATGTTTCTCGTGAGACGTAGAGGTGTATTTTGAGCGGAGTTGGTCGTGTAGGATTTAAAATGTTAACACATTATGCTGCCTAATGCTTTCAAAATTAGTACTAAGGCTCTGGCACCTTTTTTGTCGAAACATCCTATCTGCTAGATTTTTCTTTTTCATTTAGCTTTACTTGGAACTTTGTTTTTAATGTGATAAGGGAAAAAGTCCTCTCTCTGCTGTCATTATTAAATCCTGCTAGTGTATAAATTCACGTACGTGATCCTACTAATATAAATGTGAAAGTTTGGATGGATGGATGCATGGATGTTTGTTGCTCTTTAACGCTCAAACGGCTAGGCCAATTTTTTTTAAAGTTGGTATGGAGGTAGATAGAGGTTTCGGATTGACACATAGGATACTTTTCATCATCATCATCATCATCATCATCATCATCCAACACCACGTGGATGAAACTGCGGATTGCAGCTAGTTTTTTATATACCAAAAACACGAGACATGAATTGGACAAAGATCTCTTCAATATGAATTTTGTATTTATAAAGTTACTAGCTGCACTCCGCGATTTCACCCGCGTGGTGATGGATGATGATGATGATGAATAAAATATAGCCTTTGTTACTCAGCGTGAAAGTAACTTTCCAATGGTGATACAATTCTGGAAATCAGCACAGTAGTTTTTGAGTATATTCATTACAAACATACACACAAAAATAAAAATAAAAATCTTTATAATATTGGTGTAGACTAGATACACCCCGCAGTTTCACCCGCGTGGTGATAGCTGATGATGATGAATAAGCCTTTGTTACTTAAGGTGATTGTAGCTTTCCAATGGTGATAGAATTTTTGAAATCGGCACAGTAGTTTTTGAGTATATTCATTACAAACATACACACAAAAATAAAAATCATCTTTATAATATTGGTCTAGACTAGATACACTCCGCAGTTTCACCCGCGTGGCGATAGCTGATGATGATGAATAAGCCTTTGTTACTTAAGGTGATTGCAGCTTTCCAATGGTGATAGAATTTTTGAAATCGGCACAGTAGTTTTTGAGTATATTCATTACAAACATACACACAAAAATAAAAATCATCTCTATAATATTGGTCTAGACTAGATACACCCCGCAGTTTCACCCGCGTGGTGATAGCTGATGATGATGAATAAGCCTTTGTTACTTAAGGTGATTGCAGCTTTCCAATGGTGATAGAATTTTTGAAATCAGCACAGTAGTTTTTGAGTATATTCATTACAAACATACACACAAAAATAAAAATCATCTTTATAATATTGGTCTAGACTAGATACACCCCGCAGTTTCACCCGCGTGGTGATAGCTGATGATGATGAATAAGCCTTTGTTACTTAAGGTGATTGCAGCTTTCCAATGGTGATAGAATTTTTGAAATCGGCGCAGTAGTTTTTGAGTATATTCATTACAAACATACACACAAAAATAAAAATCATCTTTATAATATTGGTGTAGACTAGATACACCCCGCAGTTTTACCCGCGTGGTGATAGCTGATGATGATGAATAAGCCTTTGTTACTTAAGGTGATTGCAGCTTTCCAATGGTGATAGAATTTTTGAAATCGGCACAGTAGTTTTTGAGTATATTCATTACAAACATACACACAAAAATAAAAATCATCTTTATAATATTGGTCTAGACTAGATACACTCCGCAGTTTCACCCGCGTGGTGATAGCTGATGATGATGAATAAGCCTTTGTTACTTAAGGTGATTGCAGCTTTCCAATGGTGATAGAATTTTTGAAATCGGCACAGTAGTTTTTGAGTATATTCATTACAAACATACACACAAAAATAAAAATCATCTTTATAATATTGGTCTAGACTAGATACACCCCGCAGTTTCACCCGCGTGGTGATAGCTGATGATGATGAATAAGCCTTTGTTACTTAAGGTGATTGCAGCTTTCCAATGGTGATAGAATTTTTGAAATCGGCACAGTAGTTTTTGAGTATATTCATTACAAACATACACACAAAAATAAAAATCATCTTTATAATATTGGTCTAGACTAGATACACCCCGCAGTTTCACCCGCGTGGTGATAGCTGATGATGATGAATAAGCCTTTGTTACTTAAGGTGATTGCAGCTTTCCAATGGTGATAGAATTTTTGAAATCGGCACAGTAGTTTTTGAGTATATTTATTACAAACATACACACAAAAATAAAAATCATCTTTATAATATTGGTCTAGACTAGATACACTCCGCAGTTTCACCCGCGTGGTGATAGCTGATGATGATGAATAAGCCTTTGTTACTTAAGGTGATTGCAGCTTTCCAATGGTGATAGAATTTTTGAAATCGGCACAGTAGTTTTTGAGTATATTCATTACAAACACACACAAAAATAAAAATCATCTTTATAATATTGGTCTAGACTAGATACACCCCGCAGTTTCACCCGCGTGGTGATAGCTGATGATGATGAATAAGCCTTTGTTACTTAAGGTGATTGCAGCTTTCCAATGGTGATAGAATTTTTGAAATCGGCACAGTAGTTTTTGAGTATATTCATTACAAACATACACACAAAAATAAAAATCATCTTTATAATATTGGTGTAGACTAGATACACCCCGCAGTTTCACCCGCGTGGTGATAGCTGATGATGATGAATAAGCCTTTGTTACTTAAGGTGATTGCAGCTTTCCAATGGTGATAGAATTTTTGAAATCGGCACAGTAGTTTTTGAGTATATTCATTACAAACATACACACAAAAATAAAAATCATCTTTATAATATTGGTCTAGACTAGATACACCCCGCAGTTTCACCCGCGTGGTGATAGCTGATGATGATGAATAAACCTTTGTTACTTAAGGTGATTGCAGCTTTCCAATGGTGATAGAATTTTTGAAATCGGCACAGTAGTTTTTGAGTATATTCATTACAAACATACACACAAAAATAAAAATCATCTTTATAATATTGGTCTAGACTAGATACACCCCGCAGTTTCACCCGCGTGGTGATAGCTGATGATGATGAATAAGCCTTTGTTACTTAAGGTGATTGCAGCTTTCCAATGGTGATAGAATTTTTGAAATCGGCACAGTAGTTTTTGAGTATATTCATTACAAACATACACACAAAAATAAAAATCATCTTTATAATATTGGTCTAGACTAGATACACTCCGCAGTTTCACCCGCGTGGCGATAGCTGATGATGATGAATAAGCCTTTGTTACTTAAGGTGATTGCAGCTTTCCAATGGTGATAGAATTTTTGAAATCGGCACAGTAGTTTTTGAGTATATTCATTACAAACATACACACAAAAATAAAAATCATCTTTATAATATTGGTCTAGACTAGATACACTCCGCAGTTTCACCCGCGTGGCGATAGCTGATGATGATGAATAAGCCTTTGTTACTTAAGGTGATTGCAGCTTTCCAATGGTGATAGAATTTTTGAAATCGGCACAGTAGTTTTTGAGTATATTCATTACAAACATACACACAAAAATAAAAATCATCTTTATAATATTGGTCTAGACTAGATACACCCCGCAGTTTCACCCGCGTGGTGATAGCTGATGATCATAATAAAAAGTATCCTACATCCTTCCCTGTGATATGCATGATAATTCTCCAGCCGTTATGTTTGGTTTATTGGTGCTATGGTTATAAATGGTGTAATTAACACTATTTTGTTTTATATATTAAATTTCGAAACACTATACATAACAATGAACCTAAAATTAATAATACCGCAATATATATCTCTGAAGTTGAACAATAAACATGATATCCTTATCCCATAGCAATTTGCCCGCTCTTTGTTAGCAAAAACGCCTTTATTTCGTATTTTCGAAATGTCATTTTGAATAGAAAAATATGCCATAAATTGGAAAGCACACCCGACCATCGGAACACTCCATTCCCCAAACAAGCGTACATAAAGGCACCAAACATAAAACGCAATATTTGCATACGTCTTTGTCGTTCTCCTGTTGTAATATTCGAGAATAACTCGAAAAGGCATTGAATGTAATGGGCCCCGATGGGCCCGATGGTTTTGTATAGGAAGTGGAATTTTGTCGTCTCAGAATGAATTGTCAATTTTGTTTGATCGTCTCTCTGTGAGACCTTTTGTTGTTTAATTCGATGTGATAGTTGAAATGAGGTGTTCCATTATTAAATGATGAGGGTTTTATTAAGACAAAGTAGGGGAAACAGATGTTGCCTTTTGCGAGTAGGTGTCCATACTAGAGCTCTGATAAGTCGGTACTCGATCTCACGTTTTCACGTTAGTTTGAATTCTATAAGGCTTAATTGATTTGGGATTTCGTTTTATCAAAATTGTAAGGAAGGACGATGATACATACACTTCATACTAATATTATAAGTGTGAACGTTTTGATGTATGGATGTTTGTTAATCATTCATAAAGTTAGAAAATCATTTAATAAAATTAATTAGTTAAACGGATTAGGATAAAATTTGGAAATTAGATATATTCTATTACTACATTTTATTATTATTACTAAATTTTATAACAATGTAGATAAGGATTATTTTAAGCAGTATAATAATAGAAATAACATCATTTTAGAATGATTTCGATGTAAGTTTTTATGAAATTGAAAGCTGAGGGACTTTAGAAAATTTTGAAATGTATGCATCTTATTGCAGGCGACTATTGTACACGGAATCAACATATTGACTACTTTTATCCTGGTTCAACGGGTAGTTGTAAGGGATCAAATTAACCTTATTACAGGCAAACGAAGTTGCGAGCGGATACTAGTGTTTCGTTTAAACAATGTCAGGCTTAAGCATAACTACATGGTGGCCCCACTGCTAGGACAGGGTCTTTCACTCTTAGAAGTGAGAACATATGCATATGGTGAACTACCATGTGTACTGTTTACGCCATCTCTGTCGTGAACAAGTTTTTAGACTACCCTAAACCTTCAGTTTGACCGACGGCTTAAAGTAGATTTTAAAGATAGAAAACTATCGCGTGTTATGTTCATTATTACGCTTTGAAACCGGCTAGGACTCGCGTAATATTTACCGGAATAAGAAGAGCTTCAAATAAGTTCGAAACTGGTCGGAGAATATTTCCGGTAAATATTAAGCGAGTCCTAGCCGGTTTTTGTAATTAGATTTTAAAGGCCTGAAACCTAGTAATTTATATTATAATACAGCACGTATTATTATAAAATACACACACACATACAACATTAATCTAACTCGAAACAACGTATCGTACACATCAGTACAAACAAATACATTAACACGGGAAATGTCTGCAAATGGTGGATTAGACAAAATAACCGGCATTATAATGACGGGAGTGACCAATTGCATGGGCCTAACACAGCTCATCCAACAGCTTCAAAATGTATTCAACGTTAAAAATTATCATTACCGCTATTAATGTAACAACAATAATGTACAATTTGAAAAATTTTGTACCGATTTCCATTCTATTCAGTTATTGGAGTATACCTATCTCAAAAACTATTTAACCGAATTTGATGAAATTTAAATGGAACCACATGGGAAGCACCAACTTTCAAATAAAAAAAGAATTTTGAGAATCGGTTCACCCAGTCGAAAGTTATGTGGTAACAAAAAAAAATACAGTCGAATTAAGTACCTCCTGCTTTTTTGGAAGTCGGTAGAAAAAGTTATAAAATGTTAATGTGTATGTAAAGTTTTCACATTCTAGTAAGTTAACGAAATACGCAAGACTTGCTTAGTAACATTCAAAATTGTACTGAAGTCCATAATTAGAAGCGATCACTGCCATATTAATATTGAAACTTATAATTTACGATTAATTTATCATTTTACTCCCACTTTCTTGATTTTTATATCTCAAGATATTTTGTCATACCAGCCGTGCGATTCTCTAATGATTCCTCGACGAGCTCACCGACGTCAAATACTTTATGAGATATCGCCATTGTACATAAAGTTGTTTTTCCAACGTTTCTTATCATCTCGTCATTTGTTTCACGGATGTTGTCAAAGATGCAACGATGTTTGCTCTTATATAGAAAATTGCACAGCTGGACTGCAAGCTTGGATCATATCTTAAAGATAAAATTTGACTTAAGAATAGATAAAAATAGTTTATCGACGTGACATGTTTATCGTGGATGCCTCCTTGGTAGCACTGTTGATATGCTAGAGTCTGACTGTTTGGCAGTAATACAGGTAAGTAAAAACTGTCTCCTAAAATAATTTCAAGGATAATGTTATTATAACGTGTTTGTATGTAACTATAAAAACTTACACAAAATATCGTTCAACATCCTCTTGGGAATTCATTAATTAAACATTAAATAACGAAAGAAATAAAAAACGTAAATTTATTACTAATTAAATGTGAAATTCCTTTTCACAACACAAATAAGTTGTTTTTGTCAGTAAGAAACTTCTTCAAGTGATTTATCTATTAAGATTTCAGATAATTTATAAATGTATATTGTCCCTGATTTCACTTACTTAGCTTTAAAAAAGTTTTAATCTCCGAAAAGAAAAATCCAAAAAATAAGTAAACAGAAAAAGCCAAAGTATCCTCAGATATAAACTGAAAACAAAATTAGGGCGCGCAAAATACGTACTTTATAAAACATTTTTTTGTCTTTGTTTCGACCTTGCGTTTTATTTCTGCCAGTGCGAGCAAAGCCTTATGTGTAGCCACGTGGGACAACTTTGTTTAAATTAAATGAAAAGGGAGCAAATGAAAGAATTTATCATTTGGTACGTGCGAGTAATATTATGCTTCACACTAGAGATAAGCCTTGAACCGTAAGTATTTCAGCCGGATGTCACTATGTCCTCTAATAAATTTACCAAATAGAGCTAAAAAAAAGACGTTTTACGTCGGATTTCACCATTATAACCGAATGCGAATATTACAAAACTAAATGCAGTTAAAGCCTCTTCGCTCAAAATTCATTCAAGATCGGCATAATTTTTATGTCAATAACATAAGAAATATATTACAGCAATCGAAACACTCGTTGATATGGGAACTTGACTCGTCTTAACTCCGTTTTATTGAACTCAATCACCGTTAAAACCAGACTGTAATAGTCTACATATCACAGCCGTGGTTGTTACTTTAGATATGATTTACTAGTTTTCTAACACAATACCTGTTTTATTGTAAAGAACGATAGATTAATGAATAGAGCTTGTAACTCTGTACTTTTACTTCATCAAGGTTTTAGTAGAGAAATTGTAGTGGTCTATGGTTAGGGTTTTACCGTCGAAAGAAAACTAATAGTGACTGGATGAATACACCATGAAAATCAGATTTATTGTCCGTCTAATATACATAAATTAATCTTACAACTAGGCACTAACATACGGAGCGTACAAACTATTTACTACCGAAGTCATTCGATAAGGCGAGTCTTCTATCTCGCTCGCACGAGTATAAATACATCGCGGCGGCCGTAGTGCTCGCCAGTCGCCCAACGATGTCCAGCGCAGACGCACGTCGCTCTTCGCTTCGCCCGCTCGTATGCCGCGGCCGAACTCGTAACCTGTATTGTGTGCGTCGCAATAATCCGCAGGACGATGACCGCCACAAAATAAAATCTAAAAAAAGGTCCTGCAAATAAATATGCGTACATAAAATTATACCGCTTCTCAGTCATTCAAATATTTAATTACAAATTTCAATAATTTTATACCGCAAAAAAGAAGCTAAAATATGTAAATACTACTACCGCCCTTATCACTAATAAGTTCTTACCAATAGCCTGGCAATTTTACCCATTTTTGTAATAGTTATAAGTACCATGTTAACCTTCATCCAACATTTTTTGTGTTTTTGATACTCCTTTGTATTTGTATACCAAACAGGCCTCTAAGTGTTGACGACAGCCCCACTTATGCCTTTGTAAAGGACCGGATGAAATTCGTGAACATAATGAAATAAATGAAATAATAATAATAATAAATGATGACCGCAAAGACGTATGGAAAGGCAAGGAGCTGCACGGTCGATTCTATCGAGCCCTTATAAGGCCTGATGTGGACCTACTTGCATCGGTGAACTGGCTACGCTTTGGTGACCTCTTTGGGGAAACAGAAGGTTTTGTCCGTGCAATTGCTGATGAAGTTATCAAGACGAACAACTACCGGAAATATATTATGAAGGACGGTACGATCGACACTTGTCGGGCATGCCGCCGTCTTGGAGAAACACATAAACGATAATTTATTAAATTCTCTGTATTTTCATACGTCATATTTTGCAGCCAAGTCATCACAACTCGTTTACATTCTCTCTTCGAGACGGGATATATATATCTAGCTGTTTATAATAATAATAATAATAATATAGCCCTTTTATTCCGAACTGAACATCTGTTTGAATTATAGATAATGTATTTAATTATGCTGTTATAAAATATCCCTCAGTTCGGTGTGTCTTTTGACATAGGCCTCCTCCAACTGCTTCCATTGTGTTCTGTCGGTTGCAACTCTGGTCCAGTAAGGCCCCAAAGCTAGGTGGAAATCATCTTCCCATCTTCTTGTTGGACGTCCCCGTTGTCTGCTTCCGTCTCTTGGGTACCAGAGTGTTACCTGTTTACTCCCTTTATCTGTCTTGCAACGTAACATATGACCAGTCCAACGCCATTTCAAGTGGTCAATTCGAGTAAGTATATCGGTGACTTTGGTTTTAGTTCTTATTTCGATTGAGGTAATTCTATCATTTAGTTTTATCGCTAACATACTTCTCTCCATTGCCCGCTGGCACTTGGCTAATTTTTCTCTGTGGTTCTGAGTGAGAGACCAAGTTTCGCTTCCATATGTAATACAGGGGAGGATACAGGTATTGAAAGTTTTTCTTTTAATAGTTATGCTTAATTCTTTACTTTTCATTATTTCCTTTAGGGACCAGTATCTTCTCCAACCGCTGGTAATTCTCTTGTTTATTTCTTTTGACATTTGGTCTGTAGGGGCGATCATCTGCCCCAAATACACATACTCTGGTACATACTCAAGCTTATTTCCGTCCAGCACTATGTCGATCTCTGTTGAATTGGTCATTATCTTCGTTTTTATTGTATTAATTTGAAGACCTGCTTCTTTGCTTTTGTTGGCCAAAGACTGTACCATTTTTTGTATTTTACTTGGGTCCTCTTCAAGCAAGATAAGATCGTCCGCGAATCTTAGATGGTTTAGACGGCAGCCATTTATATTTAGGCCGTATCTATCCCAGTCTAAGTTTTTGAAGACATTTTCCAGTACAGCAGTAAACAAGTTAGGTGACAGTGGGTCTCCTTGTCTGACACCTCTGTCTATTGGAAATGGATTTCCTATCGTTTCAAGTTTTATACTGCCTTTACTTATCCTGTAAATGTTTTTGATGATTTCGATGTAGCTGTTGTCCACTCCTTGTTGCTTTAAAGTTGACCAGATGTAGTTGTGATTCAGACTGTCGAATGCTTTTGAGTAGTCTACAAAGATTATATAAACAGACTTTTGGTATTCGTTACTTTTTTCTAAAATTTGCTTGATGGTGTGGATATGGTCGATTGTACTGTAATTTTTCTAAATCCAGCCTGCTCTATAGGCTGGTTTTCGTCTAACTGTAATGATATTCTTTCTAGGATAACTTTTGCAAAGACTTTGTAGATGTTCGATATCAAGCTTATTGGTCTGTAGTTATTGATATCTTCCTTAGGCCCTTTCTTGTGCAGAAGTATAATGTGAGACTTTCCCCACTGGTCCGGAATGATGCCTGTCTTAAGAATATCATTGAATAGCTTTGTTAATATTGGACTTAATTCTTCAATTGTGCCTCTTATCAGTTCATTTGGTATATTGTCCGGTCCGGGAGATTTCTCCATTTTTTGGGAGTATATGGCTCTCTGTACTTCTGCCTTGAGAAGGGGTGGTATGTCACAATCCCCATTTCTTGGCATCCTATCAATTACTGGTTGTTTGTCTGCTGATTCTTGGTCTTTATCGTTCTTTGAGTAGAGATTGCTATAATATTCTGTAGCTAGATTCTGAATTTCGCAAAGTTGTATATACCTACTCGTAGTATAAATAGCTGTCTTACTGTCAAAACTCCACACAATTTGTAAAGTTAAATCGTGGAGAAGTATCACAGTCATATTTTGGGATACTTTGCGACTTTGTATGTGAAGTTTAGTTTTTTGTATACCTTCATACATTTTGATAATCCAGTTGTGATTCAAGGTTTCCTGATACGTTTTATACATGAATCTTGAGCCATCGTAGTGTGTTTACTTATTAAATTGATTATCATATTAACAAGGATATTGGTGGCTACCTTGGGATCCATACATTGCAGAACATCAGAAAAAGTTAGTAAATTTATATCAGACGCAGCTGAATGAAAATTAGTATGTTTTATCATACTTCTGGGTTTATTGCAAGGGGAGCTATGATCGACACTTGCTAAGAAAAGAACAAGTGCATGATCTGTGAAACACGAGTTAATGACAATTGTAGAAGTATGTTTGTTTGTTTTTAGCAAGACGTGATCCAGGCAGTTTCATAATCTGGTAGGGTACGAGTGAGCAGGTAAAAGACCATGGGATGCACACATGTTTAAATAACGTCCCACATTTGCATCACAGTAATTTTAAGGTGATATGTTTAGATTTAAGTCACCTATGATAGCTAATGTTGAGTATGATTCAAGAGATGTTAAAATATTATCTAGACTAGCTTCAAAAGCATTTAAATTTTGATAACAAGGGGATCGATAACATGCTGCCACTGCAAGTTGTCCAATCTTTATGATGAGACAATTTAGTTCAATGTCAATGAGCACTGCTCGGCTTTGAGATCGATCTACTATCACGATATCAGGCCTATTGGCAACAATAGTCCTATCCGTGATGATAGATCGATCCCAATAGCGCGTAGCACGACTGTTTTCAAGAACTGGCATAGGTGCGTATTTATAGTACGACACTTCCGACTCCACAAGATTATATTGAAGGGCAAGTTGCTGATGGATGATCCTGGCTACTTGATTATGACTGTGCAAGTACTCTCCGTTAGCAAGATGAGAACATCCGGAAATAATATGACGGAGTGTTTCTCCAGGACGGCGGCATGCCCGACATATGTGGATCGTACCATCCTTCATAATATATTTCCGTTAGTTGTTCGTCTTGATAACTTCATCAGCAATTGCACAGACAAAACCTTCTGTTTCCCCAAAGAGGTCACCAAAACGTAGCCAGTTCACCGATGCAAGTAGGTCCACATCAGGCCTTATAAGGGCTCGATAGAATCGACCGTGCAGCTCCCTGCCTTTCCGTACGTGTTTGCGTTAATCATTTATTATTATTATTATTTTTATTTAAACAATTTCACGGGTTTCACCCCATAATAATTATAAGTGGGGCTGTAGTCAACACTTAGAGGCCTGTTTGGTTTAAAAATACAAAGGAGTATCAAAAACAGAAATAATGTTGGATGAAGGGTAACATGGTACTTATAACTGTGAAAAAATAATATAAATATGAACTTTTTAGTGATAAGGAAGATAGTGGGCTATGGAAGAGACTACGGCACCTGTCAATTTCAGACTCATTTTAAAATTTTTGGGCGGTGGTGACTTACCATCCACTAAACGGGCCCCTCATAAAGGCTACCATGAGCGGTGACAAAAGGGGCAACGTTGCTGTGGATAGCTAAAGGGTGTTGAGAGGTGTGCTACCACCGGCGTTATACCCTTAAACACTTCCACCCTTGGAGCTTTTTGTTACTTGGTCTTGCGTCTTCACCCCCAGACGGCCAATTAAGGCAAGCCGGGGGTCAGGGGTATCATTTAGCCCCAGGGAGTATCAGGGTCCGTGGTGTCGCCACTCACCGCCGGCTTGCTACAAAGCCGCCCCTGCGGTATTACTATTATTATTATATAAATCTGGGTCTTACATGATACTTACCTTCAGACTAGCAACTTTTTTGCCTAGTCACTTAGTAGTCTTTAGGGACTGCCGATAGAAGTGAAAACTAAGTAACTTGAAGCGTTCGGTGACGATGTCACGAATTCCATGATTTTTGTTCACCCAAAAAGTGCTCAACGCGCCTAAAGCGTTCGGTGACGATGACACGAATTCCATGATTTTTGTTCACCCAAAAAGTGCTTAACGCGCCTAAAGCGTTCGGTGACGATGACACGAATTCCATGATTTTTGTTCACCCAAAAAGTGCTCAACGCGCCTAAAGCGTTCGGTGACGATGACACGAATTCCATGATTTTTGTTCACCCAAAAAGTGCTCAACGCGCCTAAAGCGTTCGGTGACGATGACACGAATTCCATGATTTTTGTTCACCCAAAAAGTGCTTAACGCGTCTAAAGGGTTCGGTGACGATGACGCAAGTTCCATGATTTTTGATCACCCAAAAATGGTCAACGCGTCTAAAGAAGTTTTCACTTCAAAAACTATTGGCCGAATATCTTCACAAGTCACAACTCTACATCTCACGTTTAATTTGTTCTTCGAACGTCTTTGTTCTCGGTTCGTTTACACGCCAAATATTGGTATTTCTCGTTACAACTGTACGAGGGAGATTAAAAATGAGGAATTGAGGAAACGCTACACTAAATTACAAAATTAGCTTCGAAGATTTTTTGTTTGCTTTGTCTGTGTAAACATTTATCGATTTGTTAGACTTTGAAACGTATTTCTCTTTAGGACGTCATCTTATTTTTGTTTGTATTTTATTTCAGTGAACAATATTTTTTGCCTTTACAAACGCTTTAAATAATATGAAAGATAAGAAAAGGTTCCAATATCTAAAATAAGAATTGGACCAAACTATAGTTCAATTCAAGATCAGGTTAATAATAAGTTTCAATTGTTTTAGTCATACAGACTTTCAGTAATTAATGCTATTGATAAAAAACAGTGTAAAAAAATAAGTGATATTATAAATAAGTCTATTCCTTTGCTTCTGATTTCCATACTAAGGACAGAAGGCCTAGTAAACTCTACAGAGTTCGTCTCTGTAGAGTTTACTAGGCCTTCTGTCCTGCATGACAAACTGCATGAAAGTATAATGTAGTTTATTACTCCAATAGCTGACACATCTGCGGGTCGTGGCCTCACGGAGTATGTTACTCAAAAGCAGCTTGCTGGCAGTAAAAGTCCCTTCAAATTCGATCCAGCCTTTTTGGCAGATAATGCAGAATACACAGCTAAAAAAATGTTTTTTTTTATTATAGATACTTTCATTCCCACAAAGAAAAAAGAGTTTTATTTATTTTACACGTCTTTTGAAGTCCATCCGAATAGAACTTTTGACATAAATCTTTAGGTTTAAATACACTTTGAAGTTATTTAATAGCAGTTTCTCTGCTCTGACAGTAAAAGTCCCGTTAAAATCAGTCCAGCCACTTTGAAGATTAGCCAGAACAGAACAGCTAAAAAGTGTATTTTTTTTGTATAGACACACATATGTATTTCATATGCCTTTAATTAATATATCCTTTAACTATTATATAATATTATATTTGTATAGACTATAACAGTTTCAGTGTCTATCGGTATAGACGGTATTATATACATATTTAGGTTTTAATTAGCTTTGTGGTTGTCTAAAATTGTGTTGCTACACCACAACTGTAGATTTTGTCGCACTGTAATGTGACCGGAAACGCATTACCATGTTAAAATTTGATTTAAAAAGCGAGTAAATTTCTGTTTTTATATTTTTTATTTATAATGCTTTGGTTCACAGACATCAATGGGTCCGTGGCATTGTTTATATTTATTATATTTTAATCTTTTATTTTTTTTATAATTACCAAAGGTAAACAGGAGGACATTTTTTTGCTTAACTAGACTTACATAATACATTTGTGAAGGCCTGAAGGGCAGTTTGAAAACTTACTTAGCCTGAAGGGCACACATACGATAAGGGGCTGTAGGGCACAATTTTACATACATATAATTTAAGGAGGCCAAAAGGGCATTTTTGAATTTGTTTTACACAAACAGACTTTTAACTAATTTCTAAATATCGTACTTATATACCGAGAGCAGACCGGCTCCCGCAAGCAGCGCCCGTTCACGAGCTTGATACGTGTGCCAGCCATCGCCTTCCTCGACCATATTTGAGGGAAGAGAACGACCCGCCACACGACGCCGCCGCGAGAAGAAGCCTTTTAGTGAGCGTGAATGCTCAAGGTATACACGCATTCCTAATACAAAAGCCGTACTTGTATATTTTTTTATATATTACTAATTTTTATTTATGTCCGCTTTCTCCACCCGGCTCAGGGCTTCCTAAATTTCTGTTATGGGCACATTACTCACACTATTGGACTCGTTTGTTCTTATGGCAGTCCAAGATATACAGTGCCCTATTATGTATCTAACTCAGTCAGGGTATTTCAAATACAAAAATGAAAGTTTCTGTTTGTAATTGTTAGTTGAGGATATCTTAGATGTAGCGCAAAGGTTTGGCCACCAAGCAGGCGTTCGCCGGTACCAGTCTTCTCTCGAATTTCAGCTTTATGTTATGCACATGTGGTTTGGAAAATTATAGCATTATGGTAGGACACTTTCTAACACCCTACTTACCTGCAACTATCTTTAGGATTTCAAATCTGTCACTTAGCACACAGCTGCCGTTAAAAACATTTTATAGTCGGTCAGCATTATAGTGTACCTCCAAGCACTAAATCCAAGAAAATCAAATGCTATCCTATTAAAACAAAAGTTAGGTTACTAAAGAAATGCATTTTCAATACATTTCTCAAGTGACTAAGGGCGTTAATCCACACTGCAGTTTTGTCAATGTCCAGCTCGAGAGCCGCCATTAACAACACCGTAGCCAAGGTATTTTATTTCGTGGTCCATCGATTTCTTGATACATAGAGGTGCTCAGCTAGTAAAGATTTTACTGAAGGTGAAAAGAGTTACTACGGAGGTATTTTCCTGTTAAGTGATAAATTATTGTCGAGTAGGTACTTTATTAGACGAAAGGGTTCTTCTACAATAGTCAGTGTGGGTATTACCGCTGTGGCAGGCTTTCAAGTATTTTGCCTTGTAGTGAACGTACGCCTGTAGCTCGGTCTTTCGGTTCTTGGGCCTTTGGTTTTGTTGTATGTTATTGCGCATGCCCATGCCTCCTGAGACACAGATATTACGTGACTAGTATTTGTTGAAAAAACAAATGCACAGCGCTGAGCTGAGCGCTGAGCAAACACACAATGCTTTTTTATCAGATACTAGCTGACCCGTCAGCGGCTTCGCTCGCGTGGCCTCGCGGGATACGGTAATTATAGATTTTTAATTATCCCACCACCCGGTAAAGAGTTCCCACTCTTTAATTTACCGGGATCAAAAGTATCCTATATGTTGGTCAGGGATATAAGCTACCGCCATACGAAATTTTATTTAAATCGGTCCAGTCGTTTCGGAGATTAGCCCTTACAAACAGACAGACAAACATACAGAGAAACAAACAATTTGTACTTTACTGTTTTAGACTTTCGCGCTTGTTAACTACATTATAATTAGTACTCACGGGATGTACACCACGATTAGGCGGGTTTTGGAGTTCCGAAACAAAACCCAAGGGAACTCCAAAACCCGCCTAATCGTAGTGTACATCCCGTGAGTACCTACTAATTATAATGCAATTTGTACTCATTTTTCACTCCTTACATCCCCTGACTCGGTTTTTAGCATATTTTTCATTGTACAGAAATTTGACCTCTACAGTTTATAATAATGTAGTAGTTTTTACATCCCTCGTTTTACTTCCTTTAGTCATCCCTGACAAAAATATTGAAAGCATTACTATTTATTTTAAATTACCTATCCAGTTATCAATTTTCATCACTGTAGCTCCAAAAACAAAGACCTTTTGAAAAAAAAAAATTTCCCCGTTTCAACCCCTTAAGTCGTCCCTTTCAAAATATTGAAATCATCTTAAACTGTCCAAATGCTAATTTTCACCACTGTATATTCGAAAACAAAAAACTTTCCATCCCTCCATTTCACCCTCTTAAACCACCACTATCCAAAACAAAATTAGTCCAACATTTTTTATTTTGCATGATCTATCCAAATACAAATTTTCACAACTATAAGTTCAAAAACAAAGGAGTTTCATACAAACATTTTCACCCCTTTTTAGGGGTAGAATTTCGAAAAACCCATTCTTAATACATCAAGACTCTACGAGTACACCCTCCAAATTTCAAGTCTCTACGATGAGTGGTTTAGGCTGTGCGTTGTTCTGTCAGTCAGTCAGTCAGTCAGGACATATTCTTTGATATACCTATATATAGATAATTGTTAAGTAATTTTTAGCATTAAGAAATTGGCCATGATAATTTATTGCCAACTACAGTCATAGCACAGCATAAAAATCGTATAATAAGTTTAGATAGACTGTAGTCATAGACCAAAGCTATATCATAAGAAAAGCCGAATGCCACAATTCTTGGAGAGAAATAGTCCAGAAGGCAATTTATGGTGGTCATGACCCTCAGCCATGAGGAATCGATCAAGAAGAAGAAGAAGAATATAATAAGCTCGGTAGTATTGGCGTACCAATGTTTGATAGTAGTATATATACTACTATCAAACATTGGTACGCCAATACATATGTGGGTAGCAATTGAAGCCAAGGCTGGTATTTGCTGATAAGTACTACGAGTATCATATATTATTTTTTTATGGGATAGGTTGGCAAACGAGCAAGCGGCTCACCTGGTGGTAAGTAATACCGTCGCCCATGGACATCGGCAATACCAGAGGTGTCGAGAATGCGTTACCGACCTTTGAGGAAGGATGATAGGAATGAAGAGATAGAAGGGGTGAGGTTGGAAGAGAGGGGGAAGGAGAGGGAGAACGGCGAAGGGGGGAATCGGGCCTTTGGAACCTCCCACAAACCGACGAAACGCAATAGCAAGCTATGTTACTTCACGTCGGTGTTATGTGGGAGTATGGTACTTCTCCGGTCGTGCCGGCCCATTCGTTAATTGATTATTTTTATTTAATTACCCATTAATATTACCCATAGGTATTCTCTTAATGCTACTTACGAACGTCGATGGTGCGTCCATACGTAGGAGTCTTGGGCTCCATGTTCCACGATAAATAATATGTAACGCGGTAGACTATAAAAATTACATATTTAAAATCGTGAAAGTATCCTTTCGCTTTATTAAATCTGCCATTAGAGGTGCTCTTTTACCAGTTGGAGTACAAAGAATAGTACTTTTTTTGCTTCTCGAACAGACTACAGCTTCGCGGCAGAATATCTGGCACTGCGGTGGTACCAACCAAGGTGATCTTGCACAAAATACCTACCACTATTCACATACTGACAGCGATGGGAATATTCTTTAACTCCGTCTCTTCACTGATTAATGCAATCACACAAATGTTATATTCAAAATGTGTGGATGTTTATTACACGATTAAGCAAAAAACGGCTGAACGATTTAGGATAAAATTTGGATAGAAGGTGGTTTGTTCACGGAATTAACACATAGAATACTGTTCATCGCGATTCAAACGGTAGTTCCCCAGAAGTTAAAAAAATGTGTATTTTGCATATTTCCACAGCGTAAAGTCATATAGGATATTGCTATGGGGTTCAGCGGCTGATATAGAGACCATATTTATCCTTCAGAAACGTGCTATTAGAGCTATATACGAAATGGGTCCCCGTGAATCTTTGAGAGATTTATTTAAAGAAATCAATATATTAACGTTGCCTTCCTTATATGAAAATATAATGTATGTTCGTAAAAAATTACATAAATATAAGTTAAATAGTGATCACCACACTTTTAATACCAGAAATACAATAGGATAGCTGTATCTAGTTTTAGACTTGCGAAGACTAATAAGTCATTCCTAGGAAATTGTGTGCGTTTTTACAATAAAATCCCAAAGCACATAACTGAGCTCACAGAGGACAAATTCAAGTTGACTGTAAAAAACGTTTTAATAAAAAAAGCTTACTATAAAGTTTGACATTATATAGAAGATATAGATACTTGGAATACTCCACTTCTGGCAAGCTGTCTCTCTGCCACCCATAAATTGTAATATTTGTAGTACCTAAGTAGAAACATTGTAAACATCTATATAAAAAGAATGGCCCCGAGTTTCTTGCCGCTTCTTCTCGGTGGGCTCTATATATTTTGGAACGCGGCGGTAGAGTCTTTAAAGTACATTATTATGAAAAGTTGACGTTCATAAGTGCGTATTTGATGCCTAAATTGAATAAATGATTTTGACTTTGACTTTGACTTTGAAGATTGCG
Source organism: Selenia dentaria (assembly GCA_917880725.1). NCBI lineage: Eukaryota > Metazoa > Arthropoda > Insecta > Lepidoptera > Geometridae > Selenia > Selenia dentaria. The sequence continues at coordinate 29,855,157 of OU862888.1, read as the reverse complement.
ATAATCCTATTCCACGCGCACGGAATCGCGCGCAAATTCTAGTTTTCCATACATTTCAGCGTATTTTAATGCTTCACGAGCTGAAATTACCAAAACTTGCGAATGACGCTAATTTCATTAAAACTAAGCGTCACTGCAGATGCTTTGTTGAACATAACTCTTGCTTTACCTTTTGCCTTTAGGGTACTGCGACGACAAAAAGGGTTTATTACGTAAAATTAAGACTATGGCATCTTTGTAGCTTCAAAAAAAGGGATCAGGTTCCTAAATGACGTGTATATTTTTAAATGTGTGACCACATTACAGTGGCCTTACTCGGTGTTTGTATGTATTGTGCTCTCGGCCACAGTTGGACAAGATAAATTATAGTTTGTACTGTAAACGTCAACTACGTACTGTACGATTACGTTAGACATACGCAAAATTCCGTGTTAGGCCCACAGTTTACTGTATCATTTGATTTGAAGATAATTTTAACGTGATTGTACTTAACAGTGCATAATACTAATATGCTATTCTTATATCATTAATTGACCTTGATCATCAATTCAGTGATGTAGCGGTTAAAAGTGTTGCTACATGAGACTTAGAATAGTTTGGGGTCCTCAAGTACAGATGCCAGAATACAAAAATCCTCAATACATTACAATTAATGAACGCTCAACTGCCAACTATGATTCGAACCATCATACGGCCGTATAATCTTCGGCCAATCTCTCGTTCCCTGAGGTATTATCACTTTTTTACCGACTTCAAAAAAGGAGGAGGTTATATGTTCATGTGTATCTATTTTTTTGTTGTGTATGTTAGCTGATTCCGCCCCCAAGTGGACCGATTTACAAAATTCTTTTTTTAATTTCGTAAAATATACTTCCGAGGTGATCCCATTTAAATTTCGTCAAATTAGGTCAAGGAGTTTTTGAGTTTCACTCCAAAAACTGAAAAGTGTTGATATATCTTGATGATTGACAATCGATCCCGTAGGAGCAGTCACTAAAATATTGAAAAAAAAAATTGACAAAAAAATGGAACTGACTTCAACACCAAAAAGTGTGAAATAACTTGTCCAAGTACCATGATAGATAAAAAATAGGTACCTTTTATCACAATACTGTGCACATTGTACCGATTTCGATAAGTTATTTCACACTTTTTTGCTGTTGAATTCGGTTCCATTTCTTAGTAAAAATTCAACATTTTTAGTGACCCGCTTCTTACGGGATTTATTTATTTACATTTGCATTCATGTACATCCATATATATTATTGTTATGTCACATAGGAAGGAAAATGGACAAGTTAATAGGTAGTACATGAACCCTGTAAGGGCGTTTGCATTATATAGGTAGGTACTGTGCAACAGTCTACAGTCTGAGTAATTCAGCTTAACATAATCTAGGTAATTAACATTTATACATACTATTGTTAAATTGAACATAAAGCCTTACATTATTTCAATTCCTAATGTCAATACGTCAATATTACACTTATTTATAACTTCGATAATCCTATTAATCCTAATTATTTATAAATTATCAAAATGTTAGTTTAATTATTGAATGATGTCGCTTGTAAGTGCCTCATTTTTGATCGATTGTCAATGATGATATCATCAAGATATATTAACAATTTTCAGTTTTTGGAGTGTATTCCATTTTTTAGTAAACATTGTAGTAGTAGTAAAATTTAGAGTAAACAAATTTTGTCCTTAATAGGTATATATAAACAAGCTTCTACTCGTGCACACAGTCACTATCCCACGGGAACATTCTCTAGGATAAAAACCTATTCTAATTCCTTTTCATAGCTACAGTATTTCTTTACGCTGAGTTTTAGAAAATTCGCTTTAGTGGTTTATACGTGCAAATAAACCTTAAAACAAAAAAATCAACACTTTTGCATTTACTTGTATAATAATGATAAACATCAAGGGCCTTACTTATAAACGCTACTTAACTTTAAATGACGTTATTTAGTACTGCGAAAAGGAAAAATGTTCTGCGCTGTACTAAGTGACGTTTTTTTAAATTTAAGCAGCGTTTATACTCGTTAGTAAGGCCATAGGATTTTAAATATTTAATTGGTCAAAACAAGAATTGAACACCGATAATATTAAACTTAAAAGGCGTTAGATAACTTTTTTAAATAATTCCACGATTCTAAATGTTTACCCCACTTTCCACCAGGCGAGAGGGAGTCGCTTTGATGGACCATTATTTAAAAAAAACCCCCCGCAAACCCCACCCACCGGAGACCATTAGTTTTCGAGTTATGTTTGTTTAAGTATTTTGAGGTTAAGTACTGCATTTCGATCTACTACCACCCCCGCGTCGGCTCTGCAATCCGACAAGACTGCTTGAAATCGGGGTGCTATGAGTCGGTTCTGTCACTGACTTCGACCTATTCTAACTAACTATAACTAACCTATAGGTATGTCACAGACAAGTGACTTTGCCAATTCATTAGATAGCTACTGATATACTATTGTGCACAAATTTGGAACAAAAGTAGTTTGATGAAGCGCTCGCCGGCCGCTGGAGCGGCACGCTCGTTACGCTCGCTCGGCTCGCGCCTGGTGGGTCACAGTTCAAACCTAACCTAACCTATAGGTTTGTCACAGACAAGTGACATTGCCAATTCATTAGGTACTAATATACTATTGTGCACACATTCCTACTAGTATGGGTCTGATAATTAAAATTGAAAAACAAATTGTTATTTTTAGAACTTATATTTTATAGACATAATTTATAGCATTTATAGTTTCGATGAATGGGTCTTTTTTATTTTTAGTCACAGGAGAAAACATTCACGTACACTCGGAAGTAACGGAATGACGCGAGTATTCCGACAGTGACATTACGCTATCTTCGATGTTTGCGTTCCGTTTCAAGAACTTACATACAACGTACATGTCAAAAAAGGCTAAAAGTTAACTAGAAACGTTTCGTTTTACGCATTAATGTCATTTATGTCACCTGTCACTATCAAAATTACGGTGTTTTATTGAAACTTTAAAAAACTATTTAGACTATTTTGGCGTGTCTCCGGCAGCTAAAATGTTGTAAATACGCTTTATACAAACCCTTTCAACCCACCCACAGTTTTTGTTTCACCAAATTCAGGGGTCACGATTCTAAAGCCAACCCGAAAGTGGAGATGGGATCAAGAAGCGATGGCCATTAGTGCAGCCGTAAGCTGCGTTAATCAAATACAAATCGTCACCCCTATGATGACCTGAGAGATACTTTTTCTCGCCCCGCTTGAAAGAAATTGAAAACAGACGCCAGCAGAGCAATACATAATACAACATAATCCGACGACGGTGAAGTAAAAGGGAGGGTTTTGTTTTATTATATAAAATTTAACGGGATTATTATAGAGTTGTCAATTAGGGAAGTTGTCCGAAGTCATATTGGCATTTATGGAAGTAGGCCATAAATATATAAAGTTGTCAATGTGGGAAGTGTTCATGTATAAAAAATCGGAAAAGTGCGAGTAAGACTCGCTTTGAGGGTTTCGTAAATTAAGAACGCATCTAATCTCTCCTCTATCTTATATAATATCTTTGAGCATCATTATTGCTCAAACTTAAATACAAACTTTCGTTCAATCCCTAGATTTAGGAATAGATTTTTTTTCTGGTATCAAACTACTTATTAATAATAATACGGGTGACATTGCCCGCAAGTTAACCTACCCTCCGAAAAATCGAGATGCCTTGTTTTCTATTTCATTTATACCGGACTAACTTTCTTTTATCGCTCTCGTGCTCCATATTTCTTTTATCCGTCTTTTTTCGCTTTTTTATCTACCTATTTGTATAGGCATTTAGGAATGCGTGATCTTTCTTTATTTCATTTAAAAACCTAGATACAATTCTAAGTTAATGAGACGTACCCTATAGGTTTTGCTCGCCTAGTGAAATCACAAAATGTTCAAAAAATGCGACGTATTATATCTTTTGATCGCATTGACTTACAAGTTTGGTGTTTTCTCAGCTGAAAGACACCGTCGACCCGAGTTTTTTATTGTAAACTCTAACTTTATTCCTTTACACGTTCCTCAGAAAAAAGACGTTGAAAGACGGACAACAAAGTTATCATATAAGAGTTCCTTTTTCCCTTTGATGAACGGATATCTAACAAGTACAATTTGAAAAATTGAATACCGACTTAAATTCTATTCAGTTATTGAAGTGTATATCAAAAACTACTCAAACGAATTTGATGAAATTTAAATGGGACCACACGGGAAGCACCAGCTTTTAAACAAAAATATTTTTTTAGAATCACCCAGTCGAAAGTTATGAGGTAACAAAACTTCTCAATCATCGAAATTGTCTCACAATCACGACCTCACGAGTCTTGAAAAATCGAAGGATTCTTGCTGACAAGTCTTTTCTTCATGGTATTTGTATGGTTACGTGGATTGTTATGAATTGTCGACTAAAATGTTACGTTTCAATGTTCCAAAAATTCGTACTAGGCACACAAAACTGTTCGCTGTCCCGCAAACAAGTACTAATTATGGTCAAAACTCACTTGTTAGTCGGTTACACAGAAGTTATACAAAAGATTTCAATGTACAGATATTTTTCATGATAGCAGGGAGGTTTTCAGACGAGAAACTCTGAAAATTCTTAATGATGTAGATATTTAGAGCGTAATTGAAGAATCAATTTAAAACACACCTTCACACATTCACTCTCGCGCAAACACCCTCGTACACACACAGATCCCCACACTAACACACACAACAATACCTGCTTACTACATAATTAATGTTTAATAGTTCATTTTATTTTGTAACATGATTTTATTAAATTGTTTCATGAACTGCTAGTGACTGTCGCATTAAGTAAATTTAGACTAAATAATTTGAATCTGTTATTGGCTTTAAGTTTTATACATTACTTTAATTAATGTATTATTATGAGCTGTAGATTCTGTTATATATAAATAAATAAATAATTTTAAAGGAAAAATACAGTCAGATTGAGTACCTTTCGAATTTTTTGGAAGTCGGTAGAAAAGAATGTTATGTTACGAAACGTATGCTTTATCGATCTCAATGCAAGTCTGGAATTGTATGGGAATAACATAAACAATAACAAAACTTACTTTATCCTTGCACAAGCTACAACATGTTGAACATGATATATACGGAACCTTTGAGTTTACACAGAGACACCAAGGAATATTCTTTGTCACTGCTCACAGTCAAAAACAAAAGTTGAAAGCTTACAACTCGCTGAAAAGTTACCTACCGTTGCTTCACGTTAAAGTATTGTGTTCCATATTTATTCACTAACTTTCCTCATTAGGAGAGACGTTTCGCTTAACTTTTATTTATATGTTTTTACTTTAAAAGTGATAAAGTATAAAAAATGTTAAACAAAAGAGATTATGTGAGATTAAGCATTTAGCTTATTTTAAACCTAAGTGTAAGCGTTTTTTATTATTCGCATTTACGATTAAACATCAAATGTTAAGAATTTTAAAAGATGGGATTCGAACTCGCGTCTTCCGACAATCCATGTCAGTCGCCATGACCGCTAGGCCACCGGGGCGATCCGTCCAAGCATCGACTCTGTAACTTTGTCGTTGGTTTTAACCGTCGTATGGGGATGGAATTTGTCTGATCGGGCCTACGGAACCTCCCGCAAACTGTCGAATTGCTATAGCAAGCTATGTTACTCACGTCGGTGTTTTATCCCTTCAAGAGTCGTTATATTATAACAATGAAATTTCTATTGTGTCTGGCCCCATGATGACCAACGACCTTTAATGGAATATGGGAGTGTGGTACTTCCCCGGTCGTGCCGGCCCATTTGGCTGTGGGGTTACAGCGTGGCACTACCACCGAAAACTTTCTACTAAAGCGGTGCATTATTAAACATGCTAAAGCTATTGACGAGGAAAACACAAAAACAACTATTCATAATTATAATACGAGTATGTACAATTTGTCTCCACATGCACCATTTCGAACACTACGGTTAAGCCAACACTATTAGACGTCACACTCAAAAAAACACAAAATTATAAATAACAAAAACAAAAATAGCCATTCTGGGACTGCTTATGATATGCCTGTTGCATAAAAAATAGCATTAAAAAGTTTTATTAGAAAATTAATAGATAAGGTTACGTGAACGATTTTAATCATAGCGCAGGAGGTCCCCGCAGGCAGACGAGACGAGAGTTTGAATTACCTTTTACCTGGGACTCAAGGGACCACTGACTCACGCTGCATTATACTTTTACTAACTACTATAAGTTTAAGAATAACAATTTTAAAAATGCTAGTGGTGACGCCATCCCCTGAGAATCAGCACACACCCTAAACATGTGTTTCACGCAGGATGAAAATTACACCATAGAATCGTAAGGGAAAATTTGTATAAATCATAAATAAATAAATAATTTATTCAACTTGCAAGAATAGGCGTACAACATTAGAAAAATATTGTGGTTGACAATAGATGGCTTGTTCGGCTATCTCCGCTTAATTAAGCATGCAAGGGAAGGTATACAATTTTGAAATGACATTACAATCTCAGTCCATGTCATAAATTACAGAATGGTTAATCTATTTTACATCTGTATCAATCGTATAATAAGCTTTTTTCTATTAACATTTTTATAGGGCTCTTTTAAAAACATTAATGTTGTCTTCAGTACGTATTATTTTTGGTTCTTTATTATAGATGTTCGAGAAGAGATGGCAATATGACGGAGAGGGACTCACCGAGGGTTGATTTGTCTTCTCGTCCGCCTGTTGGACAGGGGTTTAGGATTTGTCCTGCTTCTCGCTTTGGGGGTGACGCACTAGTATATAATTCATTGTCATAGACTTCATGCACTGATGGGTTTACACACTCGCTCATTCATTAGGATGCGGGGGTGCTTGAAGTTATGTTGATTGAAAGATTTGTGATAATGGCGGTACAGAACATATTAAGTGCGCCCGCGTCGAAGATCTAGGTGTCACTCGTAGCGCTCGGGCGTGCGAGCAAGTTGATGTTGCACGCGAGCGGCACATCACGTCGAGCTTTTGACGCGAACAGTAATCAAATTGGAAGATATTTACCAAGCTAGCATTTATTTGGAGCTTGAAGTCAAATACCAAAACCTTCTTGTATAATACGCTCCGCTGGCAGTTGACCAACATAATGAATACGACATAATATTCGGTATATAAGTTTTTAAACTCTCATGATCACAAAGACACTCACATGATTGCAAAGAGGCGTGAGACAGGGAGACGTTATATCTCCGAAACTGTTCACCGCTACATTGGAAGACGCCTTCAAGCTTCTGGAATGGCAAGGACTTGGCATCAATATTAACGGCGAATACATCACTCACCTTCGATTTGCCGACGATATTGTAGTCATGGCAGAATCCATGGAAGACTTCAGTACAATGCTCGAAGGCCTCCATCGAGTTTCCCAACGGGTAGGTCTTAAGATGAACATGGACAAGACGAAAATTATGTCTAATGCCCATGTTGTACCTACCCCAATATCAGTTGGGAACTCAGTTCTCGAAGTTGTTGACGAGTACATCTACCTGGGACAGACAGTCGAACTAGGCAGGTCCAACTTCGAGAAAGAGGTCAATCGTCGAATCCAACTCGGCTGGGCAGCGTTCCGGAAACTTCGCGAAGTCTTCTCGTCAAAAATACCTCAGTGCCTCAAGACAAGAGTCTTCGACCAATGTGTGTTACCAGTGATGACTTATGGCACTGAAACGTGGTCTCTTACTATGGGCCTCATAGAAAAGCTCAAAGTCGCACAACGAGCTATGGAGAGGGCTATGCTCGGGGTTTCTCTACGTGATCGAATCAGAAATGAGGAGATGTTGCCAGGCATGGTCAGTGTTTGACTGATGCCTATTATGATTTAGTTTTTATATTACAAAACCGTCCTCCTAAAGTTAAATCTACAGTTAGTTATCCTGCACCGTAATTTGAGTGATACAAACCGAGATGAGTTTATTAATGATGCAAAAATACTGACTAGTCACCAGCACTAGGTGCTGAGTGTGTTGCCAATTAGCAATTTGTAACACTCTCATAACAAAACTGTATAATGTGTATACCATCTTTACGTCTACAAAAAATAAAAAAGCTTCTGCGTTTTTGCTAACAGATGACATAAAGATCCTTAAAAATAAAAAAGTTATTTCGAAAACCAAGTACAAAATTTTACGAAATGGTTTTTTTTTTTTTTTTTTTCCTTTATTTTAAGCAGGGTTTTATTCTACAAGAATATGCCACCCTTGTAACAAACTTAAATAAGTATGAAATTACTCAAAACTGTGACCTGCTTTTCAAAGCTGCTTGATACAGATCGTACAACTTTCTGGCATCATCTGCTTCTGGTTGAGATAAGATTGTATTACATCCGCCTACCTGCCAGAAAACATGGTCACTGGCGAACAGTTGCCGCCGCAGACCTTCGTTCCGGGCACATTCCATCATCACATGAAATATATCTTCAACGACTCCGCATTGAACACACTTAGACGAATTAGTTTTTCCCATCATAAAGCCAAATTTATTGAGAGGAACATGCCCAGATCGAAGTCTCGCAGCTGTGACTATCTCACTCCTACCCATATTGGCCTGTTGAAACCATGGCAAACGAGGAAGTGAGGGTTGAACAGTTTTGTACCAAATACCTTTGGATAATGATCTTTCATCAAAATATTCTGACCAAATTTCGAAACTACACTTTTTAATATGTGAAATTAGGTCTGTAAAATTTGGTAAGCAATTAAATATTTCTCCATCAAAAGCTGCTTCCTTAGCCAAACAATCGACTTCTTCGTTTCCTCTCAGGCCAACATGGGAAGGAATCCACTGGATTTTAATATACTTATTTATACAACTCAATTTATTTACTTGATCTAATATTTTATACGCTATTGGAATGCCTCGAAAACTACCCTTAATACAGCGGGCAAGGTGAAATATTGCACTTTTCGAATCAGTAAATATTACGAATTTGTTATAGTTAATAGTTTCTACGTAAGATAAAGCTTCTATTATAGCTACAAGTTCCACGTTCATGATGCTAATTTTAGATCGAATCAATAGTTTAATAAAAGAGCCTGTTTCTGCATCCAAGAAGGCAGCACCTCTCTTTTCTGCAGTTAATGATCCATCCGAAAATATTTTATAATAATCAGTATATTTTTCACGCAGGTACTTTGCACACTTAAATTTAAGTTCAAAAGGGTTATAAAGTCTTTTAGGTTTATCAATTATTGAAATATTAGGTTCTAGTACATCAATCAAATTTATGTTTGAAACCCACGTATTTAAAGAGAACATTTCCAATTTTATACTACTGCAAAAATTATTATATTTCAGGATGTTATGCACAGTTAACAACAAAGGTTTATTCTTACGGCTCCAATAATGTAACTGACTCTGATAGGACAACTCCTCAACTAAGTCAATAACAATATTACTGCGAACAGATTTAGACTTCAACCAATATTTACTCGCTAAGAAATGTCTACGGACAAATAATGGTGAGATGCATAATTCTGACTCCATCACATGGATAGGGGTACTTTTGATGAAACCTCCTATGATTCTTAAAAAAATATTTTGTAATTTATCCAGTTTAGATATTATCGTACTACCACTGTTATCGTATAAGAAACTTGCGTAATCAATTCTACTACGAACAATAGCTATATATAACCGCCTCAGGTGAATAGGATGCAAGCCCCACTTAGAACCAACCAAAACCTTAAATATATTAACAAACTTCAGACAGTTTTTATGTAGTTCATTTACGTGCTTTGTCCATCTGAGACCCCGATCTATCCATAACCCTAAGTATTTTATGTTATCTACTATCTCTAAAGGCGCACTATTCACTTTAATACTTATTAGCTTCTGTAATTTATATCCTCTTCTAAATACACATATTTTGCTTTTGTGTGGAGATATATCTAACCCTAGATTGGCCAGTGACGCATTGAGAACATTCAATGCATATTGTAATGAACGCTCACCTTGTGTTATATTTTTGCATTGTTTATATATTATAAAGTCATCAGCGTATTGCGAAATATTAACATTGCTTTCTAGTAACTTACAAATGTTCATAGTTGCAATGTTGAAGAGTATTGGTGAGAGGGGATCCCCCTGCCCAAGACCCATTCCGGTGACTCTAGTTATATAATTTTGACAACCAACCTTCAGTGTTAAAGTACGTTCATGAAGAAAATTCCATAAATATATACATATTTTAGGACTAACATTGATTTTGTTTAAGATCGAAAGTAATACAGATACATCTATATTATTGTAGGCGTTTAGTACGTCAATAAAGCAACCAATTATCGTATCGCCTGTCGAGAGCCCAGTTTGTATTCTAGTTATTAAAGAACTTAGATTATCAAGACACGACTTGCCTTTTCTAAAACCTACAGTATTAGGAGAAAACATATTATTATATTCTACATACCATTCTAACCGTTTGTTAATAATGGAATGCATTATTTTGCATATGCATGAAAGTAAAGCTATCGGACGTAATGAAGAAACATCATTTGGGTTGCGCCTTGGCTTTAAAATAGGTACTATACCTACTGTACGCCATTGTGTAGGTACGAACCCATCTGAGAGACAGCGATTGTAGAACGCGAGTAGCAAGCACTTAACGTACCTCGGCAGGTGTTTTATCATAGAGTATGACACACCATCACATCCAGGAGATGTATCCTTAGATTTAATACATATTTCTAGCTCCTGCATAGAGATTGTAACATCTATTTGAGAATCAATGCCTGTAAATATAGGTTGAGTTGGATTGACGTAATCAGGTGCGAGAGTTTTTAGTAATTGTGACGCCTGGACCTCATTAATAGTTTGCTGATTGTACCTACGACCCTTAACCCATCTCATGCGCTGCCACATCTCGGAAGAAGTAGTTTTATGGTTCACTGATGAACAAACGTCAAACCAATTGTTACTCCTAGCTTGACTGATTAATTTCTGAGCATCTCTTGTTTTATTTTTAAGATTAATTAAATTGTTGGGAGTAGGATTACGTCTAAAGGTTGATAACGCTAGCCTTCGTTCGGCCACTACTTTGGATAGTTCAGTATTCCAGTATGGCTTAGGTTTGAAATTAGTTTCAGGGTTGTGATTGATCTTTTTAATGGGAATATGAAGGTCAGCTGCCAAATTTATATTATCTAAAAATGAATCGTAAAATTGTTGATTATCTGCAGGGATCGAATAAGTTTCAAAGATATTTGTTAAACAGTTAGTGTAACTGTCCCAATCAGCCATTTTAAAGTTCCTTTTATAAGTGGGATTTATGGTCGGACATAGACTAGTGCATATTTTTAAAACCAAATGATCACTGCCTAAATTTTCTTGAAGTACGTTCCAGTTAAAATCCAATGCAATATCAGACGTTACAAGGGATAAATCCGGAGATGATTTCTGTAGGTTCCCGTTAACTAGATTAATACGTGTGTCACGGCCATCATTCAAAATGGCTAAGTTGCATTCTAATAATGCATTAAATAAAATTTGTCCTCTATAGTTAGTTTTATATGACCATGTAATATGGTGTGCATTAAAATCACCTAGAATTAAAGTGCGTTTACTAAATAAAGAAAATAAGCAATTCCAGTCATTTAGACTAGTTTGTGCGGTAGGTGAACAGTAGACAGAAATAATGTTATTTAAAAATTTACAGTTAAATATTTGAATACCAACAATATCAATATCCGGATTATTTATATTTAAGCAAATTGCTTGAGATCGTATAGATCTGTGACATATTATAGCCACACCACCATATGAATCATCACGATCTGACCGATAAACACTGTATTGACTTACGTTAAAGGGGCAGTCCGGTTCTAACCACGTTTCACTTATAGCTGCAATATGTACTTTTTCTTGCACTAATAGCTGTTCAAACGACGGTAAACTTAGGCTTAATACTTCGGGCATTCCACTGTACGATATTCAGTTTAATAGATTTTGTACTAACCATTACGGTTTATAAAACCGTTAATTATCTGAGCTATAGGCCAATCACTCATATAGTCTACCGATACGATAATTAACCACTCAATAAACAGCTGTATAATCTTTTTCACTTTAGATTGTAAGTCTAGGTTATTTAAAAACACTACTTCTTTAACACGGTTAAAAAGCTCCTTAAAAGTTGTTTTATCTGGTTGGCGCTCCTTGGAGCTCATATTCTCTTGGCAGTTAGACTCCTGCTCACTCTCCTCTTCCACCATAGAACTCCATTCAGAAAAGTAATTGATTTCCGGGTTTGAAGGCTTCTTCTTAGATTTTTTTTTTAGAAATTTCGTGGGTAGAATGATACTCTTTGAAGACGTTACTGATTGAGTATCTGTAATGCCAGCGTCTACATTTTCATTAAGTTGACTCGGCCGAGATGTTCTGTTCGAGTCCACAATCTGAATTTTAGCCTGTACGTTACTGTGCGAGTTGGCTGGTATAATAGAGGGAGACGCTACATACATTTGTGCTGCTCTCACATATGAATAATTGTTTTCTGCCATGATTACCCTTATCATTTTTTCTTTCAAATAAGCTGGGCAAGCCTTTGACATAGCCATGTGGTGACCTTCGCAGTTAATGCATTTTAATATTTTTGTATCACAGTTAGCGTGATCCCCACTGCACTTTGGACAAACTTCTTTCTTAATGGTACACATTTTTGCTGTGTGACCTAGTTTCCAACACAGATAGCATTGAGTGACTGGGTATACGTAAGGGTCAACTACAACTCTCACGTCGTGAACATAAACAAATGCAGGTAAGAAGCTACCTTTAAAACATAGACGCACTGACTCCGAAGGGCTCCATTTACTGTCTTTGTTATCTCTGTCTCTGTTCCGTCGATCAAGTCTTTTCAACGAGATAAGCTCTGCAGACCCCGGACAAGTAATATTGTTTAATATTTCCGCATCTGAGAGGTCTAAGTCCACATCTTTTATTACGCCGTATGAATAGCTAACTTCAGATGATCTATTGCATCTCCAACCTTTGTTTTTAAGTAACTCGTTTGACATAAAATATTCGACGGACTTTGCTTCATTGAATTGAACTCTTATTTTATACGGATTCAAATACTTTATAGATATTATATCAGTGATTTGAATGTCCTTGAATAACCGAGCTAAAGCGAACTGCTTAGGTAAAGGGTCTACCGGGCTTGTTACATAAATTTCTAAACTTCGGTCTCTTTCTACGGAGCTACTACTCGCTATTTTGCTACTTTCTCCTTGACGTACCTTTTTGGATTTTCCAGTCACTGTTTTCCACTCGCTATCTTCATTTTCTGTATCTTCTTCTTCGCGGCTTCTCTTTGATGGTTTACTAATCATCATTTCACACTCTTCTGTACCGGTAACACTATCTTCAATACTAGACTCCATTATAAGCTGATTCTCCATGATTTCGCAACAATGGAATGCACCAAGTAGGTAGTTAAACCGCGCCGCGCTTATCGCGCGTATGCAGGTAATAAACAACTATGCAGATTTGTAGGCACAACCGCCTCGCACGCGTGTCAATACGAGAATGTACGAAATGGTTCGATCAAGGCCAAGTATATAAAGCTTCATAATCGTTGCAATGTGGATACCCAACGGCACCATATCTATTAATCTGTTCAAGATAAGGATTCGGCGAAATTTCGGAAGTTATACAGAAAATAAGGAGTTGGAAATTCTGGTCAAGAATCAATACCTATACTATTTTTTCCAAAACTATTTTTTACATTTTATTACTAACTACATACTACTCGTAGTAGTCCTGCGAATAGTAGACCTCGCGTACAGTCTTATAATCGGCCATATTTTGCAGTATTTCACAACCTATTATCTTGGCAACCACTTGAGCAATTGTGCTCAAATTCTAAATTCCTCTTTAATGGTACCTAGCCTTATGTTGTGTGTACCAAATCTTATCAAAATCGGTCGATAAATAGCGCCGCAGCAAACTTTCCCCTTTTTAGGAAAAGTACCCCACACTCAGAAATCAAACTAGAATAAAATTATATTTGACAGTAGAACTTGCATACCAAGTTTCGTCAAGAATGGTTCAAATAATGCTACCTTTATAGGAAGACCAACACACAACCTAACAATTATACGGACAGATGAAAGTCAATTTGGCCAGATAACGCAGAGAATCTTCGCTCGCTCGCATACTACAGAGTAACAGTACGAACGTTAGAGTAAGAAGGTCCAAGTGTACAAGATAAGTGTCAAGCATCGTCCTAAAGATGTCAAAACCTCCCTGTATCCATTAAAGTATGCTTAATTAAAAACAATTAAAACAGTTAGTACATAACTTAAGTGTGAAAAAATAGTTTTTGTGCTATTACACTAGAGTTCAAGCTATGTCAGTTTTTTAGCTAGACACAAGATAATTATGAATTTAGGTATTTGGTTTCAAGTCAGGTTTAAGTCAACATGGGAACGTTCATTTGAATAAAGATAATTATTATGAATTTAGGTATTTGGTTTCAAGTCAGGTTTAAGTCAACATGGGAACGTTCATTTGAATAAAGATAATTATGAATTTAGGTATTCGGTTTCAAGTCAGGTTTAAGTCAACATGGGAACGTTCATTTGAATAAAGATAATTATGAATTTAGGTATTTGGTTTCAAGTCAGGTTTAAGCCAACATGGGAACGTTCATTTGAATAAAGATAATTATGAATTTAGGTATTTGGTTTCAAGTCAGGTTTAAGTCAACATGGGAACATTCATCACATCAAGTGTTCGCAAGTCCAGCGTTAGATGTTATAATACGGTGAATGTATTCTTACAAAGTTATGGTAGGTATTAGCAATTGCAAGCATTTTTAATGATTGATATAAATAGGTAAAAATAATCCGATGTAACTAATATTGGATTAACTCTTCATTGTGTTCAAAACTGCGAAAAATTGATAGCTGCCCTTGTATAACTGAAACAAAAAGAATTACTTTTAAAGTTTCGCGATATGAATACGTTGGATAGTACTGTCACACTGTCCAATAGATGTCTCTGTCCCCGCAAGACGGTTAGTCAAATAGAGAGTTAAAATTCGATGCTCGGACCAGAACCTCGGTGGCCTAGTTGGTCAATGGCGTCTGACACGGAGAGTCAGGACGTCATCAGAGTCAGTCACGCGGGTTGGAATCCCGTCCGAGGATGGAATTTTTCTCTCTTTAAATTTCAATGATTTGAACACATATTTATATTATATTAACGGGGCTTACTCGCGTTAGTAATGGTATTTATTTACTAATTTATTTATTTATTTACTAACGCGATTAAGCCCCGTTAATTTATAACAAAAAAAGATTATGTTACATACAGTTTAGGTATAAGATAAAATGGGAAAATGTAACCTTGAATTATACTGTATCTGCAGGAAATAAAGCCTTGAGGTGCACAATACGGTCTACCTTCGAAACTCTGTGCGGTATGAAAAGTATCGAATGAAATACGAATAAATTCAAACTAATTGCGCACTGCAACTAGGCTTATAACAGCTATTTTATCAAATGGCGAAAAAAACGATAAATGCTTTATACCACAGAAAGTGTGCCTTTTCATATAACGTTTTACTATATATCTCTTTTAGTTTATTGGTTTAGTGCAGTGTCAAATATTCTGCTAAAAGTAGTTTTGTGCAAACAATATACCGAGTTTAAGTATGAAGGATAATGTCACTATTATTTCAACATTAAAAATCCAGCAGTTTCCACAATTCACTTAAACGCAGTCTAAATAGTTTACACTTATGTTTTGGTTTCTATATCGATAAAATCTAGTGCAAAATTACGTATCTCAGTTACAATCAAATGCTGATTGAAATCTGCAGGGCTATTATGTATCTCAGTTGCTAACAAATCTTGATTTATATCTTGAAAAAATGGCGGCTCTATGTCACTTTTGCCAACTCCAGTAAGCAAAAATTTTATTAATTTAGTTGATGAATGGAGCTGACAAAAATTACATAGAGCCGCCATTTTTTTAGATTTCTATCAACATTTGTTAGCAACTGAGTTACATAATAGCCCTGCAGGAAAGAGGGCGGCTTAATGTCAGTTTTGACAAGTCCCGTAAGCAGAAATATTACTGAGTTGCTGACTGGACTCAACAAGAGTGCCAAAAAGCAGCCATTGTTTAGATTCTAATCAACATTTGATACATAACAGACCTTCTATATTCGATAATTTATTTACAAACTTTACATTGCAACTACATATTAATGATTACGTACATACGTATAGTAACAACTTACATTACTAAGCGTCAATAGTGACAGTTCCGTTCCCACAGCATTACGAATACCAAACTCCTTATTCATGTAGCAAATAATAATGTTATAGTTCTTTTTATCCTTTAACTTTAGGTTTATCCAGTCAAAATTCACAAGTGCATTTTGCATGTCGCTTATCTGAAAAGTAATGTTATTAATATGTTATATGTTAATGTTATTAGAGGATTGCATAGCTAGTACTTGTCAATACTAAAAGAAAAAACTATTTTCTACCTCTTAACATTGTCCGATTTCAGTGATTTTTGTTCATGCATTCAACACATTGTTTGCAATGCCCGCACGTTTTGATTTTTTCAGTATTTTAAAGTAATATACATTTATTGTTTAGGAAATTAAGAAAATGAAAAAATAAAACGTACGGGCATAGCAAACAATGTGTTGATTGCATGAAAAAAAAAACACCGAAATCGGACAATGTTAAGAGGGAGAAAAGAGTTTTTTCTTTTAAGTATAGACAAGTACTTGCTATGCAATCCCCTTAACAATCCAAACAGATTCAGTTAAAACGCATATTTTTTTAGTAGTAAGTGATGAGACGCGAATGTTGATTGTCTTATGTTTTCGTCGTGACTGCCCATGACAATAATAATTAAAGTTCTATCCATATTGATGATGTTGCCTGGCCATGGACTACCCAAATACTCAGACACAATAATATTTCACAACATCCAAGACCCAACAACAAACATGTCTGCTCGTTACACAAATACTTGCCACTATAACAACTAATCTAACGGAGCCGTCTAAGTTAGCACCTGGGGCCTTACTCCCACCTCTTAGCCTTGTTTTAACCTTACCATTAAATTTGGTGCCACCACGTCAATATAAGCTTAAAATAATAATGAATTACGATAGACTTTTGATGACGTATAACTCAATTCGCGTACTTTGACGTGACTTGTGAAACTAACTTTCATTGTTCCAATGTTAAGTCAACTATCAACTAAAATTAAAAATAAATAAAAATTCTATAAAAAAACAAATAGGTGAATAATTTGAATTTGAGTTTAATATAGTCACTTAAACAAAATAAAAATGTGTTTTTAGCGCATTTTTGTAATGTACATATTGAGAAATAAACAGAGTTTATTATTATTATCAATACTTCCAACCATTCTGTGTCGGTGGCATTACGATAAAAAGTATGATTATTCTAAGCTTATTACAAAACGCTCCTGATTTATGATAGTTTCGTAAATAGTGGGAGTAGGTCCCCTGATACGTCCATTCTCCTAATAACGGAATACGAGGTGGGATGCATTAATGAGTCAGGCTTCGAGACGCAACCCAAACAATTATTATCAATCGTTATATCAATAACGGATAAAAGTGCAAGTTAATCCCATTTTATTAAAACTATTGTAGATGTTACTGACCCTTGACTTGACAGCTTCACCTAACGTGTTCAAAGCAAAAATTTTAACAGTAGTTGGCACCATAACTGTTGAAAGCTGCCAGTTCGGTTCCTGTGAAAAGAATTATTGCTTGATTGCATAGCGTACAAAACGTCAAATAATACTAGCTTTAACCAGCAGTTTCTACATACGAGTATATTTAAGGGTCCATGCTACTCAACCTTGTCCAAATGATCCTCCGCTATATCTATTATTATTAGAAACGCCATTGTAAGATGTCTGGCAGACCGCCTGAAGCAGACCGCCTGAAGCAGACTGCAACCTACCGACGTTGGTTGGCCATCGCCACCTGATATTTTAGTATAAGTACTTATTATTTTTACAAATTTATTTTATTATATTTCATTGCGTTTTTTATGGATCATGAATCCATAATAATAATAAGACAATAGTCTTATTGTTATGATTATTATTAGTATTGAATACAAATCTATAGAGATTAATTTCAATAACACTTACTACATTATATTCTTTGAAATAAACATGAGATATAGTAGCGGATGTGCACTAAATGCTTTATTATTGTGCGAATCAAAACACAATTCATATAACTTTCTAAATAAAGAAAATATTAAAGTAATTGAACAACTTACAAATATTTATCTTGTAGTCAAGGTACATTAATATTCAGATTATTCCGATTATTTAGTCCAAAGGTCGAACAAATGAGACATTTTATAAACGGACTAGGTACCAAGCATATTTATTCATCGTCCGATGATTGGACTGATGCTACTATTTAGTGTCATTAGTTCAGCATACAGAAAAACAGAGAGCTGAGCCTAACTATCTCCGATGATAGGACTGATGTTACTAGTTAGTGTTATTAGTTCAGCATACAGAAAAACAGAGAGCTGAGCCTAACTATCTCCGATGATAGGACTGATGTTACTAGTTAGTGTTATTAGTTCAGCATACAGAAAAACATACAACTGAGCCTAACTATCTCCGATGATAGGACTGATGTTACTAGTTAGTGTTATTAGTTCAGCATACAGAAAAACAGAGAACTAAACCTAACTATCTCCGATGATAAGACTGATGTTACTAGTTAGTGTCATTAGTTCAGCATACAGAAAAACAGAGAACTGAGCCTAACTACCTCCGATGATAGGACTGATGTTACTAGTTAGTGTCATTAGTTCAGTATACAGAAAAACAGAGAACTGAGCCTAACTATCTCCGATGATAGGACTGATGTTACTAGTTAGTGTTATTAGTTCAGCATACAGAAAAACAGAGAACTAAACCTAACTATCTCCGATGATAAGACTGATGTTACTAGTTAGTGTCATTAGTTCAGCATACAGAAAAACGGAAAACTGAGCCTAACTATATCCGATGATAGGACTGATGTTAATAGTTAGTGTCATTAGTTCAGCATACAGAAAAACAGAGAACTAAGCCTAACTATCTCCGATGATAGGACTGATGTTACTAGTTAGTGTCATTAGTTCAGCATACAGAAAAACAGAGAACTGAGCCTAACTATCTCCGATGATAGGACTGATGTTACTAGTTAGTGTCATTAGTTCAGCATACAGAAAAACAGAGGACTGAGCCTAACTATCTCCGATGATAGGACTGATGTTACTAGTTAGTGTCATTAGTTCAGCATACAGAAAAACAGAGAACTAAGCCTAACTATCTCCGATGATTGGACTGATGCTACTATTTAGTGTCATTAGTTCAGCATACAGAAAAACAGAGAACTGAGCCTAACTATCTCCGATGATAGGACTGATGTTACTAGTTAGTGTCATTAGTTCAGCATACAGAAAAACAGAGAACTGAGCCTAACTATCTCCGGTGATAGGACTGATGTTACTAGTTAGTGTCATTAGTTCAGCATACAGAAAAACAGAGAACTAAGCCTAACTATCTCCGATGATTGGACTGATGCTACTATTTAGTGTCATTAGTTCAGCATACAGAAAAACAGAGAACTAAGCCTAACTATCTCCGATGATAGGACTGATGTTACTAGATAGTGTAATTAGTTCCGCATTACAAATAAACGGAATACTGAGCCTATTTATTTATCGTCTAAAGATCGGACTTACAATACTTTTTATTGTGTTTTGTTCAGCGTTACAGATAAATGGTATTTTATTTTAATAATAAATAACTTATATTTCGATGATAAAATTGTTTAGACTCTTCTCATAATAAGTGTGTTACACATCGGCCTTCAAGTTTGTTGTTAAGACTATAGTCCAATCAGACTATTAACTTCTTAGTCTCACGAGTCCTGTGTTACAAATGATCGGAATACTGAGTATCAATTGAAGAGATCTGGAAGTGCGCCTGATGGTAAGTAGTACCATCCTTGCCCATAACTTAGTACTACAGTTTTGAGTGGCACTCCACTGCATTCGTCATCTCGAAACATTGGTTTTTTGAGTCTCATTTATCCAATAATTTCAATGGCTACAGTTTTTTTTTTCAATAAAAAACCAAATACTAACACTCAACTGCTTTGCGGCAGAGTAACGGATACTGCGGTTCTTGGTGCTAACCAAGGTGGCAATTATTAACTATGCCTATCATAACAGATACGCACAGAAGTATAAGTATAAGTGGTCTAGTGATTTATGTATACGTATATGATTTATATTTATATATTAACATACAAATTATAGCAATTATAAAATGTTTATGTATGTATTTATGTTGTGTGTGTATGATGATGAGTAGAAGTTGGCACAAGTACATGTTGGAGATACATCAAATCTTGATTTCATTTATGTTGTATTACATGAGATTTTTTTGAGTTGCACATATTATTATATTCTCAGAACTTTATTCACAAAACCTTTTAACCTTACCTCAGTCATGACCAATAGAAACAGACATGTGGTCACCAACATGGTTGACATTGAAACTAGATGTGGCCATTCATATACGGTATTCAACATTTTGAGATATCTGGGAACAAAGTTATTAAATTTGTACTTTTTGATGTATACATATGTACATTTGTTCATTATCAGACAATAATAAAGTTTCGCGCAACTTAATACACATTCAAAAACAAAATACAGAAAACCTTACCGCATAAGTTTCACGTGTACAAAGTAAAATTTTCCCAAAGCTTCATTCAAACGATTTGCGTACAAAATATTACTTTCGTCTCTAACTCTGTTCACTTGTAAAATTTCCGTGGCACACTCACACGCCTCGCAAAGAAAATATATGAGCAAAACGAACCAAAAATCAACTACTATTATTAAAAATCCTGCCATGAAAAGATAGTTCAAATGTAAAATTAATCCAATTTCGTAGTACGGAGATGTCATTGGCATAATTATTGATGTAGTTCTCGAAAGGGTCACACGCGTTCCATTGAAGTAAGACCACAAAGCAATAATCAAATAAGTAACGGTCGGTGTTACAGACATGGCAAATATTAGTTTCACAATTTTCCGTACCCTGTCAACGAGATGTGGGCCTTTCTGTGGTGAGATTGCAAATACAAGATTTAAGAATAAAGTTTTGGCAATAACGTAAACATCGCCAAATGTGGTTCGATAGCACACGAAAAACATGTATTTTATTGGCAGCTCGACCGTTATAATAACAGTGAATACTGCTTCAAAGAAGAGAACATAATCATCATTATTCTGAATAAAGTCGAATGTTCCTGCTAAAACGTAAACTACTAGAAACGAAATGTAGATGTGGCTTAAGGCGTTACTTATCCATGACCATTTCGGGTTCAAAATTTGTTGTCCGTAAATTCTTTGTGTAAATAAAATTGGTGAAAGAATTTGGTCTATTTCATTTCTCACGCCATATGTTTGGGTGAACTTTTGAGCCATTTCCCCAGATATAAGCTTCATTTTTTCAATGGGTTCAATTCATAAAAGTGGCACACTTTTATAGCAAGAAACGCAGGCATAAGGTAGGTACAGTCAGAAAATAAAATCTTAGAATTGTACCTGTTATGAATAATGTGTCTTTTGATATGTTTTTAAGGTATAAATTATTAACAAAATTCGTTAGGACTATGCTCCACTATAAAATATCAAGATTTCGAGTCAACAAAATCTAAAATTACGTAATTTTTTTTCTTGAAATTACTATCGTTAGAACTGTTATCTAAATAACAACTTACAGAAAATACATATTGCTTATTCCTATATTAATATTTCCCATAATAAATAAACATACACCCTGTTTATTGTTTGTAGTTTTTTGATTTAGTGTTGTTATTAACGGATATTGTTATGCATCATCAGTACTGATGAGATCTTGGAACTTCAAAGTTCTGAGTGGATTACACTCTTCAACCTTATTGAACGTCTCTGCTTTAACTCCAAATTGACTTTCATCTGTCCGTATAGTTGTTAGACTGTTCGTTTGTCTTTCTGTACAGGAAGGTACTTTTCCTAAAATGGGGAGAAGTTTGCTGCGACGCTATTTACCGACCGATAATGACAAAAATTGGTACACACAATAGGTACCTGACTTAAAGAGGAATTTCAAATATGAGCATAATCGGTCAAGTGGTTTCCGAGATAATAGGTTGTGAAGTACTTAGAAAAATTGCCGCTAATTAGACTATGTGCTCGAAGGATCTCTGCTTTAACTGGCCAAATTGACTTTCATCTGTCCGTATGTTTGGGAGGTTGTTCGTTGGTCTTCCTGTCGGTCGTATTTTTCAACGAATCTTTGAATGCATGTTCTGCTACTTAATAATTTTTTTTGTCGGCGGTGATTTTGAGTGGGGTTACTTTCTTAAAAAGAGGAGAAGTTTGCTGCGGCGCTATTTACCGACCGATATTGATAAAATTTGGTAGACACATTAAGTACCTAAATACGAAGAGTAATTTCTAATATGAGCATAATGTCAAGTGATTTCCGAGATTGTTGTGAATTACTGCGAAAAAATGCCGCTAATGTGATCACGAGGTTTATTGTTCGCAGAATTACTAGAACATAAGTGGTTAAGTCCGATTGGCCCTGTGAGTTTACTTACAACATTATCCTAGCTTACCACATTATAATACTTTCGTACTACAACTTCGGACCAGCATGTATAAACGTATTAATGCAGTGATTCTCCATAAAGCCAGCTTGCAAATCCCTGAATGGATAGATACCTTCCTCTTCGTATGACTTAATTATCTTATCTTAGAAAACTTTTCATCTAAAGTCCAACACACTATTATTTCAGAGAGTAATGTTAGTGGCATGAACGATTAAGTTTTCTGAGTGATGCAAAGAAGTTTGGAGATGTGTTATTTTGACTCTGATGATTTTTTACTTTGTTTCTACATGAATTATTATGCTGCGCAATTTAAAAAATCCTTTAAATGCAACTACATTTCTGAGGTATTTTTAAAGCCATAATCTTGGTGTCATAGGATAACTAACGGAATACTTATATTCGGAAAATATTGGTATTAGCTTATCTTTCGGTAGCTTTAGTAGTTCGGTAGCTAACCCAGTAGGGTTAGCTACCGAAAGATAAGCTAATCGTATTGTAAATGAGACAAATAGAACCCAACAGCACTTTTCGAATATTGAAGGATCCAAGTGAAACACCTCACACTTTTCAAACAGAATGTACCTATTCGTACCAAAGTCCAAAGTCAGACTACTTAAAAGGGGTGGTATATTAATATACGGTAACAGTAGGGATATAAATTTGTATAGAACTTATAAACATTATTCTATATCTAGTAAAGCAAATCGTTGATAGTACACAATATATAGAACTAAGTCAGCACACAACTGATTTTTTTTCTATCTGTACTACTAACAATAGCATGGCATTAAACAATTGCACTAATTGATCTTTCGACGCCTTATCGTTTTTATCATTTTTTAACCAATTATATTAACTGTCTCAGTTATTACAATTTCACAGATTGTGAACCTTTTTGCAATGGCATTATAAACTAATTTTATAAACTTTCTGCTTACTTCTATCATTGAATTGTACATTAAAGTAATATAAGCGAAGAGGACACAATGTCTGCACATTACAATATTTTAGAAAACCATATCTGATTTGTTAGAGCCATAAAAGTCATCTGTCATCTAATATAGTTAAGTACGTATGTCTGTCTATCCCGCTGTTACCACATTTCCTAGGAAATAGTATTTTCATTCATCAAAAATTAAGCCATTCGTTTGCACGTATAATATGTACGAATGGTTTAATTATGCGTTGTCTACCAGCTATACTTCTGTATAGCGAGCACAGTGTTCAACATATTTGTAATGTTAACATATAGGTAGCGTGCATCTATAGTAAAGAGTCTATCCGAATATATAGAACCAACATTCGATCCTTACTGTGGCCCGAGCACGAACATTTGCTAAAGTGTAGCGTTATCGTATCGTTGACGTATACAGTACAAACTAGCATGTATCTAGTACAACTGGGGCACAGATAACTCATAGTTTGTACTGTATACGTCAACGGTACGATAACGTTACACTTTAGCATATGTTCGTGCTCGCGTTACTTTTCTATAGCTAACATATCAGAGTAATTAGGTTCGGTGTTTATCTGTACTAATATTATAAAGAGGAAAGATTTTAATGTATGTATGTAACGCATTAGCTCAAAAAGTACTGAACCGATTTCAAAAGTTATTTCACCATTGGAAAGCTATATTCACCCTGATCATTATAGGCTATATAAGACTCATCATCATTATCATCATCCATCACCGCACGGTGGATCCGGCGGAGAGCAGCTAGTTTTTAATATTTTGAATTAAGACAGTTGATGTTCTGATAATATAACTTTAAAAGACGTTAGAATCTTTAAAAAAATCACCATATTTTACACTACCACACTACTCGCTTATATTATGAATGCAAAGTCTGAATGCGTTGGTATGTGTGATTTGAATGGAAATTGGAGTAAAGCTTGTATAAGTGTAAACACGCTGGCTTTTTATTCCGCTTTAATGTTTCTGTCCTTCTCGATTAAACGGATAGTCTAGTCAAGTACTGAGCGGTTGCGACAACGATGTTTCGGGCGAACGAAGTTGCAAAAACACTAATGATAGTATAAATGCGAAAGTTTGTTGAGTGAGTGTGTATGTTTGTTACATCATCACGCGGAAGGCTCTGTTGGCAGTTAGTATTGCCTCTGCATTCGTAGCGCGGTGTCGCAGGTTTGATCTCTAGCCCGTGCAAATATGAATAGTGTTGTGTAGGTAGGTAGGTAGTAGTAGGTGTAGGTATACACGTTGAAACAACTCCGTCCTTAAAGGAAGTTATTCTCTTTGGACCAGGTGTTGTTGCTCCAGGGACAGTTGTCCGATAGTCGATCTTTGAAACTTGTATATTAGGTTTCTGTGCTGTGTAAATTTCTTCATTGCGATTCAGAAAATTGAAACATTTTGAATACGAATATTTTGTTAATTGATATTAGCACCGTCTGTTAGCTTTCCAGGGTGGGCCATATTAAAGTTCATTTTCCCTTGTCAAATACTACGAAGAAATAATAGTCAGGAAGCATAACTCAGAACAAATTCCACACAAAAAGTGGCCCTTCAAATCAAAACAACGTATGATTCCAAATACAAATTACTTCCGAGGTTACAAATAGACATGTTCGGTGATTGGTTTAAATTCAGAAGGAAAGCAGGGATTGGTTTACGCGCGTGCTGTAACGTCTACAATGACAACAGAGTCATAGCGGCGTGGACGATGTTATGCAACAAGTGGACTGGACCAACTCAATAATAATCGTCTCGCGAAATATGATTAATTTATTAAGTTTTGCCTAGAAGACATTAGAAGAGATTCTTCGCAATGTAGTAAATAAAGATTATGAAACATTTTAGGCTTATACATTTTACCAAAAAAAATAAGTCGTTATTTGCCAGCTGGATGTTTTTCAGTGAAGAAAATTCAATCAATTTATAGAATTACTTTAGAAAAGCACTGTATTGATATTACTGACAAATTAATTAGCAACTCAGCTAAACCACTTTAAAATTAGCAGAGGATGAATTTTCATTAGCTTGAAAAATTAAACGTGCTTTAATTTGACCAAACAATGAACTGTTTTTTTAATGCTATATAGTTACCTATATTACATACTAACTGTAGGCAATCGTTTATTGTTCATTGTCTGTAGTATCTCTCTAGAGCGTAAACGCTTTGGAAGCGCCAATTCGCGTTTTTGCTGAGTATTTGAAGGGTCACATAATAATGATTGATATAGTATATTATGTCAATTATTCTTACCTGATGTAATAGAACATTATTTGATTAACAAGTTCAAGTTCCACAGACTACATTTAGAAATTGTTTATTAGTTTGTTATTGCCGAGCGGTTTCTACACACACACGTTTTTAAAATCAATCATAAAACCGGTCGCACCAGTCACGAATCGTCAGACGCAGCTGAGGCCTCTTAGAGAGAGGTCAGAGGACGTATCGCTCTGACGCCCGCGCTTACACAACTAAATATTACTGCGCTCAAAACTTCCTGATACTTATTGAGGTAACATTTCTAAGTGGGATTCTAACAAATAATTTTATATGACATCTAGTGCATCAACATTAGAAATTTCATTCTTATAATGACATCGACCCTTGAGGGGCTAGGATTTTGCTATTAACCAAATTTCTTCTGCTTATACTTTGTATCCAGGAATCCATGCTGGAGTCGGAAACTGGTAGCAGGAACTAAGTGATGTTTAATAGTAGACACACCGTGTTTGGGATCGTATGAATCGTCTTCGCGATACCTTTTTATCTAGCTGGTGACCAGGACCTGATGAAACTGTTAGCAGGAACTATTTGATGGTTGTTTTATTTGCTATTCTCATCTCTTTTTAGTAGGTACATGAGTTAAATCTTACTTTTTCTAGTCTATGCTTTTGTATATAACATGTACTTGATTAATAATTATCATTTTATGTTAATTAATGTCGATATTAAAAATAAAATGTGTCCTGCGTGATACTTTATTTCACCTTTTTGACCTACGTCTATTTGTGACATAAAAACCAAAGTAGATGAAAAAAAAGATCCAAATATTAATGCGCGCTATTTTGGTCAAGCGGTAAGGCCACTGCCGCAGGGCGCGCTAGCAAGTAACTCGCTAATGTAAAATACCTAAACTCACGCAGCGCTGCGCAGAATAAAGGCTCTTAAAGATGTTGATGTTTCTTCGGGACAAATCATCAGCATAAAAAGATAAATATGATATTTTATATAACACAATTTAAAAAAACACTGGTAGGTACACAAAACTGGTAGGTAGGTACTGCAGTTTTGTGTAACATGGTCCATAATTTCTTTATTATCTATGATTTTATTGTTTTCAGTCAAAATTAACGTAGTATAACTATGCTGGTTTTCACAGGCAGTCATACTCTTGTTTTTCTTGCTTAATGGCAGCTAGGCACTTATTTTGCCGCATTGAATCGGCAAGCAAGCGAGAATAAAACATAACAAACAAAACCATTGCACATTACATACATTTCAATATTTAGTCCTCAAGAAAAAAATACATCCTAAATTAAATAAAAATTGACTGACTTTATTTTGCATAGTAATGACCATCTCGATTTGTTAATTGTAATTTTGCTATTATTTACTAGTAAAAGTGACGCCTGGACATTTTAATCGTGTATTGCTCCTGCACCACTTCACAACGAATGTTGGCATGATGATCCACAACTGAAGTTCACAATGATAAAAATGAAAATGTACGCGAAGATTTGAAGTGTGCTCGCTTGCAAGTAAAATGTCCGACTGATGACGTACTGAACACGACTTTTAAGCCCCGCCTACTTGAACACGACTTTTGTTAAGTCATTTTTTTAACGCAGTTACAGTTCCTGACTATATTTCTTCGTAGGTCAAATAGAACGTTGCCCGCGGCAGGTAGCGGGGTGCGCGGGGTGTGGTCGGGTCACGCGTCTTTCGCATTTTTAGTCGCCATGAGTTCGTTCACGGGGGAGCAACGCGCGTTCGCTGTTCAAGCATTTTACGATAATGGTCATTCTTACGTTGTTGCGCGGCGTAAGTTTAGAGTTAAATTTAATTTAACGAGTATCCGCCAGTGTCCTAGCACTCAGTTACTTAAACAATGGCTGAAGAGGTTCCAAGAAACTGGTTCGACGCTTCCAAGGAGACGTCAAGGACGTTCCCGCACTATACGCACGGAGCAAGCGATTCAGGAGGTTAGCCAATCCGTTGAGCAAAATGCGGAACTCTCTACGCGGCGACGTTCGGCAGCTTTGGGGATTTCAAGAAGCAGTTTAAGGCGAATTTTACGTGATTTAAAGCTTCATCCTTACAAAATCCAGCTAGTGCAGAAACTTAGCCATGTTGACCATACCAAAAGAGCGTCATTTTCCTCCATTATGTTAGAGCGGTTTTCAAACTTCGGGAACATCCTTTTCTCGGACGAAGCTCATTTTCACTTGAGCGGATTCGTCAATAAACAGAATTGCCGTTATTGGAGCACTGAACGGCCTTCGCGCAAGCATCAAAAGCCTCTTCACTGCCAGAAAGTGACGGTTTGGGCAGCCATTTCAGTCAAAGGGCTCATTGGGCCATATTTCTTTGAAAATTATAGAGGCCAAGCATTGACAATAAATACGGACCGATATGTGAAAATGCTTGAAGAATTTTTAAGACCAACTCTTGCTGGGCTGCAAGGGTACAACTCTCTGACTTGGTTCCAGCAGGATGGCGCCACCTGCCACACGTCTAATGCCAGCATGAGGGTCATAAAGGAGATGTTCCCCAATAAAGTAATCTCTAAGAGAGGTGACATAGAGTGGCCACCACGAAGTCCAGACTTGACTCCACCGGTTTTTTTTTTATGGGGATACCTCAAAAGTAAGGTGTACTCCAATAAACCGCAGACAATTACCGCCTTGAAAGAAAACATTCAAACGGAAATGGCGGCTATATCGACAGCGACGTGCCGGCGCGTTTTCGAAAATTTTAAGCACCGCTTTGAAGAGTGTTTGCGACGAGACGGAAAACATCTAGACGATGTTATTTTCAAGAAATAAATTACAGTAATGTTACAATAAGTTACTTTTTAAATAAAATCTTTAAGTACTATCAGTCTATTTTTATAAAGGTTTCAAAAGTGAATTTTACTCTGGCCCAACCTGTATTACCAGATTGGCTTAGTACCTACATTATAATTTTCAACCCACTTCCCAAAACAGGAGGAGTTACTCAATTCGACTGTATTTTTTTTATGTTTGTTACCTTAATAATTTTTGACTTGGTAAACCAATTCTCAAAATTATTTTTTTATTTGAAAGCTGGTGCTTCCCGTGTGGTCCCATTTAATTTAATTAATTTCATCAAATTTGGTCTAGTAGCTTTTGAGATACACTCCAATAACTGAATAGGATGGAAGTCATGTTGATCATGATGGAGGGAATGGTATTAAATTTTTCAAATATTACTTGTTAAGCATGACTTTTTTAAACTGGGCCATATTAATTAAGCTTTTTGTCTTATTAAAGTCACCTGTATGTGTCCAAAGTACTAACATAAGAAACAAATAAAGCATGAATATGAAGACTCGCAATGGTAAATGGTAACATTAATACTAAATACGAGCATAGAAACGGGCTAAAACTAACTTAGTGTCTAGGGAATCAAAGGCAATTTCAAATAATTAGTCTGGCAAGTTGCAAATGGCACTATATAAATTTTCATTGGATCAGTGAAATTGCTATTTAATATGTATAATTAACACCTAAAAAGGCACAGTTCCGACGGCTTCGCGTGATTATAAATTAAAGGCATTTAGAATTACATGATTTTTTATAGTGCAGTAGAACTCTTTGTGAATGAGTTCGTTCAGGGAATTACCACCACTATACCCTTATTCTACCGTGAAGCGGTAATGTTCGCAATACTGCGCTTTGGTATGGGTGCCGGCAAAATTACAGCCACAACTTAATGTCTCAGGGTTACAGGCGCAGTGCAGTTCGTTACTTGTGACGAAATGGATGAATTATAGGTAGAGTTTACCACTTAACACTATGTGAGACTCGTGACCCAGTTAACTGTCAACGTGACCGGTCCGTTTACCTTAACTATGACAGTTTTGGTAATCTTCCCGGCATTACATAAAAACGCTACTTAAATTGAAATAACTTTATTTACTTAGAACCGTTTAGTAGTGCGGAGGACTAAGGCCCCAGGATACACGGCGGGCAGCTTGAAGCAGTCAGCATGGACTGTTTCAAGCTGCGACTGCACAGTGAAATACAGTCTTCTACATATACACGAAAACGCTCGAGTAGAAGCAAAGTTTGTAGTGCAAACGCTTCTTAAAACTCAGTTATCTCCGCCCACGCTCTTCATTCCACGTCGCGCGCGCTTCCCTTTGAAATTGTAATTGTGACATGTTGAGCAGTTAATGCCAACTTCTCCTGCAGTTATCAGTGGCAGATTCAAGCTGTTGACTATGACTGCAGGAGCAGTCCGTGTATGTTGATCACTGGCTAACTGCTCGAGCAGTCCATGCATATCCGCCCTTAATGACTTTATTCAAAATTATGCAACCTTTTTGTAGTAAGGCCCATTCGTAAAAACTATAAAGTATTTATGAATGGGTACCTATGTATCTATTATTACTTTTAGTTATTTTGTTATACAATCCTAAACCATAATTTTTTATTTAAATGCCATTGTTTAAAAATAGTTGCGTGACATTAAAAACATTTGATATTAATATTATTTAGATACTAACATTAGATACCACCATGTCCAATCATCTATAGTTATTAGCGTAGTATTATCGGAATCCACTCAGCCTGGCACATCTGACTATTACAGGAAAACCCAGGACACTAGCTTTGTTGTTAGCACTATAAAATGCCCTACCAAAATGACAAATTCTAATAGTTTTGAGGTGGCCGGAAACTCAAGGCTTTTTTTTTATTGAAGGCAATGCTGTGCACTTTCTTTCCGCCTCGGGGCGACGGAGATTAGGTTGCGCTATCATTCACCATCTCGCCCCAGGGGTATGCCCGGATTTATTTTAACCTCAGCACCTATAAAAGGTGACCTTGCTTACCAAGGTTCACATTAAACGTGTGGGGTCATGCATAACCGTTTCGCAGAATGGCTCTATTCTTAAAATAGTTGTAAACTCCATGCTTGACAGCGAGAGATCTCCGCCAATCATCACTGAAAGTAAGTGCCGCTGTGGGCCACATGCAGCACACACTTCCAGCTTGTAGAGTGCCGTATCCACTGGCGGCCCACATTCATGGCAGGCTTGAGTCGCCTCTCGACCTGCGATTTGGTGCACGTACTTTTCAAAGCATCTGTGCTTGGAAAGCATCTGCGACCCGAATTACCGCCTTACCCACCTCCGAAGAACCGGGTGGATGGCCTCCACCGTCCACTGCCCAGGGGCTGGTGAAGCCAGGTCTGTCAACCACCGCAACAGGGCAGCTTGCGCCTACCACCGCATGCGGCACCTCCTCCCACGCTGGAGAGTTTCCTCAGGATCTCCTCTTTACTACGAAGTGGTCTACTTCGGCGAGGATCTCCGTTTGGAGCTCTCATGAGGAATCACCAGCCAAAAGGACACTCAAGACCCTCGTTATCTGATACTGACTGAAAGCTATCCGAGTATCAAAATTGTTGTTATTGTTCGAAAATGTTACGCATTGATCCCATAGACATCGGTAAAGCGGTCGGATAAGATGAAAATGTTTTGCCGTATTACAGGAAAACGTTTTCTCAAAGTTTATCATGAGACGAAGCACATAAAAAAACAAGCGTTATCCCTTCGCAAACCCATTCAGGGATTCAATTATATGTAAAAGTATATAAATTGTTCATTGTTTTGGCACTCTAGGGGTCATATCTGCTATGACCATTCAACAAGGAACGCGGCGGGTTGCTATATCTTCAAGCAATGATCGCAAATTTATATTGAGTTCACGGTAATTCCTTGAAGGTATAATAGTGCACCGCGTTACTTGTTTGAGTAGTCATAGCGAATAACGGATCAGCAAGCTTAGACAAAATTTAAAAAGGCGTGTTTCCGCACATGCTACAGACAAAAGTGTGTGTACGAAGTTAGCGCAACGTCACGTGACTTTTCCACAGGTAATGTCAACGCTATACATTTTGGAGTTGTCATCTTTTGTCTAGGCCTACTGCTGGCAAATTCAAAAACGCCTGCTTGAATTTTGTCTAGACCTGCAGACATTTCCATGATAGTAACGTACGGTAGCTTACGTACAGTCCAAAATGTAATTTCAAGACTGAATATAATAAACCGTTCCAATCATGGTTATAACATTCTAAATCGCTCTCAAAATAATTTAATCTAACTCACAAATAATATTTAGATGGTAAAGCAATTATAGCGATCAGAGATGTATTGGGGATACCATGATACTAAAATGAGAGAGGATAACATAATGATAAAATGAGTTATTGGTAACATTTATTTCATTATAATAAATCAGTGTATGTCTCTATACAACTGTATCGTTTTAGATACAGTTGGTCACTGAAATATATACAACACATACTACTTTTAAACTGTATTCAATCTCCATTGTACCTAGAACTGGCTCAACTATATTGTACATTTGAAGGGTATGCAGTATATGTATCTACGACAATTATAAAATTTAAAAGCCATTTAAATAAACATAATGAAGTTAATTATTTTAATTTGTATGTATACGGAGACAATAAGGTTTATTTGTACCTCTTTAGTGTTAAAAATATTATTATTATTTATAACTTTCTTGCCCCACGAAGGTGGTTATATAATATTTCCTAAAAAAATGTGCAGTAATAAGCATTCAGCCTCATATAATGAAATTATTTGGCCAAATAAATTCATTCGTATCGTATTAAATAGATAATAATTTAACGTACATGCGATCAATTGCAATTAATAAAACAAAATATAAAAATACGACCTGCAGGTGAGTTAACGCTTCAACGTGTTCAAAACAGCAAAAAATTGATAGCTGCCCTTGTAGAGCTGAAAAAATATAAACATTATCATAACAATATATTCATTACTGTAGCAAAATATCTAAGAGAAAGACCTTAAGGAGAAGGGTTGTGACCTCAGGTCCAGCTCCTTAATAGTCCAACAAGTCTCTAAATTGTAGCTATAAAGGGAGGCAATGGTAGTAATTCGCTTATTCAGAGCACCAAACTAAACTAGCGAACTAAAATCTATTTTTAGTAAATTATGATAGTTCTTATTCTGTTCATACTAAAGTTCAAATCAGTATAATGCTTGCTTCTTTAATTTGCTGTTTCTGTTGAATTGTGGGTATGTTTAGTGCAAATTTAATCGTCATGTAAGTTCGTGCTCTCTAAACTAGTCTCAACTGATGTAAAACTACCCACATTTGAATAGAATAATCATATGTTTAGAATTATAATTCTAAGGGTTACACGAATGTGGATTTTTGTGTTAACATAATAAGAACTACCAATAGTTTAGAGAGTTTTAGTTTAGTGTACAAGCGAATCAGTACCAACGCAAAGTAATGGGCACATTTACTCAGGGGTACAATAGGCATTGGTTATATTTTGTAATAAAATTAATTCTTTTGTTAAATATTTACACATTTATGACTTAAATAATTATAAAATAATTGTTAACTGAAAAAAAAACAATTCATTTTGTTTAAATTTCAACGATATATATATATATATATATATATATATATATATATATATATATATATATATATATCGGCGCGGATACAATAATTAGCCCATAATAATTCGTATGATATATATATATATATATTTATTAAATGAATTTTCAGCTAAAAGTGCACACAGACTTGAACTTTATCCATGATATTTGACCATGACTCCTCACCAAATCTCCACTTTGGTGGGTACCACCACTGTACTAGATATACTGCCTCAGAGCATTAAATATAAAAACAACAATAGTTTTGCACTGCAGTTTCCGAGTTAGGTACTCTCTAATGTGTCAAACTTAAACTTGTATGGACAACGTTTAAATTCAGTTGAACAACTTGGATAGCACTTATGTATTAACGAAAGTAGAGAAAAAGAAGAAGAAGAAGATCTAGATTCAAGGTAAAATTGAGCGGAGACAAAAAGTTATACCGACAATACTTACATTACTAAGCGTCAAAAGTGACAGTTCCGTTCCCACAACAGTACGAATACCAAACTCCTTATTCATGTAGCATATGATAATATGGTAGCTCTTTTTATCTTTATACTGCAGGTTTATCCAGTCAAAATCTATTAGTGCCATTCTCATGTTATTTGTCTGAAAAAAATACAGATTATTTTATTGTTAACTTTCGAGACATGGAAATCGTGAGCCTTATTATAGTAAGCACTACGTCTGCCCATGACAGTTGCTCCACCTAGTACACCCAGACCTTACAGTACTGTAACCAAAAACTGTATATAATATAAATAATAATAAACTACTTATATAGGTATGGAAGGAATCCTTATAATTCGAGGATTATGACTTGATTTTGACAAGGAAACGGCTCGCCTGATCCAAATTTACATTTATCTATAGACACCACCAACTTGAAATTATATATAAGATGAACATGTATTAACCTTTGTTTTCACAGCTTCTCCCAACATATTGTAAGCAAACATTTGAACTGTAGATGGCAATATGGCCGTAGCAAGCTGCCAGTTCGGCTCCTGTCGAAATAATGAGTTACATTTATATGAAATGGCTATAAATCACTATAATAATGACAGTACATAGTTCTGCAAAACATTGTTTAATTCTATTAAGAAGGGAATCAATACTAAAGAGATCTTCAAAGCAAAAAGCTTCTTTATTAGATAGAGTCGCGCACGTGAAATGACACTAAATAGGATTACATGATATTGGAAGAATGCTTCGAGAACTTCATATATAAGGAGGAATTGAAAAAGTAGTTTATAGTGTTTTAGGGTTATTTTTTACTATATAAAAATAGTCTTCATTTGCAGAGAACTTCTTATTTATAACATGTGCAAGAGTTTTTGTCATAATTAGAGCAAAAACACGTGGACTATTTTATGAATGAGGTCCGTTTAACATCTGCAACATGATGCATTGCCGGTGCGTTGACTGACCTTAACTAATCTTTTGTACCTCTGATATAACCAACAGAAACAGGCATGTAGTCATCAGCACTGTGGACAGTGGGACAAGAAGTTGCCATTTGTATACATCATTCAGCGTTTTCAAATACCTGAAAAAATATAGATTAAAAAATAATAAAATTAAAATCATATTTTTAATTTAGGAGACGCATTTATGAAATTAAAATTTTAAGTTCTGAAGTGTACTTTAGTCTCTTTTGCCACGTTCCAAAACGAATAGAGATCCTAATGAAAAGAAACGACTAGAGACTGAGAAAGACATATATAAGTAGACGCACCACCAACCATAAAGGAATTAGGACTAGAGCAGGAGAAAATGATAAGAATAGGCAACTATTATCTTGAGTCGATTAGTAGGTATTTATAGGAAATGAGAAGTTTAGACTTCTATAAACTAGAGTTTAGATGAAACTTTCTGCGTATAAGTAATGTACAATCATATTAGTATAGATAAAACAACATACTGCATGAGCTTCACGTGAACAAAATAAAATTTTCCCAATGCTTCGTTCAAACGATTTGCGTATACTATATCTGTCTCTTTTTTCAATCTGTCCACTTGCAAAATTTTCGCCGCGCACTCACAAGTCTCGCAAAGAAAATATGTGAGTAATATGAACCAAAAGTCTATTACTATTATTAAAAATCCTGCCATGAAAAGGTAATTCAAATGTAAGATAAGCCCAATTTCATAGTACGGTGATGTCATAGGCATAATTATTGATGTAGTTCTCGAAAGCGTCACTCTTGTACCATTGAAGTAAGACCACAATGCAATAATCAAATAAGTTACAGTCGGTGTTATAGACATGCCAAATATAATTTTTACTATTTTCCGCACCGAGTCAATGAGATTTGGCCCTTTTTCTGGCGCAATTACAATTACAATATTCAAGAGTTCAGTTTTGGCTGTGGCGTAAATTTCATGAAAAGTAGATCGGTAGTTAACGTAAAACAAGCATTTTGTCGGAACACCGACAATTATTATCATAGTGAAGATGGCTTCAGCAAAAAGTAGATAATCGTCATTTTTATGTATAAAGTCACAAGTTCCTAATAAAATATAAATTGTTAGAATTAAGATACAAAAGTGGTTCATGATGTTATTACGCCAAGACCAATTTGGGTCTAGTATTTGTTGGCCGTAGAATCTTTGTGTCAATAAAATGGGTGTCAGAATTTGGTCTATTTCATTTCTCACGCCAGATGTTTGGGTGAGATTCTGAACCGTTTCCTCAGATATAAATTTCATTTTTGCAAACGTTTTAACTCTAAAAGGTGATGTGGTTTTATGGCAGGAAATGCAGGCATTGAGTACGGTTAGAAAATAAGGTATGAAAATTAGAATCAATACAATTTACAGTATCGTTTAATTTTTATTTGTACTTTTTAAACTTTCGCAAACATTTGTTATTTGTCTCAAGCATTTTATTCGGCCACATACACCAACATTGTAATATTTTATATATTATTTTTTTATTCGAAAATCTACATACGCACAAAGTTTATTGACCGTGGTCACGAGTAGACTGATTACTCAGTATTTATTACAGTGTAACGTTTTCTTTTAGTTATCTGGTAAACAACATGTCTCATCGCTAATACTTTACATATCAATGGTCCTCCTTTTTACGTGATTAAGGTACCTACGTAATTTTGTAAACCAAGCGCTTTGTGAGTTGTTAGTAATATTTATATAACCTTTTTTCCACCAAAAAGTT
The DNA here is from genome assembly GCA_917880725.1 of Selenia dentaria. NCBI lineage: Eukaryota > Metazoa > Arthropoda > Insecta > Lepidoptera > Geometridae > Selenia > Selenia dentaria. The sequence continues at coordinate 29,818,529 of OU862888.1, read as the reverse complement.
TTACTGACACAGATGTTTCACAATATAAATGATCCAGACCATACGAAAACTTTGAGTACCTACTGTTAAACCAACTCGGTTTAAACCATATCAGAAATCTCTGAATCTACTTAAGCAACCAAAAACGAAAAGATGCGTAAATAGTGCCCTGATTTCCTCTCCAGATCTGCACACCAGTGCTAATATTTTGTTTATGTGACTTAATATTGACCGCAAGTCCAATAAACAAAAAACACGCCACTAAGCTCGCCCTGCAATAAATGAAACCAATAAAAATATTATTTTGCTATCTGTACAACTAACGATACTATAGCATCCAATCATATTAATTAATCTATCGACGCCTTACTGGCGTAACGTATTGCTACCATGCAATCTTGAATACCCGTACTTTTGAGCAATTATACCAACCGTTTCAGTTGTCTTGACTCCACGTTAATGATATGAACCTTATTGCAAAAGTATTATAAATCAATTTTGTGCTGAAAGTATCTTTGTTAAGATGACATGTTCGTATGCAGTTTTGTCTTTACGTTGTTGTTACAGAACGTACAGACAATAAAAAACTTGTATCCGAGTTCTACTCTATTATCAAAGAGACTTAACATATTAAAACCTGGTGTTGATGATAAAACACTGTTCATCCAAAGAAAAAGGATTTTTGTGTAAATCAGTTCACAATCGACGAGGTTGAGTAACATACAAAAGAAAGTTTTTTTAAAAGCGCTGAATTAATTTCGTTGAATTTTTTATGAGACTACTTCTACTATAAAAAAATTACTTATGAATAGAAGATATAAGAAATATTAAAATAATAAGGACATATAAACTAAGAACAATAATGATTACATTATAATGTAATTATCTCGTCATATTTGTAAAAGTAATTTGGTTAAGTTAATTTTGTTACAATAATTACATATAATTGTAACAAAATGTTGCATGCCATGGCGGCTACAACATGGTGATCTAATATGTTATTTTTATAATCTACTATATAAAAATAAGTCGGGTTTTCCTTCCTGACGCTATAACTCCAGAACGCACGAACCGATTTCCACGGTTTTGCATTCGTTGGAAAGGTCTCGGACTCCGTGAGGTTTATAGTAAAGAAAATTTAGGAAAAATTTAAAAAGAAAAGCGGGAAAATCTTTTTTCACATACAGCGCCATCTCTGATACATAGCATGTACTACAAACCAATATTTTAAGTAGATGGCGCCAAACGAAATGTAACATAAAACGAAGCCATCTGGTGGCGAAACGGAGTTCGCAGGGTTTGCTAGTTATAACTATGATTTTAATGTTACCTATGTTTTGCAATATAAATTATTTGAATTTGAATTTGAAATATGTCTTCCAAACAAAAAAGTATCGTTATAAACATACAGTGTCGAATTTGATGATGTAACGAGTTGAGTAAAATATATTTTTCAAACAAAGAAGTGAGCGAAAACATTAACGTCCTCTCTAGCGAATCAAAGGCAATTTTAGTAATTAGTCTGGCAAGTTGAAAATCGTGCCATAATCATTTTCACTGTCAATAAAATCCCCATTAAATTTGTAATTTACGTCTGAAAAGGTGCAGCTTTGACGCCTTTGTGCGATTAGTCAAAGTTGTCTCAAATACGAATCGACACAATTTGAGAAACACAAACCTATTCATTAATCTCTTTTATTTCTTTGGTTTAGTCTCTCATCTGACCAAAGTAGGGTTATAAAGTATTTATAACTAAAAAAGTTATAAATAAGTACAATTTGTAAGTTTATTTAATAGGAAGTAATCTCCTGAACTAGTAAACCGATTTTGATGAAATTTGGCAAGGCCATAGATTATATCGCTGGGATACTGGATGACATAAGAATTACTTTCATCATCATCATCATCATCATCATCCACCACCACGCAGGTGAAACCGCGAGGCGCAGTTAGTTGTGCTATAACCTTCTGTATACTGTTTTACAGGAAAAACAAAAACCATTGAAAATTTTTATTTTAGGGTTCAATGTAGATGTTGGTTCTTTTTTTCTAGGTTGTAGAACTTTTATAAGGCTAGGTAAGCTTTTATAAGGTTAATTAGAAGACAGTATTAAACGTAATGGTTTGGAATCGATCACGGTATTAAAATTGTGTTAATATCAACACCGACTTCACTCACGTAACTAGCCGGGGTTATCGACCTAAGTTTCGGGCATGTCCGATACCCATCCTGAAGGAGTTTACACTGCGGGTTGCAGCGTGCTCGGCCCGGCGCGAGATGCGCGGGCGCAGGTGCGATATGTGGTGAGGAGGTACGATCGGTACTGGTAGTGCGCCGCGTCATCTCCCGTGTACACGGAGATTGCCATAGTGTTGGTGGTATATAATCTTCGTCAGTGTGATCTGTATCATCGCCGAATGCGCCAAAACAAATGCTGCTGAGTGTGTCACACTCCAGGCTACCAAGCACTTTCAGATTTGAGGTAGCATTAAAAATATGTGTCCAGGCTGGCGGAAGAGCCCATCCACGATCTCTGTTGAAATTTGGGTGATCTCGACAGCATCACGTACTTTACGAGGCACAAAAAACTTTTCTCTTGTTAGTACGGAGGCTTTGTCGAATCTCATGATTTTTTTGTACCTGAGAGATGTGACTTCAAATCGGCGGGTATCCTTTTTTGCATGTTAGTTACTCTATTAATCCGACAATTTTATAATGAATTGATTTTATTTTTTTGGAAGGTTACATTCAGAGGTGGCCATAATAATTTTAAGGTAAAACAATAATAAATTTATAATGCATGTTTCTCTATTTCATAGATGTAAAATGATTTACGAAAATAAATTGGAAGTCAGTTTCTATACTCTTTGAAATGACTTATTCCATCCAAACATTATCACCTGCAACATCCTGCTTGATACCGAACAGCCGTGCGATCCTCAAATGATGCAACAATGTTTGCTGTTAGAGAATCGCACGGCTGGACTGCGATTCTCTAAGAGCAAACATTGTTGCATCTTTGACAACATCCATGAAACAACGACAAGATCTCAATGAACGTTGGAAAAACCCTTTTGTGTAAAAGGCGATATCTCTAAAGTATTTGACATCGTTCAGCTCCTCGACGAACTGAACGACAAATTATTAGAAAATCACACTGCTGTTCACACTCGCACGCGCTACTATGCGGTTCTAACGCTTCAAATCCTAAAAGCATCATCATACTATATATTATATAATAATCTATACTAATATTATAAAGAGGAAAGATTTGTATGTAAGTATATTTGTAACGAATTGGCTCAAAAAGTACTGGACCTATTTCAAAAATTCTTCCACCATTAGAACATTCACCTTTATTAGCTACATTCACCCGGAGTAACATAGGCTATATAAGATTTATCATCATCATCATCATCCATCACAGCGCGGGTGAAACCGCGGAGAGCATCTCGTTATTAATAAATAACTATTAAAAGAAAATAAAAAACTATTAAGTCTTACTCGTCATTATCATCTTTTTCATAACATTTCGACAAGTAATTAGGAAGCGAAATGGTTATAAAAAAATAGTGTGAAAACTAATAACACGATTTATACGATATATGATGTAGAATCACAACAAAAAAAACGAAAATTTCCATAATGTAAATAAAAAATTACATTTATTTTAAACTGAGCCCACATTTCCTAAAACAAAAAAAAATAAAAGTCGTAGAGAAAAATGGTAAGCCATTTTTCTCTACGACTTTTATTTCGACATATTCTTACCATGAGTAGTTTTACTGGCTGGCTGGATTTTTTATTGGATAGGTGATGGTGGGGTGATATTACCAATTGAATTTTCTAATATAATATTGTATTTATATATAATTATATCCATTTATATCTATTATATTATTGATATTTGTGTAGGTATTTAAGTTCCCCTCCCACTGTTCTTTGAAATATTCTGTTTAGTTTCAACTATTTTCTTGTTGCACACCACTGTCTAAACTTTGATTTTTGTCCAGTCCATTCAAAGGTTGTCTGTATTAGATTGCATTAGCGATAAGACCGCCAATTGTATTACCAGCATAGATCTAAGATCCTTACTTGTAAGTAGATTAATTAGTTAATTTACCTACTCTTTTTGTTGTGTGTGGTAAGCAATAAAGAGTTATTGTATTATATTTTCTACACATGAATGACGCTATTTTATGTACCAAAATATTTAAATATAAGTAGCTCCTCTACCCGACTTCTAGCTTGTTATAGAGTAATCAAAAGCCGTATTATTTTTTTAAGAACCATTTATAATTCAAAGAAACCTAAAGAATGTAATGAACAGTTTCAGAAAAGAATAAAAAATATTTATAACTCATGAAAATGTTTATTTCTTAGTTCAGTAAACACAGGTTACGAACCATTGCGTGAGGTTTTAATGTTCATTGCATTTAGGTTTATGGTATCGTTAAAGTATTAATGCGTATATTTATCAGTTGAAAATTTGTTGTGGTTGGGGGATTAAAACGTTAAGCATATCAAACTTTGACTAATTTTAATATACAAATTTTAGGCCAAACCTTCTCGAACTTCAGCGGACCGGTGGCTTACCCAAACATTGTAATATTGTTATGGAAACGTATTCGAGGTCATGAATTTTGACGATGCCTAAGTTTTTGAGAACTTACTGAATCATACGTTTGTCTATTAATTTCGTATATTAGGTATTATCGAGTTGTTGACAACATTATTTATACACTTTAATGTTAAACAAAGAGTTATCCATCTATCTTATTAGCACCACCCAGGGACCAAACTAGTGTAATTCCTCGAATAATGAACTGCATTAATAGTTCATGCAACTGCCTGTGGACCAACGACGACACAGTCCAAGAATACCAGTACGGTGAGTACCATATTAAGGCTAGAATTGATTAGAGCAGATTTGAGATGTAATATGATTGAAATACGTTTTCCTAATGGGAACAAACCTTGTAACCAAACTCAGTAATCCTAAAAAGCATAAGGTGTTAGCTTGAATTAAGTTGACTTATGGTAGACACGTGAGGTGTCCTGGGTGTTGCAATTTGTATCTTAGTTATAGAATAAGGGCATTGCTGGCGGCTGAAAAGTAAATAATTATCAACTCCAAATGAATCACTATAGATTTTTTCTTGTAATTTATTTTGTCGGTGACTTTTAAAATTGGTTTACTTGATTAAGTGTGTTCATTTATAATTAAATCAAGTGCACTTGATGTAATAATCCAAAATGGAAGACAGATTCTAAGAATTTTTCTCATAATTACGCTTTAAAACCGGCTAGGACTCGCGTAATATTTACCGGAAATATTATGTGACCAATTTCGAACTTATTTGAAGTTCTTCTTCTGGTAGTCACTCTTGTGCACAGCGGCGAGCGCGAGCCACAGCACGTAACTGATATAAGTTCGACACTGGTCGGAGAATATTTCCGGTAAGTATTACGCGATTCCTAGCCGGTTTTAAAGCGTAATTATGAACATTCTCATCTTCAGATCTTCGTGTATTGTAATCTGCCGTGCGATTCTCTAATGGGGGATCCCAATAATCTATCTATCCACAGTTTTCCTTACTACCGATAGAAATTAGACATAACGTCCATACAAATAATGTCAAATATCTAACTCTAGTAAGGTAAACCGGCGATAGATAGATTATTGGGACGGGCCGTAAGAGCAAACATTGTTACATCTTTGACAGCATCCGTGAAACAAATAACGAGATGACAAGAAACGTTGGAAAGACAACTTTGTGTACAAGGGCGATATCTCATAAAGTATTTGACATTGGTGAGCTCGTTGACGAACGCATCGACGAATCATTAGAGAATCGCACGGCTGCTGTAATAATGTGGCAAGTCACCACCTGCCTAAATATTTTAAAATGAGACTGAAATTGGCAGGTGCCATAGTATCGTCCATAGCCCACTATCTCCCTAATAACTAATAAGTTCATATCAGTTTTTGACGCAGAGTAATCCTTTATGGATACCACCGGCCTCGGGGAGGAGCACGGTGGTTATGTGGGAGTATCTGCTAGAAGGGCAGCATACCCACCAAACCTCTGCGGTGTTCCGTCACTGCCGCTTTTGGCGGGAACGCGGGACATATTTCGCACACAACCGCGAACCCGCCGCGGCTGTCCGTTGCCGGACTCTTTTCTCTTGCAGCACGCCAAAACACTTGGCGTGCCGCAACCGCCTCGGATGACCAAACCCGCGAATGGACGCCAGACTCCCCCGAGTCTGGGCGCCCTAAGTCTCACTACGATGGGTCAGGTAAGTAACCCCACCGCCTGCTACTTCGGCCGTTGAGGATAGGGACAGCGGCGCCTATCAATACCGATCTAACGGTGGTGGCCCGTCAAACCAAACATGCATCCCCACATATGCCTTTGTAAAGGACCGGATTTAATCCGTGAAATAAATGGAATATTAATTTAAAAAATAATTTTCACTTATTTTGAAAGTTTATAAAAATGGGCAGGAGTCCTCTTTTAGACATATAATGCCTGTGCCAGAGGAGCATGACTTTATAGATACATATATTTTGAAGTCATTAGCATCTATTCTATGGGACATTCACCAATTCAAATAAACATCACAGCCTTATGTTTATAGGTAGTAAACAGTAATGACCATCGCTTACCTCCACTTTACAGCCCCTATACACTTAATGAACCTTCTGATTAAAAGTATTAAAGCTCGGATTACTCGCTTTACAACTGCTATAAAGCATAAAGGCGACCTGACCGCAGGTTTAGATTTTAAAGCTTTCGTGTAATTAATTCTGCTTGTGTAAATGGTTCTTCTTAGGTTTAAATGTAAGACTTTCAATGTGTTGGATTAAACAGCTTCTATGAGGTCTTATATGAAGACAAAGACAGAAAGACATTTCTATGAACCGTATGTCTTTCATCTACATTCGTGTACGCTTAGAGAGATAAACTCATCCCGTCGAGGATGTGAATTTTTCTCGCTATAAATTTCAATGTTTAAGATCGCTAAGTAGGCGTTAGTGCTTTAAAAAAGTAATACTATAAAAATTATAATGGATTGCGAAGTCAATACGAAAGTTTAAGTATTTCTAAAAATACTTCAAAGCTGTTCAATAGATGTCGCTCCGTTCCCGTAAGACGGTTAAAAATCAAATATAGAGTTAAAATTCGATGCTCGGACCTCGAGCCTCGGTGGCCTAGATGGTCATGGCCTCTAGCACGGATAGTCCGAAGACGCGAGTTCGAATCCCGTCAGAGGATCTAAGTCAAAGTAAAGTCAAATCAATTATTAAATCTAGGCATCAAAAACGCACTTATGAACGTCAATTTTCATTATAATGCTTTAAATATATATAATATATATACTTTAAAGACTACCGCCGCGTTCCAAAATATATAGAGCCTACCGAGAAAAAGCGGATCTGAATTTAATCTCTATAAATTTCAACGTTTGAGATCGCTAAGCATGCGTTAGTGCTTTAACAAAGTAATACTATAAAGATAAATTCATTTTCATTTAAAAAGTATATGATTATGGGAGAGTGTGTATGAAAGAGCTGGTGCGATTTTCTCACAACTAATAAAATCCAACCATATTCTCTTACAAAATTGTATAAACCAACACTAGACTAGCTGTCGACCGCAGGTGTTTTATAGTTTCAAGAAATCAATCACACTACTGATTTCTTTACATGGGTTATCTGTATTAAGACGTTTATTAATACAATACAAGTAATTTCATTTAAACATTACATTGTTAGTAATTAAAAATTAAATAAAAAAAAATAATAATAACTATCTAATCTATAAGCCCCATGGTGGGGGGAAAAGTAGCCAAAACGCTGGCGGCATTGCCACGCTGGATGGCAATGCAAAGTTTTTGCCCAAAATAGGCGCCAGCATTTCGGCACATTCGGTCACCCGACGCCTCACCGTAAATTAATAAATTATAAATAAAGATGTTATATTTTCACACACAATGTTTTGAAAGTGCCAACTGTCGATGCTATGAAAGAACTGGCTCTTTCATATTGTTTAATGTTTGTGATTTTTATCAAGGTATTATTATTGACTTAAAAAACTGTATGGTTACTAGAACTATTTGTGGTCAAAAGCTGTTATTTTCAAAATTATTCCTTCACACTGATAAAAAACATTCAAAGAATTATTATTTAAGACATAATGAGACATTGATGACACATAAAAATAAGTAATTTTCATATAATTGTTTTCGTTTGAGTTTGATTTCATTTTTAGGAGACTATTAACACATATTATTGGTTTAAAAACTAATTTGTTACCATAATTAAAAACCTGGCTCTTTCACAGCACAGGGTGGCTGTTTTATTGACAGGACTTGAAAGAGCCGTTTTACTATTTTTCTTGAAGAAGCTATGATACCAATTTCTAGCATTGTTACCTACTTTGTTTTGTTTTTATTATCACTACAATTAAACTGATTATTGAAAAGGAATATATTTTTTTCTTCAAATTAGTCCAAAATGAGATTTTTCATATTATTTATATAACTGACTCTTTCATACCCACTCTCCCCTACGCTAGAGAGCTGTTTTCACTCGTTGAATCGCTATTCGCCATATTTGGCCAATAATACAATAGATTTCGCAGAAATCAACCTACCTTTCCAGGAACTGCAACGTGTGTGGTTAATAACTGTGCACGTCACCCAGAGATCTGTTTTTTAGTATTTTTGGCCCAATTATTTCACTTTCTCCAGTGCCCATACACTCTACGCCGTAACACTTACGCACTATTGTTTCGATGTAGGACATCCGGCAGTGCAGTAATACCAAACAAGACGGCCTCTTGCACAAAAGACCTACAACCTAGTAGGGGTTTCCTTGCCTCTTCCGATTCGCATTCCCTACGGTAGGGGGGGATATTCTTTAACTCCGTCCCTTCACAAAGTAAAGTCTTTGTCTACCACCGCTATCTGTAGCTAATGAATATCTGAATATTAATTTTTGTGCAATATACTAGTGCCTTATAACACTATTGCTATAATATGCTTCCAATAACGAACCTGCTTAATTACCTAACCTTCGTACGTAACAAAATATTAAACAAAGCTCCGTACGAGCAAAGCTGTAAATAGCAATTAATTTTAGGACCAACTTTCGTCCCCGGTGCATCGTATTAACTTGCGCGTCGCCGTTTGTTACCAACACTTTGGTTTTGGCCGGAACATGTAAATTAATTATATATAATAAGCCAAATAAAATTTACTGGATTTATTTCTCAGGTGTTGGTGATATATCTATTTACATTTGATAAAAAATCTGCTGACATGGAACATATTGACAAAATATATAAAAGACTGCTACTCTAAATAAATTGAGATTAGTAGTAAATGAGACAGCGTTGCTAATGGCATATCATGGGCATGTTGCCTCGATACTGAGATATGTAATCATGTTTTGGGGCAACTCCACCGACAAATTGAAAATATTCGAAGTACCGAAACGCTGCATTCGAGCTATGTACTGGCTTAAGCAAACTGACTCGTGTAAAGATTATTTTAAGAAATTACAACTATTAACATTAACTTCGATGTACATTATTGTGGTAGCCATGTTCGTAAAACGCAACCCTGACATATTTGAATTTACTCACGCTGGTAATCGACGGGCAGAAAACCTGCGACATTGCTCAGTGAGTAAACTATTCATGCGCAAGAGTGTGTTCTGCATGGCACACAAGATAAATAATACAGTTCCAAAAAGAATTAGATGTATTAAAAGTTTTGTTTTATTTAAAAACGTTCTTAACAAATTTCTTGTAGACAAAACATATTATACCATTAGGGAGTTTTTAGGAGATAAGAATCTTACATGACATTGTACATAACGTTTTTACTCCATACTATTTTATGACATAATCGCTACAATTTTTAAATTTATTTGACATACGAAATTAAAATTATGTTTATATGTATAATTATTGCATGTTTCGTATTGATTATTATTCTTTGTAAACATCTTATATGCTTATTAAGCGGATCTAGTGATATTATTAAATTTTTACATCACATGTATAATTATGTACTACCTAGATCCACAAGGTTAAAATAAATGATTGATTGATTGATATATTTTACAGAGGACAGCTTGGTTGACAGCGATTTAACAGGTTTTGAGGACGAGATTCAATGATGTAAAATCGTCTGCATTTCCTTATTTATGAACTACGGGAAGGTTTCTAGGATTGCATCTGTTAGTGACGCGCTCATGGCTTTAGTTTAGTAGTGAAGTTTTATTGTTACGATTTTTTTTTATTATCAACCATTTATAATACATCTGTGGCTCAAACCGTCACCTCAGTTCATATCCGCAGAGATGATATGTTTATTGAAAACAACCGTGAAAGTTTAATAAAGTGCTTTTAGTTTTACTTTCAATATAAATTACCTACAGCTATTAATAGGCCTGTATAAGTAACAATAATAATGTATTATTTTTATTATCAGACTGTACTTTCTTCGGGCCGAGTGGGTGCTGAACTGATGCGAGGCTCAGCACTTACCTACCCAAAGAAGTTTTACTATTACTCGTACTTGTACTGCCGTGCGCTAATATGTACTTGAATGCTTTTAATTTTTTTAGTAATTTTATTAAAGTAAGTTTAGTCAACATAAAATATAATAAACTTCACTTCACTCAGTTTAAGGTTTACCTTAATATGTGTATATTAAAGTAAACCTTAAACTGACTGAAGTGAAGTTTATTATATTTTATAGTGCTGTTCAAAACTACAGTTCTAGGATGGACTGCAACTGTCATGGGCAATCGTAATGCTCAACCTTAAAGTGTACAAGTTAAGCATTTCGTCACCTAATTGTAAAAAAAAATTTAGAGCTGGCATGGCAACGACCGTCAGGTGACGAGCGTCTAATCCGTCATAAAATTGTCTTTTGTTTATTGTTAATCTGCATACCACCTGCTGGACAAAGGACTTCTCCAATTAGGCCAGTAAATATAGAAGTTTTTTTGGGTCAAGTTTGCATTAATCATTTGCACTAAATTTCCGATCTAAATTTTATTTTTTATAATGTTTAGGTTCACTTACTGAGCATAAAATCACAAAATGCTGACAGATCCAGGTGACGCCACAATTGCCATCTTGAGAAAACATTTTCGGCCGATATCTCGGAAACTATGCACTTAAGGGTAAAAATCATGGAGACTATTATAATTATAGAAAATACAATTTCGCATCTTTAGTTTCAAGTAAACTTACCGTTTACGATTTATTGAATGCCCATTTAATGAACCGGTTTTTCTATCGCGGCCAATAACTCTTGAAATATTAGGTTAATCAATAAAATTCATCAATTTATTCTTAAAGAGATCATAAATCGTAAACGGTAAGTTTTACAAAAAAGTTTACTTGCAACAAAAGATGCGAAATTTTATTTTCTATAATAATAATAGTCTCTATGACTTTCGCCCTAAAGTGCATAGTTTCTGAGATATAGGCAGACAACGTTTTTTCAAGATGGCGATTGTGGCGTCACCTGGATCTGTCAGTATTTTGTGATTTTATGCTAAGTATGTCATCCTAAACCTTATAAAAAATAATACTTGGATCGGAAATTTTGTGCAAAGTTAAATTCTATTTTTACTGGCCTAAATTACATTCATGCATCATGCTATTCCTTCCGTCAGACGTCATATCACCACGACTTTTCCTCAACTTGATTGTGTAAATAGATTAATTGCATCAAGTGACAAATTTGTTCAGGTAGTCAGAGCCCAGTCACAGTCACCTACAGTTAGTGATTATAGGTCGTGTATAAGTCACGTTATAGTAAATTGTTAGATGCTTTGCAAACGCCAAAACTCCATAAACACAAATCTTGAAATATGAAATAAAATTAATAATATTGTTCGGGGGACATTTGTGTGATTTTTCCCGCCAACTCTTCTTCTATAATTATCTTATTCATAAAGTTTAATGAAAATCTGACTACATATGTTTTACACCTTATGTCATCTCTACTTACTCAGATTAGGTGTATAAGAACGACGGGTTATAAATTGTGATGTGTTTAAATAGTAAGTTAACATTGACAACGGTAGATTCATACACATGGCCTTACTTACAAATTACCGAGCACGGAAAAAAAGGTGTGTGCAGCAAGTACTAAGTAAATTTCAGTATTAAAACGTATGCAGTGTTTATAAGGCCTATGTAGAACACTATCATCGTCATCATCTTCAGCCCACATTCTTTCACTGCTGGACATAAGCCTCTCCTAAAGTACGCCACAGAGCTCGGTCTTCAGCTCTCTGCATCCAGTTACTGCCACCGCCTTCCGCAGGTCGTCTCTCCACCTGGCCGCAGGGCGTCCTACAACGTCCTAAACGTAGTGTTATTCTTAGGGAAATTTGGCTACTGGGAATTCGGGAAGTCCGAAATTTGAATTGTTTTTAAACCTTATCTTTTTATTCAGTCAACAGAAAGATCTCAAGCGTCACGAAAAGATTTTACGCAAAATTTTCATTCAAAATGTACGGGAAATGTTTTTTGCAGTTTGTGACTTTTTGAGTACTCCAACGGTGGTTGGTCCCATAGAAGTTTTGATCAGTATTAGAAACAGGATCGATTGGCATCAAAAAATGTTTTATGTAAAATGGCTATTTTCTTGCTAACTGTATTTTTTTTTTATCTGTAAATGGTGATCAAAATTATATAAAAAAATATTGATAGTCTCCTAAGACCATTTTCGAGTAGCTGCAACGGATAAGGTACTTCCCTTAATGCCCCGCTGAAAGTTTCCACCCTGTATAATGTATAAAATCAAAAGTGGATTATAAAAGAGTAGCATCTCAGTTGACAGCTATTAAAATTTCATGTACCTATCAAAAAATTATAGGATTGCAAAAGTACAATTCTTGAAAACGCAAGCTTGCGTTATTGAAAGTAGATAACTTCTCGTACGTTCTGAAATCTGGGGAATTATGAGGCAGTTCTCGTTGGGGAAAGTCACAAACAGTCACTACTGACAGATGCCGGTATTATGCGATCGTATTCTCAAGTATTAAACGTTGCCAGTTTTATGTCACGTTACTCTTAAGTTGCACACTAAACTTCAGCCTTACTTATTAACTTTAAATGTGGTTACTTAGTGCGCACAGCAAAATTGCCGCCGTACTAAATGACGTTATTTAAATTTAAGCAGCGTTTGTAAGGCCGCTAATAGTTACTGGATCTAAAGGACAGATGCCGCGACGTGCCGGTAGGTATAATATTTATATGACCATGTTGTAGAATTCCTTTTAAAGTTACTCTCATCAAAACGAATACTGTGAAATTGCCTTTGCCCGCTTCGATACAAAATGTGACAGTGCGGCAACGTGCTGTCCGACAACGTAAATCGCGACTCAGCGTTTCCGTGCAATATGACGCCGATTCACCGCGGGGCAATGACCGAGGTTCTGAACTTTTTCGAGTTTCTTGCCGCTTCTTCTCGGTAGGCTCTATATATTTTGGAACGCGGCGGTAGTCTTTAAAGTACATTATAATGAAAAATTGACGTTCATAAGTGCGTCTTTGATGCCTAAATTGAATAAATGATTTTGACTTTAACTTTGACAACCGACTCCGATCGCTAAGACATCGCCAACTCAGTAATCTTCAAGATCTCCTGTAATACTGACACCATCCGGAAACCAGAAAAAGTCATATGCACAAGTGGCCGTCCACAAAGAGCCTGCGGATCAAATCATCCCTATTCCGAAGGATGAAGTAGCGAGAACCGCTTCTAAAATAAAGATTCTTGATAGGGAAGGTTTCACCTTCATGCAGAAAAGGAAACCTCGCCCTCGGCAGACACGTAATAAACGTGGTACCGCCCCTCCGACTGCGGAAAATACAAGACTACAAGCAGTCGAACGGACCATTCTTTTATATATCTCCCGCCTGGACCCAACTACATCGGGGATTGACGTCATTGATTACGTTAAAGAGAGATATCAGAGAAACAAGTTATCACTTTACCTTAGACCGGCTGGAATCCAGTAGGACGAGGAACTTCAAATCGTATGTGCTTCGGGTTCCTGCGAAGCACAAGGACATTTTCCTCGTTCCAGACTTTTGGCCGGAAGGAGTTAAGTATAGACGCTACAGGGAAACCAGACAGCAACAAAATCCCGAAATATAAAATATAAATATTTATGTATGTTAGTCTGTAAGGTATATATTAATTATGAGTCATGGAATAACTTTAATGTTATCTTAAGTTACTTGAATTAAAGATTATTATTGTTATTATTCCTTTTATTTGACATATTTCACGGGTTTCACCCGGTCCTTTACATAGGCATAAGTGGGGCTGTAGCCAACACTTAGAGGCCCGTTTGGTATAAAAATACAATGTAGTATAAAAACAGAAACATTTTGGATGGATGTTTACATGGCTATTACAAAAATGGGTAAAATCGCATGGCTATTGATATGTACTTATTAGTGGTACGGGAGGTAGTGGGCTATGGACGAGACTACGGCACCTGCCAATTTCAGTCTCATTTAAAATATTTAGGCAGGTGGTGACTTGTCACCCACTAAACGCGCCTCCCATAAGGGCCACCATCTATGGTGACAAAAGGGGCAACGTTGGTGTGGATGGCTAAAGGGTGTCGAGAGGTGTGCTGCGGTTTCACTTGAGCGCTACTACCGGCGTTATGCCCTTTAACACTTCCACCCTTGGAGCTTTTTGATTCTTGCTCTTGCATCTCTACCCCCAGACGGCCAATGAAGGCAAGCCCCCCCGGCTTGCCTTCATCATCAGGGGTCTCATTTAGCCCCAGAGAGAATCAGGGTCCACGGTGTCGCCACTCACCGACGGCTCGCCACAAAGCCGCCCCTGCGGTATTATTATTATTAAAACCAAAACCTGTTAGTGGCCAATCCTTTGAGTAGCCATCGCGAAGAGAACAAAGCATAGAAAGGCACTATGGTATGATTTATTCATTAACCAGCCCAGTTAAGGTTTAAAATTGTGTTACGACAGTGACAAAAATTGTTCCTACAAATTATATGTGAGCTCTGTATGTTTGAAAAGTACTTTGTAGTGGTGGAATTACTGCGAGAAGAAATTAACTGTAATGTCTTTGCAAGTTTGCAGAACTTTTAATCTGACTGACGAACCCTAATTTTCACTATTCTACTGATGTAGTAGTATACTAGACACCATTTCAAATGGATATAAATTATTGTTCAGTTTTAAATTACGAGTTAACATGATTTAATTTTCTCGTTTAAATCATGTTTAAGTATATGTGAGCTCTGTAAGTTTGAAAGTACTTTGTAGTGGTGGAATAACTGCGAGAAGAAATGTATTGTACTGTAATGTCTTTGCAAGTTTGCAGATATTTTTTTGTTTATTAATAATTAAATTACGAGTTAACATGATTTAATTTTATCGTTTAAATCATGTTTAAGTATATGTGAGCTCTGTAAGTTTGAAAAGTACTTTGTAGTGGTGGAATTACTGCGAGAAGAAATGTATTGTACTGTAATGTCTTTGCAAGTTTGCAGATTTTTTTTTTATTAATAATTAAATTACGAGTTACATGATTTAATTTTATCGTTTAAATCATGTTTAAGTATATGTGAGCTCTGTAAGTTTGAAAAGTACTTTGTAGTGGTGGAATTACTGCGAGAAGAAATGTATTGTACTGTAATGTCTTTGCAAGTTTGCAGAACTTTTAATTTTTTTAATTAATAATTAAATTGCGAGTTAACACGATTTAATTTTATCAAGTATATGTGAGCTCTGTAAGTTTGTAAAGTACTTTGTAGTGGTGGAATTACTGCGAGAAGAAATTCATTTCTTCTCGCAGCAATTCTTTGTTTTGTAATGTCTTTGCAAGTTTGCAGAACTTTTAATCTGTAGATGGCAATGTAATTGCAAAATTTACCTACGTGAAAACATTGCCTATTTATCTATGTTACATATTAATTTAGAGTATCCTCATAAACCATCATAATAAAAAATCTACGTACTCATCGTCAAAGCCTAAAAGATCTTCTTCATAATACTCATACAAAGCTGTTAAAATAGGGGGAAAAGGTAAAAAATGGACTTACTACGAGGCAGTAAATTAACTTCTCTTTTATGCGGAAATACACAGTCTTTGGCAATTTGTTGGGCAAACCGTGATACCGTAAATGAGAAAACATGGATGCGTGAAAGAGTTGATAAACTCTTGATATATTTTTATATAATATATCTATTGACAAAATAGTGGCTAGTGAACTGAAGTGTAGAAATATGTAGGAAGCTGAATTATTTGCTACTTTTATTAGAATTATATCTATTTATGAGGAACACAAGAGAACACGTCTGATGTCACTACCGTACAGATACAAAAGCCATGACAAACTAAATCTAATTTAATTGTTGTCTGTCGCGTGAAGAGATCACTAAATTATACACTGCCAATTTTAGATGTGTTTGAAAGAGCAAGACGATATGACGAAGAAGAAGAATACGAAGAAGATACGTCGCTGGCAAGGTAAGTCTGCCCGCTGCAGTAGCAGTACGTTCATGATTACATTTTAAAGCTACAATAATACAAGCATCAAACTTAAGCTATAGCTAGTGATCTTTCCGTTGTCTATTAATATTATAATCCTTACGGTTTGTTCTGGCAACATATCCTTTCTATCCTGCAGTGCTTCGTGAAATTTGTATTTGTTGAGCACGAAGCTGAATTGATGTTATCGGGTTTTCGTCCACACTCGTTTACAGCAGTAATGTTTTCAAGAGTTTTGACGGTACGTCGACGCAGAGGAGACTTACAGTCCACAAACAACCCAGTTTCTCAAACTTTTTGAGTACTCTTCGAATTATGAACACATTAGGCTGCTTTCTAATCAAAAATTCAGCGAAGACTGCGAGCGTTTTCAGCGTAACTTTATTGTAATGAGTTTTGACAATGATGACACGTTCTTATTTTGTGTAACGCTCCATTTTTATTGATCGTAACAATCGCAGATGACAGCTGGCAAATTTCAGAATTGCCACGTGCATGAAAAAAAAAAACACAAAAATTAAACAGTGCACTCTTATTGAAACTAGGATTAGCCACAAGTTTACCTTCCATACCGCACTGTGCCCATATGGTGGATGAAGGCTCATAATTGGCAAAATAACTAATTATGATTTGCGTGATTTAACTATTATAGGTGTTATGACACCACGACCCGAAATTAATTGTTTACGCACACAACAAAAGATTTATAAAAATCTAAAAGTCAACACGGGTGTGTTTATATGTTTGTAACATCTCAACATATAATTTACTTTTCAACTTAGTTTTGAGGACATATTGATGCCGGAAAATATTCTTCTAGGTTAGCAGGTGAAGCCGGTAGTACAACTAGAATTTCATTTGCTTCAATACTATCCAGTGTTCGTTTGCCTGGTGTTTGGTTTAGTATTTCTATGTGTGCTTTTCTAACTGCTTTTGCAGCAGTAGTAGGATCTCTCTAGTTCACTAAAGGTAAAAAAAAACTCACGTATTAACCTAATAGTTAGTAATTATCTGTTGTAAGTAAACATTAAATAATGTAACTTTATTACATTGTTGTGTTCAAGATTATAACTAAGTATAAGATAAATCTGCGATCAACGTTGTTGGTACACTAACCAGCAATTTTTTTTAAACTATTCCTTTGTGCTACTTCTTGTTGAGTACTGTTTGTTGATCCTAAAATAAAAAAATAAACACTTAGAACTGCGTATGTGTGTTTAGGTGGATATATGTTTGGAACTCTTTTTCGCTGGCTTCATATTTACCACCTCCAAAAATATAATTTTATGTTACTCCCGCTAAATACGGCTCATATCCAAGGCAGAGACGATGCCGAGAATTCATTACTTTCTCATTAAAGTGTAACGTTGCACCTCCGCTACGGATTTTATGAAATCCATTTCCATGGGAATCTGTTTCACTGCAAATGGTGGTTCTAAAATGGTGCTGCAGTTGCTCAAGAGATGCGAGCTTCAAACGCGTATAGGTATTTAAATTAACGAGGTTAAAACTAAAGTTATTACTTTAGATATATGGTTAATATGGTATAGTGTATAATAGTGTAAATATATACACAAACACTGGGGACATGTAAAGTAGTCCATTGTATGCCACAGCCATCAATAATAATAATTTTTAAAAAATACCAAAAAATGGAACTGACTTTAACACCAAAAAGTGTGAAATAAATTATTGAAGTCAGTACCGTGATAGTTCAAAAGTAGTTATCTATTATCACAATATTATGCGCATGGTACCGTATTCGACAATTTATTTCACAATTTTTGGTATAGATGTCAGTTACATTCATTAGTAAAAAAAATTTTGCAACTTTTTTAGTGATCCTTGCTACTTAAGGGATCGATTGTCATTCAACGTCAATGATATCATCAAGATAGGCGTAAAACTTTCAGTTTTTGGAGTGTAACTCAAAAGCTTCTCGACCGAATTTGATTTAATTTAAATGGACTACCTCGAAAGTATACTCTACCAAACAAAAAAAAAAGAGTTCTGAGAATCGATTCACAAATAGAGGGCAAATCGGCTAACATACAAACAAAAACTTATAATCGAATATATAGGGTGTTTGGTAGAGAACCCGACAAACCAAATGAGCGTGTTCGGGGGACCACTTGGAGAATACAAGTTGGCCAAAAAAAATCCCCGACCCCCCAATATGTTTAAAATTTTTTTTTGTGATTTTTCCTTTTTCTCCGAAATTGTACCTATTTACCATAACATTTGTAAAATCTGTTTTAGACCGGATATTTTTAGTTGAATTTGGTCTCTAATACACCTTCAGGCCACGCAAAGCAAAATTGGATACAAAACAGAGCTAACTAACTGATTTAGTTAAAAAAAATTGGGGTGTCGGGGATTTTTTAATGGCCAACTTGTTTTCTCCAAGTGGGCCCCCGAACACGCTCATTTGGTTTGTCGGTCCCTCTACCAAACACCCTGTATAGCCTCCTCTTTTTTGAAGTCGGTTACAAACGTCGGTAGCTCTGTTACCTACTAATATTATAAACGCGAAAGTTTGTGACTACTTATAGATGTGTGGATGTATGGATGTATGGATGTGTGGAGCTTTGTTACTCATTAACGCACAAACGGCTGAGCCAATTTTGATGAAATTTGGTATGGAGGTAGATGAGGCAATGGTTTAACACAAAGGATACAATTCATCATCATCATCATCCATCACCATGCGGTTGAAAAAGCGTAATATGCTTGGGCGCAGCATAGACAAAATAATAAGATCTCCGCATACGTCAAGATTTCTATCAAAGTTTGTGTCATTTTCTGATAGCTTTGTCTAAAGCCAAGTCAATTTGACAGTTCGATACACTAGACGTGTTCGGCGACCGTCAAGGGTGATGAAATGTACCACAAATACCGCCAAGGGTGATGAAATGTAATTTGACATTTATTTTTCATGGAGATTAATTTTATTTTATTGTTATTGTTTACTGATTGATATACTTAGTATTTAACTGTACTCAAATATTACTATTATAGCAATTGCGTTTGACTAAATACATATTTTTTGAAATTTTGGTATAAAGATGGATACGCTAAAGTACTAATCCTGCGCAGATGAAGTCGCTGGCACCAGCTAGTAGATTATATATACCAAGTAAGGTCATGTACGATACTTACTTTCAACATTATCATCCATCACCACGCATATGAAACCGCGAGGCGCTGTTAATCAAAATATATCAACACTACACTAGATCAGATAAAGATGGGAAAATATGACGTGGGATTTATAAATTTATTTATTTTAATGTCCTACTTTGAACAGTCGGCCGTGCGATTCTCTAATGATTCGTCGACGAGCTCACCGATGTCAATCACTATAAGAGATATCGCCCTTGTACATAAGGTTGGTTTTCCAACGTTTCTAGTCATCTCTTCGTTTAATAAATAATAAAACAATAAAATAAATATTCCACAACTATCACACAACGCCATCTAGTCCCAAGCTAAGCAGAGCTTGTGTTATGGGTACTAGACAACTGATAAACATACTTATATATTTCTAAATACATACATATTATAGATAAATTACACCCAGACACAGAACAAATGATCGTGCTCATTACACATACATTTATCCTGGGTGGGAATCGAACCCACGACCTCCGGCATAGCAGTCAGGGTCACTAACCACTAGACCAACAGGCCTGTTTGTTTCACGGATGTTGTCAAAGATGCAACGATGTTTGCTCTTAGAGAATCGGACGGCTGTACCTACTTATGGAGGATCCCAATAATCTATCTATCCACGGTTTTCCTTACTACCGATAGAAATTTGTCATAACGTCCATACAAATAGTGTCAAATATCTAACTCTAGTAAGGTAAACCGGCGATAGATAGATTATTGGGATCGGCCGTTAGCCAAATTCAAAAACAAAAGAATACTTAATTAATGGCAATGAACATACACACATTTGTTTGTTATTCATACTACATTTGAATTATAATCGCAGATTACAAAACATTAGGCCTTTCACATTGTGAGAATAATTGTACTATTAGGAAACGACGTACTCGTACCACAGAATAAATATTAGTACTACGTACTTGTCTCTATATATAACAAGTACAATTTGAAAAATTCAATACCGACTTTTATTCTATTCAGTTATTGGAGTGTAATTTAAAGGCTAGTAGACCGTATTTGATGAAATTTAAATATAACCAACGGAAAACACCAGCTTTCAAACAAAAAAAGAATTTTGAGAACCGGTTCACTCTATCAAAAGTTATGAGGTAACAAACATAAAAAAAAACAGTCGAATTGAGTAGATAACTCCTCCTTTTTGGAAGTCTTAGAAAATGAACTGCTATTTCTCCTGGTCACGCTATAACTTAAGAACGGGTACAACAATCTCGCTGATTCTTATTTTTTTGTGTTAATTATTGTCAGAAAAGGGTTCTTATGAAAGAAAAACCAAGACAAAATGGGAGGTTAGGACAAGGCCGAAGGCCGAGCTTACAAACCGAACGAAGTTTTTGTGGTAGTGCCACGTTGCAACCCCACAGTCTAATGGGCCGGCACAACCGGAGAAGTACCTCACTCCCACATAACACCGACGTCAAGTAAAATGAAAAATGAAAAAAATTTAAATAAAAATGAAAAAATGTTTATAAGTCCGCAAACACCACAAAATAAAAGTATCAAAAATATGCATATAATTATAAGTTACAGTGTAGCGCTTAAGGGCAACATTATTTAACTTACAAAATTATTTACCGCGATCTCCGAACTAGGCAAAGCCTGTATCTCGGGGATCTGGAACGATTGTTCAACAAAACTTTAACCACGGAAAAAAATAGCTTGCTATTGCGTTTCGTCGGTTTGAAGGAGGTTCCGGAGGCCCGATTCCCCCCTTCCCCGTTTTTCCTCTCCTTCCTCTCTCCCTCCACCCTCACCTCTTCTATCTTTTCCTTCATCCTTCCTCAAAGATCGGCATCACATCCTCGAGACCACTGGTATTGCGAATGTCCGTGGGCGACGGTATCACTTACCATCAGGTGAGCCGCTTGCTCGTTTGCCAACCTATCCCATAAAAAAATAGAAGACGCGGGCAGTCCCTAGGTATTTAATAATAACGTATAAAATAATACATTGGCTGGAGAAGATAAGAATCTCCGAGTCATTTGTAATTCTATATTATAATATCTATGCCAAGATATGAATGTAAGAAATGAAATCCCAAAAAGATTTTCCTTTTAAATATTCTCAAATCGATAAATGTTTGCACAGCTGACGCAGCAAACATAAAATCTTGTCTAATTTGTCGAAGCGTTTCCTCAATTTCTTATTTTTAATCTCCCTTGCCTACTTACTGCCCTCTATAGATAAGTACGGAAATAACAATATTTAGCGTGTACATTAAATATGTATAAAGATATTACTTGAGCAACAACAACTAGATCAAGGTGATACTGAACTTCCTTCTTTAATATTTACTAGCTATTACCGCGACTTCGTCCGCGTGGAATATATTCGAAAAAATGTTTTTGACCTTAACATTTATATTTTTTTTAAAATAAAAGTAGCCATAATTAATGATTATACCATTGGCTATGTGACTTGTTGTGCGGCTTTGACTGTACTTAGCCGTTTATTTTAATCAGTTGGAATCAGCAAGCCTCCAGTTCAATTCAATCATAAATCTTTTGTTATAGCGTAAGCCTGATGCGGACAGATTTTGGCTGCGCACTTCAGTACCGAGGTTGAAAAAAGAAGATATAAATATTATTCAATAATAAATTGAATTGAAGCCATGTTCGCATCACCTCATCCGTACTGAATGGTATAAATGACCGTGGTGAATCGGCTGACCCCGAGGCCGCTAAGGCCGCTGGTCCCGAGTTTGATCCCCCAATAGATATTTGAGTGCATGAACATGCTGTTTTAACTGTGTCTGGGTGCATATGTATAAAAGTATGTATACCAATCATCGGGTAAGCATAGTACAGGCTCTGCTTAGTTTCGGACCTGTGGATGTTGTACTATTTAATTATTTATATTTAAACTATTTAAAAATATAAGTATATGACTATATGTATCGGTTTATCGTTTGTCTCAATCCTTCTTCTATATTTAAATTACTGAACTGATTTAGACTTAACTAAATTTTGAATTACATAGTAACGAAATCTCAGTTTGGAGCAAATCCGCTAAACCACCGTTGCCCTATATAACTTACTAGCTGATGCCCGCGACTACGTCTGCGCAGGATTAGTAATTCGAGTAGCTTATTATTTCTCCAAGGGCAAAAAATATGGACTCGGTCAAACCCACTTGCTATAATAGTATTATTTGAGTACATTTAAATACTTAGTTAAACAATCAGTAAACAATAATAATAAAATAAAAGTAATCACCATGGAAAAAAACTGTCATTATATTTCATCGCCCTTGGCGGTATTTGTTTTACATTTCATCACCCTCAATAGTCGCCCAACACGTCTAGTATATCGAGCTGACAAATTGACTTGGATGTTGACTAAACTATCAGAAAATTACACAAACTTTGACAGAACTGTCATCATTACAATCTTGGCGTATGCGGAGATCTTATTATTTTGTCTATGCTGCCCAAGCATATTACGCTTTTTCACCTGCTTGGTGATGGATGATGATGAAAAGTATCCTATGTGTTAAACCAGCGCCTCACCTACCTCCATACCAAATTTCATCAAAATTGCCCCAGCCGATTGTGCGTTAATGAGTAACAAAGATCCACACATCCACGCATCTATACATCCATACATCCATACTCACAAATTTCGCGTTTATAATATTAGTAAGAAGTAGGATTTGCTCAAGTGGAATTGTCAGATAACATTGTATCGCACGGCAAGACGTATGGCCAACATAATGCAAGTACCGTGTCCACAGGTAATGCACCGGCGATCTATCATTTATTTCAACGTCAGAAATCCATTACCCGCCGCGAGTAAACTCAGTGCCACTATCTAAGCAAATAAAGTAATGGATTGACGCCAAGCGATACTGTCACGTGGTGTAATAAATTTTAGAAGCGATAGAGCGGGACCGTCACGAAGCGAAGGAAATTTCTTCAATTTCACCTCCGAATACATTTTAAGTAGAGCTGCAGAAGAGGGTTTTGACTTTTTCTCGACACAATTTATTTCGCAGCAATAAATCTGAGTTCAAGGATATATATTTTTATTATAGCTATAGCTTCGCAAGTTTCGAAGACTTCATTTTTATACAATGACGACATTACAATCGAGACATGGTTGCTCGAAGTGTTGAAAGTATAAAACCCTTCAAACACACACATATGCACTATTTTCTTAAAAGCTGTTGGTATCTATCTAATAAACGTAAACTAAATTCAAAAGGAATACGTGATTAAACATCAAACATCTCTTACGGCCCGTCCCAATAATCTATCTATCAGCGGTTTCCCTTACTAGAGTTAGATATTTGACACTATTTGTATGGACGTTATATCAAATTTCTATCGTTAGTAAGGAAAACTGTGGATAGATAGATTATTGGGATCCCCCATTAGTGAGCAGTTATCAACAAACTGTAGATTAACCTAAATCCAAATCAGTACACACAGTCACCGATAGACAGTAAACTATGTCACACTAAAGCTTTAATTACCTAAAGGTGTATCATCATAATCTTACTTCCCCACGCTACCTTAAAAAACCTTTTGAATTCTTGCACACGTCTCATATATTGTCGTCACGGTCATCAGAGACGCTGAAGCTAAAAACGCCTGTACAAAGAACCATTTTTATAACTCCTCATTCACCTTTAAAGCTGCCGTTTGTGGAATAAGGTAGTTGACACAGTCAAAAATAAATTACAATGCAATGTTAAGTTAATTTGGTTGAAGCAAATGACTAAAATAATTTGACAAATTATTTACTATGCATTGGATTTACTTTATACTGAATAAACAAAATGTGTACAAAAGTTTCTAGGAGTCACGTGACCACAAAAGGAAGGAGCAGCGGAAATGATGTCATAAGGGCAAAAACATGATCGTGTCTTATCAATAGATTGAGAATCAAGCAGGTGAAGAAAGCATCCAATAATATTGCTTTAAAACTAAATACATACTAGGTCAAATACAAACTGTTGATCCAGGTTATTGCCGCAACCGTATATAATAAGTTAGTTGTATTTTTTATTCATAATATATTATGGTATTTAAATAATTAAATACCTTAATATTATGAATTAAAAGGGTCTTGACAGATAGACGAACAGACGGACACCAAAGTGATCCGATAAGGGTTTATTTTTCCTTTTGAGGTGGAAGACCCTACATAGAACAAATTATACTGCCAAAATGTATGTTTATTTTTGTAACTGCATAGTTATAACCTTTTTTTCAAGGAGGTAGTTAGAGTCTGCTCTAAGAAATAAGTCAGTCATTTAATTACTGTTTTGTGTAAGTCACGATTCATTGCAAAAATTTGTTAACACGACGAAACAAGAAAGTTTCATTATTTTATACACTTTACTGACACTCTTCACCATTGTGAACATCAAAGGTTAATAATGCACCACTATTACACGTCAAAATTTGATAATAAACACAAAACAAAATAAATTATAATAGTCATTGTTGGTTTTTTCCCGCCATCGTCATGTTCAAGCAAGCAACCTCCAAGCAAGCAAAACGTATTATAATCACAACACTATTTGTTTTTGTCATATACGCCATTGAATAATGTTTAGCGCCAATTTTAAAATTTGAAATGAAAACATCGTTTTTTTAGTTTTGAGTTCTTTAAAAATAAATCTGGATGTGTTTTCGGTATCTTCTGAATAATTTAACATACATTAAATAAGGTCAACCACAAAGGTTAAACAAATTATATCTTTCACTCTAACTATTACTCACTAATTGTATTATAATCATAATGAGTCCATTTTTCTTCCCATTGCTATATGTACATTATTACTTATATGTACAATATAATTTTTATCTAAGATGCCATCGCTTCCAATTTGATTTGAACTGTTTGATTCTTTTCAGAACAATCTGCGAAAGAAACCATATTCCCAAGCTAAAAGTAATCTACGTAATTTATTGGAGTCTAGTTCTTATCAAGAACAGATACGTATTCATAATTTTCTAGGTCTTTCCTTGCAAACGTTTCGCCTGTTCCTGATAGATTTCGTACGTTTCGTATAAAAGGACTTATTTTTACTTCTAAACCTAAAAGCTCTATACAATGGCATATCTTATGCTAAAAACAAAGTAAAGAATAATAAATGTACAAAATTTATGGTTTCTTTAGAAAATTAAGAAAACAATAACATAAAATTTTCTCGAATTCTGCCCAAATGTCCGATCGTACAAGAGAAACATTACTTATTTGTGTTAATAAAATACTTTAGAATAATATAGAAGTAGACTTTGTTCCGAATATAAATTGTAAATATTTCTGAAGAAGATTTTCCGAGAATGAAAGTTAAAGCGGGCTTTGTCAATTTTACTTGTTTCCCTATTTCCACCAGCTCACTCAAACTAAGCTATTTAGATCTAATCTATGTACTCGTATGATAACATTTGTACTAGACTAGAACTTATATATAGTATAGAATTAAAACTGTAGTTACTGTTCATACTGTGTGTAAACTAATTTTGTATCTTTCAGTTTCCCTTTAAACTCTGAAATCAGTAGATGAAAGTATTAAAATGGATTTATGCAAAGTTTTGATTTGTCACAAAACATCTCTGTGTGCATTTTATTTATACGATGGCGCAACAGATGATACAATAGTAACTTGTGTATTGTGTAGTTTATGAGCCTAACCTTTGGGTAGTTTTATCGCAGTTTGTAGATAAAAATGTCAATCGATGCGAAGTTTTGAGATAGATTTTGGGATTTTGGGCAGGGACGTGGATGTTGGTGATAAAAATAAAAGTTCAGTGACGAAACTGTGTGATATATTGGGGACCTTTTTGAAAAGCTTTTTGTCAGGAATCTAAGGTCAGGTTTACTGAAGTGTAAAGAGACGAAATGGTCAAACGTATAAAAAATGATAAAAGTAAGTAACAAAGTAAAAAAGAAAGTAAAAGTAAGTAAGTAAGTCCACATCTCTTGTCCGTCTGACTTTCTCATCTTATAAACAGTATCAATCCATATTCTCAAGCAAGTTTAAGTGAAAAATATCTTCAATGTTCAAAAAAGTGATACATATACAAAACTTTTCAAAAGGCACTGGTAAATCTGAAAATCAGAGCTGAAAACCTTCGAAAAGCCGACAACAAACGCCAGAGGGCGGGCAGGTGTTGATTAAGGCTGCCTGTGACGAGGTCGTCATTATTTTTCTCATTAGCGCAGAGCTGTCGGCGCCGATTAAGATGAGACCGCTAAGGGAGCTTTAGACTGGGCTAGGAATATCTGAAACTATGGTAGAGATGGAGATGATTACATGATACATGGGTTCAAGAAGTTATAGAATCAAAAATGAGTTTTGATTTATCCTACTATCCTACTAATATTATAAACGCGAAAGTTTGTGAGTATGGATGTGTGGGTCTCTGTTACATTTTTCATGCTCAAACGGCGGGGCAAATTTTGATGAAATTTGGTATGAAGGTAGATGAGGCACTGGATTAACACATAGAATACCTTTCATTATCATCCATCACCACGCGGGTGAAAAAGGGTAATATTATTGGGCACAGCGTAGACAAGATACAAGATATCGGCATACGTTAAGATCGTAATTTTCGTAAGTTCTGTCAAAGTTTGTGTCAGTGTCTGATAGCTTAGTCAAAAACACGCATGACAGCTTGATACACGTGCTCGGCGACCGTCGAGGATTATGAAATTTTGATTTATTTTTAATTCATATTATATTTATTACTCATCTATACAGATAAATAAAATTAATGTGTCTGTTTGTAATTACAAATTAACTGCTTTTCACTAAATGCATAATGAAAGTATATACAGTACTTACGTAAAAACACAATTTTTAATTTTTTTGTCTGTTCCGGTTAATCTTTGAAACGGCTGAACCGATTTCAATGTGATTTTCACTGGAGATAGCTAACTGATGTTATGAGGAGTAAGTTAGGCTAATTACAATTTAGAAAAAGTATATAAAAAACTCTCGTCTTTCGGTCTGTTTGTTACCTTATCAGCTGAAGGGATCGTAATCAAATTTGGCAAGGTTATAGATTATATCCCGGGGAAGCACATTTGATACTTTTTATCATCATCATCCATCACCACGCGGGTGAAACCACGGGGCGCAACTAGTATATATATAGGTATATATTGATATATATTCATATGTATGAGTATATATATAATTTGACGGCCCTCATAGCTAAGTTTTAAGCGATCTTGTCTTTAAAGCGTCGAGTCTCAAATTTGATCCCTGGCCCGGGTAAATATTTGTGTAATAAGCACAAATGTTCTCGAGTCTTGGATGTTGTAATGGGCTCACAGAGGTTCCTATTGCAAGGGAGACTGTGTAAACGTTAAAAAAATATCCCTGGTAGAATAGAATTGTGGCTAGGGCTAACTGATGTTAAATATTTTATGAGTATTTTCCTACTAATATTATATACTTCAGCACAAAATCAGAGTGAATGGCATACAGAGAAAGATGTCTCTATCTATTAATGAATCGATATGGACTGATGATGTCGATGATGCTCCCAAAAGACGTTACAACATACAAAATAGAAACAATATACATCTTAAATTAAAAACCTTCTATAATAAGGCTGTATAGTATAGTATAGTATAGTATAGTATAGTATAGTATAGTATAGTATAGTATAGTATAGTATAGTATAGTATAGTATAGTATAGTATAGTATAGTATAGTATAGTATAGTATAGTATAGTATAGTATAGTATAGTATAGTATAGTATAGTATAGTATAGTATAGTATAGTATAGTATATATAATATATATATATATAATATACTATAGTAACCCTATTTGAAAGAAAACCTACCGAACCCTCCATTTTCTTTCAAGCTAAATGGGATAAACGTAATCTATATACAGTAGATATATATAAGTATACTGAAGAGTTTTTTAATCTTATTCCTTCCTCACTATTCCGATCCCGAACTACTCGTTCCGGCCTAGCATTGCATCCGTATACTGTTCAAAACTTCTTACCACGAACCAAAAAGTTTGGCGGTTCGTAACTCTGTCGTGTAAGTAAATTGTGGAATGCTCTGCCGGCGTACGTATTTCCTTGCAGCTATGACCCTGGGTCTTTCAAGCGGGCCTGAAATCATCTCACAGGTCATCATAGGGGTGGCGATTAGTGCAGCTTACGGCTGCACTAATGGTCATTGCTTCTTGATTCCATCTTCGCTTTCCATCAGGCGAGAGGGAGTCTCTTTGATGAACCACTATGAAACAAAAAATAAGACAACAAGCTATCATGTGGAAAACATCCACTGCTTGACGGCCTTTGGCAGTAGTTAATCTCGTTTTTGACCGAAGTTTGATTGTCTTGGAATTCTTGTTTAGTGTTTATTTGCATTATAGTCAAGAATATTTTGCTCCCTATTCAAACTAACCCCACTAACACTGGAAATATAGTTAATGTCTCAGTTTGACGATAGCGAAGTGCAACGCTCCAGGGTTATAAATAACATATTTATAACCTTAATTATAAAATAACAGGGTTATGAATTGTGTATATAGATACGTGTATGTATATGTTATAAAAAGCGCCGAAATAGATCAGGCGTGAAGCTTACCATTATTAAGGAGTAGTCTAATACTTGAAGGAGTAGGTTCTGTTGGTCCAGAGGAGTATCTCGTCTTGTTTTTTCAATGATTATTTACAAAATAGTTTTCGTCTGTGATACATGTGTACTACAATGTACACGTCCCCTTTGCCCTCGTTAAGAACTAGCTGGTGTCCGGGTGAAGCTTTATATTTGCGGACTAATCTGCGGCTCCGTTAATAATGATAAACGAGGGCCGAGATGATACTCCGCTTTTTAAAAACTCAACTTTTTTATAGAAGGAGTAAAAGTATAGTTTGTGAAATTCGAGTGGATGTAATCATACTTTTATATTTTATTAAGGTATTTTGTCTGCATATCTACGACACCTACGGTATGCGAATGTTAGATTGGGCTTGTCCTTACCAGGCTCAGCCTTTATACTGAAGGCAAAATTCTGTATAAGTTGGAAGAAGAGCTGTCGGACGAAGTCGTGGCTGCGTAATATTTGAAGAATGGACCAGAATCGCAAGTGCTGCGCAGCTACCCCACCTCGTTAAAGACCGGGTGAAGTATGCGGAGCTGACTGCCAGCCTTCACTAGTTTGAGAGGCACTGGAAGAAGAAGTTTTTTTCCCGTGTCTGGTTCTCTGAATGTTTGTTTTTCCAGTGGTAGTTTTAGTGTTCCGTGCTCAAAGAACAAATTGGTGACGTAAGTGACGTGTATGTAATAGTATTTTAAGAGCAGTTGTACTCTTTTTGAATGATTCGTCCAGGGTGGTACTTCCACCATACCTTTTTCTACCGTGAAGCAGTAATGTTCGCAATACTGTGTTTTGGTTTGGAGGTCTGGTTGCCGGCGAAATTACAGGCACATACATGAGACTTAAAACTTAATGTCTCAGGTTACGGGCGCAGTGCAGTTCGTCACATGTGAGGTTGCGTCTGTACTAGGCAGATGTTACCACTTAATATCAGGTGGGCCTCGTGCGTGTACCGCCTCCTAATAACATAAAAAACTCGTTTACTAAATTAGTTCTAAGAATTCATATTTTGGCAAAATGTTGACAAATAACTTATCATTGAATAACGAAATCATTTTTTTATTTTGGTACATGTAAAAGTGAAACCCGATGGACCGCTATTGGAATTTTCAACTGAGTGCTTCCGTTATTCGGAGGTACATCAAGCCATCGCACTTAGTTCCGGTTATTAGTACAACAGGATGTGTCTGAGGCTTTCGGGAGGTCTGAAAACATCAACACTAGAGCTAGCCACTAATATATCCATCACGCCACACTAAGCCTGCGCGGTAGATTATGACTCATTACCTCTCTGAGAGGAAGGCTCGATTACAAGAAGTGAGAAAGTAATAAGCTGATTCATTTTTATTGCGTACCTACACTATATTAGCGGCCGACGACATTATTAACCCGAGTTCAAATATTTCCGACGTGGGACAGGCGGTAAGAAACCAGATATTACTCGTATATGTACCTTAGTTCCTTACGAGACTCGCCTTTACAGTTTGAGACCTTTGAATAGGTGTCAGTGCAAGTAATAAGAAATGGTCTGTTTTATTACTTTTAAGGCGTATGACTTTGTCATCCGGGCTGCTTCGTGTGTCAAGCAATAAACTGTGCCTTTCAGTATATATACCATTAGACAATAATTGATATCGACAAACTAAATGAATTTTTAAATACTGTGTTTATCTGTATATATAGAATTTTATTTTATTAGTTATGTCACATGGATAGAAATAGTATATTATGCAATCAGTGATTATAGGACAGAATTAAAGCTAGGGTCATAGATAAATCACGAGTAAGTGAAGTATTCTAAGGACTGAATCACGACTACAGGCAGTTATCCGTGAGGATTGAATCATAAGCGTAGCGAGTTATTCAAGCGTTAGAATCCTAAGCGATGCGAGTGATTCATGGCCCTCGATATAAATCCGTTTTATTCAAGAGTTGCATACTATACTTTATACCATGACTACGAGAAAAAGAAAATGACGAAAAAAGATAGATTAAATTAATTAAAATGCACATTAAAATTGGAACAATTACAAAACAAGAGTAATCCACTTATTATTATTATATTTTTCTACCGACATCCAAAAAAGGAGGAGGTACGCAATTCGACTGTACATTTTTTTTGTATGTTTGTTACCTCATAACTTTCGATTGATGGACCGATTCTCAAAATTATTTTTTTAGTTGAAAGCTAGTGCTTCCGGTGTAGTTCCATTTTAATTTCATCAAATTAGGCACAGTAGTTTTTGAGTTACACTCCAATAACTGAATAACTTGTTTCGGTAGTGACAGCAATTAATTAAAAAACTAAAATAAATATTTATTAATCAACTCCCGATCTCATTCTTGCGTCTCGAAAACTTCTCGTAGCCGATTTTGGTAAAACTAAAAGAACCTATAGGTTTTTAATGTAACTATGAATAAAATGAAATATATTTTTTCAGACTCACACAATTTTATATAAAACCATAACATATATACTAAATTCAAAATTAAAACATACACATGAGTTTCATAAAAAAAATTACTATATCTATAGTTCTTTTAGCATAAGTATATAATGAAGTTTCTTTCGGCCTATTGTGAACTGCTGTGCGATTTTGTAATAATTCGTCGATGCGCTCGTCGACGAGCTCACCGATGTCGAATACTTAATCGGCCTTATTAATAAACTTGGCTTACACACGGAGTAGTTAAAACATCTATCTGTCAATTTTTCGCTTGCAGTAAATGTCACGCGTGAAAGCAAGACAAAGCATGTTACGCCTAATCTATGTTTACGCAACGTTTATTAATAAAGGCCAATGGGAATACGGCCTTTGTACACAAGGTTGTTCTTCCAACGTTTCTTGTCATCTCGTCATTTGTTTCACGGATGTTGTCAAAGATGCATCGATGATTGCGCTTAGAGAATCGCCTGGCTGAATAATCATACTGGTGGTATTAAGTAATAAAGAACTAAATAAAATTTATTTAGACCTATATATGTCTATATTATTAGTACAAATACACAATAGTCTTACATCTAAGTTAGTAACAAGTACAATTTGAAAAATTGAATACCGACTTTGATTCTATTCTTCAGTTATTGTAGTGTAACTCAAAAATTACTGCACCGAGTTTGATGAAATTTAAATTAAAAACCACACGGGCAGCACCAACTTTCAAACAAAAAAAGAATTTTGTGAATCGGCTCACTCTATCGAAAGTCATGAGGTAACAAACATGAAAAAAAAATATTTTAAAATTTAAGATAGCGGTTAACATTATTAAATTACTGACATATATAGCATTTCATACAATAATTATTAATTAAATCAAAAACGAGTAACTACAGTATCTACTGTATTGGAGTACTAATAACAATAATAAATTTGAAAGTTAATCAGCAAAACAGCTGAACGGATTTGAATGAAATTTGGTAGATAGATAGATGAGACTCTGTGGATTAACACTTAATACGATACTTTTCATGATCATCCATCACCACGGGGGCAAAACCGCGGGGCGCAGCTAGTTAGAATAACTACAAGTACCCCTGTGACATACAAACTTTTTTTAAGGACCAACTAACAGTTTAACAATATAAATTATATATAGAGGTGTAAATTATAAGTTACAATAAATATGAGACCAATTTCATTGATCACAATCGTAAAGAAGTTTGATGAGGTCAGTTATAGACGTGTAAAAAGTATTAATTAATTATTCAAGAAGCTAGAGTATAATATGGTAAGAATGGTAAGTATGATATCATAATCAGCCCATTTTGTACCCACTGCCTGCCTTCCTCTCAGAGAGCGGAGTTGGGTCACAATCCACTATGGTGGATAGGTTAGTGGCAAACCCATGTCAAAGTTTTCAGGCCGCCCGAAGGCCTTCGACAAAGCCTAAAGACTGTTGTCCTAAAACAAACAACCAGGACTGACGGCTTAACGTGCCCTCCGAAGCACGGGGACTCAAGCCTTCCTCTTCAGAGAGAGGAGTTGGGCCATAAACCACCACGCGGATCCAGTGCGGCTTGGTGGATAGGTTAGTGGCCAACGCATGTCGAAGTTTTCAGGCCGCCGCCCGAAGGCCTTCGACATAGCCTAACGACTGTTGTCTTAAGACAAACAACCGGCACCGATGACTTAACGTGCCCTTCGAAGCACGGAAGCGCTCAGTTGAATAATGCCCTTAGCGGTCGCCCATCCAAGTACTGACTGCAGCAAGTGTTGCTTAACTAGTTGATCGGTTACGATCGCCAAGTCAAGCTCCTACGAGCGCTACAGTAAGTATGATATACAAAAATATGAATATGCAGTAACATCATAAGCTCGTTTTACATTTTTGGAGAATAGTAAACAATAATTGAAACCTCTAAATAATGTAAATTCGTTTTGTTAACAGCTGTATTTTTATCACTTGATCCATTCCCAAATCCAAGCAGGCGTAGCAACGGGCCGACCTCACCGAATCCCGTCGGTAAATCTCGTAAAAAGGATTCTCTCCTTGTATCCACCTCGATTTACAGCCGCAACATTGCGTCCTGTGTTCTTTACGCAGTGATTTTTATCTGAAAGTAGTTTGTGTCTATGTTAGAGTATGGCCAGTCAATTTGTAAGGCGACCAGAATAAAACATATAGTATTACTTACTGCGTGGTCACTTTCCGCTCGTACAATCCACGTCTTCGTAACCGTAGCCTGGAAGTCAGTGTGGGAGTTGTCCCACACTCAATTCTACTTTTTTTTCACTTCCAGTATACAGATCCAGTTTTCAATAATAATCGATGTTTTTTGGCTCGTATCAATCGTCACACAAATCCGTTACTAGCTGAGCCCCGCGGTAACACTCGCATGGTGATTGGTGATGATCATGATTATATTAAAAGTATTCTATGTGATAATCCAGCGCCTCATCTACCACTATAGCAAATTTCATCAAAATTTAAACTGTCGTTTGAGCGTCAATGAGTAACAAACATACAGACAAACTCGCGTTTATATTAGTAGGATAAAAGAAAAAATGCTCCTAAGACTAAACCTGCTAGACAACGGAAAATAGTATGCTGCATGTAAAAAGG
Source organism: Selenia dentaria (assembly GCA_917880725.1). Taxonomy (NCBI): domain Eukaryota; kingdom Metazoa; phylum Arthropoda; class Insecta; order Lepidoptera; family Geometridae; genus Selenia; species Selenia dentaria. The sequence goes on along the minus strand of OU862888.1, from coordinate 29,784,123 downwards.
TCAGACGAATTGAAAAACAGTGTCATCAAAATTAAGAAAAAGATCCTAGACTAATCAAAAGGCTCAAAGGTTGGCGTAAATGGCGATGATCAAGATACGATGGTACCCTAGAGAACGTAAAAGGAAAAGAAGAAAGAAGAACCGCATGAAATGTGGGATGATGATGATGATGAAGTAGCGGTAGTGATGTGGCACAGAGTAGCAGAAAGATTGGAATGAAAAACGTTGGAGAAGGGCTTTGATGACTGGCAAACAGATCTGTAGGTGATAAGCAAAAATTACTTGACTACTAAATTTGAATATTTTACGAGTGGAATATGTTACGTAATGATTTCAAATCGCGTGCGTTCTATGGAATGACGGGTGTACTTGCAGAGTACAATTACTGTCAAACAACCTCGTTCATTCGAACCGCTTTTCAACGTAATAGGGCCAATAATGAAAATGGGAATGAAGTGACATTTCATTTTCAGTTAAAATAGAAAATACGGCTGCTGCCTACCTAACTTAACACGTATCGCGATTGCTTTGAATAATTTATATATCGTGGGATGACAAGTAAAACTCATTATTTGCACTTGTAGTTAATCAGAGATAATGAGGTTTTAAACTTATTTTGTTACTATTTAATAAATTGTTTTTATCTTCTTTGAATTTGTGTTGACTATTAGAATAACGGATATCTTACAAAACCTTAAATAGTTTTTATTTAAAAAGGTTAAATTTTATTAGTCATCTATAAATATGTACTTAAAGAGTTTTACGTGCCTTTGAGTATACTCATGTATAGGTATATAATGAAACAATAAATGATTATTGTATTAAAAAAAGACATTTATTATTTTAATTTTCATCACTTTCATCACTATCGTTAGGGTTCTGGCAAGCAATCCAAGCCACCACTTGATGATGGCAAACTTTTGTACCATGGAATCAGTTCTTGTATTTGACCAGCATTGCACAGTTTTATAAGGTCTCCTTTATTTGATTTTTCTGCAGAAAAAAATTTGATAAGCTGGATTCAGCTGCACAGTCTGTGTACGTCGGCGTCCCCTTCCTGCAAAAATCTCTTGTATGATCATACCTATAAAATAAAGTGCCAGGAAACTTTTTCTCAACTTTAATGCCAAATTTTTTGCCAAGACACCTTACTTCGCTCTTTATCTTTATTTCGATTTTAATTGTAGATGCAGCCAATTCCTACAGGTAATTAAAATCTTTGTTAGTTTAGTAGTTTTATTGTCATATTTATTAGAAATTTTCTCCGATCACTTCCGAACTTATTTAAAGTTCTATGACTGAGAGTTATTTATGTGCACAGCGATGAGCTGTAACTTATAAGGAACTTTTAAGCATTTTAAGGCATCATACCACACACTGACAATCAAAAGAGGTTATCTTCAAACGATTGGTCGACATTGGTGTATAATACACATTTTTTTCAATTCTGTATTTTGTATAAAATAGTGGGAAACACCCTTAGTTCTCACGAAAATATTGTCATGAAAAATTAAGTGTTTATTTAAATAATACCAAGGAGGATTTGTATAATAGTGTTTTGATAGGCACCACCGCAGTGCCAGAATTTCTTCCTCAAAGCTTTAGTGTAAAAACAATACTGTGTGAAGGTTGACAAGGACTGGATTTACTGGGCAAATGAGCCTGGATAGCTAACTTTTGGGGTGATACTCGTACTTTGGCGCGCAGATTAGATTAGATATTTAAAATTTGCAATGTCAAGGGCAGGTGTGGCGCATTGTCATCAGGCAAACGAGTTGCTTGGTTTATTACTTTATAGTTCAATATGAATAATAATAATATCATAGGTTTTATAGGACGTAGTTCCCGAGAGATTGCAATATCCTTATTCCAAGCGAGTTAAATTACAGACACTCCGTACTATGGTGGCACACGTGATGAGAGAAGTGTAAACACTTGTCAATATATTGCGAATTTAACTGAAAAATAATTTATGCGTTTGTGAAATAGTTTAAGCTGGCAACATCTACTAAGTTAGCTATGACCTGTGACAGGAACTAACAGCCCATCGTAGAACTTCCCGCCATTGGAGAATAACGTTGGTTGGTTCGGGTTGCGTTTGGCTGAAGGAAACGTCACAACAAAAAGTAAAATGGCGCGGGAACAGGAGTCAGTGACACATTCTGGCACCGGCTTCGAGAGAAGCAGCACTAACTAGGACCTTTATTGTTTGTACTTAGACATACTAGCTAAAGTTAACAAAAAGTAAACTTGCAACTTTGGTTTTTATTCGACCTCCGTGAATCTGGAGATAGTGAAGGTATAGCGTCAAAAAATAATAATAATATTAAAAAAACAATAAAAAGAAAAATACTACTTATCCGAAGATGGAATTCGAACCCGCGTCTTTCTTCTTCTTGTTATTATTAGACAGTACCAGCACGAGGCCCATCTATCTGGTGTTAAATGGTAAATCATATGTTACGAAATGCACTGCGCCCGTAACCCCAATACATTAGGTTGAAAAGTCTTATTTGCCTGTAATTTCGCTGGCAACCATACCCTGCAACCAAATTATAGTGTTGTGAATATTTCTGCTGCACGGTAGGTATAGGGTACTTATGGTAGTTTCCCCATACGAACTCATTCACAAAGAGTTCTGCTGCTCTTATATAAATTGTCTCATTTTCTACCGACTACAAAAAAGGAGGAGTTACTCAAATTCGGCTGGATGTTTTTTTTAATGTTTGTTACCTCATAACTTTCGACTGGGAAACCGATTCTCAAAATTCTTTTTTTGTTTGAAATCTGGTGCTTTCCCGTGTGCTCCCATTTAAATTCGATCCAGTAGTTATTATATTATACATTCCAATCCCTCCTCCTAGCGTCGTTTTCCTCATTGCTGTAGGTCGTGACCCCTTCCACGGATCACCTTCTGCCGAACGAAGTCTTTCCACCTTGACCTATCTTCAGCAGCGTGTATCCCACTATGGACTTTACTGTCAAGTGCGGTACGAATTTGGTACGATCCGCACATTGGACTTCTTCCCCTCGGTCCTTTGCCTTCCAACTTGCCTGGATGACAAGTTTCTCTAGGTTGTCGCTTGGTAGTTTAAATTGCAGAATTTGATTTCTCTAAACAGGACTTCAAAATCATACAATATAAATACTAGGTACATTATGATATTGTAAAGTGGAAATGTAAGAACGTATTGGCCAACAAGTACTTTGGTATTGGTTTGACAATAGGTACCTACTACCTACATATCATACATCCTAATATGTATTATGTGCGACAAACATCGATTATTGCATGAAATGGAACGTGCATGTAAATGGAAACAACGGTCTCATGAATCTCCAACCTAACTCAAAAATGTAATGATTTCAGCTATCGTTTTAAATAATTAATGGTCCGTGTTAAAATTAGATAATTAAATTATGTATTATGTTTAGTCATCTTCCCGACCTCGACCGTAGATAACTCGCTCCAGGGGTCGAGATATATTATCATTTTGTAATGTCTTACCGCAGAGCAGAGGTACGAAGTAATAATAAATTTCTTCGGTTTAGCCACGAGTGTGAGATACACCTTTCGCTTTTAGCACACATAGAGTAACTTTGGCCACATAGTTCAACTTTGAAATTATAAGAAAAATAGTTAATAACACTGGTCGGGCCAGCATGCAAGGATAAAAGTGTTTCGCCGCTCTTAGGCGACATGAATTGAGCTCTATATGATATGCCAAATGACTGTTCACCGAACGGTATCCATTATCGAAAATACCTTTTGTCGATTGGCGGCTTGACAAAAAAACCATTCATCGAATTTGTAAGGACGCGAAAATCGCTTATGGTGGGTGTGGTCCGTTTTTTGACTAACCCGTTGGCCTAGTTGGTCAATGATACTTTCGAAGTGAAGGGTTGGAGGTTAGGCAAGGCAGAGCGCAAACGTGGACACTTTTGTGTCTTGCGTCGGATACAAGCTACCGATCAATATTTGATTTTTATAGAACCAGAATGAAATCATCCTGCCCCTGCGCATACGTAAACATTTTTTGTGTTCAGTTGCGTCCACTTCACACATACTCATTGACGATCAAAAAGTGTTCGGTGTCGGTAACTGGAAACCAAAAGTCGTCAGTTGAAGACACAAGTAACATTAACAAATTTCTTTACAATTGTACTGAGCTGCGCAAACGGACGAGTTGCATCGGTGTCCGTCTCCTGTGTGCGACACAAGCCCTACACACATTGGATGGCGCACAGCGTGGGTGGCGCATGGGCAGGGCTAAAAATTGTCGGCGTCGATGACGTATACGACGATGTATAATCAATACAACCAGCGAAGATAATGTTTCTTCATCGATGTCCATCGTGAGACTAACGGAAAACAAGCAACGAATTTTACCAGTGACCAGTAGTAACAACGGGCGACCGTATCCGATCACCGCTACAGGGGACAGCACACTACAGTTCCCTGTGATGGTGTGCCGTGTCGGCAACAAGAAGTGTCTACGTTTGCTCAGCGCCTTAGTTATATCTCTGGCCAGCGCAAATGTTTTCGCCTGATTGGTTTCATTATTTTTTTAATCAATGTATAGTAGAAACTTGATTCTTTCAATGGACCAATTTATACTTTACTGCGTTTTCAGTTTTGAATTTAAAGTAAGTCACAGAACGTATACGGTATTTGATAACTATTGCTGAATACATGCGGCTTTATAATTAAAGGTATAATAAAGAATAATTAAGCGAGTTTGTTGCGGAAAGAGCTCGCCTACAAAGTACCAAGTATACATGATTTGTTGTCCCATTTTGTTCTCTTTATTTACAGCGGACCTATCGGAACATATAAAAGCTTGCAATTACCATCTGTATGCGGATGATACACAAATTTATCATAGTTTTGAACCAGAGCATACCAGGGATGCCATACAACGTATAAACGAAGACTTAAATGAAATCTACGAATGGGCTCAGCGCAACTCCTTGGTTTTAAATGCATTGAAATCCAAATTTATGATTTTAGGTACTAAAACGCAAATCAGTAACGTCCTTCGTAATGATCCTAGGCTTGCAATTAATTTTACACAAATACCTTTGGAAACAGAGGTAAGGAATTTAGGGATGATAATGGATAGTGCACTAAGATATGAGAAACATGTGAACGATAAAATAAAGAATGCATTTTACAAATTAAAAGTTTTATATCCCATAAGAAAATACATTTCTGAAGAGGTAAGAGGTTTACTTTGTGACCATTTAGTGCTCTCTCCATTTAATTACTGCAGTGCCGTATATGGACCGAGAATATGGATTAATCTGTCCGAATCAGCAAGACTCATTCGAGTTAAGTTTCATTCATAAATCTATTGTTATTTTTTGCGCTGATGCGGACGGGTTAAGACGGAAAACGCAATTCAACGTGTTCAAAACGCATGCGCGCGTTTTTGTTTTAACATACCCAGGAGAGATCATGTCACGCCTTATTTAGTAAAAAAAAATATTCTGAATATGAAGTCACGCAGAGAACTTCATCTTGCGTGTGTTACCCAAAAAGTGCTCTACAACAAAAAACCGGAATATTTATTCGAAAAATTCTCATGGTCGAAAGATATTCATCAGGCTTATACTCGTTCTAAGCACAGTAACACATTGGCTATCCCATTGTTCAAAAAACCAGGTTTTAAGGGTTGCTTCAAGTTAAGAGCGGCTAAAATTTGGAACGATCTGCCGCCACCTTTACGAACAATACGATGTAGTGTAATATTCAAGACACGGGTTAAATTAAATTTGTTAGTCCGCCAAAGACATAACTTCGAGGCAACCTTTAGAATCCACAGTTCACACCATAGATTAGTCTAAGCATAGTAAGCAAACACATACACACACGCACATACACACACAGCACACACAAAAATTCCCCACCACACATCTACTTACACATTAAAAAAACTGGCATCGGCTCCCACATTGTTGTTATTTGCGCAAGTTAATATATATATATATTTACCGTTCCACAAAAAGTATTTAAAGTATAGATCGCATTATTATTTTCAATTAATGTATTATTATTTGTTATGTTATTTAATCTATCGTATAGGAAAAAGTCCTACTAATAGATTGCTGTTTTGTCTGTGGTTTATTAAGGTTTATTGGTAATTCTTGAACTCGCTTTTTTATACTCTTTTTTTTCGGCGAACATCTTAGCCCGAGTTCAGGAATCCACTGAAAATCAGTGTTATGGTAGCTCCTTGACTGGTGTGGCCATAACTCAAACTGAGTGTATTCCTTTTGCTATAAGTTGTATATTGTTTGTAAGAAATTGTATGTCATTTATTTTATTTTCTGTAGCAATAAATTATTATTCTATTCTATTCTATTCTATTCTATGATAATTTAAATAGACCAATAGAGTTATTTTTGCACAAACGTATTGATTTCCACAGAAAATATAAATAGCTTTGGTACGACAAAAACACGGGCCACGTGCGCAGCCACTACTATTTGTATTTGGGTCTCGTCGTGTCTAAAATGCCAATGAACAAAATAAACTGATCACTGTATAAACTTATTAGTTGTATAGGGCTATAAGAAGTTATTTAGTAGTAGGTAGACTTAGCCCTTGGGTCTGCTAACGCTTTTATGAACCATGTACACGTCATATTATTTCACTTAAGTTTTAAAACGATGTTCTGCGTGTTTGTTTTGTTTCTGGAGATTTGCAATAACTTACGTAATGACATTCAAACCATCTTCACACTTACCTACATAACATTTTAAAGACAACATACCAGATCGTCACGCCTTTATTATTATATCATCGATGGGGTAAAAAGCGGTGTTTTAAACAACTACGTTTAGTCAGATGTTTTTGTGTGAGCCTATTGCTATCTACGGGCACAGTTCCAAATTCTAGATATATGTTGCGAATTTCCTTGACCAGAAAGACCTAATAACTGTCCGACCCGAACATCGAACCATAGTGGTAGAAGCGGTGCTTTGAATCTCGAGGTCCAGGAGACCAACAGGACCTCGAGATTTCAAAGCGGCGCTTCTATCACTATAAAGACCACGCGAGGGAAGCCGCTGGTGGGTCGGTTAGAGTAATAAAAAATACATTTTTGCAACGTTCAAACTTATCATGACCTTTTAACTCGATAAGCCTTAATGAAACCATTCCTTAAGTTATTTCAAGCAGAAAGTAGTTAGTTTTTCGATTAATAGAGAACAATCTGCAAATACTATGGAACCTATACCATAAGAATGCATAATCTTAGTCCACTTTGTATAGTAACCGACCAGAGTACATCCAGCATGTACCGACGCGCTCTTGGCAAGTTATTCGTAATCTCATTATTAAATACCACTGCCGGACAACCTGCCACATAGGCACCAGACTAATGACCTGCATAACCAAACGCTTTGGAGGGTTACGTCCAGCTACGAGGACTTATATAACTTATAATTTTAAAATTATTAAGGACTGTTTAAAATAACTACTCTATAATCCATCAAAGGGCGTTGGTCATCATAGGGCCAGACATAATAGAAATTTCATTGTTATAATATAACGACTCTTGAAGGGATATAAAGCAGTGATAGCCCAGGGGAAGTGAAGACTGGAAAAAACATCGTGAGACACAGCGTTACACAGCAAATAGGGCTTTCTTGTGCCCTTTTATGGCTAGCACATACCCTTGATTCTGAAAGAAATTCGCTAAGCGACTTGTTTCGGCGGTGCAAAGGCCTAGTATGTTTTAGTTTTTGACCTATTCATCACTGAACATCAACTGAAACTACGAAATGTGAGTATAATTTTGCCTTATATATACCCAAGGCCAGGCGGTTCTATATACGTATAACACGAGTAGATATAGTCCCGTTCACTCGTATAAAGGTGTCAGTCATAAATGAAGTTTTATTCAACACCGAGAGGAATATGTAATGCTCAGTTACGACATTACCAGACGGAGATGGAATAATAACACTTTTGATAGAGTGGGACCTGACCTTGGAGTTATACGACATATTACATAAGTAAAATAAGAGTTGTTGAATGTTCTTATTTTATTATGAAATTATGTTTGAATAATAAACAACTACTGTGTATTTACGATAATACTCGTAGTAGTTGCTTATTATGCAACTGAAACGAGGCACATGCTATGTCATATAGTCCAGTCAAATTAGGCGATATTTTGCAAAAGAGTGAAAATAGTCCGCGACAGTGAGTTTTTATTTTATTATAATGTAATATGCATTTCATACCACCTCCTCGAAAATGTCCAATTATATATCACGCAATCTCTTCCTTAACGCAAGGCATTACATACGGGGGGCTGTAAAGTTGTATGAAACTCCCTGGGGAGTAAAGTGGTTTGAATTTGGAACATTAGCTGTAGGAAAACTCAGAGTACGTAGACAGCATACAGAAAAAAAAAAAGAAAAAAGGCGGGATTGTATTATTAGTAGTGCGTTCGAATAGGCCTAAGTTGGCGAAAATAGTTGGCGCTAAAAACGCTCACAAGGGCGTTCGAATTGGGAATCTATGGGTGAAAATGTCGTTTATGGCTCTTTATGCTCAGCGTTCGAAAAGCTAAAAAACGAGTTATTATTGCCACTAAAATTGGGCTTTACGAACGCTTTAACAAAAGAGTCAACAATAGCAACGCCACCAATGCCCTCATTGCTAAACGAACCTAAGGAGTGTGATTGTTGTGCGCCGCGTTGCTATGGGTTACGTGCACGGTCCGCTGACGCTCTGCGCATTCAAGGTCGTAGTTGAAGTTACGTGTTGCGATCGGTGCTAGGTATTATCATAGATTAGAGTATGGGTAATATATTCATCTATGTTTTGGTGTTTGGTGTTATTCAACTTTCATAAAATTTTATTATTTTCAACGTGGTGCATGTAACTGTAACGAAATATCGGGTGCTCCAAAAGCAACTAAATCGTAAGTACTAATTATAACTTAGTTAACAACCGCGAAAGTCTAAAACAGTGTTTTCCATAATAAGTTCCTTCTAAAGATATTATTGTCTCTGTCCCTCTGTAACGGGACAAATGTGTCCAATTTGAAGTCAAAGTCAAAATCATTTATTCAATTTAGGCATCAAAGACGCACTTATTACTTTGAATATTAACTATTAATGTATTTTACTTTTAACGAAATAACTGCTATTTTAAATCTCTGAGTTTTTATTGTCTCGCAGTAGGTATGAAAAGTAGAGTACGCACCTCGAGGATAAAGCCTGTCTTCGTCTTGGGCGGCTTTAACCCCTCGCTTCACTCAGGACTCTACATAACTCCCTCGCTTCGCTCGGGAATTAACCCAAGGGTCCCCGTTGCACTCAGGGTTCAATATACCGCCCATGACGTAAGACACTGCTTTACTCCCTTGGTGCATAATCTACTATTAAGAATCATGCCTCACTTAATCCCTACCGGAAGAGGGTTAAATCGAGTATAATTACATAACTTCATGCTGGAAAGAGTCGCGATTGCTATATTTTAAATTTTACTTAAAGTATTATAATCTACTTTTTTACTTAGTATTTTTCAACCAACTTTTAAAAACAGGAGTATTTTATCAAGTTGAGGTGTATATTTTTTCTATGTATATTATCACGAAAAAAAATTTTGTCGAGTAATCCGATTCTTAGTTCTTTTTTTTGATTGGTAGAGTATATATATACGTCTGAGGTAGTGCTATAAAAATATTATCAAATTGTTCGGACTACCTTGGATGTATACTCTACCAAACAAACAAAAATGTTTAAAATCGGACTACTCTGTAAAAAGTTATGCGTATGATATAAAAAAAATGTTCACGTCGACTTGATAAAATACTCCTGTTTTTGGAATTTGGTTGAAAAGATTATGATCTGTAACTTGCACATTGGTGCAAATTTATCTAAACGTTTATGATGCTTATAAATACCTAATTTTAAGTTTGCACTTATGTAAGAATTTTCCTAGAGCCTCAAAAAACAATGACTAATATTCTGTATATCGCACGACTTTTTTCACAATACATTAAAGAAGCCTATATTCATAAATACAATAAACTATTCCAACTTCTTTGAATTCTTCTAACGGCCTGTGAAAGATTATACCTAATATTTAACATGGTTCCGTAGTTGCTAGAAACGGTGCAAACCGGGGAGAGAGTCGGAGTTATTTCCATACTTTATCCTAATTTGACTGGACTAATACGAGTGGTTCTTTTTATTGTTATATTTGGTGATTTATAAACATGCTAATAGATCGCTAGATCTTAGTAGCGGGTTGGATTATCCAGCGGCATCTTTAAGCCCGTAACTGGCAATACATCAATCCGCAACAATCAGTACTCAGCTGTCACTCAAGCTGATCAGACAGTTTTCACCGCTTATAAAACTGCCGCGCGTGCGCATCTTATTAGGTATAGACATTAACCCCAATAACTTCATAAACTCTTCGTGAAGCTGTGCAAATTATATAAGAACTTGTGAGGTGATACTGAAAGGAAGGAACACGCCGACCGCCAGGATCGCTGGGTCCTTCAGGACTCGCGACGGATACCTGCTGAAGGCGATACATTGGTATGTACAATCACCTGTATTTCAGTATTTAGATCTAAACCTCTGGCCTTCCGACACACAGCTTCCCCTCGTCATTGTCAACCCAAAAATATTATAATACAATCATAGATCCAGCAACCGCATGGTGAAAATTTATTATTTTCGTTAAATAACTTATAATTTCCACCATTTCATGGTCCTTCGATATCCAGATTTTAATTGTATTCAATAATAATATATATTCATCATCTACTATATCATTCCGCATTAAAATCCGCATTTTATAAAAGTTATTCGACTCGACATATACCGCCATTTTGTGTGTGCAGCGCGCATAGTTTACACATTTCGCTAATATAAACCAAAGTTATTGAGTACTCCTTTGGTAACCGCTTTATTTACTTATTATTTATTAAGAATCTAATGGATATTTAATTACTTATCCCGGTTTTATTACACCGCTTTCCAACAATTTCGCTATCTCTGTAATAGTAATCTGCCCGCATTTATTTATTGTATTTATTCTTGTCGAATCGTCCCCTCTAACCGACAATAATGGCTTCTTCCAATGAACAAAAAATTAAAATATTAGAATGCCAACGTCAAGTATTTTTCGAACGGATGCAACAGATTTACGATATGTCACGCAAAGTAGACGATCCTAGTGAGTTAGAAAATTTCCTTTGTTCCGTCGAAACTGTTGACGAGATTCGTAACAGCTTTCAACAATGTATAAAGGATATTAGTGCGCTTATGTTGAGAATTGACTCTAAATCCGAACCTGATTTTAACCAATGGCTAGCGTTTGAAGATTTATTTTGCCGTGTCAAACGCAAACACGCTCAGGTGGACCCTAAATTGAGACAACCCATGCCTAAACAGAACGAAGATAATGCAGATAAGCCGTCATGCACTGTGAAATTGGCTCGCATCGATATTCCCGAGTTTGACGGAAACTCAAAGGATTGGCCGCTCTTCTACGCAACGTTCCAAAACGCTGTTCATTTAAATACATCACTTAATGACACCGAACGTATGTACTACCTAGCCAGTAAACTTACTGGAAAGGCGAAATCGGTATACGCCGGCTTTGTCCCGTCCGCGGACAACTACGCCACGATATATAACGCGCTTATAGATAGGTATCAAGATAAACGCAGCCTAGCCATTACGTACTTGGAACAGATGATTTCATTGAAACCAGTTCTATCCGCTACCGCAAATAACTTAGAAGCTTTAATCGATCAATTTTCAAACTCTTATCTCGCGTTAACTAATTTAAAATTAAATGATTTAACTGACTTCATTATGTCATACACGCTATTACAACGCCTAGATAAAGAAACCGCTCGACTATTTGAAATGGAAAACCGGACCAAAGAGATACCTACTCTCGACAGTCTTACTTGTTTTGTTCGCGATCGCATCAAAGTATTATCTCGCACCGGTGATAACACCAATGCCGTGACCTATTCCGCAAAATGCAATAAAAATATATCTAATAGTAGTAGCTCTAAGAATAACGCACGGTCCTTTGTTGTAAACAATAACAAAGTCAGCTGTTCACTATGTGACAAATCGGATCATGATCGCCTGTATTCCTGTGCGAAATTTAAATCGCTCACTCCGCGCGAACGTTATAATTACATTAAAAAACTTCGCGCGTGCGTAAATTGTCTAAGTTTACAACATACTACGAATTCTTGTAAGTCAACCTCTTCTTGTAAGCAATGTGGGTCCAAATTTCACCACAGCCTCCTGCATTTTCTGGTACCAAACACGTCTCACGTTGATCCGTCGACGTCAACGTACTCACGCGATACCTTATCAAATAGTCTAGAAGCTACTGGACAGAAAAATTCCGCGTCTCCAAACTTGGTTTCTGATAGACCAGCAGACCATGCAGCTCCCTTTTGCAGCATGAGTGCCAGTAAGAAAAATCCGCATAAACCTCACGGTGTTCTATTAGGTACCGCCCTAGCCAATGTGAAGTGCAGGGACGGGTCGATCGCTCGAGTTAGGATTTTAATTGACCCCGGATCACAGAACCATTTCGTAACTCGCCGTGTTTGTAAACGATTAGGCATTCGCATCTTTAATGATTGTACGGATCGATCAGTAAATGGAATAGGCAACAGTTCCCAGACTATTTCCGGCATCACAAACATAACATTGCATTCTGATTACGATAAAAACCTTAGCTTGCAGATTCAACCGCTAGTAATTAAAACGATCTCAGGTAATTTGCCTACCTACGAGTTTAATATTTCGTCATTGACCTGCCTAGACCACATTCAACTCGCTGACCCGCAGTTTTACGTTCCCGCGGATATTGATATTCTCTTAGGCGCAGAAGTTTTTATGGAGATATTAAGACCTGGGAGAATACTAGGACCGCCGGGTAAACCTGACATTTTGGAATCCGCTTTCGGTCACTTAGTTATCGGATCTATAGCCGCACTACCTTGTCACAATGACAACTCGCCGCGTAATGACTGCAGTCAGACCTTTTTCACATCGAGTGATGAGTCGATTGAGTCGTTAGTATCAAATTTTTTGCAAATTGAGTCCGTGCCCTCGGTGACACATATGTCTAAGGCTGATCGAGCATGCGAAGATTTTTACGTGTCAAATACACACCGCGATAATGAGTCAGGACGATACGTTACCGCTCTGCCTTTCTCGCAACCAACCTGTTTGTTAGGAGATTCTATGACGACTGCCTCCCGCCGCTTTGCTAGTCTCGAACGCCGATTTCAGACGAACCCCGCTTTAAAAACCGAATGTGATAACGTGATGAGAGACTATCTTGAACGTCAAATCCTTTCGCCCGCTCCCGCTTCAACTATAAACGACGATCATTTTGTAATACCGCATCACCCGATTACGAGGCCGGACAAACCGGTCCGCATTGTTTTGAACGCCAGTCAGAAGTGCATAGATACTAACGTTTCGCTGAACGATTGTTTACATTCTGGAGCGAATTTACAAGCCGATCTTACCGCGATTATTTTAAAGTTTCGTTTGTTTCCTGTGGCTTTGACCGCGGATATCAAGCAAATGTTTTTAGGTATCGGGATTCGCGAGGAAGACCGCCGTTTCTTGAACGTGCTGTACAAATTTGACGGAGACGAACAAGCGAAATTATACCACTTTACACGCGTTTGTTTTGGACTGCGTTGCTCGCCATTTTTAGCCATGCGAACTGTCAAGCAACTAGCGCAAGACGAAACTGACTTACCGCTCGCTTCAGAGGTCGCTAGTAATAACTTATATATGGATGATTTAGGAGTTTCCGTGACCACAGTCGAAAAAGGGTCCCAGCTGGCCCTAGATTTAATTGAATTGTTCAAACGTGGAGGTTTTGACTTAGTAAAATTTGTGAGTAACTCTTCGGAAGTTTTAAAATCGATTCCGACAGATAATCGCTTGTCAACAAAAATAGAATTCGACAAGGAAGACAACCTCAAGTTATTAGGCTTGGTTTGGTCGCCAACTGAAGATGAATTTTCAATCTCTATTAAATTCAAACCACAGACTAAATGCACTAAGCGACTTATGCTTTCTACGATCGCTCGATTATGGGACATCAACGGCTATTGCGCCCCTGTAATTTTATATGCAAAAGTTTTAATAAAAGCGCTTTGGGCCGCAACCCCAAAAATTGATTGGGATGACACACCACCACGTGACATTTGCGTGGCGTGGAATCGTTTCCTCGCTGAGCTGCCTTCTTTGCAAAACTTTAAGGTACCGCGCTTTTTAGGTATAGTTCCGGAGTCCCACGTCATTGTACTGGGCTTTGCGGACGCATCTGAAAAGGCTACGGCCGCATCAGTTTATCTCTGCGTACAACGCCCTTCGGGACCAAATGAGGTAAATTTACTTGCCGCTAAAAGTAAGGTCGCGCCCCTTCGCAACATCACTTTAGCTCGCCTGGAGCTTGCCGCTCTTTTACTCTTATCGAAACTACTTCGATTTGTTATCGATACCGTTTCTTCCCGCTGTCACATCGACGAAATCTTTGCTTTTACCGATTCAACGGTGGCCCTACACTGGGTTCACTCGTCTCCGCACCGTTTCGATACTTTCGTTGCGAACCGCATCGCTCAAATACAAGATAACCTTAATTCTAAACACTTTTATCACTGTGAAAGTGCTCAGAACCCTAGTGACTGCCTTAGCCGTGGGCTCACTCCCGCTCAATTGTTAGATCACCCGTTGTGGCTCCACGGACCTACGTGGGCACGCGACGCAGTCCACACGTGGCCAATAAACCGCTTTACCTTTGACCCCGCGCAGGAGGAGAAGCTTTTGGAGCTCAAAAAACAATCGAACGTTTTCGTCACTACTACAGAGCCCGAGCCGTTTCTCTGTGCGATGGCCAAACGTATATCTTCATGGTCTAAGCTACTACGTATTATCGTCTACATTTACCGCTTTTTGGGAAAACTCCCGCGCTCGGACAGAATGCTACTTTCACATTTGGAATTCGCTGAGACCGCTGTCATAAAATCGCTACAGCGTCAATACTTCTCGAACGACATCAACGCGCTCACCAAGAACCGAAAGGTTTCTAAGTCGCTCCTCCCCCTTTCTCCCTTCGTAGAAAAGGGAATTCTCCGCCTTGGTGGCCGACTAAATAATTCATCGCTGGAGTATGACAGCAAGCACCCGATTTTGCTTCCCAAAAGGGATCACATTGTGAACCTTATCATCGATTACTACCACCGGAAGTATCTACACGCCGGTCCGCAATTATTACTGTCGCTGTTACGGCACAAGTTCTGGATCATTTCTGGACGGAGCGTGGTGAAACAGCGCTTCCGCCTTTGCAACAATTGCTTTAAAGCCAATCCCCGTATCGAACAGCCTTTTATGGCAGCTCTCCCTGCTCCCCGTGTCAATGAAGCTCGTCCCTTTTTTTATAGTGGGATGGACTATGCGGGGCCAATAAATATCCTGATCAGCCGCTACCGTGGGGCCCGTAAAGAGAAGGCATACATAGCTCTGTTTACATGTCTTGTCACACGCGCCTGTCATATAGAACTTTCGGTCGGGCTAGACACTATGTCGCATATTCGTGCATTTCGACGGTTTATATCCCGTCGAGGAAAGATTCACTCGTTATTTTCGGATAATGGGACGAATTTTATAGGCGCGAAAGCCCATATAGATGAGGTGGGCAAATTTTTGAAATCTAAGGCCTTTCGAGATTCCTTTGAACAGGAAACTACGTATCAGGGCATCAACTTTAATTTCTACCCGCCAACAGCTAGCCACTTTGGGGGTAGCTGGGAAAGTCAAATTCGCGTTATCAAAAGGCACCTTCGTCGCTCAATAGGAGAAGCTCTTCTCACATACGAAGAATTGCTCACCGTCCTAACTCAAGTCGAAGCAATGATAAATTCTAGACCGCTAACCGCGTTAAGTTCAGACCCCACGGAGCCTGAAGCTTTAACCCCCGCGCACTTTTTGACGCTTGGTCCCCTGGACTCGTTTCACGTCGATCCACGCCCAGGTCCAGTAGATCTAATACGTAATAAACGCCTTATCGACGACATAGTTCAGAGATATTGGAACCGTTGGAGGCAGGAGTATCTCAACACGCTACAGACCCGCTGTAAGTGGAATACCAAATCTAACCCGGTGACTAAAGGCACCGTAGTTCTAATTAAAACGGACAAATCACCGCCCTTGCAGTGGCCGTTGGGTATAGTTGAGGATGTTAAACCTTCGTCAGATGGAGTAGTACGGGTCGTCACTGTTCGCACACAAAATGGTACATATCTCAGACCTGTGGTGAAACTCTGCGTTTTACCCTCCCAATAAACTCAGCTATAAGTTTGTGTAGTCCATCCGGGCTGCCCTCTTAATAATAAGTTTATTTTAGTAATATAGTTCATTATTTATCCCGCTTGTATAACTCTCTACTTATACATTATGTTTGTTTGTTTTCCCGCTTTCATTAATACTTATCCGCATACTATTACTGGATTCAATTGCGTTCCACTCTTACTAGGCTCAGCTTTACAGCTGTAGCTCAACCTGACTTTGGTTCAGGAGTCCTCGTAACTCCTGAAGGCCGGGGGGATGGTTCTTTTTATTGTTATATTTGGTGATTTATAAACATGCTAATAGATCGCTAGATCTTAGTAGCGGGTTGGATTATCCAGCGGCATCTTTAAGCCCGTAACTGGCAATACATCAATCCGCAACAATCAGTACTCAGCTGTCACTCAAGCTGACCAGACAGTTTTCACCGCTTATAAAACTGCCGCGCGTGCGCATCTTATTAGGTATAGACATTAACCCCAATAACTTCATAAACTCTTCGTGAAGCTGTGCAAATTATATAAGAACTTGTGAGGTGATACTGAAAGGAAGGAACACGCCGACCGCCAGGATCGCTGGGTCCTTCAGGACTCGCGACGGATACCTGCTGAAGGCGATACATTGGTATGTACAATCACCTGTATTTCAGTATTTAGATCTAAACCTCTGGCCTTCCGACACACAGCTTCCCCTCGTCATTGTCAACCCAAAAATATTATAATACAATCATAGATCCAGCAACCGCATGGTGAAAATTTATTATTTTCGTTAAATAACTTATAATTTCCACCAACGAGTATGTCAAATAGTGTAGATTCGATGTGCTATACCACCGATTATTTGAACTGCAAACAGTTTCCGATGATTAGAATATCAATGTTACAACTTTTGATAGAATACTCGGCAAGGGCGAAATAAAAAGAGTAATAACCTAAAACCTATATGAAATTTGTAAAATTAAATAAAAAATGTTTGTCTTAACATGTCAAAAAGAGAAAATAATAAATGACATCTTGAAATTACGACATCGATTCAACATATTAAAATAAAGATATACTATCTACAAAAGACAAACAAAAAGTGACTGCACAAATAGAAAACAAAAAATGGAATAGAGAAAAAGTAAATAAGCTTTAAATTCCGAATTTAACGACCTAATATGCATTACGAGGCATTTACTTATTTCATTGTGTGTGTTTCCAATAAAATACCTGTATAGACAGGATTTAATTATTCTGAATAAACATCTAAGGTTAGTGATTTTCAGTCTTGTTTTCGGTGGAGTTTTTAGGTTTTTATATATCTGAACTCATATACGCAGTACTATATTAACTCTGTGTTCTAGATAAGATTTTCTCTCCATCCAAACATATCGACGAGTTTTATGAAACGATGTATGGAATGGATTAATAAATTCAGCATTTACTCCAACATAGTGTGTGCCCGTTTTCTCACGTATACGTAGGTATACGTTATTTGGCAGGCTTTGTGAGCAGTCGTCAGAATTGCTTTTGTTCAAAGACTATTCAGCCTGTTCGTGTTGCTTGCGAAGGAGATTGTATTTTTAAATAATAGTGAGATATACATGTAATACCCCGTAAGCCCGGCGATAACCTCCAAAAACGAATCGTCACTGGGAAAATAGAGGGCAAGAGTACAAGAGGAAAGAGTTCGATGCGTTGGACAGATCAGTAGGCTTATTCTCATTCACTCGGAATCGATTCGGAGACGGAAACTGTATATCCGTCTCTGTCGTCTACATTTAGGATGACAGAGACGGGTAGACCGTTTCCGTCTCCGAATCGTTTCCGAGTGAATGAGAATAAGCCTGCAGATCCACACTACTCTCAACTCAAATGTCACTGAAGCAGTTCGTGCAGCTGGAAGCCGGAATAGATGGAGAAACATCGCACGGGAATGGCTAATGCCATGTTGGGTCACAACCCCCCAGCATTGGGGAATCGACGCAAGGAATCAAATTTAGAATATTTTACCATCAAGTTTAGAAATGGCGAAGCCGCAAGAAGAGAGATCGAATATTACTATCACCGACCCAAGAAGAACTCAGCACATGGTCAACCCCATCTGCAACCAGATCAGCTTCTGAGTGATCGTTTTTACATTTTCTCTCGAACAATTAAAGCGGCGCAAAAAAGTTTTTATTTATGCTGTAGGTGGCAACCAAGCCCTACGGGCTGGATGATGGAATGCGATCTACCTCTCCTGTTTGTAACACTACCTACTAACCCTATTTGTTCCATATTTGTAACACTCGAGGCGTCACAATCACGTTGCCGACCTTTAAAGACTCTTTTGACTCACCTTTTCCAGAGACCCATGTATAGTTTCTCTGAAATACCATAGGGGAGAACTCATTTCATATTTAGATGGTGTGAAAAAAAGGATCCGTTAATCGCACGGTATGTGACTTCCGCAGGTCAATTATGTGAATAAGCTTTAAGTCGGAACTTCGAAATAATACGATGTACAAGGGATCATATTTTCAAAAAATGAAGCTCGAGTTCCTAATTGCTTCTTTCGTTACTGACTCTATTTATTTACAAACGGCTTTACAGTATTTTAAAGTGTCTATAATAATATTTATAGCAAGTACTCAAGCGTAAAACTTGTCTTGTCGTTCTCAATAGATCTACAAGGTTAAGCAATGCTTGCTGCGGTCATGATTTAGATTGATGACTGCATTAAATGCAGATTACTGGAATTTGAAACAGAGTGCTTCCATGCTTTGTAGGGTACTTTGAGCAATCAGTCCCGGTGCTTATCTTTGGACAACGTTCGTTAGGCCGTATCGGTAGCTCCAACAAACCGTATTGGGCCCGTGTGGTGATTACGGCACACATCTAAGAGAAAATCCGGGTTCAATCAGTGGGAACGTAATGAGCTTTTATTTTACTTTGCTTTTGAACATTAATAATTTTACTATTAATAGTTTATAATTAATTAGCTGATGCTCACGTCGTCGTCTGCGCAGAATTAGTACTTCCAGTAGCTTATTATTTTCTCCAAAGCCTATTTTTATACCAAAATGTCATAAATACGAGTAGTTACATGGTTATACGAGTAAATTTAAATACATAGTGAATCAATCGGTAAACACTAATAATAAAATACAGTACCTACGTACACACAAATATTAAATTGATTACCATGGAAAAAAACTGTCATTACATTTCATGACCTTTGTCGGCCTTATTAATAAACTTGGCTTAGACCCGGAGTAGTTAAAACCTCTATCTGTCAATTTTTCGCTTGCAGTAAATGTCACGCGTGAAAGCAAGACAAAGCATGTTACGCCTAATATAGGTTTACGCAACGTTTATTTATATATATACGGCTTATTTGTGTTCACCCTTGACGGTCGCCGAGCACGTCTAGTGTATCGAGCTGTCAAAAAGATAGCGTGTTTTTGACTAAGCTATCAGAAACTAACACATACTTTGACAGAACTGTCATTACGATCTTAACGTAGGCCGATCTAGTAGATATAGCCGTAGGTAGATCTTGTTATTATGTCTACGCTAAGCCCAAGAATATTAAGCTTTTTCACCCGCGTGGTGATAGATGATGATTATGATGATGATGAAATGTATCCTACGATTTGTGTTTATCCAGCGCCTAATCTAAATCCACACCAAGTTTAATTAAAATTGGCCCTACCGTTTGACCGTGAAAGAGTAACAAAGATCCACACATCCATACATTCATACATTCATACACCCATACTCACAAACTTTCGCGTTTATAATATTAGTAGGAAATAGGATAACGAGTTGAATTTATTTATTTATTATCCAAAATCTTAGACTTTCATTACACTGAGATACTAATGCGATAGTTTAGTTGTATATTTAGCATTATTATATTTAACACCCTGCGCATATTGTCTCTCTATAATGTGCCAGTAGGTATCGGCACCTCAGACATGTTACAATTTTTGCAAAACTATTGTTTGATACTTGTTCTTTGAACCAACCAACCAAAATAATAACTAACTTAATATTTATTATTATAAAAAAGTATCCGTGGCCGAAACTTTATTGAAATACGTGCTTAAAATCCATTGTAACAATGAAACCAATTTGAAGTTTCTCTCTGTTTTGAATAGAAGTATAATTCATGCATTGCTAATTGCCGGCGACAATGCGTAAACACAAACGAAAATCGAAATGGGCGGCCGGGCCATATTTCGGAACGATATTAAAATGATATAGACCTGTTGAACGTGATGTTTGTTGAAACCTCAACGTTAAACCTTAGCTTAATATTTTACCATTTTTAAACATAATAGCTTGAATTAACACACAGGAATTTATGAAATATATTTTTGTTGCAGATATATTCCACGCAGAATAAATCATGGGCAAAAGCTAGTATTGCACAATGGTCCCAGCCATACCCGACCTGGTCATTATAAAACCCCCAAGAGATAATGCACAAGTAGCCTAAACATTTGAGTACCATTCGAAGTCTTTCTCCGGCGAAATGGCCGAGAATCATATACCTACTCATGACGTGACCATCAATCTCACAATAAAATAAAAGTTCAATATAAAAGTTCAAATGAAAGTATATGACTACAACACTATCTGAGCAGAGTCTTTCCTAAAAAAGCACGATGATACTGTGACATGTAACACCAGTAGTATTATTAATATTAATAATAAATGTTCACACACTCATACCTGCGGGTACACTAGGATTCCCTGTTCTGCGAGAGGCATGGACAATAACACAATGCAAACATCTAAGAGTACATACATTTTGCTAGTCACACAAATTGTTTGCTCCTGCCCGGGACCGAAACTGGGATCCCTCGTCTTGTAAGCACTACCAACTAGCTAACGGGGACGTCAAATTAGTGCCATTTTACTGTATTTTTCTGGTCTTTTTTTGTGTTATTCGATGACGAGATCAGTAAAGCGCTCTCCTGATGTAAAGCGACAAGCTTGCCCGTAACAGCTCAGTGCCATTCAGAATTCTAACTACGAGAGTTAAAAACTCTGCCTGGCAATGCACTCAACACCCTGACATAGAAAATGTAAAATCTCTTGCACTGTAATTTCGCTGCAAACATTGCACTTCATAACTAACACACTAACACTTTTTACTTTAACTTTTGCACCATACTTGTTTTTACTGCTTCACAATTGAATAACTGGCCAAGGTGTGGTAGTCCTCAGGCAGAGTCTGCAAAAGTCTTAGTACTACGAAAAATCTGTGCTTTGAAGAGTGGGAAGGATGGGTGTTTATAAAAAAAGTTTTGCTTTAATCTTGGTGAATAGTTGCGAACAACAAAGCAAGTTCCACTGCGCGAGCTTCACTAACTCGTTTACATCCGATTTGGGCAAAATATTTGGCTAACTATAAAACGGTATGATTTGCCTAAGAACTAGGGTTGTGTAAACTTCCATTAAGTTTCAGTACTAAATTTTCTTAAAATGGTATGGTATTAAATGGTAAAAGTTCAGTGCATGTATTTTTAAAATCATTCCATTATCGTCCCTCAAAATCAATCCTTCCTTCTCTCCCGAAAATGTTTTACAATTCAATAGCTGGCCTTAATTGGACTGTTTTAATGAATATCAATGGAGCGTCGCGACGCCTTCAGCGTTACGTTAATGTTGCAGTTTATTTTTGATGGCCGTTCTGCCGTTCAGCCTCCTGTCGGTCATTATGCAGTTTGGACGCTCACATTAACATTTTATAATTAGGTGTCGGAAAAGCAGGTTAATTCATTATTTGTAAATTGTTAATGCAATATGTTTTACATTTTTGATTATATGTTTGTTTCTATAATGATGATTATGGACAGACAGATCGTGTGCTTGACGGTAAGCACTTGTTTATGTTATTTGGAGATTGATAAGCAGGAGGCATCCCCGAGTCGTAACCTCTGCCTAGAATAGATGCTTTTTGTCACAAGTTACGAAATGCACTGCGCCTACAAACCTGAGACATTAAGTTGTTAAGTCATATGTGCCTGTGCCTGTAATTTCGTCAGCAACCGTACGTTCAAAACACAATATCGCGAAAATTACTGTTTCATGGTAGAAAAACGTCTGGTAGTACTATCTAGGAAGTACTCATTGTTCTACTGCTCTTGTACTCATGCATTATCATTACAGCTCGAGTGTACACCGAGAGCTTTATTCTACTGGAAGCAGGCTCCAAGACAGTTATTAAATCTCATTCGCTTAATAATTTCACTTTCTATACGATTCTAACTTTAGATCAATAGCGGTTGCATAATTATTACTGTTACTGCATTAGTGGCTAATTGTTTGGGTTAGAAGCACCTTGTACCTAATTAAATTTAAAAAAACCAGCCAAGTGCGAGTCTGACTCGTGCACGAAGAGTTCCGTACTATTATCTAAAAATCTCCCATACAAGATACATGAATTTTTGCCGTTGTTATAGATAATGTTACGGTACCCTTCGTGCGCGAGTTTGTCTCGCTCTTGACCGGTTTTATAGTATTTGTTGTTATAGCGGCAACAGAAATAGCTGTAAAAATTCATTGTCTAACTATCATAGTGTGATAGTTAGACTGTGAGCCTGGTGCCAGACTGATAGACAGACTTTACAGATTAGCAATGAGTGTTTGGATTTGTGCATAAAATCCTACCTAAACGTAAATAAATATTACTATTGGCCCAAAATAATACCTAAGTTTATGATTATCAGTAATCACTAGATATATATGGCATATGTTTTTAATGAAAATAATAATTCATAAAATTGTATGTTAACAGAAATGTATCTCTAAAATCTTCTTGTATAACTTTAAAACTTTAGTAAATATAAGTACCTATAGTTAATTAATAGTTGTATAACTTTTTGGTTTAATTAAGATAAGGCTGATTTGTTATTTACTGCTATATACTTTTTCTAGAAATAAAGAAAATGAATAAAAAAAAAAACAGACGGACGGACTGACGGACGGACAGTAGAGTACTTAGTAATAGGGTCCCGTTTTACCCTTTGGGTACCGAACCCTTAAAAGGTTGGACTTAGAGGCTACGACACTGAGATCTGCAACTCCTTTATCGGCTTTTGAAGAAATCTTCTTGTAGTATAAAATATACTTCCGTAAGAGAATGGAGTAGAATAGTCCCTCTACCATCATGACGCGAGTTGTAAGAGGCGAGGAAACCCTACTTACTAGATTGTAGGCCACTTGTACAAGAGGGCGTTTTAGTCACTTCAGTGGTAGGTATATGTACCACCGCTGTGCCAGATATTCTTCCGCGAAGCTATAGCAATGACAGCCGAGCCTCCAATGTTCTTAGGACATCCTTCCTCACAGATACAGATCTTTGGGTGGTAATCAGGTGGTACATTAGGTGTTAAGAGGGTTCTGATGGTAAGTAGTCACCGTGGCCTACGGACATCCGCAACACAAGATGTCTCGAGGATGTGTTGCCTTTGAGGAAGGAATACGCTGTCTTCATGAAGGTTCCCAAGTAGTATCGTTTCGGAAATACCTCCAATGGTAGCTGGCTCCACATAGTGATAGTGCGAGGCAGAAAGTGCAGTCGGATTCGCACGGTTGTGGTCTTCCTTATATAATGGTTAACCACCGCACCAATAAGTCTTTAAATTGCGCATCCGATTTATCATACGCACTAAACTAAAAATCCCATAGATATCTTGTATCTAGAAATATCACAACAAAGGCATAACTTTTTACATCACTTCGAGATCACTTCCCAAACACTTATTCCTTAATAACCAATCACTCGAAGCGTTCCCCTACGTACCTTCATTCCGGAACATTCGACACACACTACCTAACCTCGACCAAAGAATAAGTTGCTCCGACCATCAACTTCGAGATTTTGGTTCTAGCTAGAGTATACACACGAACCTTTTTACGTTACAAATAAATAATACGGATAAATTTAAGGATGCTATCAGGCAGAGAGCGGTCACGCGTTCAAGCGTTCACGCGGTCGGTTTTGCGTTCGTTGTGTTGTATTACGTCTACCCACAGTTAAGCGACGCGGTCAGATCGCCTCCTGTTTGAGTATATCTATGTAACGTAATACAACACAACGAACGCTAAGCTGACCGCGTGAACGCGTGACCGCTCTCTGTCCTAGCACCCTAAGCACAATAATACCTAGAACATATAAAACTATGTGTGTATGCAGTGAGTTAGGTACCTTTATATATTATTGAGAAACGGTACATTAATAAGAGTTTATTTTTTCTTAACTGAAATAACGTAAGAAATATTGTTTACATACAAGAGCTGTGAATTATGCTAATAAATAAATAAAATAAAAATATATAGGCACATTTGGCTTGTACCATCAGGATCTTTATAGGATGGCATACTCTAATTTCGTGGCTAGGCGTGGATTAAGCGGGCGAGGAAAATAAGATATCACATGTACAATGAGTCTGCTTTTATTACGTTACACTGAGATTTATTATTACAGCGCATAGTGTTTAGAGATCAACTAGAATTAACTTGGGGACAAGGTATTCCACTTAGTAGCGAACGGTGCCACGACCAAACGCAAAGTGAGCTCCTCCGAGCCTCCGAGGGTGTCCACGCGCTCCCCCCAATGCCTCTGTCGGACGATGACTAGTACTCAACGGTAATTGGCTCTCAACCACCGACCGACCGACCAATCAGCGAACAGCGCACGCTACTAGAGTTATACCAGAGATGGCGCCACTTTGCATCCCTACTCCACCAAAATTAAACTAGGTGGCGCTTGACTAAATAATAATACCGGTTAAAGCTATGCGCCGACAAATAAAACTAGTTTATGCTCACCCCTTCGTGCTTATTATATTAAGCTTATGTCGATCCTTCGGGAACTACTTATTAAATCAGGATAAAAAGTAGCCTATGTGTTAATCCCGAGTATAAACCATCTCCACATTTAATTTCGTACAAATCAGTTTAGCCGTTTTTGCTTGATTGAGTAACAAACAAACAAACCTTCACATTTGTAATATTACACTGTAACATAACTAATATTTTAGTAGGTTGAACAAATATGACTTTTCATTATAATTAGTACTCACGCTCACTCACGGGATGTACGTACACCACGATTTACCAGGTATAGGAGATCCCGATATTTCGGTACAGTTACATGCCCCATGATCACGGGTAGACTGAAGATGTGGGTGGAAGTGAAAAAAGGTGTATGACTCTTCAAATGCAAATATAACTATAACTGCTTAACACGTGGATTGATTATTAAAATACTACAAACAAAAGTTGGATGTATACCTTTTAGAAATATGAATTCTGAGACCTTATTATTTTGTAGTTAATACTTATTTAAAGCTATTTTTCAAGATATAAATCATAATTTAGTTTTTAACTGCGATGAGTGGTACAATCAATTTTTTCATTCAAATGTGAATATTTTTTATTTGTTTTTTAGTATGGTAAACATACCTTATATCACAGATATCAACATATTTCAGGTAAATGCAACATTCATATTTAAATATCATAATCATATCATATTCAGCACCATTTTCCTTCAGAGAGATAAATTGAGCCATGATCCACCACGCGGGCCCAGTGCGGATTGGTGGATAGGCTAGTGGCCAACCCATGTCGAAGTTTTCAGGCCGCCCGAAGGCCCTCGACATGGCCCAACAACTGTTGTCCTAAGGCAACCGGGACCGACGGCTTAACGTGACCTCTGAAGTACGGAAGCGCTCAGTTGAATAATGCCATTAGCGGTCACCCATCCAAGTCCTGACTGCAGCTAGTGTTGCTTAGCTTTTTGATCGGTTAAGCTCGCCAAGTCGAGCTCCGATATATACGAGCGCTTCATATTATTATTAATTATATATGATATACATTCCGCAATCTGTTACTTATTATATGGTACAACATTAATATTTACATGCATTTATATAAATGTTACTTTAGTGAGTAATCCATCTCTTGTCATCTCTTTTTTTCAATATACTCGTAAGAGACAGGCATATGAGCGTCAAAAGTTACAAGTAATTCTTTAAATATTTTCTTCTTTGTCTTCTTGGGATTTAAAAGCTTTACTTATGTTTAACTTATCACCAAATATAGAAAATTTTTAAATAGTTAATGATCGCTAAAATTAAAGTACCGATTTGACTATCTTCGTTCAACGCGCCTGTTGTAGTCGCCAGTAGGATACATGTCTTTGCATACAGATACTCCGCGAAAATGTTTGTTCAGGTGGCAATAGTACGCTAATTTGGTTGTTAAGATTTTGTAAAGAAGAATGGCAAACCTGTGTGTCATTTGGGCACCCTACATAGACGGACCCACGAGAAAGGAAACCATGCAAAACCAGTAGTCCTTAGTAAGACTAAGATATTATAAAATTGTACCATATTTTTTAAGTTGGAGTTTAGAAGTTATCAGCGTTGATATTTTTTCTAGGTTAGGATAGATAGGCAGAATTCGTTAGCTTAAAATATCTGATTGTGTTTCTCAAAAGAAATCTATCGTATATAGAAAAACGGGTGCTTGGTATTAGGTATCGTTATCGTAGATATGGATGCAACTACTTATATTTTATGTGATAACATGATAAAACTAACTGGAGAAATGGCGAATGTACAAAACGTACGATTTCAACAACAAAGGAAATAACTATTGGTGTCACTTTGTCATGTCATTTCCACTCTTTTGACAGAATATACGTAATATCAAGAAAGTTGTATAGTATCATAAAGCCTATGAACTGAATAGCGTTTCTTTATTGCACACAAGCATCTTCTGCGTATTAATTTTATTGTTTTACATTTAGGTTTCCTATTTTTTTCCAACTGCTAATTAAATATAAAAATATAAATTATTTGCATCTACTAATAATAAATAAATTTAGCATAGTTTCTTTCATTCTCTGTGGTTTTCATTCTCAGTGGGTACTCAAATGACCGATCTTCTTTGGTGATCATTATATTAACTCCCATTTAAAAGAGCACGCGCTTTGAGAATAGAATACCGGTTAATATTCTTTCTAGTTGCAGTCAGATTTAATATATCTATTTTATCGTATACTGCGATTTATATATAGCTTCACAGAATAAATGAATCTTAGTCACTGTTATCTACAGTAACAAAAGCAATACAGACTTCTGAAAGGCCAATACAGACCAGATAAAGGCCCCCATTATTTTTCTCATTAGGCTTTCGGTATCTCGCCGAGAAGGTGCGGACGGGCTAATCTTCGCCTTCCAACAGTGGAGATTAAAAGATGATATCGGTAATAGGCTTGTTGGAGTGGCGATTGAGACCCTCGGAAGTAAATTGGCTTTATTACACGGAAGATAATGATTTGTGGCTTTGTGTGGGGCTAAGAGGAATGTAATGGAGTTTATTGCAGCTTCAAAAGAATATATGTTTAGTATATGTTTGTGCTGTTTAATCACAGAACCTAAACCACAGAAACTACGATCTTTTGGCAGGTGACGCATTTTATGTTGTAACATCCAAACAATATCTTTCTTTAGTTGATAATAAGGATGAATTTTTGTTCTCATCCATAAGGGAGTGAAATGAGCAAAACTGCTAACAGATCAGCTAGTTCTTTAATAATTATAATAAATAGAGGACTTCGGTAGCTTGGTTGGCGATGATACCGTTTTCGAAGCGACAGGTCCCAGGTTTGACCCCTGGCTGGAGCAAAAATTTGAGTAAAGTGCAGAATTATTTCAAGTCAATTGTTCTCAAGATTTACATGTTCGTGATATATCCATATATCCATGGAATACAAGGAATCCTAGAACAGGAGTGTGAGTGTATATACGTATATTTTTTTTTTTCTTACGGGTCTACGTCCACACAAGGTCTTCATGTCTCAAACTAGGCAGAGCCTGTACTATGAAGACTATATATGTAGCTATATACAATACATACACACACCTGAACACAGCTCAAACAGATATGTTTGACCTGTCCGGGGATCGATCGCACGAAAGGCGAGGATCGACCGACTGCGCCAACCGGCAAATAATAAATGGACATTCCTTTTGCTATATCATGTTGTCTTAGTACTTACAGACAAAATACTTTTATTTTAGTTTACTCTTTAAATCAAAATTCTATCTTAAGGATGTCTAAAATGCGGGAAATACAATTTAAAATGCAATGGCCAATTGCGAACACAAAGGCACAACGCTCGACCCCAAGAATGTAGCGAGAACATTTCTTCGCGAAAATATAATATGCTTGGTGGATATTATTATAGAAAAGCGAAACAGATTTGTAGACAATGCTACCCTACGGTAGCAAGTATTTCTTTAAATTCATATTAATTCGTGAACCTGTCGCTGCTAGAGTAAATCTGTGTGTAAAATAAATTAGAATTCACCATGAGATAATGACTTTATTTGTATGTGTGAAATGCACTTGAATGATCGTTTGGTATGATAGAGGGTGTCACGATAGGTAAACACTCGGCCACCACCAAATTACTGTTTTTGATATCCATGTCTTCTGAAAGTCTGAACACTCATACGGTGTATAAAGTTCATATAAACACAATAAAACTACAGTGGTGAATCGGGAAGAAATACATAAACTCACTTGCCTTCCAAAATCTACGTTTATTATTCAATGTCAAATATCATAAAAGAAAGTGGAATTCAAATCGTACCCAAATAACCTACGAAGAAATAAATAATTTCTTCGTAGCTAATAACTACTTGAAAATACAGAACATAAAAAATGTACGATTCGAATTACAAACAAAAATCGATAATTTTTGTTTGTAATTTGAATCGTACTCGTACATTATGCTTAGGTTTAGGTTATGTTAGTCATCACAGCACGTTTGAGATTTTGTCTAACAAATCATATAACACTTGAAATTCATTGCTAGGTGCTAGGGAGTCTAGAGTGTGACACAGGCAGCAGCATTTGCTCTGGCACATTTGGCGATGATACAGATCACACTGACAAAGAATATACACCACCAACACCCGAGCAATCTCTGTGCATACGGGAGATGACGCGGCGCACTACCAGTACCGAGCGCACCCCCTCACCACATAACGCGCCCGCGCCCGCGCATGCACCGCGGCTCTCGAGCCGAGAATGCTGCACAGCAGCCAGCAGTGGTCGCCGAGATCTTGCCGCATATACTACCTGAGGATGGGCATCGGACATGTCCGAGACCTAGGTCGATAACGTCGGCAAACTACGTGAGTAAAGTCGGTTTGGATATTAAATATAGACCATTAGTACTTAATATTTACGAGTATAAGGTGTGTCAAAAAAGAGACATGCTAAAGGCAAAAAACACTTTACCAAGCCGGCTGCTCTCATGTTAAGCCGCTCAGACTCTAAAGGTAAGCTCGCAGTGATTTCTCTGAGCTGCGATGCGTTATTCATGACCCTGATGCATCAGCCATTGCGCGGAAAAGTTGGAAGAACTTGGAGGAAGGGGTCAATCGTATAAGTAATTTGGGTTTTAGCGACACAAACGTAATGGAAAAGGGGAAATACTATTCAAAATAGCTAAGCATTTTGTAAGATAAAAAGTACATAAAAAATTACTGTAGCTGCTACTACCTTTCCCTACATACCTCTTTGTCTACGTGTGCGTTGTGACAACAGTCGTTAGGCTCATCATCATTCTGAGGCTGATTCAGAGCTGATTTGCTTACATGAAGAGGATTGCATAGCTAGTACTTTCCATACTAAAAGAAAAAAACTCTTTTCTACCTCTTAACATTGTCCGTGATTGATTTTTTCAGTATTTCAAAGTACTATAAATTACCATTTTAGAACTTAAAAAACTGAAAAATAACAAAACGAACGGGCATAGTAAACAATGTGAATATTCCGTGAAAAAAAATCTCTGAAATCGAACAATGTTAAGAGGTAGAAAAGAGTTTTATCTTTTAGTATTGAAAGTACTAACTATCATCATCATCATCATCTCAGCCGTAGGACGTCCACTGCTGAACATAGGCCTCCCCCATGATTTTCTAAAACAACCGGTTGGAAGCGGCCTGCATCCAACGTCTCCACTCCAGAACCTTTCGGCCCCATCGGCCATCTCTTCTGCGTGCTATGTGCCCTGCCCACTGCCACTTCAACTGGCTAATCTTCTGGGCTATGTCGGTGACTTTCGTTCTTCTACGGATCTCCTCATTTCTGATTCGATCACGTAGAGAAACCCCGAGCATAGCCCTCTCCATAGCTCGTTGTGCGACTTTGAGCTTATCTATAAGGCCCATAGTAAGAGACCACGTTTCAGTGCCATAAGTCATCACTGGTAACACATATTGTTCGAAGACTCTTGTCTTGAGGCACTGAGGTATTTTTAACGAGAAGACTTCGCGAAGTTTCCGGAACGTCATTAGGCTATGTTAGAATTATTTTGGTGGTCTGGTAATTCTGCAACTAGTGTTTACCACTAGCCTGCCCGCCATCCAGTGCTGGGCAAGCGTGGTGGATGATAGCCAATAAGCCTCTTTCTGTGAGTTGGGTACTATGCTATACTAACTCCATTTAAGTTCGAACCTTTTTTTTCATCAATTTTTATCAAAAACAAATATATTCCACTCACTAGATTAAGTGGTTGTGTGTGTGCTGTGTGTTCAGTCCATCACCGCATGAATAATTTAATTTGTTGTGTTGTGGCCAACGCCATTTGTTTTTTTTCGTAGTGTTTAACTGGAATGAGTTTTATTTTGGATGTTGATTACTTTTTGCATTTTATTGCCCATTTAAAAGTTTCGGACGCCATTAAATGTGAAAAATTATTATGATTATATTACCACTCAAGCTCATCAACACACGTGTGTCATTTATGACCTAAAATAATTAATGATGCATTGAATTGAAAAATATTATTTTCTTGTTGTGTTAATAGTAGTCAGGAAAGATTCTGATAAAGTAAAAACCAAGAAAAGATAAGTGGTTATGGCGAGGCCGAAGGCCGAGCCTACTATGCAAACGAAGTGGCGGGCAGTCACAGTAATATATAAACATGGCATGAGTTGCATAGCTTAGTGTGAATAACACAGTTCAATCTCTGATCCGGTCCTTTTGGAAAATTATGGGGGAAGCACATGTTCAGCAGTGGACGTTCTACGGCTAAGATGATGATGATGAATCTCTGATCTTGGTTAGGTTGTCAAGATTTTGGTAAAACATGAAAGTGATATATTGATCTTGACTGATGAATTGGAATGAATAAGACGATTATCAATAAGTTAAGAAGACTACTCACTGATAAACTTATTTCCACGACTAGTGACTAATGAAAATCTTCATAAAGTATTATGGGATCTAACAAATCCAATGCAAACATCTAAATATTCCAAAGTGCATACATCGAGCACATAGGGGAGCTATTCCAAAACGATTCTAATAACAGTTACTGCCGAATAGCACTCGTAAAAACGTATTGCATCCCTGCGGTTTTCAATTCACATTACACTTTTCACACAGAGTAAGAAATAACGGAACTTCAGGTTACGTACTGGTTATTTGCTATTATTTATTGAGGTAACTTTAGTAGGCTGTGGTTTTTAAGAGCAGAGCGTCAGTTTAGCAGTCCCAATAACATCGTATTAAAACCACCTATTCTAAAAGCAATAATATGGCTAATGTCAAGCTGTATCAATGAACTGGACGAGTTCTAATCGTTGTGATTTTAGTCAAATTTGACATATGCTCGTAGTATACAGTAGCGTAGTATTTAAGTTGGGTTTTCCTCGTGGTCTCAATTTCATTGATTTTGAAATTTGAAAACTGTTTGTATGACAACTCCTGTCTAGTATATGTCAGCTTCGTAATGAAATGAAAAATGAAATGAAATGAAAATATATTTATTTGTAACAGCAACATTGCTAAATATAAAACAAAGTAAAAGACAAAAGTAATCAAGAAAAATAACAATGTTAAATGTTACAAATCGGTCCCAACTCAGCATTGCTAGTTCTAAGCCAGCGCTGGTCTTCCGTTGGGGCCGGTTTGTGACGTCACGGAGGTATATTATAGTTACAACAGTTTCCCTAAGAATTTAAGTACTAAGTATTTGATGACCATAAAAACCAACAATACATTTATAAGAAATATACATATATATATATGTTTCCAGAACAAAAAAATAAAGTACGAATAATTTAAGTAAGTATACTGGTAACATGATTCCATTATGTCTGGATATGTATTACAGTTAATGACGAGAGAACAATGCACTTTTGAATACGATCAGGTAATATAACAATTAATTAAGATATAATAAAAGAATAATGCACAAAACAAGCTACAAATCGAGCACATATTAATTAGCATACATTTAGATAGCACTGGTGTCATGTTTATGTGTTTCCTGGTGTTTTTGATGTTCGTATAGAAAACATTTTACTTTAATCTTAATACCCATGATGTTTTGCAGGTTCCTTATCGGTGGTGGAATATTATTCCAACATTTGGCTGCAGCGTAACGGAAACTACCTCGAAACGCGGCAGAGCTATGCCGTTGTGTCGAGAGTTGTCTTGCGCACTGCCGGGACCCAAATGTTCTCTGACTCGCGACCCAGGACAATTTCTCAAACAAATAAGACGGAACTTTGTGTTTTGTCACGCCAAAAAGAAGATTAGCTAGGTGAAGTTTGCGTCGATGTTTTATTTTTAAAATGTTGTGTCTATTGAGATATGGACTTACATGAGCCCTAAACGGAATGTCAAAGCAGAATCGAGCACACGCATTCTGAACACGTTGGACAAGTTTTTGTGTTCTAGCTAGGAGACGGGGACCAAAAACCACATCCATATAATTTAATGTAGATAAAACAAGCGACTCCACCAGCTGTGTATGCAAACGTTCGTTTATAAAGGGTCTCATTCTGTACAATACCTTCAACTTATAAAAGCAATTTTTAACCGCATTTCTAATATGCTTCTCGTACCTACCTTTGCAAACCCAGATTGCGTGCTTCGTACACTCGTTCAATGGGTTCATCAATAAGCTTGACACTTACTGAAGGTAATAGCCATAACGGAGCTGTCATACGAGTATACTAGACTAGAATTGTCATACAAACAGTTTTCAAAAATGTAGCCACTTACGAATTCAAAAGACGTAGCTTTAAAACCGATGCAGCCGTGCAATTCTCTAAGAGCATACATCGTTGCATCTTTGACAACATCCGTGAAACAAATGACGAGTTGACAAGAAACGTCGGAAAAACAGCCTTATGTACAAGGGCTTAATATTTATCTTTAAATAGATTGATGTTACATAATACGTAACAAAAAACAAGCTCTCTAAATTATATTATATCAATCACAACGTACCTTTTAATAGGGAACTTGACAGGTGTTAACAATTAAAATAGAGTATAAATTTATTTGTGAGTTTGGTTAACTAATAGTCACGTGATACAAAACGGGAGTAGCTTTGGAGTTTTGTGTTATTGTGAAGAACAATAGATAAGTACAGTACAATTAACAATACTTTAGTATTTAGGTACTAAGTTATTTACCAAAAATACATTAAATATGTGTCATTCTTTTATTATGAAACTCCTAACAATGCGAAACATCAAAATCGTTTTTACTGGCAGCACTGACTACAAAAACAAGACATGACCAACTCTGACTCGCGTTATCGGAAGACGCGGGTTCAAATCCCATCTGAGAGGATGTATAACTCTTTACTCTAAAATTGCAAACTTTGGTCTCACTAAGCATTAAAGCTTTAAGATTAATGTAATAAAAATATGACAAAGAAGTTTCTTCAAAATGTTCTTGGACATATACCAGTAAACTCTTAAAATACAAGTGCTCAACTTCTAAAACGATTATAAGTAAAAGAAGACAAATTTTCTCACATCTTAACAAGATCTAAACGCCTGTTTTTACGGTAGCACTGCTCGCAGGCTCTCGAAAACTTGATAATAGTAATATAAACATTATTCCTTCACTATAAGGTTTGTTTTGTAATAAGCGGTGTATAGTGAAGTGAGTTTTGCTAATGACAATAAGCAAGTTTCAAGTAAGTTCTAAGTGAACTAATCGGCTAATGGTGTAGAAACTTAGTACGGTACGTGCTCCGAATGAGACAATAATTACGTGTGTGAAAACTTAACGCCGCTTACTTGTACAAATGTGTATCTGGAAAAGAATAGTATAATTTTACTTTATCGAATAATTAATATTAAGAAGAAAATTCTAACCCAAATAAAAATAGATTCGATGAAGCAGATACTATATATTAAAGCTTCTTAAAATAACTGCTTTTTCTATAGATATACTGGTACATATAGTGTACCGAGAAAAAGGAACAAATTTATTTAATCTTAGAAAAACATTAACAATACAATATCTTAGAACAAGGTCGCAAATATAATATTTTAACTGAACATGTATATAGTAATATAAATTTATTTACACTGGCAAAAAAACTAACTGGTAAAACCCTCAAAAATACATTATATATATATATGTATATATATATATTATTTATATAAATATTCATTTATATAAAGTTGTTTAATTGACAAAATACATACCTAATATAAATAAAAACAGGCAGAAGCCGTTCAATGGTACTTCCATACCACCATTTTTTATTTTATTAATGTATTCTTAGTTTGATCCATACTTTCACATGGGAACTATTTAGTATTTTGTTTAACTTAAGAAATTCCAAATTTATCATATTATTTAGTTTTTATATGTGTATATCCTATTTGCAGATTAAATTTACCGGGATACAAAATTCAAGACGACGAGGATTGTCATCAAAGCTATTAAAGTCACCCATCATAGTCTGCAGCCGTGCGATTCTCTAATGATTCGTCGATGCGTTTGTCGACGAGCTCACTGATGTCAAATTCTTTATGAGATATCGCTTTTGTACATGAGGTTATTTTTCCAACGTTTCTTGTCATCTCTTCATTTGTTTCACGGATGTTATCAAAGATGCAACGATGTTTGCTCTTAGAGAATTGCTCGGCAGTTTATTGTCTGCTCTACCCACGCGACACTGGCAAATTTATGGCAAACCCACGCAAACCACTCTGAACAAACTACCATCAGCATGTTAACAATACAAGAGGAAAATTAAACGAGCTCGAATTATAATATAAAAATGAATTTCATTCTTGTGATTGGTTTTCAATTCCTAATACTGAACAACCATTAAACGTACTCGTAGAATGAAAAGAATATTGAATACAGAAATGAGACGTGGGAATAGGGATCTTTGAGGAACATCAGTTAGACGACCTAGGAGGTAACTGAACGCTTGCTAGGGAATTTACGTAGATTTTATATCATATAGACTAATATAAAGTATATACATTACAACAAAACAAACTTTAAAACAAACAACAAAATAGTTACATCTATTTTGTTTAATTTGTATTTAAGATACTTTTTAGTATAAGTACCGTTCATATTACTGATATCAGAAGTGTTTATATTTCGTCAACATTTTTATGCAAGTGACTAGAAAAGTCAGTTGTTCAACTGATGTAAGCGTACGAGGTAGATAGTTGGCACTGCGGACACACCTACCAAGACAGGCACTAGCAGAAGTGTCCGACGACCTAACATAACTTATTGATACCCAACGCTTATTATCAGCAGCAAAGCTATTAATTATTATTTACTCAAGAAAAGTACAAGTCAGTTAGTTTTCGGATGTTAGCTATCAAAATGGGCTTACCCAGGGTAAATTCATAAACTAGATTTTTGATTGAACATCTGGTTTCCATATCACCAGTATGTTCTTTAGTACAATTCTAAAACTAAACTTATACCAATTATTATTTATAGACCATTTTATGATAGGTCTCACTCGCAATAACGACGATAGTGCAAATTAGTTTTTTTTTTACAATATTATATACAAACATTAAATGTTTGTACACTTGCAGTAATTGTTTAAAAACGCAAACAAGTATATATTATTATGTAAGTTCAAGTAATGTAAAATGTAAACAAACTAAAAATACTAGTAATTATCTAAAAAATAGGAAACCGATTTCCAGAACTGACTATGTATTTTCTATATTCTACATATATGCCTGAAACGTTCTTGTCATTGACATACTCGTAGGTTTACAAATACTAT
Organism: Selenia dentaria; assembly: GCA_917880725.1. Lineage (NCBI taxonomy): Eukaryota > Metazoa > Arthropoda > Insecta > Lepidoptera > Geometridae > Selenia > Selenia dentaria. Next base: position 29,747,646 of record OU862888.1, on the reverse strand, counting down.
TTTTAAATTATTAAGAAAATTCCAAAAGTTTTTAACCGATGGTACTGAAATTTTAACAAATTTTTACTGCATATATACTACTACTTAGATAATCTCAGAAACCTCAGAAACTCAAAATAATCATCCAAATCGTAAATTCGGTATAAATATGATATTGCGTAGATGACCACACACAACAATACACCATCCGACTTTTTAGAAGTCTGAAAAAATTAAACTTCGTATTGAATCTGTGAGAGTATTCTTGCTTTATATAATATACTACCAAATTATTCGTGAAATCGTGGCTAACGTAGCACTGGCCACGTAATCGTAGCCGTTTGCTCTATGCTACGCCGCAGCGCCTCGTAGCCTATTGCTACGCTGTAGACCACGTAGCACCGTAGACATTAACATTCGTGCCGCTATACGGCTAGGTACGTTCATTGAATTCATAACAACTACTTCAATCTGCTCGTGCTGATTAAATAAAATAAAATTAATCAGATTTAATTTTACAATAATTCAACATTATAAGAAACTGACAGAAATCATAATATCGTTTTATTAACTTAAACTGTCTGCGGGATAAATCTAAGAAATGTATTAGTTAGTTTACTTTAAATGTGGAATTAGATATATAATTATAATATTTTTGTTAGATGTGTAATATAAAACAGGAACAAATCTGAGAAATAGAGTAGAAGCAACATATTGAGTTAGGGCTCTGCAATAAATATAAATTAGGTTTTTTTTCATATCATTTCATTCCACATATATTATAATACTAGATACGCTCCGCAGTTTCACCCGCGCGGTAATAGATCACGATGATAATGATGATGATGAATCAAATAGCGTATATTAATATTAAATAATATTAATATTAATTAATATTAAATATTATATTAATTAATATTAGTAGTAGTTTAGCCGTATCCCTACGAGTAGGTGCCCCTTGCCAGGTCCCTCACCGTTGTGTCTGCGGTGAAATGGTGGATCGGTTCGGCCACCACGCACTCTCATGCTTAAAGAGCGCGGGGCGCATACCGCGGCACGCCAGCTGGAATGATATCATCCGTCGGGCATTTGTCAGTGCTGGAGTCCCGTCAGTTTTGGAACCGAACGGATTGATGCGGGATGACGGCAAGAGACCAGATGGGATGACTATCGTCCCGTGGAAGATGGGACAGCCCCTGGTTTGGGATGCTACATGTGTGGACACACTGGCGCCGTCTCATCTCAAACGTCATAAATATGTGTATTTAGACAGAATGTACATGTTTATGCCGTTTGGGGTCGAAACTTTAGGCCCATGGGGGCCGTCCGCTCTCAACTTGTTTAGGGATCTGGCGAAACGTTTGTTTGAGGCGTCGGGTGACCGAAATGCTGGCGCCTATTTTGGGCAAAAACTTAGAATTGCCATCCAGCGTGGCAATGCCGCCAGCGTTTTGGCCACTTTTCCCCCCACCATGGGGCTTATAGATTAGATAGTTATTATTATTATTTTATTCAATTTTTAATTACTAATAAAAATCTTTATATTCATTAATATTAAATAATATATTAATATAATAAATATTAATATTAAATAATGTATTAATTATATTAAATAGCGTATGTTAATCAGGCATAATATAGCTTTCTACTGGTGAAATATTGTTTTGAACCAGTTATGTAGTTTTTTGCGATTATCCGTTACAAAACAAACTATCAAATCTTTACTTTTTATTATTAGAGTAGATAAGGAACCAAAGTACAAATAATGAGGCTTGTTGATTGAGGATTTTCTGTTTGAATGAGGATAGTGTAACTAGAGTTATTATTGCATATTTTAACAAGGAAATGTAGTTATTGTGGCATAACTGTAATACGAGTAGCGATACATATTTTTAGGTATTTTTTCACACCTTGCGTTTTATTATAAAGTTTTAATACAGATCCCTAACTTTTTTCATATTTTATAACGTATGTTACTCAGTGATAATGTAGCTTATGCAAAACAATTTTTGAAATCGGTGTTGTAATTTTTAAGTTAATTCGTTACATACAAAAATACAACTCTTTCCTCTTTATAATAAAGGCTAAAGCTGATTGTCTGCTACTGCAACGGTATTCTAATCCTGAAGATTTACTGAATACTCCTGAAAATTATTTACAAACACATTTCCTGAAACCATTCAAGTTACCTCCTAACTGCATAAGAAGTACATAATATCGTCGAAAGCGTGAACTTTCAATGGAAAATACTGGAATCCCCGGAGACCGCGGCAACAGTGAACACTTCCGTTCGAACGGAATTTGCTTGCGAATAGATTTGCCGATGTTAAACTTAAGCTTTCAATGCGGAATTTTTATAGTCGGACGAGTTTGTGTGACTCGTAGTTTGATAGAGTTGGTTCAACTGTACTTAAAAACTATTGCTTAAAGAGATATTATTTAGTGGTATTTTTTGTCAATTTATTATTAAGTCAAATTAGGATAAAGTATGGAAATAATTCTGACAGTAGTAAATTCTTCTGGAATCGTTAGGAAACACACCTATGAGTATCTCCCCGGCCTGCACCGTTTCTAGTACCTACGGAATCATGTCAAATATTAGGTATAAACTTTAACAGGCCGTTAATTAGAAGAATTTAATGAAGTTGGAATAGTTTATCGTATATATGAATATAGGCTTCGTGTATGTATAATGACTTAGAGTGAAAAAAGTCGTGCGACATACTTACATATTTGTCATCGGTTTTTTTTCTTATTTGCGGCTCTATGAAAATTCCAACAAAGGTGCAAACTTAAAATTAGGTATTTATAAGCATCATTAAGATAAATCAGTCAATGTGAAAGTTACGGATCATACATTTTCAACCAACTTCCAAAAAAAGGAGTATTTTATCAAGTCGAAGTGTATATTATTTTTATGTATAACCACGCATAAAAAATTATTTCGCTATTTACACAGTAGTCCGATTTTAATAATTATGTTTGGTAGAGTATAATAAATAATAATAATAATAATATGGGACAACATCCACACAAAGGTCTTCAGGTGACAAACTAGGCAGAGCCTGTACTATGGTAACCTGATATGACTGATCTACGTACATACTAACTTAAATACATATTACACACCCAGATACAGGCCAAACAGACATGTTCATGCACACAAATGTTTGACCTGTCTGGGGATCGAACCCGGGACCGGCGGCTCAGAAGGCAGGGGTGCTACCAAGTGCGCCAACCGGCCTGTCAAGGTAGTCCGGACAATCGGTTTTACAGTAACAATTTAATAACTGTTTCAAAAAAGTGTTTCACCTACCTCGATCATATTGTAACTGATATCAACGATATAGGCGAACACTTTTCAGTTATTAGATTGTAATTCAAAAATCGGTGGACTGAATTTGATAAAATTTATGTGACACTACTTCAGACGTATACTCTACCAAACTAAAAAATAATTATTAAAATCGGACTAATCTGCAAAAAGTTTTTTGTAATTATACATAAAAAATTATACACCTCGACTTGAGTAAATACGCCTGTTTTTGTTAGAAAGTTAGTTGAAAAATACTTGGTAAGAAGGTAGATTGTAATATTTTAAGTATATTATAAAAATATAGCGATCACCACTCTTTCCTGAATGAAGTTATGCAATTTTAAAGTTTTTACTCGATTTAACCCTCTTCCGGAGGTTAGGCATAATTCTTAAAGCATATTAAACCATAATAAAATAAAGAACCCACTGTCGCGAATTATGCAAAATATCGCCTTATTTGACTGGACTATATTAGAATATGTGTACTTTGGAACTCATCTCTCCATTCAGCATGAAAGAATATAAACCATCGCTCTCCATAATATACCCATTACTGACAGTAGTTAGGTGGTAAGATTGTTATTGTCTTTTTTGGCCGTCTATAAGCCCTATGAGCGCTGTACGAGCCAGCAGTTATGAGATATTACCCTTGTACATAAGGTTGTTTGTCCAACGTTTCTTGTCATCACGTCATTTGTTTCACGGATGTTGTCAAAGATGCAATGTACAAGGGCAAAATATTAGACATCGTCTAGCTCGTCGACAAATCATTAGAGAATCGCACGGCTGTATTTCTTGTGCAATAGTGCCTTGGAAATTTGATGTTTATTACAATACTGTGATAGTTAAATTTAAGCGTATATATATATATATACGCTTAATATAGGTATTTATATATATATATATATATATATATATATATATATATATATATATATATATATATATATATATTAAATACCAAGGACAAAAAAAGAGACCAGCCCCCTTATTTATACTCCTTTTTCGAACTTTTCAGTGATGCAGGTTTTCTATTTTTACATATAATCGTGTACAAATAGAAAAATAATGATAAATCGACCTATCCAACTCATTTAGACCAACTTCACAAACACCATAACAGCAACCCACCACAGTGTTTTGCTAACTAATGTGCACTAAAGTAACACGTGTTTAATTGTGTCTCTTCTAAGCAAAAACATCGTAACTTCCCAACTTAGACTATCTGCAAATAGCGTAGCCAAAGTAACGACTTTCGTTAACTTCTCCACACCTTGGCCATAAGTTTACGTGCATCGGAACTAGAAACACCTGCATGTGCCGTAGTATTTATCTTAGAAGTTGATCGAACGAAGCTTCTTTGCTTTAACTGGCCAAATTGACTTTCATCCATCCGTATGTTTGTTATGTGTATGCATCCGTTGTCGTATGTTGGTCCTCCTGTACAAGTCGCATTTTTCAATAAAGCTTGACGAAACTTGCATGTTCTACTATGCAATGCATTTTTTTTACCTGAATTTTAGTGGGGGTACTTTTCCTAAAAAGGGGGGAGGGGGTACTATCAGTACTATCAGGTTAACATAGATGGTGACTGCATCGAGCAGCGTAGAAAATACGCTGAATCGCGGTGACGAGATTTATAATAGGCTAGCTCAGAGTGCGAAATATTGCCTCTGATAAGACTGTACTTGCGAGATCTACTCTTTGCAGAAGTACTAGTAGTATTAAGAGATAGGATTCTTATGTAAACATCTTGGTAGATACCGTCGCAAAGTCAGATATTGTGCCTCAAAATTGAATGGTTTTTTAACAAATGCTGTGCTGACCCATGACAGTTGCAGTGCCAACTAAAACTCAGGCTTTGCGTGTCATTACAGGCCTATGTAGCCAGTGTTTATGATTAATAATGTTTACTGAGAATGTTTACTCACACATACACTATGTTTCCTACCCGATAATGTAACACACATAACACAATTTGAATATCATCCTACTAGATGGTACATCTACCCTACCTATCCGATAATTGCAAGTTTTATTGTATACAATAGTTTTGAAATTTCTACGTAACTCTCTAACAATATGTTTAACCGTACCGGCCAAACATGAATTACTTACCTACTAATGGCAATTGTTAAAGGCATTGATTTATATGTTACACATTAATTTAGATATAAGTATGTTATTTTGTTTGTTTAGCTAAGTTGTTGAACGTCCAATTTAAAGTTTTGTTAATTTTTCTATGTGCTTACTTACAAGTAACTTAATTTGTACCGACCTACTCAAAGAGTTCGCCTTTTTTATTTATTGTTGTTTGTAGGTACTTACCTACCTGATAATTGCAATCGCGTTTTATAACCCAATACTGCTTTGTTTATGTTCCTTCAAATAATTATCTCATTCTAGTTCGTTTCTATCCTATGTTCGCAATTACAATGTATACACCTAAATTTAAGGATGCTTGTATTTCTCTGTGAAGTGAATTCATATTCTTTAGAGAAATAAATATCTTAAACCGTTAATACTTGTTCAAGAGAAAAAAAAATCCTTAATGATTTTTTTTATCATTTATGTCAATGATCTTATATTAAAGAGAGGTACATATGGTATTCGTCTAGCGTAGTGTTATATTTTCTTTCGGTACTCTCGTATAAATACGGCAACAACAAAAGTAGCTTTACAGCCACAACGATATATGCTATCCGTAATAGAATGACGTCTAAGAACCTCAGCAAAGTACGTTCTTGTATGCGCGAAACCGCGAAATAACATAAAGAATCTACATGTTTTAATATAAGATCATTGATTTATGTGGCTTGGTTAAGCGGTCACTTTATAGCAAGCGTTAATATGAACGTATTGAATGAAACTGCCTTCGATATTATCATTAACCCCCTGCTTGCTATGTAGCTACTTGGATCGCGATGCTATTCGCGTTAATAGTTGGAAAATTTTGTAGTATCTGTTTGTCATAAAGGCCAGCTAACGCAAGTGAATGGCGATGAGTCCACCACCTACTTTTAAAATAGTGATTATTCTCAGCTGCAGTCAGAAATCTGAGGAGAAGTGTGGGTGTTTCTATCCACAGAACTTTTACATTTGTAATAAATAGACTTTTCTAACACGCCTTTCATATCTATAACAACAAAAACGCAATCAAAGAGCTTGACAAATCGTCTAACTTGAGATTGTAGTCACCCCATAAATAACTCGACATTTTATAACTTTTTCACCATAAGAAACTTCTTAGTTTCTCTAAGCTGTAAATACGATTTCATAGTCTTTACTACGACAAAGTTGTTAAGCGGTTTTGTATTTCTGTACCTATGATTGTACATCAGAAACGCCAGTCCGTGAACAAACTCGCAAAAAGTACGCGGAGATCTAATTGGACGAGAGAAATAAGTCCTCGCGACAAGGGTGCTATTTTATATATTTATTTGGATAATTTTGGGCTTATTTTTTGTAGGATAAAGTTATATTTTAAGGCCCATAGTTTGATATGAACTAAAATTTTACATCATATCGAAATCATTTCAACCGATACCCATTGAACATTATTAGAACACAAAGAAGACACACCTACAATTTTATGTAGTGGGTAATCTCCCCCGTACTAAGAATTTCCCAATGATACATTGAAATATTTAGCATATTAGAATAAAATACCTATTAACATATTATTTAATATTTTATAATAGATATTTTTATTTAGTTAAGCAGATATAAATAGTACCATGTTGAATGAGTCTCATTTTGCATTTTCAGTTAAAATGCTAGGTATACAGTAAATGTGTTATGCGCGCGAATATGTACGTCATTTAATTTATTTAATATTCATTAATAATGCATTATTTCAATCTCCATTCGTTATTCCATCGGCTCCTATATCGCTCGATTGGCGACGGCGTTTGCTTTATAAAAGATTTCATAAATGCTAATTATTTACCTAAGGTTTATTAATGCGTGAAATATTATATTGTTTACCATAGGGTACGCCTTTGTACGCCAACTATCAATATAATTATTTAAGATTTAAGTCCTGATTAGTGACTAACTGAAAGACAGACAATGCAGAGCCTAAACCGCTGGTAGTAAGGACTTGTTTGGAGGGTCATTTTGTCTTAATGGGTAGATGTGAACTAAGAAATGGTTTTTCGAAATTTAACCCCTAAAGGGGTAAAAATGAGTGAAAACATTTACACCAAAGTCCTTCGTTTTCTACCGACTTCCAAAAAGGAGGCGGTACTCAATTCGACTGTATTTTTTTATGTTTGTTACCTCATTACTTTCGATAGGGTGAACCGATTCTCAAAATCCTTTTTTTTAGCAGGTGCTTCCCGTGTGGTCCCATTTAAATTTCATCAAATTCGGTCCAGTAGTTTTTGAGTTACACTCCAATAACTGATTAGAATGGAAGTCGGCATTAAATGTTTCAAATTGTACTTGTTAAACATAATATATGTGTCAAGATTTGTGTTGATATAGTTAATTTAAAATAAAACATGGTGTTCTTTAATTTATTTTTATAGAAATGTCCTATAAGGGTAAAATGGGGGACGACACTTTGTATAAAAATTCTTTGAATATGCGCTTATAGGTGTGACAATTCGTTTTTTAATGGTTAATTAAAATTAAAAATTCTATTTTTTATTATTTTTTACAAGGATGACTTAGGAGGATGGAGGAGGAAACTTTGTATGAAAAGTATATTGTTTTTAAACATATAGTTGTGAATAATTCTTGTGGTATAATTAAATATTTCATGTTGTTTAGGCGAAAATATAAAATGAGGCCAAAGGAGAAACATCTTCCTGCCGCGTGTACTTCTGATCCAAAATGAACTTTCGTTGGGATTGATGGCAAATCCTTATCAAGGTTTGTTTCGCGACGACTATTAAATAAGTCACAAGGACAAACTCTATGATTTGCTGGAGTTGATGAGCAGCAGAACTGTTATTCCCGTGGTCAGTTTTAGGTGACATACTCACTTACTTAAGTATGTCTTCGGTTGGAGTCTCGAGAGCTTCGTTCATTACTCCTGCATCATTTCAAGGGGCAACTACCCCTTGGTAACTCAATCACTGCGCAGGTTGCAAATGGGCAACTCTCTGCGCAGGGTATGTTGTGCACTTATGTGCTTTCTAATACTATTCTAACCGTGTTCGGTTTGTTGCGGTATGTTTTGAATTGGCGCGCTACTTGTACCCGGAGTCGTCTGTGTCGTCCGATAGCAGGAGCTCACGCGGGAGTGCGCGCCACGTCCTTTTGGTATCCGGTGGCTTTTCACATACTCACGTGTGATGTCTCCAACTAGCCTGGTTACTTTAGCGAACGCTACCTTATTAGTGAACCACATTGTATAAAGGAATACTGTAAAGGACGGTGTCTACATAAACTTTTGTCAAATATCACACGTAGCGGCGGGCGATAGCCATGAACATTGCTCTATATTGTAACAATAATTTATATCTATAAAAAATACTGAGCGTGGACGACGTCGTGGGCAAAAGCTAGTCAATATTACAAGAATCACTTAGATTCTTGATGAACAGACAATGCACAGCCTAAACCGCTAGACGTAGTCGTTGAGACTTGAAATTTGGAGGGTCATTTTGTCATGTGTACTAAGAAAGAACCCCCTAAGGGGGAAAAACGGGTGAAAACGATTGTATGATAAGTCCTTTGTTTTTTAACGTAAGGGTATGTAAGTTTGTATTACGACTTTAGTCCATTAATAATCCATTAAATATTTAATGTAAACATTGTTAATAGTCCTTTTAATATAAAATACGTTGTATTTTTATATTTTTTTGATAGGGATACAATACAATACAAAATTTCTTTATTGCACTTTAACCAATATACAAAAATATTAGTTACAAAGTATACCCTTAAATTAGGAAAGTACAATGGGCGGTCTTATCGCTTATAGCGATTTCTTCCAGACAACAGTTCCAGTATGGACATTATCATAAGATTTTCTTCTTTTCATTCTTTTCATTCTTTAACTCTATTTTTATCTTCTTAAAACTCCAATACATAAATACTCATAATTATATACTAATACTATATTAATAAAATACTAATAAAAATAATAACAGTGTTACATACTTGATAGATAGTAATTCTTAACCATGTTTTTGAAAATTGCCAGAGTTTTAGCACTTCTGATATCAAGGGGCAGTGCATTCCATATAGCTGTACAGCCTAAGCTGTGAACGATTTGTCATAGTACCGGGAAGTATGACCAGGTGTTCGAAGTTGAAGGGTATTAGAGGAACGTAAAGACAAGGTGTGTGAAAGATTTAAAAATAAAAATAGGTAGGAGTTGTAGGAACAAAGAGGATACTATAGAGAAGGTATAAAATATGAGCATTACGGCGCAGAGGGATAGGTAACCACTTCTGCTTTTTCCGAAATTCAGATATGTAGTCATATTTCCGTAAGCCAAATATGAACCTGATACAGAAGTTTTGCAAGCGTTCTAACTTATTTAGCTGGTCTTGGGTTATATCTAAATATGAAGCATCCGCATAGTCGAGGATAGGGAGTAAAAGTGATTGTACAAGCGCAACTTTAGTAGTAATAGGTTAAAAATATTGTAACCTTCTAAGTGAAGAAGCTGCAGCAAAGATTTTACGACTAGTTTCAGCTATCTGCGGCACCCAGGATAATTGTTGGTCCATAATAAAACCCAAATTCTTGCACGTGTCGCTAACTCGAATTACTTGGCCATCAAAGATGACTTGCGGAAGGCGAAACCAATCAATGAGAGAGATCATTCTAGAACTTCCAATGACGATAATTTGTGTTTTCTCTGGATTCACTTTGATACCGTAGGAATTACTCCAATTAGAAATCCGTTGAAGATCAGAATCAACACTTTCAATCGCCGCTGGTAATTCTGTTAGACTAGACTGGGTGTAGATTTGTAAATCATCTGCATAAAGGTGGTAGAAAGAAGAGATTTGATTATAATTAAATTTAAAAAAATGGAAAACCGAAGAGGTGATAAAACGCCGCCCTGAGGAACACCTGCAGTCGTATTACACCATGATGAGAATGACTCATCAACTCGTACTTGCTGTCGGCGTCCATACAGGTAACTATGAAACCAAGCAAGAACTGTTGAAGATATGTTAATAGAGCACAGTATACCCAATAGTATGTCAAAATCTACGTTGTTGAATGCATTGCTGAAGTCAAGTAAGGCTAGAACGGACAGTTTTCCATCAGCCATACCTTGCCTCATATCGTCTGTGACCTTGATTAATGCTGAGACAGTGTTGTATCCTGGACGGAACCCAGATTGAAGTGGGTTGAAAAGGTGGTTTTTAATGAGGAAGGAAGTAAGTTGTTGGTGCACAAGACGTTCGAGGATTTTTGAAAGGAAAAGTAGAATTGAAATAGGACGATAATCGGAAAACGATAAAGGATTACATTTTTTAGGAAGCGGAGTGATCTGAGCTTCATTCCAAATAGTAGGAAACGTACCACAAGAAATGGAATGATAAAGAATGAATAGAAGCACAGGCAAAAATCTCATCAAGTATCAACATTACCATTTTACGTGTGATGCAGTCACTTCCGACTGCGTTTGACGTATTGGTATCTATACACTTATTTGTCTCTATGCTCTTAGGAGGGATATGACTTAGGAGGACTAACACTTTGTATAGAAAATTATTATATTAAAATAATTATTATATTTAAAATAAAAAAACGTTCCTAAGTACTTTATGACAAGGATGAATTAGGGGGATGAAATGGAGGATCATATATGGATATTCTTTGTTTTTGAAGTTATAAGCGTGAGAATTTGTATTCAGATAATTCGGTAAAATTTAAGAGGATATTATAGTATTTCTTATTATTTTTTCACACGGATGACTTTCATGAAGGATGAAACTTTGTGTGGAGAAATTGTTATTTTTCGATATTTTATGTTATTATATAAAGCCTATATTTTAACTGAGGCCAAAGTAAAAACAGTATTCGTGCTGCGTGTACAATTGATCAGAAATGAACTTCCCTTTAGGTTTAAGATTGCAGGTTTGTTTCGCGATGACTATTAATAAGTCAAAAGGAAAAAATCTGAAATTTGCCGGAATTGATTAGCAGTAGGACTGTTTTTACCACCGCTCCAGTTGCATGTGGCATGCTCACAGTATTTCTTTATACACCAACATTGCATAAAAAAATACTGTAAAGGACGATATTTACATGAAATTTTCTTAAATATCATACGGGCAATAGCCATGAACATAGCTATCTATTGTTACAATAATTCATATTCCAGAAGAATAAAAACTCTAGGCGGACAAAGTCGCAGGCAAAAGCTCGTAATATATGATATTATATATAACTACTTATTATAATAAAAGTATTTATTGGACTTTAGTGTATTTGATTTTAAAGATAAATGAAAACACATAGTTTTTCCTATATTTTAGAAAATTATGTGGAATTCTGATGCGCTGCCACTGTCATGGGATAGCCTGACTATTGGCATCAGACAATAAACTCGGCACAACAGTGGATAAAATAAGTTGTGTAGGTAGGTATCTACACAAAAAGTTTTACAACACGTTAAACTTTGCTCTGGTAAGTGAAATAAAGCTTTTCTTTGTTTCAAAGTAGTTTATCTTATTTTCTGTATATAAAACTAGAAAGCTTTTCAGAATCTAAACCTCAGAGGATTCCACTCGTGAAAACCGTAACCTTTAAGTTTAGTAAGTTTTTTATTCGTTAATGCGTTTAACCTATTGAATAAAAGATCGACTATTAGTGTACCAGAATCTGCTTGAAATATAATAATTGTAGTCATAACTAGCTGCATCTTGCAGTGGCACCCGTGGAAATCGATTATCATAATGGGTATAGACTATCCTATGTGTTTGTAGGACTGTAGATCGTTTAAAAGGTCGTAAAACGAGGTCTTGGAAAAACCTTGGCTAAAACCCGCTGACATGTTTGACTTTACATAAAAAAACTGCTTAACTTTAAATGACGATAATAAGTACTGTGCACATCAAAATTGTTGTGCGCGAATATAGGTAAGTACTATCTACCGAGAGAATTAAAGAGTCTGTATAAACCTCAGGGGCAGGAGGGGATTGTTCTTTTAATAACCAATCTCCAGAAACATAATATAAAGAGTCAAAATGTTTTATCTCATATCTTCAACCAAGGAGATTTTAATAACTGCCATTAGATAGATATAACCTATTAATTAAGGACATTAGGTTAGACGTAATGATGGTGATCCAGATGTATTATTTATTAATTAACAGTAAATAATGCACATACAGTACAGCATGTAATATTTCCTGTTCTACGTATTGATTTACAAAAGTACAGGCAGAGAAGAAAGAAGCAAGACAAACCGTATAAAATAAACCTGCAAACTTTCGTTGTACTTACTAGATTGTCTTTTGTTCTCTTCTAATTAGATCAACCCCAAGCAACGTTACAAAACGGCAACACACAAGCTGCTCTACTATGCACGGTTGCACTCATTAACGCTACTTGGAGAACTTGAGCCGTCTCGGAGAGTTCAATTCCTTGAGTTGCTTTACCTGACTTGTTGACGTTCATTCTAAGGTTGGTTCTCACCATCGATATCACATAAGTTGTGCTTCACAAGTAATTTTCTCGTCGGAATTGTACCTGACTCCCATTATCACAGCTTTTAAAACGTATGAATGATTTTAGGGTTGATACTGGATAATAATTTATTAATAGGAAAGTCTCAAAATATATGAAATAAAAGTCAAACTATTCACTTTAGGCATCAAAGACAAACCGTATTAACGTCAATTATAAATATACTAGTTGCGCCCCGCGCTTTTACTCTAGTGGTGATTGCTGATGATGATGATGAGGAAAAGTGTCATATGTGTTATTTCAGTGCCTCATATACTTTGAACAAGAGAGAGAACTTTGAGATATCGAATCTCATTAGAATTAATAATAATAGAAGAGAGAACAGACGTTTAAGCGTGAAGAAGTAAATAACATACAAACATACTCGCAAACTTTTGCCTCTATTATAATAGTGTGATTAACTTTACTGATTCTCTACTGCCACGTTATTAAATAAAAAAAAACCTCTACCGAGAAGAAAGGGCGAGATCGGGGCCATTCTTTTTAATAACAATGACAATAAAGAACAATTTAATAATGATACAGATTGTAAAACATTGTGTTATTTGTATTACAATCTGTATCAATCTGTTTCTTGCCACTTCTTCTCGGTAGGGTCTAAAGAGAGAGCGTAGAGAGAGAGAGAGAGAGAGAGAGAGAGAGAGAGAGGGGTAGAGTTTTTAAAGTATATCATAATGACTAATTGGCGATTAATCTATATAGTTATTTACTCCTAGGTTTTTTGCTTAACATTTGTACGCTTAAATCCGATCACATGTACCTACAATAATCTATTTTAAGATCCTACCTTACCTGTGTATCACAAATAAATAATTTGAACTTGAATTTGAATTTGACGTGCATAAGTGCGAGTTTGATGCCTAAATTGAGCAAATGATTTTGACTTTGACTTCCCAATACAATATATTAATTACAAAATTACAAATGTAAATACAATAATTACATATAATAGTGTAGTTACAATGTAATCTGTAATACAATGTTACATGAGTAGCACATGTGACTTTGGCGTTTGGCAGCGGTGCAGTGCTTTAAGTTGTATCTTTATCTTAATAACGTCTTACTACATAATATGCTACTTTCATTAAAACATTATTACGTTTAAAAATTATAAATTAAAATAAATAAAGACTTATGTTTCTGTCAGCTTTGTAATGTGTTTGAAATTTTACTGTAAAACCATAATTCCTTTAAAAATACAAATACAAACAATTTATTTATAGCTCCTTTGCTGCAAGAGGACGAGAATTAGGAAGTTTTGCTGATACTGTAAACAAGTACAATTTGAAAAATTTAATACCGACTTCCATTCTGTTCAGTTATTGGAGTGTAACTCAAAAGTACTAAACCGAATTTGATGAAATTTAAATGGGACCACACGGGAAGCACCAGCTTTCAAACATTCAAACAAACAAAACAAATAATTATTAGAATCGGTAAACCCAATCGAAAGTTATGAGGTAACAAACATAAAAAAATACAGTCGAATTGAGTTTTTTGGAAGTCGGTAAACCAACCCTATAGCTACTTTTTAATAGCGATAAAACACTAAAAGTTGTTACTTTTTTAGTTAAGTGTTTTTATCACGTAAATACTTTACTGAGGGGTGGTCAATATGCATGCTAGTAGAACCAGGCGCAGTTATTAACAATTTAAGCTGCTGTTATGTGTAACTTTCGCTACAGCTTACATGAGAAGTTTAGTCTTCCGTGGCTTAGCTTTACTAACATAAAAGTAAAAGAGTGAGAAAGAGGGTAGACCGTTTTGTCTGCTCTTAATAGCTTTTTTCACGTCTACCCGTATCTTCAATCTACCCGTGAACATGGTGCATGTAACTGCGCGGAAATATCGGAAACTCCAAAACCTACCTAATCGTGGTGTACCTACATCCCGTGAGTACTAATTATAATGTATTTTTTTAAGTACTGGCTGGGTAATTGTAGGCTGGTATTTATCTTGTAAACCCTGCTTAACGGCATGCAGTTCAATTGTCGATGCAAATAAGACTTATAGCTCATGTTTTACTTAGACTTTGCTCTAAAGTTTAACTTTGCTAAGCTAAGCCACGGAAGGCTAAACTTTTCATATGTAAGTTGTAGCTAAAGTTCTTTATAGCTTATGTTACGCTGTATCGTCCCGTGGCTCTGCCCGCGAGCACATTGACTATCCCTCACAGGACGTATTCGTATTAACGGGATAATAAGACTTACCAAAAAATATGACTTTTAACTCTTTGTGTATTTTTGCACAAGATTTTGATAAAACCATTAAAACCGTCAAAATATTGTATTATCGCTTTTAAAGTAAGTCTCATCATTCACAGTATCAGCAATACCAGCGCTTCAACCTGTTTTCCGTATATATTTGTAGGCTCATGGAGGTATAGGAGGTACATACCTACTACTATATACAATTCTGATAAAAATACAGCAATCTTAATAAAATTATTAAACAAAATTGAAAACAATGGCCACCAAATATTTAACTGATCTTTCCTTTAGTGGCTCTATTAAACGGTTCTCAAAAAACATTTCATTTGCTAAATAAGTCTTAATTTGCAACGCAGCGGTAGAGCCTTTTAAAAAATCTATATATTTATTAATAGTTTAAATCTTGATAAAAGCACCATTTATGTCTAAATTGAATAAATGATTTAATAAGCTGACTTGCAATGCAATTATCAACACGCATGCGATTTCCATGACGCTTGCTAAGAAGGAAGGAAGAAGAAGGTTATGACAAAAGTCTGTAATATAAAAAGACATATTATGGATATAAACATTCACACCCAATGTGACGTGGATATATCGTCACATAACTTCGTATTTCTATACGAGGTTACGCGTTTCTATATAACTATATCCACGTCAATGAGTGGACGTTTTCTGCCCAATCATTCATGATGATTTCAAAACATGGTCGTAAGATCAATGTTAAATCCAACTATAGACTTTACCGAGAAATAATCTTCTGTTTGTTATTAACTTCAGGTATGAATATGTACCTATTAATAACCGATAGATTTTTTACAGAGGAGCAACGTTGAACAAGAAGAATACAGACAGCCCTAAGCCTGTCTGTAGGCTTCTTCGAAAATCTCTGTTTGTGTCTGTGTGTTATCGTAGGTACTTAAAAAACTCCGAAGTATTGGGATTTCTTCTCCGTGTTTGTTTTAACATCAAAACCCTCTCACTATGAATAATTACCGATAGAGAGTCTCGATATTGGATATTCTGATGAAGTAAATAAAGGTTGGGTAGCATTACAAACTATCTATTCCTTCGTTGAGTGGATGCTCCCAGGGTAGAATGCATGTAATCTACTTTGTATATGTGTATACCAGTTAGTACGTCAGCTTTTCTAGTTCAACACCCCCGAAGGTTTCCGTCTTGTCGTGACGTGGGTCACCACGATGAAGCTAAGAGAAACCAATGGGCCTGTAAGTGATAGGCGATAGCTGGCGGGCCCGAGGTGGGGCCGCTCCTATGGGCTTTGCCCTCCAAGTCCACATGGGAGCGGTTACTGTAGGTTGCGGTGGTGTATGGACGCCACTGCGGCTGAGGCGGGCTGCGGTGTCGTATGGGTGGCACCACGGCTGAGAGTTAGAGGCCGAAGTTTCAAATCTGCATAAGTCCTCTTGCAGACGCTGAGCACTATCTAGCGGTCTTATTGGGCTTAGGATTTTCATATCATCAGCACACAAGAGTATATTTGAGTTCAAAATATAAGTTTACATGTCGTTAATAAATATATTGAAAAGGAGTGGTCCTCGAATTGATCCTTTCGGGACACCTGATGGTATTACTATTGGTCTAGAGGTGTAACCATTGAGGGCAACAGTCTGGTACCGATTTAGTAAGTAAGATGTAAACCACCTGTAAAGGTTACCACGGATACCTATAGATTAGAGTTTGTATAGCAACAACATAATATGCTCAAAACGATCAAAACATTTGCTGTAATCCATGTAAACAACATCAACTTGTGAGGGCCCTAACATGTGTTCTGTTATGAAGTCGCTACACAATATCAAGTTCGACGTTGTCGACCTACCTTTAAAGAAGCCGTGCTGCTGCAAACTGAGTGAGTGTTTTATTGAAGCACATAATTGTTTATCACAGAAGTCGCCCTATTTACATAGGATCTAAGTTGTTTATGAACGATTCGAGGACCTTGGTAATAAGACATAATTTTAAGATAGATCTATAGTTTTCTACCATATCCTTCGCCCTTTTTAGTGGTTATATACGCAGGTTTACAAATAGATGGCACTACACCTTCAAATCACGCAATAAAATAATACCAAAAAATGGAACCGACATCAACACTAAAAAGTGTGAAATAACTTGTTGAAGTGGATACCATGACAGTTCAAAAAAAATACAAATATAATACATATATTTGGTAAAGAAAAATGGCTCTCTTTTTAGTGACGCTTGCTAGTTACAGGATGATTTTCATTCACCGTCAATAAGGATAATATCAAGATAGGCGAAACACTTTCAGATAAGTATTGGAGTGTAACTCAAGAGTGCGAAGTTCTTGGAGATGAAATAATATAAAGCGTTGTGTTAGAAATTATAAATATTATAGTATTGTTTAATATTGTTTTTAGCTTAAGAGTAATTAATTCCACTTATTTTATTTTATCTGTATAATAAGTGGCAATAATGACTGCGCGCCTAGTCATTCGACTACACCCCACCTAAACCAGTGGGTGGGGGAGAACTGCCATCGTAGTAATGGACATTTTAAAAAGGCAGTCAGTCTCGCCACTTTCCATATATACGAGTAGAATAGTACTCTGTGCTCGCCACGCTAAAGGAGTCGAACGAACGTCTGTAGGCCTACCATGAGTTTACAACATTAACATCAATCGATGCTCGCTATCGACTGTCGCGGAAACCTGTATGAACAAATGAACAGTGCCACCTCGCGGTCGACTGTAGAACTAAAATTGACAGCGAGTACGCCAATCACAAGCTTAATAGGTAGGCGAGATCGAGTATCGACTATAGATGACATTTATGTGGCCAACTCATGGTAGAGCTACGCTTGAGAATAAGGGAATTAAGTAAGAAGTATAATCAAAAGTATATGGATCACTGCTAAACTAAGGTGCGTACACTGTTAAATGTAACTTTAATTTGGTGTAATAATAATATAAGTTTGCTGCTGTGATGCGTTAGAATTTATGTAAAATAAATGTTTCAGAATCTAATCTTCGAAAATACTTTCATAAATTAGCTATACCCCTTTCAGTTGCAATCAAAAGGTGTTTTTCATTTCATGTTAGTGTGAACGTAGCTTATTGATTTCAAACCACTTTGAAGGGGCGCTACTCGAATCGAAACCTAGATAGCGGCTAATCCGCCCATACATTCTGTTAAACTATACAACGAACACAATGGACGGACGATGTTGACCATAACTCTATATCTATAGATACTTATATAAATCTTACGGTAGAATGTGGTTATGGGTGGTGCAGATTCATGGATAATGTAGTTTGATTAGGTATGCTATGAATTTCACTTTTATGTATTACTAGCTGGTGCCCGCGACCTTATTCAGTAATCTGTGCCGCGACTTCGTCTGCGCAGGATTAGTAGTTCGAGTAGCTTATTATCTTCTCCAAAGCCATGTCTATCTTTATACCAATATGTCATAAAATAGTTACATGGTTATATGAGTAAATTTCAATACTTAGTATATCAGTCAGTAAACGCTAATAATAAAATACAGTACCTGCGTACATACAAAAATAAAATTATTCACCATGGAAATAAACTGTCATTACATTTCATCACCCTTGACGGTCGCTGAGTACGTCTAGTGTACCGAGCTGTCAAAATCATAGCGTGCTTTTGACTAAACTATCAGAAACTGACACAAACTCTGACAGAACTGTCATCATTATACGATCTTAACGTAGGCCGAGATCTTGTTATTTTGTCTATGCTGTGCCCAAGAATATTACGCTTTTTCACCCGCGTGGTGATGGATGATGATGATGATGATGATGAAAAGTATTCTATATATTAATCCAGCGCCTCATCTACTTCCATACCAAATTTCATCAAAATTGGCCCCGCCGTTTGAGCGTGAAAGAGCAACAAAGATCCACACATCCATACATCCATACGCACAAACTTTCGCGTTTATAATATTAGCAGGATTAATAGTTCGGCTTAAAATGATACATTGAGTCTTTCATCGACCGAAGGAGACGAGGCTATATAGTATCTTCAAATCGGTCTAGTACGGTAGTCGGTGTTAGATGTGCGACAAATAACTTGTGAACGGGTTTAGTGAAGTTTGAAAGCAGTGTAGTTTATGTAGGAATATTATTTGTTTTTACACTTTTTGAAAACAAACAGATAAAAACTTTCTTTTGTTTTAGTACAAAAATAAATCTATGCTTCTTTACCTCTATTGAAAATAACGTTTATTGAAAATGACTACACGTAAACGCTACTTTAAAATAAATATATTATATTAAAAGCTACTTTATACGAATATGAGTTAACGTCGCGGTCATGATCTACCGAGTTATAAGAATAAAGTTTTGATTGATCGCTGGTGTTAATAGAAACGTATAACTGCAGCTGGACTGTTCTTCAATAGCAGATTAATAAAACATATAATTCAGGTACGGTTTCATTGCAGTTGGAACATACCCTCATATTTTTGATGGATAAATTGTTAGACCATTAAGCATAATATTTACCGATAGCCATCATATCTGCAACATCATTTACCGCATTGTTCCCCATACAATAACTATAACATTGTATGACATCAGCAAATAGCGAACTTAATAAAGCGTATCCTCGCCAAAAGTGTCAAACTGTCGCATCCGTAACTACAAACTGGTGACCGACCCAAAACTTATTCACTTAGATGAACAAAGGGAAGACACGTTATGCCACTGAAGGGCTATGTTACCACCCACATCCCATGCATTCGTATACAGCATCTTAAGTAGTTACCAATGTATTTATGGGTCACCTTTGGCACCGCTCGGTACTTGGCCAGAGCGCGATTACAGCGCACGTACTCAAACCACCGTCGTCTTTTACTGAACACGTGATTCCCAACTGAGGTCACCTTCTACAACTTGCTATTTTGAGTCAGAGTAATCCACAATCAATAGTCACCTCACCTGATAACACTACAAAGACCTAAACCACTTTCGAGGTTAAAGACCGCTCTCACAAGCACTTCTTTTCTGCCTGCCTAAAGACTCAAGACAATCAAGGCATTTCGCACCTTATTGACACCCGATTACTAGTTTTGGTAGATAATAGTATTGATTTGCATGTGCGTACACTAAACTAAAATTCTCTAAACTATGGTAGTTCTTATTCTGTTAACACTAAATTTCATTCTCAGTGCTACACAAATTCCACATTTGTGAAGCACTGAGAATGATAATTCTAAAAATACGATTATTTGAATAAAAAAAGTTCTACAATGTAAAGCACTCGGTTGTTCTAACTACAGCGTCGCAACTTTTTAACCATCAAAATCGATCGGTAATAGGTTGCAACCCGCATCTGACATAACTTTAACCAATCAGACTACACCAAACTTCTTCTTCTTCGCTCTTCTCAACAAGAATTAGGTAAGCATCAAGTGATTTGTCAATGTCGAATTTGTCAAAGTCTATTTGAGGTTAGAAACAACCGTGCCGTTCCGTACCTCAGAACGAGTTAGAAAACGACTAAACAACCGCGCTCTGAGGTACGGAACGCCCCCCTGTGGACCTCTTCCGGCTGATAATGATGATGATGATGATATTTCTTGATGAATTGATCAGTAGTTTATCAACTGAAATAGGAATAGCCTGAAATCCACTCTATTTTTTACTATTGTGTACTTAATCCCATAAAAGGCGACCTTTTAGAGATACACCTTTCCTTTTAAGCTATTTCCAAGGCTAGGAGCAACTTAATACGTATCTAATAAAGTGGAGTTCCATCACTAAATTAAGATGAATGTGGTCACTTTATTATTCTCTAAGTTTAATTTAGGGTGTTTAGAACATTTATTTGCGTTAGTCTGGCAGGAGATTGAATTTATGGCTTCCTTATGCAGATGGTTTCAAAAAACACGCTCCTGTGGGCAGAAAACGTTCTTAATTATTTGTTACTAGCTGCGCCCCGCGGTTACACCCACGTGTTGATGGATAATGATGCTAGTGTTGTTTATGTGTTAATCCATCCTCGATTCGATGCTCGGGCGGCAAGCCTCGGTGGCTCAGAGGTCATGGCTTCTGACATGGATTTTCGGAAGACGCGGGTTCGCATCCCGTCCGAGGATGTGATTTTTCCTCTCCAAAATTGCAATCTTATAAGATATCTCTCTTTACGTAAGTATAGGTAAGTATACCGTACCGCCTACAAGGTAGCTAAGCGGTACGTGAACACGTAACCCTGCATTTAAATTTGAAATTCCTAGGTTCGAGTGCTGCATGAACATTCAACATAAATATTTGTTATCTGTAGGCCTAACATGTATCTCAGTTGCTAACAAATGTTGATTGAAATGTTGAAAAATGGCATCTCTCAGTTTTGGCAACTTCAGTAGGGAAAAATGTTCGTAAGTTGATGACTAAAACTGAAAAAAATTACAGAGATTTTTTTTCGATTTTAATTAACATTTGTTAGCAACTGAGATACACAATGGCCTTACGGATCTTCAATATTTATTTATATATTCATTCTTTCTTACAATCATTCCTTGTATGGTTTTTTTTAGGGTTTCATCAGTCAAGAGGAAATTAAAAGGTAAGCACGTACATACGATCCCTTTCGTCGTCTGTCAATCTGCCTGTGCCATCTGTGTATGCACTTGTGATGTAGGTACTCATTAAGTTGAAATTAATATCAATAACGTAAGTCATCGGTCCCAAAGCAAAAAATAATATCAATTTCTAAGACGAAGAAATCAAAAAATTCGGCTCCTTATGGCCAAGGATCATAATATATACATCCTTGTTATGGGGCATATTTTGAGACTCGCCAATAAATTAAAACCTACTCTCTCTCTGGAGCTGGAATCATGTTATTAAGGTTAGTAGGAATATCGCAAAAATAAAAAAAACAACTGTACGTTCATAGTTATATAAAATGAAATCGTTTGAACTTACATCTGCAGTTGGAGAATTGACCATTACATCAGGTATATCGATGTAAGGAAGAATATAACAATATTGTATAAAGTAGACCTTAAATCTGGCCATCTGAGCAGAATTTGCGGTACGCGTGTCAGACCTCACACTGAACATTAGTGATAAAAGCATCCAATATCCAGCATCCAGGACCTATGGACGTCAGGAGGCGACAGGACCTATGTTCATAAAAACTGATAATACCATAAACACACATTTGAAATAATTACCTAAACTTTAAAAATATGAATAAAAATTACAAATATATACTATAAAATTATACAAACAGGCAGGCAAATTTTACTACAGGTCAAAAATAAAACAACATTGATTGACTATAGGTATATAAAAATTTAAAATCATCCAGTCATTAATTATTTACCTACCTTTATATTATTTATCTACGAAGGAGACTAATATATCTTACTTAGAGTCTAACATTAGGAATCTTAAATTAATCAATATTAGAAAACGTTAATTCTGATTTACAATCATTAGATCTACTTAAATCTATTTCAAAATTTATAAAATATTGAATAAATACTGATACTTAATGGCTAGTAAAAGATCACTCACGAACCAAATATCTGAAACTTAAATTAAAACATTTGTCGGCTTCTCAAAACGTGAATAATATATTAGACCAGTCTACCTTTCAATATGATTTTTAAAATGGCGATTTTGATTTACATCCAAACGGTTCTTTGTTCGTTCCCTTATCTTTCCAATAAACGTGAATTATTGTCCACCACTGTTCAGGAGAGCACTGGCTATATATCAAGGAGATTGTCTAATTTAAAACTGTTCCTAGATTGTTAATTTGCTCGGTACGACTCTAGGCGATTCTTTTCTTTATTCTTTATCACTTTTGCTGCCTTGGATTTGTATCGCAACTCGACTAAACAAACTTTGATAAAGGTGACGATGATAGCAGTTTAATTCCCCCGGAGTTGTATGGCTGTGACATTCCAAATAAGTTTTGTTAACTTTGAAAGAGCCTGTCCCCAGAGGTATAATTAAATAAAGTTTTTTGTCATTCTAATTATTTATTTGTTTCAGTAAACGTAGAAACAAAGCTTAACTAAATATAAACTTAGAAAGAACATAACCTTGATGAAAATTATATTCGAAATAAAAGAACTTACATTCCCGACCTCTCACGTGTGGTATTGGATTAATAAGCGGTCAAGAGCGAGTTGCACTCACGCACCGTGAGTTCCATACTATCATATTTATTTTGCCGCGGGTGGCAGATAGTAGAAAAAAGTCAAGTAGCCACTTATTAGTGATAAAAATTAGAATTAGATCCGTAGTGTAGTGTCAGAGGCTTTCTCCTTTATACAGCTATTTAACAATTGCTTTTAATGGATGAGGTAATGTGGTTATAGAGAGCAATGAGAGCTTAGATTAAATGGCGTGATAAACTTATGATCTAAGTAACAGCAGTGCAAGTATCGAAATGTGGTCGTTAAATTTGTCCAGAGAAGAAGAAGAGAAGATCCATAAATGTAACGAATCGTATTGCCCCTTGCAAGTATGGAAGTCACGTCAAGTACTATTATCGACTCGACTAGGATATCGGCTTACGATCGTCAATAGATTATTACGAACCGGATTGCTGAAATCATTCATGCACGGGTATAAATATATAGGTAAGTACCTATTTGAAAACAATTACTTTTGTAACAGTTTAGATGATTCTGTGAACAGATTTACAGATTATCATATTTTATGGAATAGCACAAATCGGTTGGTAAACAAAACCTCATTGAAATAATATTTGTGGTAATTTACTTCCAAACAGTCCGGCACCCCATGATTTTCTTCAAATTCCCTAGACGCTGCCCTCCTCTATGCTACAGTGCTGGGAAATTGAACATGAGTATGGAACAGGCGCTGGGTACACCTCCAAACAGTCTGGCACCCCATGATTTTCTTCAAATTCCCTAGACACTGCCCTCCTCTCTGCTACAGTGCTGGGAAATTGAACATGTGTATGGAACAGGCGCTCGATACACCTCCAAACAGTCCGGCACCCCATGATTTTCTTCGAATTCCCTAGACACTGCCCTCCTCTCTTTTACAGTGCTGGGAAATTGAACATGTGTATGAAACAGGCGCTCGATACACCTCCAAACAATCCGGCACCCCATGATTTTCTTCGAATTCCCTTAGACACTGCCCTCCTCTCTGCTACAGTGCTGGGAAACTGAACATGTCTATGGAACAGGCGCTGCCCAATGGCTCGACTCACTGCTGTCCACCTTAGGACCTTAGTCACCTGTACTCACAGATTTTTATTGTATTCTTTACCTATGCATAGTTGGTAGTATAGTTGTTATATATTATTATACATACAGTCCGTTCACAGTTATTTTACCTTTGCATTTGTATCAGAGTAATATTTATTCATATAGTAATAAGGGTGCTGTCAGAGGTTATATAACTGTGAACGGACTGTAGTTTACTATATACGTACCATTTCATATAATCACACCTGTGCTCGCACCTAGCAAATTAGGAAGAACAACCTAACCAACGAACCTAAAGACAAGAGCATATATTGCTGCTGAGGTTAGGTTACTTACGTCAATGTTCTATCTAAACAGGAGGTAGGTATACATACAATAATCAATAATGTACACGGCAGACCGTTAGATCGTGTCCTTTTGATATCATTCTCAATTCCTTGCTAGAGGGCGAGGGCAATTTCTTTTGATAATTGGCAGAGAGCCCTGAAACACTCTTCTGGAAGTTCCATTGGGTTGTTTGCATTCTATCATTTGAAGATATACGAGCGTTTATATCTTCTAGTACCTATCAAAAGAAGGCCAAAGTCTTATATTTCATCAAATATCTATCGCAACTAAATATATGTACCTATACCTATTCCCACCGCCTATCGAAAAGCTATAATACGGTTATTTTCAAAGCTGACAAATCAACCGTTTTAATCGATGCAATAGACGATCTCAAACGACATATAACAGTTCTATCTCTATGCTAGGATCATAGTGATAATCGTAAAAGCTTATCGAATTGGTCTACCGATCGCTTAGTTTTGTAACTTTTTATACTTGCAATGATCGACAAAGGATTGATAACCATATTTTCTAATTATGTCGATTTTAATATGTAAAACTTCTCAATCAGTAACTTCGGTACTTGCACTGTCGTTTCCTTGTAATGAGGGATTTTTCCCATATATTAGCCCCAGTAGGCTCGCACGTATGCCACTCTTCAAATTAATGACATAAGTACCTATGTACCTAAATTTCAATCAAGTGAGATTTTTATTGAGGTAGCCAGAAATAAGTCACAAGCAGTTCAATTATAAGTCTGTCGTTAACCCTCTGTCTAGGATAAATAACGCATTAGTGGTGTTGGCATTGCCAAAAATTTTCTAGGGCGATACACGATGAAAACGAAAAAGGTTTCATGATTTTGCACACTTTGCCTACACTTGTGCACTGTCATAAAAACTAACGGTCAATAATCTAGCATTATTACACATGAAACGGAAATTCACCACTTACATTGCATATTGGGTGCATTTACCTATGTCAGGAGAACGAAGGATTGTCTTTTACCTCGCAGCTATCTAATTTTTGTGACCAGGTTCTTTCCATATATGCTAGTAAGCCGCATGACATGATTTTTATAGCCGGAGATTTTAACCAAAGTAACATATCGTGGTCTTCGTCCAAGGATGCTTCTTATGTCACACCTTTGTTTGCTAACACTAATATACATACAGAAATACAAGATTTGATGAATATATGCGACTTAAAACAGTTTAACCAAATCAAGAACCACCTTGATGAACTACTTGACTTAATTTTATCAAATGGTGATTTCTCTATAGCGCACAGTACTGAGCCTTTAGTAAAAGAAGACCTTTACCATCCCGCCCTTATTTGCGTGCCTAGTTTTATAGATATACCTATACTTAAGCCTAAACCTAGAATCAAGTATTGTTACAATAAAGGTGATTACCCGGCCATGTGTAACGAGCTTGACGATCAAGACTGGCAGTCTTTATTATGTTGTGATTCTGTGGACGAAGCAGTTGAAATATTTACTAGTTTGCTGCTGAGCCTAAGAAACAAGTATGTACCGTCTAAATATATACGTCCAAGTCAGTACCCAAGCTGGTATTCTCCTGCTTTAAAAAACATTCTGAAAGAAAAAAATAAATTACACAACAAACTAAAAATATATGGAAACAAATCTGTTTTAAATGCATTTAAAGTCTTACGTCAGCGTGCTAAGCTTATCGAGCTAGAATGTTATAATAAATACATACTAAAAGTTGAAGATTCAATTGGAGTTAACCCCAAAGTTTTTTGGTCATATGTCAAGAGTAATAAACAACATAACTACTACCCATCCTCAATGACTTACAAAAATGTTAATTTAGGATCGGGTCAAGATATATGTAACGCCTTTGCAGATTATTTCCATTCTACTTACTTACCACGTAGTGTCAATGTCAAGTAAATAATCTTCCATCTACTTCTTACTTATCCAACTTAGAGACCTCGACTCCGCTTGCTGATATTAGCTCCGTGGAAGTCGACGAAGCTGAAGTATTTAAAATTTTAAAAATGCTAGATTGCAATAAGTCAGCCGGTCCAGACGATTTACATCCTATCTTGATCTCAAAGTGTGCCAGAAGCTTGACCTTGCCAATATGTTTCTTATTCAAGCGATCTATCAACGAAGGAGTCATGCCAATAATTTGGAAAACGGCGTCTGTAACTCCTATTCACAAAAAAGGTTCCAAAAGTGATGTTGTCAACTATAGACCTATTTCCAAGCTGTGTATCTTAGCGAAAGTGATCGAAAAAATTATTCACAAACAGGTTTATGCCGCTCTTAAACAAGTGTTCTTAAAGCAACAACACGGATTTTTACGAGGAAGGTCAACTGTGACTAATTTGTTAGAGTTTACGGATGATTTGTCATCAGGAATGGAATCTGGTGGACAAGTAGATGCAATATACACTGATTATTGTAAAGCATTCGATCGTATAGATCACGTGATCCTACTTTATAAGCTACAGCTCGCAGGTATTCACGGGGATCTTCTAAGGTGGTTTAGTTCCTATGTCAACAATCGTTGCCAAACTGTGGTACTTAATGGGTTTGCTTCAAATTCTTCTTCCACTAATATACCATCGGGTGTACCTCAGGGATCGATTTTGGGCCCACTGCTCTTTTTATTATTAATTAATGATATTAACACTTGTTTTTATTATTCCAAGTTCCTACTTTTTGCGGATGACATGAAGGTATATAAAATAATCACCTGCAAAAATGACTGCAGTTTGCTACAACAAGACCTTGATAGGCTACACGAATATTGTAAAATTAATAAACTCGATCTCAACATATCAAAATACAACTGCATCACATTCACTAGATCTCAGAATGCAATTATTTATGGCTATAATCTTAATCACCTTTTACTGCAACGCGTAAATTTTGTTACCGATCTCGGTGTAACTTTGGATTCTAAACTTCTACTAGATAAGCATATTGACAGCATTTCATTAAAAGCTACCAAAACTCTGGGGTTCATTTTCAGAACTACTAAAGACTTTAGAACACTAAAGACTCTAAAAATTTTGTATTGTTCTTTAGTCAGAAGTCAATTGGAATATGCATCACAAGTTTGGAATCCTCATTATAAAATATACATTGAAAAAATCGAAAAAATACAAAAAAAGTTTCTACGTTACGTTAATTATAAACATAAAATAACTCATTCAGATTATGATAGCAAATGCAAGCACCACCACTTGCTTCCGTTGGTTCGGCGCAGAGAAGTAGCTGACTGGACCTTTCTCCATAATTTAGTCCGTAACTGCATTGATTGCAACAATCTTCTATCAAAGATTAAGCTACAAGTACCTGTTCGAGCAGATAGCAGACGGAACTATCTTAGACTTTTCGCAGATTCAACTTCAACAAATTATAGACATAACTCTTATTTTATCAGAGTGTGCCAAACTTTTAATAATAGCTACTCTAGAAATGTAGAACTATTTACTGCTAGATTAAGCTTTTTCAGAGATAATGCATGTACAACCTATTTTCATTAGATTTAGTTTTTATAAGTATTATCATCAAATCACTTTAAAGAGTTCCTGTACATATTATTTTTAATTATTATATCAATTTTTGTATTTATCTTACATGATGTGGCTATCATATTTAAAACTACTACCACATCATCCTTTATGTATTTTTTGTTACTTCATATCTCGTTTAGGATTTCTATGAGTTTCCATGTATTAAGTTCTAACATAGTTTTTACTTTACTTATATAGGTATTTGAGTACTGTGTTTTTATCCACTTAATTTATAAAAAAAAAAGTTTAAATTCGAATACACAATGTAATAATTAACTGAGTGGACTACGGCTGGAAATGTTCTATAGGTGAAAACTAATTAGGCTTGTTTTTACTATAATCTATATTCTATTATATTACATAAATTATAGCTGTTTGTTTTCCATGAAATAAATAAATAAATGAATAAATGAAATAAAGAAACACAAATCTAGGAAAAAGACACAAAATCAATGACAGCCATTGTTGTACCTTTCCCTTCATCCAGCAGAAAGAAGGTTATTACATATGATTTAAAGTCTGGTCACAATAGTCCAACCAAAGAGAATACTATGATATAGGAAGAGATAAGAGAATACAATACAAATATATAACCTTACGAGATCTAACCTCATGAAACATGTAATATTTTATTTTTGTAGGACGCCAGCTTTTAAGTCAGTATTAGTTTTTTAGATATATAGTCTGATTAATCTATGGTATATTAAAATTGGCACAATACGCAAGCCGCGTCATGGCCATTCGATAAAAGAAAAAAAAACTATGGTATATTTGGTATTAGTATACATATTTGTCGATATTATAATAATGTTGAACTTGAATATACTTCAACTTTTACTCTTATTACACCAAAATCTCTATTTTATAATAGTTATTTATATAAAATAACACCATAATATGTATGTTAATTAGTACCCTGCAGCACTTCCGTTACTACGAGGATCAAATGCCCCTTCCATCATGCCATTAGGATGTCTCACTAGTGCACCCGCCTGTCCTACTCGTTCAGAATAATCTGGCAACATTACTATTTTATGTCCTCTTTCTTTCAAATACTGTATAATTTTGTCATCATATCTACTCTCTAATTTTAGGTCATCTTCATGATCTCCATTATTACGTCCATAAATCCATCTGGGAGCAGATATTGCAGCTTGCAAGTTCATATTTTGGACTGCGTATCTATGAAAAATAGTAGCTTGGGTTTGAGGCTGTCCGTCACCTCCTCTTGTGCCATAAACCTTGACCCTACCATCTTTCATTTTAGCAGCTCCAATAATAAGAGTGTGTAGTGGTTTTTTACCTGGTTTTACAGACAAAATGTGATTATTTTCAAGATTAAAAGCGACTCCTCTATTATGCCACAAAATACCAGTTTTTGGCAAAAGTACCCCACTACCAAATTCGTGGTAAATGCTCTGTATGAATCCAACTGAATATCCCATCCGGTCCATTGCTCCCATCCAAATAGTATCACCAGGCCCTGTTCCTTTTCCAACTGAAGAAGTATGTTCAAAGTTAATCTTGCTCGCCAAATTAGATACTGCTTTACATGACAGAAAATCTTCAGGGTTTACTGTCATGTATTGGGGATCGGTTACTACTTTATTCCGTACCTCGAATGCTTGTTTTGTGGCTTCAACTGTGGCATGAATAAATTGACCTTCATGTTTTCCATCAATATTAAGATTTTCTAAGATACCATGAATAAGAAGCGAAACTAAACCTTGGGTTGGTGGTGGAAGGTTGTATATTTCACCAAGATTATGTGATAGCCTCAGTGGACATTTTCTTATGGGAGCATAATTTTTTAAATCCGATTCTGTAATAGGTAAACCTAATGCAGTCATATCTTCTAAAATGTCTTTTCCCACATCGCCTTTATAAAAACTATTGAATTCGTTCTCAACAAGTCTACGTAAAGTACTTGCTAATTGTTTTTGACGGCATATATCACCAATTTCTGGTACTTTTTTATCTGGAAGAAAAACTTTTGCGAAATCTTCAGTGACAGTATTAGAATCCACAGCGCCAATCAAACTATTTCTGAGAGGTTCGGTCATTGCAAATCCGTTTTCAGCATATCTAATCGCGTCGAGCAGAAGTCTAGCTCTTGAGATGTTTGGGTAGCCGCATTCTTTTACATAATTAAGAACTTCTTCCCAGCCCCCTACTGTTCCTGCAACTGTTATAGCAGCTTTGGGACCTTTATAAGGTATAGTTTTAAGTGTTTTGAAAAATTCTTTTGTAGCTAAACTCCCTGCTCCTCCACACGCTTCAATAACAATCGGTTCACCATAAGGAGGAACGATCAGCCAGAACCCATCACCTCCGATGCTGTTCATATGAGGGTATACCACGGCAATCGTTGCTGCAGCTGCGACCATAGCATCCATGGCGGTTCCTCCTTCCTTGAGGATGGAGACTGCAGTCTGTGTAGCGAGGTGGTGTGGTGTCACTACCATGCCTTCTGGAGCTATGTTGCTTTGCATTGTACTTTATTAATACGCAATTTTTTTGGTTGACTAAAAATATGTGAAGGTTGAAGAAGCTGAATGAAACTCGATGAAGGAAGGGTTAGTATGCGTAAGAGTTAACAAGTTAGATATGGTCGATTATTTGTGATTACTGGAATCCAGGACTGTGACGATGATAAGTCATACGTGATCGTCAAACTCACCACGTTCCTCTTTCACATGAAATCTGAAACAAATATAATGTGTAAATATTTGTAACTCAGTGATTATGTTACACTGTGTGGATTCGGTACATTATGTGATTCATTTCCCAACATTTTTAGAAAGAAAGAAACATTTATCTTCTATATCTTCTTTTCATATTTAAGTACATACAAATCAATTGCTATTCGTTAGTATCTCAACAACTCAAAAATGACTAATACACAGGTTGGCGATAAAAAAAAACATCGTCAATAACAATAAGGTGCGCAGCAAGTATAAGAATAAAATCAGAAACACGACAAATAAGTTGTGACATAAAACGGACCCGTGACAAGCGACGCTGATTTAACAAGATTCGCTTTGATTTTGGCCAGCCTGACTGGAAGGATGACGTCAAGCAGGTGTACATGACATGTCTTAGTGCATTATTCTCTTCTCAACATGTACTTTGACCGCGTGGTTCTAACATAACGCACGGACAACTTTGTAAGGTAAACTTTTAAAAATGTTGTCTGTTAAAAGCATTATAAGGTTCAAATTGCATTATATACAAAGAACAGCCTCGCACATAGTGGGACACGGGGAAGCAGTGATACGGCGCAGCGCTGGGATGCTGCATTCAAACTGATCAAACATATCCTGTGTTAATCCAGCGCCTCATCTACCTCCATTCGCATCAGCAACAAAGCCCTTTAACCCTTTGCGTCCCAGAGACGTATTTCGACGAAAACGTCAGTTTCATTCATAAATCTTTTGTTTTAATTATCACGGTATAGGAAGGATTAATTAAGAATAAAAAAAATATTTTCCGTCGTAAAAAACAAACACTCGCAGTCCAGTCAGCGATAGCTGTTAGACTGAAGAGTGACACAACACGGCTGCCTATTAGCGACGGCAACATACGTCTAATGTGCGTAGTTACTTGTATGTATTGGTGGCCCCGTCGTGCCCCACGACCACGTTATGCCCCTCTCTCCCCCTACGTCAACAAATTCGTCGAGATGACGCGAGTTTCGCTTGGTAATGGTAAATAGTACCGACCAAGTGCGAATCGGACTTGCGCACGAAGGGTTCCGCACCGTTTCTATAAAACCGGCAAAATAATAATGTCTGTTGTATGGGAGCCCCCTTAAATATTAATTATTAAAGCGAATAAATAACACTCATAATTCTGTGAATATTTTAAGCGTATACCTGTTGCCGCTATAAACATCAAGCAGACATGAGCAAAAAAATACGATGGTTGTATTAGAGACCCTCTTAATTTTTTTTTGTTTTTTTTTTCTAGTATTTGTTGTTATAGCGGCAACAGAAATACATCATCGGTGAAAATTTTAAGTGTCTAACTATCACGGTTCATGAGATACGGACTGATGACAGACGGACGGACAGCGGAGTCTTAGTAATACGGACTTTTTACCCTTTAGGTAAGGAATCCTAAAAATACTTAAAACATGTTTTTAAAAATCGAACATTTTTAATGATTTTATACACTTCAGTGTGGGTGCGGGCTTATTATTTCTTTAGTCTGGTTTACTTTAAGTTTGTTTTCATGTGATGATGCTTTACAGAAAACGATGAACCATAGTAAAGTAATCGTTAAACCACCGAAAAACCGATAACCATTCCGCTTTTCACGGTCGGCCTAACGTTGGCCTTACGTGATATCGCCATTATTTTACGGCACACCGTTCCCTCTGGAGTAATTTCTGGAATAAACCCTGTAGCTATTTACGATGTTCAGGCTTCTAAGCTATCGGAACGTTAAAATTTATATTATAAGCACTTATGATTCAGATTTTATAGTTATTTATGTTCAAGGATCTGTGTGTTTCTCAACGAAATTTCCTAATGTCTAATCTGCAGTGCAAGTACTACTTACCGATTGATTTTGAGTCTTGAATTCGTCATACTTCTGGAAAAAACTGGCTATATCTATCATGTGTCGGTAGAAAAATTCAATAAGCTTTTACGATTATAACGATAACCCTAGCATGGAACTGTTAAATTACGTTTGAGATTGTCTATTTAATCGTTTTTAATGATTGTTTTGTCAGCTTTGAAAATAACCTCGATATATCTTATCGACAGGCGACGGGAATGGGAATATTGTTCAGTTGCCTTAGATCTTACTAATATTATAAACGCGATAGTTTGTATTTAAGGATGAACGGATGTTTGTCATTCTTTTACACTCAAACGGCTGGCCCAATTTTGATGAAATTTGGATGGGGCGCTTAATTAACACAGGATAATTTTCATCAACATCGTCATCATCCATCACCATGCGGGTGTAACTTCGGGGCACAGCTAGTATTCGATAAAAAAATAAACTTCGGCCTTCTTTTGATCGTAGATGAGCGAAATGCTCGTAGAATTCTTCAAATGATAGAAGGACGCATTGTGGAATGCAAATTCGTAATAATCGATATACTTACTGTCGACAATTTGACGACCGCATAAGTCGTCGATATTCCTTCCATACTTGCATCTCTGTAAGTATATTTTTATAATCATATCGTAATAATTATTAAGGGTGCAACATTAATTCGAAAGTTGAATTGAATGATTGAAAATTGCAATGTTAATCTCTGTATAGAGAGAGCTTTAATTAAGCCAGACCTGACTAAGTTTAACAGCTTATGCGATATTATGAGCCGTTTTTTACACCAACTACTAAGAAGTATATAATTATTAGAGACTGCCCGCGACTTGGTTCACGTAATAGACACTGCCGTCGGCCTCGCCATAACCTCCCATCTTTTCTTGATTTTTCTTTCATAAGAACTTTCTACTGACAATAATTAACGGAACAAAATAAGCATTCACGCGTAATGCGATGACCAAGCGAAATAGAGATAGATTGCATCCCAGAGAAGGAAAATAGGACTTTCCATCATCATCTAACATCACTCACCGGTGAAACTGCGGTTAGTGTGTTATAAATTATCATATTTTAACAAACGATTACAAGCAATAACAGAGACCGTAGAGAAAAATGTTCTAGTAGATTACTTATTTCCCACGTGCACAAAGTTGAAGGACGCTGAAGCTCAAAATAGGAGTCGAAACCTACTGTTTCTTATTTCAATACAAGTAGCCAATACTCGCAACTGGAAGTAGTAACATTACATACTAGTAGTAACTCTATGACAACTATAAGTACCTACTTCGTGAATAGGCAAAGTTGGTCCTGGTCGTCGGTATGCAAATTGTAAGAAGCGAGGATTTACCCGACTTACTATATACTGGTATATATACTCTTGACCACTTGGATCGGTTACGTACTGTTTATCAACGTAGGTACATGGAATTTTGCACAAAATTAGTTTGAATAGATCTCAACTTTAAATTTAAAAATAAATCTTGTATTGTAGGGGTGCTATACATGTGAAATCATCATCAATTTAGCCGTAGGACGTCCACTGCTGAATGAGGGTACCTAACAAGATGTTTGAACCCTAATCCACAAGAATCCTAGCTCCTAATACTACTAGTAGTTCTGCAAATAGTATAACCCGCGAGCACAAACTTATCGGCGGCATTTTTTCGCAGTCTCATCATCATATCAGCCGTAGTATGTCCACTGCTGCGACACTGCTTTACGTTTTCTTGTTTGCCATTTCTAAACTGTACCTGACGTTAACCTTATATCCGTCGATACTGGAAGACCATAGTACATTAATACTTCTTTAAAATTGTAGGTACTAAGTATATTTTTTTAGTAAGAGGCCACGTGGTCCTCATAAGTGGGCTTAAAGTCGCACAACGAGCTATGGAGAGGGCTATGCTCGGTGTTTCTCTACATGAGAAATGAGGAGATCCGTAGAACGAAAGTCACCGACAGACCGGGTCGGATGGGGCCGAAAGGTTCTGGAGTGAAGACCACGGACCGCCAAGCGCAGCGTAGCTCGTCCACCAACAAGGTGGACAGATAACCTGATAAAGATCGCAGGACGACGTTGGATGCAGGCCGCTTCCGACCGATTCTTTTGGAAAATTATAAAGGAGGCATATATTCAGCAATGGACGTCGTACGGCTGAGATGATATTTTTTCTAGTAATTTTGTGGTAATACTCAAGACTGCCTAGTTGGGAGGTACCTACATATAATTAAGAAAAAATATACCTACCTACTTATCACAAAACAATGCTTCTTTAGTAACGTATTGTTTCATACAAATACTGCGTTTGAATAGACCCACCCTGTTGGCGAGAATAACGCTTAAAACGCTCACAATTGGGAATCTGTGGGTGAAAATGTCGTTCATGTATCTTTTTGATCACCGTTCGGAAAGCTAAAAAAAGAGTTATTTTTGCCACCAAAAACTGCAATTTTTGACCCACGTCCGGAGCATGTTGTTTTTTGACAACTATTTATTTGACAGCATAATCATGCGATTTTAGGTCTTATGCTCGGTTGAGCGTTCGAGTAGGGTGTGGGCAAAAGTGGCGAAAGTGGCAAAAATAACGTTTTTTGGGCTTTACGTTCGCTTTAACAAAAGAGCCATCAATGACAACGCCACTAACGCCCTCAAAACTAAGCGAACGCACCTTTAAATGTATGTAACATTAGACTGGTGTGACACACTTCTAAAATTTGACAATGTTCATTAAGTTCACTAAGCTTCCGCTCTACTTAGTACCACGGTAATAAATTTTTCAATCCCGTGTCGATGTGTTTGCGCGATATTAACCTTCAGGGTGTAATATTTTTGCTCGAGCTTAGTTTTAGATGGTTCATGAAATATAGGGTCGGGGATTTAATTTCGGGCCCATCTGGCTTGTGGTTAGCTGATGGATCCAAAAATGTTTACAATGTGCACTTACTTTTAAAGTGGCTAGAAATTGGTAGCCACAGGTAATTTATTATTGTAATGAAATAGATTCGGTTTGAAAGTGACGAGGATGTGGGTGTTGGATAGTTAGAAAAGTAGGTACCTGCACGTAATAAATATAATACTTATAAGGTCTTTGTTAATTAGTGCACAATATTGAACGGGGCGGTGGTATGTCTTGCATTGTTACTGTTATCTAGTCTGTGATGTAGCGGTGCTGTCGTGCGTTCAGTCGCACTATGGCTCTTTCGCAGAACTGTTAATATGAGTTCATAAAAATTTACATATTAAGTATGTATTTTTTCACTTTCACGACCAGTTATCGATTGCAAACCGCCCCGCTCAATATTGTGCACTACCTAATTAGGAAAGGCCTATGTAAGTATATAGTTTTTCACTTTCACTACCAGTACCTCTACCATGAGTTGGCAAGATAAATGTCGTCTATAGTCGCTACTCGATCTCGCCTACCTACTAAGTTTGTGATTGGCGTAACGCTACCGATTTTAGTTCTACAATTGACCGTAAGGTGGCACTGTTTTTTTTTTTTTCATAGTATATTTCGCAGTCGACAGTCGATAGCGACAATCGATTGTAGTCGATGTTATAAACTCATGATAGACCTACTATCCATTCCAAAGCACCCCCATTCAATATTGTGCACTAATTAAGAAAGACCTTATATATTGTAGGGGAGTGAGAATTAATTTTGACCATAGTACCAACTTTTGACTCTAAATAATCTTGTAGATCCTTTTCCCAAGCAGGCGGAAACAAAAAGGTTGACACTTTAGGTCATGGTTGCCAACACCATAAAATGTATCCAAAGGTGCGTTCAGAATATTTTTAATAATAAAAATCTTGAAATAACATGTGGTGTCCAAAGGTACAAGTCCATCCCCTACTTAATTAATTAGGTACTTCAGATATAAAATAAATAATAGTAAGTACTTAAGTACGTACTTTTGGTGGCGGATAACTTCGTTGTTTATAAACCGATTTTAATTATTTTTTTTGTTTGGTAGAGTAGGTATACTTCTGTGGAGGTACCATATAAATTTAATCAAATTCGGTCAAGCAGTTTTTGACATACTTCAATAACTAACGCGCTATTCAATACCTTGCGCCTATTTTGATGATATCTTCATTGACGGTGTATCCCGTAAGTCACTAAAGAGTGAAAACACTACTACTTTGTTTCAAAGTAACCGGCATTGCGGTGGTACAAGACAAGACTGGTTACTATTTGGAAATGATTCAATTACTTAGTTAGCACGCCTTTAAGCTTTAAAAAAATATTCGTGCACAGTGCACACTACTTCTTCGAGGCAA
The DNA here is from genome assembly GCA_917880725.1 of Selenia dentaria. Taxonomy (NCBI): domain Eukaryota; kingdom Metazoa; phylum Arthropoda; class Insecta; order Lepidoptera; family Geometridae; genus Selenia; species Selenia dentaria. The sequence goes on along the minus strand of OU862888.1, from coordinate 29,710,519 downwards.
AACAACTATCACAGGTGGTAACTACCAAGGCAAGTTCCGTATTCGCCCAATAATTCAAAATGAATGCCTTCAAACCGAAATTGTATTAACCCGTTGAATGGCGATTCGCCATATTTGGCCTATAATAAGTAGTTACAATAGATTTCGCAGAAATCTACCTACTTTTCCAGGAACTGAACGTGTGTGATTAATCAAGCTAAGCCTAATGCAATCTGTACTTACGAGTAGTGTGGAGGTTACATTGTCACACTATGGAACAGACTACGGAAGTAAGCCACTGTAGCAAAAGAATCGCATCGCAATTGCTATACTATTTCCATTTCTTTATTTTCTCGATGACAGCTCCTGTGGAGTAGTGGGCACTGTGCACGTATATCACAATCTGTATTACGGCCTATGCAGCGATACGATTGCTATACAACTGCGATTGAGAGCTAAATTTAACAGACTCCCTACCGAATTTGACATCAAAGGCAGTTTAATCGCAGAGTCGTCGCAGTAGTGTGGCCATTCCTCAACAGCTAAGAGAATTGGCCCAAATTAAAAATAAGTATTTATTATTCACCAGACTTCTAGGAGGTTAGACGCCATGGTCGTCAAGATAACCGGGCGGGGATCCGGAGTGGTTGGATTCCTTTCGTAAACGAAATAGGGTACTCCGTATGGTGTATTCATTTACATCGGTGTGAAAGTCGTCAGGGCAAACTTTTTGTTAAGCCGGGTCCGCAGCGCCAATTTTCTAACAAAAAATGTTATTAAAATAAGTTCGCAAAACCTGTTAGCAAAACCACTAGTCCTCTGCGCCTATTGTTGTTATTGTTTTTGTTTCATTTCAAAAATGAGTTCCGACGAAGAAGACTTGGAAGCTGTTATAACAATAGTAGATTTAGTTCTCCAAAGAAGAAACAGAAATAGATAGATTCCGGGTCCGCTCTACCTACAACCTCGTTCGTTCAATTTAATATGAAGAACTGATTATTTTCTTTATTCCACTCCATCACAAACTAAAGAGAATTGTTAGGTATATACAATTACATATTTACAATCTTCGAACGATAATGACGTCTACCTCTACTGAGCGCGTCGCACAAAATGCGTCACCGTCACTTCTTCATTATTTCTATGGTCACTTCCCCCATAGAGCATAGAGTAAACTATATATATTATGACTTCCCCTCCCCGCCGGCGAACGTGAGGGATGTTATCCATTCGTCTCGGCAAACACGTTATTGTGTTTTTTCTAACAAAACTGTTAGGCCACGCCCCTATTTGCTTAGCAAACAAAGTTATCCTGTTTTCAAACACGAAAACACGGTGCAGCCTACGAAGAAACAATTATTTCTTCGTAGAGTGCACGGACCCGGCTTTAGATGGAACGAAACGACCGCGACACAGTATAAAGATGCAACAGTATGAAAACTAGACCTAGTTGATATAATTAATTATTAAATTATAAATTATTATTATTATTATTAATTATTATTATTATTATTAATTATTATTATTATTATTAATTATAATTATTATTATTAATTATAATTATTATTATTAATTATTATTATTATTATTAATTATTATTATTATTATTAATTATTATTATTATTAATTATTATTATTATTATTAATTATTATTATTATTATTAATTACTATTATTATTATTAATTATTAATTATTATCTATGCTCTATTGAAGCCATATAGTTGTCACTTTTAATGTTTTATAGTATTGTTTTTTTTTAAATAAACATGAGTTCTGTAGTGATTAAGTCTAATTAATTCTAGCTTACAAATAAAATGTATATAGGTGTATCATGGCGTCGGTTAATCTTATTAGTGTAAAATACAAAAAGCAGTTTAAAATTGACACATAACGACTTGTAGATCTTGGTGATTTTTTGCAGGTCACTTACTTATCAATATGGCGTAATCTTTTACATGTTTTGGCGGAAGCGTTCGTGAAGGATGGGCGCGCTGTAGGCGCCATAGTAGCGCATAATACCTTTTTTTAGTTTCTGGCCATAACGAGAGCGACAAGATAAGTAAATCTCAGGAACTGCGAAAACATCCTGCAGTCCTTCAGGCGAGAAAACGAGGGCAGCGTCCTCGAGTCCCGCCTCTTGCGGGGGAGACTCTAGGAGACTGAGGCCGCTATATACGATAACGACACATCCCAGATCATTAAGGGAACAATGTCTGGTCAGTATATGGCGGCTTACAACGCGACAAGTGGCTTTGTGGTTCTCGACGAGGGTGAAACGGAGCGCACTGGCATGCTTAAATACGCTACACCACAATACGGCCCCACTGTTGTTATCGCCCGGTGTAACAAAATAATGCTGGATCTGATGCTGATGAAAATAATGTCAGAGTCTTACAAATGGCGAAAGCCATTTCGGAAGACTCCGAAATCGAGACATTTTGGAGGCACTGGAAGGTACCGAAAATACAATGGGTCAACGGAGCTCCTGGATGCGGAAAGACGACTTGGGTGGTCAGTAGTTTCGATGTGGACAAGGATGTTATCGTCACAACAACGACAAAGGCAGCAAAAGATTTGAGGGAGAAGCTAGCGCACCGAATCGGAAACCTGGTAAAAACCAAGGTGCGCACTATAGTTTCTGTCCTCGTAAATGGTTTTAAATAGAATGAAAGCTACGGACGCCTTATAATGGACGAAGCTCTCATGAACCATTTCGGAGCCATAGTATTGGCATCCAGGCTGTCTGGAACTAGCAACTTGTCCTCATCGGAGACTTCAACCAATTACTTTATATCGACAGGGAAAACCTGTTCGAGCTAAGGTATAATCGCCCGAACCTGGTAACGAACATCAGCCAGGATTTCTTATGTACGCACCGGAACCCAATGGATGTCGCGTATGCGCTGAGGGAAATATGCTCCGGTATATGTTCCTCAGTTCCTCGTATAAGATAAGGTCCCTGCGCTTCGACAGGTACACAGGTGTGAATATCCCTAAATCCCTTTCAAACACCCTGTTCCCGGTTCACACCCAGGAAGAAAAGGAAACCCTGACCAGCCAGGGCTACAGAATGGGAGAGGGATCACGCACACTTACCATACACGAGGCGCAGGGACTGACGTACGAGTCAGTCCTAGTCATCAAAACAAAGAGTAAAATGAAGCTGCACGAGAGCGTCCCGCCCGCAGTCGTTGCAGTTTCCCAGCATACCGGGAGCTTCACTTACTACGCCGATGATGATGATGATGCCATTGGGCGATTCGTGAGGAAAGCGATGGTTGCAAATACCAAAACCATATTTGAATACAACCTCAAAACGGCCATCAGGGATCGAAACGAAGTAGTAATAGTAGTAGGCCCTGCTTCAGTGCAATACGGGTACCGAATATGTTAATATAAGTATTTTTTTAAGTTAAGCTGTATTAATTTGACAAAAAGTAAGTATGAGCATACAGAGCAGACAGCAGTCGGCAGGCGGTGGCGTCGTGTGGTGGGTCGCCATCTTCCCTCAAATATGGTTGAGGAAGGCGATGGCTGCCACATGCGTCAACTCGTGAATCGATATAGCCCTTTAGTAAGATTTTTAGTTAGTTTAGTAATCCTATGTCCTCTAATTAAGTAGAATGTTGTCTTTTTTTTTATTATATTTAGATTTGATAAATTTGTAAAAAAATAACTGAAAAATGGCACGGACTCTGGTGTCTGTGGAGGCTAGTTATAATAATAAAAAAAAACATAAAAACTACACCCATGATGAAAAAGATGATATTCTCATGCAGTCGCCATCTACGAGTATGGCGCCATCTATAAGTATATTTTGTCAGGTTCATCAGCTTCAAATTCATCAAAACCATGAAAAGGACACTCATAACGAAAAAGACGATAATATATGGTAGCCGTCATTTTGTATTTCCATTTTGTCAGCATAATCAACAGATACCTCCTGTTTTGTTGCAGCAGAGTTCAAACAGTCGTATACTACGTAAAATACGTACGTGGCACTCACTTTTATAAATTAAACATGTTTTATGCACTATTTATAAATTTATAAATTGACAGAAGACTGACTAGTCATGTGTGACATTTAATATTTTAGATATATGGTAAAAAAGTAAAAAGGTTATAATGTAGAAATAGTTTGTAACACTCACTACTGACGGCACCGTGAGAACCGCTTAGGGGTCTCGTGGATGCGCATGTTTGTTGAGTGGGCCGTTTCGAACGATTGTAGGTAGTTTTCGTACTGTTCTCTAAATTTCTACTGTGACCGTGATAAAGGTAGGTATTCAAATTGACAATGACTAGTTTTCTTCTCCTTCTTCTTCTTCTTATTGGATGGCTTCTGTGACTAAATTGTCACAATTCTGCCAGTGTTCGTACATGCTAGTGTCATAAACCGCGAGTGAGGAGTTTGTAGGTTGTAATCTAAGAATATAATCGATGATTAAAGAAAATCAAACAGAATTTTAAAAAAAGGAACACCCATAGTGACTATCTAAAACAAAATACAACACAAAAAGGATTGTACCATATAGGCTAACACACATTAGATCACAATAATTATTATGACTGTTTTAGTATGCATGCTATAAAAAAACATTTACAGTTTAATGTTATTTATATCCACAAATTTACAGAGTATATAATTAATATCACAGGAAAATGTAAGGGATAGTAGGCATTTGAAAGAAGTTGGACGGGGAATAATTAGGTGGAAGAATATCATATAAAGAGAAACGAAGTTTAGGACAGCTAAAGAAAATGTGATCCACGCTTCCCTCATCCAGGCCACACTCACACATTGAGTGATCCCTGATCCTTAGTTTTGCTAAGTGAACTGGAGTACATGAATGACCTAATCGCAGACGGCAAATTGTTGGGGTAGTAACTTTATTGGATTCACGGAACTTAAAAAACCAAGGAGTTTTAGGAATATCTGGCTGAATATCACCATAACACTTTCCTCTGCTGATTTTGGAGCTTTCCCAGTATTTAGACCAGGAATTCTGTATAAGAGATTTAGGTAGAAGGCATAGATCATTGAAATATATCATAGAATGTTCAAGTGTCCCAATACTAGCAGCAGCTTTTGCCCCAGAGTCAGCAGATTCATTACCAGGGATACCCGAGTGACCAGGAATCCAAGCCAGAACTACATTGATACCGAGAGTGTGGCATTCCAACAGGGCCTTTTTAATTTGTAAAATAACAGGGAAACGGGAAGTAGAACGAAATGGATTGGAAATAAAACTCTCAAGGCAGCTTTTAGAATCCGATAATTTCTAGTTTTCTTTTATGAGGGGCATGTGCGGGTTTACTACAATTCTGCCAGTGTCCCGTAGTTAGAGCAGACAACAAACGAGAGAGAATGAGCGGAGGTTATATCAGTGACTTCACTTCAACAACGATCATTTGAACATTGGAAGGAATGATGAATATTGATTAAGTATATAAATTAAGTCTATTATACAATTTGCATGCTATCTTAGAAAAAAACATGTTCGGACCTTATGTAACCTACATGAGATTTGTAAATGTGCCATGTTTTGAGGCAAATAAATGTTTATGATTTATGATTTATATGATTATGATCAAGCAGGGGTGACATAATGACGTATTAAACTGTCAAAATGACATCTGGGGCCTTACTATGAGCTCTTAAAGCAGGACTTCTAGACAACTGCCCGGTTTATTCGTACCATGACAACTTTAAAGCAGGCCTGCCCGGGCCTATTATTCAAGAACCGTAGAAAAACCGTTCATCTGTTTTTTTTTGTATGGACTTTCGTTAACATGTCGCTCTAAATCCACTCAGTTTATTAGCTTACAAACGTCTAGGCGTCTGCAATGTTGTTTATAGTAAACTGTTAGAATGCCAGAGACAATATTATCCGTTCACCTTTGAGAAAACAATTTTCAAACAGTTCACCTAAATGAGCGTCATGGTATGATTTCATTCAAAACTGTTTATGTCAGGTTTAAGAACTGCACAGAATTTGCATGGTTTTTACGAAGCTGATAGTAAGCCCCCAGTGCGACTTTCACACAGAAAAGCTCAGTGTCTCCATATTCACGGTAATTACCGTAGATACACCATAGTCTGGTCCGAATCTACCGTCAAGGTAATAAGGTACTATCGTGTTTAAAAATTACGTTTTAAATATATTAACACTATACAGCGTTATTATCTCAGTCAACGTAACATAATTAGGTATGCATTTTATAATGGCAACAATGCTCTTGTTTGCTGGGAATCCCTAAATATCAAAACTTCTTCCCTTCTCCTTTCTTCAATCGCTACCGCAACAAAGTCGAGTGCGAAGGCAATTGACATTATCTATGCGCAGTTAAAATTAAAAAAAAAGAAACGTCAAATTTGTAGGAGTGTTAACGTAACGAGCGTTTAACGAGTACCTACCTGCCATGATAAAAGCCGACTGAAACAAAAAGACCCTAACGCCTGGGCTAGCTCTTGTTAAGAATTGTCTACTATAACAATTAGCATAAACCAATACCGGGCGGGCGATAAACGGTCACGAGCACAGTTCGTGTCTAGCAAAAATAGAATTTTGTAGCATTTATACATATTGTGACGTGATAACAAGACTATCGAACTCGGTACAGCCGGTATAGAGTGAAACATTGTTATTTTCTCTGAAGAAACATTGTTCAGTGAATCTCATAAAAACTCTGTAATGTTTAGATCGTTGTTCAGCTCTTTGATAACTGAGGCCAGCTGTCAAGAGGTGGGTAAGTCCTAAAGCTTATGCTTGCGAATTCGAGAAATAATTACATACAGTTTTTTGTAATTTAAGTCTAATGCGGATAAAATTTTATGTGTCGAACGCCCTTGAATCGTCCGTCCTTGAACCTGATAAGGCACTAAAAACGCAACTTCGCGGTCTTCTCACGACAAACAAAACGACCCGTCAACAAAACGGTACTTGATACACCCCTTAACATTCAAACTCAACTTTAATAACATAGTTACAAAGAGACTTATTAGATAACCAACCTAACCTCTTTGACCTTTTTAAATAAACAAAAAATATGTTGTTTACTGGCAGACACAATAAAAAATAAACATACAAATATTAACTCAAAAAAATCATACAAATCTTAACTCACGTAACTGTATTGCTCCTGGTTGTAACAAAATGTCTACTAAGGTTAGTAGTAATAGATATTCAAACATGTCAGCCTTCTATGAATGATGGAGCCACAATAAGATAAGGTTTTGATATTGCTTCAGCACACTAGATAACTTTCTTTATCTATTACGTCAACTGTGATACCAGCTCAGTACAATTTGAACCTTCACTGCAAAATGACTACGCGGCGGGTAATTTTATATGTTTTAATTGTTTAACATTCTTACTGGCTGATAACAGTGTTTGAAAGAAGAAAGTTCTCTATTTTATTGTCATGTGATTAGTGATTGATGTGTGGTGCAAAGGAAACTAAGTCTTGCAACTTCTGTAGTTGGTTTGGATTATCTTGTCTATATACCTACGTAATTTATTTTTATAGATTATTAATACAGCTGGCAAGTGTAGTTTACATTAAGAATGAATGGTTAACAACCACATAATTATAACTGTTTCAGGTTATCACATGATGCAGTATAGGTTAATAAACTTATTTAATGTGGTATCAATTGTATGCACAATCTTTATTACAAAAATAAGAATTTTATTAACATTGTAATCAACTTGTACAATATTGTTATTAATGGGTTGGAGAACCCTGCAACCTAACTTTCTACACTTACCTACAAGTTAAACTTAAACTTACTAGATAACACCAAAACAAAAGTTTGCATATCTAACATTACATTAATTAACATTAACATAAAAATGTTCAGATTTTAGAAGGTACTTATCAGGCATATATATCCACGACAGACCCAGTGCCGCATGCTGGATTGGCTAGTGGCCAGTCCTAAGGTCCTCTGAACACATCTGACATAGCTTAATGATTGCTGTCTTAAGACAAACAACTGTGACAGAAAGTTTAATATGCCTTGCGAAGCATGGAAGGCCCAGTTGTAACCTTACTGCAGTATTTTTTTATAATCTATATTTAATTTAGGGACTTTATCTCTTGACATGCCAGACCTATCATAATCATATTCATAATTATATAGCACACTATTTATAAATTTTTATTGCATCCTCTGATACAGGTTCTGCTAATATATGAGTCCTACAACTATTTTTCGATCTAATTACAATACAATACAATAACTCATTATTTGCACCAAAGTAAATACAACATAAGGAAACAACTTAAATAGTAGGCACAAAGGGGTGGTCTTATAGCTAAAAGCGGTCTCTTCCAGACAACCTTTAACAACTCTCATTGATAATTACCTAAAAAGCAATTCTAGTATTACTGTACAAACATCTTTATTAACTTTTTTACAGTACCTATTACTTTTTTAAACGCCTGCTTAATGTGTGGTGGTCTAGGCACTACTAATTAAGCAACTAGGTGTAGTAGGCAACTAGGCCTAGTTGGTCATGGCATCTGACATGGATTGTCAGAAGACGCAGCTTCTAATCCCGTCCGAGGATGTGAATTTTTCTCTAAGAATTGCAATCTTTCTCAATGTAACAAAAACTATTTTATATTAAATTTATATAAGATACTACTATATACGAATATGAGTTAACATCACATTCATGCTCTATCGAGTTAGCATAATAATCATAATCAATTTATTAATAACTTTTGTTACACGTCACATATTTCTAATTTATTACTATGCTATATTACATATAGTATTTGAATTTCCACTATTAGAGTACATTTACATAATTAAAAATATAAAATCGTTCACAATGTCAAATTATAAAGAATTAAACTAAAAATAATTTCAAAAATATTCAAAAAAAGAAGTTAAGTCAAGTATTGGAATACTATAGTACACAATACAAAAATAATAATAGTTAAGTACCTACATACTTATAATTTAAATTTAATAAATTCGTCATAGCTGTAGAACGTCTGCTCGACAAGCCAGCGTTTCAACCGTGACTTAAAACTACCCATGGTAGGTGCAGCGGTGATATGTTCTGGAAGCTTGTTATAAACTGTTGGACCCATGACATACGTCGACTTGGCCGACCTCTCCAGCGTGCGAGCTACTTCTCTGAGTCTAGCCTTATTGCGGACGCTGTTTAATGTCTTATAAGAGGCTTGGTTTAATCTGACATATACCGCAACTTGGAATATTACCAGTGCTGGCAATGTCAAGATCCCAAGCCTCTTAAAATGCGTACATGCGCAGTCGTCCTGCGGAATCTTCGCTATGGCACGGACACCGCGCTTTTGTAACCTAAAAACTCGGTGCCAATCAGTGGCCCTACCGTACAACTCCGCACCGTATTGTAGGAGGGAGTGTACGGTGGCAAAGTAGCATGACCTCACCACCTCAGCAGGTACTTGGCGACTGTGCTTAATGCAAAGCATGCGCTTCCTAGTTTGCCGCAGAGTTTGTCGATGTGACTTTCCCATGTCAGACTCTGGTCAATTTCAAAGCCAAGGAAGGATGTTCTGTTGGCTTGGTCTATCCTGTTCCCATCCACGAAAACGTTCATTGGCCGTGTTTTGTTAATATAAGTTTTGATTGATCAATGGCGTCAACAGAAATGTAACTGCTGGGCTGTTGTTCAATAGCAGAATAAGAAAATGTATAATTCAGCTATTCATATACATCAACTGCAATTGAATCATTCATAATGATTCAATTGCAGTTGGAACATATTTAGTTGGTAAAGAAACCTACACTACTAGCCCTTCCTATAATACTAAAATAATTATAAAAGTATCCAAAAATGCACTGCAAATAAAATAATGCATTAATGACATAAATGAAAAGTAAAAGTATTATAACAAATAAAACATAAATATTAATTATCTACACACACACCACACACCATATCACTCGCCCGATGTTTCACAAATCGGAAGCAGTAAAATCCTATCCCTTGGTTCTAATTAATGGAATTTTATTGTACTAATACACTGCAGAGGTGTGACTACACAGCCCCATTAATTAAATGAGTGTGATTGAAAAAAACTATACAAAAATCCAGGGGTTCCAGAATGAACCATCTCATCATTCTGAAGTAAAATAACCTGCCATATTTTAGTTATACGAAAAATATACCAATAAAAACTAATAAACCACACAAAACAAGAAAGGCTCTCCATCTTCTGTATGCCTTTTATACTATCGTCGAAAGAATATTTACTTGGTGGGCTGGCTATTTTTGGTGGGTTGGCTGGCTATGGGCCGAGCCATTTTGTGTGATAACCGTGTGTGCTGATCAGTCCAGCCACCAGGTGTCGCCCAGGAATGTCTGTCACTGGGTGTCGCCCAGGAAAGTCGGCACTTCCTTCAGCTCGGCGCAGGCTTCCCACACTGCCTTCCGAGTTTCTGGAGAATTTTAGATTTAGAATCAGAAAAGCCTTCTCGGCTGCCTGCAACCCTCGATACTTGCCCAGTAGTCCTGATGCTGGTCCTTAATTATTTTGCGAATCCATGCACGAATCTGGCTGAAAGATAGGGTTCAATCATTGGTTCTAGTCCTGCAAACCTCATCCCTGAACCTATTCTAGCTAACTCATCGGCTGCATTGTTACCTCTGTATTCTTACTATTTGATCCTATTGGAGGATACTTCCTCCAATAGTTGTATAATCAGGTTAGGTACATATCACCAGGTCATCAAAAGCAGAATTTTTAAACACCTAGTGTAACGAAACAGATCGATAGATATATTATGAAAAAAATATAAAGGTCAGAAAAGGAATAGGAAAAGAGTAATAGAATTCATAAATATAACTCTCTTTCAGCAGAAAAAAATCTGAATAGGTCCACAAAAATAAACTTTCACGTCAAAACTCTCAGAATTTTCAGCGATAACACTATATTTTTTTTAGATAATACTAAGCCAACGTATAGTACTAAAGTTATAACCAGCAGTTTTTCAATTGTGTTAGTATATATCGAAAAATATAAAGAAAACGTACAAAATTAACGCATTTTCGCATTACATCGTCCAATCTAACAAGCGATTTTCAACCTTACGTAAAGCATCGTAAATTATTTTAAAATTGGGGTTGGACCTCGTCTTAAAAAATGATCAATAGCATCATTCACGCCGCTATGACTCAGCTGTCATAGTAGACGTTGCAGCACGCGCGTGGACCAATCCCTGCTTTCCTTCTGAATTTAAACCAATCACTGAACAAGTCTATTTGTAACCTCGTAAGTAATTCGTATTTGGAATCATACGTCGTTTTGGTTTGAAGGACCACTTTTTGTGTGGAATTTGTTCTGAGTTATGCTTTCTGAAATTATTTTTTCGTAGGGAATAGGTTAAGAAGATATAATAACCCAGATATAGGTCTCTCCTATGCCAATGATTATCAAGTGTTATAGAACTATAATAATGCTTATTGAATTCTTACATAATATTCATAAAAAACATGACTGTTTAGATATAATAATAAAAGACACCATCCAATGCTATTGATAACTTATCAGTAGTTATGTTGTAACATGATATTTTTACTGTAAATTAGTGGAGTTTACCATGTTCCTCTAACTAACTTACATAACATGATCAGATATGGTGTAATTGTTTGAACATACTCATTTAGATCATAACTATGACAAACCAGACAAGTTATCGTCTATTTTTATATTAGATAAGCCACTAGTATGCACCTATATGCTGTTACATATTAATTGCATTACGATATTATTATTAAGTAACCCCCCTCCTTGCGTTGATTCCCCAATGCTGGGGGATTGTGACCCATCATGGCAATAGCCTCTCCCGTACGATGTTTCTCCATCTATTCCCGCTTCCACCTGCACAAACGGCGTCAGTGACATTTATGTTGAGAGAAGTGCAAATCTGATCTGTCCAATGCAATGAACTCTTAACTCTTGGTCTCTTGCCCTCTATTTTCCCTACGACGATTAGTTTTTGGATGTTGTCGCTGGGTTTACAGGTTATGTGGCCAAAGAACTCAAATATCCTTCACAGGCATGTGTTAATGTTACTATTACATTACTTTATGTAACTATTGATAAATAAATGCTAACCTTGAACCAAACTTAAGGATCTTTTGATCTGAGATTAGTACCATACAGTTTCCAGTTTAAGAATTGCAGTGTTCCATAATCTCTCACATGATGTCAGCAGATATGGGGATAACATGCCAAAAAGCTTGCGCACTTTTATACAATACTAAAATGATAGTGGCAAAAATGAGTGATTATATTATATGACATTGGAGCCGGATTCTTCGAGGATGTAATGGAGTAAAGGTATATTGGTTTGCTAGACATCTAGGTATTGTTTATAATTTGGAAGTTCTTTGTAAATTAGTACCTATTAGGCGAGGAGTAAAAGTAGTGTTCATGGCAATACCTACCTTATAAGTCCAACTATGATTATCTAAATTGTTTTTCAAAACCCCATGTGCAGATGAAAGAGCTGAAGGGCTCAATTTGCATTGCCGTGGTATAGAATAGAAGCAATTTTTTATAACAAAATTTTAAATAGCATAAAGGACTTTAAGTCAATTGTGTACTTAATATACAAACTAGGTAGGTATAAGTCAAAAACACGTCACATGTCAATTTATTTCTTACAAGCTGCGCTCCGCGGTTTCTTCCTCATGATGATGATGATGAATCAAATATAGTGTATGTTACTCAGGCATAATGTAGCTTTATACTCGGTGTGAATCAATTAAGTAGTTTTACGTGCATCCATTACAAACAAACAAACAATTATATACCTATCTCCTTTTTATTATTAGTAGATAAAGATTAATACCAAGGTACCTACGAATTATGTTGGCTGTTTGTACCGCCCCGTTACTAATTGCATATTTCAAAACGAAAAAGATATTTATTGCGACATAACTGTAACAGTTTGACATTATGGTAATGTGTGGATTCTTTGTAGATATTAAGTCTTCTATAAAATTGTATTGTAGTATGTCACTTTGCTTTATTGTCTTTAGCATAGACTTATACACCCTATTTGTATAATTACCAAAAAAAAAACAGCACTATATGCTGCTGGTACTTAATACATACATGGGATGAAAATTTAAAACTACTTTAAAAAAAAAATCCCACATAATCATCAATATTTGGTCAAACGTCTAGATTGATTCACACCTACAAATTTTATTCTAGGCATTTCCACTATTCATTAAGATATACTACATGCGCGCGGTTTATGCATGAAACTTAACGCCCCTACATAGAAATGTATCATTCATTCATAACATTCGGCAAACTCGCGTCCTAGCTCGTTAGACCTGGCCACCGGACCAATCCCGCACCCTCCGCCCGGCCACCGCGCGGCCTTTGTTTCTTCCGAAAACGAACGAACGAAAGCCGAAAGTCGACAATCTCTTTCACACCGAACGCTCGGGTGGGGGGTGTAAGAAAGAGTTTTGTTTTGTTTTGTTTTGTTTTATAAAGGTCTTTATTAATCATACAAGTACATCGTATTAACTAGACACAGTCTTAGACTAATACAAGCTACATTCTATTATGGCTAACATCGCCTATTTAAGTCTTTTTATAAACTTAATAGTTATGTAATTTAAAATATATTTGTGTGTATCAGGTAGGTACTATTTCAAATATCTACTTTAAACTATAATAAATTAACTTTTATGTGCCTTCTGTACCAGGCCCACTTTTAATTTGACACCACGAATAACTAATTAAGTGTAAACACATACCATACACGTACTGGATCACAATTTCGTACAACACAATCGTGCAAGTAATATTGTTGTACCTATATAGGTAGGTACATCATAGTTGTAATAAAGAAATACCAACCAGTGATTATATATTATTATCGGAATTAACGCGAACGGCATAATACAATAATGCTACCCTCACTTATTTGCGAATGTTAAAATAACATCAAGTAGGTAGCGAGTCCGACTCCGACACCCGTAGTGACACATTCTTGTCGACTACGTCATCGAGGATATAGTGATGGGGTAAGCGATACCTCTTGTATGTATCGACATAAGGCAGTTTTGATAATCTTGTTTGTCCAATACCACTAATCAATTTATTTCTGTGGTTTATATTTGTTTGCGTGTAAAATTTAATTAATAGTTTTAATATAAATTGTCTGATGGTAGGAAATTTTAACTTATAGTGTAGTTTACTAATATTTGTACGAAATGGGGTATTATATGCAATTTTGAAAGCCTTGTTTTGAACTGTTTGAAGTTTTCTGTAGTTATTTTGACAAGTGCTGCTCCACACAGGTGCAGCATAGGTAATACATGGTCTTATAAGAGTTGTGTAAATTTTTAATTTAGTTTTTGGGCTTAGTTTAGTTTGTCTATTCATAATGAGTCGCAGACTTCTAAAAGCATTGAGACCTTTTAAACGGATTTGATCTACATGGATGTTCCAGTTAATTTTAGTATCAAGATTAACACCAAGATACTTGACCGATTTGGCCCATGAAATATCATGCCCATTAATTTTTAAAGTTTTGTCCGGTGGTTTTCGTTTTCTTGAAAACATTATGGCCTCTGTTTTAGTCTCATTTAGTTTTAGTTTCCATTTTCTATAATAACTAGATAGTAGATCTATAGACAATTGAAGTCTATTAATGATGAGGTTTTCATCCTTTGACGACGCGTAGCAAGCAGTGTCATCAGCAAAGCATGCGAGACTTGTTCGAGGCTGCTTGGGAATGTCGTTAAGGTACACTAAAAATAGAAGAGGCCCTAGTACTGACCCTTGAGGTACTCCTGCGGGCATAATATGACTTTCAGAATATGTATTTCCAATGTGAACTTTAAAAGTACGCTGTGATAGATATGATTGTATGATTTTAATCAAGCAAAAGGGAATCCCAATCATCATCAGCTTATGAAATAAACCGTCATGCCAAACAGTGTCAAAAGCTTTTTCGATGTCTAACAAAAACATACCTGTAGACTCTTTCATATTTAAATTATGCGAGATGTGCTCACTGACCCGCGCCAGTTGCTGAACAGTTGAGTGGGACTGACGAAATCCGAACTGTTCGTTGATCAATCGATTATTTAGTGACGTTAATAGCTGGTCATAAATAATACGTTCAAATAACTTTCCAAGCGTAGGTAATAAACTAATAGGACGGTAATTTTTTGCTGTTTTATGGTCTTTTCCTGGTTTAGGAAGTGCTATTATTTTGGCAGATTTCCAAGCTGTAGGAAAATAGTGAAACTTTAAACATGAGTTAAAATTTTTTGTTATAAGTACTATACACTTTTGGGGAAGGTTTTTTAGTAAAACGTTATTTATATTGTCGTCGCCTGGAGCTTTACGATTTTTAAGATGACGAATATGCTTCATTATTTCTCTTGGACGAGCTAACTGAGGGCAATTTGTACTGCAATTAGAAAGAGCTTTAATGGAGGACTCAACGCAATTATTAATGTCTTCGTTCACCCAATCAGCTGTTAAACTCATGTTTTTGAAAAACGCTTTAGCTAATTCATTACATACCTATGCCTATATATAGAGCCTATTCAATTTAAACAAAATCTTTCCTCTTTATAATACGAGTATTAGTGTTGAAGATGTAGACTAATTTATCACAATCTCAGGCTCATCATTTTGTGATACCTACCATTTTTACCTCCCTACCTTTAATAGCCTTATACAATTTTGTGGCTATATATTCTCATATTAAGCTTTGTTTCTGCACTTGCTACTTTTTACAAGTGATAAAAATTATAAAATATGTTCTGACTAAAAATACGCAAATAGCATACTCCACGTAACCAAATCTCTTTATCATTTAAATAGTGGTGGTTAAACAATTCGGTATGCTAAAAAAAATTAACCTATGCCAATTCCGAAACCATTTCGAGATTTTATGTTACAAACCCTTATTTTTCTACTCTGACCTTTTAAAACGATAAGATGCCATTTATTTTAACAAAAAACGATGAAATAATTCGACTTTCATTGACCTCTAAATGACGTCAATTTTTTGCACTTTTGTTTTGATTGAATAGAGACTTACGAATTAGTAGGTGTCACTGTCAAGTGTTCTAGTTTCTTTTTTTTTACTCGCGTGCTTTTCTTGGCTCCTCAACGCAACTACATATTTGTGCACAAAAGTGACGTCATAGGATTCAAATTTTCAAAAAAATATTATAAAATAACTACTGAATATAAAACAAAAATATTGAAATTAGTTTCTTATAATGACCTAATCTACGAAATAAAAATATAAAAAAAATACCAAAAAAAAACTTTACATACCGAATTGACATAAGCCAAGGTCATGATTGCAAATGCCGTGTAGTAATCAACAAACTATATCTACTATTAGACTTCATTATCTTTCAAAATCTGCCCTTGCTCTTTACATACAAAACTATGCAGTTGAAGGCCAAGTACTAAAACTATGAAATGTCTTACATTTCATGAATGTTGAGACAGTCTGACAATTTCTTGGAAGTTTGTAAAAATAATTCAGTAACAAAAACATGCCCTGAGTTTGTTAGAGCATGTACATGTTATTATAATAGAATTCTGCAGTTTTGTCTATAATTTATTAGATACACAGGCATAGAAAATAAAACAAGACTTAATTCCTAAAAGAATGAATGCTTGAAATTAGTTGAAATATTTAGACTAAGGTTTATCGTTGAGACGTTTTTATGCTGCATAGGTAGTTCAGAAATGATGATTCATTCAAAATATCTAAATATAACCTCGTAAAGTGTACAAAGATTTAACTCGGATTAAAATTACTCTACAACTTTGACTCTGCTCAAAAATGTGCTCAATAGTCTATTGGAAGAGCATATCCTAGTAAACACTGTTAATCTCAAATTCGATTTAAACCTGCTTTATGACTGCTCATCATCATCATCATCATCATCAGCCCACATTCGTCCACTGCTGGACATATGCCTCTCCTAAAGTACGCCACAGAGGTCGGTCTTCAGCTCTCTGCATCCAGTTACTGCCAGCCGCCTTCCGCAGGTCGTCTCTCCACCTGGCCGTAGGGCGTCCTACACTCCGATTGCCTAAACGTGGTCTCCATGACTGTCTTATGACTTCTAACATACAGCTTTTGCTTTCAGGGGGCCGGTTATTTAAAAAGGGCTGATTCGGACAAACTAAATGAGATATTCCTGAAGTTCGCCACCGTAGAAAAGAACGGGGAAAAGTTCATCACCAGTGAAGATTTCGTGAGAAAGTTCCTCGGCCTATTCGACGAAGGTATGAGTTATGTTATTGAATTCTAGTGTGACAGTAACAAGGTAGATTTACCAAGCAACCAATTATATTTCCACCTTAAGTTATTATTGAATCAACCTACAGTATGTCTGCACCAATATCAACCTTGCACCTAACTAACAAGACCCACTTTCCATTGCAGATAACAATAACAAGAAGTCAGTCTACCAGTCTATTACCCCTACTCAAGGCCATTCGTCTTGCATTCAAATTCCACTCTTAAATTCAAACAATGTAAGGTCAACCTTAAAAACTTTAATTAGAAACTATAAAGTCTGTTACCTTCGTAGATTACCACGACAATGAGTCAGCAGGTCTTATGAATCTTTCAGTCTTGTTTGTGTTGATTCTTGAACTGTAACTGTCAAATAACGTTCTTACAACCCGGTCAGAATATCTGTGCACCTCGCTGGAATGCGGCGCCTCTCCCGCTTCCCCTGTCACCTCTCCGCGCACTCCCCGGTGCGACAGTACGGTTAGCATCTTCGTTGCCGATACACGTCCCGATAATTTTGATATTTTCGCTTTGTTGTTGTTTTGTTTTTTAATATTTATTGTTAAGTTTAGACTGTTTACTGTTAAGTTTGGACTGGTTTGGTTGTTATTTAAATTGTTGTAGCTGTTAAACTGAAGTCATGGGAAAAACAATACACAGCGAATCAAGAAATTTAATCTTGAAAGTGCTCAAGTTTTTTGAATCGGAGAAAGCAAATAAACAGTACACCATACCTGTAGACCATGTGGTGAAACGAACCTGTGCTGCAACTGGGATATCAAAGAGGACTCTAATGAAAATTAAAAATGAAGCCAAAGTACAACCACCTACTTCATGCGATTAAGTCAATTACGCCAGCTGACTGGAAAAAAGAAGTGGATCACGTGGAGAGACTACAGCGAGAATACTGGGAAAAGGATCATCTAGCAGATGACAACATCACACAACTTTTAATATCACTAGGGGAAGATAGTTCGGAGAGTTCAGAAAGTGAGAGTGAGGAAGATGCAATGTCAGGCATAGAGTCAATAATTTATAGTGACTGAGTTTAATAATAAATGTTTTTGTAATCAAAATTATTGTTTTTTTAATAACAAACCTATCATCAATAATAAATTGATTTGAAAAGGTTAGTAATTTTTTTTTACCTCCACATTTCTCGAAAAAACTTTTTTCACACCGTACCCAGACCGCCGATATGACGTCACGAGGTCAGGTGCACAGATATTGTGACCGGGTTGTAGAATGTATAATTGTAAATACTACTCCAATCTTTCGTTAAAAATGAATAAGGTCAATTTTCCCTTACAGATGACTATAACAAAGAGTCGGTCAAGCTCATCGCGGGCATCGTGGATATGGACAAGGACGGGTATATCTCGTTCTCAGAGTTCCAGGCGTTTGAAGGGCTGTTGTGTGTACCGGACGCGCTTTACAAAACTGCCTTCCAGCTATTCGACACCAATGGCAACGGCCTCGTTGCATTTGGTAAGTAAAGCATATGTACTTACTATTCCTCTTCCTTTCCCCCATTTTTCTCACATACGAACTAACGTTTTCTGTCATTTAAAGATCCGATTTCCCTTACCAACCAGTCTTCTTCGTTTGTTTTCTACTCTATCCACGCGACACTGGCTATTTACTGTTCTTAAGCTATCTTCGAACCATATTATCCAACAAACAGACGAACGCTCACTAATTCGACCAGGTTATATCGAAGACCTCGCTTTCGTCGAATAACTCGCTTCACCCGATCGATTAATGATTATGGCTACCTTATACGAGTAGTATAGTAGGGCACGTCTGACATTGCGTCGGCATACATGGATGTGTCATTTTGTCACCTGTTTCAGCGAAAATGGTTGAAATAATCATTCTTGGCCATATTCATAGAAATCGCTTCAGCTATGCTATCAGAGGGCCCGATGATCAGTTCAGAGTAAGTACCCATGTACCATGCAATAGCTAATGTCCATACATTAGCTATTGCATTGCACAGTATATAAACTTGACGAGTTAAAGCTAAAAAGTAAACTGTCTAGAACAGTTTTTTTCGTTTTGGTTAGTGATGACCAGTTCTGAAGGCCTAGACGAAAGATGTTTCTATTAACGTTAACGCCAAACGACAACTCCAAAATGTATGACGTTGACATTACCTGTGGAAAAGTCACGTGACGTCGCGCTAAGTTCGTAGAAGGACCCGGGAACGTTCTGTCTGTAGCGTGTGCGGAAAAACGCCTGCTTGAATTTTGTCTAGCCTGCAGCTGTGCTGAACAGCTGAAGCCATTGTGCAAAATAAATGAAAGTTTTTTTTAATCACTGAAAAAAGGGCTTTGTCGCCATTGCGATCATGCCGCCCTGGTTCTAATACAATTGAGGTAGTATAGATAGATTAATTAATTACGCTTATCTACTAATAAATATAATCTTCTAGCGTCATCTGAAACTGGATCTGCCAGTGTACTGTTGCATCTACCTATATCTGACAGACAACAAAAGTTTCTCATACTAGCATTCCGGGCACATTCCATCAATACGTGGTATACGTCGTCAATACGTCCACATGTCTCACAATTTGGCGATATTGTTTTGCGCATCAAATAGGCAAATTTATTACATGGAATGTGACCGAATCTAAAGCTATTACAGTTTCATTTCTGCTTAAGTTTAGAATTATCCGTGGATAGATAACACTATCCACGGATAATTCAATGGGTGTGGTTGGATCGTACTGTACCATATTCCTTTTTCTTTTGACCTCTCGTCGAAGTACTCCTTCCAGAGGTTATAACAATCTTTTTAAACAATAGGTAGGTAGTTTGAAAATGAGAGTGTGATATTAAAAGGTATACCGTCATTGACAGCTTCTTTGGCTAATTTATCTACTCGTTCATTGCCTGTAAGACCAACATGGGACGGAATTGTAAAATGATGTTTTTATGTACAGACTGCAACTATAAAATTATTTTAATTATTAAGTAGGCTACGGGTGAACCTCGAAAGGTCGAGGTGCAGCGAGCCAGGTGTTGTAAGGAGCTCCTTGAGTCTGTTAAAAAAACCACATCACTATGTGGTTTTTTTAACAGACTCAAGGATATTTAATTGGTAAATGAAAGTTTACACGAAAATTTCAACACGAGTTTTGCGGAGAAAATTTATGCCCTAGGTTGGTATTCGAACTCGCGTCTTCTGACCATCATAAATTTCAAACTACACCGCACACTTATCTGTCAAACCTTCAGACCAGCCCAAAGCAGCATGATGTTACATTTAGCCCTTTTTCTTTGTATACTTCTGTACCTTCTTACCCACAATAATACAAAAAATGTGAATACATATTGATCACTCTGTGTTGAGATAGTTATTACGATATAAGATAATATACAGGCTGGAAATTTTCAGCGAGGCAGTAAGGGGAAGGACCTTATCCGTTGCAGCTACTCGAAAATGGTCTTAGGAGACTTAGATCCATAATTTTTTATGGAATTTTGATCCTTCATTCACAGATTTAAAAAAAAATAACAGTTAGCAAGAAAATAGCCATTTTACACAAAAACATTTTTTGTTGCTGTTTCTAATACTGATCAAAAACTTCTATGGGACCAACCATCGTTGGAGTACTCAAAAAGTCACAAACTGCAGAAAACTTTTCCCGTACATTTTGTATGAAAATTATGTATTTTTTATTATTTACGTTTAAGTCTAAACGTTCTAAATTGGAGATCATTTTTCTCTTACCAATAGCTGTCCAATTAAAACCATTTTCGAGTAGCTGCAACGGATAAGGTACTTCCCCTTACTGCCCCGCTGAAAGTTTCCACCCTGCATACGCGTAGGTATGTAAATGTATGTCTGAAGATAATCACATAATTACACTTATGTCACAATGATAATCTGAACATCGAGCCCTGAAATGCGCCATCATGCAGGTTGGCGTCCGTGCAAGAGCCCAGTGGTGGGCCAGCCGGTCTCTGCATCGCCCTTTATCTTAAATGTCAATTTTAAACGAATCAGGCTAATTTGAAAAATACACGCATTTCTCTTTTATATTTTATTATTAAAGCCGACAACATTATAATGCAGGGGTCGGCAAGTAATTTTGAATGGGGTTCGGGATACATTTTTCATCGAGGGTCAGAAAAAAACTCATAGCAATCCAAGACTCTCTTGCACCACACTGCTGTGTGCAGCATAGCAATAGTTATGCGTCTACTTTAGCTATATACTGAAAGGCTCCTCTCTTAGTTCTAATCAAAGTCTACGTGACAGAAATATAACAATATAAATAATATAGGTACATATATTTAGGAGTCCAAGTTCAAACCATTCGCGGTCCGTGTCCGGACGCGGTCCGCCTGTTGCCGACCGACGTTATAATGCATAGTAGGATGTATATTATGAATATACTAGCTGCACCCCGCGGTGATTCACCAGCGTGGTGATGGATGATGATGATGAAAAGTATCATATGTGCTTCCCCGGGATATAAACTATAACCTTGCTGAATTTGATTACGATCCGTTTAGCCGCTTAGGCGTGATAAGGTAACACACAGATGAGAGACACTAGTTTTATTCATTTTTCATAAATATAAGTAGACTATATGCCAGTGAAAGTCCCGTTAAAATCGGTCCAGCTGTTTCATAGATTAACCGGAACAAACAGACAGACAGACAAACATTTTTTTTTAAATATGTAAGTACCGTATATACTTTAATATGCATTTAGTGAAAAGTTTTTAATTTGGAATTACATACATACTCTTTTTTATTTATCTCTTATATCTATAGATTTTATTGTTTGAGAGCCGAAAATATAACGCATAGGAAGATGTGAATTAGGAATATATCGATATACAACTGGCAAGTGACTCAGGGCCATACTCCGTTACATTAAAGAGTTTGAATGGCTTGGTTGAAAGGCTGATGAAATGCACCCAATACACCCCAAGCGGGATGTCAGTAGAGGACTTAGCACCTCCAATCCGAATAGGAATAATATTATTACTGGGAAGACTGAAATTTAAATCCATAAAAAAATATAAGTTCACAGACTTGTTTGACGTTTTTGCGAGTTACTTATTTCGTTGTTTTTACTTTGATTAAAAAGGAAGGTTTATTTTAATATTACATTGTCAAGAAAGAGTGCTTCGGGGCATAAAAAGGTCCCAATATTGCTCAATTACATTGAAATAACAATTTTCAGAAATCAGGGTGTCGCGTCTAATTTAAGAAATGTGGCATGACTCATACTTTATCGCATCTTTAAAAAAAGATGGTAAATTGACTGTTTATTCAGTTGTTTTATTTTGAGTGATTCAAAAGGCTGATTGTGTATTAAGAATTCCATTATATTCGTTTTAGTTATAGTAGCAGAGCCCATTTCCATAACTAATTATATTTGATAGAGTTTTATTCTCCTTAGCGTTTTGCATTGACATTAATGTTTATTTTAAATCATATAATGTGATGGAGGAGGCATATGTTCAGCATTTGTGGTAAAACTTAGACCAAACACTATTTAAAATATGATTATCAAAACCGGGATTTGTATGTTATGCCGCGTACAGACCAAGCGAACGAGACCGAGCGAATGCTAACGAGTGGGATTTGCCGATCAGTACCGCACGCTCGCTTGCTTTCGCTGTTGTGTCCACACTAAAAGAACATAATATTGAAGTTCGTCGACAATCGGCGAACCATAGCGAATCCAATGATGTTATATATAAATGGAGGTAGATACGTCTTACTGCACTCGGCTTGCGACATCAACTGCTTATTGTCTTGAGTCAACTTTGTTCCAGCGTGTCTGGCAACAACGCAGCGCGTATTTAACATTTAGGAAAAAATGCCTTCTTGTGTGTTCAGAAACTGCAAAACTACTGGGACGAGTGCAAAAACAAGAATGATGCTTCTTTTCATTTTTAAGTATTGTTTTTCTACTTTATCTATCAAAAATGAAAAATCAAAAAGTTGTATTTTAATCTAAATGAAATCCGGCGACGTTGCCGCTTCGCCACTTACGCGAACGAGACAAGTAGCGAGCAACAGAGAGAACGATGCTGTCATTGGCGGTCGAATGGTCGGCCACAGGCGAACGTTGTTAATAATATGTTCATCCTGTTCTGACATATAGAATTAATATACCTTCGTGTTCTTTTAATCTTGTCAGTGTAGTTAATGTCGTTGTGCGAGTTGTGTACTATAGCTATATGTAGCATAAAATTTGCCATGTTTAAACTTCATATTCAAGGAGTAAAGCGCCTCTACAATTAATCTCATTGCTTGACTAACGTTGTATTTTAGTGATCATGGACGAAAACGGTGGCGCTGGTGGATGAAGTCGTTCTTTAAAAAAATATTGTATAATGGAACCCAACTATTGAACGACTTACAAAAAGAGCTAGATTACAATAAATGAATTGATTAATTTTACAAGGATTTTATGTGGTATAGAGCTCTATGAGCATTAGCAATCTATCTTAGTCCATTCCATAATTGTAAATAGATACAATTTATTCGCTGGAACGAAACGTCTGTCGCGTGCAACCGCCGCATCGAATGAGCATTCGCTCGTCCATCCACACCGCGGCCGTACGTTAGTTCCATTTCTCTTTGATGTACCGACGGCCGCCGGAGCACGGCCGAAGGCGAACGTAGGCCCTCGTTTGGCTTCGCTTGCTTACGGCATGACGTCCACACTGATTCGTCTGCGCTCGCTCGTTACCCTTCGCTCGCTCTCGTTCGCTTGGTGTGTACGCGGCATTAAAGTGTTAAAATTAAGTTTTCTACAAATTGTTTCTCTATTCACAGACGAGTTCGCGGAGGTCATGCGCAAAACGGCTCTGCACAAGAAGTTACCATTCAACATGGAAAGCACATTCGTGCGCCTATACTTCGGAAAGGACAAGAAACGGCTAGTCACATACCCTGAGTTCAGTCAGTTCCTTCACGATTTCCATGAAGAATATGGCGTAGAAGCCTTCAAGAAGTGCGACAAAGATGGGAGCGGTTTCATCACCGCGGGGGACTTTAGAGATATTATGCTTAGTGTTAAGAACCATCTACTGACTAAGGAATTGAAAACTACAGTTATTGGTGTAAGTATTTAATTTTAGTTCGGTATACTATCCATATTCTCTATTTTTTTTGTTTAAACCGAGACAGGTATATAATGTTAATTGATGTAAGAAAAATATTTATTGACATTCATGTCACCCCATTGCCATCAGCCGCGGATCACGAGTTATTGTTTGAAGAAACAAATCTAAATCATAAACAATTGATGATAGATCAGCAATCTGGTGGCCGATCAAGCGATCGCAAGTTCGAATCCTTGAGCTTGAGGTATATATGAGGTCTTGAGAAAATCCACAGAAAGCTGTTGGACCTTTCTATGGCCAGTAGTTAGCCAAACCATTTGGCTAACTACAATAATCTAGATATAATTTGGTTAACTATTATACATACTCAGTTAGCTTTTGGATAGTCCAGTAGCATAATAGCCAAACAACAGCCGATCATTTAAAAAAAACTTATATCCCAGATATTTGTAATAATCACTATTATTAACAATTTTTTGTGTTTTTAAATTCCAGGCTTCCGGTTTCCCTCAAGGCGAACGCAAAATCAGTTTCCCTTACTACATGGCATTCAACTCTCTTCTAAACAACATGGAGTTAATCAAAAGAGTTTACCTTAACGCGACTAACGGACATCGTAGTCAGGAGGTTACTAAGGAAGAATTCTTGCATTCAGCACAAATGATGAGCCAGATCACCCCGTTGGAAGTTGACATATTATTTACGCTGTGTGACATGATGCATAAAACCAATGGGTGAGTACTTACTACTGCATATTCACTTAGCTTCTCAGCAACATGGTGCAATCAAACGGTGGCCACCAAAGAATAATTCTTATACTCAGCATAAATAATGAGCCAGATCACCCCAGTAACATTGTGCAACATGAGCCATAAATGTTACCACTTGTACTACTAAATAGTATTTATAAACTTCTAAGAAATATGGGGATATTTCATTAAGTGAATAATTCTGACAGTTGCAATTGTGAACTAAAATCTCCGCTTAAAGATATTGTGTATTTACTTATACATAATATAGACTAAACTGCTGCTACGTCTTCATTATGATATGGCCCTTTACCATCAAGCGGACGACTTGCCTTTTGTGTTCTCGTTCAGTCGGATAAAGTTTTGATCGGAACGTTTTGAAAATCTGTCCTCGATAAATGACTCCAAGTAGTGTCCTAAGTATCAGATAGGGTGAGGCAAATTAGGGGTGAACGTCTCTAAATAGATGCCGATCTCTTTACAACCTACATCGGTCGGTAAGTCACCACAAACTATAAATTTGCCTTAGCTGCGGACATTCTCGGAATGGGTTGTGCTAGTTTAAAATCGTAGTCTTTGGCGGCAGAAAAGTTCGAAGTTCGAGTAAGACAATATATTATCTCTATTTTTGTTAAACACTCATTTAATTTCCCAGACAGAGCAAACAAAAGATGCACTTTGGTTGAAATATCAAAATGCACTTCATTTAGATTAAATTTATCTTTATAGACTTGCTTCCGCATAATTATCTGATCACGTTTTGGTCACTATCGCATATAATGTTTTTGCGTTTTTATAATCTTTTAGAAATCCAATTGAGTTGCATGTTTGTTGTAGGGTTGTCAACTTTTTTATATTACTGATACCAATATCATTGTTTTGTTAAAATTTTCAGTCAGTCAAATTTGCTAGTAGCAAAAACATTTAGACCCTATACAAATAGTGGATACAAATTGTGGTTGGACGCATTTCAAATTTTGGTTTGCCAGATATATATTATCATCATAGGCGTCCTTACTTTTACATGTCTCATATTATGCATTATTGGTGGTAACGCAAAACATTAACGTCCGTCCTATACGGCTTGTTTTAACAGATTATGTAGTACAAACCTAAGAATCATACATACATACAAACGTCTTAAAACATAACCCTTATAAGAGGTTATGAGGAACTATCGGGATGGTTGGGTAAGAATTCTTAATCTATTCATTAATTAAATCAATCTATGAGTATGGGAAGACTTTATCGGTTTGATATTTTACAATTATATGATTATTTTGTAGTTCTTGAATCATCACCAGTTGACGCTTGTGGCATCTATCAGAACATATCCATATTTTCATATCATACATTTGAATGAAATAGTTCATTCTTTAGTAGTAGTATAGAAAGTCCTTGAGTTGAAAACACCGTTTAATTCGTTTTCTTTCTCTACACCAGCGCTAAAAACATGCCATATTTATCAGTACATGGTGCATACTCTTGTTGATAGAGGGCTATCAACAATTATGCACCATTTAGACTACTGATTGTCCAATATTGCAATGGCAGAATGGCATGTTTTTCGAACTGGTGCAGGGGAAACCTGTTAAAAAATACACACCCGTAAAGTGTAGTAAGGGAAGAAAGTAACTGGCGGATATTTTAGAAAGACGACAAAACTGTATAATGAAAATTAAAACCCATTGAAATCCGAAATTCTATGATCCATCAGTTTCTTTCGTGATGCATAGAGATGCTTGTGTTATTTTCCATACACACGATTATTTCGCTTGATATGCTGTTCAAACCTAATGCTTGCAAACTACTGCTTAGGAAATAGAACATTTGGCATTGCAACAGTCCGTGGTTCCGCTTAAAAGATACCCCTTACAGATAGCCCTATACCCATTCCACTTGAATTCACTCGATGGAAGCGCTTCCATTTATCTTATCAAATAGATAAACTTCAAACGTCACCAGTTGCGTACACTACGATATTGTTTCATTACTACAGCCGCATTATCTATAACGAATAGTAGACGAGTCTTTACTTCATTACTACTTCTAATTGTTTGTACATAGCTATCAGTTACTATATACGTGACCTTGTAGTCCCGTTTATCTGTAGCATTGATTACTGTTCTTCAATAAGTCCAAATATAAATAATTAAATTTTAATGATTGTCCTGCATTAGGATCTCTCATGTTTCATCAATTGTGATGTATATTTATTTTTTTGAACTAATTGTTATTTTTTCAATATACAAGGAGTTTGTTTCCCGGAGGGTTACCCTGATACCATTGATTTCCTCTTCTCTCTATATTAGGTCGACCCGAACACGATTTGTAAAACAATCTTGAGTACAAATTTTATACCCTTCCAATTGGTATCCATTTGAAACTTTAAATATTCCATTAAGATATTATTGCTGGGTTTACGGGTATTCAATTTAGGAAGAGCAGTACGGGCCATAAGCAACAACGCAGGTTGATGCTCTAAATATCTGCATGCCACGTAGTAAACGTTTTAATCAATCGGCGTCAACAGATAACCGACTGCTATTGATCATACGATACTCCGATAAAGTCCGTTTTTATTGGCACTTTATTACTAAGATTAGTACTTAGATTGCACCTCTTTACTTTTAGCACGATAATTTGCGTAAGTGTAACGTAATCGGATTGATGACGTATACAGTCATATCTAACTAATATTCTAAATGTGAAAGTTTAGATGGATGGATGGATGGATGCATGAATGTTTGTTACTCAATCACGGCAGAACGGCTGAACGGATCTGGTTGAAATTTGGCACAGAGATAGATCATAGTCTGGAGTAGCACATAGGCTACTTTTCATCATCATCATCTATCACCACGCGGGTGAAAAAGCCTAGAACCTGCACTTCACCAGCGGGTCAGCTAGTACCTAATACTTTTGAACTGGTAATTCTTGTACCTATATATATATATATATATATAATCTGAATCTCGGGAATGGCTCCAACGATTTGTATGAAATTTAATGTGCAGGTAGTTTCGGGGGCGATAAATCAATCATAGGTTTTAATACTAGAATAAGTCGTTTTATCCGCGATTTCAGGCAATGAAAAACCAACACAGCAACACTAAAACTATTTGACAATAGATGGCGTTGTTAAGCAACACTAAGTCAATGAGTGTTTGATTTGAGGTTGGATCAAGAAAATCATTGTTTATTTACAAGTAATTCTCGGTCATCCCGGTACTCATACATAATACTCATAGTTTGTACGATATACGTCATCTATACTCATTTTTGTGCTAAGCCCACTAGTCAATAGTAAAGCTATTGTACTAAGCAGCGTTTGGTCAGGATTATTTAAAGTTCTTCTACACACTTATCTGTACTGTTTGTTTTTGCTCCAGACGAATCGTATACAATGACCTCAACTCGATCACACCCGAACAGTACTTCAAGCAAGTCACGCGAAGAGTTGCAGAAATCAAAGCTGTGTCCGTAAGTATCAGCCATCTTTTTCCCTCCTTCGATCATTTCATATCTCTCTCTCGTTTTAACCGTGTACATGTCCAACATTACAGGAGACCGACCGACCGCGCGTTTACACTTAAAATGTATGTTTAGTATATAAATAGTATGTATTCATTTGTTTATTAGATGTGGTATTTATGTGCACGATACTGGGACCGAGTGTAAAAGAGACAGAATGAGTTTTCAAAGCTACCACTTCTTTCGGCTAATTTACTAAAATGCACAATAAACATAGAGAAATAACTGCGGAAGTTACACTGCCGAATTAAAAAAAAACCGCTCGTATGCCGATTTAAAAAAAAAATTACTGAAATAGCTACTACCAAGAATTTGCTTTTTATGTGTTTATTAATTGTTTTCATGTTGAATTTAAGTGTTGTGTGTACCTATATTCTTTTTGTTTTTTTCCCCTCGAAGGTGGATTATCTCTTTGCCTAAAAATGACCGAAATTCAAGCGTAAATTGTGTGGGCCAAACGAAGTTGTAGGATTACAAACATTTACATGTTTCACTATCTCAAAGTTTGTATTATTACGGATGTAATATTCAAATTCGAATTTTAAGTTATAAACAAAATAAGGTCGGGTATAAATCGGTTGTATGTATATTTAAGCAGCTATTACACGGGCCTTATAAGAAATCTTGCATCAGCTTGTCCCAGTGTCGCGTATCACAATGCCACTTGTTGAATATTTTTATGTGCTTGGAAACATCACTAACTTAAAGGTCTATGTTTTTCTCTTTCTTTCAATGCGCAAAAGGAGGAGGTAATTATAAAAAGAGAGCCTTATCGATTTTTTGGGTATTTGGGGCGTTTGATGGTGAGTATTATAGGTCTACGGAGTTTATGATGTTTCTATTTTTTGTTTTCTCTTTTAAGCTCACCTTCTTAATGAGTTGTGGCACTACATTCTTTATCGCCATGGTTATGCTAGATGGAGACTAATTGCTATCTTGCCAGCGAATTTACCTGTTTGACAATTCCAAAGTGTATGTACAATTTAGTTACAAATTGCTTTCTTTCATACATTCGCTGTTTAATCGCAGGGAACAAAATGGGTGTAGCGACAAGCTGTTTTGTACTTTACAATCTTTGGATTAAAGCATTGTTTTTAATAATTGATTTCCTAGTTTGCGACCACGAGTTGTCAAAGCGATAGTCAAAATGCAGAGTGAAAGATATTCTAATAACGAATTATTTATTATTATTAAATTGGGATCGGTAATAGTTGTTTACGCATCAGTAGAATTTCGGTACATGAGATTTAGTGACCAAAAATCACTACAATGCTATAAGCTGTTACTGTAAACTCATTGTAAATTTTCATACTATAAATAGGTACACAATATTCGACAATACATTATTTTCTAGTATAGTATAGTTAGAAAATTTTCTACACAAGCTAGGTAGAAGACTAATGCCTGTTTTCACCAATTAGGTAACACCTAAGCCAGTTAGGTAACACTTAGCAGTACAAAAATGTCACCTAAATAGACTTAGGTGTTACCTAAAATGTTGGTGAAAACGGGCATAAGAAGATGATGTTAGTTATAAGACACAGTGACCAAACTCAAAATCAAGTTGCACGAAGAAAGCTCATCCTCACTGCCGGCAACCATAATCCTACGTTCATTATCTACACCGAAAACCAAGTTTTGGAATTTTTAGCTAATTTTGACGCACTTGGAAATGTATTTTGGAATGATACAGTTTGTACAATAAAAAAACAAAACTATTTTGATTTATTTACCGTACTTTAAAAATACGCTTCGTTTAGGTATTTATGTCGAGTTAAACGCGTTTGTCTATGTACTGTTCATATTGAACTCTGGTCATAAACTGTATTGTTTCATATAAATACCCATTTACATACAACTATTCACGTCTAAGTTATATTCCGAACACAGATGAAAAATTAAACAGGGGTACGGATAATGCCATATCTTATATCTTACTAAAGCAATATTACGTTTCGTTTAGGCTAGTATAGAATGAATGTTAAATGTCTTAATAAGATATATACATTAATATATTTTTGGCTATGTTGGATACAACGAGTTACATAGAGTGTTCATGTCCACGACATTAACAATTGAATATTGCGCCTCGCTGTACATGCGATCTGCCGTGTGATTATGTAAGAGCAAACATCGTTGCATCTTTGACAACATCCGTGAAACAAATGACGAGATGACAAGAAACGTTGGAAAAACAACCTTATGTACAAGGGTTATGTCTCAAAAAGTATTTGACATCGGTGAGCTCATTCATTGAATCATTAGAGACGCACGGCAGATGGCCTGTTCCACAGATACCTATCCTAGTGAATTGATAGTGCGTGTACTATATTATATTGTTTTACGTACAAATCGATAGTATTACTTAGCTTTTTTTACAAAAACCTTGCAACCTAGGCGTGTTGAACAGACACCTTCAGGTGATAAATGACGATCGCACGACTGTAAATTTACTGATTTATATATAGTCCAAAACCTTCGATGTATTACTACCTAAATTTCGCAATGTACCTATTCATTGTTTTTCGAAAATCTCTCTCGGGACGCAATCTTCAATCAAATACCTAATGCAAAAAATTGGACTCTGTCTTTCTATGTCGAAAAATTTCAATGCCATGATATCCACTTATGTTTAAATCACACAAAATTTCCAAGTCTTTCTTTACTGTAACCCAAGGACATGAGTTTTAAAACCATTACGTAAATTTTTGCACACATTTTTTCGGATTTCATCGGGATCTGTGCATATACAGTTAGCCTTGTGGGCGTATCTCTTTTTATAATTTTATCTGTGAAGTAGGAATATAAGCTAGACTATTCATCTTCTACTTCATACTTTCCTGTCCATTAGAGCTAAGTGACAACCAAGAGTCGGGTAAATATAGGCTTTACACTTGTTACAGAGCCCCGAAGAGAGGAGCATTCTCATACAAATTCTGGAGAGCACGTACAGATTCACACTTGGGTCTATTGCTGGTGGTAAGTACACTAAACGTGGTACTATAGCTTGACAAAACCCCTTTTCTGCGCATGTGTAACAGATGTGGTGCGGAGAGGAAAAGCCTTAGTAACTGTGGTGTAATCCGGCAGCGAATATGCGGGCGAACCCCCGGGCCTCACCGCGCACATACCTAAGGCGCGGTACAACGGTTGCAGTCGTACTATAGGCCCAATCGGGTTATTAGAAATGGAAAATAGTCTGTAAATACAGTAGTCTGTTTTTTTAGAAAAACGGTCACTAAAGTCAGTATTTTAAGGCCGTGCTTCCATAAAAGTGGCGATTTTGTAGATTGAATCTGCGTTGAAGTTGTGTGGTGTGAAGACTACAAACTTAATGGTTTATTTTACTGGACATTTCTGAAACGGCTCCCTTTGTTCGTACAACAATGAAACAGGCATGGTATTTAATAGAATTACTTGCATACATACTTAACTAATAGCACTTATTAATTGTCATATGCCTATTTCAATGGTAAATTGGACGACGAAAGGTAGCTCCGCCTGATTCTGCTTTCTTCTTTATAAAATAGGTATTATGATTTAATCCTTTGAGTACCATTGACGTAAATGTACGTGTGGTTCATTCATAAATGTTTTGTTTTAATTATAACGGTATATGAAGTGAAGGGTTAAGAAACTATCCCGAGTAGCCGGAAATTTTGCCGTAGAAAATTTTCGGTTAATTGCAAGAAAGTTCTAACCGGTTCTTAAAGTATAATCTAGACATTCTAGTACTAGTACTCGCAAAATTAGACATGAATACATACTTGATTTTGTCTACAGCCGTTGGTGCTTCAGCCGTCTATCCCATTGACTTAGTCAAAACCCGTATGCAAAACCAACGTACGGGCTCTTTCATCGGCGAAGTGGCGTACAGGAACTCGTGGGATTGTTTCCGCAAGGTGGTTCGCCATGAGGGTCTCCTGGGGTTGTACCGAGGTCTGGTCCCTCAGTTGATCGGTGTGGCTCCAGAGAAAGCTATCAAACTGACGGTAAGTTTTTGGCGAAGTTGATTTTTTTTTTTACTTATATAATTTTTTATATTACTACTCATTAGATTTGATTTTATTAGATCCAATTTAAGTGAAATGTATTTTACAAGTACAATTTGAAAAATTTAATACCGACTTCCTTTCTATTCAGTTATTGGAGTGTAACTTTCAAAAACAACTGATCGAATTTGATAATTTTTTTGATAAATGGGAGCACACGGGAAGCGCCAACTTTCAAACAAAAAAAGAATTTTGAGAATCGGTTCACCCTATCGAAAGTTATGAGGTAACAAACAAAAAAAATACAGTCGAATTGAGTACCTCTTCCTTTTGTTGGAAGTCGGTAGATAAAATAAGGTATGATAATATGTAGGTTAATTAATGATATTGAAATAATTGAAATAAATAATTGATTCATTGACTAAAACGCATGCTTAACGAAAACTGTAAGCTCCCCTTTATTAATTAATAATGCGATTTATTAATAAAGGGGAAATCATGTGCTCTCATCCAGATCTGAGACATTTAGGTTTGCAACTGCACAGCGGTCGTCACCACAATACATTGATTAGTAGAGTTATATCGAATAAATATATGTCTACGTCTATGTCATTAGCGCAGTTAATTCTCTTGCTACAGGTCTAAAACTGTAATTATGTTTGCGCACTCTCTTCTCTTCTTCAATTTATGGTAATGTCATGGTAACAATCAAAAGGGTAGCTGAAGCAGTAAACATTATATTTTGGCTAAAAACCGTAAAAATATAAAACAAGTACAATTTGAAAAAATTTATACCGACTTCCATTCTATTCAGTTATCGGAGTGTATCTCAAAAACTACTGGACCTAATTTGATGAAATTGAAATGGGACTACCAAGTATAACTTATTTTCTACCGACTTCCAAAAATGAGGAGGCACTCAATTCGACGGTTTTTTTAAATGTTTGTTACCTCATAACTTTCGACTAAGAGAACCGATTTCTAAAATTCTTGTTTGAAAGCTGATGCTCCCCTGTGTGATTTTATCAAATTTGGTCCAGTAGTTTTTGAGTTGCACACCAATAACTTATTTTACCAAAGTAATAGAATGGAAGTCAGTATTAAATTTTTCAAATTGCACTTGTATTTTGTATATTAATAAAATTTTATGATGAATCTACGGACATTTCTCTGGTACAAAATAAGTACATATTTGTAAAAGTGATCTTGTATATGGGGTATAATCTTTTGCCATTCCATATTACACACAAAGCCGTTGGGCCACACGACGTACACTCACTCTCGCAAACATCCGCGTTTGTTAAAGGACACTAAACTAACTATCTTCTTACAAATCTTGCTTCAAAATTTCACCCAAATCCGTTGAGCGGTTACAGTGTTAATAGTAAACAAAACCATACACACACACACTCACATACTCACATCCTCACTCACTCACCAACTAGCATATACAATATTAGTTTGGTTGATATAAAATGTGTTTTATTCTTGTACAGATGAACGACTTGGTCCGCGACAAGTTCATGGACAAGAACGGGAACATATCGCTGTATGCTGAAATTCTCGCGGGTGGATGTGTGAGTATATTCCTTAATTGACGAAGCGTTGAGTCCCAGGTTCGATTCTGGCCGGTGCAAATATTTATGTTTGTTCTTGGGTCTTGAATGTGTGTCCATGTCTCCAGGGACACAGGTAACTTGAACAGGTAAATTTGAATGTTTAAAAATTTTTGTATCTCGCAATAACAGTAAAGTGTCGATAAAAAATTATAATAAATTTCCAGGGACAATGAAATCCATTCATAATGGTAATATATCTAAAAAAAATTAAAAACGTTCATAATAGATTTCTTTTTATTTAGATGAATTCTTTAAATGTTAGTTTACATAAAGACAGAAATAAAATAGATCCGTCAGCTCTTCTTTATATTGCTGCACCCTTCCACGGTCATATGACACTGTAAAACATAACATTTTGTAAGACCAATAGTAAATGCATATGATGCAGTATTTAAATGATGATGATGAATGATGATGATGATGATGATGATGATGATGACTGTCGTATCCAAAAGTACTAGATACACATAGTTACAGGCAGGAATAAATAACGTTCATTCGTCTATAACTCACTAACATATAGTTATGTCAACATGCCACTAACAAAACTATGGATTTTACCCGTAATAAATATTTTTTTTATTTTATTTTTATTTTTGTAGGAGTACTTATATAAAAAAATATAATATCACACAATATCAATTTAGTTTTTCGTGAAAGAATCTCATTGGATTTCAAATTAGTAATCAATTAAATTAAAAGATAGTATTTTCTAAGGTAGGTACGATTTATTTAATCTGATACGAATAACATAAAAAAAGTAGGCCAACAATCCATTTTAAAGTACAGTGAAATCTTTTTGGTTTATAAAGGCCATAATTAATCAAATTATTAAGTTTGTATAGTTCTTCGTACAATATAATATTTATTGACTTATGTATACTTCCAGGCTGGCGGTTCACAAGTAGTATTCACAAACCCTCTAGAAATAGTGAAGATTCGCCTCCAAGTGGCGGGCGAAATTGCAGGCGGACAAAAAGTACGGGCTTGGTCTGTTGTCAAGGAACTTGGCCTCTTTGGATTGTACAAAGGAGCTAAGGCGTGCCTCCTCAGAGACGTGCCTTTCAGTGCTATATACTTCCCTGCGTATGCGCATGTTAAGGTAATAATTATTATGAAAATGTATATAAGGCATTTGATAATTAGTTCACAATATTGAACGAGGTGGTTTAGAAAGTGAAAGAAAAACTATACATCTTTTTTTATTATTATAAATCCATATTCTCAGCACTACGGCGCCGCTACATCACAGAATAGACAACAGTGAATAATGAGACATACCTACCCACTTAGAATAGGTACAACGACGCCGAAAAGCCCGGGTTTTTAAAGAATATGGTTATGGTAACCTCTGCATGTCGTAAGAGCCGACTAAAGGGGACCCCAAGAGCTCGGGTATATTTGGGGGTGGGGCCCTAATTATCTCGTCAACGAGCTCGAGGAAGACGGCAATTGACACCGTGCCATCTTTAGAAGAAGGAGATGCGAGACGCTCTGAGTCGAGCCAAAGGGCAATATGTTTTGATGGTTACAGTGCGTTCCTTGGAGATCCTGGGGTCATCAATAAAACATCGAAGAAGGCCACCGAGGAGGTTTTAGTGGAAAGTCCCACATAACCCGGACGCTCCCCATAGTGTCCGAATACACGCGAATGTTTACACAGCTGATCTCTATACCTATGCCTACTGCCTATAATAGTGTTGCACACTATTGTTTTTTTTTAATATTCACAACCCTGTTTAATATTGTTCACTAATTAAGGCCTTATATAGGTAATGTTAAGTAAATGGTTAAGTAATGGACTCTAAAATGCAATATGAAAACATCCCAATCTCAAGGCAGGCGTAGTACAGTTTGATGCCCTCTCTTATCCCCTATTAGACCCATATTATAAGTATTTGAATTTTTTTTTTTGGCAAATAAAACATTTCTTACTCACATAAATCGACATGCCTCAGATAAGATCTAGGGCAAGTTAACATAGTGAAACCATATTACATATTTCTGTTTCATTATTAATCTATTGCTTTCCCATGGATGAGACATGGGCCTTTCTCTTGGGGACGGTGAGGGTCATAACCCACCAGCAGTTATAACAGTCCGACATGGTGGACCCCGTCACTCCTCCGCGGCCAAAGTCCATAAGAACGGCCTCCCGAGCCGGCCAGCGCAGCCCAACGGCGACCCTTCCGAGGGGTAGTGGTCAACCCTAGTCAGAGTTTTTCAACCGTCGGAATTTTTTTCTCTATGAAGAAACGGAGTTAAATTGTATTTCCTCTGCCTTCAGGATTCTCTATTTACTCTTACTACTCTCTTAACTCTATTTACTGGATGGTAGCCTTGTGCAAGAGCATGTCTTGATTGGTACCACTTCAGTTACAGATATTCTGCTTCGAAGCTGTCCCCTCACAGAGTAATTACTATCATGTTTATTTATATCTCTCAAGATCATTTACGGTATTTTCAATTCATTTATTTAGCTTATGCTATTCATTATTAAACTGAAATATGTTGATTATATTACTAGCTGTGCGGTTACACCCGTGGGGTGTTGATGATGATGATGATGATGATGATGATGAAAAAGTATCTTTTAAGTTATTCCAGCGCCTCATCCATCTACATACCAAACATTGAAATACATTAAGTATTTTTTGCTTGAAAGAGTAACACACATACTTTCACAACAAACTTTCGCGTTTAAATATTAGTTAGTATTATAAAATTAATTATATAATTCTATAATTTATTTCAGGCGAAATTCGCTGATGAAAACGGCTACAATCACCCGCTAACTCTCCTAGCGGCCGGGGCCATCGCGGGCATTCCTGCCGCCTCGCTCGTCACTCCCGCTGACGTCATCAAAACACGTTTACAGGTAAAATATTGTCCATTACCTTCGAGGTTTGAAGTTATGCAATTGTTTAGTGACATCTGAAGGATGCGGGGAAGCAGATCACTTCTCTAGTGATTTTAAAATGAAGCTGATTGCCGAAATCTTTTAACTAAGTACTCAATTATTTTATTGCAACATTAAGTAGCTACATGCACGTCTTATTGAACATGTTTTTGGGCATAACATAAGACCCTTTAATAGGAAACGCAACAGTAGGAACGGAACGATATATATGAATTTCATACGATCTATTGTTGAAAAATTTGTCCAAGTTTAGTAATAATAACAATTAGATAGATTCAAGTATTGATTTTAAGTATATTCTACCTTTTCTATGTCTTTTAGCGTATTTAGGCAGACATCTAGATTGGACTTATAAGTATATATACTTATATATATAGTTATAAGTAAATAAGGTTTAATAGCTATGTTACCCGAGACTTGAATAGTATTTTTCTCTAATTGGACGAGAAACCCAATATTACTCATGTCAATTTCGAGTGCGCTCGTAAATCTTCAGCCTACTCAAAATTAATATCGTTTTTCAAGAACTTCTAGAATCATTAAAAAATATCTTGCATTTTTCTAAAATAGCCGATTAATTATGAGAAAAAATATATTAGTTTTGCCTCATAAGGTTAGTAAGGTAATATCAACGCCATACATTTTGAAGTTGTCGTTTGGCTTTAACGGTAACAGAAACATCTTTTGTCTAGGCCTGCTGGTCAGATAGCATTCAAGCTGTAATGTACAAACTTTACAGTGAATCTTGTAAATGCGGTAAAGCTTGCGTGTAACCGTTTTCTTTCTTCATCCATTCAGACTGGTGTTCAATGAAGGTGCGATTGCATACTATTTCAGGTGGTAGCAAGGACTGGACAAACGTCATACAACGGAGTTATCGACGCCACTAGGAAAATATACGCCGAGGAAGGTGCTAGGGCATTCTGGAAGGGAGCTATAGGTAAGCCTACATGTTCACATTTTGTATAGGCTAGGCTAATGTGACTTCAATAATATGTGGTTCTTTTATGCATGCACTTTAGTAGATATAGTAGTGTTGAAGTTGAAATTTAATATGTTTTGACTTCAGTCTTCATATATTTTATCCTTTTAATATTATAAACGCGAAAGTTTGTGAGTATGGATGTATGGATGTGTGGATCTTTGTTACTCTTTCACGCTCAAACGGCGGGGGCAATTTTGAGAAAATCTGCTATAGATGTAGATGAGGCCCTGGATTAACACAGGATACTTTCATCATCATCATTATCATGCGAGTGAAAAAGCGTAATATTATTGGGCACAGCATAGACAAAATAACAAGATCTCGGCCTACGTTAAGATCGTAATGATGATAGTTCTGTCAAAGTTTGTGCCAGTTTCTGATAGCTAAGTCAAAAGCGCTCTATCGTTTTGACAGATCGATACACTAGACGTGCTCGGCGACCGTCAAGGGTAATGAAATGTAACACAAATGCCGTCAAGGGTGATGAAATGTAATGACAATGTTTTCCATGGTGATTAATTTTACATTTGTATTTTGTATGTACGTAAGTCCTGTATTTATTATTAGTGTTTACTGATTGATTTAGTAAGTACTTAAATCTACTCATATAACCATTTACATATTTTATGACATTTTGGTATAAAGATAGATATGGCTTTGGAGAAGATCTACTCGAATTACTATTTTTTTAATTGTTATTTTAATACTTAGTAATCATAATGTATATAATCGCCTTAAACATAATTTTGATATTGATGCAATATTACGTACACATAATATATTTACAATCATGTAATTATAATTAAGAGCGGCAAACTGCGCAGGCATATACTCTTGAAGAAAAAAAGGTTGTCACATTATGGCTACGTTCTGGAAAGCGCCGAAATCACTCGCGGCGTTCGCACACCCATTCCCTTACAAGCCCACGATCATCTTGAGCGAGCTCGATACGTCATCGATGACGTCGCTGATAACGCTCACTCCGCGACGACAACGCTCGCGGATTGAAGGTTACGTAGTCTTTGCGAGCTGTCACTGTCAACCAAAGGGAACGGCAAAACGGGGCGCTAGAGTTGTGAGCGTTGACGGTGCTTACCGGCAGGGCTATTATGCATCTCAGTTGCTAACAATTGTTGATTGAAATCTTGTAAAATGGCCGCTCTATGTCAGTTTAGACAACTCCACTAAGCAAAAATGTTAGTAAGTTGATGACTGGAGCTGACAAAAGTGACGTAGAGCCGCCATTTTTTTTGGTTTCAATGAAAATTTGTTAGCAACCGAGATACATAATGACCCTACGGAACGTACCCTATGACGTATCTCTTATTTATATTACGTATTATATTTTTAGTATCAATTTTTTTCCTGCCGTCAAGTGTGGGATCCTATGTTAAAAAAAGTTTTAAATAGTACTGTTATTATAATAAACCGTAATGGTTTACAGCTCGTGTGTTCCGCTCCTCGCCGCAGTTCGGAGTGACGCTGGTGACCTACGAAATCCTGCAACGTCTATTCTACGTCGACTTTGGAGGATCGTGAGTATATATAAACGATAATTTGGTGTATTCGTGCTTCGTGGATACAAACGCATATGTGTTTGAAAATACACTGGGCCGCAAACAAAGCGGGTTCCGTATAAATAATGCGATAGCTTTTAAATATTTCAGCAATTTGGACCTTTGCATTTTTTTTTTGTTCTACCTAATCAGTCGGTAACTGGTGCTTTACAAATCTTAATAACAAAACTATTATAAAGGGTTTGAGACATCAATACAAAAGTTAAGAATTTAAAAAAAGCAATTCTTTCTGTTGGATAATTTTGTCAAGCTGTTACAATAGATGTCGCTCCGTCTCCATACGACGGTTATTAGTATGCCTCGATGACTATGGTGGTCATGACGACTGACACGGATTTTCGGAATACGGGGGTTCGAATTCCGTCCTCGAAGGTATTTTCTCTCTAAAATTTTAAAGTTGGTCTCGCTAATGACGTTAGTCCTTTAAAGATCGTGAGGCAGTAATGTACGACCACTGGAATGCACTCAATGTTCAATACGGGTCGTACAATCTAGCCTGAACAAAAACGGTACAGGGTGACAATGTATAGCCAGGAATGTACAGCCCGGAATCCGTGCACATGGCCTTAGAATATAGGGCTGTTCAATACGGGTCGTACAATCTAGCCTGAACAAAAACGGTACAGGGTGACAATGCATAGCCAGGAATATACAGCCCGGAATCCGTGCACATGGTCTTAGAATATCGGGCTGTTCAATACGGGTCGTACAATCTAGCCTGAACAAAAACGGTACAGGGTGACAATGCATAGCCAGGAATGTACAGCCCGGAATCCGTGCACATGGCCTTAGAATATCGGGCTGTTCAATACGGGTCGTACAATCTAGCCTGAACAAAAACGGTACAGGGTGACAATGCATAGCCAGGAATGTACAGTCCGGAATCCGTGCACATGGCCTTAGAATATCGGGCTGTTCAATACGGGTCGTACAATCTAGCCTGAACAAAAACGGTACAGGGTGACAATGCATAGCCAGGAATGTACAGTCTGGAATCCGTGCACATGGCCTTAGAATATCGGGCTGTTCAATACGGGTTGTACAATCTAGCCTGAACAAAAACGGTACAGGGTGACAATGCATAGCCAGGAATATACAGCCCGGAATCCGTGCACATGGTCTTAGAATATCGGGCTGTTCAATACGGGTCGTACAATCTAGCCTGAACAAAAACGGTACAGGGTGACAATGCATAACCAGGAATATACAGCCCGGAATCCGTGCACATGGCCTTAGAATATCGGGCTGTTCAATACGGGTCGTACAATCTAGCCTGAACAAAAACGGTACAGGGTGACAATGCATAGCCAGGAATATACAGCCCGGAATCCGTGCACATGGTCTTAGAATATCGGGCTGTTCAATACGGGTCGTACAATCTAGCCTGAACAAAAACGGTACAGGGTGACAATGCATAGCCAGGAATATACAGCCCGGAATCCGTGCACATGGTCTTAGAATATCGGGCTGTTCAATACGGGTCGTACAATCTAGCCTGAACAAAAACGGTACAGGGTGACAATGCATAGCCAGGAATATACAGCCCGGAATCCGTGCACATGGTCTTAGAATATCGGGCTGTTCAATACGGGTCGTACAATCTAGCCTGAACAAAAACGGTACAGGGTGACAATGCATAGCCAGGAATGTACAGCCCGGAATCCGTGCACATGGCCTTAGAATATAGGGCTGTTCAATACGGGTCGTACAATCTAGCCTGAACAAAAACGGTACTGGGTGACAATGCATAGCCAGGAATATACAGCCCGGAATCCGTGCACATGGCCTTAGAATATCGGGCTGTTCAATACGGGTCGTACAATCTAGCCTGAACAAAAACGGTACAGGGTGACAATGCATAGCCAGGAATATACAGCCCGGAATCCGTGCACATGGTCTTAGAATATCGGGCTGTTCAATACGGGTCGTACAATCTAGCCTGAACAAAAACGGTACAGGGTGACAATGCATAGCCAGGAATGTACAGCCCGGAATCCGTGCACATGGCCTTAGAATA
The DNA here is from genome assembly GCA_917880725.1 of Selenia dentaria. NCBI lineage: Eukaryota > Metazoa > Arthropoda > Insecta > Lepidoptera > Geometridae > Selenia > Selenia dentaria. The sequence goes on along the minus strand of OU862888.1, from coordinate 29,668,727 downwards.
TCGGGCTGTTCAATACGGGTCGTACAATCTAGCCTGAACAAAAACGGTACAGGGTGACAATGCATAGCCAGGAATGTACAGCCCGGAATCCGTGCACATGGCCTTAGAATATAGGGCTGTTCAATACGGGTCGTACAATCTAGCCTGAACAAAAACGGTACAGGGTGACAATGCATAGCCAGGAATGTACAGCCCGGAATCCGTGCACATGGCCTTAGAATATCGGGCTGTTCAATACGGGTCGTACAATCTAGCCTGAACAAAAACGGTACAGGGTGACAATGCATAGCCAGGAATGTACAGCCCGGAATCCGTGCACATGGCCTTAGAATATAGGGCTGTTCAATACGGGTCGTACAATCTAGCCTGAACAAAAACGGTACAGGGTGACAATGCATAGCCAGAAATGAACAGCCCGGAATCCGTGCACATGGCCTTAGAATATCGGGCTGTTCAATACGGGTCGTACAATCTAGCCTGAACAAAAACGGTACAGGGTGACAATGCATAGCCAGGAATATACAGCCCGGAATCCGTGCACATGGCCTTAGAATATCGGGCTGTTCAATACGGGTCCTACAACCTAGCCTGAACAAAAACGTACAGGGTGACAATGCATAGCCAGGAATGTACCGCCCGGAATCCGTGCACATGGCCTTAGAATATCGGGCTGTTCAATACGGGTCGTACAATCTAGCCTGAACAAAAACGTACAGGGTGACAATGCATAGCCAGGAATGTACAGCCCGGAATCCATGTGCATGGCTTTAAAATGATGGGAGTATTGCACAATTACGGGTCGTACATTATTTGGTTGCGAAATACTGTCTGTACAATATAGTGACTCTAAACATCATGTAATAAGAAAGTTTCATTAAGGTTTTTTATTTTAATGTTTACATTTTCTGGCGATTTTTATTTACAAAATCAAAAGAAATATGTAACATCAAAGTTATCACCATTGTCCTAAAGACACAGCAAGCCGCCATTTTTTATAGACTTCTATCAACATTTGATTGAAACTGGGAGGAGGTACTCAATTCGGCTGTTTTTTTTATGTTTGTTACCTCTTAACTTTCATATATCGTACTTAATCAAACGTGTGTTATTTCGTCATATACTGAAATGGGCCGTATGACTTTCAAATCACGTGCTTTATTACAATAGCAATTGAGAGAATAGACTTTTACTTCCAAATCTTGTTTCAGACGTCCATCCGGCTCAGAGCTCCACGTGACTACATCTGTGGAAGAGACGATAAAGAAGCCACACCACATCGGCGGATACCAAGTGGCATTGCCGGTACTTACCGGCCTAGAGACCAAGTTCGGTATATCCCTGCCGAGATTCTCGTTCGCCAAGCCGCAAACACCACAGTAAACACTACTTTGTAAGTGCAATGTATTTGTGTAACGGGAAGTAGATATACAACTTGTTCATATTTCATTACAAATCGTTTATATTTCAGTTAAGTAAGCTTATTTTACTTGGGCTCTAGAGATTTTTATAGTCTGTGTCGAATTATTTCAATATTTATATTTTGTTGTATATAATTACTGACATCGGTAACGTACTAGACGAGTGCGTCTGCAGCTGGGATTTGGGTAACAATAACCGGTTCCAATGTCGAAGTGTAATGTGAGTTTTTATGTCTTGCAGAGTTTTATATAAATGAGGGTTATTGCGTACAAACTTACAAATTTCGAAAATATATACCGAAGCCATGGTTAAGATTTTGAATTTTATAAAATATGGTTTGCAACTATCGAGCTGTTCTATGTTTGCTAGAGGACCAAAGAGGATTTACTGGATACTTAGTGTAGCTTTATGCCGTTTACAGATACAAAATATCTTCAATAGATATTTTACTACAACTAAATTACCGCGACCGCGCGCATTTTCTTAATTGACGCATTTTCGCGGGGTTTTTGTGAACGCTGGGTCGCAAATTTCAGGTATCGATAAAGCCTCAAGGGTTTAACTATCACGGTCACGTTGCAAGAGTTAACATTAGAAACGGTATATTTACCGTGTAATCCTTTTTGATGAGTAAAACGCAACAGAAAGAGGTTAGAAAGTAGAGGGTCGTTTCGTTTGTTCTTAGCAATGAGATTGACTAACAGTGGCTTTACTCCTTGAATATGAAGTATAAACATGGCAAATTTTATGCTATACCTACCCATAGCTAAAGTACTCAACTCGCACCACGACATTAACTACATTGACAAGTTTAAAAGAGCACGAAGATATGTGAATCCTAGTTGTCAGAAAGGGATCAATATATTATTATTAACAACGTTCGCCTGTGAAAGACCATTCGACCGCCAAAGACAGACTCGTTCTCTCTGTCGCTCGCTACTTGTCACGTTCGCGTGGGTGGCGAAGCGGCAACGTAGCAGGATATTATAGGATTTTCCATTTTTTATGAATTACATAGAAAAACAATACTTACAAATGAAAAGATACATCATTCTTGTTTTTTACACTTGTTCCAGTATGTGTTCTGCAGTTTCTGAACACATAAGAAGGATTTTTTTCCTAAATATAGTACACGTGCTGCGTCGTTGCCAGACAGGCTGGAACTAAGTTCACTCAAGACACGTAGCTCGTGTTGATGTCGGCAAGCCAAGCGCAGTAAGGCGTATCTACCACAGTTTATATTAACATCATTGGTTCTTAGTGTCGCCCGTAGAGTTCAGTATACTTGTGATCATGGCGCTTGCAACACTGCCGAAATATCCGGATCTCAAACAAAAAGGATTACTCGGTAAACATCCCGTTTCTTAAGTTAACTCTTACTTATAAACGTTAAAATTAAATAACATAAATTCAAAAACACTTCATTTTACTAAATTACGCAGAAGAATTTTCTAGTGCCCAGTACTGAATGATATTATTTAAATTTAAGCAACTTTTGTTAATAAGTCTAGATATCTAAATTTCAGCAAAAGGCAAAGGCCGTTTTAGGTTTCAATTCTATCATAAATCTTGTAGTATAAAGTGTTTTTCGACATTTCGTTTTTTTGAGAATATCTTGCGATAATCTTGAAGTTTTGTTAATTACAATGAAGCAGAATTTTAACAACTATGCTAATACATCATTTGATTAATCTATCAATGTTGTATCCTTAATAAACCAGGCGTTAGTAATGCGACGTCGCTACATGGTTGAAATTCTACCTTTGGCCGCGAACGATTTTGCATTAATGTATACGGAACTAAACAACGGATATACACTCCTGTGTCAAGTCACGGGTATCGTATTGATAGGCATAGACCGCATCATCTCTTAACATCAGGCGAGTCTCAAACTCAAGTCTGTCATAAATACTGATAATTTCTCGATTCCTACTATTCATTTCAAAAAGAGCAATAAATATACGGCTTTACTAAAGCGCTGCATAAATTTAAATAACGTTTATAAAATAAAGGAATGATTGTGGTATTTACTATAGAAAATGGTAATTCGCAGATGTTCCAAGACGTCCTTTATTCCCTCATTCTGATCAAAAAGTGAGTAATACCAACCACAGTATAAAGCTAACTTGATCATAGACTACTCGGTGCTACCGTTTGCCAATGCATAAACAATAATCCATTTGACATAATTAGAATAGAAGATATTAACATGCGACATCCATACGAAAGTATTTGAAAAAAAATCTTCCGGTTGGATAATGTTGTCAAGCTGCCCAATAAATGTCGCTCCTTCCCCATACGACGGTTAAAATCAAATAGAGAGTTAAAATTCGTGCCTCGGTGGCCTAGTTGGTCATGGCGTCTGACACAGATGTAAGACGCGGGATCAAATCCCGTCCGAGGGAGTGAATTTTTCTCTCTAATTCTGTATTGTTTGGTATCGCTAAACAGGCTTTAGTGCTCTAAAATGAAATTATATACGTTAATGATTGATAGTCCGGTTATTAAACATTCAGTTTGTTTTGTTACAAAAGGTTCTTTAAGGAAAACTCTTGTACTATCTACTTTCCGTTCCACAGATAATGCCTCAGTGTTTAAGGCGCATTGCAGAGAAGTGTAAGTTCAACATATAGAAGCGATTTGTGTGATAACAACTTCGTTATATATAAATATGATGTAATATTTATTATATTTAAGGTGCTGTCAATTCATGAGGTCGATAAAAATGAGGGTTTTTGGAGCAGTTTATCTCTTAAGCAGCGTGTTACTTAAAATTTAAAAAAATATGTCATTTCTAAGACTTTTAAGTACACATTGATGGAGTTAAAAACTTATTTTAACATACTAGAGTACATTAAAAAAAATTCAAACATGTCACTTCGTTTCGCCTTTAAAACAGTTTTTCTCTTTATTCATAATTGTATTTGTCATGAAACACATATCATAAAATTAGTAATTATTAATACACACACACTGACGGATACTGTTTTTATGGATAGTGAACCTTATTTTTTATGATTTTTTGTAAATTGTTACGAGTGCGCTTGCTTGATTTCAAAGTCAAAGTCAAAGTCAAAATCATTTATTCAATTTAGGCATCAAAGACGCACTTATGAACGTCAATTTTTCATTATAATGTACTTTAAAGCCGCGTTCCAAAATACATAGAGCCAACCGAGAAGAAGCGGCAAGAAACTCGGGGCCATTCTTTTTATATAGATGTTTTTACAATGTTTTTACTTAGGTACTACAAATATTAGCTCCAGTGTGTTGCCTTACAAAAGAGAACATAATAATGGTATCAGTAGGGCAAGACACGCTACACTTTGACATCTTAGTACACGAGTAGATAGATCCTGGAGTGATCAGTCCCAAGCTGTTTTATCCTCCAAGTAATCCGAAATTTTGTAATAACCTTTTTGACAGAGTTTAGTTTTAATAGTAATTTTAAACTTATTAATAGGCAAATCTCGGATAACATTGGGAACTTTATTATAGAACAGTATACATTGTCCCATAAAAGAATGACTTATTCTGTGGAGACGCGTTACATGTACGGATAGCTTGTGCTTATTTCGCGTGTTGATGGAATGAGCATCACTCCTTTTATCAAAACTGTTAATGTTTTTCTTTACATACATTAGATTTTCATAGATAAACTGAGAGACAAGAGTCAAGAGAAAGAAATTGAAAGCATCCAAGCCCTGAACTGACGCGCCTTAACCTTTTTTTCTCAGCATTTGAGAGCCTTCTTGGAAGGCACATTTAGAATTGTTTTTATTAGTCAATAAGAGAAATCGAAATCATTGTCGAACATTTTTATTGTTATTTTTGTAATTGTTTATTTTTGAAGTTATGAATCTTACATTGTAAAGTCACTTGGTTCCTTTAAATTAATTTCGACTGAAGTGTATTTTACATATGCATTAATTCCTTTTATTTTATCAATGGCTAGTTAACCGTGTAAAGCCATCGCGTGAGGAGCATCATGATAAATACACACTTGTTACAATAATTTGTACAGAGATTCAAGAGATTTATAAAATCGTTAGAGAGATTATGTACATGTTAAGTACCTAACGTAAGTATAGTACAGTGCTAATTTATATTTTAATGCGAATAGAACAGTGTAATGCGTACAATTTGACAGTTATGTAATTGCAAAAATAATGTTTTAGTGCATACATTTTTACTACATCATTTTTGCCACCAACTTTACGCATAGTGTTGTGGGCCTAGAACGAACTTTTTTGTTAGTGTAATGTATTTCTATTAATAACTTATACGTTACAAACTATCAGTGCCTGCATTACCGAGCTTCACTCGTTAGTAATCAACTGATTTTCTTGGTCTAACCTCAAACCATACACTTATTGGCTTAGTTTTGATCAACGCCATCTATTGTCAAGTTTTAGTGTTGCTGTGTCGGAAAAACAGTTTAGTTGTTGTTTAATGGCCCTAGTCGCAATGATATTGTGGCAGTTTTCCATTGCTTTAAAACACGGATAAAACGACGTTTTCTAAAAATTAAACCTAGCTAGATCGATTTAACGCCCCCGATACTACTGCAAACTAAATTTCATGAAAATCGTTGGAACCGTTTCCGAGATTCAGATTATATATATTTATATACAAAAATTGCTTGTTTAAATGTATTTATTCATTTAGTACGACTGTGGCACAGATAACTCATAGTTATACCTGCACAGGCCTACAAAGAATATCCCGGGTCTTCGAACACTATATACTTTTCATCATCATCTCAGCCGTAGAATGTCCTCTGCTGAACATACGTCTCCCCCATAATTTTCCAAAAGGACCGGTTGGAAGCGGCCAGCATCCAACGTCGTCCTGCGACCTTTATCAGGTCGTCTGTCCACCGTGTCGGTAGACGACCTACGCTGCGCTTGCCGGTCCGTGGTCTCCACTCCAGAACCTTCCGGCCCCATTGGCCATCTGTTCTGCGTGCTATATGCCCTGCCCACTGCCACTTCAACTAGCTAATCTGGGCTATATCGGTGACATTATATATATTGTTCTTCTACGGATCTCCTCATTTTTGATTCGATCACGTAGAGAAACCCTGAGCATAGTACCTCGTTGTGCGACTTTGAGCTTTACTCTGATACTTTTCATGATACACCCGTATTACACTGTTCTATATGTATTTAACTTTGAACTCGTAAATAGCCTGGCCACGTCCAAATTTAGCTGTTACATACGCAGTTGTTGCTTATCAAATTGTCATAGTTCTATGTGTATACGTGATAATGTAAGCAGTATTGTAAAAATAGTGGTTTTTACTTCCCCACAATCAAAATCTTATATATTTGTCTGTCTTCGTATACTCTTTGTGTTCAGCAATATAGTTAAAGCAATATTTAACATTACGCAAAGATGTTTTGCTCACCACCTAGTTCGTTAAGAATTTTATGACATTCATACTACAGTTCAAAAACGCTTAACAGTACTTTTTTTATATAATCGTCACGTTGGTAAAAACTGTATTTGGTCAGATGTTTTGCGGTCATTTGTTCATCTAAATCACTGGATATGGTGTTTATATCTTTATTAAACTATTGAACATTTATAATAAGTATCTGTTTAGTATGTTGTGAAATCATGTTCAGAAATATGGCCTAAGTTGTAACTTACCCTGGGGTGACCAATCTGAAGTGTCACTATTATCTTTCCTCATCCATTCAAGAGTTTTTCAGCAGGTATCAAATTTTTAAGACCAATACAAAATAGCTATCAACTCTAAATTATGAAAAACAATAAATCAGATGTTCCAGCACCAAAAAAACACACTGTTCTCATGCTAAAAATTTGGTATTAAGTTTAGTGTTTTTTTACCAGAAATTAGCGCAAATATATTCCATACTACATGTTACGAAGTTCAATCAACGCCACCTAGGCAGCGATGAGGAAAACAATAAATACCTACTGAAAAACTTCACATTAAAATAGAATACACTCGAAATTTTAGTGACGAAAATTATATAATTATATATATTCCGAAATTTACTTGAAAATTTTCAACATCTTCTAAACAAGCTGATAAATTGATAACTCATGTATCTTCTTCGCAATTTGAGATAAGCACCAAAAGCTTCGGCGCAAGCTGATATCCCTAACTTCTTCTAAAGTAGTACACTGTTTCGGTTCACATACTCGAATGTAACATTTATTTATAGTAGACGTAAGGCCGGAAATAGACGTCAGATTTTTCCATGAGAAAGTATAATACAGACTATCGGAAGTATATGTTTCTATACTTTTAAATCGACACTCAAAACACGTCCGCTCCGACAGTCAGATCAAAAGTCAAAATATACAATGTTTGTTATAAAAATGTTTGTCAGTAAAGTCGGTTTTCGGACGAACATTTTACGTGATAACGTCATAAGACTAGCCGAACGTGCATCTCTATCGCTTGTTCTTGCTCTCGCTTGCACGCTCGCTAAACTATTAAAATGGTTGAGCAATCCTTGTTAACAAAAACCTTAATGGCATACATGAGTAAGTTCATAAAAACGCTGCATAAAGTTAAAATAACATTTAGTACGGCGCAGAATAGTTATGTAGTGCGTAATATTAAATGATGATAGTTAAATTCACGCAACGTTTATTAGTAAAGCGGTATGTTTTTTTTATTTAAATATATGTAGAGGACCTATTTTATTTCTTTTTGAAATTGCCATTTTTCACTAGATTTCCACAAAAGCCAATGACCAAAATTAGCGCCAAATGACCTTGAGTTTTTTTACCGTGGCCATCAACCAAACCTAGGTTATTGAGTGTAAAATAATATAATAAGAAAAAAGTTATTAAATGATTGTATAACCTAACATCAGTCTGAACTGAGTTATACAGATTTGAATTAAAAATTATAATTCCGTTTTTATTAACATGTAACTAGCAATTATTACTCAACTTTTAGAATTAATATAATGTCTATCCCTGTCGCATCGCTGCCGTGGATTTGAATCCGATACAGAAGGATAAACCCTCTCAGCGAGTCCGGCCAATCACAGGCCTAGGATTGTTTACAACTGCGCCTGAGAAGGTTACGAGGCCCTTTTTCTATTGTTATATACGAGTAGAACTCCAATTATCCGAACTCCGACTATCCGAATCGCCGATTATCCGAATCACAAAAAACCTGACCTGGCTGCCCGAAAACGGTTGAAGACCGCAAAACAGCTTACATTGACGGAGATGTTTAAAAAACAATGTTTTTTATTTCTAAACTTGTACATAAGTACATTTTATTTATATTTAAAACATGTGAAAATTACATGTTTCTTTCATTTAATTCAATAAAAAAATAGTGCAATATCAAAACGTAGCTTTTATTCTCTCCAATGGCAATTTTTTTTAAAAAAATCCGATTATCCGAATATTTGATTATCCGAATGGGTCCCGGTCCCCATTAATTCGGATAATTGGAGTTCTACTGTATATCCATATATACATGGGTATGTATATATTATAAACAAACCCGACTGCGCCATAAAATATGTATTAATGTCTATATATTTGAAAATGCATTTTCATTTACATAGATGACATGATGACTATTATTACGTTTTTTACTCATAACTCGAGGTATCATATCTCATCTCAGACTGTTCAAACTATTAAAAACGTTCTCTCGTCTGAAAAAAAACGTTCATACATTAATTTTCGTGTTAGTTTTGCCCAACTCACTCCAAAGTTTCAACGATGGCCGTGGAAAAAAATAAATGCGCCACTTCCCATAGAGATTTGGTCATTGTCTTGCTACGATATCAAAATGCAATTTTACCCATTCTAGTATTGTTACCGAGCTATTAATACACGGTGTGGCATGTATAACGGTTTGTGATGGTAATACAAAATACTTCGCTTTTTTTGGTTCGGCTGCTAATCAACCGACCACAGTACCTATATTGTGGTAGAACTGACTAGTTAGCTATTACAAGAAAAGTAAGTTTAGGAAGAAACCACTGCAATGACAAACATACTACTCCAAAGCAGTAATGTGTAAAAATAGATTACTTTTTAAGCTATTGCAAAGATTCTACCGCGGGCCTTGAACGTGGAGACCGAATCGAAAAATTCCGTAACGAAAATAACCTAACACCCCCCACTCAGACTCATCTATCGATGAATAGCAGAACTTTTAATGAATTTTGGAAATATCGCGCTTGTCTCTTTAGTTCAGCAACTCGCCTCATGATGGCATTGGTTAAATAATTATAATTGCATAAGTTGATTTGGCATCTATCGATGAATAGCAGAACTTTTAATGACTTTGAAATATCACGCTTGTCTCTTTAGTTCAGCAACTCGCCTCTAGATGGCATTGGTTAAATAATTATAATTGCATAAGTTGATTTGGCATGCATCGATGAATAGCAGAACTTTTAATGACTTTTTGAAATATCACGCTTGTCTCTTTAGTTCAGCAACTCGCCTCTAGATGGCATTGGTTAAATAATTATAATTGCATAAGTTGATAAAACAGCTATGCAGTAGCTTTACCGCGGCAGTCTCCGAGTGCCACACGTCTTTTTTTTGTATTTGTCGAGAGACAGAGCTCTTAAGAAAATCGAACAGAAAGATCAGACGCGATAACCCATACTGGTCTGATTAGAAAATCGGTAGCAAAAATCTGACATCTATTTCCAACTTATAAGTCGCATTCTTACATTTCAACAAAGAAGACAAGTAATCACATATCGAAGATCACATAGAATATTTTAATACAACTACTGCCGTGCGAACATGGATTTCACGATAAACTGACTTATCAGGTATCCTGTCTTTAGTATGGATCCAGCTGTGATAGCTATATCGCCGCGGGCTGTCTATTTTTTTATCCTATCCATGCTCGCAGTACAGTTCTTTCAATTTAGATGGCGCTTTAAATAATGCACAATTTAAATCTGAACTTATTTATGTACCTACTAATTATAAGAGTACATGTTGTATGACAACATTGTAAAAGTGAATCATAGTGTTCGAGTGATAGCCGATGTGACTATATTTATTGATATTGTACATTTTTGTGTTAAAATAAATCGAATAAACATTTTCGTGCTCTATTTCATTACTAGCTGCGTTCCGCAGTTTCTCCCGCGTAGATGATGTATAAAAACATATAGCCAATGTAGCATTCTGGTGATATAATTTTTGAATTCGGTGCAGTAGTTTTTGAGTTTATTATGGTGATGGATGATGATGACGATGAATCAAAATATATAGCCAAGGATAATGTAGGATTCTAATAGTGAAATCATTTTACAAATCTTTTCAGTAGTTTTTAGTTTATTTGTTATGATGATTCGATCAAAATATAGCCTATGTTCATCAAGGATAACATTGGATTGTATTGGCGAAATAGGTCCAGTAGTTTTTAGTTTATTTGTTATGGTGATGGATGATGATGAATCAAAATATATAGCCAAGGATAATGTAGGATTCTAATAGTGAAATCATTTTACAAATCTTTTCAGTAGTTTTTAGTTTATTTGTTATGATGATTCGATCAAAATATAGCCTATGTTCATCAAGGATAACATTGGATTGTATTGGCGAAATAGGTCCAGTAGTTTTTAGTTTATTTGTTATGGTGATGGATGATGATGAATCAAAATATATAGCCAAGGATAATGTAGGATTCTAATAGTGAAATCATTTTACAAATCTTTTCAGTAGTTTTTAGTTTATTTGTTATGATGATTCGATCAAAATATAGCCTATGTTCATCAAGGATAATGTTGGATTGTATTGGTGAAATAACTTGAAATCGGTTCAGTAGTTTTTAGTTTATATGTTATGGTGATGGATGATGATGATTGGATCAAAATATAGCCTGTGTTCATCAAGGATAACATTGGATTGTATTGGCGAAATAGGTCCAGTAGTTTTTAGTTTATTTGTTATGGTGATGGATGATGATGAATCAAAATATATAGCCAAGGATAATGTAGGATTCTAATAGTGAAATCATTTTACAAATCTTTTCAGTAGTTTTTAGTTTATTTGTTATGATGATTCGATCAAAATATAGCCTATGTTCATCAAGGATAATGTTGGATTGTATTGGTGAAATAACTTGAAATCGGTTCAGTAGTTTTTAGTTTATATGTTATGGTGATGGATGATGATGATGATGAATCAAAATATATATCCAAGGATAATGTAGGATTCTAATAGTGAAATCATTTTTCGAATCCGTCCAGTAGTGTTTAGTTTATTGTTATGGTGATGGATGATGATGTTTGGATCAAAATATAGCCTGTGTTCATCAAGGATAACATTGGATTGTATTGGCGAAATAGGTCCAGTAGTTTTTAGTTTATTTGTTATGGTGATGGATGATGATGAATCAAAATATATAGCCAAGGATAATGTAGGATTCTAATAGTGAAATCATTTTACAATTCCGTCCAGTAGTGTTTAGTTTATTGTTATGGTGATGGATGATGATGTTTGGATCAAAATATAGCCTGTGTTCATCAAGGATAACATTGGATTGTATTGGCGAAATAGGTCCAGTAGTTTTTAGTTTATTTGTTATGGTGATGGATGATGATGAATCAAAATATATAGCCAAGGATAATGTAGGATTCTAATAGTGAAATCATTTTACAATTCCGTCCAGTAGTGTTTAGTTTATTGTTATGGTGATGGATGATGATGTTTGGATCAAAATATAGCCTGTGTTCATCAAGGATAACATTGGATTGTATTGGCGAAATAGGTCCAGTAGTTTTTAGTTTATTTGTTATGGTGATGGATGATGATGAATCAAAATATATAGCCAAGGATAATGTAGGATTCTAATAGTGAAATCATTTTACAATTCCGTCCAGTAGTGTTTAGTTTATTGTTATGGTGATGGATGATGATGATTGGATCAAAATATAGCCTGTGTTCATCAAGGATAACATTGGATTGTATTGGCGAAATAGGTCCAGTAGTGTTTAGTTTATTGTTATGGTGATGGATGATGATGTTTGGATCAAAATATAGCCTATGTTCATCAAGGATAACATTGGATTGTATTGGCGAAATAGGTCCAGTAGTTTTTAGTTTATTTGTTATGGTGATGGATGATGATGAATCAAAATATATAGCCAAGGATAATGTAGGATTCTAATAGTGAAATCATTTTACAATTCCGTCCAGTAGTGTTTAGTTTATTGTTATGGTGATGGATGATGATGATTGGATCAAAATATAGCCTGTGTTCATCAAGGATAACATTGGATTGTATTGGCGAAATAGGTCCAGTAGTTTTTAGTTTATTTGTTATGGTGATGGATGATGATGTTTGGATCAAAATATAGCCTGTGTTCATCAAGGATAACATTGGATTGTATTGGCGAAATAGGTCCAGTAGTTTTTAGTTTATTTGTTATGGTGATGGATGATGATGAATCAAAATATATAGCCAAGGATAATGTAGGATTCTAATAGTGAAATCATTTTACAATTCCGTCCAGTAGTGTTTAGTTTATTGTTATGGTGATGGATGATGATGATTGGATCAAAATATAGCCTGTGTTCATCAAGGATAACATTGGATTGTATTGGCGAAATAGGTCCAGTAGTTTTTAGTTTATTTGTTATGGTGATGGATGATGATGAATCAAAATATATAGCCAAGGATAATGTAGGATTCTAATAGTGAAATCATTTTACAATTCCGTCCAGTAGTGTTTAGTTTATTGTTATGGTGATGGATGATGATGTTTGGATCAAAATATAGCCTGTGTTCATCAAGGATAACATTGGATTGTATTGGCGAAATAGGTCCAGTAGTTTTTAGTTTATTTGTTATGGTGATGGATGATGATGAATCAAAATATTTAGCCAAGGATAATGTAGGATTCTAATAGTGAAATCATTTTACAATTCCGTCCAGTAGTGTTTAGTTTATTGTTATGGTGATGGATGATGATGTTTGGATCAAAATATAGCCTGTGTTCATCAAGGATAACATTGGATTGTATTGGCGAAATAGGTCCAGTAGTTTTTAGTTTATTTGTTATGGTGATGGATGATGATGAATCAAAATATATAGCCAAGGATAATGTAGGATTCTAATAGTGAAATCATTTTACAATTCCGTCCAGTAGTGTTTAGTTTATTGTTATGGTGATGGGTGATGATGTTTGGATCAAAATATAGCCTGTGTTCATCAAGGATAACATTGGATTGTATTGGCGAAATAGGTCCAGTAGTTTTTAGTTTATTTGTTATGGTGATGGATGATGATGAATCAAAATATATAGCCAAGGATAATGTAGGATTCTAATAGTGAAATCATTTTACAATTCCGTCCAGTAGTGTTTAGTTTATTGTTATGGTGATGGATGATGATGTTTGGATCAAAATATAGCCTGTGTTCATCAAGGATAACATTGGATTGTATTGGCGAAATAGGTCCAGTAGTTTTTAGTTTATTTGTTATGGTGATGGATGATGATGAATCAAAATATATAGCCAAGGATAATGTAGGATTCTAATAGTGAAATCATTTTTTAAATTCCGTCCAGTAGTGTTTAGTTTATTGTTATGGTGATGGATGATGATGATTGGATCAAAATATAGCCTGTGTTCATCAAGGATAACATTGGATTGTATTGGCGAAATAGGTCCAGTAGTTTTTAGTTTATTTGTTATGGTGATGGATGATGATGAATCAAAATATATAGCCAAGGATAATGTAGGATTCTAATAGTGAAATCATTTTACAATTCCGTCCAGTAGTGTTTAGTTTATTGTTATGGTGATGGATGATGATGTTTGGATCAAAATATAGCCTGTGTTCATCAAGGATAACATTGGATTGTATTGGCGAAATAGGTCCAGTAGTTTTTAGTTTATTTGTTATGGTGATGGATGATGATGAATCAAAATATATAGCCAAGGATAATGTAGGATTCTAATAGTGAAATCATTTTACAAATCTTTTCAGTAGTTTTTAGTTTATTTGTTATGATGATTCGATCAAAATATAGCCTATGTTCATCAAGGATAATGTTGGATTGTATTGGTGAAATAACTTGAAATCGGTTCAGTAGTTTTTAGTTTATATGTTATGGTGATGGATGATGATGATGATGAATCAAAATATATATCCAAGGATAATGTAGGATTCTAATAGTGAAATCATTTTACAATTCCGTCCAGTAGTGTTTAGTTTATTGTTATGGTGATGGATGATGATGATTGGATCAAAATATAGCCTGTGTTCATCAAGGATAACATTGGATTGTATTGGCGAAATAGGTCCAGTAGTGTTTAGTTTATTTGTTATGGTGATGGATGATGATGTTTGGATCAAAATATAGCCTGTGTTCATCAAGGATAACATTGGATTGTATTGGCGAAATAGGTCCAGTAGTTTTTAGTTTATTTGTTATGGTGATGGATGATGATGAATCAAAATATATAGCCAAGGATAATGTAGGATTCTAATAGTGAAATCATTTTTCGAATCCGTCCAGTAGTGTTTAGTTTATTGTTATGGTGATGGATGATGATGTTTGGATCAAAATATAGCCTGTGTTCATCAAGGATAACATTGGATTGTATTGGCGAAATAGGTCCAGTAGTGTTTAGTTTATTTGTTATGGTGATGGATGATGATGTTTGGATCAAAATATAGCCTGTGTTCATCAAGGATAACATTGGATTGTATTGGCGAAATAGGTCCAGTAGTTTTTAGTTTATTTGTTATGGTGATGGATGATGATGAATCAAAATATATAGCCAAGGATAATGTAGGATTCTAATAGTGAAATCATTTTTCGAATCCGTCCAGTAGTGTTTAGTTTATTGTTATGGTGATGGATGATGATGTTTGGATCAAAATATAGCCTGTGTTCATCAAGGATAACATTGGATTGTATTGGCGAAATAGGTCCAGTAGTTTTTAGTTTATTTGTTATGGTGATGGATGATGATGAATCAAAATATATAGCCAAGGATAATGTAGGATTCTAATAGTGAAATCATTTTTCGAATCCGTCCAGTAGTGTTTAGTTTATTGTTATGGTGATGGATGATGATGTTTGGATCAAAATATAGCCTGTGTTCATCAAGGATAACATTGGATTGTATTGGCGAAATAGGTCCAGTAGTTTTTAGTTTATTTGTTATGATGATTCGATCAAAATATAGCCTATGTTCATCAAGGATAATGTTGGATTGTATTGGTGAAATAACTTGAAATCGGTTCAGTAGTTTTTAGTTTATATGTTATGGTGATGGATGATGATGATGATGAATCAAAATATATATCCAAGGATAATGTAGGATTCTAATAGTGAAATCATTTTTCGAATCCGTCCAGTAGTGTTTAGTTTATTGTTATGGTGATGGATGATGATGTTTGGATCAAAATATAGCCTGTGTTCATCAAGGATAACATTGGATTGTATTGGCGAAATAGGTCCAGTAGTTTTTAGTTTATTTGTTATGGTGATGGATGATGATGAATCAAAATATATAGCCAAGGATAATGTAGGATTCTAATAGTGAAATCATTTTACAATTCCGTCCAGTAGTGTTTAGTTTATTGTTATGGTGATGGATGATGATGATTGGATCAAAATATAGCCTGTATTCATCAAGGATAACATTGGATTGTATTGGCGAAATAGGTCCAGTAGTGTTTAGTTTATTTGTTATGGTGATGGATGATGATGTTTGGATCAAAATATAGCCTGTGTTCATCAAGGATAACATTGGATTGTATTGGCGAAATAGGTCCAGTAGTTTTTAGTTTATTTGTTATGGTGATGGATGATGATGAATCAAAATATATAGCCAAGGATAATGTAGGATTCTAATAGTGAAATCATTTTACAAATCTTTTCAGTAGTTTTTAGTTTATTTGTTATGATGATTCGATCAAAATATAGCCTATGTTCATCAAGGATAATGTTGGATTGTATTGGTGAAATAACTTGAAATCGGTTCAGTAGTTTTTAGTTTATATGTTATGGTGATGGATGATGATGATGATGAATCAAAATATATATCCAAGGATAATGTAGGATTCTAATAGTGAAATCATTTTTCGAATCCGTCCAGTAGTGTTTAGTTTATTGTTATGGTGATGGATGATGATGTTTGGATCAAAATATAGCCTGTGTTCATCAAGGATAACATTGGATTGTATTGGCGAAATAGGTCCAGTAGTTTTTAGTTTATTTGTTATGGTGATGGATGATGATGAATCAAAATATATAGCCAAGGATAATGTAGGATTCTAATAGTGAAATCATTTTACAATTCCGTCCAGTAGTGTTTAGTTTATTGTTATGGTGATGGATGATGATGTTTGGATCAAAATATAGCCTGTGTTCATCAAGGATAACATTGGATTGTATTGGCGAAATAGGTCCAGTAGTTTTTAGTTTATTTGTTATGGTGATGGATGATGATGAATCAAAATATATAGCCAAGGATAATGTAGGATTCTAATAGTGAAATCATTTTACAATTCCGTCCAGTAGTGTTTAGTTTATTGTTATGGTGATGGATGATGATGTTTGGATCAAAATATAGCCTGTGTTCATCAAGGATAACATTGGATTGTATTGGCGAAATAGGTCCAGTAGTTTTTAGTTTATTTGTTATGGTGATGGATGATGATGAATCAAAATATATAGCCAAGGATAATGTAGGATTCTAATAGTGAAATCATTTTACAATTCCGTCCAGTAGTGTTTAGTTTATTGTTATGGTGATGGATGATGATGATTGGATCAAAATATAGCCTGTGTTCATCAAGGATAACATTGGATTGTATTGGCGAAATAGGTCCAGTAGTGTTTAGTTTATTGTTATGGTGATGGATGATGATGTTTGGATCAAAATATAGCCTATGTTCATCAAGGATAACATTGGATTGTATTGGCGAAATAGGTCCAGTAGTTTTTAGTTTATTTGTTATGGTGATGGATGATGATGAATCAAAATATATAGCCATGGATAATGTAGGATTCTAATAGTGAAATCATTTTACAATTCCGTCCAGTAGTGTTTAGTTTATTGTTATGGTGATGGATGATGATGATTGGATCAAAATATAGCCTGTGTTCATCAAGGATAACATTGGATTGTATTGGCGAAATAGGTCCAGTAGTTTTTAGTTTATTTGTTATGGTGATGGATGATGATGTTTGGATCAAAATATAGCCTGTGTTCATCAAGGATAACATTGGATTGTATTGGCGAAATAGGTCCAGTAGTTTTTAGTTTATTTGTTATGGTGATGGATGATGATGAATCAAAATATATAGCCAAGGATAATGTAGGATTCTAATAGTGAAATCATTTTACAATTCCGTCCAGTACTGTTTAGTTTATTGTTATGGTGATGGATGATGATGATTGGATCAAAATATAGCCTGTGTTCATCAAGGATAACATTGGATTGTATTGGCGAAATAGGTCCAGTAGTTTTTAGTTTATTTGTTATGGTGATGGATGATGATGAATCAAAATATATAGCCAAGGATAATGTAGGATTCTAATAGTGAAATCATTTTACAATTCCGTCCAGTAGTGTTTAGTTTATTGTTATGGTGATGGATGATGATGTTTGGATCAAAATATAGCCTGTGTTCATCAAGGATAACATTGGATTGTATTGGCGAAATAGGTCCAGTAGTGTTTAGTTTATTTGTTATGGTGATGGATGATGATGATTGGATCAAAATATAGCCTGTGTTCATCAAGGATAACATTGGATTGTATTGGCGAAATAGGTCCAGTAGTTTTTGAGTTTATTTGTTATGGTGATGGATGATGATGAATCGAAATATAGCCTATGTTCATCAGGGATCGTGGATTGTATTGGTGAAATAACTTTTGAAATCGGTCCAATAGTTTTTGAATTTATTTGTTATGATGATGTGAATCAAAACTATCAGTTCAGAAAAAGAGACAGAAATGGTCAAGAGTACAATTCTTAATTATTAAAAAAGGGCTTAGGAAAAAATTATAGAACAAAATGTATAGATAGATTCTTAAAAATATTTATTGCAGTGAAGTAACAATTTTTATAAATTTTCTTCCATAAACTACGAATGAAATATAAATTATCTAATACAAAACTATTAGGTTGCTTGTTGTAATTACATTTAACAGAGCTATAGGAACTTCCATTTCAAGACATTTTCTAATGAGCAATAAGCACAAACGGATTTGCTTTCCAAAACTAATGATATTGTGTACATCTGTTGTAAAACATATTTATATAAATTACTAATATTTTTTACAATGTAAGTGATTTTGTCTATTACAAGGCTACTACTATTTAAAGCTATGAATGCTAAAAATTCCCATGCTCAAAATGTCCTTTATTCGAGTAATTGCACCAATGCTTGTACCATAGTTTGTAGATAAGTAAATAATTAGTAAATAATAAAATGTAGGTTTCGCAATACAAAGGAATAAAATCACAGAACACAATATGTACATGTAGGTACACTTATACCCCAGTAAAGGTAAACGATGTGTTTCACAATCATAACAATTGTATATACACAAGGTTATAAGTGGTTCTTTGAGCGAGGTTCACCACTCTTATAACCTCTTATAATCAAATTATGAATTCGTTTGAATATAACTTTTTTTATTAACGTTTTTGCTGGAAATGTCATGAATATGTCATAAATGACATTTTCTTTCACTTTTGAAAGAACTGTTTTTCCAGCAAAAAAGTTAATAAAAAAACAGAGAAATTCTTAGTAAAAAAAGTAATATTCAAACGAATTCATAATTTGATATAAAAGGTATGACAAGTTTTCAGTTCAACTATTTGAGGTTAACTTTGAATAGAAAACAAAATTTAGTGCACACTAAAAAAATATAGTAAATTTTTGTATTGAAATTCTCGCGAGTTTGACATATTAAACTATGTACTACTATTTAACGGCAAAATACTCACGTTAAGGATCGAATACGTCGACTCGGGTTTCGAATATGTTCTATGCTTATCAGGCACTCGCCCTGAAGATGAGCATCGGACATGCTCGAAACCCGGGTCGACGTATTCGATCCCTAACGTGAGTTTTCTGCCGGTAAATAGTAAAAGTTTAAAATATAGTTAAATTAACGGCACGGTGTAATGTAATTTCGTATTATATATATTACTATACATCGAGTTTTTAAAAGTGTTAAAATTCCGTTATCAGTTTCCTTTTCATGTATACAATATTGAAATGACTTGGTAATTAAACAAGTAGTAATTAAGTTTATGAAACTGTTGCATAATGAGGGATTATTAACCTAGTTATGTGAAGTTTCATACAATATTCACATTCATTTTTTATCAAGCCAAAATTACCCTACAAAATTCAGTGAATACAAAAAACGTATGAATGCGTACGATATAATCCAGCATATCGCCGCGCTAAAGCGAACGCTTCCATAGAGGCGTATTAATTTAAATCAAAACTTCCTAAATATGGGACGCCACGTGTTCATCGTCGTATGCGAAACATTAGAATAAAATATCTGGAATCTTCTAGATGATATTGACTTCTTGGATTTGCCCTGTATCGAAATGGTAAAAAATGTTTTCCATTAAAACCATTAAAATAATTTTAAAAAAGCATGTTTGAGTTACATGTTTTTTTTTATGATGTGCATATCTTTTTAAATTTTAAATTAAAAATACGGGATTACTCACGTAATTTTTTTCGTATAGGTGCGACTATAGTTTCGGCCACTTTCGGTGGCCTTTTTCAAGGAGTGTTCGGGACGCCCGCGTCGATGACGTCTCGCTTAGCACATTTTTTAAATGTTGGTAGTGTGTTTATAAAGCATGTCAGTATAAACTCGTTTGAGAAAGAAATGAGAGTAACTAGGTAAAAACATTTCTGTATCATATATATATATATATATATATATATATATATATCATATAATATATGCTTTTGTAAGAGCGATTACATGACAATTCTTCGTTATGGGTGCAATGAAATATGTATGTAAGCACTGATAATGCGCCTGTTTGTATCAAGTAGCTATGAATAACCCCTCGTGCCCTTTTCCCGTATCGTTTGAAGTAGTACATATAGGAAAAGTCAACCGTATCTAAGGTCAAGCAATTTATTGAGCAAATATACCGAGGAATTATATATATTGGCAAAGCGAAGTAAGTAGTCGTAGCATATAGCGCATCGATTAGATAACAGTTAAAACGGCATCATGAACCTGGAAAATATATTAATAATCAAAGAAAACTGTCTGATTATAAGTACAGAACATTTTGCAGAGAAAATTGAAGGTATAAAGAGTAAAGAGAAGTCGGCAATAAAATTATTCGCTTTTTAAGTTAGTGCACTGCCTTAAAAAATATTGCCATGGCAATATACATACCACCATGAAAATGATGTTATTATTCATGTCTGTTTTGTGTGCTATACTGTTTATTTTAACTGATGGCTACACTGATATTTTTACGCGAAAGACAAGTGTGACATTGACAGATAGTTGGAAGCTGTCAAGCTTGTGTCAGCCAGTATTGCGCGAAAGTGACGTTTTCAGATGTATATTATAATCCAGTTGGATCTTGTTAGATTTTGGCTAAAATGGTTAGATTTCCTGTTTATAACATTTTCTAGGCTTACTGAACAAAAACATTGTACAAATAAAATTTTCTTGTTTTTTATTTGTAGGTATTTATTATATATTTTTTTACTTAATTTAAAAAACATATATATTTGTGTTGTGTAATATGAACTGTTTTATTAGTTGTCTCAAAAATAATAAATGAAATAAAAAGCTATAATATACATGACATTTATTGAAAATTACTGGAATTTACAGCAATATCACCACTTGGTATGGGCAGTGGCTTTATTGCCACCTATTTTCCAGTTTCCAGCGATTTTCCGGGTTAAAAAAATCGTATAAATGATAAAATATCTTTGTTAACATGCACAATTTTTGTCTTCCTACCACTTCCGGTTTTCTCGGCCTTATAAAGGGTTAACGCTTAATATTGCCATGAAAGAGAATTTATTATAGTACAGCAAAGTTTTTTTTTTCAGAACACGTAGAACATTACCTACTGTTAATAACGTGCGATTTTTTTTACCACGAACAGGTATGTGGAAATTGCCTCTTCATTCTACTTCGCGGCAATGTTAGTTGACCCTAACGGAAGCACTAAAACATAATCCACGCCAACCTACGAGAAACAAGTCTTAGTGGACGCCAACAATGTGATTTATAATTGGCATCCGCCGTTATGCTTTCTCATTCACACTAGTGGCGTATAGCTCTAGCTATCTCACTCCTGCCGGCATAATAGTGGACACCATTTGCTATTTATTACATTAGAATAGTCAACTAGAAGTGAAACTAATTTTTTGTTGCATTTCAAAGAGGGCAAGTTATACCAGTTCCCAGTTACGAAAAGAATAAGAAAAAACATTAGTTACCAACATAGAGGGTACGTTCCGGTAAGCGCCGTCAACGCTCACAACTGTCGCGCCACGGTATGCCGTTCCCTTTGGTTGACAGTGACAGCTCGCCAAGACCACGTGAACCACCTACGATCCGCGAGCGTTGTGGTCGCGGTGTCAGCGTTTTCGGTGATGTATCGAGTTTGCTCAGTCACTAACGCACGATGATCGTGGGCATGTAAGAGAATGGGTGTGCGAACGCCGCGAGTGATTACGGCGCTTTCCGGAACGTAGCGAGTGTCAAAGTTAACTGACAATAATTTTGTAAACAGTAACTGGTCAATACTTTTTTTTTCAGTTACAATGTTTATTACTTTGATTTGTGATTGCGATAAATAGCACTGATAATTGAGAACACATTACTAAAAAAAACAAACAAAATTTTTGAACTTTTTCGAAAAATGTCTTTTATCGCTTAGACAAGTGACATGGTTTTTTTTCATAACAGGTATACCTTGGCCTCTCGCCCGTTATCCCAAGTTATCGTTGAGTTTCGGGACATCAGATAACGTATAATTTTCAAAAACGGGTAAAGGTTGCCGATTATAGTCGGCGGAATTGTCATTTTCGAAAAGACGCGCTAACGTTTTAATACTGAAGATACGGTTCAAAATGCAGTAATAAATCTGCTCTACAATTATTTTTGCTTCTTTTAATGTGTCTTAAAAGTATTTAAAATCTACCCACTAAACTAGGAGAGCATAAAACTAAGTTCATATTTGTCTATCTATAGTTATAAATAATCTATGTGTGCATATAACAGGCATTATCGATAAGCTACTTTGGCGTGTTTGTAAAGTGTAGAAAATAAATTATTTATAATGTTACAATGCAAAAATATTGCTTTATAGACCACATCGATCATTGGTCGCTATTCGACCGCAGTTTTAAGTATAAATTCATTCCAAAATTAAACTGTCATGGATTCGTTAGAAAATAACACAACACTTCTAATGCTTGTCTTTTATATTAAAATAATTAACATAATAATATATCATAAACCGTGCCGTTGATAGAATTAAACAAAGTATCTAGCCGTACAAGAATTACAACCTTGCTTAATTTATTTAAACAGAATTTTATAAATATTTTGAAATATGTTATATTTCATTTCTTTCTTTCGTAACGATCACAACAAATTGAGTCCAGTAGTTTTTAAATTACATACAACGTAAATAAAAAAAAACAGTGTAGATGTAATAAGAATCATATCGTTTTATATTAGTTTATGCAACTGCTTTGTCTACTATTCTATAATAGTAAGAAATTTACTAAGGAAGGATTCAATTAAGGATTTGTTCCTTATGCATACAATTGCTCTAGAACTAAATATGTTTAAAATGTTGTCAGAAACGGGTGGGACGTGGTGGCGTTGGCCTATAAGAAAATCGCGTGCCCATGGCAGTAGCTTTGTTAACCAAAGCATTAAGCAGCAAAACTTCTACGTCACATGGCAACGTGCCGGCTAAATCGAGACATTAAATACTTGCCATTCGTTCAGTAATTTTACTTCATCATCATCGCAGCCGCAGCACGTCCGCTGATAAACATATGCCTCCTCCATAATTTCCAAAAGAACCGGCATCCAAATTCTGCAGTGGTCTTAGAAGACAAAAATAGAATAGCTAACTAATAAACAGTTATTTGTGATAGAGAAACCTTCCAAATAGGAATATAGTAAATAATATTAATAATAACAAAATTATCACTAAAAGTAATTGATTGTTACAGTCCACTTGCAAAATACAGAATTCGAAGTAACTTATACTACGGATTATTCGAACACAAATCCGTTTCGCTATTATATACATTATAAATAATACCTAATTAAATAAATGATTCTGTAGACGTGAAAAATACAAGTACAATTTGAAAAATTTTATAACGACTTCCATCTTTCATCCGACCGAATTAGATGAAATTTAAATGGGACCACACGGGAAGCACCAGCTTTCAAACTAAAAAATGTTGAGAATCGGTTCACCCTATCGAAAGTTATTAGGTAACAAACATTAAAAAAAAAGTTGATTTGAGTACCTCCTCCTTTTTGGAAGTCGGTAGATAAAATAGACTTTGTTTCATCACTAATAACAGTAGCTGACCCGCATTCGGCTTCGTCCGCGTGGTCTACAGAATTACTATGCAAGGTTCACTATACTACATAATGTACAAAGTACAGGTTCACATATAAACCTGTTTGCAGACAGTTTAATCCTTCCTATACCGTGACAATTAAAACAAAAGATGTATGAATGAAACTGACGTATTTGTACGTCTCTGGGACGCAAAGGGTTAAACCTATGACATAAAAGCTATACTAGAGTAATGTCAAGGTAGCTTCTCCCGCTATGCTTCAATACCAATTCAGCAATGCGCGGGAACCACATACCTATTTCTTCGAGCATGGATGGTACACATGTCTTTTGTGCTACAAAAAAACTTGGCGATATCTGTTTTAATACTAAAACTTTCTCATTTTCAGTGAATTTCCTGTAATTCAGCATCTATGTCACACGACACTTAGGCCCGTATTTCAGAAACACGCCCAGGGGGCCGATTCCTCTAACTAAATTGATGCATTGAATGCAATCGAACGGTAGCTGAACGGCGACTAACTTCTATA
Organism: Selenia dentaria; assembly: GCA_917880725.1. NCBI lineage: Eukaryota > Metazoa > Arthropoda > Insecta > Lepidoptera > Geometridae > Selenia > Selenia dentaria. Next base: position 29,644,193 of record OU862888.1, on the reverse strand, counting down.
CGTTTTCTTTTTCTGCTATTGAAGGACAGTCCAGCTAGTTAGGTTTCTGTTGACGTTAACAATTAATCAAAACTTTATATTATGTTAACTCGATAGCGAAGCTAACTCATATTTGTAAATATTAGCGTTTAATGTAGGTATATTTAATATGTAGCAGTGTTTATTAAGACGTTACGTTCTAATTTGTCTTCAGACATAGTAGAATGGCTTTTTGGGTAATGATCGGACGACAACAGAAGTTGAACGAGTCGGACTGCAGTTGCCGCGGGATACATTGTTGAACGTTGTCAAATAGTAGAATCGGCCTCCTAATGCGACTCTACTTGAACATAGATTAGGCAAGAAATAATTCTAGATTCACTACCGTACGTACTCTTTAAGTACGGCCTTTGGTGTCATTATTTCTTTTCCAAAATTCAGATGCGCAATACTAGCATGGATGGTGGACGCGTCCATCTAATATTCCTACGTAATATCGTCATTTGAGATATTTATCTGTTGAAAATTGGGAAAACTCGAACGAAGCCGTGTGGTACAGTAGGAAATAGTGATCGGCCGGGCTATTATGTATCTCAGTTGCTAACAAATGTTGATTGAAATCTTGAAAAGTGGCGGCTCTATGTCAGTTTTAACAACTCCACTAAGCAAAAATGTTCGTAAGTTGATGACTGGAGCTGACAAAAGTGACATAGAACCGCCATTTTTTCGATTTCAATCAACATTTGCAATCAACTGAGATACATAATAGTTGATTAGCCCTACTGAAAGGTCGGGAAACAGCACGGCTATTATGTATCTCAGTTGCTAACAAATGTTGATAGAAATCTTAAAAAATGGCGGCCCTATGTCAGTTTTGGCAACTCCAGTAAGCAAAAATGTTCGTAAGTTGATGACTGGATCTGACAAAAGTGACAAAGAACCGCCATTTTTTCGATTTCAATCAACATTTGTTAGCAATTGAGATACATAATAGCCCAGCAGGTTGAGACATTTGACTGTAACATGTAAGTTAAACCGTCAACTAATTTTATAATGTCTTAAGAAAGTTCTAATCAACTTTATGATAACCATCTGTCTAGAAACCCTTAGTATCCTTAGCATCAGCAAATGTCATAAATAACTAGCTGGCAAGTGGACACAAACAAGAATATGCTATAAGATACCTACAAATTTTATTCTATGCTAGACCTCTCCGAAATTCGTGTGCATTGTTTCTTTAGCGTGCTTCTGAGCTTCAACTTGGCCGGTCAACAGTTTGTCGCATATCATACACTTGAGCGTGAATTTGTTAAGGTCCGTGAACTGCCTGGAGGATTTAGCTTCGTGTGCCAGTTGCTCCGCTTCCCGGTAGATATCCTCGTCTTCCGCTGGGAATACAGTTTGGATGCCACCCTGGAAAAATTAGAGGCAACAAATAAAAATAAATATGTTAAATAATATACATTACATTACTACTACTACTTTTAATACAACTTTTTTGTAAGGTGTAGTGGTGCTTAAAAGTGCTTATGTATTAGTCAGGATTCACATGGCAATATTATATCTAATATCTAAATTTGAATCGCTTGTAATTTTTTTCATACAAAGTACAAAAATATTACTTGATTTTTTAACAGGCCTATCAGTCATGCCTGTTTTTCGGGTTCGTTGGGGTCAACGAGCACTGCAATCCCCCCGCCACCTATTTATCCTCCGTCCCCATATCCTGCATGCGCTTTCTCCCCGGGCCGCACTTAAGTCCAGGCCTAGACTCAGGCTAGTCATTGCCGTCTTTGGCTTAGTGAGTCAGTTGAGTATGATAAAACATGGGTTACCCATAACTGGGAAGTTTCCTACTTCCTACGCAGCAGTTTGGTCCCAATTGTATGCAGGCTTCTGCGTGTGTGGTTTTAGTATTACTACGCCTTTTTGTTACACGTTGTATACTGAAAAATCAATGTCTGAGAGACATAGGAGCGTTCTCGATCCATAAGATTAATAAATTATTCTGAATTTTGATTGATGCAAGCAGTATGGTTTTTATGGAAGCGACTAGATTTAGGGTTTCTTAATGCCTTGAGGCCCAGTTAACCCAGGAATCATTCATAAATATGTTATGTCGAAGTAAACACGTATACTGAGGGGTTAAAAAAAATTCACGACTGCCTATAAAAATTGCTAAATATTGCAAATAGTTACAAAATCATTTAAGTTGGGCAATACAATTCAACTCGGTACTGTGGCTCTACCATGAGTTGGCAACATAAACGTCATCTATAGTCGATACTCGATCTCGCCTACCTATAAAGCTTGTGATTGGCGTACTCGCTATCAATTTTAGTTCTACAATTTACCGCAAGGTGGCACTGTTTTTTTTCATACATTTTTTCGCCGCGTTCGATTGGTGTCAATGTTGTAATTTCATGGTAGACCTGTTGTAATGCACTTGTATTGTAACTCTGAGGTATAGTTACTGGTCCGTGACTTAACTTACTACAGTGCCCTTGAAACCGTCATAGCACTATAATATAAAGTGGAAATATTTAGTGATATGTCAGTTGGATTACATGTAGAAACTATACGGAATAAGCAACACACATGCAACGACAGCAACTTAGCTAAAATAAACAGCTAAAACCACTTCGACATGTGCTTCGAACGTCTCTCGACGATGATTCGTTGAGCGCCAGAAAGAGTACTAGCGTCGGTGTCGGCTCGTCCGAAGAGGTTTTGGTTGAGTGAGTTGTGTGTTGCTTATTCTGTACACTTCCAACACGCACTTTAGAGATAGGGTGGGGCACACTGTGTCTCTGCCATACGCATTATTTCAGCGACTGTGTCACTAAATATTTAGTTTTAATATGAATATGGACTTTCGTAAAGCCCTAAACAATTAATCTTACTATGTATGTAGATAGATAATTCGCTGGAATCATTCATCACCAGCAGGTGAAACAGCGTGACACAGATAGTTACGACTGTAATTTAAGTAAACAACACAACTGGATTCGTCAAAACTTCCATTTTCTACCGACTGCCAAAAAGTAGGAGGTACTCAATTCGACTGTTTTATTTATGTTTGTTACCTCATGACTTTCGATCGGGTGAACCGATATTCAAATATCTTTTTTTTTTGAAAGCTGGTGCTTCTCGTGTAATTCTCGTCCCATTTAAATTTCATTAAATTCAGTCCAGTACTGTTTGAGTTACACTCCAATTACTGAATAGAATGGAAGTAGGTATAATTTTTTTTAAATTGTACTTGTTCAATTAAACTTCCACACACATTTTTCATAATTAGTAAACTTGGCAAGAGAACCGCTCACATCTGCCAACTGTAACTTGCGCCCTCGTGACCACACGGTCACGGTAGAGGAGAGTATGTATATACTGGACGGTGGTAGCCATCCGCCCGGTCCTTCGGAGGTGGGCGAGGCACACCAAGCTAGGCAGCGAGAAATCGTGGCAGGCGGTGGCCACCTTCTGCGAAGCGGTGAGGGCGCAGAAGGATGCCTCACAACATTCCAATAATTAATAAGTTACTTACATCTGATTGTTCCAAATACAAAGGATCATAATGCACACCATCGAAAAGCAGGAACACTCTCTGACCGTAATTTTTGTCTTCGCCAAATCTATTGATAATTGAATTAATTGTATCTACCACAGCCATCTCTATACCATAGAAACGGGATAATATTGCTACCTGAAACAAATAACAAAAAAAAAATAGTCTGTAAAGTCGGCTTATGAATGATAATTTTACGCGATAACGTCAAGACATAGACCGATCGTGCCTCTCTATCGCTTGTTCCGCGCTCTCGCTTACACGCTTGACCCAGGCGGAACGTGACCGTGACAACAGAACGCGCTTGAGACATGCTTTTTCGTGCGCTCAGCCCGCGTTTATCGATTTATAAGACGTTATGACGTCAAAAAGATTTCATCCTATCTATTCGAAAAGAGGCAAAGGGTTACTTGATAAGTGCGAGCAAAATGGATCATTCCGGCGCACGTAATTGCTTAGTTGCGAAAATATGAGGTGTAACAGAGTAAAAGGATTCCTCTTTTCCCCAGTCACTATAAGAATCGTAATAGGAGATGAAGTCTTGTGGAAGGCCTCATGAGCATGTGTTCGTTGCCACGTTGTTACCGCATACCAATTATATCACGTCTCAAATTGTCTGGTATGAATAAGCTGTAGCGTGTTAAAATACTGAGTGAATGAGACTCAGGCTTGCGAACGCAATGCAGTAACAGCGCAAAATTCCGAATTTCAAGATCTGGAATAACATGATTTTAACAATGAAAATAGCAGAGACATATAGTTTGGTAATATGTACTGTAGCTATTACATTTGAACCTTTAAAGCTCTGCAATGATGAACATGATCGGGCGGTCTTGGGCAGGGTAAAATCAAAAGATCAAAGCGATGGAAAATGCCAAAATCATCGATTTTTGATGTTATAGTAATATTTTAGTAACGATTTTAGACATGATATGATAAGACAACGGATATTAGTTATAAAAACAGCCCGAGATTTTTTGTAATCAACAAATTGGGGTGACGTTTAAAAATCTGCTGGTGAGTATAATTATTTATTATTGTTAATGAGTGAGTATAATTTATGTGAGATATCAGCTCCATTTAAGTGATGAAAACTGCCAGATAAGCTTGACATAGGAGTTTCTAACATATAGCAATGTGCTTTGTGGGTTCCTGTTTAGAACTTTTTTTTTTTTTATATTTTATATGGGACAACATCCACAAAGGTCTTCAGGTCCCAAACTAGGCAGAGCCTGTAGTATGGTAACATGATGACTGATATACATACTTATATACATGTACACACCCAGACACAGCTCAAACAGACATGTTCATGCACACAAATGTTTGACCTGTCCGGGGATCGAACCCGGGACCAGCAGCTCAGAAGGCAGGGGTGCTACCAACTGCGCCAATCGGCCTGTCAACTGAACAGCTATACTTAGTTTTGACTATTTCTAAATGTTTTGGCATATTGTTTCTAAGACTCTCTAACTTTTGAGGGTAAACTTTAAAGGCCCTGGTATTAAATCTCTAATATGCTAAATAATTTAAAAATTTTAGCTCTAAGGTACCCTAGTCCATACGCCACGTGAACGAAGCCGCGGATGGTTCAGCTAGTCAAGAATAAGACACAAATTATATTACAGCATAAGTAAAGTATGGTAAAGCTTGCACTGATTGACTGCTTGTGATGTCGACATGCCGGTTGGCGCCGTTGGTAGCACCTCTGCCTTCTGAGCCGCTGGTCCCGGGTTCGATCCCCGGACAGGTCAAACATTTGTGTGCATGAACGTGTCTGTTTGACCTGTGTCTGGGTGTGTATATATGAGGTTTGAGATATTTTATTTCTCATAAGAAAATATTTCACTTACATGAGAATAATGTTAACATAAGCATAACTAATAATTATCGATGTCGTACAAAGCAAAGATATTTTTTTATTATTGTAGGGTAGTTACAAATAGATAAAATCAGTCATCTATATTGTTTGGTTCGATACGAGCGAGGTTTAGCCACAACTGGTTACTAACAAGTTACAGACGAAGATCAAGCGTACCTGGAAGTGGCTCAAGCGCACCTACATTAAAATTGTAAGTTTTTTTTTTTTTTTTTTTTTTCTGTGTTGTTTTATGGAATAGCATATATATTATAATGTATTCATTTTTTTTTTTTTTTAATATTTAAGTATGTATATCAGTCATCAGGTTACCATAGTACAGGATCTGCCTAGTTTGGGACCTGAAGACCTTTGTGTGGATGTTGTCCCATATTATATTAATATTATTATTATAAAAAATACGTGTGTTTGTGAGCGAGTGTGATGTGATGTGTGATGAGCTAAAGTGTTGAACGATAACATGACATAACAGACAATAGAGCGCATTGTCGAATTGTACTTTACATATTATCGTATATAAAACCGATTTCTTTCGGTACTTAAATGCTTTTGTACTGTGTTTATTACTCTTTTACTTTGTTAGTTTACAATGAAAATAAATATTCGTTCTTACTACATGTCATGGGACCATGGTGAATTAACATGTATGAGCGCCTCTCGTCGAATGTCGTGCAAATAATATTTGGTTTATTTTTTGTAACTCTACTGGCGATTATAAAACACGATAATCACACATAAGTATATCTCTAAGAAAAAATTGAGTACCTATTATTTAAATAGCAAAAAAAATTGTTTTTTGTAATTTAATCAAACAAAAAAATCAGTTTTTAAATGGACTTTTTAGCTATTTCGATGTCCAAATAGAATGGCATATTCCAGATGACCACAGGTCAGCTTGTAAAGATTACATAACATATTTCAGAAATGACACATGTACCTACTATTAATTTTGAAGGATGTGACACTTACGTACAAACTTGTGCAACAGTAAGGTACTTTAAAAACTTTCTGTATTGGCATAAGTAGATTTTTGTTAATTTGGTTCACAAACATTTTCATCATACAGCTTATGGTACAGTTATGTATAGGTTGTGCAAGTCATATAACAGTCTACAAACAGGAACAAAAAATACCTCTATTGCACCACCCCAAGAGCTAGGCTGCTGTATCCAAGCACAGTACTCCGCATTAGGCTTTCCGAGCATGGCTTCGTTGTACGACTCTGTATCACTGGCAACCTCCATAGCAATGATCTGTCTCATTAGTGTATGTACTGTAGTGTCTACATTTCCGTTTAATACAAAACCTGAAATCAGAACACGGGACACTTATAAATAGGGAAATAAATTTACATAATAAAGTATGTTTCTATTCATAAAGGGCAGTTTTATTAATTTCTCAACTTCGTATGCATCTCTAGATAGCATAATCAACCCAATTTCTTCACACTGACAGGTGCTAGTACTCAACCTTCCTCTCACAAAGCATGGCCATGATCCACAGTTCTGGCCAGTCCTAGTGTCATAGTTGCCTGGCCACCTGATGGCCTGATAGAAGGGCTAAATTGGAAATTACATTAGGGGCCAACAACCAATTTAATGAGCAATCAGGATAAGCAAACCTTAGCATACTAGTTTAACCTCCACTGCTTTGAAATACCCTTAGGCTCTAGATAGCATTCTTATCTTGTTATTCGTTTTGGGGGTGATTAGGCCTGCACTGAAGTCCCGCTTGGGGTGTTTTATTCATTTCCCCACCTGCATTTACTTAAGCCAGCCTAACTCCTTCACATAGTATGGCCTAGGCTTGCTGGAAATCTAGACAGCAGTTAATATTTATTGTACTATGAGCAATATTGGTGATATAGCACTTTATATATTTATATCTTTGCCACCCACCCAACTGCGAAGGGTTTTATTAGTATGCTGGGATTTAAGCTGGGATATAGCAAGAAGCAATTTGAGAGAATCCTTTTCATGAGACCATTATGGTTTGTACCACAGCTTTGCCAATGAATCTGCCCCAATGTGGTGCCTAGTAGTCCATACTGTATTAGGGTTTACTAGTCCTCTGAGAAGCTTGGTAACACAGATATATAGAGAGCAATATTTAGGAAAATAAATATTGAGGAAGAGTATTAAAAAAGCATGATCACACTTAACCATGACCAAGATACAATCTATTCTAGAAATTACAATGTCTAGAGGAAGTCTTGGATAAATATTGTTTAACCCGTTGACTCACGATTCGCCATATTTGGCCAACAATACAATAGATTTTGCAGAAATCAATCTTCTTTTCCAGGAACTGCAATGTGTGTGGTAAATGTTGTGTAAACAATTATTTATCTTGTAGTAAGGATATCAGTCTTCAAATCAATAAATAGTTTATATACTTATGTAGTGTATTTGAATATCCTCAAGTTGGCAAAAATAACGCTAATGACGCTCACAAGTGCGCTCAAATTGGGAATCTGTGGGTGAAAATGATGTTTATGGCTCTTTTTGTTCAACATTCTGAAAACTAAAAAGGAGTTATTTTTGCCATCATAAAGTGCAATTTTGACCCACGTCCAGAGCATGGTTGTTTGTGACCCTTTTTTGACAACTTTCTATTTGACAGCATAATCATGCGTTTTTAGGTCTTATGCTCTGTTTAGTGTTTGAGTATGTGATGTGGGCAAAAGTGGCATAAATAATGCTTTAGAGCTTTACAAACGCTTTAACAAAAGAGCCAACAATGCCCTCATTGTTATATGAACGCAACTTTGTTCTATATATCTTAAATACCTACATAAAAAAACATATGATTGTATAATACTTCATCAGTCGAACGACCCAGACACAATAGAAATTTCATTGTTATATTGACAATCAACTGGTGAGGGGATAATGTAAATCTATTATTGGGTGAAGTTCAAAATTTAAATTTCATTGTTTACATATAAAAGCTGTGGCATTTGTTTATAAATACTTAAATAAAAAAAAATTAAAAATATTAACATTCATTTATGTTGAAAAAAGTGAATCTATCTGTAAAGTGAGTAAACATAGATATCTTTAGCAAAAGGTCATTGACTCTGAAGAAACAAATTGTTAATAATGCATTGTCATTTTGCAGTTAGCTTTTGCTCGAGTCATTTATTTAATAGGGTTTGATTATAATGCAAATTATTGGGAACAATGTATTTCAAAGGAAAAGTATCCTCTCCAGGCCCTTTGCTATGCAAAAATCACATATCCATCATTTGGTCTGAGGTATACTTATTGACTCTGTAAATTTTAGTATTTAATTAATATTACTGTATTTAAAATTTACTAACTATGGGATGGGAATATATGGAAAATATAGGATATATAATATGTAGTTTAGATATTGTTTAAATAGTTTGTTGATGATTGTACAGTTTTGCATAAAATACTTAGTCATAGTGTATACAAATGTTTAAACAAAGAAGTATTGTTTGACACTAAAACAATGTAGTACTTGCCTATACTAGTAAATAAACAAGAGTTATCAGAAGGCACTACTTTCTTCATCAAAATGCCAGGTCTGCAGGATTCTATAGTTTCATGGGATGCATCTCCGTTAAGCAATTTTGGAGATACAGGCTTGGGATCCACAGGGCTACTGACTCCAGCATTGGACACTATTTTCTCTTCCACAATCAAAGTTTCACCAGTTTTCAAACCTATCTGACTGAGAGTTTTATTATCATCACTAATATCAATTGGTTTCGGTGGATACCCGCAAAGAACACACACTTTCTCTATACTAACGTCAGATATGCTGGCTAAAAACATCTTTAATTCTCCTACTGAACTATCAGAGGTCAAATCTTTCAATATTTGCTGACCATTTTTACTTTTAACTTTAAATGCCAGCGAAGCCATTGTATGCCTAGCAAATAATTACACACGTGTTACGTGATTTGCGTTTTAATTAATATATTTAGGTCAAAAATTAGCTTGAGCGCAAACAACTAGATTCGATTCGACTTTTTCCATTCCTCGTCTTCTTCTTCTTTGCCTTTACCGTTGAGCACAGACTAACAGATGCTAACGCATGTTGAGTTAAGTTGAATAATGAACGAACGACGTTATCAGTCAGTGTCAAGATTTACTTTTTTCTATAAGTAATATAGTATTGAGTGGAGTCATACAGTTTTACATTTGCCATTCCTCAAGTTATTTGAATTTATGTGAGATTTCTAACCATGTCTTAGTCTAAGATTCAAATAGTCAGAGTCAAATCACAGCTTGTATATACTGATTAATTTTGCCATGAAAAAATTGTACAACCATATTATAATTAATAATAATTGCCAATTTTTATTTATAGCGGTGGATCTACTATCTTTTTCAAGCGATCGAAAGGAGAACAAAAAAATGCACACCGCTATGATACGTACGACTAGTGCAAGACAAGTTTAACTTCTATATTATGCTGCAAAGTGACGTGAAATTTGGAACCCTGCTCATGATGGTTTTTTAATTCATTCGTTACGTTCGCGTCACTGCTTTTTAGAATCCGTAATTGCCACGTGGGATAAGTATAAGCTCTTAGTCAAATGGCGCCGAGCGCTAAAGTAACCTGTATTTTGTCCTTTTTAAACTTTGATAAGTATCTGTGTTTAATTCTTTCGGAAATTTTGTCGAGTATAATTATTAATTAACAACAGATAACGTGACTAATTTACTTTCACATAGTACCTAATAATATGTATAGTGGGTGCTATACCATTATTTATCCAAGATTAAAACTAACTAGGTATATTTTCAGGCGATACTGAGGTAAATAAACAAAAAAACACATTAGGTGATTTTCATTACGTTTTAATACAAATAACATACCTACCTACATTATAAATATTTTCAATTACGTACTTTACATATTATTAAGTTATTACAAAACACTTCCTTAAAACGTAGTACAATCTTTTGGGCGTAATTCCATGATAATGATCAAATATATATGTATTTAATTTTGGCGCGTAGGTACTGTTATTTTAAAATGCCCATGTTTTATTAACCAATTGCAATACATTTGATAGTTGGATACAGATAGCAAAGCAAGTTGTCAAAAAGTAGAGATGCGCAATAATCGATTTATCGATATTCTGCAAGGAACTTGTACCCGACGCACCTGCATAGACTTACCCTTTCCATGCTGAAAAATTTGACAACTTGTTTGGTACTGTGTCAACTTGGCACATCTCACAAACGAATTAAGATATTATGTGTACATCTATACAGTTAGATTATTAAGTACATAGACACTTTTATATCTCTGGTTTAATATTTCAACACTACCATATAACATTGAAATTTACCACCATATAACGTTAATAAAGTTCAAGGGCCGGTGGTTCATAATATAAATATACATAGTTATGCACTGTTCACTTGGTTCACACTACGCCTGCAAATAGATGACATGTTTAGTCTCATTATGTTTAATATATAATTTACTCAACAGTAAATATTCTAAGAGTATGACTGTACTTTAACATCATTAAGCTTGATATGAATCGAACACCTAACATTTATCAATTTTAATCTTAATTTTAGATATTGTCACATTTTTGCTATAATAGTTACCTATCAATATGTATTTACGCGATTATCTCATGGTCTAACGCATTTTTGAAAACACACAAATACATTGTTAATCATAATATACATTATACAAAACCCTAGATACCTATATATTTATTGAGAATTTAATTACATACCTAAGTATATTATAAACTAACAAGATCAAGTTGGAAAACGTGTAGGAGCCTGACAAACGAAAGCAGAATCTGAACTGATTCGCCAAATTAAAAAGAAATATCGGCCTATGTCTCTGTAATGAGTGTGACTTGTTTTCTTCGGTAGGTATTATTATAATTGTCTGCTACATTTCGGGGTTGTAGACATTATTTGTGAGAGCTATCCAATAATGAATTGAATTGGTTTCTATTTCAGGCTCAACTCAACTTTTGTTTGCCAGACTCTAATAGGATCATTTTCTAACCATAAATCGTTTTTATAACCAAAAGAAGTAAGAATTATTATAGTTTGCTTGAACATTACTGGATTACACTGTTACCTAAGTACAAACTAAATCTTTGGCAAAACTGAACATACAATATGGCAGCTTGTTTCTAAGTACTTATTTATTATTGTGCACATATATTAAGCTAATTAAATCTACATTAAAGTTAAATTAGTAACTATAGGTTATATTATGGTAACCACTATATTAAGTAATTAAGCTTTTAATCATGTGATAACCTACGTATGAGTATTTGCTTCTATTTACATTTTGATTAATTCAGTCGAAATAATATTTTGCTCAACCGCCTACTAATAGTTTTTAATTCCCATGACCGCTTTTGATCGCAGCAACATTGGCATTAATATATTTTAGGCCAAAAGATACGCTTCTAAAATGAAACAGAAAATTATTATCAACGTACTTACTTCAAATCGTCTAGAACTTTATTTATTCCTTGGTATTTACTCTTTGGCGACAACGCAATGGTCTATATTAATATGTGAGCTTGATGCTTGCTAGAAGAAGCAGAAATCGGTATTCGCAAACAGCACCAATAATAATGTACCTACCTATATCTTGAATGGGCCTGGGGTTTACTTTGAAATTTCAGCTCCTGCCTGAGCAAAATGAAACTGTTAGCCTAGTTTCAGGTATTGTATTACAGAATCCTGCAAATCTATTGGCTAATGTGAAGGAGTTATTATATACCAGGTAGCAAAATGGCGTACGAGTGACGTTTTTTCTAGGCCATTCACGACGTCAATGAAGTCAGTAAATGATATCTTGTGGACGTACCCATGACGGTCTATTTTCGCGATTTTTAACGTAACGTACTTGGTACGACAGACGTAAAAAGGACGAATATTAAACATCCCTTATTCGTCATACATGACGTAATTAGGACCAACATACAAAATAAACAAAAAATGACGTTCTATCCAGGTGTTGCAGGACGTAATAGGTAGGACGTACTGACGTACCTATGAATGACGAACATCGTACCTTTGATCTTTCATCAATCGTCACTCAAGACGTTATTGGAATAGACGTAAAAAGGACGAATAATTATGTTCGGCTTTGGTCACAGTGGACTCAGCTGAGCAAGACGTGCAATTGACTAAGCAACGACGTGATACTTTCGTCGTAATATGTACTGACGTTAAAGATACGGTGAAAAGACGTCATTTTTCCGGCATATATGTAATTCAGCCTAACATATAAGAAATGAAAAAAACAACATTCTATATACGCCCTTGACGTCATATTACTACCTTGGACATAGGCATTAGTTTCATTCCCAGTTTAGATTTAGGGTTAGTGAGGCAAGTTAAGAAAGCTTTCGATGCCGACTACCGCAATAGGTTCAAAAGCTCAGGAGATACTTTTTTTGAACTTAAATTCTATATTACTCGCACGATTACATTTTTTTCTAAAATCAAACGAAAATCGTTATCATGGCAATGGAACAGATAATTTTCAGTGATGTAGACGCCGTACCGCCGTAGTGGGTTGCGTTAGTTTAGTATAGAATCCTATTTGGTTTGTGGCGTCAGTGGCGACCGAAGCATGTGTCACACCGCACTGAGTGCAGTAAGTACAGATTGAATAAAACAAACTAACGATTAGTTTTGAGCTGATCAAAATTTAGCCGAATCAAAAGACAAAAATAGGTATATTGTTGTTATTTATATACCCTACGTCGTTTGTGTCGTATATCGATAATCTTGAACTGCCAGGTCGTCGTGAACGGAACGTGAACGAACTAATCGTCACCTGGCAAAAAACGTACTTACGATAAGTTGATGTTGTCCATTCAATTATTATTATTGTAGTTATCCGTCTAACCGTACAATCTACTTTTTACCCGACTGCGACAGATCCCAAAAGGAGGGTTAGGTATATGTTTTTTATGTACGTATGTTCGTCCCTATGACCGTTCGTAACTACTCAACGGCTCAACCGATTTTGATAAATGATACGTTTTACGATAATCGTCTTGATGGCTCGCTTGTCACTGGTAGGTATAAAATGTTTTAATAATCAGAATGGCGAATTTAATGCGTGTTAATTATTTCCGTAGTTGAGTGACAGTAGGTAATATTGACTGGCGCGACCCACTGCAGTGTACCTTCAATTTCATAATTTTAAAATAACTCAAATAGTTTCGAAAGCAGTTCCTAGAGTCGGTTGTGTGCGTGGGAATGAGTGTGGTGATGCGGCCGCCTGTGCCTCGGGTGTCGCGGCAGCGGCCAGCGTCACGTAGGTCTCCGGACGAACCGCGGCAGGGAGGAAGCGCGGAGCCCCCTCCTCCCCACCACTAGAGGGGGCATACGTTCGTCTTCCTCCTCATCCTCTCCTCCTTCACCCCCCTCCAAACTGTCCTCATCGCTCCACACTGGCTTCACCATTTGATATGATGCTGAGAACCCTTTGAAGACCAACGAGTCGTCTGTACGGAATCTGACGAGAAGCGCCTCTGATGTCGATACGATTTCTGGTGGCATCTGAAAATATTAAGTGCCCCTAGCATTAATAATAATTAGGCACCATACCTTTAAATACCTAGCTTAAGAAAGTATTGGTCAATCCAGAAAGAAAGACAGATAAAAAGTTATACCAAATCACTAATAATGCTATAGCATTATAAAGTCAATGCTGGGTAAACAATCGATTTATCACCATCAGTGCAAGGCAATCGGTAATTGACGGCTTGCGTTATAGCTATCGCAACTAGATCCAGACAAGGTATAGCTTGTAAAAAGTCAGTTTATCGAATTGACAAGTTTCTCGTGAGGTCCACGCTCGCACGGCTGATCAGACGGTAGTAAAACGCGAATTACATGTTAATGTTAAGTATGGTACCTATACATATTTATAATATCCAACGGTAACGTGCTAATCAAGCACATCCAATGAATGATATCCCAATTGTATTTGGAATAATGGGCATCCAATAAAAAAATACCTACTATACCTACTTAGGTTTATACACAATAATCCCACAAATATTATAAATGTGAAAGTTTAGATGGATGGATGAATGGATGAATTAATGTTTGTTGCTCTTTCACGCTCAAACGGCTCGGCCAATTTTGATAAAAGTTGGTACAGAGACAGATCCCTAGTAGCATTTTCCGTTGGGGTGTCGTCGCCAACAGTTACCAATGGTTGGTATTTAGTTGGGAGATGTGTAGTGGGCATGCTAACAAAGTCCCAACATAGGACCAACCTACAATTATTGTGTTGTTTTTCCCACTATATATTAACGTTGGGCCTACAATTTTTATGGTTGGGAAAACCAACAACAATTTTATTCCGTAAATAGAATGTTGGCGCAACCGATGAATAAACAACGTTATATTTACCACGATATAACAATATGGGGCCAACTGTCAAAACGGTTGACCAGCCAACAATATTTTCGTTGAATTTCCCACAAAAATACTACATTGGGCCTACTAAATCCACAATCACAGGGCCAACGAGCAACTGGTTATGTTGGATTAACATGGGCCCAAGCCATGTATAAACAACGTTATATTTACCACCATATAACAAAAGTGGGCCAACTATCTAAATGTTTGACCAGCCAACAATATATTTGTTGAATTTCCCCCAAAAATACTACATTGGGCCTACTAAATCAACAGTAGTTGGCCCAACGAGCAACTGGTTATGTTGGATTAACATTGGCCCAACCGATGTATAAACATCGTTAAATTTATCACGATATAACAAGAGTGGGCCAACTATCAAAACGGTTGACCACCCAACAATATTTTTGTTGAATTTCCCACAAAAATACAACAATAGGCCTACTATTTCTACATTTGTTTATCCAACGACGAATTAACTCAAGTTAATGTAATGCTAGTAGTAGCATTACATTAACAAGTAGCAAGTATAATGTTGACCTGACCGATGATAAGACAACGTTTTGTTTACTACGAAAAATTAAAAGTGGGCCAACGATCTAAACAGTCGACCAGCCAACAAAGTTTTCGTTGTTTTTCTCACAAAAATATTTTCCATGAAACGACGAAAGTAGGCTAACGACTTCAAAACATTAGACCTACTAACTTCCCGGTTTGTGATCCAACGAGATATTGACTATGTAGATATGAACGTTAGTCTAGCTGGTCCGTTATAGAACAATGACCAACTATGATACATTTTCATGGCATTACCAACCATCAGGACACCTCAGGCCTAGAACTCTAATAGATTTTATAACGAACAACTTTCCTACTAGATACGGCCCAACGTATGGCCGATGGTTATTAAGGATTGATAAGTATCGTGCAATTTCTAACCGATCACTTTACGAAGGCCTAACATGTAGCCAAATAATATACATTTTGTGGATTTTTTTATGAAAATTATATATTAACTCATCCTGAGAAAAAATCACTTGTTGAAGTCGGTACCATGATAGGTCGAAAGTACCTATTATCACAATATTGCGTTCATGGTACCGACTTCGAGAAGTTATTTCACACTTTTTAAAGTAGAAGTCGGTTCTATTTTTTGATAAAAAAAATATTTCACCCTTTTTAGTGACCTACTTTCGGGATACACCGTCAATGACGATATCATCAAGATAAATCAACACTTTTCAGTTTTTGGAATGTAACTCAAAAACTTCACCGAATTTTATGAAATTTATATGGTACCACCGTAGAAGTATACTCTATAAAACAAAAAAAAAAGAATCATCAAAATCGGTTCATAAACGTTGAAGTTATCCGCGAACATACATTAAAAAAATATGTATGGTAGTATTGAGTAACCTCCTTTTTTTGAAGTCAGTTAATAACAATCATAATATAAATCATAATCATAAAATCAGTCAACGATTTTCTGTTGGAAATTGTTCCATGAACTTATACTATATAACAGAGATGTAAAAATTGTATGACAGGCATGGCATAACTTCTTAATTTTCACGCAAACGAGTACATCGGTCGTAGCACAATGAAGTGTATAGTTGATTTGCGCGCCGCATGACCGCTTTCGCGTCCCGGCAATCGTACAAATTTTCGAATGTTAATACGAGTAATTTCCTACTGTTGTGTACAGTACGTATAGTAACTCCAGACTGCCGCTAGGGCTCGTATTTAAGCAACTGCTCAGGTCAAGTACAAAGTTCTATGTTCAAAATCTACGCCCAACTAAATCTAATCTAATAACCCAACGTTGGCCCAACGTTAAATATAAGTAGGAAGTGCCTCAGTTAAGAAGATGCGTGATTGGCCAACGTAAAAAAAGAGATAAGGGCCTATGACGATTCTAATGTCGGACCAACTATTTTTGTGGATGACAAACCTCACTGTTGCCCAACAATCGAAGGGCTACGTTAGGTTGTAAGTTGGTCCAACTTACTTTTGGAACAAAAGGCCTACAGTTGGGTAACTGTAATAAAAGACATGACTGGCCCAACGTTGAAAAACAAGTGACTACGTTGATTCTACTGTCGGACCAACTGTTTTAGGGGTGACAAACCTCACCGTTGGCCAACTAAAAGTGGACGGAGGCCCAACAAACAGCCAACAAAAATTGCTACTAGGGATGAGGTTTTGGATTTACACAAATCATCATCCATCACCTTACCTTTATAGCTACATTTTATTTTATTTGGTACAGATACAGATTCCAAGCTTAAAACATTTCGTAAGTGACTATATAAGGCATAGTAACTATATAAACTTAGAGTCCGATAACAAACTGTACTCATCACTTTAGTATAAAAATTCACACGATAGGTAGTTAAAATAAATAAATGATGTAATACAGAAGTTACAATAAAACAAGATGAGGTTAAACTACTTGATAGAACATTTAACGACAACTCAAACGATGGGTAGCTAGACGAAAACATATCCTTAAGACCGGGTGTGGTATCGTTTAAGGTGTTATATATGGTACACATTCTCAATCAGGGCTCTTTTCAGAGACATTATTGAAGTCCAACATCCAACTAATTATTTCGAATCCTCACCTTAGTTCCACAAAACGTGCCGTAGTTTCCGCCACTGCCATCCAATCCCCCAAAGACCTGGACGAAATCGTATCTGCAATTGGCCTCAGGCTCCAACTCGAATGTGAGGAAGGTGAGCCTCACGAAGTGGTTGGGAGGAGCCTCAATGTTCCAGTCGCAGTCAGCACGGGACTCGTAGGAGTTGTCCCCGTAACGAGCGTGTGAATACAGGTGTTTCACTGATTCGGTCGCCGCTAGGTATCCACCGCATGCTGGTAATTGAAATGTCATTTAAGCATAGACAAATAAATACGGTACTGCCCGTTTTCACAAACATTTTAGGTGACACCTAAGCCAGTTAGGTAACACCTAGTAGTACAAAAATGTCACCTACATTGGCTTACGTATTACCTAATATTATGGTGAAAACGAGCATAACTGTTGTATGTTTAATTATTATTTATTTATTTATTTATTTATCCCCTCCCCTAATAGTTGGAAGACCAGCAACGTATATATCATATTATAACAACTTATTATAGCACCTGAAAGCCAATTAAAGCCCTCGCGGTTGAAGTATAAATACACATTACGTAAGCATTCATAATGAAGATTATTGGAATATAATATACCAAAAAGGTACTCTGTAACACCTTTTCACCAATTCTACATAAATAATCAAAAATACTTTGTACATCTTAGATGACAATCTATTTCTAAATAATTTCTACATTGACTATTTACAATGCAAAGAACTCAGCCCTGTCGATTTCACACTTGTACAGAAAAAGTCTAGAGATTTTTTCTCTTTACATAATTTATTAAATTTGCTGCTCACTCTGTGCAAATATGAGTTTTTACAATAACTTGTGCCTACAGATGGACATGATAGTGGTAGGTTAAACCTACATAGCACGGCAGGCGTATTTATATTCAGTTTACCAACTAAGTCTGGACAGTCAATTTGATCTTCAAAATTCCTTCAAAAGGAATGTCATTTCCTAATTTTAAACATCATAATCAGCCCATTACGTTGCAACTGCAGCAATATGGGCTTGTTCCTCAGAGAGGAGGAACCGAGTTTGGTGAAGGGGTTTAATGTGGTCCAAGAATCACGAAGGTTGCCACTGAAAATACCGCTTCTGCAAAATTTACCCTTACATATCAGTAAAGCACGACTAAGATGTTATCTCCGCTACTAGTATGTACTTCAATATCACATGTCATTTACGAGTATATCATATCAAAAGACGCTTCCCATAACAGTTACAGTATCTCGTTATGCGCAACACTACACTTGAAAATCTGGCGTGTTTATTCTGTAACCTCGCTTGGCCAGTATTTTCACTTATTGTGTAACTTAAAAATGTATACTTACATACGCTTAACTCTTACTAAAGTGTCCTACTAGCCACATCTAATAATAACTTCAAACGAGCAATACTTGTACCTATATATTTAACATCCCCTCAGCAGCTGTTATTAACAAGGATAACAATGTATTTTCAATTGTGTCTGGTTTAGCGACTGTTGAGATAAATAATCTGAATCTCGGAAACGGCTCTGAACGATCTCTTGATATTCATGAACTTTAGTATGCAGGGGAGTTTCGGGGCGATACATCGCTCTAGCTAGGTTTCATTTGTAGAAAACTTTGTTTTCGCTGTGCTTTCAGGCAATGAAAAACTGCTACAATATCATTGTGGCAACTAGGGCCATCAGCTTAAACATCAACTAAACTTTTATATCGACACTGCAACACTAAAGCTACTTGACCATAGATGGCGTTGTTAAGCAATACTAAGCCAAAAACAGAACAGGTTTCTCAAACAAATTATCATTCGGGCATCTGGATGCCCGATATACACGAGTAAAAATGTTGAGCTAATTCAACAGCAGTTCTGAACACCAGTTGTGAGGTGAGCAGTGGGGTTTTGAAAAGTATACCTACAATCAAAATCAACTGAACTGATCTTCAACGATGCTTAGTTCAAAGCATGGATTATGTCTTAGTGATGCATATAGAAATTGGTTTCTATATGCATCACTAACTGGAAAAAAGAAGTTGGCCTTTCGAATAGAAAAGATCTCGGATGGCAACAGGGACTTGACAACGCCGAATAGAAAACCACTCTCAAGGGTTATTCCATTGCGGAAGTTCACATCTACAGTCGACCTCTTTCTACTAATAGAGAAGATATAGATATAAATATATTCACCTGTAGAATGCGTGGCTAGGAATCCTTTTCGCTGCACAGATCCATCCGATTTAAAGACCACATACATTTGGTTCTGGGAGGCGACGACCGGGTGCGGTAACTTGCTACCGCAGAAAAGACCAAGAGTCTTCTCATCGGCCGATGCACCATCGTAGATGGTCACATGGTCATAAGCACATTCCTGGTAAATGAAGACCACAATTATTATCATAGTTGGTCCATTTTCTTTTTCCTCCTCACATTCCCACTAGTAGAACACGGACCACCCCCCTCATAAAGAAAAGCATGGGCCATACATAATCCAGTGAGGTGTGAAGTGTAGCTATGCAGTAGTACACTCATTGGTACCTAAACTAGAAGACCTGTGTCTTGAAGACTCCATTAGCTCAGTTGGTAGTGACCCCTGATTCGAAGCTTGGGATGTGAAGATCGATCCCTAGCTGGGGGGAAAATATGTGTGACAAACAGAAATTATGTTCATGTCTCCCGTGGCACAGGTAATCTTTTGGGGTGGTGGAGTGTTTTTACGAGTGTGCATGCGTTAAAAATGTATTTAAATTGTTAATGTGTTAGGCATAGGTCCCTTAAAGGCCTTAGGCATAAGCGTCATTTCCTTGCTCGGAGCTCTAGGCGTCCAGAATAGTATAGTAGTAGTGTTTGTATCACGGTAGATGCTTACATTATTTTAATGTGGAAGAGAATTGTTACCTGATGAGGTTCCAGTTCAAACACATTGAAGATCAACTTAATGCGATGTCCAGGCGTTGTGGAGAACTGCCAAACACAGTCTTTCCTTGAAGGATAAGCAGCAGGGTAGTTTGGGCTGTAAACGTAAAAGAAATTAAGTAGGAAATCTATCGGATCGTGGTAATAAAGGCACTTTCTAACGCTCGCCTGGATATCTACCACTCTCAAGTAAGTTGGTCTGGCACTATTCATTTAGCCGTGTGAATACGAATACATAATTTATTCCGATGGTTCCAGCAGCAGTTTTTGAGAGCCAGTTACCATTCTAGGCCTTTGGTTCTCTCCATAACCTCTACCGCATCAATACTGACAATGCAATCGGAGCACATGACCATACCGGGCAATAACGTTAGATGTAGTGGTAAAACTCTAGACTATTATATAGTAATTACAGGTGGTGTCATCTCACCAAAGATGATATCATCCTTGCTCTCTCTCAACTATTGATTTTTTTCCTCGATTACGAGAAATACTGCCTGGACTGTATTCGGTGATAAATACAATATTGGATTGATCAAATCGTGACTGAGCAGATATTTTCTACAGGATTGCATGTTAGGTACATACAAACCACGTCATCGCGTCATCAGCTCATCCTAGTAAATGTCAAGGTTCAAGCGAAATCGACATAAATAATAAAAAGGTTGCATTGTAACTATGGTATGAGCCAAGCTTGGTTTACCTTACCTAAAGATTGTCCCATGTGGCAAAGTGACATCATGTTTGCACCCGCCTTCCTTACAATCCCGTTTATTTGGGTGTAAGGTGAACCCACTGTGACAGGCGCACTCGAACCCTCCTAGGGTATTGTGGCACTCGTGCTGACAGCCTCCATTGTTTTCCGCGCACTCATCTACGTCAAAATAGTAAGCTGCTGCAAAGCCTGTCCTGTGGACCGAGCCGTCTGATGTGAACTGTAAAGACAGTACAATCGCTAGAGTTGCGTCGTAAGTACTTTGATTTTGTTTATCTTTATAAGATTGCACATTCCATCACGGATACTTCAAATTTACTATCACACTTAACCCTAAACATAAAATACAATGCACGCAGATCCAAAAATACCGCCTTGTTTGTTCTTAATATTTGCAGAAACAATATTTCTTACTATAATCCCCTTGTCCGTATGGCCCGCCAGTATAACGAAACTTTCGTGAAATTTCCTGAGCTAGACGTATTTCATCCAAGATATAGTGTTTACATTAAAACTGTAAAAGATATCCTCTTCCCCAAACTAAATAACTCAGACAAGATCGGCGCTGTCGCGCCTCGTCTGTCTGAAAGATTGTTTGTTTAAACATATTTTGATAATTAGTTTAAGGTTTTCTTTTAGTATTATTATATTTGCAATATTATTAGCTACGAACACACACGTATGATTTATAATGTGTATAGCTGTAAGCGCATGTAGTTGGATTGCAATCCAGCTTTAAAAATTAAAATAATCTATATTTTATATTACTTTGATTGTGATCTGTTTTGTGCTTTAAATAAATAAATAAAATAAAATAAAGACAAAGAAAAATATCTGACCATTGACTACCTTAGCTTAATGGTAGCAACCTAGAGCTTCCGTATATAAGTATACATACATATACCTACCCTACATACCAGTAGATTGAAACGACTATATAATTAAACTTTTGTCACCGATCGCTCAGACATGGTTGTGCACGTAAGGTCATGACTATGGGTTGCGACTGAAAATCAGTGACTAAGGATGCTGTCCTTAGTCGTATGCTGAGTTTTGTTGCATAAAATATGTGTGAAGTACTTATTCTGTTTTTTATTTTTTAACCAACTTCAATGGTTTCTCAATTAGACCGTATAAATATATATACTCGTATTATAGGAGTTCGCGGATAACTTCGTCGTTTATGGACCGATTTTGATGATTCTTTTTTTATTTGATAGAGTATACTTCCGTGATAGTCCCATACACATTTCATCAAATTCAGTCAAGCAGTTTTTGAGTTGTACTTCAATAACCAAAAAAGTGTTTCGCCTATCTTGATGATATCATCATTGACGGTATATCGCGTCGAATCTATTGCACTATTAATAAGCTGCTGTAAGTTACCTGAACCCTCAACACATTTCCATCAGAAGTGACTGGTGGTGGCAGAGTAGACCCGCAGAACGCACCGTGCCGCCTCAGGACATCGTCAGCCAGCTTCGAATGAACGGTCACGCTGTCGTACTCACATTCCTGAAACAGAACATCACAAACATTATATTAAAGCCGTTACGAGCAGAACTAAGGCTGCTACTACTACTACTAATATACACATAAAGAAGGTAAAAAGACCGGTAAGGATTGGTGGGACATTTACCGGAGATTGTCTCCGATCTGTCTATCTTATGTCATCGTCGTATACTGAGCTATTTTGGCCATATCGCCAGACGTGGCGACAACAGCCTGGAAAAGCTCATTGTGCTAGGAAACGTAGAAGGGAAATATGCACGAGGTCGGTCTCTGTCCAGGTGGTCCATTTCATCAAATGCCTTAGGTGGGGACAGTATCAGTCGAAATATGATTGTTCCAATATTGGATGATATCCTCCCTATTTTATGACATTATATTGAACAGTTCTGTTTCGATGGGTACTGTACCATCCTGCTGCAAAGAAGCCCATATTATTCCTTTACCGAAGAAGTAAAATCCTAAATCCCATTCTGATTACCGGCCTATATCCGTACTCCCATTCCTATCCATAATTCTTGAACGTCTAGTTCATAACCAGTTTAGCTCCTTCTTAATCCTCAATGACCTGCTCAATCTTTTTCAGTCTGGTTTCCACCCCGGCCATAGCACTGTCTCTGCACTTGTCAAGATTACCGATGACATTAGGCTGGGCATGAAAAGCAGTCAGCTGACAGTCCTTACTTTGCTAGACTTCAGCAATGCTTTTAATACTTCGAAATCCTCTTGGCCTTCGCTCTATTAACGTATCTCCAACGGTGATTGACTGGTTCCACAGTTATCTCTATGGGCGTCGCCAGCGTATGCGCATTGACGATTCTTATTCTGCTTGGTGCGATATAAGCGCTTGTGTACCACAAGGTGGAGTTCTTTCTCCTCTCCTCTTTTCTGTTTTTATTAACTCCATATCTCACATTCTTACTTCATCGTACCACCTCTATGCAGACGACCTTCAAATATACTCACAAGTTTCGCGTGATCGCTTAAACAAAGCTATTAATAGCACTAACGATAATTTGGGTCGTATATCTTACTGGAGAAAAATCTTATGGACTTGCTGTTATTCCTACCAAAACACAAACAATTATTATAGGAAGCTCAGGGATGATTTTATTACTGGACTTTACATCACTTCCTAAAGTAATCTTTGATGGCGTAATTATACCTTATAGCACAGCAGTGAAAATCCTTGGTGTTATATTAGACCGCAGTTTGTCTTGGGAACCTCAACTGCAATATGTGAGCCGAAAGGTGTTCGCGTCAGCAGCTTCTCTCAACATGTTACATTATTTCTTGCCTACTGCTACCAAAGTTTCGCTTGCACAATCTCTCCTTCTTCCGATTTTAGATTATGCTGATGTCTGCTACTTAGACCTTACCCAAGAACAGCTAAATAAACTTGAGTGGCTTCAAAATTTCTGTATACGTTTCATTTTCGGACTTAGGAAATATGACCACATTTCTCAATTTCGCCTGAAGCTCAAGTGGCTCCTCATCCGTCGTCGCCGGGATACTCATGTCCTTTCTCTACTCTATAACATACTTTTCAATTCATTTACTCCCCAATATCTGAAGACACAATTCCAGTTCTTACAGCTAGCTAGTTCTAGCTCTTTTTCTCTTAGATCATCAGAAAATCTTTCACTCATGACGCCGGTACATAGTTCCACTTTTTACGACAACTACTTTTCTGTTCAAGATGTGCGACTCTGGAATGCTCTGCCAGTTACTATTAGACGTGCTCAAACTCTAAATAATATCAAAAGGCAAGTTAAAAATGTCTATCTCTCATAATCTGTTCATCAATATCTTCATCATATTAAGGTTGTCTGGAAGAGATCGCTTTTAGCGATAAGACCGCCCATTAGAAGCTTTAAGATATATTTCTAATATATTTCTAGTCGGTCTTAAAGCATAGTATTAGATGATTTGAAATGAGTTTAACAATCCCTACCCTCGCGATAGATACCTGTTTATTCGCTCAATTCAGGGAATTCCCTCGATCCAATGGGGGTCATAAGATTGCGATATATTATTGAATTTGTGCAGTTTCTACTAAGTTATTAACCCGTGAGAAGGCGCGCCTAATGTTGTTACACGGATAGGAGCGTGCGAGCAAATAGCTCACACTACTTTAAATGCTTATATTTCTGCAACATTAGTATAATTGGCTATAAATGGATCCATAATAAATAAAACAACTTTAATTTAATATAAAACAAGAGTTTTAATTAAAACTATGAAAAATAAAAGGAATTTCTACCTCAAATAACAAATTAATTAATTTTGGACCTACAATCTTTGGTAGTCTTAAAAAAATCCCGATAAATAAAAACTGAAAACTAAATTTAATAATTTCACTTTTCCATGAGATCAAGACAAGTGTGCCTCTCAAAACACATTGAACATATATACGTTATGTGATCGGTGCAGAGTAATTGCTTGCACGAAGTGCATGCTTTTTCAAGGACGGAAAGCAAGGACCGGATGAAATCCAAGGAAATAATAAAATAATTATAACAATAATAATTTATTTCCAAAATCATACCAGAAACCTATATAAAAATGTATACAATGTTTACATTTTTGTTGTCTTAAGTAATATAAAAGTTTCCTCTTCTCGTTTAGAATCCTCTTTCAACCACGAAGAAATTTCGAAGATTTTGTGCATTATACAGATCGTACATTTTTCACGTGTGTTGTAGCTGATAACATAAAACATTAGCATTAAAATATGACTTTAGAGTTATGTACCCGATAATTATTTTTTTAATACAAATTAACATAATAATACACAAGAAAAACACAATAATTATGTTTTTATATGAAAAATAAATACTTACGCGAATGGGCGCGCGATGAGCAAATTGCCGCACGATAGCACAGACGATAGTGCAGGCCTTCCACAAGTGCTTCACTGCGCGGAAGCAGCGGGACTGAGCGATGCGTGAATTGCGCGAGGGGAGAGGGGTTGAATAGTTAGGAGGGTACCTAGGAGCTCGGGACGATATGTGGTCAGGAACACCAAAAACTTTCTCAATTAATTTTTTGTGTGAGCAAATTGCTCATAGCGCGCCTTCTCGCGGGTTAACTTTATTTATGTACACTTACAACGAAATACCTATTCCAAATATGAATTAAAAAAAGATTGTTTATACACGTACTATTTTCGAGGGTAGGTAAAATAAAAAAAAACCAATTAAGTACTGTGCAACATTTTTCTTCGATTTTCAAACAACTGCAGCATAAAATAACTTGTTAATTTTTATAGCCCACTTTTAATTTTTAATTTAATGGCGCGTATGGACTCATTGAATTAATGTAGAAAAATAGTGCTAATGTAGAAAAATAGTGATCCTCGCTCTATCTCAATTTCCCGCCATACCACATAGTTTTTCCGTGGCTGTGAGTTTGGAATAAAATATATTTATCTTAAAAAATATAAATAATATGTAATTTATGTGTTGTAAAATTATTTTTTGTGTTAATACAACTCCATAATTAATATTCAATTTCATAATTACAATATTCATAATTTGAACAATTATTATAGTTTATGAATACTTTAACTCATTTTCCACTTTTATTTTATTTTAACTGTATGATTGAAGATGTGTATGCAAAGGCATATAATTAGGTACCTATTAAAGCACGAGTGTAGGTTTATCGCATGAGGCGAAGCCGAGTACAATAATAATATTACACGAGTGTGAGAACTCCTATTATGTTGCATCTGTTGCATAAACTTGTATTTTACGCTTTTTTAAGTGGCGAGAAGAACAAATCTGCCTGACGCTGAAAAATACGATAGGATGAAATGGTACTCGTCACCACCCGCCCAATGACAATTGCAGTGCACTCTGAACATTTACATAGGACTGTACTAATTCACTCAGTAGTTTAATTTACTGCTTGCAGACATTCTGTCTGTTCAGAATGCCTGGCACTGCGGCAGTGCCAACCAAATAGGTAATATTGTCTCTTTCATAAGAGTCCTATCACCTACTTAGTCGGATTACATCGCCATTTCTCGCAAACCGACAGCGCAGCGCATGGGATATTTTCTTCTTCCGTCCTCCCACTGAGTAAATTTGAAGCTTTTGAACTCCAATGAAATACAGCCAAATTAAAATCTAAAGTGCTAAACTAGAGCTACAATTAATTAAGCAACTTACTTGCTGGTACATATTGTTCCCTTCCAAGTCGAAGTGGGTGAAGTTCAACGTGATTCGATGCTGTGGAGGAGCCATGATCTCCCAAAGGCAGTTCTTCGATGGTGGATACAGTTCGGGAAAGGACGGCGATGTTATTGTGCCATTGACTGCGTTCAGAGACCCTCCACATGCGTCTGAAAACCAAATTTACATGAAAAACCAGAAAGGTAGCCATTTTTAAGCTCTCAGTATAAGGTGATCGGAACCGTTGTTTGCTTAAAAATACTTAATACGAGTATCTACTTGCGTTACGTCAATGTTTATTTGAAGGACACTTACTTTCACACTTCTTTCCATCAGAATGCAGTTCGTATCCAATATTGCAGGCACACTCGTAACCTCCCAGAGTATTGACGCAAGAGTGACTGCACCCATGTTCTATAGAAGCACATTCATCGAACTCCTTCATGAATGTGGCTGAGAAGCCGGCCTTTTGGACAGTGCTATCTGACTCAAAGATTACCAGTAGTTTGTTTGACGTTGACCTAAAATAAAAAAACACAGTTACTCGCAACTCTTTACTATTTATGATCGGCATTTACGGATATTGAATTTATTTTATTTATTACTTTCTTTTAATACATTGACCTCAAAAAATATTGAAATTTAGAGGAATATACAACAATCTTAACAGAGGTTACATCTGCATTTTAGCTAATATTTTAATATTAGCTAAAATGCAGATGTAATGTTTGTTGAATGCAGATGTGATGTTTGTCTACGTAAAAATTACTTTAATCAGGATAGTTATATAGACAGTAGAACATGGCGAAGGTGTAAAGGTTCCAAAGATTGTAAATCAGAAATGAATTAAAATAACATAAAACCGCGATACATATATTGCATATCAATGAAATCGTTTCAGATGTACCCAACCTGGTCACCTGAAACGATGGAGGAACCAGAAGTGACTAGAGAGAGATGTGGTTCTGTCTGTAGCGTGTGCGGAAAAACGCCTGTTTGAAGTTTGTCTAGGTCTGCAGGATCTAATAGTAAGCGTTTCTTAAGATTTTCACGTAGTCAACATACCTGATGTCAGGGGGAATCTTGTGCCCACAGAACATGCCAATAAGAGGGCTGTCCATGGAGTCTCCATCTCTTACTTTAACTTTATCGTAAGAACAAGTATCATGGTTCTCCACTTCAAACGAATGGAATCTTAGAGCAACTTGGTAATCCTGTAAGAAATGACACGGTTGAGTATGATGCGTGCGAGTATGATGACTAGGTACCTACGTGTAAGATTATAATTAACAAAATCTAATTACGTGAATATGATACAACTTCTTTAGACAAATATTGTAACGTACGAATACGTCCATCAGGAACATAAATTTTACCCAAGACTCCCTCTTTTGTGCTTAGATTCTTGGTTCTACCTTCTCTTTGACTGCCCGCGACTTCGTTCGCGTAGTAGGCTCGGCCTTCGTCCCTGCCATATAACCTCCCGTATTTTCTTGGCTTTTCTTTAATAAGAACCTTTTCCTGACATTAATCAACACAACACAAAAAGAGTTAGCGAGATTGTTCCATCCGTTCCCAAGTTATAGCGTGACCAGGAGAAATAGGGGTCCATTTTTATATATATAGACTAGAGATTGCCCGCGACTTCGTCCGCGTAGTAGGCTCGATATTCGGCCTCGGCATAACCTACAATCTTTTCTTGGTTTTTCGTTCATAATAACCTTCTTTTGTTGTGTTAATTATTGTCAGGTTCTCCTGACAATAATTTACTTAGGATTAGCGAGATAGTTCCATCCATTATAGCGTGACCAGGAGAAATAGGGTTCATTTTTATACATAAACACTAGTGACTGCCCGCGACTTCGTTCGAGTAGTAGGCTAGCCCTCGGATAAAAAAAAACTCTCACCATAACCTTGCAACTTTGCAAGGTTATTTTTTTATCTAAGAACCTTCAAAATTACAGAAAAGTTATAAAAAAAAAAGAATGAAATCGGTAAAGCTGTTCTCAAGTTATAACGTGACCAAGAGAAATAGGGGTTCATTTTTACATGAGTATACAGATAGATTTAATTTTCATTACTACCCACATGGATCAGATATTATGTCTGTTTCCCACATTGAGCTTAATGTACTACGTACGTACATTTAGCTTAATGGTTTCCCAGGACAATAGCAAGGTACAATATATTTATACATGCTAATACCCTGCCACAACTTAGCTCCTTCATTCATTCTCATCAAATTCTTCATACTACCTGCTACCTGTCCTTTATCAAAAGCGTTACCAATTTGGTTAGAAGATATTTGTCGCAATTTCGTCAGCTTGATTCAGGCTCACTACATTCGGACTTCACTAAATAAATAAAAACAGTTGTAAGTACCTGAGGAACAGATAATCTCCAAACACACAGCTTATTCGGCTGATAATCATCAGGATAGTTTGGGGATTCGAGATGACCGCTGGTGTCAACTTCGATGTTTCCTCCACAGACAGCTGAAAGTTATTTAATAGTATATTTCATTACAAGTGGGGAATGGCTGTCATTGCAAAGAGTTCCGAAATGTCTACCCGAGCCGAGGCGCAGCCGAAGGCGAGGGTTGACAGTCGGAACAAGTTGCAATGACGGTTCCGCACGTGTACTGAACGACTAGTTTTAATACAGTTGCGAAAAATGAAGCAAATTAAATAATAAACTCGCAAAGAAAATTTCTGGAAAATGGCGCCAACCGTAGAATATAAGCAGAGATTGTTTTTTCTTCACCCGTTCTGGTAGGCAAAGGGAACTATGCCCATACAGCCAAGTCTTCAGTAGAATTTTTTTGTTGATATGAAATGAAAATGAAATTTAATGAGATGAAATGATATGAAACCTAACCTAATTCATTCAATCAAATCATTAAATCTGATATTGAAACAAATTAGTAGCTTCTTTTAAGAAATATACGGATTTGCATGAAACATAAAAACTTCTATGATTATTTTTAGTAAAATCTTCATGGTTGGTTTTTCTTTTTAATAGACATTATTTTGACGGTTGGGAAAGAGGACGCACGAGTTCGGGAAAGGTAAAAAAAAGCACGAGTATGTAATAGCCCACATCCCGAACGCTATACGTCCCTGCAATACGCCACTTTTTGAGCAACTGTATTAAAAATACTTTTAACAGTACTCTTCATACCAGCAATTCACAAAAGGAATTAAAAAAATGGACCAATGGTTTATTATGATAACGGAATCCGGACGGAAATTGAATCAATGCTTTATTGGTGCAAGGATTATGAATCGTTATAATCGGTAGTTAGATATTATTATTGCGTTTATATTTTCAAATGGACTCAACATGAAAATATGTAGAGAAATAATCCAACAAAATGGCCATTATACTTGAGGAGGCTTAGCTCTAAGATTCGACTAGTTAACCGTTGTGTATGTTGTAACTAGTTGCTTTTGTTATAATTTTGTGAAAATAATATTTTACCTTCATAGAAAGCCCTGAATCCGCGATGTGGCTTTGGCCTTAGTCCAGGCTGGTACACCACCGTGAGACGGGAGCCGGTAGACCTCATCATCGGACCCTTTCCTGAGCCGCAGATTCTTCCCAGCACTGGGGCGTCCGGCATATATCCGTCGCGGACTTCCACCCATTCTGATCGGCAGTCTTCAGATTTGTGGATGTCGATTTCTGAAATAAAAAAAAAGTATGATAGTGGAGATACAATCGTTTCAGAATGGATCGTAATATGTTTTGTAGGGGGTCTGCCTATTGTGAAAAAGGTCGTCTGTATTGGTAGGTACCACTGCAGTATCCGATATTATGTCTTGAAGCAGTTAGAGTTTCTTGCCGCTTTTTCTCGGTATGCTCTATATATTTTGGAACGCGGCGGTAGAGACGTTCATTGTAATGAATAATTGACGTTTAGAAGTACGTCTTTGATGTCTAAATTGAAAAAAAAATATATTGTCTTTGCCTTTGACTTAGACTGCAAGCAACAGTGTACAGATTTGAAAGTATAGTATAGATAGATATTAAATCACGGCTGACTCAAAAAAACAAAGTATTGCGGTGACTTACTGCAGTTGTCCAGCGGCCAAAAGCAACCTGGACACCGCCCGCGTCAGGTTGTTAATGAGTGTCACGGTGACTTACTGCAGTTGTCCAGCAGCAAAAAGCAACCTGGACACCGCCCGCGTCAGGTTGTTAATGAGTGTCGCGGTGACTTACTGCAGTTGTCCAGCGGCAAAAAGCAACCTGGACACCGCCCGCGTCAGATTGTTAATGAGTGTCGCAAATACCTTTCAGTGGCACAGCAACTGTCATAAAGAGGCGAAATGCTTAGTGGTGTTGCACTACTTACCTATTTATCAGTGTTGCGAAACTATTCGTACCACTGTAGCTCTACCATTAGTTGGCAACATAAATGTCATCTGTAGTCGATACTCGATGTCGCCTACCTATTAAGGTTGTGATTGGCGTACTCGTTGTCAATTTTAGTGATACAATTGACCGCGAGGTGGCACTGTACTTTTTTCATAATTTTTTTTGCGGCATTCGATACCGAGCATCAATTGGTGTCAATGTTATAAACTTGTGGTAGACCTACAGTGGCTCTACCATGAGTTGGCAACATAAATGTCATATTGAGTCGATCCTCGATCTCGCCTTCCTATTAAGCTTGTGATTGGCGTACTCGCAGTCAATTTTAGTTATACAATTGACCGCGAGGTGGGACTGTACTTTTTTTCATACTTTTTTTGCGGCAGTTGATACCGAGCATCGATTGGTGTCAATGTTATAAACTTGTGGTAGACCTACAGTGGCTCTACCATTAGTTGGCAACATAAATGTCATATAGAGTCGATATTCGATCTCGCCTTCCTATTAAGCTTGTGATTGGCGTACTCGCAGTCAATTTTAGTTCTACAATTGACCGCAAGGTGGCACTGTTCATTTTTCCATACATTCTTTAGCGGCAGTCGATAGCGAGCATCGATTGGTGTCAGTTTAGTTGTAAACTCATGGTAGACCTACTGGTTACGTAAGAATATATAAAATACTATCAAGTCACAATGTGTCCAAAGCAATATTTATGCCTAAAATATTTCTTGAACCTTGTTCAGCGTGCTCATTGTATTTCAATTCATTCATTTAATTGACAATATAGTTACCTAGTAAATAAGGAAATACATATTTTGAAACATTGAGATTTTAGGGTCTGACAGAACAAGAGGAAGATATGGGATATCGGAAAAAGTGTTTTCTTTGAATAAGATTCCAATCTTCTACTAACTACACTACTACTATACTGCACCATAGTTTTCAAAATCTTAGTGACTGTAGGTATTCGTATTATTTTCGAGATAGGAGTAAGAGTGCGAATTGGTTTTAAATAGATGATAATATAGACAATACTTGTGTAACATTTTCATCATGTACATATCCAAAAAATTTTACGTTTACTTCATGCTAGACTAGAGTTTTAGTTGATACGAGAGTTACTTTAGCAACGCGATAGTAAATAAATACCTCGAAACTTATTACTTGAAGGTCAAAGTATATTTAAGTAAAGCTCAAAAACGTAATGCTATAAGCGGTGTCTACACAGGCGAGATCTGGCCCTTCTAAACGTTCACAAAAAGCCAATTTACGAAGCTAAAATAAAACGTTTTTCCACGGCTTCATAAATTCATAAAGATCTTTCTCCAGTAACAACCTCTCAAAATTAACAAAATTTCGTTCCATAATTTTATATCTCTTACCCAAGGTACCCTTCATTAGAGGCGCTTCTTACAAATTGTAGGTTCTAGTGTATAGATAAGGGTGGATAACTGTTATAAAAGGCGGTAAAGGTACTGTTTTATTTTATGGCTGTGCGATGATCCGTAGCTGAATGACGCGTAAATTAAATTAATTCAGCTATATCTGCCGTTGTGGATTATTGTCTGCCGCTAAACTCCGGCACAGCCACAATCGTAAACTAAACTCGTTGGCTAGCGAATATTTACGACTACCGTCCTTCCATAACCAGCGAACAGAGAGCTTCTCATTTTAGTAACAACTATAATAATAACTGGGAATAGTATCAAGTTAGATAGGTTAAAGTATATTGGTATGCTTGCACTGAACAGGTTTCATTACTACCTTCTAACGTTGCGAATCGAAGTCTAAACTTAGTGCTTCCGAAGAATTCTGTTGCACGATGAAAAACTACAGTAACTACCTAGGTAGGTATATTAAATTACGGCACGTCTTAGGGTGCATGGTCGCCATTCAAGGACCTTTCTTCCACATCAATTATCAGTTTGCCGAGTGATGTTCATTTACTTCGTTGCCGCTTCAACTTGCAAATTCACAGAGCTATGTCGGTGACTTTGGGTTTTCGGCGTTCCTCGTTACATAAAAGAAACCTCTTGATGTGAGCTTATAGACAACTGTCAAACATTTCGACAATCAAGTCTCCTAGTGAATTGGCGAAAATATTTTTATATAAAGAAATCTGGATTTCCGTTTATTAAGCTCAACTTACTCATTAAGGTCGTGGTTATACTGAATATACCTACACTTTTAGTTATTTTATGTACTTACAAGCCTGCGGCTTTGCTCGCGTGGCCTCTAGGGATATGGTTATATTTACAGTTTTTTAACTATCACACGGGAACTCTTTAATTAGTGGCGGCCGCGCGCCACGCGTGTTCTGTAAACGGTGCAAGCCAAACTTGACCTTCGGCACTACATTTACAGCATAACTTAGCGAACTCCACTGCGGGTGACGTAACCTACGACACACTTATTATTTGCGGTTGGTACAGTAATCGGGTCTAGGGACCGAACCGCAAAACTAAGTTTGTTTATTGTATATACTTTTCCGGGGTAAAAAGTACCCAGTGTGGTGCCCAGGATGTTAAAGAATAATTATACCAAGTTTCATCGTAATCAAACAAGTAGTTTTTGCGTGATGCCTGAACAAACAGACAGATTGACAGACAGACAACAATTTTTTTATCACCTTTTTGGGTTCGGTGTCGGTCTAGTAACACCCCCTGCCATTTTTTTTATATATTCAATGTACAGAATTTTCTGATTTATTTTAAGTATACTTATGTAGGTATAGATAAGAAAATTTCATTACTTAGGAATATTGGCAAAATTGGTAGGTATTTATATTAAAAGTAAGCAAAATATACATAATCTGACTAACATTAAGTTTGGATTTCACGTAACGTTTTTTTTCGCTCGGTAATGCCACGCTGTAACCCCACAGCCAAATGGGCCGGCACGACCGGGGAAGTACCACACTCCCACATAACACCGACGTGAAGTAACATAGCTTGCTATTGCGTTTCGTCGGTTTGACGGAGGTTCCCGAGGCCCGATTCCCCCTTCTCCATTCACTCTCTCCTTCGACCTCTCCCTCCATCCTCACCCCATTTATCTCTTTCTACCTATCATCCTTCCTCTAAGGTCGGCAACGCATACTCGAGACCAGGGGGCCTACTCCCACCTTTTACGAAACTATCATAAATCAGGAGCGTTTTGTAATGAGCTTACAATAATCATACTTACTATCGAACTCCCACCGACACAAAACGGTCAACCAAATTGAATGGTAAGGTTGCAATAATGACTACTTTAAGAGACGGGAGTACAGATCTTCTAAAATTTGACAATGGCCAATGAAACTTAGTGTCAAAAGTCACTGCAAACTACGCAAATTTAGTGAAATATTTGATACTACGTCACCAAAACGTCTATCGTAATACATTACTATTTTAAGCTTGCTATTTTGACGTGGTGGTACCAAATTTAAAGGTAAGGTTGTAACATTACTACTTTAAGAGGTGGGAGTAGGGCCCCTGGTATTGCGGATGTCTGTGGGCGACGGTAACACTTACCATCAGGTGAGCCGCTTGCTCGTTTGCCAACCTATCCCATAAATAAAGCGTTGAAGCAGATAATATTCTTGTATGCCTAAAAAAATGTGTCAGAATAATTGTAAATATTCAAACACCTGAAATACATTTGAAGATTTTAACTTTAACTTCAATATATATATTAGAAATAGCTAAAATTGTAAGAAAATATGCAAATTTTTATAGAAAAGAGGGTGATCAAATACGTATACATAGGTACCCGACTGGGTACCCATATAAGCACAGAAGGTTATATGGTCTGTGCATATAAGTAAGTAGCACCACCGTGGAAACTGACGATGTACAAAACGGGACCTTTTCATATGTATATAAAAATTTATAATAAAATTCCAGAGGACATAAAATCCATTCAAAATGATAATATATTCTTTAAAAAAATTTAAATCGTTCTTTAGGCGAAATTAGTTCAGATTACGACCAAATTTCATGATTCGTCTTCGGGAAAACTTAGTTTTTCGACTTAAACCTAATAACCGAAGTTCGAAAAAAAAAATGTACTGTAAATTGAATCTACGTTCTTATGAAGTATGGAAGCCAATACACGATTGAGCAAACTTGGCTCGATAGAAAAAAATCGGCAACATTCCCTAAATTTTGCAATTTTTCGTACGTGCTTCGTGGGAAAAAGCATTTTTATTCAATTATAGGAAAATATATTTCAATAAATGTATCACATTCAAATTCTTAATGAAATTTACTAGTGAACTATGGACTCCATTATCGTTAAAATTTAATCAGTTGCCTGTACGAAATAAATAAAAAAAGTATTAGCACGTATTCAATTGAATTTTCGCATTACATCGCCTAATCTGGTAAGCAATTCTCAACCTTCTGTAAAGCATCGTAAATCGTTTTAAAATTAGGATTGGACCGCGCCTTAATAGAAAAATGTTTTTATTATTTAGACGAATTATTTCAATATTAACAAAGACCATTATTAATAAATGGATCCTTGATATTAATTTACATAAAGACAGAAATAAAATAGATCTGACAGCTCTTCTCTACATTGCTACACCCTTCCAGGGTCATATGACACTAACACATGACATTTATAAGACCTATTGTAATTCATATGATGCAATAAATAAATTTAAAAAAAACACAATTGAGCAGATAAGGCTTAAATAAAAAGGAAAACAAAATGTGGAAATACAAAATATTCTTGAGGGGTATTTACTTTCTACTCAGTCGGAGTCGCAGGGCATTGCTAATATGTATATCAAAAAAATCATAAAACATTGAACCGTTAAAACTCACGTTTAATGCTTAGGTACTGTGTGCCTATTCGCAAAATACTTCTATGGCTTTATGTATTATAGATAGATAGATAGAAATATAGATAGATAACTCTTTATTATACATAAAAACGTGGATACATTTAATATATAATTATTAATACTGTCTTATCTCTGGGCGGTCTTATCGCTTATAAGCGATCTCTTCCAGACAACCTTTGGATGGAGAGAAATTATGGTACACGAATAGATGGCAGTGTATTTGAAAACAACGTCAAAACTAAACCTAAATAATATTAAAATTACATAAACTACACAAACATAACTTAATATAAATAAAAAATATTTATAAATAAATACATATATATTATATATACTAAAACATATTTATAAGAAACGTATTCATATAATATTATATATTTTTTAAATGCAAGCGACTAATAAGAATAAGTTGAATCAACTTGAGAGGTAAAGCCTCTTTACTTGGTGTCTCCGCGCGTCTAATTGAGACCGGCAACGCATTCCACAAACGAACAGCTTGGACGGTAAACGATTTGGCATAAAAGGAACTAGAATGTGAAGGCACCTTGAGAGAGAGAGAGAGATTTTCTGATGACCTAAGTGTGTGTGTACCCGAAGAGTTAAAAAAGGAAAAGCGTACTATACTTCATTAGGAAGGTTTTACTTAGTAAGCGTAGGTATCTAAACTAAAAGTATCTCTCTACTGCAAAGCTGGCATAATCACAGACATTTTCCGAATTTCACCACCATTTTCTTTAATACACGGTTCGTTTTCACAAGCCTTTGATGTCTCCAAGCTGGTTTATTTCGCAAACATGCAAGTTTATTTATGAATATTGCGTTGCAAAGTCTCGGTAAATGGGTATCATATGAATTATTTTGAGACATTCGGTTTAACCTTTTTAATTTAGGAGTATGTTTAGGTACAAAACATTGGGTTTAAGCGGAAAAGTTACTTATGTCATGTTCAGCCTTGCGATTCTCTAATGATTCGTCGATGCACTCGTCGACGAGCTCACCGATGTCAAATACTTTATGAGATATTGGCCTTGTACCTTCCATGTACACAAAGACAACCTTGTGTGTTTTTCCAACGTCTCTTGTCATCTCGTCATTTGTTTCACGGATGTATTTGTATCAAACTAAACTAATATGTGTTTTTTGGATGGATTTGTATCAAACAAAGTAGATAGATAAAACTTAGTCTTACTTCTTACTCTACTTAGTCTTAGTCTTAACTTAGTCTTTATAGGTACCGACTGACTTTGACATTTTCTTCTACCAAACTGAATTTGACAGGCCGGTTGGCGCAGTTGGTAGCACCCCTGCCTTCAGAGACGCTGGCCCCGGGTTCGATCCCCGGATAGGTCAAACATTTGTGTGCATGAACATGTCTGTTTGATCTGTGTCTGGGTGTTTATATGTATATAAGTATTTAATATCATAGGTATATAAGTATGTTATGTAATAATCAGTCATCAGGTTACCATAGTACAGGCTCTGCCTAATTTGGGACCTGAAGACCTTTGTGTGGATGTTAAAAAAAAAAAAAAAAAAAAAAAAAAAAATTATGGCATGTATCATATCCACTATTTATTGCATTTATAAACGCATTTCCAAAAAATGAAGGAGATGCTTAAATGACGCATATTTTTTGATCACGCATTTGTTTTTATAGAGTAGTCTGATTTTATTATTCTTTTTTGTTTGGTAGAGTAGGAATAGGGAATACCTAAACAGCCAAGGTACCAATTCATCAAACTCGGTCAAGCTGTTTTTGAGTTACCGTCCAAATACTGAAAAGTGTTTCGCCTATCTTGATGATATAATTGACGGTGAATGACAATCGATCCCGTAAGGGTCACTAAAAAGGATGAAAAAGAATTATTTGTTATACAAGTCTACAAAGTTGGTTTTTGATACGAGTACTTGTATTCAAAGGTACGAGACGCAAAATAACTTTGCTGCCAATTGAAACACACAATGTTTCACCTCACTACAGCGAGGAAAACTCTAGGTGCAAAAACTGTGTGTTAATTAATTTTACAGATTAAAATTAAAATTATTGCATTTGGTTAATATTGATAGTAATTTTTTTTTAGGAACTATTAGGAAATTACTAGATAAATTATTTTATCTTTTTCATTCAGTCCAGTGCTGCCACCTGTGGATGGCCAGTGCGATTATTTAAAAGAAATGAGGTTGGCGCACTGACATGAAGTAAGCTCCGTCCGGTGACGCTGTAATTTCCGGTAAAGGCAAACAGCATTAGTCCGTTCAAAAAAAAAGACATGAAATAAGCATTTGATAAACTTTCAGTGGACATGCGATATAAAAAAGTATGGAATAGAATGGTTTGAATTTTAAAAACGCTAGCGAGCAAAATTCACTTTTGCACTCAGATTTCTAATGACAAACAGAATCTTTCCGAGGTTGTGAGCTGAAGAAATGTTTACCAACATATGGAACCGACTTAAACACTCAAAAGTGTGAAATACTGGTTGAAATGGGTACCAATAGATCGGTCGGTATTTCCAATCCAAGTATGTTACCATAATGCTGCTACCTTCTAAAACATATCTTATCATCAAGTGGTAAAATTATATCTACCTATATCTTAATAATTTATTTTTTAAACACGAAACCGACTTAAGTATTTGAAAGCGTTACTGAAAAATAGGAAATCCATACAATAAGTGCTATTTACGCTTAACATAATTGTTTATCCAAATCCAAATAAACAATATTCTTCAACAAGTGAGCAAAGGTAATTTTTTTTTGTTGACGTTTAAATCTGAACTAAGTGAAGCAATCTAAAATTTTATTTGAAAAATTTCTAGACGAGAAGCACGAAACAAAAAAAAAATAATTTCGTGTGAAACAACTTTTCACCTCAATCAGCGAAAAGTGTTACCTATTATAGGTTAGAGGCTTAGTTATTCTAAGGTTATAGGTACAATATGCAATTAAGACAAATAGTACTCCGTTACCTTGTTTCTGGTAATTTCATAAAATATGACCATATAAAATAATACCATAGTCTCAGAACACGTTTTAGCACATTTTGAAAGTCACCAATTATTGTATAATTCGTACTGCTTAACAATTTTTTCATGTGACTTTTTGGAAATATTGCTAAATTCAGTATTAGAAACATGCTCTCTCAACTCTTTTCGAGTTTGGACAATTATCTTCATTGCTGAACTCAGTAATTTTCCGTAACATATTGAGAATCACAAAACTACATAAATAGCATAAACGCTTCAAACCACATCACCAAAACACCCAAAATTTACTGAAAAAAACCCACTAATTCGTTTTTGATGTTGCGTTCGAAAACAACATTGTTTTTGTAATTTTTATGATTAGTTTTTAAGTTTAGTATTTATTTTAAATATTAGGACATCTCTAGAAAGTTAATGATACGAGTACAATAATTATTAAAGTTAGATATCAATACATAAATACCATACAATATTTTTGTCTGTGAGTTAAATTGCTATGTCAAAATCAGTATGTATCTAAACCACAGCCAAGTTTATTTTTTTTATTGCCATGCAATTCAAAAAAAGAATTGTTCGAAATTTGAATCACTTTGCTTCATGCTTACCCACAGCATAAAGTAATTTTGCAGAGATTCCCCTTTTCGTGCTTTCGAGGTGAACATATCGGCTACCATTCGACTCAAAAAGTTGTTTAAATCAACGTAGACATAAAATTGAAATAGATCAATTTGGAGGTATAACCATTTCAACAAAAAGAACATCAGAGTCGGATGACCCGTAAAAATTTAAGTGCGGCCATTCGTAAAATAAAAACATACGTGTTGCTTAGCGAACCACCTCGTTATCATGGAATTCGGGTAAAAAGAACCTTTATTTAATAGGATTCTATCTTCCTTGTGTTAACATTGTCTAAAGGACAACACGTTAGCGGAAACAAAGCTATAGAGTTTACTAGACAATTAATTACTGCTAGCCATTGTCCGACAGTATAACACACGTGTTAGTAGATATTTAGGTACAGGTTATGCCTTGTTTTATATAATTTCACTGCAAATATGTATTTATAATTAAATTAATTAAGCCTCTAAGATGCTGTAAATCCAGAATACACTTTCGTAGTTACCACTTATTTGAATGTAGGGTTAGAGTTATTTAATACCCAGTAATAACACATGTTCATAGAAAATGGTATACTTTCAATAATCATAAAAATAAATGTATTCGTCTATGTAAACTTCTGTTACAAATTTAACAAAGTAGGGATTAATAAAGTTAAGTTATTATTAAGCTATAGCAGTGTCTTACTATACATACTATTACAGATAATAGAAGCCACAGAAATAAATAAAAATCACCATAAACCATCATTCAATCACTAACGGTGAAATTTCTAAAGCATCTACTAATAAAATCATCACATCATCAAATATCATCACATCATCAAAGATCATCTAATCATCAATGATTATCAAATCATCAAAGATCATCAAATCAGCAAAGACATAAAAGGCATCATCTGCCAAAATTTCAAGTTTGAACTCCCAGGTGGTTAGGCTCTGCGTTGATGAATATTAACGGCCCGTCCCAATAATCTATCTATCGCCGGTTTACCTTACTAGAGTTAGATATTTGACACTATTTGTATCGACGTTATGTCAAATTTATATCGGTAGTAAGGAAAACTGTGGATTATTGGTTA
This sequence comes from Selenia dentaria, assembly GCA_917880725.1. Taxonomy (NCBI): domain Eukaryota; kingdom Metazoa; phylum Arthropoda; class Insecta; order Lepidoptera; family Geometridae; genus Selenia; species Selenia dentaria. Next base: position 29,603,507 of record OU862888.1, on the reverse strand, counting down.
GTCTGTCAGGACTAAAATGTACTACTACTACTACTGTACTGACTGAATCAAATACTATATTAATAAAAAAATACTATTACTGTTAACAGTATGTATAACTAACAGTACCTGGCTGACCGAGTTATGCTCGTATGTAAACAACTGTTTTTCTTGGTCTATCCTCAAACCAAACATTCATTGGCTTAGTGTTGCTTAACAACGCCATCTATTGTCAAGTTACTTTAATGTTGTTGTGTCGGTAACACAGTTTAATTGTTGTTTAAGCTGATGGCCCTAGTTGCCATAATGATATTGTAGCAGTTTTTTATTGCCTGAAAACATCAATAAAACGACGTTTGTGAAACATAGCTATAGATCGATTTATCATATATTTTGTTATCCCAGTGCTTACGGGACAAATCTTCCCGAAGTGAATCACCAGCCCGCATTCCCGTGAGTACCCATCTCCCTAATAATATTCCACGATCGTATGGTGGCACATCGCCCCACCAGCTATTGTTGTAAAATTAATTGTAATGTATTTATTCATTACAATTAATTTTCCCGTATATATATATATATATATATATATATATAATATATATATCTAATGGACCATTTTTTTGTTGTCTGATGGAAATAAATAATAATAATAATAATAAAACCGCAGGGGCGGCTTTGTGGCGAGCAGTCGGTGAGTGGCGACACCGTGGACTCTGATTCTCCCTGGGGCTAAATGAGACCCCTGACCCCCGGCTTGCCTTAATTGGCCGTCTGGGGGTGGAGACGCAAGAGCAAGTAACAAAAAGCTCCGAGGGTGGAAGTGTTAAAGGGCATAACGCCGGTAGTAGCGCTTCAGTGAAACCGCAGCACACCTCTCGACACCCTTTAGCCAGCCACACCAACGTTGCCCTTCATGGGGGGCTCGTTTAGTGGGTGGCAAGTCACCACCTGCCCAAAATATTTAAAATGAGACTGAATTTGGCAGGTGCCGTAGTCTCTTCCATAGCCCACTATCTTTTTATCACTAATAAAATCATTTCAATAGCCTTATAATTTTACCCATTTTTATAATAGATATACCATGTCACCATCCATCCATAAGTTTCTGGTTTTTTTATACTACTTTGTATTTGTTTATACCAAACAGGCCTCTAAGTGTTGGCTACAGCCCCACTTATGCCTTTGTAAAGGACCGGATGAAATCCGTGATTTATTTTGAATAAAAGAAATAATAATAATAATAATAAGTTAGCTAGTTCCCGTTTAGTGGATGGCAAGTCACCACCTGCCTAAATATTTTAACATGAGACTGAAATTGGCAGGTGCCGTAGTCTCGTCCATAACCTAATATCTTCCTTATCACTAATAAGTTCAGCTCAATAGCCTGGCCATTTTACTCATATTTGTAATACTTATAAGTACCATATTTCCCTTCATCCAACATTTTTTCTGTTTTTTATACTCCTTTGTATTTTTATACCAAACAAACCTCTAAGTGTTGGCTACAGCCCCACTTATGCCTTTGTAAAGGACCGGATGAAATCCGAGATTTTGTTTTGAATAAAAGAAATAATAATAATAATAATCGCCCCTGAAACTCCCTGCATACTAAATTTCATGAATATAGTTGGAGCAGTTTCTGAGGCTTAGACTATATATATGTATTATATATACCTACATATAAATATGAATTGATCATTAAAAGGTAAGTATTAGATAGTTTATGAATTACTTATAACTATATCTTTTTTCAAATTCTCACCGATATCTCAATATCTCATATAAGAACCTTGGAAACTCTATAAATAGCTCCCAAAGAAACTTACCGAGTATTACAAAGGCGGAGCGGTCTGAAGAAGGACCCTTGCGGTACTCCTTCGGTAATAGCTCGGTCCTCCGCAAACACTTGATCCTTTGTACTGACATTGCTCTTTTGGACGAGTGTCTTGTGGCGGTCGGAGTATTATTTAAGTATTCTACAGTTGTACGTAACTGATTTGAAGTGGACGTCTATCTAGCAATCGAGACAACAAAAAAATTACCAAGAAATGGAACCGACTTCAACACTAAAAAAGTGTGATATGACCTGTAGAAGTCGGTACTTACCATGATAGTTCAAAAGTTCCTATTCTCGTAATGTTGTGAACATAATATGGTACCGACTTCGACAAGTTACGAGTATTTCACAATTTTTAGTATTGAAGTCGGTTAATTTTTTTTTGTATACTAATTCATTATTTTATATTTTATGGTTATTATTTTTAAACTGCCATTCTATTCAGTTATTGGAGTGTATCTCAAAAAGTACTGGACCGAGTTATATGAAAATTAAATGGGACCACACGTGAAGCACCAGCTTTAAAACAAGGAATGTTGAGGATCGGTCTAAAGTTAGAACAAAGAAAAAAAACAGTCAAATTGAGTACCTCCTCCTTTTTTGGAAGTCGGTAGAAAATATTCAAACCAGTCAAGACGTTTTCGAGTTTTTGCCGAACTAACTGACACCTATTGATCTTTATATATAAGAAGACTAGGTGTGCTCCGCGGTTTTACCTACATGGCGGATGATGTTGATGTTTTTTTTATTTCTCAACTATCCCTGTATCAGAGCAAACAAAACAAAGAGAAAATTATTGAAATCGGTATAGCTATTTTTGAGTTTTAGCCAGACTAATGGACATCATTTTATTGTTAAGAAGAAGAATGTAAGATTTATTAGCCGGTTAAAGTGATACAATGATACAATACTTTATTGCGGTAATATGGTACAATGATGACATTATTTATAGTAAAATAGTCCAATATAGTAACCATTTCTGATATGCAATTTTATACAAAACATGTTCTGGATCATCAGAATGTTGAGTTAAGATTATTAATTAATAATTAATTATAGTATTATATTATACATCAATTCTAAAATATTATTATATAATGTTAATTAATATAATCAATGTCATAGTTAATATACAATTTAAAATAAAACGAAAGGAATCAATTACAATTACAATGTCAGATACAATGAGTCAAATTATATTATTGGAAAGTGATTTTAACTATGATACTCTTGTGTGGAGTAATAGCACTTATACACAAGCCAATGTTGTAATTTTTTTTTCCATTTAATGTTTAATGGCAAGGCATTAACAATTTTCACGCACATACTGTACGTATTTCTAGTACACATTTCTGTCTTACTATGTGGGAGTAACAGTTTTTCAGGAAATCGAGTGTTGTAATTACTCATGTGTCAAGTGGCAGTGGGCAGGGCACATAGCACGCAGAAAAGATGGCCGATGGGGCCGAAAGGTTCTGGAATGGAGACCACGGACCGGCAAGGCGCAGCGTAGGTCGTCCACCGACACGGTGGACAGACGACCTGATAAAGGTCGCAGGACGATGTTGGATGCAGGCCGCTTCAGGGGAGGCGTATGTTCAGCAGTGGACGTCCTACGGCTGAGATGATGATGAGAATCATTTATATATACACCTCTACCCCCCTAAACCCCCATATATATATATATACATTACAGGCTTATAAAATCAGTTGTCATTATCATCAGATTGGATTAAATAGCTCGGTACTCGATAATTGAGTAAAACCACATGCAATTGGGGTAATTTTGTTGAGCAAGAGGTATCGGAAAACCATGAATTACGTATGCACTTACTGAATTGGAAATAATGGCTGCAATGAAATTGATGATATCAATTTTTAAATGAACCCGCATTTAAATAAACTGGGCTTTGCTTTTCATATATATTGACTTCAAAAACAAATATTGAAAGATGCAAACGTTTGTATGCATTACTAGCTGCTCCGCGCGTTTTCACCCGAGTGGTGATGGATGATGATGATGATGACGATGATGAAAAGTTTCCTATGCATTATTTCATATTATTTGAGAAGCGATCTTAACCGATCAGCAACACTTGCTGCGGTCAGGGCTTGGATGGGTGACCGCTAGTGACGTTATACAACTGAGCACTTCCGTGCTTCGGAGGGCACGTTAGGCCTTCGGTCCTGGTTGTTTGTCTTAATGATATTTTGTATGCGTGTACCTTTGTTATACGCTGAAGCAGCTAAACGGAATTAAATGAAATATGGAGTGAACATAGATTAAGTACGTAGTACTATTATTTATTCGGTGACTTAACCACACACATTGAATTTCTTCCCCTAATGAAGCCTTTAATCACTTCTATGACATTTTTAACTTCTACATGACCTGTGCTTTCGTGTTGTAAAACGAAAACACACTATAATAAGAAACCACCTTGGATATCAAAGGGAATAAAAATATGTACTAAGAGGAAAAGAGTTATGCTATGGAAGTATAGACCATATATATATATATATAGACATACACCATAAATCCAAGTGTTGAAAATAGAATGGCATTTAAATGTTACACTAATCGATTAAAATAAAATGAAACTGATGCAGAAATCGAGAAATATGAATAACTCAGTAACTATTGTTATACCACTATTCTGTACAGTTTATGCAATGAATGATTTCTGATTTGGAACCCTAGAATGTTTTGGAAAAATATTGTATTATTGGCCAAACTTGGCCAGTAAGAAGTCTAAGGGGCCAGAAATTAAAAAATACTTTGATTTTTGTCCTGACTTATTAGTGGGAGCTTCTAGAAAGATCGCGATAAGTTTATTCCACACTCACAAAGTCGCGGGTAAAATCAGTACGTTTTCACTATTCGCTTAAAATTTATATCAAAATCAATGATCCGACCACTTGTAGACAACCTGCCTAATCCCCATTTCGACAACATAATCCCCAATTTATCTCCAAACAGGTAGAGACGGAACATAAGGGGGTTCAACACAGCATTAATCTTCTCAAGTACTCGACGCGACGACAAGACGATTGTCAAATCATCAAGGTAAGGGCTAAGGGCGACAGGAAGGGTAACATTGAAGGGTTCCACAAGGCACATAATGTTCCCCAATAATCCTTCACAGTCGTAACAACTTGTCCAGACCCCGTTAAAGACAAATGGACGTCGTGTAGATGGAAGTCCATTTGTAATGTTGTGAATTGACGTTGTTATAGTCGTGGCGTTATATCCCAAAACGGCATAGTTTGTGAATAATAAATTTATTTTTGATAATATTCACTTTGAGATAGAAAACTATCGCGAGTTATGTTCATAATTAAACGCTTTACCGGATTATTTACCGGAAATATTCTCCGACCAGTTTCGAACTTATTTGAAGTTCTTCTTCTGGGAGTCACTCTTGTGCACAGCGGCGAGCGCGGGCCACAGCACGTAACTGGTCGGAGAATATTTCCGGTAAATATTACGCGAGTCCTAGCCGGGTTTAAAGCGTAATATTCACTTTGATAATGGTTGACGACTTATGAGCTTGCTTCGAATATGTCCCTAAGTATATAGTACCGGTACTCAGGTAAATGACAATTGTTATGCTTCTAGCTGCGACTCGCGGTTTCACCCGCGTGATGATGAATGATGAAAAGTATCTTGTGTGCTATTTTAGTGCCTCATCTATCTGACTGGCTGGTTGGCACAGTTGCTAGATCCCTACGTTCTGAGCCGATCTTGATCCCCGTACAGGTCAAACATTTGTGTGCATAAACAATTGAACATGTCTGTTTGATCTAAGTCTGCTGGGTGTATATATATATCTGCCTAGTTTAGCACCTGAAGACCTTGAGTGGATGTTGTCTCATAGTTACTTATTTTTTTTATCCACATATTAAATTTCATCCATATCTTTTCACCCGTTCTAGCGTGATTGATTTTAAAATAAATCCCTACATCCAAATATTCGCATTTAAATCATCAGTAAAAATTTAAGACTAACAAGGGGCCTTTAGTAACTAAAAATAAAATGTCTCAAGACTAAACAATTATTGCCAAACAGTGCCCTTTTTAAACAATTATTGTAAACACGAAAGCTAAGTAGGGTTACATTTTTAAACTGCTAATTGGCAGTTACCTGGTTCAGGTATTCTCGAAAAGGTATGTGAAAGAAACACTTACATTGCTCGATGTAATAATCAATGCCATACTCTTCAAGCTTATTAATGTTTATGACCCCTAGAAGCTCTTGCGCAGTGAAGTGATACCACGTATTTAAGTCCGACATTATATAGAAGATAAAGATGCTTGGAATACTCCACTTCTGGCAAGCTGTCACTCTGCCACCTATAAAATGTAATATTTGTAGTACCCTAAGTAGAAACATTGTAAACATGTATATAAAAAGAATGGCCCCGAGTTTCTTGCCGAGCCGACCTTCTTCTCGGTAGGCTCTATATATTTTGGAACGCGGCGGTAGAGTCTTTAAAGTATATTATAATAAAAAATTGACGTTCATAAGTGCGTCTTTGATGCCTAAATTGAATAAATGATTTTGACTTTGACTTTAAGAAGTAAATCCGTGTAATAAACTGGCACTGACTGGTAGAGTAGACCTCGTTACTGAAAGTTTATCCAACTAAGTACTTTCCATTTAGCGACTACTAGGGGCCTTACTTATAAACGCTGCTTAACTTTAAGTGACCTTATTTAGTAGTGCGCACTACAAAATTGTTCTGCGCCGTACTAAATGACGTTATACTTAAATTTAAGCAGCGTTTATAAATAAGCCCGATATATTATAAGCAGTGTATAAGCGTGCGAAGACAATGGGTTTAGGGTTAAAAAAGGTTTGTAGCAGGTGAAATTATTGATTGAAATAATCTGGAGTGGAGAGCAGAGTCGTACTGTGTGGGAGGCCTAAGTCTGGCTGCATCTATGATGAAATGCAAAAAAGCAGAAAGGTGTTCAAATCTAGGTTAAAATGGTGCCAGAAACATCAGAACCAAATAGTTATGGACGCCCTAGCTGAACGACACTCTAAGGGTGACTTCCGTGGCTTTTGGCGAAATACTAAGAAAGCGAACATTCGATCTGGCCTTCCTGGGAGCGTCGACGGGGTAAGAGATCCTGAAAGTATTGCAAACATTTTTAAAGAGCATTTTCTGGTCCGATTGTCGTTAGGTCCGGCGCATAGGGTGCTGAATGCTGATGTGAACAATAAAACTGCGGGGATAAGTTTTCGTGCGAAGGATATCGCGAAAGTCATATGGCTGACTTTACGAGGGAAATCCTCAGGACACGACGGACTCAGCATTGAGCACCTGTAGCACGCCAGGCCGCACGTGGCGAGAGTTCTTGCAATGTTCTACTCGCTGTGCGTGAGCCACTCCTACTTGCCTGCCGATTTTATGAGGACAATTGTTGTCCCTGTAGTTAAAAATAAAACTGGGGACGTAGCCGACAAAAATAACTACATGCCGATATCGCTTGCAACGGTAACGGCAAAGATATTTGACGGTGTGCTTAATACACAGCTAAAAAGACACGTAAAGCTTCACGATAACCAGTTTGGGTTCCGACCCAAATTGTCCACAGAGAGTGCTATACTGTGTTTAAAACATACCGTCAAATATTATACAAATAGAAAGACACCAATATATGCGTGCTTCCTCGATTTATCCAAGGCTTTTGACCTTGTGTCCTATGATGTGCTCTGGAAGAAGCTAGAGAGCACGGACATAACGCGGGAGCCAATCAGTGTACTACGATGTATACAATGTACTACGAGATGTGGTGCGCTCCTGTTACTTCGCGACCGTCCACAGCGTCATTACGTACGGATTGGAGTTGTGGGGCCGTGCTGCCGATAGAAACAGAGCTTTTGCAATGCAGAAGCGAGCCGTCCGCGCCATATTTGGAGTCCAGGATGGCACCACATGCGTAGAACTTTTCCGGGAGAGTAAGATACTACCATTACCCTGCGAACTCATCTATCAAGTAGCCTTATTTACCCACACGCATCTTGATGTTTTTCGACAAAAGGGTGAAAACCGTAAGTGGAATATGCGCAGCAACAAGTTTAAAAATCAATGGGTGACGCCGGCGCACGGCCTCGCCAAGTCCAACAGATCAGTCTACGTGTTAGGGCCAGCTGTATACAACCGCATACCTGTAGCTGTTCGGGGTGCACCTTCCACCGTGACTTTTAAAAATAGATTAAGAACCTGGTTACAGGAGAAACTGTTTTATGACTTAGATGAATACTAAAATTAGACATTATAATTTAATTGATTGTATTATTAAATTGATATACTGTTATATAATTTAATAATTATAATATGTATATTATTTGTTAAATTCAATTCATCTAATTTATTATTATAAATTATGTTACTTTTAATTTATGTTGTTAACCATTTATGTTAACATGATGACGTGTAGCAATGGAGCTATAAATAAATTATTTGTATTTGTATTTGTATTTGTACAATACTGGTATGGGAACCAAGATAATAGCGTACGATGGGCGGCTCGAACTCTTACCGGCTTGAGTGTGGCGTGAGGCAAGGTGGTCTGACCTCGCCCACGCTCTTTAATCTGTATATTAACGACCTGATCGTGGCGCTCAGTGGTCAGCATGTCGGATGCTATATAGACGGAGTCTGTGTCAACAATTTGAGTTATGCCTACGATATGGTGCTACTGAGCGCGTCGATCTGTGGACTGAGGAAACTGCTGTGTGTCTCTGGTGCACAGGGTGCGGAGCAGCCCCAATGCCGTATTGGCCATGATTGCCAGAAGATTGGACTGCCCGTATATTCGGCATGGTTGCGGTAGGCATGTCGCACTTCCAATGCCGATAGAAAATTATAATTTGTTAGTTGAGATTTGTTTGTTATATACCTATTGTTATTATTATTCAATTTTATTTTTATGTACTTATGACTTGATTAATTTAATAACAATACTGACTATGATATTTGCTAACATTAAGATAATTTTCGACATTTAATTTTTTGGTTTATATATATATTTGATTGTGATTTTTATGTGCTTGATTTATTTTAATGAGTCACGTTACTCGAAATAAACAATTTTGATTGATTGATTGAGAGCGGAACTTCGATACATATAGCTCATGATTGCAACTGTTATCCACAAGGGTGCTTATTAAAATCAGGCGAACCATGCACCGTTCTCGAAATAGGACTTTTCCTGTCTAAATAATGTAGTCTAAAATATGTGGTTCCCTAATGATTAACCGAACTTCATGTGACATACAATTCATTTCTAAAAAATGTTATAACGTTTCGAGTACAGCTCGTTTCCAAAACCTCTTCATAAATGTTTTATTTCACATACAATCACATCAAAAGCTAAATTTCGCAAACGTAAATCTTGTAAAATGTATAGAATTATATTATGTTTTTTGTTAATTTTTTATTTCAACCTTTGTTTATTTTAGATATTCACATTTTACAAAGTGTCACTCTCACAACAAGAACCTATTTATAAAGAGTATTTCAGGTAGATTGTAAGTAGGTAACTTTTTGTGCACTATTCTATACAACTACCTATATATACACATACCATATACCTATACAAATACATATACCTCTATACATATAACTTCTAGCCTGGGGTTGGAGCCACAATCATTCATTACTTAGTTTTGAGCGCTTCGCCGGCCGCTGCCGAGGTACGCTCTCTTCGCTCGCTCGGCTTACGCATAGTTTGGTCGCAGTTCAAACCTAACCTAACCTAGGGTGGGTGCCACAATCATTCATTACTTAGTTTTGAGCGCTTCGCCGGCCGCTGCCGAGGTACGCTCTCTTCGCTCGCTCGGCTTACGCATAGTTTGGTCGCAGTTCAAACCTAACCTAACCTAGGGTGGGTGCCACAATCATTCATTACTTAGTTTTGAGCGCTTCGCCGGCCGCTGCCGAGGTACGCTCTCTTCGCTCGCTCGGCTTACGCATAGTTTGGTCGCAGTTCAAACCTAACCTAACCTAGGGTGGGTGCCCCAATCATTCATTACTTAGTTTTGAGCGCTTCGCCGGCCGCTGCCGAGGTACGCTCTCTTCGCTCGCTCGGCTTACGCATAGTTTGGTAGCAGTTCAAACCTAACCTAACCTAGGGTGGGTGCCACAATCATTCATTACTTAGTTTTGAGCGCTTCGCCGGCCGCTGCCGAGGTACGCTCTCTTCGCTCGCTCGGCTTACGCATAGTTTGGTCGCAGTTCAAACCTAACCTAACCTAGGGTGGGTGCCACAATCATTCATTACTTAGTTTTGAGCGCTTCGCCGGCCGCTGCCGAGGTACGCTCTCTTCGCTCGCTCGGCTTACGCATAGTTTGGTCGCAGTTCAAACCTAACCTAACCTAGGGTGGGTGCCACAATCATTCATTACTTAGTTTTGAGCGCTTCGCCGGCCGCTGCCGAGGTACGCTCTCTTCGCTCGCTCGGCTTACGCATAGTTTAGTCGCAGTTCAAACCTAACCTAACCTAGGGTGGGTGCCACAATCATTCATTACTTAGTTTTGAGCGCTTCGCCGGCCGCTGCCGAGGTACGCTCTCTTCGCTCGCTCGGCTTACGCATAGTTTGGTCGCAGTTCAAACCTAACCTAACCTAGGGTGGGTGCCACAATCATTCATTACTTAGTTTTGAGCGCTTCGCCGGCCGCTGCCGAGGTACGCTCTCTTCGCTCGCTCGGCTTACGCATAGTTTGGTCGCAGTTCAAACCTAACCTAACCTAGGGTGGGTGCCACAATCATTCATTACTTAGTTTTGAGCGCTTCGCCGGCCACTGCCGAGGTACGCTCTCTTCGCTCGCTCGGCTTACGCATAGTTTGGTCGCAGTTAAAACCTAACCTAACCTAGGGTGGGTGCCACAATCATTCATTACTTAGTTTTGAGCGCTTCGCCGGCCGCTGCCGAGGTACGCTCTCTTCGCTCGCTCGGCTTACGCATAGTTTGGTCGCAGTTCAAACCTAACCTAACCTAGGGTGGGTGCCACAATCATTAATTACCTTATTTTAATCCAACATTTGATATGTAATGCATATATAAAAATAATCGTTTGTCAGATGTTACGTTGTTGAATGTAAATTTGTCAAATGATCATTTTAATAAACGTAATTTGCAAAAACTTTTTTTGTAAAAGTGTTTTGACATTTTATATTTGGTAAATGTTGGTTGTGAAGCGAAAATTTATAAATTAAGTGTCGGTGAAATTGGCTTGTCGGTAGGCTTTACTGTAACTCGCCTTTTAATTGAAGTTCAAGTTTCAAACAGTTTTGTAATAAGTGATCGTAAAATTCTCAGTCTTTTACACTTAATGGTTTCAGAATTTAGAGGGAGTGAAGGACAGAGAAGGGCATGCCTCTCTCTGAATGAAATCGAATGAAAATCTGAAGCGGAATACAAATTGTGTTTGACGTTATTGAAATATTTGGCTCTTTATTATAACAAAGACCTATTTTCATCCAACTTCCATTAGTAGGAGGTTCTCAAGTGTACAAAGCGTATATTTTTTTTAATTATCACCCATACTTTTATACAGAGTAGTCCGATTTTGTAAATATTTTTTGTTTGGTAGAGCATACTTCCAATAACTGAAATATGTTTCGCCTATCTTGATAATGTCGTAATTGACGGTGAATGACAATCGATCCCGTAAGTAGCAAGGGTCACTAAAATGATGTTTTTTCCCCAAAAGCTGAACCGACTTCAACACTAAAAAGTGTTAACTTGTCGAAGTCGGTACCAAGCGTTGCCATTGTGATAATAGGTATTTTTAATGTATAATGGTACCAACTTCAACAAGTTTTAGTGTTGAAGTCGGTTCTATTTTATGGTAAAAAAATAATTTGTAGCACGAAAGGCACTCCATGAGTTTATTTGAAAATGTTACCAGCAAGATTTAGAAAAAAAAACCCTTTAATTAATTTTATTCATTTAAGTTTATTTTTACGGTAAAATTCATCGTTTTCTAAATATATTCTACACGTTTATATATTAATTAACTAAGGGCCGATTTCACCGTTCGTATCATAAAACGCGTGTACCCAAACTCGTTTCTGAAGAAATCAGTTTCAGGCCGGTTGTCACCCTTCAAATTCACATGATTCATTGGAGCTAAACTCGTATATGCATCCAAACGAGAACTGTTCGTACATTTTGCATTTCACCAGCGGACACTAACCGAAGTTATCGCTATTACTCGTTTAACATTCTGAACGCCCAATTCTGATGGTTTTGCGTCTCAAAACGGGTTTGAAGAGTTGTCAATGTTGGTGTTTGTCAGGATAAAATCATTGATATTATATAAAAAGATAGAGTAGATGTGGTACCCGCGTATAAGCACGGCATAAAAACATCAAGTACTAATTTTTAATCATCAGTTAATTATTTATTGCATATAAAGCAATTATAGAGAAATCCGTCAATGCCCCTCTTCATGCCGCGCATAAAAATAACACCGTACACATAATATATCCAAATCCTATTGGAGTTTTATTTTATTTAATTTTAATTTTAAGAAGGCATTTAAAAACATATGTTTTGTTATTGTTGGTTTAAAACGTTGGTTTAAAACGTTGGTGATGTTCTATAATTACTCTACATTCATCGTAGCGAAGCAGCGGAATATATTTATCTCGCTTTCACTAGCACTTTGATTTGACCTACTGATCAGGCTCTCCGATAAACAGATAAAGAGATAAACATATTTATTCATAATTATTCAATTATAGGTCACAGATCGTTACGTTAGATAGAAACAAAAAAGGAAATGAAATAATACAAATTAATAAAAAGTAACGTTTATCAAGTTAATATAAAATGGGAAATTATTGCCTGGATTTTTAATTAAAAGTCCATGTTCAATAAAATATGTCTTTCTCGCTTACCTACTCCATTCAGTTTTTCTAACTTTTGATTGGACGTCTCAACCTCAGCAAAATATGTTCTTGTATACGCAAAAGCTAGGACAACATTGACTTCTCGTTAGTACTAACATAACGAATCTACCTCTTTAATTATAAGATCATTGGAACACCAAATAGCTATACTAATTTAAAAAAAATTTTATTTAGAATCTAAACCTAATGGTTATTGACTGGAGTCACTATATTGTAATAACGTAATAATATATTGTAATAAATAGTTGCGCGTTGTAATAACAAGTAACCTAACACTCCTCCTCGCTTCGCTCATAGTCGTACCTGTATATGACTTTGCCCTAGACTAGTCATATAAATACTATATTAAACAAAACATAATTTTGTAGGTACCGATCGATCTTGATTACTCGCCTTAGAAAAACGAGACATCGCAAAGACGGCAAGTAGAGATTCTATGTTTGTCTATGGTTGGTTTCCAATTCCGGGCCGTACATTCCAGGCTGTGCAAAGTCGGTCCGTGCCAGTATTACGCGACCACAGATCTCAGAACAAGAGAGATAGGTTTTGCAATATTTACTATTTGAAACCCAGTGTCCACGCGGATCCCCACTCTCTTCACTACCACAAAAATAAAAAAAGCTACATGGACGGTACTCACACTCAAAATCATCACGCACACTAAACATTTTGCTACAACACAACTACCTCGTTTATAGCACACATACAAAAATGCGGCGGGGCATCACCGTGTATCCACGAACTCGGAATACATACACATGTATAATTAGAGATGGATAGTGGACATCGATAGGCAATATTCGATAAAATCTCTTCACATGCATTGTGCGTTATTGTACATTTCTAAACAATCTATATATTATGATCTTCCCACCCTTATCCTACTTCATGTGGTCGGTACAACTATGACTTTCTTTAACAACACATAAAGCCCATCACAAAACATATCAGAAAATATGTTTTTGCTAACAAGACTAAAGAAAACATAAAATGACATAAATTGTAGAAGTTTTGGCTTCGGTTTTATGGCCGGCTACCTACCAGACGCCAACGCTTTTTGGGAATAAAGCTATATATTAAATAGCTGTGAAATAAGACAACAATAAAATAATACAGTTGTGTTTAATCTTGTTTGTATGCAGTAACATTTGGAGATTTCTGATTATTTAACAAAAATAAGATATCAGTTATTTTTTCAAACAAGTGTTTATGCATTTAAATCGCCTTAAAAGACATTCAATGCTGTGCAAAGTTTAAAATTAAATAATTAATTTCAATGTATTTTCAGATTCAGTTAAACTTATCTTTAAAAGTTTCTGTTTGTATTAATTAACAATTTTATTTACTGACCAGTAAAATGCAAATATTTATTTAAAACTTGCCGCTTTGATAGTTTTGGCTTTGCATTTTTGGTTAAATAATGCAATCTGATATTCATATAGCTCTCCATTACCGGTTTTGTCAGCATTATCAAATGGTTGTTCATTGGAGATTGATTATATTGATGAAAATTTAAGTTTTCAAACAAATTCATACCAACGAAATGCTTTAATGATTTAGATATAAGTTGTTGCTGGATGGACTTTGATGAAATTTTTATTTTGTCATCCGAGAGAATTGAAGTTTTTATTATTATTTCCATTCTCTTACAAATGCTTATTACATCATTTGATGAGAAGATGAGGCCGCCTTTATCTTTCAATTTGGTGAATCTGAGATGTTTATCCTCCAATCTGTCTGCGATCAAACCACCGACGCAAGTTTCACATTTTATAACTTTCAGTAGGCGATGCACCACAAATCCTGCAATATACGACACTACCTCATTACTAAATTCAGAAATTACCTGTACGAGTATATCTATTTCTTCGTCAAATACTGCTTGCTCATACAAGGATGTAATTTCTTCTTCATCGTTACTGTCGCTTAACTTGTAGGGTTCAATTGATAGATTTATGTTTTTAACAGCAGAAGAGCATGTCAGAAATGACACTTCCTCCAGAGCTGTACAGTTTCCTTGGTCTAAGTCTCTAAGTTCCGATTTTACCAATAGCTTTTTATATATTGCTTGAAACTGTCTAGTTGTGGGGTTGGTGCTACATCCACCATGAGACCTTATATGGCCAAACATAAGTTCTAAATGATCCTGGCTGATTTTATAAACAGGAACGTACTTCAATATCTCTTCATCTTCAACGTTTTGTTTATAATATAATGCTTTGAGACTTTCAATGCATACTAAAACCTATGAACCCAGTTTTTCTAGGTGTATGGATGGCCTTCGTCCCATTCGGAAGCTTTATGTTTAGCAAATACTCTTTTGCTCTCTGTAAAATGTCAATATTTTCTCTTTGTTGCCCGGGTTAAGAGGTTTTTTATAATGCAGTTGTGCCATATGCCTGGAGTTTAACACATCAAAGAGGTCGTTAACAGTTTTTAAATATTCGACAGTACCTTCCACGTCATTAAAACCAGCAACTTTAAGTTCGCAACCTAATTTCAAAGCATCTGCAACGTACTAAATAGTTGCGATGCCAAGCGGACTTTCATTTTCTGGATATTGTAATAAATATGCTTTTAACGCAATTTGTTTGCTAAATGTAGCTTCTCTTTGTCTTGTACGTCATGAATAGTTTTTAAATGACTCCATTTTATGGGCTTGTTTTTAAAGCATACATAAATAATCCATATGCTTCAAAAGCATTCCTCAATAACTTAAGCATGTGGCAAGGTTCGAGATCATATTATGTTTACAGGCATATGAGTTACAGGATGTTCAAAGTAAGTTATGAAGTTTTCGACGTCAAATGAACATCCGAGATTTTAAGCCATGGTGATGTTTGCTGGACAACCGTCGAAAGTCATCGAAGCAACTTGGACACCCGTTTCTTGAAGCAACTCCAAGCATTGAGTAACAATTAATTAATTATTAATTTATATAATTTTATATTATTTATTAATTTAGTCTTGATGAGTGTAGATTTATATATTATACAAACGTGATCTATGAATGATTGACAGCACTCAGCTACCCAGATACCAGATAGGGTTGTCTCGTAATGGATATGTTTCCGAGTCGATGAACAAGAAATGGTCGTTATGAATGTTATATCTCGCTTTGTTGGAGCAAATGATGCAATTCGCGATTTATTGGTCTGCTAGTTTTATGTTCATCATGACTGAATAATATGTTCAATCTATATATATTTCATATTTACATAATATATACGAGTGTACACATGTTGAAGTGTATATACTTATATATTGCACGGCGTTTAGTAAAGGAGCTGTCCAGACGCCTCAAAGAAATTACAGGTGACCAAAGAGCTGGTACTTACCTCGGACAACGTATCAGCTTGGCTATTCAACGAGGTAACGTTGCCAGCTTTTTGGGCACTCTACCCGTAGACAGGGACTTAAATGCCGTTTTATATAATATTTAGTACTTGTCCAGGCTGAATGATCCATCAACGCAAAAACTAAGCCGCTGGGAGTAGGTACTTGAAATTTTGGCAGTTCGTGCTTTTATGTTCTAACAGGAAAATTTCACCCCTGATAGGGTAAAGCGAGCTTTCAATGAGTAGGATGGATGTTATATTAACGTCAATATTGTATTTTTTTTATTATTATTATTTCTATATTTTCTCCAATCTCATCCGGTCCTTTACAAAGGCATAAATGGGGCTATAGCCAAAGCTTAGAGGCCTGTTTAGTATAAAACATGCAAAAGTGTAGAAAAACAAAATTTGGGATGACGATGACATTCTCGTATTACAAAAATGGGTAAAATTACAAGGCTATTGGTATGAACTTATAGATGATAAGGGAGATTAAGACTATGGACGAGACTACGGCACCTGCCAATTTTAAGTCTCATATTAAAATATTTAGGCAGCGGATGGTGAATTGCCACCCACTAAACGGGCCCCCTATAAGGGCCGCTAAGATAAGCTAAGATATATAAGTGTATGCGACCAGCCACATATCATATAATAGCATAAATAAATGGGTTACCTAACCCACATTTTACGTGTTTATTTTTGCAAACCTTTTCCAATAATCACTCTTCCCTGATACATCGAATGGGTATTGTACGAAAAGAAGTCCGATACGGGCCTACAATGCAAATAATTCCAACGAATATAAATGGTCTCCAGTGAATTAATGAATTTACTGCAGCTTTTATTTTAAGTGCCCCTACAAGGACGGTCACTCGACGATAAATCTTCTCTTGCCGCTACTAGTTTTTTTCGATTGTGTGTGCAGAAGGGCTAAGAAAAGAAATTACAGTACGAGTGTTGTAAATATTGTTTGCAGGGTTTAATGTGTTGCTTAAGTTCTAGTGTACTTATAAAAGGAAACCTTATAGAGATCATTCATTCCGTCAGAAACATGTCTTTTGAAAAAGTTTTTGTTAATGTTTCTTATTGTCATGGTAAATATTGTATAAGTAGATGGAAAGGGTGATTATGCACATCAAAATAAATAACGCAAATGAATTGTCACCATCATTAAGACTACCTACTATATCAATAATTATACGACTATGCTACAAAGAAACATTATTGTCTATAGACACTAATATGTTTCTTTGTTTCTTTCCGATAATACTAACAATTGTATTTTTGTACTTGGAGTAATTGACCAGAGATAAACTTTTTCAGGATTCCGTACCCAAAGGGTAAAACGGGAACCCTATTACTAAGACCTCCCTGTCCGTCTGTCGGTCTGTCACAATGCTGTATCTCATGTACCGTGATGGATAGACAGTTGAATTTTTTACAATTGATGTATTTCTGCTGTCGCACAACGAATACTAAAAAACTACTAATATACTACTAAATACTACATCATAGACTACTGTCGTAATCGTTGGTCAGTGATGATGCGGTTGAAGGTAGTATCACACTAGATCTAGAATGACACATAGCTCTCAAGAGCATAATACATAAGAACATAATTCTTAAGCACATAATATATAATACATAAGAACATAATTTGTAATTAAAAATTAAATAAAATAATAATAATAATAACATTCTAATCTATAAGCCCCATGGTGGGGGGAAAAGTGGCCAAAACGCTGGCGGCATTGCCACGCTGTATGGCAATGCTAAGTTTTTGCCCAAAATAGGCGCCAGCATTTCGGTCACCCGACGCCTCAAACAAACGTTTCGCCAGATCCCTAAACAAGTTGAGAGCGGACGGCCCCCATGGGCCTAAAGTTTCGACCCCAAACGGCATAAACATGTACATTCTGTCTAAATACACATATTTATGACGTTTGAGGTCTTCCGCTTTAGACGCGGCAGCGCCAGCCCGATCAATCGTCCCAGGGAGATGAGACGGCGCCAGTGTGTCCACACATGTAGCATCCCAAACCAGGGGCTGTCCCATCTTCCACGGGACGATAGTCATCCCATCTGGTCTCTTGCCGTCATCCCGCATCAATCCGTTCGGTTCCAAAACTGACGGGACTCCAGCACTGACAAATGCCCGACGGATGATATCATTCAAGCTGGCGTGCCGCGGTATGCGCCCCGCGCTCATTACGCATGAGAGTGCGTGGTGGCCGAACCGATCCACCATTTCACCGCAGACACAACGGTGAGGGACCTGGCAAGGGGCACCTACTCGTAGGGATACGTAATATATAGTATGCAGTTTTATTTATTTTAGCGAATGTTTTGATGTGAACTTAGTAGATATGTTTAATAGGGAAATATTAGATTTTTTTTAAATAGGAATACGGGATTAATCACGTTGCACTGTGCTAAGCGAGACGGCATCGACGCGGGCGTCCCGAACACTCCTTGAAAAAGACCACCGAATGTGGTCGAAACTATAGTCGGACCTATCCGATAAATATTACGTGAGTAATCCCGTATTTCTAATTAAAAGTGGGTGAAAACGACGTTAGTATTTATAACAAAAATGTTAGATTTTGTTTCAATCGGAAGTATTTTGGTGAATGGTTAAATACTACCCGAAATCAAACTGCTTATCTGGAAAATTTCTGCGTACTTTAAAGTGGTTAGATAACTTTTCTCGAAATACAAAAGCTAAAAGTTTGGGAGAGCGCTGGTTACAAAGTTACGTAAATTTTAGTGTTTATCGAACTATGGGCCTTATGAAGTGGGAATTTTTCTAGGACCTATAATGAGCACATACTTGGCACAGAAATAAACGATGAAATTAGAAGAGCTATTGAAAGTGACTTACCAGTAATATTCAGGACGACTCGTTCTCCGTGTGTGGCCACGATTCTCCATTCACATCGCTCCGGAGTGACCGGCTGAACTTCAGAGCCCCAACCGGGCGAGTTGAACCAACCCGAGTTACCAAGAAGAGTCCGCCCGCATTCTGTGAGAAAAAAAAATCAGCCATAGCACAAACAGTTTACGAAAAAGTATTTGTATAGTAAACGTCAACGTGTCAAGCTTCGGCGTACAAACTATGAGTTGCCTGTGCCACAGTTGCGCTAAATAAATGATAGTTTGTACTGTTACATGTGAACGACACGTTACGTTACACTAAACGCTGTTTTTGTATGCTAGGCCCAAAAGCTTTTCAAGGTTCTGTACTATAAACTACTACGGTGGGCTAATACGCGTACGCCAGATGGTAACACCAGTGGGCCTAGCCGAAAAATTTGCGTAAATAGAACGTAATAGTTTCGTTGACGTATACTAGTACAGTACAAACTATGAGTTATATGTGCCACACTTGCGCACACTGGGAATCTAGCTCAGGAACGGAATAACTTAGTACAGACATGAAATTTTTCATTATTGACATGAATTTGGATATTTTATGTACAGTCGCCTGCAATAAGATATATACATTTCACAATTATCAAAATGAAAATGAAGTTATTTAAATTATTTCACTGCTAAAAATAATACTTACGTACCTATATAAATATAAAATGTAGTAATGATTCATAGTTATGAAAATTATGGAATGCATACATCTTATTGCAGGCGACTGTACCACCTAGTAAAGCAAGTCTCCTCAGCTGCTTTCGACTCGATTCAGAGATCCCGATCTCGGAATCGTATAGGAATCGGAAAGACTACTGAGACCACTATCACTGGAACATATTTTGTTAAAATTTTAAGCTTCAATTTATAACCTGCTGTCTGTCTGACTGTCTGATGTCAATTCTCCTCGTGTACACTTTTCTTTACCTTAAATAATAGCGTCCAAATATTTAAGTGCCCCATTGTGCCTATGCACAGCAAAACCTTAGTTAGTATGCGTACGTGAGTACATTAATATAATAGCCGCTTATTTGGTATTTTGTATCCTTTGGTCGCCTTTTACGATCATTCAATGACATAATTTTGAACCGACCTCAATTCATATGCGGGAAACTGCACAGCATACTATGTGGCATTTTAAAAATCACACATATACTTACAAATAATGTTATTGACATATACAAAATGTACATACATTTTGATATATTATTTATATAAATACATAGACTCCCGAGTTAAGTGTGTGAGTAGTACCTGATCGTCTTGTACATATTTATAATCATTACCGTATTATTAATTCTGATATAACACTTCTAAGGTTTTTTTTTTAACACGGACTAATGCTGTTTGCCTCTACCGGCATTTACAGCGTCACCGGACGGTTGGCGAGCGCAGATGGCACTCAGCCAGATGCAGGCGCAGAGGGCGCACCGCCTAAGGCGAGCGTTGAAGACGCTTCGCCGCAAGGAGAGGAGTAGGCGACTTGCTCAAGGGCACCACTAAGGTACGGACCTTGGCTTGGGCCGTCGCCAGGAGAGAGGGGAGTCGGAGAGAAAAAACACTTCTAACGTTGACTGTACAGTCTTAAATCCCCGCCCACTGAAATCCAATCAAAGATATTAACAAACTTCCACGCGAATCTCCGCCCACGGCTCAAACAAATCTTACGTATTCGCACTATCTTGTCAAGTTATTTGACATGAAATTCTTTTCCAGGGCTAACATTCCTGTCAAGTTTCCCGAATATATGATCAGTAGTAGGGATACTCTCGTCACATGTCTGTTTTCTAAAGTTTGCGTGCGCGACATGCGAGGGCTATGTTATGGAAGTCATATACACATAGATAAAACGCACTTTATATTAAAATAAGTAACATTTCGACAATTTATTCACCATTAAAAAACATTGAGAAAAAAAGCAATTGTTTTACCATTAAACCATTTAGTGTATTATATTAACACTTGTTTAGTGTAAAATATTAAACGTTATTATTATCAAGTTACAAGTGTTAATATGTATTATATTAACACTTGTTTAGTGTAAAATATTAAACGTTATTATTATCAAGTTACAAGTGTTAACATGTACTATATTAACACTTGCTTAGTGTAAAATATTAAACGTTATTATTATCAAGTTACAAGTGTTAATAGGTATTATATTAACACTAGTTTAGTGTAAAATATTAAACGTTATTATTATCATTATATAACAATTTAATAAACCATTAGATAGCATTACACCATATTCGGCCTTATTAATAAACTTGGCGTATACCCGGAGTAGTTACAACATCTATCTGTCAATTTTTCACTTGCAGTAAATGTCACGCGTGAAAGCAAGACAAAGCATGTTACGCCTAATATAGGTTTACGCAACGTTTATTAATAAAGGCCTAGGTGTATAAAATAGGTGAATCATAGATTTTTGTTCAGAAAAAACTTAACATGTCTTTTTACTTTGATGAAAGTCACTATTCATGCGTGGCCCGGACTCACCAATCACCATGAATGCCAATAATACAATATATTTCTCAAAAATCATACTCCGATTCCGGGAATTGCTATGTGGTTGGATTGCTCAAACTTTTAAGATTTTGACTGTACTTTAAAAGTTCCAAAGACACAAAACGTTCCTAAGATACATTCTATGTTCCTTCGGCCCGTACTAATGACGGTAAAAATGCCCTTTTCAAACACTCATTTACATTTTATAATAAGTTCCTAGATGGCACAGATATATTCTTTGATTCTCTGTCTATTTTAAAGAAAAAAATATTGGACTTAATGTAAGCTTAAAATATGTTGCGACTATGCAGGTCTAGGTTGCATTTGTATGTGTATTGTTAGAGGCAACACTGTCAGTGGAGGGGGAAACCTATATAAGCCGGTGTCAGATGTCGGAGCGTCTCTTGTTGCTCCGTCCGTCGGTTCGGTAACATCGTTGTTAAATCGTATAGGTATCGTACTGCTCTAGTGTTTTTGTCGGTCTTGTCTTAGCTATTTGAATTGTTTAAAATAATTAATTTTAAAGGCATAAATGTTTTTGGGTATATTTGTTTTTGTGTAAATTGATTAAATTGTAGCTACTTGTGTATTTCTTTTTTTAAAAAAACCATTTCTGATCCAGTTTCTAAGATCAGAAGTGGGATTCTTACTTATTTTATGCCCACTTGTTTTGGCCTAAATATTTAAATTTTTCGGTCTACCCGCAATTTTTTTTTTCTTTTTGTTATTATTTAAATCGCTTTGTTGTATCACGACACGCCCGTCCAGTCGATTATAACTGTCTTTCTACTCATTGCGGAGTTTCGTTTCCGATTTTTCTTGATAAGATGTCTGATCGCGAAAGTATTCGGATTCGTAGCAATCATGATAGCAACTCGCGTCGTGATCCTCGTAATGACCATGGTAGTAGGTCTCGCGAGCAATCTCTCGACGAGAATAGTATGTTGAGGCTAGAGATGAGGGCAATGCAATCCCGTCTCAAGGCACTAGAGGCAAAAACTAAGAAATCGCCTTTGCCAGGTCCATCCTTGGGCCACATGTCGGTACGTTCGGGTGATCGCGATAAAGATCAATTGTCTGCCGGTGAACGTCATAGGCCTGCATCGCGAAGACTTCAAACACCACCGCAACACCTCCATAGGTCCCCGCGACTACCTGATCGCCGCGATTCTCGCAGTATGCGTCAGTTGTCGCCATTGAGGCGACGTTCGATTTCGCTTTCGCCTGCACCCGCAACTCGCAAACGCGACCGTCGTCGCAGCTCGCGTTCTCGCTCGAGAACACCGCCGTCACGGTCACCAAGGCCCATGGCTGGAGACTCGGTCAGACCATCGGATCTAAAACAAGTTACTATGGCGGATAGTATTGCAAATGCAATTCGTTCCATTAGTGCGGTAGGCAAATCGTCCCAGCATTATTATATCTCGAATTTTGACCCGAATTTGCATAATATTGACGACTGGTGTGTGGAAGTGGATCGCGCGAAAGAGTTGGTTGGAGTGACTTCGAATGTTTGTCGCGTGTAGGAAACTGTTTGAAAGGGGACGCGAAGTCGTGGCTTGACGAATGGGTGTCCAGTGATCGTAGCTGGACCAACTTCAAGCGAGAATTCAGACCTTTATGTCCGAAGGTACCAGACTTCGCGGGTATACCTACTATTTGATGCCATGATGAAGAACTCCGATAATTATCCAACTTACGCGGAATACGTGCGTCGCTCTTTGCTTCGCTTACGCATGGTGCGGGGACTGAGCGATGAGCTCATCTCGGCAATAATAATTCGTGGCATCACCGATCCGAATATTAAAGCTTCAGCAACTAACGCCAAACTGTTGCCAAACGATCTAGTAGAATTTTTCTCGATCTATGTTAAGCCGAGTTCAAGTAGCGTGTCAAAGGCTGCACCATCACGTTCTGATTTACGAAACATGACGACGGGTACACGTAGTATAGTAGTAGTATTTCTTCTTCTTTCTTTCTTTCTTCAACAGGGACATCGTAGTGGCGGTTATACAGGACGTACCCGTTGATGTCCTGATCGACAGCGGTTCTACTATCTCGTTAATATCCTCATCATTGATCAAGCATTTCAAATGCTCGCGCACGCCTGCGTTACGGATACTTAAAGGGTTAGGTAGTCAGGAAATCGAGAGTACCTTTTATGTCACATTATCTATTGAGTTTGACGGCTTGATCCTCGAAGTAGATTTGTTTGTGGTATATGAACACACCGGTGATCATAGGCACGGATGTTCTAAATAGGGAAGGTGTCGAATATCTTCGAACCAAAGACCGTCAAGTACTTACAAGAGTCATTGACGATTCAAAAACGGTAATGAACGTCTGTTCAGAGGTTCCAATTCAAATCAACACACCTCTGGCGGGGGATGATTTAGACAACTTGCTAGGTATCATTAACGAGTTTTCACAGAATTTCATTTCCGGAACTGCTACTTCAACTGTCAACACGGGGTGTATGTCAATCAAACTAAACACCAACACACCCGTGTATTATCGACCGTACCAACTCTCACAAGCCGAAACTATTCGCGTCCGCGACATAATCAAAGACTTGCTTGATAAACAAATCATAGAAGAATCCGAGTCTGACTACGCAAGTCCGATCTTGTTAGTTAAAAAAAAAGACGGGTTTTGACCTACTGCGTAAAGTGCTTGGTGCGTTAACAACGGCTGGTTTCTCCATCAATTTAAAGAAGTGCTCGTTTCTGGCCACCAGTATTGAGTACTTGGGCCGAACGATTAGTGAAGGTCAGGTTAGGCCGAGTCAAGAGAAAGTTCGGGCTCTGATTGACTCGCCCGAACCTAAAAACGTTAAGCAAGTACGACAGTTTATGGGCTTAGCCAGCTATTTTAGGCGGTATATAGCTGGTTTCGCTCAAAGGGCTTCTTGTATTGCGACACTTACTAAAAAAGGAGTTAACTTTCATTGGGGAGGGGAGCAACGGGCTGGTCGTCAGTACATCATTGATTGCTTAACAAGTGAACCGGTATTCGCAATCTTTGATCCCTTGTTGCCAATTGAAATTCATACGGACGCAAGTTCTATCGGTTATGGGGCTGTTTTTATGCAAGTTCACGAGGGGGGTCGCAAACGAGTGGTATCTTACTTCAGTAGATTGACTCAGGGGGCCGAGAGTTACCACTCGTACGAGCTTGAGACTCTCGCGGTAGTCAAAGCCTTGCAGCATTTCCGGCATTACCTCGTTGGTGCGCGCTTTAAGGTAGTTACCGACTGTAACGCGTTGAAGCTCACCCAACGGAAGAAAGACCTCTTGCCTAGAGTGGCCCGCTGGTGGGTATATCTCCAGGATTTCGATTTGGTCTGGACTATAGGAAGGGCAGCCTCCTGCCTCATGCTGACTATCTTAGCCGGAATCCGGTCAATGTGTGCACGGTTCAGAAGCCACTGAACTGGGTGCAGATTGCTCAGGCTTCTGATGAGGAAACACAGGCTCTTATCCAGAGGTTGGCCGATGGGCAGCTGGATTCAAGTCGTTATATTGTCAAAAACGACATCCTCTATGTCAAGTCCGAACCTACGGGTGAAAATCCCAGACTCTGCTGCTTCGTCCCGAAAGGTCATATAAGGTCATAGACTTAGCCTTCTGCGCATTTTTCACGACGAGCATGATCACCACGGAGTTGATAAAACTCTCGATTTAATTTCAAAACACTTTTGGTTCCCGGGGTTATGAGCTTTCACGCAGAAAATATATTTCGCATTGCTTAATATGCCTCTCCCACAAAACAAAGTACCTCGCGCTCCTTTACAGCCCATTCATTCGTGGGAAAAATCAGACATGCCGTTTGAAACCGTCCACTTAGACACATTAGGCCCCCTACCTGAAGCTGATGGGTATCGTCATTGCTTTTTCGAAATACTGTTTATTGTATCCAATGTACCGACAAGACACAGACGAACTTAAGAGACACTTCGAGAACATGATATCGTTGTTTGGAACCCCTAATTTAGTTGTTGCCGACCGAGGGCGTATGTTTCAAAGCACTGAATTCCAGAGCTGGATTGAGAGCCTGGGGTGCGACATCCACCTTATAACACCAGAGATGCACCAATCCAACGGGCAGGTGGAGCGCTATTGCCGCACCGAGTGCAATTATCGGCAGCAAAGATGGCCGGCAATTATGTGGAAGTTGCAGTTGATCCTGAACATCACAAAGCACAGGACGACTCAGCACTCGGCATTGAAACTGCTAATAGGCGTTAAAGCTGCCACACCACTTATCCGCAGCTTGGTACGTGACATAGCAATTGAGGGTTCAAGCCCGAACCAGGAAGCGCTTCGTGAGATGGGCCGTCGGAAAGCATCCGAGCACCTTCGTGCCAATCAAGCTCGTCAAGATGCTTATGTTAACGAGAGGCGTAAACCAAGTCGTATCTTTGAGTTGGATTCCTTTGTTTTTGTTCGTAAGCAGGCGCAGTCGACTGGGAAGCTGGACTCATGTATGCGTGGACCTTATCGCGTTGCGAAGGTTCTACCACAGGGTCGCTACGAGCTGAAGCTATTGGCTGGCTCGTATGGAAAATCGACCCAGGCGGCCGCAGAATACATGATTCCTGAAGTGTGCTCAGCTTTTTTTTTGGTGAGTTTTTAATTTTATCATGCGTGAGAATATTCTGTTTAGATAATTTTCTGTTCAAGTCCTAACCTATTTCATATCTATTTTCACAAATAAGGTTTTTATTGCTGTTACACGTTGTGTTAAGAACCCCTTTTAGTCGTGGGGCTAATTTTGTGGTATGCAAAGGTTGAGTTGAACTAGGAGGAGCGTTTGTCTTGGAGCGCATCGGACACGCTATCCTAGTGTGCTTGGATACTTGATGCGTCAAGCTGTCCTAGAGCAGGGGTGCCGAAAGGTCATTTGGGTGAAGATTCGTGTACCGCGGAACATGTTTGTCGGCAGGCATTGTCGTTTTGTTTTGGACCGGATGAGCGTTTGTCTTGGAGCGCATCGGACACGCTATCCTGGTGTGCTCGGAAACTTGATCTGTCAAGTTGTCCTGGAGCAGGGCTACCGAAAAGTCACATGGGTGGCGATTCGTGTAGCGTTGGACATGTTTGCCGGCAAGCATTGTCTGTACTGGTTTAATGCATGCTTATATGTGAACCGATACACACACGCAAAGCCATGCCTCACGTAAGTACTCGTAGGTCTCTGACGAGTCGTGGGGGCGATCTTCCGACAAGTCCCGCCCCGAGTGGTTGGTTCATATATTTGGATGTTTTAACCTAATTGTGCATAGGCAATAATAATGGGTTCTTAGCTAATAGTGACTATTTCCAATAGCTATGATTACTGAACGAGCTTGTGAAGTGGATTCTCTCGTTTTCTTCTCTTTTGTCTACAGATGCAGATGACGAAAGGGATGAATCAGCTCCTGACGTCAACCAGGCTCCTGAGGTGAACCAACTTGTGGATGACATCAAGCCACAGCCAGGTCCCTCTGGAGTACAGAGGCACGCGGAGTCAAACACCTTTGCTGCGAACGAAGAGGATTGCTCACCCTCTGTACCAATCTTGGAAACAGATCTGGATTGTTGACGGCTGTGAAGATAACATGGAGCCCGGGGACGGTCTCCTGTCAGGAAAGGCCGTGTTAGAGGCAACACTGTCAGTGGAGGGGGAAACCTATATAAGCCGGTGTCAGATGTCGGAGCGTCTCTTGTTGCTCCGTCCGTCGGTTCGGTAACATCGTTGTTAAATCGTATAGGTATCGTACTGCTCTAGTGTTTTTGTCGGTCTTGTCTTAGCTATTTGAATTGTTTAAAATAATTAATTTTAAAGGCATAAATGTTTTTGGGTATATTTGTTTTTGTGTAAATTGATTAAATTGTAGCTACTTGTGTATTTCTTTTTTTTAAAAAACCATTTCTGATCCAGTTTCTAAGAGTATATATATTTTGTGGGCCTACACACTTTACGTACGGAGTGCGTAGTACTTTAGAAAAGATTAGTAGATAGATATAAAGAAAATTTTAAACATACAATAGACAAATACGATAGCCGCTACGATACACGTTAACCGCTAGGATTTGATGCCCTAGCAAAATCTCAATACATTGAAAAATAAGTGACATAAACAGCCATATCATTTTATCGCGTTGACTTACATGTCTGATATTTTCACAGCTGAAAGAGATCACAGACCCCGAGTAATTGGAATAAATTTCAACTAGATGCAGAGGTATCAAGTTGAATTTTATTCCAATTACTCGTCCATATCCTAGTATTCTAAAGTAAAAAGGTCTCGGTAGACAGACAACAAAGTAATCCTAATACAAGAAGGCTCGAGTCCCAGCAGTGGGAACAAAATGGGCTGATTATGATTATGATAACACTTACTTGCACATTTGTACAGGAGATTGGTCTGAGCTATATCGCTGGCACTCAGCCTGACTCGCTGTCCAATCTCTGGACGTTTCTTCCCATGGACCTCCAGGGGAAGGATGGTGTCCAAGTACGTCCCTTTGCTGAAGGTGTTCCGAGCGTAGTGCATTATGGAGTCATAGTCGTAAGTTTGCCCGAGGGAGTTCACTTCTTCATCAGTGAGCTTGTTGAAGTTGTATTCTTGGCCTAAAACAATAACGTACAATTTATATGTGGTTTGTACTTATTTTAAAAATAGTTGGGAACTAACTGATTGATGATAAGTTATTATAAAAAAAACCAGCAGATCTTGATGAAGTTTATATGGGACCACAAAACAAGATATCAATTAAAAAAAAGACATCAAACTCGGGGCACTAGGTAATACACATAAAAACAGACAATTGAGGTCCTGCTTCTTTTTTGGAAGTCGATTGAAAGAGTAAATAACACAATAGATTTCCAAAGAAAATATACTACGAATCCAAGAAATGTGTAGGCGGTAACTACACACCGCATACCGCCTTATTTTATAACGTGGACTAAAGAGTTAAAAGCAATGTAAGTGCTAAATCTAATCAAAGATGTAATGAGAACAGTACTAGTACCGTACTTATCTATTTTTAATGCAATCAAATGACGAGCCAGGCAAGTCAAAGTCAAAGTCAAAAGTCAAAATCATTTATTCAATTTAGGCATCAAAGACGCACTTATGAACGTCATTTTTTCATTATAATGTACTTTAAAGACTCTACCGCCGCGTTCCAAAATATATAGAGCCCACCGAGAAGAAGCGGCAAAAAACTCGGGGCCATTCTTTTTATATAGATGTTTACAATGTTTCTACTTAGGTACTACAAATATTAAATTTTATGGGTGGCAGAGTGACAGCTTGCCAGAAGTGGAGTATTCCAAGCATCTTTAACTTCTATATAATGTCGAACTTTATAGTAAGCTTTTTTTATTAAACCGTTTTTTACAGTCAACTTGAATTTGCCCTCTGTGAGCTCAGTTAAGATAATCAAGATAATACAATATATATACAAGAAAAAATATATAAAATAAGTCAAGATAATCACTACGCTGACAGTTGCAGTGTCAGACATAGTTTAGATTGTACTATAGTCTTGCGTGGTACTGCACTGTGTTTGTCATCCGGATACATTGAACGGCCTTACCTATAAACGTTGCTTAAATATAAATAACATCACTTAGTACGGCGTAGAACGTCTTTCCTTTGCTCAGTACTAAATAACGTCATTTAAAGTTAAGCAGCGTTTATAAGTAAGGCCGTCAGTCTTTTCCGCCCAGTATTTTTATTTGTTAGTGGTGTCTTTCACAGCCCACAATAACGCTTAAGCACAAATGCTTTGCGGCAGAATATCTGGCACTGCGGTGGTATCACTCAAAACAGCCTCTTATCTCTTGCACAAAAGGCCATACAGTATTCGATATTCAAATCACTACGGTTGACGGAATCTTTTTTTTCTCCGTTGCCAATGATAATAAACATCCCGAATAGATTATTACCATATATGTACTCTACTTACCCTACTTACTACTACTACGACTTATTCTAAGAAAGATGTCGCTACTCTAAAAGTTACTTAAATCTTGTGTCATAATTTTGATAATTAGTAATCATACTAATATTACAAAGAGGAAAGATTTGTATGTATGTTTGTAACGAATTGGCTCAAACAGTACTGGACCGATTTCAAAAATTCTTACACCATTGGAAAGCTACATTCACTCTGAGTAACATAGGCTATATAAGATTCATCAGCATCATCTATCACCGCGTGGGTGAAACCGCGGAGAGCAGTTAGTGTCAAATAAACATAATGTATAATTATTTAATTCAAAGTTGATAATTTCATAAAATAAATCTCCAAGATTCACGGTAACCCATTTCATCGTGACCCCTTACAATTCATTAGGCTCGTAGATTCAGAAACGTCGTACAACGTCCGTGTATTTATTTTACCAAAACAAATACGCTTCCAAAATGATCTCCTTTCAAAACTTCTGAAATACGAGTTTGCAAACAAAACAGGCTTCTCCCTGCTAATCCCGTTCTGGGGCCAATTAAAAGGGATAATTTTCAGGTTACTCCGACATAATCGTCTTAGGACCGAAATTGCGTACACTGAATGTTGGAATTTGATGATTCCTATTAATTTGATCAATGGAGTGGACCTATGACCGGAATGCTAGATGGATTACTCTCGGCCAGCCGTGCAATTCTCCAATGATACGTCGATGCACTCGTCGACGAGCTCACCGATGTCAAATACTTAATGAGATATCGCCCTTTTATATAAGGTTGTTTTTCCAACGGTTCTTGTCACCTCGTGATTTGTTTCACGGATGTTGTCAAAGATGCAATGATGTTTGCTCTTAGAGAATCGCACAGCTGTTCCTAAATCAAAATTTCATTGTGTCAGCTGGAACCTCAGCTAATGACATATTGTCATAACTTTCATTGGAAATATTTTACATGTCTGCCTAGTACGAAAATGTGCGTAAGTGTATCGTAATGACGTATGCACCGGCCGAAGCACAAACAATTTAGGAAAAAGTATTCGTATCGTAAGCATCACCATCTCAAGCTTCGGCGTACATACTGTGAGTTATCTGTGTCACAGTTGCCCTAGATAAATGACAGTTTCTACTGTTTTACGTGAATGATACGTAACGTTGCACTGACGCAGTTATCCGTGCTAGGCCCACAGTACAAACTATCGTTTATCTAGTACAACTGTGGCACAGATAACTCATATTATGTACAGCCGTGCGTTTCTCTAAGAGCGAACATCGTTGCTTCTTTGACAACATCCGTGAAACAAATGACGAGATGGCAAGAAACGTTGGACAAACAACCTTATGTACAAGGGCGATATCTCATAAAGTTTTTGACATCGGTGAGCTCGTCGACGAGCACATCGATGAATCATTAGAAAACCGCACGGCTGTATACTTCAATGATACGATTTCATTATAACCACGCAAATTTTGAAGCTAGGCCCACTGAGCTAAGTATTAGCACATACAACATTTTCAATGAACATGGTCACGGGGAGACTGGATGACAGTTGTATGTTAGATTTAGGGGTTACCGTCGGTGCATAATAATTAATGATAGTCAACTGTCATCAGCAGTTCAAGTACCGAACTTAACGGTTGATAAATTTGAATTTTCAATTCGTCATACTTAAATTCGAAAAAACTGGCTCTATATCGATCTTTTATCAATCATTGCAAGTAAGAAACAAAATTAAGCGATCGGTAGACAAATTCGATAAGTTTTTACGATTATAACGGTAACCCTAGCATGGAACTGTTAAATTATGTTTGAGATCGTCTATTTAATAGATTTTAACGATTATTTTGTCAGCTTTGAAAAAGACTTCGATATAGCTTATCGATAGGCGATGGGAATAGGGATATTGCTTAGTTGCGTTTGATCTTATTAATATTGTAAACGCGAAATTTTGTATTTATGGATGAATTGATGTTTGACATTCACTCTTACGCTCAAACAGCTGGCCCAATTTTGATGGGGCGCTGAATTTACACATAGAATAATTTTCATCAACATCGTCATCATCCATCACCATGTAACCCTGGGGCGCAACTAGTATTCAATAAAAAAAAAGTCTTCGGCCTTCTTTTGATCGTAGAAGAGCGAAATTGCTCGTAGAAATCTTCAAATGATAGAAGAACGCATTGTGGAACGCAAACAATTCGTAATAATCGACATACTGTCGAAAATTTGACGATCGTATAAATCGTCGATATGACTTCCAAACGTGCGATACGATTCTTTAAACTTATCGATCTTAACGATTCAACAAATTTAACGACTATTACGGTACTTGCACTGCACTGTGGTAGATCGGGCTGCACGCCTTTATCACGTCCCTTGGTCATGAGGATACGACTAAGAAGATGAAACACATGGCAATACCTTTAAAAAAGGTACCTACAAGATGTAATTGTCATTGCTGATGTCCTTATTATCACGGTTATGCAACATTTCCAGTGAGAGGACAAAAATTACTTAATTCGCAGCCTTTGCTCCATATTCCCACGCTCAAACAATGCGAATGTCCCAATTACATTTGATGAATTCCGGAACAAACAAGCTTACGTCCAGCATTATTTAGATAATCACTTGTTTACTTACCATTTATCAGTGAAAATATTTGAATAACAAGGAAATGTTAAACGAACAAAACAGCTGGGGTCGCAAAATTGTCTTCCCATTATATAGGCACCATTCATAATTATATCGCGAACGCGCCAACGATTCTACTCCAAACTAAGTCAGGGCATCTATGGTACCTTAACAATTCAGATTTTGATGTTTTCCACTTAACAGTTTCATATGAAATTAGCTCTTTTCAAGCCAAACTTTGAGATCAAAATTGTTTGTAGAACGAAATTGTCTAAACTGAAAATTAAATTGAAACTAAGTGGACAAGTAATAATGTTTAATTTTCCGTGGTTGAGAGAGCAAACTGGGGATAGTTGGAATGCCTAAAGGGATTTTGGCACGCTCGTTCGGTATTTTAGTTATCCTTGCTTTTCGTACTGAGGAACAATGACCCGATTTATCACCCTGTAGCACCCACTTTGAGATTGTTTATGAAATATTTTCGGCATTTCTAGATTAAAGTTTCTCGAGGTTTTCAACACTTTCATAGGTAAAACTTAAACTTATACATAATGTATGTCTCTGATTCTAATATTACTCTAAATGTGAAGGTATGTATATTTATTATGGGTTCGAAATGAACCCTTATTTCTCCCGGTCACGCTATTACTTGAGGACGGATGGAACAATCTCGCTAATTCCTATGAAAGAAAACTCAAGAAAAGACAGCAGGTTATAGCGAGGCCGAAGGCCGAGCCTACTACGCGAACGAAGGTGCGGGCATTCGCCAGTATCTCAATAAATATGTTATAGGCGGGCTAAGCCGTTTAAAGAAATCACATTCGCGCCTGTTACAGAGTAGTTGTAATGCCCAACATCCAAACCAAAAATATGAAATAAGGGATATTTATACGCATAAATAAAATTGTGGTGTCTGTTTGAAATGTCAAAACAAGTACAATTTGAAAAAAATTATATCGACTTCCATTCTATTCAGTTATCGGAGTGTTACTCAAAATCTAATACACCGAATTTGATGATATTTAAATGGAATCACACGGGAAGCACCAGCTTTCAAACAAAAAATAATTTTGAGAATCTGATCACCCAGTCCTAAGTTATGTCGTGACAAACATAAAAAAATACTGTCGAATTGAGTACCTCCTCCTTTTTGGAAATCAGTAGGTAACAGATTTTTACTCAATTAATATAAAAGTATCTACGACATGCTAACGACATGTATATCCAGAAAAACACTTTAAAAATGTTTGTCTGTATGTCTGCCTGTTTGTCAGTTTGTCTATTTGTTCGGGATAATTTCCGAAACGGCTGGACCGCTATTTACGGGGCTTGCACGGGCAAATAGCTAATGGTATAAGGATTTATTTAGGCTTCTTTATTTTACTGGCACCGTACCTCGAGCGAGAACCAGTCAGCTAATTATTAATTGACATAAAATTTTAAAATAAGTAAACCATGTCTAGCGTTTACGCCTAGATATGTCAGTTTCATATTGTTTTCATGTAATTATGTTATTGATTAGACTTAGAAAAGCTCATTATTGTGGGTCACGTGGAAGGAAAACGCAGTCGTGGAAGATCTCCCACCAGGTGGACTGACGTTGTCAAAGAGATAACAAAGGCAAATGCTGCTATGAGACAAGCCGAATGCCGCAATTCTTGGAGAAACATAGTCCAGAAGGCCATTCATGGTGGTCATGACCCTCAGTCATGAGGAATCGATCAAGAAGAGATGTTATGATGGCAACAGTTAGATCTGGATTAGTTACATTTAGAGGCAATTTCATGATTTTACTCGCCATATTCATAATTATAAAATATTTAAACATTAAACTATGTCCCTAGACACAATTTCATGTTAAAGAAATGTTTTCCTGTAGGTATATATAATATAATAATTTAATTTTCAAAGTAAAATGGAA
The DNA here is from genome assembly GCA_917880725.1 of Selenia dentaria. Classification (NCBI taxonomy): domain Eukaryota; kingdom Metazoa; phylum Arthropoda; class Insecta; order Lepidoptera; family Geometridae; genus Selenia; species Selenia dentaria. The sequence goes on along the minus strand of OU862888.1, from coordinate 29,569,475 downwards.
AATTTAGCGGGTTTAGTTATATAGAAATTTAAAGTATTGGATTCCATCGATGTAAGGGCCTTAAGTCAGTGCTAAAACAGCTGGACAAATCAAAATGAAATATGGATTTGTTCCCATTACGAAACAGAGCTTGACAACTAGTTGCCTATGGGAAAAAGTAAATTTAGTAGACAACTGATTTTCTACCAAATACTTTTAATTCTGTTAGATACGCTTGCTACTTTTTACCCAACATAAAAAAGAGAAGGTTATAATGTTCGATTGTATGTATTTTTTTTTGTGTATGTTCACCGATTTTTCCCATTTGTGGACCGATTCTTAAAATATTTTTTTCGTTTGGTAGAGTATACTTCCGAGGTGGTCTCATTTAAATTTCATCAAACTCGGTCAAGCAGTTTGGGCCATTCTTTTTATATAGATGTTTACAATGTTTCTACTTAGGTACTACAAATATTACATTTTATGGGTGGCAGAGTGTACAAATAGACACTTCAATTTTATTTATCTGTATAGATAAAAATGTTTATATTTATGTCTGCACTAGCGACTGCACGCGATTTCGATTGCATAATAGGCTCGGCCTTCAGCTTCGCCATAACTTCCCATCTTTTTTTGGGTTTTCTTTCGTAACAACGTTCTCCTGGCAATAAATTAAGATAACAAAAAAATAATTAGCGAGATCCGTTCTCAAGTAATAGAGTGACCAGGAGAAATAGAGAGTTCATTTTTATATAATTACTAACGACTGCCCGCGACCTCCTTGGCTTAGTTGGTTCGGCATTCGGCCTAGCCATAACCTACCATCTTTTCTCGCTTTTTTAATATACGTAAGAACCTTTTAAGAGGTATTAGAAAAGAAATGAAAAAAAGATGAATGAAATCGGTAAAGCAGTTCTCAAGTTATAGCGTGACCAAGAGAAATAAGGGTTCATTTTTATATTATAGATAGATTAAAATGCTTATATCCATGACTCTAATGGCCGGTCCCAATAATCTATCTATCGCCGGTTTACCTTACTAGAGATAGATATTTGACGCTATTTGTATGGACGTTATGTCAAATTTCTATCGGTAGTAAGCAAAACTGTGGTTAGATAGATTATTGGGATCCGTCCTAAGTCATACGAGTACTAAATTTATAATTAATTGTATATAGTATATTTTTTATTTTGGTAAATTGTTAATAATAGGGGTATTGGCCGATTGTCACAGATATTCATCAAAACGCTGTGCCGGGGCCCATTCAACATTTATATATTTTGCTACGCTTTCTTCATTTTGTATTGTTATTTTACTGTCCTGAGAATGATTGTTTTTTCATTTCAATTTCAACCATTCGAACTGCCTAAACAGACTTCTTTAGAGGCAGTTCTAACAATCCCCGCCCATTTATCGATATAGACAGAGTAGGTACTGTGGCCTGAGCACGAACATTTGCTACAGTGTAACGTTATCGTATCGTTGACGTATACAATACCAACTATCATTTATCTAGTACAACTGTGGCATAGATAACTCATAGTTTGTGCTGGTGTACGTCAACGGTACGATAACTTTACTCTTTAGCAAATGTCCGTGCTCGGGCCACTGGTGACGTGGTGACTCTGCCTGGTGGATAGCAAGGTTAATGAGTTGTCCTACGAAATGATATTGTAACTACATCTCTCACTATGATAGACTTGATATGAGTTTCAATCTTTCCGTGAGAGCTTTCAGTTTGTTTTGGTCAGTCTGTATGGATTTATCGATTATTATAACTTCGAAGTCTAATCTGGGTTTTATCTTACTAATCCTACTAATATTATAAAATGAAAGTTTAGATGGATGGATGGATGTTTGTTGCTCTTTCACGCTCAAATGGCTAGGCCAATTTTGATTAAACTTGGTAGGGATGTAGATGAGGCTTTGGATTGACACATAGGATACTTTCATCACCACCATCATGATCATCCAACACCACGCGGGTGAAACCGCGGATTGCAGCTAGTAGTTACATATATTTAACTTAGATTGCCTGGGAGAAATTGCTTATACAAAGCCGCCCATTGTGACACTATATTTGTGTTAAATAAATTTAAGTTCTAACATTGTAATGTGTTTTGTGTAATACTAAATCATTGAAATTTATAGAGGGAAAAATTCCATCCTCGGACGGGATTCGAACCCGCGTCTTCTGACTCTCCGTGTCAAACGCCAGACGGTTAGTCAAATAGAGAGTTAAAATTCGATGCTCGGACCCAAACCTCGGTGGCCTTGTTGGTCAATGGCGTTTGACACGGAGAGTCAGAAGACGCGGGTTCGAATCCCGTCCGAGGATGGAATTTTTCCCTCTATAAATTTCAATGTTTGAGATCGCTTAAGCAGGCGTTAGTGCTTTAAAAAGTAATACTATAAAAATTACAAGGGTTGCGATGTCAATACGAAAGTTCAAGTATTTCTAAATAATGCTTCTTTCGGTTGGATGGTACTGTTAAACTGTCCAATAGATGTCGCTCCGTCCCCGCAAGACGGTTAGTCAAATAGAGAGTTAAAATTCGATGCTCGGACCCAAACCTCGGTGGCCTTGTTGGTCAATGGCGTTTGACACGGAGAGTCAGAAGACGCGGGTTCGAATCCCGTCCGAGGATGGAATTTTTTCTCTCTATAAATTTCAATGTTTGAGATCGCTTAAGCAGGCGTTAGTGCTTTAAAAAAAGTAATACTATAATAATACTAAATCTTCTATATTATGAGCCATATTAAAAAGGGTGTACTCAGTTTTGCTTTTCGTATCTGTAAGTCGTTTTTCAGATTCCCAAATTAAAACTCCGTAACAAAGTTTCGAGTATCAAGAGATGTCTTGGAAATTGTTTTGTAAGTATAATAAATAAGGACAATGGGCATCTCTTTGTTCTAAGTAGAAACGAGATTGTAAACGAGCAGCTGGGTTATCTAATTAGGGCACTTCATAGAAGGGATTGCAGCTCACTTTGACGTATTGTGGTTATGTACTAGCAAGGACCATATACGCGTATATACTAATTAATCTATGGTACTAGTTATCTGGGTAACATAGGCCTCACTCATTAGTTACAGAAAGTATAGTTGTGTATTTGAGAGCTACGTTAGCTAAGTTAGTAGTGACCCTGCCATTGAGCGCGGGGTCCCATCCCAGGTTCGATTCCTGTTTGGGGCTAATATTTGGGTGGTGAGCAGATATGTTTGTTCTTGGGTCTTGAATATTGTGATGTGTTATTTTGTGTGTCCACGCATTCCGCGACACAGAATAGTAGTGCTAGGGTGACCGCATGCGAACGTTATTATTATTACTCCCAGAGCAACTACGGGACCACGTGAGCCCAGTGCGGCTTGTTGGCCAAACCAGTGACCTAACGTAAGTTTTCAGGTTTCCCGAATGCCTCCAACATAGACTTAGACTTTTGCATTAAGGCACCGACAAACGACCTATATTTTAACGTGCCCTCCGAAGCCGGAAACGCTCAGTGAATATGCAAAAAGCGGTCACCCATCCAAAGGCTGCTTAACTTATTTGATCAATAAACAAAAACAAAGGTTTCGCATCTCGGCGGGAAGGCGAATGTTTTGTAACTCTGCCACTCCGGATCAAAAAAGAGGATTTAACAAGTACAATTTGAAAAAAAAAATACTGACTTCCATTCTATTCAGTTATTGGAGTTTAACTTAAAAACTACTAAACCGAAATGATGAAATTAAAAAATAAAAACAGTCGAACTGAGAACCTTCTCCTTTTTGGAAGTCAGTAGATTATCGATTAAATAATTGAGGTAAATGGGTGTCTTTCTCATCTGAGTTGTGAGCTAAATGGGGACAGCTCCATCTTTGAGCCAAACCAGTCCGCGAACTGTACGAGTTTAACTGCAACTGGGGTAACTGCAATAATTGGGTAATATCACTTAACGGTAATATTACTCTTTACGATAGTGCACTAGATAATGTCAGTGTGCCATTTTAGTAAGGACGAAAATGGTCTATTTATGCCGTTTTGATGAGCGTTATCTAGCATTTTACATTTTAAGATTCTGTAAGTATAAGTTTGAACGTTTTTATTCTTCTTGTTTCCGATTAGAAGAGGAATGTGTGTTTAATAAAAGAACATATTAACATAATTAGACTGTTTTCATTAATTAGACACGTAGTTTGAGTTCTGTAATGTTTAATTTAAAATTAGTCTGAAAGGATATTTTAGTGATCAGAGTAGATTCGGAAGAATTTATGTCTTGACAAATAGCACACTGTGCGAATAGTCACTTGTCGTTTGTCTTACAAAAATAACTTTCGATAAAAATTAAAGTTAGTATATTTATAAAGTATACTTATAAAGTATATTCATAGAAAGTATATTAATACTTTCATTTTCATATCATAGTGGGTGATAGTAAAGTAACCCTGTTATTTACAGTCACAGTATTTATCTATGTTTACAGTCATTCTTCTTCTTCTTATGGGTTTTTTGACGTTATAAACACAGTCCTTTAATAACAAAATTTTAAGAATCGCGTCAGTGACCTTTCCCCATTGAACACAAACCAAAGTCAATACTACGAGTGTACTGTAATCAGTTCAAAGAATTCCGTCCCATAATCTGAGATGATAAACAGGAAGAAGGCGGTTCCTTCCGGTTCTGAGTGGTTATGCGTCAGCTGTCACCGTGACGTGACGCTCGGGGCACGTGCGTATACCTAAATGTCAACGGCTTGCTTTTACACCGAAGTGAGCATTCATAATTTTTACTCGGTTTGATAATGTTGCATTGAATATGAAATCAGATAACTTCAAGCTTGCTTCTTACGTAACGTTACGAACAAAATTAACTATAAAGTTTTAATTATGTGATTTTTTAAGTTCTAACGCCTGCTTAATAATAAACTTTGTCTCCTTACGACGGTTAAAGCAGCTAGAGAAATAAATTGAATTATCGGATTGGTGGAGTAGCGGTAATGACGTCTGACACGGTTAGACAGACGTCAGTTTGAATCAGAGTCAGAGATTTTTTTCTTTTGCTCTTTTAACATCTTTTTTACTTTGACTTTAAAATATCAAAAAAGGTATTTAAAAAGTACATAACTAAGGTACCTATGGAATCTCTATCATATAGCTACCTACGGTATGCTATGCCCGAAAAGTATTTCTAAAATAACATCCGTTTCAGAAATACTTTTTGAGCATATGCAAAAGCTTTCCAATCGACGGCTACAATCAAATATCGCTGATGACATTTAAAAAGGATCAACTTAGAGCATGTATATCACCAATGATAGATACCTACTACCTGTGAGAGCGATTTATACTCGTCAAAATTAAATATTCCGTTCAAAATTGGCGGGATAAAAGGTGCTGGAAAACAAGCAAATAAGTGGGCGTGTACTTCGAACCTTCTAATTTAAAAAAAATCGGTGATAAAGATATTGATAAGTCGAGGAATTTTCCTTTATTTTAAGAATCTTTTCTCGTATAAAAAATGTATCATGAATAAAACATATAAATTGGATATGCTAAGGAATATACAATACACATTTGTTTTATTCACAGAGAAACCCATTTCCCCCATATCATAGTAGTGATATCTATATATACTCGTATATGTATATATAAAATTAACCCCTATATCTCTTGGTTATGCTATAACTTGAGAACGAATGGATTAATCTCACTAATTCTTTTTTTGATGCGTTAATTATTGTCTTGAGAAGGTTTCTATGAAAGATAAACCAAGAAAAGATCGGAGGTTATCACGGAGCCAAATGCGGAGCCTACTACGTGAACAATGTCACAGGCAGTCGCTATTACTTAATATATATACTGTATACACACACAGGTATTAATTTAGCTATTATCAGACCTCAATAAAACGTAAAACCTTTTCCTCTCGGTAAGGTGGACTGGACACTAATGGGGGATCCCAATAATCTATCTATCCACAGTTTACCTCTCTAGTAAGGTAAACCGGCGATAGATAGATTATTGGGACCGGCCGTTAATATGCTTGTTTAATCTTTCCTATACCGTGATAATTGAAATAAAAGAATTATGAATAAAACTGACGTATATTTACGTCTCTGGGACGCAAAGGGTTAAGGCGAAATGAGTCCCAAATTTCATGATTCGACTTCGCGAAAACTGTGTTTTTCGACGCTTAAACCTAATAACCGAAGTACGAAAAAAAACGGAGTGTTAATTGAATATACGTCCTTATGAAGTATGGGAGCCAATACACGATTGAGCAAACTTGGCTCGATAGAAAAAAATCAGCAACATTCCCTAAATTTTGCAATTTTTCTTACGTGCTTCGTGGGAAAAAGCATCTTTATTCAACTATGGGTAAATATATATCAATTGATGTATCATATTCGAATTTCCAATGAAATTTACTAGTGAACTATGGACTCTTTTATCATTAAAATTTAATTACTTGATTATACGGAATAAATATAAAAAGTATTAGCACGTATTTAATTGAATTTTCGCATTACATCGTCCAATCTGATAAGCAATTCTCAACCTTATGTAAAGCATTGAACATTGTTTTAAAATTAGGATTGGACCGCGCCTTAAAGGTAAGTAGGTACATTTTACCATCTAGACTACTTTATTGATATTTCATGTATAAAGATCTATGATTCCATGTATGCTCTACTCTACCGTCTCTAGTTTCTTTGCCTATATCGTGACTTAAATTAGACATGAACCTTTTCCGTCACGTATTCCGAACGTTTCGGTGTAAACGTAGAAACCTACGCAAAGAAATCCGAAGCAAAGAGTCTTGTAATGGATTCGGGTCAAGTACACACTGCGTGCACATCACGCCTCGGCAGCTTCTTTGCAAAGGTACACAAACCTACTTACTTCAATTTCTTAGACTATGTAAAGGAGTTATTAAGTACGAGTTTTTAAAATATTATCAATCATACTTTCTGTTTCAATTCATTCGTACGTAAGTATATATGTTTTTCTATTTCTTAGAAGTAAAATATCTAGAAATTCTTCCTTAGAGATCCTTACAACATATTAGGTTTAAGCCAGTCTGTCGATAGTTTTTACAAGTAGGAATTATAATTTCCTTGATCACTTCTCTACATTCTCGTTGATAAGAAAATACAGTAAAAACTTAGGGGATAAGTTAATATAATTTTATAGAACATTCAATCCCACTTCAGCCTTACTTCTTTAGTATTCTGACTATCGCAATTCATGCTCAGTAGAGTTAATAAAGAGTGCACTAGATATTTATGTCTTAGGTCTTAAAATGGTTAAAAATTGGTCGGTTGGTCACATGAAATGGTTTCTTTGTTCTTGAACGATTAAGACTTTCACGATCCACTCGAAATGTTATAAAAATATATCTAGTCTTAACGTGAAAGAAAAACAAATTTTTTATTCTTTGGGTCTTTCATTTATATATTAGCGCATAAAAAAACTTCAAAGCAAATAAATGCCTTAACTGTAAGAAAATGATAATGAAGAAAAAATTTCTTAATGACAGAATAAAGAAAGAAACTTGTCATATAACCGAAAAAATATTTAAGAATTTTGGACGTAAGAATATTTACTAATAAAGCAAGAATCACTTAGTTTATTAAACACAAGATTACTTTATTTTACAATATGTTATGAGAATTTTAGAGCGATGTGAACAGAATTTTAGTGTAAAACATATATTTGCTTTACTCTTACGCGTCCGTCGATATTAGTTTCATTCATAAATCTAATTGTTCCAAACGTAAACAGTATGCCGAGTCATTAATGTACCAAAATATTGTTACGCTTATGAAATATTCATAAATCACTAACTATAGCAAATAAACATAATATGAAAAAAATCCTTTTTGCCTCTGTGTGATTAGTTACATTTCCACAATTCACTGATAGTTTAAAAATATATATAAACCGACCAATTGCGAGTCAGACTCGCGCATGAAGGGTACCGTTCCATTATCTTTAAATCTCCCATACAATAAACATGATTGTTCTTTCCGTTTTTTTTTTAGATGTCGCGGACCCTTCGTGCGCGAGTCTGACTCGTACTTGGCCGGATTTTTAGTATTTTTTGCGGCAACAGGAACACATCATCTATGAAAATTTCAGCTGTCCTACTATCACGGTTCATGAGATACAGCCTGGTGACAGTCGGACAGACAGACAGACGGACGGAAAGTGGATTCCGACTTTACCCTTTCGGAACGGAACCCTAAAAAGGACATCCATGAATGTCATGTTAAAATAACCATTGATCTTCTCAAGCTGCAGAGGCTAATCTAATATAACTATTCACCTTATTGTCGTGCTCGGAGACTTCTAGGCGTCAGGTATAAAAATAGTATAAAAAGTTTGTTTAAAGTTAAGCAACTTTAAACAAACTCTTTATATTGACTGTGATAGAGATATGTCTATAATAAAAAATGTGTCTGAGCGCGATAGTTACGTAGTAAAAAATATATGTCCATCTGATTGAAAACAAAAATGACCGAAAGAACAATTATTCACCAAAAAATTTACTGACTTCAGACTTCTGACACTAAGAAGTGTAAAATAACTTGTTGAAGTCGGTGCCTTTATAGTTCAAAAGTACCTATTATCACAACATTGTGTGCATGGAACCGAGTTCGGCAAGTTTAGTTATATCACACTTTTAGGTGTTGAAGTGGTTCTATTTTATACAAAAAAAAAAAATTCAATCTTTTTAGTGACTCTTTTTACTTACGGGCTTGATTGTCATTCACCGTCAATAAAGATATCATCAAGATAGGCGAAACACTTTTCAGTTATTGGAGTGTAACTCAAAACCGCTTGACCGAGTTTGATGAAATTCAAAATGGACTAATGGACTACCTAGGAAGTATTTACTACAAAACAAAAAAAGCATTATCAAAATCTGACAAGTCCGAAAGCAGTTATGCCAGGTCATACATAAAAAAAATATACGCGTCGACTAAAGAACCTTCTCCTTTTTGGAAGTCGGTTGATAAAAACTAAAGTCACTGTATATACCTACATATTAACTTATTTTTTTTACCGTGAGGGAATGTAGTATTAGATAGAGTATTCCTACTGCCACGCTATCGGGATGCCATGTACAAGTCCACTTATAGAGAATACGAGCTGCTCTCCGCGGTTTCACTCGCGCGGTGATGGATGATGATGATGATAATTAATTTTTTTTATAAGTAAATTGGCTTGCGTTTGACTACCATCACGCCTGATGTTAAGCGATGATGCGGTCTACGTTGGAGCACGCTTGCCTAGAAGGAACCGTGATTTGAAGACACCCATATTGTAACCTTCGGGGAACACCCATTCCGGCAGCGAATTCCACAGACTAGCAGTTCGCATAATAAATGTGGAATCAAAGCGCTTCGTACGGGTATTTGAGTTATTTTTTTTGTTTATACTCAGGGTGAATGTAGCTTTCCAATGGTGAAATAATTTTTGAAATCTGTCCAGTACTTTTTGAGCCAATTCGTTACAAACATACTTAGATACAAATCTTTCCTCTTTATAATATTAGTATAGATAAATAAATAAAAGCATCACAACAACTAAGACCCGACAACAAACATCTCTACTAATCACACAAATATTTGATCCATTCAGAAATCGAACCAGGGACTTTGCGCTTCGCAGGCAGAGTTAATAAGTCATATCAACTGAGCTTACGGAGAAGTCAATGTCTTACAGCACTTAAACTAATTTTACCCATAAGCACAGCGTCTACACCTTTAAAAGCTTATCTATAACCGCCCATATAAGTTGTCCCTGAGATAAACATGTTCTGCAAAGTGGTCCCTTTGAGAAGTACCTAATCTTAATGCGAAAATAACTACTTTCGAAATAGATATCGCATTAAACGCCCTGTTTGAACATTTCAGAAATTGCATTAAGAAAGTGAAGATTTAAAATTGTTATCTGTAACTTTCTGCAAATTTCTGAAAACTTTTCAGATATTGGAGTGTACTGTGTAACTAAAAAACCGCTTGACCGAAATTGATAAAATTATATAATACTCTGTTTTAAACTATCACGGTCGTTCACTAAAGTTATATGATTATTAACGAGATATTTACCGTGGTAAGGTTGTGGAATGAGCTCCCGATATTTCGGCGCAGTTACATGCACCATGTTAACGGGAAGGTGAGCAGAACCGTTTGGTAAAAAAAAACTCACCTTTTTAAGTCATCATCATCATCATCTCAGCCGTAGGACGTCCACTGCTGAACATATGCCTCTCCCATGATTTTCCAAAAGGACTGGTTGGAAGCGGCCTGCATCCAACGTCGTCCTGCGACCTTCCTCAGGTCGTCTGTCCACCGTGTCGGTGAACGACCTACTTACCTTACCTTTACTCTACCTACGCTTGCCGGTCCGTGGTCTCCACTCCAGAACCTTTCGGCCCCATCGGCCATCTGTTCTGCGTGCTATGTACCCTGCCCACTGCCACTTCAACTGGCTAATCTTCTAGGCTATGTCGGTGACTTTCGTTCTTCTACGGATCTCCTCATTTCTGATTCGATCACGTAGAGAAACCCCTCTCCATAGCTCGTTGTGCGACTTTGAGCTTTTCTATGAGGCCCATAGTAAGAGACCACGTTTCAGTGCCATAAGTCATCACTGGTAACACACATTGGTCAAAGACTCTTGTCTTGAGGCACTGAGGTATTTTTGACGAGAAGACTTCGCGAAGTTTCCGGAACGCTGCCCAGCCGAGTTGGATTCGACGATTGACCTCTTTCTCGAAGTTGGACCTGCCTAGTTTGACTGTCTGTCCCAGGTAGATGTACTCGTCAACAACTTCGAGAACTGAGTTCCCAACTGATATTGGGGTAGGTACAACATGGGCATTAGACATAATTTTCGTCTTATCCATGTTCATCTTAAGACCTACCCGTTGGGAAACTCGATGGAGGCCTTCGAGCATTGTACTGAGGTCTTCCATGGATTCTGCCATGACTACAATATCGTCGGCAAATCGAAGGTGAGTGATGTATTCGCCGTTAATATTGATGCCAAGTTCTTGCCATTCCAGAAGCTTGAAGGCGTCTTCCAATGTAGCGGTGAACAGTTTCGGAGATATAACATCTCCCTGTCTCACGCCTCTTTGCAATGGAATTGCCTTCGAACTCTGCTCCTGTACTCGGACTGACATGTAGGCGTTTTTGTACAAACACTTCAGCACTTCAATATACCGATAGTCAATACGGCACCGCTGGAGAGACTCAAGCGCTGCCCACGTCTCGATCGAATCAAAGGCTTTCTCATAGTCCACAAACGCTAGACAAAGAGGCAAGTTATACTCTTCGGTCTTCTGTATAACTTGCCGTAGCGTGTGGATGTGGTCTATGGTACTATAGCCTTTTCGAAAACCGGCTTGTTCCGGAGTCTGGAATTCATCAAACCTGCGACTGAGACGGTTCGTTATGACCTTCGAAAACACCTTATAAACATGGCTCAAAAGCGAGATGGATCTGTAATTTTTAAGTAAAGTGTTGTCACCTTTCTTGAAGAACAGCACCACCACGCTTTTGTTCCATGCTTCTGGCGTTGAACCTTCGAGTAAGACGGTATTAAAGAGCTTCTGAAGGACTTTAAGTACCGGTGTTCCACCCGCTCTCAGAAGCTCAGATATGATACCGTCGTCACCAGGCGCCTTGTTGTTCTTAAGCTGTTTCAAGGCCATTCTAATCTCGTACAGGCTGATGTCCGGGATATCTTCGGTATAATGTCGGGTCAGCTTGGCTCTTGGGTCTTTGACCGAGCTGCTAACAGGTTTAGCGACCGAGGTGTATAACTGTCCGTAGAAACTCTCGACCTCTCCTAACACTTCCGCTTTGGTCGACGCTACACTGCCGTCTCCTCTCTTCAGCTTCTTCAACTGGCTTTGCCCAATAGACATGTCTCTTGCAAACACTTTGGAGCCTTTTTTCCGCTCTATCGTCTCTTTAATACGGTTTGTATTATAGATCCGGATGTCGTGTCGCAAGGACTTCCATATTCGTCTATTGAGCAGCCTTTATGCTTCAGCATCATTCGAAGACTGCAGTTTCAATGAGCGTCGTTCAGCCATGAGGTTGAGGGTATCGTTGGAGAGTTTCTGTGGCCTATCTGTACGGTGGGGTTTAAAGTACTTGGAACCCACTGTATGGATAGTTTCTACTAACCTGTTATTGATCTCGTCCACTGAAGCGATGTTCTCAAGGCACCTTTTTAAGTGACCCTTGGTAATCTAGTCATTCACCGTCAATTATGATATCATCAAATCATCAAAATAGGCGAAACACTTTTCAGTTATTGCAGTGTAACTCAAAAACCGCTTTACCGAATTTGATGAAGTTTAAATAGGAACCTCAGGAGCATACTCTTTCAAATAAAATAAGAATTTTGAGAATCGGTCCACAAATGGGGGAGAAATCGGTGAGCATGCACAAAAAAGACATACAATCGGACATAGAATATCCTCCATTTTTAAATCGGTTAAAAAGGAATTGCTTACCATGCATTATGTTGTCCCTGATGATCTGCACATGGTTGTCCCTATCAGGCCTGGTGTGTTCGTGCCAGAAGCCGACGACATGTCCGAGTTCATGGACAACTATTCCGAACTTGTCGCAGTTCTTCCCGATGGATATAGCTTGGGCACCACCACCGCGCTTGCCAACGAAGGAACAGCACCTACAAGAACAAAACTATAAATTATCTTGATTTTGGCACATATTAAACTAGTACGTACAACTGAAATACTCGCGACAGGAGTTGAATACGTCGACCCTGTTTGCGAGCTTATCAGATGCTAAAGAATAAACTTCGTATGTAAATTAACGTGATTTATAAACAATCAAAAAAAAAAACTTTATAAACAGCAATTTATATATAATGGCAATTTATATATATTTCACGTAATCCCTAAAAATAAATATAAGTTTTCAGGCCTTCTAGTTAAGCCGTGAGCAAACTTCGCAACTCTCGGATTAAGTAGATGTCTATCGAAAGGGGATTTCATTTGGTAAGTAGCTATCCCAAAGTATACAAATACATACTTAGGATTAACGCTGTAAAAATAGATTAATATCACATCATGTCTGTGGGTAGATCGTGATCTGAATCAATTTTGAGAGTAATATTACTATTTGAAATATCTTAAGTTAGTATCTTTTAAGTTGTTACTAAATTGTTGAAGTCAAGATATCTCGAGAAGTTCAGCAGCTGATCAGCTATGGTTTTGAATCATACCTACGAAGTGGTAAAACTAGGTATAGGATAAAGCCGGTCATCCACCGCCAACTAAACTAAGTTAGTTTAACTAAGCTCACATAGTTGAGAGTATAAACTGTTTTACGTAGCTTAGCAGATTTGTGGTGGACACACAATGTATTGTAGGAAAAACTGGCTTAACTATGCTAAAGCTAAACTAAACTAACTTAGTTTAGTTGGTGGTGGACAATCGGCTTAAAACTTGTCAAACTATTCGATACATAGTTTTGTCTCCATACGATTAAGTATCAGATATCTCGAAGACGCAGCCATACAGTGTCCGCTGACTAAATACAAACGTAAACAATAAAAACTAAGTTTAAACATTTGTTTAAACTTAGTTTTTATTGTTTACGTTTGTATTTAGTCAAGACTAAAACGACAAAATCATCGTTTCCTTTTCATCATGCCACTATTACGAACTGCCTGATGATGCTTGCCCATGACATCATTCCAAGATGATGATTTCTTTATTTATACGCATAAACTCTTCAATTGTTCTGATTCGCAATTCCGCCGTAATGAGTTCAGATGACAGCACACCGGACATGCATATTGCTCAACGAATGAGTATTAAATTGTCTGACCTCTGTCTACATGCTGATTGTAGATTACCTTACATAGCTAAGATATTACTTACAGCTTAATTTCTAATTTCTAGTTTTTTTTCTACATCCACATAAGGTCATCAGGTCCCAAACTAGGTAGAGCCTGTACTGTGATACACACAGAGACAAAGGTCACACATACAAATTCATGCACACAAATGTTTGACCTGTCCGGGGATCGAGCCCTCGACCAGCGGCTCAGAAGACAGAGATCTACCAACGTCGCCCACCTGCTATTTTTTTGATGTAGTATTTTATGATACGCTTTTGGAAAATTACTAGTCCACGGGAGGATTTTTCCAAAATAAAATAGACTTCACAATTTAATACTAATTAATTAAATACGTCAATTGAAGTATTATGTAGATTATAATTCTTAGAACTTGGCAGAGAGCTGCTCACGGGAGTTTTAGAAGGTCTGAACCTCAAATTCATTACCTTCGTGGTGGAAGATAAATACTCAGCATTTTCCCTCCCACAGAAAAAAAGGTTCATAATATGGGTCGATTGTTGAGCGGCCTTTTCAAGAGTTCTTGTTATGTCCATGCTATAAGATTACATAGACATCTTTTTGCTAGTCATATAGCTGTAGTTTATAGGACTATTTAATTGAAAGTAGTGTTTCCTGGAAACATTCAAGGCTAAGGCCTGAATCCTAGAAGTATTCTCAGAAGTAAATCGCAACGCAAAGAAATAAGTGCAGATCTAAGAAAGTTTTGTATGCCATTTACTGTCAAATCTCCACTCGAGTCGAGATTCAGAACTGAGACTTTTTGAATGGCGAGCCTGAGTGGCTTGGAACATTTAACGGTGAGATCGTATTTCGCGGTAATAGATTATTTAAATATTTTTATATAATCTCATTCGGTAATATTCTAATTATGAAATGAAATACAGACTTTTATTGGCATATTTTATTTACATACTTCTTTAAGAAAATTAAATTAAAGCATTATTCTACTAATAAAACAATGCTTTATAATATTTTTTTAATTATTAAAGTAAAATGTGTCCCGGACCAAGGAGGTTTCAATTAAATTTAAGTACACGTTATCTGTGGTGAGCGCGCTGCCCGTGCAACGCGCTGGTTCCGAACCAATAGACCAATAACAGACTTTTTCCACTGATATTGGCAAAATTGTGGTTACGCCGCACAAGCCATACAAACAAGAAGAAGAAGACTTTTTCCATTTTGGCACTATTTTGTACATACGAATTTGAGTAATATTTTGTTGGATAAAACTTTAGTAACAAAAATGTCATGAGATTAAATAAAGTAGTGTAGGTATGCAACTGCATATAATTAGGTATTAAAACACTAGTGTAATCTTATTTTGAAACTACACTATAATAATACTACTCTAATAATGAATAAATAATATTGTATCGTCATATCGTATTTTTCAAATCTTGCCGCTCAATCGTTTCAACCATTAGACTGT
The DNA here is from genome assembly GCA_917880725.1 of Selenia dentaria. Classification (NCBI taxonomy): domain Eukaryota; kingdom Metazoa; phylum Arthropoda; class Insecta; order Lepidoptera; family Geometridae; genus Selenia; species Selenia dentaria. The sequence continues at coordinate 29,554,165 of OU862888.1, read as the reverse complement.
GTCACCGAAAGGCAATGGCCAATTACAAGCGCAGTAAAGAGCTGCGCCAACAGGCTTGTAACAATCTAACACAATCAACTAAAACATCCGCGCCGTGCGAAAAACTACCTCATCACTAGCACAGCGCCATTCAAGTTCTAACTGCGAAAACCCACAAGTGCTCTGACAATAATATTAACATTTACCAAAAAAGAACCACGTAGTGTGCCGTGTACGAAGGATTATATTGTTCTCCATCAGTGCAAGGACGTCCTGATTTCATCAGCGAGGAAAATCGAGGTAAGCCTGTTCATATTGTTTTTGGTATGCCTAGTACGAGATTTTCAGTCTAATTAAAAACGTTTGGGAATACCTCCCATCCCCTGAAGCCCCTTCTTGCTTCATTTTATGGTGCCGAAACCAGGGAATAAGTTTCTTAATCACATATAATCGTAATTTGCAAAAAACATTTTATGTGAACTTTGCAAATCTCATGATAATGGCGGTCGCCATATCGAAACTGCATTCCAAACAAACTTCATCGAATTGCATCTCGTAAACTATTGAATATTTTCCTATCGTATGTGAACAACAAATTAGTAACAAGTACATAGATCTTATTGGAATACATATTTCTTCATCTGGGCTGCGCAGTCGCATAATTCGAGTGCCTAAATTAAATAGTTTTATTGTCAGATTCAAATTCAGAATTGTTGATTCGGACGATTTAGTACATGTAAATTATCGTTTTATTTTGTTCAGTACATGTATTAAAGCGTTAAATTTATACGTTACAACAATTAAGCTAGTATTAAGTGATACCTAGCTATTCGCAGTCGCATAATTAGAGTGCCTAAATTAAATAGTTTTGTTGTCAGATTCAAATTCAGAATTGTTGATTCGGACGATTTAGTACATGTAAATTATCGTTTTATTTTGTTCAGTACATGTATTAAAGCGTTAAATTTATACGTTACAACAATTAAGCTAGTATTAAGTGATACCTAGCTATTCGAAGTCGCATAATATTCGCAGATATTCGTAAATTCAAATCGTAATCATAGATAGTACCGATTCATCTACCATATTTTATTCAATCGTAACCGTAAATAAGTAGGTAGGTTGAACTTGAACAAAATTAGCACGAACTGCAGTACGTAAACAGAACATTTTTCTTATACGATTAGTGATGTTTATTGGATAAGATATTTTTGTTTATAATTTTCTTCGAATAATATTTTATTTTATTATCGTTTCGAATACTTTGCATTGTTAACATGGCTTTGTCTCGATCATTATCTAAAGATACCAGTAACCTTTCGCCTACGGATTTGCCCGTTTTACGACGTAAACGCACTATTGCTTTTAATAGGTTGCGGAAAGTGTTGGAAGTTGCCATAGCTGCTAAAACGGATTCTTCTCGTTTAGGAGAATTTCTCGTCTACTACTCTTCGATACAAAAACACGTAGATTATTTCGAGCATGCTCATATAGACATTCTGAGCGTTGTGACCGATGAGGAAGCTGAGAAGGAAGACATATTTCGGTCTGAATTTGATAAAGTATATTATCAAGTGCTTACTATTCATCACGCGCTAGTATCCCCACCTACTTCTGCTACGTCCACTATGCAATCGAAATCTGCTGTTAAGCTGCCGAAGTTAGATCTTCCTAAATTCTCGGGCAATATAAAAGAGTGGTCAATGTTCTTTGATGCGTTCAATTCGCTCATTCATTTGAATGAATCTCTTTCGGACTCGGACCGAATGCAATACCTTCGGGCGAGTTTATTCGGGGACGCATTAGGGCTCATACGTACGTTTCCTATTCAAGGCGCATACTACCAAGAAGCATACCAAACGCTAATCAATCGTTATCGTGACAAACGCGAACTTGCATTTACATGTTGGCGCGAAATGCTAAACATTACACTGAAAGTAAACTCACCGACCGAGTTCAGACGTGTGTTAGATCTTTTTAACGAAAACCTGCTTATTCTAAAGGGTCTTAAGCTACCGACTGACCAATGGGACTTTGTACTGTGCTATCATTTATTATCGAAGTTAGACTCCAAGACGCGTTGTGCTTTCGAAAAGGACCACCCGTCTTCGGAACTACCTAGCTACACCGCTCTCAAGGAATTTCTTGAATCGCAATGTGAAGCGCTCGTTCGAGATACCCACTTCTCAGGTAATCGTGATACTCAACCGTCTACTACTACCAGTAGTAGTATCAAAAATGTTGTCAAGTCAACCAACAACAGTTACAACAAGAAAATTACGTCTTCGTTGTTATCTGATTCAGAAAAAACTACAGTTCAACCGGAACAATCGAAATTGACTCCGACTGCTAGTGCGACAACTGCTGCGCCGGGAACAACTTCTAACAAGTGTCCTTTCTGTTCAGAGCTTCATTCGATTGCTCATTGCAAATCATTTGCTACAAAAACAGTTCAAGAACGACATGACTTCGCGAAACAAAATCGTTGGTGTTTTAACTGCCTAAAACCCTCTCACATTATTCGGGACTGTCGTTCAGTTTTTACCTGTTTGAGATGTCGCCAGAAACATCACACGCTCCTTCATCAAGATAGTAACGCGAATTCTTCTGAAAGAAAGGATCCGGCATGTGCACCCGTGCGTGCATTGACAAATATAGGTGAAAACTCTGTAGTTCTTCTATCTACTGCCGTTATACAAATTCGTGATACGTCGGGCTGTTACCAGTCATTCCGTGCCATCATCGACACTGGTAGCCAAGCTCATTTCATTTCAGAGCGTGCAGTTAATCAACTAGGACTTGACAAACATGTGACCTCACGCCAAGTTCGTGGTGTAGGGCAATCGTCAGCTTCCATTTCTGGAACTGTTCAACTTCAGATAGGTATTAACGGTCAAGAGGCGTTCAGCCTGGATGCATTGACAATACCTAACATTTGCGGAAATATGCCGAGTGTAAAGCTTAACAAATCGTCTTGGCTTCATATTCGTGGTCTCAATTTCGCTGATCCGGATTGGGACAAACCGGCTCCGATCGATGTTCTTCTTGGTGCGGAGATTTTCCCCTCTCTAATTCTACCTGGAAGTGTGAGTGGAGGACCGAAGCAACCTACTGCGTTGAATTCTGTGTTCGGCTGGCTTCTTATGGGAAGTGTTGGCGATAACCAAGCAGATGACAACATTAACTCGTTCTTCGTATCGGATGACCAACTTTTTCAGGAAGTCAAGAAGTTCTGGGAGTTAGATAACCTTCCAGACGCTACAATGCTGACAGCGGCAGATCAGAGATGCGAGCAAATCTATCGTGATACGACAACTCGGGACAACAACGGGAGATATTGTGTAGCCTTGCCATTCAAAGACGATGTTTTACCTTTATTTCCAGGTTCTAGAGAGTCGGCTCTTCGTCGTTTTCATTCCTTGGAACGCAAACTTTCCTCAGATTCGGTTGTTCAACAACAATATTCTGGTTTCATGGCCGAATACCTTCAGTTGGGTCACATGAGCCTTGTGCCCACTAACGAAGTGTGTCAAGGAAAGTATTACATTCCGCATCACTGTGTCCTTCGACCTGACAGTGTTAGTACGAAGCTGCGCGTTGTCTTCGACGCATCAAATCGTGACGCTATTGCTGGCGTATCGTTGAACGAAACTTTACTTACCGGTCCAAAGTTACAGGCTAACATTTTGGAAATTCTTTTGAGGTTTCGTGTTCATTCGGTAGTGTTTTCTGCTGACGTGTGCAAAATGTACCGTCAAATGCTCATAAAATATGAGCATCGTGATTATCAAAGAATCTTTTGGAGATTTCATCCATCTCAACCGATCGTAGAATATCGACTGAATACCGTTACTTACGGTGTTTCATCCGCTCCATTTTTGGCTTGTCGTACAATCAAACAAATCGCAGACGACGAAGGTGGTGATTTACTTCTCGGTAAAGCTATCTTAACGCAAGATGTGTTCGTTGACGATGTCGTGACTGGGAGTTCAGACCTTGAGCAAGCCATGCGCATGAAAACCGAGCTTATCGAAATTTTGAAACGCGGTGGCATGGAGCTACGCAAATGGGCAAGCAATGTCCCGTCACTGCTCGAAGATCTGCCTTCGGAGCACTGTCTCACTGAGAATGTTTCGATGGAAGTAGAGAAGTCTGATATTCTGAAAATTCTAGGGTTGAAATGGGAACCTCGTTCCGATCATTTTCTCTTCGAAGTTAAACCTCTGGATCGCGTTTGTACCAAGCGTAATATTCTAAGCGAACTCGCTAGAATTTACGACCCTATCGGTTTTTTGTCACCTCTAACTTTCTTCGCGAAGTATCTTGTACAGCGGCTGTGGGTCCTGGGTGTAGCGTGGGATGAGGATCCTCCGGAAGAGATAAAGGTGCAGTGGAGTCGTTATATCGAAGAACTTCCCTTGATTCAAAACCTAAAAATACCGAGACACCTTACTCCATCTCAAATCAAATCGTGTGAGCTCCATGGGTTCGCAGATAGTAGCATGCGTGGATTTGGAGCTGTTGTGTATCTTCGTGTCCGTGACCTTCATGACAACATCAAGGTTTTCTTTGTTATGTCAAAAGCAAGAGTTGCCCCTATCAAGGTGGTTTCTCTCCCAAGACTTGAGCTATGTGCTGCTGTACTTGCGGCAGACTTACTCAAATTTGTGAAGGAGATTTACCAATCCCTTCTTCCCATTTCAGACGTTTTTGCGTGGTCAGACTCGACTGTCACGCTCGCGTGGATCCGGTCGCCTTCCGTTCGATGGAAGACGTTCGTAGCAAATCGAGTTAGCCATATTCAAGATGCGATTCCTGGCGCGCGCTGGTTAAAAGTTCCTACGGCTGAGAATCCTGGAGACGTTCCTTCGAGAGGACAAACACCAGCTGAGCTTGTCAACAATTCGTTATGGTGGGCGGGGCCTAGTTGGCTCTCTGATGACGTTCAGTCTTGGCCTTGCTCAACTTCAGATCCTTCAAAGGAAGAACTTTGTGCTGAAGAAAAGGTACAAGTTCTCCTTTCAAGTGATGATACCTCGCATCCGATCGATGATTTGCTCATACGGTTTTCTTCTGTTCGTAAAATTCAACGTATCATCGGCTTGTGTCTTCGTTTCAGTCACAATTTGCGTTGTAAACTTAATCGCCGTTCTGAGCCTTTCCTGAATCGTGCAGAACTTCATGACGCGCTGTTGGTCATTGTAAAACACACTCAGTTTCTTCACTTTCAGGAAGATATCAATCGTTTGAAAGAACGCAAAGTTCTTTCAAAACCAATGCGAAAGCTCAATCCGTTCATCGACAACTTGGGGATTCTCAGAGTAGGAGGTAGACTTTCGAGATCCGGTTTGGAATATACTCAAAAGCACCCTGCTTTGCTCCCTAGACAGGCTCCGTTGACATATATGATTATCGACGCATTTCATCGTGAAAATTGTCACCCTGGAATCAATACGCTACACTACTTAGTTAGCCAACAATTTTGGGTTTTATCGGCAAAACGTGCTATTCGACATCAAGTTTCGAAATGTCTGAGGTGTTTCAAAACACACCCTATCCCTCTCGAACCTTTTATGAGTGATCTACCGGCGGTTCGTGTCAATCAAGTTAAGCCTTTCAGTATCGTAGGCGTAGATTATGCAGGAGCGTTCCGAGTTAAGTCAGGCAAACATCGTGGTGCTAAGATAAGCAAGGTTTACCTCGTTTTATTTGTATGCCTCAGCACTAAATGTGTTTTTCTGGACGTAGCGACGGATTTGACGAGTGAGGCTTTCATTGCTGCTCTGCGACGCTTCGTGGGTCGTAGAGGCCGAGTTAGTGTCATTTACTCTGACCGCGGAACGAATTTCGTTGGGGCTCAACGAGAACTCTCGTCATATATGCAAGATGCTGCTCGTAGTGAAGGAATAGCGTTCAGAATGAATCCTCCTTCCAGCCCCCATTGGGGAGGGGTGTGGGAAATACAAGTAAAAGCAACAAAATCACTTCTTTATCGTGTTGTTGGCAACCAATCGTTGACGTTAGAAGAACTCTTCACGTTATTCGTTCAAATAGAATCTGTTTTAAATTCGAGACCACTTTACCCGTTAAGCTCAGATCCTAATGACTTCGCGGTGCTTACTCCTGGTCATTTCTTAACGTTAGAGCCCTTAACGACTGTACCCGATGAAGATCTTACTTCGGTCAATATAACGCGTCTCAAACGATGGCAACTCATCCAACGCTTTCAACAAGACTTTTGGAAGCGGTGGAAAAATGAATATCTTCAATCGTTAACTCAACGTGCAAAGTGGACGAAACATTCAAAACCATTGGATGTTGGGTCCGTGGTTATAATTAAATCAGAAACACCTCCATTGCAGTGGCCTATCGCCCGCGTAGAACGCTTACATGCTGGCCCGGATGGAGTGATACGTGTCGCTACCTTGCGTCTGCCAAATGGGTCTTTCCTAACGCGTCCATTGGTAAAGATCTGCCCTTTGCCTAATCAAACCGACTAAATCGCGAAAGACCTATTTCTCTAGTTATAAGTTACGTAAAATCAACTAGCTATAGTTTATTATTACTTAAATTTCACCGTTGTTCACATACGTAGGAAGCAATCTCGCTTTATAATCGTCTATTCACGACTTGGGCATAGTTTTTACGCCTTCTGCATTTGTTATCATGTCCAAGTGTAAAGCCATTATGCATTATTCGAATATTTTTCGAAAATACAACTAACGTGTATTTTGGTGGGCGGTAATGTATCGTCATATCGTATTTTTCAAATCTTGCCGCTCAATCGTTTCAACCATTAGACTGTGTCACCGAAAGGCAATGGCCAATTACAAGCGCAGTAAAGAGCTGCGCCAACAGGCTTGTAACAATCTAACACAATCAACTAAAACATCCGCGCCGTGCGAAAAACTACCTCATCACTAGCACAGCGCCATTCAAGTTCTAACTGCGAAAACCCACAAGTGCTCTGACAATAATATTAACATTTACCAAAAAAGAACCACGTAGTGTGCCGTGTACGAAGGATTATATTGTTCTCCATCAGTGCAAGGACGTCCTGATTTCATCAGCGAGGAAAATCGAGGTAAGCCTGTTCATATTGTTTTTGGTTTGCCTAGTACGAGATTTTCAGTCTAATTAAAAACGTTTGGGAAGACCTCCCATCCCCTGAAGCCCCTTCTTGCTTCAAATATAAATAACAAGAACTGTAATGGTTTTGGTACAATCTGGGATTTATCTTTACCAAGACACATTTAGTGTTTTTGTATGCAAAGGCATATTGATAATGCTGCTAGTGAAGTATTCAGTACAAACTATTATTTATCTAGTACAACTTTGTCACAGATAACTCGTATTTTGCATATACTGTATACGTCAACGATACGATTACGCAAATGTTTGTGTTAGGCCTACATTACAAAATACAAGACTTGTATTTTGTAATATTCGTAGCACTTTATATCACGAAAACCCTATTTCCTTATTTCCTGTGCTTATTTCAAACAACAACTACAATGATGTGATCAACGAAGAAATAATGTCAGAAAGCATCACTCAGAACAAACTCCACACAAAAAGTGGTCCTTCAAACCAAAACGACGTATGATTCCAAATACGAATTACTTCCAAGGTTACAAACTCAGACAAAATAAAAAAGTCAAGACAGAATGTTGTGAACAGAAAAGTGAAGCCGGTAAAACTACGCCTCGCCGTGTACATACACAATTACACACACACACGCACAACGAAACTACGCCTTGACTCGTCAGTCGAACTATCGCTGCGCGTGGAAGCAACACGTAAAGTAAATCAACAAATTTACCAGTCAAAATGCCGAATTGTGTCGTGAAACGGTGTATAAAACAAACATCAAAATATAAAAAGAAGGATGGAATCACATTTCACACGTAAGTAACTTGGAAACCAATATTTTAAATAAATAAAAATAAAAATAAAGGTTATTGCTTGGAACATAGAAAGTGTTGCCATGGAAAAGCCTGTAAGGTTTACCCTATTATTGGGTAATCTTAATATTTAGTATATATGTTACGTTAATAAGGGTACGTTTTTATAATAGTTTATCAACGTGTTTTAACCGACTTCAAAAACGAAGTAGGTTAAGAAAGTCTAATTGAGGACTTTTCTTTAAATATAATATTGTATGACACTCGACGCAATATCTTTATACAAAACCGGTTCCGTCGTTTGAAAGCAAATTAAAAAAAATAGGCAATTCTTTTTTTTATTTTTAGTTTATTTTCAACCGACATCTAAAAGGAGTAGGTTCGCAATTAGGTTCTATTGTTTTAAATACTTGTTACCTCATAAGTCCGTTATTTATAATCCGATTTGAACAATTATTTTTTTTGTTGGAAACCTGATACCTTTAATATGGACTCGCATTAATTTCACACTGGATTTTTAATTTCGTACATATTGAAGGCGGTTATGTATTTTTGTAAAAATAAACCATATTTCTATTGAAGTCTTTTGTTTTTAGGATGTATCTATATTCAATGTTGTTGTGTGTAGTTAGTATGCGGAAAGTTATACGAGATGGTCGACCAGTCTTTGTCATCACGCGATTTTATAAACCAGTCGTAGAAGAAAAATGCAAAGCAGGATTCATAGGTACTTTATAAATATTGAAAGTTTAAAAGCGCTTTATACGAAGTACATAGAAAATGAAAAAAAGCTGTTTATTTTATCTACTTATAAATTAAGCCAGGATCATTTGGAGATTCTATTTACGTCTATTAGGATGCATGGAGGGTTCAACGATAACGCTAACGTAAGACAGTTTAACGCAAGCTACAAAAAAATACTATGTCATTTAGAATTAAAATGTCTTACAAAAAGTAATTGTGTTCCTTTAGAACACATAGCAATACTTAATTGCACTTCAACAACTAAAATTATAAATAGCACTTAATCGTCGTATAGACACGAAGAAGAAGAAGAAACCATTGAAAATTCTTCGTTGCAACTTCTTAATGTAATTGTTAATGAATCATTTGATCGGGCCAGTTGTTTACATGACAATTCATATTATGGTGACTACAGAAAAATGATAATTGGTTACATATCTGGAAGTACAGTGCACTATCTTGTTAAAACCATAAAATGCTCTAAATGTTAAGATGCCTTGCATACTGATGAGAAACTTTATTTTCACAAGCTCATTAGTTTACAAAACAAAGGTGGTCTTCGCTTCCCGTCTAAGGATCTTTTTGACATTTGTGTCACTTGTGAAGCAGTTGTTCGAAAAATATTGCAATAACCGCATAAAATCAACACCAAACTATAGTCTTGAACATATTAAAAAAAATCATTGGAAACAATCAGATTTTTATCAATTTAGAGTCAAAACATGAATATGTTGGGCAGGAACATAAACTTAATTTAATACGGTGTGTAATTGAGAAATACTTAAACATTAGATTCTACCATATTGCTAAATTAAAAAGTATTTCTAAATCAGTGCAAAGTAAACGACAAGCGTACAAAAAATTAATTCAGCATAAAGGTTTTTAAATAAAACTAGCAGTTACACCGAGTAATTTTATTTCTGAAACTCTTTGTCTTTTCTCTTTCACTACCCAATGCCACTACTTTTTACCGACACCTAATGTAGGAACCCTATTATTATATTAAAACTAATAACGTTATAACTTTATTAAATTTATAACGTTAATAATTTGATAACGTTATTTTTATGGGGTAATTTAAATTATCATGGCAGCACCGATTCACGCACTACATGCATAGAAAACCGGCCTCACTGCTCTGTTCACAACATTCTGTCTTGACTTTTTTATTTTGTCTGAGGTTACAAATAGACATGTTCGGTGATTGGTTTAAATTTCAGAAGGAAAGCAGAGATTGGTCCACGCGCGTGCTGCAACGTCTACTATGACAGCTGAGCCACAACGGCGTGAAACGTAATTTTTTTAAGGCAGTTACTCTTCTTGATATTATGTCTTCGTATAGGCTGTGACGGTAGTATGATTATAAAAAAAATAGATATAGAGGTATGATAATACGCAACAATTAGTGTAAGTTCCGTAATAAATGAGTACCAGTCAGAAGGTGAACGGTCCCCCCAGGATTCATTATTCAGGGTAAGTTTAATGTTAAATCATCATCTTTGTATTTCATAAACAAATGCAAAAAAATATATCATCGTGATTTATACATATTTCAATTCTGTGTCGTAAGTTGAATGGATAACGACAAGTTTCGCAGTTACTTATAATCAAAATGTATGCATTTGTTGCCTAATGGTTTATAAAATACTAGCTGATGCTGATGATGATGATGATAAAAGAATACTATGTGTTAATCCAGCACTTCGTCTACCGAATTTCATCAAAACATTTCCAGCTGTTTGAGCGTGAAGAAGTAACAAACACACTTAAACAATCACAAACTTTTGCCTTTATAATATTACTAGCTGCGCCTGTAGTTCCAACCGCGTTGTGATGGGTGATGATGGTGATAACTATCATTATGTCCGGGATATAAGCTATCTCCTTGGTATATTTCCTCGCTATCCATTCAGTCGTTAAGGCATAAAAGCGTAACAAACAAATAAACTTACTTTCGCATTTAAGTATAATATTATAGTTAGGGTTAGGAAAAGGGAATGTTTCGTTGAGGAAATGTTTACAAGCAGAATACAGCTCCTAAAATCATTCATTTTTTTTGTATGTAAAGGTAGGAAAACATTTTGCTTATATAATAAAAAATTGAGTTTTGTATCAGCTGAATTGTTCTCTAGACGAACCTGCATCTCGTATATGAAATGCATTGTAAAACTGAGCTGAGCAAACTGAGTATAATAAAATCAGTCTTATTTTTATAGTAATACGTACTCGTATGTCTCAATGTTAAGTTGAAGCGACCTTCTCGTATAAACCCCAGAGAAAAACATCAACCATCATGGTCATCAATTTACGTGACCTTAGCAAATTATACTTCTTCCTTATCCGTAGACTCAAGGGACGTTCTAATGAGCGACGTAAGCTGCATTAAATCCGGTACAAGACTTTAGATTGGCAAGATCATTGAGATTAACTGGCGTAGGATTTTAGTACGAATAAATAAATAACAATAAGAAAGGTTTTCTGAACCAACCAAGTTTGAAATTTACTACGTTTAGAACGTACACGCATCAAAAAACTTTGTGATCACTATAATAGCATAAGCTGATATCATTTTTTAAATTAAACTTAATCAACAATTTATTAATAAAAGGTTTATATTCAATATAATATAACTCTTCCTCTGGGTCGAACACATGCGTAGATCCACCTGGGCATGCTGAGAATCAAGTTATCCAGCATTTATTGGGGTAATCTGTACCATTCTTGTATCCCTGAGCTCTGTCACTGTCTGGAGATGTGGCTGACGATTCCAAACAGCTCGCTTAAGAGCATCCCACGCGTGCTCTATTGGGATTAAATCAAGCGTGCCGGCAGGCCAGTATAACCTAGTGATGTCGTATTCTCGGAGAGCAGCATTGACTCTTTAAGCTCGATGGGCAGGCGCATTATCATTGACCACTACAAATTGAAGCCCATGGTTTACTCGGAAAGGTCTGACTATTCCATCAAAAGCAACTAAAAAGACTATGAAATCATAATATAGTTTACCATAACAAAAAATATTTCGATTTTTCAAAGTTATCGCAAACTTTTTTGATGTGTGTAGGTACATACAGTCTGAAGCAAAGGTAAGTCTCCAATGATTTAACCTAAATTTGATAGACCATACCAAGTTGTGACTAAAATCAACGACATCACGTACAGCAAGGAACATCTAAAATTGTTCACATGGATCGATTGGCGCCATACTACGGGTCCAACAATGCTCAGGACGAGCATGTTGGAAGTTTGGTGGCTTACTCATGGTGCTAGTAACATTATACGTAAAGTTGATGCGGGATAATATGCAGGTCAAGTTAGAAATATGAATGATTTGTTTGGGCAACTTCACAGAGATTGATATAACGACACTGCATCAGACCTGTTCCGCTTCGATCAAGCATGTGATAATTCTTTGATCAAGTGTTTACATACCTACTGATTTTTTTACTGAAGCTGATGTCAGACTGCATTCAAAATTTAGGTTCTATGTAGTAAGTGAGATAGGCAAACCGTTCTTCTGTTGATAAGCATCTAGCTTGCACGTGGTACTTGCAATACGACTCAGATCTTTAAGATTCACGTCATAATAAGTGAATCGGTCAAAGATCCATTCACATTCGGCTATTCATTTTGTTTGAAGACACTGAAGTGTTTTCACACCTACCATGCTGGCTACTTGCAGAAGTGTCATACCAACTATTATGTTTGGAAACACCGTTCGGGATTTACTTAAGGGGAACCTTTGGAAGTGGATGACTTGGCCAATGTATCTAACTTACTCTAATCTTACTCATATTATTTTTTCACGCAAAAACTATTGAATGGAATTTAATGAAATTTGGTGGGTAGATAGATAAGGCGCTGGAATAACTTAAAAGATACTTTTTCGTCATTATCATCATTCATCACCACGCAGGTGTATCCGCGGGCCCAGCTAGTATTCTATATAAGAGAATTTGTGACTGAGAATCTCTTCAGATCCAGTTAATGTTGGTTTGGTTATAAAATTTCCGTTCGAAACTTCAAATTAATTCTTCGAGCTGTTTCAACCAAACAATTACCATACTATTTTTTTCTCACCCATTCACAATCCTTTATACTCATAATCTTATAATAAGTTTTTTTATCTTCGGTATGAATAGATTTACTTATAAGATAAGTTAATGAGACAGATGTTTTTTCATTCTCAGTCTACAGTTCTTACCCACAAGGCCGTTCAGTGAACACGATGTAATCTTTATGTAGATCAGCATCTCTCTCCACAAACTTGACACAGGTGAAGTTCTCCCAATGTCTCATCGCTTGCTTGAAGAGGGATTTGTGAGCGCCGCTGAAATTGCCGTCAATTTCATAAGGTATGACTCCATGCTCCCAGATACGCTCCTTGCGATTCGTGGCCGCACGGATTGAACGGTGGAGCTTCTTCGTCTGAAAGAGATGAGAAGAATAAGATCTTTTGCTAATCAAATGATGCTTTTTGATATTACCAGAATCGTGGTGACGAAACTTGAGTGGAGATGCTCATACCAGCAATAAAAATTGAGAATAGCAAGGGGCTCAATATGGTTCCTTGTGGGACTCCTCTAATTAGTTTGCCTACACTTGACGTAAGTCTATTCCCATTAGGAAATACAGTTTCAAATGTACTGCTCTTTATGTTTTAGATAAGTGTTAAACCATTTGCATGTTTTTTCAGAATTTCCATCATAAGAAAGATTAGCAATGAGCATATCTGTGTTCAAGCAGTCAAATGCGGGAGAAAAGTCTAGCAAGATAAGGACACTCCTTACATCTGTCACTAAACTTGCTGTCACTAAATCATCGGTTACATTTAAGCGTGCCGTTTTAGTGATATGCCCTTTCCTGAATCCAGATTCATAAGAAGGTATCATATTCGTGGAAGTTATATATATTTCCCTTTACATATATTTACACCTAATTTACACTCTAAAATTTTTGACAAAACTGGCAGAATGCTAATCTTAATCTTTTTTAAATTATATGGCTTGCGCGGGGTTGCGCAATTTCGCCAATGTCGCGTGGATAAAGAAAAAACAAACGAAGGAGATTGGACAGTGCTATTCAAAGTGTGGTCGGTGTAGAGATTTGAGACCACCAATTTTGCATCTGGGTTCTGTAACAAAGAGGACAACACAGGACATACACAGAATGCTGATAGGACGCAAATCTACGTAGTAAATATAATTGTCTGTGTGCGAATCTTTTAGTAACTCTATTATCTATGGGTATAGATTTATCGAAAGTTGTACTATGTCGGCATCCACTGAACCAAAATAAGTTCAGTGTATATCTATGGATTGGATTGTCTAGAAATAAGTAGGTATATATACAGTAGAACCTCGTTAAGTCGAACCTCGATAAGTCAAAAACCTCCAAATCTCGAAAAAATGTTTTGTTCCCTTCCCTACAAACACCAAAACCTCCATTACTTGAAATCTTGACCCTCTGTTAGTCGAAATAATCACAGAGTCCCTCCAAGCCATTTTGGTACATATTTTCACTCTATAACTCGAAAAATTAAATTTGACCTCTGTATCTCGAACATAGCAACGTTTTATTTTACAACCTTTACAACTTGATCATTTGGAATTTATTACCTCTATTGTTCGAACAAAAATAAGTTACCGACTTTAAGAACTTGCCGACAATGTGAGTACACTATTGTTTCTTAGAAAACATTTTAGGAGTATACGATGATAAATTTATGACTTGCTTGGTGTCAGGTGTTCAATTTTGATTTCCTTTGAAATTTAGCTAAGCAAGTCATTTGTTTTCGACTTAAATACTGTCAGAAGTAGTTTGGTTCTACTGCAATACACATCAATTAGTACAACAGTTAACATGAGTGCTGTGAAACGTAAACTAAAAACTTTGAGTCTATGTCTATACAATGCTATAGATAGAGAACAACCAAATTATCTAAAGCAAAAAAAAATTACTGACTTTTTTTAATGCCATATTTTTTACTTTAAAATGATTTGAAATAATGTTGATTTGTAATAAATAAAAATATGTTTGTCACCTCTGCAAGTTGAATTTTTATTTATTTTACCTCTCTAACTCAAAATTTATAAGAAAAAACCTCAAACTCTTTATGTCGAAACAAAATCCGCCTAAGTCGAAATCCTCCATAAGTTGAAAACTCTATAACTCGAATTTTTTGGCGTCTCCCTTGATGTTCGACTTATAGAGGTTCTACTGTATATACCTACTTATTTCTATATATACTTATTTTTCAAATATACTTATTCATATACACTACAATATTTACGGTCTTATTAAGAAGGAATGCTTAATTTAAATTACGTTATTTAGTACTGCGCGCAGTTGTTGTTTTTTTTTAATGTTTATGCGCAGTGCCTAATCACATTACTTAAATTTAATCAGCACTTTTAAATAATGCCGTTAGTGTAATTCTGAAAAATGCTTCTGGATAAGACGCATTGTGCACCGGGCACTTCCGTGTCTGTTTTTACTTCCTCTTCCTTCCTAACAAATGATACAATATGTTTCAGACTAAATACTCTATCGCTTACTATCCAAAAGGCTGCTTCCACTATCAAATTAAACTCTCGTTTCAGGCATCATTAGACGGGCTAGTGATTACTAATTAACTAATTGAACACACTAACTAATTGAAGTACTCTGCCTTCCATTCCCTTGCATTGCAAGCTATCTGCGTAATGACACGCTTTTGACATTTAAAGGAATCTTCCTCAAATTCTGTTGTTGGGAGTTTTGTAGAGTCCGGCTGGGGATGTTTCGCACCTTTGCCAGTTATTCAACTGGGAATCAATAGTGTGCAAACATTAGTACGTTTCGGTTTGAAAGTGTCGAAAATATAGGGGATAGGCGAGTATAGGTGTGGGCTGCCATGAGCCAAATACGGCGTCAGTCTTTTGTTTATATCGCCTTTCGTGTAGTACGTAGTCTACACGTAAGTACACACTCATATACTACACGTGCAATAGTTAACATCTTATAACTCACGGTGACGACTGCAGTTCATTGCCGAATGGAATTTTAAACTGTTGTAGTTCAAAATGATGAATGTCGCTGGGAACTGAATGGGCAAACATGATGCTTAACATCAGGCGACTTTCGGTCTGGACACCAACTTGCATAAAAAAATTGGTTCAGATGGTCTTATTTCATAACAACAATGTTGAAACTTTGCTTTGAAATAAGACACCATGATACTGCAGGGTTTCAGGGGCGTTTCGTCACAAATGACGAACTGCAACTGTTATAGGCAGAGGTCACTGTTTAACGCCAGGTGTGCCTCTTGCTTAGTAGCAAGGAGGAAACTAGAAGACGGTACTCCGTCTCATATCAGAAAAAATATGCGGTGTAAGTAGTTGAAACGCCCACAGCGCAGCTTGCCATATCGTTATTAACTGATCGACAAGATTACGAAACACTTGCTACCATCACGACTTGGAAGGGTAACCACTAAAAACAGGCGCCAAAATATATATCACAATTTTTCACACTTCACACAAGTTATTTCACACTTTTGACGTGATAACGTCTTAATCGATTAACGCTACCACGAAAATGCATGACTCATTGTTAGGTTATTTTATCACGTTACGTTGTCAGAGGCCGTAGCACAAATATTTTGCGAAAAAGTATTCGTATCGTAAGCGTCAACGCGCGTCCCGCTTCGGAGTACCAACTATGAGTTATCTGTGTCACAGTTGCCGTAGATAAATGACAGTTTGTACTGTTTCACGCGAACGACACGATACGTTATACTACGCAGTTGTTCGTGCTAGGCCCACAAGTTTTGTTGTCACGTTATGTATGGAACCACATCGGAAGTATACTCTTTCAAATAAAAGAATTTTTTTTAGAACCGGTCCACAAATAGGGGAGAAATCGGTAAACATACCTAAAAAACCATACAGTTCAACATAGAAACTCCTCCTTTTTTTGAAAAAATTAAAACAACTTCCATCCTATTATTGAAGATAAGTACTCAAAATTTATAGACCCGTAGGGCTATTATGTATATCAGTTGCTAACAAATGTTGATTGAAATCTTGAAAAATGGCGGCTCTATGTCATTTTTGTCAGCTCCAGTCATCAACTTACTTACATTTTTGCTTACTGGAGTTGTCAAAATTGACGTAACATTTGTTAGCAACTGAGATACATAATAGCCCGCCGGTGTGTATTTACATTATTATCACAAAAATAAAATACTGGTCAGATCTTGATAAAATGTAAAGTAAATGAATTTGAATGTGAAGCACTAACTTTAAAAAATCAGTTGACTAAGTAAAGCCAGGATCTACTCGTACCTACTCGTGTATTACGGTGTCAAAGTGTAGCGTGTCTTGCACTGATACCTTTATTATGGTCTCTCTAAAATGACAAGCCCGCTAAGTTTCTTACCGGATCTTCTCAGTCGTGGTCGCGTTCCGATCTGGTCGAAGATTTAAGAAAAAATAAATGTAAAATGACAATTTTGTAAGTGCCCCTGTAGGCATATACAGAATAAATGATTTAATTTGATTTGATAAACAATTCTTATGTAAACACATAAAAATACTGTCGACTTGAAATTGTTTTAGACGTAGGCTGACAATAGAAGTAAAGTAGTGGAGAATTTTTTAATGTTTAATATATTTTCAACTATATTTATTAATAAGTACTATATATATTAATAAGTAAATTTAGAGACATTATGATCGTATACACTTTGGTATGACACAATCTTATTCTTATTCTGAAGAATAAAAGAAGGCAAAAAGTGTGGTATTCATGTGCCTCCATAAAAGTTGTTATTTCGTTACTAGGCCTTGTAATATGAAATCAAAAGCCAAGGAAGCTAAGCTTACCAGCAAGGATCAGGTTTTTGCCTTCAAATTATTTTTCCGACTTTAGTTACATCATAGTCCAACTCCCAAACCACCCAAAAGAAACCAAACAAATGATTTAACAGCAAAAGTTGTGATATCAATTTGGCGCCATGCCAGGAATAGTAAATACTGCATCCGAGTAATCCATGCCTGCATAGTGGTTCTTGTATAATATGTTGGCGCGAAGATACCACCAAGCTCCAACTATAAGTTAAATTGATTTATAAAATGAATGAGTTAATGTCGTGAAGAATAATCGTTCATCTACACACACCGTGGACTACCTTGATAACGTCAAGGCTTTTAAAAGTAGATAACTCTGGAGCCTATTCTTATTTTTATATATATTTATGTAATCATATAAATATCTTAGTTATTTAAAATCCAAATTCGTATAACAATAAAATGACATATCTACAAAATATGATTATTCTATTTGTGTATCTATATTCTATTGTAATTGTGGGTAATTACTAGCAGCAGTTTAGAAAGCACGAAGTTACTTGACGACTAAAAGCCGTATTTATAAACAAGTGATAACTTGTTGCTAAGTAATTTCTCAATTAAGTAAGCACTTGACGATACCAATACTTGAACACAAAATCTTATTCTACAGACGATCAACGAACGTTACTTACTAAAGTAAATACGACATAACGCTATCAAAATTGGATGTATCTTATTACACTTGTATTAGGTTGTTGTCATGGGATTTTATTTTTTACAGAATAATAGATCCTTCACAGTCCAGACTTGTGTGCGAATGTAATTTTTATTTATCTTAAATTTTGCAATAAGAACGAAAAATTGACGTGTTCTCATTGGTTCAGCAGAGGATGTGATGACTAGTACTGGGTTAAGAACATAGACCAAAATATATACTACGAGTAGTTTAAGAATTCAGCCTTTGATTGTTCTAACTTCAGGAAAATTCTAGTCAGTAGAATTAAAATCGTCACTTAAGTAATTATTTTTACTTGTTTATAATTACGGCTGTTAACCTGCATGAAACATGCCCACAAACGGACGGAACATTTGAATGACAGTTATATTTAAAGACTATCGGAAGCTTTACACGAATTAGAGAATTTAGAGGATTGGTCCACAAATGGTAGAGAAATCGGCCAACATACAGATAAAAAATACATTCACACGAATATATCACCTCCTCATTTTTGAAGTCGGTTAAAAATAGCCCATGTGTAGCCTAATACTAGATAGATGATATTATGAATTAGTTGTTCTGCGAACAGTAGACCTCGCGAGCACAGTCTTATCAGTGCCAATTTTTTGCAGTCTGAGATACTCCAGGTCATCAAAATTCAGAAAAAATTGACAAATATTTATTTTGACAAGACCTTGACCAATTTTGCTGTAATCTTATAAGTTGTTGATGAGATACCCAATATTCTTGCCGAATATTACTAAAATCGTCCTGTTTATAAACTTTACAACCTATTATCTGGGCAACCACTTCACCAATTATGCTCATATTACAAATTCAGCCAGATATGTACCATTACCATTACGTGTACCAAATATAATCAAAACTATTCGGTAAATAGTGCCGCAGTAAACTTCCCCCCTTTTTAGGAAAAGTACCTCTCCACTCAAAATCACCGGCGAGATTTATTTATTGAAAAATAAAATATGCATACCAAGCTTCGACAAGATTGGTTGAAAACGGTGACCTATTACAGGAGGACCAATATACGACTTACGGACAGAAGTCAATTTGGCCAGTTAAAGCAGAGACGCTTCCCTCGTTCAGTCTATTTTATGGTATTTTCTACAGACTTCCAAACAGAGGAGGAGGTACTCAATTCGACTGATTTTTTTTTATGTTTGTTACCTCATAACTTTCGACTGGGTGAACCAATTCACAAAATTATTTTGTTTGAAAGCTGGTGCTTCCCGTGTGGTTCCATTTAAATTTCATCAAACTCGGTCTAGGAGTTTTTGAGATACACTCCAATAACGGTAGGAAGTCGGTATTCAATTTTTCAAATTGTACTTAATACGTTAACAAGTGTTTCACGTACCTCTGTACCATTGTAGAATTGAGTCTCAGCCGCTTCCAAATCATCCATGGTGTCACGAAAAAACCAATTGTCAAACTGTTGAGTATCACCAGTCTTATTCACATTGATGTTAGTTTTAGGAGGAGCTTTGAGTTCGAATTTTTCTTCAAACTCGTGTTCGGGTATTTCGAACTTCTTCTCTTCGGATCTGTGCTCTCTGCTGCTGTGTTTCTTGTGGTGACGAAAAAACTTTTTTCGAATGAAGTGAGTTTCAGTTTCGTTTTCCTGTGTAAGAGTGTTTTGACCAATCCGTTCGCTTGAGTGGATGTTGCGTAATCTGTAACAAGATGTTTGAAAAGTATTTTATTATAATTAAAAATCAATTAGCAATAAGAAATAGAGACGACACATATAACTTCAACAATCAATATATATTGTAAGAGTAGTAGTAGTAATAAGAGACGTTGAGTAGGCATGCATTTATTTTGATCTTGTCGTATTCAATATAAATTTTACGTATACAGATATCAACAAAAGTGTTTTAAAAAACATATTATTTAAAAAAAGGGTTAAAAATGTTAAGGAAAACATTGATTTCGTGAGTAACCAACAACTGTACGACAATTTTATTGTCGAGTATAGACAACGCGCAAGTTATCATTTATCGTGTTTTATTAATACGAACTCTTTTTACATGTGCCTATATCTAAGCTTTAACTACTTCAAAAAGGCAAAAGAGGAAACAGTACCCGCGTAAAAGAGATTAATAGTGAAAAAGCTCATCAAAATAGCAGCCTTCCGTATGAGATGAGATTAACCGCAGTTAATGAATAGACTTGAATGCAGATTGCAGATCTTGAGAATTAACTTGTAAAGTAATTCCTCATTCCTTGCCTTTTTATATCTTTAGTAAAGGAAAAGCAAAGTATGGGTTCGAAAAGTATTTGATATATTTCATAAACATATTACTTATTAACGTATAATATAAAAAAAATATACTTTCACGTCAAAATAAAAGTCAAATATACATCTACCACGGAAAACTTGGCAGGCGCAGTAGCTTTGCATTGCGTGATCAGCCTTGTGAGCATAAAAATATAGGTACATAACGTTTTCAATTAATGTAATAAAATATCAGAATATTCAACAGGGCATTTTTTTTACTATTTCATATAAAATTTTACTACTGAAATGATATAACCTCACTTAAATACTGAATAAAATGTATGGTCAATTAAATATCGAAAGAGTTTGAATTTAAATAACTTATTAAATTTACAGAGTCATTGCATTTAAACAGCATTCAACGTAGAGCCTATAAGGACCTGGGGCTACAAACTCGAATGTAGGAATTACAATTTATACTTTGGTTGCTTAAGCATTCAGCTTAAGCAACCAAAGTATAAATTGTAATTCCTTGTAATACTCTATGGAAATGTCAATATTAAAGAGCGAAAAGAGCAAAGCCACTGGCGGGTCAGTTATCGCGGTTTACTAGTCCTGAGTTACTGATTAACCAAACAGCCTAAAACGCCGAAGGCTGGGAAATTTTGATAATTGATACATTTTATGCTATAAGCATGTTGTAACCTAGTATATTTTATGAAATTTCACTCCTAAGGGGTAAATCGAAATTGTTTTTGTGGTTTCATATCCCATAGATCAACCAAATGATAGAGCTCCTGAAGGCGCTGCGCAAACGTAGACACTTTTTGTTGCCACAGCAAGTTATGCGCGATTTCTGACATTTCTAGTACTCAAACCTCAGTCGGTCCAGTAGAGACTTTGATTCTTATAAGAAACAGGATCGATTGAAATAAAAAAATTTTTTTGTGTAAAATTACAATTTGCTTGCTGACTGTATTTTTTTTTCCAAAATCTGTAGATGCAGTTCAGTGTATCTTAAAAAATGTATGGATAGTCTCCTAAATACGTTTTTCAGTAACTTTAGGGGTTAAGGTAGCCCTTACTGTCCCGTCTCAAAAATACCCTCTATAAGAATTATAATAATGTATTAAAGTAACCAGTGTTCTTTACTAATATTTATTAGAACTGATTACTGCAAATGTAATAGATGCCTCTATTTAAAACTTAAAATAAAATTATAGATTTGCACCGAGATCCGATTCCTATGAGTTTCACAGCTTTAGGCATGGACTAGCCTCAATCCATTTCTGAGAGCTATTTCCATAAACTGAATTAATTCCTACAATCAGCATTTAATCCTTTGACGCAGGTCACAATCATAGCTAACAGCGTATTTGAAGCTATAATTGTATTTAAGACCAGCTGCGCACCGTGGTTTCACCCTCGCGGTTATGGATGATGATGATGGTGATGAAATAAAAGTGGCATTAGCTACTCCTGATAAAATCAGCTATCTGCTAGTAAAAGTCCAATTAAAATCGTTTTAGCCGTTTCAGAGATTATCCGAAACCAACAGGCAGACGACAATTATAAAAATAGTGTTTTTATATATTTTCATATGAAAATATGTAGTGAAAAGCTGTTAATTTGAAATCAAAGACACTTAAATATTATTTACCTGTATAGATTTATCTTGTCATAAAAAAAATTAAACACCCTAAAACTTTTTAATTTCTGAGTTTGTTTTCAGGGATGCAGTGAAACCTCTCTAGTTGTCTCTCGTATAAGAGCCCGTTATGTTGGTACCACCGCTATGCCATATGTTCTATCCAGAAGCGATAGTCCGCAAGCATTACTGTGTTAAATTCAAATTTCAAATTCAAATTTCATTCATTTATTAATTGCTCATATGGGTAAACAAGAAAATATACAGATGAAAAAGTAATAATTATATATACTAAACAAATTAGGTATGCAAGTCATTATGAAGTTAACGATTACAAATTTAATATCATTTAATATAATAAAAAAGAAATGATTGTTGTAATGTCATAAGATAAAGTACAATATATTAAAAAGTCACAATAATTTTTCTGTTATAAAGTCATTTACACTGTTATAAGTTTTGTCAATTGAGAAACGTTTAGTTTTATTTTAAAATAGTTTAGTCGATTGGATGTCAAGGATATCTTTTGGTAAATGATTGTATATCCTCGGAGCCATACACAACACACTTTTATTTGAAAAAGCTGTCTGGTTAACGGGATAGCAAACTTTATTACAATATCTGTCACTTCTATATGCATTAAATAAATGTAAGTTAGTACGAACAAAAACTGCAATTTCGAAGATATACACAGGAGGTAATGTCATGATCCTAAGGTTTTTAAATAAGGGTTCACAACTTTCAGTTTGCCCTAATTTGAAGGTGTGAAGGGCGATGTAGCATGTGAAGTTACTGGGCGAAAGAGAAAAATAAAACCGGGCAAGTGTGAGTCGGACTCGCTAAAGAAGCGTTCCGTACCATTAAATTAATTATAACTAAATATTCCGTGAACATTTCAGGTAGACACCTATTGCCGTTATCAATATCGAGCAAAACGAGCAAAAAACCACGTTTTTTGTATTGGAGCCCCCTTAAACATTTATTTAATTCTGTTATTTAGTATTTGTTGTTATAGCGGCAGCAGAAATATATCGGCATAGAAATAGAATATAATAGAACATCATCTGTGAAAATTTCAACTGTCTATTTGCACAACTCATGAGATATACAGCCTTCTAATAGACGGACAGGCAGACGGACGAACAGCGGAGTCTTAGTAATAGGGTCCCGTTTTACCCTTTGGGTACGGAACCCTAAAACAATGTTAGAAACCCTAGAAACAATCAATGCACAAAACTACTACTAAATTTGTATACATATAAAACTAGATGTGCCTCACGGCCGGAAAAGGAATAGCTTATACGTGTTATTCCATATCATACACCTATGTTAAAAATTCAGCGTGCACGACACTGTGTACGAGTTTGAAAATATTTGTTTTGCACTTCCATTTTGAAATATCTTCTCAATTTTGTTTTGAATGGACGAAGATTAGCAAAGTTGGCCCAGATACGAAATCCAATTAACCTTTTCATCCAATGAAAAGCTTAAGAAAGTTGGTAACTTAAGACATTTTACTCAATCAGACTAATATTATGAATGCGAAAGTTTATGAGTTTGTGAATGAGGAGGTTTGTTGCTTCTTCATGCTGAACATGCTCGAACATGAATGGGGTTATATTTCAAACTAGTTGCGCCCCGCGGTTTCACTCGCGTTGTGATGGATGATGATGATGATGAAAAGTATCCTATGCGTTAATCAAGTACCTCATCTACCTCCATACCAACTTTCATCAAAATGACCCAGCTGTTTGAGCGTGAAAAGGTAACAAACATTCATACTCACAAACTTTCGCGTTTATAATATTAGTAGGATATTAGAAGGATAAAGATGATGGCAGGGATTAAACACATTGGCTTATTTTGTCATTCGGTAGCTCTCGATCGAAACGAAACCACGGGCATATACTAGCTCGAAATAAGTTAACTAGTTTTAGGTATGGATTTCTGTTGCATTCAATTGCATTTAATACTGCCAATACTGCGGCACCTTGAATTGGGCTCTATAATATTGACAGAGGTATACATATTATATAATTTGATATAGGTAGGCAAGCCTCTATCGCGATATGCGGGAATATATAAAAAGCGGGAGTCAAACGAAGAAAATATGCTTGTCTTGGAGATAATTATATTTTTCTTCCGTTTTGGGGATGAAACTATGGGTTCTTGGGGTCCAGATGCACGGCGTTCAGTAAAGGATCTGCCCAGACGCCTCAAAGAAATTAGAGGTGACCAAAGAGCTGGCTATTCAACGAGGTTGACGTTGCCAGCTTTTTGGGCACTCTACCCGTAGACAGGGACTTAAATGCTGTTTTTTTATCTATTTTATCTATAATGTTTTTTTATCTTTAATTAAGAAATATTTTAGTGAATAATTTTAATGTAATGAATGCGGGATGACAATTGTAACATATTTGTATATAGATATTTCTAAGCTATGATCAACGTCACTATTGTATATCACGTCGTATTATACACAAGTTAACCCGCCAGCAGCTTCGCTCGCTTGCGCTTGGTGTAATGGCGAGAGAGATATTCTTTAAATTTCAATAACCTTCTTATTTAAGAGGAACTGATTTTCATGAAACATACACTAAATGTGAAGCAAAGCTTACCACAATATATTAGTGAACACCACATCTAAATCAGATAAGCCGTTTCTGAGATTAGCGTACACAAACGCACAGATAAATAGACAACATTACATACAATCATTTGTCTTTCATTCTATTTTCGTTTATAAAAGTCCCAGTCATGTTTTTTTCTCATATATCTTCCACGTTCAGAGAGAGGATTCGTTACATTTTTATTATATGTATAGATAACGGGCCTGTTAGCTCTATTGGTAATGACCATAGCTTGGAAGCGCGGGGTCCTACCTTCGATTCCTAGCTGGAGAAAATTAATGTGTGTGGAGACCAGAAATGTTTGTGCTCGGCTCTTAGACGTTTGATTGTTAGTGTGTGGGTGTGCCGTGCCTCTTGTGATAAAGAAGTTGTGTTCACACTATATGACACAAATTAGTTTCTTAAAGTATATATCATGTGAGATTAAAATTGTTCCGTAAAAATCTTGTCACCCCGATTCAGGATTTTGCAATGCGATTGTTACGCCATCTAGTTTGAACGCAACGAAAAAACTGTTGTTTTTCATTGCCTAAAATAAAACAGCGTTTTCTTAAAATGAAATCTAGCTAGATCAATTTATCGCCCCCGAAACCCCTTGCGTACTAAATTTAATTAAAATCACTATTCAGAAATATTAGTCAATTTTTACCAGACAGTACTGCTCCCTTTGTTTTCGTGGAATTAATTATTCTAGCCACATGGGCGTTTTTCCGACATCACAGTTTAATTGCATTGTAACAGCTTCGTAGAACCCTAAATGAGAAATGTAATTCGGTCCAAGTTCTAAATATTGTCAGCATTATATACAATTGGTTTGCCTTTCGGCATTCTGGGATACAACCCTAAACATGTGACTTGCATTGCCATAATGTAATTAATTAATTGAGACATACAACTCCTACATAATCAAAGGATAAGACGTTTTATGATTTATTTATTAATACCACTAGTCTAAAGATAGCAGTGTTAAAGGTTATCTAAGGATTTATCAACTCAACCCTGTCCGAGTATCATTGGATTTACGTGACCTTAGGTAGACCTGATGAAGAGAAAGATTATGTACAATAATAAAGATAATATGTTCATAATTGTCTGCTAAGCATGTGAAAGAATAATGATCACAAACGGGTAGTCATACCTACAAATGTAAAAGCAACTGTAATATTGTACAATGAAGTGTTATCTATCCATGTTTAGGTAATATCCATTTGGTAATTAAATTAGTGATTCCATCGTTGTGCTTTTGTTGCTTTCTGTAAACTTGTATTTGAGCTGAAGAATAAGTGTAGACATTGTTTATAAAAAAAACTGTCCACAAGAGATTCTTCATCTTAAGTCTATTCTTGTCAATTCTAGCCCTTCGACGTTCAATCGTAAACCCTTTTTACTAGAAAATATCTGGATGTATAGTATATTAAAATTATAAAAGAATGCAGATCCCTGCTTATTTTTCCAAAAGTTATGATAAATATATTGTTATCATAACTTTTGCAATGACTTTGTAATGGTACCAATTTCAAAATAGCCGAAAAAGATCTTAAAGTACTATAGCCTAAGCTCAAACTACATATATACTCAATTATTATCTGCAGACTTACCTTCTTCTGTTCCCGTGTCTACGTCTCCTTCTTTTCCTTCCGCTGATTTCTTCCACCAAATTTTGCAAACTTTCTGTTGGTTTCAACAAATCATTTCTTAAGGCTTTTTCATCAAGCTCTTGATCAGTCTTATTCAGTTTATCGTCTTCCTCACTCGAGGGTAAAACTCCATTTGTGGGAGCAGGTGCCATAGTCACGTTTTCTGGTAAGTCTTTAAACTTTATATTATTGTTGCTATCACCACTTATTTCTCTGCTATTGCTTTGAATCTTATTGGTTATCTCATCAGCTTTATTAGAAATGTTTGATAATCGTATATGAGGAAATAGTTCATCTAGATTAAGAATGTTATCTGTAGAAATGTTAACGACTAAGACTCCATCCTGTTCTAAACTATCAGATTCTGTGAGATTGTCAGTGTAAGTTTGGTTATTCTCCACTTTTGTTTGATTGACGATGCTTGTATAGTTTTCTGTTTCTTCTGGTGGTAGTTTGCCATTTTTGAGGAGGATTGATTTGTCTAAGCCCGCTGGTAGAGTCTGAAAAGTAACAACTATATTGTAGAAATGTGCATTGTTGTACAAAAAACCATTAGTGCTGGAGTCACAAATGAATTGGGAAAATGTTGCTACATTATTCCTCTCACCTTTGTCATCAGCGCCGCGTCATTATACTTCTTCGGCTTATCCATAGAGAGAACCAGCGGCTGCTTGGTCCTTTTCCTTAATATGTCGGGCATTCCTTCTTCTTCTACTTGAAGGCCTTCAAGCAGCACCTCTTTCTTCAGTCTTTCAACCTCTTCTTGGAGGGATTTGGTGATCTTTGACTCCTGAGACCTCGTGGGTGTTCGGTAAAAGTCTGAGTCAGGGATTGCTATATCTCCCTGAAAGTTACCTGGAACAAATGAACGAAAATTGTTGATATAAATTAATCAAAAATCGTAGAACGTCATACAGCTAGTTCACTAAATTTTATTAACCGGAATTATACAGTTTAGCCATACATTTTACGTACTGGTTTTTTTAATCCTTTTTTTAAATATTTTATTTTTATATTTATATTTTATTTTCATATTTTTGAATATTCCTCTGATATTTCAAACAATGTTCAGTCATTGCCTTGTCGGTGATTAATTAAAGTGGGTAAGCATGGAGTTCTGTGTAAATTTAACTTCCCAAAGAGACTAGTAATATAATATATTGTATTATATTACTCAAATAAAATAGGTATTAACTAATATATTGTATATGCATATTAACATAAAGCTTCATGTACACCCCAAAAAATTTTTAATGAACACCTACATATAACAGTCAAGTTTCTGGTTCCATAATGCAAAAGAGCGCGCATATTTGCATCCTATCCCTTATTTTGGTTTTACGATATCCACTTATACGTATAGAACAGTCATATATAGTGTACGTACGGCTAAGTATAACAAATCAGTGATTATAATACCTACCTAACCTGTATTTAATGAAGACACCTGTATATGTACGTGTATGTGCATATACACGTATTATAGTAATGTAATAGTTTATCACCTAACAGAGTAGAGCAAGCTAACATCTACGTGTGTGTATAGTTTGATTCGTGCACATGGCAGTCATTGAGTTAGGCAATTTGTTGCATGCTGCATTGCGGATGCCGCCCAATTAGCCGTTCGGCACATTTGCGGATGTCTGCTCTAGTCAAGGGCGACACAGAACAGTTACAGTATATGAACATAGTCATATAATACATATTACAATAATATTTCAAAGTAGGTACACTAGAATATGCGCTTGATTTCGTCCGCGTAGAATAAGGTTATCACGATCCTTTAGAAACTACCCGTTGAGTGTGGATAAAAAGTTAATTCTCAAAATTATTTTTTGTTTGAAAGTGCTTCCCGTGTGGTCCCATTTAAATTTCATCATATTCGGTCTAGTAGTTTGTGAGTTACACTTGAATAACTGAATAGAATGGAAGTTGCTATAATTTTTTTTTAATTGTACTTGTGGCAATTGCTCATGAGATGAACAAGTCGCTCGCTTGATTTCAAAAATCACGCTTGCCTTAATAGTTCAGTGCCATTACAACAGTGCAAACTCTGCATGGCAATGTACTTCGCTCGTTACCCTGCGATACATATTATATGTTAAATATCTTGCCCTATGATTCCGCTGGAAACATTGCCTTTAAACTGCAGCACAGCAATGTTTGCACACTGCTCCAGTGTTGATCAACTGGTAACTGGGGAAGTAACTGTAGTTACTTCCCCAGATGGAGTCTGTTAAAGTACAAGCCACTACAAGCTATATCCATTCTGAATTTCATCCAAATCTGCACAAGCGTTTCAGCGTTAAGAAGTAACAAACATTCAAATTAATTTACATCCTCACCATCTTTCGGACTTAAAATACATGCGCGAAGTGTCTCAGAATTCACCATCTTGGTGGTTTTGTTTTTGACGGTAGTTAATACTTTGTATAATTTTTTTTTTTTTATTTTCAATTTATTTCCGTTGTGTCACGAGTTACGTTCGTGAAGTCAGTGAGGAGCGCCGACTGAAAATCTTGGGTTTGCGCTAGCGCATGCTGAGTCGGGGCTCTTTCATGGCATTACGCAATATTATTGTGATGGTTGTCCTATTTTGTCAGTATTTTTGTATGTTGTGTGATGTCCTGAATAAAATTATTTTCTTACTTTCTTCTTTCTAACTATTAAGGTGATACTAACTACGCCCGGTAGCTTCACTCGCGTGGTGAATAACTATCTCACTGTGTCAATCTAAGTATACATATCTCCGTTATACATTACATTCAAATACATTGAGTCGTAAAGAAGTAAGAAAAATACTCACTCACAAACCGTCTATATAATATTAGTGTGACACTAGCATAATAGCGAACAGTTTTATCGATACAACCGGTAGTCTATGTTATTCCAGGTTATCACGTGTTTATCATGTTATCATGTTTGTAACAGTTTAGACAAATTAGCTTAAATACTTTTGGTATCAAAGAGTAAAAGCAACTATTCACCCAAAAATACTTCTGCCTGTTTTCACCAACATTTTAGGTAACATCTAAGCCAGTTAGGTTACACTTAGTAGTACAAAAATGTCACCGAACTTGGCTTATATGTGTTACCAAAAATATTGGTGAAAACGGGCATTACTTTCGTATTTCTAATTAGTGTGAATCTAGTTCTAATTAGCCTTCAACAGTCTATCATGCTAGACACAATAAAAGCTTTATTGTTGTAAGTACACATATATGAGACTCGAGCATCAATTAAGAGGATTGCATAGCTAGGACTTTCCATACTAAACGAAAAAACTCTTTTCTCTTAACGTTGTCCCATTTCAGAGATTTTTTTTTCATGGAATCATCACATTGTTTACTATGCCCGTACGTTGTGATTTTTTCAGTTTTTTAAGTACTAAAAAAGGAAATTTATAAGGACAATGTTAAACTCTTTTCTACCTCGAAAAGAGTTTTTTTCTTTTAGTATGGAAAGTACTATGCAATCCTCTTAACTTGTATATCAATTGGAAATTATCGCAGTGCAGCACGCACGCTTGTACATAATTTTTGGACGATTTGGAACTACCTACATCATAACCAATTTGCGACTCCGCACATGTCAGATCACAAAACGGCGATCAGATATAATTTGACGCCTTAGGTAAGCATTTTGGTAATTGAATTTGATAACTAGCCATCGTTGCAAAATAGAAACCATTTTCTTACATCCAATGTCATCAAAATTATTGGCTTGCTCATGCCATTATTGAATTCAATGCTCAAACAAACGCTCTCTTGAATATTCATGCGCTATCGTAAACTGCGGTGTACATTGCGTGCTGTGTTTGCACACATGGGATACTAATTAATTGCTAGCGAGCAACGGACGCCATCTGGGCGGGACACGGGCGGCGCCATTAAATTTTATGATCGAGGCAGATGTGCCTTGTTAATGGCAGGTTGTATGCAATCGGGTGTTTTGTTGAAATTCAATAAATCGTGAGTTCAAAAACGCATATAAGCCTGAGATTTTACTGTGGTGACATGGCGAAGGCCACTTGTGCAAGAGGTCGTCTTGGTTGGAAACACCTCGGTGACTAATATTCTGCAGCGAAGAAATAGTGTGCGAACGTTAATTGATTGAGTTGGAGCATTGTATGAAGGGTCAGACATTAGTAGATAAATACCATTTTCACTACCTCGGAATGGCTTCGTTTATCGTCGTTATCATAAAATATACATAGTAAAGTGAATATACTAATATTAAAACCTGTTCAATATATATACTCGTATATCATCATCATCATCATCATCATCATCATCATCATCTCAGCCGTAGGACGTCTACTGCTGAACATATGCCTCCCCCATAATTATCCAAAAGGACCGGTTGGAAGCGGCCTGCATCCAACGTCGTCCTGCGACCTTTATCAGGTCGTCTGTCCACCGTGTCGGTGGACGACCTACGCTGCGCTTGCCGGTCCGTGTCTCCTTTCCAGAATCTTCCGGCCCCATCGACCATCTGTTCTGCGTGCTATGTGCCCTGCCCTGGTGATAGATGATGATGATGATGAAAAGTATCCTATATGTGTTAATTCAGCACCTCATCTATATCCATACGAAATATCATCAAAACTGGCTCCCCGTTTAAGCGCGATAAAGTAACAAACATCCACACATCCATACATCCAAACTCACAAACTTTCGCTTCAACTCATCTGAAGTATATTCTTTTACATTTTAATAAGATTGCATGTGAACGAATTTCTTCAAATGGTCAAAGAAGCTGCGTTTTTTATATTATCTGGCAGGTGGTTATATAAATTAGAGCCTCCCATGCACATATAAAGATTTGCTATATTTAGCAAGTAAGTAAGCTTACTACTTAAGCATTCACGCTGTTAAAGATGCAACTGCAAACGAGAATATGTTTTTTTTTATATTTATCCCGTAAATAAGTTTTTACTTCTACGAATTAAGGTTTTGTTTATGTCTACGTAAATTAAAAAAAATACAGTCTTATTGAGTACCTCCTCCTATTTTTGGAAGTCGGTAGAAAATATATTAAATTAGCCAAGGCGGGTCAGCTGTGTTTGTTAATGAACAGCATTGTAATTCATGTCTAAAATTACATAATTTATAACTAAAGGCCTACAATAGTAAAATGTCCTTTGCAAAGTTGCGTAAATTACAATTTTGCGGAGTCATTTAATTGCCGGAAAGTTAATAAACAGGGAGCTTTCAAAACATGGTTCCTGATTTTTATGAGGGTAAAGTAAAGGCTTCAAAACGGACTGTTTGGTACCTACACAATATTTCATGGATGCAAAAGGAATGCCTAACATATTTATGGAAACATTACTTTGCAGAAACCTTATTTAGAGCTTAAAGCAAAAATATGTAAACTTTTTTCAACTGGTAAAGGCTTCTGTGCATGGAGTAGTGCTAAAGAAAAAGAAAAAAAAGTATTCAACTTCGCTTAGAGCTCTTTTAGTGCAAGTTGTGATATATGTTTTGGTGGGAAGTAGGTGTGCTACTACATCTTGCCCAGAAATATTTTTCCACTAAAATTGCCGCTAAATATTTTAATTATTTGTGCCAACTACGAAATCATACGTATTCAACTAATCAACATATATAATGGTAGGCAAAATAACACAGTAGGATTTGAGTCCGTAGATGCAAACTTTGTCAGGAATAGAAAATACTGCGTATAGGAAACTTGAAGTCGATAATCTTTTTCAAAAAGTTGGTGATGACTTACGGTATCAGTTTATTTTATAATTCAGTAGATAAATAAATTGTATTGTAAATTTGGCAATAAAATTGAAATATACCTATTCTGTGTACACGCTACAACTAATGATTTCTGTATAAAATATATACGTCTTTCCCTACAACAGTGCAGTATATCACTCGTATTTATAAACAACTAATTATTTGTTGCTAGGAGTAAGTAATATCTCAATGAAATAATTACTTCACGATAGAATACTTCAACATAAAATCTTATTCTATAGTCGAACAGTAAGCGTTACTTACTTAAGTAAATGCATGACATAACCGTATCAAAATTGAATGTATCTTTTTACACTTCTATTAGGGATTTTAATTTCTTTTCAGCATAATAGATTCTTCACAGTCCAGACTTGTGTGCAGATGTCATTTTTATACAGCTTCACTTTCGGAATTCGAACAATAAATTGACGTGTTCTCATTGCTTAAGCAAAGGAAATGATGACTATTACTCAGCTAAGAATTCTAGCTTTTGATAGTTCTAACTTCAGGCAAATTCTAGTCTATAGAATAAAAATCTTTGCTTAAGTAATTACTTTTGCTCGTTTATAAATACGGCTGTATGTCTATGCAAAAATGCGGCACAATGAATAGCAAGTTTAATAACAGACAAAACGAACAAAACAAGACATCTAGCAAATTAGTACGAATGTAGATCAGACACTAATTATAAAACGTGTTCCTGTCGCACTCTGGTTCGAATTGAATTAGCGATTCGCATCCACCAGCAAACGAGCAATGTTTTGTGGTGTAAGAAACAAAAGACTAGCGGGTAACTCAGGAACAAACAATTTGCTAAAAAGTACTCGTATCGAAGGCGTCAACATGCGTACAAACTGTGAGTTATCTGTGTCTTTAGATAACTGGCAGTTTGTACTGTTTTACGTGAACGACACGTTATGTTACACTTACGCAGTTATTCGTGCTAGGCTCGCTGCTGTTTCTCATTACTTTCGTCTTCCTCATTATGTCGTATTGACTTTTTACCGACTATTTACTATGATCAGTTAAGGGTTTACTATATATAGCTTTCACCCCATAAGAGACGAAATTTCAGAAAATCCTTCCCTAGTGGATGCTTACATGATAGCTGTTGAAATTTCATGTTTGTAAACTCTCGTTTTAGCACATGACTAGACAATTTCTGAGGATGTTTGATGTAGAGGCAAAACACGTATCTAAGTCACGTTGACATAGTTGTATGAATCACTATTCAGAGTTCTTTCTGTATTCATTTTATAAAGGTTTAAGGGTGATGCAAAAAGTTTGAAAAAAGCAAATTTCCAGTAACACCATTACTATTTTTATACTATTCCCACTCTAAAAGCTTATTTTATTCACTGAAAACAGTAAATATACTTAAAGACCTTTTAATCACTGTTTGGTGTTTGAATTAAGAACACTCCAATATATTTTAAACATGGCTCCAACGATGGAAAACTCTTGCACCCGTCTAAAGGTCAAAGTTTTACATTTTTACACCAGCAAGGTTATTATGTATCTTAGTGGAAATCAAATTATGTTAATTGAAATCTAAAAAAATGTCGGCTTTAAGTTACTTTTGTCAGCTCCAGTCAGCGACTTACTAACATTTTTGCTTTCTGCCGTGCGATTCTCTAATGATTCGTCGATGCGCTCGTCGACGAGTCAAATACTTTATGAGATATCGTCCTTGTACATAAGGTTGTTTTCCGAACGTTTCTTGTCATTTGTTTCACGGATGTTGTTAAAGATGCAACGATGTTTGCTCTTACAGAATCGCGAAGCTAGAGTTGTTAAAAATGTTGGAGCCGCTGTTTTCAAGGTTCCAATCAACATTTTATTGTACCTGAGATCCGTAATTGCCCTGCAGGTTTAAGTAAACGCTCATATTCGCTGATTATTTCTTATGACTTGAACGGTGCAGTTATGCATTGTATAATTTAAGCAGTGAACAACGATGGAGCTCCACATTGCAAGCAATCTACATGCAATCGATGGCGTTGTGCACATTACGGAATATCTGCCAGCTGATTGTTTGTGCTAAGATGGATTAAAGGTTTATGTAATACTAGTTGACCTAACCGCGGCTCCGCTCGTGTGTGGGCCTCTAAAATAAAGAAATCGTTATAATGTGAGCTATCTGCCAGTGAAAGTGCCATCAAAATCGGTCCAACCGGAACTTTGGTTCGGGGATTAGCCAGAACAAACAAACATAATTAAAAATAGTTATTTTTAAGTAGCGTGTATATTATTATACTGTGAGGTACCTTCATGTATGCTATCGTAGCTTGTAATAGAGTGACAATGCGGTTTAGATTTTGTGCGTGTTATCTGCGCAGGATTTTTATTACCGACTTTGCGATTTTTAAAGAGAAAAAAAATTACACAGCTTCGGACGGGATTCGAACCTACGTCTTCCGACAATGAGTGGCAGACGCCATTATCGCTAAGCCACCCCGCACACCCGCAAGGAGAGAAGTAGGCGACTTGCTCAAGGGCACCACTAAGGGCCGTCGCCAGGAGAATGGGGAGTCGTAGAGAATCGCCCCGGTACGTGAGTGTACCGATAAAGTGGGCCCTATTAATTTTAACTGTATGACTATTTGGAAAGAATCTTACCAAGATATAATTTTGCTTTGAGCTCGCCGACGAGCTCGGTGTCTGACTGAGTATACCGGGAAATGTGATCATTTAAAACAAGAAATACCTCGCCCATTGCTATTACTACGGCCGGAGTCTACACCGTGATCGGATCACTACCTTGGTTGGGGCTACATACGGAATAACCTCGCCCCTATTTCCGCGACTTGAGTCTACACCAATACCAACTGGTTTATTCTAGGAAACGATTCGGAGATCGAAACGGCCTATCCGTCTCTGTCATCTACATTCAGGATGACAGAGACGGATATGCCGTTTCAGTCTCTGAATCGTTTCCGAGTGAATTAGAATAACGGGCCAGGACCGCCGCGTTATACACTCCTGCCTGTACTTAAGGTGGGGCTATAATTAGAACCTGTGAAACTTCGCCCACAGCCATTATCTAGACCGGAGTCTACACCACGACCGGGGCCGCGGTGTAGACTCCCGCCTGCACCGTGGCTGGGGCTACAACATGATACCTCGTCCCTCGCCCATCGGCACATCGAATTTGACTCTTATATATTATATACTATATCACTCTATCTAGTTGATTTTAAACGTCGTATGGGGTGGAGCGGCAACGAAGGCAATAACTTCGTACACATAAATCGCAAATTTCATTAAAAAATATACACGAAATAAAAGGAACATATACACATATCTCCAACGAAATATTGCAATTCAGTAATTTAAGGCTCATTGGAAAAACATCGGTGTAATAGATTCAACATTTTCATTTTAACTTTCCTTAAATTTGTTGCTTATAGACGTTTTTTGCGTCGTTTAATAACAGCGTACGCTTTTTGTCCCGTTTGCATATTTTATAATTTTATAGAAATATTAATATTATTTTTAATCATTTTGTTTTAGCTACAGTCATCATATTTTGTTTGAAATCGTCGCCTTGATTTTTGCCAGGTTAGCTGTGCCTGGATTTTATACGATGTTTGTGGGTGAAGGGCTTTTTTAAATATTGATTTAATTTAATATGATGTTATTAAAAATAGATTTATTACGTTCGTAGTGACGAGGCAGGCATTTGGCTCTGTAATTGTGAGAATCAAAGGCGGTGACTCAAGACTATTTATTAAGCTATAGGAAGTAGGTTTTGTAACTACCACTAATTGCATACGTAATCTCAATATATACATCACATTTCCTCTAAAGTAATGAGAAACAAAAGAAACAAGTAAAACATAAGAGCAAATAAAAGAACCACTAGTAGTTCGGCAAACAGTAGACCTCGTGACCACAGTCTTATCAGCAGCAATTTTTCGCAGTACTTCTCTACTTATTATCTCGGCAACCACTTTACTGATATTCAAAATTCTTCTTTAAAGTTAGGTACGTAATGTGTGTATAAAATGTTATCAAATAGGCCGGTAAATTGCGCCGACGCCAATAAAATTATATTGAATAGTAGACCATGTATACCATGTTAAATCAAGAATGTTTGAAAAATACCCCCTGTACAGGAAAACCAACATACAACTTAACATACATACGGACAGGTAAAAGTCAATTTGGTCAAGTCAACAGTTAAAGCAGAGACGCTTCGGTCGCTCGGTCAAAAAAAGAAGGATATAATAATGTAGGAATGATTGACTACCTAGATATACTGCATACCTAGATATATTGCAGGTATGATTGAAGGTGTATGACACTCTATGACACTCTAAATACACTTAGGTAGCGTATATCCCCAATATCAATAAGATTAAGGTACTTAAGGCTGTTTCTATAGCAACTGTAGGTCTCATTTTACGATACAAGTGTGTACTAGGTATTGCTTTAGTGCAATATTGTGGTACTTGAACTGTTCTCGTCACATTCCAGCAAAATTTCTCTTGCCACCGCGTGCCACGCCTTTCCATCATAAACACAGCTAGGTACATACTCCACTGCTTATTAGTAAATATCTCAGAAGCTTACGAAAGGTATGCCCCTAAAATATAAATCGCAGTGGTCCACAAACTCCATCCTAAATAAAAATCCAGTAAATAAAATATTCCCGCGGTGTATTTGTTATAGAAATTGGCGAATTTCTTCTGTATTCGCGCGATATCACCTGCGTAATGCCGGGAA
This sequence comes from Selenia dentaria, assembly GCA_917880725.1. Classification (NCBI taxonomy): domain Eukaryota; kingdom Metazoa; phylum Arthropoda; class Insecta; order Lepidoptera; family Geometridae; genus Selenia; species Selenia dentaria. Next base: position 29,517,351 of record OU862888.1, on the reverse strand, counting down.
AATCGCCGCTTCTACTTCGCCTTGGGGAAATAACTTAGGGCTGGCGCAGGCTGAGCGCAGTGTAAGTGAAAAATAACGCTAAGTAAACATATTGTTAATGTGCTTAAAAAAGTTCCTGGGTTTTCTAGAGGGAGCTACTAAAAAAATATTGTTTATTTAAATAAAAATTATATTTTTATTTAAATAAACAATAAAAAATTATATTTTGTATGAAACTTACAGTATCCTAGTAGGACTTATATAAAACGAGCCTTGAATAAAACATTTTTATCGCCACTGTAGGTACAGTGGCGATAAAAATGTTTTATTCAAGGTAATTATGATGATGTCGTGTACTTGTTTGAAGTTTGCTGTAAACAGATTTTTCCAAATTAATCCGGCCAATGAAGCTACAATAGAATAGCATTAGTACTCGTACATAAAAAATTGCCAAACCATAAAAAGCAAATATAAATATAGAATAAATACAGACAATTAAAAATACTTACAATAAATACAGGATTTCCTAAAATGTAACCTACATTTTAGGTAATCCTGTCCACTATTACGAGTATATTACTCGTAAAGTAAATGTGTACGTTTGTCTTTTTTACATAAGGTTACTTATATGCTTTGGTCTCATCGCAGAAGCATATGTTTTATGTAATACGGTTTGAGCTTATTGTTATGACCTTAGAGAGCTCTTAGGATATTCATATGTGAACCATACAGTCATATCATATATATTATTAGAGATGTTTGTGTGGTCAAATTAACTAAACAATGAACCAAATAAACATCAGTGTCACAAACGCCAATTCAGTTCTGTGAATATTGAAATTTATTTATGACTGAAGGAAAGGCCGCAACGCTCCTAGTGGTTGAAGGTGGAAAAAATTTGAGTAACTTATATTTATTATTTGTATATGGAATCACATTATATGTCATACCTTTAAACGAATTATTTTTATTTTATTTTATTTTACACTATTACGAAAGCTACAGCTTTATAACAGGTGTCCCATAACATTCAGCATTATACAGTTAAAAGCTATTAAAAGTTTCCGCTATTAAAAATTATTATATAATTACCTATATAATCTGAAGCTCGAACATGGAACCAACGATTTTCTTGAAATTTAGTACCCCTGCATACTAAATTTCAAGAAAACCGTTGGTTCCATTCGGGGACATAAATCGATCTAGCTAGGTTTAATTTTTAGAAAACGTCGTTTTATCCGTGTTTTCTTGCAAAGAAAAACTGCTCCAAAAAAGGTATTTGACATTGTTATTATTATTAATAGCTTAGGCTTAGCAACAGTGAGAGTTTGGTTTGAGGTTAGACGAAGAAAATCAATTGCTTAATTATGAGTAAAACTCGATCATCCAGGCACTAGTGTTATTGGAACTCAATATTCAATAAATAAGATGAAATATGTAAACTAAGTTATCTGAGTGACAACCCTAGAAACGCCTCGTGGCATATCGCTTATTTGCATGCTTTTCGCGTAGGTATTTCTAAGAAGCTATGGATTATTAAATAAATAAAATATTTATATTCAGGTAAGTATTTCTAAATTTTTAAGCGTTCGTGATAAAGTCTTAACAAATGTAGATAAATAGTAATGTCTGTTAAAACATAAGTTTTTTTTATATAATTTATGTGGTTAAGCTAACACGAACCCGCTATGTATATAGGTCACACTAAAAGTTTCCAGAATGGGACATTTACATAAACAATATTTAAAAAAGGATTACTACATTTAAATGGAACTCTTTAGCCGTGGAATAAAATTTGTTTCAACTGATTGTCAATTGATTTCACATTGTGGCGTCGTTTTAAAAATCGCGTGATTACAATAAAATGTATTTAACTCGGGAAAATTTTCGTTGCATGATTTTTTAGGATTTTAAGTGGGATTTGACAGCTCAGCAGAGCCTCGTTCGGCGTCATTGTGCTTTTGGCGAAGAAGTATGCATGTATAGCTCACTGTATCCTACGGTTTACGCGTGATGATTATGAAAATATGCAACGGTCATATAGGTACCTAATTATATCCTTTTGCATACACTATTTTAACCTTTAGTTGAAATGAAACAAAAGTGGAAAATGAGTTATGTATTTATTTAATACAGTAATTTTTCATATTATGAATGTGGCAATTATGACAATTAAAATTAATTATAGAGCTGTAATAACACAACGATTAATTTTACAACACATAAATAACATATTATCCCCAGTTTAAGATAAATATATTTTATTCCTAACTTACAGCCACGGAAAAAATATTATGTGGTATGGAGGAAATTTTAGATTCTCACTGCGACCGACTGCGCACGCAGCGTTCGCATATATCCGAATATATTATGTACATACCTGCATTAGTATTAAAAAATATTAAGGGACAATAAAAGCAGAGTATTCTTCAAATTTCGTGATCACATGACAAGTAGAATTACCCAGCCTAGATACAAAATACTGAAAATACCCTGTACATTTTTAATTATCGTTCAAAATTAAGCAGAAAACTGGTTGCATCCACTTATATCCAGTTTAATCCGGCTATATCCCTATTTTACCACTTATGGTAGTAGAAATGCCATTTAAGTAGTTCCATACATTAAGTTTTTGGCTCTCTCCTGCGATCGCGATTTCCGAGCCAAGTTTTAAAATGCTTTCGTGACAGATGTAATTTATTGGATACGTGTGTACAGATGGAGATCGCTCAGACTTTTTAAGTGTAAATTTTAAAACAAAATACGAAAGTAAAACTGCTAGTTCTTCGAACAGTAAACCTCGCAAGCAAAACTTAATTGCCGAATATTACCAAAACCGTTCAGTTTTTAAAATTCTCAACCAAACCCACTTGACGAATTATGCTTTTATGCTAAATTCCTCTTTAAAGTCAGGTACCTATGTGTGTACAAAATTTGTTCAAAATCGGTCGGCAAAGAGTCCCATTCAAAAATCCCCAGCGAATTTTTTTTTATAGAACATGCATACCAATCTTTCGTCTAAATAAAGTTACTTTTAGTATCGTCCGTTGAACTCGTTCGGCCTACATGAGATGTGTAGGTACTGAAAGCTGATCCCCACGAGATAATACAATAGACCAGAATATTTATTATATATTACATTAGTTTGTAAAAGCTGTAGAATATTTAAAGGAGTTAATAAATAATAATTACAGTACACCTAATTTAATAAAAACCTTACAAACCCCATACAAACACCATAAAGAGATTCTAATTGAACAAGTTTTTGATACATCTTCAAAGTTCGTTCATAAAACGTGTTTCCATCTCAAACATTTTCCCATAACAAACAACACAAGTGCAATTCTAAAATTTAATACCGACTTCCATTTTATTACTTTGGTAAAAATCAGGTATTGGAGTGTAACTCAAAAAACGCAGGACCGAATTTGATGAAATTTAAATAGAACCACACGGAAAGCACCAGCTTTCAAACAAAAAAAGGTTTTTTAGAATCGGTTCATCCTATCGTGAGTTATGAGATAACAAACATTAAAAAAAAAAGATACAGTCGAATTGAGTATCTCCTCCTTTTTTTGGAAGTCGGTAGAAAACTGGACTAAATTGTTATACTTTATACAAAATTGGTTCCGTATCACCAGGGTACCAGATATTATCGCTAAAAACGAGAGCGCTAGTGTGGGTTCGAAAATCTCAGTGGCATTCGAAATTGATGCGTGAATGACAGTAAAAAAATACAAAAAATTGAACCCACTACAACTGAACACTAGAAAGTGAAAATAACTTGTTGAAGTCGGTACCATGATAATTCAATTTTTTTTACCTAAAAATGGAACCGACTTCCACTCTAAAAAGTGTAAAAGAACTTGTTGAAGTCAGTGCCATGATAATTTAAAAGTACCTATTGTCACATCGTACAACCTTTTCTTCTTTTTACCGTCTAATCTTCAAAATGCGATAGGTTCCAATGACGCTCGAGTAAATCCCGCGAATAAGCATCGTAGGCTCCTATACTATGACGGCAGATTTCTTAAACCTATCTATCAAAGGTTTACCCTACAGATATAAATTAGACACAATTTGTATAGAAGTCATAACAAACTTATAATAATATAAGGTAGGTAAGGGGAAGCGCTCGTAGCGGAGCTCGAATTGGCGATCTTAACCGATCAACAAGTTAAGCAACACTTGCTGCGGTCAGGACTTGGATGGGTGACCGCTAGTGGCATTATTCAACTGAGCGCTTCCGTACTTCTAGGACACGTTAAGCCGTCGGTCCCGGCGGCTATGTCGACGACCTTTGGGCGGCCTGAAAACTTCGACATGGGTTGGCCACTAACCTATCCACCAATCCGCACTGGGCCCGCGTGGTGGATTATGGCCCAACTCCTCTCTCTGAGAGAAAGGCTTGAGTCCCAGCAGTGGGAACAAAATGGGCTTATTATGAAGGGAAACCTTTGGATAGATAGGTATGACTTAGAAATAGTCCGTTAATCGTCTCGCCACAAAACATCAACTTCATTAGCTGATCTATGAAACTAAAGCCATTCTATGCGTACTACGCTCTCTGTTCGAAACATGTGAACTAAATGAGTGTCGCCATAGAAAGCCACGGGATGGTACATATAGTGAATAGTTGTGGTGCACCCTATTCATCGCGCATGGCGGACGCGGCTGTATGCACTGCGCTGGAAAATCGTCTTTGTTTTGCACTGCCTTTTACTGACGTCTGACTTCATAGGATGGACTAGTTACGTATTTGCACCTACATTATGTATGTTAGTAAGTATATATAGGATTAGTATATTCGAGATATTTCGATTGCCCAACTTACACCTATGCTCAACTAGCCCCGCCCTACCCTACTTATTTTATGGGAAACTATTACGTTAATATCATTGCCTTACGTGTACCCATTTGTGGGTCTGTGCAGAACTACTCTGTAATATGATAAAGGGGAAAGATTTGGTGTGTTTATTTGTAATAGATAAAACAACTAACACAATAAATTGTGCAAGACCAATGGCCCGACCACGAACATTTGCTAAAGTGTAACGTTATCGTATCGTTGACGTATATAGTACTAACTATGAGTTATCTGTGCCACAGTTGTACTAGATACATAATAGTTTGTACTGTATACGTCAACGATACGTAAACGTTACACTTTAGCAAATGTTCGTGCTCGGGCCACTGAGAAAAGACTAATTACAAACGTTCTTAATACCTACTATGTAATCACTAATTATAAACCCAAAGTAACGCGAAGGATGCATTGTCGTAGTACTCAATAATTGTATTTTTAATTTCCCATTCTCAAATCTATGATTAAAAGAAACTTTCACTGAAAATTATGAGACAAATAACTCGAAGTAAATAGCGCGGTAACGCATACGACTACATACTAGCTTTTATTATACATAATATTATGATCCTTGATTATACTTATTCTGTGATAGGCTGGTATTCCACTCGTCAAATATTTTTGACTAATTTAGATTTAATCAAACAAATTACAAGATACAAGATGTTTTATTGCCAAAAAAAGTTATGTAAATACTAATTGTAACTAAATTGTAACTTAAATAAAGAGTAGTAACTAGTATTTAATAGTATTTATTTATTTATATTTAAGTATAAAATGGATGAGTTATACAAATTGTAACTAAATTGTAACTTATGTAATAAATAATAATAGCTAATGTAAATAAATTGTAAATTAAATAACAAGTAGTAACTAGTATTTATTTATTTATATTTAAGTATAAATTGGATGGCTTCATCCAATTTATTTACAACACCGATATATGATTGATCATTTGGATGAATTTGGAAAGATTTGGACATTTCAATAAAAACAGATGCATATACGAGTACAATTACGTGGACAACTTCAATGATGATACTTGCGATAGGTGCTTATAAACGCAATAACCTACGCAAATGGCAAAGAAATCTTGACTAAACAGTATTAGACGAGTGCAATGGGCAGTCGCCAAAAAAATTAGGACAAATGTTGAACACAGAAATTGGACCAATAAGTTTGACGAATATACTAGCCTTACATAAATTCTGTGATCATTAGGTACATATTCGTTAGTCTGTGACACGACCGACGAGAGTTCATGGGTCTACCCCCACCATGCGTTATCTGTGAACCACGATCTATGAAATCCTCGTTGAACTTTTAGGTGTTAGGGCTCTTTTGCAAGAGAGCGTTATGGTGGATACCGCCAGAGTGCCACATATTTTTTCATCTACGTAGTAGTGTCCCAACATTACAATGCGTATACGTTTAAAGGTCACTGTAGGAATTAACATTTTTGGCTGAATCGGACTAGTCGCAGACTTTTACATCTTATTTAAATTTAAATAACGATGTCATTTAGTGCGTATAGTTTATTGCAGTGAGCGGAACAGAATGTCGTTAAGTTTATAATAAACTAGCTGGTGCCAAGCAGGATGAGTACTTCGAGTAGCTTATTATTTCTACAAGGGCATATCTATATTTATACCAAAATGTCAAACATATGTACGATGATCAAACGCAATTGGTATTTGTTTTCTTTTAGTACATTTAAATACTTAGTATATCAATCAGTAAACAATAATAATAAAATAAAATTAATCACCATGGAAAAAAAAACTGTCATTACATTTCATCACTCTTGACGGTCGCCGAACACGTCTAGTGTATGGAGCTGTCAAATTGACTAGGCTTTTGACTAAGCTATCAGAAACTGACACAAATTTTGACAGAACTGTTATCATTACGATCTTGACGTAGGCGGAGATCTTATTATTTTGTCTATGCTGTGCCCAAGCGTACTACGCTTTTTCGCATACTTGGTCATGGATGATGATGATGATGAAAAGTATCCTATGTGTTAAACCAGTGCCTCATCTACCTCTATACCAAACTTAATATTATATATACTTATATATATATACATAAAAATTGCCCCAGCTGTTTGTGCGTTAATGAGTAACAAAGATCCACACATCCACACATCCATACTCACAAACTTTCGCGTTTTTAATATTAATAGTAGGATTAGTAGGATGTAACCTGTATACATTGTAATGTTATAAGACCATACAGAGTGTACCCACATCCCTACATTATATTATACAGCATTTATTACGTCTAGTAGTCAGTTCAGAACTTCAGATGTCACTTTTAGTTATAGGTACAATTTGAAAAATTTTAAAACGACTTCCATTCTATTCAATTAACGGAGTGTAATTCAAAAACTACTGAACCGAATTTGATGAAATTTAATGAGACCACACGAGAAACACCAGCTATCAAACTAAAAAAGAATTTTAAGAATCGGTTCACCCAGTCGAAAGTTATGAGATAACAACGAGAAAAAAATACAGTCGAATTGAGTACCTCCTCCTTCTTGAAAGTTGGTAGAAAATATACGCGATTCAACCCGTTTAAAGTTGTTTAATTTCAACTAGAGGTACGTTCCAAAACCTGTTCTAGAGAGCCAGTCGCTATTTTAAACACAGAAGTCAAAACTACATCTATATAGTATACAAAATCGATACGTGAAATGCAGTTCATGGTAGCATGGAGGCAGCTACGAGCGGATGCGGTGCGCCGGAAAGCCGCCTTTACCAGCCCACGCTGCCTTTTAACGAGCCTGTCTTATGTCTTTTGCTGGCTGTATAGAACTGACTGCAATTAGTTAGGTGACTTTATTTTTCAATATTGATGAATACAGTGCACGAAGTGATTAATACGAAGTAGATTAGTAGCCAAGGGCTGTAAGGCACCCTCGAACTATAGGCGTACACACACCGTGTAACACCTCGCTGCGCTCGTGCGCCTAAATATCATCATCATCATCATCATCAGCCTGTAGCAGTCCACTGCTGGACATAGGCCTCTCCAATTGCACGCCACTTAGGTCTATCTTGGGCTTCTCGCATCCAGTTTTTGCCAGCCGTCTTGCGCAGATCGTCACTCCACCGTGCCTCAGGACGTCCTACACTACGTTTGCCGAGACGCGGTCTCCACTCTAGAACTCGTTTACCCCAACGGTTGTCGGTTCTACGGCTAATATGGCCAGCCCACTGCCACTTCAGCTTGCTGATCCGGTGGGCTATGTCGATGACCTTGGTTCTCTGACGGATCACTTCATTTCTGATGCGATCCCTCAGAGAAACACCGAGCATAGCCCTTTCCATAGCCCGCTGAGCGACCTTGAGCTTGTGGACCATTCGAGCCGTCAGTGTCCACGTTTCGGCTCCGTATGTCATGACGGGTAGGACGCACTGATTGACGACTTTCGTCTTCAGGCACTGTGGAATCGGCGAAGTAAGGACTCGACGTAGCTTCCCAAACGCTGCCCAGCCCAGCCGAATTCTTCTATTCACCTCGTTCTCAAAGTTGTTTTTTCCCAACTGCAATGTCTGCCCGAGGTACACATATTTTTGAACAACTTCGAGAACGGCGCCATGTATCGCAATCGGTTCCGGTAGAACATGTTCGTTGAACATGACCTTGGTTTTGTCCAAGTTCATCCGTAGGCCGATGCGTATAGAAGAGTCAGCCAGGTCATTCAGCATCTGTTGCAGGTCCTGCAGCGTCTCTGCCACGATGACGATATCGTCAGCAAATCGCAAGTGAGAGATGTATTCGCCGTTGATATTAATGCCACGTCCTTTCCAGTTCAGCGTCTTGAACATATCCTCCATTGCATTTGAAAACAATTTCGGTGAAATAACGTCCCCTTGTCTCACTCCTCGATGCAACGGTATGGGACTTGTTTGCTGATTCTGTACTTGGACGGACATGGTGGCGGTTTCGTAAAGACATCTCATCACTTGGATGTATCGCCAATCTATCTGGCAACGCTGCAGGGACTCCAGAACAGACCAGATTTCAACCGAGTCAAAGGCCTTCTCATAGTCCACGAATGCTAGACACAGGGGCTGATTATATTCTTCGGTCTTCTGTATAATCTGCCGCACTGTGTGAATGTGGTCTATGGTGCCGTATCCGCTCCGAAACCCAGCCTGTTCCGGTGGTTGGAATTCGTCGAGTCTACGCGCAAGACGGTTCGTGATCACTCTTGAAAACAGCTTATAGACGTGGCTTAGAAGGGATATGGGTCGATAGTTCTTCAGCAGGGTCTTATCTCCCTTTTTGAAGAACAGGACGACCATACTCCTACTCCACGCCTCTGGAGTTCTCCCTTCGAACAGGACAGCGTTAAAAAGCTTCTGGAGCTCCCTCAGACGGGTTTACCTCCTGCTTTTAGTAGCTCTGTTGTAACGCCATCCTCTCCAGGGGCTTTTCCATTTTTAAGCTGTCCAAGAGCGATCTCGATTTCGCCAATACTGACTTCTGGCAAGTCTTCGGTGAAATGGCGTGTTAAGGTGGCTCTAGGATCATTTTCGGGATCAGGTCGAGATGCATGCGATGCGTATATAGCCATAAAAGTTCTCCACTTCCGAAAGGACTGCCGGCTTCGAAGCAACGACTTCTCCACTAGCTGTGGTCAACTTCGTCAGGTGGCTTCTTCCAAGAGATTGTACGAACACCTTTGACCCCCGATTCTGCTCGATCGCTCTTTCGATCGAAAGAGTATTGAAGCACCGGAGGTCGTGTCGTACGTTCTTGTTGATCTCTCGGTTTAGAGTCCGCTTTTCTGACGAAGTGATGGGTGGGTTTTCACGTCGTTCCTTCATTAGCCCCAAAGTCTTTTCTGAAAGCTTGGACTTCTTGCCCTTACGCTGCATGTAACAAAATCTCGTACCTTCTTCCCTGAGGACCCGAGTCACATTTTCGAGGTTCTGGTTTACGTCTGTGGTGGTTTCCACGGCAGCGAATTGGTTCTCCAGGTTTAGCTGGAATGTTTCAGATCCTGCAATGGTTTGGAGCAGTGTTGGTCGGAGCCTGGACTTCATCAGACGGACACGTTGCGCCTTGAAGTTGATATTCAGAGAGCCTCGGACAAGTCGGTGATCGCTACCGGTATTGAACCTGTTGATCACGGCCACATCTCTAAATATGTGCCTTTTATTCGTCATGATGAAGTCAATCTCATTTTTAGTCCTAGTGTCGGGGCTTAGCCACGTCCACTTCCTTTGGGGCTGTTTCTTAAAGAAGGAGTTCATCAAGAAGAGCCCCTCCCGTTCGAGGAAGTTGACGAGCATTTGCCCCCTATGATTTCTGCGTCCAAAGCCATGGCATCCTACTACCGATTCGCCGAAATTCTGTACTCCCACTTTAGCGTTAAAGTCCCCCATGACAACGGTGTACTGGGTCTTTGTAGTGAAGTGGAGGGCCCTCGATATGTCATCGAACATATCCTCCACTTCATCGTCCGAGTGTGTCGAGGTCGGTGCGTACACTTGCACCACCTTGAGGCTATACCTCTCGGTGAGCTTTACAATAAGGTACGCTACCCTGTTCGACACACTGGACACTTCCACAACGTTGTCAGAAAGGGACTTGTTTACCAGAAACCCAACGCCACCTTGGGATTGTCGGTCTCCCTCTCGGAAGTACATAAGGTGGCCCGATTCTAGGGTTAAGGTGTCCTCCCCCTCTCTTCGGACTTCACTCAACCCCAGTATGTGCCACCTAATTTTCCCAAGTTCCACCTCTAGTTGCGCCAGATGCGAGTCAAGCCTTAACGTGCGTCCGTTATACGTCGCCAGGGTCAGTTGTTTGTGGTGGCCTCCCGTAGCCCGGAGATTCTTAGCACCCCTCGCCCCGCCGTTACCATGGTCGCCACCATGACCAGGAATAGCAGGGCCGCCGGGAACTAGGGGCCGTGACTTTTTGTTGTCCTGCATTGGAGGAGTTTGCCCGTAATCGCCACGCTGGGCAGGCGGGTTGGCGATCGCAGGGCGTAGCTTCTCGCACCGGTGACGCTGCTGCCCGTCACCGGCCTGTTGCATTTAGCGACGCCTGTTGGGATGGGTATACCGCCATCGGTCGGTTGTCAGAGCCTCGTTCGTCGATCAGCAGGATGCACCGCGTGCAGGTGAGGTTGACTTGAGTCAAAAGATGTTGGCTTGCCCCTTACATCCCTAAATAATCGCCTAAATATCTCGGGCTGCAATTGATGCTTACACCCGAGCTAACTACTCTGCTTTACATCTCGATTGTGAGGTAAGTAGAAAAAACCGGCATTACAAAAATAAAGTTGATGACTATTATACTCATACGAAGACAAGGCTGAATAGCGAAGCGACCTCTTTTTTCATTGGGCTGAATGCATGATGTCTATTGCCAGTATGATGGTAAGATGTACGCGAACTTTTTGAAAGAGTGAAGTGTTTATTTTAAATTACTTACCGCCCTAGGGTTTTTCTAGCTACATTATTACCCTAGAGCGCTAATTGGTCACCTACAAGTCCCATTTGTGTTTTTTTACATACTTACCGCCCAAGGGCTTTTCTAGCTACATTATTACCCTAGAGCGCTAATTGGTCACCTACAAGCCCCATTTGGGGGTAATAAGGACCTACTTACCGAATATGAGAGATGTAAAAGGCATTGGATAAAGAAATAAGTGAATCCAATAAATTACAACTATTTTGCTTACGTAAATCTATACAGATAAATAATATTGAAATGTCTGTTTCCAATTCCAGATTCACAGGTTTGCACTAAATGCATATGAAAGTATATACGGTACTTACATAAAAAATCAATTTTTAAATTGTTGTCTGTCTGTTTGTTTCAGCTAATCTCTGAAACGGCGAAACCAATTTTAACGGGAATTTCACTGGCAGTTAACTGATGTTATACGGAGTAACTTAGGGTACTTTTATATTAGAAAAAAAACTCGGTCTATTTGTATGTTTGTTAACTTATCGCTTAAACGGCTTAACGGTTCGTAATCAAATTTGGCAAGGAGATAGATTATAAAGTGAAGCATAAATTATATTTTTCATCATTATTCCATCGGGTGCAGCGTATATTAGTATAGTATCAAATAAGTTGTTGCCGCTTCACTAGGGAAGTAGACCGTCTTGATCAATACCACCCCATTGCTAGATATTCTACCTCAACATAGTGTTGTAAGTAGTACTATGATCGTTTGAAAGAAACCTTGGCAAATAATATTACGTAGATATGATTCAAAATGTTTTTTTTTTCATGTAACGAGCGCATTGCAGTGCCATTGACAAGTTCAATTTGAAAAATGTAATACCGACTTCCATTCTATTCAGTTGTTGGAGTGTAACTCAAAAACTACTATACCGAATTTGATGAAATTTCTATGGGATCACACGAGAAGCACCAAGCTTTCAAACAAAAAAATTTGAGTATCGGTTCACCCTATCGAAAGTTATGATAACAAACATAAAAAAACAGTCGAATTGAGTACCGCCTCCTTTTTGGAAGTTAGTAGAAAACTAAAGCTAAGCCTAAAACTAAAACTAAAACTAAGCCCTTGGTAGCACTCTAGCTAAATAATACCTAACGTATGATACAGGTCTCACTTAATTAATTGATCATCTCAATATATCCATATTTTCCAAATACCCAACGTTGGTACCATACCCCTGATGGATAGGATAAAATGGGAATACACTTGCCCCTTAGTACATAAAGGTTCTTCCAATCTTCTCTTCTCACAGTTTCTGTAATTAGACCAAGAATATTAGCTACTACTGATGAATAAAAATGAATAGGCTCGCACATTCTGGAATTCTTTTGTTTTGCAGACTACGCGGGCTACGAAACGATACAATAACCAATCATCATCTTCATCTCAGCCGTAGGACGTCCACTGCTGAACATATGCCTCCCCCATAATTTTCCGAAAGGACCGGTTGGAAGCGGCCTGCATCCAACGTCGTCCTGCGACCTTTATCAGGTAGTCTGTCCACCGTGTCGGTGGACGACCTACGCTGCGCTTGCCGGTCGGTGGTCTCCACTCCAGAACCTTCCGGCATCAACAGTTGCCCAATTGTTCTGCGTGCTATGTGCCCTGCCCACTGCCACTTTAACTGGCTAATCTTCTGGGCTATGTCGGTGACTTTCGTTGAATAACCAATAATGATACGAAATTACGAAACGGCGGTGAAGATATGAAGTATGTTTCTGTTTCAACATCTGAAAATATTAATATTTAACTGACCTCAAACTGCAATAGAAATTTGTTGGTTCTTACCAATTAAGAAAAATCTTTCCTTACCATCTGAATAAATTAAAAATAATCTAGACAACTAACAAGGTGAAGGCTTAAGTAATATGTGTAGCGAGTTTCCACTATAGGTACTTTAGCGGTGTTATTCAAAGTTTTACTGGAAACTGGAAAAATAACCGTAGGTGCTCTCCTTCCTCGAGGATGCTTGTGATTCAGACGCATAATTACGGCTTCAGACGTGTACGTGTATCGTCAGTCGTCAGAGATCATGTGCCTTTACAGTTGTTCTATTACTTTTTTTATAAAACTACACTCCGCAGACTCCAGGGACCGTGCCTTTTTTAAAACTTTTTGTATTTTATTATTATAAACCATTAGTTCGAGGGAACAACATGACATTTCATTTAGGGGACATAAGGGAACTACTTATTCGCTAAGACACATTTTTTTCCTGAATACATTGTTTCTAAGTTGGTGTGAGAACTCAAAGGAGACTTTCCGCAGTCCCGTCCGCATGCAGTTATTTTGCTTACAAGCCTACAGTGTCAATCTTAATAATTTTGTTTTATTTTATCTACCGACTTCCAAAAAAGGAGGAGGTACTCAAGTCGACTGTATTTTTTTAATGTTTGTTACCTCATAACTTTTGTTAGGGTGAACCGATTCTCAAAACTCTTTTTGTTTGAAAGCTGATGCTTCCCGTGTGGTACCTTTTAAATTTCATTAAATTCGGTTCAGAAGTTTTTGAGATATATTCAAATAACTGAATAGAATAGAAGTCGGTATTAAATTTTCGAATTGTGCTTGTTGAAATAGGAACAATAAACAACTACAAGTTAAAATAAAAATTAAGTACAAAATAAAATTATTAATGATGTAGTCATAACATTGTCCACATATTAAAACAAATAAGTGTAAGGAGGTTCAAATGAACAGCAAAAAAATAATTGAAAACAATTCTATTCGTTTTTGGAAACAACATAAATACAGTATAACAGACAACCTACAATTATTATTACGAGTATGTTGATGGTTGACGAGTACAGTGCAAGGTCGTCTTTTAGAAGTGATGCTAAGAGCAGCTTTTTGAATTTGTATAAAATAATTTGTCCAAGAATAAATTATAGATTTAATAATAGTTTTTTAAAAGAATAAATAACTTTTCTCGCGGCTTTGAAATATGGTGTGAAAGCTTTCTGTAATAATTGTAGACCAAATAATTGCGAATATGTTTTCGATTGCACGTATTTCTTGCATTACAATGCCGTGTACCGCGATGTTCTCCGACTAACAATGTACCAGTTCAGTCTCTAAACAAGTCTTCAAGTTGTCATAACTTATAGAAGTGCACATTGCCAAGCTTGGATCTTGGCATGAATATCTTAGTATCAAGTTATAATTTAGTGTCCTTTTTGTCTACATGAAACACATGAATAGATATTTTAAAGAAAAATAAATTAAAGTACAGGTTTTATTGGTATGCGACGTCTTGTTCATAGCGCCGAAAAGTATTTGTGAGCACATATGTATGACTACAAGCGAAGATATGATGATCTGGATGATACAAGTATATGGTTGAGTGAAAACAAAAATAAGATTACCTTACCTTAAATACTTTAAAGATGAAATAAAAACTAATCTTGTTGACACCAAAAAAGCTACTGACGCTAAACCGTCTGCCACCCATATGGGCACAGTATCAACTGTTTATCAATCAGTATTTTGACATGGTATCAGAAACTGTACGGGAGAATCAATCGTCAGTCACGATGGAATATGGTAGGGGTTGGATATAAAATTAAATATACAATTCGAGGGTGGCTTATGAGCTTTGATACTAGAAATAGATAAATAAACATAGTACCTATAGATCTGTGATTCCCAGACTTTGTTCTGCCATGGCCCGGTAACGTTCATACAGCGTCTTCGTGACCCACTTCATAGTTTAGATTAAGTACAATAATACAAGATAAAAACTGAAGTGTAAAAAGTTTTTAAAAAAAACATGAAACCGACTTCAACACCAAAAAGTGTGAAATAACTTGTTGAAATCGGTACCATGATAGTGCAAAGTTCCAAGGAACCAATGGGCCTGCCAGTGATAGCCGATAGCTAGCGGGCTCGTGGTGGGACCGCTCCTATGGGCTTTGCCCTCCAAGTCCACACGGGAGCGGTCAATGTATGTAGCGGTGGTGTATGGGCGCCACTGCAACTGAGGTGGGCTGCGGTGTCGTATGGGCGGCATTGCAGCTGAGAGTTAGAGGCCGCGGTGGGAAAGGAATGCCGGTATTACGGTGAGCCGCTCTTCCTGCCTTCCGCGGCCTTGACGGGGCCGCCACCGTTAGATGGCGGACGCGGTGGGGTCGCAGGGGAAGAGGACTGTCGGTATTGAGAGGCGCCGCTGTCCCTATCCTCTGCGGCCGAAGTAGCAGGCGGTGGGGCTACTCACCTGACCCATCGTAGGGGGATTTAAGGCGCCCAGACTCGGGGGAGTCTGGCGTCCATTTGCGGGTTTGGTCCCCTGAGGCGGTTGCGGCACGCCAAGTGTCCTGGCGTGCTGCAAGAGAGAAGGGTCCGGCAACGGACAGCCGCGGCGGGTTCGCGGTCGTGTGCGAAAGCTGTCCCGCGTTCCCGCCAAAAGCAGCAGTGACGGAACACCGCAGAGGTTTGGTGGGTATGCTGCCCTTCTGGCAGAGACTCCCACATAACCACCATTCTCCCCCCGGGGCCGGTGGTATCCATAAAGAATTACTCTGCGTAAAAAAAAAGGTACCTATTATCACAATATTGTGCACATGGTGCACTTCGACAAGTTATTTCACACATTTTGGTATTGAAGTCGGTTTCATTTTTTGGTAAAATCTTTTTTTTACAATTTTGACTAACCCTGCTACTTACGGGACAGATTGTCAATAATAAAATATTATTATGATGCCTAAGCTCAGGTTCCTTATAGAACCTAATAAAGGCATTATATCAGAAGGAAATACATATTTAGGGTTATATATTTTTATTTATCACCATCATTCTCCATCACCACGTGTGTAAAACCACGAAGCGCAGCTAGTATTTCATATTCCTATTTCAAAAATGCTGCGTGACATGGCCCCACATAAGAAAGAAAACATAGCAGTAGGCCGAGCACGAAAATCTGCTTAAATGTACCGCTATCGTATCGTTTACGTATTCAGTACAAACTATGAATTATCTGTGCCACTATTGTACTAGATAAATGACAGTTTTTACTTAATACGTTAACGATGCGATTACGTTACACTTAAACATATTTTCATGCTCGGCCCACTGTTCATTCAAGCTTCACGTACAACGAGGTGCTTTGTTCAGGGATAACACGTCAATTTTGATTGCAGTCATGTTCAGGCAACGAGGATTTGATAGAAATGTCAATGTTGACGCAAATACAATGGTTCATTTAATGATCTTTTACACTGGCAGAGTTTGCTTTTACATTTTAAAATACTTGATGGTGTTGGCTGAAATGTTGGTAAACTATACTTTTTATATGGTAGTAGCGACTGCCGTGACTGCGTTCGTGGAGTAAGGTCCGCCTTCGGCCTCGCCATAATCTCCCATCTTTTCTTTATTTTTTTTCATATAAGAACTTTCTACGAAGTTTTTTTTTCTGGGATAGGTTGGCAAACGAGCAAGCGGCTCACCTGATTGATTGTTACCGTCGCCCGCTGACATCTGCAATACCAGAGGTAATCGCTCGAGGATGCGTTGCCGAACTTTGAGGAAGGAAGATAGGAAGGAAGAGATA
The DNA here is from genome assembly GCA_917880725.1 of Selenia dentaria. NCBI lineage: Eukaryota > Metazoa > Arthropoda > Insecta > Lepidoptera > Geometridae > Selenia > Selenia dentaria. Next base: position 29,500,464 of record OU862888.1, on the reverse strand, counting down.
GACATGATGAGGGTGGAGGGGAGGGGGAAGGATAGGGACGTGGGGGAGGGATAGGGGACGGGGGAAGGGGGGAATCGGGCCTCTGGAAACTCCCACAGACCGACTGAAACGCAATAGCAAGCTACGGTACTTCACCTCGGTGTTATGTAAAATTTCAATTATAAACTACAGTATTACAATTTGAAGTATTAGAAAACATTTTAAAAAAAGATGAATGCCGTTCTCAAAATTATCATTCATTTATTATATTAAAGATTAAAAATTCTTCCTAGGTATTAAACTTCGAAAAGATTGAGAAAAGGGCTCTCTGTGTGTTTTCTAATTCTGCCATGTACAACTAACAAATTTAAGTGACGATGATTATGTTAAATTCGTGAGCGTTGTTTTCGAGCATGTCCACAGAATAATAAATACTTCAAGGAGAACATGTCTGGTCAACACGATTCGGTTTTGAATTTGTCTAGTACCCAATCTAATTAAATAATCGAACATGTTACGGACCAAAGTTTGGGATGAAATTCAAACAAGTAATTCAATTGTATCGGTTGTGGCCCTGTAGAGTTGGTTGACATGAACGAAATTTCTAAATTTCAGTATCGCACATCCTTTTGTATGTACCTACGTGAAGCCAAAGATATAGTGTATATAGTTGTACAGATTGGAATCAGACTTGGTTTAGGAATAGGTACAAAGCAAAACCACTTTTTCAAACTAAGACAACACAGTAAAATCGGATAACATATATACTATAAAAATTACAAGAGCTGCGTTGTCAATACGAAAGTTTAAGTATTTATAAATAATGCTTCTTTCGGTTGGATGGTACTGTTAAACTGTCCAATAGATGTCGCTCCGTCCCCGCAAGACGGTTATTCAAATAGAGAGTTAAAATTCGATGCTCGGACCAGAACCGCCGAAGGCCGCATGTTGCGGTGTATTTAATGTTAAAGTATGTATGCTTGTATGTCAGTTTGTCCTTCACACGGTGTTCAACGGTGTAGCGAATTAGGGAGATTCTCGCACGAGTGAAGCCACCGGGCGCAGTTACTGTTAAATATACACTTATTACATTTTAATTATCTCATTTAGCTTGGAATCTGTGTTATGAAGGAACTATGATCATTAAACTATGTTATTAATAATGTTGAAATGTTTTCTAATTGTGTATTATATTAACTTGAAAAACAATGTAAGTTATACAAAAGCAACAAGTTTCTGACTACCATGGGAGTAATATTACACAAAGTATACAACTTTTAACGACCTCAAACTTCTGGATATTTGATCGTAAAGTATTTGTTCCCGGCCCTTTACTTTATTTACAAGATGTGTAAACTTTTGTAATGTGCTTGTGTACTTGTGATACTTTGTGGTGGAGGACAATTCTCAAGGGTCAGGATGAACCTTTTACAACGTAGGATTTTTAATAGTTAATTTAAGTGATACAGGAAGATTTGCCGCGCTTTTCAACCGACTTACAAAAGAACAGGTTTGCGCGTGCATTTTTTTTATATATAGGCACGCATAAGTTTTTACAGAGTAGCCCGATTTTGATAATAAAATTCTTTTTTTGTTTGGCAAAGTATATTTCCGAGGTAGTAATAGTACCTATTTAAACCTCATGAAATTCGATCAAGCAGTTTTTGAGATACACTCCACTAACTGAAAAGTGTTTCGGCTATCTTGGTGATATCCTTATTGACAGTGAATGACAATCGGTCCTGTAAGTAGCAAGGGCCCCTAAAAGTGTAATAAAATTGTTTTACCAAATGGAAACAACTTCAACACTAAAAGTGTGAAATAACTTGTTGAAGTCAAATGATACAATAAAATATTATGCGCAAGGTACTGATTTCGACAAGTTATTTCACAATTTTTAGTGTTGAATTCGGTTCCATTTATTTTAATAGTTAGTATAAGTTATACATGAATATTTGCCGCGCTTTTATTACTTACGACTTATAATAATTAATATGGTATATGATAGAGCATGCTCTCAACAAATATGTGTGCACGGTGCGACATATAATAGTCAAGATACATAGTAGTGTCATGAAAAAAACTACGAATGAAATCGTAAATATCGATGTCATATCGTGGTATGATTCATGCGTGGCAACTTCCCAGGCGGGCACTAAAAGATGGACCAGCATGGATGTGCTACTCACAGTGTTTTTTTGTGGTACCTAGATACTTATGAAAATTAAAATTACTTTAAATTTATTGAAATTTCTAAGCTAAAGTATAGTTTATTGGGTTGACATAAGAAGAGTATCCTCTTGTTTGTCTAATTTGTATTTTAATCCTTTTGTCTTATACATACTTACTTTTATTAAGTTTATTAATTAAACCCTAAATACCCGCACATAAGTTTCTATATTGCACGCACGTTTTGAGTTGCAATCCAAGTCAGCAGGGCTATTATGTATATCAGTTGCTAACAAATGTTGATTGAAATAAAAAAAATGGCGGCTCTATGTCATTTTTGTCAGCTCCAGTCATAAACTTAATAACATTTTTGCTTACTGGAATTGTCAAAAGTGACATAGAGCCGCCATTTTCAATAGTATTCTGTGCTCCTTCTGAATCACTCATGTATTAAAGCTCAGCCTGAAGGATTTGAACTGGAGGTCAGCAGCTGGCCGCTGACCAATCAACGCTTTAGAAAAAATAATTAAGGCGCGGTCCAACCCCAATTTTAAAATGATTTACAATGCTCTACGTAAGGTTGAAAATCGCTTGTTAGATTGGACGATCTAATGCGACAATGCATTAATTTTGTACGTTTTCTTTATATTTTTCCATATACACTAACACAATTGATAAACCTGCTGGTTACTATTTTACTGCTGGTTACTACACGTTGGCTATGTATTACCTAAAAAATATAGTGTTATCGCTGAAAATTCTCAGAGTTTGGACGCAAAACTTTATTTTTGTGGACCTATTTACGTTTTTTTCTGCAGAAAGCGAGTTATATTTATGAATTCTATTCGGTTATTACTCTTTTAATATTCCTTTTCTAACCTAAGTATTTTTTTCATAGTATATTATCGGTCTGTTTCGTTAAATATACACTTATTACATTTTAATTATCTCATTTAGCTTGGAATCTGTGTTATGAAGGAACTATGATCATTAAACTATGTTATTAATAATGTTGAAATGTTTTCTAATTGTGTATTATATTAACTTGAAAAACAATGTAAGTTATACAAAAGCAACAAGTTTCTGACTACCATGGGAGTAATATTACACAAAGTATACAACTTTTAACGACCTCAAACTTCTGGATATTTGATCGTAAAGTATTTGTTCCCGGCCCTTTACTTTATTTACAAGATGTGTAAACTTTTGTAATGTGCTTGTGTACTTGTGATACTTTGTGGTGGAGGACAATTCTCAAGGGTCAGGATGAACCTTTTACAACGTAGGATTTTTAATAGTTAATTTAAGTGATACAGGAAGATTTGCCGCGCTTTTCAACCGACTTACAAAAGAACAGGTTTGCGCGTGCATTTTTTTTATATATAGGCACGCATAAGTTTTTACAGAGTAGCCCGATTTTGATAATAAAATTCTTTTTTTGTTTGGCAAAGTATATTTCCGAGGTAGTAATAGTACCTATTTAAACCTCATGAAATTCGATCAAGCAGTTTTTGAGATACACTCCACTAACTGAAAAGTGTTTCGGCTATCTTGGTGATATCCTTATTGACAGTGAATGACAATCGGTCCTGTAAGTAGCAAGGGCCCCTAAAAGTGTAATAAAATTGTTTTACCAAATGGAAACAACTTCAACACTAAAAGTGTGAAATAACTTGTTGAAGTCAAATGATACAATAAAATATTATGCGCAAGGTACTGATTTCGACAAGTTATTTCACAATTTTTAGTGTTGAATTCGGTTCCATTTATTTTAATAGTTAGTATAAGTTATACATGAATATTTGCCGCGCTTTTATTACTTACGACTTATAATAATTAATATGGTATATGATAGAGCATGCTCTCAACAAATATGTGTGCACGGTGCGACATATAATAGTCAAGATACATTGTAGTGTCATGAAAAAAACTACGAATGAAATCGTAAATATCGATGTCATATCGTGGTATGATTCATGCGTGGCAACTTCCCAGGCGGGCACTAAAAGATGGACCAGCATGGATGTGCTACTCACAGTGTTTTTTTGTGGTACCTAGATACTTATGAAAATTAAAATTACTTTAAATTTATTGAAATTTCTAAGCTAAAGTATAGTTTATTGGGTTGACATAAGAAGAGTATCCTCTTGTTTGTCTAATTTGTATTTTAATCCTTTTGTCTTATACATACTTACTTTTATTAAGTTTATTAATTAAACCCTAAATACCCGCACATAAGTTTCTATATTGCACGCACGTTTTGAGTTGCAATCCAGGTCAGCAGGGCTATTATGTATATCAGTTGCTAACAAATGTTGATTGAAATAAAAAAAATGGCGGCTCTATGTCATTTTTGTCAGCTCCAGTCATAAACTTAATAACATTTTTGCTTACTGGAATTGTCAAAAGTGACATAGAGCCGCCATTTTCAATAGTATTCTGTGCTCCTTCTGAATCACTCATGTATTAAAGCTCAGCCTGAAGGATTTGAACTGGAGGTCAGCAGCTGGCCGCTGACCAATCAACGCTTTAGAAAAAATAATTAAGGCGCGGTCCAACCCCAATTTTAAAATGATTTACAATGCTCTACGTAAGGTTGAAAATCGCTTGTTAGATTGGACGATCTAATGCGACAATGCATTAATTTTGTACGTTTTCTTTATATTTTTCCATATACACTAACACAATTGATAAACCTGCTGGTTACTATTTTACTGCTGGTTACTACACGTTGGCTATGTATTACCTAAAAAATATAGTGTTATCGCTGAAAATTCTCAGAGTTTGGACGCAAAACTTTATTTTTGTGGACCTATTTACGTTTTTTTCTGCAGAAAGCGAGTTATATTTATGAATTCTATTCGGTTATTACTCTTTTAATATTCCTTTTCTAACCTAAGTATTTTTTTCATAGTATATTATCGGTCTGTTTCGTTACACTAGATGTTTAAAGATTCCGCTTTTTACTATTATCAGGATACGAGCGCGCCTTAAACGGGGCCACTACCAACTGAGTTAAGTATTTTGGGGTCGTGAATGTAAGGTGCGTGTACATAGCTCCAAAATCATAAAGGTATGGTGCGAACCTTAACACATTCGTACTACATTTACAGTGTATGGTACCTATATGACAAAACACGTCAGCAGAATAGAAATACAATGAATGCCGCAATGCATCACTAGGTATTGCTGAATGTAGCCGCTCCTCCAAATGATTAGTGTGTACTATCGCGCACACAATTGATCATCAATGCAATGGCAAAAAATATATATAATATTGAGTTAAATTATTTTATGGATTCTCGTGAAAAACGTACAAAATTCATAATAAAATAATGTGCATTTTTAAATAAAAAAATAATCTGTTAATGTATGTGTCTTAACAATTGCTATTTTGTTATATGTGTTTCATAACAAATTTAATAGTGAATAAAGGTGAAATTAAGTAGTAGTTAAGTAAAAAAAATCAAACATATGATTTTTTTAATGTACTCTAGTATGTTAACATATGTTTTTATCTTAGAAATGTCATATTTTTTTGTTAATTTTAATTAAATCATCATGAATTGACAGCGCCTTAAATACTGTCGGAGTGTCAGCCATGCGATTCTCAAGAGCAAACATCGTTGCATCTTTGACAACATCCGAAACAAATGGGGAGATGACAAGATGCGTTGGAAAACCAACCTTATGTACAAGGGCGATATCTCAAAAAGTATTTCACATCTCTTCTTCTTGTGAGCTCATCGACGAGCGCATCGACGAATCATTAGAAAATAGCATGGCAGGTCGAAACAACATGTCAACAAGTGACGACGTGATCTGCTGTCAGAACTTTGGGGACGAAACCATTTGTAGCGGTTAAATAAGAAATAACAAAGAGGTGAACTTAATATATATTAGTACCTACATTATGCAACAAGTGCGCGAAGTTGTTTATTACAATCGAGACGGGTTTTAGGCCTGAGATCGAAGGCCTAAATGGAGTAAATATTGTAATAAACAACGCGCACGAGTTACATACGTCGTTTTTCAACACAATTACTTGCTTGAAAAAAACTTCAGTTCATAGTATTTTTTATTTATTAAAACAATTATTGAAAGTAGGTACAATTGGTAAAATTATAGGTTAACGCTTTACTATTAAAAACATCATAATTTTGCTCTTGGGTGACTTGAGTAAATGTTGGAGATTGCGGATTGTTCTCGTAGGGAGTAAGAAAAAGTGTTTCAACATTATTATAAGTAGCAGATACTAAATCGGTCTTGACATCGAAGGACGTTGAAGGAAGCGGCTTCAGACATATTTTTTTTTGTTTTGGTTCTAAATTGATATCCTGGGTTATCCTGGCGCTTATGTTGGCTTTATTTTGTATAGAGTCTTCCATATACGATTCTGCCACTGCATTAGAGCGCCACCCACCATGGCGCTTTTTAAGAGGATTGCATAGCTAGTTGGTTGCCGTGGTGTACCGGCTTAGTTGCCGTGGCGTACCGGCTTAGAATAGTACCCCCCCAACTCTACCCGTGGGTGCGTAGAAATCTGCTAAGGGATAACAATTGGAAGGTGGGCAGCAGCACCTTTCCAGTATTAAAACCCCAAAACTGCGCTCGCCAACCCGTCTGCCAAGCGTGGCGAATATTGGCAAAATCCCCCTATGGATTTGATAAAAAGAACCAGGCTCCCAGTCCCAGGCAGCCCCGCTATTCCTGGCTACGGTAGCAGCCACGGTAACGGTGGGGCAGGGGGTTCTAAGAATCCCCGGCAGACACCCAGCTACCACCCCCAACGACGAAGACTGGCCCTAGTGACATACAACATACGCACGATGAGGACCGACAAGAAGATATATGAGCTGGAAGAAGAAATGAGTAAGTTACACTGGGACATTGTAGGGTTATCTGAAGTCCGTAGAGCGGGTGAGCCCTAAAATCAGGTAATCTACTCTACTACCTGGAGGGCGACCAACAGTGTGTCAAGGTGGTGTCGGTTTTCTCGTCCACAAGTCCCTTACTAACAACATAGTTACGATCGATAGCATTTCCAATAGGGTCGTATACCTAATACTCAGAGTATCCAAACGATATTCGCTGAAGGTCATTCAGGTATACGCACCGGCGACGTCGCACCCGGATGATGAGGTGGGGGCTATGTATGAGGGCATTAGTCGGGCCATACATACCTCTGAAACGCACTTTCTAGTTGTTATGGGGGACTTCAACGCGAAGTTGGGTAAGAGAAGCGAGGATGAGTTTAAAGAGGGGCAAGTTGACTATGGACAACGGAACCGTAGGGGACAGAGGTTGGCCGACTTCCTGGAGAAAGAGGGATTCTTTATGATGAACTTTTTCTTTCAGAAGCCACCTCACAGGAAATGGACCTGGCTGAGTCCCGATGGTTCCACGAGAAATGAGATTGACTTCATTTTGACCACCGTAAGGCAAATATTCACTGATGTCTCCGTGATCAACAGGGTTAAAACCGTTAGTGATCACCGAATGGTAAGAGGCACGGTGAATATTAATGTCAAACTGGTGAGGTCTCGTCTGATGAAGTCTACGCTCCGACCCACTCGTGCCCGTATCCAAGACCCCAAGAGATTTCAACTTGAGCTATCCAATCGCTTCGATTGCCTTGAGAACATCGCTTCAGTGGACGAGATCAATAAAAGGTTAGTAGAAACTGTCCATACAGTGGGTTCCAAATACTTTAAACCCCACCGTAAAGATAGGCCACAGAAACTCTCCAACAATACCCTCAACCTCATGGCTGAACGACGCTCACTGAAACTGCAGTCTTCGGATGATGCTGAAGCATATAGGGTGCTCAATAGACGAATATGGAAGTCCTTGCGACATGACATCCGGATCTTTAATACAAACCGTATTAAAGAGACGGTAAAGCGGAAAAAAGGCTCCAAAGTGTTTGCAAGAGACATGTCTATTGGCCAAAGCCAGTTGACGAAGCTGAAGAGAGAAGACGGCAGTGTAGCGTCGACTAACACAGAAGTATTAGGAGAGGTAGAGAGTTTCTACGGACAGTTATACACCTCGGTCGCTAAACCTGTTAGCAGCTCGGTCAAAGACTCAAGAGTCAAGCTGACCCGACATTATACCGAAGATATCCCGGACATTAGCCTGTACGAGATTAGAATGGCCTTGGAACAGCTTAAAAACAACAAGGCGCCTGGTGACGATGGTATCACATCTGAGCTTCTGAAAGCGGGTGGAACACCGGTACTTAAAGTCCTTCAGTAGCTCTTTAGTACCATCTTACTCGAAGGTTCAACGCCAGAAGTATGGAACAAAAGCGTGGTGGTGCTGTTCTTAAAGAAAGGTGACAACACTTTACTTAAAATTACAGACCCATCTCGCTTTTAAGCCATGTTTATAAGCTGTTTTGGAAGGTCATAACGATTCGTCTCAGTCGCAGGTTTGACGAATTCCAGCCTCCGGAACAAGCCGGTTTCCGAAAAGGCTATAGTACCATAGACCACATCCACACGCTACGGCAAGTTATACAGAAGACCGAAGAGTATAACTTGCCTCTTTGTTTGGCGTTTGTGGACTATGAGAAAGCCTTTGATTCGATCGAGACGTGGGTAGTGCTTGAGTCTCTCCAGCGGTGCCGTATTGACTATCGGTATATTGAAGTGCTGAAGTGTTTGTACCAAAACGCCTACATGTCAGTCCGAGTACAGGAGCAGAGTTCGAAGGCAATTGCAAAAAGGCGTGAGATAGGGAGACGTTATATCTCCGAAACTGTTCACCGCTACATTGGAAGACGCCTTCAAACTTCTGGAATGGCAAGGACTTGGCATCAATATTAACGGCGAATACATCACTCACCTTCGATATTGTAGTCATGGCAGAATCCATGGAAGACCTCAGTACAATGCTCGACGGCCTCCATCGAGTTTTCCAACGGGTAGGTCTTAAGATGAACATGGATAAGACGAAAATTATGTCTAATGCCCATGTTGTACCTACCCCAATATCAGTTGGGAACTCAGTTCTCGAAGTTGTTGACGAGTACATCTACCTGGGACCGACAGTCAAACTAGGCAGGTCCAACTTCGAGAAAGAGGTCAATCGTCGAATCCAACTCGGCTGGGCAGTTTTCCGGAAACTTCGCGAAGTCTTCTCGTCAAAACTACCTCAGTGCCTCAAGACAAGAGTCTTCGACCAATGTGTGTTACCAGTGATGACTTATGGCACTGAAACGTGGTCTCTTACTATGGGCCTTATAGATAAGCTCAAAGTCGCACAACGAGCTATGGAGAGGGCTATGCTCGGGGTTTCTCTACGTGATTGAATCAGAAATGAGGAGATCCGTAGAAGAACGAAAGTCACCGACATAGCTCAGAAGGTTAGCCAGTTGAAGTGGCAGTTGGCAGGGCACATAGCACGCTGAACAGATGGCCGATGGGGCCGAAAGGTTCTGGAGTGGAGACCACGGAACGACAAGCGCAGCGTAGGTCGTCCACCGACACGGTGGACAGACGACCTGATGAAGGTCGCAGGACGACGTTGGATGCAGGCCGCTTCCAACCGGTCCTTTTGGAAAATCATGGGGGAGGCATATGTTCAGCAGTGGATGTCCTACGGTTGAGATGATGATGATAGCTAGTACTTTCTATACTAAAAGATAAAACTCTTTTCTACCTCTTAACATTGTTCGATTTCAGAGATTTTTTTTCACGGAATCATCACATTGTTTACTATGCCCGTTCGTTTTGTTTTTTTTCAGTTTTTTATGTTCTAAAATGGAAATTTATAGTACTTCGAAATACTGAAAAAATCAATCACGGACAATGTTAAGAGGTAGAAAAGAGTTTTTTTCTTTTAGTATGGAAAGTACTAGCTATGCAATCCTCTTCATGTAAGCAAATCAGCTCTGAATCAGCCAATTATGTGACTGACTGCATCTGGTAAACCTAGAAACTTTGCGATTTTTTTCGGCATGACACCAAATTGATTTATTCCAATGCATTGATTTGTACGTTTACCTTTTTGATAGTTTTGAAAATTTCTGTCTCAAAACCTGTCTCATTTTCGCACTCGTGCGGGAATGAAAAGTAAAAAGCACACGTTTGAAATACGCTGCATTTTGATTCTAATTACCGTTCAATAAGAGTCCGTTTTCTAGTAGGTGTGTTGAAAAAATTATATGTCTGATAAATCATAACCTCATGAGATTGTGTGTAAGTGTACAGTTTCCACCCATTCCCATGCAAGCGCAGCAGTAGCGCACGTAAATGTCCCGCTTGTTTCCGCCATAGTGATGGAATATGGTCGATAAAATTTATTTGAAATATTAAACATCGATTATATCATATTATCGGTTTAAACTACGAAAACAGTAAGACTAGCTGGGAAAATACTCGTAATAAAGATACATTTTCGCAATTAGAACTTGCTGTTTTCTGTCATGAGTACGAAAACGAATTGATAAATAACACGTGGACTCAGCAAAAATAATTATATTAATAAATTAGAAACGAATATGTATTAATTTTACTGTCATTTCAATATGCTATTTTTTATTACTGACTTGACTTCTTTGCAGACCAGTGTAATTCTTTGGATGGAATGGATTGTATTTGAATTTACTGATTCGAAGGAAGTTTTTTTATTAGTGTGAGTTAGTCATACCTAAACTTTTTTAAGTTTGAATGTAGTTTTATTTATTACTTATATGCTATACCTACCCTACACTGTGTACCATACCTTGTTGTCATTATAACCTATAGTTCCAGTGTGTGAAATGTTTTTGCATATGTAGATAGATATAATAAGCAATAGTCACAATTTTTATTATCGACTCAACCCCATCACTAATCCATCGATTTATACGATACCTATCAATTGTCAACCATGTACTACATCTATAAATGAGGTGCAGCCATCGCAGCTTAGCGTAACTGTGTCTACACATTTGATATTGTTCCTCTCTGCCAACTCTTCTGTGCTCTCCACATTCCCTTTACGGTTAGGGAGTAAGGTTGAATTTTGAATGTGATAACGTTTAAGATAAGGTTGTAGACAGTGTGTCAACGTCATAGTGACCACTCTGTACTGGAGAGTATACAGACAGACCTTGAGGTTTGTAATGTACTCTAGAGCCTGAACTATGAGAATGTCGTACTGTATATATATTTTAATAGTGTATTGAGACATCAAAGTACCTTCTGCCATAATTTTGCCCGACTATTGAATGGGTGTTCATAAAATAGAAAGACATTTTTTCGTCATGTATATATATCATACCTTAGGAAATAAGGAAAAATCTTCAAGATACTGTCGATAGTGTCGAAATAACATATGAAAGTGGAAATATTGTCATTTGACAAATAAGTGTCATAGAGGCCCACTTTTCGTAGTTGAGCCGAACTTCTTGCCCAACATTAAATAGATTTTTATAAGCAGCTTAAATTTCATGTACTAAAAACTAACCAAATTAAAGGCCTATTCAAACCTGGGCGTTATTCGCTACCGCGAGCGATAGAGAAATCCGAAAGGGCATGCGTTAATTTCACGGTTCACACCAAAGCAGATATCTCTACCGAGATATTCGTTGGCAACGGTTAGCGGAGCGACGGAACTAGTTTCGCCAAACAAGAGAAAATACCGCCACACTAGGCGGTACAAGTTTCGCTGCAGTTATGGAACTTCATACTATTTACCCATCGAGTTCTGCGTGGTATTTTTCGCTATCCACAGCGGTAGCGAATAACGCTCAGGTCTGAATAGGCCTTAAAAATGGTAATAAAATAACACGGACATATTTGGTGATATACTTGACATTTATAATCAAAAAGTTGATGAATGAATAAATGAACGAATGAATATTTATTATATACAATTATGGGTACAATATTGTAGAGTTCTTATAGCATATACCTACCAAATACAGCTCCAACAAAACTCTACCTAAACGGCGTGCAAATGTTTTAAACAAGAATATTACATGTGTTTTTGAATAGTAATAATCGAATCGCTTTATTACGTACCATACAGATCTTGGACTGTGAATCAATTCATTCACCGCGGTCTTCCTGATATGAGATAAACCATAATATATAATAAATATTTCAAGCTTTCTGTTATCGTTATTAAGATGAAAAAAATGGAAATAAATCACGTTTGTTGTATTGGAGCCCCCGTAAATATTAATTTCATTTAAATTTTATAATTTATTTTTACCGTAAAACTAAATATTAAAAAAAAAACTAAATATTCTGTGAATATTTCAAGCGTCTACCTGTTGCCGTTATCAATATCGACCAAAAGCTTCCTTATTTACTTTTTTTTTAGTAAGTATTTGTTGTTATAGCGGTAAGAGAACATCATCTGTGAAAATGTCAACTGTCTAATAACTATCACTGTTCATGAGATACAGCCTGGTGACAGACGGACAGACAGATGGACGGACAGCGGAGTATTAGTAATAGGGTTTTACCCTTTGGGTACGCAACCCTAAAAACGACTTCAATCATTTCAACTGTTCCTGCGTAAATGAAAGCAGTGTCACTAAAACTATAAGCTAGCTAGCTAACATAAGACATCATTTAATAATTTTCTTGTCAGAAAAGTCAAAGTTAAACAGGTTCCATATATTTGTTTGTGGATTTGTATAAAACATATATAATTATTATATATGTATAAAACACGAGGTAGTTAAAAAGAGGTTAATTCGAGTACCTTTTCATAAGTTTTAAAGTAACGTATTCCTACTTTTACTGCTTTACAAAAAATGTTGCAGTAGTAATAACGTGAAGAAAGCATAGAAAATATTTAAATAAAAATGTGAAGTGAATTAACGATTTCACAAAAGACAAATACACCAGTATCAAAACGCGACAGTCGCGAGAAGTTCATTCATAATGTAAGCTCTATTTCATCAAACACTGTTTGGCAATAGATAGAGAATTTAAAACAAGACTTTTGTAGCATACGAATGTGTCAAAGGATACAGCGTCCGGCCATTCAACGAGCCAAAGGGCAGTTGATCCCTTTTTAATTTGTACATATTCGTTATAAAACCCTACACTGACAACGAGATAAAACGCGATGCGAAATTGACGGAGAAGAATGAAATTAGAACATTATAATTGGAGATACACGTGCGTGCTAATTGACAATGAAGCGATTGTATCTGAAGGGTTATCACTTCGGAGGGATTGGGTTCGTGAATAGGGTTGTTGATTCGTAGCGCCCGGTGATATCAAGGAGCCCCAGCGTGGGAGGAGGTCATGCGGTGGCAAGCATGGGTCCTCTGTTGCGGCGATGGAAAGAGGATCTGACTCCATCAGTTCCTGGGCAGAAGATGGTGGATGCCATCCGGTAAGTCTACCATGAGTTTACAACATTGGCACCAATCCATGCATGATACCGACTGCAGCGAAAATTTTTATGAAAAAAAGGACAGTGCTACCTCGCGGTCAATTGTAGAACTAAAATTGACAGCAAGTATACGCCAATCACAAGCTCAACAGGTAGGCGAGATCGAGTATCGACTATAAATGACATTTATGTTGCCAACTCATGGTAGAGGTACGGTTCCACCCTGGCCTGTCGAAAGGCCGGAGTGGCTCGCTGACAAATCTGGTGCTGTCGATTGGTGCAGGTGGTTTCCGGATGTTTCGGGCATTCACTTTCAGCCTTCATCTTTCTTTGCCAGATATGGTATATTAGGCTGCAAGAGATTGTGGCAGTATTGTAGGTATTAAACAATCATAGCGATTAAAAGTTACCACAGAAACTTACAAAAACATGAACATAGTAAAATCAAAGTCTTAAAATCAAAGCCTATATTATTATAGAAGTCTTTCAATATAATAAATAATACCTAAAGGGTAAAGTTCCCGTTTACGAATATGTCCGTTCCGTATCCTCCAACATAGGTCTCGTCAAATGCGAGCTAAAGTTATGATGACAATAGGCTCGCCTTCTAATTGGGTGTTTGTTGATGCTCTTTTGAAGGCGGTTGTCTACTACTTACTTTTACTTTTTCTCGGTTGGTTACTTATTCTGTGAAGTTGGTGATAAAACGGCTAATGGAATGTTAGTTTATTTATTTTATTTTTATTAATTTATTTAAAGAATACCAACAGCTTATATTTACATTATAACAACTTATTATAGCAACTTAAAGCCAATAAAGGTCCTCGCGGTTATACATTATAATATAATACTTTATAAAAACATAACGTAAGCATTCATTTAAGAGATTATTAGAATATAATATACCAAAAAAGTACTCTGTAACACCTTTTCACATAAATAATAAAAAAGAAATTGTACATCTTAAATGACAATTTATTTCTAAATAATTTCGACATTATGTAACTATTTACAATTCAAAGAATTCAGCGCTGAGTAACCGCTTTGCCGAGTTTACACTGGAACAGAACAAGTCTAGAGATATTGGACTTATTCGACTTAAAACCTTCCGATTTTAAGCGCGTCCTTTCTGTCTCCTGGTTTGAATCGAGTTATTGACTGTTAATCGTTATAAAGACTTGTAATATGTTGTTTATTTTCCGTCATAATTGTTTAGTGTCATAACTTATAGTATATATTGAAATTTATAGAGAGAAAAATTCCATCCTCGGACGGGATTTGAACCCGCGTCTTCTGACTCTCCGTGTCAGACGCCATTGACCAACTAGGCCACCGAGAATCTGGTTCGAGCATCGAATTTTAACTCTCTATGTGACTAACCGTCTTGCGGGGCGGATCGACATCTATTGGACAGTTTAACAGTACCATCCAACCGAAAGAAGCATTATTTAGAAATACTTGAAACTTTCGTATTGACATCGCAGCCTTGTAATTTTTATAGTATCACTGTTTAAAGCACTAACGCCTGCTTAAGCGATCTCAAACTTTGAAATTTATAGAGAGAAAAATTCCATTAAATAATAATAATAATCCAAATTATAGTATATACTTCTTTTATAAGTTATTTAGACAAACAAGTACTTTCTCATTCCTATATGCGAAAACATGTTAATGGTATTTCGTCTATTATATTGTTATTTGGTTTGTACACTGTTTGTTTTCCAAATAAAAAAAATAATAGTCTCTCCTTACATAATTTATTTTTGATGCTCACTCAGTCTTTGCAAATATGAGATTTTACAATAATTTATGCCTACAGCTGGACATGATAATGGTGGGTTGTTAAGTAATAGTCGTTATAGATTGAAAATACCTGACATACATTATATCCATTCACAAAAAGAACAAAATATACTGAATTACTTACCTACTAGAAAAATCAATGCTTACTGAAACCACTTACAGAAGCTTCGCAAAGTCCGTAAAAACAAACAAAGTGTTTCTATATTGAGTGGTTGTGTTGTTTTGTTAGTCCCCGAGCGCTTGCGGCTTTAGCTGTAATTACGGACGGACGGACAAATATTTACAGATAAACTGTACAGAGCAGACGACGAACTCACATTTTGTTAAATCTCAAACAAACTTGGTAGCTCTATAGTTCATTTGAGAACGTTATCTACTCGTATAACAAGTGCAATTTGAAAAATATAATACCGACTTCCTTTCTATTACTTTGGTAAACATCAGTTATTGGAGTGTAACTCAAAAACTACCGAACCGAATTTGATGAAATTTAAATGGGACCACACGGAAATCACCAGCTTCCAAACAAAAAAATCGTTATAATTGGTTCATCGTATCATGAGTTATGAGGTAACAAAATAAAAAAAAATTAAAAAATACAGTCGAGTTGAGTACCTCCTCCTTTTTTTTGGAAGTCGGTAAAAAACTGGACGAAATTGTTATACTTTATACAAATTCGGTCCCGTATCACCAGAGTACCAGATATTATTGCTAAAAGCGAGAGCGTGCAAGCTCTAGTGTGGGTTCGAAAAGCTCAGTGGCATTCAAGAATTTTGAAAATCGGTTTACCCTATCGAAAGTTACGTTAGGTAACAAACACAAAAAAAACAGTCGAATTGAGTACCTCCTCCTTTTTGGAAGTCGGTAGAAAATGTAACGGATCACTGTCTGTACATTGAAGATATATGAGAAAAATATTATTGTGACTTTTATTGATGATCCTTGCTTTTATAAACGAATATAGAAAGGAAAAAAATGATTGTCAAAATGTTTGTCTCTTTGTCTGTTAGGTAATCTGTTTATGTATGTGTTTGTAAACGTTACTCTTAGAAACGGCTTATCCGATTTATATGTTGTTTACTAATATATTGTGGTAAGCTTAACTTAATATTTAGTGTTTGTTTCATGTCAATCCGTTCATAAATAAAACAGTAATGAAATTTAAAGAAGACTTTCTCGCCACTACACCAAGTCCAAGCGAGCGAAGCCGTTGGCGGGTCAACTAGTAGATACATTTGTAAATCGAAAATGTAAGCGAGTAGTAATGGCAGGAAAAACATCCTAAAAATGTCCTTAATTTTGTTTAATTTTAATATTTTTGTGTTTGTTCTAGTTTTGACCTGTAATAGTAGAGGATTATTAACAGTTAACTGTCTTAATGGTTAGTGTAGAAGAAGTGTAGGTACATAATCGTGAAATGTTTTTTGGGTTGATCTTGTCAGTCAAGTCTTATTAATGTATCCACCGCTTTTCCGTGACTTAGCAGCCGTGCGATTCTCTAAGAGCAAACATCGTTGCATTTTTGACAACATCCGTGAAACAAATGACGAGATGAAAGGGAGAGGGAGAGTAGGGCGAGAGTCAGATAAGGGGAGAGCGAGACGGGGGAGAGGAAGAGGGAAAAGGGGTTTGTGCCTCCGGAACCTCCCACCGACAGACGAAACGCAATAGTAAGCTATATTAATACCTCAGCCCAGAAAGAACAAATGCATTTCGCCACCGCGCCCGTTTCCCTAAGGCATGACGTCGTTAAGTCTTATGTGCCTGTAATTTCGCCAGCACCCATACCATTCAAACTAAAACATATATCCGCTTCGCGGTAGAAATAGGTATGGGGACAGTACTTCCCTGGATATGAACTCATGCACAAAGAGTTCTACTGCACTAAAATATGTCTATGATTAGTTGACTATACATTTTCAGGTGAATCATTCAATGTCTCAAACATCTAAGCTTTCCTTTCATTCATAAAGTACCAGATATATTTATAAAAAGAACTCAGCACCACACTTCCCTGGATGAACTCATGCACAAAGAGTTCTACTGCACTAAAATATGTCTATGATTAGTTGACTATACATTTTCAGGTGAATCATTCAATGTCTCAAACATCTAAGCTTTTCTTTCATTCATAAAGTACCATATCTATTTATAAAAAGAACTCAGCACCCACAAACAGAATATAAATGTATCTCATGTGTCGCGTGCTTGCTTCTCCGCAAATACTCTGCCGCGGATGCCCTCAAAGAGGATAAACAACGTGTCGGCATGGGCACAGATTAGTTAACAGTTATCCCGTAAATAAGGGGACCTGTTTATGTTACTACTATACTTCTATTCGTACTGCAGCTTGAAAATGAGGTTTTAGCTGTGAATAAAAACCGGTTTAATAAAGTGAGCTTGGTTACATTCTAATGAAACCATTATTTCAGTGCTGTTTTTACTGGTAATTGTAATTTGGTAATAAATAAAAAACAAACTACCTGCAAACAACATTACTACTTAATCAGCTCAAAATGTTCCCGCTGCTGGGACACGAGGAGTTAGGCCATAGTCCAGCACGTTAGCCCAGTGTGGCTTGGTGGATAAGCTAGTGGCCAACCAATGCCGAAATTTTCAGGCCGCCATAGCCTTCAACTTTGTCCTAAGATAAACAACCGGACCAAGTGTTGCTTAACTTCTTGATCGGTTAAGATCGCCAAGTCAAGCTCCACTGCGAGCACTTCACTCCCCGCCCACACTCACCATACCCTGTATTTACTCGTATATAAAGTAAGAAGATTAACGAAACCCAACATAAACAACAACTAGGAAGCGCTCCTAGCGGAATTTAACAGTTTCCGGTCTGTTTAACTATAGGTTACGTAAACTTGGTGGTAAAAACCAAGTCGGATTTTTGCCCGAGGTCTATCACCTATTAGGTTGGGTTTCCTCGTCTTTTAGAATTGTAATTCTAACGGCAGAGATAAAATTCTGTATCTTCTTTACCTCACGGTGCATGTGCATACTATATATGTTAAGTCGAAAACAAAACCTGATGTATTCTGTAAATATAGCAAAGTTTGTATGAAGCAGCATCAAATGCACTTTGGGTAATTATGTCACATATTGGTAGCGATTCACTTGTCTAAACCAGCTAGGTTATTCTATCGAACTAAAATTTAATTATGGTTGTCCTTATTCTGTTAACACTAGAATTCAAATTCATGTAACACTTAGAACGACATTTCTAAAAATAGGATTGTGTTAATCAATTTTAGGTATAATTACGTTAGTTTAGCGATCACCACGTTACGTGACGACTAATCTGTCTAAAATATAACCACAATTGAATATATATCTGATTTTAGTGCTGTCATTCGGAAAGGTTAAACTAATTTGGAGTTTAAACTAAACAGAATAAGTGCTGCCATACTTTATATATGTTTAGTTTAGAGAGCGCTTACAGAATCGACACCATTGTCAGAGATGTATTTGTCTAAATAAGGTGTATTTTTTAGGGTCAATGTCAAAACTCAAAACAAAAACAAACAAAAAATGTACACATTAATTAAATCTTGATTTAAAGTTGTAGATAACTAGTTTGAATAGAATTTGAATATGGAAAGGTAAATAATAATTAATAAGGTGAAAATATATAATAATAAATAAATTATGCTAAAACTATCGTCTGCTCTATTCTTTATCAATTTATGCAAAATATGTCTATATTTGCAAAGTTGTTAAGAAAAAATTTCAAATGTTAAAACGTAAGCAAAAACAAAGCCTTTTAACGGCTTCGTTCAAAAAAGCTAAAATCGGCGTGAAAGCATCATTATACGCTCGTAATTTTTATTTAAATCGGTTGTCGTCGAAATTTTCGGGGTCATAATTTTAAAATACGTCCCAAGTCTAAAAAAACAATGGCAAATGATCGACAGTGACTTACCACCCGGTCTTTTTGGGACCGAAATAAAAAATGTGAATTGGTGTGGAGATAAATTTAAATTTGCTCTAATTGGCGACTGTTCATTTCAGGGGGTTGTCTCGCTTAGTCGCGGCTTAGGTTAACGATGATAAAGACTTCTTTTAATTTTTGTAAACATAAATTTGTAATTTAGAAATTAATTTGTATTCATGTTATAAAATTTACTATAATTATATAAATTATAGCAACAAAGATGATACCTATCATACTGTGTGGCAAACAATATTATTTATATTTATCATCAAATAAAACAACTGTACGAATGCGATTCAGATTCACATTATTTATTTGCCTAGAACATTAAATATTATATAAGGTATGTCATTTTACAATAGATTTTTATTCTTAATATTGTCATGAATTAATAAAGTTACAGAATTTATATAATAATACAGAATCATACGTGAAATTAAGTAAGTATATCAGTAACTATCAGTAATCAGTAAGAGTAATAACTTATTATTATTTGCGTTATATTTGGTTATTTAGGACCGTATATAAAACATTTAGTTATGTAATTAATGATACCTCGCCGACCAAAAAGATCCTTTAAATAATACAGAGCTACCTGATTTTCACATTCATATGCAGAATACATCGTCCAGCGAGGCTTTCATTATTTAAACTCTTAATTTAAACAAACGTGATTTTTTTCAACAACTGAAACAAACAATTACTAAGCAAAATGATTGCTAAACAAACAGTTGGTAATATATCAAACGAGCTTGAGGTCAAGAGCATGAGTGAGGTTAACAAATGACCTACACCAATCAATCGTACGAACTTTCCGGCTTTCCGGAAAATCATTTGGGTGCTTACTCAATTCTCTCCCTTACTCCGAATTAAGGGCTTGTTAAGAGCCCTTTCACATAATTTGCCGTAGGGAAACCGATTTTTTTTTTCGTTCTATTTCCGTGAATTGGAAAAGTTTTTTACGCAATTACTTAGATTGGTTCTTTTTTTTAGCCCACTTGTAAAAGTAGTTTATTGCAATACGTTTCTTTTTTTCCTGGAATTTTCCTTGAGTTTAAACGTGTCAAAGTCAAAATCATTAATTCAATTTAGGCATCAAAGACGCACTTATGAACGTCAATTTTAATTTATAATGTACTGACTACCGCCGCGTTCCAAAATATAAAGCCTACCGAGAAGAAGCGGCAAGAAACACGGAGACCTTCTTTTTATATAGATGTATTTACAATGTTTCTACTTAGGTACTACAAATATTATATTTTATGGGTGGCAGAGTGACAGCTTGCCAGAAGTGGAGTATTCCAAGCATCTTTGTCTTCTGTATAATGTCGGACTTTATAATAAGCTTTTTGATTAGAAAGTTTTTTTACAGTCAACTTGAGTTTTCTCTCTGTGAGCTCAGTTATTTGTTTTGGAATTTTATTATACAAACGCACACAATTTCCTAGGAATGACTTATAAGTCTTCACAAGTCTAAAACTAGGTCCAGCTATCGTATTTGTATTTCTAGTATTATAAGGGTGGTGATCACTATTGAACTCATATTTATGTAAATTTTTACGAACATACAACATTATAATGTTTTTTGATATATTTTCTGTCAAACAGTTTTTATTTATACACGCTATATTTTTTTTGGTTGTCAGGAGACTGGGGTTCAAATCACGTCTAAGAATAAATGTAAATATTCTCTCTAAAATTGCTAAATCTGGTCTCGTTGTGCAGGCGTAGTGCTTTAAATGATATTGTAAAGTTTATGAAGAGTTGTGACATAAATACGAAAGATAAGTGTTAATAAAAACTGTTCTTGCATACTCCATATGATGATGAAAATCAAGTAGAGAAATAAATTGGATGGATTGGGGCCTAGGTGGTCTAGCGAGATATCTAGGTAGTAAGAAAACGCAGGATCGAATCAAGTTCTAGGTTACGTAATTTCTTCTCAGCGAAGCTTTATAAGCTTACTAGCTGACCCGCCAGCGGCTACGCTCGCGTGGCCTCGCGGGATACGGTAATTACAGATTTTTAATCATCCCACGGGAACACTTTAATTTACCGGGATTAAAAATATCCTATATGTTGATTAGGGATATAAGCTACCACCATACGAAATTTCATTTAAATCGGTCCAGTCGTTTCGGAGATTAGCCCGTATAACAATTTGAACTTATTTTTCACTCCTTACATCCTTACTCGGTTTTTAGCATAGTTTTCATTGTATAGAAATTGGACCTCTAAAGTTTATAATATGTAGTAATTTTTTACATCCCTCGTTTTACCCTCTTAAGTCATCCTTGACAAAAATATTGAAAGCATCTATGTATTTTAAAAAAACCTATCCAGTTATAATTTTTTTATCACTGTAGCTCCAAAAACATAGAACTTTTGAAAGAAAATATCCCCCGTTTCACCCCCCTAAGTCATCCCTGTCAATAAATATTGAAATCATCATTTTAAACTGCCTAAATGCTAATTTTCACCGCTGTATGTTCGAAAACACAAAACTTTCCATACAAACTTTCACCCCTCAATTTCACACTCTTAAACCAGCACTATCCAAAAAAAAATTGGGCCAACATTTATTACTATCCAAATATAAATTTTCACAACTATGAGTATAAGTTCAAAAACAAAGGAGTTTCATACAAACGTTTTCATCCCTTTTGACCCCCTTAGGGGTTGAATTTCATAAAATCCTGTCTTAGTGAGTAAAAAGAACCCGCATGCAAAATTTGAAGCGCCTAGCACTCATAGTTTCTGAGATTTCTTGATGAGTGAGTGACCTTTCGCTTTTATATGTATAGATTTTTGATGCTACCTCAAATTATAATGTAACTGGCTAACGGAAACTTCAAGAAATGGATTCTAAATAAATAACTAAATTTTACAATTATATATTCTACGAAGAAATAATATCAGGAAGAGTAACTGCCTTAAAAAAATGACCCAATAAAAGTCGTGCTAAATCAATAGCATCGTTCACGCCGCTATGACTCAGCTGTCATAGTAGACGTTGCAGCACGCGCGTGGACCAATCCCTGCTTTCCTTCTGAAATGTAAACCAATCACCGAACATGTCTATTTGTAACCTCGGAAGTAATTCGTATTTGGAATCTTACGTCGTTTTTGGTTTGAAGGACCACTTTTTGTGTTGAATTTGTTGTGAGTTATGCTTCCTGACATTATTTCTTCGTAGATAAGATTAGTAAAGGTCTATTCAGACAGAGCGCGGTCAACGCGTACACGCGGTCAGTTTTCCGTTCGTTGTGTTGCATTACGTTACATACTCGTAGAAATCAAAAAAATACTGTCAGCTCTAGTTATCAACTTACTAACGTTTTTGCTTACTGGAGTTCTTAAAACT
Organism: Selenia dentaria; assembly: GCA_917880725.1. Classification (NCBI taxonomy): domain Eukaryota; kingdom Metazoa; phylum Arthropoda; class Insecta; order Lepidoptera; family Geometridae; genus Selenia; species Selenia dentaria. The sequence goes on along the minus strand of OU862888.1, from coordinate 29,477,863 downwards.
GACATAGAAACGCCGTTTTTCAATATTTCATTGCAACTGATATACGTTATTGCCCTAGCGAGCATATTAGAGCGCATCTATATGTAGATGTTTTAATTTAAAATAAGAAGCAAATATGTTTAAAAACAGGCCAGCAACATAATTTATGTAAACAATAACAGCAACGAGCTTACCTTATACAAAGGGAAGATTTAGCAACAGTCATAAAGCGAGCAGGAGCCCTTAAAAGTGATCACGTCCCGTATCACCGTTTCATTCCGTGTCGAATGGCACACGCGTCGTTGGGCGCCGCCCGCCCTGCCCAGGATATGAGCTTCTTTCAAATGTTACACGTGACACACGGCGGGATCTATTGGCAAACTTAACTGTACTAGATACATTTTGGTTTAAAATGTTTACATATCAACAAGAATCAACATTTCCCTTCTGTGGGAAAATATAAAAAGTATTATAATTCGATTTCGATACTTAGTTACATAAAGAAACTATGTATGTACATGGTAGGTGAACAAGTGCAATTTGAAAAATTTAATACTGACTTCCTATCTATTACTTTGGTAAAATCAGTTATTGTAGTGTCACTCAAAAACTACTAAACCGAATTTGATGAAATTTAAATGAGATCACACAGGAAGCACCAACTTTCAAACAAAAAAAGATTTGAGAATCGGTCTACCCAATCAAAAGTTATGAGGTAACAAACATTTTTAAACTTTTTATTGCGTTTATTTATTAGGCCACCGAGCTATGCCGTCCGAGCACCGAAGTCGTATGGGGACGGAGTGACATCTATTGAACTGCTTTGACAAGCAATATCCAACCGAACAAGCGTTTTTTCATACACTTAACATAGATATTGATGGAGCAACTCGTCGTAATTTTAGTTTTTTTTCTGCTTAGCGAGACCAAACATTACAATCTAAGTGCAAAATAAACATTTTTGGACGGGGTTCGAACCCGCATCTTCCGACAGTCCGTGTCAGACACCATGACCACTAGGCCTAGAACAAACATGCAATTTTAGTGAATTAAATACACATCCACTGAATCTATGCAGCAAAATATGTATCAGTGTATCTGAGAAACAAATAGAATAGAAAGAAAGAAAACATATTTATTCAAGACACACACATCACATTACATATTCTACAAATTAGAGGAACACAATACACTAAATAAACACATTACACATGTAGAAAACGACTCGGTGCTGTGTGTGTCATGAATATGGGTCCCGACTCAGCATACGACTAAGGACAGAATCCTTACTCACTGATTTTCAGCCGTTACCCATTGTCATGACCTCACAAACCTCAGGACAAAATACAGTTCGTCTTACGACCACGCCATATTTGGCGCCACCTTACTCTCAGTCGCAATCTTACTATATTATTAAGCGCATGTTATAAAATACTATATTTTTATACAAGTTTGCAACACTCAGTTACCGTGTGTCCACCACAGCACACTCCACATTTCAGCAAGGAAAAAATGCTAAACAGTCATCTCGACATGTAAAAGTAGGGTCGTCTGTTTGGACGCGCACTTTTTCAGCTTGTACGTAATATTACATATGTGTATGTATGTGTGTTTATACGCAACCTCGGAAAGGGTCGTGAGTGAGATTCAGATAGTTTTCTGCATAGGGTTTCCGAGTAATTTCATTTGATATGTTGTTAATTGTTAGATAATACTGGATTACTAAGGTATTGTAGACTGCCAAAGTAGTTAGTAGTGTACTGACTACTAAGGTAGTAGTAAGTATGTAGTATTTATGAGTTAAGCTGTGAAGCGCAAAGAAAAATGAAAATTGATTGTTGGGGCCAAGAAATGATTAATCAACCGAGCTACCCTCTAGATAAACAAGGAACTATTTACCTCGGCTAATGGTTATCAGAGGATTAATCTTTTTCAAAGTTTACTAATCACAATACTAAGAATAAAAAAAACTTTAAAATATATAGAAAAAACTTAATTCAACCCAAAATATAAATCAGTTTGAGAACAAAGGACCTATAAGAAATATATTATATTCTAAAACCAAAATCCTAAATTTATAAGGCGTTAGGCATCATATCTAACTTTATATATCTGTTTTTTCAGCATAGTCACAGCTTATTTCACGCATCTAAGACTTTCATTTGCTTTATTAAAACAAATTTAGTCTAATTTTGTTTAGACGCTATGAATACATAATTCAAATTACTCCTCCTCAGATCACGTGTACTGCCTCAAGGACGTTGACCGTTTTCAAGTACCTCTATTGTGTAACAACCCGGCCTCAATTCGCTTTATATGAGGAACACAGGTTTAAATAATTTTTTTATGGTTTGCAAAACAATCTATAAAAATGGAACGATTCAAAAATCATCCTTTCCACCTTTACTTTCTTTCTTTCGGTCTTTACGGATGGACAGATAGAGAATCTGTCCGTTCGTAAAGACCCCTTTTTATCAAGAATTAAGACAGGTTACATATTAAAATATTAATCAAAAATGCTAGTAAAATCTATGGCCTTTTACTGTTGTAAAAATAACAAACTTCTAAGTCATGAAATAGATATATATATGTCACATAAATTTAAACGAGCAAACATCCATATCAGATTATTTACTTTCTCTCAAAGGTTCACTTCCCGTTGAGCCTGAAGCGTGAATTTTGGGAATATGTAAGTTTTCATAGTAAAGGTTTTTTCTGACAACTGTCCAGAAACAAACGTTTAACATTTTTATAAATGCGTTATAAAATATATATGGTGTGGCCGAACCCTCATTGTTTGACTTTGACTCGTACGTGGGGTGTTCGATAAACCGATTTATACGCATCGAGATTTGAATTGCACTTAAAAAGGACTATCCCAAGTTAACATTCTTGGGTATAAATAGTTACTTTTTTTTTTGCAGGGTAATAGTCGCGTTATGTGTTGACAGATAGTGCAGTTATCAACTGCTGTGAGATTATCTAAGAGCAAACATCGTTGCATCTTTGACAACATCCGTGAAATAAATGAAGAGATGTTAAGAAATGTTGGAAAAGCAACCTTATTTACAAGGGCGATATCTCATAAAGTATTTGACATCAGTGAGCTCGTCGACGATCGCAACGACGAGTCATTAGAGAATCGCACGTAAGTCACGGCAGAATCGCAAGGCTGGCCAGCCGTGCTATTATATACGATATATATATACGATAAATATATACGATAATATATACGATATATAATATATATAATATAATAATATATAATATAATATATATTATATAATATATACGACTTACGACTAATCTGCACTAGACCTGTGTGTTGGATTTTCCCATACTCTTGAGTGACTGCTGAAGCCCAGCAGTCAGATCCTAATATCCTGATTACGTCATACATTCTAAAGTGATATAAGTATATGTTTAATACCGTTTATACAGCTATAAGTGTTATAAGCATATATTAGGTAACTTTACGGCTGAAACATCCCTGATGCAAGATAAAGCATGCGTACACCATAACCCGCGCAAGTACATAACCTTTAGCAACCTATGAATATTAATTTATAAATACTGATAACCTTTTATAAAGCCAGTTTATGGGTGTCATCATTTAGAGTTTATGGCAGTGAATACAATTTAAATAATTTTACATATTTAGCTTTTTATACTTCTAGAATTGATACGTAGGTACTGTTAATTTTTTTTTCGTATATCGGGGGTAAATAACTGAGGTCGGGGCACAAACCATTTTCGAAAAAGTATTCGTATCAAAAGCGTCAACATGTCATGCTTCAGCGTACAAACAATGAGTTATCTGTGTTACAGTTGCGCTAGATATACGACAGCTTGTACTGTTTCTCGTGAACGACACGTTACGTTACACTTAGGTAAGCAGTTATTCGTTATATAGGCCCACTGAATACGTAAGAGTAATCGTATCGTTACGTAAAGCACAAAGCTTCGAAAGGTAAGCTAACGAGGCCCTTAAAATAACTTAGAGAGTAAAGTCATACCTTCACACATCGTAGTCGTAAATGCCGGTTAAGAGATAATATGGCAATAGGCACCCTAGGCTCCATTGTAGCCAACTGCTATCCCATTAATTGAATCTATGTTATGTACACGTAATTACGAGATACGATACGTTTACAAATATGACCTTCAGTTGTAAACATTAATCTAAAGTTTAGACAAGCTTAACTTAACAGCTATGGAGAGGGCAATGCTCGGGGTTTCTCTAATTGATCGAATCAGTAATGAGGAGATCCGTACAGGAACGAAAGTCACCGACATAGCCCAGAAGATTAGCCAGTTGAAGTGGCAGTGGGCAGGGCACATAGCACGCAGAACAGATGGCCGATGGGGCCGAAAGGTTCTGGAGTGGAGACCACGGACCGGCAATCACAGCATAAGTCGTCCATCGACACGGTGGACAGACGACCTGATGAAAGTCAGCAGTGGACGTTCTACGGCTGAGATTATGATGATGATGAACTTATGTTTTACCACTTTACGAACCGAACCTTTAGTATTTGTAATTTTTGTTAGGAATATATGTTTTATTTTGCTACATCCATATGCTAGCCTAAATCTAATGTAGTAATACATATAATAATGCTCTCGTAAATAGAGATACAAGTAATAAGAATGTGTCCAATAACACATATGACTTAGTTTGCTAAATAAAGTAATTATATATTAATGTGCCCATTAACACATGTTATTGTCTCTAATAAGAGGAAAACACTGAGGGATGTTTTTATGTTCTTTTTGGGTAGCTCTTCACTACATTACACTAACACTGCACTGCACTAACTCAAAAGGATTTTCCTTTTAAGCTTTCATTAGAACCAAGAACATGGCAGCTGAAATGTGGTCGTCTATAGACTGCCAGCACCTTTAGTGATGTATAGGGGTGTTGATATAGGTATGTTATTTGTAGATATGGAGTGTAGTGAAAAAGAAAGTCTTAAAATCATATCATAAAAGTAAAAAGAAAAAGAACACCCTAATTTATTCTTGAAAAAAGTTTTTTATAATGTATATTTTGTTCAAGGAATTTGCCTTTTGACATGTCAGTCGTAACCTTATTCTTATCTATATCGCACACATTTTATAAGTTATAGTATTATATAAGTATAAGTATTGCATGCTCCGATAGGATTTGCCAATATATGAGTAAATACTTCTACAAGTATAGTATTTAAAGTTGGCGATGCCGTAAATGCTTGCCTTTGAATTGCGTTTCGGAAACACTCCACTCTCAATCCAATCAAACACACTGGTTTGATGTTATGTCACCTATTACTCCACACTTACGTGTCACAATTAGGTGCAATGTTTCTCATCATAAATCCGATTGTTTTATTGGAATATGTCTGTAACGTATTCTATGCGATATTTAAACAAATTGTTTTTTAATTTACTCTTTACACCAAGATATGACTGACTTTATAAACTTTTATATCAGATCTGGAGTGGCGGCAAGCGCAGCGTATTCGTACGCCGACACGGTGGACTGACGGCATGATAAAGATCCACAGGACGACGTTGGATACAGGCCGCTTCCAAACGGTCCCTTTGAAAATTAGTGGGGGAGCCATATGTTCAGCAGTGTACGTCCTACGGCTGAGATGATTATGATGATGATGTCAGATAATCTTTACTTGGCTTCTCTAATCTAAGTATTGTTTAAGTTTATCAAGACAAATTTGTTCTTACACTGAGAAGATAGGGTTAACATTTAATTTGCAGTATCTGAAACAGCAATCCATAAAATAAATCTGGATTAAATTATTCCGAAGGATATTTTTATTATGTGTTCGTGAGTTTTAAATAGTATTGATAATGGTTTAAAGATGTAAACAACTTTGTCCAATAAAAGGGTCTACCGCAATGTGAAAAGGGACTAATGACAAAATCATGTAATTTATTGAGCGTGACTGAACATTAATTTCGAACCCCTGATGAGATCTATCGACACGGTATTTTCCGCCAACACACATATTGTCTCTTCGAAGAAGAAGAGAAGGGGAGAGTTATAAATCCTAAATTGAATGGCCAATTATTTAGGAATTGCATATAACAAAATATTTCAACCTTGCCTTCACCAAACGTTGATAGGTTATGTTGAACCAGAGCCCCAATTAAAGTTACGAGTATGTTATTACACCCGTCCTGTGATACGTAAGGACATTTTTGAAAGATATATTTTAATTGATAATTAAAGCAAAAACAAACATTTTAAACGTAAATGCACTTTGAAGGATTGCCTATGCACACTGAATTTAGATTACTAGATATAGTTATATAGTTAATGATAATCTTACGGCCGTTTTCAATAAAACCTATCTATTGTCGGTTTACCCTACTAGAGACAGATATTTGACACTATGTGTATTGACGTTATGTCAAATTTATATCTGTAGCAAGGAAAACTGTGCATAGATAGAATATTTAAAACGACTGTTAGACGCTTATAAATAACCAAAAATAAACCATAGAAAATTGTCAAAAAATGTAAACGTCTCGAAATACCTAGCAAATATTTGGGATGGAGATGGCGGGGAAAATGTCTACGTCACAGGAAAGTGACTTACGGCCGGTGCCAATAATCTATCTATCGCTGGTTTACCTTACTATATATTTGACACTATTTGTATGGACGATAAGTCAAATTTCTATCCGTAGTAAGGATAACTGTGGATAGATAGATTATGTGCACCGGCTGTAAGCGACATAATTATTTAACTGACTGTAACCTGACTGACTATTTTTAATAATAATAATTTTCTTATAATTCTTAATTCACCATTTACCATAATTTTACGTACATTATCAACTTAGCACTAGCTATCTTTGAGAGATTTATTTAAAGAAATCAATATATTAACGTTGCCTTCCTTATATATATGTATTTGAAAATATAATGTATGTTTTATTTATTTTTTACACACTTTTAACACCATACTTACACCACACTTACCTCACTTTTAATACCAGAAATACAAATAGGATAGCTGTACCTAGTTTTAGACTTGCGAAGACTAATAAGTCATTCCTAGGAAGTTGTGTGCGTTTTACAATAAAATCCCAAAGCACATAACTGAGCTCACAGAGGTCAAATTCAAGTTGACTGTAAAAAACGTTTTAATAAAAAAAGCTTACTATAAAGTTTGACATTATATAGAAGATAAAGATGCTTGGAATACTCCACTTCTGGCAAGCTGTCTCTCTGCCACCCATAAAATGTAATGTTTGTAGTACCTAAGTAGAAACATTGTAAACATCTATATAAAAAGAATGACCCCGAGTTTCTTGCCGCTTCTTCTCGGTGGGCTCTATATATTTTGGAACGCGGCGGTAGAGTCTTTAAAGTACATTATAATGAAAAGTTGACGTTCATAAGTGCGTCTTTGATGCCTAAATTGAATAAATGATTTTGACTTTGACTTTGAGCTATATCAGAGGAAACAAAATATAGTTACGAGTGTTACATGCTACGAGTATCTTAGTAGCTGACCACAGTTTTTAATCTAGTCAGGTATTATGTTGTAAGTACATAGGTAATACTAGATCCCACACTAGGATTCCCTGTGTTGTGGGATGCTAGTCTCTTTCTGTTGTTACAAGAACTGTGATGTAGGTACCACAGTAACCCAGATAGAAAAAGCAATTTAAAATTCCGCAACCTACTTAAAAAAAATGTATAATTATTTCAATTAACGCTAATATATTTTTTACAAAAATTATAAACTAAACGTAATTTAATCTTCCTTATGAAATAGAAAACGGAATCCGCTGTAAAAGGAAAAACTAAGCATGTTGACAAAAACAAGTGTGGGAAGTGCTTTATTTGTGTAAATGTCATGAAAAATAAATGATTATATAATAAAGTCCCACAAACACGCTAAAATCATTTAAGAATATTTTTTTTTAACACTTATATAGACGCCCACAGGAATATTTTCCCTGCTCATAATAAACCTCATTTTCAGTATAATGTATTCCGGATCTAATAAAAATGTATCTCTTAAAAGTGAATAACCCTAATTAACTTCGAAAATTAATGTGTGCGCCAAAAATTCAAAGGTAGATCATTAATCTTACATAAGGCGTGGCTGAGACCATTAAATGCCTAATATATAAAACCATCGGGTCGCGAGCAGTGCCGCAGGAATTAATAGCTTAGCTGCCTATCCCACTTTACTTTTATTCAAGTTTGGAATTGGCGCGGAATTTTCATTCATTTCCTTACTTCGTTAGAAGTAAACTTGAAGCCTACTTACGAATTAACTTCAATTCGTTACGTTCTCAATGCGTGATGAATTGACTCTATTAATTTTGATGAATAAGTACAATTTGAAAAATTTAACACCGACTTCCATTCTATTCAGTTATTGGAGTGTATCTCAAAAAGTATTTATTTCACCGAATTTGATGAAATTGGGACCACACGGGAAGCACAAGCTTTCAAACAAAAAAAAATTTTTGAGAATCAGTTCACCCAGTCGAAAGTTATGAGAAAACAAACACACAAAAAAAACACACAGTCGAAATGAGTACCTCCTCCTTTTTTGGAAGTCGGTAGAAAACATTTTACATAGCATGAATTAAATGTACTCGTACTTATTGAAGAATTGTGCAATTGAAGAAATCGTAACCATCACTCTCTCAAAGCAGCTCTTGGCCTAATTTGAATTTTGACCTGGACTGTTTGTTATAGGAATTCTAGGGAGCTTTCTCTGTTCCCCAACCTCATAAGGCGACCTCTTGCAAACCGCTGACTAACAGAAGGAGCTCTGACGACCGATGAGGAAGGACCGGGGACAAAGAAGACAGCAACGTAGCTTGCCCATGTCTCTGGCATCACAAGAATTTCTAAGGCAATATAAGTATAATGAGTAATTAAATCATCCCAGCACGATTCTCTGTGTTGCGGGAGGCACGAAAACACACATTAATAGGTGTGTTTGTCACACACGTTAGTAAAGCGTTAATAGCTGGTTGTGGGTCCCAACCGATCGAGTTAATTCATAAACATTAGCAACAAGTCATCTTTTTACATAAGAAATACGAGACCTTTACAATTTCACCCAGAGCTATGTAGTTTTGTGTGTGACTGCACTGTGCTCGTTACCTCAAGGCCTTCCTGAGGATCTCTCGCGCATTAATTTCACTTGCTACAGTGCTCTTCAAACCCTTACATAGCAATGCTTGCGCACTATTGCTTCGAGGCAGTATAGCCGGCACTGACGGCCTCTTGCAAAAGACCTACCACCTAGAAGTTCGGATTTCTTTATCTCTTACGATATCTAAGGAGGGAATATTCTACTTCGTCCCGAAAAAAAAATATAATTACATAGGTTGTAATGCTCAAAGTCGTTTCATCTAATGGTGATGGTGACGCACTTGAAGCTACAATCTTTCCAACAAAAATATATGGCAAGCTGATTATATAGTAATAAGTCAACATTTATGCGTGCAGAAAAAAAATTGTGATCACATTACATTTAAATCATTTTTGCTGAAAGTCGATTAAAAATGGTAGCAGTTGTAGCACTCATTTGTAGCCACACGTAGCTTATAGTCTACGCTTCTACGACAAATTTTCGTAGCATGTAGTTAATTTATTGAAGTTCGTAGAGCAATATTATCGCTCAAAGATTAGGTTTCTGAAATTGACGTTAATAAAAGAAAAGAAAATCAATGTGCAAAATACAAACTTTAATTAGGTTTTCATTCATGAAAAAGCTAATTGGATTTCGACGTCAAGACCAAGTTTATTCAGCGCACCCATTTACAAAAATAAAACATTTATATTTCCAACAAGAACGATTTATAAAATGAAATTTGCCATATCTAAGAACCTAATTTTATGTCACAAACGTCTACGTACGAAGCATATTCGATGTCACCCAGTCGATGTTGCCATAGGCAAAATTTAAATTATGGTTGCAAGGTGTAACAGGCTTTGCAAAGGGACGAATTGCTATTTCTGGCCTAATTGTTTTAGCATATGTAAACTAGCTGTACCTCGTGATCTCGTCCAAAACGACTATCATGGATATTTTGAACATGGCATTGTGTCCGGTTTAAAGTATATTAGTGCTGGTGGGTCAATCAGTGGAATCAATCATCTTCTTATAAGTTTTATGGTTCTATTTAATCCCAATAAAGGTTTAGATTAGAATATTAGAATTTCGTACAAGCATACGTGGTGTTAATGGCGCAATTTCGCGAGTCGAGAAGACATCATAAATAATATTGCAATTTTAGGGCGAATAATGTACATCCTAGGACGGGATCCGAACACGCGTCTTCCGACAATCCGTGTCAGACGCCATGACCAACTAGGCTATCGAGGCTCGAGGTCCGAGCACCATAAATAATGCTTATAGAATTTCGTTAATGCATGTATAGTATACTATATAGTGGTTATTTGCACCTTAACAATGTGTACAAAAAGTTTCAAGTTAATCGACTGAAATAATACGTCTCTGCATCTTAATTTAAACCTTACTTTTTAGGATATCTCGATAAAAAGCAGTTTATTTAGATATAATATCTATTGTCATGCTTCATAATACACACACCAATAAATGAAGCAGTTATAGCTTAGTGGCGATGAGAGTCAACTAAAAAAAAATATTTATCACTGTTTTAAACTATCACGGTTGTTCACTAAAGTTATATGATTATTAGCGGGATATTTACCGTGGTAAGGTTGTCGGGGGACGGGGAGTCTTCCCGTGAACATGGTGCATGTAACTGCGCCGAAATATTGGGAGCTCACTCCACAACCTTACCACGGTAAATATCCCGTCAATAATCATATAACTTTAAATATATTTATATTTGAAAATTTATGTTTCTATGTTCTTGTGCTTTCAGTAAAGAAATACTGTGATGATATACACAGCAGGTACAACACTGGTTGGTTTGCCGGGCTAGCTACTGCCATCATAAACAAATATTGTTTTCAATAAATCTGATCCTATTACATTGCAATTTAAAAACCCGAGGTGATAAATATGTAGGTACGAATAAGTATCCCCTTAAGAGTTTTGTGTGGCAGACTGAGTGTAAGTACTCGCATCAACAATTATACATCGATTTCGGAATAAAAATACAATAACTATCGTTATTTTGTTTACTTCACCTAGAATTGTGTTTTTTAGAGTTTTGACGTATAATTGTGGTAGATATTTAAGTGTTCGTAAAGGAGCACGAGTGTAGACAAAGTACATTGAACCATGAAACAATGTTTGTGTGTTTTCCTTTCCGTCCCTTAGAAAGTTTTAGTAATGGATCTAACTCGATACTAGAACGTGACAGCAGGCTTAGACAAAAGATGTTTCTGTTAACGTTAACGCCAAACGACAACTTCAAAATGTATGGCGTTGACATTACCTGTGGAAAAGTCACGTAACCTGATGCTAAGTTCGTAGATGGGACCCGGGATCGTTCTGTCTGTAGCATGTGCGGCAAACTCCTGCTTGAATTTTGCTTAGGCCTGCTGGACAGTGACTCGATGTTTTATTCGTGTGACTGTGACTTGATTCTGTTACTCTAATAAAATCTCATTTGATGCGTTTATATATATCAACTATTAAACTTGAGGTATAGCAAATTCACAAACGTACGCGAGTAGTAAAGTAAAAGTAAAAAAAACCATTAATATCAATAATATATTAAAATAGTTACAAATAGAAATTCGTAATCCAAAATCAAGTTTGATATAGTATAGATAACCTATCACTAAGCACTTAGCACTCTGTATTGACAGACTAGATAAAAACATAATTAATCCGCCTGCGAAACACGCTGTACTATATTTTTTACGTTTTACTTATTGCAACCTTAAAACGCAAAAACATTTTACACCAATATAAACCAAAGGGAGCTAATTTAACCGACGCACGTAACTCGCTATTAAAAAACACATAAAATCCAGTTAAATAAATGGCACCCATAGATAAGCCGTAAAACCGGAACACACCGGTTTTCACCAGTTTCGGGTCGTGATGAGGGACCGATATATTGACTTTAGGTTTATGGAGCACCATATTCCAATTTACTGACCGTTGTCACGGGTCAGGGAGAATAACCGGTACGTAGGTGAGGGCTCGCTTTATATTATCTCATGCTAAAAATGATCTGGATATTACTTGTCGAAAATCAAGCGATTCCGAAGAGTTAATTACGAGTATGTTTAAAGTGTTAATTGCAGATGTTTTTATCAATAATGAACATGTTGAACAATAAGACTCTACTTAAGTAGATTAGAGTGTAGGGGCGGAGTTATTAGTTTATCCGCTGTCGATATGTGAATCGTAAGAGGAGCAGAAACTCTTAGTTGTAGGTCTCTTATACAAGAGGCTGTCTTGGTTGGTACCAAGTAATCTACCGCAAAGCAATAGCGCTCTATAGTATTATTGTGCTAAAGAGTTAAGAGCGATGTAGTAAGTAAAATTACTGGACAAAAGAGATTCAACAAGTACAATTTCAATAATTTAATACCGACTTCCATTCTATTACTTTGGTAAAAATCAGTTATTGGAGTGTAACTCAAAAATTAATGGACCGAATTTGATAAAAGTTACATGGGACGGAAAGCACCAGCTTTCAAACAAAAAAGAATTTTGGAAATCGGTTCACCCAGTAGAAAATTATGAGTTAGCAAACATAAAAAACAGTCCAATTGAGTACCTCTTCCTTTTTGGAAGTCGGTAGAAAACAAATTTTTCGGAAGTGACGAGCGCAGTACACTGCCGTAAGCACGTAAAGCTGCAATTCTAAGCTCTGAGTGAAACTGTGGTGTGCTTACAATCAGGCGAAAGACTGGCTGGTTTCGTCACTTGATCGCATAAAAAAAATTAATAAATGTTTGCCTATATTGATAATATCCTTCGACCTATTTTCAAGCGAAAGAAAATACGTCACAAGTAGGTTATATTTTCTTACGAATGAACTTAATGAATTTACGAAAATGTAAATGACTGTATAAAACTTATCTTTGCTCGAGTTTAGCTTTTAACAAAGTCGTCCATTTTCACCTACTCGCACGCCTGTTAGTATCATTATTAGGCTATCTACAGTTCTGCATCATTCATTAGAGTTCAAATTTCGTATTCTCACTGTATTCTTTGTTATTATTCATTCATCTATCAGATTTGGTTGCAGACTGTTTGTTTTTATGGCTTTAGTATATTATATTTGATATTACGAGTATAACAATGATTGGGCAAAACTGAAATGAAAGCAGGCTCTGGCAGGTTCGACAAATTGCCTACTTGCCTTATGACTAATGCTGGCTTACGCTTTATATTATTTTCAAAATAAGTACTTACACCACCCACACCTTTACACGGTAAGCTGTAGGTAAAAGATTAAAGTAATTTTGAAAGCAAAACAAAAAATCCGGGTGAAACCAAAACAACAGTTGATTATTACATTGACAATGCACAAGTGTGATGTTCCATGATCATCATTACTATGATAGTTCAAAAGTACCTATTATCACAGCATAGTGCGCGTGGTACCGACTTCGACTAGTTATTTCACGCTTTTTAGTGTTGAATCTTTTCTTTTTGGTAAAAAAATATTTCTATACTACGGTTTCCGAGGGATTGTGTAAATGTTTTAATCCTCCTATACCTTGATAATTAAAACAAAAGGTTTATGAATGAAACTGACGTATATTTACGTCTCTGGGACGCAAAAGGTTAATGCCATGTTTAGTGCACTTGTGCATTGTCAATATCATAATGTTGTTAATTTTTTTTGTTAATACCATAATTTCCACCCTTTTTTGTGACCCTAGACTACACTTACGGGATTATTATCATTCAACTTCAAATAAGGATATCATCCAGAGAGGCGAAACACTTTTTTAGTTATTGGAGTGTCATAAACCGCTTGACCAAATTTGATGGAATTTCAATGAGACCTCGGAAGTGTATTCCAAATTTTTTTTATCAAAATCGGACTACTCCTCAAAAGTAATGCGTGGTCGTACATAAAAAAATATACGCGTCACGACTTGAGAACCTCCAATGGAAGTCAGTTGAAAAGTAGATTTCTGCAAAACAAGCCTTGCTATATTTTTAGTGTCTTTAAACTGCTTCTCAATACTATTTTGTGCTAAGGGACGAGATATTTGATGATGTCAAAAGAAAGAGTTACTAAAAATAAGAATTAATCATGCTTAATATGTAGTCATGGCAGAATCCATGGAAGACCTCAGTACAATGCTCGAAAGCCTCCATCGAGTTTCCCAACGGGTAGGCCTTAAGATGAACATGGAGACACAAGACCCATGTTGTGCCTACCCCAATATAAGTTGGGAACTCAGTTCTCGAAGTTGTTGACGAGTACATCTACCTGGGACAGACAGTCACACTAGACAGGTCCAACTTTGAGAAAGAGGTCAATCGTCGAATCGCAGGACAACGTTGGATGCAGGCCGCTTCCAACCGGTCCTTTTGTAAAATCATGGGGAGCCCTATGTTCAACAGTGGACGTCTTACGGCTGAGATGATGATGAGGATGCTTGATATTTCATGCCGCTTTTGTGCTACTATCTTTAACCGCATCATAACTGGCCGTCATTTGAGAGAATTTGATAAAACCGAAGACTTCATAACACTGATGATGTATCTGGTTGCTTGCTTGTCTATTATAATACGAAAGTTTGTATGTATGGATATAAAAAGGTAACAAACATCAGTGTGTTTGTTACCCTTTAATGCTAAAACTACTGAATGGATCATAATTAAATTTGGTATGTAGGTAGATTAGATGAGGCGCTGGGATAAAATATAGGATACTTTTTCATCATCGTCATGTATCATGTAATCATCAGGTATAACCGTGGAACGCAGCTAGTTCTAATATGTTGAATTAACAACTGCGTATAAAGCCCGTTATTAAAACTTTTAACACCTGGAACTAAAAATCTCCAACTATTTCCATCCGAATCGGACAATGCAGGTATTTAAATCCGAGTCTGCGACCCATTAAAAAGTGCTAAAACGCGCGGTGATAAAAACCTACTCTGTGCTTACGGTGCCGGAGCTGACACTACGGTGCAAGGTAAAAGTAATTTTAAAACGTATTTGACTGTAATGCATAGTGTTTCCTACACTATAGACAAATATATTTTAAATTGTCCAACTGACAGCGCACGCGAAGTGAACTAAGAAAAGCTATTTCTTAAGAACATTGCTATGTTGTTTCTGGTAACATTTTTTTAAAGAAACATAATATAATTATTTAATGAGCACGAGATTTACGCCTACGTTTTACAGTACTCGGATATTTTGAGCTTTTTTTTCTTTTTAAGTATTCATAATTCTTCACGTTTCAATTGATATTGATTTAATTCAAGTAGTTATCCAAAGAAAAAAGACCATCATAATCTTATGTTTCAGAAACAGTTTTGCGTAGCTGTACTTACTGTACATGTACTGTACTGAGTTGCTTGTACTTTTGTAGATATAGTATAAACTTAAGAATCTTCTCTTTTATTGAAAATCGGTTAAAATTAAAATGTATAGTGGTAGTAGCTGACTCTTGCAAGACCACACCCGCTTGGAATACACACTATAAAGTTTAGTGTAGTGTTATAGACTGTGTCAACTAAACTCAGCAATAAATAAACCGTATCCAGATTAAGAAGTCCATACATTCACATACATACTTAGTCTTTCAAACTTTTAACCACTCCCATTTTACACCTTTGACACCTTGAGTTTTATCAAAAAAATCTTCCTTACCTTTTTATTAGCTGTAGTCTTCTCCGTATAAACTATATCTCTACATAATTTCATCTCCGTAGGACAAATAGTTTTCAAGAGACATGATTAAATAGAAATATATACATTTCTAGCTTGCCCCGCGGTTTCACCAACCTAGCCATGGATGATGAAAAGTATCCTGTGTTATCCAGTGCCTCATCTACTCGTATCGTACCTACCAAATTTATCTAAATCCGTTCACTCGTATTTGCGTGATTGAGTAGCGAACCTTCATACTTCCAAGCTTTCATGTTGATAATATTAAGTAGAAGAACCTAGATGACCGTGCTCTTGCTCAATATAGGTACGAATACAAAAAAGAAACACATGTTCCGTGAGAATCTTGTCACCGCGATTCAGAATTTGCAACGCGACTGTTACGCCATCTAGTTTGAACATAACGAACAAACTGTTGTTTTACATTGCCTGAAAACAAGGATAAAACGACGTTTTCTGAAAATGAAACCTAGCTAAATCGATTTATCCCCCGAAAACCCCTGCAAAATAAATGTCATGAAAATAGCTGGAACCGTTTCCGAGATCCAGAATATAACATTATAATAATGATTTTATATTTATATATAAAAAAGTATACCACGTTTATCATAATTATACATAATATATAAGGATCAGATTATATTAGTTATATACTTAACTTACTACGTAAAATGTACTTAGATGCTCTTCGCTTGTATCTTGTCCCACGTATCATTAGAGCCATATAAAATTCGTTACGAAGGTAATGGCCGGCATCATAAGGCGGCTGAGAGAACCGTAACGGCTCCGCCGTTGGTCCGTTAGCTACCTGACGTTGCGTTAGTCCCGTTAACGGTCTGTTTGTGTTGAAATTGCGAAACAACCCTCCGAAGTAAAACGGAACAGCGTACCCGATAACAGACAATGTAATATTTTGCTGGAGTATTTTTCAGTGAAACATTGTAAATGGATTGCCATATTTCAGCCAGGCTGATTTCAGATTTATTTTACACTAGCTGCGCTCCGTGGTTTCACCCCGTGGTTATGGATGAGGAATCAAAATTTTTAGCCGATCGTCATAATTGATAATGTAGAATTTTAATGGTGCGTAACCGCTGTCCCGGCATCAAGGCGCCCGTAGGAACAACATGTGGGGTTTGGTCGGTATGGTCTGCTTGCTATCTGCTTACTATGGGTGCAGTTAGCGCGTAAATGACGAGTCCGACATACCCCGTCGAACCTCCCCGGGTCAGCGGGGATGCGTAAGAGCATTCCCCACACGGAAAAAAAAGGATTCTAATGGTGAAATATTTTTTTAAATCGGTATTTGTCTTTGAAACCTATTCAATTCAAACGAAAAACAACATCTTTCGTCTTTATAATATTTACTTTATAATATTTATATAAATCATAAAAAGTTTAAGGATGTGATTATGTGGTATGTATAGAAATGTTGAGACTAACACTAAGACAAATCTACTGTTCACTTATAATCTTTTTATAAAATCGCTCGCTCTATGTTACGGTCAGGTAAAAATATGGTGATCTTCAAACTTATTTATATGTGGATTTTTATTTATATAATGTACCCATATTTACGTGAATGAATGATTTATGAATTGAATAAAATTTTATACACATTGTTTCATATACACACCGGAGTCCAACAGGATTTTTTGTAATTGAATAACCAAAATTTCCAGTGTATTTTTTTTTATTGGCTATGCTGGCAAACGAGCAAGTGGCTCACCTGATGGTAAGTGATACCGTCACCAGTGGACATCCGCAATATCAGAGGTCACGAGGATGCGTTGCCGACCTTTGAGGAAGGATGATAGGAAGGAAGAGATAGAAGAGGTGAGGGTGGAGGGGGAGGGGGAAGGAGAGGGAGAACGGGGATCGGGGGAGAAACGGGCCTCCGGAACCTCCCACAAACCGACGAAACGCAATAGCAAGCTATGTTACTTCACGTCGGTGTTATGTGGGAGTGTGGTACTTCTCCGCTCGTGCCGGCTCATTCATGTGGAGTTGTAGCGTGGCACTACCACAAAAATGTGTTAAATACTTGCTGATTTAAAATCTTTCATTTTGGGGTGAGATATCTCAATAGAAGTGAAAAAATTGCTCAAAGGTTAAGTTGCCATTCAACGTGGCAATTAGAGCCGCAGCTAAGACTTTTATTCTATTATAAGACATTTATATTAGCAAATACATTTTTTTTTGTAGAAGGTAAATCAATTGTTAAGAGTTTAATTTTGTTCGTTCTTGTTGGTAGTAAAACACCTCAGTTGAACACCTAGATACTCCACGGGAAATTGTGGTTATTAATTTATTAAGTTGGTAGAACACCTAAACCAAACCACAGTAGATAGATAGAGAACAGTACGGAAACTGCCTTCAATCGTTCGAAACGGCCCAATGACATAAACATGCGCATCGACGAGACCCCAAAGCGGTTCTCGCGGTGCCGTCAGTAGTGAGTGTTACAAACTATTTCTACATCTCAACCTTTTTTATATAATCTATAATATGAAATGTCACACTTGACTGACTGCTATGTGTTTTATAAGTTATAAGTGACAATCCTATGGCTTCAATGGGGCATAGATAATTATTTGATCAACTAGGCTTAGTTTTAATACTGTTGCATCTTTATACTGTGACCAAACGCAGGTATTTCACACATTTCACTTAAAAAAATTAAGTTCGGTATTCAAATGTTAAGTACTTTATATACATGAGCATGACCTAACTATTAATTATCTAATTTATTAATAGTTGATTCATCAACTATTAATAAATAATTATTTTCTAACTCGTTTATTGTGATTATTATGTAATGACTGGACTAAATATACTACATACACCGACGCGATTTACATAAATTACTAATTGTTGAATGCTATTTCTTATATATTTTATATTTATCTAGAAGGGTCCAAAAGTATGTACCTACCTACTGTACATAGTATTTATACCTTACATATTGCCAAAGCGTCCGTTGCAACAATCTCTTTGTTTTTATTTTTTAATTGACATTAAATTGCTTTATATTTTATTGTAGGACACCAGGGTGTAATGACAGCTGTATTCAGAGAACAATTGAATTGTAAATAAATTACTTACCAGCTTTACAAGGATCCATTCCAAGATCGCCGGAGACTTTTGGTTCGACGTGCATCATCATTATCTCTTCTATCGTGAACTTATGTGATTCCCCCTCCCCAGTCTCAGCAGAAGTTAGTTCTACACACGCACACACTAAACCAATCAGTATTGCGCTGACCAGCGTCGGTAACGCACGTTTACACCTTGGAGTCATCTTGTTTACTTATTTTAAACACTGCACAAAACACTTTGGCATAGTCTTTTGAGATATTGTGTTCTGGTATCTGGAACAATAGAAACACAGTATTGAGTTTTTACTTTTAATGTAAGCGGTAAAACAAATCCAGGTATTATTAGCAACATACATTTGTAGGTCAATTTATTGATAGCTATGTTTGTTGACTATCTAGGACTTAGACGATATGGGTAATATGCAAGTGGTGAAAATGTTTTGCCCCCGAATCTTGACGGTCTTGACAATACCTTTTGCCGCCACTAATACTACTAAACTAACTATAGACAAAATTCATTTATTGTGCGAGCGAGTAAAACTTTTAATACATTCTCTAAATTAATGGACATTGATCCATTCGTTATGAGTATTCCAAGGGCAAGGCGGTGCTTAACCGTTAACTTCTTTGTTACTTAGGTAGATTTAATTTAATTTAATGTAATGTTTTTAATAATCTTAAAATTGTATTAACTTGTTGTTGGTATTGTAAAAATTTGGTTAGTTATTCAATGTTCGCATAAATATAAATGTATTAAGTCTCTATCTGTGAAAACCTATAATTGGCTTTCTGTTTTGTTTCTAGTTGTTAAAGAAATTTGTATAGCTGTTGGTTTTCCAAATATAAATAAATAAAAAAAACATAGGTACACCTAAACTATTATTTCCACATTTTACTTAGTACTTATTTAATTCCATGAAACCTTAATCTAAATAAGGGTGTGAAATTCAAATTTGCGAAACGCTTCACCATTGGTCGAATCGAAGCAAGACGTCACATGGCATGCTATAAGATTTATCATCGATGTTTATACAGTGTTCATGCTAGTTGCGCTCACAAAAATGGTTTTATAAGCTTTAAGGCCTTTATTAATAAACGTTGCGTAAACATAGATTAGGCGTAACATGCTTTGTCTTGCTTTCACGCGTGACATTTACTGCAAGCGAAAAATTTACAGATAGATGTTTTGACTACTCCGGGTTTATTACAAGTTTATTAATAAGGCCGTAATAGTTTAAATAAATTAAATCCTTAACTAATAAATGTCTATGCAAAGTAAGTAAACAACACTGAACGTGGCCTGTGACATTATATAAAGCGAGCGAAAGCATTTTAAAAATCAATGAGTATTACAAAAATATTTAAACACTATCAACAGTGCCTATTTATATTAAGTTCAATTTCATTATGAAGTAAAGTGTGATTTAACCCGTCGCTTGTCGCGCGTACAGCATGTGTACGTACAAAAAAGTGCTATGCCATGTTGCACGTACACCTAATGTATACAACATAATCAAAACGCCACGCCTACCTCGAAGGAGAAGGCAGCGGTGTTTGAAATACCTACGTTTCACCACGTACGTATACATATTGCCACGTACGGCACTCTGTTCCAGACTTCAGATTGCTATTGAAAATTTCTTTGTCATACAAACCCAACAACGGTCCAATCCGGGTATTGAAGTACCATAAGTTAAATAGTGATCACCACACTTTTAATAACAGAAATACAAATAGGATAGCTGTGCCTAGTTTTAGACTTGCGAAGACTAATAAGTCATTCCTAGGAAATTGTGTGCGTTTTTACAATAAAATTCCAAAGCACATAACTACTAAAAAACGTTTTAATAAAAAAAGCTTACTATAAAGTTCGACATTATATAGAAAATAAAGATGCTTTGAATACTCCACTTCTGGCAAGCTGTCTCTTTGCCACCCATAAAATGTAATATTTGTAGTACCTAAGTAGAAACATTGTAAACATCTATATAAAAAGAATGGCCCCGAGTTTCTAGCCGCTTCTTCTCGGTGGGCTCAATATATTTTGGAACGCGGCGGTAGAGTCTTTAAAGTACCTACATTATAATGAAAAGTTGACGTTCATAAGTGCGTCTTTGATGCCTAAATTGAATAAATGATTTTGACTTTGACTTTGACATAACTTATAAATCCTAAAGCGGCGCTCCCACCACTACACCAAGACCAATCGAGCGAAGCCGCTGGCGGGTCAGCTGTAGTTTTCAATTATAGAATGAATATCGGTTTAAAATGTTTCAAATTACAAATTATGCCTATATGTCGAACAGTGGTTACCTGATGATTAAAGGCCTAACCATACGATCTCTGAGCTATTATCATCATCATCGCCTCATCCACAGTATGTCCTTTGCTGAATACATTTATAGCACAAAAATCAACGGATTTTCGTGCTTCTACAAAAAAATAAACGAAAATAAAATCTAATACAAAGTAAATGACATAACGCATTTAAAGAGATATTACCGCGGTTGTGCTAAAGCTCGTTCACATTTTGAAATATAAATTTCACATCAGTTAAATCTCAAAATAAATGGATGCGATGAAGCTCGTAGCGTTTGGCAAAAAGCAATTAGACATTAATTTGTCAGTGTCAACATACATCTGGATACAATCTGTGTGAAAACGTTTTGAATACAAGCATTAAAGGCACACCACATGTAGCTAGATATATAAATATGTTAGTTTTTGCGCGCGACTTTGTCCGCATGGAATAAGCGATAAGCCGCTTAGCCACAGATCACAGAAACAAGGGAGATATGAAAAGGGGGCGGGGACGGTGTCGCAGCACTATGCCCAAAAACAGAATACATTGCTCGCGAGACGGTTCCTTTTGTATTATGTGACTGAACGCCTGTCGCGATATTCCATGTAAACAGTTTACAATGCTTGTTCTGCACTTACGAATATTCAAACGTTAAGTTTTAATACCGCAGTGGATAATGAACTTATTGAAGCTAACAGAATACGTTGAATCGCGGAATACGGCCGCTGCTTGCGACACCAGGTTTTGTACTCAGCGGATTGGCATCTCTCTAGAACTCTATGGAATAAGCTTACCACGATCCCTCGGTAACTACCCGATGAAACGGGATAAAAAGTAGCAGATCTGTTAATCCTAGGTACAAACCATCCAGTAGATATATAGTTAGTAGTAGATAGAAGCGTCTTTCAACTTTGGTACAATCGCGGATCCTCGTATACATTGATATTCATAATCAATAGTCCAATTCTCATTAACTTTAATCACCATTATGAGTATGAATATTATTAAAAACGGCCATATGCGAGTTGGACTCGCCCGTCGACGGTTCCGTATATTAAGATACATTATTGCTCTAATGAGATACTTAACTTTGCCGTTTGATATCCAGACACGACGATACGTTTGCAATAGTAAATTGTATTTTTATTTTGGTATTAAACTACATATTTACTGTTATAAGATATATTTTTTTAATGTATACGATATTGCCAAATTTCATAATTCCAGGTCAACGGGAAGTAACCTATATGTTTTAATTACCTTGTGAAATCGTAAAACATGCAGCGTAAACGTTATATATTTTGATTGCGTTGACTTACAAGTTTAATGTTTTACAGCTGAAAGAGACCGTAGACCCCAATAGTACAAGCTCTGCCTGGTTTGGGGCCTGAAAACTTGTGTGGATGTTGTCCTATATTATTATTATACAAGTTTGTACGGAACCCTCGGTTTGCAAGTTCAGCTCGCACTTGACTGGTTATATTATATTTACGACATTATTGCTATGTGCCTTAAACTTAAACGTCTCATAATACCATATCTGCTGCACCTGCAGAGAAAAAATATCCCCACAGAAACAGTTTCTGAAATAAATGTATTCTTTGTATTATTCCATGTCACCATATACAATCGATATACATTTATCATTGACCAGGCGAAGTGTCTGCTTTAACTAGCCAAATGACTTTTATCTGTCCGTATGTTTGTTAGGTTGTATGTTAGTCTTCCTGTACAGTTCGCTTTTACAACCAATATTGACGAAACATAGTATGCATATTCTACTGTTCAATATTTTTTTTCTGGACGGCGGTTTTTGTGTAGGTGTAGGTACTTTTTCTAAAAAAGAGAGAAGTTTGCTGTGGCGCTATTTACCAAATGATTTTAATAAAATTTGGTACACACATTAGGTAAAGAGTAATTTTGAATATGAGCATAATTGGTGAAGTGGTTGCCAAGATAATGTAACGTACTGCTGAAAATTGCCGCTGATAAGACTGCTCGCGAGGTTTACATTTCGCAGAACTTCCTACTAGTAATAGTGTTGTGTTAAAATCCCTAAAAACCTAATCGTAATATCAAATTTTATCACTTTGTATACTGTTTTATTACTAACTTCCCCGAGAAATAAAATAAACTTCGAGAGCAAAAGATGCGACGCTTAATCGTCCGAGATAAAAAGTTGACTAATTCTCGCATAATTTACTCTACCTTTTTGCGAAGTTGCCAAGAACTTGGCGGTATAAGTAAAGCCTGGATGGAGGAAGCATAGAGCAACTTCTTTGAAATGTTCTCACTAATATCCTTGCAGGTATTCAATTCTAGTACAGTAATTGGTACCTATGAACGTGTTAGAATTATTGTATATATTGGTTATGTGTAAAAACACGTAATGTGTTTATTAATTTTTAGCAACCACCATACCGAAATACTATCCTGTTTCGTTTGTAACCAGTGACGTAGCAACCTGTTAAATTTCTGATAGGATGTTTCGTTGTGGCGGGACTGTATTGTTTCTGATTGGTTGTTAGGCTTGTGAGAGGTGTCATAGTGGTGGTACACAGTCTCTTGGCGGCAGACATTGCTATATAAGCCAATATCTCATATTGCCGAGCCTCCTTTTCTTCACAAGTGACTGTTACATCAAGACCGCCTGCTTGCCGAAAGTTAAAGGTTACGAGTATATTTCTTGTTATACTCGTAAATTCTGCTGCTTGTCTATGTATTGTGTCTATATATGGTATCTCTTAAATGTGTCTTTATTTGCTTTGTTTCCTGAAATAGTGTGTTTCTTGAACACTGTGTTTCTAGGGTAAATATGGTTCTATTATAATGCTATTAATGTTAAGTAGTTTAATTTATTGATTCAACCAAAACCGATTCGACACGTGTTTCGCCTCTACACGAGGCATCCTCAGGAGATGTTGACTCGTCGAGCGCTAGACCGACAGTGAGGGAACTAGCTAGCGCTCGACGAGTCAACATCTCCTGAGGATGCCTCGTGTAGAGGCGAAACACGTGTCGAATCAGTTTGGTTTATTTGGGGTTTCTTGTGTTTTTTATTTTTTATTCTTCCTATTAGCATTTTATGCGGGAGGGAGGGTGGTACAGGCTCCCAAATAAGCCAAAATCATTGTTTTCTTTTCAGCGGAAGTGTCACAAAATATTTTTTAATATCGTTTTTTTGTTAAGTAGTTCTTTGTTTTTCTTCATTCCTTAGTAGAATACATAGCTAGACAGGTAGTTAAATTCATATTATAAACATTGATTTGTTTCATAGGATATAATATGACACATCTGCGTGTTACCATGTGTGTTATGCTGTGAAACCTTTTAATGTAGTAGTGGTCAACGCCCTCTATCTTGATAAATCTCACAAACGCAACTGGTGGCCATAAGTCTATTATTATCAACTCTTATTTTCTAATTGCAATAGATATATAATTCAATATATATCAGTATTAATAATTCAATCTCGTCATAGAGTTTATTTTATGCTTTATAACAAGACTTCCTGCTCTGATGATGATGAAAACTATCGTATTTGATAAACCAGCGACTCATTTACCATCATATCAAGTTTTATCAAACTTGGTCAAACCGAAAGATCTTTTAACACCCTCTTTTAAACAATGTTATTTTTTTATAATAGTAAATTATATAACAAATAATATAACGTTTAAATTTTGTTTTGTTGAACCTGAAGGAACCATATAATTTTTACATTTCTTACTTGAAATAAAATCGAGTTTCAAACACATTTTCTTCCCCATTTTAACCCCTTAGGGGATACATTTCTAGAAACATCGTAATGGACATCACTTCCTTAAGGCGAAATGAGTCCCAAATTTCATGATTCGACTTCGCGAAAACTGTGTTTTTCGACGCTTAAACCTAATAACCGAAGTACGAAAAAAAACGTAGTGTTAATTGAATACACGTCCTTATGAAGTATGGGAGCCAATACACGATTGAGCAAACTTGGCTCGATAGAAAAAAATCAGCAACATTCTCTAAATTTTGCAATTTTTCTTACGTGCTTCGTGGGAAAAAGCATTTTTATTCAATTATGTGCAAATATATATCAATTAATGTATCATATTCGAATTTACAATGAAATTTACTAGTGAACTATGTACTCCTTTATCATTAAAATGTAATTAATTGATTGTACGGAATAAATATAAAAAGTATTAGCTCGTATTTAATTGAATTTTCGCATTACATCGTCCAATCTGATAAGCAATTCTGAACCTTATGTAAAGCATCTAACATTGTTTTAAAATTAGGATTGGACCGCGCCTTAAATTTCAAGTTTTAGGCATTCATAGGCCCGGCTCCACGTTGCTGAATAAGTTACGTATATTCCCAACCCCATATGATCGCATTATAGGTAGAAAAACTAACGTAGTTTTGAAAAATAAAAAAATAATGTCTAGTTATTTTTGTTACAGAATATATACTGATAGTTTGGAAACAATAAATAAAAAGTAGTATATAAATGAAATAGTGTAGTAAATAAAATAGTTTCCCATACATACTTGCAACCCTTATTGCACCCCTTTTACAGGAACTTTGGATAAACATTGAACTACTTTTTATTACTATTAATAAAAAAAATACTGTGAGTACGAAATCGCTGCTACCAAAAATAATTAGTTTCATATACATAGATTTCCAACCCCCATTATGGGCGTTTCTAAATTTTTTTCACATGTAATTTTCTTAAAATTATTTACACTTACTTATTTAAGGAGTATTTGTGAAATATTTCATGCTTATAGACGCAGTGGTTTCTGCAGTGCGTTGATCGATTAGTCAGTGAGTCAGTCAGTCAGTCACGCTCTAAAAAAGTATGAAACTAGAAATTATATTCGTTTGAAATTGTTATTTACAAACTATCCAATAATTATCGTCTATTAATTAAACAACTTGCACATATCATATTCTAATGTATAATTCTTACATATTCATAGTGATGTTCAGAGGATAAAATCACAAACATGCAATTTTTTTCCGGATGTAAGTATAATACGAGTAATAATAAACTTTAAAATAATAACAAACTTTCACGCACTCACTACCCTCCACTAAGAGTCCTTGTGTTGCGACATAGACTCACACATTAAAACACATTACAAATATTTCACACTAGCTGGTGCCCGCGACTTCGTCTGCGCAGGATTAGTACTTCGTGTAGCTTATCTTCTCCAATTCTATAACTATCTTACCAAAATGTCATAAAATATTTACACGGTCAAACGCAATTGCTATAATAGTATTAGTAAATTTAAATACATAGTAAAGAGTTCAAACACTAATAATAAAATCCAGTACCTACGTACATACAAATGTAAAATTAAGCACAATGGAAAAAAACTGTCATTACATTTCATCACCCTTGACGATATTGTGTATTATTTCAAATTATAAAAATGTTATATTACCCTGGATGGTCATCGAGCACGTCTAGTGTATCGAGCTGTCAAAATGATAGCGTGCTTTTGACTAAACTATCAGAAACTGACACAAACTTTAACAGAACTGTCATCATCATTATCTTGACGTAGGCGGAGATCTTGTTGCGTGGTGATGGATGATGATGTTGATGAAAAGTAGCCTATGTGGTATTCTAGACTGTTAGCGACGCGAGTGCTAACATACGCGCTGACCACACGTCGCTCTCTCGCTCACCTACTATCTTGTACCCTGAGTCGCGATTAGTCATTTAAAACCCTATCCCGAACACAGACTATAATCTATTTTTATGCCAAATTTCATCCAGATCCCTTCAGCCGTTTTGCCGTTTTTGTGTAACAAACATCCATCCATCCATCCAAACTTTCACATTCATAGTATTAATGGGATAGTATAAGTTTGACCACTATCACTTTTCCATCTAGTAGGTATTTTATTTTATCTCTATTTTCCCCAAAGAGATGAATAGAAACTGGCAGACAGCCGCTAGACGTTGAATAGGCGAAATCAGTGGGCGAAAAAGGGGAGGAAATGCAATTTTCGGGTGTTTAGCGTCCTTTTGCGACTTTACGACGACAGATGTTTTCGGATTTCAATCATAGATAGGAGATATGTATTGATAAAAAGTAATAAATTTTGGGTTTTATACCAAATACGGTATTGCTGAATATGCTATTTCTATTGTAAGATAAGATAATGATTTATTTGCATTTACATTAGCGTGTTATTCACACCGGGCATGCACATGGATGTAAGCGCGGATCAGCCACAACCCTAAAAGACTTGTGACATAAGACGTCACATTTTAATATTCGACAGGCCGATGATATGACGTTATATAAAATGTACAAAACCTGGATATCGATGAAATTAATAACGTTTTTGCGAAAAAGACGTAAGCTTCTTTTAAATTTAATTTGACATCATTTTATATTCTTTGTAGTTGTTTCCAGCGACGTTATAGAGCAAGAACATCTTATATCTCCGAGTAAAAAACGCAGTGCTTTGCCATGCATGGTTTTGAAGTGTTGTACCCAGTTCAAGGTTCTGAATGGCACTAGACTGTTATGGGCAAGCGTGACGCTTAACATCAGGTGAGCGACTTGATGCTATATCTATCATGAGCGAGTTCATGCGCTGACTCGTACTTTGCTGATTTTCGGGTGGCTGCTGTGACCTAAACCTTTTTTGTGGGCTGGATCCGCGCCTGCATGGATGTTGTAATACAACATTAATTGTTACATTTTAAAAGCTCTTCATGTTTTGCCTCTGTAGGCGTACAAATATTCGAGAGATGGCTATTAGAACATAAAAGATGAAATTATGGCAAAAAATACATCTATAGGAACTTTTAAGTTAGCAGTAGGTAGTAGTAGTTTAAGAACAGCTATTGTAAAATATTGCCATCACTTCGTAACACGACTTATTAGAAATATGAAAAGATGAGCCTAGCTTTTCTACCGACCTCCAAAAAGGGGGAAGTACTCAATTCGACTGTTTTGTTTTTTTATGTTTTTTTTATGTTTGTTACCGCATAACTTTCGACTGGATGAACCGATTCCCAAAATCTTGTTTTTGTTTGATAACTGGTGCTTCCCGTGTATCCCGTGTAAATTTTATCAAATTCGGTTCAGTAGTTTTTGAGTTACACTCCAATAAATGATTTTTACCAAATTAATAGAATGGAAGTCGGTTTTACATTTTTCAAATTCCACATATGACTAGTGAAGACGAAGAAGTCCTTTATTACTTTTTATAATATTATAGGCATACTCGTAACAGAACTCACGGAAATATTAAAGCTTCAAAATGTATGAAATAAGACATTATTTAAAAGGCCAATATACCTACAGTACTGCGTCTCTGAAAAAAAGTATATTCTATCTTGCATATCATTATTTATGATTAAGGTTGTACCAAATTGTTGAACTTTATTATCCGCAGCTATCCAAGTTTCTATTTCTGGTGACTCTTGGTTTATTTTGGAGGCAGTTATCTTTTAAACTACATGAAATAGTAAGTAACGTTCATAAGTTTGTCTTGCTTGTTTTGAATTAATTATAATAAAATTTAAGAGAAAAAATCACCAAAATACAAATCCTCGTACGGGATTTGAACCTACCACACGACGGTTAAAATCAAATAGAGAGTTAAAATTCGATGCTCGTATAATATGCTTCGAAAGCCTATTAATCATGAAGTCTGATACGGATTGTGAGAAGACGCGGGTTCGAATTCCGTCATGTGTATCTTTTTATAAAATTGCAAGGTTTGGTCTAGCTAAGCAGGCGTCAGTACTTTAAAAATCATATTATAAACAATATAATTACGTAAACAATATTATTTTACTATACTTACATAATTTTACTATTCCTAGCTACTGCCCGCGCCTTTGTTCGCATGACGTGTGGTTATCCTAATCCCTCAGAAACTGTCCGTTGAGTACGAATTAAAACTACGTCGTTACTCCTCCCTAGCGAAACGTATAAATTATCTACATTAAAATATATTTTAAAAGTTGAGTTGTAAGTAGCCAAGAAGTAACAAACTTAGATATTCACTCACTCACTCACACGCAAAGTATCGCAATTATAATAAGTATTAGTGTGATAGCAAAATTACTGTGCTAACGTCTCAAACTGACAAATTCATAACAGTAACACGAAAGTCTTAACCACAGTGTGAATACAACCTTTGAGTTGAAAGCTTTCATTGTTTGCATAAGTGTTTAAAAATGCAGGGCTACGAAAGTTTTTACACCATCTTTACACCTTCAGGTGTGAAATTTTTACCAGCAGGCTCCCCGCTTGTCTTGTCATTGCCACTTGATACCATGGTATATTATTATTAATATTAAACAAAGGTTTTCTCTTAACCCCTATCCGTGTGTGGACGAAGTTGAAGAATATCTCCGTTAAAAAGTTCCGTCATAAGAAGCGAGGATACCCGAATTACTAGGTGGTCGGCCTCTTATACAAGAGACCACTGACGGCCCTTTCGTGACTTAGTACTGAGTTCCGTACTGTGTCAATTCTTTTTGTTTGATAGAATATAGGTACTTCTGAGGTAGTCCCATTTAAACCGAACGAACGACGGCCGAATTTAATCAAATTCGGTAAAGCGGTTTTTGAGTTACACTCCAATAACTGAAAAGAGTTTCGACTATCTTGATGATATCGTTATTGACGGTGAATGACAATCGATCCCGTATGTGGCAAGGGTTAATAAAAAGGGTGGGAAATGTTTTTAACCATAAAATGGAACAGTCTTCAACATTACAAAGAGCGAAATAACTTGATGATGTCGGTACCATGAGAACAATATTGTGATAATAGGTACTTTGAACTTTCATGGCACTTACTTCAACATGTCATTTCTCACTTTTTGTGTTGAAGTCGGTTCCATTGTTTGGTTAACAATTTTATTCTATAGCCTGGTTTGCATTAACGAGCGATAGAACTTTGACACAATTTGTTTGGAACTTACGCAAAATGTCTATTAGTCTAAGATCCCGTTATAGAACGACCTTCACCGACATGCTTATTTGATTAAACGTATTTTATCTTTAATTTAATATGTCACTACATATGTAGCATATGGGTTGCCTAGCAAATTTCAGTCCAGAATATAATTAATTAACTATAATAAAATATATATATATATATATATATATTATATATATATATATATATATATATATATTTTATTATAGTTAATTAATTATATTCTGGACTGAAATTTGCTAGGCAACCCATATGCTACATATGTAGTGACATATTAAATTAAAGATAAAATACGTTTAATCAAATAAGCATGTCGGTGAAGGTCGTTCTATAACGGGATCTTAGACTAATAGACATTTTGCGTAAGTTCCAAACAAATTGTGTCAAAGTTCTATCGCTCGTTAATGCAAACCAGGCTATAGAATAAAATTGTTAACCAAACAATATATATATATATATATATATATATATATATATATATATATATATATATATATATTTCACCGGTTTGATTCGACAATCAGTATCGACAATCGAGACAATCGAAAGTATAAAGCCCATAGAATATGCAAACATTAGGTTGCCTATTTTTTCCGGTCACAACCCTCAGGTTGCCAGGTATAAACAAGTAAATCGATACTAGCATTTTGCACCGGTCTGATTATTGTATGAAAATTATATGATAATAAAGATCATTTAATTCTGAACACGGTGGTATAGGGTTGCCTGCGAAAAATCATTCCCAAATTCCGGTTGTCGAATTTAAAAAACTTAAATATTGCTGCGAGTGAAAGTGTGCGACTGAGAGGTCCTAACCAACCATCCCATGCGATAGAAGAGGACACTGCATAGCAGCTGTTTAGGGTATGAAAAGGATAGTGATAGACTCTTATATACAGTGTATAATTTTTGAGTAGTTAAAATAGAGGAATAGTTATTTAATTTTTTTAATCAATTAGTTATTTATGTCTGTATATATTTTATGTGACACTAAAATGTATATACATCTTTAGTAAAAAAGAAGGTGTAGTGAGTATTATATATATGTATAGTAATACATATATAATACTAATCTTACACATTTTATCTTTATTATTAGAAAAAAAAACAAACATACTATCTGTTTATTGTAAAAAAAAAGACGTGTGGCACTCGGAGACTGCCACGGTAAAGCTATTGCATAGCTATTTTTATCAACTTATGCAATTATAATTATTTAACCAATGCCATCTAGAGGCGAGTTGCTGAACTAAAGAGACAAGCGTGATATTTCAAAAAGTCATTAAAAGTTCTGCTATTCATCGATAGATGGAGTCGGAGTGGGTGTTAGGTTATGTTCGTTACGGAATTTCTGGATTCGGTCTCCACGATCAAGGCCCGCGATAGAAGCTATGCAATAGCTTAAAAATATATACTATTTTTTTTCGGAAGTGCCAGTTTGAATTCTATCAAGAGTTTGAGCTTTCAGCTAAGGTTAGATCTTGAGGAAATTTACAGAACGATGGTAGAGCACTTTGTAGTGCCCGTGTGGCTAGTTAACCTCAAGCTAGAAAGTCTGTTGCTAAGCACTTAACAATATAAGAATTAACGTTAGAAACGGGATATTTACCATGTATTGTATTTATTGTGAGCTCTCGATATTTCGAGCACAGTTGCATGCGCCATGTTCACGAGTGAACTGAAGTATCTGCGGGTAGGTTTTGTTATGAGCAGACGAAACGGTCTACCCTCTTCCGCATACGTTTCCGAAAAAAGCTCGCGAGCAGATACCGTGAATTATGTGTTTCTAGACTCAGATCGAGTTCCAAGTGACTGTTGTGTCATTGGTAATAAGCCGGAACGCTATAAACGTGAAAGGAATTGCATAAGTGACCATGTCGGTGTAAAAACTGTATGTTACTGAAGTAGTCTTTGAGAGTCAATCGCCTTTCCAGTTATAGGCAACGTTCAACGCTGATCACAAAGTTAGTGATCAAAAGCTAGCTTAACAATTATAAAAAGTATAATTTAAACAAATTGCAACTAACTCAAGAACTATTTTTGTTCAGTCTTATCTAATTGCGCTAAAATCTGGCCATTTCCATAACAATACCGCCTTTGATATGATGATTAGCAACCCCACAGTACATAGTCCGGACCCGGCAAGTTTGGACAACTTCGCAGAAGCTTGCCTTGAGAAAGTTACTAACTATGGACGTAGTCAGGTAAAGCAACTTCGACACATTCCTTTCAAACAAAGTCAAGGGACTTCTATGAAACCCACGCGAAAGATTCATCGAACGAAATGCATCTTCCAAAATACAATGTTCAAATATATTTCTGTAAAAATATGCTCGTGTGTTCAATGAAACTATGATCTACTTAGGGCCTTGCTTATAAACGCTGCTTAATTTTAAATGACGTTATTTATTATATTCTGCGTGGACCGAAGTGACGTTATTAAAATTTTAGTAGCGTCTATTAATAAGGCAGTTAGTTTATAGTTCAAATATTGTAAGCTTTAAAATACTAGTTACATGTTTACGTTCTAAATATGTATATATAGGTAGTGTCTCCTGGCCTTGTATACAGTTTCAAAATGACCCACTACTAGATTAATAGGAAGTATATATGCAAATGTCGGCCAGTACATGCAAATTGTATATAGTTAGTGAGATGTTGTGTTGACATTTATAAAATAAATGTCAACACAACATCTCAGAAATACATTGTAATAACAATATATGTATTGGCGAAATCGAGATCGCTCATGGACAGCTTAAAAATGGAAAAGCCCCTGGAGAGGATGGCGTTACAACAGAGCTACTAAAAGCAGGAGGTAAACCCGTACTGAGGGAGCTCCAGAATCTTTTTAACGCTGTCCTGTTCGAAGGGAGAACTCCAGAGGCATGGAGTAGGAGTGTGGTCGTCCTGTTCTTCGAAAAGGGAGATAAGACCCTGCTGAAGAACTATCGACCCATGTCCCTTCTAAGCCACGTCTATAAGCTGTTTTCAAGAGTGATCACGAACCGTCTTGCGCGTAGACTCGACCAATTCCAACCACCGGAACCGGCTGGGTTTCGGAGCGGATACGGCACCATAGACCACATTCACACAGCGCGGCAGATTATACAGAAGACCGAAGAGTATAATCAGCCCCTGTGTCTAGCATTCGTGGACTATGAGAAGGCCTTTGACTCGGTTGAAATCTGGTCTGTTCTGGAGTCCCTGCAGCGTTGCCAGATAGATTGGCGATACATCCAAGTGATGAGATGTCTTTACGAAACCGCCACCATGTCCGTCCAAGTACAGAATCAGCAAACAAGTCCCATACCGTTGCATCGAGGAGTGAGACAAGGGGACGTTATTTCCCCGAAATTGTTTTCAAATGCAATGGAGGATATGTTCAAGACGCTGAACTGGAAAGGACGTGGCTTTAATATCAACGGCGAATACATCTCTCACTTGCGATTTGCTGACGATATCGTCATCGTGGCAGAGACGCTGCAGGACCTGCAACAGATGCTGAATGACCTGGCTGACTCTTCTATACGCATCGGCCTACGGATGAACTTGGAAAAAACCAAGGTCATGTTCAACGAACATGTTCTACCGGAACCGATTGCGATACACGGCGCCGTTCTCGAAGTTGTTAAAAAATATGTGTACCTCGGGCAGACATTGCAGTTGGGAAAAAACAACTTTGAGAACGAGGTGAATAGAAGAATTCGGCTGGGCTGGGCAACGTTTGGGAAGCTACCTCGAGTCCTTACTTCGCCGATTCCACAGTGCCTGAAGACGAAAGTCTTCAATCAGTGCGTCCTACCCGTCATGACATACGGAGCCGAAACGTGGACACTGACGGCTCGAATGGTCCACAAGCTCAAGGTCGCTCAGCGGGCTATGGAAAGGGCTATGCTCGGTGTTTCTCTGAGGGATCGCATCAGAAATGAAGTGATCCGCCAGAGAACCAAGGTCATCGACATAGCCCACCGGATCAGCAAGCTGAAGTGGCAGTGGGCTGGCCATATTAGCCGTAGAACCGACAACCGTTGGGGTAAACGAGTTCTAGAGTGGAGACAGCGTCTCGGCAAATGTAGTGTAGGACGTCCTGAGGCACGGTGGAGTGGCGATCTGCGCAAGACGGCTGGCAAAAACTGGAGCCCAAGATAGACCTAAGTGGCGTGCAATTGGAGAGGCCTATGTCCAGCAGTGGACTGCTACAGGCTGATGATGATGATGATGATGATGAACAATATACAATGTACTACAATTGTAATACAGTTGACATTCGCGCGGGGAGTGACCAAGGATGGGGAAGAAGGGGGACGACCACATAAAGACTTTCTGCACGATGTTATCTTCATCATAAACTCAAACAAGTAACCATATCATTATGGCGCTTGCATACTAGTATAATGGACAGTTCCTGCCCCTCCTTTCATCTACTGAGTACGTCCACGCCTGAGATAGTTGGCAATGGCAACCATTCTACGCGGGATTCAACTATTTCAATGAAATAGTTGTGTTTTGATGAATTAAACTGCAGAACACTACTTTGACGTTATTGTGTGGGACAGCTCTATTAGTAGTTACTCTTACTATAAGTCTTAGTTTTTATTTGTTATGCTGTTAAACTATCATACCACGTGGCAATCTACTTTCAAGAGACATTTCTTTATTATTAAGTTGTTTGAAGGTCACTAGTAGTGTAGTAGTGGTAATATGTATAGTAGTAGTAATTAATCTGAGTGCAGTAGTCAGTCAATCGTGACGTTCACCATCAATTGAACGACTTGTTCGTCTTATCTATGAAACTCTAAAAAAGTATAGTCGTTTCTGGCAATACAAGGAATGTAAACTAACAACAGTGAGTATAATATAATATTTACTCGTACGTCGAACAAAACCTTAAAGTTTTCTGCCTAAATAATTTGCCTTTGAGGAACTTAGGAACTAAGAATCTATTTGTAATATATAGCTATATCTAGTAGTTCTGCGAACAGTAGACCTCGTGAGCACAGTCATATCAGTAGCAATTTTTCGCAGTCTGAGCTATCTCAGTTCATCGAAATCCAGAAGACCTGCCAATTTAGCTTAAATTTACTAAAAAAAGTCTAGTTTTTAAACTTTCCAACCTATTATCTCGGCAACCATTTGAACTATGCTTATATTCGAAATTTCTCTTTAAAGTCAAGTACCTAAAGTGTGCACAAAAATTTATCAAAATCCGTCGGTAAATAGCGCCACAGCAAATTTCTTTCCTTTTTAGGAATAGTACAAGCCTCACTAGAAATCGCCGACTACAAAAAAAATTATGTTCACTAGTGAAACATGCATACCAAGTTTCGTCAAGATTGAATTAAAAATGCGACCTGTACAGTAAGCCCAACGAACGACCTAACAAACATACGGACAAATTAAAGTCAATTTGGCAGAGACACTTCGCTCGCTCGGTCAATTATAAAATAATAAATAGTTTGTGTATAGTTTACTATAGTTTGATCTAGAATTCTGAGAAAAGCAGAAGACACATGACATCGAAAAGCTGCCTATTGCAAAGTCACCATGATCAGACTGGTCCATGTCTTGGGGAGTCTTAGAGCCTCCCCGAGGCATGGACAGCGTTGATGCACATGATCTTTTTATTTCACAGAAGTTATGTATTCGAATCATGAATAACATAAAAACTTTGACATGTATAAACATCCTTGAGCTATGTAAATTTGTTAAAAAATACCCTAAGTTTGATTTGACCTTTGACAAAAAATCTGACCAACCGCGACGTTACGAAACTAGATACAAACATAATTTAATACTTCCTGCTTCAGTATTAAAAGTACATAGCTCTAGTCCTACCATCGTGCCTTCAAATTGTTTGGAATTTTGTTTATTTTAATAAACAAAATCCCAAACAATTTGAAGGCAGAAGAGAATGACTGGTGTTTTGAAAATAACTTAGACATTTTTGTTAAATAATCGTTATTATTATAATGACGATTTTTTTAAGGATTAATTATAAACTATTAGGATTATATTTTATTGATATTTTAATGATTGTAAATAGATTAATATGAATTATGTAAATGTGCTAATAAGACATATTGGTCCGCTCCAACTCATATTGCCATACCCTTTGAGGGTCATATGTGATGCTTAGTAACTAAATTGTAAGATCCTTGTTACATATGTGATGCTTAGTAACTAAATTGTAAGATCCTTGTTACATATGTAATGCTTAGTAACTAAATTGTAAGGTCCTTGTTACATTTGTGATGCTTAGTAACTAAATTGTAAGATCCTTGTTACATATGTGATGCTTAGTACTAAATTGTAAGATCCTTGTTACATATGTGATGCTTAGTAACTAAATTGTAAGATCCTTGTTACATATGTGATGCTTAGTAACTAAATTGTAAGATCCTTGTTACATATGTGATGCTTAGTAACTAAATTGTAAGATCCTTGTTACATATATGATGCAATAAAATATTGAATATGAATATGAGCCGGTGCATACTACCCCCAAAATTTGAGCTTCGCAAAAGGTAATTTTGCAAGTATTATTATAGCAACTCCTCCGCACTTTAGTGACCTGGACTGTGATTTGTATTAAAAACATAAATTTTACGTGTATTTATATTTATTTTGGTTATTTGGTCAACTTAGAACTTAGATTAAGGATTGGACTTCGCGGAAGCGAGAGCGAGACCAATCATTATCTAAGACTTAGAAGTTATTTGGTCAAATGTAAAAGTAACTAGTTTATTAATATTATAATAGAGTGAAGTGAAGGAAGATAATCTAATACATTACTTAGAGAGGTTAGGTGATGTTAAGAGTCTTTGAGTGGCCTGAAAACTAGAACTGCCTAACTGTCTAGACGAAAAGGAAGCAACACTGTACTAACTGTGATTTCAGATGTATGGCATCACCGTCATATTTATCCCAAATGTAGTGTTGCATTAAAATTGAAAAATAAGATCCATACATAAAAAAATGGACCCCTATTTCTTCTGGTCACGCTATAACTTGAGAACGGATGGAATAATCTTGCTAAATATTTTTTTGTTGTGTTAATTATTGTCAGGAAAAGGTTCTTATGAAATAAAAGTCAAGAAAATCGGGAGGTTATGAAGAAGCAGCTCAAGACTGAGCATAATAAGCGAACGAAGTCGCGGGCAGTCGCTAGTTAATAATAAAATTGTGATAGATTGTTACGCAACGAATGGAAAGGAAGCTCAGAATCGCATGCACGTCCGCTTCAATAAACACAGATAAGATGTTGGTACTCTATTTATTATTGCCAATAACAAATTACGTAAGTGGATTTTACATTTCGCAATACGCAGTAAATGGGTTTAATTTTTTTAATTCACATTTTCCTATTTATGAAAGAAAACATTGATTACTATAATACAAACTGTTGCTGTCAGGGTTTTCTGAGAATCTTTTGCATTAAAAACAGGACAGAGCACAAGTAAATGAACTTTGTTAGATAAGGCACTGGGTTCAGGGGCATGTTGATATACGGTGACCTTTTAAACAAAAATATTGTGTACACTAAGTCATTAAATTTGAGAACACGAGTTATTATTGTAAAGTCACGTGCAAAACGTGAAGAAGGTTAAACGTAGTGATTACGATCTTGATACTTTATATTTACGGCAAAAACTATCTTACACAAACAAAACATTTTTCAGAGACAAAAGTATTTTAACCTAAAAGTCATTAATAATATAATTTTTAATACAGTTGCTCAAAAAGTGGCGTATTGCAGGGACGTATAGCGTTCGGGATGTGGGCTATTACGTACTCGTGCTTTTTTTACCTTTCCCGAACTCGTGCGTTCTCTTCCCCAACTGTCAAAATAATGTCTATTAAAAAGAAAAACCAACCATAAAGGTTTTTTAAAAAGCTAATCATAGAAGTTTTTATGGTTCATGCAAATACGTATATTTCTAAAAAGAAGCTACTAATTTGTTTCAATATCAGATTTAATGATTTGATTGAATGAGTTAGGTTAGGTTTCATTTCATTTCATCTCATTAAATTTCATTTTCATTTCATATCAATAAAAAAATTCAATTGAAGACTTGGCTGTATGGGCATAGTTCCCTTTGCCTACCAGAATGGGTGAAGAAAAAAAATTCTACGGTTGGCGCCATTTTCCAGAAATTTTCTTTGCGAGTTTATTTTATTAAATTGCTTCATTTTTCGCAACTGTATTAAAAATAGTAGTTCAGTACACGTGCGGAACCGTCATTGCAACTTGTTCCGACTGTCAACCATTTAGACATTTGTCGGAACTTTTTGCAATGACAGCCTTTCCCCACTTGTAATGAAATATACTATTATCCTTCTCACTACAGGGACCCCTTTTTATGTCAGATTTAAACCATATTCTGAAATTGAGGTGTTTAGGAGGTCACTTTTTAACTGAAAATAATCTACTAGCTATTAATATTCATTATAACCATTTTTTCTTGAATATTCATTTATATAAGACTTAATCTGTATATTATTTCAATTTCAACAAATTATCATCAAAACAATAACTACATTCGTTCTAAATAAGTACTCGCAAACGGCACACCTAATCAGCCAATGTTCTTTGACCTTTTCATTTATTTTTACCGCCATATCTCCCATACATGTTCATTCAAAACTGCGCCTTGTACAACAAATTATAAGGCCAATATTGTTGTAAATAAATGGTTAAGTTAGGACGTTTCGTCTCTGAATGAGAGCAGAGCAGTAGTCATCGCTATCGGGGCTGATAAGGGAGATACATTCCAATAATAATGTGCGGTTGCTTTCTTTGTATAATGTTGGTATTACAGCGCAGAACGCAACTTTGCCGCGAAAATCAATGTTATATGGGTCTACAGTATATAGTTACATTCTGACGGAGGCGAAATTAAACATAATCTACGATTATCTAATCTTGGTTCTGCATTTTGATAGAGCGGAGGAAGAGTTTTTGTATTGTAAACTTTTGCTAAATATGTCAAGTTCAAAGTGAAAGTCAAAACCGTTTATTCAATTTAGGCATCAAAGACGTACTTTGAACGTCCATTATTCATTATAATGCTACGAAGAAATAATGTCAAGAAGCATAACTCAGAACAGATTTCACACAAAAAGTGGTCCTTCAAACCAAAACGACGTATGATTACAAATACGAATTACTTCCGAGGTTACAAATAGACATGTTCAGTGATTGGTTTAAATTTCAGAAGGAAAGCGGGGATTGGTCCACGCGCGTGCTGCAACGTCTACTATCACAGCTGAGTCATAGCGGCGTGAACGATGTTATTGATTTAGCACGACTTTTGGGTCATTTTTTAATCTGTTGGGATCAGCAACCCTCATTCGAGGCAAGTTTCATTCATAAATCTATTGTTATTTTTTGTGCCTGATGCGGACGAGTTAAGGCAGTTACTCTTCCTATGTACTTAAAAGACTATCGCCGCGTTCCAAAATATATAGAGCCCACCGAGAAGAAGCGACAAGACGGTCGGGACCATTTTTTTCATATCATCATCATCATCATCATCATCTCAGCCGTAGGACGTCCACTGCTGAACATATGCCTCCCCCATGATTTTCCAAAAGGACCGGTTGGAAGCGGCCTGCATCCAACGTCGTCCTGCGACCTTCCTCAGGTCGTCTGTCCACCGTGTCGGTGGACGACCTACGCTGCGCTTGCCGGTCCGTGGTCTCCACTCCAGAACCTTTCGGCCCCATCGGCCATCTATTCTGCGTGCTATGTGCCCTGCCCACTGCCACTTCAACTGGCTAATCTTCTGGGCTATGTCGGTGACTTTCGTTCTTCTACGGATCTCCTCATTTCTGATTCGATCACGTAGAGAAACCACGAGCATAGCCCTCTCCATAGCTCGTTGTGCGACTTTGAGCTTTTCTATGAGGCCCATAGTAAGAGACCACGTTTCAGTGCCATAAGTCATCACTCGTAACACACATTGGTCGAAGACTCTTGTCTTGAGGCACTGAGGTATTTTTGACGAGAAGACTTCGCGAAGTTTCCGGAACGCTGCCCAGCCGAGTTGGATTCGACGATTAACCTCTTTCTCGAAGTTGGACCTGCCTAGTTTGACTGTCTGTCCCAGGTAGATGTACTCGTCAACGACTTCGAGAACTGAGTTCCCAACTGATATTGGGGTAGGTACAACATGGGCATTAGACATAATTTTCGTCTTGTCCATGTTCATCTTAAGACCTACCCGTTGGGAAACTCGATGGAGGCCTTCGAGCATTGTACTGAGGTCTTCCATGGATTCTGCCATGAAAGAAAGAAAAAGAAAGAAAGAAAACATATTTATTCAAGACACACACATCACATTACATATTCTACACATTAAAGGAACACAATACACTAAATAAACACATTACACATGTAGAAAACGACTCGGTGCTGTGTGTGTCATGAACATGGGTCCCGACTCAGCATACGACTAAGGACAGAATCCTTACTCACTGATTTTCAGCCGTTACCCATTGTCATGACCTCACGAACCTCAGGACAAAATACAGTTCGTCTTACGACCATGCGGAATAATAATAATATGTGGCCATTCGAAAAAGATATAATAAAATAATAATATAATGTAATCTAGTGCGTGTCGCTTCTCCGCTCCACCGATATGTATAAATCATAATATCCTATTTCATTTGTGCTTTACGATCCATGTATCTGATCTGACTTATCTATGTAAGTGCCGCGATTAGTAAGCATCTATTTAGTCTGTGGTGAATGGCACGTTTTGCCACGTCTTATATTCTCTTTGGCCACGTTGATCTACTACGTCGATGACAGGAATTGTACAATTGAACATGACTAAAAATTATTAACTTACAACATAAAACACAGAAATCACTATGACAAGAGATATTATACATTTAGTGTACCTACACCGAGTAATTATGTACCTACACTGGGTCTCTGTGAACTGCCATTTGGAATTAAACAATACGTGAGTACCAACATCATTTTTACACTTTTTTGAAGTTAACCTTCAACAACTAGAGAATTAGTATCTTTATAGTTAGTATCTAGTAATTTAATAGTAAGTAAAAGTAGCATTCGAAGGGTGCACCAATTGAGCGCAGAGATATGTAGACTACAAAGTGTTTAGTTAAACAGTTTTTTGGCATCTCAATAGATGCGTCTTCAAGTGCCTTCTAAATGTTTCTACTGTTTTCAGGGCTCTTAGTGGCGGCAACAATACATTCCAGCATTTGCTGGCAGCAAACCTGAAACTTCCACGAAAAGTCATAGTTCTATGATGTGGTACTACAAGCCTGTACTCTGATGATCTTGTGCAATACCTACGACTAAGATCTGGCCAAGTGAATTTATCCCATAGATATTGAGGCCGTTGGCTCTTTATTACACCAAAAAGTAATGTGGCATAATGAAGTTTACGACGAGCAGTCATTTTCATAAGGTTTGCATGATTTAGGAATGGTGTAACATGTGCCCGGGGAGGGATATCATAACAGAAACGTGCACAAGCATTTTGTACTCGTTGAATAAGACGCTCACTTCTCTTCAGCAGACATGGCCCATATACAACATCCGCGTAGTTGAGTTTAGAGAGTACCAGAGATTCACAGACAATAGTCCTAACTTCGACACTAAGGTACGGTCTAATCCTATAAAGGACCCTTAGTCTGTACATACAGTTCCTGACAGCCTCTTGTATATGGTGCTCAAAATGCAGATGGTTATCCATAAGTAAGCCCAGATTGCGTGCCTCTGTAACACTCTCAATGGGATTGCACTGTATAGCAATCTGAGGATTCTGTTGCATGATGACATCTACCTGCTTCTTGGTGCCCATAACCATATATTTTGACTTAGTTGGATTTAATAACATACAATTTATATTAGCCCATTCTGCCAAATTATCAAGGTCTTCGTTTATTTTAATTACAGCCTGATCTGTATCGGCTGGTAGGAAGTGAAAATATACCTGAAGGTCATCCGCATAGATGTGGTATTGGCAGTGTGTGATTTTATTTATTATGTCTGCACTATACAAGATAAATAAGATCGGTCCGAGAATTGAGCCTTGTGGGATTCCCCGAATATTGTACTGGCAAGAAGAAGATGGTCTTTCCATCATTACCAGTGATCTCAACTATTTGGGATCTTAAATGCAAATAACTGTGAAACCATTTCACCGTATCTATATCAAAACCATAATACGTCATTTTTGCCAACAGGAGAGGAATATTGATAGAATCAAAAGCACGCGTAAAGTCAAGCAACACCAGAATAGTGCCCATGCCTTTGTCCTGAGCTGCTAGTACATTGTCTACAACATCCAAAAGTGCTGTTGCAGTACTATGTTTCTTACGAAACCCTGATTGGACTTGTGGCAGGATATTCTCTGCTTCGAGGTATTTGATCAACTGATTGCACACAATCCTTTCAAGTATCTTAGATATACATGGCGATATACTTATCGGTCTTAAGTCCTTGAGAGATGCCACATTTTCTTTCTTAGGGATAGGTCTGATTAAGGAAATTTTCCATAAATCGGGGAATGTACTAGAACTTATAGATAAATTGACCATTTTCGTAATTACTGATAGTGTATCAGGCAAAGTTAATATAAGCATTTGTAAATTAATACTATCAACGCCTTCTGCATTATAGGTTATTCCTTTGACAATGTTTGCAATCACATCCTCTCCCACTGACTACAATATCGTCGGCAAATCGAAGGTGAGTGATGTATTCGCCGTTAATATTGATGCCAAGTCCTTGCCATTCCAGAAGCTTGAAGGCGTATTCCAATGTAGCGGTGAACAGTTTCGGAGATATAACGACTCCCTGTCTCACGCCTCTTTGCAATGGAATTGCCTTCGAACTCTGCTCCTGTACTCGGACTGACATGTAGGCGTTTTTGTACAAACACTTCAGCACTTCAATATACCGATAGTCAATACGGCACCGCTGGAGAGACTCAAGCACGGCCCACGTCTCGATCGAATCAAAGGCTCATAGTCCACAAACGCTAGACAAAGAGGCAAGTTATACTCTTCGGTCTTCTGTATAACTTGCCGTAGCGTGTGGATGTGGTCTATGGCCTTTTCGGAAACAGGCTTGTTCCGGAGGCTGGAATTCTTCAAACCTGCGACTGAGACGGTTCGTTATGACCTTCGAAAACAGCTTATAAACATGGCTCAAAAGAGAGATGGGTCTGTAATTTTTAAGTAAAGTGTCGTCACCTTTCTTGAAGAACAGCACCACCACGCTTTTGTTCCATGCTTCTGGCGTTTTACCTTCGAGTAAGACGGTATTAAAGAGCTTCTGAAGGACTTTAAGTACCGGTGTTCCACCCGCTTTCAGAAGCTCAGATGTGATACCGTCGTCACCAGGCGCCTTGTTGTTCTTAAGCTGTTTCAAGGCCATTCTAATCTCGTACAGGCTGATGTCCGGGATATCTTCGGTATAATGTCGGGTCAGCTTGGCTCTTGGGTCTATGACCGAGCTGCTAACAGGTTTAGCTACCGAGGTGTATAACTGTCCGTAGAAACTCTCGACCTCTCCTAATACTTCCGCTTTGGTCAACGCTACACTGCCGTCTCCTCTCTTCAGCTTCGTCAACTGACTTTGCCCAATAGACATGTCTCTTGCAAACACTTTGGAGCCTTTTTTCCGCTCTATCGTCTCTTTAATACGGTTTGTATTAAAGATCCGGATGTCGTGTCGCAAGGACTTCCATATTCGTCTATTGAGCAGCCTATATGCTTCAGCATCATTCGAAGACTGCAGTTTCAATGAGCGTCGTTCAGCCATGAGGTTGAGGGTATCGTTGGAGAGTTTCTGTGGCCTATCTGTACGGTGGGGTTTAAAGTACTTGGAACCCACTGTATGGACAGTTTCTACTAACCTGTTATTGATCTCGTCCACTGAAGCGATGTTCTCAAGGCAATCGAAGCGATTGGATAGCTCAAGTTGAAAGCTCTCGGG
Source organism: Selenia dentaria (assembly GCA_917880725.1). Taxonomy (NCBI): domain Eukaryota; kingdom Metazoa; phylum Arthropoda; class Insecta; order Lepidoptera; family Geometridae; genus Selenia; species Selenia dentaria. Next base: position 29,433,719 of record OU862888.1, on the reverse strand, counting down.
GTCTTGAATACGGGCACGAGTGGGTCGGAGCGTAGACTTCATCAGACGAGACCTCTCCAGTTTGACGTTAATATTCACCGTGCCTCTTACCATTCGGTGATCACTACCGATTTTAACCCTGTTGATCACGGAAACATCAGTGAATATTTGCCTTTTGGTGGTCATAACGAAGTCAATCTCATTTCTCGTGGAACCATCGGGACTCAGACAGGTCCATTTCCTGTGAGGTGGCTTCTGAAAGAAAGAGTTCATCATAAAGAGTCCCTCTTTCTCCAGGAAGTCGGCCAACCTCTGTCCCCTACGGTTCCGTTGTCCATAGCCAAATTGCCCCACTTTCGACTCATCCTCTAATTGTCTATTAAATAAAATGTCTAATTTTTGTGCTGTCGTTCGAAAGTGTTATACTATTTTGGATTTTCGCCTAAACAAAATAAGTACTGCCAATTTAGAGATTTTTAGTTAAGAGAATGCTTATAGAATCTACTTCAATAACGTCTATTAATAATAAATGTACTTCAAAAGACTACAACTGCATTCCCAAATAGATATAGCCTCTACCGAGAACAACGGGCAAGAAACCTGGGGCATTTATTTTAAAGTAATTTCTGCTGTACCAGGACAAAATTAAATTGTATTCATGAAAACAACCTACCCAACAAAATATATGATTCAACTTGGAAACCCACATCCTTCTGTTGAAGTCTATACTATAAAGCGTGAATCCTACAAATTGTTTTAGAAGTTTCCATGTTCTATCCTCCTAGCTTTAGACACACAATTCGTCGACAATAACGCACAAACGCGTACGGGTCCCAATTTCGCGTAACCAAGATGACAGTTTAATTTGCGTGCTGTCAAAATTAATTCTAATACGCACTCGGAGCGCGATGACGTCATTGTGACGTAATCGCTCCACGTCACTCGTGTCGTAAATTAAACGGTGTCGGATTACCCACTTTAGGTATAAGAGTGACACCCACGTGTAGATGTGTGCTAGGTTGCGTATTTGAGGATACGAATCATATTATGTATACACACAAAGCCCTGGTTTCCGATTGAAGTCACAATTGATTTTGGCGCTGTGATCGTCATTCCAAAACATCGAAATTGCGACAACGTAGATGTTATGTCACGGATAACGTCATCAAGGACGCCGTTTTGCGATTTCAACGACCACGATACAAACTAAAATCACCGCGAGCAATTCTGTCAGCAATGACAGTTCGTCAATGTGGTCGCGATGCGTTATCAACTGTTAGTTTGCGTGTACCTGTGTTTACTTTTATCGTTCCGGCAAAACAAAACATTTTGTGGCCCGTTTTAAATATTTTCATGGTTTATTATATTGTTACCATACGTTCTCGTTAAATATCTTGTAAGAAGCGTATAACGAATCACTGCACTATCAACCATGCCGTGAGCAACGTGGGCGTTATTTCAACCCATTCCAAAAGAAAGTTGTGAAACAGAACTCACCTGTCAAAAGCGCTATAATGAATCGGAATGAAAAACAGTGATAATATCGCCAAAATCAGTGTTGTCTCCACTCGAAAAGCAGGGGAGGTAACGTATTATAGTAAGACAGCACTCAGTAATTTTCTTCACTGGTGAGTGAACGCGTTACCAGGTATTTTTCAAGGGTCTTTAGTAAATTACTGAGCAAATGGGATAAAAGAACAGCTACTTGAAGACTTGTTAGATTATTGTATTAGGATGGATGAAAAGTACAGTAGCATGATATCGCTTTGAGCAAATCAAATTAAATCAAATCATTTATTCTGTATTGGCCTACGGTTACAAATTGTCATTTTACATTTATTTTTTTCTTAAATGTGCAACCAGGTCGGAACGCGACCACGACTGATAAGATCTGACAAGAAACTCAGCGGGCTTGTCTTTTTAATTTTTTTTTTACTTTTTCTTAATGCATATAACAAATGATTGTTTATTTTTAGCTCCAGTGTGCTTTGCCTTACAAAAGAGACCATAATAATGGTATCAGTAGGGCAAGACACGCTACACTTTGACATCTTAGTGCACGAGTAGATAGATCCTGGAGTGATCATTCCCAAGCTGTTTTATCCTCAAAGTAAATTTTGTAATAACTTTTTGACAGAGTTTAGTTTTAATAGTAATTTTAAACTTAATAATAGGCAAATCTTGGATAAAATTGAGAAGTTTGTTATAGAATCGTATACATTGTCCCATAAAAGAATGACTTATTCTGTGGAGACGCGTTACATGTAAGGATAGCTTGTGCTTATTCCGCGTGTTGATGAAATGAACATTTTTCTTTAACTCTTTTTATCAATTTTTTTTTTTTTTTTTTTCCTTTCATGTTTCCGTTCATGTTTTTCTTGACATACCTACATTAGATTTGCATAGATAAACTGAGAAACAACAATTAGAATGTTTATCTCTTTAAACTTCTGTCTAAGGGAAACTCTGGGAGCTAAACTGTATATAGCTCGTATAGCCCTTTTTGCAGTATGAAAATAGAATTAAGATCGGAAGACCATCCCGAGAGCAGTATGCCATAAGCATAACGGTATGGAACTAACTAAAATAAACTATTCTAGCTGTGTCTAGTTAATAGTCTAATTTTTTTAACAGCATAAGCCGCTGAACAGAGTCTACTAGATTTTTTTTAATGTGAGGACCCATTGCAATTTAGCCTTTATAGTAATTCCTAGAAAGACCGTTGACTACACAAGCGGCAATACTGCCCATTCTGACACTTATAAGTTTTTATGTTTTGCATACAATACTATAGGTACAATACAAATACACTTTATTAACAGCAAAAATAGAACTACTTAACAGAACTAACTTAACTTACTTAATAGAACGTACTTTTTTGTAAAAATGAGAGAAGTTTGCTGCAGCGCTATTTACTGATCGATGTTGATATTTGGTACACACAAAAAGTACCTGATTTTAAAGAATTTTGAATATGAGCATAATTGGTAACGTGGTTTCGAGATAATAGGTTGTGAATTACTGCGAAAAGTTACCGCTAATAGGATTATGTGCTCGCGAGGTCTACTGTTCGAGAACTACTAGTGTAGTTTACATAATTAAGATTTTAGTTCGCTGATTTAGTTGTGTGTTCTGTACAAGCTAATTGCTAAAATAGATCTTCATTTTATACTAGCTGACCCACCAGCGGCATCGCTCGCGTGGCTTCGCGGGATACGGTCAATTACAGTTATTGACTATTCCACGGGAACTCTTTCATTTACCGGGATCAAAAGTATTATATATGTTGACCAGGGGTATAAGCTACCACCATACAAATTTCCATTTAAATCGGTCCAGTCTTTTCGGAGATTTACCCGTACAAACAGAGAAACAGAATAATTTTAAAAATTAAATTAGTTCCATTTCACTTCATCCCCCTTACTGTTTTTAGCATTTTTGTTCATTGTACAGACCTCTACAGTTACCTCTACAGTTTTATTGTATGTAGTGATTTTTATCTCACTTTAATATTTAATAATTAACAACGCGCTAACATCCACTTGGGAAAAGGAAGCGAGAACTACATTCTATATTTATAGAATAATATCTTAATTCCAAACTAAACAATTATATCTAAATCTGTCCCGCCATTTTTTCGTGTAGAAGTAACAAACATCAATACACACTCACTCACTCACTCAGTTATTCACAAACTTGCACATTATCTACACATTAGAATACTACGTTATCCCTGAGTATATTAAGCTAAGTACATATATGGTTTAATTCGTCATCATCCATCACCACGCGGGTGAAACCACGGAGCGCACCTAGTATATTATATAAGTGTATAACATCTCTTTTAACCAATATTACTATTACTTAGATATTTGCTACTATATAATGATAAGTTTTGCTGCTCTTGACAATGTTCTTACATTATTAATACATTTCAAACCAAACACAAACGTGGATTGATGAAAGATAATTAATGTACAAATATTTGTTGACAAACTGAAAATTATGTTATTGTTGGCACTGAGAGAGCGTTTCTGTTTGTTCATAATTAAGAGGATTGCATAGCTAGTACTTTACGTACTAAAAGAAAAAACTCTTTTCTACCTCTTAACATTGTCCGATTTCAGTGATTTTGTTCATGGAATCATCACATTGTTTACTATGCCCGTACGTTTTGATTTTTTCAGTATTTCAAAGTTCTATAAATTTCCTTTTTATAACTTAAAAAAACTAAAAAAAATCAAAACGTACGGGCATAGTAAACAATGTGATGATTCCATGAAAAAAAATCACTGAAATCGGACAATGTTAAGAGGTAGAAAAGAGTTTTTTCTTTTAGTACGTAAAGTACTAGCTATGCAATCCTCTTATATTAAGGAAATGTCTACATTTGTCTATGTGATTGTACGATCTGTTTGTAAGGGTTTTGAAGAGTTATATAAAATATTTAATTGTTACACATCTATCTATATATATAAAAATGAACCCCTATTTCTCCTGGTCACGCTATAACTTGAGAATGGATGGGACAATCTCGCTAATTCTTTTTTGTTATGTTAATTATAATCAGGAGGTTCTTAAGAAGGAGAAGGTTCTTACGAAAGAAAATCCAAGAGAAAAATGGGAGGTTGTGAGACCGGAGGCCGATCCTACTACGCGAACGAAGTCGCGGTCAGTCGCTATTAGATAAATAATTCTCAAAATAAAAACCTATAAATAGAACCGACTTCAAAAAGAAAAAGTGTGAAATAACTTGTTGAAGTCGGTACCATGATAATTCAAAAGTAGGTACCTTTTATTACAATATTTTCCGCATGGTACCGACTTCGACAAGTTATTTCACACGTTTTGGTATTAAAGTCGGTTCTGCTTTAAGGTATTTTTTTTTTCACCTTTTTAGTGTCCCTTGCTACTTACGGAAACGATTGTCATTCACCGTCGATGATGATATCATCAAGTTGGCGCAAAAAAATTCAGTTTTGGAGTGTAACTCAAAATCTGCTTGACCGAATTTGATGAAATTTAAATGAGACTACCTCGGAAGAATTTTAAGAATCGATCCACAAATGGGGGAGAAATTGATTAACATACACATAAAAAATACATACACACGAACATATCATCTCAGCCGTAGGACGTCCACTGCTGAACATAGGCCTCCCCCATGATTTTCCAAAAGGACCGGTTGGAAGCGGCCTGCATCCAACGTCGTCCTGCGACCTTCCTCAGGTCGTCTGTTCACCGTGTCGGTGGACGACCTACGCTGCGCTTGCCGGTCCGTGATCTCCACTCCAGAACCTTTCGGCCTCATCGGCCATCTGTTCTGCGTGCTATGTGCCCTGCCCACTTCCACTTCAACTGGCTAATCTTCTGGGCTATGTCGGTGACTTTCGTTCTTCTACGGATCTCCTCATTTCTGATTTGATCACGTAGAGAAACCCCGAGCATAGCCCTCTCCATAGCTCGTTGTGCGACTTTGAGCTTATCTATGAGGCCCATAGTAAGAGACCACGTTTCAGTGCCATAAGTCATCACTGGTAACACACATTGTTCGAAGACTCTTGTCTTGAGGCACTGAGGTATTTTTGACGAGAAGACTTCGCGAAGTTTCCGGAACGCTGCCCAGCCGAGTTGGATTCGACGATTGACCTCTTACACTCTTACACGAACATATAACCGCCTCCATTTATGAAGTCGGTTAAAACTTATGATATTTGAGGACAAAGTTGTGTCAAATCACACTCACACTAATAATATAAATGCTTAGTGGATGAATATATTTTGTTACTCCTCTTTACCAAACTTGGCTGGGAAGATATTGCATTATTGTTATTTTATATTAAACGTATATCCAACACACATCCGTAAAAGTATACAATTGGTCGAAAACACAAACATAGAAATCTTGCAAAAAACTAAATTTGAAAACGCCACTTAGTATTCGAATTCTGTCTAAAATACAAAATTATTAAATAATAAAATTGTATACGATTTTGGATATAAAAATGCAGTCAGTCGATTTGAAAAAAAATAACATGTATGGAAAAAGACGAGTTATAATAACCGCCAGCTCGAACATGCAAAATATCTCGTGGACATGCCATGGATCAGCAGTTCCTGTGACAGCCTGTCCAAATTTTAAATGACGGCCTCTTGGTATCTGACAGGGCAGGTCAGGACAGGACAGGAAAGGCAGCTGCGATTCCAAACAGTCCGGTTACAAAGGGAATGCTAGTTATTACACAGGTTATGACACAGTATAAATAATAGTAGTTATGAGTATATTTAATTAGTTTTAAGAGCACTCAATGCCTGCTCCATTGAGGCCAGGTGAGCCGCTAGGCCCGTATATTTGCAAGATATCGTATTCAGTCACAATAACTCGTCCAACTGGATTTTCCAGTGTATTATCATCAACACACGCAAATTTGTGTCCGTAATTTGTTTTAAACCGCAGCGGCTCCTTGGATGGCAGCTGTTTAGTACAAATTTGCATTCAAAAACACATATGTGGATAAGGGTTCAAAGACTGGCTCCAATCATTATTCTGTCCCAAGAACACCCTACTTTACCGTATTGCTAAACGGTTCCGGTAGATATTATTTCCCTCAAGCCTTCAGGCTTTCTCCAGACACGCCCTTTATCCGGGCGTTTGCTGATCCGTGTACCGTCAACTAAACTAAAGACATTTTCACCAAATGTAATCTACGTCATCTTTTTCATCTTGACGCAGCCTGACCTGTTGTAACCTGAGTCATCGTTGTTGTCACTTGTTGATAGGAGATCACCAGGAACACAAAGGTTTTCATATTCCAAATTGGTGTAAGCGATTCCGAATGGTTTAGGTGCTCATTAAACTACCAGTACGCAACGCAACGTCCACTGCAGAACATGGACATTGCGTTGCGTCATCATCATCACCATGATTTATGCAACGCGTACATGACGACGACGACGACAAATTAGAGAATCGCATGACAGACCTGCCGTGCCATTCTGTAATGATTCGTTGACGAGCTCACCGATGTCAAATACTTAATGAGATATCGTCTTTGTGCATAAGGTTGTTTTTCCAAGGTTTCTTGTTATCTCGCCATTTGTTTCACGGATGTTGTCAAAGATGCAACGATTTTTCTCCTAGAGAATCGCACGGCTGAGTCACATTTGTATGGCATTTACATGAGTGGACAGTAAATGTCCACTCAATTCAAGGTTTATAATTGAGCGTCTTTCTTGCATTCCGGTCTTAAAACATTTGAGTGGACACTGCGAGGTCGATCAGCTAAGTACCTGTACTCCGGTATCTCTGCATCATGGTTACGAATCAGACTTGAGATACGAAAACCCGGTTGGATATTTGCTTCATAGTAGTAGAGTAACCTTTTTCATTTAATATTATTATCATTTCTCGTACAACTTCAAAAGATATGCTTTTTTTAAATGAGGAATATATTTTAAATTAGATTCACTCAAATACCCTCACTAGGATTCCCAGTGTCGCGGGAGGCGGACATGCCTAATCATCATCATCATCATCATCTCAGCCGTAGGACGTCCACTGCTGAACATAGGCCTCCCCCATGATTTTCTAAAAGGACCGGTTGGAAGCGGCCTGCATCCAACGTCGTCCTGCGACCTTCATCAGGTCGTCTGTCCACCGTGTCGGTGGACGACCTACGCTGCGCTTGCCGGTCCGTGGTCTCCACTCCAGAAACTTTCGGCCCCATCGGCCATCTGTTCTGCGTGCTATGTGCCCTGCCCACTGCCACTTCAACTGGCTAATCTTCTGGGCTATGTCGGTGACTTTCGTTCTTCTACGGATCTCCTCATTTCTGATTCGATCACGTAGAGAAACCCCGAGCATAGCCCTCTCCATAGCTCGTTGTGCGACTTTGAGCTTTTCTATGAGGCCCATAGTAAGAGACCACGTTTCAGTGCCATAAGTCATCACTGGTAACACACATTGGTCGAAGACTCTTGTCTTGAGGCACTGAGGTATTTTTGACGAGAAGACTTCGCGAAGTTTCCGGAACGCTGCCCAGCCGAGTTGGATTCGACGATTGACCTCTTTCTCGAAGTTGGACCGGCCTAGTTTGACTGTCTGTCCCAGGTAGATGAACTCGTCAACAACTTCGAGAACTGAGTTCCTAACTGATATTGGGGTAGGTACAACATGGGCATTAGACATAATTTTTGTCTTATCCATGTTCATCTTAAGACCTACCCGTTGGGAAACTCGATGGAGGCCTTCGAGCATTGTACTGAGGTCTTCCATGGACTCTGCCATGACTACAATATCGTCGGCAAATCGAAGGTGAGTGATGTACGCGCCGTTAATATTAATGCCAAGTCCTTGCCATTCCAGAAGCTTGAAGGCGTCTTCCAATGTAGCGGTGAACAGATTCGGAGATATAACGTATCCCTGTCTCACGCCTCTTTGCAATGGATTTGCCTTCGAACTCTGCTCCTGTACTCGGACTGACATGTAGGCGTTTTTGTACAAACACTTCAGCACTTCAATATACCGATAGTCAATACGGCACCGCTGGAGAGACTCGAGCACTGCCCACGTCTCGATCGAATCAAAGGCTTTCTCATAGTCCACAAACGCTAAACAAAGAGGCAAGTTATACTCTTCGGTCTTCTGTATAACTTGACATGCCTAATACCATATCACAATACCCAAGAACTAAAAATTCTGCTCATTACACAGTACCGCGCTCCGAAGGCATCAGAATCAATGCAGCAGAGCATTTGAGTTTAGTTTTAACTTACTTCCTTTGTTTTTTAGTAAAAAACAAAGGAAGTAAGTTTTATTTGTTTTCGAACTAATCTATCTATATATCTTCTACATATAAGTCTTTATCCCACTAATATTATAAATGTGAAAGTTTAGATGGATGGACGGATGTTTGTTGCTCTTTCTCGCTCACACGGCTAGGCTAATTTTGATGAAAGTTGGTATGGAGATAGATGAGCCTTTGGATTGACACATAGGATACTTTTCTTCATCATCATCATCATCCAACACCACGCGGGTGAAACCGCGGATTGCAGCTAGTAACATATAAAAATGGAACCCTGTTTTTCCTAGTCGCGTTATAACTTGAGAACGGCTTTACCGATTCAACTAATATTTTTTTAAAAGTTTTCCAATACTTTGTAGAAGGTCCTTACATTAAATGAATATAACGTAAGGAAATACTACGCGGCGAACGAATTCGCAGGCAGTCGCTAGTGTATATAAAAATGACATATTTTTTTCCTGGTCACGCTATAACTTGAGAACGGATGGAACAATCTTGCTAATTATTTTGTTGTCGTGTTAATTATTGTCAGGAGAAGGTTCTTATGAAAGAAAAACCAAGAAAAGATGCGATGTCATAGTGATGCTGAAGGCCGAGCCTACTACGCGAACGAAGTCGTGGACAGTCGCTAGTAATCATCATATTAATTTAATTTTAAATTGCGTAGTAATAAAGAACTACATAATAGATTTCCAACTTTACTTGCAACAAACTTTAAACAAATGTTATGTATTAAAAACTAATAAGAAAAATAAATTTACCTTTGAACAAACTTATTTCACATTTACATCTCACTATAGCGCTGCACAAGTATTTTAGTAATATTTATTTCAAAGTAACTCTATGTTGCACTCGCACTGTTCACTGATGTCATTACCATGGGTCACTCGATCCCTAATCGTCACGCACCGGGAGCGGTCACGCGCGTTGAGTTCCTATGGACTACTGACGTGACATGTCTAAGGTTTGTCACACTCCCGGCCAGGTACGGTCAACAGAAAAAGGAAGCAGGATAAAATTGTCCTACTCCTACTAATATTATAAACGCGAAAGTTTGTGAGTATGGATGTATCTTTGTTACTCATTAACGCACAAACGGCTGGGGCAATTTTGATGAAATTTGGTATGGTGATAGATGAGGCACTGGATTAACACATAGGATACTTTTCATCATCAGCATCATCCATCACCAAGCGGGTGAAAAAGCGTAATATGCTTGGGTACAGCATATACAAAATAATAAGATCTCCGCATACGACAAGATCGTAATGATGACAGTTCTGTCAAAGTTTCTGATAGCTTGATATACTGGACGTGTTCGGCGACCGTCAAGGGTGATGAAATGTAACACAAATACTGCCAAAGGTGATGAAATGTAGTCACAGTTTTTTTTCCATGGTGATTAATTTTATTATTATTGTTTACTGATTGATATACTTAGTATTTAAATGTACTCAAATAATACTATTATAGTAATTGTATTTGACCGTGTACATATTTTTTGACGTTTTGGTATAACGATAGATATGCCCTTAGAGAAATAATAAGCTACTCGAAGTATCGCAGACGTAGTCTAGGCCTAGTCTAGCCTAGGTACTCTAGACCAGCTAGTAATTATGTTAATAAGTTAATAATACAAACAAGAAAATCAGAATGTTTTTACATCTATTATTATGGTATTATTATAGGCGAAAATAAGAAAACAGAAAGTTTTTATATTTATTGTTGCGGCTTACTAAACTGGAAATAAGGTACAAAGAGAGATTACATTCGGAGAAATTCCATAAGTTGCTTTGAAGCGAGGAAAACGCATTCATGCAGGAAAATGTGAGAAAGAGCCTAACCAAGAGGACCATCCGTTAAAAATATACATAAAGGTATTTCAGACTTTACCTACTCAAAGTACACATAATTGGTTAACTAATAAAATCACAACAAAATAATGATAACAAAATGGAATATACTAGAATAGAATATTGTTTAAGTACATTGCAGTCATTTAAAATTGAAATTACATTAAACGTCAAGTAACAGTCAGACGTAACAAAGCGAAAGTCGAGCAATAGTAAATTTAAATAAAAGTTAGCACACCTGTTATAAGTGTCACTATGACACCATTATGATTACATTTAATACCTAATGCATTTGGATGAAGCGCAGTGCGGTAATAATATATTTTTTTAGAAATATAGAACATGATCGGCAGTACGCAGAATTGTCCCCTTGATATCATGTTATGACCAATAAGAAGATTTTGTATTTTATATCATAGTAATAAAACGTGTAAATCAGCTCATTAAGGAAGAAGAGGCTGATTCAGCGTGTGATGTAAATGGCAACATCCTAACTGTCCCACTGCTGGGCATTGGCCTCTTCTAATAGAATGAAGAGCATTTGGTCAGTATATTATTATTAAAAATATATATATATATATACATTATTTTTAACATCAATAAAGCTTTCACAGCAGAACAGACCTAGTGATTTGTAATTCAAATTCAAATTGTTTATTTGTGATACACAGGTAAGACAGGATCTTAAAATAGATTATTTTAGGTACATGCTGTGATCTGCTTTAAGCGTACAAATGTTAAGTAAAAAACCTAGGAGTAAATAACTATATGGATTAGTAAAATTAAAACATTGTAGAATTTGTGAAGATTAAATTAAATTGGTAAATTGTCATTAAATTAAACGATGTCAATAATATATGGCTAGTTTGTGAATCACATCACATCTTAAAAAATATCTCGCTGTTCTAAGTTTTTTTTAGGGAGGCTCAGTAGGTACGTAGTATTGTCAGGCCTCCGTCACTCCATGTACTTGCGCGCTATAAGTAACTACCGCCCAGCCGAGCGGTCTCGGTCCGCCGGCGGATCAAATTCAGTGCGGTTTTCGCAAGCGAAGCGCGCGCACGCCGTTCAATTTTAATAGTGCTGTTCGTTCGTACGCGTATTACGATGCCGTGTGGTGCCTTATGTGCTGTAGATGGGTGTAAATCAAGCAAAAGAAGGGATAAACACCTAACATTTTTCCATTTACCTGTCAATGAAGAAAGGTAAGTGATAAATTATTACTAGTTTTTGTCGTTTACATTTTTTTCCATTCACATACCGTCATTAGAGACATAATTAAAAGACAGTAGGTGTGCGGACACCGGTATCCACTTAGAATTTGACAGTTTAATAGGTATATACTAAGCATTAGCTTGCCTTTCAGACACAGATTTACATAATTTTGTTACATAGAAACGTTATACCACAGAATAATTAATAGTACAAGGTACAGAAGATGCACTCTTCGAAAGAAAACATTCGAATATAAACTGCTAAACTAACAACTGCAATAATGTTCATAAAACATTGCAAAGCACGGACGTGACCTTCAAAAAATGTGCCTACAAGTCCTCGACGCGCTCGTAACGAATCAAAATGCGCTTTAAGTCTGTGTAGCGAGAGTTCTTTTTCTTACGCCCGATGAAAGCCTTTGAACAAGCCGCGTCTGTTGTAAGGTTACTTGTTGCGTGATAATTGGTAGTAGTACAATACACCTAGATATGTACAACTAGGAACTAGATATATTTTTTTATTTTGAAGGCCATCGAGTTTTCGCGTGAAAACTTTCGAAAACTGCAGTGTTTATGTATTTTTGTGTGAGAGTGTTACACTCGTTAGTAAAATAACTTACGGCTTAGTGCTTTATTTGAAGTCGGTTCTCTTTTTTTAAGGCTTTTTTTTTTCATTTCTAGTGAACATCTCCGAAGATCATCATCAAACTAAGAAGTATTATACTTATTTTAAAACGTTCTCCTAAATGTAACAAATCCTTTTCTGAAAACCGCATCGATATCGGTTTAGCCAAACGCGAGATTATCGAGCACAAACATACATACCTACAAACCATACAAGTCAAACATCTCAGTTTGACCTGTATGTCTGATCACCTCCTTTTTTTTAAGTTGGTTAAATATTTTATAAATGATAAAATTTTTAACTGCCACATAAAAGTCAGAACATATTCACAGTTCTCAATAACATAGATAAAAAGTTATGTTAATTTAATTTTATCGAAGAGGCAGCCCTGCGATTACTGTGGAATCGCGCGGTGCGAAGCAATCACTGCTGTACCCTTGAGTATTTAGGCGCATTTTAGCATACAGTGGTTGTTGACGCGAGGGAGTAGGCTATTATCGTAATAGGTATTGGAAATTGTCTACTGAGTGAAGTATCTGTTCTTATTCAGTAATCTGTGGTATTGTATTCAACCCGACATTGACGGTCAAAATAAATAAATTAGTCATTGTAATTGAAGATAACCTTTCGAAGAATAAAATGTATGGTCAACCAAGTATAGGATTTTTTTTTGTAATTGATCAACTAGTAGTGTTTTCACGTGGCCCCGTTGTTGTATTAGAACAACAGTCGTTAGGCCAAGTTGGAGTCATTCAGGTGGTGTGAAATCACTAACAAGAACTTACTTACCCTCCAACTCGCACTACGCTCGTATATTACGATATCTATTTTCCTCATTCTCTAGGAGAATTGACCGTGTTTCAGCTATGGGTACTTAATGGACTAATTTTGCCTACAATATAAACATATTTTTAATACAGTCCAAGTACTCAAAAAGTCGCGTATTGCAGGGACGTATAGCGTTCGGGATGTGGGCTAATACATACTCGTGCTTTTTTTTTACCTTACCCGAACTCGTGCGATCTCTTTCCCAACTGTCAAAATAATGTCTATTAAAAACAAAAACCAAACATGAAGTTTTTACTAAAAAAAATTCATAGAAGTTTTTATGATCCATGCAAATACTGATATTTCTAAAAAGAAGCTACTAATTTGTTTCAATATCAGATTTAATGATTTGATTGAATGAGTTAGGTTAGGTTTTATTTCATTTGGGATGCTTGTCAGATTACCTCCTCGTGTGCCCGAGTGCTGCTGGTCCTCTTGGATACGGTTTATCCCGGGGGAATAGCAGTATTTCGGGACGGTGCATCCTGGGCAACGGTTAATAACTTCTCTTAGCGGGATCTTGTTGACCGTTGGCGAAAGATCTGACACGGTGGGCTCCTCCGCGTGTCCCTATGAAGTTAGCATAGGGCACAGTGGATGGCGCATGATGGCGTGGTTGGTGAGGAGCGTCATGGGTGGCTTTCGGGCGGTGTGGTAAGAACCGTTGTAATGAACTGTAGTAATACAGCTCAATGCAACGACTCTCGTCAGTTTGGGATGGCGATCCATCAAAGATCGGAAGGGAATAGGATATTCACAGCGGAAGCCTAATCGGCAACATCCTCCATTTGGAGGAGGGCTGGCGAGGTTATCGCTGCAAATAAATATTTGTCTGTGTATGTCTTGTGTTGTCATTGTGTGTTACAAAAAAAAAAAAAATGCGTCTCCAAATCCCACTGTTGGGTGCTCGCACAAGGGATGTATGGCCGGGGGGAGCCCGGTCGCGAGAGCACCAAAACGGGACCTCACCCCTCAAAAAAAGGAAAAAACCATGAAAATGTCGGCGAATGAAAATATTCCCCAAGAGGGTAGCGGCCACGAAGCCGCACAATCCCTCAGTGCTTCAGCACTCTGCCCCGTCGTATCTGGGGGGGGCAACATCCGCCACGGGGGCTCAGCCCCTCGAAAAGCCAGAGGCTTAAAATCGAAAGGAAAGATGACGAAGGAGGATAGTGAGAAGAAGATGGAGATGGAATCCGACAATAACTCACTTGCATCGGATTCAGACGCAAGTGTGCGGACGGTGGCATCCGATCGGTCTGTTTGGAGCCCAGTGTGGAGACAAGCGGGGTCCAAAAGACGCCGATGCGACGGTTTAGTCTCGCAATCGGACAAATCGGACAATGAAGGTAGTACGTCGGAGGTATTCAAGACGCCATCTTCGGAGGGTGTCTTGAAATACCTTAAGACCACAAAGAGGGACGAACTGGCACAAAAGCAGGAGAAGGCCCGCGCCAAGGCTGAAACAGATTTAGATGAGCAGTCGCGCCGTGCAGAGGCAAATAGGAACGCGCTGAGACTTGCCGGGACAGACGCGAGTGAAGGCCGAACAGCTGAAGCGCTGTCTAAACAGGTGCTTGACGATGTTGCCATCATTTATGATGTGGCAGCCAGGTCGCGCAACCTGAAAGGCACCTTCACGTTGCGTGCTTTAAAAGAAGCAGCGGCCTCAATAAAGGCTGCAGTGATGGTTTTAGAGAGCCGTACCTCCACTGAGGAAACGGCCAAATTGAAAGAAGACAACGCCCGCCTACAGTGCGAGGTAGGTGAGCTTCGCAAAGAGATGGCGGAATTTCGCAAAGAGATAGCGCAGGCCAGATTAGCTCCATCCTCTCCACCTCAGCAAACTTTGCCAGAGAGTATGGAGGACCTGCGGCCTCATTGTCTATCTTTACGTAGAATGGGAATGGGCTTCATTTTGGCATTTGAATCCCATTCTGGGCGAAATCCTGCAAGCTCATTGGCTGGAACCATCAATGGGAATGGGAATGAAGTGACATTTCATTCTCATTCAAGTTAGACAATAAGGCGGCTGGAGCCCTTGCATTCGCGGGGAGGGTCAGTTGAGGAGCTGTCTCGGGCAATTATGCTGCAGGTCGGCGGCATGATGAGCGCTCGTTTTGAGGCCCTAGAAGAGCGCCTCTTACCTGAGAAACGCGTTCGGCCTCCGCTTGCTGCTGACCGCAAAATGGCAGCAGAAACGACACCGAGAGTGGCACCGAGAGCAGCACCAAGAACGGTGACTGCGGCTAACAACTCTGGGAAGGCTCCGGTGGTTGTACTTAAGGCCCCGGCAGTTGTAGGTAAGACCAAGAAGAAAGCTGACAATCAGGCGTCTGCAAAAGGGACCTCAAAGAGGGTAGATACTCGTCGTCAACCTGCGAAGGGGACTCCAAAAAAGTCGCAACCTTGCCCCCTACAACCGGCAACTATTGACTCGGATGAGGGTTGGACGACCGTCGTGAGAAGAGGCAGGAAAAGAGAGGCCCCGCCCGAGCGTCCATCTTCTGTTCTGCCCGTGAGCGCTGGTACAATTAAAAAGAAGAAGGATGCAGTAAGGCTGAGCACACCTCGCTCGACAGCAGTCGTGATAACGCTGCTGCCAGGAGCTGAGGAAAAAGGTCTTACCTATTCAAAAGTGCTAGCGGAGGCTCGGCGGAGGGTGGATCTCTCTACCTGCGGCATTACTAGCGTGCGGTACCGGCAGGCGGCAACCGGTGCCCGTATGCTGGAAGTGCCAGGTGCCACCAGCGGTGAGAAGGCGGACTTCCTAGCTCAAAAGCTGAGGGAGGCTCTGGATGCGGAGTTTGTCAAAGTATCAAGGCCCACGAAATGCGCTGAGATGCGCGTGTCGGGCCTTGACGACTCAGTTTCCGTAGAGGAGGTGGCCACAGCCATCGCAGAGCGTGGTGGTTGTCCTAAGGAGTCGATTAGGGTAGGAGAAATACGAAGAGACTCTCGAGGTATTGGGGCTGTATGGGTACGGTGCCCGGTATCTGCCGCAAAGAGTCTGGAGAAGGGAGGCCGCCTTCTGGTCGGGTGGGTGGCAGCACAAGTTAAGATCCTGCAGTCCAGACCTTTACAGTGCTTTAGATGCCTACAGAGAGGGCATGTGCGGTCACAATGTTCTGCAGAGATAGACCGCAGCGATGAATGCTATCGCTGTGGTCGGCCTGACCACAAGGCGGCGCAATGCTCCGAAAAACCCCGGTGTTCGCTGTGCGCAGCAGCGAACAGGCCGGCGGAGCACAGGTTAGGGAGCAAAATGTGCTCTCCACCTAAGCCAAGGAAGGGGGCATTGGCAGCCACTAACGCCCCAACAGCCAACAGCTGTCCCCTGTCACAAGTGGGGGAGGAGGAGGCGATGATCTGTACTTAGTAATAATTATGGAGCATCGCTTCCTCCAAACGAATATAAACCACTCCGCTCGCTCGCAGGATCTGCTCCTGCAGAGCATAGCGGAGTGGTCAATTGAATTAGCAGTGGTCGCGGAGCCTTACTTTGTCCCTCCTCTGGAGAACTGGGTTGGGGACCGTGAAGACTCTGTGGCCATTATATATTCGGCGGCACTGGGAGCTTTGCCGCTTGTAGCAAGGGGCAATGGTTATGTGGCAGTTAAATGGAGAGAGATGGTTCTGGTTGGAGTTTACTTCTCTCCAAACCGAAGCCTCGCCGAGTTCGAGTCTTTTTTGGACGGGGTAGGTGCTCTCATTAGGCATCAGTTACCCCGCCCATCACTCGTTCTGGGCGATTTTAATGCTAAGTCATTCGCATGGGGGTCCCCAGTGACAGACGCGCGAGGTGAGGCTCTGGAGGAATGGGCAACGATGACCAGACTCATGGTTCTCAACCAAGGGTCGGCCAACACGTGCGTGCGATGGAACGGGGGTTCAATTGTAGACGTCTCATTTGCTTCCCCTTCCGTTGCGCGCATGGTGCGAGGTTGGAGGGTTATGCAAGAGGTTGAGACGTTGTCGGATCATTTATACATTCGATTCGATGTCTCTACCTCTCCGGATAACCTAGATCATCGTCGCAAGAGAAGGCGCACTCCATCTTCCCACAGGTGGGTGCTTAGGACGCTGGACAAAGAAGCGCTGGTGGAGGCTTCTATAGTCCAGGCTTGGCAGCGTCCTTCGGATGGACCGGTAAATGTGGAGGAGGAAACACAATGGTTCCGGGACGCTATGTCGCAAATCTGTGACGCTAGCATGTCCCGAGCCAAAGCAAGACCTCAAAAACAGGCGGTGTATTGGTGGTCGCGCGAAATTGCTGACCTTCGAGCTAGCTGCGTGGTGGCAAGGCGGGCATACACGAGATACCGCCGCCTACGGCAACGCGATATGGAAACGGAGGGACGGCTATACGAGGTCTACAGGGAGAGAGTGAAGACTCTGCAGCTCTCAATCAGCAATGCAAAGGAGAGGGCAAAGGCGGAATTGCTGGAGAGTCTCAGTCGTGATCCGTGGGGGCGCCCGTATAGGATGGTGAGAGGGAAGCTGAGACCTTGGGCGCCTCCGCTTACTGAGACTCTAGAGCCCCAGCTGTTGGATAATGTTGTGTCCGCACTGTTTCCTAACAGGGCGGACCATCAGCCTCCTGCGATGGTGCCACACCACCCAGAGCAAATAGATGGGGAGGAAGATGAGGTCCCAGAAGTGACACAGGGCGAGCTAGGTGCTGCCCTCTTGAGGCTAAGAGGCAAAAACAAGGCCCCGGGGCCAGACGGTGTTCCCGGACGTGCACTGGCCATGGCTCTCATGTCTCTTGGGGACCGATTCAGACGCCTTATGGACGCCTGTTTTGAGGTAAGCCAGTTCCCGAGCAGCTGGAAAACGGGCCGGCTTGTTCTTTTAAAAGAAAGACGGAAGACCTGCGGAAACTCCCTCAGCCTATCGCCCCATAGTGATGCTGGATGAGGCGGACAAGCTTTTTGAGAGGGTGATAGCTGGCCGCCTTAACCGACACCTCAGTGGGGTGGGTCCAAACCTGTCGGATAATCAGTTCGGCTTTCGAGTAGGCCGATCTACCATCGACGCCATCCAGCGCGTCCAAACCTACTCAAACAAGGTGGTAGCTCACGGCGGGGTGATGCTGGCGGTGTCACTCGACATCGCCAATGCTTTCAACTCTCTGCCATGGGCCTGTATAGGGGAGGCTCTAAAATTCCACCGTGTGCCCCCTTATCTAAGCCGAATTGTAGGGGCTTACTTGTCTGACAGGTTTGTGTCGTACCCAGGGCAGGGCGGAAGAGTTCTGCAGAGGCTGATGTCGTGTGGTGTTCCGCAGGGGTCGGTCCTTGGGCCGCTTCTGTGGAACATAGGGTACGACTGGGTGCTACGAGGGACTCTCAATCCGGGCGCCAGCATAATCTGCTATGCAGATGATACGCTTGTGACTGCCCGGGGCGAGACCTACTCTGAGGCAGCCCGTCTTGCCACGGTGACGGTGGCTGAGGTGGTGAGGAGGATAGAGAGGTTGGGACTCCAAGTGGAGCTCAGCAAGTCGGGAGCTATCTGCTTTCATGGCCCCCGCCGAGCACCACCAAGGGGTTCCTTCATCTCTATCGGGGAGGTGAGGATCGAAGTAAAGCCCCAGATTAAGTATCTGGGACTATATCTCGATAGTCGGTGGAAGTTCCGGCAGCACTTCGCGTGGATGGCGCCCCGATTGATGGGAGCGGCAGCGGCTCTGAGGCGCCTGATGCCTAATCTTGGTGGCCCCAAAGCGGGGAGTCGTCGCCTGTATATGGGGGTGGTAAGGTCCATGGCGCTCTACGGAGCGCCCGTGTGGTCGGAGGCCCTGACTAACAGCACCATAGCTCTTCTGAGAAAACCTCAAAGGGCAATGGCAGTCGGGGTCATAAGAGGGTACCGGACCGTCTCTTTTGAAGCAGCATGTGTTTTGGCAGATTCACCCCCCTGGGATTTAGAGGCGGAGATCAATACGGCTATTTTTGAATGGCGCAAAGATCTCCGCTTGCGAGGTGTAAACCCGGCACCGAGGGAGGTCGATGCTTGCAAGCTTCAAGCTCGGCAGGCGTTGATTGCGAAGTGGAAGGAACGTCTGGCCCACCCCACGGCTGGTAGCAGAACCGTGGATGCTGTCCGTCCAGTCCTCGAGGATTGGTTGGACAGGGCGCACGGGCCGCTTTCCTTCCGGCTGGTGCAGGTGCTTTCCGGGCATGGGTGCTTTGGAAAGTATCTCTGCCGCATAGCTGGAAGGGAACCGACGCCCGAGTGTCACCACTGCGACTGTGTCGAGGACACTGCGCAGCATACGTTGGAGGCATGCCCGGCTTGGGCAGATGAGCGCAGTGCCCTCGTCAGAGCAGTGGGAAACGACCTCTCTCTCCCTGCATTGATATCATCAATGCTGAGATCTGAGAGGTCATGGGTGGAGGCACTCTCCTTCTGCGAGGAGGTGATGGGGAAGAAGGAGGTGGCGGAGAGGGAGCGGGAAATATTTTCTGAGCTCCCAATCCGCAAAAAGAGACCAGGGCGTCGGAGATTAATCTTTCACGCCCTCCTCCGACCTCCATAGTTGGGGACTGGGGCGGCGTATGCGGGGGCGTCCGCCGTCCAAACATCTGTGTCCCCGAGGTGGCGCGCGCGGTGTTTCCGTGCGCCCCTCAGGAAGACGGGGTTAGAAAGTAGTCTCCTCTAACCCCAATGGTTTGGGATCCTCTGCTGGGGGATCAGCGTCGCCGGGACCGCAGACGATTACAAAACCGTTCCTGTAGTCCCGACATGAAGGCGCTTGGAGGAACACCCCGGGTTTTTTGTGGGTATACGGACTCCCACATAACCACCGTGCTCCCCCGGGGGCGGTGGTATCTATAAAAGATTTTCCCGGGATAAAAAAAAAAAAAAAAAAAAAAGGTTTTATTTCATTTCATCTCATTAAATTTCATTTTCATTTCATATCAATAAAAAAATTTACTGAAAACTTGGCTGTATGGGCATAGTTCCCTTTGCCTACCAGAATGGGTGAAGAAAAAAAAATCTCTGCATATATTCTACGGTTGGCGCCATTTATTTTCCAGAAATTTTATTTGCGAGTTTATTTTATTAAATTGCTTAATTTTTTCGCAACTGTATTAAAAATAGTCGTTCAGTACACGTGTGGAACCGTCATTGCAACTTGTTCCGACTGTCAACCCTCACCTTCGGCTGCGCCTCGACTCGGGTAGACATTTGTCGGAACTCTTTGCAATGACAGCCTTTCCCCACTTGTAATGAAATATACTATTGTGCTTTTAAATGAACTTAAATTTAGAACATCAATAACTGGCGTGTTTAACTTATGTGTTGTAAACTTCCATTAATTTTGAATTGATTAAATAAAACCACATAAATAAAATTAATCGTCTAAGTTTCATCCCGACCGTACTCCCGGGCGTTCATTTAAAATGGTCTGTCAAAACAGTTAACAACAAGCTATCCGTCATTGTGCTAAAGTTTATCTCTGTTTAAATAAACAAACACTTAATTACCACTAGGAAGACAGTCTGCGCTAATAAGTTAATAACTTAATAATATTAGGTTTGCTTAGTAACAATGTGAATTAAAGTCAAGGATATTATGCTTGCAATATAACATTAAGATTGGTCATTTATAAAAAATGGAGGCGGTTATATGTTCGTGTGTATGTATTTCTTTATGTGTATGTTAATCGATTTCTCCTCCATTTGTGGACCGATTCATAAAATTCTTTTTTTGTTTGATAGAGTACACTTTCATGGTGGTCCTATTTAAATTTTATAACAAGCAGTTTTTGAGATACACTCCAAAAACTGAAAATTGTTACCCTATCTTGATGATATCATCATTGACGGTGAATGACAATCGATTCCGTAAGTAGCAAGGGTCATAAAAAATGGTGAAATTTTTTTTTACCAAAAGATGGAGCCGATTTCAATACCAAAAAGTGTTAAACGCGTCGGTACCTACCATGCGCAGGATATTGTGAGACCTAGGTACCTACTTTTGAACTATCATGGTACCGACTTTACAACACTTTTTTACTTTACTAACAATTTTTTTACACTTTTTGGTATTGAAGTCAGTTAAATTTTTTGGTATTTTTTTATAGTAGCAGTTTTTTCCATTTTGTTTATTACTTTTCTAGCCATGAGAGACTTTAGGTATGTCAAACGTTATTGAGATTTGGTGCTACAAAGTTCTAAAGAGATATGTAATAGATATTGTTTTCATTTTTTTTAATTTGATTATATAAACTTTTTATTACAAAACCACAGTACAAAAATATTATTTAGTAATCGGACTTGCGTGATATATGCCGGGAAATTTTCTGCGACCAGCTTCGAATTTGGTTAACGTTCTTCGTTTGAAAGTCACTGTCGTGCACAGCGGCGGGCGCAGGCTACATCTTTACTAATATAATATAAACATTAAAATACGATAAAATGTCTACAAAGTTATTACACAATATTTAAAATTAAATGTCACAATTGGAGGTCTTATCGCTCACAGCAATCTCATCCAGATAACCATATCTACTTGTATACTTACGTTTAACTCTAAACATGGTTAAAAAAGCCGACTCTCTATCCATTTGATACAAATTACAGAAATAGAATGCCTTTTTTTATTTAGCATTTAGAGTAATAATCCGAAAATTCACTACACCACTTCACGAAATTCACTAAACAAAAAAAGGGGAATGAAAGTTATTTAAAACATCGTTATGTACATATGAAATTCTAAATAAAAGCAAAAAATAGAGTCAGGGTAAAAAAAATAAATAAACGTATTTATCGAGACAAGTCGATAAGTGCAAGTCGATAATTATAAAAAAAAAATATCACAATTAAATTATAATGGTTTGACAATCACGGTCCGGTAAGCGCAGCGTAAGTTGTCCACCAATAAGATGGACAGGCGACTTGACGAAGGTCGATGCTGGATGCAGGCCACATCCAACCGGTCTTTATGGAACTATGTGATTATGCTTGTGTTCAGCAACGGATGTCCTACGGCTGAGATGATGATGATGTTTTGTTTGTTTGTTTGCTTTGTACATACCATTATAATGGTTGTTGCTAATTTGTAATTAAGTCTCACTTAAATATATGTAGGTACTACGTGCTACATCTAATATCTAAGTATTTAAGAGCAGTAGAGCTCTCTGTAAACGACTTCGGGGAAGTACTGCCACCATATCTTTTTAACCGTAAAACAGTAATGTCCGCATTACTGATTTACGGTTAAAAAAGTTATGTTTTATATGAAGGTAAGGTTGCCGGCGAAATAACAGGCACATGATACTGAACACCTTAATGTATCATGGTTACGGGCGCAGTTCAGTTCGTCACTTATAAGAATGCATCCGTTCTGGGCAGAGGTTACCACTTAACATCAGGTGGGCCTCGTGCTTATACCGTTTCCTAATTTTAAAAATACCACCTACAGAATTAGTTGTTTACTATCTTAAATCTGGACATGGAACTCAAATATATAACTTATCTTCTATCCTTTGTATTACCAAAATTTATAAAGTAACTTATGTTAAGGTGCAAGTTGGTAGCCGGCTACAAGAATACGCAGCAAACGACGTGTCGCAGCGACACTACTAGGCCAGTAAAGACGTTTTTTTGGGTCAACTTTGCACTGAATTTCCGATCATATTTTTTTTTAGGTTAGGATCACTTACTGAGCATAAAATCACAAAATGCTGACAGATCCAGGTGACGCCACAATCGCCATCTTGAAAAAACGTTTTCGGCCGATATCTCGAAAACTATGCACTATGGACAAAAGTCATGGAGACTATTAGTAAAGAGAACAAAATTGCGCATCTTTTGTTTCCAGTAAACTTTTTTGTAAAACTTACCGTTTACGATTTATGACCCATTTAATGAGCCGGTTTTTCTATCGCGGCCAATAACTCTTGAAATATTAGATTAATCAATAAAATACATCAATTCATTCTTAAAGATCAGTTTATTCTCTAACAACTTTTGTTTGAAACTTTTTTTCTAATGTCCATACTTTTGAGTTATAGATCTTTGACAACATCCGTGAAACGAATGACGAGATGACAAGAAACGTTGGAAAAACTACCTTATGTACAAGGGCGATATCTCATAAAGTATTTGACATCGGTGAGCTCGTCGACGAGCGCATCGACGAATTATTACAGATTCGCACAGCAGTAGTGCCGCACGCGAGTACCAATCTACCTAGTATAACCCGCGGCACGTAACTCTAGCGCTGAGCGAAATGTGGAGGGGATATCTGCGCATGGGTACAGTCGCGCACATGTGACAGAGAGAGAAAGGAGTCCCTCGTCTTCGATGTGACAGAGAGAGACAAGAGTCCTTCGTCCCTGTTACCCCACTGTGATACCCAATTTTTGACTTCTGCGCAATAACGGCCAGCGCTAGAGTTACGTGCCGCGGGTTATAAAACAACTGAAAAGCTTTAAAATTAATCTTTCGTATCGCTTTTTAAATGGTTGATACCATGTGCAGTTGCCGTCTGCAGTTGGCTTCTAAATCATGACTGCAGCGGCATGAAGCGACGACACGTCGTCTGCTGCTGCTACGTGTAGCCGGCTTCCAACTTGCACCTTTATAGTGACTGTACAAAAAGAAAACTGTCGTGGCGTTACGGTGAACTAACATTCCGATTTTTTGGCAGTCCAACTTATCTGTTTATAGTCCGCGCAACAATACAATGCAATAACACTTTATTGACACCAATATAAACTATAAAACAGATTAGAAATATATCTTAAAGCTAGGTACAGCAACTGTGAAGTGTGACTGCGAATTTCGACTGGATAAAACTATAAAACAGTAAATTAGCAGAAATTTCTTTAAGGCGCGGTCCAATCCTAATTTTAAAACAATTTACGATGCTTTACATAAGGTTGAGAATTGCTTACCAGAATGGACGATGTAATGCGAAAATGCAATTGAATACGTGCTAATACTTTTTATATTTATTTCGTACAATCAAATGAATAAATTTTAATGATAAAGGAGTACATAGTTCACTAGTAAATTTCATTGGGAATTCGAATACGATACATTCATTGAAATATATTTGCCCATAACTGAGCATTATTCAATTTTTTAATTTTCCCACGAACCACGTAAGAAAAATTGCAAAATTTAGGGAATATTGCCGATTATATTCTATGTAGTCAAGTTTGCTCAATCGTGTATTGGCTCCCATACTTCATAAGGACGTATATTCATTTTACACTACGTATTTTCTTCGAACTTCGGTTATTGTTATTTGGTTTAAGCGTAGAAAAACTAAGTTTTCGCGAGGTCGAATCATAAAATTTGGAACTCATTTTGCCTTAAGCATTCTAACCGACTTCTAGGAGGAGGTTTCCCAGTTCGACCGTATTTTTTTTTATTTGTGTTCGTGGCTAACTTCGTCGTTTATAAACCCATTTTAATGTTTTTTTGTTTGTTTGATAGAGTATACTACCGAATTTAATGAAATTTACATGGGGATTGGTATCCCCATGTAAATTTCATTAAATTCGGTCAAGCAGTTTTTGAGTTATACTCCAAAAACATAAAAGTGTTGATTTATCTTGATATCAACATTGTCGGTGTATACCGTAAAAGCGAGGTCACTAAAAAAAATTATTTTTTTTTTCAAAATGCAGAACCGACTTCTACACTAGTGTGTAAAAAGTGTGAAATAACTTGTCGAAGTAGGTACCATGCACGTGTTAGAATTGTATACGTCAGATTATATATAAAAATTCGTAAACTGTGTAAATTAGCTGAATTATTAATAATATTATATCTAAATGTTAACGGAACTGTAATTAGTATAGTTTTTAGCAAATGCCACACCGAAATACTACCTCGTTTAATTTGGCGAGTGACGTACAGTCCCACCATCTTATCTGTTCAGGTGACAGTGTCGCTAGTGGAGAATATAATATTGCAACCTTAGAAATTCTCCAAGAAAAAAGGAATCAAAACATTGGGCAGTCTTTCAAGCCACTCTTTAATCTGCAAATTCTACTATTAAAATCCTACTAATATTATAAACGCGAAAGTTAGTAGGTATGTATGGATGTATGTAGTAGTTCCGATTTTGCCCACCTGAACAGATAAGTTGGTGGCACTATAGCATCCTTTTGATTTCTGATAGGCTATTTTGGTTTGGCGGGTAGTATCTTGTTTCTGACTGGTTATGAGGTTTGGCGGGAGGTGTAATAGTAGTGGGACAGTCTCTTGGCGGCAGACATTGCTATATAAGCCAATATCTAAGATTGCCGAGCCTACCGTCCGGTGACGCTGTAAATGCCGGTAGAGGTAAACAGCATTAGTCCGTTCTAAAAAAAAAATGCCGAGCCTTTTCTACTTCACAAGTGACTGTTGCATCAAGACCTCCTGCTTGCCGAAAGTTAAGTGTTATATTTCTGTTATAAATACTGCTGTATGTCTATGTGTATGTGTCTGTGTATGGTATCTCCTAAATGTGTCTATATTTGCTTTGCCTGAAATAGTGTGCCTATATATTACTTTCCTAGTACTAGGACGTCTGTATCCTGTTATATAATAATATAATGAACACTGTATTTCTTGGGTAACATAATATATGGTTCTATTATAATGCTATTAATGTTACTTCTGTGTTTTCCTTCATTCCTTAGTAGAATACGTAGCTAGACAGGTAGTTAAATTCATATTATAATCATTGATCTCTTTCATAGGATATAATATGGCGCAACTGCTTGTTACCATGTGTGTTATGTAGGTGTTATGCTATGAAACCTTTTAATGTAGTAGTGATCAACGCCCTCTATCTTGACAAATCTCACACACGCAATATTGTGATAATAGGTACTTTCGAACTATAATAGTACCAATAATTTTTAAACTTTCGCGATTTGAACACATAGTTATATTATATTAACGGGGCTTAATCGCGTTAGTAATAGTATTTATTTACCTCGACGTTTCGATCAAGTTGCATTGATCGTGGTCACGAGCGGACTGAAGAGGCGGGTGTCACTGTTTTGAAGTATGGAGATACTTTTTAATATACCCCCAACAGTTGTTATAAAAAGTCATTGTCCCGACACACAACACTAACGATATCGACAGATTTTTCTGAGGATAAATCGCGACGAGAACACTTTTTAATCACTGGATTCCATGTTGCCGCCAGTTTGAAACCATACTCCCGGTTGAAGTTACGGTGTTTTTTAATCTCAAGTTTAGATTAAAAATTATAACAACTGTTGGGGGTATATTAAAGAGTATCTCCATACTTCAAGACAGTGACACCCGCCTCTTCAGTCCGCTCGTGACCTCGATCAATGCAACTTGATCGAAACGTCGAGGTAAATAAATACTATTACTAACGCGATTAAGCCCCGTTAACGTAATATAACTATATAATGGTACCGACTTCAATAAGTTATTTAACACCTTTTAGTGTAGAAGTCGGTTCTATTTCTTGATATTTTTAATAGTAAATTAGCAGATGTGCGACCACAATTCCTTTCATTTCTCTTTTTGTACAGACTCTGTATCATAAGTTACATATTTATGAAACTTTGGTATGTAAAAAAAGAGTTTTCAAAATTTATGCAATATAATTTTTTAGGTAATAAAGTATTTACGTATTGAACGACAAATAATTAGAATTTTCTAATATTTCGCACGTTTTTACAATAATATGAGCATGTTGCATGCATTCAATACGGTACTATAACGACCTTCCTGTCTACCTTTTATTAAAATTGATGAGTACAATATTTATTACTACAAAAGATGTAATTCAATGTACAGCGCCAGTTGTTGTTCTGGGTACGGATTTTCAGGTCTATTTATTAGGATACCCATGCGTGTTCCCAAACTGACCAGTAATAATACTAATTTTCATACCACCTGCTCGAAAATGTCCAATTACATATCACGCAATATCAATGTAAAGCAAGGCTTTTTTATTATGAGAACTAACTGTCACACCTCACACCTCAGTGCGAGGCGAGACGCAATCGCGAGCGTTCTGCACTCTCCTTGAAAAAGACCACCGGGTGTGATTGAAACTATAGTCGGAAAGATCTGACTTTTGTACGTGAGTAAATCCCGTTTTTCATATTAAAAATGTAAAGCAAGGCATTACATGCGCGGGATGTAGTTTTGTGTGAAACTTTGTGTAAAGTGATTTGAATTTGGAACGTTATTTGTAGGAAAACTCATAGTGCCGGTACAGCATACAGAAATAAAAGAAAAATGGCGCGATTGTACAATAGGGCAGTGTTGCCTAGTTAGCTACTTTTTGGCTATATCTGGCAACATTTAGGATTGATTTAGCCAAAAATATAAAATATTATTAACTAAATGTTTAAGCTACATATTTAGCAACTTTTTACTGCTGACAACTCGGCATTTTCAACCGATTCAACACAGGTTGACTCTGAATTATACAATAAGTTAGTAAAATGGTTTTTGTTGCAAATCATGCGCGCTCTACATATTTACTACTGCGCAACATCTACTACTGTCGTGTCGCAAACAAAACACAATCAAAATATACGTTCAGCCAAACGTATTTGAATATTTAGGAGCCTTTTGAATACGTATAATATATGATTTCCGCACTTGTAGCATACTAACTATTTACTCGTATTAGCATTTTTGAACAGAAATTACGAAAAGTATGGTGTTAAATAAGAGTCAAGAATCATCCTTGATAATAGTTTAAAAATTATAAAATGGCAACTCCAAAGAACTAACTATAGTCACCACTGAGATACCATTATTACCTCAGTGATAAACACTTGAATAGTTATTGGTTAAAATATTATAGATCAGATTTTAAATGCAAACTTTCTTAGATATGGAAATTAAACTTTAAGGCGCGCTCGTTCCCTGATAATAATAAGAAGCAGAATCTTTAAACATCTAGTGTAACGAAACAGATCAATAATATTTTATGAAAAAAATACTTATGTTAGAAAAGGAACAGGCAAAGAGTAATAACCGAACATAATTCATAAATACTACTCGCTCTCTGCTGGAAAAAATCATGAATAGGTGCATAAAAATAAACTTTCACGTCCAAACTCTCAGAATTTTCAGCAATAACACTATATATTTTTTTAAGTAATACATAGCCAAAATATAGTACAAAATTAGTTACCAGCAGTGTTTTCAATTGTGTTAGTATATATCGAGAAATTTAAAGAAAAAGTACAAAATTAAAGCATTTTCGCCTTACAACGTCCAATCTATCAAACGATTTTCAACCTTACGTAAATCATCGTAAATTATTTTAATATTGGAGTTGGACCGCGTCTTAAACGGATTAAATGGCGTATAATTTTATATTCTTGTATGTATTGTATGGTCACGGATATACTGGGTGACAATTGTTTGTTATAGAGTTATTGAAATTATATTTATGTACACACCGCCTGTCATATTTTTAATGAAAACGTTACCGATGCACACAGTACTCACTCACAGTGTCAGAGGTCTTGCAGTATTGTGCTGGACGAGGGATTTTATTAGCTTGATCACTGGATCCCAAGCATATGACACCATTACCGGTTTATGTAATTTAAAGTCTGGCATGCGATTCTCTAATGATTCGTCGATGCGCTCGTCGACGACCTCACTGATGTCAAATACTTTATGTGATATCGCCCTTGTACACAAGGTTGCAACGTTTCTTGCCATCCTGTCATTTGTTTCACGGATGTTGTCAAAGATGCAACGATGTTTGCTCTTAGACAATCTTAGAGAATAAAGAAGAGAGAGAAATAAAACGGCTGATCGATAGAAATTATGTCAGATAAGGCGTAAAATAACTTTAACGTATATATAAACTACAGTTAAAAGTATCTCGGAATCTCAGCTTGAGTCATCTTATTTCTACCGTGACAGCGCGTCCGGACCTCCACTCAACGCGCCATTTCCCAGGCAGCAAGCGTGCAGGAAAATAAAAACTTTACGTATCCCAACTCTCACCAAATTCTTTAGACCCTCAGGAATCAAGAAAGGAAAAATAAAGGAATAAATCGTTTAGCTGTCAGTCAAACAGCTTTCTCAGAGTCTCAGTTACATTTGATTGGCAAAGAGGGGAATTGATTTCGTGCCAATGACAGGCGTTCGTACACGAATCCGTTTTTTATAGAATCGTCGATTTGGAGACTTGGATTAGAGAGAATGAAAAAGGCTGCGTCAAGGCTATGAGCGTAGTAAAGTAAATATGGGCTCTTTTACATTACCTAGTACGCTAGTGTAGAACTGATTTTATTTTAAATATGTCATGAAGGATTATTGTTCAATGAAAATAACGAAGTTCCTATTGCAATATCTAGTTCGGGTCCGATTGTTAATACCTACAATGCATAATGCTTACTTTATCAAAGTTACAGCCGAGAAAAACCCCATTCAAACAGATAAAATGTATTCATACTTAGAATCTACATACCACGTTAAATAATAAAATAAAATACTATATGCAGTTAAAAACCTATGTTGGCGAATAATATTCATAGATATTAGTTGGAGAATTTATTTCCGTATTTGATTCATATGATTCTTTTCAAAAACTGGTAAAACTGTAATATTCTGTTGGTTCAGGGAAGTGACTTCATTGTACATTTTGTCGAACTGTACATTAAGGTACACTATTTTTACTTTTGTACAAGCCTGAAGAAGTAACAAACATACTTACAAACACACCACAAACTTTCGCCATAATATTATTGTGAAATATGATGCAGAAAGGACGTACCCCGCTGCCATTTTGTCTGTGTGAGTAATCACACAGAGAGGATGATAAAGTTGGCCGATGCACAATATTTTATCTCCAGTACTGTACATGCAATAAGTATTATAAATGTTATAGGTAAAATACCCACATGTGATATAAATAATCAATATACAAATATAATCTACGAAGAAATAATATCAGGAAAAGAAACTGCCTTAAAAAAATTACCCAATAAAAGTCGTGCTAACTCAATAACATCGTTCACGCCGCTATGACTCAGCTGTCATAGTAGACGTTGCAGCACGCGCGTGGACCAATCCCTGCTTTCCTTATGACATTTAAACCAATCACCGAACATGTCTATTTGTAACCTCGGAAGTAATTCATATTTGGAATCATTCGTCATTTTGGTTTGAAGGACCACTTTTTGTGTGGAATTTGTTCTGAGTTATGCTTCCTGACATTATTTCTTCGTAGATTATAATGTACGAACGAGATAACTAATACCAATCAAAATAAATCATCAGATTATAAAACTAAGGCAATTGCACATAAAAAAGGGCGCAAGTATATTAATGCACGTACTAGATGTAAAGGGCACTGTATCAATAGTATTTATTATACAACTAGTGAATAAAGACGGATTTAATGCGAGGGCCATAGATGAATCACGAGTAAGTGAAGGATTCTAACGACTGAATCACGACCGCAGGGAGTGATTCGTGATTATTGAATCACGAGCGTAGCGAGTTATTCAAGTGTTAGAATCCTGACCGATGCGAGTGATTCATGGCCCTCGATATAAATCCGATTTATTCCAGAGTATACTATACTTTACTAGTATACTATACTTTATACCTTGACTACGAGAGAAAGAAATAATTTAAGCGAAAATAGACATTTAATGAAGAAAAAAGAATGGTTAAATTAATTACAATGCACATTAAAATTAGAACAATTACTAAACATAAGAGTAATTTATTTATTATTATTATATATTTTTTCTATAATCGCAGCAAAGAACACAATACAGTTTTTATTCTAATGCTAAACTCCTTGTCTCAAATATCGACCAATCAAATCTCGAGGAGTTACTTGCACAAAGAGTTTGTATGTAGACTATTATTTGCGTAAAGAAGATGTATAAGCACTGAGATGGAGATCGAATATATTGGTGTGTTCTAAATTCAAACACCAAAATATTGATTAAAAGGCCTTTTAATTCACTGTTTTCAGTGAATAAAATAAGCTTTTTAGAGTAGGAATGGTATTAATGAAATTCTCCACCCGGTGCACGCCTCGGCCTCTTATCACTGGATAGTATAACAAGTACTTAATTTGAAAAATTTAATACCGACTTCCATTCTATTCAGTTATTTGAGTGATATCTCAACAAATACTGGGCTGAATTTGATGAAATTTAAATGGCCAACACGGCAAGCACTAGCTTTCAAACAAAATAAAAATTTTGAGAATCGAGTCACCCTATCGAAAATTATGAGGCAACAAACATTAAAAATAAAATTGAGTCCTCCTCCTTTTTGAAAGTCGGTAGGAAATAACCATTACCAAGTTCAGTAAGTACGCTCATAGGTCACTTATAATGTCCCAAAATAGTGCATCGTCACGTACTATTGAACTGAGGAGTAGCTTGTATTGTAGGGGAAGGATGGATGATGGGTCAAATGCGTAACTGCGGAGGTCTTTGTACCTTTTATGTCCGTAATGGGGTCTGTAGGTGACGCTTACAAGGCACGATCCTTGGCCCTTTGACCCTTATAGAAAATAGCGTGTAAAGCATTTCCTCTTACGTAGATATTTATAACAAAGTGGTAACAATCGGAAATAATAATTTTGTGAGAAACGTAGTGTAACTTATACGCCCGCTGTGTCCCCGATAGTGGCGATATTCATATACATATTCATTTTTCACGATAATATTATCTTTTGTTATTTTCCGGACTGCAGCCGTGCGATTCTTTAACTATTCGTCGATGCGCTCGTCGAAGAGCTCACCGATGTCAAATGCTTTATGAGATAAATTTTTCTCGGCCCCTATTTATACAACAAAATTAATAAAACTTGTGATATTTACCCTAAAACTAAATTCCAATGCAAAAACATTGTTGAAAAATTCCTGCTTACCCTAGACTACACGCAAACCGAAAACTTTATTCTTGTACTCAAATAAAATTATATTAATTCATTATTAACTTAAATATTTTTACTCGCTCATGCACTTGGACCACACGCTAACTCAACAATCAACACGCGCATTCACTCACACAGACAATACAGGTTTCCCTGCGAACATACATCGGAGCACTCTTACATAGTAAGAACCCGCCACAGCGTACACACACACAACACACACACAAACATGCAAGGCCTCTCGGTAAATTTACTTTTTAGAATGTAGGTAGATTTGTTTACTTTTAATTTTTTTTTTATTTGCAACCTTTGATTCCGAATTTCAAACTTAATGTACGTTTCTTTAGTATTGCAAAATAATTAAAATCGCATAATCTGTAATTATATAACATTTTAAGTAAGTATTCTGTCTAGGAGGAAGACGTTGGCATGCCATATCACAGAGTAATTCTAGTTTGGGTGCCAACGACTTTCAAGGATTTATAACTTATACAACAAAATATCATAAGTTATGTGTTTGTTAATTTAAGTTAGTTAAGTTTGTAATGAATAAAGCTTATTATTATTATTTCTTTTATTCAAAACAAAATCTCGGATTTCATCCGGTCCTTTACATAGGCATAAGTGGGGCTGTAGTCAACACTTAGAGGCCCGTTTGGTATAAAAATACAATGTAGTATAAAAACAGAAACATTTTGGATGGATGGTTACATATTATGGTATATCTATTACAAAAATGGGTAAAATGGGCATGGCTATTGATATGTACTTATTAGTGGTACGGGAGATAGTGGGCTATGGACGAGACTACGGCACCTGCCAATTTCAGTCTTATCTTAAAATATTTTGGCAGGTGGTGACTTGCCACCCACTAAACGGGCCCCCCATAAGAGCCACCATCAATGGTGACAGAAGGGGCAACGTTGGTGTGGATATCTGAAGGGTGTTGAGAGGTGTGCTGCGGTTTCACTAGAGCGCTACTACCGGCGTTATGCCCTTTAACACTTCCACCCTTGGAGATTTTTGTTTCTTGCTCTTGCGTCTCCACCCCCAGACGACCAATTAAGGCAAGCCGGGGGTCAGGGGTCTCATTTAGCCCCAGGGAGAATCAGGGTCCGCGGTGTCGCCACTCACCGACGGCTCGCCACAAAGCCGCCCCTGCGGTATTATTATTATTATTATAATAGATATCGCCCTTGTACAGAAGGATGTTTTTCCAACGTTCACTCTCAACAACTCTTAGAGGATCGCACGGCTGACTATCTTTTGTTCTCAAGCAGTCAGGGTCAAGCAAGTCACAGTAATATATATATATATATATATATATATCATTAAGACAGTGTCATGTTAAGTCACATTCTAGTAAAACGGTGGATGCATTGCTTAAACTTTCTAAGGCGTGAAATGAGCACAAAAACGATTCATGATTTTGTACATTGTGCCTACACTCGAGCGTATTATATCAACCTATTACACCTATATGAAGTTTGTGACTCACTGACAAACTATCGCATATACAACATTAGTCTAAATTATAGTCACACGTCTATAGGAGTAATGAAGTGCACACAATCCCTCACATAAACTTACCCACTCATAAATTTGGCGTGTAATATCCGGTTATAATAATAATTATGTCAAAGACGCCATAATTTTTACAACAAACTTATTAGTTCATACTTTAACGTAGGTACGTACTTGTATTTGTATAATATCCAAAGGTTTGTTACAATCCGTGGGGCTATTATGTAACTCAGTTGCTAACAAATGTTGATT
The DNA here is from genome assembly GCA_917880725.1 of Selenia dentaria. Lineage (NCBI taxonomy): Eukaryota > Metazoa > Arthropoda > Insecta > Lepidoptera > Geometridae > Selenia > Selenia dentaria. The sequence continues at coordinate 29,399,749 of OU862888.1, read as the reverse complement.
GAAATCGAAAAAAATGGCGGCTCTATGTCACTTTCGTCAGCTCTAGTCATCGACTTAGTAACATTTTTGCTTAGTGGAGTTGTCAAAAGTGACATAGAGCCGCCATTTTTCAAGATTTCAATCAACATTTATTAGCAACTAAGATACATAATAGCCCTGCAGGGCTAACTTATGCGGAATACATTTAGTCGGGGGAAACGGGCATTTTATATTATCATTTACCTGCTCATACAAACCATTGTCACCTAGTAGGTAGCTGACATCCCAAAAGCATTCTGTCGTAATCCCTGGTCCTTTCAATTAGGGCAGTCACCTCTATTATGAAAGCTATATGTATAATAAAGGATACAAAATACGCATTTTTATAACACTTCTGAATGCTCACCTCCGAATCAGCGTGACGAGGGTTGCTCGTTATTCAGCACTTACACAAAATATATCAAATTATTTATACTTTTGCGTTATCGCGCCGCTTGCGAATCGTTTGTGTTCATAAAGCTGGCATATGACAGGCTGGTGATAATTTTATTCGTGGAATGTTTTATAGTTCACGAAGTCTTTTGATAACAAACAGACAGAATTAAAACAGCAATAAGAGAATGAGAAATACATATTTTCCTCATATCCCCTCAAGGTCGATGTCATTATGAATGAAATTTCTATTGTGTCTGCGGACCTACTCCCACCTTTTACAAAACTATCATAAATCAGGAGCATTTTGTAATAAGCTTAGAATCATCCATACTATCGTACTCCCACTGACACAAAACTGTCCAACATATTACTTCAATACTATTTACAACGTGTTCTTTTTTAGCCAAAACCGATCCTGATGGTGCGTTCCAGGATCTACCTATAATGCCTAACCCGAATAGAACATTAAGGCAGTTGCAAAGTACGCGAATTAAGTACACTGGTTGGTAATACGTCATCAAAACGTCAAAATTATTTTAAGCTTGCCATTATCTACGTGGTGGTACCTTTAAAGTTAAGGTTTAGTGTGACTACTTTAAGAGGTGGCAGTAAGGCCCCAGGTCGTTTGAAACTAAAATGGATGGAATCTCCGTGAACATGGTGCATGTAACTGCGCCGAAATATCGGGAGCTCACTCCACAACCTTACCACGGTAAATATCCCGTTAATAATCATATAACTTTAGAGAACAACCGTGATAGTTTAAAACAGTGTTTTGGAATATAATAATTCTTCTGTACGTGTGTTTGCCACCTAACTCCTCCTAAACGGCATGACAGATTTGAGTTTTTAAACTGACTTGGTCACTAATGCACGAATTATCTTTAGAAAAGGACATTTACCATGTATTGTATTTATTTTGAGCTACGTGTATCGATATGTCGGCATTTACATGCGCCATGGTCACGAGTAAACTGAAGTATCTGCGGGTAGGTGTTGTTATGAGCTGACGAAACGGTCTACCCTCTTCCGCACACGTTTCTTGAACACGTACCCGTAGATACTTCAGTTTACTCGTAAACATGGCGCATAGAGCTGTGAAACATCGAGAGCTCAAAATAAATGCAATACATGGTAAATATCCCTGTTTCTGAAGTTAATTCATGGACAGATTTGAATGAAATCTTGTGTGTATATTTCAATGGATCCCTGGATGATTTGAAGACACAATAGTACCGGGTAGATGGAGCTGCTATAGATATGGACCTGGTCTTCTTGACGCGAGCGAAGCCGCTGGCGGGCCGGCTATTATACTATAATATAATATAGAATGACACTGAGCCCCTGGGCAAGTATCCACTAAAAAGTATTTCCGAAATTTCACTTATTAGGAAGTTTAGCCAGCGAAGCTGCTGGTGAGTGAGTTATCAAATGAAAAGACATATCACCTAGACATCACAATTAGGTGATTTCGTAAACATATGCTGTGGAATGCATCACGATGTTAACTTGACCGAAAGCTCAATTATTCAGCGGGTATCGGATTAGCGGCCGACTCTAACCCCCACATTCTAGAACGTTAGTCAAAGCCTTGATTAGTTGACCAACTAAATACTAAACGCTCATTGGTCAATGGTATTCTATGACGGGACTTTAGTTGAGATTTGACAGTAAACACCATTCAAAATTAATAAATTACTCAGATCTGTACTTGAGTCTTGATTCGCTAATAAGTGTTCTTCTGAAATACGGCACTTAGTGCCTCTGGGCTATAATCATTTAAAACACTGCTGCAACGTAGCTATTAAGAAAATCCTACTTTTGATAACGCACAAAAAATAGTATTTAATAAAAATTTAATAGTATTAAATTATATACTGCTATAACGTTTGGAAAGTCCCTGAACATTTCGTACGAATACTGTCTTTTTCTTTATTGTGTACTGGCCGGATAAGTTGGGATAAAGTACAAGTTTTAGTTAAGTATTAGTATTATTAGTATACACAGTAGCCATACAAAATAGTAACTTTTTGCCCCGCACAATATGCATCCGTTCAGTACGGGAGTCAGTTTTGGCGTTTAGTTTGAGATTATTGCTCGTTCACACTTTTTTGGTACACGATAACACTGTTTCGGTTATGACGCCACGTCACGAATTTATTAAATCACTTTTTAAATTTATTTGACACGATTGTCTTTGCACACTCACCCACTGCACATGGTAACTCTAAAGGCCGACTTTGAGCAAATTTAAATATTTTTTTTCACTTTCAGTTTGTAATTTTAAATTTTCGTATATCTATACGGAATACGGAAATACGGCACTTAGTGCCTCTGGGTTATAATCATTTAAGACGCGGTCCAACCCCAATTTTAAAATAGTTTACGATGCTTAACGTAAGGTTGAAAATCGCATGTTATATTGGACGATGTAATGCTGTAATGATAAGTATATATCGAAATATATTAACACAATTGAAAAAACTGCTGGTTACTAATTTAGTACTATATGTTGGCTATTTATTATATAAAAAAATATAGTGTTATCGCTGAAAATTCTGAGAGTTTGGACATCAAAGTTTATTTTTATGGACCTATTCAGGATTTTTTTCTGCAAAGAGCGAGTAACATTTAGGAATTCTGTTCGGTTATTACTCTTTGTCTGTTCCTTTTCTAACCTAAGTATTTTTCATACAATATTATTGATCTGTTTCGTAACACTAGATGTTTAAAGATTCTGCTTTATACTACAAGTATTATCATGATACGAGCACGCCTTAAAACACTGCTGCATCGTAGCTATTAAGAAAATCCTACTTTTGATAACGCACAAAAAATAGGGGAAAATTCAGAACTATTATATACTACTATATACACAGGCTTATTAATTTGTCTAAAAATAAATATTTCCATCATATAAATATTAAATTGAAATTAATTATAATTGAGGTAAAACATCAAACAGAAATAACCTTAAATGTGAGAGACATTCCTGGAAGCTGTTTTTGACATCTTCATGATATATTTTGTGGCAAGTAATCCTCAGGTATCGTGTATTTTTATTTCAACCATAATAACTAATACATATAATAAATAATTGATACATATAAGTATTAATTAAATTATCATATAATAATTAATTAATAAATGATAGCACAATAATTTATTGATTCAGGCGTTACTTTGCGGAAATCCATTATCAAAAAAACGATATTAAAAAATATTTAGTGACACTTCCGCTGAAAAGAAAACAATGATTTTGGCCTATTTGGGGGCGTGCACCACCCGCATAACCCTCCCGCATAAAATGCTAATAGGAAGAATACAAAATAAAAAACACAAGAAACCCCAATAAACCAAAACCGATTCGACACGTGTTTCGCCTCTACACGAGGCATCCTCAGGAGATGTTGACTCGTCGAGCGCTAGACCGAATGTTACAAATAACTATAATAATTTGTGGAATACATTAAGTTTTAATACATCTTCGGACGGAAATAAAATTTTATGATTTGAAACACTTTGTATATGGGATTTCTGGCCCAGTAGTAGTGTTATTATACGCGTACTCGTATTACCGAAGAGTGCTGAATTAAATTTCGAATGACACTGTCGCAAGTGAAAGTAAAAAATATATATTTTTTGGTGACAAGTTCATTGCAGTGCTATGCAGTAATTCAAAAATCTCACGAATCACTATTATACGTGATTGACAAAAATCGTACTTAAAATGAACATAATAATTAAATTGAATTATGAATATAATTGAATTACGAACATTGCTGAAATTTTGATGAGCATTTCTAACAGAAACTAGGCTTCAAATTAAAGTTAAAAAACCCACGGTTGTTATGTTGAATTATACGGTTCATACATTTTCCATTCGTTTAACCAAAATTATCAGTTGAAGCATGTTACATTTGTTTTAGAATTATCTCATAGTTACGGTAAAGTCCAGTCATTAAATCACAATAATCAGTCGGTCAAATTTAACTTTTGGTTAATTGGTAGATTTGCATTATTAACCATTTGTAGAGAGATTGGAAAGAATCCATAAAAGTTGTTGCACAATTTGCCTACATTTAAATGTTAAGACGCGGTCCAACCCCAATTTTAAAATAATTTACGATGCTTTACGTAAGGTTGAAAATCGCTTGTTAGATTGGACGATGTAATGCGAAAATGCGTTAATTTTGTACGTTTTCTTTATATCTTTCGATATATATTAACACAATTGAAAATACTGCTGGTTACTACTTTAGTACTATATGTTGGCTATGTATTACCTAAAAAATAATATAGTGTTATCGCTGAAAATTCTGAGAGTTTGGACGTGAAAGTTTATTTTTTTGCACCTATTTAGGATTTTTTTCTGCAGAGAGCGAGTAATATTTATCAATTCTGTTCGGTTATTACTCTTTGCCTGTTCCTTTTCTAACCTAAGTTTTTTTTTCATAGATTATTATCGAACTGTTTCGTTACACTCGTGGTTTAAAGATTCTGCTTTTTACTATTATCAGGGTACGACCGCGCCTTAATGACTAATCATTAAATTTTCACATTGGACAGTTAATAATCCACCATTATTTCACATATAGCACAAAACCTGGGGCATCACAAAATCACATTATCGGTAAACAATTTACCGCTAAACCAAATAAAAGTTGTCTCTTTAGTACTAAAACATCGTTATTTTATTTTAAAACATGTCTCCCAAGACGATATCATTTGAACGAGTAATAAAAGTGACAAATGAATTCATATGAAGAGAGGAATTTCTAATTAAATGCAAATGACGCTTATAAATGAAAACGCATTTGTAAAATATAACGTTTTATTTGTAACAACATTCTCGCATCCATAAATGCTTAGCGGTATATTCTTGCTTTTTAAATAACTGCACCCCGCGGTTTAACCCGCGTGCGGTTTTGTTTCTTCATACAAAATTTGACCCCTGTTTCAGTATGGTAATCGTTTTCTCCCCTATTTGTAAACCGATTTTTAAAATTCTTTTTTTGTCGGGTAGAGTATACTTTCGAGGTGGTCCCATTTAAATTTCATAGAATTCAGTCAAGCAGTTGTTGAGTACACTCCAAACACTGAAAATTGTTTCGCCTATCTTGACGATATCATCGTTGACGGTGAATATGACAATCGATTCCGTAAGTAGCAAGGGTCACTAAAAAAGTGCGCACATTATTGTGATATAAGGTACATCTACTTTTGAACTATCGTGGTACCGACTCGACAAATTATTTCACACTTTTTGGTATTGAAGGCAGTTCCATTTTTTTGATAAAAAAAATATTAACGTGTTAACGAAAAATATTGTAAATAGCATAATTAGAAACAAGAAAGTGTTTTCTTATTTTGATAAAAAGTTATTTTCTGTTTGTAAAAAGAGTGTTTCACAATCCTCTGTAGCTATTTGATATAAGAAAATTGCTTTATATAAGTATCAAAGGTGTGGCTCTTACATTCAAGTATAGTACTAGTCCCAACTCTAAAATAAAAATGAACTTTAAAATTAAATTAACTGACGACCCCTTCACAAATTAAAAAAAGTAATCTACATAGAACCGAGTCAATTACCATCTTCTAAAGGCGCTGAAGCTGAAAAACTTTCGCAAAAAGTTAACTACGAGTTAAACGCCAAGCGGCCCGTAAAGACAGCTCATTCCTCAGTGGAATACAAGCACAAATCGAGTGGAAGCAAAGACAAGCTCGATAAAGCTCTTTTACATCGAATAAACTGTTCCCAGGCAGTAATAAACTTTTTATCTAGAAGCTTTAAAATTTTTAAAGCGTTTTCAAGTTCAAGAATGGATATTTTACGCGCTTGCTTTAAGTTATGTATAATTATAATATTGATTAGTGTAAAGTCCACGGAAACGATACAGATAAATAAAACTAAGGTGACTGTTTGTAATTCCAAATTAACAGCTTTTCACTAAATGCATGTGAAAGTATATACGGTACTTACATAAAATCATCAATTAATAAAAAATTTGGCCGTCTGTCTGTTCCGGCTAATCTCTGAAACGGCTAGACCGATTTTAACGGGACTTTCACTGGCAGATAGCTGATCTCTTATAAGCAGTAACTTAAGCTACTTTTATTTCCTAAACACATCACATCATCCATCATCACGCAGGTGAAACCGCGGGCCTCAGCTAGTACTTTAATATAACTATAGGATTTAAACGCGCAAACGCCTAATCGACGGCCAACTCTAACTACCTCGGAGATATCAAACGTTACTAAATTTATCAATATCTATAGTGTCATCCCTGTTCCCATAATTGTAGCAAGTGATGAATAGATACGTTTCCTCCCTTCCCTCACACCTGCTACCGTTCAAGTAAATTGGGCACCGTAATTTGGACTATCAGTCAGTGAAGAAGCAATTTTGAAGTTTGACTGATGCGTACTTTGGTGTAATGGGTCGTAATAGAGATCACTCCGAATGTCGAAAAATATTGCCATTTTCTAATAAGCCTTTCGCTTTTACATCGATGGAATCGAAAATTTTCTAACGTTTTATTTGGCTAAGTACAAGTTTTATAGTTAGTTTGGAAATAGTACATTATGCAACAAGTGCGCGAAGTTATTAATTACAATCGAGACGGGTTTTAGGCTTGAGATCGAAGATCGAAGAAAAATGAAATTTAAGTTTTAAAAAATGAGCAAACATTACTAACCTTAAAATCAAAAAAAAACTTTTTGCAAATAATAATACTGTATTCGTCAAAATACAATACAAAACAATTACATTTTAGCAAATAGTTAATTTAAATGATTTATATGTATGCATCAGATTAAAAAGTTAAAAAACAATAGCATTTTAATAGCAAAATTATACACAACACTTATTTTCTGAGGATTAATTAATACGCGCGTCGTGAGAAGTGCGAAGCGTGCTAACAGAAAGAGTTTGATTATGTGCGAAACTCAGATGCGAAACCTCTTTGGTGTCATTTTATCTGCGCGCGCATGTTTGCAAACGCGGGAAAATAGAAAATTGCATTTACTGCTTTTGCTCTTGGATTTAATGCAGAACAGAAAGTTAAACTTTAATAGATAATTATTATTCTGTACTTAAATTCTACGCCATTTGTGGTTATTTATTGTGAAAAAGTCATCTTCTAGCAATGAAGATGAAAACGAACTCAACAAAATGATACAATCTACGCCACCAGAAATATTATCTGAAGCTCAAATTGCAAGTGAAAGCTTATTGCCATGTAAATATAAAGATAAGTACATGATTGCCTAAGAAAGTTTCTTAGTATGGAAAAACAACAAAAACGCCATTTCGTTCTCAGTGTGATGCGTTTATTCAATGTTGAAAAGTACAGTTATCAATTAAGTTCAAGCAAAGTATGTGTGTTGAAAAACGTCGTATGAAACTCGTGCGCGTTGTTTATTACGATCTCTACTCCATTTAGGCCTGAGATCGAATTTGTAAAAAATTTGTCACCATTTTTAGTAACCCTTGCTACTTACGGAATCGATTGTCATTCACCGTCAACAATGACATCATCAAGATATGCGTAGCAATTTTCAGTTTTTGGAGTGTAACTCAAAAACTGCTTAACCTAATTTGATGAAATTGAAATGGGACCACCTCGGAAGTATACTCTACCAAACAAAAAATATAATTTTAAGAATCGGTCTACAAATGGGGGAGATATCTATTAACATATGTACACATAACAAGTAAAATTTAAAAAAATTAAAACCGACTTCTATTCTATTCAGTTATCGGAGTATATCTCTAAAACTACTAGACCGAATTTGATGAAATTGAAATGGGATCACTTCGGAAGTATACTCTACCAAACAAAAAAAAAAATAAGAATCGGTCTACAAATGGGGGAGATATCTATTAACATACACATAACAAGTAAAATTTAAAAAAATTAAAACCGACTTCTATTCTATTCAGTTATCGGAGTATATCTCTAAAACTACTAGACCGAATTTGATGAAATTGAAATGGGACCACTTCGGAAGTATACTCTACCAAACAAAAAAAATATTTTAAGAATCGGTCTACAAATGGGGGAGATATCTATTAACATACACATAACAAGTACAATTTGAAAAATTCACCCAGTCGAAAGTTATGAGGTAACAAACATAAAAAAACAGTCGAAGTGAGTACCTCCTCCGTTTTTTGGAGTCGGTAGAAAAAAATCATACACACGAATATATAACCGCCTCCTTTTTTGAAGACGGTTAAAATACAATGCTCTTTCATCAATCTTTTTACTTAATTCTTAAAAACAACATGACCACTGCATACCTGTAAAACGCAATTAATCATCGCGCAAAAGGACTTCTACATCGTGGAGCTGAACATTACACAGGACTAATTTAAGAATTCCATTTACGAACCAGCCCTCCCGTAAATCCAAAGGGAGTAAATACAATATAAATGCAAAACAGGAAGATATTAATAGTTTTAGGATGCTCGTTTCACCACCCTTTCTTATGAGGCATGACTCTTAACGTCCTGCAGGTAGGAGAGTACGGAATGCTCTTTTTATATTCTTGGGTCGTAACACCCACGTCTGTAGCACGATAACCCTCAGTCAATCGTGAACACGTGGTTCCTGGACGCTCACAATCAGGGGAAATTTTGTAAGTGGAAGGAACGGAAGGATATATATCTTAGTGGACGCCAACACCACAGATGTTTTTCCTTGATACTGTAGTATATAACAGTGGTGTACCTCCCTTTGAATAGTGTAAGCCTTTATTTAAAAAAAATAATATACTACCACTTCCATGTATGTATATATTCGAACTTGCTAGCTATGCAAAGGCTAACCCTGAATTTTTCAAAATGGCTTCTGATATCTATCCCAGAAATACGCGGAATCCGAACAGACTGGTCAATGATATAATTCCTAGGACTGCACATTACCAAAAGCAATGCCATGCAATAAGTATTAAAGTTTTTAATGCTCTCCCAAAGAGCACTAAAGAGCTTAGTTGTAAACCTTTCAGAAAGGAATTGTTATGTTGGTTAAATAATAAAAACTGTTACTTCGTACGTGATTTGTTAAATAAAATGTAACTTTAATTGTTCGTTTTTTGTGATTTAATTTGTATTAGATTTTTTTTATACATTAAAATTGTATTTTGGTTATTAGTAAATGGTAGGTAATAATTTCGACTCAATGACTAAGACTATTTGTATTGTATGCATGCTCAACATACCATTTAATCAATGTTACTCGTACACACCCTAGATAGGGTAGATTGTACATGAAACCATGTAAATATTTTTGTATATTTTTATATATATTTATTTTTGTAACACCTTTATAACCTACGATCTGTGACAATAAATATTTCAACATTTCAATTATGTACGCTTGTTATAAAAAAAAACTACTGTTCCAGAGTTAAACTAAGTGTTATCTGCTCTAATTAGTGGCACTAGCGCGGGATCAAAGCGATGTGTATCAGAACTCCCGTGACTTGGATAGAGCACGTATCGCAGCGTACGCTGAAATCGCGATTACTAACCTTATATACCATATTGACTGATATCATATTGACCGATCGAAGCGTTATCTCTGATATGAGCGGTATAAGATTATACTAGGACAAATTCACGTTTGTATGTTTGTTTGACGATAACTTTTTTATTTTTTACGATTGACGTTTATATAATTTAGCAGCATTCGTAGTATTATTAATATTATTATTTAGTAGGATTCTTTGGATCGTATGTAGGCCAAATTGATTGGGAATTATGATTAAATAATGATAGTAAAATAAAAAGAAATATTATTTAATTGCAGTGGAATATAAATTTTTAATAAATACTATATTTAAAACTGTATTTTTTAGAATCGCGCTAAGTTATATTTGTACCTATCTATAGTTTTGTATCTGCTTATAGATAGATGGATAGATATATCTGCATACTTATAAATACTCAAGGCTAAGTGATTCTGTTTGTTTCACATTTTTACCTGCACTGTTGGCCTACCTATTGTTGGCCTACCTAGGCTTAAAGCGAGCGTTTAGTCTGTAGTAGATTCGGTATTTTAAAATGATTATTAGAAATTATAAATACCTATTTAAAGGCTATTGATATACTATAGTTATATATGTAACTGTTGTATAATAACGGGTCTTAATACACGGATGTGGGTTAATAATATTTACGAATTAACAAAAAAATTGTAAACGAATGTGCGTTAATTGTGATAATAGTATCACATGAATGTTTTAACTTTTAATACCCAATTATGTACAGTTGCATACGTTATCCTATAGGTATGTACCTATACTAGACTAAGTATATCTACACTTATGATATGAATCCTCTATAAAAAGTTCTGAAACCATAAAGGTTCGGAAACATGTAAATTCATGGAAAGTTTAATTGCTGAGTGTCGTATACAAAAAAAACTCAATAGAATAATAATAATAATAATAATCTAACTGAAAGACGGTACGGTCGACATTTGTCGGGCATGCCGCCGTCCTGGAGAGTCACTCAGACATATTATTTCCGGTTGTTCTCATCTTGCTAATGGAGAGTACTTGCACAGACATAACCAAGTAGCCAGGATTATTCACCAGCAACTTGCACTTCAATACGGCCTTATTGAGTCTGAGGTGCCGTACTATAAGTACGCACCTACGCCTGTTCTTGAAAACGGTCTTGCTACGCTCTATTGGGATCGATCTATAATCACGGACAGGACTGTTGTTGCTAATAAGCCTGACATCGTGGTGATCGATCGATCTCAGCGCCGGGTAATGCTTGTTGACGTCACCATTCCTCATGATGAGAATCTCGTGAAGGCCGAGAAGGACAAGCTCAGGAAGTACCTTGACTTAGCTCACGAGGTGACCGCCATGTGGGATGTTGACGAGACGATCATTGTTCCGATAGTGGTTTCAGCAAACGGCCTTATAGCAAAAAGCCTCGACCAACATCTTAAGAGGCTCTCGCTAGACGGTTGGATCAAGAGCCAGATACAGAAGGCAGTACTCCTTGACACGGCACGTATTATCAGGTTCCTCAGTCTGCAGCCCTAACCACCGGTAGTTTGGGTCATGCTCCACTGCCGATGGCAATCTAGGATTAGGTTTTTTATAATGTTTTTATTTTATATAGAAATATTGTAAAAAATGTAATTTTAAGAAAAAGAAATAAATAATGTGAATAATAATAATAATAATAATAATAATAATAATACCGCAGGGGCGGCTTTGTGGCGAGCCGTCGGTGAGTGGCGACACCGTGGACCCTGATTCTCCCTGGGGCTAAATGAGACCCCTGACCCCCGGCTTGCCTTTATTGGCTGTCTGGGGGTGGAGACGCAAGAGCAAGTAACAAAAAGCTCCAAGGGTGGAAGTGTTAAAGGGCATAACTCCGGTAGTAGCGCTCTAGTGAAACCGCAGCACACCTCTCGACACCCTTTAGCCATTCACACCAACGTTGCCCCTTTTGTCACCATTGATGGTGGCTTTTATGGGGGGCCCGTTTAGTGAGTGGCAAGTCACCACCTGCCTAAATATTTTAAGATGAGACTGAAACTGGCAGGTGCCGTAGTCTCGTCCATAGCCCACTATCTCCCGTATCACTAATAAGTACATATCAATAACCATGCCATTTTACCCATTTTTGTAATAGATAACCTGTAACCTTCCATCCAAAATGTTTCTGTTTTTATACTACATTGTATTTTTATACCAAACAGGCCTCTAAGTGTTGGCTACAGCCCCACTTATGCCTTTGTAAAGGACCGGGTGAAACCCGTGAAATTGGTTGAATAAAAATAATAATAATAATAATAATTTATTTGAACAAATATTAAAGCACTGTTTACAAAAAATATACTTAGAATTAAGGTTATCATGGATATGTTATGTACAGTAGGCACTAATACATTCTATTAATTAAGTGTTAGAAATTAATGTTTATTGTGCTATCATGGTAAATAATACTCGTAGTAGTAAAATAAGTTGATACAAATAAATAGGTAACCAAATCATCAATTACCGCTTTACAGTGTGGACAATAGAGTGGCTACTAGCCCTCATACTAGGATTCCCTGTGTCATGAGGACTAGTTCACCCAATAATCTACTAATGTTAAGATTACATACAGAGTGTCTTATTGTGCAACAATATTGAGGAAGTGACTTCGCAATTAAGTTTTATCACGCGAGAGTATGTGTGTGTGTGAGTGTGAGAGAGAGAGAGAGTGTGTGTGTGTGGGGTGTGTGTATATGTGTTTGTGAGGGTGCGAGGTGTGTATGTGTGTGTCTCGTGCATGAAGGCGTGCGTGTGGTGCGTACCGGGTGTATATGTAAGTGTTATTTACGAGTGCGAGCATGAATACGTTTGTGTCGGTACGAACAAAATAGCTAAAGTTAATTGATTTAGTGACTTACTACAGTATTTTGTTAATGTTACCATTACGGTTCGGTGAAATAGAGTACTTTATAATAATGATGTGAGATTTGCCAGAGTAGTACTTTTTTCCAACATTTGCATTAGGCTGAAATGGAAAGAAAGTTTTCTGTTTGTACGGAGAATATTACGGTGCTGTGGTATAGAACGCGCGAACATCTTCTTTTTTTAAATTCATAAAGATACCACGAATTGATAAGTGAGAATGTGGCTGTTTGACGAGTAAACTCTGCGCGGAAGGGATCGAAATCGAAGGAGTTGTATAATGAAAGAAGAATGGCAAACCTCTGTGTGATTTGGGTACCCTACATAGACGGACCCACGAGAAAGGAAACCATGCAACACCAGTAGTCCTTAGTAAGGCTAAAATATTATAAAATTGTACCAAATTTTTTTACGTTGGGGTTTAGAAGTTATCAGCATTGATATTTTTTCTAGGTTAGGTTATATAGGCAGAATTCGTTAGCTTAAAATATCTGACTGGGTTTTTCAAAAGAAATCTATCGTAATAGAGAAACGGGTGTTTGCCATCAGGTATCGTTATCGTAGATATGGATGCAACTACTTATATTTTATGTGATAACATGATAAAACTTGAGAAATGGCAAATGTACAAAACGTACGAATCCAATAACAAAGGAAAAAACTATTGGTGTCACTTTGTCATGTCATGTTCACTCTTTTGGCAAAATATACGTAGTATCAAGAAAGTTGTATAGTATCCTATAGTCTATGAACTGAATGGCGTTTCGTTATTGCCCATAAGCATATTCTGTGTATTAATTTCATTGTTTTACATTTAGGTTTTCTCATTTTTCCCAACTTCTAATTAAATATAAATATATGAATTATTTGCATCTACTAATAATATATACATTTGGCATAGTTTCATTCTCCGTGGGTTTCATTATCAGTGGGGCACCCAGATGACTATTCTCCTTTAGTACATTATATACTTAATAATATGGGCTGCTTGTTTGAATGATATTATGGTTATTATGGTTGTTTAATGTTGGCACTAAACTGTATCAAAAACTTTTGTAGAAGATTTATTGCATAGGCCTAGCTAAAAGTATTTCATGTGCTAGAGCATAGGTACATACATCTACAATACACAGTGGGAGTCAATTTATATATAACATCATTGTGAGAGTAGCCGGATAGTGTCGAGGTATTTCGCCTAAAATAATATCCAAAGCCAAAAACTGGGTTCGACGGCTTAACGTGTTCTGCGAAGCACCGAAATGTACAGCTTCATGCCGCACTCAAATTAATCACAGACAACTAAGGCTATAGAATTAAATTTAATATAATGTATATATAGGTCAGTATTTTATACTAGGTATATTTTTCTACATATAAGTATATATTAGTTAAACTAATTACTTGTATTGTAATAATTACAATTCTAATGTTTACATCAATTGATATAAGTTCATATATAGGTAATTAATAAAATATAAAATAAAAATGGACATCTACGAAACATTTGAGGACTTTTACTTTAAAAACACTACTTAAATGTAAATAATGTCATTTAGTAATACGTACAACAGTTATACATTTATTATATTTATTATTTATTATATTTATTTATTTATACATTGTGCACAGAACTAAATAACGTCATATAAAGTTACGCAGCGTTTATTATTTCTTGGGTATTAAATACAATTATAATTTATTATATTAAGTATAATTTATTAGGTATTTAATATAAAAACACAATATATAATTGCTTTTTTATAGACCATATGGTCTTTTTCATTAATTTATTTACTTCTAGATGCTAACTTGTTAGTTTTTGAATAAATAGTTTGTTTCTATTCCATATAATAATTTAAAAAAATACGTAAGTTACACATTCTACGTGATCCACTTCCATGCGTAAAATAATAATACAAAATATAATATAAAGTCTAGTTTTAGAATAAATACGATTTAATTATTTTTTGTTTTTTTTTTATTTACAAAGGTCTTCAGGTCCCAAACTAAGCATAGCCTGTACTATGGTGACCTGATGACTGGTGTACATACTTAAATACATATACACACCCAGACACAGATCAAACAGACATGTTCATGCACACAAATGTTTGACCAGTCCGGGGATCGAACTCGAACTCGAACCCGGGACTAGCGGCTCAGAAGGCAGGGGTGCTACCAACTGCGCCAACCGGCCTGTCAATTCTATTAGCATGCAATATAATGTGAGTGTGCGAGCATGTCACTGAGTGGTTGAGATGTTGCATTTCAGTTTATTTTCGTAATTTATGATCCGCTCTTTCTATTCACAGATATATTTCGTGTATTGCAAGCCACAAGAGGGCGTTGAAATCCAGTGCACAATGTAGGCAACATTGTGCACTGGATTTCAACGCCCTCTTGTGGCTTGCAATTCACGAAATATTCTAGAACATCGAATATAATTTTTAAATAAATTCATCATCAAATTAAACCACTTTAAATGGATTAAATCGCTTATGGTTTATATTATTATATCCAGCCGTGCGATTCTCTAAGAGCAAACGTCGTTGCATCTTTGACAAAATCCGTGAAACAAATGACAAGATGACAAGAAACGTTGGAAAAGCAACCTTATGTACAAGGGCAATATCTCTTAAAGTATTTGACATCGGTGAGCTCGACGACGAATCATTACAAAATCGCACGGCTGGCATTTCAAACGACATGGAGCATGGAGACGGACATACTCGTACATACACACATCAGAAAGTTTTGATCACTATGAAAAATTTAAATCTTTTTTCGTATCGAGGCTTCATGACAGCAGACATTTATAGAGCAGTTGCAATTGACGCAATTGTCAGACCATTCCGAGTAAACCATGGGCACCAATTTGTTCAGGTCGGTGATAACCCAAGAAATGCTGCATAACTTGATTCTCAGCATGCCCAGGAGGATCACAGAATCTGTTCGGGCCAGGCGAGGAGTTACATTATATTGAATATAAACCTTTTATCAAGAAATTGTTGATTAAGTATAAATAAAAAAATTGTATCAGGTTATGCTAGCGACCTTTTTTTGATGTGTGACCCTCTTTTTAGTCAATGCCGCAGTCGGCTAAAAACACAAAACAAAGCTAATACCGGGTTCGATCCCCGAACAAGTCAAACGTTTGTGTCCTTGAACATGTCTGTTAAACCTATATCTTGATATCTGTATTTTATTGTATATATATTTGTTTATGTATATCAGTCATCAGGTTAGCATAGGCGTTATTTAGCATATACAGGCTCTGTCTAGTTTGGGACCTGAAGATTTTGTGTGATGTTGTCCAATAAAAATAAAAAACAGCTCGTTTGACGAACCTTAACATGAGGCGAACGACACGTAAGAATTTAAGCGTTTTATATCACAATTATTAGATTTGCGAATATTGTGGGCGAGTGTGGATGTATGTTAGTTATTGTCGCTTAAACAACTGAAACGGATTTTGAGAGAAATTAGCTAAGGGGCTTATAGAAACTTAAACCTTTTAAATCAAAGCCTTTTTTATCCCGGAAAAGTGTACAGTGGGTAGTGTAACGCCTAGCCATATGCCAGCCTTCACAGCCAAGCCAAGCCATGCCAAGCCAAGCCAAGCCAAGCCAGGCTAAGCCAGCCTAGCCGATTGAATGTCCACCATAAAGTAGCTTGCCAATAACAGTCAAGATCGTCGTTCATTGGCAGTGACGTCATAACCGCTATTTCGTCATAGTAGGTGGGAGAACGCTTAAATAGTCGGAGAGGCCATTACATTATTTTATTCTTGAATACGATGTGAGTTATAGTAAAAACTCTGTTAAATTAAATTGTAAAATAAAACTAGATATTTTCCAAGAGTGTTTCAGTATCAGTCATTATTCGCGCGTCACCGCGTAGTATTGCTAAGTAAATTAAAAAAACTACGACCCCACATTAGTTGTACATAACTATTTTCTCAGCATCACAAGACGTTTGTATATTTTTCCCCAACAAATCAAACATGGCGTGAGAAATCTTGATCAAGCGGTCTTTCAAATCTACTCGGCTATACTATTGGGAGATTATGGAACAATTATGATGGAGCATAGAGGAAAAGCTTCTACACGACAGAGAAATGGAGCATTGTTACTCTTTATTATTATAGTCAGGTCATTCGAAACGTGGGTAGCTATTAACCTAATAACTATGTATTTACTGTTTACCATATTAGAGATATAAGTTGGCTACTTGTATATAGAACCAAGCACCATATATAGTATCTTCCTAGATAGAACTAATGCAAAAAGCTTATCCTACAGATACACACATCCTACGAAGAAATAATATGAAATAATATCAGGAAGAGTAACTGCCTTAAAAAAATTACCCAATAAAAGTCGTGCTAAATCAATAACATCGTTCACGCCGCTATGACTCAGCTGTCATAGTAGACGTTACAGCACGCGCGTGGACCAATCCCTGCTTTCCTTCTGAAATTTAAACCAATCACCGAACATGTCTATTTGTAACCTCGGAAGTAATTCGTATTTGGAATCATACGTCGTTTTGGTTTGAAGGACCACTTTTTGTGTGGAATTTGTTCTGAGTTATGCTTCCTTATTGACATTGACATTATTTCTTCGTAGCACACATCATACACACTGGACCGCAAACAAAATCGAATCTGATATAAAAAAATCGATGACTCTTAAAATATTACAGCATTTCGTATACAACACAAGCTAAATTAAAGTTATTTTAAACAAATTATAATATAATTGAAGCCTCTTTTATTTATTTGTGCCGAATCTTACCGTCGAATTATAACTATATTTGATTTCGACGTCTCGTATGGGGACGGAGCGACATCTACAGCTTTACAGAATGATCCAAGGGAAAGAAGAGTTTTTCGAATACTTTAACGTAGTTTGGTTTTGCTAAGCTAAATCATACACCTTTTCTACCGACTTCCAAAAAAGGAGGAGGTACTCAATTCGACAGTATCTTTTTTTATCTTTGTTACCTCATAACTTTCGATAGGCTGAACCGATTCTCTAAATTCTTTTTTTTTTTGAAAGCTGGTACTTCATATGTGGTCAAATTTTATCAAATTCGGTCTAGTAGTTTTTGAGTTACACTCCAATAACTGAATAGAATGGAAGTTGGTGTTAAATTTATCAAATTGTACTTTTCTTAAAAAAAATTAATTACATTTTTTACTACTTATATAGATTTCGAAAAGTGTGCTCGGGATTCAAAAATTTTTACACATTTTAGTATTTTGTATTGCCACTGCACCTAAATTCTAAATAGACAAATAATCCAAAGGGGAAATACCTACACCACTTGAAGCACTACAAATTTTCTTAACACATTTCCAAGTACAAAGTCGGAGTGCAAAGAAATGGGAAAGAAGACCGAAGTGCAAAGTTATATGTTGCCGGACCCGCGTCTCGAAAGTTCCAAACTTTGGCGAACGTTTTGAAGGGTATCCGACGACTTTTCTGAACAATCAATTACGCACTGACTGTTTTCTCTCGATTTATTAGTTGTTTTAGAAAACGAAAAGAAAAATTGGTGGAATATGTGCGGTGAAGGTTCGTGAACATGACGTTTTCTACCGACTTCCAAAAAAAGGAGGAAGTACTCAATTCGACTGTATCGTTTATATATTTGCTACCTCATAACTTTCGATACCGATTCTCAAAATTCTTTTTTGTGTAAAGCTAGTGCTTCCCGTGTGGTTTCATTTAAATTTCATCAAATTCGGTCCAATAGATTTTGAGTTACACTCCAATAACAGATTTTTACCAAAGTAATAGAATGGAAGTGGATATTAAATTTTTCAAATTGCACTTGTTTGGTAATAATATCTCGTAAAGACAGTAGAGTAACTTTGTAACTACGTGTCAATTTCAATCAAGAAAGCCATGAAGGGTAATTATTGTACTCTTCAGGAATAGTTTTCGAAATTGGCGAGTGAAGGAAACACAAGTACAATTTGTAAAATTTAATACCGACTTCCATTCTATTCAGTTATTGGAGTGTAACTCAAAAAAGTACTGGACCAAATTTGATGAAATTTAAACGGGACTACACGGGAAATTTGAGAATTTTGAGAATCGGTTCACCCTATCGAAAGTTATGAGGTAACAAACATAAAACAATATATACTGGCGAATTGAATACCTCCTCTTTTTTGGAAGTCGGTAGATAAGAACGAATTTTTTGGTTTAACGAGAGCAGTACAGTGATAGCTAGAGGTCTCATTATTTCGAATGACTAACGTATAACTGACTATAAAATCAGTAGAATAAATAAAATAATAATATACTTATAATCATAATAGTTAATCTTATCATGTATATCTTGCTTTACGCGGGAGATATTGTCAAAATGATGACGAATCTCGCTTTAAAATTTCTTTAAATATAATTCAGACGTTTGATAATTATTAAACCGTTGACTCGCGATTCGCTATATTTAGCCAATAATACAATAGATTTCACAGATATCAACCTACTTTTCTAGGAACTGCAACGTAGACACTTGATAATTATTAGTTATTACATAGCTATGTCTTAAGAATAATAAACCTATTAACACTACAATAATGTTTAAAATTGGTTTCAAACTGGCACAGTGTGTTGGCGACTCCCGACTCCCGATTCTAAACAGCATGCTCTGATAAAGAACTAGATGAATTATTCAGGTTTTCAACTTCTAACTCACAGAGCGGCCCGTCCCTCGACCTCTGAGAAGCGGGGCTTTGGGCAGGGAATGACTTGGACAAGCTATTGAACAATTTTAATTAAAGGCGATAAAGTTGCGTTTATACTTACTTTTGAGTATCTAGTGAACATTGATGAAAGGAAAGATGGCAATGGTACACTAGAAATTTTGCGTATACCGAGACCTCCAAACCTACCAGGTAGTGAGTCCAGGTAGTAAGGTGTGTTAAGTATGCTAGATAGCGTATCCCTCTGGGTGTTGTCAAATTGTAAAAGTAAAAGATGACTTCAAAACTAACAACATCTAAGAGAATACATATATTTTGGGACTAAAAGGCAATGTTGATTAATACAAGTACAATTTGAAAAATTTTATAGCGACTTCCATTCTATTCAGTTATTGGAGTGTATCTCAAAAACTACTTGACCGAATTTGATGAAATTTAAATGGGACCACATGGGAAGCACCAGCTTTCAAACAAAATTCAAAAAGAATTACATACAGAATTACATACAGAATATAGAATAACACAACATAACAATAAATTACATGGCAAAGATAACAAAGTTATTAACTAAACCTGAAAACAAAACACTTTTTGTAATGTTGTGTGATGTCGGGAATGAGACCCGCCTCAGCATATGCTAGGGTTGAAAACCTTAGCGCTGGTTTTCAGTCGGAACTCATGACCGACTTCACGAACGCCAGTGTAACAATGAGTAGAAAATACAACAATTTATAAAGAAGCATACAGAGTATGTAGAAAACCAAACGTATAAAAAACATTACAAATAAAATATCAGGAGCAAGAACCATTAGTATAGTTCTATATTTATTAAAACGATTGTAAAATGCTAAATATTGTCAGTGCCCAGTGAGTTGTGCCAAATATCATAACCATCAAAATACGCATGCCAAACTTAAAACTTAACTAATAAATATGGTAAATGTATGTAAACTCCTAACGCCAATGTTCCATTAGGTAAAATATAATTTGATTAACGAATAAATAGTAAATAAAGAAGTATTAAATTGCATTCAACGAGAAATTCACATTATAAAAAAGGTAAGTGTAGATATATCAAAATATGTACAAAATATGAACTTGATATGTAATCGTATTTTAGGTCTTATGCTCAGTTGAGCGTTCGAATAGGGTAGGTATGGGCAAAAGTGGCAAAAGTGGCAAAAATAACGTTTTTGAGCTTTCCGAACGCTTTAACAAAAGAGCCATCAATGACAACGCCACCAATGCCCTCATAAGCTAAACGAACGCACCTCTAGAAACTTACACACACTTTGACAGAACTGTCATCATTACGATCTTGACGTAGGCGGTGGTTTATTATTTTGTCTATGTTGTGCCCAAGGATATTTATTTCGCTTTTTCCCACCGTGTTGTATGTTGGATGATGAATGATGACGATGAAAAGTATCCTATATGTTAATCCAGCGCCTCATCTACCTCCATACCAAATTTCATCAAAGTTGGCCACACCGTTTGACCGTGAAAGAGTAACAAAGATCCACACATCCATACTCACAAACTTTGGCTTTTATAATATAAGAAGGATGTGTTCTTAAATATCACTACAAGGCCAGGTAGTTTATCGACCGACCTTACATAATAATAGACCCTTTTAACTTCATTTCAAGTGCAATAAAAAGGTACTTACAAACTTTTTCCTCGGGCTTTTGGTCACTCCGCAAACAGTTGTATAATAAAATATGAAATGTCACGAACAGGCTCGGGCTACCGTTGAAAATGGCTACAGTTTATCGATACATACTGTTATATATCGATACATAATCGATTGAAATTAATGGTCTGTCGATACCAGATTCGACGGTTAAGCGGCCACATAGGTTTAATACAATAACTGGGTGTACGGGTTTATGGCGGGGATGTATAACTTTAGGGATAATAAATTGTCATTCTGCGAGGCTCTGCGTAACCTTTGTTAACGCTTTACATGAGGATAGTTCTTGGTGTCAAGATATCCAATACTGAATAGATAGAAGTTTTCTAATCTAGTCAGAGAGATAAAGAAAAACTTCACAATCGTGAATGTAACGTAAAAGAGTCATCATCATCATCTCACTCGTAGGACGTCCACTGCTGAACATATGCCTCCCCCACATAGGCCTCCCCCATAAATAAAAGAGTACTCCAATAACAAACTTAAAAATTATATACTTGCATGGCTGAGCCTATTGGAATATGACGACGTAGAAAGTATATTGTGTAACCTGTAACGCTAAACTACACACACACACACCCACACACAAACACACATAAAGTTACACACATGTGTAAAGCATACAATTATATGTACTTAGTATGCATTAATAATAATAATAATAATCATTTATTTCAAGTAACAAAGACTCATATCAATTAAATTATAATAGTCATATTAAATTTAAAAATTACAATCAACATAATCCATTTATATCCATATCCATTATATTAATACATATACCAAAATTACATTAAATTATTAGATTAAATTAAAATTACCTATTAATATTAAGTTTATTTATATGCAATTCACAACAATTTTTTTTTTGGCAAGCACAAACTTGGATAGTTTCATTTCTCTTTCTCTTTTATATTTCTGTTTTGACATAAATTTAGTTAAGGTAAATATATATACATAGATACTTCGTGTTTGTCGTTATTCTGCTACATGAATCAAATTAACACATTCCTGCAGAAGTTGTATACCAAAAACGTAACTTATAGAGCTTAACCCCGTGAACCTAGGCGAGCTCTGTGAAGGACTGCACACAGCGTCGACAAAGCGGAAATTTTTAATTAATCCGGTATTACGCGGGTAAAGGAAAAGGAAAAATGTTAAAGGAACCACTGAGCGAGATAATACCTATATACGTCTCGTTCTCATTGGTGTTTTAGATACAGCTTCTTTCCTTACTTCTTGGTGTTACTCCAATATGGCTGTATAAACAGGCCATATTGTTATTCATTTGCAAAAAACTCCAAACTGGACGTATTTTTGATTACATTCTATGCTATAAATCTATACTTATAATAAAAGAGTAAAGGCCAAAAGTCGTATTTAGAATAAAAATAAAATGTGGGTTAGAAGACGTAAAATTACCTTCTGAACAAGATATTGACGTTTTTGTAAAAATGGCTGTCTGTCTGTCTGTCTATCTGTATGTTCACGCATAACTTAAAAATTACCGCACAGATGTTGATCAATTTTGGTATATGGAAAGAATAGAGCCCGGAGCTCCCAACTAGAAACCTTTTATCTTGATCCGTCACGTAAATCCAAGATGGCAGCTTGGTCTCTATGTTACACGGTCTCATATACTGTGCCTTTTTTCATTTTTTTACGTTTGCAGTCTCCGTACTAAGAGTTTTCCTAAAACTAGCGTTGCAAATCCAGCTTTACACCCAACCCCACAAAATTACATCCCCGAGGATGTAATGCCTTGCTTTACGTGATATGTAATTGGACATTTTCGAGCAGGTTGTATGAAACATTACTTATATGGGTGTGCGATATTTTAACCTTGAAAATTCAACGTAAAAGTGTTTTCTCATTACCATAGTATTTTTTTTTTCAATTAAACCACTAAGCATACCTAATTATGTTGATGTATTAAATCAAATAACTAGGCAAGTCTTCTAATTTAGGGCATGGCCAGTGTCCAATTAGGTAGAAAGCTTTTAAATATAATTCTTATAATTTTATATGACCTAACTTTTTATACCATAAATTACGTAACGCTAATGTTCAGGTAGATAAGTAATAAAACACAACCTACCTTTGACCTTCACCTACCGCGCGTAATACTTTTATTACTAACTTGCTCCTATTAGAGCCATTTTGGTATATTTTTAAATGGTATTAGGTTACGGTAAAAGCATGAGGCCCACCTAGTGTTTAGTGGTAACCTCTGCCTAGAACAGATGCATTTCCTCATAAGTAACAAACTGCACTGCGCCCGTAACGTAAAGACATTAAGATTTTAAGTCTCATCATCAACATCATCAGCCTGTAGCAGTCCACTGCTGGACATAGGCCTTTCCAATTGCACGCCACTTAGGTCTATCTTGGGGTTCTCGCATCCAGTTTTTGCCAGCCGTCTTGCGCAGATCGTCACTCTACCGTGCCTCAGGACGGTTTCGTAAAGACATCTCATCACTTGGTTGTATCGCCAATCTATCTGGCAACGCTGCAGGGACTCCAGAACAGACCAGATTTCAACTGAGTCAAAGGCCTTCTCATAGTCCACGAATGCTAGACACAGGGGCTGATTGTATTCTTCAGTCTTCTGTATAATCTGCCGCACTGTGTGAATGTGGTCTATGGTGCCGTATCCGCTCCGAAACCCAGCCTGTTCCGGTGGTTGGAATTCGTCGAGTCTACGCGCAAGACGGTTCGTGGTCACTCTTGAAAACAGCTTATAGACGTGGCTTAGAAGGGATATGGGTCGATAGTTCTTCAGCAGGGTCTTATCTCCCTTTTTGAAGAATAGGACGACCACACTCCTACTCCACGCCTCTGGAGTTCTCCCTTCGAACAGGACAGCGTTAAAAAGCTTCTGGAGCTCCCTCAGTACGGGTTTACCTCCTGCTTTTAGTAGCTCTGTTGTAACACCATCCTCTCCGGGGGTTTTTCCATTTTTAAGCTGTCCAAGAGCGATCTCGATTTCGCCAATACTGACTTCTGGCAGGTCTTTGGTGAAATGGCGTGTTAACGTGGCTCTAGGATCCTCATTTTCGGGATCAAGTCGAGATGCATGCGATGCGTATAATCGGCCATTAAAGTCCTCCACTTTCGAAAGGACTGCCAGCTTCGCAGCAACGACTTCTCCACTAGCTGTGGTCAGCTTCGTCAGGTGGCTTCTTCCAAGAGATTGTACGAACACCTTTGACCCCCGATTCAGCTCGATCGTTCTTTCGATCGAAAGAGTATTGAAGCACCGGAGGTCGTGTCGTACGTTCTTGTTGATCTCTCGGTTTAGAGTCCGCTTTTCTGACGAAGTGATGGATGGGATTTCACGTCGTTCCTTCATCAGCCCCAAAGTCTCTTCTGAAAGCTTGGACTTCTTGCCCTTACGCTGCATGTAACAAAATCTCGTACCTTCTTCCCTGAGGACCTGAGTCACATTTTCGAGGTTCTGGTTTACGTCTGTGGTGGTTTCCACGGCAGCGAATTGGTTCTCCAGATTTAACTGGAATGTTTCAGATCCTGCCATGGTTTGGAGCAGTGTTGGTCGGAGCCTGGACTTCATCAGACGGACACGTTGCGCCTTGAAGTTGATATTCAGAGAGCCTCGGACGGGGTTCGCTACCGGTATTGAACCTGTTGATCACGGAGACATCTCTAAATATGTGTCTTTTATCCGTCATGATGAAGTCAATCTCATTTTTATTCATAGTGTCGGGGCTAAGCCACGTCCACTTCCTTTGGGGCTGTTTCTTAAAGAAGGAGTTCATCAAGAAGAGCCCCTCTCGTTCGAGGAAGTTGACGAGCATTTGCCCCCTATGATTTCTGCGTCCAAAGCCATGGCGTCCTACTACCGATTCGCTGAAATTCTGTACTCCCACTTTAGCGTTAAAGTCCCCCATGACAACGGTGTACTGGGTCTTTGTAGTGAAGTGGAGGGCCCTCGATATGTCATCGAACATATCCTCCACTTCATCGTCCGAGTGTGTCGTCGTCGTCAAGCCGTGGCGTGCGTCCGTTATACGTCGCCAGTGTCAGTTGTTTGTGGTGGCCTCCCGTAGCCCGGAGATTCTTAGCACCCCTCGCCCCGCCGTTACCATGGCTGCCGCCATGACCAGGAATAGCGGGGCCACCGGGAACTAGGGGCCGTGGCCTCTTGTTGTCCTGCATTGGGGGAATTTGCCCGTAATCGCCACGCTGGGCAGGCGGGTTAGCGATCGTAGGGCGTAGCTTCTCGCACCGGTGACGCAGCAGCCCGTCACCGGCCTGTTGCATTTAGCGACGCCTGTTGGGATGGGTATACCGCCATCGGTCGGTTGTCAGAGCCTCGTTCGTCGATCAGCAGGATGCACCGCGTGCAGGTGAGGTTGACTTGGGTCAAAAGATGTTGGCTCGCCCCTTACATCCCCCCTTACATCCCCCCTTACATTTTAAGTCTCATGTGCCTGTAATTCTGCCGGCAACCATACCTCCAAACAAAAACTTAGTATTGTTTCACGTTATAAAAAAGTATAGTGACAATACTTCCCAGGACGAACTCATTCACAAAGGGTTCTACTGCTCTTGTACTATTCTGATATATTATGAGGTACAGTAAAAGCTCCTTATTCGCGCTTCCTTCATACTCGTTTTCACTATTCGCGGATTAAAAATATGCGACCCCATTCCTATATTCGCGGCTAAATATTTCTTTATTCGCGAATCTAATAAGTACATACATAATAATAAAAGGATTCGAATAGGTATCCAACCCAATATCTTTTGTAAATGCCGTCAAATGGACTAATAAAAAGAGTAAAATAGATCTTATTATAACATTGCCTAAAGTATGTTGTTAAATGATATCGCCGAGGACTTGACATAAGGCTTCGCCGCGACCGGTGTTTTTGAGAATGTAAACAAACAGAATGAAAGCAACCTTAAACCGAATTAATTATATTTTAAATGTTACTGTTCTGTTCTATGGTAAAAGCCGCTTTGCATGTTTTATTGTTTTGACTTTCACATTCGTTACAAAAATTGTGATCGAGTAACACGTCTCTACCTATCTTGCCTCTTATTTTTAAAAGGCAAATTGCTAGTATGACAGCTTCGTATCAGTATGAATTGAAGGAGTTTTTAAAAACTGCCAAGCAAGAGAAAATTACAAAATGCTTCAAACCATTGCCTAAGCCTTAAGGTAATTAATCAAAATGTAAAAAACTTTAAAATTATTTTCTATATATTCTTTTTTTTTTATTATGTCACCTAGGAACGTATCCCCTATAATTCTATATAAATTACCATTCCGTATTCACGGTTTCTGTATTCGCGGCATATTTATGAAACATATACCCCGCGAATAAGGAGCTTTTACTGTATTCTACTTTTGAACAGTTTTAACAGTAGGTACACGCATTAACGAGCTTAAAAGGGTACTTTCGCAAGAAAAAAATACCCGAACGAATCAAAGTAGTACGAGTACTTATTTGAGAAGCAAAGTGTATCAATACACTAAATTTTAAGTAATTTGTTACGATCATGTCGTGTATTAATACTTAAAAAGTTACACCATAATCCCTCTATTCTGAAGCCATACAAAGAGGCGCGGGTGACCTTTTAAATCGAACAATTACATCGAATCAGATTATCGAATCCTCAGCTCTCTAGTTAATAGTTCGTTTAACTCTAATGGTACATCTAAAGCGTTTTATCGAATATATTATTCAAACAAAGGGTTGCAGTGTCGTGTCAATGTCGCCCGTCTTTTGTCGCACTTAATTGTACGATTTGATTAGATTTAAATTATCACCTTCATCGTTCAACCTTTTTACATAAATTGCAAAGTTTTTGAAAGATGTCTTTTGCGGCATAATGTATATTTAAAAGTTAGGCATATCTTTTAAAATTCTTTGATTAAACAAGTAAAATGATTCTAATTTTCTAGCCAGTATGGGAGATTTGGCAATACTCTTAATAAAGTAATTAATATGTAGAACTATTTATAAAATCAATTGAATTCAATGCAAACAGCTTTATGCGGGTCGATGAATGCATCAATTATCTAAGGGTTCTATATATATCCTTCGACAATAATTATAGCGAGATCGGAATCTGCGGAGCACTGTTCCAGACTCCGGACTTTCTTTATAAGAAAAACTCAACTGAAAACAAACAATCGTCCCACTCAGGAATCGAAAACGTCGAAACGACGACGTCGAAATTCCAAAGAGACGTTTCTACCACTAGCACCAAAGAGGCACTAATTTTCTGTACCTTCGTATCCCATAGACCAATCGGACGCCGCTACACTAGCAGCACTAGCTACAGCTAGGCTGTAAATAAATGAATGTATTTTTCATTTATAGAGGTTTCAAAATGGGGTTGTACACAATACACAAGGTTTAAAGCACAAAATAAAATGACGACGTGAATGGGATTAAAAAAGAATAATACCACGCAAAACTGTAGCTTAAGGCTCAGGATGGCACTGAAACTCCTATGGGCAAGCTTTTGCTTACCATCGGGCGTTGCACACCTAGTCACATGTAGTATGTATGTAAAAATATTTCCGTTATAGTTCTAAGAGTTCTAAGGATAATATGTAGATAGGTGAATCTTGTAAGAGTTTTGAGAATCTAAGGGTGCGTCCACACTTGTGAGATGACAACGGACCAGACTATGCTAAATGTGGACGGTCTAGGGTTGTGCTGACACGGTCACAAACCATATACTATGAAATTTTTCAAGTGTAGACGCGTGGTGTCGAACAAGATACTAGACTGCGTGGCATACATGACATACCGGGACACGTCACGACATGAGCCAACCCTACTCCGTGTCAGTATCTGTGTCATCTGGCGTACTTCGACGCATGTCATAAACGCAAGTGTAGACGTCTCCTGGTCTCGCGAACATCCTTTGAAATAATCGACTTTCAATGGATCCGTCGGTTCGAAACACGTAATTTAGATGCATGACAGTACGGAGACCAGCGTCCACACTGGATCAGACTAGTAGACCGGAACTCCGTGTTGTCTTGCCGTACATTCTGTGCTTTCAGTATTCGGAATGGATTGAAACGTAACTGCAGCTTGTAACAATTGTTCGCGTAACAAAATACGTCCACATTATCTGTACACTGACACGCGTTTCTGATACGGTCAAGGGATAATGTTCGGTGAAATGTTACAAATTTGGACCCACCTTAACCTCTTTTGCTCGTTATTGATTCCTTCAATATGATAAAGTCAATATTAATCAAAGAAGTTGCATTAATATTGTAGTATATATTACTAGAATTTGTAGTATATAATCGGTAAATGGTAGGGGCTTACCTAGTTTAATTCTTATGGCTGAGGCTGGGGGTTTTCAAACAACTAAAACCTTTTTTCACACGTGTGCACATGAAACATCAATAGCTTTATATCAGAATCACTACCTGTAAAGCCACAAAATAATAAATTTAAAATTCTTAAGTTTAAATAATTTAATTCTATAGTCACCGCGTTACCGTTTTTTTATAACAGATTATATGGTATAATTATTAAGGTTTTCCTCATTGGATTTCAATGGTAAGTTCTGCTGCAAGCTTCAATAGAATTGTGTCAGTTCATTTCTCAAAAGGAGACCGTTTTAAAAATAAACTTTCTATTATATATTTAACGAACATGACAATCTCAACGCTAGAACCTAGCAGCACTATTTTGTTAATTTAAATATTTCTAGGTATAAAAACTTTGACTTTAGACAACCATTCTTGAAACTAACAAGCAAGATCTTGTTATTTGTGAACTGACTCAGGAATTTCATAAGATGCCTTTATGTTAGTTACCTAATCTATGAAATAGCTCCACATTGAGTTGCCTTGGAGGAAACATAGCTGCCACATTATTAAACGGAACAGCAATAATGTCATCCTTAGGGGAAATAATTATAAAAGACAGTTTATTCCAAATTCATGTGGACTTTGAAATTAAGCGTTATGGTGAACCGGGCCAGCCTAGGAAGCAATCCTCTTACACCGATCTGGCTGTAAAAGATCAGATAATAGACGCGATAGGTGCGCAGCACAAATTATTCATGAATCTAGGGTAAGAAAAGATCACTCACTCAGCGTCTTAAATGGAGAAAAGTGTCTTGGAACATCTGCAAAAGTTCCCTTTTGCAAATCCAATGCGGATGGGAGAGAGTTAGTAGTAGTTATATCAGTCTTCTTTCGAAATAATCCGCTCATTATCAACATACTAGATAGTATCATCGAACTCGAATCGAGAAACCTAGTTTAAGGTGCCCTCTAAACTGTATGGGAGCCACGGTACCTACATGCTGGCTAGTTGGCAGTGGCTAAAAGAGAATATCATTTCCTGCAGACGTGATGGATAGATATTGAATGATTCTGCTACCTGAAAGTTCATACAGCAGAAAGTATTTCAAACTCCAGGAGACATGGCTGGTCTAGAAGTTAAGGTTTAATTCTAATGGAGCTCCTCACCCGTAAGTATACGCAAGGAGTAAAGTTGATTTGGTGCAGTACACAGATGACACTGAAACTCTCAAGAGCAAGGCATCAAGCAAATGGCTTAGCTCGTATCATCCCTCGACTCTATTACAAAAAATATCTATGAGATACTTACATTTGTACTGGTTTTCACTTTTAACACACCCCAATCGTATGCCACAGGTGTTTCTGCAAAACACTTCTTATATTATATATTATTACGTACTGTGGCCTACAAAAACACCGTACCAAACCCCATAGCAGGTCTATCTTACTGAATAATAAATTACATATTCGCAATACAATTTTAAATGTAATTTGAACTTTTACCATGAACATATTAGGCACATAATTTCACAGGGCAAAAAACAACGGTAACAGTATAATAAATTAGAACGTGGTCCAGTGAAACGCCCTGAGCTATTAACCTCGAACAAGTAGAAGGCCGCTGTAATAGGCCAAACAAGTGGTTCTCAAAGTAGTGTCTGGGGACCACCTGGAAGGACGAACCCGCAAAAACCTAGTTTTATCTGTAGGCCATAATTTGACTGTTTCTGGAACACAACTTAGCAATGTTTTTGAAAACTATGCAAAGTCATCAGATCAGTATAAAGATACTGGCTGCCTTGCAGTTCCCGAGTTTAGCATTGAAGCCATATACGCTGATTTAAATGACGTAACAGTAGGATTTTATTGTGAGGAGCGAAAAGGCGTGCGTAATATTTAGAGTTTTTATTCTATTACAGTAAAAGAAAGAACGTGTCAGCCAACATTTTAAAAGATAAACTTAGTTTCCATTACATGTTTTTTATAAACAGTTACCAAAAATACATGCCATCAACAATTTGTAGTCGTTATAGTCGGTTTGAAAAGTTTAAAATTATCAAATCAACAACCATTCCAACAGCAAAAATAAGCCTCTTTACTGAAGATTCTATTCTAAATTATTTTAAAAAACCCGGGGCGACACGAGTAAGTCGCTCGCCTAATAGCTTTACGATTGCCCATAACAGTATAGCGCCATGCAGAGTATTAATCTAAAAGAGCTCAAAATCGTGCATTGAAATGCACTACGCTCGTCAACCTGATAAATAAGATGTAAAAAATATCTTGACTTGTAATTTTGCTGGAAACAAATATTTAATTGTAAATAATTAATGGTTGGAAGTAAGTTATTGAAAACAATTAAACACAATGCCAAAAAATACTTGTGAAATATATAATACCTATAGGTATATTAAATACCTACTCGTAAGTGATACTAATACTCTTACGTATACAAGTAGGTATGCATCTTTATATTATCCATATGCATCTTTACGCTTATTTTTAAATAAATAAATATAAAAATATCTCCCCACTTGGCAGCCCCGCAGGGTAAACCCATAGAGGCGGTCAATGGTGAAAAAAGATTTTGAACCGCTGCTTGAAACGATTACTTTGCAAAAACCTGCCCTTTTGAAGGGATAAAACTAAGGCAATAGAACCTTTTTCGTAAGCAGAACGGCACAGAGCTGTGATATAAAATTATAGGTATTAAATAACGGGTGTGTCTAGTTAGTAGACGCTTCTACAATATTAGTAAATGCTAGAAAATAACGTTTAACTTTTCCTTTGATTTGAAGCGTACCGATAAATATACTAGATTAATTTGATCCATGTCATTGGCCCTATAGATTTGGGTTCGGCACCATAAAACGCTGATGTATTTCGCGTTTATTTCGGTTTATTTCCAGGTCAGGTAAGTGACCATTATAAATTCTATGATTATAGTTTCTTAATGTATCTTTTAGAACTTTCCTTTGGGTGTAATCTCTTAATATTTATGGTACACGTACTTATATTGGTATAGTAGAACTTTACCTTTGATATTATAATGATAATCAACAGGTCAAGTACGTATCGAATTACGTAACATAAGGTAGGGCTCTACTAGCAATACTCTTCGCTGGCTTGCACGGCTCATCACGTCTAGGGGGTGACCTTGGTGAGCAAAGTCATCCATTCACAGGTGCTGCACGGCTTAGATCAATCCGGGCCTACCGCTATATTATCATATTTCATTGCATAAATCCTTATTTGATTGTATATTTAAAAACTATTTCGATACTGACCAACAATATGGGAAATTAAAATTTAAAGAAATTATGGAATGACAGAGAGAAGAGACGTCACGGAAAAACGATTTTGATTTTAAGACATTATATCTCTATTATATTCTCTTCGTTTTAAGAGAGGATGGATTTATGAAAGTGTAAACGATTTATTGTTTTGAAAATTCGATTGAAGCTATAAGACCAATAACAATAAAACGCTTATTACTATGGTCCTATATTCCCATATAAGAATGGATTTTGAAATGGGTAGGCTTTGCCATCGACCATGGAGCCATTAGGCTTGAGAAGAACTGGCTCGATGTCATAGGCTAATAATAATGAAGAGTTCGCCGTTGAAGTGGAACTTCGTCAGGTCACGTTATAGAAAGAGGGACTCCGTAAAGTGAAACTTGGTCAGGTCACGTTATCTATTTAATATATTTATATTACTAATCTTACTTTTTATTTATTATTAGCTAGCCAGGCCTTCAGCTAGGTATTCTTCTCAACGTAAGTATCCATTACGTTACACCATGTTGATAATAATAACAATACAATACAATACAAAAACTCTTTATTTGCACCAAAGTAAATACAACATAAGGAAACAACTTAAATAGTAGGCACAAATGGGCGGTCTTATCGCTAAAAGCGATCTCTTCCAGACAACCTTTGGATGGATAGCGATTACATGATTGACATGGACGGTGGTGCAACATCACGAAGAAATATATTATTACCTAGTATTACATGAAACAGATGTAACACTAGATAATACTAGATAAAAGGGTAAAATTCAAATTAATAAAAATACACTTAAATATAACAATACTTACACTTACCTACACGTAATAATAATATAATACATATATTATACTATAAACATACATGAACATATATACTTACACATACATAAATATCAATAATATAAAATAATATCAATCAATGAATTATGTCAGGGATTAACATTTAACGTGGAGAGATAGTAGTCTTTTACTTGAGCTTTGAAGCTATTCAGCGATTGCGCGCGTTTGATACTAGTAGGGAGGGCATTCCAAAGGTAAACTGCCTGGACTGTGAATGAAGAGTTGTAGAATATAGTACAATGTTCAGGAGTCGTTAGAAGTAAGTTTTCTGATGACCTAAGAGAGTAAGAAGATAACAGGTAAATATGAAAATAACAGGTGTTCAAAATCTTAGTACGCTATACAAGGAAACTTGATTTCACAGTTGGTCTCTTGTTGCATGTACTAGAAGGTCCACTTTTCTTTAGAAAGACAGAAATCTACTTAGAATTAGACAGATTTCAGGCTTTCCATCACTCATGTAGCGTTTATTGCAAAACGTTGTTTTTCTGCCCTTATACCACCGCTTGTGTCCGCTTCGAGTTTGGTGTGTGAGTCATCACATACGGAATGCGCCCAAAAAGAATATTACCGGGTAGTGCAGAAAAGTTTGCAATACCGCTGGGGTGAGTTTGTGTTCATGTGAATAACCCGGACGGTTAGGTCATTCATACATACGGTCAGATGTTTATTTGGGGCAATTAAAACTGGCATTTGGGTCGGTGAATGTTTTTAAACTTAGAACCATCTCTGAATCAGTCCAAATCTCAATCTGAAAAAGATAAGGACTAAGGAGTCTGTAGTCGTATAGTTTTTGTTGAAAAAAAAAATAAAAAATAAACTTAAAACCATACCGTGCAATATGTTCACCAACCTATATGTACTTACAACAAGTGCCTATTTATAAAGAGTAACTCAGGTAGTTTATGGGTAGGTAATTTTTGTTGTGCTCTAGGTAGGTACTCTATATAACTACCTACGAAAATAACCTAACCTAGGGTTGGAGCTACAATCATTCATTACTTAGTTTTGAGCGCTTCGCCGGCCGTTGCCGCGGCACGAGACATTATTATTGCAATTTTAAATAAAAACTTGCATTATATTGTGCCTTTAACGTGAAAGATTCACTAGTACCTATGTCGGCGTGTTGCGACCCCAAATGTTGCGCCCCTAACAAATATCGCTCAACCCAGCTAAAGAAGATTAAACTTCAAAATAAATTCTGTTCATTGGTAAGCACATTTATTTGAATGTTCGTAATACTATATAGGGTCCGACAAACCAAATGAGCGTGTTCAGGGGCCCAATTGAAGAATACTAGTTGGCCAAAAAAAATCCCCGATCCCCCATTTTTTTGTAACTTTTTTTGTGAATTTTCCTATTTCTCCGAAATTGTACCTATTTACCACCATAACATTTGTAAAATCTGTTTTAGACCGGATGTTTTTAGTTGAATTTGGTCTAAACAGATTTTACAGATGTTATGGTGGTAAATAGGTACAATTTCGGTGTAAAGTGAATTTTCACAAAAAAATAATTGGAGGGTCGGGGATTTTTTTTGCCAACTTGTATTCTCCAAGTGGGCCCCCGAACACAGTCATTTGGTTTGTCGGACCCTCTACCAAACACCCTATATAGTATTACGAACATTCAAATAAATGTGCTTACCAATTAACAGAATTTTGTGAAATGAACAGTTTGTCGGACCCTCTACCAAACATCCTGTTTATATAATATATTAGAGTTTTTGGAAAATGTGTTCAAAAAATTAATTCCGGACAATGTATGCTATTGTCCGGATGTTTACTTTTACTTACTTATCTGTTCTAACATACATTTTCGTATTCTATCAACCGATAGATCTAATGCAATAAGATATCAAGCACCGGTAGTCTAGACATTTTTCAAAATAATACTAGGCCAAATCCATGTTTTATCAAGATCCATATTTGTCAACTATTTTACGTTCGTACATCTATGAACTTCATATTCTTCTTACGGTGCCATCTCCTACGGAGGTTGGCTATCATTAAGGCTACTCGGAACTTAGAAGCTGCTGCCGGAAATAGCGACCTGTTGCTCATGTTAAACCACGTCCGGAGATTATTGAGCCATGAGGTACGTCTTCTGCCTGGTCGTCTACGTCCTTGGATTTTACCCTGCATGATCAGTTGGAGAAGATCGTATTTCTCATTGCGCATGACGTGACCCAGGTACTGGAGTTTTCCAGTTTTTATTGTATTTAAGATCTGTACTGTTTATTTAGCTTCTGTAAGACTTTTTCATTGGACACTATAAATCCACGAGATTTTGAAAATTCTTCTGTACACCCACAATTCAAAAGCTTCCAATTGTTTACTTGTGGCTTGTGTTAAAGTCCATGACTCGACTCCATGCAGAAGAACCGGCAACACGTAGCACTGTGCCAAACGCACCCTAGTAGAGAGTAAGTGATCCGTTACAGAGAAGATGACTTAACTTCATAAATGCGTTAAGTGCCTGTTCTATGCGGATATGATATGAACTTTATATATAAACTATTATATATTCTGCTATTATTATACATTATTTTATCTGCTAAATTAGCTTTATATAATTATAAAATGTGAAAACTGCGTTCGTCTTTATTGATAGCTGCCCATTTCAACACAGGTAAGTAATTTGTTTTTGTTTAATCTCAGCTCTACCGTTCCGGCTGAGAGAGTAATAACCACCATTTTTGCCATTGTATCGCTTATAATGCTAGTTGCTTTACTGTAGCAATCAGAAGCATTTCACACATATGATGCCTCCACTGCTTATAAGTTTTATTAAATTATGAAAAAACACATTAGACTGTATCCTTTGGCAAACAAATACAAACAAACCTCAACCTTGCAAACGATGAACATAGGATCGCAATTCACGCGTATCTTAGTTACGTATCAAGCATATATGCAGAAACGTAGTACCTACTTAATCCAGTTCCCCGAAGTCAAAGCATCTGATAAAGAGACAGATAAAACAACATTCCCAATTCGTTATTACAAGCAGACCCGATAATGTTAGGGTTGACACTTCGATAGTTAAATACAAGCCAAGATAGTGAGATTTATGGAGGGACGGAGAGAAATTTGCAGAATAATAATGTCAGACATTAAAGGGTGTATTTTTTGATAGATATTTTTTTTCAATAATCATAACTTTCTTAGAAACTGACTAGAATTTAACACGTTGCTATATCTCTGAATCTTTTTCTTTTTATTAGCCTTGTTTAGATATCAAGCTTTCGATAATTCCATAGCATAATTTCCTATCTTACATAACTGTTCACTAGTTAACTATTATCAATACGCTTTACCCAAGAAAATGAAAGTATGTATTTTTATATCCCGAGAGACAAAGTTCAGTTTTACGCTTACAAGCCCAAGAAAAACGAAGTTATGGTCAAAAGCCAGTTTAGTTTATTTCAAAGAAATCTCATGTCCATTTCCTCTCAATATTACAAAATCAAACAATTTGTTGGAAGCAGTAACCCTAGATCAAAGGTCGGAATTTGTCAGACGCGTCGATCGCGAATAACCGGCCCTGGATTATCATGGATAGAGGAATTCCAATAATATTTCACTAGTTCACCCACTGCCGGGGGATATCTGGCGCAAACGTAAATGTACAGATAAAACTTCAGCGTTTCTGAATTAATTAAAAATGGTGACGCTACCGAAAACGGTTAATAGAGAAAATAACGTATAATATTGGTGGATTAGGTAAATGTTCGTAGCGCACGAGTGTACGCAAAGTGTACAAAAACATAAAACGATCTTTTTGCATATTCCTCATCAATAGCCTTATAGATAGTTTTAGTAAAGTATCCATCGCTTTGCTAAAACGTTAGACAGGACAGTGACTTAATGACAAATTTATTTATGAGACTGTGAATTATTTATTTATTTATTTATTTAATTTCAGTATAGATAGAAAGCTAACAGCAGGGCCAAAGCGCTAACTACCTTAAATAATGGCTTAAATAGAACCTAATGCTAGTAACAATGGTACTCATAGAGTCAGTAAATAAATCTACATGCCCAAACTCATGCGCAAATGAGTTCAGAATTAGCATCGACCGCTGCGTTGAAGCATTGCTAGCGTGGCGTGTCCTCGATATGGGCTGTAGGAAGAACTCATGTGGACGACGCCTGCTGTGACTACAATTGGGAACAAATAGTGCAAGTGCACCCAACACCGTCGGGTTGTTCACCCTATTACGAAGTATTTGGCAATAGTGTACAACTAAAAGTAATTTTCGTCTGAGCTCCAATGTATCCACTCCGACCATACCCGACACAAAGAGTGACGGAAATAAATATACTTGACTGTAACTACTTGAATAAAATACCACTAAGTATTAAATAACATAGTTAACTTGAGGAATGGCAAATGTACAAAAGTACGCGTCAACATATGATGGAAAAAATTACCGATCAAACTGTTAAAGCCACCTGGTTATAACTACTACCTTCAAATACAAAAATATAAGATTATTAATCTTCTTACGAGAAGAGATTGTCGAATCAATGTAAAAGCAAAACTAAACTTAATCTGTAGGTAGGTAGATTACGTAAGCAAAGGAGATAAAAAAATACATATAATTGTGCTCGGTGGCTATCATGTACAATTTGGCCAAACGACAGACTAAATAGTAGCACTAGTAAAACTAAAGTATATAGGTAAATAATTAAAGTAGTAGGTATACTGTGTGCTTGTCGGATTGCGCCTTTATGTAATAACACTAAGGTATTAACCCAATCCATAATCTTGTATGGCGCTGAATCTTGGACTCTGAAGGCAGCTGACAGGTAAAGGATAGACGCTTTTGAGATGTAGGTCTGGCGCCGTCTTCTACGAATACCATGGACAGCTCGCCGTACAAATGTGTCTGTCTTAGAAGAGCTAAATTTGGAACGTTCCCAAAGACTCTCTGCAATATGCTTACACCGAGTATTAGTACTCCGGTCATATTGTGCGTAGAAGCTTTGACAACCTGGAGCGTCTAATAGTAACTGCCAAAATTGAGAATAAAAGACCATGAGGAAGAAGCCCTAAGCGATAGACGGATCAGGCCATCAGGCCAGCAACAGAACTTGATGGAGAGAAACAGTAAACAAACCGCAACAGAGGAGTCACAATCCTCAGTAATGAGGGAACGATTAGGGAAGAATCAGCCCAAGATAAACTAGTAGTTCTGCGAACAGTAGACCTCGCCAGCACCCAAGTCTTATTAGAGGCATTTTTTGCAGTACTTCACATCACAACCTATTAACTCGGAAACCACTTGACCAGTTACGCTCATATTCGAAATTTCTCTCAAAAGTTCTAATGGCCTAATGTGTGTACCAAATTTTATCAAAATCTGTTGGTAAATAGCGCCGCAGCATACTTCCCCCCTTGTTAGGAAAAGTAAACCCCAATCAGGAACCGCCAACGACAAAAAAGTCAATTAAATAGTAGAATAGTAGATCTGTGCTTAGCTATTAAACATACGTACTAAGTTTCGTCAAGATTGGTTGAAAAATGCGACTTGTACAGGAAGACCAACGAACTACCTAACATCTATACGGATGAAAGTCGATTTGGTCAGTTAAAGCAGAAAGGCTTCGCTCGCTTCGTCAATAGTAAAATAGTCACCTATCATACCTACTAAATTCACTTTCAGTAGGTACCTAAGTAGGTATAGTACTATGAATATACAATACCACAATTTATTGAAGTATGGAATTTCTTTAATACGTGCTAGATCTGTGCTTGAATATCATCAAAATACGCAAAAAAAACTTGAGGACCTACTTGGAGATAATTTTTATCCATTGACAAAATATTCATCAAACTGAACGATTTTATAATTTGAAGACCATGCACAATGTAGTAAATATCACAATCAAGTAGGATTAGGTCAGATCTGTTGGTTTCACAAGGAACCAAAGTAAATTCTAGGCTAGATTCTTAAGCTTCTGACTTGGGCCATCAGAGGATTCGATTGTCTACAGTGAATTTTTTGCATAGGAACGCTGAAATTTGGCGATAGCACACCATTCCGATTGTGTGCAATCGGGGTCCAGCTGCGTTTCACAACTCAATAATAACAGTTCGCCATTTTTAAACTGAGTGCTGTTTGTACTATTCTTTTTACTTTTTAGTTATAAATAGTTGGTATTGATGCTTTTTTAAGATTAGTGACAAACCAGCTATCACACAGTCATCTAATCTAATGGCTAGCTCACTCTAATATAGTTGCAGTGCCAAACAGCCTTGCATTGAAAAAAGAAATTATGATACATATCATTCTTACTCGACCAGTAAACTTAATTTTGACAGAACAGTTGATGCAGTTGGTAGCACCCCTGCTTTCTGAGCCGCTGGTCCCGGGTTCGGTCCCCGGACAGGGCAAACATTTGTGTGCATGAACATGTATGTTTGACCTGCGTCTGGGTGGGTCATATATATAAGTATGTTTGTATATATATGACAATATATATGATGACATACATACAACCCGGTCACAATATCTGTGCACCTGAACTCGTGACGTCATATCGGCGGTCTGGGTACGGTGTGGAAAAAAGTTTTTTCGAGAAAAGTGGCGGTAAAAAAAATTTACTAACCTTTTCAAATCAATTTATTATTGATGAAGGGTTTGTTATTAAAAACAATAATTTTGATTACAAAAACATTTATTATTAAACTCAGTCACTATAAATGATTGACTCTATGCCTGACATTGTATCTTCCTCACTCTCACTTTCTGAACTCTCCGAACTATCTTCCCCTAGTGATATTAAAAGTTGTGTGATGTTGTCATCTGCTAGATGATCCTTTTCCCAGTATTCTCGCTGTAGTCTCTCCACGTGATTCACTTCTTTTTTCCAGTCAGCTGGCGTAATTGACTTAATCGCATCTTTTGTAAGTTGTTCTATTTTCTTTTCCGATTGGTCAATGTTTTTATCTGCCACCCTTTGCTTTACGAAGTTCCATATATATTCGATAGGGTTTAGGTCACAATGATAAGGTGGCAGACGCACAACTTCTTGGCCATGCTCTCGCATCAAATCGTCGACGACATATTTTTTGGGCGGCTTTGTTCTCAGTATAATGGGATACAATTCCCTCTTTGTCATTTTGTCATTAAATGGAATATTGTGTTCACGTAGCCAATTTTGCATGTCAGCTTTAAGAGCAGCACTAGTGGGCGCTTTCACCGACTGCGTCGAATGGTAGGGTGCATTGTCTATGACAACTATACCTTTCGGCGGTAAATTTGGTATAAGCTTTTCACGGAGCCATTTAAATTTTTTTTTGTGTCCATCTCGTTATGATAATCGCCGATTTTACTTTTACATTTATAAAGTAATTCTGCACCTTCAATGAATCCATTTTCTCCTCCAGAAAAATACAGTCGAATTGAGTACCTCATTTTTGGAAGTCGGTAGAAAAATAATTGAATGTACTTAATATAAAAATGGTGTTATCATAATATATTAACTGTAAACTACAATTTTTAATCTATACCCGCTCTTAAATTATTTTTCTCAAGTCGAAGTGTATATTATTTTATTGTATAATCACGTATAACTTTTTACATAGTAGTCCGATTTAAATAATGATTTTTTGGTTTGGTAGAGTATACGGCCAAGACAGTCCGGACAATCGGTCTTTAAGTTACAATCCAATAACTGAAAAGTGTTTCACCTACCTCGATGATATCAATTAAGATATCATTTAGGCGAATTTTTTTCAGTTATTAGATTGTAATTCAAAAATCAATGGACTGAATTTGATAAAATTTATATGGCACTACTTCAGACGTATTCTCTACCATACTATAAAAGAATTATTTAAATCGGACTACTCTCCGAAAAGTTTTTCATGATTATACATAAACAATATACACCTTGACTTGATAAAATATTCATGTTTTTGGAAGTTAGTTTAAAAATACTTAATGAGAAGGTAGATTATAATATTTTAAGAATAGTATAAAAAATACAGTGACCGCCACTCTTTCCTGAATGTAGTTATGCAATTTCAAAGTTTTTCTCGATTTAACCCTCTTCCGGAGGTTAAGTTTCGTAGGGATTGAGTTAGACATGATTCTTAAAGCATATTAAACCGTAATAAAATAAACAACCCGCTGTCGCGAATTATTTCCGCTCTTTTGCAAAATATCGCCTATTTTGAATGGACTAAATGGGGTATGCTGAAAACCAACAGTGTGTAAACTATGTTTGTGCACAACAACGCTGAGCATATCCCTGTAGCCAAAAATACAAACACAGGAAAGTTCATAGCATTTGTATATTTAGTTTTTCAAACTATTTTTAATATTATATTGATGATTAAATGTTAGTGTAATTTTTTATTTTATGCATTAAATTCATTTTTCATTTCCGTTTATATAAGTATATTTTTTATCATCATGATTCCTTCACCACCACGCGGATGAAACTGCAAGAAGCAGCAATATATAAGCCCGTTACAAGGGGAGTCCTTGCCTTAAATATCAGTAAAAAGAGATGGCAATAGATATAAAACACATTTTAGTTTTACGACTACTATAAAGCGCTTAGGAATAAGTGGGTAAGAACAATGAAAATTCAAACAATGAAACAAAACATTAATCTAGTTATACTTAGGTATATCTTAGATTCCTGCTACAGACTAAACAAAATTGAATATTGTTTAGGTACTTACTGTACGGAGCTACAAAAGTTTTAAGGAGAACCTATAAAACCATACCTTGTTGAGTTTTACGGTAGCCCTAAAAAGGCAACTTCCAACTCTCAAGTAACTCCTAAATGACTAGTGAATTAGGGTCGATTGGCAAGTGAAAAGTACAGTCAATATGAGATTGAATCACCGCAGCTACCCAGCCGAACAAAACACTCAATTTGAGTCGAAAACTCGAAACCTCGCTTCATTGGCCCAATCCGTGCCTTTAATTTTGTATTTGAAAGAACTTTGCGATGTTTGGAAGATTGCTTTTTAAGATGGTAAGCGAGCCCTGAAATAACTTTACTAATCTTAGGGAAATTGTTTAACTTTCCTTTGCTGTCTGCCCGCTGATCCGTACTTAAGAATTTCGGTAATAAACTCTGCATAGTTTAGCTTTAAATAACATATTGCCAAATACACAACATAAATTTAGATATGTTAAGGCACGCACTATTTTTTTTATTTTATTTATTTACCAAATTAAAAGTACATACATTTTTGAAGGAATATAACATAGCATTCATAAACCACATAGGTTTGTACATAATGCTATTGTTTAGTCTGCAAACTTCTAAATATTTGTTTAATAAATAACAATCTGAACTCTTACACTGACTTATTAGGTATCTATGAAGTTTTGCTTAATTTTAGGGTTCGTAGGTACCTCAAAAGGAAAAAAAAAGACACCCTTATAGTATAACACACTGTTGTCAGTCTATTTGTTTATGTCTATTTGTCAAGACCCTTATTATCAAGAAAGCGTAGAGGTGTCAATTTCAAAACTATATCGAATACTCAGTTTTATGGTATTTTTCAGCTGG
This sequence comes from Selenia dentaria, assembly GCA_917880725.1. Taxonomy (NCBI): domain Eukaryota; kingdom Metazoa; phylum Arthropoda; class Insecta; order Lepidoptera; family Geometridae; genus Selenia; species Selenia dentaria. Next base: position 29,357,494 of record OU862888.1, on the reverse strand, counting down.
GAAAAAATCACACGTGTAAATCAACGCTATTAATCCTTCAGATAACGTGATAATTAAAACAAAAGATTATGATTGAAACGGACGTAAATGTTCGTCTCTGGTACGCAAAAGGTTAAAAGATATGACTGTTTCTGTCACATATTTTCGATAATTCGCCGATTTCACAAGGGATACACAACACATATAAAATACACAATAAAAGGGAAATATTGGTACTTCTATTTAAACTAGAATCTTGAATTTTTGCAAGAAGCAATGTCTTCGATTCGAGGCGATCAGTCCTATGCTGATGTTAATTTTCAAACTGTTTTTATATTTCAACTTATTTGTCAACAAGTATATAATTTTAACTATGGCCGAATTATATAAAAAAGGGATATCCATCAAGTGGAATGAAAGTATCTTTTAAGTATTTTTTTTATTTTTTACTTTAATTACTCAACTAATGCAAGATTTTACTTTAGAAATGAAATATATTACCTATCAAATGCTAAAAAAATACTTCTTATCCCACAGAATTCCCCCTTTTACGCCAATGTAGTAAGAATTTTGTTGGGAATTATATTATGTACCTATATAATATGCAGTAATATCTTCGCAATTTCGGTAACCAAAAGCATGCAAATAAATTTATGATTTATTTATGTTTACCTTATATTTGCCCTATTTAATAGGGCGAATTCTGTGAGGATATCATGTGTTTTTTAGCAGTAGATATATTGGCTCATACACGTAGCATGGTGCATTAAAAAATCCAATTCTAAAGTGAAATCTTGCATTCGTAACCATATAAGTTAAAAAAATACAAAAATGGCTTTACATTAGATATCTTTAGATAGCTTCATTTGACTATCTTCAAAACTGACCATCAAAGCCGTAGTCCGGATTACGAAGAGTATTACTTCCCCAACAATCTAAAGACCTTGGAAATTGAATCGTTAATAAGATCAGATTTTTTTTCATTATAAAGTGATGAGGACGACCGATCCCTCAGATTACAGTTTAATAGGGTATATTAATTTTTTCGGCTTCTGAGGTCGGGCCCTTTCGATCCCCTTTATAAGGCGTAATGGGAATTGTTTGTCGGATATTTTTGGATCGAGATAATAAACAAGACTTTATTTAATTTTGGGAAAATATGCCGATTTTGTGTCGCGTGCTCCCGATTTCAATGAAATTCCGTCCTTTTTATCGGGACATGCAAATTATTAATTTTGCGTACTATTACGTAATAATAGTACCTACTATTTATTTATAAATAAGCGAAAGGTCACTCACTCATCACGAAATCTCAGAATCTACAAGTGCTAGGTGGGAGTTCTTTTAAGACGTAGGTGCTCACTAAGACGGGATTTTATGAAATTCAACCCCTAAAGGTTTTTTTTGGGGTTGGTAGTTTGTATGAAACTTCGTTACTGCGAGTGCTAAAAGTTTTAAATTTTGTATGGGGGTTCTTTTTTGGACCTAAGAGGCGAGTCTATTGCAAATTATAGGGGCACTCCTTCAAAATTTATTGGGCAGTAAAAGCCAGTAACTTTCCAACCCGGGGATCCACCCAGGACCTCGAGGTTCCAAAACGGCACTTTTACCTCTATACCAAGACCAAGCGAGTAAAGCCGCTGGCGGGTCAGCTAGTATACTATACTAGCAGGCCTGCCAGTGGCTTTGCTCGCTTAACGCATGGGATATGAAGCCACAGATATAAGTATAATTCACCGCGTTAGAGGAGAAATTTCCAAATATAATTTATGATGCTTACAACATAAAAGAGATACACCTGCCAAAGTTTATCGCCTCCGTGCTTTAGGCTGGGTGTTGATGAAACACTAAAAGAATAATAGGATATATCGTAGACATTTTAATACTAGGGTAGGTACTTATTCCTAATGTACATACTTTTGCACAGTATCAAGTAAAGTTACTACATGAATAGGACTGATCTGACTGATGGTTTGGAGTGACGAACGCGTGTTTTTCTAAAACTGTTGTGAGTAGGTGTGACGTTTACCATCAAGTGAACGACTTACCCTTCTGCCGTGCGATTCTATAATGATACGTTGATGTGCTCGTCGACGAGCTCACCGATGTCAAATACTTTATGAGATATCGCCCTTGTACACAAGGTTGTTTTCCAACGTTTCTTGTGATCTCGTCATTTGTTTCACGGATGTTGTCAAAGATGCAACTGTTTGCTCTTAGAGAATCGCACGGCTGGTCCGTTAAATATTCGAATAAAAAAATAATATATTCGAATATTCTATATAATATTATTAGTGTAAAAATATCGACATCTCTTCTTCGCATGGAGTATGGTCATCGAAACTCCTCATGAACCATCTTTTGAAGCGGCATAACATATCTCTATGTTATTCCTTGGTATCAGCTATTTCCATTTTAGAGGGGTTTGAACCCTTTTGTATTAGTCGATGGCATAGCTTAATGGTGACCGTAATTTTGCGGGAAATTTCGGAATAAATTCAATGCAGCGGCGCACTGTAGAACCTATGTATCTGCGATCGTATAGATCGCATCATGACAAAGTTTTTTAAGTTTTCGGGGGAATAATTTACATACGGGATCTTTAACATGAATAGTTTTGAAAACCTTGTACTTTACGACTTTATATCATATGACCCTTTTTGTTTGTGTACATGTTATAGGTGTCATAGTGTGCGGTGTTTTGAAATATTTCCGCGTAATTGCGATTACCACTATGCCAAAAGTTTCGAGTCCCTTTCCTCCAAATCGGTTAAGCCATTTCAGAGTTAAGACCATATTATTATTAGTATTATACTAGCTCAATTCTCGATCCACTCACTTACAAACTTAGCATTTATAATATCTGTATATCTGTGATATATAGGGTTATCGGTAATTCGACGTGTTACCGTGAGGAGGTGATAGGGGTGACTATTTCCGATAATTTTAAACCTCATATAGGGGTTAAAATTATGGAAAAAGTGAACCATTTTTGAATTTTCATGTTTTTTAGTTTTTTTCTCAATAAGTCTAAAATACAACATTCGAACATTTATTTGAAAAAGTATCAATTTAAATCTCATTTTTCTTCTGGTTCATTAAAACGATTAAACACTGGTTATTATGCAATAAACAACAATTATCATTTAAATTTTTTATACAAAGTGTCTATAAATATAAAAATTAAATGCTGTTCATTGATAAGTGCACAACTTGAAAACTGTTACACTCATCAGGGTAAGTAAGTAAGGGTTTTAGGAAATTCAGAATTGGAATTGTCTGGATATATTAAACGAAGAGAGAACAACGTCTTTTGGTTGAGCTTTTCTAATACAATATATACATTTATATTGAATAATCAGTAAATATCTATTGCCATAGAAAACAATAAAAATGTGGGCAAGATAGTAACGCCAGGTGTTTGAAAATAATGAAGTTTCTAAATGTTTGATATTAAATTAAAAAATTGTTTGTGCTTTATGCGGTGACTATAAAACGAAGAAAGCCTATTTTTTTCTTAAATGGACATTGAGATACTTCTCAGATCGCATAACCTATAATAATACATTAATTAGGTTTTTTAAATAAATTGCGTTTGAGATAAACCACACATTCATTGGAGAGCAAATATTGCAAAAATACATTCAGTTAAAATAAGTTACTCAAATAATTTTCATATATAGAATTTAAATAACATAGTACATTTTTATCAACAAAAAATAATCGTACTTACCAATTCAGAGACTATTCACCGCCAAAACAACACATTTAACTTGTATCGAGAGAACGCGCGCGATCTTTTCAGACGGCGTGAGGGCGGGCGGGTTTGCGACACGCTCGTCCGGCTTGGCCGCCCAGTGAGGTCTGCGATCTGTCGCCCACCGGCCTAGGGCGGGCATTCTGAATTGTGGCATTACCATTATTTAACACTTCGCCAGATTGCACTAAACGTTTCGCATTTGCACCAAATTAAATTTGCTTTTGATGAAAACAAAATTTTCATTCAGATACATTTTAATTTTGTTTGGTCTAGGCGTAATAATATTTGAACGATGATGGGGATTGCTTTAAAGTTGAATCTGGTATGCAAGCGACGGTCACTTTTATAACTATTATTTTAACTGCGACAGTTTCTGAGCCTAGTGTGTATAAGAATGTCGCAAATTTTAATCCAAGTGCTGAGGTATGCAGCCGAATGATTCGTCGTTGCGCTCGTCGACGAGCTCACCGAAGTCAAACACTTTATGAGATATCGCCCTTGTACATAAGGTTGCTTTTAGGACGTTTCTTGTCATCTCGTCATTTGTTTCACGGATGTTGTCAAGGTTGCAACGATGTTTGCTCTTAGAGAATCATACGGGAGTAAGGGTTCCTGTATCGTGGGAGGCATGACACTCAAGCTATCACATCATATCTACGATCTGAGAACAAACATTTCTGTCTACCAGACAAAATTTTGCTTAACCAGGGATCAAACCTGGGACCTCGTTCTGCAAAGGCATTGTCACTGCCACCCAAGCCAACGAGACCTTCTTGTATACGTGCCTTACTGCTTTACGCTGAAATGGCTGAATGGATTGAGTAAAATTTGGAATGGTGATAGCTTATTCTAATTCCGTGGGAGTAGGCTACTCCCACCTTTTAAGAAACTATCATAAATCAGGAGCGATTTGTAATAAGCTTAGAATAATCATACTTACTATTGTACTTCCACCGACACAAAACGGTCAACCAAATTTAATGGTAAGCAATATAAGTGGCATGCAATATGACTACTTTAAGAGATGAGATGAGATGTTACTCGTACATTGGAACAATGAAACTTTGTGTCAAAAGTAACGTCAAAGTACGCGAATTGAGTGAACTATTTGATACGACGTCATCAAAACGTCTATCGTAGTCCACTAATATTTAAGCTTGCTATATTGACGTGGTGGTACTAAATTTAATGGTAAGGTTGAAACATGAGGCCTCAGGGTATTTTGTCTCGTAAAATTATACCTGTGTGCCCAATGATCTTATATTATTAATCATTGTATGTCAGTCAGCACAACCAGTGTGATTGTCAACTGACTTATCCCGAGTCGAAATATCTTTAAATTGGATAATTCGAAATAAAATAATTAAATTGATACATATTATTTTTATTTGAAATAAATGTTCACAAAATACTTTATTCAAATACATTATGTCTACGAGATTAAATAAATTTGAAAATCAGAACCAATCCATAAAATTAAATTAGATAGATAGATAATAAAACACTGTAATCCTACTAATCCCACTAATATTTTAAATGTGAATGTTTAGATGGATGTATGTATGCCGATGTTTGTTGCTATTTCACGCTTAAGCGGCTAGGCCAATTTTGATGAAAGTTGGTATGAAGGTAGATGGGGCACTGAATTAACACATAGGATACTTTCACCACGCGGGTGAAACCGCGGAGAGCAACTAATACATGAATAAAGTGCAAAGGATAGCGGGATAATGATTACTTTGAAATATGGCATTTTGACATTAAATGAATTTCTAATACTCCCAGTAATAAATTGTATTTATTATTATTTTCAATATTTTTAACATATTAGGCGTTATCTAGTAATATTATAAATGTAAAAGTTTAGATGGATGGATTTTTGTTGCTCTTTCACGCTCAAACGGCTAGGCCAATTTTGATGAAAGTTGGTATGAAGGTAGATGGGGCGCTGAATAGGATACTTTCGTCATCATCGTCATCATCCATCACCACGCGGGTGAAACTGCGGAAAGCAACTAGTACATAAATAAAGTGCAAAGGATAGCGGGATAATGATTACTTTGAAATATTGCATTTTGACATTAAATGAATTTCTAATACTCCCAGTAATTGTATTTATTATTATTTTCAATATTTTTAACATATTAGGCGTTATCTAGTAATATTATAAATGTGAAAGTGTATAAGGATGGATGTTTGTTGCTCTTTCACGCTCAAACGGCTAGGCCAATTTTGATGAAAGTTGGTATGGTATGTATGGAAAGGTAGATGTGGCTTTGGATTGACTCATAGGATATCTTTTCATCATCATCATCATCCAACACCACGCGAGTGAAACCGCGGATTGCAGCTAGTTTATTAATATTTTTCAAATATCGTGCTCTTCATCGTATTTATTAAATATAATCTAATGTATCATTATAAAATAACAATTAAGTTAGAAATTAACAGTGAAGAAGTCATAAGTACATTATTATAGATTCGTCACAACCTTAGAAATCGACCCAAATACATTTACAATTATTTTAAGTCCCATCATACCTACCGCCGAAAATCACGACCACTGAATAAAAATAAGCAGTTGTTTTCGTCGCGAGGAGAAAAGAGCTTCTCCCTCGTCTCTATAGAAATAACTGTCATTATAAAGGTGCGAAGATGCTCATTTTTATATCACCTGAAATGGCCATTGAGATTTTTTACTGGCACCTTCATTGTCATCGGGGTTTTATGCTCGTGAAAAGATTTTAAAGTTGATGACGTCTTTCTTGCTATGGTATTGATCGGTTCCTTTATAGCGATAGGATGTTACGTATTTTTGATTGCGCTGTTAGTTTTTGTATGATGATTTATAAACACGTGTGTTTTGTTTTTTGAATTGTGTACGTGACGTCATAGCATTATGTGTATCAGTGGGTGTATTAAGCTGGAGACAGCACATTCTATTAAGTGCTGTTAATGTTTTGTCGTATGGTTGTATCGTGTGGTATTGTGAAAACGCTTGTGTTTTGTTTTACGATTTATGAACGGAAAGCCATAACATCATCGAAAACCGTGTGTCTAATGAATGTTGAATGTCGTCACAAATGGCGGAAAACGTTATGTTTTATGATCTTTCTTTTATTTTTTTTACTAAAAAGGTAATGAATTATTCTATATAATAATAATAACGAATTAGTATATCAACAAATCAATAAAAACATCACATTATGAAACGCTCGACAAGTGCAAAATTACGTTCCATTCCACGTAATTTAAAACACTTATGAAAAACTAACGTCTCCGCAGGGTGCGGAGGTGTCATCTGAAAGGGGCAACCTATCCCAATAAAAAACAACCCCTAACGACCCCAAATTCAAGATGCTAATTTCTATAATCACTTTTAGAACTTGCTTTGTTAAGCAAGTTCTAACACAACTGCTTCGAGATAGGTTATCCGCTGCTGCGGTGACATTTGGTGGCAATACCCACCAAGACAGAATTTTGCAGAAGAATCTACGTTCCCATTGATTGTTACTTAACCCTTTGCATACCAGAGACGTAAATTACGTGCGTTTCATTCATGTATTTTTAATTATCATGGTATAGGAAGGGTCAACCAATAGTGCTTATATAGAAAGTGGTCCCTATAGTCCCTTTGGCGAGTCCATTACACAAGTTGGTCCATATTTATTGTAAGTCCTTGTAAATTGCTTTGTATCAATACCATTATTATTACTATTTCTGTAGGGACTTCATGCATGTACCCCCACCTACCTATAAAAATACAGGACAAACTCGTATCTATGGTGGTTATCTCTTTTTTTGTTCGTAGATTAAATTAATACAATTTTAATCTACAAACAAAAAAATATAACAAGTAGCATGTTCATTAAGTTTGTTAGCAGATTACCAACTCCCTTAAATCACGGATAATCCGTTTGCTAACCCAAAAGCCAGTGTAAGCGAACTTAAATTAATTTCATAATAGCATTCGCAGAATTTGGGCTTTTGTTCGTCTGTCAAATTTCTGTTCGTGTTCGTTGGATTTGTTTCAATAGCGCCTTGATTTTCAAGTAAATAATGGCTTTAAAGTTTTCTCACTTAAGTACTCGGAGTACTATATAGGTTAGGAAAGGAGGGTAGTATATAAGTCCCTAATCTACCTTACCCCGAGCAACCTGTAGGCCCGGGTTATAAAGATTACGCCTTTAGGTTTTTTACGGTAAGGTTAGGACAGGGCAAACGCGTGAACCTGAGGCCGGTGCTTCTGGCCAAAAGTAAGTAAAAAAAAATTAAAAGTAAGTAGTAAAGCATCACAGCATCAGACACATAAGTATAAAATTAACAAATGTTTTTCACTAGCAATAAGATTTAAAAATGTAAAAAAATTAAGTAAACATAAGTATAGCGGCTTTTGGCTGAGAGACGCTTTGAGACACAGAGATGGAAAAAGGAAGAGGATTGTGAAAATAAAACGGGAGCCATACAAGTTGTACGAGATGTTTTACTTTAAATATAATATCTTGAAACAGATCAAATCAAAAAAAGGTAGGGACCAGCTAGGGTAGCAGTTGCTGAGTAAGAAATTAAGCTTTCATCATTTATAAGTTTTTAAACTCACATGGCCATTAATGGTGATAAGAGCAGACGAGACGGTCTCTCTCTTCCTTTCCGGCTTTTTTCACGTAAAGGAAAAGGGTAGACCGTTTCGTCTGCTCATAACAACACCTACCCGCAGGTACCTACTCGTACTTTACTTTATTCGTGAACATGGCTTACATGCCGACATGCATACAACTATGACGAAACATCGAGAGCTCAAAATAATTACAATCATTGAAAATATCATACTTCTAAAGTAGGAGGAGGTACTCAATTCGTCTGTATGTATATATTTTTTTTAATATTTGTTTCCTCATATCTTTCGATAGGGTGAACCGATTCTCTAAATTATTTTTGTTTGAAAGCTGGTGCTTCCCGTGTGGTTTCATTTATATTTCATCAAAGTCGGTTCAGTAGTTTTGAGTTACACTCCAATAACTAAATAGAATGGAAGTCAGTATAATTTTTTTCAAATTGTACTTATTACACAGGTAGAATGAGAGTATAGGTATAGGGTAGTCATGTTTAATCTAAGACTTATAGTACCAGGCGATCATGAACCAGAAAGAGTTTGCCAAATGGTAAATTAATTCCCTCCTGTTTGTGTCGTCTTAGACTCTCATGATTCACTGAAAAAAACACCTTTCTCCGTCTATGTTAGGTTTTCAGATGTGTGTGTAAATTAGTAAATATACCTTTGCATTAGTATACTTATAGTAATTTTGGTGTGCAAATCGTATGGGTTACTGGCGTATAGCGACGTCGTCTGCGTGAAATAACGCAATTTATTCTGAAAATCAGGATAAAGTTGCCTTACTTTTCCTGAGTGTACGTTGCAACGGGCCCGAAATAGACAGAAATGTCTAGTACCTACTCAAAATTAAGTTTTTTTCCTCAGAATTGCATAGCTAGTACTTGTCCATACTAAAAGAAAAAACTCTTTTCTACCCATACCATTGTCCGATTTCAGTGTTTTTTACATGCAATTAACATGTTATTTGCTGTGTATTGATTTTTTCAGTATTTTTTAGTTTTTATGATACATATCTCATTTCAAAATAGTATTACCAGAATTTAAAAAATCAAGGTCAAAGACCATGAACTTTACTTCTATTGAATATATGAAACTACTATTTATGGTACCCTATTACTAAAACTCCGCTGTCTGTCTGTCTGTCACCAGGCTATATCTCATGAACCGTGATAGTTAGACCGTTTGAAATTTTCACAGGTGATGTATTTCTGTTGCCGCTATAACAACAAATACAAAAAAATGGCCAAGTGCGAGTCAGACTCTCGCATGAAGGGTTCTGTACTATTATCTATAAAAACGGCAAAAAATAATGTCTGCTGTATGGGAGATTTATACATTGTGAGTTAGCTGTCGGGATGCTAATCGATAGAGGTGAAGAAGCCTGACTTGCTAGGTGGTGGGCCTAATGTGCAAGAGACTGGGTTCGTTGGTACAACCGCTGTGCCTGCCCCGGAATAGAAGTGCGCATTACTACTGTGTTAGGATGGTAATCGCACTAGTACCCAGTGATATTAAAAATGCCGTAACACAACCAATTTGCGAAGTATTCGTGTCGTATACTTCAACGTGTCACGCTTCGGTGTACAAACTGAGTTATCTGTGTCTCATTTGCCCTAGATAAATTACAGTTTTATTGTTTCATGTAAACGACACGTCCCGTTACACTTACGCAGTTATTCATGCTAGGCCCACTAGGCGAATTAGTACACTCTAAAACCAACCAGTACAGTTTCACACAAAACTTCAGCACCTTCTAGTTCTGGGTGTCGCTGCCACTGTCATGGGCGTAGTATATTAAACGTAGTAAATTCAGTGTGTGTGCATCAGGCACGACGTGCTCGTCTTGATAACTGACATTTGATAGTAAAATAAATATGCATGTTCATATAATATGTTAAGTGGCTTATACTTACATATTACAATTTATTTTATTTCTAAATATCATACACGCGATCTACTTACCATTCTTAATTACGGTGTAGAAACCCGCATCAGCAACCAAGTAAAAACTTATATACCTACCTAGGGTTAAATAAATACTTCTTTTTAAACTTATTGTCGTCAGCTCCCAGACGAAAAAAGGGCGGACAATTTGTGAACCTCACAAAACAAAAGTAGGTACGCTATAATCTTAGGGATTAACATTATTTATTGTCCACTTTCTTATTTGCTAAAACCCTGACATTTTCGAGGGTATACGGGGCTTTAACTAGCGTATATATGCCGGGTAAAACAGTAACAAAGGTTTATACTTACCTACTACTTTAAGTATTCGAACTACTAATGCAGTTTTTTTTTTATGAGATCGGTTGGCAAACGAGGAGGCTGTTCACCTGATGGTAAGTGATCACCCTTGCCCACGGACATCCGCAATGCCAGAGGTCTCGAGTATGCGCTGCCGGCCTTTGAAGAAGGAGGTTTTCAGGTCGTATCGGTTCGGAGATAGGTACTTCAAATTGCAGCTGGTTTCACATAATGGTAAATGTGAGGCAGAAAGTGCCGTCAAAATCTCACGGTTGTGGACTTCCAGACGTCAATGCGCTTAGAGCGGAGACACCGTTTACTGGAAAAATCTACGCGTGGTATGGGGTGAGTTAAGACTCCCAACTCGTTTCCCTCCAGCAGCAGTAAAATAAGAATTGAACGCGGTTTTGCCTCTATAATACGCAGGGCAGGACCGGCGTCCATCTCCAGGTACAAGTCCTGGGATGAATGTCGTGTCAGATTAACCCTTTGCCTACCAGATACGTAAATGTACGTGCGTTTCATTCATAAATCTTTTGTTTTAATTAAGATGGTATAGGAAGGGTTAATGACTTTCCCAAATTTAATGACAGAATTTTTAAAGTTCAAATTTTATTCTACATACTTACAGGTGAATTTTGACATTATATGTTATTTTTCAAAAAAAATATTAATACTTAGTAGGCACTTGTCGTTTTCTCTATCTGACCCTTGTCTAATATGGAGAACATTAAAGTCTGAGCATTTATAATTGTAATACTAATTTGTGAATTTGTATGCTTAAAATATGGGAAAAACATGTTTTATCTGCCTTTCTATTAAGAGCTTGCTACTTGCTTAGCATAGTGTGTACTAGCCCCGCCTCGCGTGGTGAGGGATGATGATGATGATGATGAAAAGTATCATATGTGTTAATTAAGCGCCTCTGTTACCTCCATACCAATTTTCATCAAAATGAGTGCAACCGTTTGAGCGTGAAGAAGTAACACTTACACTCTCACAAACTTTTACCTTTTTAATATTAGTTTGATATACATTTTTAACAAATAAAAGCTTCGACTTCATTTTAATATATTCATAAACTAGACCCGCTGCGCGTCGGGCATAAACATACTCCCGAACAGAAATAGAACTTCTTCAGAGTGATACATACATAGTGCTGTATATTCGTACTACACCTACGAGAAAAATAAACAAGTTACCTTCATTGGTATAAATACTTGTTATCTGGAGCATTTTGTAAAAAATCAAAGACTTCTTTTTTCTGGTAGATTCATCATTATATTCATCTTCATCACGTTAAAGCCATCACTAACAAAAGTTTAAGTTTATAGCCCCTATAGTTCTATGTTAATGAATAAGTCAGTTATGACAATTGCCTATACTTATACTTAGATCGTTTAATTTTTTAAATCTGACTGTAAAAAGTAAAACAACTGTATTACAGTATAGCGCAGTTCACAGAGGGGTTCGTTAATTGCGTAGATTATTCTGGATGCATCGGAGGGACGCCGGTAAAGACTAGCCCTACGCAGACAGAGAGAAGTACTTATAGAAAATTGTAGGGAGGTACCTACCTACCTACTATATTTCACAAGGTGACCTTTTTAAATCCTTCCTATACCGTGATAATTAAAACAAAAGGTTTGTGAATGAATCTGACGTATATATACGTCTCTGGGACGCAAAGGGTTAAGGCAGCTGCTAGCGCATGCGGACGTAGGAGAAACCAAGCAATTGTAGCGTAGAAACGTATAAAAAATCATTCAAAATAATGTTTACTATTAAATAAAAAAGTAATCCGTCAATGTAATTTATTTTAAAAATTGCTATTTGATTAGGTACATGCATTTCATGACAAATACAATAGTGATTATAGAGAAGAACTGGTTTAAAGGTGAAACAAGTGGTATTATTGATATTTTTATATGTACCTACTCAAGTATGTTCAAATATGTTTTTTATTCCGTTAATGTGTTATATAAAATTATTATATATTTTAGTATATGATATAAAAGTCCTAGAAATGTAATTTTTTTTTGTGACTAAGTAAATCACTATTTATGAGATAAACTGCTTTGAAAACCCTCATTTTATCTTCGTCAGGAATTTATTTTTTAAAAATTATTTTAATTAACACATTACTTACATAAGTTTTCATAATAAATATTGTCATCCATATGAAATTGTCAAAGTATTAGGGGAAGGCACTGCCTTCTGCAACACAGTAATATACTAAAGCAGTAGGCAGGATTCCAATTACGAGTAATAAGTTTAATATACTCGTATGTATGAATAAGAAATAAACATTTTGTATTTTGTATTTTTGCCATAAGTAATATTTTTAGCCCTTGACGCAAAAAGAGGGGTGTGTTTGTCGTCTGTGTGTCTGCGTCATTATATGTGCGTTTTTGTTTAAAAGCTTGGCGTGATCGAGATGGTGCTTAGCTACAATTTTTAAACATCTATTTAGGTGTTTCCAGGTCATCAGCTCTTTTGTTTGGCTGCAACTAGCCCAAACAACGTTCCGAAATCACACATGCTGCTTTCGACCTTTCCGCACCCTTGTGAGCATCTCATTTAATAAACAACACTTCAAACTTCAAACTTTATTGGGTAATAAGTAACACAATTTGAAAATCTTAAATATAACTTATATAAATTACATCAATGTTTTAAATGTACGATTTGTGTGTTGGCGTCTGGACAAGAAATTCTGTTTCCCGGATGACACTGCCTGCAGACGATCGTAGAAACTGGTTAAAGCTGTATAACCTAAGGAAAGTCTACCACCAGTCCGTTGTCACTTGATAAGAAATATTCAAGAGCCGCGTGTAGAGTTTCTCTGAAAGAAAATTAAAGATTACTCTCCTAAGATAAGTGAGTGATGGACAGACGGGCAAGTCATGCGTGCTATACTTATCACTACACCTGGGGCCTTATTCGCTATTACCAACCAACAAGTAACACGGCGCGTAACGGTATCTTCAAGGAACGATCGCAAATTTGTATTGACATCACGGTAATTCCTTGAAGAAGTCATAGCGTGCCACGTTATTTGTTTGGGTGGTCAAAGCGAATAACGGTCCTGCCCATGACAGTTGCAGTGTCGCCCAGAGCTTAAGACTGTAGCGCTGTGTGGCATTGTACTGCGCTTGTCACCCCAAGACATCTATTTTTTTAGTCTCTATCGCCCAGTTATTTCACTTCCTACAGTGCCCTTCACATCCCACAGTAATGCGCACTATCGTTTCGAGGCGGTTATCTGGCTCTATAGTGCTACCAAGACGGCCTAGGTACTTAGGCTACGTTCCGGAAGGCGCCGAAATACTCGCGGCATTCGCACACCCATTCCCTTAAAAGCCCACGGTCATCGTGAGCAAACTCGATACGTCATCGATGACGTCACCGAAAACGCTCACAACGCTCGCAGATCGTAGGTGGGTTTTCGCGGTCGTTTACAAGCAGTCACTGTCAAGCATCAAATGTATAGGATTCTATTGATTTTTGACAGAAAAGTGGCCGCGCTTTTCGTGACCGCGTAACCGTTCCGCTTGGGTTGAACATTGCAAGCATTCATTCTAACCGGAACGCTAAACCGGGGCGCGACAGTTGTGAGCGTTGACGGCGCTTCCCGGAACGTAGCCCTAGCCTAGTAGATCTGGTTTACACGCCTCTTCCGATTCACATCCCGACGGCGGCGGAGGGATTATACTATACTCCGTCCACTCACATAGAAATTTGAGTAAGTACAGTGTGGGCCGAGCACGAAAGTGTAACGTTATCGTATCGTTTATGAAATGAGGGGATGATTGTGGTGTTGATTTTAATACAATAATTACTGGAAGATATTTCCATTATGTATTTTATTCCCGCGTTCTCAAACTCAAACTCAAACTCAAATGATTTATTGCTTATGTGCCAAGTTAACATACAGTGCAGGTGTTGTTGCCTAAGGTTTACAATAAGTACATGTCACATGTTACCCCCTGGGGGTGTTGCAATTGTGCAGAGAGGACCAGTCTATTTTAATGTATTATCATTGAAAAATTCGTCAATATTGTAATAACACTTCTGCAAAAGTATTTTTTCAAGTGTGAATTTGAATACGTTCATTTTATGTTCGTCTTTTATTTTGTTAGGTAGTGTATTATAAATTTTAACTGCCATTGCCTTGGTACCGGAACTGTGCATTTTCAGTCTAGAAGTAGGTATTAAAAGTGTATGTTTCCGTGTTGGTCTAAGGGGATAATTTCTCGTCTGTTCACATGCTTTTAAAAAGTATTGAGGATATTTTCGAATAAACATGCACATTTCCAAGATGTAGATGGAGGTGAGGGTCAGCATTTGATATTTAATAAAATATGGTTTATGGAAATGATGTATTGTTAAGTGTTCTCGTCTCAATCAACTGTGTATTCTGTTTTAACGACCACAGAGTACAAAGTTAAGACTCGATCATAGATTACTCGGTGCTACCGTTTGCCAGTGCAAAAAAAAAACAATAACCCATTCAGAATAATTAATTACACATAAATTAATATTATAATAAGTAGCTCAAGTACCTAGCTTATTTACCAAAATACAATTATAATTAGGTAAATATATGACGATTATAAATATTATGTGAAGATATCTAACTATACCCACAGTTATTTTATATTATTGTGACTTTTGGCGGCGGTGCTCGATGTTGTAACATTTACGTATTCAGACAAACTATGAGTTATATGTGCCACTATTTGTACTAGATAAACGATAGTTTGTACTAAATACGTTAAGGATGGGTTACGTTACACTTAAAGCCCATCACACACGATAAAGATAATATATATTACAGCGTCGAATATAAAAGTTATGTTAACTTAACCCACCACACCGCGCAGATACTTTAATATATAGCAAGCGTACATTCTATCGGAGTCCGTCTCGGGAGCCGCACGTTTCGATCGTTCACACTGTAATATACAGAGTGTTCATATTTTTTATTTTGCGATGATTCGTATTTTGTTGCTAGACCTGTTGGACAGTTCCTCAGATGATGATTGGGACTGTGAATATGATATAACCGTCATACTAGCTAAAAGTAAAAAACGAAAAATCTAGATAGAAGATCACATAAAACACAGGAAACACTGTAGTGAATTTAAACTTTACAATGATCTTTCAGGGTTTATACTGAAAGCATTAATTAAAGGGCCACGCGAACGAAGTCGCGGCTGCAGCTAGTCTAATAATATAACATAGCCTTATTTCATCAAGAATACTAACATCGATTTAGTAGTTACCTAGTTTGATTGATCTATACGTAGTACCTACAACGTAGAAAAACCTATGGAGGTTAGACCATAGATTTTTTTTTAAATTCTACTAACATAAAATTGTCATACCGCTAGTTCGGTTAGTAGATAGAAAGTCTCACTTTTTCGATGATTTCTTTTGTTTGACACATTCGCGTTAGTCAGACGTTAGTTTCATTTTTATTTACAAAAAATATTTCTACAGGTCCGTGAATTATATGGTGAACGATATGTCCGAATAAGATAATTTATATTTTATAGTATCTTCATCGTGTGTGATTGGCTTAAACAAATTTCCGTGCTCGGCCCGCTGCGATAATGGATTTCCTATTTTTCGTATGTATTATATAAGTATGGTATTTAAATGAATAAAGCCATTCTTGAAATTTTTGTCTGACTCTTTTATTCCGGCTAATCTCTGTAAAACTGATGTTATAATGCGTAACTTAGGCTACTTTTCTACCGACTTCCAAAAAGGAGGAGGTACTCAATTCGAATGTATATTTTTTTTATGTTTGTTTCTTCTTAACTTTCTATAGGGTGAACTGATTCTCAAAATTCTTTTTTGTTTGAAAGCTGGTGCTTCCATTTAATTTCATCAAATTCGGTCCAGTAGTTTTTGAGTTACCTCCAATAACTGAATAGAATGGAAGTCGGTATTAAATTGTTCAAATTGTACTTGTATTTTAGAATATAAATAAAACATATAGAACTCTGTCTCTCTGTCTGTTTGTTACCTTATCACGCCTAAAAGGCTGGACAGCTCGTAATCATATTTGGCAAGGTTAAAGATTATATATTCCCGGGGAGCACATTATAATATATGATACTTTTCATCCTCATTATCCATCATCACGCGGGTTAAACCACGGGGCGCAGCTAGTAATCAATAAAACTCCTACAATAAAAGCAAGAGAACATACAATAATCTTACTCGTTCGTTCGTTTTCTTTTTCTCTAAACATTTACATACCAGTTTTTAATTTAGGTACGTTCATATTTAGAACTAAGTACTCTGTGTACCGAAACACTTTTAGAGGACAACATGAAACGTTTTAGCACCGGAAAACGTGAAAGGAATGCTTTTATCTTGGTACTTACGAAAGAAGTATCTATCTTTACTACGCACGTCCTGTCCGCTAAAATACAAATATCAGCTCAGTGCGAATTGAACTCGTCAACACCATAGTTCTGTACTTTCGTATTACCATTTATGTTCAATCTAAGCGCGAACTCGAATCGCGCTTAGCTACTTTTCTACCGACTTCCAAAAAGGAGGAGGTATTCAATTCTGTTTTTTTTTTTTGTTACCTCATAACTTTGGATGGGTGAACCGATTCTCAAAATTATTTTTATGTTTGAAAGCTGGTGCTTCCTGTGTGGTCCCATTTAAATCCCATTTACCAAATTCGGTTCAGTAGTTTTTGAGTTACACTCCAATAACTGAATAGAATGGAAGTCGGTATTAAATTTTTCAAATTCTACTTTGTTGGTATGCCTAATTTATAGGCAACGAGTTTGACCTTTGTATGTAGTAACGTCCCGTTTGCTTGCTGCGATGTTCGCAAATGATACCGCTGAGACTGGCTGGAAAAATAAACATTTCAAAAATAGAACACATTCATTTCATAAAATGAATAACGATAACCTATCTATAGAAATGCTAGCAAAGAGTTTCCGATGCGTATCAAATCGAACCTCTTATCTGTGACGCGGTGCGGCGCGCGGCGGGCTTGACGTGAGTCAGCGTCAGACACAAAATTCTCGTTTCTGACATATGTTTACAAATTTTATTATTTTTGGTCGGTAGGATATTCATTGTTTTTGGTGTTGTTGTGAGTTAAAAACGTACAGATGGACGCTAACGAATTATTAATCTCGTGGAACTTTCTTTACGTGCAATCCAGGAACGCATTAGTCCGCTCCCTAGACTATCCGGACGGGTGGCTGCACGGTCTTCGAAAAATTTACAGTAAGTACGTCTTATCTAGTACCTACAGTAAAAGGTAGACTTATATAGTGTCCATGTTGCTTTCTACTAACTATAGCTCAATTTTACAGAGCATAATAACAAACAAGAAAACCGTATAATGGCAGATTTGAAGACGCTGCTCAATGCAACCTTTTGTTTGAGGCTAGCTGGTATAATTCTGACCGATTACTTACTAATTTTATTTTAGAAATTAAGAGTACTTACTTATTTTATATATCTTCCTTCCATACCTTTAACTTCTTCAAGAATAACACTCTTCAAGATAAATCAAGGTCGATAAGGATTTTTGCGCCCAGAATTCGCCTTATTTACGTGTCAACGTTCAGGATATAATTTTTAACTCAAATTGACTTTTTGAGACACAACACACAAACTGAGACAGTGGCGTTTCATAACAGACGATATTTTGCGAAGGGGAGTTTCTGAGACTGAGCCATAAAGGACTAATTCCTGAAGAATCTTGGTATTATTCAAACTATTTACTAGTAGTTCTGCGAACAAAAGACCTCGCGAGCACTAACTTTAGGGGAAATTTCCCTCCAATCAACAATATAATACAATTTGAAAAATTTAATACCCACTTCCATTGTATTCAGTTATTAGAATGTATCTCAAAAACTAGTGGACCGAATTTGATGAAATTTAAATGGGACCACACGGGAGAATTTTAAGAATCCGTTCACCCAGTCGAAAGTTATGAGGTAACAAACATAAAAAAGAATACTTACAGGCGAATTGTGTACCTCCCCCTTTTTTTGGAAGTCGGTAGAAAAACGCCGATCATCAAAAAATTCAATTGCGTCGTAAAACCTGTATAATTTTGTTATTTAGTCAAGATTAGTTGAATAACACGAGCTTTATGTGAGTACCGACATCCAGACGGATGACAGCAAAATTGGCGAGTCGTTGCTATGCTTATGCAGCAATAAGTGAAGCAAGAGAAAGCGCATTTAGGCATGCTTACTTCTGCAGCAATCAGAACGTATAAGTAGGTACCCAGAGTAGGTATATACAGGACAGAATGATCTCAATATCTTCGATCTTCTATACTTATAATATAGGAGTTGAGCCCGAAAAATCTGGGGAAAAAAAATGGGTCAGGAGACGTAAAATTACCTACCTACTGAACAAGAATGTGACTCTTTTAAATTCTGTCTATCTGTATGCTCACGCATAACTTAAGAACTACCGCATAGTATTGGATGAAATTTGGTATAAGGATAGAATAGAGCCTGGAGCTCCCAACTATAACCCTTTTATCTTGATCCGTCACGTAAATCCAAGATGGCAGCTTGATCACCGGTCTTATCTGGAGTCTCTATTGGCTGGTCGGCGCGCATGAACTTAGGTACGGCTAAACCGTAATAATTAAGAATGTACCACGCAATGTATGTACTACAATGTATATACCTATCTATATACCGAATGGGTACATAAGCAAAACAACGGGTATAATTTTTGTTCGAGACTCCGGACTGCTATTGAGAATTTCTTTGTCAGAAAATCCCAATAGCTGTCCAATCCGGGGATCGAACCCAGGACCCCGAGATTGCAAAACAGCACTTGCACCACTACACCAAGACCAAGCGAGCGAAGCCGCTAGCGCGGGATATACCTAATACGAAGTCGTGCAATGTATTGGAGATTTTTTCACCTTTATATGTGTACTTATATACCTATCATTATTATGCCGGTGAGGGAGTTTGCAGACCGTCACGTACATATGTTTTACCACATTTTAATTTCCACAAAAATAGCCAGCGGAAGGTCATTTCCCTACTATTCATTTTAGAAGGGGCATGTATTTGTATAGGTAAGGGAAGAACAACTAAATGAGGTAAACTTAAGGTAGGTATCTAACAGTATTTAATTTTAACAATCTATTTTATTAAGGTTTAGAGGACAAGCAGAAATAGATAGGTACTCCACCTCTCAATAACTCCACCTCTTATATTAGTAGTAGATATTATAGACGCAAAAGTTTGTATGTATGAATGTATGGGTGTTTGTTGCTCCTTCACGCAAAAACTACTGAATGGATTTTAATGAAATTTGGTATGCAGATAGATGATGCACTGGAATAACATATAGGATACTTTATGATCATCATCCATCACCATGCGGGTGAAAACCGCGGGGCGCAGCTAGTTCTGAAATTAATGTTTAATACTCGTAGCAACTTTCAATATATCGATGGGTCCTATGTATAAGGGCCAAACTAACAATTTGGCTATTTTAACTTTTTATTGGTAAACGCTTCTTATCGATATAATTAATCATGTTAGCTATTAAAAAGAAAAGATTTCTGCATAGAAACACGTTTTTGTGTTGCAGTATAACGGCATATGTAACATGAATTTAAACGTATAAGGTCCAAAGAGTAATTAGAGACTTATACGCGGGGAGTACCCGCGCGTTTATTTATTATTTGGACCAATCGGCCGGATTGACACTTATACGTTGATCGGAGCAATGGTCGCACTGTGTTGAACAAAAAATGTTATTGTTTTGTTTTGTGCGTTGTAATTTATTTAATAAGTAAAAGATGGCATCTAGTTATCGTGCTAAGTTGAGTAGAAGTCGGAATTTAGTGAATTTAGCACTAGGAAAGGAAAATAACAGTGCGCAGAGAAACGATTTAGGTTATGAAAACGACGATTTTATAGAAAATAGCGATGATAACCTTTGTAAGTATTTAAAATATGTTTTTATATACTAGTACACCTTTAAACTTTGATCAATTATTGTTTTACTAATAAATTAAATGAAATATCACGAGTTTTTAGAAAGAACGGCCAATGTGGTACATTGGCCGTTATACTTGGTTTATTCTAAATAATACACTTTCGCCCTTCAGTCATTTTTTTACTTTTGACCTGTTAATATGGAAAGCAAGGGTTGTCATATTATTAGAAAGAATATTTGTTCAGAATCTGCTAAACTAAAATCATTAGTTAGGTACATTATTAACTCAATTTCATTTACTTTATTTACAATATTCCGCTCTAATCTTACACTGTATTTTTTTTTCAGCTCCTTTGCCGTTTAGAGCTAGTGAGATATTAGAAAATTGCAGTTTAAGTCTGCTCAAAGATATCTTTGAAAATGATCCACCTCAACAAGAAAACCAAAATGATATATTGGAAAATTCTACTTTGCTCGAATCTGATGACATGTTTATTTCTAATAGTCAACTAACTCAACCCCATAAAAAGTGTTCCCACTCTCATGAAAAAGAAAATAACTCTGATTTACACTCATGCTGTCTTTCAGTACAAAAACCAAATGATGAGCCGATAGCTACTAGGTCTTCAATGATAACAACAGATCTGTCAAGCAAAACGGTTTTTGAATCTTCAATCGAACATCACAGTGAAGAATTCATTCAAAATGTAGATCTATTGGATGACGATGTACGCGATGACGATAATGCGACCCCAATGCCATCGTCTAATTACAGTTCTTTCGGAGAGGAAGAACCTATTCCTTCAGTGCCATCATTGTTATCAGATGCCACTGCTTCTTCCCCTATTTCACAGTATTACTCATCAAGTGACGTTTCAACTCCTATGAGGCCCAGGAAAAGAAAATTTACTAAAAAAAAAGATAGTGGAAGATTGCGAGAAAAATTTTGTAATGAATGGATAGATTCGAAAAGAAAAAGACTTAAAAATACTGGGAAAGCTTATAACAGTAGAAATGGTAAATTAAGAGATGAGAAACAAATAGGTGAACCATGTCAGAGCACATGTAAACTGAAGTGTTACGAAAAACTTGATGAAGATGCAAGGAGTGCTATATTTCATCAATTTTGGATGATTGGAGACCATTCTAAGCAATATGACTTTATTGTCAACTATGTAGTAAGAATAAATAAAAAAAGAACGGTTACCCAAGGTGACTCACGAAGGTCATACACATATGTGTATCATTTGCCTTATACTCAAAACAATCAAAAGACTAAACTGGTGGTATGCAAGACGATGTTTCTAAACACCATCAGCTGTGGACCAAAAATGATAAGAACTGCAATGAGTAAATTTGCTGATATAAGTCACAGACTCACTTTAATTGAGAATAGAGGTCGACATGATCACCATAAAACATCTATTGATGAAGAAATGATCAGAAGTGTGCTGGACCACGTAAAGTCCTTTGAACCGGTCGATTCACATTATTGTCGTAAAGACAGTAATAAACTTTATTTAGATGGCTCTTTAAGTTTTATCCGCATGTTTAAGTTATACAAAGAATGGTATGATCCATCAAAATATGGTAATAAATGTGAGTCGTTAAGGCAATACAGGGACATAGTTAACAAAAATATTAATTTATCATTCCACCAGCCAAAAAAAGACCAATGCCATGTTTGTCATTCTTTCAAAAACGGTCCTGTGACTCCTGAAAATAAAATATCTTATGATAATTAGCAAGAATCTGGCTAGATCTTTAAAAGAAAAGGATAAACGTGATTCACAAAATGACACCAAAATATTCTGCGCTACTTTTGATTTGCAAAAAGTGTTGTTGTCCCCGAGTGGTGAAATTAGTCTATTTTATTACAGCAAAAGGTTGAAAGTACATAACTTATCAGTTTTCGATATTGGGAATTTAATTGGTACCTGTTATTTATGGAATGAGCAAATTTCAATGAAGGGATCGAACGAAATAGCGAGCTTTATTTACGATATGATCAAATTAAAAAGTCAAGAAGGTTGTGACGACTTTAGATTTTGGTCAGACAATTGCACTGGCCAAAACCGAAACAGGATTATGTTTTTTATGTATCTTTACGCCGCTAAACAGTTTAATTTGAATATAAAACACACTTTTCTCGAAGTAGGCCACACTCAGAATGAAGGCGACTCCATACACGCCACCATTGAAAGAGCTTCAAAATATAAGAATATTTACACACCCTCTGAATGGAGCTCATTGATTCGATGGGCAAAATCAAAAGGAAGTCCTTATAACGTCATAGACGTAGCTCAAAACATGATTTATGACTTCAAAAAGATGCAGACAAATACACACTTTAACTGGACTAAAAACTCAGAAGGACGAAAAATTCTTTGGTCTAAATTAAAACAAATCCGTGTAAGCCGAGACGAATCATACGTTTTATATTATAAATATGATTTGAGTGAAGATGCTATTGAAAATCAAATTAAAATCTTAGATCAGCCAGTACGAACAAGAAGACGAATAGCCGATAGACCAACAAATATTCCTCTGCAACTATGTTACAATCAGCTGTTACCAATACAACTTTCCAAGAAGAAAGACTTGCTTGTTTTATGTCGAAAAAATATTATCCCACCTGTATACCACAGTTATTATGAAAATTTAGTAGCATCTAATGACATTGTGTCAATCAATGAAAGTGATCATGAAGACAATTAGAAAATTTCCACTTAATAGAAATGTTGATTATGGTAATTTTATTATTAGGCTATAATACGGAGATCTTTTTATTTTTGTTTACGCCAGACAGGCTTTTATTTTTGTTACGTTTTTTTTCGTAATTATATCTAGAACTTAATAATGTGAAGTACCTACATTATTTTTATTACCTGATTTTGTTAATTAAACTTAGATCTTAAGTAACAGTTTTCTTCTTAGTTCTTACTATTAAACTGCCAAAAAGAATGAATACGGGTCCATAACTTTAGTTTTAAGGCTAATTCAATTTTTGTTTTAATAAATGAATAAAACCCCTGAGTTTTTTATTGTTTATAATGATCTAATTGGACACTCAATTATTAGGTTAGCAGATTATAAAACGTATAAGTATTAATGTGACTTAATTACCTTAATATCTAAGTACCTTTTATTTGAATAATTGCATCATCAATTGAAACAACTATTTACTAATTTTATGAGATAAAAATAAAAAAAAGATTAACGTTACACTAATTAGCGTAATACACGTATAATGGCCAATATGACACATTGGCCTTTTTAAGATGTTTTTAAATAAAAATAGTTTTAATAAAAACTAACGTAGAAGGGTCAATGTGACGTAAAAAAAAACCCGATAAATTTACACATATAATACTGTAGTAAAAATGTTGAGTATAGGTGTCTTAGCAAATAACCAAAATTTCGTAAACTTCGGTTTTATCAATCTAAAATTATAGTAAATTTAAACTTTGACAGCATCTCCTGTAAAGTTAACATTTTGCATTTTGGCCCATATACATAGGACCCATCGATATGGTCATTTAGCTCCCAAGAAACGTTGGTGATAACCTATACTGTTAAGTTTGTTTTTGAAAGCTTTATCTTGAAATATATATTTATTTCCCTTATATGAGTAGGGTGGGTGTGGCGACAGTGAACCACAAAAATGTTGAATAAGGTTTTTGTCACTTCTGTGCGTTCAAAACTATGTTTTACACATTATGCAATAGGTAGT
This sequence comes from Selenia dentaria, assembly GCA_917880725.1. NCBI lineage: Eukaryota > Metazoa > Arthropoda > Insecta > Lepidoptera > Geometridae > Selenia > Selenia dentaria. Next base: position 29,333,185 of record OU862888.1, on the reverse strand, counting down.
TCGTCTGGCTTTTAGGCTGCATTCATAGACTAACAATAAGTAAGTTAACTGGGAGTGAATATACTATTTAAAAATATATATATATTGGCTCACTGTGTCACATACATCCTATGGTACACAGTGAACATAGGGGGTGGTACACAAAGAACCAGAGGGTACTCTGTGAACCATTTTTTCGAACATACTTTAAAAATAAGTTATGACAGCTGATTAAACCGCGAAACATCTAATAAAAATGCAACTTTAGGATATGCTAATAATGCAAAAATGCTAATATTATGAATAAAAGGAACATTTATAATCAGACTTATAATATACGTACTTACCTGTATTTTTTCCTATCTATAATGATTACAAAATAATCGATATTAAATGTTAGGATATCAGGATGATAGGAATCATAATCTAAATAATCGTAAAGAATTTGAAAATTTAAACTAATACAACCACAAACAAAAAATTTATATCGTCTATCATAGCATTATCCGTAGGTAACTATTGGATCTTTAAACTTTTGGTCAGCTTTGCTCTTTAGCTTAAGATGTGACACATAATAATCACAATCGTTATCGTCTTGTTTCTCCAAAATTTTAGCTACATAATAAACATTTATGTTTTTGGATTTGAACACGACAATAACATAATCATTACGCAAATTAGGCTTTTGTCAATGGTGGAAAATTATCATTCAACACAATTTCTTCCTCTTCTACATCGCTCCAAAACTGTTCTCCACCCGAGGATGACCCGCTTGGCTCAAATACATCCTGCTCGTCATCAGATGTTTCCAAAGCTACAGTTGAATATTGACTTCTTTTAACTTTTATAGCTTCATTAAATAAGTCTTGTTTGACTTTCTTGACATATTTCGTTTTCTTTCCTTTATCTTTTTTATTCTTAATTTCAGCTATGGCATCTTTTTCAGGTGTGTCTGTGGCGATAAGGCTTCTTCCGGCTTTTCGTATAGTTTTCCGAGGCTTTGCTTTTAACGGTTGGCTGGATTGCGCGTGGTTGTCAATCAAATTGACTGCAAACTTATCTTTATGAATTGGACCGTTTGCAATGACAGGAACCATTGTTAGTAAAGCAGGTTGTTTATTTTGAGATTCATGGTTTTTGTTTTCTTCCAGAAGAGATGGCGAGGCACATGCTTCATTATATTCCAAAGTAGCATTAACATCTTCCGCGTCTGTTTCATCATCTTCATTTTCGATAGTTGGTGGTAGTCTTATCAGTCACGGAACTAGGCATGAAATCAATTTCAGTAAACAATGTGTCGTCAAACGGGTGGATTATTTTTTGAATACGTTGACTATATTTGTTGGGGTCATAGACTTCATAAATGCCTGACCTACGTATTCTGCAATATTGTATATCGTCATGGTCTTCCCTGGATTTCGGAAGAGGCACGAATCAACGGCTCCATTATAATAGGTTTTGAAGGATACTAGCAGACCAACGTCCAGAGGCTGCAGCTTTGCGGTTGTGTGAGGATGGAGCGTTAGAACTGTGATTCCTGATGCCTTTGCTAGGTCAAGTGCTTCCAGGGAAAGATGGCCTTCATGATTGTCCATAATAAGTAATGCCGGATTGTCCTTTTATGATGCAGTATATTTTATGAAATGCTTCATTACTTGCACAAATAGTTCGCCATTCATCCATCCTGAAGGGGAAGCAAGGCCCAGTGTACCAGGTGTAGCACCAATTACCATAAAGTCCTTGAAATGTTTTCTTAGAAAAATCATCACTGGTGGCAAAAAGCATGTCCAATGGCATTAATGATGCAGCAAGTTGTAACAAGCACTCCACGTTCTCCGCTAGTCACTTTACAAGCACTTCGTTCTTTAGGTGCTACCACTTTTGTAGGACGGTTGTTGTAGCAGTTTCGTCCAAGTTGTACTTCCTACTTTCATCTGCGAAACTACCATGGCGCTTCAGGCAGTGGCGGATTTACCAGCAGGCTGAGTAGGCTGGAGCCTAGGGCGGCAAGTTTGAAGGGGCGGCAAATTTGCCACAATATTTTTTTTTCAGAAATTAAGATAAAATACCTAAATTTGATTAGATTTTACCATTTAACTTAACCTGCCAAAGTAATGAAAGCCTGTAAATCTTTGAGAGATTCTTGGCACGAAATTCTTAAAACTGGAATCAACCAAAGACGATTAAACCGAAAAGCCTGTAACGGGAAACCATGCGGCGGAGATACTTCCTAACTGAGAAAAACTGGAAACAGCGGCAATGGTTTGTGTGAAATGATTTTTTGGAAAGAATAAATAAAATGAAAGTTGAAAATTCAGGCTTCCACCGTAGACTTGATGGCGATGGAGTTAAGCGTATCGAAGCAATAAACAACAGATTTCGTAAAAAGGCAAATAAAAAGAAAGAAAAATATTTCACGAAACACACGACGATGAAATTAGAATGACTGCGAGTGACTGAGAGACTTTCAGGATTAACACGTTTCTCATCATTTTCTCATCCTCGAAGATGGACTCGTGCCCGAGTTAGAAATACAACAGGCCTCCGCCTACAACTATTAAGTTTGTGAAATGAATAAAAAATATTTATTTATTTTAAAAGGTACTAATATACAACAACATATTCTGTGAAAATTATTTTTAAATCTGTAGCCCAACTGATTTACCAAAATGTTTCTGAGGTAAGTTCTTCCATCTTGGAAATTCAGGTTTCTCTTAACAGCTGCCAAGATTTTTTTTAGGGTGGGGACTTCTTTTATCACAGTGTAAAAACTGTTTACAATATTGCGTATTGCGCTAATGACAAAATTATCAACCACAATTTTTTTCTTTGATGGTTTGCGCTTTTTACCTGGTGTGGACAATTTTACTTCCCTGCTAGTATTTGGAGTAAGGTCTCCTGCGCTAAGATGGCCCGTGTTTTACATAATTGTATAAAATGACGAAAATAAGTTATTAATGAATTTAATAACATCCACGATGTAGCTTGTATATATGACAAAGCAATGGTGTGTTCCTTTGTTTCTTATATGTAAAATACGTAGCTACTAATAAAATATTATTAAACATGGAGTGTGGGCCATCGTAGAAACATAGCGACCCATCATGGCCCGCAATAAAAATCTCAATATTTACGTTAAATTTACGACTTTTTCATATTTTTAAATAAATAATAACATCAATAACATCAAATTTAAGTTAGAAGACCTTGTATTCTTTATTAACAATTTATAAAGAGCTGGGCCATCTTAAATTTATCAAAAATAAAAAAGGTTAAAAAACAAAAATTGTGTAATTAAAACAAAATAGTTTTCCGTGGTGTATAGCTTTATAACTTGTTTTTATAATTAAACGAAAACTAAGCTGAATTCGGATCATTTATTTTGAAACGTAATTTTAGGTGGGCCTTCATAGGAATATGATATTTTTTATTGTGAACTTACCTATAAAAAAGTATAACAGCGTTTTTTAATACTTTGAACGGTCTTGTCTGTCTTGAAGCGTTTAAATATGTAACTATGAGATCTATAAACTACAACAACAATTAAAATAAAATCTTCAATCTCTTCAATCAACATCAAAAATAATTACTGACAGAGATGGCCCGGGCCATCATAAGTCATTATGGAGTGGGCTATCATAGGGATATTTCACAGATGTAGGTAAAGACAACAAAAATATACAATGATAAGATAAATTAAACTTACTTACATGAAATTCGATGCTAGAAAGATTGTTCTTTTTTTTCCTTTCCCTGTTGTTCAGGGAGTATGGCTTTGCGCGTCTTGCGCATCTGCCATTCTTTAAAGTCCACTCAAAAAACAACTGAATTTGCAATTTTTAAAAGTCAAAATGGAAATAAGTTTGTCGAAGTATTGTTATAACGGGCACGATTTTTTGAACGTCCAAGCCTAACTGACGCGCGATTTCTAAATGGCATCTCGCGCGTTATTGTTCTAAGTTGCCATTTTGTGTACGGGTGTGTTCGGAGATTACCATGGAATCTGATAATTTTTGTGTTAGTGGAATTTCGTTTTATAGAGAGTGGGCTATCTTAAGCACTGGGCTATCTTAGCGTGGGATACCTTACTGCTAGTATCGTTACTTATACTGCTCGAACTAGCTCTTGGACTAGTGTCGGGAGAAGTACGCGGCGATGATACACATGCCATTTTAGCATCTTTTTTATCCGAGTAAGAGTACTTTTAGATATTCCAGTTTCGGCACAGGTACGTTTTTCAACCTGATCCACCGGTATGGATAAAACGTTTATTTTTCTTCTCATTCTCGAAGAACTGTAGCACTTTTAACACGAGATTTCTCCCTTCACTGTGTATAACTTTCCCCAGGTTATTCTGGTTTGAACACAGTTCAACAGTTAAAGAGATACTATTACAATATTAGGTAAGTACCTACTTAGTCTAGTAAAAATATGTTTTACCGTCCACTTAAAAATATGATATCTTTTTTATCAGTCTCCACTTTGACTACAGTAATGCCTTGGCCACATCAAAGTTCAACGCCAATAATCGCCTTAAACAACGCGCTAATTATTCCCGCGAAAAATTGAGTGGCCATACTGGAACTATGAACGTCAACGCATTTTATTGCCGGTGAAATTGGCGACAATTTCACAGATTATAAAACTACGTTTCCATATTTAACAAGTGTTGTTTTTTTATTATATGAATGTACTAGTTGTGCCCCACAGTTTCACCCGCGTGGTGATGGATGATGAGATAATGAAAAGTTATCCATATGTAAACCAGTGCCTCATTTATCTACTTCCCAAATTGCATCCCTATCTGTTATGCCGTTTTGCCTAATTGAGTAACTGACATTCATACATAGAAGCTTTCACATCTAAGGAACGAAGAAAAATAAAATACATCACTCTGTTTACAAGGTTTCCTGGAACTCAATGACTTTATCATTCATTCACTTTACATTATACACTATACAAAATTGGCTTTGTACAAACACGTGTGATCCCTTCGCAATCACAGTGTACAATGACAAACGTTGGTGTGGCCGCTTCAATCAATCAATCAACCAAAACAATCAAATAATTTATTTGCTAGAACACATGTACAAAGTCGAGATCTTATAAAATATAGGTCACAATGTATTCTGTCAGCTAGCAGACGTGCAAATTTTCTATATCTAATACTGTCTAAAAAAGTGGAATACAATAATCCCGAAATTCCTGTACATTCTAAAAACAATTCGAAAGAAGCCAATCTGATAGTTTACTTTTAAACAGATTTCCATCCAAGGCCTTAATTTCATCTGGTAAATAATTATATAGAGTTATGCACATATTGTACACATTCCTTTATAAAAATCTTTACGGGCAGGTGGTTGATATAGTAAATTTACAAACTTCACTCTTTTTGACGGGTAAAAATTTGTCCACGTTTTAAAAAAAAATCAGGCTGTTGTTTCACTAAGGCACAAGCATCTCTAATATACATACACGGTAGAGGAAGTATGTTACATGCTTTAAAAAGCGGTCTGCAACTGTCTAAAAACCACGCCCTGTTTATGACTCTTACACAACGCTTTTGTATTTTAAATACTCTGCCTATGTCGGCTGAGTTGCCCCATACTATCAAGCCATGGCTAAGCAACGAAGATACATGACCGTGATATGCCATCAACGCAGCCTCCATAGACACAGTTTGCCTTACTTTTTTTAGCACAAATACGAAGCGTTCTAATTTCTTATACAATATGTCAATATGCACTTTCAAATTCAGGTGTTTGTCAAGGGTTAAACCTAAACATTTTAAAATTATAAACGCTTTCTACGATTTCGTTATGGTAATGAATGTCAATTGGCAAAGGAGTACAGTTATACGTTAGAAATTGTAATAATTGTCAACGCAATAATTATCACGTCAAATCTCTTTGAAGTGCCTAAACATATCTCCAGCCGATTTATTACTCGACGTCAACGGTAATGTTAATGCCGTTGTCGAATTTTCGCGGAGGTGGCTACACCAACGGTGTTAACCGTTGGTGTAGCCATTATTATTTGATTATTTGATTATCGCGATGTTGAGCGTTAGCTCAACATCGCGATAATCAACGGCGTTTAGCCTCGATGTGGCCAAGGCATCATGGCATTAACCCTTTGCGTCCCAGAGACCAAAAATATACGTCAGTTTAATTCTTATATCTTTTGTTTTAAGGAAGGATTAATTAAAATATTACTTGCAGCGGAGTCGAAGTGCGCATTTATCAAAATTAATATAAAATGTTTCATGTTAAAACTCGATGAAATAAAAATAATCAAAGACAGGCATTTTTGAATTCTTTCTCGGCAACATAGAGAACATTTGTATACTGGAGATAGAGTTGTCATTCCAGCATTATCGCACGCAGCGCCATCTATTGATTTGTTATGAAAACTTGTAGCTATCAGTTATTCTGTGACCATAATATACCTTTACTAGTTTTTACTTGCCTACCTGTTTCATGGGTCTTTATTTTATCCTTAGTTGAACTTTAATAGTCAAAATGATTTTTCAATTATATAAGTATCAAATATTTAAGAGTATACATTTTGGCTAATAGATAATTAAACTACGGATTAAAACGGACCCGTGTCACTTTGTGGGTTGGGTAAAAATTAATAAAAGCATAGTATATTTTTACATTTTTTTAATTTAAATATTTTTCATCTTTTTTGCAATACGCCAAAGCTAATTTTTGGACTCTATCATTTTGGTCGTAATCAGATCTGTTCCCACTTAAAACTCTTTTTGTATCTTTACACCAATTGTAAATGAATATATTTATTGATAAGTTTTCTAATTTTTCTATGATGTCTGTTCTGTGAACAGCACACTTTATAAACTTGTAATTTATTAGTTATTGAATACTGTCTTATATTTTTCTTCTTACATCATGTGTGTTCCTTTAAAGTGAACTCGTAATACTCGTCACCTTAACTACGAAATTACCTTGCAAATATAGTGTAGGTACCGCAGATGACTGAGTATATTGCTTCGAGTATGATATTTAGTATCAAAGTGTGAGTGACAAACTCTTCGAGTACACAGTATGTTGGTCTCGCACTAATACATCGCCACCTATTGCATTTAGCCATATCGCGAAATTTTCCAAGTTTTTATTTGGATTGGGAAATAAATGTAGAACCGTTTTGTCCTCACCTGGAATATATATTAACAATTATTAAAGGTTATGCAAGTAGGTACACTAATCTGATCTATCAATCATCCGTACAGATTTCAGCTTTGTAACTTACAAAGCTGAAATCTGTATCGCATAGCTATGTATATCTATGCGTATATCTCACCGTACTTACAAATTGTAAGTACTGTGAGATCATAGCTATGCGATGGAAAGTAGGTATTGAAACTTACGGGTGTTTTTGCAGTTTGGGACATGACGAAAATCGAATTTGCTAGGCACAAAAACAGAGTCCGAAATAATTCGGAATAATAAATCGAAGGAAAGATAAATCGATATATTCGCAGCCGTTGGAATCCAAATATTTGCCAGGTCAGGGAAGGTACGCAGAATCGTCAGAGTCAGTGTAACAAGCCAGGTCATCGTAAATCCACGGAAAAAAAATCGCTTATCCATTCACTCGAGAAGAGAGAAAATGATAATAAATTTGACAATGTCGATTTATCAGTTATTTGAAAGATTCAAGTAAAAGTATACATACTCTAATCTATGAATAAAATATTGTTTTTACATTAATAAAGTAGACTCTTAATATTAACCTAAATATATGACTGAAAAAAGAGCCATCTTTTGATTTGTTATGCAATGATAATAAGATTTATACTTTTCTTCTAAATGATAACACCATGCTCGGCAATCTGAAACTGGACTTCTTTCCTAAAAAATATTTTGACAAATGACGTGTGACAATCAGAAAGTCACAAATCTTGGATATGTCTATGGTCATATTTCTCTATGGTCACAAAAAGACTGTCAGTCAGCAGAACGTAAAACCTGTGCTGCCACTTTATCCACCTTAACTAGTTTTGCCTCTTTTATGAGACCTCAGTTACCAAATATAATCTATTAAGCAATTTGCAATAGAATACCATGTCAAGTTTTTGTAAAAAGAGCTAATACTGAATGAAAAAGAAATTTATCTGTAGCTGAAAATTCAGGAACAGTTCCTAGCTACGTTTGAATAAAGTGTTACAATTTGATAAATAATATATACATCTGACAGTATTAGGTACTTGCAATATAGGTATAAATCTAAGTGTGCAACTTACTTCATCCTCGCGTGTATCAAGGATTGACAAAAATCTACTTCAACATAGGTATTTAATTCATTATTGTGAATATTGATGCTGATTATATTTATCTTAATTTTCATTTAACCACACACGTTGCAGTTCCTAGAAAAATTGGTTGACTTCTTAGAAATCTACTGTATTATTGGCCAAATATGGTGAATCGCGAGTCAACGGGTTAACACTTGTACTTATTTTAATAAAATATTCATAAAGCGCATGCTTACTGCTTACATACTAATACAATTTACACCGTTCATTCGTCACTGTAATAAATAAAAGGATAAACGTTTTCTATTGTTAGCCACCATAGAGGAAATTAATAAAATTATATTGGTCGCAGCGGAGTGCGGTGCATTCGCGACTGGCTGTGTGCAGAGTGTATACCGAAGTAAGTCGAGGCCCGTAGGTAGACTCTTTAAATAATATTACCTGTGACTTACTTACGGCTGTTTTCAATAACCTATCTATCGCCGGCTTACCTTACTAGAGATAGATATTTGACACAATTTGTATGGACGTTATGTCAAATTTCCATCGGTAGTAAGGAAAACTGTGGATAGATAGAATATGGAAAACGGCCGTTAACCGATATCCACCACACCACTATTTATTACATGTCAAAACTCGAAGAACCAAAATCTAGGAAAATTAAACAATATCTATAACAATCATTGTTGGGTTCATTCTCGCCATTTGCTATGTTCCTTCCCAGTAGGTATATTTATTATTAAATTTTGTAGTCTATGGAGGTCAAGATTGCAACACTATCTATAAAAAAACACACATACTCATACGTAACATAACACAAAAATGGCGGCGATTGGAATTGGAATGTGCGAAACTCCCGGTTGCAAATCAATCGCACAATTACAATGCCCGACATGCGTAAAACTCGGTGTGCAAGGCTCCTTTTTTTGCACACAAGAGTGTTTCAAGAAGTCGTGGAAGACGCACAAAATTATCCATTCTTTAGCGAGTAAGTGACGGTTTGAGGTTATATTTTGGTTTTATGTTACGCGGAGTGATGATGCAAAATTTGTTGTAGAGGGTGAGAGTACCGATGGCTCGAATGTGGATTACAATCCATGGCCTTCTTACAATTTCACTGGGAAGCTGAGGCCACACCCGCCGGGTCCCAAGAGGACCGTACCACCACACATCGGGCGACCGGACTATGCGGACCATCCGACTGGTTTCCCGGCGTCGGAACACGCAGCGAAAGGCACGGGTCATATTAAAGTGCTCGATGATGAAGAAATCGAAGGCATGCGTGTGGCTTGTCGCCTTGGAAGAGAGGTTTTGGATGAAGCAGCCAAGTAAGTCTGAACTTTTAGTTGGTACACATATCCACCAAGGCTTTATTATTTTAGAAGGAATGTATTTTGTTTTTGTAAATGACTCACATAGATACATCGAATAATACCTACATAGCTATACACAACACATCAAATTTGAAGGTAGTGCACATGCAGTCTACAATACTGCACACTAGGCCTTGAATAACAACTGGCTCCTCTTAAGGATAGCTGCCTGGTAGATATTTGGCAACAGATAATCAATCATGAAGGTGTAGCTAGCCAGGGAAGCATTTTGCAGTGCTTTACCACCATATCATGGATCAATTTACCTTCAGTATAAGCTCAAACCTAAGCTAAAATTTAAAATATTTGTGATGTGTAAATGTATGTAAATTTACATGCTTCCTGCTACAATTAATCATTTAATTATTTATAGCCCTACATGCTGATAATATATTTAACAAATTCGTTGATATTTGATTTTACAAATAAAAAAATGAAACATTATAATAAATTATCAGTCTACATCGTCTAGGCTTTCTCTGACCCATCAGCTTGCTTTCCGGCATAGGCCTCTTCCCAGGACTTCCATTTCTTTCTGTCTGGTGTTAATTGGTTACAATTTATGTCAGCCACCTTTTTACGTCGTGTTCCCATCTTATCTGTTACCTTCCTTTGTTTCTTTTTCCCTCTCTTGGGTACTACTCTGATATATTCCAGTTTTATTTTTCCTAAATCTTATAAATATAAATAATTAAAAAAGTATAAATTCTATTTATACACTCTCTTTGAGCATCCCATATGTGGACTGATAGTGTCCTAGCAGCACCAGATTTTGCACAGCTAATATTCTCTGAATAAGACCCACATCAAAGTGGCATACAACCACATCAAGGAGCTTAAGTAGCTTTTCTCTAAGAGACACACTCTGGACACACTTCATCAGAAGATTAGCTTAGATTAGAGTTATGAGTGTGTAAAAGTTATAGTTTAAATAATAAATTTGAAATAGTTCCAGCCTGTAAACCATTAATAAGTCATCATTGTAATGATTTAAACATTTATCAGGTCAGGTCATCTGATTTTCAATCAATTTTAATACAGGTAAGAAATGGAATGGAATAGAAGCAAGCATAATATTGTAATATTGCTAGGTATTTGAACTTATTTTTTTTGCTTCGTAACAACTGAACAGTTATCATGTCCTATCTAAAGAATACTGAAACTAGCTCTTGTCTAACCTTCATTTGATAGGCAATAGAAGATTATGTTATCTAAAGTCTCTGTAGGGGAGGTAAGTACCTTTACCTTTTTATATATATTGAGTACTTGGATAAGCAAGTCATTCCCCTGATGGTAAGTGTGAATCCTGTAGGTCTTCTATGAGTTTACAACATTGACACCAATTAACTTGATGCTCGGTATTGGCTGCTGAAAAATGTATGAAAAAGAGAACAGTGCCACCTTGCACACCCTGGCAGAACTAAAATTGTGCGAGTATGCCAATCACAAGATTAATAGGCAGGCGAGATTGAGTATTGACTATAGATGACATTTATGTTGACAACTCATGGTAGAGCTACAGCTCAGTACAGTTGCAGTGCTACCTGTGGCACAACATTGTAACATTATGTGCTTTGTGTAATTGTTTATTCTGCGACATTTAAATTGAGAAGAAATACCTATGACCTTCACTACATCATCACTGACTATCAAGTGAGATAATTCCGTACCATTATCTATAAATCTCCCATAAAACAGTCATGATTTTTTATTGTTATTACTGAAACATTTTTGCGCAAGTTTGACTCCCACTTGGTCGGTTTTTTATGTATTTGTTATAGCAGCAACAGAAATACATCAATACATATCTGTGAAGATTTCAACTGTCCAACTATCACATATAATGAGATACAGCCTGGTGACAGATGAATGGACAGCGAAGTCACTTATTAATAGGGTCCCGTTTTTACCCTTTGGGTGCAGAACCTTAAAATGAGGAACTTACTATATGATAAGGAATATATATGAGCCTAAAGATGAATAGAGGGGCATAACATTGTCAAGAGATGAGCATAGTTCCATACTCTGAACTCTATGAACAATTTATTTTCACAACTACCAGGTAACATTTGGTCTGACCCTGGAACCATCTAGAGTTGTGAACTTGGGAACTAGTTTAGATGTACTAGACTAGAGTCCTATTTAATTACAAACACTACCTGCCTTACCTGAATTATAACAACATACTAATTGCTCTCAAATTAGTTTTATTGATTGGCAGGACAATATTTTTCTACAGGGTGAATGACGAACTATACATGGACACGGATGGACGAAATTATAACCTCTAAATTGTTTTTTTTTCAGAGCATGTGGAGTAGGAGTAACAACAGATGAGATTGACCGCGTTGTACATGAAGCGTGCATCGAGAGGGAATGCTATCCCAGCCCTTTAAACTATCACAACTTTCCAAACAGTTGTTGCACATCTGTCAATGAAGTTATTTGTCATGGTATACCCGACACACGTCCATTGGTGGTTAGTATTAACTGCATGATGTAGTAGGGCCAGTTAGTAAGCATGTGGTATGCCAAAGGAGGTATGCGCTTGACACTTGGTTTGCAGATTATAGGTACACATATAAATATGTGACGAGAGATATAAATGTGAGTACAAGAAACAATAAATACATTTATTTCTCAACATAGTCTCCTTTTAGCTTGATACACTTGACCCAGCGATGTTCCAACTCCTTTAACCAGTCTGAAAAATACGTTTTCTGGAGGTCTCCAAAGTAGGCCTCTGTGGCGGCGATAACCTCCTTATTCGACTCAAACTTCTGCCCGGCGAGTGACTTTTTTAAGTTTGGAAACAAAAACGTCGCACGTGGCCAAATCTGGAGAATACGGTGGATGGGGCAGCAGTTCGTAACGTACTGCGGAGTTGTGAGCCGGGGCGTGGTCATGGTGGAAGAGCACTTTTTCTTCGCCAAATGGAGCCATTTTTTCTGCAATTCGGTGTCGAATCGGCCCAACAATTATTCGTCATAGTAGAGCCCAGTGATCGTTTTGACCTTCTCCAGGTAGTCGATGTGGATTACACCTTGTTAATTCCAGAAAACGGTGGCCATCACCTTTCCGGCCGATAGAACAGTTTCGCCTGCTCGGGGCACGTTCGCCAGGTGCAGTCCACTGTTTCGACTGTTCCTTGTTCGCTGCTGTGCATGGATCCACTGGTAAGTGGATCCATGTTCGACGTCCACGTAACGACGCAGATACTCATACGGATTGTGCTTAAACAGCGTCAAACACTGCTCTTAAATGGTTTCACGGTTGCGTTCATTGTCTGGAGTGAGCAAACGCGGCACCCATCGCGCCGACAGCTTTCTCATACCCAATATTTCATGCTGGATATACCCACGCGGTCTTTTGAGATACCTGATTTTGTCACGTTATCCTTGTCGGGGCACCTGGGCATGGCTCATCAAAAACCGAAGTGCGACCACTTTGAAACTCGTTAAACCAATTTTTGACGGTCGCCATCGAAGGAAAAGAGTCACCGTACACAGCGTCCAAGTACTCTTTAATTTCGCTGCGCGATTTTCCATCCAAAAACCAGAATCGAATCACCGACCTATATTGCTCTTTTTCGTTTTTCTAAAATCCGCGGACACGCCTTCTTCCACACGCGGTCAAAACAAAGCTACGAGTCCGATTCGGCTGAAATTTTGACAGTAGTTGTTTGTAAAAATGTACTACACGATAGTAAATTTATCTTGCGATAGTGGCGCTATCGGGCGGTGAGGCTAAGTACATATCGGATCACCCTCCTAAGATGTATGGCATAGTGAACTATGAGGCTTTGTTTAACTTAGGAATAGTATACCTCTTGTACTATAATAACCCTGCATCCTGTTTACGCTTAGCACCAAAGATTAATGAATGAAACTAATTTTGATATGGGTTCAATTGATTTTTCAAAATTAATAGACTAAAATGGGAGTACTCTATAAATATAAAGTAAAATAGTGTTAGCTGCACCATTTATAAACTCAAGAACAGCTAGGGGAATTTTTATGATTATCTTTCTTTTCGATTTGTCATATCTCGGGGAAGGACATAGGATACTTTCATCATCATCATGCATCACCATTCGGGTGATACCATGGGGCACAGCTAGTTATATTATATTTTATTTTCTATTTACCTCCAAAAGTCAAAGTCTTAAGTCAAAATCATTTATTAAATTTAGGCATCAAAGAAGCACTTATGAATGTCAAGTTTTCATTTTAATGTACTTTAAGATTACCGCCGCATTCCAAAATATATAGAGCCTACTGAGAAGAAGCGGCAAGAAACTCGGGGCCATTCATTTTATATAGATGTTTACAATGTTTCTACTTAGCTATTACAAATATTACACTTTACTTTCTTGTAATTGTCAGCAGTTCAAATGTTTTTAAGCTAAATTTACTAATAAAAATTATGAATCTAATTGATATTATTCTAGTACCAAGAGAGCATAAGCAGCACATTTCCTTAGATTGGTTTCTATCCATTTAGCTATTGATTGATTTAAACTAGGTCTGGACTAATGTTATAGTACAAGTAAAAGTAATGATTACACCTAGAAGGTGGTCATAGTGCTCAATAGTGATAACTGTTGGTTTCAGGATGGTGATGTTTGTAACGTAGATGTGACAGTCTACCATCGCGGGTTCCATGGTGATCTGAACGAGACATTCTTTGTGGGCAATGTTCCTGAGTCCACACGCAAGCTTGTACAGGTAAACCCACAAGAGAGATACTTTCTCTTAACATTATGTAATGATTTCTCAACATTATGTATATTTAATATTACACTCTGATAGAGTGGACCACATGTGAATGATACATAGTATGTCGAAAGGAACCTATTTAGGCATGAGATGGCTTAAGATGATTTCTTTTTCTGTAGTAATACCAACAGCAATCACTTTTTTTTATTGAAGATGATCTGTGTAAAAATATATAGCAGTTTGGCGACAAGTACATTATGACATTGAAATTTATAGAGAGAAAAATTCACATCCTCGGACGGGATTCGAACCCGCATCTTCTGACTCTCCGTGTCAGACGCCATTGACCAACTAGGCCACCACTTCGGATCCGAGCATCTAATTTTTTATTTTATTTTTTAAATTTTTGAGTTCGCTAAAGCAGGCGTTAGTGCTTCAAAAAAGTAATACTATAAAAAAAAGTACATTATGAGTATAAAGTAATATTCAATTATTTGATCACAAGGATAATTAACATAAAATATATATAGGAACAACCGTTTTCCAGGGATGAAAAGTAACATCTATGTGTTTAGGTAACTAAAGTTTACTTTCCAAGTATGAAAAATATATTTTATATTTATTTCAGGTAACACATGAATGTTTAATGAAAGCCATTGATATTGTTAAGCCCGGAGAAAAGTATCGAGAGATTGGCAATGTGATTCAGAAACATGCTCAGGCAAATGGATTTAGTGTGGTGCGTTCATATTGTGGACACGGGATACATAGGCTGTTTCACACTGCTCCTAATGTGCCACATTATGCCAGTAAGTATGCACTTTTGATGTACGTTAATAGTTGATTATATTGATAAACATAGTTATTACAACCTGTACGAGTTAGCCAATAGCATGATGAATTTTTTTCATGCCCATCTCTATTGTAGTGTAAGATTTATCAAATGATGTTACTCAAGAATATTTTATACCATAAAATGACAAAATAAATAATTAGCTTAACCTCATGTTGCATTTCCTAGAATTGTAATGTCAAAGTCAAAGTCAAAGTCAAAATCATTTATTCAATTTAGGCATCAAAGAAGCACTTATGAACGTCAATTTTTCATTATAATGTACTTCAAAGCCTACCGCCGCGTTCCAAAATACATAGAGCCAACCGAGAAGAAGCGGCAAGAAACTCGGAGCCATTCTTTTTATATAGATGTTTTTACAATGTTTTTACTTAGGTACTACAAATATTAGCTCCAGTGTGTTGCCTTACAAAAGAGAACATAATAATGGTATCAGTAGGGCAAGACACGCTACACTTTGACATCTTAGTACACGAGTAGATAGATCCTGGAGTGATCAGTCCCAAGCTGTTTTATCCTCCAAGTAATCCGAAATTTTGTAATAACCTTTTTGACAGAGTTTAGTTTTAAAAGTAATTTTAAACTTATTAATAGGCAAATCTCGGATAACATTGGGAACTTTATTATAGAATCGTATACATTGTCCCATAAAAGAATGACTTATTCTGTGGAGACGCGTTACATGTACGGATAGCTTGTGCTTATTTCGCATGTTGATGGAATGAGCATCACTCCTTTTATCAAAACTTATAATGTTTTTCTTTACATACATTAGATTTTCATAGATAAACTGAGAGACAACAGTTAGAATGTTTATGTCTTTAAATTTCTGTCTAAGGGAAACTCTAGGAGCCAAACTGTAGATCGCTCGTATAGCCCTTTTTTGCAGTATAAAAATAGAGTTAATGTCTGAGAACTATTGTATTATTGCCACAAATATGGTGATTGGTGAGTCTACGGGTTAACTGAGCTTGCATTCAGAAGTTATGACCCAAAATGATGAGATAGATTTGTAATTATTCTACAAAGTTTTGATACTAGTAAACTGGTGACTATTTAAATACTACTCAAATTATGCCCCCACTGTACATTCCATCTTATATGTCACAAAGGCGAGCTATAAAATATATTAATGTAACTTTTATAATATTTTTTTGGTTTACCTGTAATCAGTCATCATATTCAACAGCCAGAAGACATCCACTGCTATATGAAAGGTATTTGCCCATTTCATTACTTCCATAAACAGTGCCATCACTTGTTAACTCGAAAAATTATGCCGTCGGAGTTTGCCTGCATGTATTAGACTGCTCCGTTAGCTCAGTTGGCAGTGACCCTGCCCAGGGTAAAAATTTATGTGATGAGCAGAAATGTTTGCCGTCTTTGTTTCTTGGATGTTCTGATGTTTTTGAAGTCAACACTTCTGTAGCCGCGTTTAGCACTTTTTGGGTGAACTAAAATCATGGAACTCGCATCATCGTCACCGAACGCTTTCCATGAGCTTCCATATGTACCTATACTGTGTATATATGTGTACTTTTGTCGGTAGTCCCCAAAGGCTGCCCCACTTTTTTTATGGCGTGTCTCCCGACAGTGGATCTAACGTTATCCGCTATTTCGCATCGTAGTGCGAAATAGCGGATAACGTAGGATCCACTGTCGGATCGGTCAGGCAATCGGTCAGCGGTCCGGGCAGGGAAACCGGTCAGCGATGCGGGCAGGGCAAACAGCGGAGTTTTGTTATTTGATTGTGTGAATTAGTTCTTTTCAATCGTTAGTCATCATTTCTGAAATATTTGTGTGCACTCCGTTGGGTTACGAGCATCAAACTGGCCTATCCGTGACTCGTCCGTTGTGCTGCCTGCCCGCGTCCGTTGTCCGCCGTCCGCGTCCCGCCTGCCTTGCCCGTAGTCCGCCGCCCGCGGCCCGCCTGCCTGTACGCGTGCTTGCGTACGGTCAGAACGCATGTCTATACAAAATGTATAGAGACCGACAAAGTTCATATATAGTGCGGGCTGCGTTCTGTTTGACCTGACCGCAGACCTCAGACCGCATCCAATGTGGCAAACCCTTAAATAAACAAATTGCTAAAATTGAGAAACGTATTTGGAAACCATATAAGTACTTGAAATGGTATAATATTATTTCAGAGAACAAAGCGGTAGGAATGATGAAGCCTGGTCATTGCTTCACCATCGAGCCGATGATCAACGAAGGTGGGTGGCGTGATGAGCAGTGGCCGGATCACTGGACTGCGGTTACTGCTGATGGCTCTAGATCTGCTCAGGTAATACCATGAATCTACCGTAATAATCCATAAACACACGATCATAAGAATTAAATGCACGCAGTGAGGCTTGACTTTGCGATCTTAACCATCTACAAGTTAAGCAATGCTTGCTGCGGTCATGAGTTGGATGGGTTTGTGCTAGGCATTATACAACAGTGCGCTTCCGTGCGTTGGAGGACACGATAAGCCGTCGGTCTCGGTTGTTTGTCTTAGGACAACGGACATTAGGCTACGTTGAAGGCCTTCAGGCGGCCGGAAGACTTCAAAATGGGATACTACCTATCCATCAAGCCGCACTGGAGGATTATGGCCCAACTCCGCTCTCTTGAGTTCCAGCAGTGGGAACATATGGCCTAATTATCTACACGATCATAGAAAAACAGTAGCAAATATTCCCATTTGTAGGATTGAGATAAAATTCTTTGCATTTTATCAATTACATTTTCAGCATGGTAGTACTTTCTAGTACCTAGCCTGGTATACTTCTAGTACCGGGAAAATACCTAGCTTGGCGGCTGACAGAGTGTTCAAGGAGGTGCCACTTTAGATATTATAATATGCTACCACTACCGTGTCGTTCATTGGAAATATAAATATGTGACTTTTCTTATTTGAAAAACAAGGGAGGCAGTGGTCAAATGCTAGTATATCAATTGATATAAGTATTATAATATGTATAGGTTGGTGCGAGTATGTACAAATTTGCTTTATTTATATAATGGTGGTGCCACATCAACGTTCAACGTTAATGCCCATTACCGCTATAAACAATGTGCTAACCATTCCGATAATTATAGCGTAAATAACGTGGCCACACTTGAAAGCTCATGCACATCAACGCTCAATGTCAATGCCCATCATCGCCATAAACAACGCGCTAATTATTTCGATAATTATAGCGATAAGTCGTGTAGACCTACGGATCATCGCGATAATCACGGTGCTTCTCGTTGGTGTAGCCCACAGACCATATAACCACTTGAGTGCGTGTAGTTCAATTTCATCTAAGAACACAAGTCACCACTGCGGGTCGGGGGGCTACGTACAAAAAAGGATTTTGATTGGCCGGCTCAAAATGTAGCTCTACTCATAGTACCTAAATAGTGTTGTGGTACAGCATTATGTAATCACCTTATTTGTCAATAAAGTTCATTACAAATTATCGTTTACCTTAACTGTACAAAGACCTGAAATATGTATGTAAGTATTAAGCAAACAAGGTTATGTAAACAAAACTTTAATTAATGAAATTATCTTAATAATTCATTTGATGTTTAACGGTGAAACAGAACACATTGATCTGAGTATGTTTATTTTGCGTTTTAAAAATAGCTATCACTGTCTGTTTATTGTATTCTTATTGATTATTCAGTATGTAAGTACTTAATTACTTACCGCTATAAAATAATTATATATTTTTCACCATAGTAAAACAACAACGTTATAATTTTAAAATACTTTTAATTGTAGAAATTATCCAAAGCCTTTATACAAAATGTGATTAAATAATTATTGTAAACAAACAATTAGATTATATTTATATACTTTTTGGGCACTGTATATTATACAGTCATTAGGATACAAGGATACAACACCTCATTCTATACAATACTGGATTTGTACGACCGTAAAATTTGTCAATGTATGGACGACACCTACAAATTATATATATTTTTGACTGACTAACACTTTTTACTTTTAGAAGCCGGTTCCATGTTATTGTTAAAAAAACTATGTGTGTATGTCTAAATCATATAAAGAAGATGCCAGCTGATCAGAGAAGAAGTAGTATAATCATCCAATTAGTCAAACTAAATAGTCACAGAGGCACACACAGAGTAGGTGCTAGGTATAATGTATAATATTTAAAAAAATTAAGTGTATTATATTTTAAGACCATTTTTAATTATATTTCACATTACACTCGGGTTATTTCGCGTGTATATTTACATTATTATTATTAGATAAGATATTATATAAATGTTACTACATAATTGATGATAACGTGAAAGAACATCTAAATATATATAAAACACCGAATATTTATTTATATTTTTATGCACTCTTAAAATAATAAATGATTGTATAGAATAATTATTTTCCTCACAGTCGATATATACAATCGATAAGTTACCCGTTAATATGGGAGTACCGTACTAATTTACACGTGCCAGTGGGTAAAAGAGACGGCGTTATCTACAACTGCAAAGAACAGTACGGGATGGCGCGTTCCCATATTTTTTTTATTTTTGAGTCTCTGTTTAATTACTTCATTTGTTTATTTTGTTTTCTTCCAATAATTAATAAACTAAAATTATATGTGAAATGTATGATGTAAATGTACTATGGCCTCTGTAGTCGGACCGCGCCGCGCCGAACGCCGCTATACGGTCGATGCATGGGCGGCGTTTTTGTTGTAAATTTATGTGGTTATTGTGTCAGAGAATGTTTTTACACTGCTCACACACTAACCCTTTGTGTACCAGAGGCGTAAATATACGTGAATTTCATTCATAAATATTTTGTTTTAATTATCACGATATAGTAAGGGTTAAACGGTTAATGTTTTGTTACAGTTCGAACAAACACTCCTAGTGACGGAGACTGGATGCGATATCCTCACGCAACGGTCAACCGGCCGACCCTGGTTCATGGACCAACTTGAAACACTCAATGGATCATCCTAGTTAATCCATGTACTAACGCTGAGGTGACACACAATTATATCACAAACTTTACAGATGTTTTTGACTGAATTAAGACAGGCTCGGACAACAGTCCTTTAAATGCAATGCTGCTAAAGACTTGTATTATCTTTAAATTCCTAAGGACACACCAGTGATAACTATCTGTTCTGATTAATTATTACCTTCTTTCTTAATATTACCATAGAATTCCAAAGTAATGTCATTTGGTACCAAACGAAACCAGAAATCAGACTAATATTATTAACGCGGAAGCTTGTGAGTATGGATTGTTTTTTGTTATTTTTTCACGCTCAAACTGCTGGGCGAATTTTGATGAAATTTGGTATAGAGGTATATGAGGTGCTGTATTAACGCATAGGATACTTTTCATTATCATCATCATCATCATCCATCACGCGGGTGAATGGCTTAATATTCTTGGGAACAGCATAGACAAAATAACGAGATCTCCCCCTACGTCAACATCGTAATGATGACTTATGTTCTATCAAAGATGTGTCAGTTTTTGATAGCTCAGTCAATAGTGTACTTTACTTTAAAGAGTACATTATTATATAGTTATTAGTTCTTGAAAAGATCCTTAAAGTTCATAATATATAATCTGTTTCCAAGCAGTGACTGTTCGTATAGCCTGACCTGGCGACCATGGCCAGGTAGCTGGTAGCTATTTCCAAGAATGGAGTAGAACATGACTCTACTATTGTCTGTACAGCTCTTAGACCTAGACCCTCCGTTTCGGACGAAGTCATTTGTATACTTGGTAGGCGGGCTATTTTCCGCACCCATGCCGTCTCAATGCGGCACTTTGTGTGTGATCTCGGGTGGTGCGCGTTAGTTCAGCCACCCGATGTCGTCAAAGAAGGCCAACAGCTGGCTGATGCCGGTGCAGGCCTCATGGGCGGTCCTCGGTGATCCGAGATACTCTGCCCGTTGTGACGCCACGCTCCTGCACTTCAGGATGACGTACGCGGCCGTTTCATCTACCTGCATGTACCCTCAGCACAGGGGGCTGTCTGTATCGCCTAACATAAACAGGTGTTTGTTTAATGAGAAATTTCCCGTGACAATACCGACCATACGTCGTAATTTGTCACTTTTCAAGATTTCGGAGTTTTCTAGAGTTTCTCGGGTTGAGATTCGGGAAAGCCTCAATCGACTGCCCATAATCTGTGGTACTTGCCCATTAGTCTCGATGCTTACTTTTGGTTATGTCACGTATCCATGAACGTATTATACGATAGAGGGATCATTGGTTTCGGTCCATTTGGACACAAAGTGGAGCGTCTTCTTGCCTCTCGTCGGCCGCATCATTGCCTCTGAACCTGCTGAGTCCTTTTATCCATTGGAGGGTAACATGATTGTTTTTACTTACTTGCTCCAGTAGACTGTATAACTGTTTGATTTGCCCTGACGAGTAATCGTACCGTTGTAGGGCTCTTAATACTGCAGCTTAATAATTCACGGCTCCTGGATTAGAGCTATGGTCTCGTTTGTTTTTCCCCAGCACTTGCTTTACTTTGCTGTGCTGGAGATTGTTTTAGATGACTGCAGATTGTGGAGGTCTGTCACCATCATCCAGGTTACCCTCTTCCGACGAGTCTGTCGCCAACACCCTAGGCACTTTCCAGAACTTACTCTTTAGCGAGTCATCCACGATCCGTCTCTTCATCACCCGTGAGATTGACGGTATAGGGGAGGACTGCGGAGGCACAGCCGCGGCCTCGTTTTTCGAGCTCTCAAGGGCAGGGTCATACTTGCCTGGGTATCTGCGATTGGTACCCTGTTTCGGATCAACCATCATTGCTGATGGCATATCCTCCGGTAGCTGATCTTGTAGAGCCATTGGCAGCGTAGAACTTCACGTTCCCCAGGTTGTGTTAGACGTCATTCTCTTTCCAGTAGCATCGGCACTATGTTCTCTGGAATACCTATAGTTAGGTACAATGTGTTACCTGTTTGGTTGCTGTGCGTGTAGATCGAACAAGAGTTAATTTGGGCCTATCTGTTCTGCTTATTGAGCACTAGACCTGTGTCCGCTCCTTTTGCAGTCTTATGACTACTGGTATGAAGAGAGCCGCCCTTATTATCCTCTTCAGTCAGTTCTTTTTGTCACTGCACAGTGACCTACATTCCGATGATCTCTGCTGCAGGGGCAATAATACTTTTGACCCACCGCAGTGAAGCGCCATCCTCGCACCGCAGCTTCAGGGCACCATCAGCGATGATGGGTTTTCCTCTATTGGGGTCCCTGGCACCTTCCAGGATACACTCCTCCAAGTACTCCTCGAAGTACAGTGAAGGGGGTACTCCCTTAACTGCATTGGCTTGCTCGACAGTGAGTTGTTTGTGGTCGTTTTCTGTTACCGCTGTACATAGATCGTTCTACACGATGTTTGCATGACCAGGCACGACGTGAGCTGTCAAGTTTCGCCTTTTTGTGGTCACCCCTCGGCGAAACTGTATCGTCCATCCGCGATCTTTTGCTCGGTTCCGTTCGGGCTGGTGCCTGTTCGGACTTTGCAACGGCTGCTCTTTGCTGGTTTTTGCGGTTGGCGTGTTATTTTGTAAAGCCCGAATCTTTATTGTCAGTTTCAGTAGTCGCTTATGAAAGGCCCACTATCCGCTTGCCATCTGGTTTGGGATTAGACCAATGTTTAGCGGCGCTGAATCCGAGGTCTCTAGCCTTTTGCTTTTTTCCATCCGAGCACACTGTCGTCTTTGAGTCACCGGCTTTACGCCTTTGTTCCTCGGAACTAGACATGCTGAGTCTCCGGATGTTGGCCTTTGACCTACCAGCTGCGCTTCGGGTTTACGGTCTCCAGCTTTTGGCTTTTGTCCTTCTGGATTCGCTTTTTGTTTTGTTTAAACCCAGAAGCTTGTAGGCTTGGAGTAGTGAAAAGATCTCCGGTTGCCTTTTGTCCTCTACACCCTTTATTTTTAACTTTCGTCCAGTTAGCAGAACTTGTCTCCGAGGAGGCGAACGCCTCCACGAGATCCCGTTCTGCTTCCCCTTGTCCCTTTGAGGGATTTGAGTCTGGTTGGTTTATAAAATTCACCTTCATGGTTCCCCACCGTCCTCGGAGCCCCTGGGGTAACAGTTACGTTAACACTAGGTCTACCAGTCCGGTAGCGGTCATGTTATCCACGAGCCTAAACGGTGCAAAGAAGACTACACCAACCAGACGCAGTATTCCGTGCTCCGCAGGCTGCAGATCCCATTGTCCGACACATCTCGCCTGCTGAATTGCCTAGCGTGGCTAAGTCTAGGCCCCCCTTTCAGGTTGAACTTCACGCCAAAGAGGAGTGTTGCGTTTCTGCGCTCAGCCTCCAGGATCGTTGCATCCACCCAGATGGGTTTCCACGTGCATCACGGGTCGTAATAAATTTAGCGAGGAGATAAATTATATGATGGGGAAGAACATAGGGTACTTTTCATCATCATCCATCAACAAGCAAGTGAAACCGTGTGGCGCAGCCAGTTACATTATAATTGTTTAACACCTCGTGTCTTATTTAGAGAGATGATGTGCATCTAGCCTTAATTTTAGTGTTGTAAAAATTATTACAATCTCGCTGAAATTTTTGACTCAACTGAAGTATGACTGCCACAGATTAGATAGCCACAGTTACTATGACAAGTACGAAGTCGCCATAAGAACTGAAATTGTCGCCTCAACAATGTATAAT
Organism: Selenia dentaria; assembly: GCA_917880725.1. Taxonomy (NCBI): domain Eukaryota; kingdom Metazoa; phylum Arthropoda; class Insecta; order Lepidoptera; family Geometridae; genus Selenia; species Selenia dentaria. The sequence goes on along the minus strand of OU862888.1, from coordinate 29,309,299 downwards.
AACATAGGTTTGGCTGACGTTGTTTAATAGATAGATAATAGTTAGATCGTAATATAGATATACTCGGGTTAGTTTTAGAATGCTCTTTCAAAAGGTCTAAAGCAAGGCACACGGTTTTTATTACTAAAGGGGAGTAATAAACTATACATTGCAATAAAATAGCTTCTAATGGTATATAGTGTGTTCCATAATCCTGACTTGAAATGTAATATAGATATTTATTTCAGTGTGTAAATTTATTTCTCCCCTTACAAATATCTAATATATAGATATAAGTTTGCATATATAGAGCATTATTTTTGTATATTATAAACATGTAGCGCGAAAATAACCTGGCATCACAAGGCAGTGAAATTGTGTGCAATATAATTTAATTATACAAATAGTCTGAGAATATTTATACCGTAAATAGAACGGAATTTGCCTTGTAATGAGGCGTAAAAATAGGCCTAGATAAAAAGAAATACTCTGGCTCAGGCAAAAATTATAATCTGCCTAGCCGACAGTTTTCATTGTCATTGGTACAACAATGTCAAACAAAGGCTGCACTTGATATCTGCCTAGACAAAGTCTGCACTTAATATCCGCCTGGATAAAGGCTGCACTTGATAATTGCCTAGAGACCAATGCTGCTCTTTATATCTGCCTAGACATAGGCTGCATTTGATTTCTGCCTATACAACGGCTGCACTCGATTTCTGCCTATACAAAGGCTGTATCTGTCTAGACAAAGGCTGCACTTGATTTTTGCCTACACAAAGGCTGCACTTGATATCTACCTAGACAAAAGCTGCACTTGATATCTGCCTAGACAAAGGCTGCACTTGTGATCTGCCAAGGTTAGGCAGATACTTAAAATTTGTCTAGGGTCAGGCAGGAGCTTTTAAGATTTAGCCCAAGGCGTGTCATCTCAGCGAACATGTGTGTGAATAGATTACTCAATTGTATACTTTTAATACTTTTTGGGACTGTTCGGTGTAAATGTTTTGTGCTTTTAAATCAAAAGCCCTGTATAAATTTGTTTTTGTTGTTGAATGAATATGTATCGTGTGCAGTCGCAATATGAACTATAATATTTTAATATCTCCCACTGACTATGTCGGATACAATATAAAATATCGTTACTATTCGAATTTGACAATTATATTCAAGTTAGGAATTGAAAAGTAGAATACTGTTGTAGAAAGAGAGTTACTGTTGTGAATAAAAATATATTACCTATAGGTAACTTTACTTTATGAGTAAAAGAGACAATATAATTTTTTAACAATTTAGTGTAACTCCGATTGCCCTTTTTATATTATTTATTCTGAAATGTTAATGATTTTTAATGTGATTTATTCAGGAGATGAGCAGGCAGTTCGCCTTATAGTAAGTGACTCGCCTGCCTGTCTGTTTAGCAAAACAAACAATTCAGAGCTTTAATAACTTCATAGTTTTGGCACACTGGTTGGTCACTGTCAGAGCTTACCAATATAAGTTTGCGAAGACTCTTAGTTATCTTTCTAATTTGACATTTATTTATATGACAATGTTTTACAGTGACTGTACTCTAGTAAAGTAATGTAGGGGCTCTATTTTTGTACGTATCGCTCGCATCATTTCAACTTTTCACAAGATATATATTTGGAATGATCATGGTTTCCGTAACTTTGAATTATTTGAATACTGGGTTACCATTACAAAATATGTTGTTTTTTTGGTCCAGACACTACTGCCGTGATATTCTCTAATGATTCGTCGTTGTGCTCGTCGACGAGCTTACCGATATCAAATACTTAATGAGATATCGCCCTTGTACTTAAGGTTGTTTTTCCGTCTCTTGTCATCTCGTCATTTGTTTCGCGGATGTTGTCAAAGATGCAACGATGTTTGGTCTTAGAGAATCGCACGGCTGGAATTGACAGCGCATATGCCATGCGAAAACAACTATAAGCGAGATACATTTATACAAACTCTAAAATGAAACTTGATAGACTCAGTTCGAATGTTAAGAGACTGTCGAATAACACATTGTTACGAGCAATGTAAATAATAGGGCTCCGATGTTTTTACAGAAGTCAAACTAAAGCAACAAATTAGTAATATATTAGTTAGAAATACCTTGTCATCATGTTTATTTTATTCTAATTAAGAAATGTTATAGATGTACCTACGGTAACAAGACGCGTCCTTCCAGGTTCATGTTTGCAAATAGCGTAATTGTACCTTGACAGAGACATCTGTATGTATTTAGTTGTTAGTAGGTATTCTTCAGCATTATCTGTAGACTCTGTAGTAGTAATTCAACCCACGTGATACGTTTATCTCTGCTAAATGCGCAATTAAATAAAGGTATTCTTTCATATAAATAATGACGAGTTCGACAGCTAAAATACCAGGTCTCGTAGTGACACTGCCAGTGGGACCACCATATGATAGGTATAAGTAGGGCTTGTGGCTCCCACTGTCATGCATGTCATCGTGTTTTACGAACATTGCAATTTTTTTCTGCATAATTTTTTACCTTGCATTAACAGTCTTATTTATATATTTTAACAGATTTCAATTGTTTTTTCTTGAAATTGTTTTCCCGATTATGAATTTCTCTGATATTTATTTGAGTGTGGAATCACGAGTCAATAATCAGATTGTTTTCATCAGTTTTTTAATAAAATTCTCTTTTATGATTAAATTTTAATTTAATCATCAATGTTCACGGGGCAAAGTTGGTTGGACTATATAATTAACCAATCACCTAATATCATGTGACGTATATACCTGGTAACTCTTGGCAGTGACATTCACGAGGTTTAATATTTGAAGTTTGGTTTGTAATTGCATTGCGCGTATAGCAATTTTTCTCTAGTTTCTCCTATTCAAACCAAATCACAGTAATTCTAGGATCAAGAATAATCTTACATTGTCTCAGATTGGGGACAGGCAGAAAATTACCTCCTTTCACAAATATATATTAATGAATTGGCAGGACCTGTCATGTTATCGTACAAGAAATATACAGCATCATATTGCATCATACTGCATGTAGCTGTTACATTAAGGTCGTTTCCACGACATTCACTAAATCAAATTAAGGTTAAACATATAAAAGATTATTCTGTCTTCATCATCTTCCAAACAAAGGACAGAAATAGAACGATGATTTAATGTTGTTTAGAGCTAAACGTTTTTAGTGAGACGTGCAAGTGAGCCTAAGTAACCCATTTTAAATCGGGCTGTCCAAATATGTACAGTATTTATAAAATCTGAAGACTTATATTACAATACATAAAATAGATTAAAACGCAATAAGTTAAAGGATTGATATACTTAACACTTTTGTAAATTATTATAGTGATGAGCGAAATAAACAAATTTAAATAAAACATTTTTTATTTGGCATAATAATAAATAACAATACTAAATGCACTAAACAAAACTTAAGCTAATTTCAGTTTGACAATTACGGATACCAATTCTGGCCTGATAATGGAACATTTTGGCAAATTCTAAACTGATGTGATAAAATTATTTAATATTAATAAAAAGTAATTTCATTTCATTACAATATGGCCCTGGTTTTAAGATCTGTAATTGTCTTACTAGTCTACCACTAATGTTATTTACAATAAAAATAGAATAAGTTAGTTATACAAAATAATAATTGTTTCAGTCTTAATTTTGTGTTTATAAAATGTATACAGTCAATTTGGGTAACTTTGAACGTTTTTACAGTATTTGTGATAATACACTGTGATTTATATTTATTACAAGTTTATTTTGATTACTAAATAGTATCCTTTTGAGTTGGTTTATTTTTCTAACACACAAAATTTACGGAAGAAATAACAGAACTATCCACAATTTCCCCAAAACTCTAATTCAAAGTTATCGTGATTTTTGGGTAACATTGAATATATGTTTTATTAGATACATAAATTTTAATCGAATATTTTAAGGTTTGGGTAAGTTCAACTACTTCACCACGGAAAAGGCGGGTAATTTCCAAAAATCTGTTTTACGCAATTACGATATTGAAATAGCGAAAAGTTTCCATGTAATAAATTAATAAATATTTTTCGTCGTATAAACACCGATTCAAAGTTACCCAATATGTACGTACTCTTTGTTTCCTTTCTTAGTCTGTGATTGGTATGTTTTTATCCGATTGCGGCGAAACCCAAAAGGAGTATGTATGTCTTTTCCTATGTCCGCTCGTAACTACTCGAAGGCTCAACCGATTTTAATAAATGATACACCATAAGATTAGTCTTCATTGCGCGGGCAAAATTGCCCGACTTCGGTGAACCTCAAATAGAGGGCTGTTTGTATGTGCTTTATTGTGTGGGCTAATTATTTCTGTAGTCAGGTGTAAACATTTCGTTTGTTTTCTTGTTCTAATTACAGATGGCGAGTGCATTATTTTAAATTTAAAAAAAATTTCGGACTTTGTAAAGTATAAATAGAGGCTATTAATATCAAGATTCTCATTTGATTTTATGATTTGTTCGGATCCAAAACTTTCCATTTTGATATAATAATCGATATTTCTGAAGTCTAGCATCGACGTCATAAATATTATAAGTAATGTCAGTTCTCCTTAAATATAACTTATATATAACTAAAATGCAGTCCATACACCACTATAAGAAGAATAAATAATACTGGCATAGAAATGCTTCGCATTAGGTATCAGGAGATTTACCTATAGTACCAAAGATAGTCAGGAAAACTTAGCGTTATTATGAAGTCATATTGTAGACATTGGTGTCGCATCTGTAAGCATTCTCTTAACTAAAAATCTCTAAATTATGACAGTACTTATTTTGTCTAGACTAAAATCCAAATTAGTATAACACTTCCGAATGACAGCACTAAAATAAGATATGTCTCTACAATCGTGGGCATATTTTAAGACAGTCTATAGTAGATCCAACCGTTTATCCTCTTTTTGACAGCACCAATAGAACGTAACATGACGATGTTACGCAAAAGTTAACTTATAAATGCGAGGTTTTAAAAATATGACAACTGCTTAAATTTGCTCCTTGATCCCGTATAATAATCATCTTTCACAAAATGAGTCCATAAGTGCAGTAGTTTTTTTATAAATTCCATAAAATAACAAACGTTTTTAAAAAATTACGTTCTATGGCTATCAACATAGTGATGTTACGAAGTTACGATTGAGATATCGATATTGTTTATGAACTATTTTTACACGGGTGTTTTCCGTTCTCGGCACATAATATCGGATTTATTTTTATGTAAAACCGTTATATTGATGCGCCTCAGGAAAACATACAGCATTATTTGAAGACGTGTTTATCTCCTGGTGTATATCCAAAAAAGAACAAGGTTATGATGACTATGATGATTACAAGTACAAGTCATACTTGACGAAGCTGTTACCGGTTAAATCTGGGATGGCCAGCGAGCAACACGGAAGGGAGTAGGCATACACAGCGTTTCCCCTCTGTCAAAGTACAAGTCCGCATGGACCATGGAGTTTGATAATATACTGTGGGGTGAGGGCGGGGCTAGATTTGTGAATGGTGCTTTATTTTTTATGTGTTAGTGATTTGGTTGTGTGAGTATGATCGGCAATGGATCGGTACAGGTATGTTTTGTATGTAATAGTGCGGCTTTGCGCTAGTGTGCAACTTCCCCTCCCGCAAGAAATGACAGAAAGATTTGAACAATATTTTTTAGCTAAGGCTACTCCCTTCCGTGTTGCTCGCTGGGGATGGCAGACATTAAAGTCTGCCGTTTGGTACCAGAAAATAGTAAAGTTTGAGCAACCCCAATTCCAATTTAAGCAAACGAAATCTAATCTTTTATTTTTATTTATTTATTAATCAAAATCAGATTCATCGTTGCTGTCACTCGAGCTATTGCCGACATTTATAATTAATTGTTGACTCATATAATCTATCGCCACGTGTTTATCCCAATCTGCCATTATAGTTTCTTGTGTTTTTTGAATTACATTTTGCCAGCTTTCCGCAGTTACTTTCACACATGCATTTTTTAATAAATTTACCATTTTGTTTGCCGTGAATGGGGGTTTTGTGTTATTTCTAGCAGCGTGTCCTTTAACTTGAGCCCATATTAATTCAATGGCATTGTATTGACAATGATAGGGTGGAAGTCTAAGAACCCAATGACCATGTTCTGCAGCTATTTCGTCGATCACATATCGTTTTGGGAAGTGTTTTTTTGTTCGTAATATATTTAGTAATTGTACTTTTAGTAAGGAGTTATCAACATTTTCACCATGTCGTTGAAGCCAGTCAATGATTACTTGTTTTTTGTCGGCCTGGGTCGGCATTTTATCAATTTGGCGTGAGTGATAGGATGCGTTATCCATAATAATAACTGACGGTTCTTCCAATGATTGTACCATTTCCTTAAACCAACTTTCGTAAACCTCAGAATTCATTTCTTCGTGGTACTCAACTGTTTTTTTGGATTTAAAGGCCAACAAAGCATCTGGCATGAATCCTTTCACAGACCCTGCATGGCAAATGATTAGACGTTCTCCTTTTCCCATCGGTACTGAGGTAGTGGAAGCAGCGGTGTCATCAGTCCAGCTCTTAGACACTGTGTGGTTCGCATTCAGCCAAGTTTCGTCAGTGAAAACAACATTTGACCAATCTGTAATTTTTTTGGCTTCGCTCAAAAATTCGCAACGAGCAAAAGCTACGTCGCGACGCTCCATCAATATTTTGGGTTTGTCCGATTTTTTATAAGTAAATCCAATTTCATTCAAGACCTTTACCAATGACGATTTTTGACCTCGGAACAAATCACATTCACGCAAAGAAGCAACAAGTTTTTTAAGTGTTGGAACTTCTTTACGTAAGTAATAGTTATATATATGACGGCGTATAGCGTCTGCGTCAAAGTTGTCAACCGAAGTCACACGACGTGGTTGGCGTTTTTTCTTCGGCGTACGAAGCTTATTCTCCTGCATGCCGCTTGTTCCGTAGGCTTCGGTAGTAATTTTTGTAATCGTAGATGCACTAATACCTAACGCGGCCGCAACGCGCTCTCTCACTTGCGACAATGGTAAAAGCGGGCCGCCATTTTGATACTCTGCTTCAAAGTAATTACGAAGCTTGATCACCATTTCTCTCGTCTGTCCTTTCAGCACTGATCCTTTCGGCATTTTATAGTTCCAATATAAAACTCAGCAAATAATTACTAGCACGGGCGTCTTGTTGCGAGTGACAGTGACAAATACAAAACGGCGGTGGACCATTGAGTTTTACTACCTTGATAAAATACTACTGCTTACCCATAGACAAAAAAATTGGCAGTCATAGGAATTGCCGATAGAAGTGAAAACTTATAACTCAGAATTTGATAGCTTACCTTGGAAACTACACGGGTGTAACCGGACGGCGTGGCCTCGCCATCTGGGCATGGCCATCTAGAAATGCGTCAGCATTTCCCATTGGCTGATGCGTTTCTAGATGGCCATGCCATGACGGCCTGTCCACGCCCTTTCAACATTCCCCATTGGCTGACGTATTTCTAGATGGCCAATAGCCATGGTCATGGCGCCATTCCTAGGACTATTCTCTTTCCGCACAGACTCGATAGAAAAATGAATCGAAATCGTGTCCACTATAATCACTTGGTCACAACACTTTAACTGACAAATTAGATCTGTCAAAAAGAGGATAAACGGTTGGATCTACTATAGTCGTCACGTAACTTGGTGCTCGCTAAACTAACCTAAAATAACCCAAAATTGAATAAAATAATCCTATTTTAGAAGTGTCATTCATTCTAAGTGTTCAATGATTTTGGATTTTATGGTTATCAGAATAAGGACCACCATAATACATCTTTTATTCCGTAGTTTAGTTTTTTGAGCAAGTGAATCACTACCAATCCCACTTATCCCGTCGCAATAACGTTTAAACACGTTTAAAACGTGAATTTGGCTAAATTGTATAACATAGCTATCCCTAGATTGTTTGCTTAGAATTACTGAGTTAACTTGACTGTTAAAAAGTTACAAAAACGTTAGACGTTAGTATGTTGGGTATAATACCTAAGTTTGATAACTAAATGTTACTTCAAGGGACATTGGTATGCTTTTATGTTCCATGGACACATACAAGAAATAAGGATAAATATATCTACTTCTTCAATGGAACATTTCGGTACCTATATTATGTATTTAACATAAAATAGAATTTCATAAGTTACCCATTCCTACGTGGCGACACACGTAGAAAAGGATTCTTTAAAAAAAAAGGTTTTTTTCCATGAGCAATAATTCTCTTTGCGCTTCGAGCGCCTACGTCGCAATTATACGTTGTTACCATATTCGAAGGAATTTGAGTAGGTATGTAAACCATCTATTGGTAGTTTTAACGGGGTTAAATAAGGGTTACGTTTGCTGCATTAGATACGTATATAAGAATTTCAGTTCTATACCCGTATTATTCATTACTCTTACAACACCACTGAATATCCTACTCATCATAATCTTCAAACAACGGTATGTAATCATCACTTCTCGACCGCAACTTGAGTCCAAACTGCGTTACTTGGTTGCCGTCGAACCCTTGAGTTTTGTCTATTGTTTTGACAGTAGAAGCCTTCCAGTTGTCTACAGTGTCTATTGTCTTGCGGGTAACTGCTGCGGGCTTCAGGCTGGTCAATTTTGAAGTTAATATTTGCCTCTGAAAATACAAAATGATTAACACAAGTAAGTACATTTGTTTCCCATTATTAACGGCATATTAAATTGTGTTATCTTCGAAGATAATGTTAGTCAGAATTTCTAATTCACTTGAAGTCTACTACAATTAAATCGGTTTATCATGTTTTCGTGTTATTACTCGTAATTAATGGTAGTTCTTAACGGTTGAGCTATCGATCTTGTCACTCGAAGTTAAATTTTCTTTATTGCTCATTAGTTGTCACTAGTGACAGATTTTCTTCCACACGAATATTATAGAGGATAGATTTATATTTCTGTATGTTTGTAAAAAACAAACACTAAAACATCTGGACCGATTTCAAAAATTCTTTCACAATTATGTAGAGCGCTAAATTATTCTTGAGTAATTATATTCCTACAAAAATTATTTAGCACTCAAATTGTGAAGGAATTTTGTGAATTTTGAAAGAATGTTGTTCGTCCATTCGTCGTCCGTATTGTGTCCTCTACCCATACATACCACTTCCATCGTGTGCCGCGATTTCGAAAAAACAATCTAAATGTCGGCGGGTCGATATGCCTGCTTCCATACAAAAACTTTCATACCCCTTTCACTCTATAGTGTCCGTGAAACCACAGAATTCGACTCAATCTCTATGCTTGAAACACGGTTGTTTATACACTATTACATACCAAGTTGAGCTCTTGGTGAAGAGTTCCACTTGATATCCTTTGGGTTATTCTTTAAAAAAAAAACAAATCATCAAACCACTTATGTAGTAAACCTGTTGACTACGCGACTATACTTGCGCTTATTTGCATTTCAAATGACGAATAGATACATTGTATCACTGCAGTTGATACAACTTGCAATACTTCCTATGACGATGCGATTTACCACTTGTCCAAGATATCATTATCGTTAACATAGCTTCATTTGAATATTATCAACTTACCTGAGCCGGACTGTCCACGTAGCTTGCATATATTCTCAGAACTGGTTCTCCTGTTTTATCATCAAACGTCAGCTTACTCTTCGGAGGTATTTTGGCTTTCACCAACGTAACTTTAGGTACAGAAGTCGTTGGTGGACTAGAGTCTTTCTTGTCGGTCACAGCCAGCAACCTGATCGGCGCACGTTTCATAAAGGTCGCCTTATGATTATTAAAATCTTGATCTTCACTAATACTGGCTTCTACAATCTGTCCAGCGTAAATAGTTCCTTCTTGAGTCATCTTCGGTTCTTTATCTTCAGTTCTTAACAGCGTGTAAGCAATATTGACTGAATCCGCTGGTTTTGAAAATGGGACCCCGTGAAGGGGTTTTAATTCTGTAACAGTCTTGTTATCAGCTCTATCGCTATTCTGGACAAAGTACTGCTGCAAATCTTGATTTATTGGACTTGATGGTGTTGTAGTTGTAGGACTTTCTGTAGCTTGTGTTGTTGTCGGAGTATTGACCATTTGTTCCATAGCTGCTGCCGCTCTTACATCGTTAATGGCTGAATAAAATCCATTAGCTATAACGTCACCAATGCTTTGGCCGACTTGCGCATAGTAAATTGGAGTTGTGCTCTGCGTATTTTGTGTTGATTCTGTATTCTGTTGTTGTTTTGGTTCTGTGTTGGTTTCTATCAGATACTTTATGGTTGTAGTAACGGGTTGTGATTCGGCCGCAATCAATTCTAACGTTATATTGTGAGGTTGTGGAGTAGTGGTTTCTGCGATATTTTCAGTTGTGTTACTGACAATGACACTTTGCGGTATTAGGGTTACCAAGGATCCTTCTTGAGTCTCCCTTTGGAATACATTTTTCGATTCGCTTGAGATGAATGGTTCCGGTTGTTGCTTCAACTCTTCATTTTCTAGTAAGAACAGCTGTTGCGCTTGTTGTGAAGGATTATTTGGTTGTGGGTTTTGTGGAATTTGTTCTCCGGCATATGGCACAAACTCAACTGTTGGGAATCGCTGCAAGAGTTGATGTTGAAGTTTTTGCAAGAATATCGGGTCTGACTGATATAATACGTTAGGTGGTATCATTATGCTGTCTGCTCCAGAATGTATTAGTTCTTGTTGATTTGGGAGTCCATTGAAGCCTTGGAACCCCTGAAAAAAGAGGCATTTAAATTCCGATGGAATCTTCGTCGGACAATCAACAACGGTCCAAAAGTGTTTAAATAGGCAAAAATAATTCGCAGCATTATGTCTGAAATAGACCTTGTACACGTATACTAAGTACGTGTTGATTTAGAGTTACTAAACCTCTAGGAGCATTTGGGAACTTCCTAACTGATAAAGGATCTGGACGAAACTGACGATTTATCATTCTTAGAAACAACTGCTGCATTTATTATTACCTTATGTTAACAAACGCTGTATGTAACAACTAAACATAGAACTAATCTAAAGTTTATGTAATCTTACTAATATTATATTAAATGTGAATGTTTGGATCGAGGTTTGTTTCTCAATCAAACCAGAACGGCAAAACAGATTTGGATTCAATTTGGTGTAAAGATCGAATAATACATAGGATACTTTTCATCACCATGCGGATGAAACCGCGGTGCGTAGCTGAGTATCAAATGTTCTTAGAACTGCTCTAAATCCAGTGACCTTAACACTAATAGCGATATCTTCTAGGCATAACATCTTGTCTAAGAAATTCTTACTTGTACAGAATACTGTTGTGGCACTTGTGAAACTATTGGATTTTGCGGAACACTTATGGCGGACAACCCGTAGTCGGATGCTATCTGCAAAGCTGCTCCATTTCTCAAGAAAGTTTGATAATCTGGCGAAGATTGTATGGGCTGCAATAAAAAAGCTTTGAGTAAACTGCAGGGCTAGACAAAATTCAAACAGTAGCTCTACCATGAGTTGGCAACTTAAATGTTATCTATAGTCGATACTCGATCTCGCCTAACTATCAAGCTTGTGATTGGCGTACTCGCTGTCAATTTTAGTTCTTCAATTGATGGCAAGGTGGCACTGTTCATTTTTTTCGCGGCAGTCGATAGCGAGCATCGATTGGTGTCAATGTTATAAACTCATGCTAGACCTACAGGCGTGTTTCCGCACACGCTTCAGACAAAAATATGTCTACGAACTTACCGCAACGTCACGTGACTTTTCCACAGGTAATGTCAACGCCATACATTTTGAAGTTGTCGTTTGGCGTTAAGAGGATTGCATAGCTAGTACTTTCCATGCTAAAAGCGAAAACTCTTTTCTACCACTTAACATTGTCCGATTTAAGTGATTTTTTTTTCATGGAATCATGACATTTTTTACTATGCTTAACGTTTTGTTTTTTTCAGTATTTCAAAGTACTATAAATTTCCTTTTTTAGAACTTAAACATCTTTTGTCTAGGCCTGCAGATCAGTCACGGCTCGTAAAGTCACGAAATTTATCCAACATCTCATCATATTACTTTCGAACTATGTAAAAAAAACAAAAATAAAATTTGCAAGCTTCTACTGTGTGTAAATAAACTGTTTGTTGGGTTAATTTTAGTTCTTGTATGAATTCTATTTTAATATTGTAACATACTTACGCTTGAATGTGTTTTAGAAAATCCCACAGGCATTTCTACTTTGGCCATTTGGTATACAGGTTCTATATATTTTTCTGTCACTTCGTATGTTGGCTTAGACTGTAAAAAATGGATTATTGATAATAAAATCTGTTTATATTTCATATTAAAAATACATACCTTCAAAATTATGTCATTATAATAAGGTTATTGTTCAAAACACTTTTCAACATCACTGTGTATCTACCAAGACTTTCGGCTCTTGACCACACGCACAGAATGCAAATGGTAGCTGTCAAGAGAGATTATAAAAAGGATAACTCGGTTATTAAATATTTTCAATCTCCGCTATCCTAATTAATTAATAATAAATTATAAGCTAATGACCTAGCTTTGAGCACTATCTCACTAGATAGTCTGTAAGATAGAACTCGTCGAAAGTGCTATCTATCACACTATAGACCAGGAGTAACACACTATAGCCCTCCAGGACGCAGCTGCCGAAACACATCTTAAGTGTTAAGCGACATGTTATAGATCTTTCGGGTGGTACCTAGCCAGGTGGTTACCGGAAAACCCTCATCAAGATCATTATTCTATGGAGTTTCTTATGATGTTCCGAAACCTTCAACATCAGGACAAGCTTGGTACCTAAGACGCGAACCGGCACTGATCGGCAGATCTGCCTGTTGCGGGTTGCGTCTTTACCCTCATACTAGGTGGTAGGTATCTTGTGCAAGAGGCTGTCTTGGTTGGTACCACCACAATGCCAGATATTCTATCGCAAAGCAATAGTGCAAAAGCATTACTGTGTTAGAGTGTGAAGGCCACTGTAGCAAGTAAAATTACTGGGGGAAAGAGACTTAAACCCGATGTCTCGGAGTGACAAACGCAATGAAGTGCCACGAAGAATTATTTAATTATATTGTAAGCTGTGGATAGCACTGCTACTGCCATGGGCAAGCCTAGTTCCTGCTTACTACTAGTGACTTGCCCATTGCGTTACCTGATTTCATAAAAAAAACAGCTTACTATCAAGATTTAAGTAATTGTAGCTGTTAGGTATTATATACATATCTACAGGGGAAAACTTACTTGTTCCGTGGCAGCATTGTTAGCGTGGTTCCTCGTGTCCGAACTGTCAATGACAACGATCGGCCTTTCCGAGAGACTGAGGTTGGGTGCTGGGATGGTATGGATCGCACCTGTTGGTCAGACACAACTAAACTATCTTGTTTTCGTCCACAACATCTTATGGAAGTCACATCTCTTGGATCAGAGATAATTGCTCAAATGAATTAACGTTGCCTATGGGTGTAGTTATACTTCTGCCGCTAATACTACTAAACCATGCCTGTTTTAGATTAAGCAGAAGTTCTTTTCATACCCAACCTCTTGTTTTATTGTAAGCTGACAACGCTTGAAAGTGATGGCGTGACATTCCATAGATGGCATGGACGAAGATTCTATTAGTTTGGGTGCATATGTGCACAGAAAAATATAAGTTTCTAAGCCCTATGAAGTTAGGCTAAACCTCCACCTGCATTTAATAAACTATACAATACTTTACATGCCACTCGGCCTCCGATTTGATGAATTCCATTATAAAGTACCTTCTTCGAGCACATAAACAATGAAATTTGTGTAGCGTAGGTCAAGAGATAAATATATACCTCGATATGGTGCTGTAAGCTTGCCCCTAGTAGCTCTTAGAAATCATTTGAACATCTTTGTATTGTATTGTCGGTTTAAGGTCTTAGCCCACTTACATGACTCCGCTCCCATCCAGCAAAAATAATAAAATTCTAATATGGGCCAAAGTTTTGCTCCCTAGATATTGGTAATACGTTGGCAACTTAAATTAGCCGACAGCTCGCTGTCACGCCTCGCTTACCACGCGTTGCAAGCAAGCGGACTGACCGCGTGCTGACTACTAGCAGTCGCCACGTTGCTTCATTGGAAACTGATCACGAACTGTGTCTCGCGAAAAGTTGGGTGCCTGCTAGCTGCCGGCGCGAGAACTGCTGGGTGCCTACTGGCTGTCGCCGCTTGAACTGCGAGCAGCTGCCTTAGTTTATATAAGGGTTTATATAGTTATATTAGGGAGGTGTTGGAGCAGAGACGTGTAAGTGGGCTAAGACATTTACGTTACTAGAGAAATATATTTGACACTATTCGTATCATAGATTAATTCCCAATTTGTATGGACGTTATGTGATATTTCTGTCCGTATTAAAGAAAACTGGATGGATAGGTTATTGACACGGGCTGTTAAAGTAGTGTAGTGCAAGTGCATTGTGTAAATAAAAGCTGTACCACCATCGTTTTGCACTATCGGCGGGGCTGATGCTGCTCTCACGAACTCGTACTCTGGAGTGACTGGAGTCAAGCCTGGTACTCCTGGCAGGCGTGATGTGGTCTTCCAAGGGGCACCAGCGAAGACGTTGCGAGTGTTCGGCGCGTAGTGTTTTACTGCGTATCTGTAAGACCAAAAGCCCAAGTGCGTTGTGCTAAAAGTAACTTTATATAATCTCATTCGGTAATATTCTAATTATGAAATGAAATACAGACTTTTATTGGCATATTTTATTTACATACTTCTTTAAGAAAATTAAAAAGTTAAATTAAATTAAAGCATTATTCTCCTAACAAAACAATGCTTTAAAACATTTTTTAATTATTAAGGTACAATGTGTCCCGACCAAGGAGGTTTCAATTCAATTTAAGTAGGTACACATTATCTGTGGTGAGCGCGCTGCGCGCGCTGCGCGCGCAACGCGCTGGTTCCGAGCCAATAGACCAATAACAGACTTTTACCACTGATATTGGCAAAATTGTGGTTACAAGCCATACAAACAAGAAGAAGACTTTTTCCATTTTGACGCTATTTCGTACATACGAATTTGAGTAATATTTTGTTGGATAAAACTTTAGTAGCAAAAATGTCATGAGATTAAATAAGATATATAGATTGTATGCAACTGCATAAAATTAGGTATTAAAACACTCGTGTACTCTTATTTTAGAACTGCACTCATGTTTTAATACCCTCTATTATATGACAGTTGCATAAACTACTATTAAAATGCCGTTTCGTGATGCATGTAATGATGTTAATGATGTCAGGTGATAATCACACATCTTAGGATTACTGTCCTACACTGTAGGTATGCAAAGGTACCTATATGTCAGTTATTCCCCGCTGTACTACGCAGCTGCACTGCTCGTAGTCGTGCAGTAAGGACATTTTTATACTACCGGCTGGTAGTGCAGTGGGGAATTTAGCATACATTGCTTAAGGCCTAGAGATTGATGTCTCACTAATTTGAAATAAGTATTCTTTTGAGAAGTCTACTTTCTGCTAACTCTTTTTTTAAATTATACTGCAAGGGACACAAATAACTGATGTCTTGGTAATATTAAGAATGGATGAAATCGAAAATGACTCCCCTACTGAGGGTTCTGTAAAAAATTATCCACGCAATCCAGACTTGCACCTGGCATCTTTTTGATATTTGTTTTTACACCTTGAAGGAATGCTAAAATAGCTCGTCGCTTCTATGCATCTTTCATTTTTACCAGTCAATACATACTTGAATCACGTTAATTTAAATACCAAGTTAGTTACAATATGACTTTTGGGTTGCGACAACAATACGAAAGTTAGATTTTTTATTAATTCTTTGTGTATGGCCTCTGCGACTTGTTTTGAGTGTCGCAACTTTGCCAGTAGGTACATGATAGATTCATAAACTGCAGGAGAAATTAATGTAAACGCAAGTTATGTTTGTAAAAACTGTGCTTTCGGGTGCTTGTCAAGCTTTCTAATAGATGTCGCATAATGACGTTTAGAATCCACTAGAGTTAAGTTTGATGCTTGGACTGATCTCCTCGGTGGCCTAGCGGTTATGGCATCTGACACTGAGTGTCGGAAGACGCGTGCTGGAATCCCATCCGAGGATGTGTAATTTTTCTTTTATACCTAGTTTCTCTGCTAGGTACTGATATCTTGGTTTTCTCTGCAATGTACAAAGTTAATTTCAGCTTATCGTGATGATATATGAATATTTTTGCCGTGTTTATTAGAATCGATTATCGTTAATGGGTACGTGCATTGTAATTGGGATTATCTTACCTATGAGGTGGGTTTCTATAGACCACATAAGGTGCGCGGTGTGAAGCTGCCTGCATAAGCCTATGGTTCCAGGGCCGCTGCTGCAGTGTCACTCCTGGTCTGAAGGCAGTTGGGGATCGGAGACGGTTCATCGTGCTCATCCGGCTGTAGTACGCTGCTTGGCTCAACGTGAAGAAGGTGAAGAGTAACTGGAACTGATAAAGACGGGGTATTATGAACAATACGCGATTTTACACTGTGTACAATGTTTTTTTTTATTATTGATTATTCTGACTGCTTTCTTATAAGGTAGGTAAGTAATATTTTGTGTGTGTAATACCATTATCTGTTATCTTTTTCTAATATCATAATTACGGTTTTGATGCGACTTTCCAGTTTTTTTTTACTTTTGATAAACAAGCATTTGACCACAGTCTCACCTGATGGAAAGTGATGACGCGGTCGACAGTGGTACATGCTTGCCTAAAAGGTTTTCACTTCACTCTGTATTTAAAGACTCCCAGATTCTATATGTCGGGAAATACAGACGCTGGTAGGTTGTTCCATACTTCAGCCGTACGCATTATGAAGCTAGATTTGAAGCTTTTCGTGCGTATTTTTTGGAATGTCGACCATGTACGGATGCCGTGTTCCTGTGCGTCTTTTGTTCGATGAAAGAAATGAGATGAGGGAATAAGATTGTGGAGATCGATCGCTCATTCTCCGAAGTGAATCCTGCTAAACACCGATAAGCTGGCAACTTTGCGTCTATGTTCAAGGCTTTGAAGTCTAGCCTGCACTAAAGCACCGTCACCAATGAGTTGTTTGATGCACAAGGCAGAAATAAAGTTTTATAAAACCTGAGCTGTAGTGGGTAGGGGAAGAACTCTTTGCTCGTTCTACCACTTAATATAGATAGATGTGCTTTATCTACCGCCCAGAGACTTGGAAACTGTCTGGTATACGACTCCCATTGTTGCGTTACTGTTAACACTTTACAGCCACTGCCAGGGACTGCTATCGATTCTGATAGCAGTAATTTTGAGAATTTAGCATTTTTGGCCAAATTATTTGCTTCATTCTCTGACAAGTGACGCCCGTGTTGAAAGACACTATTCACATGATTATTTTTGGAATAGATCCTATGCCATTCAACTGTAAATGAAAAATTCTAATACATGTAAACCGTTGAACCGGTGCTGGGTATGAAACAGACCGACCCACAAACACACTTTCCTATTTTATTATAGTAGATAAGAAGTTAAGAATTATAGATTTTAAATGCACGTTCACTTGCAGTACGTAATAAATAATAAGTTTGATGATTAACAGCAGATGACAAATTATTTTTATATTTTTTTTTTTTTTTTTTTTTATATGAAAGTCTGAACTTAAATGCAAGAACCCTATATTACTCGCGCCTCTATACAGCATGACTGGTTGAACACTTTACATAAACAAGGACATGATAATTCATGGTCACATGAAACGTTTAAAAAAATAAAATTAAAAAAATACCGTTAAACTACAGAGGAAACCTTCATTCTATGAATGTGCTATAACTCGAAAATTATGGACACCGTCCGAACGGGGTTAATGACCCAAAGCGCCGCGCCGCGTTCAAAGGAATCAAGCTGCGTCCGAACGGGGTTAATGACCCAAAGGGCCGCGCCGCCCGCGCCGCCAAAGGATGCCGCGATCGTCGGCCGCCCGCCCGGCCGCGCCGCGCTTTTATTACTACACGCGCGCCGCGAGTGACCATGTTTATTGTTTTGAGTAGACAATTAAAGTTAAATTAGGTAAATATTAGGCACCTATTTTTTTTTCTTAATTAGAACGAGAATCGAGTACTGAGCACTATATATCAATATGTAAAGTGTTCAACCAGTCACCCTGTATAACTCTCTCAAACTGCTACCCCTTACACAAACACGCACACACATAAACTCACCCTGACACACAATTACGCATACTCCCTCACTCTTGCACACACAAACACAAGTGTGTTTATGGCATCATATAGGTAAATAATGTTAGCTTTATAAACCATTATATATTAAGTAGGTATTGAACGTAAGAGGCTCCCACAACCCAGATTCGCCAAAGGTGGGAGTTAGAACACCGATGTATATAAATCAATATATTGGTTAATAAAATAAATTAAAAAATACTGTTTTAAACTATCACGGTTGTTCTCTAAAGTTATATGATTATTAACGGGATATTTACCGTGGTAAGGTTGTGGAATGAGCTCCCAAAGCTCATTCCACAACCTTACCACGGTAAATATCCCGTTAATAATCATATAACTTTAAATAAAAAAATAATAAAAAATAATAAATTCTATACTAATGAAGAATAGGTACACGCGAGCGCAGATGGGCGAGATTCAGAGTACGTAATCTAATTAAATTCATTTTATTCCTAATGGCACATTGAAACATAAAAACTAAAGTAGCAGAAAATTATCACGAATAAAAACTAACTTATTTATAGCACCAGTAGTCAACATTTAGACTTGTAACTGAGTACCCACTCAGTTACAAGTCTACATTCCGTTTAAGTAAGTCGGGGAAAGACTGTTTCCACCAGTACCGGTTTTGCACGAGAAAATTATTCCTGGTAAAGCGCTCACAGATGTTGGTGTGAAATGCCTTTGGTTGTTGGAAATTATATTTTATACATACGATATATTCGTTTGATTATACAAAAGAACCTGTAGATCTTCGCTCTTCAGCACTATTTTTGTGCAATTTAAAATATCCTACATATACTATATATAAGTAGGTACTTATAATGTTTTAGCATTTAAGATGATAAGAGTATTAATTTAATGCTTTTATATTACTTATGTAATCTTATAGAAGTTGACAAGCGTCCATTGTTATGAGAAACATAAGTAGGCATTCTTATCTAATTAAATCATATCTTAATATTAACTAAGTATATTTAAATCAAAATAATGTTACTGGGTTGCTGCATGCTGACCCTTGTTATAGTTTTTATTATGGTTTGTGCTGCTAGGATTCTACAATTACAACTTGAAAAATTTAATACTTACCGACTTCCATTCTATTCAGTTATTGGAGTGTATCTCAAAAACAAGGACCGAATTTGATGAAATTTAAATGGGACCACACGGGAAGCACCAGCTTTCAAACAAAAAAATAATTTTGAGAATCGGTTCACCCTATCGAAAGTTATGAGGTAACAAACATAAAAAAAATACAATCGAATTGAGTACCTCCTCCTTTTTTTGGAAGTCGGTATATAAAAATAAAACGAATCGTAACTTGTAACAATTGTATGAAGATAATGTCATAAAGTCACCTGCCTAGGGTACTGCAGTAAAACGTTCCTTATTACGCACCAATGTACCTAATATTATTTATTTAAGAACCGGCTAGGACACTGCCTCCCTCGCACTCTCGCGGCCGTGTCGCATTTATTTGTACCTATGTACTTAAGTAGTTCTCTATCTGGAAGTTCATCCTGTGACCTTGGTATGCATAGCCAATACATTTCTATACTAAAAGAAATAACTCTTTTCGACCTCATTTTCTACCTTCATTGTCCGATTTCAGTGATTTTTTTCATGTAATCAACACATTGTTTACTATGCCCGTACGTTTTGATTGTTTCAGTATTTCAAAGTACTATAAATTTACTTTTTTAGAACTTGAATATTTAAAAAAAATCAAAACGGGCATAGTAAACAATGTGATGATTACATGAAAAAAAAATCACTGAAAACGGACAATGTTGAGAAGTAGAAAAGAGCTATTTCGTTTAGTATTGACAAGTACTAGCTATGCAATCCCCTTAATGCTGGTTTTCGAAACAGAACTTGAATTTAAACAAGTGCAGTTTGAAAATTTTAATACCGACTTCCATTCTACTACTTTGGTTAAACTCAGTTATTTGAGTGTAACTCAAGAACTACTAAACCGAATTTAAAAGAAAGGGACCACAGGGGAAGCACCTGCTTTCAAATAAAAAAATAATTTTGGAAATCGGTTCACACAGTCCAGAGATATGAGGTAACAAACATAAAAAAAAGTATTTAAGCATATCTACATTGGTTTTATTTACTAATTCATTGTTTAGTTCATGTATCATCATAATATCTTACATAGTGATCTAAGTACTACAAAACCAACTGTTTATATAATATTATGATATGATGTTGATATTATGTGTCTCAGTTGCTAACAAATGTTGATTGATATTGAAAAAAATTACGACTATGTCACATTTGTCAGCGCCAATCGTGAATTTACCAACATTTTTCTTACTGGAGTTGTCAAAGTGACATAGGGCCGCCATTTTCAAAGATTTCAATCAACATTTATTAGCAACTGAGATATACATAATAGCCCTGCTGGTGACCAGTAGCGTGAGCGGGTAGAAAATAATACATTTCACTTTCAGAGCTCGTGAACGTGGCTTATGTTCTCGTAATTATTCTGATCATGCGATAGTAGATGATGCACCAAGAGGTGTCAGTGTCTTTAAGTGACGGGAGTTACCTACATAAAAAATCGCGACGAAAGTGCTTAAAGTTAACTTCCTCGCTATCGAATTCTAACTCGTCCAGGAAGAAGATCCTTATCTATCCTATCTATGGCTTTATCCTCATGGTACCTACTCTACTGTTTAAATATTAAGTAAACTCAAAGTAAAGCAAGGCATTCCATCCCCAGGGATGTAATGTTGTATGAAACTTCAAAGGAATTATGTAGGAAAACTCTTAGTACTGGGCTGCGTTCCAGCAAGTCACAGGACAAGCCAAAATTTGACAAAACAGCTGATCCACGACGTTTCTAGGCCAAGATAAGCATGGGTCAAGATTTGATCACGACCGTTTCACTACACCCTAAAAGAAGAAATTTTGTGGGGCCAATATTTTTCTACCTTTTGATGGGGCCAAATCTTGGTCGGCTGTCAAAAGTAGCAGATTGATGACAGTGAGAAAGTGTTTCGTTGCACTTTCACGATGCATGGACACTGGACAGGTTTATTTATTTGTACTTTACTTGAAGTAACTAAATACATTTGTTTGACCGTTGGACAGTAATTAAAAACAAATCCACAGCTTAATCGATTGTCCGTCACTTTTAAATCACATCTTAAAAGTTCCTTGCAACCAAGTTCCAAGTGGTATAATCCAACATATTCTTCATATTACACATGCTAGAACGAACTTAGCTTATAACTCTCCTCTAATAAGAATATGTCGTACATATAATGAATATAATGATTCTATAAATGATCTTGATATCTTTCAAGACCCTTTAAACACATTTAAAAAAAATAACAAATTTATTACACAACACTAACTAATTGCAATGAAATTGAATTTTCTGTTTCCGACTTTTTTGTGTTAGTTGTAAATATTTAATGTATTAATTTTAGTTAACTTTAATTAAACTTTTTTTATCTCTTATCTCTGTTAAATTGTGAAAGCTGTAAACGCCTGTTAAAGGTGTACATATCAGAACAGTTATATAATTGTAAGTGTTAACTCATAGTTTTTATTTTTGTGTATTGTTGGTGTTTCTACATAAAATAAATAAATTAAAAGCCTTAAATTAGTTTCGTTTTAGAGCCAGCCATTTGAGCGCAAGAGAATAACAAATATCCATTCATCCATAAATACAAACTTTCGCGTTTATAATATTAGTAAGATCAAACGCAACTAAACAATATCCCCATTCCCGTCGCCTGTCGATACCTAAGCTATATCGAGGTCGATTTCAAAGCTTACAAAACAATCGTTAAAATCGATTAAATATTGATTTTATCGACGATCTCAAAAGTAATTTTACAGTTCCATGCTAGGGTTACCGTTATAATCGTAAAAACTTATCGAATTTGTCTACCGATCGCTTAATTTTGTTACTTACTTGCAAGGATTGACAAAAGATCGATATAGCCAGAGAGCCAGAAGTATATGACGAATTCTAGATTCAAATTTATCGATCAGTAAGTTCGGTACTTGCACTGCAGTTTTGTTAAAAAATATAAATAAAACGAGCTACTTATATCTTTTCATCAGTCAGGCTTGACCGCGGGTTTGGTGAAACTCATACTTGGTAATTAATGGGAAAAGTCTTAACAGTTTCAAACTATCATATATCAACATCGTACAATATTGCGATACTTTCTTCTTTCTAAACCGAAGCATTTTATCCAAAGACATAATTAACTTTTCAAGAGTCATTGAACAGTTCAGGAATCCGGCAGAAGTCTGAACCAAGAGCTATTAAACTGCGCGGTGGGTATCTATACCTAAACTTAACTGTCCGAAACTATTGCATGCTAAACGAATAATGAAAAGCGACGCACGCGATCTGAAATTATTTATCGAAAACGAACAATGTTCAGGTATATTAATTAGTTTCCCTAAATTACGTTAAAAATTCAATTATCGGCTTTTGTTATATATTTTTTAGGGTTTTGCGTATGCATAGATATATATTACACATTTTTTAAACATTCACATTATTACCGGATTCGTTTAACCGTGTAAATTTTGTTTGTGTTTTTGATATTTAGGCAAACAAAATTTAAATGGTAACTATCCCATATTGTACCCATATATATTGATTTTTTTGTTTTCTCTCTGTACCTACCTAGTATTTGAAAATGTAATGTCGTATTAAGTACATAACAAGTACAATTTGAAAAATTTAATACCGACTTCCATTCTATTCAGTTATTGGAGTGTAACTCAAAAACTACTGTACCGAATTCGATGGAATTTAAATGGCACCACACACCAGCTTTCAAACAAGAGAAGAATTTTAAGAATCGGTTCTCCCTATCGAAAGTTATGAGGTACCTAATAAACAAAAAAAAACAGTCGAATTGAGTACCTCCTCCTTTTTGGAAGTCGGTAGAAAAATAAGATAAAGTTTTTCAATGGTTTACTTAAGTAATTATACATATTTCTAGCAATTAAGTGCCTGTACCTTCGAACATAATGATCTTGTTCCCTATAGCTCAATGAAACCTTATATAAAAGCTAATTGCCTCACTCAAAGAAAAGCTTAACAGAGTTCGTGTCTAAACGTGAATTTTAAAATTCCCTATACTATATACAGTTCGATAAACCCGCTTGTATTTGAAGTGAGTTAACCAAGAGTTTACATAGAACACGGTAAATAAAGCAGAACATTAACGGTGCTCTTCACTCTGATTGCCAGGTATCCGTTAAAAGATAATTAGGTATGTATGTGTGATATTATGCGGCACGGACCAGTGTTCGGGCGTAAACTTGAGTTAAATGCTGGCTCCTTCAACGTATAATCATCACCTAGGTACTACGTAAGTGATGTAGGTAGGTGCCTCTGGGAACTTTTTGTAGAAGATAAGAAACTCCTAATTTGACTAGACTATGTCAACTTTTTAAATAGACTTACACTCGTATTTATAAACAAGTAATTACTTATTTAATATTATAATATACAAGTTATTACTTATTTAATATTATAATATACAAGTTATT
Organism: Selenia dentaria; assembly: GCA_917880725.1. Lineage (NCBI taxonomy): Eukaryota > Metazoa > Arthropoda > Insecta > Lepidoptera > Geometridae > Selenia > Selenia dentaria. The sequence continues at coordinate 29,285,477 of OU862888.1, read as the reverse complement.
ACTTATTTAATATTAAAACCGACTTTACTCACGTAACTAGCCGACGTTCTCGACCTAGGTTTCGGGCATGCCCGAAACTTAGGTCTAGAACGTCGAGTAGAATAGTCAAGAACCTAGGTCCGTTGAATACATTGGTGTGTTCTAAATGCAAACACCAAAATAGTGATTTTAATTCACTTATAAAGAAAGTGAATTAAAATCACTATTTTGGTAATAGGTATGTGTGATATTATGCGGCACGGACCAGTGTTCGGCGGTAAACTTGAGTTAAATGCTGGCTCCTTTAAAGTATAATCATCACCTAGGTACTACGTAAGTGATGTAGGTAGGTGCCTCTAGGAACTTTTTGTAGAAGATAAGTAACTCCTAATTTGACTAGACTATGACAACTTTTTAAATAGACTTACACTCGTATTTATAAACAAGTAATTACTTATTTAATATTATAATATACAAGTTATTACTTATTTAATAATAAAACTTTACTCACGTAACTAGCCGAAGTTCTCGACCTAGGTTTCGGGCATGCCCGAAACTTAGGTCGAGAACGTCGAGTAGAATAGTCGAGAACCTAGGTCCGTCGAATATATTGGTGTGTTCTAAATTCAAACACCAAAATAGTGATTTTAATTCACTTACTTTATATCGAAACCAACTTTACTCACGTAATTAGCCAACGTTATCGACCACTGGTCGCCGTGATCTTGCAGCGTAAACTCCCTGAGGATGGGCATCGGACTAAATATAACAGTAATTACTTCACGATAGAATACTTTAACATAAAAGTGTATTCCATAGTCGACCAATAAACGTTACTTACTAAAGTAAATGCATGACACAATCCTATCAACATTATATGTATCTTTTTACACTTGATTGTTGTCATGGGATTTAAATTTTTACAGCATAATCGATCCTTCACAATTCACACTTGTGTGCGAATGTCATTTTTATACAACTTCATTTTTGTAATAAGAACGAAAAATTTACGTGTTCTCATTGCTTAAGCAAAGGAAATAGTGATTATTACTCGGCTAAGAATTCTAGCTTTTGATAGTTCTAAGTTCAAGAAAATTCTATTCTATAGAATTAAAATCGTTGCTTAAGTTATTACTTTTCCTTAAGTAATTACTTTTGCTTGTTTATAAATAGGGCTTTGAGTAGTTTAGCTAGTAAGTTTTGACTTTATCTTCTATTTCTACTTAAATTTGATTTATTTAGTACACGAGCGCGGTCAAGGTATACTGATAAGGCATACAATCCAATCAAAACTTTTAGCCGGTTTATGTTTTGATGTTCTATAAAAGTTGAAATTATCTAATTACTTATAAAAAAACGTTTACACCTATACATAAGGGCATTAGAATTCTCTGCGTCGCGAAAGACATGGACGCACATCAACACATCACAGACACCCAAGACCCAAGTACCTACATTACTACTACGGTTGGCCCTTTTTTTCTTTTTTTTGAGGGGGGGAAATGCTGTGCACTTCCCTTCCGCCACGGGGCGTGTGGAGCTCAGACCCACTAAAACCCTCCCGTGAGCAGTCCTCCGTCAAGGTGGGGCGAGACAGGGTCGCGCTGGCAGTCACCATCTCGCCCCAGCGGAACTACGGTTCGACCCTGGAGCAACCGTGACTAATTCCTCAGTTGTTTTATAAGGATCGGTTGTGGTGTAGGTCTTTTATTAATTGTTTACTATAGTGCCCCGACACCGGAAAGTCCAGATTTTCTCGCAGTTCATTCTTCAAAAGAATGTTTCCCGCAAGAAAACTATTAAGAGGATTGCATAGGTAGTACTTTCCATGCTCAAAGAAATAACTCTTTTCTACCACTTAACATTGTCCGACTTCAGTGATTATATTTAATGTAATCATCACATTGTTTACTATGCTCGTACGTTTTGATTTTTTTATTTATTTTAAGTTCTAAAAAAGGAAATTTATAGTACTTTGAAATACTGAAAAAATCATAACGTACGGGCATAGTAAACAATCTGATGATTACATGGAAAAAACAATCAATGAAATCGGACAATGTTAAGAGGTAGAAAAGAGTAATTTCTTTTAGTATGGGAAGTACTAGCTCAAAGTCAAAGTCAAAATCATTTATTCAATTTAGGCATCAAAGACGCACTTATGAACGATCAACTTTTCATTATAATGTACTTTAAAGACTCTACCGCCGCGTTCCAAAATATATAGAACCCACCGAGAAGAAGCGGCAAGAAACTCGGGGCCATTATTTTTATATGGATGTTAACATGTTTCTACTTAGGTACTACAAATATTACATTTTATAGGTGGCAGAGAGACAGCTTGCCAGAAGTGGAGTATTCCAAGCATCTTTATCTTCTATATAATGTCGAACTTTATAGTAAGCTTTTTTTATTAAAACGTTTTTTTACAGTCAACTTGAATTTGCCCTCTGTGAGCTCAGTTATGTGCTTTGGGATTTTATTGTAAAAACGCACACAATTTCCTAGGAATGACTTATTAGTCTTCGCAAGTCTAAAACTAGGTACAGCTATCCTATTTGTATTTCTGGTATTAAAAGTGTGGTGATCACTATTTAACTTATATTTATGTAAATTTTTACGAACATCCATTATATTTTCAAATACATATAAGGAAGGCAACGTTAATATATTGATTTCTTTAAATAAATCTCTCAAAGATTCACGGGGACCCATTTCGTATATAGCTCTAATAGCACGTTTCTGAAGGATAAATATGGTCTCTATATCAGCCGCTGAACCCCATAGCAATATCCCATATGACATTACGCTGTGGAAATATGCAAAATACACTAACCGCGCCGTAGACAATAGCTATACAATCCTCTTACTTGTAAGTATGCCAAAAAGCACAGTGCGTCCTTTAGCCTTCTCTAATGCAGAATTGATATTGCGAGCTACCTTAGCGTTAGAACTGCGAGGATTAAAACGAAAAATACGTTCAATCTTTTGTGATACTTATCCATAATTTTTAACTAAATTATGTAAAAACTGAAAAGCAAATAATATACTACTTACTTATTACAATTTTTTTACATTAAAACGACAACATACAATTAATAATGATGCTAAAATAAATCAGTTAAGTTTGGAATCTTTCACGTCGAAACTACTATAGATGTTTGTTCACATAACTATATAACTTTTTCATGCATTGTATATCATAATCGATCGCGAAGTCTTCTCGTCGAAAATACCTCAGTGCCTCAAGACAAGAGTCTTCGACCAATGTGTGTTACCAGTTACTTATGGCACTGAAACGTGGTCTCTTACTATGGGCCTCATAGATAAGCTCAAAGTCGCACAACGAGCTATGGAGAGGGCTATGCTCGGGGTTTCTCTACGTGATCAAATCAGAAATGAGATCCGTAGAAAAATAAAATAAACTATCATGGTCACAAACATAAGAGGTATTCAAATTATCAACGGGATAATTACCATGTACATTTTCTAAGAGTTTCCGATATTTCGGCACTGTTGCAAGCGCCATGATCACGGATGAACTGAGTGCTTGCAACAGTGCCGAAATATCGGAAACTCTTAGAAAATGTACATGGTAATTATCCCGTTGATAATTTGAATACCTCTTACGACCTGATGAAGGTCGCAGGACGACATTGGATGCAGGCCGCTTCCAACTGGTCCTTTTGGAAAGTCATGGGGGTGGCATATGTTCAGCAGTGGAAGTCCTACGGTTGAGATGATGATGATCATATCATAATGTACCTATTCATACATTGTAGATATTATTATATGCTGCCAATTTCATTGCTCTAAATTGTATTTACTCAAGAGGAGATACTATTATTTCAAAGCAAATATTGTGAAGCAAGATGACACCAGTATCGATGCAGTCCGTCATTAGCTCAATGTGAAACCTCGTATGACCGGTCTATGGGATGGCTAGCTCTCCATACCTGCACTACACAACTAAACCTATAGGTGATAGGTGTGTAATATGATATACCTACTTGTTCTGCTGTTCACGGTTGGCACTTATTGCACTAAGTAAGTCACCAGAAATATAAAAAGCTGTCATGAGAGCCGTGTAACTGTCATATAAAGAAAAAGTACATGCTGACTTTTATTTTCGTGTTTGGGATCAGATTTCACTTCCTCCAAATAAACGTTAAGTAACCTTTGTTTCCGTTTATTATTTTATAGTTCACTTAATATTTAATATTGTATGATTTTTAAAGCACTAACGCCTGCTTAGCGAGACCTAACTTTGCAATTTTAGAGAGATAAACACACATCCTCGTCCCCATACGACATCAACAAAATCAAACTGAGAGTTAAATTAAATCCTCGGGCGGCATGCCTCGGTCATGCCGTCTGACACAGATTGTCGGAAGATGCAGGTCCGATTCCCGTGTTAGGATGTGCAATTTTATTTCTAACAAAGTTCAGCTAATAAATCAAGCTCAATCCCAAGGTCAAGAGTTGAACATAACATATTAGCAATTTGTAAAATATCTATTACATTAATTCGATAAAAGTTTACTAACATTTCCCAAACTACATTTTTTTTTTTTTATTGTCAAAAATTATTAAAAAAAAACAAATTGTACTTAACATTAAAGACTGCGGAAGCCTGAAGGGATAATAATAAGTGAACCAAAGACGAGCTTATTTTTAAAAGATAATAATAAGCTGGTTTTGATATTATATAAATATGTGTCAAACTCACGAGAGTTTTCCGACAAAAACCAAAGTTTAATACAATGGTAGCAATTCACTTGTTCAAAAAAAAAAAACTATACTACCGAACTAAAAATGTATTAGGGTGGTCCTTATTCCGTTAATAATAAAATCCAAAACCATTTACCACTTAGAATCACACTTCTAAAAATAGGATTACTCGTATTCTGTTAAATTTTGGGTTATTTTAGGTTAGTTTAGCGAGCACCAAGTTACGTAAACTAACTAAAATATGCCCATAATTGAAGAGAAATGTCTAATTTTAGTGCTGTCATTCGAAAGTGTTAAACTAATTTGGATTTTAGCCTAAAGAAAATAAGTACTGTCATAATTTAGAGAATTTTAGTTAATTCATCAAAGGTCACACGGCCAGACAAGATAGCAATTTCATTGTTATAATGACATCGACTCTTAAAGGGTTAAGAGAATGCTTACAGAATCGACACCATTTTGTCTACAAGTTTTATAAAGTAAAGTACGTATGTAACACCAACATAAGTTTAGTAGGTACCTTAGTCTTACATACCTATATACAAGACAACACTTCTCACAACAGGCACAACTTACTTAGAACGTAGTTTCTGGTGGAAATAAAAAGTCCCTGAAGTGCAACAGCTGTAAACGGCCTTGCCTATGTCAACATTCATACCCACGGCTACGCATATCCGATTTCTATTTAGCGATAGTTAGAGTCAATTAACCAGTTTTAATTATAGGGTGGAGCTACTCTCTTGTACAGTAAGCGATAAAAGGCAATTACCATTTTAAAAGTTTCAGTTTTCAGTCTTTCGACTAATTAGACATCATATCACATACAATACGTAATACTCGAACAAAAATAATAATAATAATAACGTTGCCCCTTTCGTCACCATTGACGGTGGCTCTTATGAGGGGCCCGTTTAGTAGGTGGCAAGTCACCAGTAAATTGGCAGGTGCCGTAGTCTCGTCCATAGCCCACTAATAAGTACATATCAATAGCCATGCCGTTTTACCCATTTTTGTAATAGATATACCATGTAACCATCCATCCAAAAAGTTTCTGTTTTTATACTACATTGTATTTTTATATCAAACGGGCCTCTAAGTGCTCGCCACAGAACCACTTATGCCTTTTCAAAGGACCGGACGTAATCCGTGAAATAAATGGAATAAGATAATAATAACTTAAAAAATACACTAAAAGCAATAAGGCATTGTTCAGTCTTGGTTTAATTAAATATTATAATTAAACTTTTTTCATTTTAGGCATTAAGAACGCACTTCAACATAAATTGCAAATTAATATAGGTAAGTATTGAAAATTAAAGCGAGAAAAATTTACATACTCGGACGGGATTCGAACCCGCGTCTTCTGACTCTCCGTGTTAGACGCCATTGACAAACTAGGCCACCGAGGTTCGGGTCCGAGCATCGAATTTTTACTCTCTATCTGACTAACCGTTTTACGGGGACGGAGCGACATCTATTGAACAGTTTTGACAGTACTATCCAACCGAAAGAAGCATTATTTAGAAATACCAAGAAATACTTAAACTTTCGTATTGACATCGCAACCCTTGTAATTTTTATAGTATAACTTTTTAAAGCACTAACGTCTGCTTTAGCGATCTCAAACATTGAAAATTATAGAGAGAAAAATTCACATCCTCGGACGGGATTCGAACCCGCGTCTTCTGATTCTCTGTGTCTGACGCCTTTGACCGACTACCCACCGAGGTTCGGGTCCTAGCGTCGAATTTTTACTCTCTATCTGACTAACCGTTTTACGGGGACGGAGCGACATCTATTGAACAGTTTTGACAGTACTATCCAACCGAAAGAAGCATTATTTAGAAATACTATATATATATAATAATATACTTATACTTTGAAAGGTTTACTTATTACTATAAAATGTTGTCTTGTACTGCTCAGTACCTGCATTGATTGAAATATCTGTGGGTCGTGATATACAGCGTGTAACAGAAAGTTGTAGTAATACTAAAAACACACACGCAGAAGCCTGCATACAATTGGGATCTAATTACTGCGTCCCTGGAAGTAAACATTCCGAGTTATGAGTTAACAAAAGTTAATACTCGAGATGCTTCATCCCTGAAAAACTAGGCCAAAGAGTGCAATGACCTCCAAAACGTAGACTAGCTAAACAAGGAGCTAAGGGTTGAGCTGGAGTGCGGCGCGGAGAGAGGGCGCATGCCGGATGGAGGTATAGGTGGCGTGGGGATTGCAGAGAGCATTGGCCTCAACGAACTCCAATAATAGGCATATCTAATAGGGCTGTCCAAAAATATTTCTGACATTTTATATTCTGACTTGCTAATCCAGGGTTGTTTTGGTAATTGAGGGTAAATTGAGACCACTATGTAGGTATAAAATGATTCGAAAACTCGAATAAATTTAAGTTAATATTTGTAGCAAGTTTCATCAACACCTATTCAGCCAGATCAGCGCTGGTAGAGGACAGGGTAGTTAGGCAAAACCCTCTCACGCACCCTCACGTACAAAACACACGTACACCACACTCCAATTTATAAAGTCACCATAAAGTATGATATAGTTACCTATCATGTTAATGCAAGTAAATTAAGTAAGTTATTGAGCTTTAATCTCATCAAAGGTATTTTTTGCTATCTTCCTAATATTCTAAACACACGAATGTTTGGATGGATGTACCTAGATATGTCACACATTCGCACTTGGCGATCTTAACCGATCAACAAGTTAAGCAACACTTGCTGCGGTCAGGACTTGGATGGGTGACCGCTAATGGCATTATTCAACTGAGCGCTTCCGTGTTTCGGAGGGCACGTTAAGCCGGCAGTCCCGGTTGTTTGTCTTAGGACAACAGTCGTTAGGCTGTGTCGAGGGCCTTCCGGAGGCCTGAAAACTTCGACATGGGTTGTATGGTATCCACCAATCCGCACTGGGCCTGTGTGGGGGATTATGGCCCATCTCCTCTCTGAGAGGAAGGCTTGAGTTCACGCCAGAACAGCTAAACGGATTGGGATGAAATTTGGTTGGTAGAAAAATAAGGCACTGGGACAACATATTACTTTTCATTCATCATCCACCCCCACGGACGAAACCGCGAGGCGCAGCTAGTTTACTTACAATGCATTTACACAATCTATATATGGGCATGCTGAATGCTGGTACTGATAGTTATCTGTTAATTAATTTCATGCCGGTTTATTGATTTAAGATTTGAAAAGGCTTTCTTTGCTATATTTTGTGATGGGCATTATAGTTTAACATTTACTCTCTAAGGAAATTATAAACGATAAAAACTTCCTATCGTATCTTATGCTCATATAGCCTAATGAAAAAAAATACCAAAAAATGGAACCGACTTCAATACCAACATGTACAATTTGAAAATGTTAATACCGACTTCCATTCTATTCAGCTATTGGAGTGTATCTTAAAAACTACTGTACCGAATTTGATGAAATTTAAATGGGATCACACGGGAAGCACCAGCTTTCAAACAAAAAAATAATTTTGAGAATCGCTTCACCCAGTCAAAAGTTATGAGGTAACAATCATAAAATAAACATACAGTCGAATTAAGTACTTCCTCCTTTTTTTGGAAGTCGGTAGAAAAGTGTGAAATAACACCGACTGCGACAAGGGTTTCACACTTTTTGGTATTGAAGTCCGTTTCATTTTGGGTAAATTTTTTTTCACCGTTTTCAATTACCCTTGCTACTCGTACTTAGGGAATCGATTGTCATTCACAGTCAATGATATCATCAAGATAGGCGTAACAATTTTCAGTATTTGGAATGTAACTCAAAAATTGCTTGACCGAAATTTATGAAATTCAAATGAGACCATCTCGGAAGTATACTCTACCAAACAAAAAAAAATTAAAAACAGAATTTGAAGAATCTTTCCACAAATGGGGAGAAATCGTATGTTAATCGATTTCTTACATAAAAAAATACATATACACGAACATATACCGCCACCTTTTTTTGAAGTCGGTTAAATAATGACGTCCAGTTGTCTGATTAAAACGCAGCCTCACTTACATAAAAGTAATGTAAACAAGTAAATAGTAAAATAAAAAAACCGATGAAAAGAATCATCATTCATTCCTTTTTATTAATTAGAACTCTATAATTATGCCATGAAATAATTAATTAAGTTTTTTATTTAATTTAATTTTATCTGTGTTAATTGTCATGATATATTATGTAAAATATATTCTTATATAAAATATTGAAAAGGCGAATTTCTTTATTAATACAAAAACTGCAATTTTCACGTTAGTTTTAACTGTACTATGTATATTTTTATTATATGTATTAGTATTTTTTAAGTATTATCAAGTCTAGCACATATAACATATATTAAACAACATTTAGTACCTATAGTAATCAAGACAGTGGAAATTCGTAAGAATTCATAAAGACCAAAAATGAAATGAAAAGTCCAAAAACTGTAAAGTGAACTTCATACTACATACTTGTTAAATGCATCTTGTTTGTTAAATGTATAATTAAATAAATTAACCGTAATACTCAACTCTGTATATTCTACTGTCAAGGTACAAAATCACATGACAATCTTACCTTAATCATTTTAATCACCATCGCCACCAAAATCACTTGAGCTCACTAAAGTTCTATCACTCACGAACGATCACGTGATCATCACTGTCTGAACAATCCAAGATCATAAGTCACTGAACAATGCACAACACGTGTGGTCAGCCGTCAGAGCGATATGAACCCGCTAAATAGGTCATGAACAGTTTTATAGTAGCCCCCACTTTCTTAGCGCGATGTCTTAGCGTGAGTACGTACTGACTGGCCGGTTGGCGCAGTTGAAAGCAACCCTGCCTTCTGAGCCGCTGAACCTAGGTTCGATCTTGGAGCCAAACATTATGTGTGCTTTAACATTTTTGACCCGTGTCTGGGTGTACTCAACATGTATATTAGGTATGTATATAAGCCATCACGCAGGCCCGGATTCAGATGTCGAAATAGGTTGTGGTCACAGCCATCAGAAAATCGGCCAAGTGCGACTTGGAATAATGACGAGTTCATTCATGATCGACATACCTCGTTCATTCTTATACTCCCAGTATGATCTGGCCTTGATTCTCTAAAATGCATTGTTTCACGTGACCAAAGCTGTGGGGTGAACACTAGGTATATATAGTAAATTAATAAATCTGTTAAATGTTATTTTGTCGATGTCAAAATGACTAAAGCCAATATTCATTTCTTTTTATCCAATAAAAGTATTCATGTGCCAAATAGAAGTAGAAGCCGAACAAATAGTATGTGGTTTAGGGTCTTAGCACACTTAAACGTCTCGCCTCCCACCCGGCAAAAATAATATCATTCAAATATGAGCTTTGAATATTGATCTTTAGGTATACTTTAACATTGGCAACAAGCTAGCAAGCTCTATGACAGCGAGCAGTCTGCTAATTTTATGTTGCCAATGAAAGTATTTCTAAAGAGCAACAATTAAGGTTCACATTTGAATAATATTCTTGTTGTCGAGTCGTTTAAGTGTGCTAGGACCTTTAAAGTGTGACATATAATTATGTTAGCTCTTTCATAGTTTTTATTTTATTGTATGGCATCACATTAACCAGGATAACAATGGATTATTCAATTATGTCTGGTTCAGGGACAGTTGAGATTCTACGCCTATCGGCATTTATAGTCTCCCTGTCTCACGCCTCTTTGCAATGGAATTGCCTTCGGACTCTGCTCCTGTACTCGGACTGTTTATACGTAGATAGATAGATAACGCTTTATTGTACATAAAACAAACGTGGATACATTTAATATACAATTATCAATACTGTTGTACAATGTTACGTACATTACGTACATATGTTTAAACGCCTACGTAATTGATAAACATATTGAAATGTAATGTAAATTTCACGTTTTATTTTGAATAAGTGGCCCATGCTTTTTGATTTATGTATATAATTTAATTGTTTCACTTGCATAGTACATAGTACACTCGCAGATATATAGACACCCGCATGAGTCGCAATGAGAAGAGATTCTGTCCATAATAATTATAAGTCGTTCGATAAGGACGCTATAAATAAGTATATAAAATGATTTTTTTCTGTCATTAATGTTCACATTAAACAATGTGTGGAGGAACGCTTAAAAAGCCTAATAATTGGAAACGCGAGGACTACTTCTTCATTAAATAACAATACTGTATGTAGTTATTACGAGTACTTTTCTAAATAGCAGGCTTTTTTTAAAGACACGTAATATCCTGATTAGCACTCGTGCAATTAAATAATATTTGAATGAAATTAATACATAAAATAAGTCTGTTTTGATTAAGATACCCGATTTTGCCAAAAAAGAGTTTTCCTATAATTCCCTTTGGTTATCGTTGGAAAAAAATCGGCAACATTCCCTAAATTTTGCTATTTTTCTTACGTGCTTCGTGGGAAAAAGCATTTTCATTAAATTACGGGCAAATATATTTCAATGAATGTATCATATTCGAATTCCCAATGAAATTTACTAGTGAACTATGGACTCCTTTATCATTAAAATTTAATCATTTGTTTGTAAGAAATAAATATAAAAAGCATTAGCACGTACTCGATTGCATCTTCGCATTACATCGTCCAATATGATAAGCAATTCTCAACCTTATGTAAAGCATCGTAAACTGTTTTAAAATTAGGATTGTATGGACCGCGCCTTAAGGTATTGTTGAAATCTCATTAAATTCATATATTCGTTAGAGTATTCATAATCTCAGCCGTAGGGCGTCCACTTCTGTACATGTGCGTCCCCAATAGGTATATTTCCAAATTGACCGGTAGGAAGCGGCCTGCATCCAACGTCGTCCTGCGATCTTTATGAGTATTTTTTTGTGTTGAAATGGTAAAAGCACGAAGCTGCTATTAAGTAGTAACCTCTTCCTAGAACAGATGCAGTTCCTCACAAGTAACGAACTGAACTGCAGACGTAACCCTGGAGGCATTAAGTTGTTGAATATCATGTGCCCATAAATTCACCGGCAACCATACTTTAAACCAGAACACAGTAGGTAATGCGAACATTACTGTTTCACGGTAGAAAAAGTTTGGTGGCAGTACTATATTTATTTAATTAATATATTACATAACACACAACTAAATACTAACTTAATTAATTTAGATGCGAAGATACCGCTACACTAGAAACGAAACAGAAAATGTCGGTCCCCACGATACAGGGAATCCTAGTGTGGGGACCAAAGTGCAATAATAAAAAAAATAAGTTTGTGTATGAGATATGAAAATGTTATTTAAGTTATAACACATAAGTTTAGTTGCCGAATAAATTTATTATTATTATTATTTATTTCTTTAATTCAAAACAAAATCTCGGATTTCATCCGGTCCTTTACAAAGGCATAAGTGGGGCTCTAGCCAACACTTAGAGGCCTGTTTGGTATAAAAATACAAAGGTGTATAAAAAAACAGAAAAAATGTTGGATGAAGGGTAATATGGTACTTATAACTATTACAAATATGGGTAAAATGGCCAGGCTATTGATATGAACTTATTAGTGATAAGGAAGATAGTGGGCTATGAAAGAGACTACGGCACCTGACAATTTTAGTCTCATATTTAGGCAGGTGGTGACTTGCCATCCACTAAACGGCCACCATGAGTGGTGACAAAAGGGGCAACGTTGGTGTGGATGGCTAAAGAGTGTCGAGAGGTGTGCTGCGGTTTCACTAGAGCGCTACTACCGGCGTTATGCCCTTAACACTTCCACCCTTGGAGCTTTTTGTTACTTGCTCTTGCTTCTCCACTCCCGGACGGCCAATTAAGGCAAGCCGGGGGTCAGGGGTCTCATTTAGCCCCAGGGAGAATCAGGGTCCACGGTGTCGCCACTCACCGACGGCTCGCCATAAGGCCGCCCCTGCGGGTAAAATTTATTATTATTATTATTTACTATTATTATAGTACCCCGGACGAACTCATTCACAAAGAGTTCTACTGCTCTCTGTACAAGTTGTCGGTGGACGACCAAAGTTGCGCTTACGAGACGTGGTTTTCACTCGTACTTACTGTAATAGTTACATTTATAATGCGAAAGTCAATGAGTGAGTCAGTGGATGTATGTTTCTCCGACTTCCAAAAAGGAGGAGGTACTCAATTTGACAGTTTTTTTCTTTATATTTGTTACCTCCCGTGGTGCTTCCCGTGTGGTCCCATTTAAATTTCATCAAATTCGGTCCAGTAGTTTTGAGTTACACTCTAATAACTGAATAGAATGGAAGTCCGTATTAAAATTTTCAAATTGCACTTGTTTTTATGTTTGTTACTTCATAACTTTCGATAATTAGGGATCTCAAAATTATACTACTTACTTACTTCCCGTGTGGTCCCATTAAAATTTTATCAAGTTTTTGAGATACACTCCAATAACTGAATAGAATGGAAGTCGGTATAATTTTTTTCATATTGTAGGTACTAAGTGATAATGTACTACTGATGGTGATGTTCCTACCTTATACTAGTTCAACGGTTTCAATCGCTTGGTCTAAGGGTTACGAATATTCAGTCACCTTCAGTGTTTAAAAATCTTCTTAAAGCGTATAACATACAGACTTAAGACAGTGATTAATGCTTACTTAATAATGTTTTTTATGTATATTCATGTATGTAAATGTTTACTGCAATGCCTTTTGGATATATTGCGTATTATTTATATATGTTATGTGTGTTTTATTTTATGATTTACTTTATTGTTTGTGCAATTTGGTGGCGATTCTCTTTCACTTTTTAGTGTCCATTCAAACGTTGAGTGGAAGATCGATTTCAGCGATAAATCCGTCTTTGTAATGTAGATTTTAGTTACATTTTTTTTGTAAAATTAATTGATATGTATATGTACTTACTACTTTGCTTACGGCCGTTTTCAATATTCAATCTATCCACAGTTTTCCTTACTATCGATAGAAATTTGACATAACGTCCATACAAACAGTGTCAATAATCTAATAAGTAATATAATACTCTAGTAAGGTAAACCGACGATAGATAGGTTATTGAAAACGGCCGTTAGACGACTGCGTAACGTCTATTCATCTTAGACGGAAATAATAAATAGCAAATTGTGGATATTTTTTCATGTGTTTTTAGTAAAAAAACTGTCATTTATGATATGACAGACAGACACGTCAATGCTAATTATATGTGCACTAGCCGCGCTCCGCTGTTTCACCCGCGTGGTGATGAATGATAATGATGATGTATCAAAATATTTCTCATGTTACGCAGGGACATTGTAGCAGTGGTGAAAGAGTTCTTAAAATCGGTTCATTAGTTTCGGAGCATATTCAATTCAAACAAACAAATGTTGCCTCTTTATAATGTTATAGTATGGATTTAGATAGAGGGATAGGATAATCATTACAAAACTTTAATGCATTTTAAATATTTTTTAATATCAGCATTAATTAAGTTGTACATTACATCGGCGTGATAGATAGCTACAGTTCCAATTGCATCATTAATGCATAAGTGAGAGTGGCGGTGTTTCTTCTGAAGTCGTCGACTCCTGCGCACGCGAATGTGAAGCGTCGATGATCGGTGCCCGCTGTATGGATAGATAGGTACTCGTAGTTATACGGGTTTTGTTAATAATGCTTGTAGTTTTTTTAGTGAAGTTCTCGTGAGATTGACACATATTAAACTATTATCGTTAACTTGCAAAACATTCACGTTAGGGATCGAATATTTCTCGCCGGGTTTCGAGAATGTCCGATGTCCATCTTCAGGCGTGCGATATTTTGCGTCGACGAGATCACCGATGGAAAATACTTTATACGATCGCCCTTGTAAACAAGGTTGTTTTTCCAACGTTTATTGTAATCTCGTCGTTGTTTCACGGATGTTGTCAAGGATGCAACGATGTTTGCTCCTCGAGAATCGCACGGTAGGTCGAGTGCGTTTGTGCGCGAATGTGTTTTGCCGGTTTATAATAATAGTTTAAAATGTTTGCAGTGTTTAGTTCTACTAAGTAAAATGGAAAAGAATTGGTTCATAGTTCTGTAGGTTTATTCTGTACTACATTATGTATGTGAATATCATATAGATGAAGAATGGAAGAGCAGGCGAACTCTTTGTGAATGAGTTCGTCCGGGGTACTACTGCTTGTAATAGCTATACCATTTCACCTTCATCCCAAATGCTGTTTTTATACTACGTTGTATGTTTTATAGCAAACAGGCCTCTAAATGTTAGCCACAGCCCTAATTATGCCTATGTAAAGAACTGGATGAAATCCGTGAAATTTTTTGAATAATAATAATAATATAATAATATATATTAGTATATATTATTATTAATAATAATAATAATATATACTACTACTACCCGTCTTCGTAGAATACTAGAATTCTTCGGTCATATAGCCAGGAAAGAGGGTCACAACCTAGAAATACTAATAGTAACGGGCAACGTCGAAAGAAAACGATTAAGAGGGCGCAGCCCTTTAAGATGGTCCGACCAGATCCGCTCTGCTCTGGACACAAATCTTCATACGGCGCTTCACGACGTAAACAATAGAAACAGATGGCGAAGCTTAGTCAGAGCTAAAATTATTCAGAAGGGGAATCACGACCCTCAGTAATGAGGAGAACGACGCGAACGACGACGATATATTAGTGTATAGACGATATATTAGTGGGACTAGCCAAGTTGAACCGGTCACCATGGAAACCGGAAAATAACAAATTAACAAACACACTACACCTACTGTAGTGTTGATATAGGATATTCGGTTTTACAAAAAGTAATCAAGAGTGTATATGAAAATAAATACGGTATTTCATAGCAAATTTACTTTAGCCCAATGTGTACTTTACCAACTTTTTTAAGAGCCAAGTGCTTCACACAATTAACTATCTATAGTTATTACGAAATACCATAATGGATTTACTTACGTACTTAAATTCAATGTATACAGTTTGATGAAATCGATACATTTTAGTGTATTAGGTACTAATCTTTTTCGATTGGCTGAGAATCTTGTCTAGAAAAGAAAGGGGACAGTACTTCCCTTCACGTTATATATTAATGATTTGTGTTCTTTAAAATACTTTAAGAACGCGTTCTATACTGGATTATTTTTTCTTATTGAGTACGCTGTTGCCGAGTGAACGAAAGACAAACCATAACACACGCTTTCGCATTTGTAAAAGTCTTGATACGAATAATATTGTTCCGAGTTGTCAAGCTCATGCTCTAGGTCAACAAACCCTGAGCCAGTACCCAAAGGCCTCAATTATTCTGAAAGCGAAAGCAATGAAGCTCGACTGTCCAGGAAGCTATAATGACAGGTGATATAAGACCAATGGATTTTGCAGCCATGGTGTTCCGTTTCCGCGATACTATAGATATTAAAACGGCTGTTAAGGTGCTGTCATATCACGATGTCGATAAAAATGAAGGTTTTTAAAGCAGTTTATCTCTTAAGCAGCGATTTATACAAAACTACAAAAATCATATCACATTTTTAAGACTTCTAAATACACATTGACGGAATTAAAAACACATTTTAACATACTAGAGAAAATAAAAAAAATAATTAAAAATCCACTTAATTTGACCTTTAAAGCAGTTTTTCTCTTTATCCACTATTGTATTTGTTATGAAACACATATCATAAAATAGTAATTTTTAATACACATTCATTGACGGATATTTTTTTTATTTAAGAGTGCACATAATTTTTTATGAGTTTTGTACTTTTTTACGCCATGCATTTGCTTGATTTCAAGTAAAGGAAATTGAACTTAGCCAAGCGCTGAGCTGACAGCGCCTTAATGAGTATAGTGAAGAATGAAAACATCAATAACACTAAACTTCTTATATTTATCGTCGTTAAAAATGAATTAGAGCATACCGTGTTCCAACTTTTGGTGTTTCAGTTATTATTTCAGTTTGAGCCTGAATTTGTCTCTATCATTTAACTATAACCAAATAGAAAGAACTGGTAATTTTCGTCTTAGGTAGAGGTCAAAAGCCATGCTAAATACTTACAAGAACTCATTGTATAACTAAAGTAAAATGAATAACTTGCCGAGATCATATCTGGCTATGCTTAGTATCTGGTTACTTAGTGTTTTATGGTTATCGCATTATTATTCAAACACTACTACATTGTGGTCAAAATAAACGTATAATAAGTTCTGTATTAATAATCTATATAATAATGTTTCTACGTTAAATATCTAAGAAATAGTAAATTGCAAGCCACTTTTTTGTGCATTGGCGGGCAATTCCCGGTACATAAACGGTACATGTAATGAAATATAATGTATGAAACAATACCTGATGGTTTTCAACATACCTATACTTATTTAACAGTACTCTACACGAAAAGAATGAATACTCATTTTCGTACAATTGAAAACTTTAATGATTATGAATTATTAAGAAGTAACTTTAATTCATTGTGGTCACAAACGCATTTTGTGGAGAAGTAGGTACATCATACATTTGTGTCAATAATTGATAAAAGAAAAAAATGTGAACTAATGCAAACATACAAAATGCCACACGGTATTATAGTAACATTTTGCGGTGAACAAAAGACTTCAACGCAAAATTGCGAAGACGCAATTTGGTATCGGCGCGTAACGGCAATGTGCATAATTATTGTATTACCCGCTTGCTCTGCAGCAGGATGTATGCATGTTTGTTCGTATGTTTCGAAGGTATATCCCATAGCTTAAATTGCTTGATGCTTAAAGATTTTAAGTAAACTTTCTAAGAGCTAATGGTCTTAAAAATTGGGTTCGTAACACGAGAGACGGAAAAGCAAAATGGTTTAGCGAGTGAAACACAATAGCAAAGGTCTGCCATTAAAATATACAATAATAATATACAAAAATAAAAGCCACACAAACCTTAACATTATTACTTTAAACTATTATCATAAGACAATAAATTTAAAATAAAGGGTTATGAAAACTAGCGAATATTATAATATAACATTTTGAATTCCAGTCGGAAGCGCCCTGCGTAATTATTTTTAATGCTAAATATTAGAAAGATACATGGTTGTATAATTAATTTTACTTTGTATATCAATCATTATTTAATATTTAATTATATACCCTGGAATTCATATTAGAATTATTAAAATATATACTTATATTGGTACTCCTAAAAGTATTTATTTATAATGAATATGTATTTCATCCCTCCCCCCCCAGCTGTCAAATAAGTGAGACCTATTGAAAGTTGCTCCTACAAAATAATTATTTTTTTTGTGTCAAAAACGAAGTTCACTGTTATATTTAGTGATATAACACATAAGTGTACCTTTGTTCAAGTTAAAAGTGATTTGTTTCAAAGAAAAAGTGTAATAATAAAGTTAAATAAGGACTTGAAAACTTCGCTAAAATTGTATACAGTAAGTCTACCCCCGTATACATATTAATTGTCATCTGTCGCTTTATACTGAGCAATTATTATCAGACTCAACTGGAACGCCTGGAAGAATTGTAATAGCAATCTCATGTACGAACTTGCTCGATCGTTTCATCAGGATGCCTCTTAAACACACCCCACCTGCTACACCTGAAGCGGGTCTAGTTAAAACTAACCCATTACTACATCGGTGTGAGTCTGAACCGAAATTAAAGGGTAAAAAAGGTGAAGGAAATTCGAGTCTTAAGAGGAAATTTGAAGGCAAAGATGACAGTGCTACACAATCAGTTATCTCTGAAATGCGTATTTTGTTCAATAATTTTACTTCTGACCAGGAAAAGAAGTTCAACACTTTGAATAAATCTTTCGAGGCTATGGTGCTGAAGATGACTGACCTAACACAAAGCATGGAATTTATGTCAAAAATGAGTGAAGAGTTTGAACAAAAATTTGATAGTATAAAAAAGGAACGCTCGGAGGACAAAGCATATATAAAGACCTTGGAGGATAGAATAGAAGCTTTGGAGCGTGGATCTCGAAACTCGTCTATGGAAATACGAAGTGTGCACTCAGTGCCGACGGAAACGAAATCAGATCTCTGCGACCTTGTAATGGCCTTGGGTGACAGTCTTGATATAGTTATACAGAAAACTGATATAAGAAGTATATACAGAGGTCCATCAAAGAAAAATACCCCTAAACCTATTGTTGTAGAATTTAATTCTGCTATTATGAAAGAAGAAGTATTGAGTTCATGCCGGAAGTTCAATAAAGGAAAGAAACGTGACGATAAATTGAATACTCGTCACCTAAAGATAAAGGGAGCCCAAATGCCAATATATGTCTCGGAGAATCTTACTTTCAAGTCAAAGAAACTGTTTTATCTTGCACGGGACTTCGCTAAAACAAACGGATTCGCTTATTGTTGGACATCAAACGGAGTTATCTATTTGCGTAAGAAAGATAACACACCCTTCTTTCGAATCACGGCGGAAGAAGACTTTACTAACTTACAAAACTTGTGACTAGAAAATAGAACTCACTTCATAATTGTTATTTTAAAATTAAGTAGTAATTGGGCAATATTGCTATACCTTCAATCACACAAAAGTGCCATCGTAAATACATTACTAATAGTAAATACTTCTCATTCGTACACCACACACACATTCATTATTTCTTATATTCACTTGTTATATATCAAAATACTATCTGTTAACTATTTTATATTCACCCTTTTTCTTATATTGAATGCAACTGTTTTATATAATCTGAGCAAAAACGCTGTGACTATAATCATGTACTCGCATCATCATGGATAGTTTAATTAATGAAATAATAACAGAACTCGATGAAATTAATGTGTCCAATACATTTTCATGTGATCCAGAAGAATGCTCGAATTATTTGTCGAAACAATATGCTAACAAGTCAAAATTAACTATTATATCTCAAAATATTAGAAGTATTTCCCGTAACATTGATGATTTTTGTATACTCTTGTCCAGAATGGATATTGAACCAGACATAATTATTTTCTCGGAGTGCTGGTTATCTTGTAATCCGATTGTACCTCAACTATCGCAATATGAATCTTTTGCATCAACTAAACTATACAATCAAAATGATGGACTGGTACTATTTGTAAAAATGCAATGCAAACATAACACATTTGAACCACCTTTTCTGGAAGCTAACTGTTTTGTAACTATTGTAGAAAATAACATTGCGATAATTTCAATTTATAGACCGTATGAATTTAAAAATACTGAGAATTTTATAGACTCTTTAGATCAACTTCTCACTGATTTAAAATCATATTCTACCATTATTATAATTGGTGATATTAATATAGATATAAAGATCGATACACTGGACCGACACGCAGCTACATATTTGAATCTTGTTGCATCTCATGGAATTTTGCCAGCACATACTTTAAAAACAAGACTCAATAGCTGTTTAGATCATTTAATGCTAAAATCTAGATTAAGTGCCACTACTCTAGTGGTAAATAGTAGTGTGACCGATCATTACACATTAGTTTTATCCCTTGCATCGAATAAAAGGTGTACAGTTCCTACAAGTATAACAAAAATAAATTATAAAGCCATAAATAATGATTTTAAAACAATTAACTTACAAGAAATACTTGGTATACCTGATTGTGATATGGCTGCCGTATACTTAGTTAATAAAATAACAGACATTATACAGTTACATACAAAACACATTAATCTTCCACGTCGCAAAAAGCCAATTAAGCCGTGGGTAACGCCTGGTCTCATAAGGTGCATGAGAAATAGAGATGCAATGCATAAAAAGTTAAAAAAATCACCCAACGATGAAACGCTAAAGTTAACTTACTCTAGGTATCGAAATTACTTAACTAGATTACTAAGGAAATTAAAACACCAGTATGAGCGTTCTAAATTACAAAATGCAAAAAATCCCAAAGATTTATGGCGGGTTATAAATGATATAACACACTTAAAACCTCAGAAAAACCAACCTCACGATCTAGTGTCGTTATGCTCCTCTACATTGGAATCCGCAAATAAGGTTAATTCTTATTTTGCTGGTATCGGTGAATTTTTAGCAAATGAAATAATTCAGTCTCGAAACTCTATAATGATAAGTTACATACGTAATTTCTCCTCATCCTCCGACTCTCTCGTAATTCTCCCTACAGACATTGCTGAGATTATCTCTATAGTCAATTCAATGAAGAATTCTTGTTCTGTCGGTATTGACAATATTCCAATGAAAGTCATTAAAGACAATATAACATCTATTGCTGGTCTATTGGCTTACATATTTAATTTAGCGTTTTCCACGGGTTGTTTTCCTTCAATCTTCAAAAAGTCTGTGATTGTTCCTATATTCAAAGCCGGGAGGAAGGATATAACTAGCAATTATAGGCCGATATCAATTTTGCCATCCTTATCAAAAATACTAGAGCGTCTAGTTAATAAAAGATTGATTAACTTTCTTGATAAAACTAACGCAATCTCATTAAACCAATACGGTTTCCGTAAAAATAGATCTACGGCTGATGCGGTTTCCCATTTAACTAACTATGTCGTAAAAGCTGTCGATACTGGTGATAAGTGCCTTGCAATCTTTCTAGACCTTGCAAAGGCGTTTGACACCGTATCAATACCACTACTACTTCATAAATTGGAACACTTGGGGGTACGGGGACTACAGTTACAATTTTTTTCAAGTTACCTAGAAAATCGAACGCAATGTGTAAAACTGGCGGGTCATTTGAGTGAACCTCTACCAGTAAAATATGGTGTACCACAAGGTAGCGCATTGGGTCCGACTCTCTTCTTGGTCTACATAAATGAATTGTGTAACCTAAAATTACGTAACGGCCACCTTTTTACCTTTGCTGATGACACAGCTCTTGTGTTCCGGGGAGAGAGTTGGGACCAAGTTTTCCAAGATGCACAGGAAGGATTCAATAAAGTGTCAGATTGGCTAACGCAAAATCTCTTAAGCCTGAATGCACAGAAAACTAAAGTTATGACATTTTCAATTTTAAGTATATCTCAACCTCCTCTGACCTTATATAACATCATTGCTCACCAAAGTTATAACGCTTCAAGCTTATGTTCCAATAACACATGTTCATGTAATAAACTAGAGAGAGTACAAACAATTAAATATTTAGGTATTACACTGGATTGTACTTTACGCTTCCAGTTACATATTAAAAATCTGGCAGCCAAAGTACGAAAGCTTATAGCCATTTTTAAGAATGTACGACATGTAGCAGACAAGAAATTATTAAAATCTATTTATTTTGCACTTTGTCAATCGCTGCTTATGTACTGCGTAGATACTTGGGGAGGATGTGCGAAAACGACATTGATAAGACTAGAGCGAGCTCAGCGTGCAGTTTTAAAGGTAATGAACTTCTTACCTTTTAGATTTCCAACTGAGACATTGTATGAGCAGACCAAAGTATTAACAGTAAGGCAATTATTTATCCTCAGACTGATACTAAGGCAGCAAAAGATCCAACCACACCAGCCAAAGTGGAGGAATAACCGAAAAAATAGTAATGTTTTTATCGTTCCGAAATGTAACACAGTTTTCGCCAAGAGATTCTCTGGTTTTCTGGGTGGTCATATTTACAATCAATTGGCGAAACACATTAATTTGCAAAAATTGAATTTTTATAAACTTAAAAAATCTGTTACAGATATATTAATCACTTATAGTTATGATAAAACGGAATCACTATTAAAATGAAATTACTTAATCCAATAAGATATATAATAACTCCAATAAGAGCACTCACATAACTGCACTCCTCATCCCACATACACACGCATTAACCACACACACACATCCACCCTCACATACACACTTACACACACGCGCACGCGCTCACTCATACACAAGCAAACATTTTCACACACCATAAATAGAAGGTAGGCTTCAATTCTTATAATTAAATATATTTTTTTTTGCCCATTGTTCTATATGTAATTAGTTTCATTTCTCCATTTTTAATTTTCATAAAAATATCATGTGTCATTCAAATATATAATTGTTATTTAGTTTGATTCAATGCAATCTTTAACTGGTACACGTAAAATGATATGTAACTAGGGGAAACGCAGATGCCTATATTACAGGCTTTCTCAAGTCTAGCTTAGGCATCTGAGGTTCATCACACAATATTTGGCTTATTAAATGTTTGTGTTAATAACGATTATGCATTGTCAATATTGTAATTTTCTTTTGTGGCAATAAAGATTTATTATTATTATTATTATTATTATTATATTTATATGGTTCCTGTAATTTAACATATAAATTTTTATTTTAAATAACTTTTCCTACCTGTTGCATACTTTCCTAAATTAAGTATAGATTTATGTTATTTTGTAAGGGGTTAATACATTTTCCGTTATAAGTAGCGCCATCTATGACATTTCATTAGAACCAGATCTTCCGATGTGCAGGAATTAGTAGCAATTTAGATGCTACTTCTAGATTTAGATTTAGATATTTGTTAAGTTAGAACATTTGTATTTTTTTTAATATAAATTTACCTTGACTCAATTATTCAAAGTAGTACTGTTAATACACTTACCGGACGCCTAAAGCTAACACTTAGCAGCATGACTCCAAGCGCCTGAATGTTTCTTGCGAGTATGGATTTGCCAAGTTCTACTGCAAGGAAAACTACAATTGTAAATTTAACTTATGGTACATTAACTTATGCTTTATTATCAGCATAGTTGAGTACGATATTTTGAAACTTATGAATGGTTTCAGGCGAAGGTGGTTACATTGCTTGTTAAATAAATACATGTAACAAAATTAAGGCAGATTTTTTCTCTAGATGGCAGGTATCTAGAGAAAAAATCTGCCTTAAAGTGTTAGCTTTAGGACAAGACTTGAAATAGTAAACAAATAATACGTCCAATTTTAAAAGATTTGACTTAATTTTTGTACGTTGTTGTTATTAATATAAATAATTAATATAATTATTAGAACAAAATAGTATGATAGTGGCAACACTGCCACCAGCCGGGTAAGCACAATAAGGGCACACGGTATATTTTTGTTGCTAAAAAGATTCTGAAGGTTGTACCAAATCTAAAAAAAATATTGTAAAAAAAATATCTGTTAAATATGATAAATCAGTTTTGATTAGTAAAATAATATATAAACAACTCCATTAAATAATATCAGATATACCCATGATTTTCGTTATTATTAATAACAGTTATAAACCTGTTAATTATATAACTAATTTTCTTTATAGATTTATGTTTGTTGCTATGAACATTTAGCTGTTGATAAGATTGATATAATCTCTTACAGACTAAATGTCTCTATAATATATACTATTTGTTTCGTTTATGAAAACTGCTAGGAAATAAATAACAAAAGTAAAGTAAAACCTCGCTTTATATGCGCTTTAGAAATCTTTTGTGATCAGTAGCTACTACGCTGATTATCCAATTCCTTTAGATAAATATTATCAGCCACTATTCCCTGAATAGTTCAATTGTTCAAGTTTAATCATTTATTTGTTTACTGAAGCAATATATGGGAAATAATATCAGTGACTTAGAGAAATCTCTAGACCCTTGTTTGTGGTTTACAAGAATTCTCAAGGTGCTGCATTGCTTGACCAAATTTGATAAGATTTACCACATACATAAATCTCCTTTTTATACGAGATTGCTATACTTAGATTACTAGTGTTTTACATGACATGCCATCTATTGAACCATTGTAGGAAAAGCAATTATTTTAAATACTTAAGTATTAGCAGAATCTTTGTTGTATTGGTTAGCTCAATACTAGCAGCCATATATTTATTATGATGATTATTATAATAGTTAGCTTTACTTTGCCGAGTAAATTATTGATATATAGTATAGATATAGTGATAGATATCTCTACAATTTAAAGATATAATATATTTTATTAATTTTCATATTGTAAGTAATTAGTTTGATTTTTTTTAGATTTGCTGTAGAATTCTAGATTTATTATGATTTAGGAAGTACGATTCTTGGCATGTTCAAGGCTTACAACTCGAATGCTGGATTAAGAGCTGCTCTTTACTGTGACACAAATGTTCTCCATCATACCAAGAACCTCTTCTATTTACCCCAAAATTAGTAAGGCCTTACTAAGTCCATTTGGTAGTTTTCCAAATGTAGAGTTTGCGTCTATAAGCGATTATAATCTTATTTATCTCTTCTTAATATTATTATTTATCATTATGAATTATCATTTGATTCTAAATATTACATTTGATACTTTCAGCAAATAATTCAATTGCTATAATTTATTACCGCATTCTCATGCTAGGATCAGAGTTGACAATCTAGCCCAAACTCGATTCATTAGCAAATATATAACATATTATTGCAACAAATACATTACATTTCGTTTGAACTAATATTTCTATATTCCTTTGCAGGCAAATATTTCTGTATTACTTACTTTATACTGATTAAATATACATTTATTTTGTCATTTTCATTTCGTAGTTAATATTTAGTTTCTAAGCCTAGCATACTAATAGATTGTCTTGATATGACGAATCCATTATTGAAACCTACGTCTCTAGTGGTAGACTCTACTAGCGCGTGAATTTACTTATTTGCTCCCGATTGAACCATCACGAAGTTAATGTATATCCCGGTAAGCAAAAATACTATTTCCTATACCTACTTCGGTCCTAAATAAATTCCTAGTCTGCTAAAGTGTGTGTAAGTCCCCAACAAACCCCCCAAAGTTAATTGCGCATGAGCTTTCATCCCCCTGATAGGATGGCTCAAGTTTGATCCCTAACTAGCCTCTAAAGTTCGGTGCCAAGCCGAGAATCGAACCTATGGCCCCTAGGGTGTCCAACTCCACGCACGGAAATAGTCGCGCGACTATACCGCTATAGCCGAAGCTATGGAAGGCTGCAGAGCGACGTTCTAGTATGAGAGGAAATAAATACATATAATAAATAGAAGACACTTCCACTGGAATATTCTTTCCAATCGAAGTGAGGAGCAGTTAATCGTACCCATTGCAATAGGTTAAAACGATTGTTGGCTCGCTCCCAAAAGTGTCCAACTCTAAGGATTGGGCGTTCCCTATCGAGGTGGATCTTAGTTGTCACCGTGAGGTATCCAACCCACGTCCGGAACCATGTCCGTAGCAGAATATATTACCTCACGGAAGTTCGAGAATTTAATAAGCATTTTCTCGGTCTTTCAACTGCTTATATACTTTCTCAAACTTGACAGTGACGCCGATTTGAGGCCGATAGGTATCCAATCAAAGCCCTTTCTATCGGCGTCAAAACGGCTTCAGATCCACCTCAGCCAATCTCAGCCCTCCAGCGCATTCCTATTCTAATTTCTAAATCTCATCAAAATCCGCTCATGACAACACATATTTTGAATTTCGTATGACGCCGATCAGAGGTACGTAGATCCAATCAAAGCCCTTTCTATCGGCTTCAGATCGGCGTCAATACTCATTTGTTTTAGGGTTCATTTTGATGAAGCAAACTCAAATACACGGACACACAACGAAAATATGTTCCTCACATAACTTTGTATGGTTAGAAATATCAATGCTGCTTATTTTCATGGTAATTTTATTAATTTTGCTTGTAACTTTTATGTATTTAAAGGATTACTCAACATTTCCTTTTACTTGAAGTAACTTATCTTTATAATAATACATAGAATATCTTGATAGCTTAAATATTCTAAGCTGCTTATCATTTTCAGTAAGTACCTATAGTCTTGCTATAAGAAATACCTAACATCTAAATCTCAATATTACACATTATCGCTTTCTTCTACTTTTGATTGTCTAAATTTCATCAATATTTATTCATACCAAGATGCTTTTTAAATGTATCTATATTTGTGAATCGTGACGGAATCCTCATCCAGAGCCTGTTCCGTTACAAGGTTCACGTGTACCTTCTAGCATTTTATTCTGGCACTAATTGCCGCAATTTTATAGCCAGTGCAGGTTGTTAAGTATTTTATGGCAGTGCAGTAGTTTTAACCAGGTATATCTAGGCTAAAAGTACATACTGCAGAACTATTTAATTCCGTTATTTATTGCTGAACTATAGCTGCGCTCCGCGGTTTAACTCACGTGGTGATATACGATGATGGTAATTAATCACGAAGTATAAAGCCTATGTCCATCAGGCATACTGTAGGAACGTACGTGGACTCTCTTCCGCGGTCTCAACCTGTGATCCTGTGATCTATATGTGCTACGGCTCAGTGCAAGACATTGGATAATCATCCCATAACATTTGTGTTGGGCAAATCCCGCGTGATACATTCCCGCCCCAAATCTATGGAGGAATGCCCGACCGCCTCACCTGCGAGAGCATGACACTGGTACGTCCTACTTTTTAATTCCTTACCCAATAACTCGCGTAAACATTAAAACCTTTATTAATAAACGTTGCGTAAACCTATATTAGGCGTAACATGCTTTGTCTTGCTTTCACGCGTGACATTTACTGGATGCGAAAAATTTACAGATGTTTTAACTACTCCGGTTTCCGGTCCGGTTACAAGTTTATTAATAAGAACGTTGGTTATCAAGGAATTCTTCAAATCGGTCCTACCGAATAAACAAACAAATTGTTTCTCTTCAAAAGATTAGTATAAGTAATTGCCCGTGACAGAGCTCCGTTACCCTATCAATTTATTTTGCTCAATCTTGGGTAACATGCAATTGCGGCCATCTTTTTAGCAGTTTGGTGAAGAGGTTTTCTGATATGAATCGCTACATATAGTCTTCACAGTCAATTGTTTGATGTATTAAATTGCAAGTATTGCTTAAGACGGGTAATTTAAACTGCTTTGTAAGTGTAAGAGTAAGGGGGCTGAGTCACCTTAGACGTGGTCACTGGAGTGGTGCCAATCAGGTGACAGGTAACAGGGGATCAGGTTCTAGTTGGCAGAACCGAATCAGGCGACGGTATACCGCAGTGCCAATTGTTCTTCCTCGAAGCTGTAGAGTGGAAGCATTACTGTGACAAGGTACTGTATCAAGTGAAACTACAGAGTGAAAGAAATTGAACAGATATATCTCGGGGTGACAAGCGCAGTGCAGAGTCACACAGGACTTTCAATCTTTAAGATCTGGTTTGTACTA
This sequence comes from Selenia dentaria, assembly GCA_917880725.1. Classification (NCBI taxonomy): domain Eukaryota; kingdom Metazoa; phylum Arthropoda; class Insecta; order Lepidoptera; family Geometridae; genus Selenia; species Selenia dentaria. Next base: position 29,257,635 of record OU862888.1, on the reverse strand, counting down.
CAACTATTCATTATCATAATCATCAACTCAGCCGTAGGACGTCCACTGCTGAACATATGTTCAGCAGTGGACGTCCTATGACGCCTCCCCCATGATTTTCCAAAAGGACCGGTTGGAGGCGGCCTGCATGCAACGTCGTCCTGCGACCTTTATCAGGTCGTCTGTCCATGCACCGTGTCGGTGGACGACCTACGCTGCGCTTGCCGGTCCGTGGTCTCCACTCCAGAACCTTTCGGCCCCATCGGCCATCTGTTATGCGTGCTATGTGCCCTGCCCACTGCTACTTCAACTGGCTAATCTTCTGAGCTATGTCGTTGACTTTCGTTCTTTTACGGATCTCCTCATTTCTGATTCGATCACGTAGAGAAACCCCGAGCATAGCCCTCTCCATAGCTCGTTGTGCGACTTTGAGCTAACTTATAATCAGGTATTTTTGACGAGAAGACGTCGCGAAGTTTACGCAACGCTGCCCAGCCGAGTTGGATTCGACTGCAACTGTCAGGGCAGGCGTGATGCTACGGTTAAGTCAGCAGTAGTTGTACCTACCTACTCTCATTTGCACATTTTATCCTTTATGCTGGGTTCCTATATCTAGCCGAGCGATTCTATAAGAGCAAATATCGTTGCATATTTGACAGCATCCGTGAACAAATGACGATATGATAAGAAACATTGGAAAAACAACCTTAAGTACAAGGTCGATATCTCTTAAAGTATTTGATATCGGTGAGCTCGTCGACGAGCACAACGACGAATCATTAGAGAATCGCACGGCAGAAACGTACCGTTTTACTAACGACTATAGTAACTTTTTGACACTTTTTGTATGAGATACCTATCTGTCAAAAAGTAACGAGTCGTAAGCAAAACGATCCGTTTTACGGGATATAGGAACCCGCGGTTAGTCAGCTATAAAGGTATTTAAGAGCTGCAAAATGATTAACAGACTTTTACACAGACATTAGTAGACTTTTTGAGCATTATACGTTGTGATGGTATCCACCAGCTATATTTGGCCCCAGTGGGTCAGCACTGTTGTGTTTAAGATTTACCAGGTCTTTTATGGTATAGGTTGGCAAACGAGCAGGTGGCTCACCTGATGGACAGTGATACCGTTGCCCACGGACATCCGCAATATTAGAGGTCTCGAAGATGCGTTACCGACCTTTGAGGAAGGAATAGAAGGAGTGAGGTTGGAAGGTTAGATCGGGCCTCCGGAACCTCCCACATACAGCCTGAAACGCAATAGCAAGCTATGTTACTTCGCGTCGGTGTTATGTGGGAGTGTGGTGCTTCCCCGGTCGTGCCGGCCCATTCGGCTGTAATCCATAGGGTTACAGCGTAGGACTACCACCAACAACCTTGGTTGGCCTTTTGTGCAAGAGAACATCTTGGTAGGGCTCCACCGCTGTGTCAGATATTCTGTCGCGAAGCAAGTAGTGCGCAAACGTATGATTTGGACGGCCCTGAAATAACTGGCGATGGAAACTCAAACACCAATCACTGACTTCTCGAGCTGAAGACTGCGGGGCAGTATGAGGCAAGGCTTCACTTCAAGCTCTGGTGGCCCTGTAGCTGTCATATACAGGTGTGGTAATTATCATTAGATGCACGACTTGCTCAGATGTGTCATTTAATATTATTTTAAAAAGGGTTAAGGTGCAATTCAGCAAGTTATATTATTAATAGCTGTACCTAGTTTTAGACTTGCGAAGACTAATAAGTCATTCCTAGGAAATTGTGTGCGTTTTTACAATAAAATCCCAAAGCACATAACTGAGCTCACAGAGGGCAAATTCAAGTTGACTGTAAAAAACGTTTTAATAAAAAGAGCTTACTATAAAGTTCGACATTATATAGAAGATAAAGATGCTTGGAATACTCCACTTCTGGCAAGCTGTCTCTGCCACCCATAAAATGTAATATTTGTAGTACCTAAGTAGAAACATTGTAAACATCCATATAAAAAGAATGCCCCCGAGTTTCTTGCCGCTTCTTCTCGGTGGGTTCTATATATTTTGGAACGCGGCGGTAGAGTCTTTAAAGTACATTATAATGAAAAGTTGATAAGTGCGTCTTTGATGCCTAAATTGAATAAATGATTTTGACTTTGACTTTGAAAATGAAAGAGAGGTAGAAACGCACCATCTTTTAGTGTCACAAAAGAGTTTGTATTAGCTAGGACACTTACATAATGGGTAACAGTAAGAAGTGAAGATTACAATAAGTAAAACAGTTTCTTTGTTTTCTATAAGTAAACAAAAATAATTTATCTTTTTGATTCGTTATTTGGCGAAGAACTTACCTTTCTTGTCCTGTTAAAGAGTACTTTAAAAACTTCAAATGAAACCAAAATATGTGTTTCTTACATTTACATTTGCCGTTATAATCTATGTATATATACATATATCTCCATATACTTGTTTTTTACGAGCATTGTTATTTACGAAACGATATATTAGATATCAGTTATATTGATAATAAAAAAAATACATACACGTCCCTCATAATTTATTTACAAAAATAAAAACATTTTTACAATACAAACACATAAATAATTTATGTACAAAACGCAAATTATGTATCTAGTCTAGGTCGCTTAAACACCAATTCTTAAACTAATTTATTAGCTGAGCATGGACTTGGCAAGTTGCAGTTACTTTTTGGAAATAATTGGTTAAGAGCTTAATATTTTACTATAAACGTCTGAAAAGTAACCTAAAGCAGCCTAATTATAAACCCTGCTTAAATTTAAGTAGCGTCACTTAGTATGGCGCAGAACAGTTGTGTAGTGTGCACACTAGGTGACGTTATTTAAATTTAAGCAACGTTTATAATATAGGCAGAAGTAGAATAACTGTTACTCCGCTCAGAAGGAAGTTGTTGTATATGTTTATTTTAAATTTACATGAAGGTTGCGGCTTTTTCTAAAGTAATATCTGGAAAAAAGTTTTTATCATTTATATCAAATAAATAATATCAAATGCTTTTTTCCACGATCCCAAAGTTGTTTTTGAATATTTATGTCATTAAAAAGAACAAGGCGAGTACTGCACTCCCGACGTAACAAAAATGTATTTGAACAGTTGAGCTTTTTTTATATAACGCTAAGCGCTTCTTCCGTTGTTTAATTTCTCAAACAATGGTAAAGATGAGGAAGGGTTAGCATACAAAGCAGTATTCAAAATAAAGGTATATATCTATCATAGAAATTATGGATTTTTATATTTTCACTACAGCTTAGTTCACAATACAATATCAGACCATTTACAATCTAAAGTCGAATGTAATAAATAAGTAAACTAGTAAGATCGTTTTAATAATTCGCAGGCAATAAAAATAATTAGAAACCTAACTTATTACTTTATACATGTAATAAATACAATAAAATATTAATTTTAGGCTTTCGGAAAGGCTACTTCTGCAACATTTCACTTCGTCAGTTTATGGTAACTTTAAAATGAAAAAATAATTTTACAACTTCTATATAAAAATCAAGGGCTACAGTTAAATATTTCCTTGTTTTAAAAGTAATACAAAATACATCACAAACAATCCAAGGTATGTAATATAATCATTTATAAAATGTGCTCGTTGAAATTAAACTCAGTTTCGATTAGTGATGTAAGAAATTTTTTTATCGGATGAAATATCTAATAGACGCTTATGAAACTTCAGCAATAATCAAAATTTTTACTGAGAAATACAGGATAACTCACGTATGTTTCGACCACATTCGGTGGTCTTTTAAAAACACCACTTTTATCGGACCTATCCGATAAATATTACGTGAGTAATCCCGTATTCATACGTAAAAATGAGTGAAAACCACGTTTTTAAAACTAATCAAAATTGTTTCGGGCTCTCCACTTGGTTTGTATGTAGGTACGTAATCATCAACGGATTGACATATAAATATTGCATAAATTTAAATAGCGTCATTTAGTACTACGCACTACAAAACTTGTGGACCGTACCTATTGGTGTTATTTAAATTTATGCACCATTTACAAGTAGGGCTTAAATTTAAGCCAAATTATTATAATAATGTCAGTGTAGTACTGAGTATTCGTTTAGGTCTATTTTATCAATTAAAGTTTCCTAAGCATGGTGGTAGTAATGTTGCAGCTCTTCACCGCTCAGCACTGCAGTCTGTACGGGTATTTCTGTAAAATATGAAAAAATAATTAACAAATTAAAAACAGTATAACGCCTTTGATAAAGTCCAGTTAAAGTATAAACAATGAAAGGGTTAGAGATTATAATTTGAAATAATAAAGACAAAGAGTTATACTATTAAAGTTATTATAAGTTTTTCTACTGGTATAATAAGAATTCAGAAGTGCAACAGAGTGGGGTTTCTTTAAAAGAGGACTTAAAAAATATGTCAAGCAGGTAGATGTAGATAGGCTTTTATTACAGCTGAAAGAAAATATACATTTTGTACAATAGTAGTTGAAGGAAGAAAATAATCTACTATGTAGGTACGATACGATACGATTATGATGATATAAGCTTTTGAAAGAGAGGTAAATTTAACCACTGGTAAAAGCAAAAAAATAATGACATGGTTGACGGTTGAGTTTGCTTTTCTAGTGTTGCATACTTGTGCTTGCAGAACTATATCTACAATAACTGGAATTACTATCGTTCATATTTCTAAATATTCTTCTTCTATTCATAATAGATAAAACTAAATGTAACAAAGTACACAACATTGTTTATACTAATATAGTTTGATGAAGGATTTTTTTTAGTTATGACACCATTGCTCAGATACAACATTAATATACGACAAATTTTGAATCATATGTCATAACTACCAACAGAATTATACTAACTAACTAAACATTGCAAATTATACGAGTTGTGAACTGTGTAATTATAGAGCATAGAACATTTCAGGAAGTAAAAGGTGTTGCATAATGTTTACTATCTGGTCATACCAGTCTGCGTAAAAGCTTCAAGCCATATCAAAGGAGAATGATAGGTCAGTATGTGAGTAATGAAAAATGTATCCGTATAGAAAGTAGTGTATACAACGCCAGTAAGAACCAGTAGTTGCGTATAATTGACACTAAGACACTGATATATACAAAATAGAATGGAAGACAAGAACTAGAATGTGTAAAATTTACCTACTTGATGCAAATATCAAACAACAGCCGTGCTATTCTTGACGAGCAAACCGATATCAAATACTTTGAGACATCACCCTTGTACATAAGGTTGTTTTTCCAACGTTTCTTGTCATTCCGTCATTTGTTTCACGGATGTTCTCAAAGATGCATTGACGTTTGCTCTTACAGCCGTGCTATTCTCTTTGATCATTATCATCCGTGAAACAAATGACGGAATGACAAGAAACGCTGGAAAAATAACCTTATGTACAAGGGGCGACATCTCAAAGTATTTGATATCGGTGAGTTTGTCGACGAACTCGACGAATCGTTAGAGAATCGCACGGCTGAATCGCACGGCAGGTCCTGTGGGGAAGAATCGTAATTTCGAAGTATGCCTTTGTATGTACATTCAGTCTTTTTAGTAGGTACAGTCGTTATAGTTTAGTCTAGTTAACTGAGTATTCCGTAAAAATGCAGTGCAGTATACAGTCCAACCTGTCAGTTGAATTCAGTTGAACTCACATATTTTTTGAGTTTCTACAAAGAAAGCTTTATCAAGCAGCCACGTAAACCAACACAAATTGTATATGTACATTTTTTAGTTATGTCAAGCTAATATGCAATTAACTCTGAAAGAAAGCAAATAATTTTTGCAATATTATTAAAATAAGTGATGCTTTCTAACACCCAAGAAAATTATCTTGAAAGTTTACCGCGTACATCCAATTATGGCTGATCATCTTGAAAGTTCAATTGTTATTCCAATTGACTGCATGCATCCAAAAGAGACGAACGAAGCTTACAGCTTAACCAATGAGGTCTAAAAAAACGCTAATGATTTCTTCCATACAAATAATATTATATTATTCCATAAATAGACTTCGTTCGCCTCAATTTCTGCTGAAGTTAAAACGGCTTACGCGTTATTATGCGTTCAGTGTGAGTAAGGCTCATTTGTACAGAATACCCATTTCTGTCAAAGGTCACAATGTCATCACATACCTCCAGTCAGTCATCAGTCACAGTTCAGACTAAGACTATTCTGTTGCCTCTCAGAAAGTACTTGTAGTCTGTCCGTCTGGTTTCGGCGACAGTCGTGCTCTTTGGTTCCTCAGTCGTTGTAGTCGTGCTAGTCGTCGAGGTTGTGATCGTTTCTAGGTCGGGAAGGAGTTCAGCAGGAAGGACCCCTATCTCATCATCAGTCATGACAGGAGTTGGCATCATAGGCCCTCTATTCAACATCTCTCGATACGCCTCTAACCCGTTAAATTTGGGAAGGTCTTCGGAAGACCGCGCCTGCTGATTCATATAATCATTCAACTTCTGCAAATTGAAGTTGATCTTTTGAATCTTCTCAGGGGTAAGGCCAGTTTTGTACGTCGGAGCTGCCGAGTGTTTCGACGCTGCGTAATCGAAAGGGGGGTGAGGGTTTCTGGGATCGAAGTCTGAGTACGCGTCTACTGCTGCCGGTTCGCCGTAAGAGTTGACGGCTCCCCAAGCCATAGGCTTGAATTCGGGGACCGGTTGCGGTGGAGGGGGAGGTTGGTTCGAGTAGGGTTCCTCTATATGACCTGGGGCAGAAGGTGCGGAGAGGACGGGAGCTGCAACAGTAGAGAAGGCATTCTTTATCGCGCTGAAGACTGTATGGATGATATTGGGAGGGGGGTCGAGAGGGGTGTGTCCGGATTGTGCGGTCTCCAGTGTCTCGCTCTGTCCAGCGTCCCCCAGGGGCGCGAGGAATACCAAGCCTGCGTGCACGCCGTTTAGTTTGCTTCGTCCTGTCTCAAAAAGGACTCAGTCTTAGTCGATTGTATATAAGTAAGGATTTATTTGGTAATAATTATGTGTAAATGATTTTTGGAAAAATGAATAAGTAATGTGTAATAAGAATCTATATCATACATCCATAATATAATATTGGGCTTTCCTTACGGGAACTTGGGTTTCGGTATTAGCATTAGATGCTCGATGAAAAATGTGTCAAACAAAATGACTACGTATTTTTATGGATGTAACAATGTAAACGTATACTTAATATTATGTCTTAACGATTTAAGGATCAGAAAAATCTTTTGTACAATGGTAAGAGAAAATGAATATAATAAAAGCATCTGACCGTATTTAGTAAGTTCACCCCAAACATGAGAAAATTATAAAATTTAAAAACAACAACTAAAAGAAAATTTTTGGTAATATAGCCGTACCACATTTGGTACCTACCGGTTAAATTAAATAAACTTGTACCATATTTGTCGATAATCACGCCGTAAATCAAATCACACTTATGCATATAATTTCATTCAATCCTTGCACGATAATATAGCTATAGATATCGCTAAACATCTATAAAACATAATTCTGTCGATATCAACTTCAAACAAAACACAGGGACAGGGCAACTAACTTTCCAATTATGTAAATACTACAGTGATAATATTAAAACAATTACAGCAATTGCCTTCCAAAAATATGAAGTACATTATGTTATGATGCTTCACCGGTTGTGAACGAATTTCAAACGTTATTTTCTACTCCATTAGATACCCCTGCTAAAGGTAGACCCTTCTAGAAGTCAGTCTTCCTTTGTCTTACATTTTTATCTGGATAGAGTAACCGCGATATAAATATAGATAAACTCTACTTTATTAGATCATACCTATATGATCGAAAAGACAACAACTAAAACAAGTACAATTTGGAAAATTGTATACCGACTTCCATTCTATTCAGTTATTGGAGTGTAACTCAAAAACTACTAGACGTATTTGATGAAATTTAAATGGGACCACACGAGAAGCACCAGCTTTTTTTGAGAAATTTTGATAATCGGTTCACCCAGTCGAAAGTTATGAGGTAACAAACATAAAAAAAATACAGTCGAATTGAGTACCTCCTCCTTTTTTTGGAAGTCGGTAGAAAAATTAAGCTGGTCATTATGCCTATGAAAAGTATTCACCTTCTTTATCAACATCTTATTAACCTTAATCGATAATACGTGCTTACTGATGCGTAACAAGTGTTACCTAATTATCTATTAAGTTTTATTTGCATCCATTAAGTAAGTAGGTGGTTACTTTAGTGATGTAAACTGATGAGTCCGATGTAAGTTGTATCACTTTTACTATGGGATCGTTACACAATAGTAACTTCCTTATAGTTAAGTAATATCAGTGATAAATCACTTATGTCAGTAGAAAATTTGGTTATTAGTAAAAATAATACATACTAGGTGTATATTCTAATACCTTTAAACGAGCAATTCTTGTATGCAGGGTTATTGGTAAGTCGACCTATTCCCGTTAAGGGCGTGTAGTTTACATCGATTCTGACTGATTTGACTATGCACACCATATCCTTAATGTAACCGTTATCGAGATATTTGAATTTTATTGAAATGTGTAAGTGTTTTTATTAATATTATTGATTTTTACATGCAAAATAAGATGCTTTATGACCTCAATAACCAATATTGTACGTAAAATGAATAAATAAGTTGTTGTAGACGATTACAACTTATGAAAACTAGTAAATAATAAAACAATTAAATTCAAATACGAGTATCTTGAAAACGGTAAGATTTAAGATACGGTGTTTCATAGTCAAATCAATCAAAAACTATGTAAGTAAACTACGCGCACTTAACGGGAACAGGTGGACTTACCAATAACCCTGTAAATGTATTTAATATAATCAGAATCTCGCAAACAGCTACAACGATTTTTATGAAATTGAGTATGCGGGGGGTATCGGGGGCGATAAATCCATCTAGAACAGTTTCATTTTTAGAAAACTTCATTTTATCCGTGTTTTCAAGCAATGAAAAAACTCCTACAATATCATTATGGCAACTAGGGCCATCAGCAACGTACTAGGAGCGCGTGGAATTATTAATCTCTTTTACCGACTCAGCAACACTAAAGAGGAGCGCGTGGCCCTGATTTTTAATAATTAATCTGTTTTACCGACACAGCAACACTAAAGCTACTTGACAATAGATGGCGTTGTTTAGCAACACTAAGACAATGAGTGTTTGGTTTTGAGGTTAAACCAAGAAAATCTATTATTTACTTACGTGCAAAGCTGAGTCGTCAATCAAGTCAGTCAATGATTGATTTGTAATATCATATCTATATGTCTGACCTAGCTTTGTCTAGTTCAAAACCTGTAATCTATGAAAGTAAGCGGGTCGTTTTGCACTTCAGTAAGCATAATAGTGTAGTAGCTGTCTGTACCAAATAGAGTCCATGTTTTTAGTGTTATATAATAATCAAGTTTTACTTTGCGTGTGTTATGTTATTTCATACTTTTTGGACAAATTTATAAGTGTGTTTGTTTCAATTCTGTGACTACATTTTTATACTTTAGCCATATTTTTTACTATTCCTACACATTATCAACATGTTGGCATGGTGTTCTATGTACATTACTGACTATCGAGTAAGATAATAGTCCAACACTATAGCATATCATGGTTTTCTGGAAGAGATCGCTCTGAGCGATAAGACCGCCCATTGTGACACTTAAGTTTTTTTTTGTTTGTTGTATTTTATAATGTGGTGTTGCAATAAAGAGTTTATCTATGTATCTATCATATCAAGTGTAAAATATGGCACGTGGGGAAACAAGTCTTATGTAACATATTTGACTTGGTATAGTACATAGTAATATGCAACCTTATTAATGGATTAAACAAATTAATTATTATTATATTAACTAATCTTACTTTAAACATTCTATACACATTCAGCTCCTTTTAGTTCTGTAATAGATTACTAAATTGATTCTCTAGTCCCCGAGACTGCTTTAATGAAAAAAAAAAATGCTTTAACTAATCTTACTTTAAACATTCTATACACATTCAGCTCCTTTTAGTTCTGTAATAGATTACTAAATTGATTCTCTAGTCCCCGAGACTGCTTTAATGAAAAAAAAAATGCTTTAACGTTGAGGAAACCTTGAACTGTATTGTACAGCTAAAATTTCCCTCAAAATATGGTACACAGAATCGTCAAGAAAATTCGGTTAGTAAACTAAACTAGTTTAGGTGGGTACCTAAATTATAAATGAAATATATTAAATTTATTGTAAATTTATTTCATTTTATTGAATTAGGGACTGGTTTGTTAAGTAAATTAACGTTTACAACAGTAAACAGAATCGTTGAAGTAAAACAATGCGCATCTTATATTTTCTACCGACTTCCAAAAAAAGGAGGAGATACCTACTCAATTAGACTGTATTTTTTTTATGTTTGTTACCTCATAACTTTTGACTGTGTGAACCGATTCTCAAAATTCTTGTTTTGTGTTTGTGTGTTGTTTTGTTTTTTGTTTGAAAACTGGTGCTTCCCGTGTGGTGCCGTTTAAATTTCATCAAATTTGGCTAGTGGTTTTTGAGATACACTCAAATAACTGAATAGAATGGAAGTCGGTATTAAATTTTTCAAATTGTATATACTTGTGTCTTGTTAATTTTATATGGTCAAAAGAAAACGCAACGAAGACTTCCGAAAGAATTTCCATCCAAGCCCTGTACGGATTGAAAGTGCACAAAGAATGCCGTTTTCTAGAATAATCGTTTTTGATGAAAGGTTAATGACTCCACGATATAACTTGACATTTATATTCGCTATGAGTAACACCACACAGCCTTGATCGTCAAACTTTCCCTTTACTTCACTGAACTCTTGGGTGATTAAATTGCTACCGTTTGCATCTAGAATATGATATAATTTCTTTGAATAATATGTTATTTTAAAGAGCAGCCGTGCGATTCTCTAACAGTCGTTTCTATAAACAAGCAAAAGTAATTACTTAAGGAAAAGTAATTGCTTAGGCAACAGTTTTAATTCTATAGACTAGAATTTGCCTGTAGTCAGAACTATCAAAGGCTAGAATTCTTAAGGCCTATTCAGACCTGAGCGTTATTCGCTACCGCTGTAGCGAACGCTCAGGTCAGCGGTAGAAGAAACAAATGACGATCTCGTCATTTGTTTCTTCATGTTCTGATGTCTTCATGGTTGGAAGGTACATAAAGTTTGTTTTAACCTTATGTACAAGGGCGATATCTCTTATTTGACATCGGTGAGCTCGTCGACGAACGCAACGACAAATCATTAGAGAATCGCAAGGCAGTAGGGCTAGAGCTATTATGTATCTCAGTTGGTAATAAATGTTGATTAAATTTTGAAAAAATGGCGGCTCTATGTCAGTTTTGAGAACTTCAGTAAGCAATTATGTTCGTAAGTTGATGACTGGAGCAGACAAAAGTGACATAAAGCCGCCATTTTTTTCGATTTCAATGAACATTTTGTTAGTAACTGAGATACAAAATAGCCCTGCAGGTCTAGTTGGTAGTATTGTAATTTAGATTATTTGTATATAATGGAAAACATTTATACTATGGTGTACTTTAGGTAATGTTTAAACTTTGATTTTTGGGCCAATGAGGTTTTCCAAGTGATTTATAAAGATTGCTTGGTTTGTATAAACAAATTTGCCATGCGATTCTCTAAGAGCAAACATCGTTGCATCTTCGACAACATCCGTGAAACAAATGAAGAGATGACAAGAAATGTTGGAAAAGCAACCTTATGTACAAGGACGATATCGTTATAAAGTGTTTGACATCGGTGAGCTCGTCGACGAATCATTACAGAATCGCACGGCAGGTCTAACGTTTAGCCCTCCTTTTGGGCTTCGACGCTGAACTGAAATGAGTAAGTTCAATATGAACATAAACATGAACTAAATTATGTGACGTTTACATAAAAGGGAAGGAAACAAGATTTAAAGTTAAGATATTCCGTAATCACATCAACAAGTGTTGCAATAGCCGTGTACTCGAAATGATACATAATAATTGTGATGCAAGACATGATTGGTACAAAAAGTTAACGCAGTAACATCAGCATAAATAACTAATTGAGTTTTCGAGTCGGTTTGTAAACAAATGCCAATGTTATTAGCCTATTTTATACAAAAAATTGAATAAATGGAGTAATAATTAAGTTTTAAAATGCCTTAAGTCATAATGTATGTTCTATACTAATATTATAAAAAGGAAAGATTTGTATGCATGTTTGTATCGAATTGACTCAAAAAGTACTGGACTGATTACAAAAATTCTTTCACCATTGGAAAGCTACATTCACCATGAGTAACATACGCTATATAAGATACATCATCATCATCATCATCATCATCCAGCATCGTGCGGGTGAAACTGCGGAGAGCAGCTAGTGTATCATAATTTCATCAATAAGTTATTTTTATAGTATTACTTTTTAAAGCACTAACGCCTGCTTAGCGATCTCAAACATTGAAATTTATAGAGAGAAAAATTCACATCCTCGGACGGGATTCGAACCCGCGTCTTCTGACTCTCCGTGTCAGAGGCTATTGACCAACTAGGCCACCGAGGTTCTGGTCCGAGTATCGAATTTTAACTCTCTATCTGACTAACCGTCTTACGGGGACGGAGCGACATCTATTGAACAGTTTTGACAGTACTATCCAACCGAAAGAAGCATTATTTAGAAATACTTAAACTTTCTTATTGACATCGCAACCCTTTTGATTTTTATAGTATTACTTTTCAATGCACTAACGCCTGCTTTAGCGATTTCAAACATTGAAATTTATAGAGAGAAAAATTCACATCCTCGGACGGGATTTGAACCCGCGTCTTCTGACTCTCTGTGTCAGACGCCATTGATCAACTAGGCCAGCGAGGTTCTTAATCCTTCCTATACCGCAATAATTAAAACAAAAGATTTATGAATGAAACTGACGTATATATACGTGTCTGTGACGCAAAGGGTTAAATTGTAAGCTATGATTCATCTCTTTGTGATATCGGAATGCTAGTTCATAGGGACCTTATAAAAACTAACCATGGGATGAGAAAAGGTTTACAAATCACCAATACGAGAGATAGACGAAGATGGGTTACGTAATTAGGGTTTTAATACATCTTTGCTGACCCATGACTTGCATAGGTGACGCTTCGTTAGCTCAGTTGCTAGCACTCTTGTTTTTGAAGAGAGGAGACCCAGGATCGGAGCAAATTTTTGTGTGATTTGCAGAACTGTTTGTTCTCGGATTTTAGATGTCGTGATGTGTTATTGTGTGTCCATGCTTTGGTGACACGGAATCCTAATGCAGGGGTATGAGTGTGGGTTAAAAAGGTTTATTTACGTTATACAGAAATATGTTTGTTTGATTTGTAATATAAAAATATACTTTTTTCATTTTATCAGAATCAGATGGATTATGTATTATTACTTCACATATTGCATATTACCTACTTCAGGTATTTCGAACCCGTACTTATTCGTTCGTTTCATTTTACAGTTTTTGTTAAATTATCTAATTTTCAATAGACAAATATCAACTCTTAGTAGGAGGTTAAATTATTACAACTTAATTAATAGGTAATCACAATATATTTAGTATTTAAATACTCGTGAGTTTGCCACAAAATACGTTAGGGATCGAATACGTTGCCTCGGGTTTCTAGCATGTCAGATGCTCATCTTTAAAGCGATTGCGCATCGGCGTCTGCGAGCTCAGTGATGAGAGCTGCTCGAAACCCATATCGAAAGTGTTTTGCCGGTTATAGTAGTTTAATATAACCACAATATGTTAAAGTTATATTGGAACGTGTTAAAGGTGATTTATAAATCTTCGGATAGTAAGATTGAACTCTTACTATCTTTATTGACTCTTAAAATGATTATAGATAAGGTTAGATACCTAACAAATATTTGTTGAAACTTTTACACATTAAACATGATGTTTCGATCGGATATACATGATCGATAGGGTTCATATCTACCCTATATTATGTGACATTTAAAATAACAGATACAGATCTAACTTAATTCATTAAAACATGATACGTTATTTCTACTGTAGTTTCACATACGTCGACGGTGTTTGTAGTGATGTAGTGAGACCTCATCGATTGCATCGATGTTTAAAAGATTTAAATGAACCATAGAATTTACTCGATAAAGTTTTTGCCACAAATTGTCTAGAATGTTTACATACCTTAACCTTTGCTGGAATGTAAGTGATGCGAACTTTAGCCTTTTAAGTAGATAACAAGGAGATGTGCCTACTTACAAGACTTTGCTTATTATATGAACAATTTTTTGATAACTTAGATATAAATTTATCCATGTCTAGGCACACATATAAATTATTATAAAGAATATGTACTACGTGTATTAGTTATCGTACACTATACTTTCATCTAGTATATTGTGGTAAGATGTATTCGATTATCGATATATTTGGGCATCTCTAGACGTGTGTTGACCAGCCAAACAGGTCCGTGACATAATACACTTTCACTAGAGGACGAATGAGCGGGTGCGCCTGCGCCGGTTCATACCGATTATTGAACTTTTGGACTTCCCATGTCGTCACCAAATTCAGGTCATGCAGTACATAATTGTGTTAATGTTTAATTGTAATGACATTTATGGAATGATAAATGTCCAATTCTCAATCTTCGATGAGGTAAATGCCTAATATAGCTTAAGTAGTACTGAAAAATATTTCTATTAAAAATGTGACAGTGCCTGCGTAAAAGATACCTTGTCTTCGTGGTGGGGTTGCCAGATTCGATTCCTAGGGAAGGTAAATATTTGTATAATAAACGAAATGTACTAACATTTCCCTTCTCAGGTTTTGGATGTGTATGATTTGTCAATGTGTGTGTCCAAGCCTTCCGCGACACAGGGAATTGTAGTGCGGACGCATGAGTGTGTGAACGTGTAATTATATTATGTGAGTACGTTAGTGGATGTTACCATACTTAGCGCTGAGGCAGTTGAATAGATTTTGATGAAATTTCGTACCAAAAATCTGGAGAGATGTTTCTGTACGACAGTCATTTTTTACGACGAGGACATTGCGGGCAAAAAAACTAATAATAACAATAGAGTAATACTTAATAATACTATTAAAGAAATAAAAAAACATTGAGTATAAAGTTCTATTAAAAATGTTTATGATGCAACAATAATGACTTATATAGTAATTGCAAATTTTTTAAATGAATCACATCTTTTTAAAACGTGTGTTGTAAAAATTACTACATTTTGAATATATAAATGATAAAAAATAGCAGTAAATAATGTATTGACGAGTCTTGCCTTACATAAGAGACAAATAGATAATACCGGTGTGACAGATACATGACAAATATTAACAGCCGTGCGATTCTCTAAGAGCAAACATCGTTGCATCTTTGACAACATCAGTGAAACAAATGACGAGATGACAAGGAACAACGATAACAACGATAATTGGAAAAACGACCTTATGTACAAGGGCGATATCTCCTAAAGTATTTGACATCGGTGAGCTCGTCGACGAACGCAACGACGAATCATTAGAGAATCGCACGGCAGATTGTGAGTATATAAGTCGAAAATTGTTTTTCTAGATTGGGTTTGTCGTAAAACATATTGCTCTTCTATGTATCTGTAATTTCAGTATCCAAGTCGATAAGAACTTGTCTAAATTACTTTGATATCCCAATCTCAATTCTGTCAGTCCTAAATTTGCAGACACACTAGAAATCCAGCAATAACAAAAGACTATCAGTGTTCTTTGATCATCCTTCGTCATTAAAAGCCTAAATAGTATCGAGAGCTCTGAAATCTACTTCTTGCAAGAAGTATATTAAGTAAATGCTTTAGAAACTACTGTTGTATATATAATTACAGGAATTGGCTTCCTCAAATGTCTCAATTGCTAAGATACTTACATCACTCTAGATCAGGTTGCTTCCTCAGTCTTTCAATAGGTCTTGAGTCTAGTCTATGTAAAAGGTCATTAGGTAATCCAGTCTCTGTCTTATTAGCTAACATTTACATTTCGCTGTGGATTTTGAAACTTAAAAGAGAAGATCATATTTAATACCTAAGCATATAGCAGAAAGTGAATGAAGAATTTAATTATCCGCGTTATTATCCTAGCTATTGAATTTGGAGATAAAAAATGAACTATTAAGGTATAAAAACAAAATTTACAGTGTGGCTTAAAGCTTCCCTGTAGTAGAAGTGTTGCATGCTAAGTTGTGGTTGTTCATATAAATCATCATAGGGTTATCTAAGCTGCAAATTGAAGCCATTACTAACTGCCGATCGTAATCTATCTATCCACAGTTTTCCTAACTACCGATAGCAATTTGACAAAACGTCCATACAAATAGTGTCCAATAGTAAGGTAAACCGGCGATAGATAGATTATTGGGATCAGCCGTAAATATAAAAAAAGAGAAGCGCTCAAGCTAAAAATTTTACATCATAGAGGATGACAAAGAGTTTTGATTTCTAAATAGTTTTTCCCACCTCGTCACAGTCAATGACAGTTACCAAACTGAAATTGTAGGGTGTACCAAAATTACATGCACAGTTAGTTTTGTCACTTTGAGTTATTTCATAACTTGACAAACGGTTGTTTCCGTTGAAAGGGAAAGTATATTCAAATGAGGTGAGGAGCATTTTTCGACAAACCTCGGACCAGTAAAGTAGGACATGAGAATTAGGTAATAGGTACATCTTGCAACAAGTATGGTTAAAAACTAAGGAAATAGAAGAATAAGATGCATTCATTTAAATGGTTTTGACCACAAAGAACAAGTCTTGTCCACATATTACACAGACATGTTCGAACAATGTCGTTATAACATATTTATAATGGTCCATATAAATTATTAAAACCGATAGTGAAATAGTTATGTAATGTTTTATAATATTCTTAAATTCACTTCACGAAATTACAGGTACTTTAGATGTATTTGGTAATACATCTTGCAACAAGTATGGGCAATAACTAAGAAAATAGAAGAATAAAAGCCATTCATTTACATAGTTTTGACCGCAAATAACAATGTATTTGACACAGTTTTGACCACACATTGCATAGACAATGTTCGAACGATGTCGTTATCACATATTTATAATGATCCATATAAATGATTAAAGCCGATAGTGAAATAAATTATGTGATATTTTAAGATAGTCTAAAATTGACTACATAAATAAAATGAAATCACACCTACTCGCTAAGGAGCTCTGAGCAAATGATGTAACATCGAAGTTACATTTAATGCGTAAATAGTTACTGGAGTCGTAAGAGACGTTCCAATCCAATATTATAGGTATATGAATATTAGAGATGATTGATGTAGGTATAGGAAGCGAAAGTAGCGTTGAACTGTGAAGCACTTTCCTACACATCTAAATATCCATAATCTAACATGCTCATCGCGAAATTGTGGTCGTGCTATTCAAAAGTACAATTTGTCACACAAGTACTATATCGCAAAATGCTAACAGGCACATAAGATAGAAGGATAAGGGGTCAGCTACATTATTAACAAATTTATACTTGACGAAATGATGTTAAGTTCGATATAACTTCACAAATATTCTGTAGGGAAATTTTAAGCAAATTGTACAGATACAAGTAAATACATAATAATTTAGAAATAGCAGAAAACACTAAACATAGCCAATCATTTGAGTAAGTGGGATATATCTATATGCATGCATAGTCTAAAAAATAACAGAAATCAGAAAAGATATTCAGGAAAAAAGATGTCTGATACTCAACAGAGAGGCATCTTCTTGAAGAAATTCAAAATAATATAGATGATGTAAATAAAGATATAGTCATAATGCTGTATACATGAGCTGTAATGAAGAAAATAAACGAAGATGAATAAACAAGTTTGTACAACTTTGATACAGCACTGGAAGAGAAGAGAACTCACTCAAGACTAAAACAAGGAGGATCATCAAGCGACGGATGCTCTTACCAGATCTCATTGACTAAATCGTAATATCTTTGTAAAAGCTCTTGTGATGGTTCAGGCATAGGCTTAGGTATAACCTCGTCAGCCACTGAAGACATAACTATTAACTCTGAAAAAGAAAATCAGTATAATTACTTCGTTCCATTAACTGTCAACACGTTTCAATGCGAACAATAACCTTAGAACCATTAACAACCTTCTTAAGGCGTGTCAGCTCAGCGCTTGGCTACGTTGAATTTCCTTTACTTGAAATCAGTCAAGCGCATCTCGTAAAAGCTTACAAAATGCATAAATAAATAATGTGCACTCTTAAATAAAAATAATCCGTCAATGTGTATTAAAAATTGCTATTTAATTATATGTGTCTCATGACTATTACACTATTAAATAATGAGAAAAACTGTTTTAAAGGTAAAATAAAGTGGTATGTTTGATTTTTCTTATGTACTCAAGTATGTTAAAATATGTTTTTAATTCCGTCAATGTGTACCTACTTAGAAGTTTTAGAAATGTCATATTATTTTTTGTAGTTTCAGCTAAATCTCCGCTTATGAGATACACTGCTTTTTAACATATCATGATGTCGATAAAACCCTCATTCTTATCGACATCATGATATGACAGCACCTTAATCATACAGAATATGATAACGTATATAATATAAATAATGAGGAAATTTAAAATTAATGTGTAATATGATTATAAATAAATAAGTGTGCGAAGATTGAAATATTGTGGTGAAAATATATTGGTCTAGTTATTTATCAAAATAATTGTACACATTCGAAAAAAAAAAGTTTTATTTGAAAATTATCCACAATTTACTTTTATTGATTTCTGCTGTACATACTCGTAATTCTTGGTCACAAATCTACATTCGTTTGTATAGTTTGCGCTCTTCTAAGATCCGTTAAAAATAATATTGCCATACCCAATTTTCTAGGTCGTTTCGGCAGAAGATTTCATTTATGAGCTTTCAAACAGGTTAGTGTGAATTGCATAATTATAAAATTGAACTATTGGACTTTCACTTTTAGCAATAGTTTGATAAAACTGTATGGTAGTTATATGTATAACAATATATTAATTCGGCTGGAAAATTCTTAAAAAAGTTAACAGTAGATCTAGTTTACTCTCGTTTTGTCGGTGAGTCAACAGCTCCTTTAGATATTTCTTGTTGAGACAAAAAAACGTGTCGTAGAGGTGTTGAGCAAAGAATAACTCTTGCAACTTGTTCTCGAGTTGAACAAGATGGAAGTGTTCCTACTTTGATCTAGTTTTTTTACTGTGTGTTATTGTGCCTTCAGCATCTTACTTGGCCTGCGTGCATTTTAATTTAAATACAAACTTCATTTGAAAAGAATAAACAAAATCGTAATCATTCATTTATCAAAAGCTGAGTGTACTTTTTGCAAAATAAGGCCTGCAAAAGCTGGCTTGCTATTTCATCATCACCGTATTTTAATGCCTCGCTGCATAAATATTGTGTATATTTTAGCAGTTTTATCAATAATCATATATTAACTACAGTTTATTTAAGTATGAATAAACCGTTTCATATTTAAAAGTGCTGTCACAGTTTTAGACGTACCTTCTTAACAACTGTAAACGTCTGAATGTACTTTAAAAGTAAAACAAACTAAAACATAGTTCGTGGCTTTAAAATTGGACTGTTCTATTTTAATCTTACATGGATAGCACAAAGGCTGACTAAGGTGTAGGATTGTTTATAAGACTGTACTTTCCATTTTTTATGATGAGACCAAGAACATGACTGGCGAGTTGTGGATGCATATTTGCCGAATCCTTCAGCGTTCTAAAGGCGTAGCGGTGTGTGTTTTGATAATTTCCAATAATTTTCCAGCGTTCATAAATTTATAATGTTTTTGTAATTAATTTAATATTATTCACAGATAAACTATAAATACAATAAACTTTATGTTATTTCCTGAATTTGTAGGACTGCATTCCTAGATTTCCTAAGGGAAAATTGTATAATTTCTGTCTTTATCTCTATCGACAAATAATGGTAAAATTCCCAGTTGCTGTTATATATTTAACAATCATTATAATTATGTTACTACTCGTACTACTACTAAGAGGGCGCGGTGGCCCCATATTATATTATCTATATATATATGTTATTTGCATTTTTATTGTTTACTCAGTTTTATCGTTATTTATTGAAATAACTTGGTCCAATAATAACGTTATTTCTATTGTTGTGATTGGTGCTTAAGTCCATGGTGAAAACTTTCACAGTACATTACCATAATTGTGTTCTACTGCGGGTAGAAAATATTGTGTAAAAAAAGAACTCGGTAATGCTCCGGCATAAGAAAATAAGATAATACGTAACTTGTTTCGAGTTGGTGGGTATAGAATCGTAAAGGGTCCCAAATTATTATTTATACCATATCCAGAGGTACCATAGGAGACTTTAGGTGCTTGTAGTTATAATTGCTTAATATAGCAGATACATGGAATTCCATTTAATGTTCCAGACAATCGGTGATCATTGGGTGCTATATTTTGTTTTATAATACCACCTACTTATGTTAGAACTTACCATTACATATGAACTTTTCTAGTATATCGTATACTAAAATAACAATGAGATTTTTAATTGCGTTTTTGTAGTTGCGTTACGACTTACTTTGGCATACTAGCATTCTATAGCGTTCTACTAATTTGAACTTTAGCATGAATAGAATAAGAACTCCGAGCTACACATACTTAATTTATAAATGAGTCAAAATTTGTAGATGTACTGATTAGAGTGTAGTTAGTGTACTTAATTTTTATTTTTATGCGTACTTTCTTTTAACTTCCATGTTTTACAAAAAATAATTTTATTACGGTAGTTTACTTTGGTGTACTGAACGAAGCGAATTATTAGCGTATAATAGTTTAAAAAACATTATGACTGATTTAAGTTGTAGGTTGTACATTTAATTTTTATCTGTATAAGATTTTTTTTCAGTCCACAATGACATAATTTTATTTATTGAACTCCCATTTGTAGAATTCATATATACCGTTATGCAGTGCCGGATAGACACAAGTAGAACGTAGTAAGTGGACGTTGTTGTGTTGATATTATGTATCCCGGAAATCAATTCATTATGTATTTGGATTTGGCTACAAATGAACATGTTACAGCAATATGGTCAATGTAGGTGTCTGGGTTACATCTCGAAAATATTCTCATGATTAAATCTACTGCAATTCTTTTGTTGAGTAAGCGCGAGTATAAGTGTTACACTGTTGTGTAATTCAGTTCCGGTTATATCTTTGACCTTTGGCTCGAAATGAACCCGGTTATTTTAACCGTTTTGTATCATATCTCGAAATTATTTAAATTTACTTCAGGTACCAACTCACGTAAATGTTATTTTGAAATCAGCCACACGTCTTTGTTTACATAACTGCTAGTAAGTAATATGGCAAGTGATTTGTCGCATTATCAAAGCAAATCTAGCCCTATGGCAGTTACAATGACGCACTGACAGTGAGCTTTAAGCTCATAATTTCTGCGCGGTGCTGCACAGCGTTCTTCTTTAATTATATCTTATAGTTGGCTCGAATTCAGAAATTAAAAAGTATGTTTAATTTTTATACTAGCACATAGCTTAGATTCGAGTCTCAGTGCGTCTAGCACTGAGGAATGTTACCCAGTCGTGCAATTGGTATATTTTCTATTAATTCTTTGGCCATCGATTCCTGGAAATTCTTCGTTACGACTCTACCGGTTAAAATATGTCATACTTTGTAGTAAACCTGTGAATTTCTTTTGCTTTACTTTTTCTGGTGTGTAATAAGTTAAAAGTTAAAACATGTCTACATTGTGTTGAATGAGGGACGTGAATGGATATCATCTCTATTCATCAATATTTATAAGAGCAATATAAAGGTATTATGCGACAGCACGTGTCTTTTCGATTGCAGTCTTATTCACGAGCATGAATGGCACACAAATTGTAAGAAACGCTTGGGTGCGTGTGAGCTGTAGTTGTTTAATTGTATTAATTTAAAAGTATTATGGTTATACGGATTTTATCAGAAATGTGATTAAGTTCACAGTTTTCAAGACTAAAAATCTGTCGCATCCAATTCTAGGTCTAGTGCTATTTTCAACCGCAACATCTATGACTATGTGTGATAAGTCAAAAGCTAACCTTTAATTATAAAGATACCTTGTATTTTGTGTTTTCCGGGATATTCATTTCCCATGGCAACAGAGTCGCGAACATAGCTAGTTAATAGTTGTAACTCACAGATCCACAAATTATCGCTATTCATTCTACAACTATACAATAAAAACAAATATGAAATCGAAAATAACCCAAAATGTCACCTAATATTATTGTTATGACAAATCGTTACACATTCCACTTGTTTTTTTGTCATCATGAGTTACGTAACATCCAGGTCTTTCCAGTTTGTTACCTCTTCATTATATAATGTCGGGTCCGTTACACTTAAGCTTGCAAGTAGCACGGCGACTTGTTTTTTGTGTTACTTTTGCTTTTCTTTCATTGTGGTATGAGCGATGTGAATAGACGTCAAGTTTCAACTTGGAACAAGATCTCTTTAGCAATATCTGCTTCTTGCGGTAGTTTTTAATCTCGTATCAGTCTTATAGCTTATGGTTTATCTTATGATTATGGATAAATTCATCTTGATGGTCGGCAATGAACTATGTTTACGTGCATTTGTATAATGTATATTAATCTACAATCTGAGGATGTATTCCGTGACATAAATGTCGTGAATATACCGATAAATCTTTATGCAATGACTCAATGAACAAAACGATGAATCACGTTAAATGTGGATATATGGATATCACCATATTGTATGATGGTCCTGTATCTGCTACTGTTGCTGTGATGTACTAAGTAACAATTTTTCTGTGGTGCATCTTGTAATTTTAAAAAGAGTCAACAATTATGACCGGTCCTTAGTAACATACTTATTTCATAAAATAAACGTGTGATTTTAATTTATACTAAGTTATCTTCAACTCTATGATTCCTAGTTTCCGCAACCAAGCTTTGCAGTTTTAAATAGGTAAAATGTGGTTGTACTAAATGAAAAAGTTTTTTTTTAATTTGACATACGGGTACTTATCATCTAATTTTAGAAACAACACATTATGTTCTAAACAGCATTAACTTTTTTACTACATCAATATCATTAGCAAGTGACAGAGTAGCATTACGAGTCTAGGTTTCCAACATAGCTAGCAGACAGAATCGTAATGTTACTCATTTATGCAATATGATTTAAGAAGAATAGAAACATGTTCTTTTTATAGTATTACTTTTTAAAGCACTAAAGCTGCTTTAGCTATCTTAAACATTGATATTTATAGAGAGAAAAATTTCAATGTTAGAAACATGTTCCTTAATTTATCACAAGTACCGTATTGTTATAATTATGCCTTGTAAAATCTATTTATTTATTAATAAGCGTTATCTGCTCGTGTCTACAGTAATAAATATTGCGGGATTTGTGAGGAATTGTGGACTTTTGATAACTTAATGTTATATATAACTAGTATATCTACGACAAATTTCACAAATCATAAATAATAATTATCAGGGAGTTGGAATTCCAGTATTGCTATTATATTGAGGTTTTTTGCTTTCTTTTTCTCTTTTTCTTTTGCTTCTTTCAAACTGCTACAGTTTTCTTTCAATTTGGTTTCCGTCATCGTGACCACGATCCGTTGCATAAGTGTCTATCTATTCAATTTTTCCTTAACATAATGTTAGATTTGGAAATTAAATAAGTAGGTGCGATAATTATGTGAGAAAAAGACACTTTTTGTGTTATTATACATACTATACATGTACTTATAGTATGTATATATGTATGTATCATCTTCATTGAATTTAACAGCTATTCTATTGTCGGTGGAGCAATTTCCAATTGTCTCTTTGGCCTCTACGTATAACATGACATTTACTATTTTCTTTATCTATGTTCTATCTTCTTCTATTTTTTCTGTATGTATATTCTTCTTGGTCTTCCCCAATCTCTTCTACCAATAATCGTTCCCTATGAAGGTTTTTGTTAATGTGTCGAATCGTATAAGGTGACCCAACATCTTCCCTTTTCACTTTAATCGTTTTAGCAAGGACCGGTTTTTGTCTATTTGCCTTAAGACTTTACACTTCAATACAAGACAATGCTACAGATGTATGCTTTTATTAATCTCTTTTTAATTTGCTTGGTAATTTTTGATGGGAAGATGTGGTTTTATTGTTAAAAGCACGTTTTTGGCATAGGTGCACACTAGATATAGTGTGGACGGAGAGTCACTGCATATAATATTACCTGTTGTTGTGATATCACGACTAGAAAATCTATGACAAAAAGAGCTTTTAACAATAAAAACACATCTTCCCATCAAAAAATACCAAGCAAATTAAAAAGAGTAACATTATATGCAGTCACTGCATATAATGTTACCCAATTATTGAAAAGTGCTGACTTGCTGATTTTTACTATTATAGGTGATTTCGTTGAACTAAAACGCATTTTTAGGTATTACTATAGTTTACGTTATTACCACATTTATTTTTAAACCAATATATTTAGATGCAGTGTCCATGTCATTGACAAGCTCTTCTAAATGTTTCTTAGTGTAACTAAGGCTATGCAAAAAGGAGTAGTGTATTACAAGTGGGTTTCACAAGTTTGACGCTGTTGCAAGTGTGCGTGTGTGTGTGTCGGTGTATGTGCAGTTATGTCCAGATGAGTGTGTGTGTATGTATGTAAGATGGGGGTGTGTGAGTTTGAGAGTGTCTATCTCTCCGGTATTGCACTCTTGAAACGAGTGGTTTCAATGTGGTTTTATATTAATTTAATAAATAATGTGAAATGAAATATAAAATTTGAACATGAATTAGTATATATATTTTGTATTATAAGATACGTGTGTATCCAGTATGTAAAGTCTGTAAGTAGAGCCAGACAATTTGTATTTGTTCTATAAATTAATAACCCGCATTTCTCTCATCTCATACCTTGATTATATGATGATGATCATATCAGAACTACATGGATCTCAATCACAACGATTTCTGACAATATTTGAACTCAATATTTTTTGAAATTCCGAAGTTATTCTATGGTTAATTGGGTAGATATTAAGAGGAGTATCCTCTTGTATATCTAATTGTATTAAATATAATTCTTTTGTCTTACATATACTCACTTTTTATGTTCATAAGAACCACACTCGAGACCTGTTTGTGTTTGTAAGCTTAAGTCTAAATAAGTTTCTATATCGTTTGCTTTTAGTTACAATCCAGGTCAGATCAAAACTATTCCGTGCTCCTTCTGGATCATTTATGTATATATATATGGTTGTAACTTGTTTTGTGAACTTAGTAAATAAAAAAATAAAAAAAATATTGAATGTTTTCCTTATACATTGTGTAGTTTTCGAACAGTAACTGAATTTTGTGAAGCCAAAATCAGTAGTAAAATATATTTATTCATTACGTTCTCAATATGTTATAAATAATGTTTCAGTCACGCGGGTACATTGTGGCTTGGTGGATAATAGTGGCCAGTCCTAGTTGTTGAAATTTTTAGACAGGCTCAATGGTAGCTCAGGAGCAGCTCAATGGCTGTTGCCCACGGAAAACAACAGGCACCGAAGGCTTAATATGCCTTCGGTACGCCTGTAGCGGTCACCCATCTGGGTCTTGACCGTAGCAAGGGTATATCACTCAGTTCAGATCGACAACGCCAGTTCTGCTGTGAGCGCTTCAAAGATCAGCTGTATATGGAGCCAAAATGTTTAAAAAAGTTTGCATATGGTGGTTATTTAAATTTCTCGAAGATATCGAACTCGTTTATAAATGGTGTGTTTCATCTAACATATAATTAAAAGTTCATCTTACCGTCCAAGGTTGAAGGGTATTTATGCGCCGCGTACCCCGTGGGTAGTGAGGGCCCCGTGTGGTAATGCGCGGGCGCTGTGGGGACCCCGTAGGCTGACGGTGGGGGCCCGTACTCGATGTGGGTTGTTGGAGGGGGCCCGTACACTACGCTGGCTGGAATTATGATGTTGAAGGGTGTAAATATAATTCTTAAATTTGTTAATATAAAATAAGGTATCAATTAATTACACTTTAAATTAATAGATGGTAGTAAACTAAAAAAATATGTTGTGGGTAAAATCTGTACAAATAAATAAAATGTATTATGCCTGTTTGTAAATGTCAAAATAATAGCTTCTTGCCGTGTGATTCTCTAATAATTCGTCGATGCGATCGTCGACGAGCTCACCGACGTCAAACGCTTTGAGATATCGCCTTTGTACATAAGGTTGTTTTTCCAACGTTTCTTGTCATCTCGTCATTTGTTTCACGGATGTTGTCAAAGATGCAACGATGTTTGCTCTTAGAGAATCGCAGGGCTGATAAATGCATCATCATCATCATCATCATCATCATCAGCTTGTAGCAGTCCACTGCTGGACATATGCCTCTCCAATTGATAAATGCATATGAAACATTAATACAGTAAGCTTAGCACGAATAATTGCGTAAGTGTAACGTTACGCGTCAATCACGTGAAATAGTACAAACTGTAATTCATAAAGGGCAATAGTGACACAGATAATTCATAGTTTGTTATTGAAATTATATATATATATATATATTTAAATGATAATTAGAGTATGAAAACTATCGTGACTATCACACATTATCTACCTATACTTATAATAAAGGAGTAGGGGCCAAAAGGTATGTACTTGAAATAAAATAAATAAATAAAGACGGAAAATTACTGATTAGGGATATGACGTTTTTGAAAAAAATCTGTCTGTCTCTTTATGCTCACGTAATCCACATAACTTAAAAACTACCGCATTGATTTGGATGAAATTTGGTATATGGATAGAATAGAACCTGTAGCTCTCAACTATAAACTTTTTATCTTGATCCGTCACGTAAATCCAAGATGGCAGCTTGATCTCTCTTTACTACACGGTCTGATGTAAAACTGTGGTCACGATGGACTGGTCGACGCGCATGCACTTCTATGGTACGGCTAAATACCGTAATAATTAAGAATGTAACACGTCATTTTTAATGTTTTGCAGTTATACCCATTTATTTATTTGTTTATTAAATAGTAAGCTTACAGTATATTAACCAAAGCGCTAACTATCTTAAATAACTTGTTCAAAATAAACTAAGATTACATAAAATAGTTCTCAAACTCTCATAAAATATGGCGACGTGCTGGAACTCGTGGATAAATTGATTAAAAATTGACAAAAGCCTGCGGGTGGGCGCGTTTCTTGCATGCATGGTGCGTGAGACGGGATATGAGAACTGCTGATGGTGACGTCGACTCCAGAGGCGAATGTAGTTATTTGGAATAAATAAACCCATCCCAACCAAAGTACCCAACACGGTTGGACTATTTACCCTATTGCGCAGTATCTGGCAGTAATGTATGACTAGAAGTAATTTACGTCTGTACTCCAATGTTTCCATTCCAATCAGCCCTGAGACAAAAAGGGATGGATCAAGGTTTGGGTAGCGTGCATGTAACGTGCAGTCAGAAAACTAAACAAAAAATAATGCAATACATGTTATTATCAATAACAACATAACAAATCGTCACACTTTTATATCCTTGAAGGGGTAAGCAGCGGTGTTTTAAACACCTGCGTTTCGCCGGATATATGTTTGGTCCCATGTAATAGGGGGCGAGCCTATTGCCATCTACGGGACGCTGTTCTATACTCTGGACTGCTATTGAGAATTTCTTTGTCAAAAAAAACCAACAACTGTTCCACCCGGGGATCCAACCCAGGACCCCGAGATTCCAAAACGGCGCTTCCACCAATACAAGACCAAGCGAGCGAAGCCGCTGGCGGATCAGCTATAGTAAATAAATAAATCTTACATACATACGGTCAAGTAATAAGGGCAACCTATACTCTCTGACTGCAGAGTTACTACTCTATACTTCTCTCTACTCTATAGCTCGAGAGTACAAGAGGTCATAACTCTCGGAAGTTAACCATACCTATAAACTGGATACATAAACATAAACATATGCCCGCGCAATCGGCATCTCATTTCCACAGACATTCGTAACAACTTAACAAGTTCCTCACGTCGTTGTTTCCTCATTTTATGTAAATAAGTTATACTTCTCATTAGGTAATACTGACACGGATGTCAAAAGCAAAATGAATGTGAGATCAATAACTAGTAGGTCAAGGTTTGTTTTTGATCAACTGTCGTGTGATTGGCGGACTGACGCCGTAGCACGAATAATTTGCAAAAAAGTACATATTATATCGGACCGTAAACCATTGGAAATTGCGCCGCGTTTTGCCTTACTACCTTTATGTTTGTCTCTTGACAATGAATCCTTAGAGTACCTTAGTGAGGGAGAATTACAAAGCAGAAAACTTACTTATTCATCTTTGATTTATGGAGGATCCCAATAATCTATCATTCCTCAGTTTTACTAACTGCCGTGCGATTCTCTAATGATTCTTCGATGCGCTCGTCGACGAGCCCGCCGAAGTCAAATACTTTGAGATATCGCCCTTGTACCTACATAAGGTTGTTTTTCCAACGTTTCTTGTCATGTCGTCTTTTGTTTCACGGATGTTGTCAAAGATGCAACGATGTTTGCTCTCGCACGGCTGCGCCGATAGAAATTTGAAATAGCGTCCAAACGTGTCCTAACGTGTCCTAACGTGTTTGACATATTATACAAATAGTGTCAAATATCTATCTCTAGTAAGGTAAACCGGCGATAGATAGGTTATTGGCACCGTCAACTACCTTAGGGAATCCCCACTTCTCATGATGCACATAATAAACAATATATCATAATGAACTTTGCTCGTCTTAGTTATGTAATCAATTAGTGAGTAACCATAGACACACCTATATTTCCCCATGCACAGGATTCCCTGTTTATGTCAATAAACACGTGAAAAACAATGATTCCCTCTGTCGTGTCTTGTTAAACTTGTGACATGCATGTCGTATCGCAGGGAAACAACATAACAATATAAAACAATTATTACATACACAAACCGAATACAGGCAGGGCTATTATGTATCTCAATTGCTAACAAAGTTGGTTGAATTCTTGAAAAATACCGGCTCTGTGTCACTTTTGAGAACTCCAGCGAGCAAAAATATAAGTAAGTTGTTTACTGGAGCTGAGATAAGTAACATAGAGCCGCCATTTTTAGATTTCAACCAAGTTTTTTAGCAACTGAGATACGTAATAGCCCTACCGTTCACATTAAACGTGACTGCATATCCTACAGCAACAAGAACGCACACGGTGATGTTTGAATCATTGTTTAATTAGAACTCTAATCACTTGGAATACAGCTTAAATAAAATAGTTTTTACTTTCATTTGACGATGATTTGATGACATGATGATTGAAGATTTGAAGACGTACGTGCAAGGCATGACTATATAAAGGTAGGAGAGCGTCATGTGATATAAATACCTACTTATATAAATGATGCCAAACCAGGAGGCAAAAACAATACAGTTTCAATTATATAGTTCAGCAATTAAAAGAAAAACAAGGTTACAAGTAAATTACACTTTTGCCTCATTACGTTCATACGAATTAAAATTACCCTAATAATTAATATTATTAGGGTAATTTCCTTAATAAAAAATATTAGAAAAAAAAATACTAAAAAGAAAAGGTAACCTTCCATAAAGCTAGAAAGGAACCTCCCTTTTCCTAGAATCATGACGACTCTTCTAATGACCATGGGGTACATCTACATGTAGGTATACGTAACACGGTGTTAAGTTTTCTCCATTCAAATCTAGTTTAACACAACAATTATTTTCATTTTTACTATGCAAAGTAGTCTACATAATTATTTTTAACATATTAGGCGTGGCACAGTTTTTGTACCGTAACTTAAATAACGGATATTTCAAAAACCACAAGGCGTGTATCTCTCAAAGTGTTAAATATTATCTATTTTAATCTTCTGGAATAAGTTTCCAATAGCAGACCCGGTACTGGAATTCTGGTACATCACTGTACCAGTATATAGTTTAAATACCATTTAAATTGGTTTTGGATCGTCTCATTATTTAGACCGGTGGTTCTCAACCTTTTAGTGATCAGGAACCATTTCACAAAATTTCTGTCATGTCATGGATTACCGTTTAGTGGTATTACCTATACAATAAATGTAAATAAATACAGGACTGTTCTATCTAAAAATAAATGTTCAAAAACATACAACTGTATTTGAATATACGAGGAAAGTTTTATATTACAGTTATAAGTAGGTATCTAAGTAGTTACCTATTATTTTAATGACTGCATACTGTTTATTAACTTCCGAATACTTGGTTCAGTTCTCAATATCAGTATATTTCGAATTTTTGTGAAAGAAATTGCCTTGTGGCTTCAAAGATTTTCATGATTAATTCCTATTTAGACTGTATTTTTCAATTTGGGTGGCTTCACGGACCACTTCGGATGCATTCAGGGACCACCAGTTAACACCCACTGATTTAGACAAATAAGCCTGTGACTTTCGCAGTGCCTCTCAGAGAGAGAAGTATGGACCATGGCGGACCATCGAGTCAATAATTAAATAGATAGTTCGAGGAGTACTTACAGTGTGGTTTCTTCTCGCTCAAAGCAGCAGAACTGACAATCTTTTTGCCAAGGTTGCTCACTGCATCACCTTTGACGGCGATCACCTTCCCCAGGGTCGAAGCCAGGGCACCGCCGCCCTTGATTAGCTGGCCTTTAAGAATGGTTACACCACCAGTGATGGCTTTGACGGCTTGAAACAGGGTGTAGAGGATTGATTTTTTCAGGCCCCAGTAGTCGTATTTTTCGTCGTGATGCTGTGGTAACAAAAATATGAAATTTGGTAATTTGTTAGGTTTTTGCTAGTATTATATTAACTACATGAAAATTAAACAGTTTCAAATTAACTTTCGTTTTTATTTTGATAAACATTTTGAACCCTTTTCAGTCAAGCTGGCCATGCGTAAACTATAAAAGTGAAAATAATGTAATGGTTGTGCATATTTTAACATCTTATTAAGTAGATGCTCATATACTTATCATAATTATAGTGAGAATATGCGTTGTAAACAAGCACGTAAATTCGGGAAAAAATTCGCACCAATCCGCTAATTAGGTAGGCTAAATGAGTTATCTGGTTTCTGGTTTATTTATTTTAATAATCAGGAAACCAAACAACTTAGAATTAAACAGTAATACACAAACAGTTGCAAAACTTAAGCCAAAACAGTTTTCACATTTAGAAAAGATATAATAAATTCTTCAAAACGAGAGTGGATTTAGGTAATATTAAACTTACGACTCCTATATTATAAATTTAATAGAAAATTTATTAAACTCGACATAACATAATTACCTTAAATAGTATATATATTTATATTAGTATATAGTATCTATAATCTATACAACTATTCACGTGATAAGTATATATAAGATTTGAGCCAGAAGGTAGGTGTTCTAGTTTACCTAAGTCACAGTATAAATATAGAGAAACAGTACGGAAACTACCTACAAACGTTCGAAACAGCTCACTCACACAAACATGCGCATCGACGAGAGCCCTAAGCGGTTGTTGCGGTCAGTAGTGAGACCGCGTCATGACGAGTTGGCACGTATACATTTATTTCCGCTTAACTAGGCTTAGTTTCCATACTGTTGCATCTTTATACTAAACCTAAGTAAAGCTGCCGTCACGCTCGAGTTTCTCCAAGACGCAGATAAGTCTAAGTTTTACGGCAAATTGCAGTTTGGTTACGGTGGCTAATAAACTATAAATTAACTATAGCGATTACGTCGGTAACAAGCTAACTAAGTATAAATATATATTATTTAATGGCCAGACGTTTCCGGAAGTAGTAGCTCACTGTAATTCCGTAGTCAAGCTATTCAAATTAAACTAATAAAGTATGAAATATTAGTTAACAATGTTGTTGAAACTTCGATGTGTTTACAGAATTAAATGTAACGTGTAGTTCATGCTCTGGAATTCGATTTAATGATTCGCGTGTTGCCAATGCCGTTCGTCGTTAACCGTATTATTCTTCAAATTAAGTGTGAAAATGTTGTCCGCTTAAACTGTTTCAATTACACTGAAATTGTGATGTTAATAAAAATGCGTCTATAATCTGCATAAATTTTACTCGCATCAGAATTGACATGTATTTTGACATTGAGTGGGTGGCAAGTCACCA
Source organism: Selenia dentaria (assembly GCA_917880725.1). Classification (NCBI taxonomy): domain Eukaryota; kingdom Metazoa; phylum Arthropoda; class Insecta; order Lepidoptera; family Geometridae; genus Selenia; species Selenia dentaria. The sequence continues at coordinate 29,225,390 of OU862888.1, read as the reverse complement.
CCTGCCTAAATCTTATATGAGACTGAAATTGGCAGGTGCCGTAGTCTCGTCCATAGCCCACTGTCTCCCTTATCACTTATAATTTCACATCAATAGCCTTGCGATTTTTTATTTTTGTAACAGATTTTCAATAATATGGTGAAAATTGTCATTTTTATCATCTCATTGCTTATATTTCACGGATTTCATCCGGTCCTTTACAAAGGCCTAAGCGGGGCTGTAGCCAACACTTGGATGGATGGTGGTATATATATACCATGTCACCATCCATCCAAAATGTTTAACTTTTTTTTAAACGACTTTGTAATTTTTATACCAAACAGGCCTCTACGTGTTGGCTACAGCCTCTCTTATGACATTGTAAATTTCTAGTATAAAAGTTACTCTATGATTGTAAAGAACCGGACGTAATCCGTGAAATGAAAGCAATGAGATAATAAAAATGCCAATTTTCACCATATTATTTTGTTTTCACCATAGAGAAAATTTAAAGAACTTTAGTATTTACACTTTTCTTGTAAGGATTTCAGATTTGACATTTGTTTTTTTTTGTTAGGATATCCTGTCCATTGTTTTTTAAAATTCTGTGAATTTTTTTTTATTGGCTATCTATTACAGTTATAAAGGCAGGCGGTGTAAATTAAATAATATCGGTAAAATAATATAAACAAGCACAATTTAAAAAAAAATTATACCGACTTCCATTCTATTCAGTCGTTAGAGTGTAACTCAAAAATTATTTAACCAAATTTGATGAGATTTAAATGGGACCATACGGAAAGCACCAGCTTTGAAACAAAATAAAGAATTTTGAAAATCGGTTTACCCAGTCAAAAGTTATGAGGTAACAAAAATAAAATAAAAAAGTCGAATTTAGTACCTCCTCCTTTTTGGAAGTCATTAGATAACGAATACACATTCACGCCGCACTAGGATTCCATGTACCGTTGACACATTACAACATCCAAGGATTGAAACTAGGGCTCTTGTTCGAATGCATAGTCATTACCAACTGAGCTAACGGAACCGCCCTTACTATACTATATACTAGGGTTCCATAGTCTCACATGGAACCTTAAGTTATATAGATAATATACTCGTAGATAAGCACAAAATCATTCATCATCAGAAACGCGGGCAACACATCTGCAGCTTGTTTCAAGCGCAATTATTTATCTAGGATCAAGTATTTATTTATAGCACGGTACTGCGACAAACCGTTTTTCTCCCTCACTCTCCCATTTGACTATGAGGATTAGTGAAACATTACAGAGGTGTTTACTATGTATCATAAGAAAATTTGCAGCGCAATCTAATTTGGATCAAATAACAATGTCATGCCTATAGTTATAAGGAAGTAAAGTCGAAAACTAAACTCGCCGATTAGAAAAATCTTTCATCACATAATTTTTTTATAAAAAAATAATTGAATCGACTTCTACACTAAAAAGTGTGAAATAACTTGTTGAAGTCGGTACTATGATAGTTTGAAAGTATCCTATTATCACATTATTGCGTGCATGGTACCGACTTCGGCAAGTTATTTCACACTTCTTAATGTAGACGTCGGTTCTATTTTTGATAAAATACACATTTCTCCCTTTTACTGACCTTGCTACTTACGGAATACACCATCAATGATGATATATCATCAATATAGACGAAACACTTTTTAGTTATTGATGTATAACTCAAAAACAGCTTGACCGAATTTGATGAAATTTATATGGTACCACCACGAAAGTATACTCTATCAAGTATAAAGTCAAAATCGTTTCATAAACGACGATGTTATTCGCGAACACATAAAAAAGACGATGGAATTGAGAAACCTTCTTTTTGAAGTCGTTTAAAAATAGGTTCAACGTAGATGTCTAAAAAGATCTTAAAATAGGCTCTGCCATCTACTCTTTCCTTACCGGTTCGTAATTGTATCCTGGATGTTCGCCACCAGATTTAGAAGAAGCTGAAGAGATGAATGCTGACGCTTGGCCCAAGAGTCCTATCTTACTCTGCAGCCCTGATGAAACCTTCGACACGACAGAACTTATTGCCTGTGCTGACGAACGCTTTGTCCTGTATACAAAAAGAGATGGGATAAGATAAGACGAAATCATTCATTCGTTCATTAGGGACCGAAACAATTACATAGGAGGAGCTGTCAACAAATGGACACAAGGAATTTCTCCTTCACCGTTGAGGTGAATCATCATCATAGAGGTGATTATCCTGTATCGCAAACAGGATGATCAAAGTACCTATACTAGATTACTATGGTAACCAAGAACATTTAAGAAAATTTAACTTTGTCATAGGTAATAAGAACTACTACATCAGCTGCGGCAAACTAGCTAACAGCCTAGCTAGTTTACTGCTACTGATTCACCTTTAGCGTGTAAGAACAAGGTGTGGTAGTACTGAAAGGCGTGCATATGAACCTAGTCAGGATTCACATGGTAAAGTATCAACATTTAAATCGCTTATAATGTTTTTCATACAAGGTTAAAAAATATCCGATATTTTTTCTGGACAGCCATATTAGACATGCATATTTTTGGAGTTCGTTGGGGTGGCGTCGTAATACCTACGTCACCTGTTCATTAACCTCCGTCCCTCTTCTCTCCGTCTCTCTTCTCCCTGCGCCACATCTTAGCAGGCCCCTTGTCCACTCTACGTTCTGGAGGTCATTGCCGTCTTTGGCCTAATTTTTCAGGTATGAACCTGCTTGAGTATTGGAAAAACTTTGGTCACTCATAACTCATAATTTTAATACTTCCAGGGACGCAGTACTTAGGTCCCGATTGTATGCTAGCTTCTGCGTGTGTGGTTTTAGTATTACTACCTACACCTTTTTGTTGCATGCTGTTTAGAAAAGTTTTACTTGGTTTAATAAATGAGAGCATAAGGTAGCCGTGCTACTGATGGTCAATGTTGATGGACTTACGTATCTAATTAGACGTTCGTCCATCAATGCCTTTTTAGCTGGCCGCTACAGTAATGTACTATTACTCCGTCCTCTCGCGGGGTAAATGGTGACGAACACAACGTGACTTTTCCTCTTGACCCGTGACCCGAATACAGCTGTATGATTGAGGGCATGTGTTCTAATGCGTATGGTTGTTTACTAATGCATTTCCTCAAAGTATAAATTGTGTGCGTCATTTTCTTGTACGTATTGCTTATATTATTTTCCCGTAGTACCGATATGTTCTAGGTATTGCTATTCAAGTAGGATACTGAGAGTTATCTTCGGCACTTTTAAATATTTACGATGATTTTGTGGTTAGAAAAATAATTATAAAATAAACTTAACTTGTATTAGGAAATCCGTATAAACTCTGACGTTCTAGAAAAATAACGTGAACATATAATCATAATATGAACATACCTTGTATAAGGAAATAATTAGAGAGAAAAAAACTCTTTGGCACATTTTTAAATGACAATAATAAAAAAGTTCTCAATGTACTCGTAGTAAGATCTCAAGAGTTGCTGATTATTTCCAGACAACAGAGAAGTTATTAATAATGTTAAAAATAAGTAAATAGGTTAAACAATTTACTTATTTTTGATATACAAAGCTTACATTTCTCGCATACTGGACGGGTTTTATTCGTAGGCCTATAGACAATTTATATTTTGAATCGATAATAAGAGTACTATAAAACTATCCATAATAATGAAATCTTGAACCAATCCTCAATAAATTACGATTCTGGATAAAATATTCAAATCGAAACCTGGATAAAATCAATCTCAAATACGTACCTCATAATCTCTTCCGCTGCTAATCCTTCAGCCAATTTCTCCAGCTGTTGCGGTGACATTCTGCTGATGGCTGCCATATCGATGATGTCCAGATATAACTCGGGACCTGGGGCTGGTGCCGCCATTGATGCAGCCAGGCATGCTAGGCAGAACCATATCTGGGGAAGAAGAAAAGTTTGAGACATATGTGTCTGATATGTTGCGTTTTGATATGTCAAAACGTTAATATATTAAAGACCTGAAAGATCTCAGGGATGGACTGTTAAAATGACTAACTGACGTAATAGGGTGGACACGCAGAAAAAATGAATGAAATCATGGTCGTTAAGCCCCGGTTACTAACATAACTAGTGATTAATAGTTCTTCGAAAGAAACTTCAAAAACGATCGAAGCATGAAAGCGTTCAGTTGAAGTTTCCACTAGCGGTCACCCATCCAAATCACTAATGCTTTAACCATGCTGATAACTTTGAGGCAGGGCAAAAAAAATAGTGGTTGGTCTTTTGTAGAGTATGGCTGGGTAAGTACCACTTTTTTGCCAGTTATTCAACCGAGAAACAGTAGTGTGCAAACATTACTCTGTTTCTTTGAAGAGCAATGTTTCCAGCGAAATTATAGTACAAGGAATTTAAGATCTTATATCTCAGGGTGACGGATGCAGTGCATTTCATGCACTGAACTGTTATGGACAAGTGCTTAAAACCAGGTAAGTGCTATTGGACCGGGATAACGTACCACGTAATTTGTAGGACAATATGGCTGTTAAATTATATTAATATTAACTAAGTAAAAAAGAAAAATCAGCTGGTTAATAATCACTTAGTATGACCTCGTTATCGATACATGTTGGAAGGAGAGGACTCTTTGATCAAACCATGGATTTAATAGCACAAATATTTTTTCAAATAATTTAGATAATTCTCTTGAGACTTAACGAAAAATAATCCAGTTAGTAATAAGTATTTGCGAATCATCAAATCGACACATTGTATCCTTGCTTCCTCTGTTAGCTACCACAATCGAGAGTTTCGTACGGGATATTGTTGAGCGTCTCATCAAAATTAAGCTACTCACGGAAAATTAGCTTGATAGTAATCAAGTGCAAAAATGCACCATGGATCCTGTACTATATATATAATAACTCGCCTCGTCACCTCTGGTATATATTTATTTAGATGGGCGTTACTTGGATAGGCGTTTAATTTTGTAAATTAATGAACCGTTTGAACTGTTACTATACTGGAGGACATTGACAGCTGTAACACAGGTACGACCTAGCACAGTTGTCAATGAATATCAATTGTACCTACTTACCACAGTTATGTGTTAATTATATAAATTACATACTTTATTAATTAGAGGTATAGTTAAGATATGTACTTTTTGATCTGAACTGAATAAACATATATTATTATTATAAAACATATATATATCATATAATAAGCTCGCCTCGTCACCGTTTGACATAAAAGAGGGAAGATTCTCTAAGAGCGTTTTAGAAATTCAAAATAATACGAAAGCAAAACGTAGTATTGAGGTTATTTCTCTTAAAAATATAATTTTGTATATAAACATACACAAAAAATTAGAGGTAAGCAAACTTTAACACATTGAAGTTATGCACTGATAGTTCTTAAAAGGCTTTCATATCTTTGGATGTATAAATAAAATTTTCACACTTGAGATGACCCGTCCAAGTAAGCAAAGTCAGGCTCGCTCATGGCTAGTTTATATATGTGTTTCTAACAAACATACTTCTGTACAAACTTATATGTTCCTAGTGATGAGGTAGTGTTGTTTAGTGCTATCTAATAAACCATGGATAAAAATGAGCAAAGCTTTTAGGTATAGACAGTGCGGCACTGATCATGATCTGCATTTTTATCGCTAAGTACAATTCATTCATGTATAGGTATAATTTATTTCTAACGTATAAAAATATACACTTGGTAAATACCTAAACGTAAAATAAAAGACGGCAACACATGGTAATTTTTGTTTGTGTGTTTGAAATCCGGCAGATTGTATAATTTGCATACTATAATTAACTAATTTTATTTTAGAACATTCTACTCGATTCAGAAAGTAACGGTTCAGGAAAATAACAGCTATATCTTTCGTACCAACATTTTATATGCATGACTTTTTTTCTTATCAACTCTTTGGATTTGATATTAGAAATCGGGGTGTAGATATAAAAATATAGCAAGTTAAAATGCTATATTTTCTGAATACGATTTATATTTCAAACGTGTTGTATTTTGTCGATAAATCGATATTTGTGTAAACTGGTAATGAAACCCTAATATAACTAAAACACAACTAATATATATCGTGCATACATTTTATATAGTTGGCTATATCATCATAAATCAACTGTATTTACGTAGGTAATGGTAGCGATTAACTTATTCAAAAACAGTGAACTAAACTAGCGAACTAAAATTTAAATATGGGAGTTAACACTAAAATCTAAATTCACGTAACACTTAGAACGACGTTTCTAAAAATAGTATTATTCTATTCAATTTTGGGTTACGCTAGTTTAGCGAGCACTAAAGTTACGTGACGACTAATCTGTCTAAAATATGCGTTAGCATCTATTCTAGTTTGTGGTCTAAAATATACCCACCATTGAAAAGAAATGTCTATTCTTAGTGCTGTCATGAGGGAATGTTAATTTGGATTTTAGTCTAAACAGAAGAAGAACTGTCATAATTTAGAGATATTTAGTTTAAATTATGACAGTTCTTATTCAGTTTAGACTAAAATCTAGAGTTTTTATTTTATTTTAGATAACTTACTAACTAACTTGATATTTCTTATAGAATCGACAAATGCCTACTGTTCGTTGTCTTTCCTTGTGCTGGAGTTGTAAAATTTAGTATAGCATATATAGTAGCAATATAGCTGATGAATTCATGTAAACTTGTTTGATAACATCGTTATTATTAGATACTGCTTTGAAAATTGTATTTTTTAAGTGTTTAGTGAGATTACTGCATTGAAGTATATTCTACAATTAGTCTGCGCTTTTTGAAAAAGGATAAGTCATATATAATTTAAAAACATATCTTTCTTTTTCTTTTCTTGTATGTACGTATTCTTTGAAGCGTTTTACAAACAACGTTAATGATGTAAGTAAATTAAGAATCCTCAAACAAAACGTCTGTCAGTAATTGAACTGTTCCAAGGAAATAGAAAGTGTTTAGTTTAAACTTCAGAAGCTAATTAAAATTATCGTAACAATGCTTCATTAAGTGAATTTCTTTTAAGCCATTGAATTGATCGTCAATTCGATGAGAAATAACAGAATCGTATAATTACGTAGGTATTCAGTCGCTTTTCACCGTGGGAAGCTGGGAGTTTGATCAGATTTATCATTAATAAGCTGACCCGCGAGCGGTTTCGCTCGATTATAATATGAGATACAATACCTCGGAAATAAATTCAAAAAGAAATTTTTCGGATCATATACTAAAGGTATATGGTATAAAACCATCCAACTAACTCTTCCTTGTTCTCCTTGGTTTTTGAGGGCCGACATGGGGAAGAACGAAATCGTAACAGCTGCACGGCTCCGATCTGGGCACGTCCCATTAAATAGGTTTGCGTTTATGATGGGAACGGTGAAATCAGTATCTTGTGATCGATGCGGTGCGATTGAACATGTGTACCACATTTTAATGGAGTGTGCCTGGAACGAAGCACTGCGCCGTTATAACTATTCAATAGTGAGCATGTCCTGTGGCAAGTGGGGGGCTGCAACAGTGTGTTGTCGGACCCTGAGTCACAGGATGCCAGAGCGTTGTTCGATGTGTACCATACATCTCTCAAAAGTAGATCGTCAGCAGTTTAATATATACATACATACTTGTTTAGTTATAAGGGTGGCATTTTATCAAAACCCTGTATAAAAAATGAAGAAAAAAAGTCTTTCGTTAGTGGATGCTTACAATATAAAAGGCGTCAACTAAGAAAATATTAAACTTGTACTCCCAGTGTTTTAGGCGCTGAGTTTATGAATATGTCATTTACTTCTACATTTATTTATACAGTTCGCATTTTTCAAGAAACATTGATGAATGTTCTACTATTGAATAACCATATATATTTTTTTGGAGTCGGCGATATTTTTACTTTTATTAAAATGGGGAAAGTTTGCTGCGGCGCTGTTTACCGACTGATTTTAATAAAATTTGGTACACCCGTAAGGTGCCTTTAAAGAGGTCTTGTCGAAATAAATATTTGTAAAATTTTTCTGCTGCATTTTGATGAAGTGTTCTAAATAGTACTATGAAGTCAAATATTCTGCGAGGTCTACAGCTCATAGAGCCACTAGTTATACAGGATGGAATTTTGTAATGCCACCTGAATGGATAGTTCTCTTTCATATAGAAATATATATTAAGTGTACTTTATATAGAAAATTATAGAGCATATAGAAAATTTTACTCAAAGAAAACATTCCTTTATTTTTGAAAAGAAACAAAAAGCATTGCAAGAGTTTCGAAAATTCACTTGCCACACCCGGTAATCGAACCGACTAAAATCTGTAAAATTACACCTTAAAAAAACACATATTACCCTCTACTTTCATTGCATCGATCGTTAGGGTCAATTATGAGGATGCAATCTCTCTAACAAACTTGATCAATTAAATTAATGGAAAACCATTGCCGTCTAAACCACAGAAGTGGTTACCGTGGCCCTTTATCTGAGGAAAGACTTTTTAACCTCAACCAGTCGGCAGTCCTCTTCATGGTCTATCAACTATTTTGTATTCAATCAATCAATCAATCAATCAATCAATCAATCAATCAATCAAAGTTTTTATTGTTGTAGAATATGTTACAATTAAAAATGTGAAAGCCACTGGTTCCCGAACTAGTGGATACTGTGTTTCAGGAACCAGGGTCTTCTCCCAATATTTAGTGCAGCTTACATGTCTACAATATATATACTCGTATTAAATACTTTAAAGAAAGTTACAAAAAAAAATATGCCTTAACCAAACTTAACAAATTGTCTACCATACGGACTTAAATAAAAGTGCAAGAGTGTACTTGTTTGTGTGTGTGTAGGTGTGTGTGTGTAGGTGTGTTTGTGTGTGTGTTTGTGTGTGAATATGTGTGTGGGGTATTGTATGTGGAGGTGTGTGCTAAATGTATTTAACATGACCTAGAAATAATAGAAGATAGACTAGACTAGAAGAAAGGCTAAAATATCAGAAATGATTTATAGATGAGATATAAACAAATATGGCAAATAATATAATATACCCGTCAGTGTTGGTAGTCTTACTCGAAAATGAGTCTGGGTCACTCACTTTATAAATTATTTTGAATCTGAATTTATGAAAACAGTGCGCAAGAGTTACTTAGTTTCGGTCTGCAGAACATGGAAACCACCAAAATAGATGGCCGCATGAAACTGAACGTTTTATTTTAAATTTATTATGCTTTGTCTAGAGTAAGTTTTATATTTTGTCTAGAAAGCGGTTATGAAAAGGAGATAGTTAACGTAATAGTCTTGTTACTCAATTTGATATTTATTTTATTTCTCATAAACAAATGAGTTTATCATATTATATAATTATATAGGTATGTGTGTATCTGCTATATCATATACATCATATTTCATAATTAACAACGTACTAATTAACCGACTTCAAGAAAGGAGGAGTTTCTAGGTTCGAACGTATGTACTTTTTTTTAAATTATGTTTACCCATGTCTCCCCTATTTGAAGACCGTTTCTAAAATATTTTTTTTAATTTGAATTAGTATACTCCTGAGGTTGCGTTTAAACTTCATCAGGTATGTTCAAGCGATTTTTGAGTTACACTCCAATAACTGAAAAGTGTTTCGTCTATCTTGATGTTATTGACAGTGAATGACTATTGATCCCGAAAGTAGCAAGGGTTACTAAAAAGGGTGAAAAGAATCATTTTACCTATAAATGTAACCGACGAAAAAGTGTGTAAAAACAATATTGTGCGTGAAATAACTTGTAGAAGTCGGCACCATGCGCACAATATTGTGAGACTAGGTACTTTGAACTATCATGGTACCGACATCGACAAGTTATTTCGCACTTTTAGTGTTGAAGTTGGTTCCATTTTTGGTAAATAATGTATTTTGGGTAAATCGATTCAAACCATTAGATATATCGTTTATAGAACACAACAGTAAAAGTATTTTAAAGTTATCCTTGTTTAGTAATACTGTATGACAAAAAGAGTTGTAATTATTATGCTGTTATTACGACAGATGATCGGCGTGGCGAGCCTTGGCAGTGAAAAGCGAAAGTTTTTGTGCGCGCGCGCCGCATGACGTCAGTCCCACCTTCCGCTTGTTGCGGCTGCTAAACTTGCGAAATGTTCCTTATAAAACATAATGTTAACTTTTAAACATGCTTTGATTATGTATTTAAAAATAATATTATAAAATAAAACCCCCTTTACATTTTGTTTTGTTTTGTCACACTCTCAGTTTCTCTACCTTCTCTTCAATATGTGTGGAAACTTAAAACAACATGACTGAGACTCGGCGCTATGCACGACGTGGCGGGCCGGGGCGGTCAATTTTGTCGCGAACGATAGCGCAAAGGGAATCCTATACTAACAACGCACGCGGAGGGCAAAAAGACATCTGCATAGCGCTGTCGCGTTTTTACGATAAGTGTTGACTCTGACGTATTGTACTCTGACTGCCACTCGGGCCGTACTTGTATCGTGGAAACCGGCCATCCGAGCACACTCAGACCAAGATTCAATTTATGCTACTCTGTCATAGTACACTCTTCTACGAGTAAACTCTTATCGTCAAAACGCAGCTTTAACGTCCTTTTTTATAACTACTTATACATACTTTTTACGAAAGTATATCTTCAGAATGTATTACATGGTCCCATAAAGAAAAAAAAAGAAAATAATATTTCGCACGACTCATAGGCAAATTTAGAAACTTGACCATATACATATTTCCCTTACACTAATCAAAAGCCTACGTACAAAACCTCGATATGTTTTGAGTTATCAACGCTGAGTTCGTGGCCCGCTCGGCATCTCTGCATTGATAGATCTAAGTAAACTATTCGTGAGCAATTTGCTGCTTATACAATCGCTTAAAGAATTTTTGTTGTTTTATTCTGCCGTAAACTTTTCGCTTTTGGACGATAATTAACGCTATTATTTACAGACTATTCTGTGTGAAAACGAGAAGTACTGCACTGTGGACCTAGCACGAATAACTGCGTAAGTGTAACGTAACGAGTGAAACAGTTCACGTAGTAAAACAGTGCAAACTGTAATGTATCTAGGGCAACTGTGACACTGATAACTCATAGTTTGTACGCCGAAGCGTGACGCGTTGGCGCTTACGATACGAATACTTTTTTGCAAATCGTTTGTGCTACGGCCTCCGAACTACAAACATACAGCTTGGGGAATATTGTATTCCTTACTACGCTATCCATCCCATACTCTTTTATGTAAATATGGCTCTAGGTCGCTGGCACAAATTGTCCGGTTGTGGGTAGTTCTGAAATTATTGAGTCACTCCCTGAGGTCACTCCTATTTAGTTACTCTTTATTCAAAATAGTATTTATTCTAATTCCTCCTTTGGCCTTGTATCTTAGTAGCACGTGCTCTACAGTTTCGTCTTCGAGCATATATCTAACTAGCTGCGCTGCGCTATTTCAGCCGCGTGGTGATGGATGATGATGATGACGATGAATCAAAATATATAGCTTATATTCATCAGGGATAACGTAGGATTCTAATGGTGAAATAATTTTTCAAATCGGTCCAGTAGTTTCAGAGCCTATTCAATTCAAACAAACAAATAAATAAATCTTTTCTTTTTATAATATAATATGAATTATGTTTATTAAATATATGCTTTTAAATAAATAATAATATAGATTCCAATTCTATATAAGGAAGACAATGCAAAAACATAACGTCGGTTGAAAGATTTCATGTGCCATCTGACTAACACAAAAATGCTAAGCATTTTAGAAACGAGTTATTTACCATTATTGTATTTATTTTCGCCTCTCGATATTTCGGCACAAAAATGCCATTCGGATTCTGTGTGTTAGTGCTGATGCAGATAAAGTCTTATGTTGATACATACGCGACATACTCATCAGTGTTTGTACAAAGTTTATGTTTAAAGTATAATTATCAAACTAAAGGTTAATATCTAACATACATTTGTGTAATTTTCTTAGGCTTTCACGTTTCCTAAACATTACAGTTTTCAAGTTTTCAGTTTAGTTAATAAGGTCAGATGGCACATGGATAAGTGTTTGAAACGTTTGTGACGGTTTATTCCGCTTGAAGTTGTTTATAATTTCAATGTATTCGCGTGCTTTTCAGCTATTATGCTGCCATCACAGTTTGTTTTCTACACTTCTACACTATCAACATCTACACTTACACTTAGAAAAATTCTTTCAGCATTAGAATACTACATTATCCCGGATGGTCATAGGCCATAGGAGATTTGCACACATTCAGGGAAACGTATGAAAACTTCGATAATGTAACAGAAGGTGTGAAAAAAATCCTTATATCGCGTACGCTACGAAAACTATTGACATAGAGCAAAGTGATGTTGCACCTTTTTAAAGACGTCAATGTCTACAAATATGTCAACAATACCATATGTCTGACTTTTAAAGTTATGTCAAAATAAATACATTTTCATGTTTACATATGCAATTGTATCGCCGAAATATCCTTAAATCGATTACGATGCGGAAATTATTGATAATAGAGCGAAGTGATGTAGGTATTATAGAGGACATTAATATCTACAAAAAAGACTGCAGTGCCATATGTCAACTATTACTGTGCTTAACATACGGTTGCCAGGCATGGTTGCTTAGGAGAAAAGACGAAGGTAAAATTGTAATATGAATTGAAAAACTTTAGACAAAGTATGTAATCTACACTAATATTATAAAGAGGAAACATTTGTTTGTTTGTCGTCAACAAAATGCTAGTAACTTTCCCACCTTTATTTGCTTCAAGCAGGTTATAGTCGGATAATTATAATAATGTTAATTAGATAGTAGATACCAAGAAGCTTATATACAACACTGGAGATTGCAACAAGAACATTAGCTTGAAGCAAAAAAATATGACCTTCAATGACGTCAGTTATGTTTTTTGTCTCTTTCTATGGGGTGACCACGCTGGTTTGTAAATTCAGGATTTTGCGAAATAAAAAAACGTAAAACACATGGTCTAAAATTACAACATTTATTTTTAATAGTATTTATAATACAATTACTGGTCATCTACATGTACTGGTCAACTTACTTGAATTATCATCGTACATACAATTTTGAATGGTAGGGAAAAAAGGTTTTACATAACGACCGACAACTTTTGATCTCATAGAATACGATTTATTAAAAATGAGTGCCACATACATTAACAAAATATTTTGGTTACTCAAGCTTCAAAGTATAAACTTCTCTTAAAATGCCAACATCACAATAAAGGGGAGAGATTTATCGCTAGTGTTGATGTGTTGGTAACGATATTACAGTTATCAGAAATTTGTATGTCTTTGAGGAGCTGTACAGTTAAAACAAATACTTTTACTTTATCACGGTAATTTACATAGGTGTCATGATCAGGTGCTAAATAATACACTCAATAATTAATGTCCACATTATTATATTAATGTAATCTAATATAATTTATGTCTCACTTAACTTTAAATAAACCAACAAGAACAAAGTATACAATGTTATATATCTACAATCTTTATTTTTATACAGTATTTACAATATAATTACTGGTAGAGTCATCTATACACACTCTACTACACTACTACTTCTTACTTAAATAACTATTACTACATACTTACATGACTATTGCTTACATAATTATCATCGTCTTACATACAATTTTGAATAGTCGTTTTAATTTAAATGATGATTGAAAACTTCATTAAATCTAAAAAAATAAACGATATTTTGAAGAACAGACGAAACTAAACAAATGGATATGTAAAAATTGATCCTATTTGGCTACAAAGCAAGCTTAAATATGTGTAAATAAGATAGTTTTGTGTAATTTTTGTCTTTTTGTTCGAATTTCTCCTAGAAGTTTTTGACTGTAATTTTTTAAAAACGACGATATGCGTATTTGCAAATATTTATTGGCTATAAATTTGAGGAGCTCAGTTTCATGCAAATCTGAGCAAATAAGTGATTCAGTAATTGGATGACTTGGAACAAATAAACTTTGTAAAGTAGGCTGAAATTTTTGCAACGCTGCTATAACCAGTTTTTCTCTGATATTTTTGACTTGAAGTTGACCCATCGAAACAGCGCGTTTAAAAAGTTGATCTGAGTAGCTCACAATTTGGTAAACAGCATCTGATGCGAAACACAACTTTCCTCTATTTACAAAAGATGTTAATGCTGTATATCGGTTGACATCCAAGCTTTTTGCGTTCAGGTTATAATCATGCTCATTTGAGATGGGCTTGGTAGTCAAAACATCTTTACAATACGGACATGAATTTTTCCGTAAAATTGTATTTACAATATATCCTGAAATATAATACAGAACATTTTGTTGGTAAATACTTTGTTGAGGGCTTTCTAAATGTCTTATCATGTTATTAACGAAATCTGCCTCTTCGTTTTCATTAGTGTTTTGTGTGGGTTCACTCAAAGATCTAGTGCTTTTTCTAAAATCAATTACATGGTTGGTATGAAACGTATCATCGACACAATTAGCGTTGACGCTGGGTTGCACAGAATTGCGAAATAACAATTTTCTTAAAATGTATCGAAACTCGAGAGGACTTGGATTATCTTGAGTTCTACCCCTTGAGCGAACAAGTGAAAAAAATATTTCCAAGTTGTCCTGCGAACATTTGAAGGTTAGAAAATATTTCAACGGATTTTCCGGTAATAAAGTTAATACCTCAAATAACGCTTTGAGTGAACTTATGTTCATTAGGAAACCTAACACAAAAGTTTTTTTAACATGTTGCAAAATTGGTGTAGCACCAATCTTGATATTTTTCATATAATCTTCACAGTGGAGAAAAAAGCTTTGCCACGCGTCTTTATTATATTGAGAAAGAGGAGATTTAAAATGTTTAGCAAAGGGAGAACGACTATTCATGTTATCAAATAGCCTATCTAATGTTCTAATAAATTTTGTGGTAGCTTCACTACCTACGAAATTGAGATTGCCACTATTACGTAAAAAATCAATAGCGTCAGCAACGGAAGAGCTGAGTGTCTGCGCTGCAAGGCGCACATTCATTTTTTTATTTTGATACTCTACATGGCCACCTGTAATTTTGTTGCACAATTTCAACCCTTCTGTCTCTTGAACTTCGTGAAGTTCTTTAATAAATTGAAATGAGACATGTCCATCCATTGTTGTTAAAGTATACTCAGAAAAGGCATTTCTTGCTAGCTTTAACATATGCGCAGCATCTAACAAGCAATATACATTAGTTGACCCATTTGGGTGGAGGAAATATGGTTTAAAATCGTTTTGAGATAAACTGCAGCCTAAAGTTTCTAGCGCTTTTATATTACATTTAGCACCATCGCATGTTATAGAACGCACTGTAATGCCAATCTCTTGTAAGTGTATCAGTATGGAGAGCGTTATTTGGCCAAGCAGTTCACCAGTAAGACTGTTAGGAGTGAAAAAATATCCGATTGGACATTTAAAATAGTTTGAGTACGAAACAATTTGATAGACCAGTGCTTCAGAAGCCAGTTGCTCTGGTTCACTCACAGGAATATTTCCCAAATCCACGTATCCAAAAACCTTTCCTAATTTCGGTGCATAAGCTAGGTCTTTTTTTAACGACATTGAGTCAAAAATGAGCGCCACATTCTTTAAAAATTGTTTTTTTGGTAACTCAAGCTTTAAATAATCTAAAACTTCTGCTAAAATGCCAACATCACAATTAAAAGAAGAAATGCTACGCCAAAGTGTTGAAGTGTGCGGTAAGGATATTATAGTTCTGAGAAATTCGTATGCTTTTGGGGAGTAAAAGTGAACAGTTAAAGCAAACGCTTTTACTTCATCGCTGTATTTGACTACTTTAGATTTAGGGTTGTGGCTAAACACTTTGCAGATATTAGCATAGTTTCCTTGTAAAATATTCTCAATTTCTGAATGGCTAGTATAATTTCTTACTATTGAAATTAAAGATTCCATATCATTTATTTTTTGCTGTTGCCGGGTGACCTTTTGCTGCAATGCTCTTTTGCTCTTTTCCAAAGATATCTCGCGAGGAGTCTTCATTTTCACTTGTACATTGAAATCTTTGAGACATGGTCTTTTTGCTGGCGGTTCGTCTTGAGTGTCAATATCCACCTATGGAAATGAAAGACGACAATATAATTACACTTATCTATATCTATACTAATACAGTCAGTTTGTTTGTTCTTTTTTCATGTCACAATGGAGTAATAAGAAGTGAACTAAGATCACTATCATAGTTTTTATCTATTTAGATTGTCATTAAAAAAATACTAAAATAGATAATAATATTTAACTAAAACAACTAATGTAGAAATTTTAAACTATCGCGGTTATTATAACAATTATTTTGAAAATTATAATAAAGGTATGCGGTAATGAACCCGAATAATTTTCAAAATACTTATGTTTTGCAGTAAAGAATCTTTATTTTAAAGAAATATGACTAATAATAATAATTCAGGAATCGAACCAGAAAAATACTTTATTTTATAAATTAATGCCGTTTTATTTGTCACTACACCCTGAATATTGTCAGTTTAATAATTTAACATAGTACATTTATAATATGTTATTCTTACAGTAGTACTATCTTTTAAAGATCCGGGTTGTGCTTGAGGAGTTTGTTGGGGTGTGACAATCTTTGGTTTCACCAGTGCCCCAAACAACTGCAAGCAAAATAAATAAATAAATGAATTAAATTAAACATAAATAAATAATTTAGGTATTATGATTTTGAGTCGCTAAGCCAACCGTTAGTTATTATAAGTTGATAAGTATAATAAAAAAAAAGTGTTTGACCTCTAAATAATTAACACTTTAAGCGGATTCATAACACCTTTAGCGGCATGGCAAAATATCTTA
Source organism: Selenia dentaria (assembly GCA_917880725.1). Taxonomy (NCBI): domain Eukaryota; kingdom Metazoa; phylum Arthropoda; class Insecta; order Lepidoptera; family Geometridae; genus Selenia; species Selenia dentaria. Next base: position 29,208,490 of record OU862888.1, on the reverse strand, counting down.
TAATTTAATTGGAGACTAGTTCCCTCTTTCGGTTGATGAGCCAGCAAAGTAAGTAAAAAAATTAGGTAATTATATCCCCACAAGACAAATCTATCATTACTCGACTCTGTCTCGAACATCTCCAAGATTGGTTACACAACTTGTCAATAGAAAGTAGATATTAAATGCTTAAACTAATAACTTACGATATTTTCTTTACATTCTTCTGGAGCTATTTCTTTTTGAGTTGTAATCATGTCAACGGACAATGGAGAGCTAATATTTTCTTTAGCTGTACTCGTAGAAAGGTCCATGCAATCGCTGCATGCCTAAAACACATTTTGAGAATATATAGTTACTTTGTAAATACTTTTGTAATTTTAGTATAATATATTCAGTGAAAAATAATTAATTATACAGTTTTAAACACTCATACTTATCACTCATTATAGAATTAATCACACACAACACGGGTTGAGTATGTGATGAAACACTATTGTGAAAGACAATATTTGGGTAGTATAACTTCAACAATACTGCTCACAGCATCGATGACATCTTGCTATTACTTCAGTTCAACCCCAACCACGGCACATAATACTGTGTAGGAAACGTTGGTAAACTAAAGTAAGTAGCTTATACTTACTTTAAGCTTTCATCGCATACACAACCCTATAGTGGTTAATTATGTAATTAATTACCTTATCCACAGTTGAGGCGCAGTAACAAGAATGTGATAAATAAACAGGTATAGCATTTTTCAAAAGGTGTCCTTTATCTGGGTCGTAATCCTCTGGCTTAAAATGCAAACTGCATATCTTGGCATGTTCATAAATTTTACCCTTGATAGGCACTATCGACAGCCATTTATTTCTTTTTACTTCATTTTGTGGTAAGCTGAAACAACAAAAATATATTGGATACTTTAAAAAAGTATAAATGTAAAAGAAATAAGTCAAAACCACATGTGCTGTTTCATTACCAGAATAAAATCTTTAAAAAGGTGTTCTATATCATCATAATAATGTGTTATTCGCCCTTCGCTATCCGTATAATCTCGTCATAATGGTCACCTTACTTGTTAAGTTTGTTTATTGAATAATTATGAAAGTATTAAGAAAAGAACATATTTAACATGACTGCATATTAAAATGATGATAAGTTTAACGATTTTTGTCATTAAATTATGATTCTAAACAGGTAAATGCATGAGTATTGAGGAATATTGTAAATAACGTCAATATACACTTACCTGTGAAATTTTATGCCAGAATTTGGTTTCCAAACACTTCTGCAATTTTGCACAATACAATACATTCTTTATATTTGGGAACTATTTAGTAATTACTCAACAATGCTAGTTTAATAATTCGAAGCGACGCATTTCTTTGACACATCAGCCATATTGACAAACTGAGTGCTGCCATCATTTTATTATGGAAACTACCCATAATCAGGGAGTGTGACTTTTAAAGAGTGGCTCAGACACTTAATTTATTTATCATAAAATATAATCATTGTCTCATACAACGATGTATATTACGGCTGTTTTTAACTAGAAGGAAATTTTTCAAACACCACACTTGGCTGCTATTCACTAATAGGTTGTGTTGTAGGCCAGCTTTGCCCGAATATGTAGAATATTCACATGAATAAATCGACATTTATACTTCGTTATCAAAATAAGAAATATCGATTGCACGAGACAGAGATGAATATGTTGTGATAAACACATTCATCCATTCACAAGCCGACATGTTGGACAGCAAATCAAGGTCATAGAGGACAGTGCTATAATAGTAAAAGAGGTAAGTTTTTTTCATAGCACCTATAGCGCTGTCCTGTGTGACCTTGATTAAATTTGCAGTCCACCATGCCAGCTAATGAATGGAACCCTTTAAGCTAATTATTAGTTTTAACCTCCCCGACCCGAAGAGGGGTGTTATAAGTTTGACGCCATTGTTTGTCTGTGGCATCATAACTTTCGAACAGAGCAACCGATATGAGTGCGGTTTTATTTAAATAGAAAGCCTGATGTGTGGAGGTGGTCCTTAGCTACACGATCATGCTCTACTCCCTTACGGGGACTCGGTGGTTTTTCACATTTTTTATTTAATTTATCTTTATGCATGTGTACCTAATTAAAAATAAATGTTAAAAATGCTTCCTTTTTTAATTTGGTTGTAAAACGCCTTTGAATATTATTGTTGGTAGTTTATCAAATTATTAGCAAACTCTTGTACAAAAACTATTTTTTTTTTCAGAGAATACATAGTAGCCTTGGGTAAGATTCGTATTAACAATGGCAATACTAAGTGAGGTATGAGAGAGATAGAAAACATAAGTAAAGGTGAATGAACTTGTCTTCAGTCATCAGTTTTAGACGATATCTCCAGTGTTGTATATAAGCTTCTTGGTAGATACATACAACCATAGAGAAAGGTTGGTTTCCTCTACACATACAAACAACATTACTTATAGATGAAAATCTAAATAATGTTGATGATCACAGCCGTGCAATTCTGTAAAAGCAAAGATCGCTGCATCTTTGACAACATCCGTGAAACAAATGACTAGATGACAAGAAACGTTGGAAAAACAACCTTATGTACAAGGGCGATATCTCATAAAGTATTTGACATCGGTGAGCTCGTCGACTATCATTAGAGAATCGCACGGCAGAATGAGATGAGGCGCCTAGGCCTACCCTGCTAAGCTGCTAAGCCCTGTTGTAAAGGGTCATGTACTTCTGTTTGGTATGAATGTACATCGACAGTTTACTAAAAAAAACAAAAGATAATAATGAAATACAAATACTTACATGACAAAACAAATATACTTATTAAAAAAGTAGGAAGACAGTCAATGCGGAAAAAGGTGGCCAACACAAGACTTAGTGACTCAATAAATGAGAACGTATGTTTCTTGGTTTGTTTTTCCTATCATGTTTAAACTACTGAACCTATTTTGTTGAAACTTGGCACAGATAGCTTATATCTCGGAAAATTACATATGATACTTTTTATACCGAGAAAATGTGACATGGGCATGAAAATGGGGGACTTGTGAGATAACCACTATGGCCGCAGGTGAAACCTCTTGGCAGGCCGCTCAGTCGTCACATTCAACGAAAATAAATGGCTTGATGTAATGAGCTCAATGCAGTTCCATGCAAAATTAGGTGGCACTGCAACAGTCAAAAGCCATTATGATATCTACCAATTTTGTTATAAAAACTAAAGTAGTTTTCAATCAATATTACGGAGAAATACGGGACAACACATGTAATACTTATTGGATAGATCCGACTAGAGATTCGACCAAACCCGAGACGCGGGAAATGAATCCCGTATTTCTTAGTAAAAAAGTACAAGATTTTCTCGTTTCGCGCTTGGTAAAATAAATTATAATAGGTATTTCTGCAATAACAAGAAACTAATCTAGTTTGTCATTACAATAATTCCTAGGCATACCTGTTTTAAGGTAGTCTTTAAGAATATTTGTACAAACCTAAGTATGATCTAAGTGTTTTTGTTCGAAGGAACCTACCTGTATACGTAAAACACCGACTTAACTCGGTATTAGTACATTATTTAAAATTACATTTCGGAAAGACATTGTCCTCACGAATAGTACAAGTAAATATATAATATGTAGAGCGTGGCAGCGCAAAGCTGTAAAATAACAGTATATAAAACTGCTAACAGAGGTCACGGTTCTTTTCTCTGCTAAAATAGTTATTTTAAATAGAGAGGGGACACTTTCTATCGATAACATGACCACGCCTGACACCAACATCGACGTCGCATATCAACAAACGCGTCATATGTTTATAATTTGCCCGACGCATGTGGTATTCAGAAAGCAAAACGGATTCACTTTCGTTCGTCCGATGCTATGTTTGGTATTGATGTGTGCGATTGTGTGAATGAATGAAACAAATATTGGAATGATTTGTCAATAACGTTGGATACTTAAGTAATGTTTTAAGTTTATATGAGTTTTTTTATACTTTACATATGCTCTCCACAGTGTCCGTGCCTTTTTCTACCGACTTCCAAAAAAGGGGAAGGTACTCCATTCGGCTGTATTTTTTTTAAATGTTTGTTACCTCATAACTTTCGATTGGGTGAACCGATTCTCAAAATTCTTTTCTTTTTTTGATTGAAAGCTGGTGCTTCTTGTGTGGTCCCATTCAAATTTCATCAAATTTGGTTCAGTAGTTTTTGAGATACACTCCAATAACTGAATAGAATTGAAGTCGGTATTAATTTTTTCAAATTGTAATGTTTAACTTGTTCTCTAATTTTATTTAGAAATGTGGGTATTTACATATCCTTATTTCTTCTCATATGGAACATTTTAATTTATTTCTGAATCAAGATTGAGTCAATTCAGGATTGAAATTGTAGGTACACTACTTAACACATTACATACATATGATATCTTTCGCAGTGGATAAGGATTCAGTTTGAGCCTAAACTGAAAAATCAGCTCAATCGGCTCAGGTCAAATAAATATCGGTTAATTAAAATCAGATTTGTTTGAACTGATTCATACTGCTAAGGTGATTGTAAGCTAAGCATCACATTATAAGCAATTGAGGTCGAGTCATGAATTGACTGCGAGATTTGTCGTTTGATGGAATCATCGAATATATTGTGTGGAAGTTGTGATAATAACAGACGATATAGTGCCAATTCTGGCAATGAATGTAATTGTTTATACCCAACCGCGTATATATAAATAATAATAATCATAATATGAGACAATATCCACACAAAGGCCTTCAGGTTCCAAATTAGGCAGAGCCTGTACTATGGTAACCTGATGACTGATATTAAATACTTATATATGATATTAAATACTTATATACATATAAACACCCAGACACAGATCAAACAGACATGTTCATGCACACAAATGTTCAACCCGTCCGGGGATCGAACCCGGGACCAGCGGCTCAGAATGCAGGGGTGCTACCAACTGCACCAACCGGCCTGTCAAAATTTTAAATAAATTTTAGAATATTAAGCGTAGGTTTTCCTATATGAATAAAATAGGTATTATTATATCCTTTCAAATAACATAATATACTTACAGAAGTTATTTAAGTATAGCCCTATATGATTATTTTTATTGTCTACTCAAACCCTATATTGTCAGTTTCAATGTAGGAAAAATACGATTGCATACATACTATTTATTTTGTTTAAACTTTTAAAGAATATTTATGACCATAGTTTTAAGCACAATGCAACGTAATCTACAAAGTGTTTAACATTTCCGCATACAAAAGTAAATATATAGCTTATGTTACTGATGGATAATGTAGCACGCTACTGGCGCTAGACCTATTGAAATTAAATAAACATACAACAATAGAAATCGTGCCTCTTTATAGTAGTATAGTATATATAAATAAATGTTGTTGTTAATTAAAGTAATTCTAGTAACTTATTTGTATACGAGTACATAATTAGATTTTAGGGTTAGTCCCGTAAATCATAAAGGTCGTAGAAGGTGAATGATCTCGTTTTAGTGTGAATTAAGCTTATTTTTTTATGTGAGTATGAGTTTGGTGCACGTTATTCACGCTCTATTTATTTTGGAACTCAGCAGTAGAGTCTTATGTCATTCAATCAACATTGACGTACATAAGTGCGTATTTAAAGACTTAATATAATACAGATTTGATTTCATTTGAATCACTTTAGATAACCTTTAAGCATTATTTGTACTAATAAAACTAAACAATTAAATAATCTACAGTGTTCTTCACCCCAAGACCGGATATAGAAGGAAAGAAAGTGTCTCTGCGAACCCATGGTTATACCGAGTAGCGTGATAATTATAACTAATTAGTCGCTTACAATCTACGCATACATCATGGTAGCTTAAAGTACTGTCTATGATAAAATATGTTAGCTCTATATTCTCAGGCTGGGCGGTTGGCGCAGTTGGACCCTTTTGAGCTACTAGTCCCGGTTCGATCCCCGGACACACATTGTGTGTATGGACATGTATGTTTGTACTGCGTCCGAGTGTGTATATGTAAATAAGTATGTATATGTATATATCCGTCGAAACGTTACTAGTACAGGCTTTGCCTAGTTTGTAAACTGAAGACCTTGTGTGGATATTGTCCCCATCATTATATTTTTATGATATGACTAGAGACTGTCCGCGACTTCGTTCGCGTAAGCTCGGCCTTCGGCCTCGCCATAACCTCGCCTCTTTTCTTGTTTTTCCATTAGAACCTTCTCCTGACAATAAGTAACACAACAAAAAATTAATTAGTGTGAGTGTTCCATCCGTCTTCAAGTTATAGCGTAACCAGGAGTTACGTTTTAAACAACCTTTATTTACCATAAAGGTTGTTTAAATATATATATATTAATATAATGTATGTATATATAAAATATAATATATAGAGGTTTTCAATGCAAACTTTAAATGCCTTATATTATATAGTACATAACACGTTATACACATTTCTCTTAAGGAATTGTAGATAAACTTTTAAGAAGAACGTTGATTAGACGATGTTAGTGTTCCGCACACTGTAACTAATTCTATATATAACTTTTATCCTTACATTGCAATTTTAGAGAGAAAATACATATCCTCGGATGGGACTCGAACCCGCGTCCACCGACAATTCTTGTCAGACGCCATGACCACTTGACCACCGAGGCATATTATCCGAGCATCCGGTTTTAACTTCATTTATTTATTTTAACTGTGTTATGGGGACGAATTGTATTCTTCTTGCTAAAATTGTAATGTTTGGTTTAATCAGGCGTTAGTGCTTAATCGATCTTGCTTAATTGTTGGACAAGAGAATAGCCGCTAGATAAATCAAGTGCGGTCACATTACAGGATGGTGATAGAAGCGTAAGCAGTTCTATATACGTTTTACTAAGTTGAATAACCGAAGCAGGTTGTAGAAACCAATCTTATCCGTAAGTGAAATCGCTCGAGCTAAGTCAAATCATCCTGTATGGCCATATCGGCCACTTTTCACTTTATTTTGTCGGTCTCACGTCGCGCGCTAACCGGTGTTCTTATATATTTGTCAAACGTTACATACTTTTCTATAAGCAAGTCTTTTATAAAAAATCTATTAAATAAAACATTGTCAGGTGATAAAAATTACCCTCTACGCTAACTCCTAAACCACACAACGGATGTTGATGCGGTTTTCACTACGAGTTTGATATTTTTTATGGAAGGAATATATAATAAGCCCTATTTAAAAAAGGAACTGGAAAAAATCTTGACTACATATTCACTTATTTTTATATAAATTACTCTCGTACGAAGCCGAAAGGCGGTTATTTATATTTACAACTAGCTGCTCTCTGCGGTTTCACCCGCGCCGTGATGGTTGATGATGATGAATCTTATATATGTTACTCAGGGTGAATGTAGCTTACCAATGATGAAAACATTTTTGAAATCGGTCCAGTATTTTTGAGTCAATTCATTACAAACATACTTACAAATCTTTCCTTTTTATTATATTAGTATGATATGACTCTATAAAACAAAGTAAGGTTTTTGGAACTCTTAGCAGTCAGTAGATTCGTTCGGAGTTTTCTTAGCTGTTTGCGTTTCCTGGAACTGTGTTTCTTAGGCCGCGCTGTCTTACTGAACAAATGATTTCCGAGCAACGGTGGCCATCTAATTAAATGTACGTAAGTTTCATACACAATATAAATATGTTTATATTGTTAAGAATGAAAGTTCGAAGAGATGTCGTCAACACCTCCGTGACACTTTGTCGTTTGATCAATTTATCGCGCAAGCAAAGCGATGACGTTCTTGGGACTTGGTCGTTTTGGCGATCATATGATTATGAAGGCCCCTCAGCCTAGTTAATAGTAACCCTGCCGCTACTGGAAAACTTAATGATTATTTACCAAAGTTAACTAACTAACTACTTAGAACCCACTTTCCGGTGGCAAATCCCTGGTGCGTAAATATTTCTGACATATCGGCTGATGAGATGCTTGCCCGGTATAGACCGGGTGTTGGACGTATGTGAAGTGATAATGTATGTGATCATGCCTCTCACTCTTCATGGTATCTTAGTACTGAAATATGACTGTGTGAACGTTATCTATATATAATTATAAATATTTTAATTTATTGTTTGAGATAATTTACCGGTATCCTATACCTATATATCCAGGAGCGCATTTAAAACCTAGGTTAGAGCGCACTCAGAGGGCAACTTTTCGCATTTACGCCATTCAGACCCTCAGGGTAAAGCTCTCGGTTGTTCGTGTTCCGAACCTCGGAGCATTGTAACTTTTTAACTTATCAAAATCGATCGGTAAACGGTGCAACCATTTACCGACCTCATCTGACAAAACTTTGACCAATCAGACCACAATAAACTTCTTCTTCTTCTGTCTTCTCAAAGAAAATTACATAAGGATCAAGTGATCTGTCAATGTTGAACTTTTCAAAGTCGGTTTGAGGTTAGGAAACAACCGTGGCCGTTCTGTAGGTACCTAAGAGCGAGTTAAAAAACAACTAAACAACCGCACTCTGAGGTCCTGGTGTTAAGCTAATAATATAAATAATACTACGGTTTATGCTATCTCTATTCTCTTCAATTCTTCTTCTTTTTCTCTCTTCTATTTCAATCTAAAGCACAAAAACACACATTCACGAACTTCTATATTGTTAAAAATAGTTATACCTACTTACTAGTACCGACGTTGTAAAAACTTTCAGTCATCATCTACACGTATGAGAACGACAAGTTCAATAAGTATGCTGAGTTGGGGACCATTTTATGACATAGCAGTAAATTGTAATTATACTTTCTTACTTTTATCAATTAATGTTATATGCTGCCGTCATAAATAAATTATATTTCATTCATTCATTTCATTCTTATTTGTCAAGTTTTATTTAAGTTTTGATAGCAGTCGCGTTCTTGTTTTTTATATTGTTACTTATTACACTTAAATAATAATAATAAAAATAATTATTTAAAAAAATGAGACTGAAATTGGCAGGTGCCGTAGTCTCTTCCACAGCCCACTATCTCCCGTACCACTAATAAGTTCATATCAATAGCCTGGCCATTTTACCCATTTTTATAATAGATAGGTATACCATGTCTCATGCATCCAAAAGTTTCTGTTTTTTATACTACACTGTACTTGTTATATCAAACGGGCCTCTAAGTGTTGGCTACAGCCCCATTTATGCCTATGTAAAGGACCGGATCCAATCCGTGAACATAATTGAAATAAATGATATAATAATAATAACAATGATCTTTATTTGTGGGACAGAAAAACATAAGAAACATAACACATTGAACGATGCTAACCGCTATAGTACGAAGACTGTGTCGCAGATAGCAACGCCCTCCTCCATAACACCTACTAGATACAATGCTCTTATATTAAATATTATAAACATTAAAAAATAGGTTTCACAAAGTTTATCTGTAACAATAGTATTACTATTATAAGGTTAAAAATATGAATGTTTATTAATAAATATGATATATTTTAAATACTTCAGAATGTTTTGAGGTTGGTACTTATTATGAAATACGTTAAAGATTTGAGACGTGTTAGAGTGTGTGTGTGTGTGTGTGTTTGTGTGTGTCTAATCACTAATCAAATTACAAAATTAATATTATAAAAAATTAATCAAGCTTACGTAACAAACAATGAACACAATAACGATATTTATTTCTACGTATTATTTGCAATAAAAATGTCTAGAAAGGAAACTGTCAATATTGTAGCGTAAGACCGTGTCATTTGACGCTTCGGTGGGCAGCAATAACAAGACGTTTGACGCTTTGTGACGAATGTGGAACGCCCCTTACTGGTGTTTCCTAAGTTTCCTCAGATTATATGTTTACCAGAAAATATATGATTGCTGTCTTCGAATTTATATTATGGTATTGGTCATCGCCTAGTTACACAATATAAATTGACTTACAACAAAACAAAATTATTTGAAGTATTATAGCGCTAACTCAGCTAATAGCCAACACAATTGCAAGGCTTGTATAGAATAACACTGTTTGTTGTATTTGCGACTTTATAGCAATACAACTCTTTATGAGTTCTCAGGTACATGAGATTTCACAACTTAATGTCTAAGGGTTAAGGGCGCATTGCAGTTTGCCACTTGTGACTAAATGCATTGCTATAGACACTTAGCACTTGGTGACCCCGTGCTTGTGCTGTCTCTTAATATAAAAAATACAGCCTCGATTGAAGCATGATCTATATTTTACATTACGTATGCACTCAATCAGATTATGTTCAACAACCCCACTCATTTTACTGAAAAATGTAGGATAACTCACCTAATAATTGACAGGTACATCCGACTACAGTTTCGACCGCATCCGCTGGTCTTTTTCAAGGAGTGTTCGGGACGCCCGCGTCGATGATGATTTGTTTAGCACTGGTAACGAGGTTTTACGTCAATAAGTCTGTCTAAGAATTATTACGTGAGTAATCCCGTATTTTTCATTAACATGTGTGAAAACCAAGTTAGTTTATAAGTTTCCGTACCCAAAGTGTAAAACGGGACCCTATTAAAAGACTCCGCTGTCCGTCTGTCTGTCTGCCTATCTGTCCGTCTGTCACCAGGCTGCTTATGAACAACAGTTAAATTTTTCTCAGATGATGTATTTCTGTTGCTGCTATAACAACAACTACTAAAAACCGGCCACGTGCGAGTCGGACTATAATTATAGACAATGGTACGGAACCCTTTGTGTGCGAGTACGACTCGCATTTGGTCGGTTATTTATAAGAAGACCCCACACTCAAAACCCTTAGTGCCCTAAGTATATATGGCCCTTAATATTATAAAGAGAATTTGGATTTTTGTATGTAACGAAAAAACTTAAAAACTACTGGACCAATTTCAATAATTATTTTGCAGTTAGAAAGCTACATTACCACTGAGTAATGTGGCTATATAATACTTTCAAAAAAGTTAGGGATCTAAGAAACTATGATAATGTTACCCAAGGTGTGAAAACATACCAAAATATCCTTATATCGCGTACGTTGTTTGTAATGGATAAACGCAAAAACTACGTACCCGGTTCCAACAAATCTTTCACTACTAGAAAGCTATTATGCCTGAGTAACATACGCTATGTTTGATTCATCATCATCATCATCATCTCCAACACCGCGCCGGTGAAAACGCGGAGAGCAGCTAGTACCGAATAAAATCAAGATATTAATACATTTCAAAATCCCAAACGATGTTTCATAGATATCATAATCTCGCAAGAGATTTGTGATGAAACTAGAACCATTACATATTGGTCTAGACATGACGATACAGTGACGAACCAATAATTCTGGATGTGAACAACATTCACCTAAAGATTACCAAATAATAACATACATTCACTGGTCAATTGAGAGTGGCTGCGTAATATTAGCTAATATAAAAAAAAACTGACATTATAATTATTATGATAGTTACATAGACAAGTAGTTTCAAAAGAGAACTTGTTAATCCAGCGGTTACAGTGCCACCAACTTATCTGTTCAGGTGGGCAAAGTTGGAACTACAGTGTACATCTATATATACCTTCTAACTTTCACGTTTATGATATTAGTAGGTTTATAATTGCAGAATTTGCAGATTAATGAGTGGCTTGAAAGTTGAATTGCTCTTGGTGAATTGGAATACCAAATTCTCCACTACCGACGCTATCAACTGAACAGAGAAGATGGTGGGATTGTACTAAAATCGACTAGAGTCTACGAAGAAATAGACTTATTATTTCTTCGTAGACTAGAGTTTTTATGAGAGAAATTGATCGAAAAAGCGGGAAAAAACTAACAATGTCTAACATTGAATTTGTATCGTTTTCTTAAAATTGTGTTTACCCGAGCTTTGACGTGTAATAATGGTGTTTTACAAACCGTCAAGTATCCGTGACGATGCATTAGTGTAGGCAAAGTCAAAATGTATCTATCGTTGTTTTTGTGTTTTTCTCGTTTTCACCATAGGATGTTTTAGTACATTCACTACTATTCTAGAATGTATGACATGATTGAATTAATTAATATTTATTTGCTACAGTTTCGGGTAAGTACAATATTGCAGAGTCATTATAGCACATATAATATAGTTCCAACAAAACTACGTAAACGGCGTGTAAATGTATTTTTATAAGAATAATATGTGGTTTTAATAATCTACGCTAAAATCTAAACGGTTAGACCGTTTAGATTTTAGATATAATAATTAATAATGCCAATTAAAATATTTGTTTGATAAGTCGCTTGAGTCAATTAATTATCTATACTTATATTATCTTCTGGGCTATGTCGGTAGGTCGGTCCGACATAGCCCAGAAGATTAGCCAGTTGAAGTGGCAGGGGGCAGGGCACATAGCACGCAGAACAGATGGCCGATGGGGCCGAAAGGTTCTGGAGTGGAGACCTCGGACCGGCAAGCGCAGCGTAGGTCGTCCACCGACACGGTGGGCAGACGACCTGATGAAGGTCGCAGGACGACATTGGATGCAGGCCGCTTCCAACCGATCCTTTTGGAAAACCATGGGGGAGGCATATGTTCAGCAGTGGACGTCCTACGGCTGAGATAATGATGATGATGATGACTTATATTATAAAGAGGAATGATTTATATGTAAGTATGTTTGTAACGAATTAGCTCAACCTGTACTGGACCGATTTAATATTTTTTTATTATTATTAACATTGGTTATATAAGATTCATCATCATCCATCACCGCGCGAGTGATACCGCGGAGTGTAGCTGGTATATAATAAACATAGACATAACAGTGACTTAATTATTTAACTGTGACGATTTATTTATTTAATTGTGACCTGACTTTGACTACTAGAATAAAAATCTCACTCGATGCAACTACGAGTAGAAGCATTAACATAACATGGCAAATGTACAAATACACCACCAGAGAGACCGTTTATAAAGGAAAATTAATTCGGGCTATGCAATGGCTAAAATCATTTATAAATATATAATGTTTACAGTAACAGTTCCACCATCTTATCTGTTCAGATGACAGCGTCGCTAGTGGAGAATTTGGTATTGCAACCTAAGAAATTCACCAAGAAAACGAAACAAAACATAGGGCAGTCTTTCAAGCCACTCTTTAACCTGCAAATTCTACAATTATAAACCTACTAATATTATAAACGCGAAAGTTAGTAGGTATATGTAGATGTATACTGTAGTTCCAACTTTGCCCACCTGAACAGATAAGTTGGTGGCACTGTAAGTAGGAACGTCGACATTCTATGGTTTGACTTTTAGCTGATTAGGTCCGTTGTCGTATTCAGATATTTTCCTTAATGCCGTTACGAACTAACGGTGTTGTGAAAACAATTAAAGTGACATTATGTGCTTATATTGTCTGCTCTAATGATTTGTCGACGCGATGTCAAATACTTTATGAGATATCGCCATTATACATAAGGTTGCTTTTCCAACATTTCTTGTCATATCTTCATTTGTTTCATGGATGTTGTCAAAGATGCAACGATGTTTGCTCTTAGAGAATCGCACGGCTGCTCTCGCTCCGTCTAAACGACTCTATAAATATAGAATCGTTTAGGCCAATTCGTTTTGGCACCCGAAATGTTGCGTTTCGGAAATTCGAACCTAAGTTCAAATATTGTCACTTGTTTAACCACCATGCCTCCACTTGTAGAAATTCAGTGGTTATCAGAAATTGTATATTCTCAACCACACGCGTTATTAAGAATTTGTTTATAAACGGGGTCCGCGCGGGTGGCTTAAAACACTAATAATTTTAGGCCAAAGGGTTAAAGGTCAATTAAATAAAGATCGTTATCAATATGACTATCAATTATTTCAAGAGGAGAGCAACGTAAATGACGTGCTCTTCGAAGGTTACTGTAATTGCGCTCAAATTTAACTATCCAGATAAATCCGGTTATTATTTCGAACACAAAGATGCTTGCAAATTATGCGCTCCTGATAAGTTACCGACTGGCACGTAATTATTATAAAAATATTACTTCGGTAAAAAATATTTGTTCTACTTTTGTTGACAACCTGGCACCATCAGGGTTGACCAGAATCTTACTTACATCTAAACACTAGACTTGACGAAGCACGTGGAAATCACACTTACGAGTACCTTATCTTTTTAAATAGTCGTCAAAAATTATGTAATTTACTAGAAATATGTAGTAATCGCTAACCTACCGCGCGATAAATTGAACGCTTACAATCCTATCCTATTGAGCCGTCAAGATGCAGGCTCAGCCTAGTTTGGTGCCCGCTGCTACCTCGAGTCGCTAGTTTGGGGCCCGCTGCTACCTCGAGTCGCTAGTTTGGTGCCCGCTGCTACCGCGAGTCGCTAGTTTGGGGCCCGCTGCTAACTCGAGTCGCTAGTTTGGGGCCCGCTGCTAACTCGAGTCGCTAGTTTGGTGCCCGCTGCTACCGCGAGTCGCTAGTTTGGGGCCCGCTGCTAACTCGAGTCGCCACATACAGACAAATAATTTACATTATGTACCGTCATTACATAATTTAAAATAATTATATCAATTTAATAGATCTAATTTCACAGTGGTGTTCTTAATAGCGAATCTTTTATTTAATCACTTTTTCAAAAGGATTATTATCCAAATCACGATACACCCCATTAGGTATATTTTGATTTTAATTATGTTGTTTCAATTTGGATATAGTGTTTATGGTCATTACCGTTTAACGGAAACACTATACCTAATATACAAAAGTACGAACCAAAAGTAACCAAAATTAATAATGTATTTTTTCAGTTAAATATTTGAGACATATGCACATGATCTTATCTTTTTAACCGACATCAAAAATGGATGAGGTTCTATGTTCAAATGTATGTTTTTTATTATTTTAATGTATGGTCATCGATTTCTCCCCTATTTGTGGAACGATTCTCAACATTCTTTTTTGTTTCATAGAGTATACTTCTGAGTTGGTCCCATTTAAATTTCATCAAATTCGGTCGAGCGGATTTAGAGTTACACTCCAATTACTGAAAAATGTTTCGCTTATCTTGATGCAATCCTTATTGACGGTGAATGACAATCGAATCCATAAGAAAAAAATTATTAAATTAAAATTATTCACAGTTACATTGTTCTTAATACATTCAAAGTTTAAACGGTTGTTGTTAAGATGTTTGCTTCTCATCGGATTTTTTTGTACCAGTGCATTGTTTGCATCAGAGAAACTTGTAAAACAAAAGGTAAGCTGCTATTTGTTATTTTACATCGTGTATCTATAATGAGTTTTTACTGGAATGAGTGAAAATCTGATAGTTAAAAGTGGAAACTGAAATTTAAAATGACTTACGAATGATATACATAATCCATCAAAGGTCATTGGTCATCATGCGGCCAGACACAATAGAAATTTCATTGTTATAATATAACGACTCTTGAAGGGTTAAATAAATAAATAATTAATAACTTAAATTTACTCTATGGCTCATCCAGAAAATTTGTTAAAGATGAACTGATGATCACTTAAAAACATTTTCATTCTAATAATGCAATACCTACTTCAACAGTATTTCAGTAGTTGATGATTATATATTTTTATATTTATATAATGTTAGTAATTGTTTAGCTACGAAAAAAAAAAAAACTTAGATGAAACAGTAAATAGGTAAAAAATTATTACAATATAAAATACAAAAAAAGTGAATCTGCCATGTGAAGGCAGATTACTTTTCGCCATCTTATATCTCAGGGTGACGAGTACAGTGCATTGCCATGCCGAGTTTTGGATTGTTGTTAATCATAATTTTAAATGGCACTGAACTGTATGGGCAAGCTTGACGCTTAACATTAGGTGAGCGTCGTAACCGATCGACATGAAAAAACATAAAGTTTACCAATCATAAAAAAGTTAATCGTTTAGCTCACAGTATTGCCATTACTCAGTAAGTAGTGTACAACCTAGAAAATAACTCAACAAGCAAAAATACAGATTCAAAAAATATGAAAATAATTTAATTCAATATTTACCTTCTTATTTATTTGTGGGCACTCAACCCGCAGACAGGGACTTAAATGCTGTTTTTTATCTCTACAATCTATACTCTATACTAATATATAATACTATTATACTATACTATTACTATTTACTATAATCATACTAACACTAATATATATTATATTAAGAGGAAAGATTTGTATGTATGTTTGTAACGAATTGGCTCAAAAAGTACAGGACCGATTTCAAAAATTATTTTACCATTGGAAAGCTACATTCACCCTGAGTAACATAGGCTATATAAGATTCATCATCATCATCATCATCCATCACCGCGCGGGTGAAACCGCGGAGAGCAGCTAGTTTAGATATATTTTAGTAAATTAGTTTTATTGTAATAGGTAGATTTATTCTATATTAGTAACTTTTTCTTGTTATATTCTGTGAATTATTAACAAACACTTTTTAGTTACCTGCTTTATTGTTTTGTTACAACTATTGCGTGCGTAAACGAATGTTTTCTTGAAAGTACAGAACGCACTTTAAAGGGAAAACACATTCTTACGTTAACGAATTGAGTCGAGCAAATAAACCAAGTGAAGAATAATTAAGGACACCTCGTTCGTCATTACTCAGGCACGTTTTGACTGGATGTGAACATATATAAATTAATAACCTGCGTATTTTGATACAATTTTGCTTGTTATTCAGGCATCTTGAACGACACAGTGAGCCCAAATACTAAAAGTTTCTTCTACTACTAAATGTTTTCCTACTTTTTACATTCCTATTATTACCTATATAATATCTAAGGGGAAGGAAGAAACTAGACGAGACTAGAAAGAAGATTATTGTCTATATATATGTATATATATTATACTCGCGTATGTATTGCTATTTTATACAAGTACCTACCTATATGGTAAACTCAACTATAAATCATATTTTGTTCGCCACTAATATACTCTGAGATTAGATCATTATAATACCGTAAATTAAAAAGATTAAGCATAAAAATATGGGTTGTTCTGTATAGATAACTCAGAGAAAGTAAACCTTGCTACGGTCATCGGCCACTAAACGCCGGTAATTGTTGGATGGGTGACCGCAAGTGGCGTTTTACACTGTGCGCTTTCGTGCTCTAATTGTGTGTAAATCCGTCTTTTCGGGTTGTTTCTAATGGCAATATTCCATTCCTTGGGTCGTCGTTTGGGCTTGGTTCAGTCTATTACTCCATAAGGGCTGGAAACTTCTCAACATACCCATAACGTGCCTGCGGATTAGATTATAGCCCATAATCTTCTCTCTAAGAGGAAGATCCATGCTCAAGCATGATCAACGTAATGAGCATGAGTCATGATCATGGATGGATGGATGGATGAGGTTATTATAATGCATTATTATTGAACCGGATGTGTTTATCTTTTTAGCGATTTAAATATACTTTCATACTTCTTGGGCCCTGATATCCACTCACGTAGAAAATGACTATCCGACAAAATCATTATCCGAGGGAAAAAAATATCATTATCTACCTATACCTACTAAAAACCCACGGAATCGTTCCATTCTATTGTTAATAATCGGGCCAGGCATACTCCTACTTTCGTATTAATTTTGTGTGGGTCATTATTGACTTAAAAAATTAGGAAACAACTTCACGCTATTGTTTTTGCATACACTCATTGCTTACCTTTAAGTTACGTGAATCCATCATCCTCCACAAACCGTCGGCGAAAGTCACTTAGCACACACACACTGTCACCGCACTTAACCGGCGAGTGCGAAAGGGCACTAAACTCGTTGTCACTTAGTTATCGATAACCTCAAAAATATCGATAAAATTTTAAGTCCCAAAAATTTTACGTTTGCAAAATAGCGCCAAATTTGTATTTCGAACGTTGACTTTCACGCGAGCGGCCGGTACGTGCGTCAGCGGCCAAGACGTTTGCACTCTCACCAGAGAACGCTGGTTGGTTTTCTTTTTATTTAAACTATCCCCGCTGCGATGTTTCGTGATTGTGTATTACCACATGATGGCATCAGGTGTTATCAAAACTGTTTTTGGGCCAAGCGGAAGGATGATCGATATCGATGCTAGGATCGGGCATCCTTTTACGATAAAAATATTACATCTAACGATTATAATTATTTTGACTACAAGTTTTTGTGTTTTTTACTTCTATTCAAATACTTGAGTAAGTAGTACATAAATAATTAATCATATTGCCTGATAAAAAATATATTCACGCAAGAATAGATTATGGTAAGATCTCTACACTACATTAAATGAATATCTATACATAGACATGCAATGGTCTTATACTTTATAGTGATGCAAATTCAGACAATCAAATATATAGTACTTACCTACCTAGCAAAATATTAAACCTACCTATCATTTATCACTAATATGTAGGTATATAAGAATGAATAGGCAATTAATAAAAGTCTATACTCAACCGATTTCCAAAAGTAGGAGGTTCTCAAGTCGACGGGTATTTTTTTTTGTATGACCACGCAAAACATTTTACAAAGTAGTCCGATTTTGGTAATTCTTTTTCCGTTTAGTAGAGTATAATTCTGAGGTGGTCCCATATAAATTTCATCAAATTCGGTCAAGCGGTTTTTGATTTGCACTACAATATCTGAAAAGTGTTTCGTCCATATTCATGACTTCCTTAATAACTGTGAATGGCAATCGATCCCGCAAGCAGCTACTAAACGCACTAAAAAGGATGATTTTTTTAGATTTATTTTGATTTTTTAGACCTTTTATTAGATTATTACTTAATTAATTTCGTTAAAATTAGTGAGTTGGGACGTCATATTCCTAACGAGGTCATTATATCGAATTAATGGAAACATGTCCTAATTGGAATGTATTTATAGGAGCGCTTTCGTGCCTTCATGCATTTTTTTTCATTGACCATACGTTTGTTGCTTGTTTGTTTGCAATACTACTTGTGTCGATATTTGTTATTCAGAATTTAACATACTTTTACACGTTTGCAACCTGAATACGGATCAGTCGCTTGGCTCCTTAAAATGCTTGTCTCTTATATTTACCCTTTGTAATGGCATATCGCCGGATTTAATGACATACAGAAAAAACTGAATTTATATGACAGAAGAAAAAATATCAAATCTTTTCTTATGGCTTTATTTTACGTGATATGCACGGATCTAGTAAGGGAGATTCCTTTCTAGATCCGTGGTGATAGGCATCATCTGCCATTCTTCTGGTAGTAGTCCAAGTCAACGGGTAGGTCGTGGCCGTATTGATTAGTCGATGCATGCCCATGTCAGTTACAATGACACCCAGAGTTTTAACCAGAGCATTTTAGTGGCATTCATTTTACTCGTCTCACTTAGATATTGGTTCTTAAGACGCCCGATAACTTTATTCCTATGCAGTTCGTTTCAAGCCTCAACACATTATTGTGCTGACCCTTTTTGTTTACGGCGGCATCACCAACCCGTAACATATAGCATTAACATTAATAGAAGTAGTAATAATAATAAAATAACATACTTACACGCCAAATTCACAAAATATAATCCTCAGAACATCAAAAACACACATCATATTTAAGCAGGTACAGATCTAATCATTTACATTATTAATAAAACAAAAATGTACCCCTATTTTTCCTGGTCACGCTGTAACTTGAGAACGGCTTTATCGATTTCATTCATCTTTTTTAAATTATTTTCTAATACTTCGTACAAGATTCTTACATTAAAAAAAATAAGAAAATACGGTAGTTTATGGTGAGGCCGAAGGCCGAGCCTACTAAGTCGCGGGCAGTCGCTAGTTAGTAATAAATAGAGTATAATATACATGTTTCTCCTTTAAAGGAATTGTGATCAATCTCCGATGAAAGGGCCCCGGTGCCTGTCACACGGGTCATGAGTCTAGTTTAAGACCCAGGTGTTACAGTGTAAAGGTTCCCTGGAAGGTTGGGAGGGTGGAATATCAATTGGCGGCAGGAAAATCAGCTAACCTAAGAGAGAGTGAATTAGTTGGCATCAGCACTAACAAGGCAAAGACCGAGGTGTTAGTGGTAGACATACCTGGTACACTAAACGCTCTCAGGGACCTAGAGTTTGTTGATCACTTTGTCTACTGCTGCCACTGCAGGGAGGCAGCGAAAATCAGAAGAACCCAAATTTCCAAAGCAGCGATGACTAAACTCATTAGAATATGGAAAGACCGCAATATATCCCGTAAAACCAAAGTGAGGCTGGTGCGTACGTTGGTCTTCTCTATCTTCTTTTACGGCGCCGAATCCTGGACGATAAGACAAAAAGAAAGGGCAAAAATCGATGCTTTTAAAATGTGGTGTTGGCGGCGGATGTTGTGAATCCCATGAACTGCGCGCCGAACCAACATATTCATTCATGAAGGACCTCGGAATAACCACAACGCTATCCGCTATCTGCTGCCAGCGGATAGTCGAATATTTTAGACATGAAGCTCGTAGAAACCCTGACGACGGGAAAAGACTACGCTCACCTACCCGATGGGCAGATGCAGTAAAGAAGCTTACCGGCCTGCCAATCACGAAAGCTATTAAGACCGCCGAAGACAGAACCACGTGGAAAAGCATAATACATCGAGCGGTCAATATTACCATTCAGACTAGACACGAGTCTAGTCTGAATGGTTGACCGCTTCAGCAATGAAGATGCCGACTATGATGAATATGATGTTACAGTGTAAATTAAAATTCCATTATGTCTTATTTATCAGTTATTGAGCTTTGTGGCACGGTATAACTTAAAAAAAAGTGGCTGCATGGAAAAACTGTTATATTTAGTTATTACAAAATATAAATATATCCCCTAAGTACGAGTCATATTCGTGAACGACGATCCCGCACCTACTTCCGTACCATTAATATATTTTTTTCATAAACCTGTTCTTAGCAATATAATAATTATATATACAGAACTCATGCCTAGTTTGAGAATTTTGTACATGCCGTTTTTTTTCGGTAGTATAAAAACAAAAACCATTAAATCACTTTTCTTGTATATGGTACCGCCTTTACCTGATTACTTTATTATTGTAATTTAATGGGAAATCTGCCATGATAACAGATTCTGTGAAAAATATTGCTAGCTATCTGTTAATGCCTACAATATCCCTTTTCAGGTAAGACGGATTTACCTAAAGTATAGAGAACAGCATAGGCTTACAGTAACAGGGATCCGTAGTCTTGTAAAGAACCCTGAAATACATAAACATAATTCAATGTCATGGCGTTTAAAATTAATATTTTCATACTAATATAACAAAATCATAATGTATAAGTTTGTGTATATGCCTGTATGTTGAAAAGTTAAACAAATGACAAATTGAGGTTTTTTAAGTATGTTTGTTGATTTTATATCTCAAGTTGATTCTCAACTGGCTTGTCCTGTATTTTTATTTTATTTATAAAAGATCAAATAAAATATCCAACTCGCCTTCAGTCGTTCTAATATTATTAGCTTACCAATACGAAAACCATTTATTGTTGTTTATATCTAGGTACTTAGATAGATTTACTTAAGTATCTGTCTAAATAAATTTATACTTAAATGAAGCGCTCGTAGCGGAGCTCGACTTCGCGATCTTAACCCATCAACAAGTTAAGCAACACTTACTGCGGTCAGGACTTGGATGGGTGACCGCTAGTGGCATTATTCAACTGAGCGCTTCCGTTCTTCAGAGGGCACGTTAATCCGTCAGTCCCGGTTGTTTGTCTTAGGACAGCAGTCGTTAGGTTATGTCGAGGGCCTTCGGGCGGCCTGAAAACTTCGACATGGGTTGGTCATTAACCAATCCACCAATCCACACTGGGCCTGCGTGGTGGATTATGGCCCTACTCCTCTCTCTGAGAGGAGGCTCGAGTCTCAGTTGTGGGAACAAAAAGGACTGATTATGATTTATGATTATGATTCTTAAATTCATATTCTTAAGTAATAAATATTTTTTTTCTAGCTGCGCCTACGACTTCAGTCGCGTGTAAAATGACTAATGACCAAATAATGTTTTTTGTGAAGGATCCTATTTTTTTTCTAAGAGAAAAGTAGCCTTAGTTAATCCTTATGAATACCAGCTAACTGTGCTAATAACTAAGCTAACAAGTGAAAGTACTATCTAAATCGGTACAGCTGTTTCGGAGATTAACCGGAACACACAGACAAACAATCATAGATATGCATTTATTAAAAAGCAGTTTTATGACATTACAAACAGGCACTTCAATTTTATTTATATGTATTAAGTGCAGATTATTATAATTGATTATGAAGTTAATACCAAATAGTTTATATCGGACAAAGTAGAAGTTGTAGATCTGAGACCATATCCTACTATACAATATTATAAACGCGAAAGTTTGTCTGTATGGATGTTACTTTTTCACGCAAAAGCTACTGAATGGATTTTAATGACATTTTGTATGTAGATAGATGAGACGCTGGAACAACATATAGGATACTTTTTCATCAACGTCATCATCATCCATTACCACACGGGCGAAACCGCGGGGCGTGGCTAGTACCTAATGCACAACTCTTGGTTCTGCGCTGATATTTTTCTTAAAAAGGCCGTTCTTTTGCTTAAAAAAATTGACGATGCGATATGTTGAGGTTGAATATATTAACATACATAAATACCCGAACTGTAAGAGGAAAATCCTCGTAGAAGTCTGTGACTAAATTACTACGTTCACAGCTACAGGGTGTTTCTCGTTGCACAAGGCGTTCCACATACGATGTTATCTAACCGACCGACGCGCAGCATCCTACCGGGCGTCCGGCTATCGGCTGCGCAAGAGTTGATTTTATATGTAAATTATTTAAAGGCTAAAAGGTAAAAAGAGACCTTTAGTAACATTATTACATTTTACGTACTGAAGTAGATGAAGATGAAAAACAAAAATACTATAATAGGACGGGTGGTAATTTTATGGTAAGCTAAATTAATAATATGGTTTAAATGAATCCAAAATAGAGGCCATCTCAACCGATCAGCAGAATTAAGCAGCGCTTCCTGCGGTTAGGAGTTGGACGGGTAATCGCTAGTTGCATTTTCAACTGAGCGCTTTTGTGCTTCGGAGAGCACGTTTAGCCGTCGATCCCGATTGTCTTCTTTATTTGTCTTTCGACCAGTCGTCAGGCTATGTGGAAAGCCTTCCGGCGGACTGAAAACTTCGACATGGCTGCATGGGTAGGTCACTAGCCCATCCACCAAGCCGCACTGTGCTCGCGTGGTGCATTATGGCCCAAATCTTCATTCTGAGAGGAAGACTCGGGTCCCAACACTGGGAACAAAAAAGTGCTGATTATGTTATCTTAAAGTTTTAAATATCTTCGCCTCATACAGGCGGCGCGGTACCGAACGGTCCACTTGCCAGGAGGAGGCTTTTTTGTTCAGGTTTCAATGTTGGTGTCCTTGATACATTCGGACTAGTATTATTGGTCTAAAGTGCGCTATATCGTTTGTGTTTGAAAGGCCACTGTATAAAAAGAAAACTTTTTAGTATATTTTGCCTGAGAGTAGTTATGGCTTTGGCGCGGTGTTATTTAACAATGAAAATAAATTGTTTTTCGGGTTTTTAACCGAAAATTCCCACAATGCAATGGTACTGTCGCGAACTCGTCCCTGCGGTGACGGAACAAAATATGTATAAAAAATTAACAAATTACATAAAAATATAACGGAAAGTCAGTTTAAACATTTTCTAATTGTATAGCTGTATTATAACCGACTATTTAAGTGTCTATGTTACGTAATTTTTGTAGAGTAGATATACTTCGAAATGGTTCATTTAATTAATTTCGTCATGAAATTCCATTTGAACAGTTTTGTAATTATGCTCCATAACAGATTTTAATACCTTAATATTCTAGATTACATCCATAATATTAAGCAAAGACTTTCAACAAAATAGTTTGTATTTGAATATGTAATTTGGTGTCAAGCTTTGTAGGTAGCGTTGAAAGGAGTTTTAAATTTCTGTAGTGAATGAAGTAGTCAGCTCCATTTAAAAAAGTGCTACTTATAATAATATTCTAACTATACTACTACGAGTACTATACTATATGGTACCTACATAACATCTGTAAATGTGCTTACCATGTTTTTAAGCAAATAAATGTTTATGATTTATTATTTAACAAGTTTCGGCTATTTGATTTGAGCTGAGTTTTAGTCACTTATTTTATGGTAATAGTATTTCAAAGGTTTATTACATAAGAAAAAAAAAATGTGATATTGAAAATTATTAATTTATCATGTCATTATTCCTGTATTATCAAAGAGTTTAAAAAGCTTTACACGAGTTTTTTAAACTTATTTTATGCTGTTGCATACACGATAAAAATGTTGTGTACCTGTTGTAATGTGTAATTAATGTGTGTATGAGCATACACAAAAATTTAGCTGTGCTACGGTTTTGGTTATTTTTTCGCCATTCATCATACATTTTTTGCCATTGGCGTTAGTTCAGCTGGTAGTTGATCTTATATTCGAAGGTGGGTTCAATAAAAAAGAGAAATACATATTTGAGTGTTCGTGTGGTTGTGATGTGGTAATGTGTGTGTTTGGGCTTAGGGATATTAGTATTTTGCTACGAAGAAATAATAGTCTATTTCTTCGTAGGTATTTTGTAAACAATTTCATTTTTAATTTTCAACGTTTAAAATTTATATATTTTTTCCATCGGTATGTGCCTTTAGGCGGGAGGCCTTATAATAATTACGTCATTCCTAGTTCAAATTTTGTCATTTACTTATATTTACATTTTTAATATCCATATATTTTCATACATTTCTTAATTGGTAACTACTCAGAAAAGTATGAAAATATATTCAAGCATTTAAAGGTAAATCAAACATGGTATATATGTTCTTAATAGTTCCACCGAAACAACTTCAAAACGCATTTCAAAAAGAAATAAGGTGAGATTATTCATACAAAAGTAACAGACTACGAACGAACCAGCCAAGTGCGATTTAGACTCGCACATATTAAGAAAGCATCTAACATTATTCTAACATTTGCTGTTACTAAAAGATAAAGTAGGTTAAAGGACAAACTTAACTTTGCCGTTCGATCATTAGACACTATTATTGAACCAACCGTAAATAATAAGTTTGTATTAATAAATTCGTTTTTTGCTATTAATCTACTTATACTAAGGTTTTCATATTTTTTCCATTATATGTGCTGTAAGATTAATAGCTTACCAAATTTTATGAATGTAGGTCAACGAAAAGTAACGTATAGGTTTAAATTTCCTTGTGAAATCGCAAATAGTGTTGCCGTCAAGAAATTCTATTTTGTCCCTAAAGCAGTCTCTAATGTTGCCAGATGTCAATAACGTACCTCACTTAGAGACGATTGATTTAAAATTCATGGAATAGGGAAATTCGTATTTACTTAGAAGTCGATTCAATACATGCGTGGATAGAAAGCACGTGAAAACATAAAAACATATTCACTTTGCGTGAATGTGCTTTGGTTATTCTGCTAAAATCAAACCGAAGCCGAATGTTGTCGTTAATATGAAACACGGGGAGTTCTATGACTTGAGGGGTTTAGAAAAAGCTTTGAATTTCAATACTATTAAGAATAGAAATAATGAGCCAGTCTGAAAATTAAATGGCGACAGGTGAAAAAATATTTCTCTACATAATTACAATTACGAATACGATACCTTTACAAATACGATTAGACTGATTCACATTTTAAAGAAATAGACATTTGTAATGCAAAAACAACGACAAAAACTAAAGAGATATGCATAAGCAAACTAACCAAATCGCGGATTGCGTTTTCGCAAAGCAAGAAAAAAGGCTTTTTATCACTTTTAAAAGATGGAGCCCACTAGAATATGACCAATATTATAAAGTTATACCATGATTATGGCGTATTTCACGAGTTTGCCAGTTAGTCATTTAATTAGGGATGTTTTTTCTGTATCGACATTATCCTTTTATGCAATTTAGCGCTAATATTATTTATATATAGTCATATTAATTAATTTAATGAATTATTATATTAACCTTATCAAAGTATTCGACGGATTTTGGCTAATTAGGTGTATTTCTATATAATTACCGTGGCTTGCGTCACGCTGTGTTTACCTGTAGTACGTAGGTATGTACGTAGGTGTTAAACTAAATGTTAAAATGTACACTATAATAGTTTTACAAATAAGCTCCTATTAGTTAATTAATTAGACTGACCATTTTATTATTTATAACAAGTACAATTTGAAAAATTTAATACCGACTTTCATTCTATTCAGTTATTGGAGTGGACATCTCAAAAACTCAAAAACCACACGGGAAGCATCAGCGTTCAAACAAAAAAATAATTTTGAGAATCGGTTTATCCAGTCGAAAGTTATGAGGTAACTAACAAAAAAAAAACATATTGTCGAATTGAGTAGAGTAGAATAGAATAGAATAGAATTATTTATTTATGAGACATGGTTCGTATACACTTACAAAAGCATACAGGATGGTTCAGTCAAATGTTATCAGTACAACATGCGTTGTACCTACTTGCCTTATTCGACATACAATTATTACTATTTCATCTTTTTTGGAAGTCGGTAGAAAATAATACGAACTAATAAATTTAATAATTTTAGTCAACGATTTAACATTGACGTATTTTATTAATAAAGTACTTTAATTACGGATTTTTTTTTGTACCTACATTATCCTTATATATTTCACCGTATTCCTATTTAACATTATTGATAATAAGTGGTATTTAAAGCGATAGCAATATAGGCAGTAGGTATACGTCCTAATATGTAGTATAGATAACATATTAAAAGTAAACGCGCTCAGACTTATTATATTTATTTCTAGTGCGTGCATGTTTGGATAAATTGTATTACCACGCCATCTATTGTCAAGTAGCTTTAGTGTTGCTGTGTCGGTAAATTCAAATCCATTTTAGCTGTTGTTTAAGCTGATGACCCTAGTTGACATAACGATCTCCTTGGAGTATATATTGTTCTGTGATAACGATATTGTAGCAATTTTTCATTGCCTGAAAACTCGGATAAAACGACGTTTTCTAAAAATGGAACCTAGCTAGATCGGTTTATCGCCTCCGAAACCGAAACCCCCCTGCATACAAAATTACATGAAAATCGTTGGAGCCGTTTCCAAAGTTGAGAATTGCTTGAGCTTTACATAAAGTTAATCTTTACATAAAGTAAAGTTGAGTTTTGACGACGTAATGCGAAAATTCAATTGAATACGTGCTAATACTTTTGATATTTATTTCGTACAATCAAATGATTTAATATTAATGATAAAGGAGTCCATAGTTCACTAGTAAATTTCATTGGAAATTCGAATATGATACATTCATTGAAATATATTTGCCCATAATTGAATAAAAATGCTTTTTAACACGAAGCACGTAAGAAAAATTGCAAAATTTAGGGAATATTGCCGATTTTTTTCTATCGAGACAAGTTTGCTCAATCGTGTATTGGCTCCTATACTTCATAAGGACGTATATTCAATTTACACTACGTTTTTTTTTCGAACTTCGGTTAATTGGTTTAAGCGTCGAAAAACTAAGTTTACGCGAAGTCGAATCATGAAATTTGGAACTCATTTCGCCTTAAAGACGACAGATGTAATTACCGAGTCTTGCATCACACAATGTGTTCATCTGACGTACGAGTAGGTGTCTTGCAAATGTAATGTTCACATGTTGTCAACGTGCTATGTTATGTGCTAAACATTACATGTCCAATTGTTATAATGCGGACAATTTTAAGAAGAATCAGTCCGAGACATACGGAAAATACAGTCACAATAGATAATACACCTTAAAGTTAGTAGTATAAATGCTAAATTTGAAATAATAAAAGTGTAAGATGTTGCACGCGTGACGCTTTGCGACGGCGACTTTTTAGCGCAAGACCTTATCTTTGTCTTAATGGTATTGTAGGTATGTACCGTGAATTTGACGTATTCGTGTAAAAAACTAGCTATGCCTCGTGGTTTTGCCCACGTGATGACTGAATCCTGATGATAAAAGTATAGTATGGCCTAAGTTACTTCTTACAGCATGTGTTAACTGTTACCTAATGCCCTCTTAAAAGTCTCTGCCTGTTAAAGTCTCGTCAAAATCAAGTCAGCCTTTTCGAATATTAGCCGGAACAAACTATTAAGACAGGCAGATAAACGTTTTAAATATTGTTTTTGTTAGAAATACGAGTAAAAAACTGTTACTTTGATATAACAATAATGTTCTCACACTCATTAGAGGTTTGCACTAGGCTTGCTTGTGTCGCGGAGAGCATGGATACACACAATAACACATATGAAGAGGATGTCTACCGGAGGCACGGTAACAATAATAATAATAAACCGCAAGGGCGGCTCTGTGGCGAGCCGTCGGATTCTTCCTGGGGCTAAATGAGACCCCTGACCCCCAGCTTGCCTTAATTGGCCGTCTGGGGGTGAAGACGCAAGAGCAAGTAACAAAAAACTCCAAGGGTGGAAGTGTTAAAGGGCATACCACCGGTAGTAGCGCTCTAGTGTAACCGTAGCACATCTCTCGACACCCTTTAGCCATCCACACCAACGTTGCCCCTTTTGTCACATTGATGGTGGCCCTTATGGGGGGTCCGTTTAGTAGGTGGCAAGTCACCACCAGCCTAAATATTTTAACACGATACTAAAATTGACAGTTGCCGTAGTGTCGTCCATAGCCCACTATATCCCTCATCACTTATAAGTTCATATAAATAGCCTTACCATTTGACCCATTTTTGTAATAGATATAAGTACCATGTTACGCTAAATCCAAAATGTCTGTTTTTATACTACATTGTAATTTTATTTTATACCAAACGGGCCTCTAAGTGTTGGCCACAGCCCCACTTATGCCTTTGCAAAGGACCGGACGTAATCCGTGAAACAAATGGAATAGGAATATAATAATAATAATATATATATTATTATTAAAGGCAAGTAATACAACAAAGGTAAGTAATTTTACAAACTTTCCGTACGTAATTAGGAACACAACTAATAATTTACGTAAGTAGGTACTAATAGGAAAGCTTATAATCCAGTATATAAAAAAGTCGTTAGTTATACATTTTAGTTTAAATTCTATGCATGATTTGATCCCTGTATCCCACACTAGGATTAATCCTGTGTTGTGGAATCCAGTCTCTTTCGTTTGCTAAGTTAATGAATTTATACACAACAATAACTATTAACTGCGCCGTAGCTACACCTACCTAACGGCAAGCTAGCTACATCGCCGTGCTGAAGCCATCAAGGCACGGTAATGTGGTCGAAGTGACAAACAAACTCTTCAATGTTATTTATATGTATAGATGTAGTTATATATGACAACATTTTGCGCGGCTCGTTCGTGTCAATTTCCTAAGATTAAGTACCTAGCTATTGTTCAGAAATTAAGTAGTATAACATTACGTCAATTTACTTCTGATATATAAATTGTTAGATTGTCTAATAAGGCTATTGAATGTTTCAGTTTCAATTGTATGTGTAGAGTGAAATGCGTTATTCATTATCATCATCATTATCTCAGCCGTAGAACGTCCACTGCTGAACATACGCCTCCCCCCAGCGTAAGCGGCTCCGGGAGGGAATGGAACTAAACAATATTCTCTTCTACTGTTTGGAGACAGGGAAACACGACTTACTGGTGGTACAAGAGACCTTCTTGGTGGTACCACCGCAGGGCCAGATATTTTGCCAGGAAAGAAGATAACGCAAGCTGTGTTTGGGTGTGGTAAGTGTAAGTACGTGCACCAAATCGCAAGACGGGAAGTGACCTCATCCTGCCACGGACGTGGATTGCGTGCGTGAGTGGACGATACGGCGCTCTACACGCTGGACGTGACATGGGGTCCCCAGCGGCACACGCTTTCAGAGGAAATATGAGGAGACCTCTCTCTGCCGGGCGTGGTCAGCTCCATGCTCGGCAACGAGAGATCATGGCAGTCAGTGGCTACCTAATGCGAAGCTGTGATAGCGCAGAGCTCTCGTTCCGGCGAGAGTCACGGGACTCTTGGCCGGCTCGCACGGCCCTACACGTATAGAGGGTAACCTTGGCGAGCAAGTCATCATTTCACAGGCGCTCCCAGTAAAGATTAATCCTACCGTTGGGGCGAGGTGGTGAATGCTAGCTCGAATCCGTCTTCACCCCATCTTTGCGGAGGACTGCCAACCCGGGGGTTTTTTGTGGGTCTGAACCCCAGACGCTTCCTTCCGTCACCCCTGTGGCGGATGGTAAGTGCACAGCATTTCAAACCTTCACAAAAATAGGGTGTGGTAAGTGAAATTACAGAGTGAATGAGACCGAAAAACTAACGACTCAAGAATCAGCTCGAGAAGTGATTAAGTCGTGTAGTGCTACTCGAAAATTCAGTTTAAAATCTTAGTGGCAGTATAACTGTGACCGTGAGTTTGTACTGCCTAAACATGCACATGAAAACATGTTGTAAACACTGTTTTATGTCAATGTATGGAGTAGTGTACGTACTGTCACAATTCAGAAACGACGCAAATCCTCTACAAGTTTGCTGCAGTGGGGACGCAAACCTCAACAAAACAAGTTGTGAGATTAATTATGTACACAAGTTTCAAAACATTACATGTATAATGTTTTTTGATGCAACCTGGTGTAAGGGGCATGTGCAGTGTTACCGCTTCCATACCCCCAATAAGTTAATTAATACCTTATGCCGCGGGAGGCTTGTAAGAGCGGGCATTTAGGTCAAGTACGACCATTTTATCACACAAACATTTTCCACAGCCAGGGGTTGATTTCGGGCACTCGCTTCAAAAGTGTTCTTAGAATTATAATAAACAGCGCTCCGTGGTTCCACCCGCGTGGTGATGGATGATGGCGACGAATGAACATGTATAGTCCTGTGTGTTCATACGAAATCGCTCCAGTAGTTTTTGAGCTTATCCGTTACAAACAAACAAAAATAGAAATCTATCCTCTATATAATATTAGAATATAATTTTATTTCTGTATAAGTACAAAGTTACTGATATAAAATAAACCTACCTATTACAATAAAACTAATTCACTAAAATATTTCTAAATTATATATATATTACAGATAAAAAACAGTATTGAAGTCTTATTTTCTAATTTATTTTAATTTTATTATATATATAAAATACCTAAGAATATTTCGTAAGGTCTGATATATGCCTTGGCTTACCATTCTGAGTGATAAATTAGGTAATGCCTTTGTTTTATTGGTGCCGTATTAGTAAGTATTATACGTAGCCAAAAGAATGTTGTGGTTAATGACAAAATATATGCTACGAAACGTGAACGGCCAGCACACCGAAAAATAGTTAATTTAAAAGACTGGGAGTTAGCCATTACTATACCGTGATAATTAAAACAAAAGATTAATGAATGAAACTCACGTAAATTTACGTCTCTGGTAAGCAAAGGGTTAAGGGAATGTGTTCCCCATTCCTCTGATTCCGTCCCTTAATCTCCTTGCAAAGTACTTAGACCACGGGGCCCCCAGTAAGTAGAACGTCATCGCAATAAATAGGCGATAAAAGTGGGAAAATGCGGTAGGTGGGGGCGGAGGCCATTTACCGGCGATTATTATGTGTGTGCCGGCAGAGCGGTCGGGATTGGCAGTTTTTAAATGTCATTGTTTTCTGTTGCGTATGTATGCTACCAACAAAACGGGAGACGCGATGTGTACTTGTTTTATGGCGATCTTGACATCCCTACACGTATCTCGCGCCAAACCTGCTCCAATCAACGCTTGTAGGGGAGACGTTCTATTTATAGACATTTACTTACTTTGCTCATTGTAAAAGTTCATTAATATATTATTGTGTACCATTAAGGTACACAATAATAAAAAAACATCTAAGTATATAACTCTTATAAATGCAAACGCAGCACACACATTTGAATATATAAATATTACCAATGGACATTACTTCACTTGCATACTTTGCTTTATTTAAATTTATAAATGCTTTTGCAATACAGTGAATATTAAAGCAACAGACAGGGCTTCAACTTTAACTACAGCAAATACATCTGTCATCAAAAAGTCAGGTTTAATGTGAAATAAAACGTACGCATAAATCAGCACCACTCTACCGTTTTTGCTCTTATTACAACGGTGTTTGTCAGGAGCTAGATGTCTTCAATGCATCGGTTAATAGTATTAAATCATTCTTATATCGTAATGTTTCCTAAGTTGTTAATCATATGTTTATCTTGTTTTCTAATTACGCTACCTACAACTATGTGTATTTCTTAACTTTGTATTTACTTCTTTTATTTCTAATAACGTAACTTACAATTAAGTTTAAATCATTTAACTAATAATGTTTAACAAAGTATCGATTTTATTGTTACAACTTAATTTAGTATGTAAAAGTTGTATTGTCCCGTTTGCGAACCATAAAAAAGTAATAATATTCAAATCTATATTTTGCTTATAACTATGGAGTTATTTCCGGCTAATTATATACTTAATAACGTATTTTCACAAACCACATCTGGCAAGTTATGGCGCATGATGTGTATTAATAAGTTTTCCTGAATACTACAGCCACACAACCGTAGCATTTATTTATATTAAAAACTTTTTTGTGCCCTTTTTAGCACTATTATTCAAGAAAGAACATTATTATAAGAAAAACTTAAATATCACAAGAAATGGAAAATATATATGAATGTGAACGATTATGATAGTTAAGCAAAAGCACGTGATAGACAAAAAATAGTTCAAGATCAGTGTTATTTGTCATACTTGAAGATGGCCGAGTCTAGAATTCAGGAAAATAGTAAATATTTTTGGTGGTTTGTTAAATCTAAGCGGAATCACAATGTTTTTCCGGTCACTATGTTTCTTGATAATATTGTATCATCCAATGGAAGTCTAATCTGTGATCTTTATAATAAGCATTTTAACTCTGTGTTTGAACCCGCAACTTCTACTTCTAGACGGGGTCAATCAGATAAAGATTGTCCTTCGAATAGCTATCAATTTACATAAAGTACATATTTAAATAGAACAAGTTGCTAAATATTTGAAGTTACTTGATGTGCACAAAACTGCAGGGCCCGATGGAATACCTCCATTATTCTTACGTCAATGTTGTGAGGTTTTATCGGAGTCCCTAGCTACATTATTTAACTTGTCTCTTAGTTCTGGTCTTATGCCACTGGTTTGGATGAGGTCTTTCGTTGTTCCGGTCTTCAAATCTGGTGATAAGCACGATATTAAAAATTATCGACCTATCTCGAAGCTTAGTATAATTCCTAAATTATTTGAAAAGATAATTTATGATCGCATTTTTCCAATTATTAGGTCCCATATAATTCAACAACAGCATGGTTTTGAATATAATTGAATATAATAGATAGAAGGTCTACTGAGTCAAATTTATGCGAATTTACTGATGTCATATTTAAATCTATGGATGAAGGTGTTCAAGTAGATGCCGTGTACACCGATTATTCAAAAGCATTTGACAAAATATCACCTGATATCTTGCTGCGGAAACTGTGGATGACTGGTGTGCACGGTGACTTGCTTCGCTGGTTAGAATCTTATTTACGAGAACGTAGCCAGGTTGTTGCGATTAAAGGGTTTTGCTCATCTTTTATACCCGTAATGTCAGGTGTGCCCCAAAGATCGCACCTTGGGCCGCTTCTTTTTAATATTTTTGTTAATGACGTCATCAATTGTTTTCACTTTTCTCACTGTTTACTTTATGCAGACGATAAAAAGATTTTTAAAGTTACTCGTATTAGATCTCTCGAAGATTGTGAGCAACTACAAAGTGATCTTTTAAGATTAAGTATTTATTGCATACAAAAATATTTTACATTTAAATGTTGCTAAGTGTAGTTATATTTCCTTTTCACGAAAGAAATCTATTATTACTTTCAACTATTCTTTGAATAACGAACTTCTTCAAAGGGTAACCGTGGCGAGAGATTTGAGTTATGTTAGATAGTAAGCTCATTTTTAATACTCACATTGAAAATATTACTGACCGTGCGTATTGTTTATTAGGTTTTATTCTGAGAGTAAGTCGATAGTTCAGTAACGTAAAAACTTTAGTGATTCTTTTCAATTCTATAGTGAGACCTATTTTAGAGTATGCTTCTATTGTCTGGAACCCTCAATATCAAATATATATTAACAGCCTAGAGAGAATTCAAAACAAATTTGTGAAACATATTAAATTCAAAATGCTTAAATCAGATCAACCTTTATCTTTTAACTCTAATACACTTCAAGGCCGACGTACTTTAAGAGATCAAATGTTTTTGTATAAAATCTTGAAAAATGTTTCTCCAGAAGACTCTCCATATATGATAAGTGAAATTAGTTTTAGATGTCCTCGTATAAATGCCCGTTACACAAACAAACTATTTAATATTTATCCTTGTAATACTAATTATGCATCTAACTCATTCGTACCAAGAGCATGTAAGTCTTATAATGAGCAATTCTCGGATTGTGACATACTTGTGTTGTCAGCAGCAAAATTCGCAAGGCAAATATCACTGTTATAAATAAGTACCTAGTTTATGTTATTGTTATCATATTTTATTGTTTCGCTTTGTATCAATTCATAAATTATTTTGGCAATGTTATTTATTTTTTGAGTACCGTATTGTGAAATTTTATATAATGTATATATTAGTGGCAGCTTTATTGGTTTATGTATTTTAAATATAAACGTAATTTTAAGTATATTGAATACTGTTTTTTTCTAATTTTATTCATAAACAGTAACGATAAAAATACATTTTTTTTTGTGACATGGGGGAAACTGAGGGGTGGCTTTCCTGGTGGTAAGTGATAATTGTCGCCCACGGATATCCACAACACCAGAGGTCTCGAGGATGCGTTACCGTTCCATAAGAAGAGAATATGTTTTTTTTAGTATCTAAGTTGGTTCGGTTCGGGAATACTTCCTTTGGCAGCTGGTTCCATAAAGTTGCAGTGCTCTGCAAATGAACAAACCAAAACGATGTCGGTAGGTATCATGATTAGAGTAAGTTTAAAGTAATTTGTTGTTGACTGTACCTAGTACATTGACGAACACATAGGTTCGTAGAAGATATAATAGTTTGCATTAATACTAATAGGTATTGCTTTAAATTGAGCACATTACATTACAGGTAAAACGATTTAATTCATATTCAATATCGATTATACTATGTGGACTGCGTTTCTAAAACGTGATAGTTCCATGCGTTGAACTAGTGGTAAAACTTAATCCACCTCTTAGTATAAAACGTGGCCTAAATCACAGACACAAATTGTAAATAATAACTAAATGACATTTGAAACTCCCTTAAACGATGGTTTAAAGTTTAAACTCGGGATTATATTTCCTTTTTATAGTCAGAATGTGTTTACATGGTTTCTTAGTATGTCAAGGAAACCTTAGAAGATTATTTTCTATGAGATGTAATGTTTGCGAAAGCAGTATCATAATCTTGTTACGGCAATTATCCTTTCGAAAATATACTTACACATCGTGTTTCCTTTGCACAACTCCCGGCTTGTTATATAGATATACATTGTTCTTTTTGGACCTTCATGTGCCTGTCAGAAGCTCAGGCACCGTGATTCCAAAAACATTGTTCATGATACACATACATACTCGTATATGTACCAATAGTGACAATAGCACAACTAAGTAGCTGTTCATATGTGTCACATTTGTAGAGCAAAAATTAAGCTAGCATAAAACTAAAACCTCGTGAAGCCTCACATCTCTTTCCTTGTCTTGTTTTCTCTTACTCTAGAATAAAATAAAATCGAGCTTAAATATTATCGGTAATAGCTCATTGGTTGTAGCTTATACCTATACGCTTAGATGTGTCATGTTGATTACAAGCGGTCTCCGTAGTTGAACAATAACGGCCTTTCTTATAAACGCTGCTTAACTTTAAATGACGTTATTTAGTAGTGCGCAAAGGAAAAATGTTCTGCGCCGTACTAAATGATGTTATTTAAATTTAAGCAGCGTTTATAAGTAAGGCCGTAAGCTATCAAACAAAGTCTGTCGTTTTAGAGGTTGTCGAGTCAACATCTCGTGAGGATGCCTCGCGTAGACCAAACACGTGTCGATTTGTTTTTGATTGATGGGGTTCTTTTGTGTGTTGCTTATTCTGTATACTTCCTTGCATTTTATGCGGGAGGGAGGGCAGTGCGCACTGCATCTCTGCTATAAGTATTTTTCCAGCGGAATTGCTACTAAATATTTTTTATCGTTGTAAAAATGGATTTCCGTAAAGTAACGCCTGAATCAATAAAATAATTTATTGATTCCGGCAAACGAAGTCACAAATGTAGGTACTTGCAGGTAGGGACAAATGCAGGAAGAGATGCAAGTAGCTAAATGGGGGTGATAGGCCTCTTGTGTCACCATAGTGCCTGCCGCCAAACAGTACGCAAGTATTACTGTGGTAGGCTGCGGCAAGTAAAATTACTGGGCGAAATACATACAAAATTCAATTTCAAATTCAAATTCAAATTCAAATTCATATTCAAATTCAAATTTAAATTCATTAACAAGGCAAGTCATTTACATTTAGCAATAGTAGTTTCTTATATCTAAGTTTCGTTTTGTACATTTAATTTATTAAGTTTGTTATTTATTATTGTATTCTTATATTAAACAACTGTACCGTAATTCGAAACCTAATTATACATGAGAGTAGCGTACTCGACTTCCGTTCCGAACAAGTCATGCTGTGATTGGTCCGCCCGCTCTCCTCGCCCAATCAGCGTCGACTCCGCCCCTTCCGCTCCCCTCAAATGTCAACCATCACCCCAGGTAGTGCGCCTAGCGCAACTTGGCTTCATTGGCGTTTGGATTTTCATCCGGAGCGGTCGTAAGTACGAAATATTTACTTTACTGACTGCGTCATGCTGGTGAAAGTTCAGGTAAAGTCCTGAACCAACTAGTAAGTTCATGTGCAATTATATATACTTACTAAAAATATTTTAACGGTGTTACCGTTCGCTTCAATACTAATTATTTTTTGTTTATAGCCAGTGCAACCGCTGGTTCTAGATATAAATGAAATATTTTAACTGTTTCACACTGTTTCAGTTGAATTTTAGATTCTTTAAATTGATAGTTATACTGGTCCAGCCTCAACGATGGAAGAAGCGGAATAAAAACAGGAAAAAGAAGATGATAACCTACCAACGGTATCGGATTCAAGTGCTGGTTCGTAGTTTAGCTCCGGCTCATCACCAAACCGTAAGTAACACTTACTATTTTTAAAAATTATAATCCAAGCTACAGTAATTCTGACTTGTACTGCGATTTGAGCAGACCCAAACATGTGTGGGTAATCAAACGAGGATAAGCCCTACTGAGCACCTCAAATTAAAACCACTGAACTTTCAAATGGTTAAAGCGTGTAATAATCTTAGTTTACGCTTCAGAAAAATAAAGGTTATGTAGAACAGCTCATAGAACCACAACCTTTTGAACAATATTGTAATAATGTCCAATACTATAAAACTCAAACGCTTCTATCTCCAATGTTATGAGTTCATTAGCTATGGTGTGATCCCCATAATGAAATCAAACGCTACGCTTACTTTTCGCCTTGCTTAACCAGTCAAAGTCGTTCACTCGTTAGTGAAAGAGTTCCACAAAACCAGACTTAAAACAGTTTAAATGGTTTCTTAGATGACATGCAATCGACTGATTAATGTACCAGATTGGCTAAAATCTGTTAAAGCTCATTCTAATACGAAAATGTAGAAAGAAAACTTCTACATATATTCATGCACTTTCACACCAGGTAAAGTAGCAAAACTGAAAAATTCAATGTTATTTAGGCAGAGCTGGTAGAATAACATATATTCTCAGGTCGCGTTTTGGCTTATCTTCGTAAAGTCCCTGGATTATATGTAGTTGTTAAACAACCTACATACGAAATATTGGCCTGGACCTCTGGTAAAACAAAACGCAAAGAAACACATCTAAAAACTATGCATCATAAGATAAGTTTCTGAACACCACGGGCTAACTGCCACTACCCTAGATACCACATTGCTACGTCAAAGTAGGTCAGTCTAGAAAGTGACACAGCACACGCCAATGTCTGCAGTGGCCAACTGTAGTTTGCAGTCGCTGCTGCACACCCAAAGATGAGTTTGTTTTGCTTGAAACCCGGGTCGACATATTCGATCCCTAACATGAGGGCGTTGCCGGTGTAACTAACAAATTTTACAGCCCGACAAGAGGCATAATTCCTCCTCATCCCATCGGGATAGGACAGGAAATCATAATATGGAAGCAACGAAATAAAACGAAAAGATTCTGACTCGAAACCCTCCCGTGCCAGGCAGCTACCAAAAAAGGTTGCAATCACTGGTTCTCAAGAAAAATTACTCGTTGAAAAAGTCTTGGTGCTCCGCTCTATATTCTAAACGTAATAAATGGCTTCCGTACACCATTCAAAAAGCTCAAGAGGCTTAGTTTGCATCGAGATAGGTGATAGGTGATATATAATAAAATATGCATACAAGCAGCCCTTCGTGAGGGTCATTAAGCAAAGTTAAACTCATCGAAGAATGCCTGGAGCTCCGCTTCACATTCTAAGCATAATAAGGGACTACTGTGTACCATTTAAAAAGAAAACTTCATTGCTTTTATCCAGCGACCATAACAAAAGTTAAGCACATCGAAGAATGCTCGGAGCTCCGCTCTACATTCT
The DNA here is from genome assembly GCA_917880725.1 of Selenia dentaria. Classification (NCBI taxonomy): domain Eukaryota; kingdom Metazoa; phylum Arthropoda; class Insecta; order Lepidoptera; family Geometridae; genus Selenia; species Selenia dentaria. The sequence continues at coordinate 29,169,693 of OU862888.1, read as the reverse complement.
AAGCATAATAAGTGATTACTGTGTACCGTTCAAAAAGAAAACGTCATTGCTTTTGTCGAGCTACCGTAACAAAGCTAAACGCATCGAAGAATGCTAAGAGCTCCGCTCTGCATTCTAAGCATAATAAGTGACTGTATACCGTTCACAAAGAAACTGTCATTGCTTTTGTCGAGCTACCGAACGCATCGAAGAATGCTCGGAGCTCCGCTCTGCATTCTAAGCATAATAAGTGACTGTATACCGTGCAAAAAGAAACGGTCATTGCTTTTGTCGAGCTACCGAACGCATCGAAAAATGCTCGGAGCTCCGCTCGACATTCTAAACATAATAAGTAACTACTATTTACCATTATACACGAAATTGTCATTGCTTTTGTCGAGCGACCGTTACAGCAAAATATCTAACTAAACTGAAATGAAAGTGGTTGACGAAATGCACACTCGAGGTGTCATAAAAATGAGAAGCCAGTCTTTTCCAAGCTGTTAGCAATATTCTCAGACTTAAAGGCAACGGCACACCAAGACCGTTTTTGGGATCTGAAAAAACTTGAAGAAGTACCTACGGTGCTCTCTTAAAATTCAGATTGATTAACCATAATTGCGTGCTAGTTAGCTAGTTAGTTCTCCAAGAGAAGACTGGATCGAGCATTGCGTGCTACTTTCTCTAAGAGTAGACTGGATGGCCAAGGTCGATCTTCCTCTGGACCACTTGTCGGTCGATTCAAACAATCACCGTTTCCTTCAGTTCATTTACAATGACTATTTCTAGACTATTTTAGTTTATATACGAATGACTCAAAAATATCTGCTTGCAATCTGTCTTTAGCTCAGTGCCCCAAAAACATGTGCGCTTGCGAGCATCACAAAAACCCTGACACTGAGCAAGGCTGGGGATAATTGTAATAGTAATTTGAATTCCTTCTGACGCATCAGATACTACTAATACTGCAAAACCTTATTGTATTAACCGTGAATATATGCGAGTACCTCGTTTACACATCCTCGTATTCGTTGCAAAATATACACAGAAATGATTAGTTATTCTTAAAAACCTACTACGAACTAGAGTAAGATCAAAGCTCACAGCTCATGGAAAAGCTATTTATTTTGGAAGCTCTGTTCCGAGTGGTATTGCCAAACAGTGATCTACTACAAAACTAACAGACACAGTTTTTGTAAACTTTTTGCCTTTCGCCAAGCTTACGAGTGCCTACAATTTCTGCACAATCGACAGATTAGATTCCCAAGGTCACTGTTACGCCCCACCGGCTGACTTGGAACTTCAGAGTAGGGTTGGGTTTATCCCCCGGCATACCATAAGAAATACTAGCCGATTTAAAACAAATCAACAGGAATTTCCCTGATCGCTGAATTACAGTGAGAAACAGTCGTCGCATTAGCAGACCTCTCGATTACTCAGTTACCGATGCTATTAGGTATGTTTTATTCTAAACGATTCAATGTTTTTCAAACATTGGTACCGCTAGTTATCGTTTTTTGTTTTTTTTTTTTTGTTTTTTTTTTTTTATGAAGGCGCTGTTAAATTGATCGTTGGATTACCCGTTCACGATTACAAATCTATCCAGAGTCCCAACAATGCCGACCGACTGGTCGGCTTCCTGTATGGGTGACTAACCATTGTCGCGTGCGATAGAAATGATACAAAAGGTTTGTACTCGTAGATGTACGAATGTATCAAAATCTAACCGACTATAATGCAAGAAAATGTTAAGGCTTATCTGCTCCTTGGAGAAAGTTTAGCTTGGAAAAAATAGCACTCTTCGTGAGATAATTACCCAGGAAACCAACAAAACCCCAAGTGGTCTAATCTTGCAAGATTATTAACCAATCTTATTAAAACGACCCTTAGTATATTCTTAATTCACAAATCTGGAATACTTACCTCATGCATTTTTAAGGCGAAATTATAAAAATACTTAAATATAAATATTTAAAGCTAAAATCACTGTTTTAGCCAAGACGACCGCGACCCCCAACCTGGAAGTCGATAACTTAATAAATCAATAATTTTATTCAGAACATTTGTGAAGAAAATAGTTTTTATCTACCTAATTCAAGGAATATAGTAGCCATCGTTATTTCTATGTCACAATAGTTTATAAGTTTTTTTTCCAGAATTAAATTACGGAACTGCAAACTACTTTAGCACTGCTATGGTCTTAAAACAGATACTCTCACGAAACAGACAGTTGTAATGTGTCCAGCACACTGACTGCACTCTGCATTTAAATATATATTTAAATGCCTACACTCATTCAAGAATGCTCGGGGCTCCGCCCCACATTCAAAACATCATGAGTGATTACGAGAGTTAAAAGATGGGTTGAAATCAGCACATAAATAAACCTTGAACAGCAACACGTGCCAAGGTTACTAATTTGGTAAAACTCATAATTAGTGGAACGTATTGATGAATTGACCTTGCCTCAAGTCTGCAAGCAGTTCCATTGAGAAATTGGGCGTACCTTCCTTATTTACTCTTTGTTCGCAGTGATTTGGCAGACAAATCAAATAATGGACGTTTCATGTACTAAAATGAGTAGTCTAATTTTCCTACACCTAGAATTCATGCTTACGCAGACAACAAAAGTTTTGTGAATGAAACCTGGACCGCTGGGCGTCAGAACATTCAATACCTATTAAAGATTTATCACATTGGCGTCACCATCACCACCAGGCGATAACAAACACATCTCTCATGTATAATTAGGTTTCGAATTACGGTACAGTTGTTTAATAGCGATGTTTTACCTGCAATTAAAACATTTATTAAACATACTTACCTAATTCGAAACCTAACACTTTCTATACCTGCCTGGTGGCATAACACGAGAAAACCAATGAAGCCAAGTTGCGCTAGGCGCACTACCTGGGGTGATGGTTGACATTTGAGGGGAGCGGAAGGGGCGGAGTCGACGCTGATTGGGCGAGGAGAGCGGGCGGACCAATCACAGCATGACTTGTTCGGAACGGAAGTCGAGTACGCTACTCTCATGTATAATTAGGTTTCGAATTAGGTAAGTATGTTTAATAAATGTTTTAATTGCAGGTAAAACATCGCTATTATTTATGTTACGTTGAAACACTCAGTCACAATGTCAGTCATTCATCATTCATTCACTCGTCCCCTCACGTAACCAATGCAACACAATTTGAATACACAGTCAGGTCATAAATTCTGTCACATGTTTAATATAAAATAATTGAAACAAGTTTATTCATTATGTAACCATTTATATACCAAAATGAACTCAACAAAACATAGATTCTTATGACAATAAAGTTTATTCAACATGACCTCCGTGATTTTGAATACAGGCCTTCAATCTGCGCGGCTAGTCGTCTATCGCAGCACGAACGAGGTCTATGTCAATATCGGCGGCTGCCTTAATCAAGGATGTCTTGAGTGACTCCAAATTGGGATGAGGCTTTGAGCACGCCTTTTCCTCCAAGTGTTGCCATATCTTGTAATCTAACGGACTTAAATCTGGACTGGAGGAGGGCCAGTCTTCGTGCCGGATGAAGTCGATTTCACGCCAGCCAGTCTTGTGTGCTCTTCGCTCTATGAGCTGGCGCCGAATCTTATTGGAATACCCAGTGCCTGTTATTGAACATGGTATGAGAAACAGGTTCCACAAGGTTCTTCAGGACTGTATTTTGATACATAACTGCATTCGTTTTTACACCTTTCTCACAAAAATGTACCTCTGTTAAGCCCCAATAAGAAACTCCCAACCATACCATGAGCGAGGATGGAAAATGACCTCGTTGGACACACGGAATACGGTTGCTCGTTTCTCCACTACTGTGTGCGTACACCTTATCATTTTGTTTGTTGTAGCTCTCTTCTACGGTAATTTTTTTTTCATCTGAAAAAAGAATTTCCCGATATTTTTCCCGCGTACCGCTTCAACAAAGCGCGGAATCTCTTCAGTCTCAGGTCCATTAGACGAGCATTTAAACGATGTCCTGTTTTTCTTCAATATGCCCGAAGCCCTAAGTCTTCATTTAACACCCTTTTCACCTGCTTAACCCCATCTGAAGGGCCAACAGTTTCTGCTTACGTTTGGGATTTCTTTGAATTCGCGCCTTCACAGCTTTTATCGCTGCTGGAGTCCTAACAGACCGAGGGCGACCACTTCTTGACCTGTCATCTACACTAGAGTCTTCATTGTATCGTTTGATGGTACGATAAACGAATCTTTTGGTTATATTCAAATTTTTCAGAATGCCAAAATTTGAATTGGCGCGTAACCGCAACGATGCAACGCAATAACTACAACACGGTCTTCTTTAAGCGTCCACTCCATATTTAAAAATGAGTAAAATTCTAAAAAGTATACATTTTTATTTTCATAAACAATTCGAAATTCGAATTCAATAAACTTTTTTGTGGCCAGCATTCTAAAAGAAAAGTTTTTACTGTGTGACAATACTTATGACCTGACTAGGTACACCCATACATACCTGAATCCTTTAACATTCATTCGATTCCCACTGTCACAATCTATCTCAGAGTGACGCTCGCAAAAGTACAGTTCTAGCTATGGGTGATACTGCAACTGCCGTGGGCAATCGTAGTGCTTTAGGCACACAACTTGCTCGTCACGGAATTATAAAAAATAATTCACTGAACTTACATAATGGAAATAGGTATTTTTAAATTAATCCCGTACCTAACAGGACAAAATGGTCTGCGTATGCAAGTAAGTATGTTTATGGTGATAGCGTCATACGTCATGCCCGTGTTGTGTGACGTCACCGGAATAAGTTCACATCAATATATATGTACGTTATGGATGCTCTTCATTCATTCTAACCAGTCTAGTCATACAGTTAACATCTTCATAACTCTTTGAAATATATATATTAAAATATAAAGCATTTTTTACAGAATGTCGTGTTCAGTGTGTTCTTTTGGATTGACCTTGGTAAATATTTTTTTTCCATTTTTAATTAGAAATACGGAATTACTCACGTAATATTTATCGGATAGGTCCGACTATAGTTTCGACCACGTTGTGGTCTTTTTTCAAGGAGTGTTCGGGACGCCCGCGTCGATGACGTCTCGCTTAGCACTAATAGCACTTTTTTTTCAACTTGAACATTTGAATATATATAATTTAAAAAGACCGCCATAACCATCAACTTCTTTGCAAAGAAGATCGCTATCCGCTATAATTTTGCAATGTGCTTTTGTTCGTCTTTTCTACCGACTTCCAAAAAAGGAAGAGGTATTCAATTCGACTGATGTTTTATGTTTGTTACCTCATAACTTTCGACTGGGTAACCGACTCTCAAAATTCTTTTTTGTTTGAAAGCTGGTGCTTCCCGTGTGGTCCCATTTGAATTTCTTCAAATTCTGTCCAATAGTTTTTGAGATACACTCCAATAACAGAATAGAATGGAAGTCGGTATTAAATTTTTCAAGTTGTACTTGTGCAATGTGCTTTTGTTCGTCATTTCTACCGACTTCCAAAAAAAGGAGGAGGTATTCAATTCGACTGTTTTTTTATGTTTGTTACCTCATAACTTTCGACTGGGTGAACAGATTCTCAAAATTCTTTTTTTTTTTGGTGCTTCCCGTGTGGTCCCATTTAAATTTCATCAAATTCGGTCAAGTACTTTTAGAGATACACTCCAATAACTGAATAGAATGGAAGTCGGTATTAAATTTTTATGTATAGTTCAGCTGTTTGTTTATTTTAGTGATTGCTTCTTTGTTGATTAGGAATTTCTTACTAACTCTTATGGGTACGATGAAGCCTAAATACATATGACGTTATTTAAATGAACAAAAACCTCTAAAAGAGGTAAGAATAAAAACCAATATGTATTGTTTGTGAGTTTTCTAAGACCAAATAGGTACACAATAGTTTGATGAAGCGTTTTGACTATAGTCAAAGTAGGCTATCGGTTACTATTGTAACCGATAACCCACTGAGTAGTACTTACATTGTAATAATAATAATAATGCTGAGCAATCCATACAGCACTATCTAGCCCCAAAGTAAGCTTTTCAAAGCTAGCAATGGGTACTAGATAACTGATATATTTAATACATTATATACATAGATATTTTTTTATTATACATAGAAAACACTGGGTGTTCACCAACGGAACAAATTTCTGCAGGTTGTACTCAAATTTGTTCTGAGGCGGTAATCGAACCCGCAACCTATTGCGTCGCAGGCGGACTCTAGCCTCTAGCGCCACTGAGGTCGTCAAAATAATAATAATAGTTTGTTTGGCATAAAACTGTTACTTATAAGATTGTTGAATCCATAGGCTCTCGAACTAGTTATAAACTGTTTTGAGTGCCAGTGGCTTCTCCCAACTAGATGAGATAATACAAAATTATGCGTTTTTTATAGTAGGTAATCAAAAGTCCTAAAGTACGAAGTATTGTAGTTAAAATTAGGTTTAAGATATTTATTTCTCATAAAGAATACAATTCACTTGTTAGAGAAATACAAGGTAATTCAATAAATACTAGTGAGTGCACGGACTACAATGTAAACTATGTATAGGTACTAAGTTAGGTTTAAAAATATGCAAACAAAATTATACAAGCACGCAATTATCGCATCTGTTTTGCACCAGTATAAATAAAAGTTAATTATATATATTATAACATGACTAATAGCATGTGTTGAATTAGTGTAATTTACCTTTGTGCAAGGCAATTTGTTTGTTATTGTGTTGTGTGTTTGTATGTACTTGGGTTATATACTCGTGAAATGATACTTTCCAGCTACAAATATGTGAGTTATTTTTAACAGATTGTCGTATTCCTGATGGTGCAGATGTCAGGAGCAAAAGTCCTGCCAAGGGCTGGTTTGCTGGATGAGATGCCGAAGAACTGCTCCGGTTCCGATTTCTGTCAGGAAAAGCACGTGGATTATCCGCAGGAAAAAATCGATGCCCTACTGACGGAAAAGGTATAATTAATAAGATTATAAATAAATAACAGTTATTTATGATTAATTAATAAATATTACATTTACTTCATTATAACAATCTATCGTGTTAGTTTATTATTAAGGTAAAAGTAATAGGTAATTGAGTACAAATAGTAGTAGTAAAACAACAAAAAAGAAAATATTTTATTAAAACGATTATACAGGGTTTTTGGTAGAGGGTCCGACAAACCAAATGAGCGTGTTCGGGGATTTTTTTTGGCCAACTTGTATTCTCCAAGTGGTCCCCCGAACACGCTCATTTGATTTGTCGGTCCCTCTACCAAACACCCTGTATAACGCGATTTTATTATGAATCATAATAGATAGGTAGTATATACAATTAGTCGTGAAATTGTGATTATAATCGGAATACCATATCGTGAATGCATTACAAGTTATATTTGGAAATAAAAAAATACAATGTCAACATAATTATTCAACATAATTATATCTATGTTGCATCTTATTCATACAGCCGTGCGATCATCTAAGAGCAAATCGTTGCATCTTTGACAACATCCGTAAAACAAATGAAGAGATGACAAGAAAAGTTGGAAAAGCATCCTTATGTACAAGGGCGAACTATTTGGTATCGGTGAGCTCGTCGACGAATCATTACAGAATCGTACGACAGAAGATAAAGTCACAGTAAATGTATATAATATGAAGTTTATGAAGTGATTTATTGTAAGAATAGCCGTGTGATGATTCGTCGATGCGCTCGTAAACGAGCTCACCGATGTCAAATACTTTATGAAATATCGCCCTTGTACATAAGGTTGTTTTTTCAACGTTTCTTGTCATCCCGTCATTTGTTTCATGGATGTTACCAAAGATGCAACAATGTTTGCTCTTAGAGAATCGCACGGCAGAATAGCTTATAAACTTTAGGAGCTGTCTACTTAACCCTATTAAAGTATATACAATACTTATTTTTTGTCTATCTTGGTTGTTCCGGCTAATCTCCAAAATGCCCTAACTAACTTTGACGGAACTTATTCTGTTTGATAGCTGATGTGATAGGAGCCAGCGAAACCACAGGGTAAAACTAGTACATACTCATATTTAACTATTATTATAGTAGATCCAACCGTTTATCCTCTTTTTGACAGCACCAATAGAACGTAACATGACGATGTTACGCAAAAGTTAACTTATAAATGCGAGGTTTTAAAAATATGACAACTGCTTAAATTTGCTCCTTGATCCCGTATAATAATCATCTTTCACAAAATGAGTCCATAAGTGCAGTAGTTTTTTTATAAATTCCATAAAATAACAAACGTTTTTAAAAAATTACGTTCTATGGCTATCAACATAGTGATGTTACGAAGTTACGATTGAGATATCGATATTGTTTATGAACTATTTTTACACGGGTGTTTTCCGTTCTCGGCACATAATATCGGATTTATTTTTATGTAAAACCGTTATATTGATGCGCCTCAGGAAAACATACAGCATTATTTGAAGACGTGTTTATCTCCTGGTGTATATCCAAAAAAGAACAAGGTTATGATGACTATGATGATTACAAGTACAAGTCATACTTGACGAAGCTGTTACCGGTTAAATCTGGGATGGCCAGCGAGCAACACGGAAGGGAGTAGGCATACACAGCGTTTCCCCTCTGTCAAAGTACAAGTCCGCATGGACCATGGAGTTTGATAATATACTGTGGGGTGAGGGCGGGGCTAGATTTGTGAATGGTGCTTTATTTTTTATGTGTTAGTGATTTGGTTGTGTGAGTATGATCGGCAATGGATCGGTACAGGTATGTTTTGTATGTAATAGTGCGGCTTTGCGCTAGTGTGCAACTTCCCCTCCCGCAAGAAATGACAGAAAGATTTGAACAATATTTTTTAGCTAAGGCTACTCCCTTCCGTGTTGCTCGCTGGGGATGGCAGACATTAAAGTCTGCCGTTTGGTACCAGAAAATAGTAAAGTTTGAGCAACCCCAATTCCAATTTAAGCAAACGAAATCTAATCTTTTATTTTTATTTATTTATTAATCAAAATCAGATTCATCGTTGCTGTCACTCGAGCTATTGCCGACATTTATAATTAATTGTTGACTCATATAATCTATCGCCACGTGTTTATCCCAATCTGCCATTATAGTTTCTTGTGTTTTTTGAATTACATTTTGCCAGCTTTCCGCAGTTACTTTCACACATGCATTTTTTAATAAATTTACCATTTTGTTTGCCGTGAATGGGGGTTTTGTGTTATTTCTAGCAGCGTGTCCTTTAACTTGAGCCCATATTAATTCAATGGCATTGTATTGACAATGATAGGGTGGAAGTCTAAGAACCCAATGACCATGTTCTGCAGCTATTTCGTCGATCACATATCGTTTTGGGAAGTGTTTTTTTGTTCGTAATATATTTAGTAATTGTACTTTTAGTAAGGAGTTATCAACATTTTCACCATGTCGTTGAAGCCAGTCAATGATTACTTGTTTTTTGTCGGCCTGGGTCGGCATTTTATCAATTTGGCGTGAGTGATAGGATGCGTTATCCATAATAATAACTGACGGTTCTTCCAATGATTGTACCATTTCCTTAAACCAACTTTCGTAAACCTCAGAATTCATTTCTTCGTGGTACTCAACTGTTTTTTTGGATTTAAAGGCCAACAAAGCATCTGGCATGAATCCTTTCACAGACCCTGCATGGCAAATGATTAGACGTTCTCCTTTTCCCATCGGTACTGAGGTAGTGGAAGCAGCGGTGTCATCAGTCCAGCTCTTAGACACTGTGTGGTTCGCATTCAGCCAAGTTTCGTCAGTGAAAACAACATTTGACCAATCTGTAATTTTTTTGGCTTCGCTCAAAAATTCGCAACGAGCAAAAGCTACGTCGCGACGCTCCATCAATATTTTGCGTTTGTCCGATTTTTTATAAGTAAATCCAATTTCATTCAAGACCTTTACCAATGACGATTTTTGACCTCGGAACAAATCACATTCACGCAAAGAAGCAACAAGTTTTTTAAGTGTTGGAACTTCTTTACGTAAGTAATAGTTATATATATGACGGCGTATAGCGTCTGCGTCAAAGTTGTCAACCGAAGTCACACGACGTGGTTGGCGTTTTTTCTTCGGCGTACGAAGCTTATTCTCCTGCATGCCGCTTGTTCCGTAGGCTTCGGTAGTAATTTTTGTAATCGTAGATGCACTAATACCTAACGCGGCCGCAACGCGCTCTCTCACTTGCGACAATGGTAAAAGCGGGCCGCCATTTTGATACTCTGCTTCAAAGTAATTACGAAGCTTGATCACCATTTCTCTCGTCTGTCCTTTCAGCACTGATCCTTTCGGCATTTTATAGTTCCAATATAAAACTCAGCAAATAATTACTAGCACGGGCGTCTTGTTGCGAGTGACAGTGACAAATACAAAACGGCGGTGGACCATTGAGTTTTACTACCTTGATAAAATACTACTGCTTACCCATAGACAAAAAAATTGGCAGTCATAGGAATTGCCGATAGAAGTGAAAACTTATAACTCAGAATTTGATAGCTTACCTTGGAAACTACACGGGTGTAACCGGACGGCGTGGCCTCGCCATCTGGGCATGGCCATCTAGAAATGCGTCAGCATTTCCCATTGGCTGATGCGTTTCTAGATGGCCATGCCATGACGGCCTGTCCACGCCCTTTCAACATTCCCCATTGGCTGACGTATTTCTAGATGGCCAATAGCCATGGTCATGGCGCCATTCCTAGGACTATTCTCTTTCCGCACAGACTCGATAGAAAAATGAATCGAAATCGTGTCCACTATAATCACTTGGTCACAACACTTTAACTGACAAATTAGATCTGTCAAAAAGAGGATAAACGGTTGGATCTACTATATTAACCGGCAAAACACTCACGTTAGGGATCGAATACGTCGACTCAGGTTTCGAGCATGTCCGATGTCCATCTTCAGGGCGAGTGCGCAGCGGCGTCTGCAACCTCCCGGCGGGCACCCTTATTTTTTATTTTTTTTTGTGTTTTGCCGGTTAATAATAATAGTTAAATATGTGTCAAACTCACGAGAATTTTAGTACGTACTCAGCCCATTATGTTCCCACTACTGGGACTCGAGCCTTTCTCTCAGATAGAGAGGAGTTGGGCGATAATCCACCACGCGGGCCCAGTATGGCTTTGTAGACACTATCCTAAGGGGCTAAACCATGTCGTACTTTTCAGGCCGCCCTATATAAGGCCTTCGACATAGACACAGATAAGACACACAACTGCGATGGATGACTTGACGTGCCCTCCGAAGCACGGAAGCGCTCAGTTGAATAATGCCACTAACGGTACCCATCCAACTCCTGATCGCAGCCGGAGTTGCCATAGTTGGTCAAGCTCCGCTGCGAGCGCTTATGTAGTTATAGTAGTATGATATAATTAGCTACAGTTTAAAATTCTTTTCATGGTTCATTGTGGTGATATCCGTTTGTTTCGTTGTATATAATTTTTTCAGCGTATTATAATAAGGTTATGTTTTGCCTGTGGCTTCGTCCGCTTGCAATAAAGCTATCACGATCCCGGTAGAATCGGGATAATAATGCATATGTTACGATCCGCAAGGTTTGCAGTCTTGCCGCTTAAATTCCATAAAAAGTTACATAATAGTGTTAATATTTTATAATAACATGATAGGAACATGTTTTTTCTACCGACTTCCAAAAAGGAGGAGGTACTCAATTCGACTTCCAAAAAGTAGGAGATACTCAATTCGACTGTTTTTTATGTTTGTTACCTCATAACTATCGATAGGATGAACCGATTCTCAAAATTCTTTTGCTTGAAAGCTGGTGCTTCCCGTGTGGTCCCTTTTTCATCCTTATTTAATTCAAAATTCAAAGGTCCCATTTCATTAAAATCGGTCCAGTACTTTTTGATTTACACTCCGAGAATTGAATAGAATGGAAGTCGGTATTATTTTTTTTCAAATTGTACTTATTTATATCACCTATGTCGTTTGCAGTACCAACTGAGTCTTGTGCGCGCCAACGAAGACCCTATCATACGAGACGGGACGTCAGAAGACAGTAGCGACTGCGAAAAAAGTGTTACTGTAAGTGCATTTTTCTATTATATTTAATGTATATAGGCTTGTAAAAAATACACTGGCAATCATGTATAGGCTTTCTTATTTTGCCATACCCATAAACACATATGGCAATTTTTATTAATGAAATTTTTTTTGAAAAGGGCTGATCTGACTGATTAAGTACTTATTATATTTTTATTGTAATACCATTGTAACAACTATACATTTCTTACCTTTTCTTATTTCTTGTTTAAAAGGTTTCTTATACTTTGTAGAAAGTTTAATGAACAAAAAAAACTGGCGTAAAAACTTATGTATTTTAATAAAACTTTACGTCTATATAAACATCCCTATGCGGGTGTAACCGCGGAGCGGAATTAGTGGTAGATAAAATATGAAATACTATTGTATTGCGAATGCACTTCTTAACATAAAGTTAACGTTTACTTTTAATATATACTTCGAACATTTATCTGATATTAGGTACTAAACGTAGGTAATTTCTTAGTCGGTATTACTCAGAGTTGTTTTGCTCCGTAGGCCTAATGGCTCACAAAACAAAATATTTACAAGAAACGCGAGCCTATAGTTAATAAAGAATAATATGTTAAAGGTTCCTCTTCCTTTTGTTACAACAGTATGATCTAATCTACGAGATCATTGATGAGGCGGACAACGTGCGGGTGGTGGTACAATCGCCGAAACATTTCAAACAACAAATGAGAATTGAACAATGCTTGTAAGTACCTACCAATAAGTTATAGTCTAATGGTTCCGTCAAACATTTAGATATATTCCACAACACATATGGTGTATTTAGAAAAAGACTGTTTCGGGTAGACGTCGAGCATACTCAGACCTCAACCTGACAAATTAAATGTAATTTCATGTTTTAAAATTATAATTACTTACCCGTACTGTCTTAACACTGTTATTGAAAATGCTGTATATGCCTGTAGTTGGTGCACATATCAAAATATGAGGTATGATTATACCTAGTGAAATATGTATCTAGTGTAAATGTTTAATATGTGTGCTGTTGGCATATCCCAATAAATAAATAAATAAATTACAAATACAATTAAATTATATAATTTTTAAACAATGCATAATAACCAAACTTTGCAATTTTAGAGAGTCCTCATCGAGATTCGAACCCATACGTCGGTTCGAATCAGAGACATAAATTTATAAATTGAGCTCCAGTCAGCAACTTACTAACATTTCTGCTCACTGTAGTCGTCAAAACTGACATAAAGCCCTCATTTTTTTCAGATTTCAATTAACTTTTGTTAGCAACTGAGATACATAATAGCCGTGCTGATGTGGGTGTTGGTGGCCTGCAGGGCTATCATCTTTCTCAGTTGCTAACAAATGTTAATTGAAATCTTGAAAATAGGCGGCTCTATGTCAGTTTTGACAACTCCAGTATGCAATAATTTTAGTAAGTTGATGACTGGAGCTGGCAAAGTGTGTAACAAAACAAAAGTGGCATAAGATCGCATTTTTTTTCAATTTCTATCAATATTTGTTAGCAACTGAGATACATAATAGCCCTACTGGTCATGGCTGGTCATGGCACGTGACATGGATTGTCGAAAGACGCGGGTTCGAATCCTCTCCAAGGATGTAATTTGTTGTCTCGAAAATAATAAGTTTTTTTTTTTTTTTTTTTTTTAATTCAATGCATTACAAGCTACTAGATTGTAGTACAACTGTAGCACAAGGCAAACGATATAGTATGTTGCCTTTATTAATAAACGTTGCGTAAACCTATATTAGGCGTAACATGCTTTGTCTTGCTTTCACGCGTGACATTTACTGCAAGCGAAAAATTGACAGATAGATGTTTTAACTACTCCGGGTGTAAGCCAAGTTTATTAATAAGGCCGTGTAGGATTAACCTAAGCTCTCGCTTGAACCCTTCAATATTATATCTATCAGGGAACAAATCCTCAGGCAATGGATTCCACTCCTTGTCAGTGCGGTTTATGATAGCGGAAGCGAAACTCTTCGTACGTGTAGATATCTTTTCCATATCAAGTCATCCGATGATGAAATGGGAATGATAGAGTTAAGCATCTTTTGTGGCAATTGAAAGCATGTCTTCTTCGGTTACCTTTTTAAACGACTTTTAAAAAGGTGGAGGTTTCTCAATTCGAACGTACATACTCGTATATATTTTTATGTGGGTTCACGGATAACTTCAATAAGCGATAAGCAGGTCTCCAATGAACCTGTCCTAACATAAAGCAATAGTTTAAAAAAACATGTTCAGATTCAATTTTCAGTTTATTAGTATACCTACTTCTTACAATATTGAGATGACACTGATATATGGTTACAGTGGTACCTCTGCCTAACCTTAGAACTGGTACTGGAACTAACCATAGTTCAGGAAAGTATGGATCTCGATCAGTGTGAAGATTTAAAATGTCGTTGCTATGATCATCAAGCTCAAAATGTCATAAGTGTTAGTTTATTATATAGATAAAAACTTTTAATACAAATACAAATCATTTATTTACAAGAATGTAGTTACATAGTGATGTCCAACAAATAAAAGTCCTGTCACATTCTACCATAACAATGGTGCTTAAATATAAAATTACAATTACTTACTTAGTTCATATTAAATATAAAATTATTGTACTCGTAGATGAAATGTATGAAATTAAAATTAGTTTATCATTTAAAAAATATTAAATTGTTTATAATACTTTGTTTACAGGAATCCCGGACGCCTGCAGAATGAAATTGGTACTCGTCATTTCACTGCAGAAGAGCTGCAGGTCTACAATATATCCTGCGTTGAGAAGAAAATGGACTATAGCTTTCTGGTGCTGGCGCTGGACGGAGAAAATTTGGAGTCTGTCAGAAGCAAACATGGTATCCCAGTATGCTGCTCGTGCAGAATATACGACGATTAATCATTCAATATTACTGACGCGCTCTTAGTGGAGCTAAGCCTTATTATTGTCAACTGATCTCCATGGTTAAACAACTCTTCTGCGTTCACGATTTGAATGGGTTACCTTTAGTGAGATTTCAGCACTTGCGTGCTTCGGAGAGCATATGCAGTCGAAATTTGACACCAAACCTGTCCACCAGCATCACTGGACCCACGTGGTGGATTTAAGAGCATTTATCTCTCTAAAAGGAAGGCCCGAGTTCCATTTGTGTTAAAGCAATAGGCAGATTATGTTATGTTAATCTTTGATAATCACAAAGATTGTGTTCTGTGATATTCTAAAATATTTATGATGAAATGCCAAAGTTGTCTATTCAATTATTCCAAACTAATTTATTATAAGTAGACTTGTTATCAAAGTCTGATAGGTATTAAGGCTAATAATTAGGTAAGTTAGGTTAAAGGTATTGGCGCTGTCGCTTTATTTATTGCATTTAATAAAATAAATAAGGTTAATTCATTATTAGATGTTTTCTTTATTCTAGATCCAGTTAAAAGGCTATAAGTTAGAATGTACAAAATACTGAGAGCAAAATTAAATCACGGTATGAAATACGAGTAGTAAATAGTTTACACTGAAAGCAACATAATTACAGTCAGAATCAAATAATAAGTCAAAGTGTTACAAAGAACTCAACATACACAGAAATAACAAACAAATATGCAAAGACAGTTTTAGAGTTTGTATACAAACTAGACTACAATAGAACAGAAGAGCTATTGCGAGTCATTGTGTAAAACCGTATATTTCAATAATGTAAAAAATTAAATATCAATAATTCCTTTTTTTTTAGGTATAATCTCACTTCATGTCTATCCTTTGATGTCGGTCATAAAATGTTAAATAAATAAAATAAAAACACACGCTAATACTGACATAACTGCACACAGTAGTGTTGCCAACATACATATATTATAACATTCAGTAAATTCAATAATTAATCTATCTGGTGCGGCGTTGCGTTTGACTTTATAAAAATCTTCGAAGTTGTGGACTGTATTTGAATTTAGAGAATAATTGACGTAATAATGGGGACTAAGGAATAGAAATATGGATAGGTACTTACAGGATTGGTCGCAATTAGTGTCACTTTCAGCAGTTCCAACGTCCAAAATGAATGTCATCAGTGTTCGTTTGCTATTTCACAGTCTGTACACGATTGATAACACTTAAACTGCGGTATTATCACCAAAACCATAGGTATGCGCGGGCGCAGCGTATTTGCGCTCGGTGCGTGCGGAAGCGTTTCAATTAGCGCAGTGACGATTAGCGAGCGTCGCATCTGAGCGTTGTCCAAGCCGGAACTCACTGGCGTGTGTGTTTCACTTCACGGCGACACAATTGGAACAAAAGGCGGGAGGGGGTAAGGGTTGATTCAGGAATGCGGACACACTATTACGTCAATATACTACTACATCGATTTAACAGCGAAAATTGTAATATGGCGCAACCATCCCCCCCGGCTTGAAGGAATCAAGAATTTCCTTCGAAATAAAGAAAATGAGCGATATCTAAACTAAACCTTAACCTAAGACGTGATTTGCTAAACTAACTATTGTCTAGGTAAAGGGCACAGACGTACAACTGGGCGTAGGTACGATCCAGTTGCCGTTCTAACGCGTACAACACGCACCACTCCATCAGCAGCCGGGAACACCTCTTCGACAAGCCCTAACGGCCAATGAAGCGGAGGTGAATTTTCCGTGTTAAGAATCACAACGGTCCCGACGGTTACTGGGTTGGTTGGCGTATTCCATTTATCGCGAGACTGCAGTGTGTGCAGGTATTCAGACCTCCATCGCCTCCAAAACGACTGCACTAACTTATCCAATAAGTCATGGCGAGAGAGAATATGAAGTTTATCTTCTTCGATATCGCGCGCGGGTAAATACCGTAAAGGTGTCAAATTTAAGAAGTGTGCGGGCGTCAGAGCAAGAGGCTCAGAAGGATCGCTAGATAGGGTCCGGCAAAGAGGTCGCGTATTCATAATGCACTCTACTTGCGCGAGCACGGTCGTCATCTCTTCAAACGACAAAACCTGCTCCCCGATAACCCTAAAGAGATGCGTTTTAAGGCTTTTAATATTGGTCTCCCAATTCCCACCAAAGTGGCTAGCGGCCGGTGTATTTAGGGACCAAGAAATGCGGTTTTCAGATAGCACGTGAGCAAACTCGGTATTGAAATGTTTAGAGGTTAGAAGTGCATGAAGTTCACTAAGCGTGCGTTTAGCGCCGACGTAGTTGAGTCCGTTGTCCGAATACATATGACCGACCGGACCGCGGCGAGATAAGAATCGTTTGAAAGCTGC
Organism: Selenia dentaria; assembly: GCA_917880725.1. NCBI lineage: Eukaryota > Metazoa > Arthropoda > Insecta > Lepidoptera > Geometridae > Selenia > Selenia dentaria. Next base: position 29,152,375 of record OU862888.1, on the reverse strand, counting down.
CATAAAGCTAGCCGTACTCAAATCGCCTGCTAATTCAATGTGTACGGCGCGGGTAGTCATACAGACAAACAAGCAGACATAAGCTTTGACCGATCGTATTCCACGTCCACGAGCGACGGTGACTTTAAGGGGGCCAGCATAATCGGTGCCGGAGTGGAAGAAGCTTTTAGCCGATTGTAAGACGCGGCATGCCTTATGTTCGGCCATTTCCGGAAATGTTGCTTTAGGACGGAGCCTAAAACAGGGTAAGCATTTGCGTACCCTGTTGCGAATTAAGTTGCGTGCGGATAAAATCCAATACCTCTGACGTAAGATCGACATAAGTAATTCTGGACCTGCGTGACAATTGACTTTGTGATGATAATCAACAAGTAAGTTCAGGATATGATGCCTTCGTGGCAAAACAATCGGATGCTTCTGATCAAAGCTCAAAATCAGAATTAGACAAACGTCCACCGACCTTTACAACACCATTGTGTAAGAATGGTTTTAGACGCTGGAACGTGCGGCTGCAAGGCTTTTGATCCTGTAGCTTAGCTATCTCCTCCGAAAAGTATAAGGCCTGTAATTCACGAAGTACCCTGTGTTCAGCGTAATCCAAGTCTGCAGAAGTAATGAATTCCCGTGGAGGGAGCAGTTTCATGAAACGACAGATGTAGACTACACAGCGCAGAAGTTTGGACCAAGAAGAAACTCGATTTGCCAAAGCTATAATTGGGGATACCTCTAGAGAAGTATGTGTCAGTAATGAGTGTTTCTTCTCTTCGGGTGGGCTCGAAATACTGGAGGGGTCGAAAGTAACCACGGGCCACTCAGACGGATCAGATGTGATCCAAGACGGGCCATGGAACCAAAGCGGGTGATCAATTATTTGAGCGGGACTTAGTCCGCGCGATAGACAGTCGGCTGGATTATCAACACCTGACACATGTCGAAAACATTGCGGCGATAGTAAAGACTGAATTTTAGAGACTCTATTAGCGACAAACGTATCCCACCTATGGGGAGAAGCGTGGATCCAGCATAAAGTAACTGTCGAGTCAGAGAATGCGAATACATCTATGATGCGTATGCGATTGTTCAGTGCGTTGATTATAGCGTTGACTAACTTTGCGAGTAAAAGTGCTGCACAGAGTTCAAGTCTAGCCAGAGAAACCACTTTACGAGGCGCGACCTTAGACTTAGCACCTATAAGGTGCACATTGCTAGCGTTGTCATTCTTGACGTGAAGGTATACCACCGCCCCGTAGGCCTTCATACTTGCGTCGGCAAAAGACACGATGGTAACTTCACTGCCCTTCGTAATGCCTACATGGCGCGGTATTGTGATTTGTTCGAGTAAGGGGAGTTCTTCCCTGAAACGCGACCACAAAGAAATAATATTTTCAGGGGGAACATCATCCCAATCACAATTGCAAAGCCAAAGCTCCTTAATGATGAGCTTGGCGAACAAAATCACTGGAGCTACAAACCCCATCACGTCCCACAACCTCGCAATGCAAGACAAAATCGTGCGTTTTGTGCATTTGTCAGCGGGTTTACAAACCGTCAAACTAAAAAGATCCGAATTGTTTAACCAGTTTAAGCCAAGAATCTTGTGAGAGTCAAACTCACCAAACTCTTTTACTAATGAAAGGCGATGAGTTAGCGGGATGGAATTTAAGACAGCCTGCGAATTGCTGGTCCACTTCACGAGATCAAACTGCCCAGCCTTCATAAGCGAGATGACTTCCGCGGCTGTAGACATAGCTTTTTCATCACCATCGACGCTATAAACGAAATCGTCCATGAAGAGACCAGTCTCAATTGCTTCCCTTGCCTTAGGAAATGATTCGCCTTCATCTGCGGCTAACTGCTTTATAGTGCGCAGTGCGTGATATGGGCTTGATTTAAGGCCAAAACTAACGCGATTGAATTCATAAACTTGAAGCGGCTGTTCAGGTGCAAAGCGATAAAGGATGCGTTGGAATCGGCGATCACACTTTCGGACACCTATACATAGGAACATTTGTCTAATGTCGGCCGAAAGCGCGATAGGGAACAAGCGAAAGTTAAGAATAATGTTAAACAAGTTTCCCTGTAGGTTTGGACCGTTATACAGAATGTCATTGAGAGACACAGACGTGCTAGTTTTAGCGCTAGCGTTCAGCACGACGCGTAGCTTCGAAGTAAGTTTGTCTTCTCTAATGACCCCGTGGTGCGGTATTATATATGACGATGCGTTGGTATTCTCCTCTGTCTCAAGAGGTGCGGGTGAGATATACTCCTTTTGCAGATATTCGCGGATAACGTCGTCATAGGCCTGTTTCAAATTAGGCGAGGCCTGCATCTTACGCTCTAGACAGAGAAAGCATTTTTCTGCCAAGCGTCGGGAGTTGCCAAGCGTGGAAGGGTCACCCTTGAAGGGTAGTGCGACAGTATAACGTCCATCAACATCGCGTGTTGTTGTGCGTTGATAAATGTCTTCACACACCTTTTCGTCTGGGCTCAGAATCTGCGGTACATTTACCTCTTCGAGTTCCCAGAATTTGTGGACGGCGGACTCCAAAGGATCAACGGAGCAGCAATAGGAAACAGTAGAGTAGGTATCAAATTTAGCGGGAACGGAACCCATGATAACATACCCTAGCACGGTCTCCATTGCGATAGGAGCAGCGTGTGTAGATTCACATTGAATCTTATGCGATAGCAAGAGATGAGGAAAAATTGCAGCGCCTACTAAAAGGTCAATATCTCCGGGAACGTGATACGTATTATCGGCCAAAGGTAAATTTTCAAAATTAGGTAGTAGCGATACGTCGATACAGACGGCCGGCATGCGTTCCGTTATCTTATCGACTACTAAGGATTCCATATCAAACTTTACATTTTTATTGAATCGCGAGCAAAATTTAATTTGTACGGAACCCTGAGTCTTTTTTGTTGAACCCCCAATTCCCTTGACAATAGAGCACGCTGGGGTGTTGTGCGGGCTCAACCCTAAGCGGTCACAAAAATCGCGTGTTATGAAATTGCTCTGTGACGCGCTGTCCAACAGTGCTCGAGCACTGCGTTCGACGCCTTGAGAATCAATTATTATAATACGCGCGGTGGCGAGCAATACAGTGGTAGGTCCACGCGGAATATTTTTATTATTGTAAGAAAATGAGCATAAGGCCACATCTTCAGGGCGATTATTAAAATGAGGCGTAGGTGCGTTCGGAGCGTTTACTGCGGACACTGTTCCACCGTTTGCGTTCGGCGTATATGAGGCGGTTTTATTTTCAAAATGTAGCATAGTATGGTGTTTTAATTCACACTTATTACATCGTGAATTTGAGCGACAACTAGACGCGCGATGATATTTGCTCAAACAATTGAGACAACATGATTGCGTTTTTACATATTTAAAGCGTTCATTAGGCGTTAAATTTTGAAAACCCGTACATTTATACAAATGTTCGTGTTGCGAGTTACACAAAGAGCACTGCTCGGGCCGCGAAGATGCGGTTGTATTAACATAGTTATACGTGGATTTTTGTTGCTTGGGTGCCGTATCTATTCGACGTTCCACACTTTTCTTAGTGACTTCTTGTTTCGAAGTGCGTTGCAGAATTTTCATCTGTTCCCGAACAAATATAACTAAGTTATGGAAGGACGGAATATCGGTGCCACGCTGGTCCAATTCAAAGGCGCGCGCGGTTTCAGGGTCTAACCTTTTCAAGGCGGTGTGCAAAAAAACTAGGTCAGATAGGTCCTTAACCTTTAAGTTACTTAGCGCGTCAACCGAGGTTGCAAATCTATCAAGAAATAATTCAAAATTTGCTACACTCGGCGCGTTCAAAGGTTTTAGTTCGAAAATCTGATCTAGGTATGACGTTGCAAGCTGTCGCTTGTCTTCATATTTATTTATCAAAGTTTGCAAAATTATTTGGTAATTATCAGCGGACGGAGTAATTCCCGCGAAAACCGTTCGAGCTTTATTTGTCAATCTACCTATTAAGTAGTACAGCTTTTCCGAATCGGTCAGCGTAGTATTTTCATGAACTATATTTTTGAAACTTGAGTAAAACATGGGCCAGGTTTTAATATCTCCGTTAAACTCGGGTAACTCCATAGCCGGCAGTCTTGGCCTATTGCGTTTTTGATTAGCGTTTGTTTCAAGGGATTTAGCGGTACGTTTAATTCGGGCGTACAGGTCGTCAAAGGCGAGCAAAGGTTGGTAATTAATTATATACTTAGGGTTTGAAGTTAACTCAAGCGAATTTATTTTATCCAATATCTCTTCAAAATCCGAACGAAGTTTATCGATCGTTTCGATTTGACACAAAAATGTCTCGCGCGTGTCTTCGTCAGAATCTATAGTTTTGGATCCATCTGCGATCGATTGTATGCGTGAGAACATAAGATCTCTCTTTGCGTGTAAAAGCGATAATTTATTTTCATGCGACATGATTAAAACGCGAAGTAGAAAGACGGAAGGAACCCTGATATACCCACACACAAGTGCACCTGCGTGCGCGAGCTTGTATATTTGCAGAACTACCAACTTTAAATAATACTAACGAGTAAGATTTACATATGCTATCAGTTGTAAGTCTGTATCCGCTTTACTTAATCTCAAATGCAAACCGAATATCGAGCCACGAAATCTCTAAGGACGGAGCAACGTAAATATAATTATTGTTTACGTATTGCAGATTCATATATAACGATAAGTACGAGTACCTAACTAGTAACTACTAAGAAAAACTTGCAGCAGGACTGGTTTATCGATGCGTATATTGGTATATAGTTTATTACGTATATATAATTCTATAACTGCGTTGTGATTTGACAACTAAGTTGATTGCGTGGGTACCTACTTGATGTTAATACGAAAATAAATTGTGTTTAGCGAGATTCGTTGCGAATAATAACTATGTTTTATATGCGTAAGTACCTAATTAACTATTTGCGATATGGCTTAGAAATGCCGTACGTGAGAAAAACTGGAATAATCGGGTATTAAGTGCTCAACGAATGTTAACGCATCGAGCTCAATTATGTTTACGCGTTGCTACCTACCGGTTTGATGTTGCGATTTGACAACAACAATGATTGCGGAATTTTAATACGAAGACCCAAAGTTGTTGTGTAAATAAATAGGATACAATACCTATTTACGAAATAAATCGTGTTTTTAGCACGATGCGTTTGCGAGTAATAAAATATTTTTAAAGAAGTAGGTAACTATCATATGCGAAACTGGCTATTTAGCCGGTTTGATCCAGTTCGAAAACGGCCAAACAAATGGATTGCTAGTTGCTATCCGGTACGAAGTGACCAAAAATGGTGCGGCGTTGCGTTTGACTTTATAAAAATCTTCGAAGTTGTGGACTGTATTTGAATTTAGAGAATAATTGACGTAATAATGGGGACTAAGGAATAGAAATATGGATAGGTACTTACAGGATTGGTCGCAATTAGTGTCACTTTCAGCAGTTCCAACGTCCAAAATGAATGTCATCAGTGTTCGTTTGCTATTTCACAGTCTGTACACGATTGATAACACTTAAACTGCGGTATTATCACCAAAACCATAGGTATGCGCGGGCGCAGCGTATTTGCGCTCGGTGCGTGCGGAAGCGTTTCAATTAGCGCAGTGACGATTAGCGAGCGTCGCATCTGAGCGTTGTCCAAGCCGGAACTCACTGGCGTGTGTGTTTCACTTCACGGCGACACAATTGGAACAAAAGGCGGGAGGGGGTAAGGGTTGATTCAGGAATGCGGACACACTATTACGTCAATATACTACTACATCGATTTAACAGCGAAAATTGTAATATGGCGCAACCACTATCTATAAATGAAATTATTGATACTATTATTAATATAATACCAATTTGTAATGCAAGAAAAACAAAGTAATCAACCATATTATTTTGATTGTAAATTTATTTGTAATTCCGCTATTTATGTAATAGGATATTGCCAAAGTTTGTTAATGTAACGCAACCCTGGAAGAGAACTAGTTTTCGCAACACAGGGAATCCTACCGCGAAAATTAGTAGTTGAACTCTTGTCTAGATCTTAAATTATAAAATCAATAGTTCGAATATAATTATGTAATGTCACATTTTAATTTTAATTTAATTAACTATAATGAGGCTGAGACCAATGTAAAAAATACGTTTATTGCAATACACAATTGTGATGCGTAAACCAGCTCATTACTTTCCCTACTGACTCGTTTTGATAAGAGGAGAGCAATGTTTCTGTTCGTAATTTCTATAATGTTTATAGTAGGCGACCAACCGCGGTTGGAATGTAAACTTTTACCTGAAGTGTCTGTACATAGCAAAGTACAAACATTATAGCAGTAGAACTCTTTGTGAATGAGTTCGTCGGGAGAAGTACTGCCACTAAATGGATTTCTACCGTGAAACAGTATATTCGCATTACTGTTATAGTTTTAACCCATGTTAAAATTAGAACTGCAATGTCGCGCGTACACCATGTGTATGTTTAAAAAAGTGCTAGCCCTGTCGCGCATACACAAAGTGTATAAACATTTTTAGACCTCTAGTCTGTAACTAATTTTATCAGATCCAATAAACTCCACCGGAATAAACTTGCTTTTAGTTGATAAAAAATCTATAAGTAGTATTTTTATTTGATCTTTTATGCGTAGGTCGGAAATAAATCGAAAAACACTAAACACTGGACGGGTTAAGGGTATGGTTGCCGGAAATAATACAGGTACAATGGATTAACGACTTTATGTCGCAGTGTTATGGGTGTAGTTGGTCTCATAGGGAATTCCATCAGTGGTTAGGCAGCTGGTTAAGTACCATTTTAGGTGAAACTGGTACTTTTATCGTCTCTTAATCACATAAAGAAAAAAATATCTTATTATTTCTAAATTTAAACTTTAAACTAATAATAACATAATTAAATAGTATTACTTTTTTCATCACTAACGCCTGCTTGTCATACATTGAAATTTATGGAAAGAAAAATTCACATAGTCAGAGTCAGAAGACTTTACTTTTTTTTCTATAAATTTCAACATATTTGAAATAAACTAAAACTAATTAATAGTTTGAATACATATGTATTACTAAATACTACACTTGCACAAATCTGCAGAGCACAAAAAGTAACGAAAAAGGTTTTGTATACATTTGAAACACAGGTGTATAGATAAAAAGGACAAATCATAATCTACCTCTTGAAAATCGATTTTTCAGTGATATGAAAAAGGAAACATTAACAGGAGAAATGACTTTTGTAAAACAGTATTCGGAATCGTCTAAATTCGAAAGTATGCCATACCAAATGTCCCACTTGACACAGAAAGACTTCATAAGACTATACATTCTAGATATAGCCTAGACTATATATTCTAGATATAGTCAAGACTATAAATTCTAGATATAGCCTTGACTATAAATTCTAGATATAGCCTTGACTATATATTCTAGTTTAGACTATAAATTCTAGATATAGTCTAGACTATATATCTGAATATCGCCAAAATTGTGGATAATTGTTATATACTGATTACGATCATCTCTTATACAAACTACGCATTTTGCAAGTGCAACACACAGGGACCTCGAACATCTTGTATCGGATCTCGTTTACTTCAGGGTCGAAGACGTAGAGAGATACAGATCCTAACTTTTCTTCGCATTTAGACTCCATGAAGTTAAAGCCTGGAGTTTTCACTCTTTTGAAACACGAGCTTTTTAACGATCTGTAAAATAAATACGAGTATGATTAAATGTTTTTTTATCAAGTCATGGGAAATAACAATAAAAGAGCATAACGCCAGAAGTAGCTAGCTTAAGTGAAACAGCAGCACATCTCTCTATATTCTTTAGGCATCCAATGTTGCCTCTTTCTCACCAGTAATCGTGGCCCTTATGGGGGCCCGTTTAGTGCGTGACAAGTCAACACCTGCATATTTTAAGATTGCATAGCTAGTACTTTCCGTGCTAAAAGAAATAACTCTTTTTTACCTCTTAACATTGTCCGATTTCAGTGTTTTTTTTTCCATGTAATCATCACATTGTTTACTATGCCCGTCATTCTTTTTATATAAGTTCTATAAAATAAAATTTATATTACTTTGAAATACTGAAAAAATCAAAACGTACGGGCATAGTAAACAATGTGATGATTACAAGAAAAAAAATCACTGAAATCGGACAATGTTAAGAGGTAGAAAATAGTTATTTCTAGTTTCTTTTAGCATGGAAAGTACTAGCTATGCAGTCCTCTTAATATGAGGCTAAAAATTAGCAGGTGCTATAATCTCCTCATAACCATTTCCCTTATCACCAAAATAGTTCACGTCAAAGCTCTTTATCCATTATCATTTTATCATACGAGTTATATGTACTTGTTACCCTTCACCCTAAATGATTTGGCTTACACACCATTGCACTATTTATACCCAACATGCCTCAATAATGTTACCTACAACTCCACTTATAGGGGGTTGTTTATTCGGCCTTTTACAGTCCGTGAAATAAATCTATATCATAAAATGAATCAAATTTATATATTCACCTGTGTTTCAAATGCACCTATATAAAACTTTTTACGTGGCAATGGAGTTCTGTGGGCCAAGCACGTATATTTTAGTAAGAGTAACGTCATTGTTCGCGCTAAAGCGTGACGTCACTTCGAGAGCCCCCCGCGCGCATCCCGCCGCCCCCGCGCGACCAAACGACCGCCTGCCGGGCAAGCGGTAAACGTCAAGCGAGGCGTCTCTCGCCCGCCACCACTTACCCGAAGGAAGCAAGCGCGCGCGCACGCCGAAATTGGTACCCGTAATATACCTCCGCGTTAACTCGACACCCCTGTGTACGTGAGTGCGCGATAAGACTATACACGGACAATAACTACAAGTGAACTGTTCTTCAGCACGACGTCCACAGCAGGACGCCTAACCCGTGGACTCAGGTCATCAGCACAAATCAGATCCAGAGTCACCCCGACATACGTAAGTACCTACTCGACATCCCTAACTGTTCCCTACCGAGGTATGGTGTAAATACACCAGTCATAGTACCGTTGACGTATCTCAGGAAGCACATAGTTGATGTATATATGTATATATATACAGTAGGTACTTACTATGAGTTGTCTGTGCCACAGTTGTACTACTTAAATGATAGTATCCCTTGGTAACACATCACACGTGAACGGCTTTACTGATTTAGATGAAACTTGGTAAGGAGGTATTTTTCATACCACCTGCTCGAAAATGTCCAATTACAATCTCTACGTAAAGCCCATTACATTACATGCGCGGGAATGTAAAGTTGTATGAAACTCCCTGGGGAGTAAAGTGATTTGGATTTGGAACGTTAGTTGTAGGAAAACTCATAGTATAACCCGCGGCACGTAACTCTAGTACTGAGCGAAATGTGGAGGGGATATCTGCGCATGGGTACAGTAGCGCACATGTGACAGAGAGAGACAAGAGTCCCTCGTCTTCGATGTGCGAGAGAGAGACAAAAGTCCTTCGTCCCTCCTGTGATACCCAATTTTAGACTTATGCGCAATAACGGTCAGCGCTAGAGTTACGTGCCGCGGGTTATACGTAGACAGCATACAGAAAAAAAAAGAAAAAAGGTGGGATTGTATTATTAGTAGTGCGTTTGAATAGCCCTAAGTTGCGAAAATAGTTGGCGCTAAAAACGCTCACAAGGGCGTTCGAATTGGGAATCTATGGGTGAAAATTTCGTTAATGGCTCTTTATGTTCAGCGTTCGAAAAGCTAAAAAAAGAGTTATTTTTGCCCCCAAAATTGGACTTTACGAACGCTTTAACAAAAGAGTCAACAATAGCAACGCCACCAATGCCTTCATTGCTAAACGAACCTAAGGAGTGTGATTGTTGCGCGCCACGTTGCTATGGGTTCGGCACGGTCCGCTCTGCGCATTCAAGGTCGTAGTTGAAGTTACGTGTTGCGATCGGTGGTATTATATTCGTCTATGTTCTGGTGTTTGGTGTAATTCAACTTTCATAAAATATTATTATTTTAAACGTGGTGCATGTAACTGTACCGAAATATCGGGTGCTCCAAAAGCAACTAAATCGTGAGTAACTACTAATTATAACTTAGATAACAATCGCGAAAGTCTAAAACAGTGTTTTCCATAAAATGTACCTTCCAAAGATATTGTCTCTGTCCCTCTGTAACGGGAACTATTAATGTATTTTACTTTTAACCCTAGAAAGGTAATCTACGCTTCAGAGGCGCCCGCACGAATTAAATAGTACTATATCTTTTAATACGAAACCCGTGTATATCTGTGATTCTCAGCCAACTCAGTCGTCGGTCAACCGCGTCGAGGGCCAGCTGTTTTTGTGCGGTAAGTATTATTGTTTTGGAGTCATGACGAGTTGAACGAGTTGATGCGCTACTAAGGCATGAGTTATCTTCAAGATCGACGTATGTATGAATTGTATGACTGTCTAAAAAAATGTTATAAGGTACTGATTAGCTTTCCTAGTCTTTATACTTATATTTGACTTATACTATATATATATATATATATATATAGTATAAGTATATATATATATATATACATATTAATAGTAAAATACAATATTTTATGATAGTTAAGCGATATTCGTGATTTTTGTTAGTTTTTTAGAGGTCTACTCATTTAGTTTAGTACAATATTTTTCGTTTATAAAAATGTGTCACCTATAATACCATTTAAATTGTAAAATCAAATCACACAAATCTTGCAAAATAATTTAAATATAATCATTTGAATACCGTGGCGCCTCCGAAGCGCATGGTTATCTTTTATGTAAGATAGAATATGGTTATCTTTCTAGGGTTAACGAAATAACTGCTATTTTAAAGCTCTGAGTTTTATTGTCTCGCAGTAGGTATGAAAAGTAGAGTGCGCACCTAGAGGATAAAGCCTGTCTTCGCCTTTGGCGGCCTTAACCCCTCGCTTCACTCAGGACTCTACATAACTCCTTCGCTTCGCTCGTAAATTAAATCTTATCAGGAGTCCCCGTTACACTCAGGGTTCAATATACCGCCTATGACGTAAGACACTGCTTTACTCCCTTGGTGCATAATCTACTATTATATCCCTGGGAAGAAGCGTGGGTTCCCAAATTTGATCCCTGGCTGGGGCAAATATTTGTGTGATGAGCAGACATGTTTGTTCTCAGGTCTTGGATGTCGTGCCTCCCGCGGCACAGGTAATCCCAGTGCGAGGGTATGAAGGGGAATATAAAATTATACTTACTGGCATCTTGTAACTCGGACTCTTTGCTCGTAATGTTTCGACTGGACCACATACTCCATAGATTCGTTTGTCTTGATCATGAATGGTTTTTCCATCTGTAACACATTAACAAATAGAAGATTATAATTTACCAAAAAACGGAACCGACTTCAACACCAAAAAGGGTGAAACAACTTGTTGAAGTCGGTACCATGATAGTCCAAAAATACCTTTTATCACAATATTAGTGTGCATGGTACCGACTTCGACAAGTTATTTAACACTTTTTGGTGTTGAAGTCGGTTAAATTTTTAACTCTTTTTTGACCTGACCGTACAAACAGTCAATGATGATATCATCAAGATAGACAAAACACTTTTCAGTTATTGAAGTGTAACTCAAAACTGGTGGAGCGACTGAGTTTGTAGTATGCCTACTATATCAAATAAGAAAATAATCATTAAAATCGATTCAGAAACGACGATGTTCGATCACACATAAAAATATATATATATATATATATATATATATATATATATATGGTAGAATTGAGAAACCTCTTTCTTTTCTGAAGTCGGTTAAAAAGTGTAAAATTATTGAAGTCGGTACCATGATAGTTCAAAAGTACCTATTATCACAATATTGTGCGCATGGTACCGACTTTGGACTTCGACAAGTTATTTAACACTTTATGGTGTTAAAGTCGGTTCCGAAAAATGTATCCTTTTAGTGATCCTTGCTAATTACAGGATCGATTGTCATTCACCGTCAATAATGTCAATATAATCAAATCATCAAAATAGGCGAAACATTTCTCAGTGTGTAAATCAAAAACTGCTGGACCGAAATTAATGAAAAAAAATTGAGGATAGTCAACAAATGGGGGAGAAATTGGTGAACATACTATACTACTACATAGTTGGATATAACCTCCTTCTTTTTTGAAGTCGGTAAAAATAAATAGACTTCTTTTTTTAATAAGCATTCAAGCAACGAAACGGGAAAGTCGTGCGCCTGATATGCGCATCAGGTTTACGCTATAACAAAAGATTTATTAATAAAACGGATGCTTGCTGATTCGAACCAATAATAAGCATTACGTTTGTAATCATGTTAGTTGTAGTATCATCCAGAGCTCTAAAGTATATTTTTGCGTAGTAATGCACTGTGCTACCTGCTCCTGGTCAGCCTCACCCATTTTTAGGTCTGTGTTTTTGAGTATACTTCGGCGAGACATTGTATTTGCTGCACACTCTAACACAAAATGCTTGCGCACTATTGATTCACGGTATAATAGCTATCTGGCATGACGGTGGTACCAATCAAGACATCATCTCGCGCATGCCTACCCAGCTAGTAAAATATTGCTGGTTATATAGGCCAAATATGTGTTTATGAATAGAATAGATTATAGAAGGTAAGTATATAAAAACAGAAGTGTTCATATCATCATCATCAGCCGGAAGACGTCCATTTCTGAACATAAGCCTCTTCCATAGAACGCCACTTAGAACGGCTACTAGCTTCCTGCGTCCGGCGATTCCCCGCGGTTTCTACGAGGTCGTCGATCCACCTAGCTAGTGTTTCAGGTTGTAAATGTTCCTTGTGCGACGCAAATCGCCAGATTCTATTAAATTCGACTGGTAGGTATCTAACTAGTGGAAGAAACTTGATATCAACCAAGCCCATCCGTAGTAGATTAACTGGAACAGCAGTGGTATAGCACTGACTGCAGTATGTCTGCAAATAGAGACATACTTCATCATCATCATCTCAGCCGTAGGACGTCCACTGCTGAACATAGGCCTCCCCCATGATTTTCCAAAAGGACCGGTTGGAAGCGGCCTGCATCCAACGTCGTCCTGCGACCTTCCTCAGGTCGTCTGTCCACCGTGTCGGTGGACGACCTACGCTGCGCTTGCCGGTCCGTGGTCTCCACTCCAGAACCTTTCGGCCCCATCGGCCATCTGTTCTGCGTGCTATGTGCCCTGCCCACTGCCACTTCAACTGGCTGATCTTCTGGGCTATGTCGGTGACTTTCGTTCTTCTACGGATCTCCTCTTTTCTGATTCGATCACGTAGAGAAACCCCGAGCATAGCCCTCTCCATAGCTCGTTGTGCGACTTTGAGCTTGTCTATGAGGCCCATAGTAAGAGACCACGTTTCAGTGCCATAAGTCATCACTGGTAACACACACTGGTCGAAGACTCTTGTCTTGAGGCACTGAGGTATTTTTGACGAGAAGACTTCGCGAAGTTTCCGGAACGCTGCCCAGCCGAGTTGGATTCGACGATTGACCTCTTTCTCGAAGTTGGACCTGCCTAGTTTGACTGTCTGTCCCAGGTAGATGTACTCGTCAACAACTTCGAGAACTGAGTTCCCAACTGATATTGGGGTAGGTACAACATGGACATTAGACATAATTTTCGTCTTATCCATGTTCATCTTAAGACCTACCCGTTGGGAAACTCGATGTAGGCCTTCGAGCATTGTACTGAGGTCTTCCATGGATTCTGCCATGACTACAATATCGTCGGCAAATCGAAGGTGAGTGATGTATTCGCCGTTAATATTAATGCCAAGTCCTTGCCATTCCAGAAGCTTGAAGGCGTCTTCCAATGTAGCGGTGAACAGTTTCGGAGATATAACGTCTCCCTGTCTCACGCCTCTTTGCAATGGAATTGCCTTCGAACTCTGCTCCTGTACTCGGACTGACATGTAGGCGTTTTTGTACAAACACTTCAGCACTTCAATATACCGATAGTCAATACGGCACCGCTGGAGAGACTCAAGCACTGCCCACGTCTCGATCGAATCAAAGGCTTTCTCATAGTCCACAAACGCTAAACAAAGAGGCAAGTTATACTCTTCGGTCTTCTGTATAACTTGCCGTAGCGTGTGGATGTGGTCTATGGTACTATAGCCTTTTCGGAAACCGGCTTGTTCCGGAGGCTGGAATTCATCAAACCTGCGACTGAGACGGTTCGTTATGACCTTCGAAAACAGCTTATAAACATGGCTCAAAAGCGAGATGGGTCTGTAATTTTTAAGTAAAGTGTTGTCACCTTTCTTGAAGAACAGCACCACCACGCTTTTGTTCCATGCTTCTGGCGTTGAACCTTCAAGTAAGACGGTATTAAAGAGCTTCTGAAGGACTTTAAGTACCGGTGTTCCACCCGCTTTCAGAAGCTCAGATGTGATACCGTCGTCACCAGGCGCCTTGTTGTTCTTAAGCTGTTTCAAAGCCATTCTAATCTCGTACAGGCTGATGTCCGGGATATCTTCGGTATAATGTCGGGTCAGCTTGGCTCTTGGGTCTTTGGCCGAGCTGCTAACAGGTTTAGCGACCGAGGTGTATAGCTGTCCGTAGAAACTCTCTACCTCTCCTAATACTTCCGCTTTGGTCGACGCTACACTGCCGTCTTCTCTCTTCAGCTTCGTCAACTGGCTTTGCCCAATAGACATGTCTCTTGCAAACACTTTGGAGCCTTTTTTCCGCTCTATCGTCTCTTTAATACGGTTTGTATTAAAGATCCGGATGTCGTGTCGCAAGGACTTCCATATTCGTTTATTGAGCAGCCTATATGCTTCAGCATCATCCGAAGACTGCAGTTTCAATGAGCGTCGTTCAGCCATGAGGTTGAGGGTATCGTTGGAGAGTTTCTGTGGCCTATCTGTACGGTGGGGTTTAAAGTACTTGGAACCCACTGTATGGACAGTTTCTACTAACCTGTTATTGATCTCGTCCACTGAAGCGATGTTCTCAAGGCAATCGAAGCGATTGGATAGCTCAAGTTGAAAGCTCTCGGGGTCTTGAATACGGGCACGAGTGGGTCGGAGCGTAGACTTCATCAGACGAGACCTCTCCAGTTTGACATTAATATTCACCGTGCCTCTTACCATTCGGTGATCACTACCGGTTTTAACCCTGTTGATCACGGAGACATCAGTGAATATTTGCCTTTTGGTGGTCATAATGAAGTCAATCTCATTTCTCGTGGAACCATCGGGACTCAGCCAGGTCCATTTCCTGTGAGGTGGCTTCTGAAAGAAAGAGTTCATCATAAAGAGTCCCTCTTTCTCCAGGAAGTCGGCCAACCTCTGTCCCCTACGGTTCCGTTGTCCATATCCAAATTGCCCCACTTTCAACTCATCCTCGCTTCTCTTACCCAACTTCGCGTTGAAGTCCCCCATAACAACTAGAAAGTGCGTTTCAGAGGTATGTATGGCCCGACTAATGTCCTCATACATATCCTCCACCTCATCATCCGGGTGCGACTTCGTCGGTGCGTATACCTGAATGACCTTCAGCGAATATCGTTTGGATACTCTGAGTATTAGGTATACGACCCTATTGGAAACGCTATCGATCTTAACTATGTTGTTAGTAAGGGACTTGTGGACGAGAAACCCGACACCACCTTGGGACTGTTGGTCGCCCTCCCGGTAGTAGAGTAGGTTACCTGATTTCAGGGTTATCGTGTCCTCACCCGCTCTACGGACTTCAGATAACCCTACTATGTCCCAGTGTAACTTACTCATTTCTTCTTCCAGCTCATATATCTTCTCGTCTGTCCTCATTGTGCGTATGTTGTGTGTCACCAGGGCCAGTCGTCGTCGTTGGGGGTGGTAGTCGGGCGTCTGCCGGGGATTCTTAGCACCCCCTGCCCCACCGTTACCGTGGCCGCTACCGTAGCCAGGAATAGCGGGGCTGCCGGGGACTGGGGGCCTGGTTCCTAATGTGTCCGTCATTGGGGGGATTTTGCCAATACTCGCCACGCTTGGCAGGCGGGTTGGCGAGCGCAGTTTTGGGGTTTTAATACTGGGAAGGTGCTGCTGCCCACCTTCCGATTGTTATCCCTTAGCAGATTTTTACGCACCCACGGGTAGAGTTGGGGGGGGTACTATTCTAAGCCGGTACCCCACGGCAAAGCCGGTACCCCACGGCAAATGATGAGACATACTTGTGCCATCTTAATTAGCGAAAGTTTACAAGAGTTAGAATAAGTTATTTTTCTATCACGTTATACAAAACTCACCCTTGTTACCGCTTTGCAGTTTTCATCGTCTCCGGAGGTTGTTGATTCATAATCATCCCATTGTTGGAAGCCATTAGAAAACAGACCCTGTTGAGAAAATAAGCATATGCATTTAAAATTTTAATTCGGTTATACGTGAGCTCACAGTCGCCATCGAACTATGGAGAGGGCTATGGTCGGGATTTCTGTACGTGATCTAATCAGAAATGAGGATATCCATAGAAGAACGAAAGTCACAGACATAGCCCAGAAGATAAGCCAGTTAAAATGGCAGTGGGCAGCCCACATATCACGTAGAACAGATGGCCAATGGAGCCGAAGGTTCTGGAGTAAAGACCACGAACCGGCAAGCGCAGCGTAGGTTATTCACCGTCAAGGTGGACGGACGCCCTGATAAAGGTCGCAGGACGACCCTGGATGGATGCTTTCAACCGTTTCTTTTGGAAATATATTGGGGAGTCATAGGTACAGTAGTGGACGTCCTACGGCTGAGCTGATGATAATGAGACATTTATACTATAATAAATGTGAATGATATTTTTTTACTTTTTTTATATTAGAAGCTGAAGAGACGAACAAGAAGTTAAGCGTCACCCCTTTGCTGCATTGAGGAACTATGTACAATGTTCAGTGACCTCAGTACAGTAACACAAACGTTGGGTCTTAAATTAACATGGGCAAGAAGTGTACCAGTTATTGTTGGAAACGATACTCTCGAAGTGGTGCCTGAAGATGCGACCCATATCTTTATTCGCGGACCTGCATAGTGCTTGTCACTCAGAGATAGTATTTTAAGTCTTTTAGTTCGTCCAGTATAATTTCACTTGCTACTGTAATCAATAGGCAGTTAAGTAGTGAGTACTTACTTACTTATAACAATTAATTTATCAAATAAGTTTTAACATACGTCACAATGTTAATAAATAATTCTTTATTCCTGAGGTTTTACTGTAATAAATTAATATTTTTTAATGTTCATTAATTAATATTAGCAGCAAAATAAAATTTAAATAATTACCTTATTTTTTTGAACGATAGCATCTATATCGTTTTGGAATGAACGGTAGTTCTCGGGCTTGTTGAGACATATCACTTCATCATCGCAATTATCAATCATTGGATTACCTGAAAAACAAATAAACAGTTATTAAAAAATATGTAACTTACGAATTGCCCACATCAGCGCTATAATGATAACATCTAAATATTCAACCTATACAACGTTACTAATCTTTCCATGTGATGTAGGTATTATTCATTAGTATGACCATAGCTGGTCTACTGAATATTGTTATTAAGTAGGTATAAGCCACCGAATATCGTACCTCAGGGTCGATAAAAGCATCATTAAATTTATTATGCGCTTCACTAGCGCAGAGTATTCCGCACATAAATATACACCAACCTGAGTGTTGGCATTGTATTAACCAATTTTAAATCTACCCTCATTCTATATAATTGTATACGTTATCGTATGTATTTGTTCATGCGCGATATATTTGTGCCAAGTTTATGTTTTTATCTGTTTTAATTCTATGTAGTACGTAGGAAGATTTTATTATTAATTTATGCTTTATTTGCTACTAGTTTTAGGAAGTCGTTTGGCAGCGTAACACAGGTTCAACCTAGTACGATGCTGAAATGATATTGTGTATTTCTTGTTATTTCTTAATTAAAGCCTATTTAGATCTTTGGATATAAGAATGTACCCGTAGATGTATGGTAGAAATTACTTAATAAATCTTGTATCTACACTTCATAACATATTTCACTCTCAGTACAGTACAGTAAAACAGACACTGGCCGCATTGCCTCAAAGAATTGCAACTTTTGGGCATTGCAAATTAAGCACCAGCTCTCAGATCTCCCGAGGAAAGCACCAGTATTTTAGTAATTAAAAAAAACATCAAATTCGGATAATCCAGTAGGTACCAAATTAAACGAGATTACACGTTAACAGTATATACTTAGATAGATTTATTTTTTTATTTATTAGAGAGATTAGAAAGATATTATTGACTTTGTAACCGCGAGTGAACGCTGAAACACGGGTGATCAGCCTAGGAATAAGATATTTGTATTACTGATATGGTTCGTGATGACCCTCGTAAACAGCTTATAAACAAGGCTCGAAAACGAAATGGGTATGTAATTCTTCAACAGGGTATGGTCACCTTTATTGAAGAATAACACCAACACACCCTTGTCCAATGCTTCTGGCTTTGATCTTCGAGTAAGACGGTGTTAAACAGCTTCTGAAGGACTGGTCTCTTAGGTACTGGTGTTCCACCCGCTTTCAGAAGCTCTGACGTGATACCGTCATCACCCGTTGCTTTATTGTTCTTAAGCTGTTACAAGGCCATCCTTATCTCATACAGGCTGATGTCCGGGATATCTTCGGTATAATGTCGGGTCAGCTTAGCTCTTGGGTCTTAGGCCAAGCTTCCAAAAAGTTTAACGACTGAAGATCGCTGCCTATAGAACCTCTCGACACGTCTGCTTTGGTCAACGCTATACTGCCGTCTTCTCTCTTCAGCTTCGTCAACTTGCCCAATAGACATGTCTCTTGCTTTAGGCGTTGGTGCCTTTTTCCCACTCTATCATCTCTTCAATACGTTTTGACGTCAGTGAATATTTGTACCTTGGTGGTCATAATGAAGTCAATCTCATTTCTCTTGGGACCACCGGGACTGAGCCAGGTCCATTTCCTGTGAGGTGGCTTTTGGAAAAAAAATTCATCATAAAGAGTCCCTCTTTCTCCAGAAAGTCGGCCAACCTCTGTCCCCAACGGCTCCGTAGCCCATAGCCAAAATGATACCCAATGAAAATTATGAAACTCATAATCGCTTCTCTTACCCAACTTCGCGTTGAAGTCCCCCATAACAACAAGGAATTATGCGCTTCAGAGGTATGTATGACCCGACTAATGTCCTTATAAATACCCACTACCTCATCTTCCGGATGCGACTTTGTCCATGCGTAAACCTTAATGACCTTCAGCAAATATATTTTGGGTATTCTGAGTATTATGTATACATTCCTGTTGGGAACGCTAACGATTGTTATATACAATGTTGATAGTTAGACAATGTTGTTGGTAGACTTGAGGACGAGAAACCCGACACCACCTTAGGACTGTTGGTCGCCCTTTCGTGTAGCAGAGTAGGTGACCTGATTACAGGGTTATCGTGACCTCTGTTTGGACTTCCGATAACCCCACGATGCCCCAGTGTAACCTACTCATGTATTCTTCTAGCGCGTCAATCTTCTTGTCTGCCGTCTGCCGGCGAATCCAAGCACCCTTGCCCCACCGTTACCGCGGCCGTTACCGTAGCCAGGAATAGGGAGGCTGCTGGGGCCCCAGTTCCAGGCCTGGTTCCATGTGTGCGATTCACGAGGGATTTTTGACAATACTCACGTCACGCTTTACAGGCGGATTGGCGAGCGCAGTTTTGGGTTGTTTTGTTTAAAAGGAGCTGCTGTCCACCTTCTGGTTTGGTATCCCTTAGCCGTCTTCGATGGCACACAGGAAGAGTTTTGTACAATTCTAAGCTAGCACTACACGTCAGTCGATTGTTTTACAAAGGCATAATGTAGCCGACAAGGTAAAAGAAAAATATACAAAAATGTATAAAAACAGAAACACTTGGGATGAAGAGTATGACTTGCCACCGTGGAAATGGGCATCCATAACGGACGCCATCACTGTCGACAAAAAGGGAAATGTTGATATGGATGGCTAAAGGGTGTCGAGAGGTGTGCTGCGATTTCAAAAAACCGCTACTTCTAGCTTTATACCCTTCTTTTTACACTTCACAATATTTCCACCCTTGGAGTTTTACTGTGGAGGTACTTGCTCTTGCTTCTCACCTTTAACATTATTATTAATATTACTTACTGTTTGAATTTCCCACTATTGCGAAGACAACCAACATCTGTAAAAATATAATTTTGTTGAATACGAATCCAAAAAATTGATATATTTTACCTAAGTTTGTCTCGACCTCTCTCTCTTTCTCTCGAGCTCTTGATTTACTTGCCCTTTATTTATACTATCTGTGATGGCTTTATATTTATTGAAAGATATGATATTTCACCTTCGCCGACTAGGCAGTCTTGATCCGCCTCATTGTCGGATGCTTTAACTGTAAGTAGGAGTAAAGTAGTGAGTTAGGAGCTCGGGCTCCTAGCCCAGTTTAGGAACTAGGCGCTCCATATCATTTATTAAGGTGTAATTATTTTCATTTTCCAATTCCTAATCTAATTCCTAATATTATATAATAACTTATCCTTACTGACTGATACAACTGACCGAAATTCTGGCAGTTGATACCGTTTATGTTGTAAACATCCTGTAAGTATTTTTTTGGAATTTTTACCCGTAAGTGCCAGCGAAGCAGCTGATGGGCAGCTAATAATATTATTTAGATTATGGATAATATGTTTTAGGATTATTCAGGTTGTGTTTGTATTGGTGATCACCGAAGCGTAAGGAGCGAACTATATTGCTTTGAAGCTATAGTGTGTACGCATTACTCCGTTAGAGTTTAAAGGGTACTTTAATAAGTGAAGTTACAGGACATATCAGAACGAGCGAGCGTAGTGCATTATCACGCAGAAGTTTGAAGCTTAAAGAACTTGGGAAACCCTTGCCGATCTTCTATTAATTCATTTAGACACTAAAATACGTGTCTATCACCTCCACCACAGACTGCTTGAATCGTTTGTAACAGACGTAGGTATATAAAGGCTAATGATGATGGCTGAGTATTTTTAAGTGCTCTTCTATGGTCAAATACTAGTATATTTTGTAATTCCGTGGGTGGGATCAAATCCTACAGACTAAGCTGTCTTGGTATCTTGAAGAGAATGGGAAATTAGCGAGCAATGCAAAGAGTGTAGCGTCTGGTAGTCCCAAGTATTAAGTTTGGGAAGATTTGGGCAAAGTCCATGCTGAAGATGAACTAGAAGTGGTTAAATACATATCAAATCATACATCATCATACAAAATCAAACAACAACAACACTTATACAAAATGTCATTTTACATTTATTTTTTCTTAAACCTGCAACCGGGTCGGAACACGACCACGACTGAGAAGATCGGACAAGAAACTCAGCGGGCTGGCTTGCTTATGGCCAATGACTTAATGTATATAACAAATGTTCATTTATTTTTAGCTCTAGTATGTTGCCTTATGAAAGAGACCATGATAATGGTATCAGTAGGGCAAGACACGCTTCACTTTGACATGGCAATACACGAGTAGATATACAGAAGAAAGTATCGGTTCTTATAATCCAAGGATTTGTATATTAATTTTAGTTATAGTTGCGCCTTAAGGGAGTGGGTAGCTAGTAAAATAAAATTACTCACCGCAATGACAGTTGAGGACGCCATTGTCACAGTTTTATTCGTTATCCTCGTTCAAAAATAACAAAGTATAAGCTGACAATACATGTGTTTACTCTAAAATAAATAAATATCCAAGAATAATAATTTAGTTTTATTTAATAATAATTATTAAAACAAATGCTCTACTCCATAGAAGTTACTCGTTAAATGACATGTGTTGGGCTTTATTATATGTCTTTATACGTTTGTCTAATTTCCCGTTAAACCTATTACGAACAATTCTAAATATATGTGAAGCTGACTAATAATGCGATGTTATGATGATTTCCAATAGGCTTGGTCCCTATTATATATGACCAAAGACGTTATTCAAGAAATGTGACTGCTAATACACACGTGTGGAGATGTTGAAGATGCCTTAATAATATATAAAATTGAAACACTATTTGAATTATTTTATTTGCTAAGAAAGTTTGAGGCCTATGATTGGTCGTGGCGGCGTTACTGAAGCCTCATTTCTAATTGTATTACAGAGAGCGGGTACACGCGATCCATTATTCATAAAGCAGATGTAAGAGACCTTCGCTTAGTGGCATGTTATTAACAGTATTTTTAGGTGTGATTTATCTAAATTATTATACTAAATCTATATACTATTTCTGTATTGTATTTTTTAAGTGAATAGTCATTGCACTGTGTGACGATCGGAAATCGAAAAACGAGAAATTTGCTTAGACATAGACAAAATATAAAAGTCAAGATAGAATGTTGTGAACAGAGAAGTGAGGCCGGTTTTCTAAACTACATGTGCGTGACTCGGTACTGTCATGGTAATTCAAATTATATTAAAGTTATTAAAAAAATATCAATAATTAATAAATTTTAATTATTATGTTATTTAAAATGTAACGTGTTGCTTCTACGCGCTGCGATAGTTCGACTGACGCGCCAAGGCGTAGTTTCGTTGTAGGTTTTGTATGTAAATATGTATGGATACGCCGAGGCGTAGTATCACCCGGCCTCACTTCTCTGTTCACAACATTCTGTCTTGACTTTTTTATTTTGTCTGAGAGTAGGTATGTCAAGGTACAGAAATGTCGCGTCCGCGGGTAATAAATAAAGCTTGGTTTCTTGACAGGTGCAAACCACTATTTAAAAAAAAAACAATATTCTTCCAATATCAGTTTGTAAACTAACACGGTCACTTTTGCAAGAGTTAACATTAGAAACGGGATATTTACCGTGTGAGTACATTTTACCTCCTTCACGTCACAATTCGTAACTAATACCCTTACGAACCACTGGATTGAGTTTCACTACCCTCAGGTGTTCTCCGCCACAGAACGCCACTATATACCGAGGTTAATAAAAGAAGCAATCGAGATTACAGCCCGCGGCACGTAACTCTAGCACTGAGCGAAATGTGGAAGGGATAGCTGCGCATGGGTACAGTCGCGCACATGTGACAGAGAGAGACAAGAGTCCCTCGTCTTCGATGTGACAGAGAGAGACAAGAGTCCTTCGTCCCTCTAGCCCCCCTGTGATACCCAATTTTTGACTTCTGCGCAATAACGGTCAGCGCTAGAGTTACGTGCTGCATGTTATACATACTACCCAAACTTCAACAGGAATGATGGCTTTCAACTGTCGAGGTTTTGGAAATCCATTGATTATGCTGTGTACACGCTAAAGAATTGTTAAAGTTAGAAGAAGCGTTAGTTTCGTGTGTCGTGAACAAATAATAAAGGCGAGTGATTTGTGTAACAGTCATGCATAAAACGCAACAGAAAGAGGGTAGCTTCGTTTGTTCTTCGTGTCACTCACCTGAATAGACTTCAATTTGCTCGTGATCATGGTGCTTGCAACAGTGCCGAAATATCAGGAACTCAAAAAAAGGATTACACGGTAAATATCCAATTTCTAATATTCTTCCACTTCCATGTCTGTAAGAGACTTGTGTATTTACGTTAAGGCAAATCCTTTTTTTTCAGAGATGAATTGATGTTTTTCCACGACAAAACTGACCGAAGTATCAAACTTATTATATCGCTCTCTGTACCAAAAAGTTATCTATGAAAGAAATGTTTATATAATGGTCATTACTTTTTACAACAGATTACCTGTAGGGCTATTATGTATCTCAGTTGCTAACAAATATTGATTGAAATCGAAAAAATGGCGACTCTGTCATTTTTGTCAGCTCCAGTCATCAACTTACTAACATTTTTGCTTACTGAAGTTGTCAAAGCTGACATATAGCCGCCATTTTTCAGGATTTCAATCAACGTTTGTTATCAACTGAGGTACATAATAGCCATGCTGATTTGATTACAATGTTAGTCGGTAATAGCTTTAACGCCAGACTGCATACGTGGTTAATGAACAGTTGTTTTACAGCGTGAAAGAATATCTGCGTTTAGAATATTGTGACATAAGTATAATTAAAATAATTTTATCTAATTTAGAAATAAACATGAACACCTATTTGTACGTAATACATTGACGTATAATTATTTATAACATCCCAAAATGTGAATGTGTATTCTGACTATTAAATGATTTAAATTAATTTGATTTATAAACTGCCGTGCGATTCTCTAACGATTCGTCGACGAGCTAACTGATGTCAAATACTTTATGAGATATTGCCCTTGTACATAAGGTTGTTTTTCCAACGTTTCTTGCCATCTCGTCATTTTTTTTCACGCATGTTGTCAAAGATGCAACAATGTTTGCTTTTAGAGAATCGCATGGATGCATATTATATGTGCCATTATGAAGGGTTATACTTAGTCTACAGTCCTGTCAATTGCAAAGTATACCTGCAGGGCTATTATGTATTTCTGTTGCTAACAAATGTGGATTGAAATCTTGAAAAATGGCGCCACCATAGTCAGTTTAGACAACTCCAGTAAGCAAAAATGTTAGTAAAATAATGACTGAAGCTGACAAAAGTGACATAGAGCCGCCATTTTTTTCGATTTCAATTAACATTTGTTAGCAACTGAGATACATAATAGCACTACAGCAGCGTTCGTGTTCTTGCTAAACAGATATCGTACCGCAGCTATTACGAAATGTACGATCGATTAGATATACGATAAATACGACCAGTAATTATGTAATATGTAAAAGGTATTATTCCCAAACTCGATTCAATCCGCCCTCAGTGTCACCCAGTCGCATCGAAGAGAGTCCAATACACACCTGATCATAGGACGTAGGGAGTAGATCGTTCCGTTTCTGTCTGCTAAAGACAACTAGGAGCCCCCTTGTGCTAAGAGTTTGACCGTTAGCTATTGGAAAAGTTACACACTACCGGCCTTACTTATAAACACTGCTTAACTTTAAATGACGTTATTTAGTACTGCGCAAAAGAAAAATGTTCTGCGCCGTACTAAATGACGTTATTTAAATTTAAGCAAGGTTTATAAGTAAGGTCGTTAATGTTTAAAGTAAATAGGACTCGTGTCTCTAGTTTTGAATAACACTGTAGTTATACAGGAGATTGTAGACAATGTAAGAATTATCTTTAGACGTCCTAAGACAGAGACGATAATGATCATGATGAACATAAAATACAAGAAGGTAACGGGATAAAATCTACAGCGAAGTAGCGCTTTCTAGTTCGAATCCTTCTTCGTTGGAAATCCACCTGAATATTCAAACATGGCAAGAAGTACCGATCTCTCCCGGCAGCTATCCTTGAGAGCTAGTCGTCATTTCTAAGTCTAGCGTAACACTACCATCGGCCGCATCTTCACTGATCATTGCGTGAGATAGTGATCATAATAGACTATAAATACAAAAAAAAAACGTTCAAGAGGAGGACCAGGGGTCCCCACCTTTAACGAATCTGTCATTTTTGTAATAAGCTTACAATAATCCATAGTAATAGTGGGAATACTATAGAAAGTATTCTATAGTATTCCCACCGACACAAAACAGTCCAAACAAATTTAATAGTAATGAATATAAGTGGTATGCAATATGACTACTTTAAGAGATTAGAGTACGGATCTTCAAAACTGTGAGATTGGAACAATGAAACTTAGTGTCAAAAGTCACGTCAAAGTACGCGAATTGAGTGAACTATTTGATACTATACGTCATCAAAACCTCTATCGTAATCCATTATTATTACGAGTATAAGCTTGCTTTATTGACGTGGTGGTACCAAATTTAATGGTAAGGTTGAAACATGATACTTTAAGAGGTGGGAGTACTGATGAAAAAGAAGATGACGGCAAAGAGATAAGCAATATAATAACCAAAAAGGAAAGAACATACGTGGTATCTGTATGGACTTTGAGTAACAAGCGGGACCTTACATTTAGTACTTATTTACTTATTCCGCATGGTCCCTGCGAAATTTCTGTGTTGTCATAGGAAAAAATAATTGAAGTAATATATTTATTTATTATATATATGTGCTGTACAGTTCGTTCGGCTTTGCATCCAAGACTGTTTAATATTGTTGTTTTTTTTTGTTATATCAGCTCTTATGTAGTCTTACGTCGATGAACAGACACCGTAGCACAAACAATTTGTGAAAAAGTATTCGTATCGCAAGCGTCAACGCGTCACGCTTCGGCGTACAAATTATGTGTTATTTGTGTAACAGTTACCCTAGATAAATGACAGTTTGTACTGTTACTTTACGCAGTTATTTGTACTAGGCACACAGTAGTGTGAAGCTACACCTCAGACGTACAACAGGGCCTTATGGAATACCAGGAAACGTATCAAGTCAGGTACCTATTATGTGTACCAAACTTTATCATAATCGGTCCGTAAATAGCGCCGCAGCATATCCCCTCTTTTTAGGACAAGTTCCCCCCAAGCCCCCTCAAAATCACAGACGGCAAAAATATAAGTATACTAGAATCACGCCAAGTTTTGTCAAAATTGAAAAATGAAACCTGTACAAGAGTGCAACGAACAACCTAACAAACAGATGAAAGTCCATTTGGCCAGTTAAAGCAGACACGCTTCGAGCACATAGTCTTATTAGCGGCAAGTTTAATAGTAATTATAATAGTAAACAAAGTTTATTGCTCCATATTAATACATATACAATTTACACAGAGATTAGATACTATAATTATAAGACAGAAACAGTAAGACCGTTTCAGTTTGGTACATATTTTCGCGAACACAAAGCAAAAGACTAAAAAAAAATTTGTTACCAGATCAGAAAAAGTAACTACTTAATTAATAATAATTAATTAATAATAATAAATTAATAATAAATAAATTAATTAATTAATAATAATGCTTAATTAATTACTACTTAATTAATTAATAACTACTTAATTGGCATCATGGTATCTAAATGCTATATACAATGTCTGGGCAATAGGGCTATGCTCAGCGTTTGCAGTGTTTACATTTAGACATGTACTGTTAGACATGCACATACTCACTGTGGTGTTTTTCAGCATATCCCTGCTTGAATTGATGTTAGTCGAGCAGAAAAAAATAGAGTTAAAATAGAATAGGTTATCTGTAGCTTGTGAGTTATTGTACTAAGTAGCCATACCATATACTAATTTGTACTACCATTGTTGTAAAATGACCTCCACTGTCTTACTTAACATATAAAATAATCAATGTAATTAATAATTTCTGGTCAACGATGTGGGTTTCACAATTATCTACATTCAAGTTTGTATTTTTTACTGTTACATTTATTGTGTCACTGTTTTTTGATCCATGAAAAAAAATATAAAAAGAAAATTTTTATTCTAAGGCGTGAAAGTGTAACAAACAAACCAACTCACTTAGGAATTTTTAATACTATATATAGTTAGGATTATGATTAAGAGATATACATAACTGACCCGTCAACGGCTATCCTCGTCTCATCATTGTCTTACTGTCCGTATTTTATAGCTGGCAATTGGTTAGGTTTTTCCAGTGTTATTTAATTTATTTTTATTCTACTGTAAATACAGGTTTAAAAACAGTTATTTAGACACGCGGTAGCGTATCAAGCCAAGTTCAAGCTAACAGAACTGGCGATCAGCACCCTGTGTAATATTAAACGAACCATCTGGAGCCACTTTTGACCCCCTAATAACTTAAAAACTATTCCATATAAACATGTCAAATTTGCCACATGTATTAAGACTTGCTAGATTCATATGTGCTTCAAATTTTATAAACACACCTTAAACTTGGATGCAGGCCGCTTCCAACCTCCTCCTTTTTCCTTTTGGAAATTTGTGGGGGACAGCAGTGGGCGTCCTACGGCTGAGATGAGATGACCTTAAACGGTTATTTAGATATTAACGTCAAAAAATCATCGTTTTTATCACTGACTGACCTATAGATCAAAACTCTAACCCAGTTCCAGTGAACTTGGAATTTCAAATTTGGCATCCAGTTAGATGAAAACAAAGAAATAAATCAGAAACTAGTACATTTTTATAATTTTTCAATTAATTGATACTATGTATTAAAGCGCCTGTAAAGTTAGAATCAGCAATGGAAATTGATGACAACCTGTCTTCATGTGGATTTTAAGGTCGGCACGTGAATATATTACGAGTGGAATACCACGCTTTTTTTTTTTATCCAAGCACTTTACGTTTTAGTACTTATACTATGACTAAAAGTATTGTCGACTTTCGTATTTATTACGTTATTAGCTGGGGTTTAGTGTGGTGGGGTTAGTGAGATCTAAATGGGGTCCAAGTTAATGGTTAGTCCTGAAATTTATTTATAACAACACAAAACATTTTATAACCACTTTAAATATTATTTGTTCTTATAACTTAGGATAATAATATTGAAGCCTAAGGTCTGACTTGGCTAATTTTCATATGCTTACCTACGAATTATAATGTAACCTTCGGAAGTTCTTTTAATTATTCTAATGCTAAGTAGCATTTTCTACCAGTTATCATGTCACTGTAATGCATTAAGAAGTCAAGCTGATATATATATATATATATAGATACTTGGGTGCTCCATTCCAAAGGTGAGAGCAGTACTCCAGATGAGGTTAAATTTGCGCCTAGTATAGCAAAACCTTTTTGCTTGACCTGAAGTACTTCGTAACCTTATTCAGCACACCAAGCTTCTTAGATGTAAGCTTGGCTTTACTTGCATTATGGTCGCGGAACTTTATAGTAGAAGAAATGTTGACGCCCAAAATTCCAATGCTCTCAGAAATTTTAAGAAGAGTGTTCTGAAAACGGAAGCTCCAAGAAATGGTGTTTTAGTGGTGAATGCGCAAACCTGTGTCTTTTTAGGGTTGAACTGTACCAGGTTCAGTTTCCCTTTCAGTTTGCCATTTACACGACTAGTGTATTTGCATCGCCAGTGCTGTCGGCTGCGTAACAATGCACGCTGCTGGCTGTACTGTTGGAGATCCTTCTCCAACACCATCGACAATAATCTAACAATAAAATTAAATATGAGAAGGTTTTTGAGCGCATTCATGCGGGGAAAGGTCCCCTAAAAGTCGCACCCTGTGCCCAGTCGTCCCTTGATCTATTATTTATTTTATTTTTCCCATTCACTTTAATAATTTAGATGTTTCCTTTCGGCCTCGTGACGTTGACCGTTTTTACATGCGCTTCAATCAGTTGACGTTGAATTTGCCCCTGGAGACGCTTAGCCAGGAGGCACGGGACGGGGTGCATACTGATTATGGGCAGATAATTTTGGGGATGCCATTGTTGAAAGTGCCCGTGAAATTTTGAAGAGCCGGAAATCTGCACCGGTCAAATTGGAAGACCCTGTTATAGCACGATCCGGACTACTGAGCAGATTGCCCACGCTCGAGTTACCTCGCTTTTCCGGTCGATTCGACCATTGATTAGGATTCTAGAAACTGTTTGAAAGTTAAGTGTAAGAAAGTTTTTTGTTGTCTATGTTGGATGGTGAGGCCCGAGCTTTGGTTTAGCCCCTGCCAGTGACGGATTCAGCGTACCCGACAGCACAACAATTGCTTGCTCGACGGTACCAAAACAAACGGTGTTTAGCTGTCGCTTGGAACCAATTTTGAAATTGCCTGCCGTCTCGAAGGTTTCTTCATTGCGTAGTAACCTATTAAATCCTTTGTTGTCAGCAACCAATGCATTAAGGCAATTTGAATTACCAGTCGAACATAGGTTTTTTCATGTTGGTCCACGTTGTGTTGCAACGAATAGCTGCTGACTTGAGGTCACGATTTGAGCAGAAGTATGGAGCGACATACCTCCTCCCCTTAGACGACCTTGTTAAATTTTTGGAGGACAAATGCAAGATCGTTTGTGCTACGGCTTCTGGCCACATTATTCGTACCTTGGTAACAATCCTTATCTACTCTAATAATAAAGACGAAAGATATATGAGTGTTTGTTTGTTTGTAATGGATACACATATATAATTTAATTCTGTCCAGGCCACCAGGGTGGGCCAACAGTCGCGCCAACAGGGACGGACTAAGGCCCGTGGGCCGCCCCCCGCTTTGCAGGCATCCAGAGACGAGCTGCTTACGACTATTGCAACGCGGCACGGTATGCCAACTTGCCCGGCTTTTAAAAGGCTGCACGTAAGTGTGCGCCGCCGGGTTGCCAACTCGCCGGGTACTATTCTTGTTTGGGGGCACACTTTCAGCGAGAGTGCCCCGAGAACATATGAACACTGTCAAGGGTCTCAACTAGTTTTTAACTTACAAGTTATACTTAATTTTGCCTTATTTGTGTATTTATGAAACATTATCCTCGTTATATCAAAAAACATTCGGATACTCTAGCCAGGAATACAAGGCACAAACACAGACTGTATGTACCCCCATGTCGTCTGGACCTTGTCAAACGCAATGTTTATTATCATGGCATTACGATTTTCAATAAACTGCCAAATGACTTCAAAAAACTTCTACCTTTAAACATATTTAAATTGAAATTAAAAATATGATGGTGACATGGTATATCTATTATAAAAATGGGTAAAATGACAAGGCTATTGAAATGATTTTATTAGTGATAAAAAGATAGTGGGCTATGGAAGAGACTACGGCACCTGCCAAATTCAGTCTCATTTTAAAATTTTTGGGCAGGTGGTGACTTGCCACCCACTAAACGGGCCCCCCATAAAGGCCACCATGAATGGTGACAGAAAGGGCAACGTTGGTGTGGCTGGCTAAAGGGTGTCGAGAGGTGTGCTGCGGTTTTTTCTATAATAAATATTTTCTATAATAAAATCCCGAAAGACATTACTGAGCTCACTGAAGGGAAATTCAAGTTACGTGTCAAAAATATACTAATGAAAAAAGCCTATTATAAATTGAGTCACTACTTAGAAGACAAAGATGCCTGGAAGCTTTCCACTTCTGCCTAATAGCCAACTATTGAATAAATTTGTTATTTTAATACTACTCATATGTAACCTCAATGTACAAAGACTTGAAAAAATAATGGCCCACGAGTTTCTTGCTGCTTTTTCTCGGCGGTGGTTCTTTTCCGAAGACAGCGGTAGAATCATTTAAAAATTTTGACGTTCATAAGAGTGTCTATGATGCCTAAACTGAATAAATAATTTTTGAATTTTGAATTTTGTTTCACTGAAGCGCTACTACCGGCGTTATGCCCTTTAACACTTCCACCCTTGGAGCTTTTTGTTACTTGCTCTTGCGTCTCCACCCCCAGACGGCCAATTAAGGCAAGCCGGGGGTCAGGGGTCTCATTTAGCCCCAGGGAGAATCAGAGTCCACGGTGTCGCCACTCACCGACGGCTCGCCACAAAGCCGCCCCTGCGGTTTTATT
This sequence comes from Selenia dentaria, assembly GCA_917880725.1. Classification (NCBI taxonomy): domain Eukaryota; kingdom Metazoa; phylum Arthropoda; class Insecta; order Lepidoptera; family Geometridae; genus Selenia; species Selenia dentaria. Next base: position 29,120,989 of record OU862888.1, on the reverse strand, counting down.
ATTATTATTATTATACTAAAGTTATCCTATTAATATTATAAACGTGAAAGTTTGTATGTATGGATGTATGGATGTTTGTTACTCTTTCACGCACAAACGGGGGGGCTAATGTTGATGAAATTTGGTATGGGGGTAGATGAGGCGCTGGATTAACACATAGGATACTTTTCATCATCATCATCATCATCATCCATCACCACGCGGGTGAAACCGCGGGGCGCAGCTAGTATATTATAAAATATTATGAACGCGAAAGTTTGTGAGTATGGATGTGTGGATGTGTGGATGTTTGTTACTCTTCCACGCTCGAACGGCGGGGTCAATTTCAATGAAATTTGGTATGGAGGTAGATGAGGCGCCGGATTAACACATATAATACTTTTCATCATCATCCATCACCACGCGGGTGAACAAGCGTAATATTCTTGGGCACAGCCTAGACAATATAATATAAATCCGCCTACATCAAAGATCGTAATGATGACAGCTCTGTCAAAGTTGGTGTCAGTTTCTTATAGCTAAGTCAAAAGTTCGCTTTTATTTTGACAGCTCGGTACACTGGACGTGCTCGGCAACGTTCAAGGGTGATGAAATGCAACACAAATACCGTCAAGGGCGATGACATGGTTTTTTGCCATGGTAATTATTTATTTATTATTAGGTGATTCATCATTATCATCTAAAGCCGTATGACGTCCACTGCTGAACATAGGCTTCCCTAATAGTTCATATACTTCCAAAAGGAGTTATTTGAAGCGGCCTGAGTCCAACGTTGTCCTGTATCCTTATGAGGTCGTATCTCTGCCTTGTCGGTGGAGTACCTACGCTGCGCTTTGCGATCCGTAATCTCTACTCTACAACCTTCCAGCCCCATCACCCATCTGTTCTGATATCTAGGGGTTTCAAGAGTCCCCAATTAGAAAGATGAAACCCATTTTTTGATGACGGCGTTGGTCAAAGTGGCGAGGCCGCAGGCCGAGCTATATGTACGTGGCCGAAGGTGAAGCGAGGCCGAAGGCCGAGCATCCTTCTAAGCGAAACGCTGCTTGATATGGGCCGTGTCTACTGCCACTTGCTAGCTGGTACGGCCTGATTATAATTATTGAATGTAATTTACAAATTAAATTTCTCTTTGCCCGTTTTTCCATTTTCGGTCATAGTGATATCATATAACGTCATTCCCGTGATATGGCGTAGCAGGATAATGTCACGAACCAATATAAAAGTAAAATCGGAAAAATTACATGTATTACGTTCATTTATATCAAAGTGTTAATTGTTTTATAACGTGCGAAGATTTATTTTAACAAATATACAGATTTATTTAACATTTTTTACTTAATAAAATTAAATAAGACCGTTTGAAATGTCGTACTCCGTTTATACTTTGGGATTTGCTTCGGTAAAATTATATTTATTTAAATTAAAAAGTGGTTTGGAGAGCGGTCAATAATGTAGATGACTATCAGGTTTTATTTAAACTGTATTTTGTCTTACGTTAAATTAATTTCTTAGTTACCGTTTATAATGTTTAGATAGTTAAATGTCCACAATTAACATAAAGTTTAAAAGTATCTTGTCAAATTACTTATGTCTAACTTTTACAATACTTCATTCAAAATTAAAATCAAATTATTTATTGCATGAAATACATGTATACAAAGATGTCATAATAATAGTAATAAACAGTTTTAATGTATTCTTCCTTAATAAGGCGTGCAATGTGATATTATTACAATTACAATTTTATTTCTCTCATTAGCAAAAAAAATTATAAATATAATAATGTAATGTTAAGCCAAGTACAACAATTTAAACAATTAATTAAAGTAAAGCGTGCCAATTATTATCATTTGTCAATGAATTAAAACAATATATGTCACATAAAATAAAATAAATTAAAATGAATTTCATAATAAATAATAATAATAACATATCAATTATATAAAATAAGGTCACCCAAATTACAAAATTATTCATAATATCAAAATGTCATGTTCTTGTCATTCAAGAATTCTTTATTTGTGTAGTAGCATTTATTTATTAAAACAGTTTTTAATTTTCTTTGAAATTCTGTAACAGGTAATTTTCTTAATGATTTTGGTTTATTATATACAAAAGCCGACATACAGAAGACACTTGTGCGTAACAACTTTGTTCTAGAGCCGTGAACCCAGATCTTATGGTTTTCACGTCTTTTTCTAATAACTACATCTGATTGCTGATTGAATAATCCGGATTATTTTTGACGAACATAGATGTTTCATAAATGTATAGTGATGGAATTGTCAATAAGTTGTACTTTTTGAAATAAGGTGCACATGTATCATTCATTTTAAGCCGAAACATAGCTCTTATAGCTCGCTTTTGGCATTTAAATATTTTGTTGACATTAGTAGAGTTGCCCCAATATATAATTCCGTATCTAATGTTTGAGGCGATAAGACCATGGTATGCAGTTAAAAGAGCTTGTGCATTAACTATTGTAGAGAGTTTATATAGGGCATACATTTGACTATTTAGTTTTTTATAATAATTTATCTATGTGTTCTTTCCAGTTAAGTTTTTTATCAATTGTTAATCAACTTTTTCAATTTCATTATTTTCATATGTGATGTCTGGTTCAGATTGAGTATAATTATCGCGTTGTCTAAAGTGAATTATTTTTGTTTTATTTAAATTAAATTTTAAGTCATTGTTATTTAACCATGTAATAATATGTCTGAGAGTTACATCAATGTCAATTTTATATGAGTCAATATTGCTACATTCTATGGTCACGGCACTATCGTCTGCAAAGAGTGCAATAGGTTGATTGGTGGCATTTGGAAGATCGTTAATGTATGCTAGGAATAGAAGCGGTCCTAGCACGCTTCCTTGTGGTACGCCGAAGTGTGAGGTACGCTCGTTAGATGTATAGGTTTCTTCAATTTTTGTTTTGACATTTATACTATTTATTTGTGTATATTGCCGCCTATTCTCTAAATATGACTTTATTAATTGTAAAGCGTAAACCTCTGATACCATAAGCTTCAAACTTTTGAAATAAAATGGTATGTCTAACATAATCAAATGCTTGGGTCATGTCGCAGAATATGGTGCAAATTGGTATTCTTTTATCAACTTTTGTAATTACTCGTTGCAAAAAATTATAATATATAGCCATAGTTATTTATAATTTTACTTTGTCTAAATCCTTTTTGTTCCTTACAAAAAATGTTTCATTGTTCGAAATAATTGTAGAAGACTTTATACAAATACTTTTCGAACACTTTAGATATGACAGGAATGAGAGAGATTGGTCTGTAATTTTCCATGTGTTCATTATGTCGCATGTTGTGCCATGGTTGTCTCAATATCAGAAAGATAGAAATCTTTCTGATGACATGTGTCAATCGTCCGTTTCTCTCTAGAGTAGTCAAATGTTATAATAAAATATGTGTTTCATCACCACCATATATAACGGGCCTAGTTTCTAGCCATAGCCATAGATGGAGACCTATGTAAATAGGTCGAATTCTGTGCCAGTTGTGAAATCTCTCAAAATATCCTATAAACTAAGATTTATAACTATATCGTTTTCAACAGATTGCTGTACTCATAGCAGTGCAGATGTCAATGGCAAAAGTTCTGCACAAGTATCCTGGTTTCCTACATGAAATGCCCAAAAACTGTTCACATGCGACATTCTGCTTCGAGAAACATCCTAAATATCCACAAGATATAATCGATATGCTGCTGAGTAAAAAGGTATTATATTTTTAAGCTATTGCATAGCTTCTATCGCGGGCCTTGAGCGTGGAGGCCGAATCCAGAAATTCCGTAACGAAAATAACCTAACACCCCCCCACTCCGACTCCATCTATCGATGAATAGCAGAACTTTTAATGACTTTTTGAAATATCACGCTTGTCTCTTTAGTTCACCAACTCGCCTCTAGATGGCATTGGTTAAATTATTATAATTGCATAAGTTGATTTGGCATCTATCGATGAATAGCAGAACTTTATATGATTTTTTGTAATATCACGCTTGTCTCTTTAGTTCAGCAACTCGCCTCTAGATGGCATTGGTTAAATAATTATAATTGCATAAGTTGATAAAAACTGCTATGCAATAGCTTTACCGCGGCAGTCTCCGAGTGCCACACGTATTTTTTTTACTATGACGGCCCTATTAGCTCAGTTCGTAGTGGCTCTGCCTTCGAAAGGTCCAAGGTTCTTCAAGCCATGGCGCGTATTTCCAATATCTGTGACGATTTAACGTTAGAAAGCTTTAAAATGTATGTATTCCGTGTTTTACGGTTGTAAAGTACTTCGTTCGTTTTAAAGCGGATAAGCACATTCAGAACAATACAGCTATAACAAATACAACTATTTTATACCTTAATATATTACAGTACAATATTACACTGGGTAGACCTGACGAAGCGCCAGTTGTAAGGGATGGGCCAGATCAGATCTTCGACTGTCGTAGGATCACAAACGTAAGTAAGATTAAAATTATGTTTCTGTAGTATATAAATCTCAGATTTATACAATGTTTTGGGGTGCGCGTACAGGTTACTAGCCACGCACTCGAACTGTAGTATTGGTCTGGGTCACGTTGGTTACCTTGTAGTGCACTGGTTAAGGGTCGCGATGAGAATGAAAGATTTAGTACTGAGCGGCGTGTCTTATTCAGAAATCTATCCTACTTATATACTAAAAGACAATAATTTACCGAGCTAGGTCGGCCCCTTACCTTCTGGAGCACCCAATAGAAAATGGCGACTCTCTGTAATAAACTGCGTAACTACTGCTACCTAATCTGTGACATTATTTACTAAGCTATGACGGTTCCTTACCGTAAAGAGAGCCCCAATGTCAAGCTACCTAGACCTTATTTCTACAGTGCTAAGGTTCTTATTAGTTTAACTTGCTAACTTAGTGCCTAGCCTAAATCCTATTAATCTACCTAGCATTGATATAATTAACTCTAACTCTAATCGGGACAAATAATACGACACTAATTTATATTTATTACACCTACATTACTAACTACGCTATATACAAATAATTACCTAAAACTACTAACTATGTGGTGCGTCACCACATAACCCCCCTTCAAGCGAAGCGCACGGTCTGCTTGCTGATGCGTCCAGACTTCGTGGTGTACGGCTTCGCTAACTGTTGCTGCTGAGTAGGCGCTGATGTGCTGTCACTCGCCGGCTCGTTCGTTGTAGGTGTTGTCGTCGGAATAACTGCTGCTCTGTTTGTTTTTCCTTCAGTCTGTTCCGGCGTGTCGTCATTGCATAGATGCGCCGGCTTCAGTCTATCGATTGATACGTTTGTTGTGCGTAATGGTAGCTGCAGTTTGAAATACTTGTCGCTGCGCTTAAGTACCTCGTACGGTCCATCATATGGAGGTTTCAATGGACTTCGTACGGTGTCATTACGCACAAATACGTGACTACACGATGATAAGTCCTTGTAGACAAAAGGTTGCTTCTGCGTTGCTATCTTTCTTTTCACAGGTGTTAGTGCGGCCCATGTTTCTGTCAGGCGTCGTACTAATTCAGCGTCTTCAATCTTCGACTTTGTAGGTACAAAGAAATCAGACGGAAGCCTTAGTGTTGCTCCGTAAGTCATCAGAGCTGGACTGTAGTTGCTGTCTTCTCTTAAGGCTGTTCGTAGACCAAGTAGAACGGTGTATAGCTCTTCGCTCCATCTTGTACTTGCGCCTCTCGCCATCAGGGCGGCTTTTAAAGTGCGGTGCCATCTTTCAACTTGACCGTTTGCTTGCGGGTGGAACGCCGTGGTTTTCAAGTGGGTGATACCAAGCTTCTTCATCAGTGTTGTGAACAGTGAGGAAAGAAGTTGAGTTCCTCGATCTGTTGTCACTCGCATCGGAGTACCAAATCGTGATATCCACCCCTCATATACAGCTCTGGCCACGGTCTCTGCAGTGATGTCTTCAACTGGTATCGCCTCTGGCCACTTGGTACATCGGTCTATGATAGTAACCAAGTATCTGTACCCTCTTGATGGTGGTAGCGGGCCCACGATGTCAATATGAATGTGTTCAAACCTCTCAGATTCAGGGAACTCGCCTAGAGGACTGGTGACGTGTCGATGAACTTTTGCTCTCTGACATCCCACGCACGCTTTTGCCCATCTTCCGACGTCTCTGTTCATTGCCGGCCAGAAAAACTTTTTTGTCATCATTTTCCTTGTTGCTCGTACTCCTGGATGGCTTACATCGTGTTGCGCTTTGAATGCTGCATAACGATAAGCTTGAGGAAGGTATGGGCGCAAGTTTTTCGTTGAGATTTCGCAAGTGATTGAGTTTGTAGCGCCTGGTAAATTCACGTCAGCAAAGGTGAGGTTCGGGTTTGCTCTTAACTTTTTCAACTCGTCATCTTCTTTTTGGTGTTTTGATAGTTTGTCATAGTCGATGCTGGCTGGTGACTCTATTTCCTCTATTCTTGACATCGCGTCTGCCGCTTGATTTCGAGATCCGTCGATGTACTTGATACTCGCACAAAACTGGCTAATAAAGTGAAGTTGCCTCTCTCGTCTTGGGGTATCACTACTGTTTGGCGGTTTAGTGAGCGCGTATGACAGCGGCTTGTGGTCGGTGTAGATGGTCACGTGATTCCCTTCTATGAGGCGACGCAGGTGCTTGACAGCCGTGTACATGGCAAGGAGTTCGCGGTCGTACACACTGTATCTTCTTTGTGTCTCGCTCATTGTTTTTGAAAAGAAGGCAAGCGGCTTCCATACACCTCTGACCTTCTGTTGTAGTACAGCGCCAATGCTGCAATCTGAAGCATCCGTCATCAGGCACAGTGAAGCATTTGGTACAGGATGCGTCAGAGTGATGGCTTCGACGATGCTTTGGCGGCATTTTTCGAAAGCCTTGTCTGCTTGCGTCGTCCATACTATCGGCGTCTTGTCGTTCTTTTTGCAGTTGTGCAGATACTTGTTCAATTCATGCTGGTGGTCGGCCTGGTGTGGTAAACAGTCACGATAGAAATTCACCATGCCGAGGAACCTTCTAAGCTCTTGTACCGTCTTTGGTTTTGGGTAGCTGCTAATGGCTTGCGTGCGGTCTTGAGTTGGCTTGATTCCCTCGGATGATACTTCGTATCCGAGGAACTCGATTTTGTTCTTGCCAAATTCGCACTTCTCGATGTTCAATCCAATGCCATGACTATTCAATCGCTCGAGTACTTGTTCTAGGTGTTTTCTATGTATATTTTCTGTCTCTGAGTAGATAAGTACATCATCGACGAAGCAGTAGGCGATCTTATCTAGTCCCCGGAGAACTTCATGCATAAACCTCTGGAATGTCTGCGCGCTGTTACGTAATCCGAATGGCATGCAGTTAAATGAAAACATGCCAAAAGGAGTTGTGATAGCTGTCTTCTGCGCATCTTCTTTTTCCATTGGTATCCAGAAGTAAGCAGTTTTGATGTCCAATTTCGTAAATATCGTTTTCCCATGTAGCTGATATGTGAAGTCTTGTATGCGCGGTATCGGATAGCGGTCGGGAACGGTTACAGCGTTGACTCTGCGATAATCACCACATACACGTAACGAGCCGTCTTTCTTTGTCACCACGTGTAATGGACTGGCCCAGGGACTGTTGGCAGGTCGACAAATACCCATTTCGATCATCTTCTCGAATTCTAATTTAGCTGCTTTGTACTTATCTGGCGGTAACGGTCGTGGTCGTGCAAATAAGGGTGGCCCGGTAGTTTCAATGCGATGTGTGACGCTATGTTTTGTAGGTATCTTCGTCGACAGAGATCGGAGCACATCTGGATATTTTGTCAGAGTATCATGATAAGCATGGTCGTGATTTATCATGAAGACTGCAGGATCGTTGTTCTTGACTTTAAAGACGTTCACGTTGATATCTGTGATTTCATCTATCAGTTTTCGCTGGTGTAGATCAACCAGTAATCTGTATTTTCTTAGAAAGTCTGCTCCGAGTATAGATGTCTTGACATCGGCGACCACAAACGTCCATTTGAAACTACGTCGTAGACCTAGATTTAGTTCCAGCGTGCGCTCTCCATAGGTCCGTATCGGCGTGTTATTTGCTGCGTATAGTTGATGCTGTGAATTAGTGGTCTGACCTCTCTTGGTTTTCTTTGCCGCTAGCACGGATATATCGGCGCCGGTATCAACGAGGAATCGCTCTTTGGAGTTTAAATCAATGACACACAGGCGGTGGCTGGTGGCTGGGACATCGACGCCCGCCATGGTCGATGTCTGATCTAGTTTTTCTGATTCTTCCTTGAACATGGCGATTCGCACCGTCTAGCCCTCTCACCAAATCTAAAATGGTATTTGCATTGCCAGTCCGGATCTCCAGGTTTTCGACTAGGTGTGCGAGAGCGAGAGCGGTATCCACTGTTCGTGCGAGTGGGATAGCGATATCTATCTGTGCTTGTCACGCGTAGCTCTGCGATCTCCAGTGAAAGCTTTTCTATTTGCTTCGACAGCAGCTCGAATTGTGTATCTGCGACGTTGGAGCTGGAGTGAGGCGTTGATGCTGCAGAACTGACCACGGAAATCGACAGTGGCTCGGTGTGTTCTATGATTTTATCTGCCATTGTAGCAAGGACTTCCAGTGACGCCTCAGTATTTACTGATAGCACGGCACGTATTTGGCTGGGCATTTGGGTCATCCAGATAACCTTCAAAGCATCATCTGGAAATTTGGTGCCTCCAAGTTCTCTCATTCTCCTGAGCAGGTGTGTAGGTTTCTGATCGCCCAGCTCTAGCCCGCTGAGCAACTTTTGTAACTGTTTGTGTTCGGACTCTTGGTACACTGACACCAGCCTTTCCTTTAATCTGTCGTATTTATCCGTAGTAGGTGGGTTCAGGATGATATCACTAACTTGCTCAATGTCAGTTCGTTCCAGTACAGGAATGACGAGGTTATACTTTTGTTCGTCTCCCAGCTTCCTTGTAGCAACCACAGCTTCAAATTGTGCAAACCAGAGTCTAGGGTTCTCGCGCCAGAAAGGTGGAATGCGTGCGTGGAGTGATATGGGAGCAAGTTCACCCGCAACGATTCTTGGTTCTGAGTCGGCTTGATCCGTCATCTTGCGTGTCTTGACGATGCTGGGTCACCAATTTTGGGGTGCGCGTACAGGTTACTAGCCACGCACTCGAACTGTAGTATTGGTCTGGGTCACGTTGGTTACCTTGTAGTGCACTGGTTAAGGGTCGCGATGAGAATGAAAGATTTAGTACTGAGCGGCGTGTCTTATTCAGAAATCTATCCTACTTATATACTAAAAGACAATAATTTACCGAGCTAGGTCGGCCCCTTACCTTCTGGAGCACCCAATAGAAAATGGCGACTCTCTGTAATAAACTGCGTAACTACTGCTACCTAATCTGTGACATTATTTACTAAGCTATGACGGTTCCTTACCGTAAAGAGAGCCCCAATGTCAAGCTACCTAGACCTTATTTCTACAGTGCTAAGGTTCTTATTAGTTTAACTTGCTAACTTAGTGCCTAGCCTAAATCCTATTAATCTACCTAGCATTGATATAATTAACTCTAACTCTAATCGGGACAAATAATACGACACTAATTTATATTTATTACACCTACATTACTAACTACGCTATATACAAATAATTACCTAAAACTACTAACTATGTGGTGCGTCACCACAAATGTATAAAGAATGGAAACAAGTCTCTAGTATAAAACGCTTTGTTCACACTAGACGTGTGCGAGTTGAGATGTTCCTCACTCTTCTAGTCTACTCTCTTCTTTCGCTAGTGCCATTGTTCAACTGAGCCTCGGAAGGGCACGTCAAGCCGTCGGTCCCGGCTGTTTTTCTTAGAACAACAGTCGTTATGCTATGTCACAGGCTTTCGGGTGGCCTGAAAATTTCGACATGGGTTGGCCACTAGCCTATCGACCAAGCCACTTTAGGTTCGCGTAGCTTATGGCCTAACTCCTCTCTCTGAGAGGAAGGCTCGTGTTTCAGCAGTGGGAACATAATAGACTGCTTATATTACATACACTTTTTTTTATTTATTACTAGCGGCTGCGCGCGATTTCGTTCGCTTCCGAAGCCTCCCATCTTTTCTTTTGTTTAATGTAAAAAACCTTCTACGTAGTATTAGAAAACATTGAAAAAAGATGAGTGAAATCAGTAAAGCCGTTCTCAAGTTATAGCGTGACCAGGAAAAATAGGGGCTCATTTTTATATAAATATATGACTGATTCGCACAAGTGCAGGCAGAGTAGTGAGTCAGTTTGTCAGTTCTCTCTATCTACTGTGCCGCCTTGCTACATAGCCCTCGCATTCACATGCATGACAGTTTCGAAGTAAAAGACTGAAAATGGTAGAGGAAGCCCTAAAAGTAGATCGGTCATAACTGTGCTATTTCGTTTCCTGCTTTAACAGTAATGCTTTATATAGGCGTTCAAATGGAAGCAATATAATTATGACAATAGAGCTTAAATAGGTATTTAACAGTAAGTAATCATTTGCATATACTATTACATTATAAGTACTGGCGCAGTTTATATAGATACATATGGTCCTAGTTAACTGTATTATTCATCACGCATCAGAATCTAAGCCGCTGGAATGACAAATTTGAAATTTGGGTCTTTTTATTTATTTCTTCCGCAAGCGTATTCCTGGACATTGTACTTATCAATTTTCCAAAGATTAAATCGTGTATTATTAATTATCATACTAATATAATAAAAATTTAAAGTTTGTGTGTGTGTTTGTATGTTTTTTGTTTCTTCACGTTCAATAGGCTGGACCAATTTTGATGAAATTTGATATGGAGGTAGATGAGGCGCTGGATCACACAGATACTTTTATGATGATCATCCATCACCACGCGGGTGTAACCACGGGTGCAATTAGTAGTGATATTCTGTCGCAATTTAATCTTAACTTTAATGTTTAATTTTATTATATTATTTTATCTTTAATTTATCTTACCTTTTATGTTTTACAGTCTGGAAAAATTTACCACATTACTGATAAAAACCGTAATGTACGAATGGTGGTACAATCGCAGAATAAATTCACACAGCAGATAGACGTCGAACAATGCGAGTAAGTACTGATCCAAATATAATATACTAGCTGCTCTCCGCGGTTTCACTCGCGTGGTAATAGATAATGATGATGATGATGAATCTTATATAGCCTATGTTACTCAGGGTGAACGTAGCTTTCCAATGGTGAAAGATTTTTTGAAATCAGTCTAGTACTTTTTGAGCCAATTCGTTACAAACATACATAAAAATCGTTCCTCTTTATAATATTAGTATAGATAGATAAATTATTCCTAAGCCTGTAACTTATCCGCAGAAGTTGGAAGGTAGAAAAATCATCATAACAAATTATTATACTATGCAAATAAAATCCTCGTAAACGACAAAGCGGTTTATTAACCGCTTTGTCGTTTACGAGGCAAGGACTTGGCATCAATATTAACGGCGAATACATCACTCACCTTCGATTTGCCGACGATATCGTAGTCATGGCAGAATCCATGGAAGACCTCAGTACAATGCTCGAAGGCCTCCGTCGAGTTTCCCAACGGGTAGGTCTTAAGATGAACATGGATAAGACGAAAATTATGTCTAATATCCATGTTGTACCTACCCCAATATCAGTTGGGAACTCAGTTCTCGAAGTTGTTGACGAGTACATCTACCTGGGACAGACAGTCAAACTAGGCAGGTCCAACTTCGAGAAAGAGGTCAATCGTCGAATCCAACTCGGCTGGGCAGCGTTCCGGAAACTAGGCGAAGTCTTCTCGTCAAATATACCTCAGTGCCTCAAGACAAGAGTCTTCGTCCAATGTGTGTTACCAGTGATGACTTATGGCACTGAAACGTGGTCTCTTACTATGGGCATCATAGAAAAGCTCAAAGTCGCACAACGAGCTATGGAGAGGGCTATGCTCGGGGTTTCTCTACGTGATCGAATCAGAAATGAGGAGATCCGTAGAAAAACGAAGGTCACCGACATAGCCCAGAAGATTAGCCAGTTGAAGTGGCAGTGGGCAGGGCACATAGCACGCAGAACAGATGGCCGATGGGGCCGAAAGGTTCTGGAGTGGAGACCACGGACCGGCAAGCGCAGCGTAGGTCGTCCACCGACACGGTGGACAGACGACCTGAGGAAGGTCGCAGGACGACGTTGGATGCAGGCCGCTTCCAACCGGTCCTTTTGGAAAATCATGGGGGAGGCCTATGTTCAGCAGTGGACGTCCTACGGCTGAGATGATGTTGATGATGAGACCGTAGACTCGCCAATCGCCGTATTTGGCCATTACATTTGTTGTCTCAGAAATCATACTACTTTTCCAAAGATGAAAGAGAAACATGTGGGTTAAGTACGCATCTACACAGTTTTTAAATTTTATTATTCTTATACTTAATCTAAGATAACACAACTGGGAGCGACTGCCTAACGAGGCCTTCCCACACTCATTATACTTGTAGTTAGTAGTTTTGTTGGTGACAGGACTCTCAGAAGTGCCGCCCGATGTTTTGCATAACGTAGTAGAATGTAAACATATAGCTTATTTAAAAGATAAATAATGTTTACACCCTGCGCTAGAATTGGCTGTGTCGCGGGTGGTATGGTTAATATTTCTGCTCATCATACAAATATAATTTATCCTAGCCATGTATCCAACCTGGGACACGCCCTCACTACCCACTGAGCTGACGGTTTAGGTTTGGTAGGCACCGTAAACGTGAAGCTGCTGGGCTAATGAGTTTTAATAACTGTCTCTCAGGGTAACGAGATTAAGGTGCTGTCGATTCACGACGTCTTTGAAGCAGTTTATCCCATAAGCAACGATTTACTTAAAAGTGCAAAAAATAACAGGACATTTCTAAAGCTGTTAAATTGGATACACATTGACGGACATAAAAACATATTTTAACATACTAGAGGACATAAAAAATCAATCATTCCACTTAATTTCACCTTTAAAACAGTCTTACTCTTTATTCACAATTGTATGTGTCATGAAACACATAGTTATCATAAAATAGCAATTTTTAATACACATACACTGACTGTACTGAGGGTACTGTTTTTTACCGACTTCTTATTGTTTTTTGTGTTGGTTACCTAATATCTTTCGATAGGGTGAACCGATTCTCAAAATTCTTTGTTTGAAAGCTGGTGCTTCCCGTGTCGTCCCATTCAAATTTCATCAAATTCGGTTCAGTAGTTTTTGAGTTAAACTCCAATAACTGAATAGAATGGAAGTCTGTATAATTTTTTTCAATTGTACTTGTTATTGAATAGTGAACATTATTTTATTATGCATTATTGTACGTTTTTACGAGATGCGCTTGCTTGATTTCAAGTAAAAGAACAGACAGCGCCTTAATATTTAGGCGTAAGTGTGACTCTGAAACGGTCACGGGCCCGCGTGAAGCATTTACCAATACCTAATTATCGGTTACCAGTTTCACCCGCGTGGTGATGGATATGATGATGATAATGATGATAGAGACCTATGTCCTTCCTCGGGATATAATCTATCTCCTTATCAAATTTCATCGATATCCGTTCAGTCATTTAGGCGTGAGAGCGTAACAAACAAACAAACTCAATTTCTTGTTTATAATATTGCTTAGAATAATTATGTGCATACATTTGCAGACATCCCAACGGCCTGCTAAAAGATGAAGGATCCTTCTACTACCCTTCAACAATACTTGATATGGTCCAAATGATCTGCGTTCAGGAAACGATTGACTACAAGTTTCTGGTGCTGACTCTAGATGGAAAAGGTTTTGAGTTCATCAGTAGCATAGATGAGATCCCAGTCTGCTGCGCGCGCAGAATAATCTTAGAAGATTAATCTTTGGCATTGACAAACATGTGATATACAGATAGACTGAGATATATAGATATAGATAGATAACATTTATTTAATACATTCTTCTTGATCACATTGTTACATGAAATCTGAACCTTAGCTTCTTTAAGTTTTTATTTAATTTTAAACTGTATGTTACATAAAACTTTTGACGCGCGGGCGCCTTTACTTTTATAACAATAAAATATATTTGAAATGTTGCTTATCTTTTTAATTCATTTTCTGGTGTCTACGGTCTGGGTTTCCAGGTCCTACGAAAATCCCCAATTATAACTTCTACATGCACAAATAGTTGTGATAAACAAGGGGATTTTTTTCCCGCCGGTATGTTGAGAATCTTCGAGCTATCGAGTATCTAGGTCTTAGAATAGGGCTATGGTTTAAAGAAAATAAAAACAGCGTAATAGTATATTATGCACCGAGGGGGTAAAGCAGTGTCTGACGTCACGGGCGGCATATTAGACTTATAACTTACTAACATATTTGCTTACTGGAGTTGTCAAAACTGACACAGAAACGCCATATTTCAAGATTTCAATCAACATTTCATTGTTACTGAGATGATTAGCCTGAGTTTGTTTAACATTTTTTCGTGAATTTATCGGAATTCGATTATCACAGGGCTATTATGTATGTCAATTTCGAACAAGTGTTCTTTGAAATCTTGAAAAATGGCGGCTCTATGTCAGTTTTGACCATTCCAGTAAGAAAAATGTTAGTAAGTTGATGACTGGATCTGACAAAACCGCCGTTTTACCGCCTACGCATTTGCTCTCACGCATGACCTGTCTCAACTAGTACTGCCCACCCGCATACCAGATATTGCTGGCCAAGTACCCTCTCTGCTTGATCTGATGCTGACGAGTCACCCCGCCAATTACATGGTATCCGTGCGAGCGCTTCTTGGCACTTCGAACCACTGTGTTGTGGCCGCAACAGTACCTCATATCGCTACTTCAGATCAAGTAGACGTTAATCGAAGGCTGTGGCATTACTAATCGGCAGATTGGGACGGTATGCGTGAATACTTTGCATCTGTCTCCTGGAGGCGGTGCTGTTTCGGGCACAGAAATGCATCGGAGAGCGCATCTGCCATCGCTGACGAGATCAGGATTGATATGGAGTACTAGATACCATTTACTGATACTGTCAGCGGTGGCAAGACCAAGCCCTGGTTCGGTCGCGTACGTGCCGATGCTGTTGCTCACAAACAAGCAGCATATCGCGCTTGGATTAGGGCCCGCGCCCTCCACGATCCTAATATAACCACCCTAAAAGCAGCCTATAATAAAGCCACCAGACACTGCAAGAGAGCATACGTAAGAGCGGATGGCTTTACTTTCCTATAATGTCCGTCGAATTAGGGGTTGATATTATTTTTAAAGAAAAGATTAATTATTATAAGCACACACGCCAAGTTTCAACCTGCGGAAACGGGTCATTTTTGGGAAAAACAATTTTAAAACTATTATTTTTGCAATAATTACGTCTATACCTACCACGTCCATCTAGTTGGAGGTTGATATTTTTTTACAGATAGGTTACATTATTATAAGCACACACGCCAAGTTTCAACATACAGAGACGCGTAGTTAAGAAGAAAAACATTATTGAAAAACAATTATTTTTTAATATATAAAATTATTTATTCGTAGGGTCGATGCCTTCTAGTAAGCATCCACTATTGAAGAGTTTTTGGAAATATCACCATAAGAGGGTGAATATAATTATTTATTTATGTGGCTTCGTAATCCATAAACCTCCTGCTAGCGGGTTGGCTAGTTTTTCAATGAACCAAACAAAATAACCAAATATGAGGCTTGTTAGAGCATTGTATTCATTAGTGAAGGCGTTTAGCAACGGACCAAACAGGATTGCAACTCACTTGTGTAGGATGTGAAAAAATCATGTCATACTTTATTTACTTTTATTAGAATATAAACAATGCTTGGTATGATCACATATCCTCATAAAAAAGCATGACTATATATACGAACACACATTTATTGTAACTTATTAGCTATTATTTAGCCGTTATTTTCTGCTTTGCATATGTATATGTATATACGCTAATACATATTAATAGAAAATGAAATATTAATATAATTAGAAAATTGCACTCGCAGCCGCCTGGGATCTGGAACAGCCTGTTCTGGACTTGATTTATTTCAGATTCAAAAACATATACATTAGAAGTTGTGTTTATTTCTCCACACGAAACCACCATCTCCGGATCTGTGTTCGACAAAGATTGCCCGCAGGAGCTGCTTGAATAACAGTAAAATAAATTATAATTAAGTATAAGATTTTGAAGACATTAGTATCGGTCTGTTATTGTATTGGAATGGGATAAATCAATGGAAACACGGACATGTGTCATTAAGTTATTATATACGTTTACATGAACAATTCTTATATCATCATCATCATCATCATCATTATCAGCCGGAAGACGTCCACTGCTGAACGTAGGCCTCCCCCATAGAACGCCACTTGGACCGGCTACTCGCTTCCTGCATCCAGCGATTCCCCGCGGTTTTTATGAGGTCGTCGGTCCACCTAGCGGGGGGCCGGCCTACACTACGCCTTCCGGTGCGTGGTCGCCACTCGAGAACCTTTCTTCCCCATCGGTTATCAGTTCTGCGAGCGATGTGGCCTGCCCATTGCCACTTCAACTTGCTAATTTTGAGAGCTATGTTGGTGACCTTAGTTCTCCTACGGATCTCCTCATTTCGGATCTTATCACGCAGGGAAACCCCAAGCATAGCCCTCTCCATTGCTCGTTGAGCGACTTCAAGCTTGATAATGAGGCCCGCAGTAAGGGACCACGTCTCAGTGCCATAAGTCATCACTGGCAACACACACTGGTTGAAAACCTTGGTTTTCAGGCTCTGAGGTATTGGGGACGAAAAGATGGATCGAAGCTTCCCGAACGCTGCCCATCCGAGCTGGATTCTTCGTGCGACCTCCTTGTCGAAGTTGGGCCTACCTAATTGGACAGTCTGTCCCAGGTAGACGTACACGTCTACAACTTCGAGTGTATCGTTTCCAACAATTACCGGTATAGGTGGAACATGGACATTGGACATGATTTTCGTCTTATCCATGTTCATCTTAAGACCAACCTGTTGGGAAACTCTACTGAGGTCGATGAGCATGGTGCCGATATCCTCGAGCGACTCCGCCATTATAACTATATCATCGGCAAAACGAAGGTTAGTGATGTATTCGCCATTAATGTTGATGCCACATCCTTTCCAGTCCAAAAGTTTGAAAACATCCTCCAATGCGTTAGTGAACAGTTTCGGAGAGATGACGTCTCCCTGTCTCACACCTCTCTGCAATGGAATTTGTTCCGTACTCTGGTCCTGTAATCGGACTGACATAGTGGCCTTGCTGTATAAACACTTCAACGCTTCGATATACCTATAGTCAATTTGGCATCGCTGCAAGGACTGCAGTATGGCCCACTTCTCGATAGAATCAAAGGCTTTCTCGTAATCCACAAACGCTAGACACAGTGGCTGATTATACTCTTCGGTCTTCTGTATAATCTGCCGTAGTGTATGAATATGGTCTACGGTGCTAAAGCCTCTTCGGAAACCGGCTTGTTCAGGAGGCTGGAACTCATCAAACCTGCGTGCGAGACGGTTCGTGATGACTCTCGAAAACAGCTTGTACACGTGGCTCAAGAGCGATATGGGCCTATAATTCTTCAATAAGGTTTTATCACCTTTTTTGAAGAACAGCACCACCACGCTCTTGTGCCACGTTTCCGGTGTTTTGCCTTCGAAGATGACAGAATTGAATAACTTCTGGAGGACTAAAAGTATCGGTCTACCACCCGCTCTCAGAAGTTCAGTCGTAATTCCGTCCTCTCCTGGCGCCTTGTTGTTCTTAAGCTGTTTGAGAGCCATTCTAATCTCGTACAGGCTGATGTCCGGGATGTCTTCGATATAGTGTCGGACTAACTTTGCTCTGGTGTCCTGAGCTGCTTCAGTAACGGGTTCGCGCGTCGAGGTATATAACTGTCGATAGAAGCTCTCAATCTCTCTCAGAATCTCAGGCTTGGATAAAACGATACTGCCATTTTCGGTCTTCAGTTTTGTCATTTGGCTTTGCCCAATAGACGAATCCTTTGCAAACACTTTAGAGCCCTGGTTCCGCTCAATTGCTGCCGTAATACGCGCAGTATTATAAGCACGCAAGTCGTGTCGCATGGACTTCCAAATTCGTCTATTGAGTTTACCGTAATCCGACATATCAACTGCGGACTGCAGTCTCATTTCGCTCCGTTCTGCCATTAGTTTCAGAGTTTCTTTTGAGAGTTTTTAAGCTTTCCTGCGGCGTTTGGTCTCACAGAATTCGGACCCAACCGCTTGGACAGTTTCCACCAACCCGTTGTTCAACTCATCCACTGTGTCGCATTCAGCTAAGCACTGAAAACGGTTTTGAAGTTCAAGTTGAAACTTTTCGGGGTTTCGGATTTGGGCACGATTAGGACGGAGCGTAGACTTCACCAGACGTGACCTCTCAAGCTTGACATTGATATTCAATGCGCCTCTTACGATGCGGTGATCGCTGCCGGTTTTTACCTTGCTGATTACAGAGACGTCATTGAATATGCGTCGTCATGATGAAGTCTATCTCGTTCGTAGTGGAACCGTCGGGACTCATCCACGTCCACTTCCTGGATGGCCGCTTCATGTAGAAGGAGTTCATCATAAAGAGTCCCTCCTTCTCCATGAAGTCAGCCAGCCTCTGTCCCCTCGAGTTCCGCTGCCCGTATCCAAATGGCCCTACTCTCAACTCATCACGTTTCCTTGTGCCTAGCTTTGCGTGGAAGTCTCCCATTACAACAGTGAAGTAGGTTTTAGAAGTATGCATGGCCCTGGATATATCCTCGTACATACTTTCTACTTCATTGTCCGAGTGTGCCGAGGTCGGTGCGTATACCTGTATAACCTTCAGCGAATACCGTTTGGTTATTCTGAGTATAAGGAACGCTACCCTAGCCGACACACTATCGACTTTCACTACGTTGTTAACGAGAGACTTGCGGACGAGGAACCCGACACCACCCTGGGATTGTTGGTCTCCCTCCCTGTGGAAGAACAAATTGCCGGAATTTAGAATTATCGTGTCCTGTCCCTGTCTTCGGACTTCAGATAATCCCTATATATATATATATATATTTATATATATAATTCTTATATATATATATATATATATATATATATATATATATATATATATATATATAAACATTATATAATCTGAATCTCGA
The DNA here is from genome assembly GCA_917880725.1 of Selenia dentaria. Taxonomy (NCBI): domain Eukaryota; kingdom Metazoa; phylum Arthropoda; class Insecta; order Lepidoptera; family Geometridae; genus Selenia; species Selenia dentaria. Next base: position 29,101,802 of record OU862888.1, on the reverse strand, counting down.
AAACGGTTCCAAAGATTTTCATGAAATGTAGTATTCTGGGGGTGTCGGGGGCGATCAATGTAACTAGCTAGGTGACAGTTTAATAAAACGTCGTTTTATCCGTGTTTTACCTATAGTAAAATACCTAACCAAACACTCATTGGTTTATTGTTGCTTAACAACGCCATCTATTGTCAAGTAGCTTTAATGTTACTGTGTCACACACATCACCATTAAATCTCCTTGACAATAGTTTGCGTTGTAAAGCAAACCTAAGCTAATTGTGAGGTTTGGTATGAAGTATGTATTTAACGAAAAATGTTATTTTTATTTCATCAGTAAGTAATTCGTATCTAAATTCTAAATCGATCATCGGTCCTCCAGATATTGACATTTAATTTGTTATGGTATTTAAAACATAATTAATCATAGTTAGATGGTTTGAATCAAGCGATAGAGCTCTGGATCTTCGTCCACAGGATACGTGAAAACGGAAGAAATGTTTGTAATACTTCCTAAACTGCTCCAAAATATTAAAAATGTTTTCTTTACAAGATAATAGGTTTTGCCTGTGGAATAATATACTCACATACAAAAATATATACTCACAAACTATCGCATTAGTATCTCACTGTAATGATAGTCTAAGTTTTGGATAATAAATAAATAAATAAATAAAATAATAACACTTATCTTGAAATGTATGAAACAAGGCTATGGACACATTTTCCTGGATCTAAGTAGTGATTTATACTTGCAAGCATCTTGTTACTCGAATTGTTTACTCATAATGCTCCGTCTGGAACACAAACTACGTTGAGATGTTTGTCTGTATCACAAATGGTATCTCAATCTAAAAATATATAGCTTTTTATTTGTGATCTTTAATTGTATCAGTAATTAAAGAAATACGTACATGTGCATAAATTACCGATGTAGTAACATCGGTAATTTATATTTAAAAAAATTGCGTTGCAGTTGCGTTCTTTATCTCCGGTAAAATTTTGATTTGATTCGTCTTAATTCTTAGGATTTGAGCGATTAAGCATCAGTGCCTGCTAAAACATATTACATTATATTCAGTTAGATAGGAATGCAACTACCACGTACCATACACTAACAAAACAGTCAATCAACTTCCAACAATTTCAAACATCTAATTCTACACTATAAATTCGATAAACACTGTTCAAATATTCTTACTCCTTAAACAACAAAAAATTTGCCATGCACTTTTCTGCAGAGGAACATGTAAGCATAAAAATACATTTTCTAATTTACTACAAATAGACAGTCACAATTTAACATAATATGAATTATAGGAAAACTTTGTAAAATAAAATAACATGAAAATACGACAATATAATAACAGCAATAGACTAAAACGTGGGAATCAGCTCTCTCGTCCATCCCGTTGACACCAGTAACTCGGCAATGAATAGCACGACTGAGCGATCCCTCCAAGTTCAACGCTCACCTCCGGTATGCTTTGGACGGTGACCAACCCACTTTGAGTTAAAGTATCTGCAGGCTCAACCTAAAGTACACTTCGACAGCGCTGGTACCTCCGATTTATCTGGCTCAATATTGACAACGTAGGCTGCTGTCGAATCCTGCGTAGCTCATTTAACCTTGGGCTATTTGCGTTTATATTTAACTAACCTAACTAGTACTGCATTACGCGTGACGTGTCCTCTTGCACAATGTCTTTAACAAATATGTTCTGCGACGCGTATGTTCCTTACTGACTTCTATTACGAGGGCGGTTCAATAAGTCCGTGACTTTTTGAATTTCTGACCTCTTTACTGAAAAAGCAACACTACTCCTGTCAATAGGCATCTGTCAGTTGACTCCTGTCAAAATTTGAACTTGCTGCGTCAGTTAGTTTGTGTTTGACAGCTATCTTTATCAGACTACCCAGTAATTTGAGGAAGAAATGGAAATGAGTGAATTTCGGGTGCTTATTAAACATTATTTTTTGCGAAAAAAACCATTACCGAGACCAAGGCTAAGCTTGATAAATACTATGGGGACACTGCACCATCGATTTCAATGGTAAAAAAGTGGTTTACTGAATTTCGTTGTGGCCGTACAAGCACTGAAGATGCCGAACGTCCTGGACGCCCAGTTGAGGTCTCTTCACCCGAAACAATCGAAAAAATTCACGATATGGTGTTGGCCGACCGAAGATTGAAAGTGCAAGAGATTGTGGAAGCCGTAGGGATCTCGCATGGCTCAGTGGTTTCAATTTTGAATGATCACTTGGGCATGAGAAAGCATTCCGCAAAATGGGTGCCGCGTTTGCTCACAGTCGCCCACAAACGCAATCGTGTAACAACTTCACAGGAAGGTTTGGCGTTGTTTAATCGCAATATGGAGGAGTTTTTGCGCCGTTTTGTAACCGTGGACGAAACATGGATCCATCACAACACACCAGAGACCAAACAACAGTCAAAACAGTGGGTTTCTAAGGGTGAATCGGCGCCAAAGAACCCCAAGGTGGGTTTGTCGGCCAATAAAGTTATGGCGACTGTTTTTTGGGATGCACGCGGGATAATCCACATTGACTACCTTCAAAAGGGAAGAACAATCAATGGGGAATATTATGCCAACTTATTGGACCGATTCAATGACGATTTGAAAAAAAAACCGACCTCATTTGGCCAAGAAAAAAGTTCTTTTCCACCAAGACAATGCAAGGGTGCACACATGTGCAGTTGCCATGGCAAAAATCCATGAATTGGGCTATGAATTGCTCCCTCATCCACCCTATTCTCCAGATTTGGCTCCGAGTGACTACTTCTTGTTCCCAAACCTGAAGAAATGGCTTGGTAGAAAAAGATTTGACTCCAATGATGAAGTCATCTCGCAAACAAAGGCATATTTTGAGGACCTCGACAAATCATATTTTTTGGAAGGGATAAAAAAATTAGAGAAGCGTTGGACAAAGTGTATAGAGCTCAAAGGAGACTACGTTGAAATATAAAATGATTTATTTATCAAAAAATCTGTGTTTTATTCCAAAAGTCACGGACTTATTGACCCGCCCTCGTATACTAATTATTCTTATTCCAATTATATTTCTTTGAATGAGTTACAGGTAGGTACGTGTGGATGCTTTATGAGTGCCGTCACTTCAGCTCTGTGAGTTGCCCCAAACAAAATCTTGAAATCACAGAAGGTTCACTAACACGGTTTTCAGTGTTTCAGACAGTGCGCCTAAATGAAACAATTTGTAATTTTTACATTTATTTTAATGTAATTTACTGTAATATATCGTACTCTTTGTAGTACGACCGTGGGCCGTGCGCCTAAATGAAACAACTTGTGATTTTTACATTTATTTTATTGTAATAACCCGTACTCCAAATGAAACAGGTACAACTTATATTATCATTCACTTCTTAAACAAAGACTGTGTCTGACAAACGCAGCAGATTGGTATTAGAAACTTTTTGTATTGAATTGTATTATTTTCGTAGATGTAAATTGATGCGGCTGCTATTTTTTGTTCGCAGGAAGTTTTCATACGGCCGTAACCTTTATCCTTCACCATGTCGAAGCAAGGTGCTGCCATTTTTCTGTAGAACACAATAGGCAATAGGTATAGGTTTTAAAACAAATGCTGAGTTTTCGGAAATATTTAGTGGCTATATTATCTAGGTAATAATATAGGTAACTAGCTGCTCTCCGCGGTTTCACCCACGCGGTGATGAATGATGATGATGATGATGACGATTATTTTATAGCCTATGTTACTCAGGGTAATGTAGCTTTCCAATGATTAAAGAATTTTCGAAATCGGTCCAGTACTTTTTGAGCCAATTCGTTACAAACATAGGTACTTACATAGGTACTAATCTTAACTCTTTATAATATTAGTATAGACACAGTATAAAGATGCAACAGTATGGAAACTAAGCCTAGTTGATCAAATAATTATCTATGCCCCATTGAAGTCATATGGTCGTCACTTTTAATGTTTTAAGGAATGGTTTTTTTAAATAAAATATTCGTTGTTCTGCTGTAGACAATAAATCTAGTTAATTCTAGTTTACAAATAAAATGTATGTAGGTGTATCATGGCGTCGGTTAATCTTGATAATTTAAAATACGGAAAACAGTTTAGTATTGATACACAACCACTTGTAGATCTTGGGATTTTTATAGGTTTACTACACTAACTTGTCATTATGGCATAACCTTTTACAAGTTTTGGCGGGAGCGTACGTGAGCCGCGGTTGGGCGGTGGGCGGTAGGCGCTGTAGGTGGCGCGGGTGCAGTGCTCATGAGCTCTGTTTTCAGGTGTTTGTCACACATTTTTGGCCTGAGCCGTACTGCGTTTCAACCCCAAAAATGCGTTTGATACCTTGTAATTAAAAAAAACATTACATAAAAATACTTTTATTCTTCATAAATTACAAATTATTGACTCCAAAAAAAGTTGATAATTTAGCCCAGCCGCCATCAAAAATCAGTTGCAACGCCCTCAAAAACTATAAAAAACGACACCCAAGATGAAAAAGTGGATAATTTTTGGGCAGACGCCATCTTGCATTTCTATTTTGACAGGACTATCGGCTTCAACGCTCTCGAAAACCAGGGAAACGAGACCCATGACGATAAAGTTTATAATTTCGCGCAGACGCCTAATTGGATTTCTATTTTGACAGCACTATCGACTTCGACACCCTCGAAAACCATGAAAACGAGACCCGTGACGATAAAGTTGATAATTTCGCGCAGACGCCTAATTGGATTTCTATTTTGACAGCACTATCGACTTCGACACCCTGGAAAACCATAAAAAGGACACCCATGACGAAAACATTGATAATTTCGCGCAGACGCCATCTTAGATTTCGATTCTGTCAGCACTATAGGCTTCGACACGCTCGAAAACCATAAAAACGATACCCAGTACGATATAGTTCATAATAATATTATTTATCTATTGAAGCCGCCATCTAAGATTTGTATTTTGTGTTGTTTTAAGAATTTATTATGATTTATAATCGATCATACAAGAACACTATTACAATTTTAAAACACATAGCAGTCAGTCAAGTGTGACATTTCATATTTTACATTATATAAAAAAGGTTATGATGTAAAAATAGTTTGTAACACTCACTACTGACGGCACCGCGACAGCCGCTTAGGGGTCTCGTCGATGCGCACGTTTATCGAACGATTGAAGGTAGTTTCCGTACTCTTCTCTATATATCTACTGTGGTATAGATAATAACTTACAATAATTTACGAGACCGTTGTCAGTACGTTGACTGCAGTGGGCATCTCTCGGAGCCCTATTTCACGAGATCAGGAGTTAGTCAGGGTAGTAATTTAGGGCCTTTTCTCTTCATTTTAAAAACCAACGACCTGCCGAGGGTGGTAGATAAATCAATACCTTTACTATTCGCAGACGACTTGAAATTAGTTCATAAAATAAAGCAAGAATCTGATCATGACATACTGCAGCAGGATATTAATAAAGTAGTAGAGTGGAGTCGAAGCAATAAGATGTACTTCAATGTGGCCAAATGTTCAGTATTATCATTTACTCGTGCACATGACCCAAGTCATTATCAATATTGCATGGATGGAATCCAACTGCAACGTGTCACAGAGGTTAGGGATTTAGGCGTGCACTTTACAGCTGATTTAAATTTCCGTAAGCATACCACCGACGTTTGTAAAAAAGCATACCGCAATTTAGGGTTGGTCTTACGGCTAGGAAATCAGTTCTCGAACATCAGGGCTCTGAGATCGTTGTACGAAGCGCTGGTAAAAAGTCACTTGGAATGTAATGCTGTCGTTTGGTCACCACATGAAACTAAGTACAAGCTAATGCTAGAACGTATCCAGAACAAGTTCATGAGATTCCTGTACCTAAAGCAGTATGGTGTGTATCCAGGGTATCCACTCCTGTATCCTACACTATTTGTGCTGGGTATGGTAGGTTATAATAAACTGGAAGTAAGAAGGGAAGTAGCTATCGCCACTTATGTATTTAAAATTTTGCGTGGTAAAATACATAACCCGGGCGTTTTAAACACGTTGGGGTTGTGTGTACCAGATGGGTACGTGGGACGGCGGAGGCGGCCGCCGCTGCTGTGGGAGCCGCCCGCTCGCACCAACCTGCTGCTGCACGCGCCGCTGACGCGAGCGCTGCGTGCACTCAATATGGTGTCACAACGGATCGACTGTTTCGATTGTACTTTGAGTGAATTCACACGGGCCGCATTTTGCATTGTAGCGTCATGTTTGGAATAATTAATTTATAAACTCATAACTATAACTACACTATTGTATTAGGTTAAGCCTGTGATGATAGCTGTATGTGTGTTTTTAAATAAATAAATAAATAAAAAAACTACAGAGCAATAAGTATGTCATGTGTACTAGGAATTTAACATTTGAATTGGTATTTATTAAATAACTTGCCTTATCATAAAGTTATACGAAATATATAGTATTTTACTGTTATTTAGCAAATCTTCTCTTTTTGTTGATTACAGAATAATATTATGTATGATACAGACGATTTTTGACGTGATAACCTCTTATAGATCGATGAACGCCAGCTGCACGCACAAATAAGTATGACTCATTGTCACGTTCCGCTTGAGCCGAGCGTGAAAGCGAGAGCGCGGAACAAGCGATAGAGAGGCACGATCAGCCTAAGCGTTCGGCTTCCCTTATGACGTTATCACGTTGAATAATCGTCCGTAAACCGACTCCACAGACAACCATTTGTTTTATCCATGTGAGGTTTTAAAAACCACCGATTCATTTATGCTGATTGCTGACTGTTTCATAATACAGTAATTGTAAACTATCTATCTGTACCGCTGCCTCTTTAGGCAATATTATCAGACAAACAGTTTTAGAAAATAAATGCAAATCGTTAAAAATGCCTTAAAAATATGAGGGTTGCCCTCGATTTCCCTGGAACCCCATCATTAGATCCTGACTTTGACGGACCAAATCGTAAGTATACCCTACTGAACAAAATAATAAATTTTGAAATCGGTTAACAGTTAGCGAAGAAATCGGTGAACATACATTAAAACAAGTGATATTTGAAAATTGTATACCTACTTCCGTTCCATTACTTTGGTAAAAATCAGTTATTGGAGTGTAACTCAAAAACTACTGGACCGAATTTGATGAAATTTAAATGGGACCACACGGGAAGCAACAGCTTTCAAACAGAAGAATTTTGAGAATCAGTCTACCCAATCAAAAGTTAGGAGGTAACAAACATAAAAAAGTACTGTCAAATTGAGTAACTTCTCCTTTTTTGGAAGTCGGTAGAAAATATTGTTTTTATATGTTTGTTACCTCATAACTTTGGACTGGGTGAACCACTGATTCTCAAAATTCTTTTCTTGTTTGAAAGCTGGTGCTTCCCGTATGGTCCCATTTAAATTTCATCAAATTCGGTCCAGTAGTTTTTGAGACACACTTCAATAACTAAATAGAATGGAAGTCGGTATTAAATTTTTCAAATTGTACTTGTTGAATGTTTTCAGGAGATTATTATAATGATTGCAAACTTAATATATAAATGCTGCTAGGTAGAGTAATTGCCAACAAAATATAATGTCATGTTTGTTTCTTGTTCTCCCCACTATAGCAATATCAAGAACAGTTTGTGGACGCAACACGATTGGGACGCGATGCATTCATCAATACGCCCAGATACATACCCACAAACAGTCATATATACCCCCTACATGACTGTTTGTCACCTAAGCTGGACTAATTACACAACAAATATCACCTTTCTAGTGGAGAAACACTCTCCATCTAAATGGGCCTTAATTTGTGTTGCGATCGAAGGTGACTTAATATCTGTTGCCTCACACAACAAAATGTTCATGTCAAAATGGCGTAACTCGCCTTTTGTATTATTTTCAGGAAGAAGTTTCGTGTCACAAGAACTGTTGCTGTTTAAACTATTACTAAGTATTAACCGGCAAACCACTCACGTTAGGGATCTAATACGTTACACTTGGCAATTCTTACCACGAACCAAAAAGTTTTGCAGTTCCTACCTCTGTCGTGTAAGTAAATTGTGGAATGCTTTGCCGCCGTACGCGTTTCCTTGCAGCTATAACCTTTCGACGGGTCTTTCAAGCGGGGCGTGAAAAAGCATCTGTCAGGTTATCATAGGGGTGGCGATTAGTGCAGCCGTAAGCTGCACTAATGGTCATTGCTTCTTGATTCCATCTTCGCTTTCCATCAGGCGAGAGGGAGTCACTTTGATGAACAATTATATAAAAAAAAATACGTCGACCCGAGTTAACATTAATATGTGTCAAACTCACGAATTTTTCAATACAATAAAGCTGTTGCTGATGCCTAATATCACCTTTCTGGTGATATTTTCCTGTTTGGTGACAATAATGATAACAATACTCACTTGCATCGAGTAACTTGGATAACTTGCTCGAAGAGATTTGACTGAACCACAAAGTGCGCGGAATATTTTGTCTTCATCACGTATGGCTTATATGGCTAAAACAGACAACACACTTTGATAAATATTGTCGATATAACGTACAGCGTACAATTTATACCCTTTTAAACCTTTTATACCCCGCACTAGGATTCCGTGATAATTATGATGATATACATAGCTGTTAATTTCCCATTCACAAGTAAAAACCGTAAGGGATCGAAGAGATAGTAAAAACAACGGATAATATTACTCGTTTCTTGCGTTCGTATGTAGCGTATGAATTTAAAACGAACGGACTAACTATGACTTTTTTCAAATGTTTGCAAAATGTCAAAATAAAAACATGGAAAGATAGCCAGCCGTGCGATTCTCTAAAGAATCGTTGATGCGCTCGTCAACGAGCTCACCGATGTCGAATACTTTATGAGATATCGCTCTTGTACACAAGGTTGTTTTTCCAACGTTTCTCGTCATCTCGTCATTTGTTTCGCGGATGTTGTAAAGATGCAAGAAAATCGCACGGCTGAAAGTGTCGGCATAAAAGCATACGGTAGTACGAGCATGGATTGTCGCAGCATATTGTTCGATAAAATTTGAGTCACGTCGATACAGTGATTTTATCTATCGTACCTTGTCTCTAGCATATGAACCTTCTCCTGACAATAATTACCACAACAAATGAAGAATGAGCGAAATTAATACATCCGTTCTCAAGTTATAGCGTGACCAGGAGAAATAGGGGTTAACTTTTATATATATAGATTACTATCAAATCAAACGAAAGTCACCGACATAGCCCAGAAGATTATCTAGTTAAAGTGGCATTAACTCACATCCCATCACTTAAATGTGAAAATGGGAAATGGGCTATAACTAACGAACAAAAAGCTCAAAAGTTTGCAGAACACTTAGAAGCTATCTTTAACCCTAACAAATGTGAAACAAATGAAAATGTGATCTTTAATGCCGTTCATTCTTATTGTGAGCAAGAAGATAATATAAAGCCTGTTACTCCGAAAGAAGTTGTACGAGAAATTAAGCACAGCATAAGCTCTCGAAAAGCCCCAGGGTACGATCTAATATCAGGTGAAATTCTTCATAATCTTCCACGAAAAGGCGTTGTTAAGCTAACGACACTTATAAACGCATCACTTAGACTAAAATATGTCCCAGACCTATGGAAAGTTGCGGAAGTTATAATGATAGCAAAACCTGGAAAATCACCTCATGAAACAACTTCATACAGACTAATGTCCTTTCCCCGTAATGTCAAAACTTTTTGAAAAGCTTTTGCTGAAAAGACTTAAACCTATTATAAACAACCAAAACCTCATCCCAGAGCACCAGTTCGGTTTTAGAGAAAAGCACTCAACTATAGATCAAGTACACCGAATCATAAACATCATAGAAAAAACTTTTGAAGATAAAAAAGTTTGTACAACTGTCTTTCTCGATGTGTCACAAGCTTTTGACAAGGTGTGGCATGAGGGTCTTATATACAAACTAAGAAAAAAAATACCTCCGCAGTTTTCAGATATTCTGGAATCTTACGTTACAAATAGAGTATTCCGAATAAAACAAGAAGATGCTCACTCAGAAATAAAGGAAATAAAAGTTGGAGTCCCACAAGGAAGTGTCTTAGGTCCGGTCCTGTACCTGTTGTACACTTGTGACATTCCACAGTTACATACTAACACCATCGCTACATTTGCTGACGACACTGCTATAATAGCGGTAGGAAATACCCACAAAGAAGCAGCAGCAAAAGTACAAACGGCTGTCAATGATATTTTCGAATGGACCAAGAAGTGGAGAATCAAACTCAACGAATCAAAATCGATTCATATAGACTTTAGTTATAAGAAACATAAAATGCCCAATATAAATAAACGTGTCCCAAAATTCAACGATAAGCCAACACTGGAGGATAGACCTGCCCCGGACTAATCGGAGAAAAAAAGAAAAAAAATATATCCCAATTATATTTTCAGTTATAATAAAAAAATAAAATTCTTCAGAAATTGAGACCGTTTATGATATTTTTCACTACCATGACCACATTTTTTTAAATATTTGTTTCTTTTTTTTTATAGGCAACCTGAATAGCACTGCTATCTACCACAATTCTTAAAAAATCCAGAATAACTCTTGTTTTATCATGAAAATTAATGAAACTTATTTTATTCCCAAATTTTTTTTAAGACACTTACTTTTAACCAACTTTAACTTATCGTGGTGTAAAAAAAAAAGTATGAACACTAGTATGGCAAGTTTTTTTTAAATTTGACGCAACTAACCAACATTCCAAAATGGTATAATACTCTAGGAAAACAAGTTATAAAAAATATGGGCCTATTATTTCTAAACACCAAATGACGGTCGGGTGTAATAAAAGTATTAGTTGAAAAATGTTTAATATTTCAAAACCAATGGTACAAACAGTTTCACGTGTAATTTATTAAGTTATTAACATTATAGCAAATGTTTGAACTGTTTGCCACCAGCATTAATACATGCACGACATCGCCTTAAAAATTATCGTTTTATTTGTCTTGCATATCTTCTGCTATTAATGTAATCGGCAGCCTGAGTGATATTTCGACGAAGCTCGTCCAATGTCGCAATGGGTTTTGAGTAGACCCTTTCTTTAAGACAACCCCAATAGAAGAAGTCCAGGGGGTTCAAATCGACTGAACGGGGTGGCCATAAGATAGGACCAAGTCGCCCGATCCAACGGCCTGGATACTCTTGATTTAAATATTCTCGCACAGGACGGGCATAATGTGCTGGGCAACCATCATTTTGGAACCACATGTTTTGGAGATCACTTAAGGGCACGTCGTCTAACAATTCTCGCAAGTCATTTTGTAAAAAGTTTAAATAACTATTGCCATCTAAGTTTCCTTGTAACTCAAAGGGCCCAATTACTTTTTCATTTAATATGCCGGTCCATATACTTCATATATAATTGAGATATATATATTTTTCTTTTTTTTCCCCATTTAGTCCGGGGCAGGTCTGTCCTCCGGTGTTGGCTTATCGTTGAATTTTGGGACACATTGTATATCAACTATAAAAAGATTCCTTTCGAGAACACGGTTTAAGTATCTCGGTATGATGCTTGATGCAAAGCTGCGCTGGAAAGCGCACGTCAAGAAAAAAAAGAGGAACTAAATCTAAACTATAAAAATATGTATTGGCTGCTTGGAAGATATTCTGCGTTGTCTATATACAACAAATCGTTACTGTATAAACAAGTTTTAATGCCTGTATGGACATATGGTATTCAGCCTTGGGGCTGTACCAAACCAAGCAACATCTTAATAATACAACGCTTTCAGAATAAGGTACTAAGGGGAATAGTGAACGCACCTTGGTACATAAGAAACGACGATCTCCATCGGGACCTTAAAGTATAGTTCGTCGACAAAGTGATACAAAACTATGCAGAAGCTCACCAACATCGGTTTCATCATCATGTGAATGTTGAGGCAGTTTTGCTGCTCGACCACACGGATATAGTAAGAAGACTAAAGAGAACAAAACCGTTCGAGTTAGTGTAGTGGTCAGTGCTAGCGCATTAGTAAAATGTAGTTATTTTAAGTACTGCTTCAAAGAACACATGAACATAGTGTCTTCACCTTAAATAGAGACAATAAGAAAAGTGTTACTGGACACATTCTTACGTATAGTGAATATAGCAGTTTAGGATATAATACAATTACTTATTAGCCTTTTTAGGCTAGATTGTAATATCAATAGGGTGCATAATATTTGTATCTTCGTATAGGTCGTCCACCAACACGGTAGACAGACGACCTTATAAAAAACGACGTTGGTTCCAGACCGACCCCAATTGGTCTTTTTGAAAAATTATGGAATAGGCAGCAGTCGACGTCCTACGGCTGAGATGATGCTGATGATTATCAAATCCTATCTCACTCAGCACATCCGTCGTCTTGTGTGAATTTTATTTCTATAACGGATGTGTTGCTTGCAAATATGCGGAGTTTTTGCTGACAAGTAAATTCATCGTGTTGTCCCTCCTATGAATGGAAGGATCGAACTCCTTGCCTGAGTCTCTCGAGACGTTCAATTTAGGAACATCAAGTCAACATTGTATGGGTTTCAGAAGCATCTAAAAGCAAATGTGCTACACCGTCAACGTCATCGTCGTTTAGCATCTGGTTTTCTTCTTGATTAAAGCTAAGCAAAAGAATATATTATTTAAAACTCAGTTTATGGTTTTCAATATGGCCGATTCAGTCCCAGAAATATTTTGTGTAATCAGCATGTGTCAATAGGTATATCAATAGTAATTTATTCGTAAAGCTTTAGAGGTTCCGCTGAATGACCCAACGTTTTAGTATAAGTATGTCCAAAAGATGATATATGCTTGGGGAAATGTTGGAATCGTCAGGCAGCATTGTATAGACAGCTGGTTTTATTTTATAAGGCACTCCACAGACAGAACCACTTTACTTGAATAAACTATCGACTTAGTTGAAGAAACTATCAATCTTTTAACAGTTCTTTAAAGGTTGCAAGCCCAGTTTACGGTTTAGTATTAGTTAATATAAGTTAGGATAAGTTTTAAATAGACTTATCAATTCCAAAAATTTACTAGACTTGGCAAGCGGATATAAACAAATATAGCGGCAATAGACTTACGGGGGAAGCCCGCCTACTTCACAAATGAGTTCATGGAGCGCAGGCTGAGGGATTGAAGTTTTAAAATTTAATATGCAATAGCACAGCATACTCGTACCAGGAATGGGAAGCCATAAATAGGTAAACAATTAATAAATTACTAAGTACCTACCTCAGTCTCCGCGATGCAGTTTTGCTCGTCGCCTGTAGTTCTGGCTTCGTTCAGTATTACACGGTCGGTCTTATGCATGAGATCCTGTCACAAAAACAATGTACAATACAATACAAAATACTTTATTGTAGGTACAACAGTTACAGCATTAAAACATACATAGAGTAATAAACTACAAACTAAAGTACAAAGGGCGGACTTATCGCTAAAAGCGATCTCTTCCAGTCAACCTTTGGATAGAGATAAGTAAAGGAGCGAGACGGGTCAGTGGTGTAAATAATGTAATGCTTACAGAGTAATAGTAAATAAATACTTAATATAATAAATTAATATACCTAATAAGAAATTATACAATCCACATACATAATACATATACATACAAAAATACTATACATGTATAGTATATACAATAATACATGTATAGTACAGTCAACGACATTATCTAGATAAAAACTAATGACTTGGTTTTTTTAAATATTGAGCGATGGATCTTGTCTGACGGCATTCGGAAGCTCATTCCAGAGTTGAACGGCACGTACTGTGAAGGATCCACCAAAGAAACCAGTCTTATGAATAGGCATTCTTAGTTTCAGATTTGTAGCTGATCTGAGGATAAGTGAGTGAGAAGATTCTAAGAACAGAAATTGTTCTTTCAAATAATGGGGAGTGAGAGGATTAAACAAAATGTAGTACAGTAAGAAAAGTATGTGAGAATTCCGGCGAAGCAAATTGGCAGCCACTTGAGTTTTGTACGAAATTGAGAAACGTGATCATATTTTCGAAGACCGAAAATAAATCGTATGCAGTAGTTTTGGAGACGCTCAAGTTTATTTAGCTGTTCCTCCGTAAGATCAAGATAACAGGCATCGGCATAGTCTAAAATTGGTAAGAGTGTGCAAGAGTAATTTTAGTGGCAGTTGGTTGAAACTTGCGAAATCTTTGAAGTGATGCACCTGATGCAAATATCTTACGGCTTACTGATGCTAACTGAGGTTTCCATGAAAGGCAGTTGTCCATTACGACTCCAAAGTTTTTGACTTCAGAACTGTACGGAACAACTACCCCATCAAATAGTATTTGGGGGATTGTCAAAGGATCTACTTTAGCAATCATTCTCGAGCTTCCAATTATGATAGCTTGTGTCTTTATGGGGTTGATTGTAAGGCCAAAACAATTGCTCCATTCAGGTATACGACCAAGATTGCTGTTGGTGTCGTCGATGGCTTCAGCCAGCCTATTAAGCGGTGCTTGAGAGTATATTTGAAGATCGTCTACTAAGTGGTGATAGGAAGAAGTGAGAGAATGAGAAATGGAATTGGTAAATATAGCAAAAATAAGTGGAGAAAGCACCCCGCCTTGAGGAACACCAGCAGTCGTATATCACCATGACGAAAAAGAATCATCAATACGAACCCGCTGCCGGCGTCCATACAGATAGCTGTGAAACCAGTCAGTACCGAACGAGATATGTTATATATAACAGAGCTGAGCGTAGCTAAAAGAATGTCAAAGTCAACAGTATTAAAAGCATTGGTAAAATCGAGAAGTGTTAGGATTGTTAGCTGGCCAGTTTCCATTCCTGATCTTATGTCATCAGTTATTTTAACTAGTGTAGTTACAGTACTGTGTCCAGGACGAAAACCAGACTGGAAGGGATTCAAAAGAGTATGGTGGGCAAGATATGAGCACAGCTGACCGTGTACTAGACGCTCTAGGAATTTGGACAGGAATGGTAGAATGGAAATGGGACGACATTCAGAAAAGGAGACAGGATTAGATATTTTGGGTAGAGGAATGATGTGGGATTCTTTCCAAGTGGAATTAAAAGCACTATTAGAAATAGAAAAGTTCAAGATATGACAAATGATAGGAAGGATTTCGTCCACAATGGGTACAATCATCTTACGACTGATATTGTAATCACCCATTGCATAAGATTGTAGAGAAAGGATACTCTTTCTAACATCAGTTGCGACGAAATGACTAAAAAAAGGGGCGATAATCAGGAGTTGGAGTACTAGAAAGAGTATGTATAGTATTTATTTTGTTGTTAGTATATATGCTTGATGAAGAAGAAAAATGTAAATTAAAAGAATCCATATCCAGATTATTAAACGCAGAAACCTGACGTGACTTGCCAACTCCTAACGATTTAAAAAATTGACAAACTTTGGCTGGGTCTTTATTATCTACGGCAACATGAATATGGCGGCGTAATGCATCCCTACATACCCTATTGCAGCGATTTCGAGCAATAGCATACTTTTCTTTATTAATATCTGATGGATTACATTTTAACTTCGCCTTAGCTGCTACCTTTTTGTACATAAGCATTCTAATCTCCTTCGTCAACCATGGGGCAGATAATTGCTTCATTTTTACTGCTTTGATAGGTGCATGGGTATCATACAGTTTTATAAGTAAATAGTCAAAGATTGCTACTTTGTCATCTAAAGATGTAGCAATGTAAACTTGAGACCACTCAATTTCTCGAGTATCCTTGCAAAGCTACGTCCATGCCACTAAAGTTACGTTGCAGAAGAATTTTAGGTTTAGGTTTTGGAGGACGAATTTTATAGGATAGGTAGATAAGATCGTGATATGAAAATGCATCGGCACTACACTGTCCGTGCTTTACAACGTGCTGCAGAGAAGAAACAATTATTAAATCGAGAAGAGAGGAAATACAATTATAATAATGTTGCAGGCGTCGGTTATGGATTGAAATGTTAAGGAGCGAGAATCGTTCTTAAGAAGACAAGTATTGAAGTCTCCCGTAATAATAGTATGGCTATAGATAGGAATTAGATCTTCAAGAATCTTTTTAAAAGAAGAAAAATAATCCACACGTAGAGAGTGACTGTAGTAGACTCCGAGTAAAATCTTGGTGTTAGAGAGTAGGTACAACTTCTATGAACAGATGTTCACCCGCATTAGATGGACGTGGTTGTGCAGATATACTCAAAACAGAGAAAGGGATTTGAACGAAGGTAAATAGCTACACCACCTCCAACGCTTCCAATGCGATCATTGCGTATTAAGTGAACGCCCGGTAGAGAGTAAAGAGTAGAAGGGAGGGATGGTTTCAACCATGACTCGGAGAATACAATGGCATGGCTGTTTATGTCAGTAAATGATGCTTAAATATCATGGAAATGAGCTGGAATACTTTGTGCAATAATGAGAACGACATTAAATCTTTTAGGCACATCGGAGAAGTGACTTGTTAATGTATCACTTAGTGAGGGAATACTAAAGAAACTATCCGATTCCACACTATTGGAGTCGTCATTAGAGTACACTGATAATTATTCTTCCTTACAATGTTTTCAATGTCAGACATAGATAACCAATTAATAATTATATCATAAAGGTAATAATAATATATATTATATATATCGGCGCGGATACAATAATTAGCCAATAATAATTAGTCTATAACAATTACATTTGTTAAACTGATTATTTGAAATGATTTGTAAAACATAGATTCATACTTTTGAAATTGTTTACAGTAAATTATTCCAATTAAAATTAATAATTTAATTATTCTCAAAATGATTGAAGTTTATTACGATGTACAATTAATTATAAATCGCATGCCATCACTTTGTATTGCAATCTTAACGTTTAAAATGACCACGTGCAAGTACGCCGTAACCTATAAAAGCGGTCGCACTGGCGACGGGATGGCATTCATAGAGTAAACTATATATATGGAGAATGGTATTCTTGTTCGAGCCGCCGCGCCGCACAGCACGGACCTCTTTAGGACGTCGTTACGCTACCGGTCGAATATACGAAACCTATCAGTGATTTGTGGAATTTTATTTGGAACAGAATATCAGGTAACATTTTTTAAAAAACATCATGGAGGTCTCTGCTTCGTCATATATAAATATTTTAAATAGCTAACCTAATAAAAAAGCTATGGGTTTCACGCATACTTATTTTATACCTACTGTATTTAGTACCTACCTTGTTCTCAGCGATGATTTTATCTATATTGGGCTGGAATGTATCGTAAATTTCCGGTTTGTTGACGCACAGCAGCTCGTCATCGCAAAATTTATCCAATGCAGCATCTGAAGAAATAGTTAACTTAAAGAATGTCAGATCAACATACCACATAACTACTTTATGACAATATGAAATGGAAACCCGTAAAAGAGTTATACGTAAATATATTTTTCTATGTAAAAATTACGTTTGACCTAGGATGTATTTTATAATAACTAGCTTTTTCCGCGACTTCGTCCACGTAGAGTAGTGATTAATAGATACGAGATATTATAACAATATAAAGCTATGTTAATGGCTTTCGCCCGCCACTACGTGTGATATTTGACAAAAGTTCATGTAGATATCGTAATTAACAGTATTTCTTTATACAATGTTGTTCACTTATTCAGAGGCGCTTAAATAAGTAGGCTAGATAGAGAGCTCATACATGAGTATGCTACATACAACTAGCCTTTGGTGAAACAGTCTCTTATCAACTCTAACATATTTCAGAGTGTGCCCTTGAGACTTATTTAATAGTCATCGCGAAACAAAACTCAAATGGGACCTGCGGGGGCCTATTCCCACCTTTTACGAAACTATCATAGGTAAATCAGGTTTTTTTTTGTAATAAGCTTAGAATAACTAATTACTATCGTACTCCCACCGCCACAAAACGGTCGAACATATTACTTCAATACTATTTACGGCGTGTTCCTTTTTTAACCGAAATCCGTCCTAATGATCCGTTCCAGGATCAATACCTATAATGCCCAACCCGAATAGAACACTAACGCAGTTACGCGTTACGTTAAAGTGCGCGAATTGAGTGCACTATTTGATAATACGTCATCAAAACGTCTATAGTAATCCATTATTATTTTAAGCTTGCTGTATTGACGTGGTGGTGCCAAATTTAACGGTAAGGTTTAAATATGACTACCTTAAGAGGTGGGAGTAGGCCCCTGCCAACTTAAATCTAAACGGAAGTTCATTTCGAATCAACTGTACACGCGGCTAATAATTTGGCTTCAAATGAAATATCTGAATACAAATTTTCACAACTATAAGTTTAGAACTTAAAAAACAAGGAATTCATGGAGAATTCCTTGTTTTTGTTGTATTCTCCACTTCACTCCCCTAGCTCATCTCTGTCAAAAATATTAAAGAATACAATCTTTTTATTTGTAATGAACTATCTAAATAGAAATTTTTACAACTGTGTGTTCAAATCGAAAGAATTTTCTATACAAAGTTTTATCCTCTTTTTCACCAGTCTAAGCCACTCCTATAAAAAAATATGAAACACCATTTTTTTATTTTAAATTAACTATCACCTTGTAAAAGTGAGGTAACAGGAACTAAGTAGGTACTTACTTTCAAACAGGGTTCGTGCAAATGGATTTACATTTTTGTGTGCCTTCCAGCCTAAATATTATTATGATAGACGTATAATACTATTGAACACTTATCGGTATGTCCACACTGTGCCTTTTTTGTTCATCAAGGGCATACGTCATAGCGCAGTCAACAGCGCCCGTGAGGCATGCCCTTAACGCATGCGCGGCGTGATGACTGTTGAAAGCGAAGCGCGCCCTATGAGCTGTGATGCACGTTTTCCCGCGTCGTCGGGTGGATTTCTGTGCCACAAAGCGTTCAAGTTGACTGCTTTGTAATTATTATAGGTTCAACCAATTACAAAAGTCCATCAAAATTTCTTTAGAACATGCGTGTACAATTTTAGAAACGAAGATCTTTACCTTCTCATAGTTCACTCATAATCACGTTAGGTAAGTACTTCGATTATTATAATAGCTACGTACAAAACTTTCTCATGGTTCTTTTTTCTGAAATTTCTTATGATCAAGTAAGCGGCACTTACTCCAAGTAAAATATTCTCCTCGCACATGTTTCCAAAAGCTGACAGAAACAACGACTGATCTAGAATGGTAACGTTGCGTTCGTTAACGCATTCAATTATTGACAGCGCCAAGCGAAAGTTGAATAGAAAGATGAAGATGAAAGGTACAGTGTGGACATACCTTATAAAAATAGATAGTACAAATTATAGAATAGGTACAAACCGATTGAATATCCGACTATTGCTATGGCGATTAAAATCTGTGGAAAAACGAACAATATACTCGTATCAATAAAATATTCTCGAGAAATTCTAGTACATTATTTGACATTTGTCAAAATTTTATATTATTAGGTAATTAGTAGTATTCTGGATCATAATTTATCATGAACATCGGGTCTTAAAATTTTGAGATATATCTTCAATCAATCGAATGGAAGTCGGTTTCAAAATTTTTAAATTATATATATTAATTGTTGATTACTTTCAGTCTACAAGTAATAATTATCTGTTTTGATCTTAATGAAGAAGTTATTATCATGTGATTTACCAACAAGCAATATCAATCCATACTTATTAAAAAATACCAAAAAATTGAACCGACTTCAACACCAAAAAGTGTGAATAACTTGTTGAAGTCGGTACCATGATAGTTCTAAATAGGCTACCTATTATCACGATATTGTGCGCACGGTACCGACTTTGACAAGTTATTTCACACTTTTTAGTATTGAAGTCGGTTCCATTTTTTGGTATTTTCATATCAATCTATAGAATATCAATTTATAGAATTACTTTAGAAAAGCACTGTGTTGATATTACTGACAAATTAATTAGCAACTCAGCTAAACAACTTCAAAATTTGCAGAGGGTGAATTTTCATGAGCTTGAAAAATTAAACGTGCTTTAATTTGACCAAACAATGAACTGTTTTTTAAATGCTATATAGTTACCTATATTACATACCTATACATACTACCTATATTACATACATATACCTATTACATACTACACTTACATATTAAGTACATGGTGGCTACGTAGCTGCATTAGTATTAAAATTGTTACTGGTAAAATTGAGTTACAATTGTCAGCTGGAATCTGAAACTTTCTAACTTACGCTCAAAACTGACATAAAGCCGCTGATTACAAAATTTCATTAAACATTTCATTGAAATACGTAATTGTCCTGCAGGCATTTATCATTGGAGCGGGCAACGTAAATATAACACTGCTAAACAATAGGCCGGTACACACATATATACGTTGAAGATATAGATACAAAAATCACTCACCTGTACAAGACTGGAGAACACCATCGTTTATTGCTATAAGTAAATTAATTTTATTACTCAGAGTAAAATAACTTAAACGTTGTTACTCCAGGGGAGCTATACGTTTAATGCTGGAATTTAGTGCTTATACCATATTTTATAGTTACCCAAAGGTTTCTCTTTTGGCCGCAGTTAAATTAATGATGTCAGCGAATAGCAATTATAAATAATATCTAATAACAGTCCTTGCAGGAAAACCTCTATAAATTATGATTTAAAAATACGTCATTATAGTAAATACCTACCTATATCGAATAAAATAAAAGCTAAAAAGTTTAGTTAACTAGTTTACAACAATACATTTTAGAGTATTTAGTTCGTAATATCAATGATTTTGGACGCGGGGTATCGGCTTAGTAAGTAGTAAGCGGCTAATGGATAACAATCAGAAGGTGGTTAGCAGCACCTTCCCAGTAAATCACGCCAAATCTGCTGTCGCCAACCCGCCGGGCTGACTGCGAAGCGTTGCGGCTATTGGCAAAACCCCCACGATGGACACAAATAGAACCTGGCCTCTACCACCAAAAGGTCGACCAACAGTCTCAAGGTGGTGTTGGTTTTCTCGTCCACAAGTCCCTTCCTCCTCTCGTCCTCCCAACCAAGCACTATTCTCGAAAGTCTCAATCGAGTTTCCCAACGGGAAACCTTAAGATGAACGGCTGAAAATCAGTAACTAGGATCTAAGTTAGATCTTAGTTAAATGCTGAGTTGGGACCTATATTCGTGACAGCACGCAATATTGTATGTATGTGTTTTGTATAATATATTTCTTTGCTTTATTTTATATTCAAATTTTGTATTTTGTTTTTATGTTATGGTTTTATATAATATTGTGTGTGTCCGAATAAATATATTTCATTTCATTTCAACATGGACAAGACAAAAATTATGTCCACTGTCCATGTTGTGCCTACCCCAGTATAAGTTGGGAACTCACTTCTCGAAGTTGTTGACATCTACCTAAGACAAACAATCTAACCAAGCAGATCCAACTTCGAGAAAGAGTTCAATTGTCGAATCCAACTCGAAAGAAACTTTGTGAATTCTTCTTGTCATAAACACCTCACTCAGTGCGTCAAGACAAAAGTTTTTGCTCAGTGTTTTTTTTTTATGTGATAGGTTGGCAAACGAGCAGGCGGCTCTCCGGATGGTAAGTGATACCGTCACCCACGGACATCCGCAGTACCAGAGGTCTTGAGGATGCGTTGCCAACCTTTGAGGAAAGAATAGGGGTGAGGGTGGAGGGGGGATATAGGAGGGAGATTGGGCCTCCGGAACATCCCACAGACTGACTGAAATCCAATAGCAAGCTATATTACTTCACGTCAGTGTTATGTGAGAGTGTGGTACTTTCCCGGTCGTGCCGGCCCATTCGACTGTAACCCACAGGGTTACAGCGTGGCACTACCACCAAAAAATATTGTTGTGTGTTACCTGTGATGGCTTTTGGCCCAGAAACGTGTATCTCCCTATGGGCCTTATGTATAAGCTCAAAGACGCGCAAGGAGCTATCGAGAGGGCTTTGTTGTTCGGGGATTCTTTGCGTGGGCGAATCTGAAATGAGCAGATCCGTAGTTGATCAAAAATCACCGACATAACCCAGAATATTAGCCACTATCGTTCATTTTTACTGTATGTTTAAGTAAATTGTTTTTGTCGTCATTTTTTTCTATTGACGTTAAAAACGGTGTTTGTAAAATAAAAATAAAAGTATTTTAAACACACGTTAAACCACGCGAGCACCCTATGCTAAGTTAGATTAAGGTGTTATGTAAATAGGTATGTTGCCAAAATTGTAAAATAAAATTGATCGAGTTCAAATTATACTAGTTGTAGACGACACTAGTTGCGAAGGCCAACTTGGCAATATAAATAGGCCCAAGTTGGGAATAAAAGTATTTCTGGTTGAGTGCCATTTGCACTCGCCAACCGTTCGGTGACGCTGTAAATGCCGATAGAGGCAAACAGCATTAGTCCGTTCTAAAAAAAAAAAAAGTTAACCCACTAGTAGTGCAAACCGGTGACGCTATTTCAGGGTCTACTCGCCGAGCCACGAGAGGTAATATGTCTGATTTTGGATTTCCAGTCTTTCCACAGTTAGACATCGAGGTCGCCGTAAGCGAATTCGAAATAATCCTAAATCAGACACAAGGTAATCTGTATTATATGTTGGTAATGTGTATTAAAGTAAAGGTAACGTATCGATTTTCGATTGAAAGTTTATAAGTATCATCAATATTAACCTGTGTTTCATTTCATTAACCTGTGTTTTGTTTTCTTTCAGACAGTGCTGGCGGCTACCGGCACCTCTATTCCCTACTAGGCAAGGGTTCGCCCTTGTCGTTGTCTAGCGCTTTATGCGCCATTGTTGTCACTCGGTTGAGTGCTGCGTGCACTCACCAACAGTCCTGTGTCGCTTTTAATGCCCGTAGTGGCAAAAAGCTCTATGTCCTTCCTAAAATAAAAATGGAATAAAAGTCAGTTTACGAACGGATTCCTGCAGTTTCACTTTTCCTCAACTATAACAATAAAGTACTACTAGGAATTAAATAAGTACAGTCCATCTGCAGACAGCAACATCCAAGGTCAACAAGGTCCTTCGAGCGCCGGATAATGGTGTGCTGAAATCGGAATACGACTAAGGACTTTTGGGTCGTCTTAGTACGCTTCCACAAGAACGAAGCCAATCCACGAAGGCTGTCATCCACAAACCTACGGCGTAGAATTGACGAAGCTACGGCGTAGCTGTGATACGAAGATACGGTTTACAGTCCTATGAAGCTACGGTCTATATAGCTACGGAGCTACTGCGTAGAGGATTACGAAACTACGCCGTAGTGTACTGCGGAGCTACGACGTAGAGGTTCGTATATTTTATTTTATTTTTTTATAGTAGCTTACCTTCACTTCATAATTGGTAGGCTAGTGTTTGTCAACTATCTCACATGATGGTTAGTGATGATGCGGTCGAAGGTACTCACACTAAAATTGCAACTTGCTGTGAGGGACAGCTATCGGAAAATACCTCTAATTCTTAGCGACGGACTTCCAATTTTGAAAGTGATGGGTATTGGTGTAGCCAGATACGGGGCATGAGTGGGCCTGGACTCCCCCAGGTAACCTGATGCCCATCCCTAAAAACCCTATCTAAAATTATCAAATCCAGTCAATCGATCATTTCGATTGATGTTTCAGTTAGGTTCAATTTCACAGTTAGCCGACAGACGCAGATGGGAATGAATAATTAAAAAAACAACTTTGTGTCAGCCTCGTCTCTACTAGCAATTAACAAAACTCTGGTTACACCAATGGTGGTGGACAGCGGCAGTAGTGGTAGGTGGGTGTTAGGTAGACAGTAGATGGTACACAATACAGTAGTTACCTTTGCTGGGTTTACTGAAGCAAGGTAAGATTCAAAATGGCGACCGGATGATCAGTAGCCGAACCACGTAACCCCTGAATTACAACTGTTG
The DNA here is from genome assembly GCA_917880725.1 of Selenia dentaria. Lineage (NCBI taxonomy): Eukaryota > Metazoa > Arthropoda > Insecta > Lepidoptera > Geometridae > Selenia > Selenia dentaria. The sequence continues at coordinate 29,077,860 of OU862888.1, read as the reverse complement.
CTTCTTGATCTATGACAGATATACTTTACGATTATTTATCTTTTCTACCAACTTTCAAAAAGCAGGAGATACTCAATTCGACTGTATTTTTTTATGTTTGTTACCTCATAACTTTCGATAGGGTGAGCCATTCTCAAAATTATTTGTTTGTTTGAAAGCTGGTGCTTCCCGTGTGGTCCCATTGCATCAATTTCTAGTAGATTTTGAGTTACACTCCAATAACTGAATAGAATGGAAGTCGGTATTACATTTTTCAAATTGTGCTTGTACAACTATAAAACTGTAACTGAACAATATTTTTTTAAATTATAATCATCATCATCATCATCATCATCTCAGCCGTAGGACGTCCACTGCTGAACATATGCCTCCCCCATAATTTTCAAAAAGGACCGGTTGGAAGCGTCCTGCATCCAACGTCGTCCTGCGACCTTCATCAGGTCGTCTGTCCACCGTGTCGGTGGACGACCTACGCTGCGCTTGCCGGTCCGTGATCTCCACTCCAGAACCTTTCGGCCCCATCGGCCATCTGTTCTGCGTGCTATGTGCCCTGCCCACTGCCACTTCAACTGGCTAATCTTCTGGGCTATGTCGGTGACTTTCGTTCTTCGTCGGATCTCCTCATTTCTAATTCGATCACGTAGAGAAACCCCGAGCATAGCCCTCTCCATAGCTCGTTGTGCGACTTTGAGCTTATCTATGAGGCCCATTGTAAGAGACCACGTTTCAGTGCCATAAGTCATCTTTGGTAACACACATTGGTCAAAGACTCTTGTCTTGAGGCACTGAGGAATTTTGGACGAGAAGACTTCGCGTAGTTTCCGGAATTATAATCAAGGTATACTTTATTATCGATCTAGAAGCCACAAAATATATTATACCTAATTGGTGTATGACACAATGTAAAGACATAAACATTCTAACTGCTGTCTATCAGTTTATCTATGAAAATCTAATGTATGTAAAAAAACATCAGCAGTTTTGATAAAAGGAGTGATGCTCATTCCATCAACACGCGAAATAAGCACAAGCTATCCGTACATGTAACGCGTCTCCACAGAATAAGTCATTCTTTTATGGGACAATGTATACGATTCTCTAATAAAGTTCCCAATGTTATCCGAGATTTGCCTATTAATAAGTTTAAAATTACTATTAAAACTAAATTTAGTCAAAAAGATTATTACAAAATTTTGGATTACTTGGAGGATAAAACAGCTTGGGACTGATCACTCCAGGATCTATCTACTCGTGTACTAAGATGACAAAGTGTAGCGTGTCTTGCCCTACTGATACCATTATTATGTTCTCTTTTGTAAGGCGCGTAGGCAGTCCAGGCAGTCCATATACGCGTCGACTTGAAAACATCTTCCTTTTGTTTTGGAAGTCGGTTGAAAAGAAATTTCATAGTCCGACATTATATAGAAGACAAAGATGCTTGGAATACTTCACTTCTGGCAAGCTGTCACTCTGCCACCCATAAATGTAATATTTGTAGTACCTCAGTAAAAACATTGTAAAAACATCTATATAAAAAGAATGGCCCCGAGTTTCTGGCCGCTTCTTCTCGGTAGGCTCTATATATTATATAAATTTATATAATTCTTTAAGTAATCTGTGAATAGTGTTGTTGGCTGTATTATTATTAAGTTTATTAATCTATCCACATTGTTGTACATTTTATAATATGGCTGTTTTCTGTTCCTTAATAAATAAAATAAAATAAATAAAATATATTTTGGAACGCGGCGGTAGTCTTGAAAGTACATTATAATGAAAAATTTACGTTCATAAGAGCGTCTTTGATGCCTAAATTGAATAAATGATTTTAACTTTGACTTTGACTTTGTGTCTTTTTGTCTGTCTATTGTATTGTTGTACGCGCATCACTCTAAAACTACGCGACAGATTTTGATGAAATTTATCACCGTGAAAAAAATATGGTTTAATTTTCATGAAATAGCATAAATATTAATAATTAGTTTCATGAAATATAGTTTTACCCTATAAAACGAAATGGTTCTTCCGGAATCGGGGACGAAAGTTTAATTTTATAGTAAATTAACTACTTGACAGATTCTTATGCAATTTCTATGTTTGACATCTGAAAAGTAAACTTAAATTCTAAGGCCATGTTTCATTTCTGTTTGATATTGGAGTGCTAAGAAAGATCGTGTTGCAGACTAGTTTTTTTAGTAGAATAATAACGTGTAACACTTTGTAATGGTTTATACCATTATACTCCTCTTATAGCAACAATAAGCTTGTTACGCTGAACTTTTCAAGTTCTGGCGGCTCAGGCTGCGAGTGAGTGCGTCATATGCTAACGGTCGATGATTCGATTCCCAGTCAGGTCATTGTCTTTTTGAGATTTTTTAAACTTTTCGATTGTTTTTGTTTTCTAACATGAGTGAGTAAACCTTTTTTAGTATGATGTATACTTTTTTGTGATAAAAATAGCTGTATTGCTTGCTATATTACTGGAATTTATGCGCGATACTATTGTGATAGGCGATAGCTAGTCACCGCATGTGATACATAACTAGAAAATAATTAAAATAAAACTATTCTATTTCATTTTTACATATCTACTCCTGTGCGGTAAAGTTCAGAAATAAATAAAAAATTATAATATACTCGTAGGTATATGGAATAAAATCTTTCTTATGCGAAACAATCAAAACTTGGTGAAAAAAAACTTTAATAATGAAATACCTACATGTTACTTTTAAACAAAAAAATGGGTGTCTTATGTAATAAATAAATTAGGTAAAAAGGTGTAATTTTACGTAATAACGTCATAAGACAAGTCGACCGCTTAGGCAGATCGTGCCTCTCTATCTCTTGCTCCGCACTCTCGCATGCTTGCTCGGCTCAGGCGGAACGTGACAATGAGTCATATTTTTTCGTGCGTGCATACATATGGCTTTCATCGATTTATAAGACGTTATCACGTCAAAATTAAAGAATGGTCGCTCGTATACAGGATATTTTTTTGTTAGAATATGAAGAATTAACCCAAGTTTTCAAGTTTTCAAGTCAAAATTTCAAACTTCGTACCTACTTTTATAGCCGATCTACCCATAAGAAAAAGTTCGCTAATTTAATGGTATGACTCTTGTACCGAAATGTATTGAAAAGTTTTTCGAGATTTCTGATATTTCTAGTACTCAAACCTCATTTGGTCCAGTAGAGACTTTTGATCCTTATAAGAAACAGGAATGATTCGCATCAAAGGGTCATCAGGATCGGTTTTTGTGAAAATGACAATGACAATGGTTAAGATACCTTCCCTTACTGTCCCGTCTCAAAAATTCACCCTGTATATTTTCAAATGAGTATGCTAGGTAGCGGTGCCTTAAACACCTACGTCCTACATTTCGCTAGATAGGTTTTTGGTTCTATGTAATAGGGGGTGGTCCTATTGCCGTTTACGGGGCACTGATCCAGACTTCGGATTGCTGTTGAATTTTGTTTGTCAGACAACCCCAATAACTGTCCGGTCCGGGGATCGAACCCTGGATCTCTATATTCCAAACTGGCGCTTACACCGCTACACTAAGACCAAGCGAGCGAAGCTACTGGTGGGTCAGCTAGTCTATTGATATTTTTCATCCGAAGTCTAAATGTAACCACAGAAGGTTATTAGGCTTATAGTAACTGCTGATAACTTAAACAACTCATATATTGCATTTAATTTCATTTAATATATTCGGTATCCGTTAGGTAGTACTTATTTTGTTTTTAAACGGGTTTACTTCTTATACGAAGTTAGTATCCGACAAACGCAGCAGATAGGGACCTCGAAGTGTTGGTACCGGAACTCGTTCCTTTTGGCGTCGTAGACGTAAACAGATACGTAACCCAACTTTTCTTCGCAGGTAGCCGACGTCCCGAAGCCTGGAGGCTTCACCGTATTGAAGCAGTTCGCTGATAGCTTTCTATAAAACAGAATAGTCAACTGTTTAAGAAAGGGGAGAGAAGCATATCACATTTAAAGATCGAGAGATATGTTTATTCAATAGTACCTACAGAACTTGTGTCTAGCTGCAGCGATATTTTATGGAAAGAAGCTAAGCATTTCCATTTCTTCTACGCAGAAAGTGACCCTTTTTGAGTTCGTCCGAGGTAGTACTGCCACCATACCTTTTTCTATCCTGAAGCAGTAATGTGCGCAGTACTGTGTTCTGTTTTGAAGGTGCTGGCGAAATTACAGGCACACGAGAGTTAACAACCTAATGTATCAGGGTTACAGGGGACAAGTGCAGTTCGTCACTTGCGAGGAAATCCATCGTTCGAAGAAACTCGGGGCCATCTTTTTATATAGATGTTTACAAATGTTCTACTTAGGTACTACGAGTACAAATATAACATTTTATGGGTGGCAGAGTGACAGCTTGCCAGAAGTGGAGTATTCCAAGCATCTTTATCTTATCTGTCTAGGCAGACGTTGCCATTTAACATCAGATAGGACTCGTGCTTGTACAGTTTCCACTCGTTGCCGAAGGACGTCGTGGGGTTTTTAGTCGGTAGTGAGAGTCCGACATAACCCCCGCGCTTTTTCCAGCGAGCGGGTATGCGTAAAAGCATTTTCCCACGCAAAAAAAAAACGTTGTTTCGGCTTGGAACGTTGCTTGATAGGAAGGTAGGAAGGGTTGACTTGAAGCAGACACGTGGAGGTGAATTCCCGCGTAATAAAACTAAGGGAATAATTATCTTAAAATATACTTACTGGCACCTTGTGACTTTGATTTTTTGCTCGAAGAGTTCTGACTGAACCACGTACTCAGCAGAAACGTTAGTCTTTATAACGAAAGGTTTCTCAATCTAGAACGGAAAGTAATCATATAATTATAGCTTAATTCTTCTATCTACAAAAAATGCCAGGTGTGCTGATTTGTAATCCTTGAATGACAAAGCAATAGTTTCATAATCCGGAAATAGTTAGCTTGTACTTATAAGTAAGACCGTAAATCGCATAAAATTCCCCATTTTAAAGCTTTTAGAGCCTGAGTACACGTATTTTATACGCGCGCGACGCGAGTTTCACAAACGCGCTGTTACGGTGCCGTAGATGCCCAGTAAAGTTGCATTTCTATCGATTTAAACACGCGTATAAAGCGATACAAACGTGCGTGAGAAGCGTGTTCGAAACACGTTTGTATCGCGTTTTTTGCGCGTTTGAATCGATTCAAGCGCGCGGATAAAGTACTGTAAAGAGGCGTGGGAAGGGTGTGTTGTTTCAATCGATGCTGTGGTACAAATTGAAACGCGGAGGTTTACGTGCGACTACAGCAAGTTTGTTTCGCTGTATCTGCACGTAATATGACGGCATATATTATATGAACACTCGTAACGAAGGGAAACCTCCTTTCCTTCAAGGAAAAATACTGGAATAGGTATGTCTGGTTTAGACATAAAAAGGTTAACCCCAAGTTTCTAGAACGTTTGTCATTTTTTTGTCCTTGATTAGTTGACCAACTAAATACTAAACGTTCATTGGCCAATGATAGGTATTCTATGACGCGATATGTGACCAATCAGCGGTCAGTATTCTTCCTCTATCTGTTTTACAATTATTGCGTTGCCCATTTGCTTTATACAGAACAAAGACAGATTATTTTTGTAACAGTGACCTATTATTACTATAAGAACTTGAATTTATATCATTATTCTAGCAAATAAAAAATTTAAAATAAAACGAGTGTATAGCTAAATTTGTATGTGTTGATAATAAGGTTAGTGCTTACGGCTCGTTAAAGCAAGCAAGAGATCTTAATAATATTAAAAACTCTGACAGTCTTAATTTTGCCTAAAATTGTAAACTTATTGAATAAAAAATCAATGCATGCAAGGTCATAAACAAATAATGGACAAAAAACTTGCCGTTGTCTCTGCCTTGCAGTTTTCATCGTCCCCGGTAGTTCTTACTATGTGATCGTCAATTGTGTATCGAGACTTAGAAATTAGTGCCTGTTACAAAAAATAAAGAAATCAGTAAGATTTAAAAAGGATTCCGTACCACAAAAAAAAGCTACGGGACAAATACCTATTATTCTATATTATATTATATCTATCAAAAGTTAGGTACTTATGATAACTGCAAGTCATATTAGATTTGATACATAAAATGTGGTTAAATGTTACCGCCGTTACTGCATGTACCCCATCGCAGTACTAATTATGCCCAGAACTCGGTGCTTTGCCGTGCAGCCCGCAATTTCAATAAATACTATTCGGAATTAGATCTCTTTCAGTTATCGAAAAGTTCTCTCAAATATCACATTAGGGAAATACATAAGAATACTTAAATTAAAAGAATCAATACACACACACACAACCAATACATTGCAATGCGTGCTTCCTAATGAATGATACAGTACGGATAATGGCATATACCTACTCATTAGTAACAAATACTACTTTATTATTATTTTGATGTTACCTAATACGAGTATGTATACTATAGTACGGATATATTTGTATGTTAATTCATTGTATCCTATTTTGGCCATAAGTAAGAAATGTCTCATATGAACATACTAATTGTAACGCTGCGCTGTATGGGAAACAAAATACATAAAATTAAATAAAAATCAAAACAATATGAAGTAGAGATCAATGGATAGTAAAGTAAGCAGAATGCTTTTTATATTTAAATTAATAATAATTTAAATGGGTTTTAAATATGATTAAGAGGCCAGATCACTATTTCAAACTACAATAACTATCTTCGATTAATTTGATAAGTGTATAAGCATTATAATTAGTACGCACGGGCTGTACACCACGATTAGGCGGGTTTTGGAGTTCCCGATATTTCGGCGCAGTTACATGCACCAAGTTCACGGGTAGACTGAAGATGCGGGTGGATGAGAAAAAGTTCAAAGTTATAAGTACCTAAGTAAGCAGACAAAACGGTCTACCCTCTTTCTCACTCTTTTACTACGGATACTCCAAAACCTGCCTAATCGTGGTGTACATCCCGTGAGTACTAATTATAATGTAGTTAAAACCGCGAAAGTCTAAAACAAGTGTATAAGCGTTATTATACCTCATTCTTAGCGATGATTTTGTCTATTTTGGGCTGGAATGTATCATAGTTTTTCGGTTTGTTGACGCACAGAAACTTGTCATCGCAATGCTCCTCCGATGCAACACCTGGTGGAAAAACCGTATACATCAACGTACAGAGGACGTAGCACAATTTGCGAAAAAGTATGCGTCAGTGCGTCACGCTTCGCTTTACAAACTATAAGTTATCTGTGTCACAGTTGTCCTAAATAAATGACAGTTTGTAAAAAATATTTTTTTTCATTTTCCCTCGTTGGAGGGTTATGGTCCCGCACTTCTCGTGCATTTGCCAGTGTCAAGTTATTTGTATTACAAAGTTTTAGTAGAATATTCTGGTGATATTAGTCGTAGTCAGTCAGAGTCCAAAATGTCAGTCAGTCATGGTCCAGTCAGTCTAAGTCATGCTTTAGTAAAGTGGTGGCAACTTTACCATCAGCTTCTATGGAGTTTTGGAAACAACACGGAAAAACACGTTTCACCACATTATATCACTTGCCCACACTCATGCACGTAAAACAGCACTTAATGAGTAAAACGCCACCAATTTTAAACATTAACACTGAAAAAAAGCATAAGTTTTGATAAATAATACAATGCAAAAACGTTGACCTTTCCGCGTTTGCGCCAAAACTCTGTTAAAAATATGCTTAATAAACATATAAGGAGATACCTACTCAGTTAAAACAGCATCCTCATTTTAAACCTATTCATTTAGCAGTAAGTTAATTTTATCTGCACATTTCCGCGTTATCCGCATGTTTGCTTGATGTTTAATAAAATCCACCAAAAATTTAGAAAATTAAGTGCACATCCTCGGACGGGATTCGGACCCGCGTCTTTCGACAATCCGTGTCAGACGCCATAACCGCTACCACGGAGGCATACCGTCTAAAGATCGAATTTAGATCTCTATTTGATTTTTAACCGTCGTCGTATGGGGACGAGGATGTGTATTTTTCTCTCTAAAATTGCAAATTTTGTTATCGCTAAGCAGGCGTTAATGCTTTAAAATCATATTATAAAAATTATGAAGAGTTGCGACATCAATACGAAAGTTTTAATTATTTGAAAACATTCTTCTTTCGGTTGGACAATATTGTCAAACTGTCCAATAGATGGCGCTTCATTGCCATACGAAGGTTAAAATAATAATTATAATATAAGACAGATTTTAGACAATATTGTTATTGTTTGATATTTCATCACATCATTGCATGGATCTGAGTGATTGTGCGACAAAAAGCGTAAGGTTTTATTTTATAGTAATGTGTTAATGTGGAGCTTCTAGATTTGAACTCTTGAGGGTCTGCTGATGAGCAGGAAAACAATAAGGTGGAGTTCAGTCATATCAACGAGTGTAATTTTGTAACTAACGTATTATTTAGTTCTAGATCTGAATAAATTTTCCGGTTTCCTCGATACAGCCTTGCCTAGTGAGGAAAGGAAAGGATAGTTCTAGTTAGTTTAAAAAACTATCTTGCAAAATACTTATTATATTATATTGTGCTGTACGATATTTTTAAGTTTGCACCTTTTATATAAGATTTAGTGTCTTGCATAAACAAATGTGTTTTTCTTTTTATTTTTCAAAGACTGTTACTTTAAAAATACTGGTTTAAAAATGGTCGTATTAAAAGTGATCGCTTTCGATACGGTTGGTAATAGTACCCTTATATAATATATGTATTATGTACCTATATATACGCACACATTATAAATAGTCTACGTACCGTTTAAACATCCAACTATTGTTACGGCAATCTGTGAAAGAAAAACAGACTTTTTAAACCAATAGTTACTTTCTAAAGTACTTTAAGTTATTCAATGAAATTGCGGACTAAAAATAACTAAAGTAAAGTATTGATGATAATATTTTAACCTATACATATGTAATAGAAGGTAATTATTTCTAAAGTGACTTTCAACAACGTCAAGATATAATTTACTGTATTTTTAAATACATACGCGATTAGTGGTTCGAGCACGAAAATTTGCGTAAGTGTAACGTAATCGTATCGTTGCCGTATACAGTACAAACTATGAGTTATCTGTACCACAGTTGTACTGTGTATTTTCGGGAAAGACAGCAAGCTTCACGAACACGATGGTACATAATATTAAACGAAGCACTGACAAGAATGTTCGAAGAACTGTGCGTGGTCGCCACTCGAGAACCTTTCTTCTCCATCGGTTATCAGTTCTGCGAGCGATGTGGCCTGCCCATTGCCACTTCAACTCGCTAATTTTGTGGGTTACGTCGGTAACCTGATTTCGGATATTCACGTGGGGAAACCCCAAGCATAACCCTCTCCATTACTTGTTGAGCGACTTTAAGCTTGTAAATGAGGCCAACAGTAAGGGAATGGATAATTAATTACTAAGTAATTAGTTACACAATACTGCTGAAGGTATTTTTATGAACAGCTAATTTCAGATATCTAGCAAGCTGCCTATTATGTCAAACGTACCAAGTGAGGTAGCTAGTTTCTTTACAAATAATGTTGAAATATTTTTGCAAAAAAAACACTTACCACAACGAGACTGGATAACGCCATTGTTTGCTGTTTTTAATATTATCGTCGTATAAAAATAACAGAATATAAAAAGGATGCAACAAGTTTGAAGTAATTAAATAAATATCCTTAACTAGGAATTTGATTTACTAATCATTCAAACGTTGTTACTCCAGAGGAGTTATTCGTTAAATGCAATAATGAAGGGCTTCGTAACATCTTTTTATACTACTTACGAAGTTTTCCTGTTGATTAATCCAGTCAGCTAATTAGACCGGAGAGCAAATGATGTCATGAAATAACTTAGATATAAATACAACGTATGTTATTATAGTTACCAATGTGCTCTGATAAATCATTATTCTTCCAGGAAAATAAACGTTAATAAAATGTTAAAAATATTCAGCAAATAGTTGTATTTAGAGCAAAAAATGTAAAAGTACCAAGTATCAATGTACATAAGTTATTCAATGAATCACGATGATTCTTTTTTTAATAACACCTAGTAGAATCACCTTATACAACTTTTCGTGTAGGTAACAATACGTTACTCTTTGTATACTTAGATACATACTTCGGGGCGCACACTGCATTGTTTTTATAATGAGATTTATTACATATTTTTTTTCTGTAAAATATTTCAAATATATGATATAATAAGAATGCAACACGAGCATCGCCCGCGCTTACACCCGCGTGTTGATATGTGATGATGAAAAGTATGCACCCAGCGCCTCATTTCCTGCATATCCAATTTCATCTAAATTAGTTCAGCCGTTTGAGCGTGATGAAATAACAAACATACAAACACACGTACAGCCACAAAATTTTGTCTTTATAATATTAGTGTGATATTTGAGTAAGATATGTTAAGCTTGTTCAAGCATAACTTCTCAAATGTTTATATTTTAAATCATTACACTAATATTGAATAATGTATTATGCCACCCCATTGTCAATTAGGTTTAGGTTTAAAGGCATTTATTTCTCACAAAGATTAAATGGAATCACTTACGTGAGAACTTAATTAATAGACTATTTTAAATAAGTATTCGTCGTCACAACAAAACTTAATAGCTAATTATTTTATTACATTGTAAACAAACCGTCGTCCGTCGAACGCACTCATAGCAGTGACTTATCCGGTAACACGCGCTGGTGAAGTCTACTTTTAAATGCGGTGAACGGGCTTACATTTTTTAATCTGAAGGTAGCTTTGTTAAATTCAATTAGGCATATAAATGTTTTAAATCCTAGCCTTACTATCGACTACTTACTATAGATCTATATATATTATATATATAGGTCTTATACAGTCTAGACCGGATTTTAAGAGTATAGACCGGACTCCGCCCGGATTTCATACAAAGACCAGATTTTTCTTCATGCCGATTTCTTAGTACTTTTTTAGCGTCATTGCACATAACGCAAACGTGGAAAGGGGTTTCTATACGTATGAATTGACAGTAGACGAAGGAAAAGAACAGATTCTCTATTAAGTCAATATGTGCAAAACTACTCATAAAATATAACTTCAAACAACCTGAATTCACTTTAAAAAAATTCTAAAAAAATTGTTTTACAGTTGTTGGTAGTGGACAGAAATATAAGTACAAAGATTAATAAAAGGTAGATAAAATCTACTGAGTTTTATTTTCGAAAAACACGGACAGAAATCAGGTTTTTGTAGCTTTTTTGCAAGTGCTACAAAAACCTTATTCCGCAAAATTGACCTACCCTCAAACAGGCCATATTCATATTGTAGGGTAGTTGCATAATTATTCATTGTATGCAATACTTGTTCTTAGTTACTAGGTAGATCTACATCTAAAATAAATAAAAAACTATTTAATCTTCAACATTTATTTCCAGTCTATATTATTCTAGATTTAAGTACTATCATGGTTATTTCTATAATAATATAAATAATAAATAAAGAATTAAAATTTAATAAAACTAAAGCAATAAATTAATTAGCTGGTCCACGCGACTACGTTGGATTACTACATTTGTTAACGCTGGATTAGTATTTCGAGCAGCTTATTATCTTCTCCAATGCCATATCTACCTTTATACCAAAATGTCTACAAAACTATGTACATGGTCAAACGTAATTGCTATAATAGTATTATATGAGTAAATTTAAATACTTAGTATATCAATCAGTAAACATTAATAATAAAATACAGTACTTACGTACATACAAATATAAAATTAATTACCATGGAAACAACTGTCATTACATTTCATTACCCTTGACAGTCGCCGAGCTCGTCTAGTATATCGAGCTGTCAAATTGACTTGGCTTTTGAATAAGCTGTCAGAAACTGACACAAACTTTCGCGTTTATAATATTAAGTAGGAAGGATTGTCACACATGGTATAAACAATATATCTAAACGTTTTCTAATCTACAAGAGCAGCAGACTGGAATCCCATTTCTACTCTTAACGGACTCCAATCCTCCCCCGTCCCGGGTCAGCACCAGGAAACTGTACTCTATCTTTTTCTCGTGGCAGCTAATTTCGTTGGTCTCTAGTTCTTCTGACCCAAAAGCTTCAGTGTCTCCCACATTAAGTTTTCCAGGGTAACTAGAAATAAATAAATAATAATATAATTAATATGGGACAGCAGCCACATAAAGTCTTCAGCTGGGATATTCTAATTCACACGGTAACGATTCGGAGACAGAAACGGCCTATCCGGTCTCTGTCATCCTGAATGTAGATGACAGAGACGGGCATATCCGTCTCCAATTCGTCTCCAAATCGTTTCCGAGTGAATTAGAATAACGGGCCAGGTCATAAACTAGGCAGAGCCTGCGCTATGGTAATCTGATGACTGATATATATATACACACCCAGACACAGATCAAACAGACATTTTCATGGACACAAATGTTTGACCTGTCCGGGGATTGAACCCGGGACCAGCGGCTCAGAAGGCAAGGACCTACCAACTGCGCCAACCGGCCTGTAAGAAAAACTTACATGAAGCTGTTGAATTCACTAGATAAACAAGTCTTCTGCGTGATTGTTATCCATCTATAATAACAATTGCAGTAACATACAGTATTTTAAAAGTATGGACGTCGCTGCATGCGGCAGTAAATTCTGCACAGCGTTACGTTTCGCTTGCTAACCAGTGATACACAAATCCGTCATAAACCCTTCTGTACATTGTATACTTATGTGTTACAAAAAAGCGGGTTGGTCATAAAGAAGTACAATTTGAAAATTTAATACCGACTTCCATTCTATTTAGTTATTAGAGTGTAACTCAAAAACTACTGGACCGAATATGATTGAGTTTAAATGAGATCACACGGGAAGCACTAGCTTTCAAACTTTGAGAATCGGTTCGACTGGGTCGAAATTTATGAGGTAACAAACATTTAAAAAAATACAGTCGAATTGAGTACTTCCTCCTTTTTGGAAGTTAGTATACCCAGTCGATCCGATTCTCAAAATTCTTTTGTTTGTTTTATAAGCTTTCCGTGTGGTCCCATTTAAAATTAATCAAATTCGGTCTAGTAGTTTTTGAGATAAACTCATTTTTCAAATTGTACTTGTTAAAATACTTTTTTACTAGACTACAAAATAGTTCTCGGGTACCAAATATGATTTTTTTACACATTTTAGTATTTTTAACAAACTTCAAAATAGGAGGTACATATAAGCATAAAGCTATAACTGTATGTATTTTTAATGTAATATAATATAAGGCATACATTTTACAAACTCTGTTTACAAAGTGAATGTCAAATTAAGTTATAATAATGAAATTCAAGATACTCACATGCACTTTTCTACCCTGATTTGTTGCTTGAACTTGGGCGATTGCACAACCACGCGTATTTTGCCATTCTCATCTGCGATCTCGTAAATTGGTCCATACTGTCAACAAAACATACTGTGGTTAATTGCATCTGTGGAGATTCTTATAAGGAATTTTATACGACCGCATACTTAATTTTATCATTTACTAATAGATATACTACATATGGCTGGGCCTCATGACATATGGATTTTATTCACGTGGTGATGAAAAGTATCCTATGTCCCCCGGGGTAATCTACCTCCTTGCTTTTCATTACGATCCGTTTAGCCTTTAAAAGGCAACAAACAAACAGTATAGTTAATTTCACAATTATAACAACAGCTGTGCCCCTCGGATTCACCCAAGTATCCTATATATCAATTCAGTGCCTCATCGATCTACGTACAAAAATTCATGAAAATCCGTTCAGCCATTTTTGCGTGATTGAGTAACAAACATCCATCCATCCAAACATACACACTTATAATAATTCAAGCTGCGCCCCGCCGTTTCGCCCCCGTGGTGAATCAACAGGTGATGATGATGATGATGCAAATTATACTAGATATGTTCTTCTCCGGGATGCCAGATTTCATTACCATCCGTTCAGCCGTTTAGTCATGAAAGCGTAACAAACAAAGTCACCTTCGCATTTATAATATTAAATTAGGAAGTTTGGTATTATGGAACACTAGCCCCGCCCCGCAGTTTCACCCGCGTGGTGATGGATGATGATGATGATACATTTTCATCAGAAAATGTATCCTGTATGTTATTTCAGCGCCTCATCTATCTACATACCAAATTTCATTTAAACCCATTCAAAGTTTTTGCGTGAAAGAGTAACAAACATCCATTTATCCATCCATCCATCCATCCATCCATCCATCCATCCATCCATCCATCCATCCATCCATCCATCCATTCATTTAACTTTCACATTTATAATATTAGTGGGATAATATCATGGCAATACTTGTGTGTAGGTTCTAACCAATTCAATCTAAAACCTGAATTTTAATTGAGCTAGTTGACCGAGCAAGCGAAGCGTCTCTACTTTAACCCGTTGCCTCGCGATTCGCCATATTTGGGCAATAATAGAATGGATTTCCCAAAATCTACCTACTTTTCCAGGAACTGCAATGTGTGTGGTTAACTGGCCATATTGACTTTCATCTGTCAGTATATTGGTTAGGTTGTTAGTTTGTCTTCCTTCACAGGTCGCATTTTTCAACCGATCTTGACGAAACTCAGTATGTATGTTCTACAATTTAATTGAATCTTTTTGTCGGCGATTTTTGATTTGAGGTGTACTTTTAAAAAGAGGGAACTTTGCTGAAGTGCTATTTAGCGACCAATTTTGATAAGGTACACGTATTACGAGTAGGTACCTGACTTTTTAAAGAAATTTCGAATATGAGCATAATTGGCTAAGTAGTTCCCAGATAGTAGGTTGTGAAATACTGCGGAATATTGCCGCTAATAATTAGACTATGTGCTCGCACTGTTTACTGTTCGCAGAATTACTAGTAAATATTTTTATATACATCTTTATTACTTCCTGCAAAAGATAAAATAGTAAAACATATTTTTTAAACACTCACAGTTTCATACTTTTCGCAGCAGGTGGCAACATAATCCTCATCGCCTTGTCTGATCCTAGGCTCTCCTTCCCTTGCACTCCCTAGTTCTATTTGAAACTGTAATTAACGGAAAAACACATTGTATTATATGCATAGAGATCTATAGAGATGCCGATCCGTGCGCTGAGTCCAAAACCTGGTGTCGCAAGCAGCGGTCGTATTCCGCGATTCAACGTATTGTTAGCTTCAATAAGTTCATTATCCACTGCGGTATTAAAACTTAAGGTTTGGATATTCGTAAGTACAGAGCAAGCATTGGAAACTGTTTACATGCTATATCACGACCGGCGTTCAGTCACATAATACAAAAGTTGTGAACTGCCGCGAGCAATGTGTTCTGTTTTGGGCATATTGCTGCAACACCAAAAAGTGGGCAACAGTGGCAAAGATAACGTTTTTGAGCTTTACGAACGCTTTAACAAAAGAGCCATCAATGACAACGCCACCAATGCCCTCATAAGCTAAACGAACGTACCTTTTTAGTGAGCAGCCAATCAATAGTTTGATGTGGGTACTTGGGATGCGGCGTGAAGCAGTAGTCCATGCCAGTACAGTTTGATGGCATTTCATCCAAGATACCTGCAAAATGTACATTATGTATTTTATGGGTCACTTGTAATGCACGCACAGATGCATTTGTCATTGGTGTGTCTATAATGATTAAGTCTTGAGGGACGACTAAATGCTCCACAAATAATGCAACCAAAAAATTGAACCGACTTCAGCCCTTATGTGTGAAAAAACTTGTCGGTACCATGCACAATATTGTGATAATAGGTATATTTAGGTAGGTTTGAAATATCATGGTACCGACTTAATTAAGTTATTTTACAGTTTTTAGTGCTAAAGTCGGTTCCAGTTTTAGATAATTGTTTTTAGTTTTTATAGTGACTTTTCCTACTTACGGGATCGATTGTCATTCACCGTCAATAAGGATACCATCAAGATTATTGGAGTGTAACTCTAAAACCTCTGGACCGAGTTTGATGAAATAAAATTGGGATCGAATCGAAAGTATACTCTACCAAATAAATAATAACTAACAAAATCGGACTACCCTTTGAAAAGTTGTGCGTGGTCATACGTTAATAAAATACGCGTTGACTTGATAATACCCATTAGCAAGTCGGTTGTCAAATTAACTTTTAATATGAATTATATATCCCTATTGGTCGGATAGCTAATAGCTCCTTAGAGAGTGGGATACACTTATTCCTTCTGGACGAAGTCCCGAGAGTAGCTAGTAAACATAACTACCTATAATAACATAAAATAATTTTAACTCACCTGTTTGAAGAAGTTTTCCCGCTTCAGAAACATGCGCGGTCAGAAAAATGGTGATCTGAAACAGTACCTACAGGTGTTACTTAAAGACTCAAAGGCATTTAAAATAGTCAAAACACACTGCACCTGCCATGCGCACGTGTGACGGTTACCAGGTAGGTAAGCCACCAGCCTGGCTCATCTCATTATAGTACAATAACAAAGATGCAAAATAATTTATAAAAAAACCTGATTTATTCAGATATAACAAATTTACGGGCCGTCTGGGACTGAGAGACTATCGATAACGCAATGTACGACTCAATCACGGTAATATTATCTATATAGGGTGTTTGGTAGAGGGACCGACAAACCAAATGAGCGTGTTCGGGGGACCACTTGGAGAATACAAGTTGGCCAAAAAAAATCCCCGACACCCCAATTGTTTTTAACTAAATCAGTTAGTTAGCTCTGTTTTGTATCCAATTTTGCTTTGCGTGGCCTAAAGGTGTATTAGAGACCAAATTCAACTAAAAACATCCGGTCTAAAACAGATTTTACGAATGTTATGGTGGTAAATAGGTACAATTTCGGAAAAAAAGGGAAAAATCACAAAAAAAAGTTAAACATATTGGGGGGTCGGGGATTTTTTTTGGCCAACTTGTATTCTCCAAGTGGTCCCCCAAACACGCTCGTTTGGTTTGTCGGTCCCTCTACCAAACACCCTATATATTACCGTGATTCAATGCTGGCAGATATCTGTGTACTGTACCAGCACATGCCAGTCCATAGCGGGTAGAGACTTGTTGCGTTCATATTACATACATCTGATACTACCGAATCTAAACCGAAATACGAGTACCGACGTTGTTTTAACAAACGACCTCACTTTCTTGGTGCTTTTAAACAGTTAAGCAGAAATACTCATACTCAATTATTTATTGCAAATTGTTCATTGTATTCGATATTACAGTTATGATAGGAAACCTATGACCCTATTGTAGGATGTAGCAATATGATTTATGAGCGGCCCGATTCATTCAAGTCAACCAAAATAATTATTATTAAAACAAAAAACATTAAATCATTCATGAATACTTTCAAGTTATAGTAGCATTTGTTAGTAGTCTTTTAAACGCTTAGTAAAAATATAATCCCTTTCTTCAGCCTTTAAGTCGTTCGGTATTTTATTGAATATCTTTATTGACATTTGGGCCGGAACTGTGCATTTTTAATTTAGATACCTACAGCTAGTACTAGCTTATATTTAGTTCCGGTGATTCGTATCCGACGCCACTTCAATGCACTCCTTGACGCCAACGCACAAATTGACGTAATGTGTGACAAATGGAATGTTATTGTGTGTGTACTGTTAAGATATTGTGAGACGCTTAAAGACCAGTGGGATACACCCTGGAGTTGACATTTGTAATAATATATTCTAAGATCTATTGTTGATTACTATTATTGTTATTTTGACATTAATTGATATTTCTGACATTAGTTTGTACGTTATTATTATTTTTTTACATAATTTGGTATATTTTTCTTAATTACTTGATATTATTTGGCTAAATGTTGTTTTTTATTTTATTTTAACTGTGTGATAATATGTAATTGTACTTTTGACGTTTATTATCATAATAAATTAATTTGAATTGAATTTGAATTTGAATTTGAATTTGAATTGAATTGTTGGATACCGCCGAGGTAAGTTAGTTAGTTTAATAAAGAATTGTGGGTCTTTTGTAACAAAGGTGGACGCTTCTAATATATTTATATAGTAAATATTAAGTTTATATTCATCATTTATTGATTCAGGCGTTACTTTGCGGAAAGCCATTATCAAAAACGATATTAGAACACTAAATATTTCTTCTAATATCGTTTTCATATTCATCACCTATATAATTCAAAATTGTAATAGACTGCATAAAATATTATAAATTACGAGCTTCGAAGTATTGCCGCTTCTTCTCGTTAGTAACGCTATTTATTTAGAACGCGTTAGTCTTTTAAACTAATAATTAACAATTAACGTCCATTAGAACGACAGTGGTAGAATTTAAAATATTTATAATAATTGTTTTAATTCCTATACCGTGATAATTAAAACAAAGATTTATGCATGAAATTGACGTATATATACGTTTCTGAGATGCAAAGGGTTAAACTCAAATATCACCCAAAGCATAATTACGGATAAGTAATCAATTATTTTGGACTTATCTCTTAATTATAAATTAATTATTATATGTATAAATTACTATTATACACTACTACTATAAATGGCATGAAAGCTTCTAATGAGAAGGAAAACACAATTAAATTAAAATATTATTTTCAACATTCAATTATTTGGTGAGATATGAAATATGAGAATTATTCTCATTTACTGACTACGCTTTTAAAAAAAAGTGATCTAAAAAGAAAAGTTGCTCACCAAAGTAATTCCGAATGTATTTTCCATTTGTTCTTTTTTGGTGTAGATATCAAAAATAGTTTAACTATACGAATATAAAGCAGGGTATAGAAGGGTGACTTGTGGGAGTGTCCTAAGATAAGCGAATAAGTATCCAGTTGTCACCTCGGGGATTGGATTGTCAGTGAATGAATCCAACTCTTCGTCTCTATTATATATATATTTCAGTTCAGTCTCGCATTACAAAGTGTGACGTCGTTAAAAAGACGCACGTATGTTTACTGGTGATCATTTTCCCGTGTGTCCGCTATGTCCGCTTCACGCCCACAACACACTTACCCACACAACTACTTTTTATGGCAACAGCATGTATGGTATGGCGCCTAGGTTATATAATCACCTACCTAAATTAATAATGGAATTAGAGATTATTAAATTAGATAATTTATTTAATTACATAATTAAATAAATTAATTTTGATTACCTACTTTAAGAAACGCATAATTTTGTATTATTTCATCTAGTTGGGAGAAGCCACTGGCACTCGAAACACAGTTTATAACTAGTTCGAGAGCCTATGGATTCAACAATCTTATATGTAACAGTTTTATGCCAAATAAATAAATAAACTAAACTAAAAAAAAGAGTGTGTTATGATGTTTAAGAGAGAATTGTTTAAATTGTTAGTATCGAAATGTTATTATACTATTAAAGAATATTTAAATGACAATATTGTATAAGTTAAATTAAAATATACTTTTATGGGTAACTAATGTCTAAATGTAATTATATCAAATGTATGAACATGAATAATGTAATATCAATATGACATAAAATTATGTGAGTTATTGACATGTATGACAAACAGTGATTGTAAATTGATTAATAATGAATTGAATTATTTTGTTCTCCTAATCCAGTAATTCTTAATCTAGGTATAATAATTGTACTTAATCGTATATAATCTAATAGTAATCCATATGTCGACGCATATTAAAAGTCAACCAAAATTTTGCATGGCATTATGATGGAACGTGGAGCGCTATTTTTATGTAACATTTTATATTTATACCCATGCACATGCAAATAAATAATTTTGAATTTGAATTTGAATTTGACAATATTTTGAGAGGTTTCCTGTAATGGGGTCATCTACCCGAATTATACCCATAAGTATAAACTACGTTTTTAATTCACTTTTGCGTACCAGAGACGTAATTTACGTGCGTTTCTATCATAAATATTGTTTTAATTATCACGATATAGATAGGGGTAAAGAATACACCTGTCTAATCTAGTCAGGCAGGTCAGTAGACTATAACCTATCATTTGTACTGTGCTATAACCGACATAACTATCAATATTAATATTATCGCAATATTATGCAATATTATCGCGGCTGAAGTGGACCTGTTTTGTTGTGCTCTGAGCGAATTCAAAAAAATAGCTTTACATATTCTATGCTATAGAAACTAACTATTTAATAGGTATGATAGATAATATAGCTACTCTATTGCATTGGGTTTATTACCTGTAATGATAGATGTAAGTTTTTAGATAAATAAATAAATAACTATGTTGGTCAAAATACATCATTCTAGTCTAATGCCAAAGAAGGATACGGACTCCCACATAACCACCGTGCTCCCCGGGGGCGGTGGTTTCTATAAAAGATTTTCCCGGGATAAAAAAAGGATGTGATCCTTTTTGCCCATTATTATCTAATGTTGTGTAATTAAATGTCCATAACTTGCGCAGGTAGACACAAGGACCGTTAAACTGTTAAGGTGCCGCTAAACATTTCTGTAAGTCTAATGATATTATTTTCGGACTAATGCAGGTGGCATTAGTTACACATTCCAATTTATCAAAAGCTTTAAATCATATCTACCTAGCCTATAAGACTAGCCTAGAACATGTGAGGTGTTGGTTAAAGTTGAGGTTCAGTGGTCTTACTATAAGCTCTTAAAGCAGGAGTTTAAGAAAACTACCCGGCATAATCGTGTCTTTCTAAATCCGCTCTGTTTATCAGCTAACAAACGTCTAGGTACCTGCAAAGTTGGTTATAGTAAATTGTTAAAAAGCCAGGAGACAATATTATCCGTTCACCTTTGTAGAAGTGATCAAACAGTTCACCTAAATGAGCGTCATTGTATGATTGAAAACTGTTTGGGTAAGCCAGGTTTAAGAACTGCACGGAACTTGCATGATTTTTACAAAGCTGATAGTAAGGCATCTGATCTAATGTTAGACCTAGTAGCTTTAGTTGCTCAAATAAGGGGTAACTGGTTCCTTCCATTACTATACTCGGTAATTTTCCGAGTAAACGTACCTAATGCTAATTATTATAGGGCTATTATATGGTCTTTATGTTTCAGTTACAACATCATAGGACAACTAGACGGCAGCCACATTGGGGACCTGGCGAAGCTTGGCTGGTGCAACGTCAGTCATAACCAGATCGCAGATACCCAGGTGACGTAGGGCTTCTAGAATCAGGGATGTTAGATGTCAACTCAGGAATTATGACATCAGCTTGTCAAAATTATGGTCTTTAGAAAATCATGATACGGTTATTATGAGAGTCGATATTGGTCTAGGACAACTGTGTGTGGTGTACCAGGATTTAAATTCACAACTTTTAACTGGATACTGTGGCATCAACGAAGGCAGTGTTGCCGCTTGCTATTTATACATATACTTACTTCCTATAATGGCAGACCATATAAACTAACCTTGAAAAAGTGAGTGCATGGTCAATAGTAAAGGCGACTGCTCGTCACCAGCGCTGGGTAGTTATGGGGTAAATATTACGATATTGAGTAAATACGTTTCTGTAAATAGAAATTGTGCATGTAGGTACAATACCGCAACCCGCACATAGGTAGGCGCCTATCACAAGAGAATTGAAGTTACGGTTTTTTTAGATAATATTCTGCACGTTATGAATGAGGATGTCAAACTACGAAAGATAACAAACTTAAGAAGCCGTAATATGTAATTTTGCTCCCCAAACTCGACGTAGAACTCTGGTATCTAGGAGAGATAGGAAATAGTTTTATAAATGAAACTTTGACGTTTATTCCTTAGTTCTGTAAAAGTAAAAACACGATTCCCTAAAAAAAACCTCGATAACTTTTTTCATTTATAAATGCTTGTTTCTTACATGTTTTTATCGAGATCTCAGAAACCCGACGGTATTTCAAGATGATTTTTACTTTAATAAGTAGGTAATAACTATTTCTTCAGTTCTGTAAACAAAACGTAGTATGTTTTATTCTTATGGTCCGCCGTTCTTATGGCCCGCGTCGCGCCCAATCGAAGTCATTATTAGCCCATTATGTTCCCACTGCTGGGACTTGAGCCTACCTCTCAGAAAGATGAGTCTGGCCATAATTCACTACGTGGGCCCAGTACGGATTGGTGGATAGGCTAGTGGCCAACCCGTGTCAAAGTTTTCAGGCCGCCCGAAGGTTTTCGACATACTATAGGCTAACGGTTGTTTGTCTTAGGACACCGACTGTTTGTATTAAGACAAACAGCTGGGACTGGCGGTTTAACGTGCCCTCCGAAGCACGGAAGCGCTCAGTTGAATAAATGCTACTAGCGATCACCCATCCAAGTCCTGACCGAAGCAAGTGTTGCTTAACTTTTTGATTGGTTATAAGATCGCCAAGTCAAGCTCCGCTATACGAGTGCTTCATGCATCAGCACTCAATCGACGTAATTGCACAATATTACTAGCGTAATGACGTGTATGTAGATGTTGCAGGATTCAAGCCTACTTATAAGGTTAGTTATACCAACCGCCTTGCGCGATAAAGTATTGAAGCCTGATAAGATAAAGGATTGAATTTGGTACAACTCCACAGAAAAGCAGAGTCTGTCCTCAACGCCTCCATTTTCTGTGTAGGTGCAGCTCCAAACGTTTTCTAGACCCTGCACATTTAGCCGTGTCGACACCACCTAATTATGGAAATACTTAAATTTCATAAAACAGTGCACTTTTGGTTTTTACTGCGTAACATATATTTTTTTTTATTAAATGACTATTTAATCCATCAAAGGTCAGACACAATAGAAATTCCATTGTTATAATGACATCGACACATGAGGGGATATACTAGTAGTACATAAAAGGTACCATTTATTTATTTTTCATTAAATAGGTATATCTACAACGAGACCGCGTTATCCCGAACAATATTTTTGGTTACTTATACGTACCAAACAGGCATTGGATAAAATCGACAGAAAGACGCTAAATTTTGAGTGGAGCGCTGATTTACTTAGAGGCCGTACCACAAACAATTTGCGAAAAGGTATTTGTATTGCAAACGTCAATGCGTCACGCTTCAGCATACAAACTGTGAGTTAACTGTGTCACAGTTGCCCTAGATAAATGATAGTTTATACCTTTTATTTACAATTATCACAATAGCAGTACTGAATAAATATACCTAGATGCGCCAAAATGCTGAAAAAGCATTTACTATAATTAATCTATGATGAAACGGAAAAATTATTAACTATTCTTGTTTTATTTTTTATTTATATTATAGCGCATTGATATATACACTACATACACACTCGCCCACACACATTCACATTATAATACACACAATTACGCATGTAGACATACAACAATCCCTCTTGACCGTTCACATACAACAGGCACGCACCTATAATGTAGGTACTTATCTCAAGTATGTCTACTCATATCTTTTTAATTTTTAATATGTTAAGTGTAGTTAATTTGTTCACGCAGAATCATATAATGTATACCCATATTACTGTCAAAATAACAAAATCCAGTTTTAATATCATTACAACTGATAAGTAATAATTAACTATTCGTTCAAGTCCAAGTTCAAGTCATTTACGAGTATTTCGCTTTAAATTGTGGTCACAATGAAAGATCTTATAGCTATAATGTTAAGTACACAACTTTTGCCTATGTGGCATGCGAAAATTAAACTCTAACTCTAAAATTTAATATATTTAAGGTAATATACATCAAAATCTTAGCTAGTTAAGGCGCGGTCGTATCCTGATAATAGTAAAAAGCAGAAACTTTAAACATCTATTGTAACGAAACAAAAAGATAATAATCTATGAAAAAAATACTTAGGTTAGAAAAGAAAAAGGCAAAGAGTAATAACCGAACAGAATTCATCAATATTACTCGCTCTCTGCAGAAAAAAATCCCAAATAGATCCATAAAAATAAACTTTGACGTCCAAACTCTCTGAATTTTCAGCGATAACACTATATTATTTTTTAGGTAATACATAGCCAACATATAGTACTAAAGTAGTAACCAGCAGTTTTTTCAATTGTAATAGTATATATCGAAAAATATAAAGAAAACGTACAAAATTAATGCATTTTCGCATTACATCGTCGAATCTATTATATATATATTTCAGTTCAGTCTCGCATTACAAAGTGTGACGTCGTTAAAAAGACGCACGTATGTTTACTGGTGATCATTTTCCCGTGTGTCCGCTATGTCCGCTTCACGCCCACAACACACTTACCCACACAACTACTTTTTATGGCAACAGCATGTATGGTATGGCGCCTAGGTTATATAATCACCTACCTAAATTAATAATGGAATTAGAGATTATTAAATTAGATAATTTATTTAATTACATAATTAAATAAATTAATTTTGATTACCTACTTTAAGAAACGCATAATTTTGTATTATTTCATCTAGTTGGGAGAAGCCACTGGCACTCGAAACACAGTTTATAACTAGTTCGAGAGCCTATGGATTCAACAATCTTATATGTAACAGTTTTATGCCAAATAAATAAATAAACTAAACTAAAAAAAAGAGTGTGTTATGATGTTTAAGAGAGAATTGTTTAAATTGTTAGTATCGAAATGTTATTATACTATTAAAGAATATTTAAATGACAATATTGTATAAGTTAAATTAAAATATACTTTTATGGGTAACTAATGTCTAAATGTAATTATATCAAATGTATGAACATGAATAATGTAATATCAATATGACATAAAATTATGTGAGTTATTGACATGTATGACAAACAGTGATTGTAAATTGATTAATAATGAATTGAATTATTTTGTTCTCCTAATCCAGTAATTCTTAATCTAGGTATAATAATTGTACTTAATCGTATATAATCTAATAGTAATCCATATGTCGACGCATATTAAAAGTCAACCAAAATTTTGCATGGCATTATGATGGAACGTGGAGCGCTATTTTTATGTAACATTTTATATTTATACCCATGCACATGCAAATAAATAATTTTGAATTTGAATTTGAATTTGACAATATTTTGAGAGGTTTCCTGTAATGGGGTCATCTACCCGAATTATACCCATAAGTATAAACTACGTTTTTAATTCACTTTTGCGTACCAGAGACGTAATTTACGTGCGTTTCTATCATAAATATTGTTTTAATTATCACGATATAGATAGGGGTAAAGAATACACCTGTCTAATCTAGTCAGGCAGGTCAGTAGACTATAACCTATCATTTGTACTGTGCTATAACCGACATAACTATCAATATTAATATTATCGCAATATTATGCAATATTATCGCGGCTGAAGTGGACCTGTTTTGTTGTGCTCTGAGCGAATTCAAAAAAATAGCTTTACATATTCTATGCTATAGAAACTAACTATTTAATAGGTATGATAGATAATATAGCTACTCTATTGCATTGGGTTTATTACCTGTAATGATAGATGTAAGTTTTTAGATAAATAAATAAATAACTATGTTGGTCAAAATACATCATTCTAGTCTAATGCCAAAGAAGGATACGGACTCCCACATAACCACCGTGCTCCCCGGGGGCGGTGGTTTCTATAAAAGATTTTCCCGGGATAAAAAAAGGATGTGATCCTTTTTGCCCATTATTATCTAATGTTGTGTAATTAAATGTCCATAACTTGCGCAGGTAGACACAAGGACCGTTAAACTGTTAAGGTGCCGCTAAACATTTCTGTAAGTCTAATGATATTATTTTCGGACTAATGCAGCTGGCATTAGTTACACATTCCAATTTATCAAAAGCTTTAAATCATATCTACCTAGCCTATAAGACTAGCCTAGAACATGTGAGGTGTTGGTTAAAGTTGAGGTTCAGTGGTCTTACTATAAGCTCTTAAAGCAGGAGTTTAAGAAAACTACCCGGCATAATCGTGTCTTTCTAAATCCGCTCTGTTTATCAGCTAACAAACGTCTAGGTACCTGCAAAGTTGGTTATAGTAAATTGTTAAAAAGCCAGGAGACAATATTATCCGTTCACCTTTGTAGAAGTGATCAAACAGTTCACCTAAATGAGCGTCATTGTATGATTGAAAACTGTTTGGGTAAGCCAGGTTTAAGAACTGCACGGAACTTGCATGATTTTTACAAAGCTGATAGTAAGGCATCTGATCTAATGTTAGACCTAGTAGCTTTAGTTGCTCAAATAAGGGGTAACTGGTTCCTTCCATTACTATACTCGGTAATTTTCCGAGTAAACGTACCTAATGCTAATTATTATAGGGCTATTATATGGTCTTTATGTTTCAGTTACAACATCATAGGACAACTAGACGGCAGCCACATTGGGGACCTGGCGAAGCTTGGCTGGTGCAACGTCAGTCATAACCAGATCGCAGATACCCAGGTGACGTAGGGCTTCTAGAATCAGGGATGTTAGATGTCAACTCAGGAATTATGACATCAGCTTGTCAAAATTATGGTCTTTAGAAAATCATGATACGGTTATTATGAGAGTCGATATTGGTCTAGGACAACTGTGTGTGGTGTACCAGGATTTAAATTCACAACTTTTAACTGGATACTGTGGCATCAACGAAGGCAGTGTTGCCGCTTGCTATTTATACATATACTTACTTCCTATAATGGCAGACCATATAAACTAACCTTGAAAAAGTGAGTGCATGGTCAATAGTAAAGGCGACTGCTCGTCACCAGCGCTGGGTAGTTATGGGGTAAATATTACGATATTGAGTAAATACGTTTCTGTAAATAGAAATTGTGCATGTAGGTACAATACCGCAACCCGCACATAGGTAGGCGCCTATCACAAGAGAATTGAAGTTACGGTTTTTTTAGATAATATT
This sequence comes from Selenia dentaria, assembly GCA_917880725.1. NCBI lineage: Eukaryota > Metazoa > Arthropoda > Insecta > Lepidoptera > Geometridae > Selenia > Selenia dentaria. The sequence continues at coordinate 29,050,990 of OU862888.1, read as the reverse complement.
CTGCACGTTATGAATGAGGATGTCAAACTACGAAAGATAACAAACTTAAGAAGCCGTAATATGTAATTTTGCTCCCCAAACTCGACGTAGAACTCTGGTATCTAGGAGAGATAGGAAATAGTTTTATAAATGAAACTTTGACGTTTATTCCTTAGTTCTGTAAAAGTAAAAACACGATTCCCTAAAAAAAACCTCGATAACTTTTTTCATTTATAAATGCTTGTTTCTTACATGTTTTTATCGAGATCTCAGAAACCCGACGGTATTTCAAGATGATTTTTACTTTAATAAGTAGGTAATAACTATTTCTTCAGTTCTGTAAACAAAACGTAGTATGTTTTATTCTTATGGTCCGCCGTTCTTATGGCCCGCGTCGCGCCCAATCGAAGTCATTATTAGCCCATTATGTTCCCACTGCTGGGACTTGAGCCTACCTCTCAGAAAGATGAGTCTGGCCATAATTCACTACGTGGGCCCAGTACGGATTGGTGGATAGGCTAGTGGCCAACCCGTGTCAAAGTTTTCAGGCCGCCCGAAGGTTTTCGACATACTATAGGCTAACGGTTGTTTGTCTTAGGACACCGACTGTTTGTATTAAGACAAACAGCTGGGACTGGCGGTTTAACGTGCCCTCCGAAGCACGGAAGCGCTCAGTTGAATAAATGCTACTAGCGATCACCCATCCAAGTCCTGACCGAAGCAAGTGTTGCTTAACTTTTTGATTGGTTATAAGATCGCCAAGTCAAGCTCCGCTATACGAGTGCTTCATGCATCAGCACTCAATCGACGTAATTGCACAATATTACTAGCGTAATGACGTGTATGTAGATGTTGCAGGATTCAAGCCTACTTATAAGGTTAGTTATACCAACCGCCTTGCGCGATAAAGTATTGAAGCCTGATAAGATAAAGGATTGAATTTGGTACAACTCCACAGAAAAGCAGAGTCTGTCCTCAACGCCTCCATTTTCTGTGTAGGTGCAGCTCCAAACGTTTTCTAGACCCTGCACATTTAGCCGTGTCGACACCACCTAATTATGGAAATACTTAAATTTCATAAAACAGTGCACTTTTGGTTTTTACTGCGTAACATATATTTTTTTTTATTAAATGACTATTTAATCCATCAAAGGTCAGACACAATAGAAATTCCATTGTTATAATGACATCGACACATGAGGGGATATACTAGTAGTACATAAAAGGTACCATTTATTTATTTTTCATTAAATAGGTATATCTACAACGAGACCGCGTTATCCCGAACAATATTTTTGGTTACTTATACGTACCAAACAGGCATTGGATAAAATCGACAGAAAGACGCTAAATTTTGAGTGGAGCGCTGATTTACTTAGAGGCCGTACCACAAACAATTTGCGAAAAGGTATTTGTATTGCAAACGTCAATGCGTCACGCTTCAGCATACAAACTGTGAGTTAACTGTGTCACAGTTGCCCTAGATAAATGATAGTTTATACCTTTTATTTACAATTATCACAATAGCAGTACTGAATAAATATACCTAGATGCGCCAAAATGCTGAAAAAGCATTTACTATAATTAATCTATGATGAAACGGAAAAATTATTAACTATTCTTGTTTTATTTTTTATTTATATTATAGCGCATTGATATATACACTACATACACACTCGCCCACACACATTCACATTATAATACACACAATTACGCATGTAGACATACAACAATCCCTCTTGACCGTTCACATACAACAGGCACGCACCTATAATGTAGGTACTTATCTCAAGTATGTCTACTCATATCTTTTTAATTTTTAATATGTTAAGTGTAGTTAATTTGTTCACGCAGAATCATATAATGTATACCCATATTACTGTCAAAATAACAAAATCCAGTTTTAATATCATTACAACTGATAAGTAATAATTAACTATTCGTTCAAGTCCAAGTTCAAGTCATTTACGAGTATTTCGCTTTAAATTGTGGTCACAATGAAAGATCTTATAGCTATAATGTTAAGTACACAACTTTTGCCTATGTGGCATGCGAAAATTAAACTCTAACTCTAAAATTTAATATATTTAAGGTAATATACATCAAAATCTTAGCTAGTTAAGGCGCGGTCGTATCCTGATAATAGTAAAAAGCAGAAACTTTAAACATCTATTGTAACGAAACAAAAAGATAATAATCTATGAAAAAAATACTTAGGTTAGAAAAGAAAAAGGCAAAGAGTAATAACCGAACAGAATTCATCAATATTACTCGCTCTCTGCAGAAAAAAATCCCAAATAGATCCATAAAAATAAACTTTGACGTCCAAACTCTCTGAATTTTCAGCGATAACACTATATTATTTTTTAGGTAATACATAGCCAACATATAGTACTAAAGTAGTAACCAGCAGTTTTTTCAATTGTAATAGTATATATCGAAAAATATAAAGAAAACGTACAAAATTAATGCATTTTCGCATTACATCGTCGAATCTAACAAGCGATTTTCAACCTTACTTAAAGCATCGTAAATTATTTTAAAATTGGGGTTGGACCACGTCTTAACTAGCAAAAACAACTAATATTTTCTACCGACTTCCAAAAAAAGGAGGAGGTACTCTATTCGATTTTTTTTTGCTAGCTTACGACTGGGTGAACTGATTCTCAAAATTATTTTTGTTTGAAAGCTAGTGCTTCCCGTGTGGTCCCATTTAAATTTCATCAAATTCGGTCCAGTAGTTTTTGAGATACACTCCAATAACTGAATAGAATGGAAGTCGGTATTACATTTTTCAAATTGTACTTGTATTATTACACCACACTATACATTTTAATGAAAAAACTTAAATTATACTACATATATGTTTGATGTTAGGATGGGCTATATTTATGGTCATTATGTGAAAGGAAATGATTAATTTGGTAAAAGCTGCAATCAATTAACCATCTGAAAAGTTTGACTTCGGAATTTTGGGAGTGGAAGGGATTTTAATGATTCCGGGATTTTATTATACAATCTTAACGCCATAATATAACAACTCCTGTGGTATAGCTCATTACACTGCGGAAACACTAATCTATTCGGAAATCTTTATTATTGACATACTAATTTTATACTCACATACATCATCGTTAGTGCAATGGTAATGGAGAATGCATATATTAGTTAGAGTAACCATGGTAACTGTAAACCCACTATACAGGCTCGACAGAGACCTACTGTGGACTGCAGAGCTTCTCAAGGGTACGACAAGTAAAACACTGTCTTATAAAAATCTATATAACTACCTCTAACATGACTTAATTAAAGGCTTATGTACTGATCATGCTTGTGATGTTTAATTAAACGATATTATTAATATATTATACTTACCTACGCTTACGCAGTTATTCGTGTTAGTCCCACATTTTTCTGTATACTCAAGCGTAGATTCACTACTGAACGTACATCTGAAATACGGCCATCGATGCGGATGTAAAGGACAATGTGGTCAGTGCAAGACGTGCGCAGCGGAGTCGCAGGCGCAGGCGCCATCTCACACGCCTCCTTAACCTTGCCAGTATCAGCTTCAGCACAGTCTATGTAAACCTCTTTTATGCTGTAGCTTCAGCTCTGAAGCATATCGGTTACAAGGGCCTTTAAAGACATTTTTTGATTAGTCGATTCTGGCACAAAGTGATGGCTGGAACTGTTTGAGATGGTGAGATCAGCTATAGAAATCAAACTGAGTAACAAATTATTGAAGCGCTCGTAGCGGAGCTCGACTTGGCGATCTTAACCGAACAACCAGTTTAGCAACACTTGCTGCGGTCAGGACTTGGATGGGTGACCGCTAGTGGCAATATTCAACTGAGCGCTTCCGTGCTTCGGAGGGCACGTTAAGCCGTCGGTCCCGGTTGCTTGTCTTAGGACAACAGTTGTTAGGCTATGTCGAGGGCCTTCGGGCGGCCTGAACCTATCTACCAATCCGCATTGGGATGGTGGATTATTGCCCAACTCCACTCTCTGAAAGTAAGGCTCGAGTCCCAGCAGTGGACACAAAATGGGCTGATTATGATTATGAACAAATTACCTTCATTACAATACTATGATTTTGAACTCAGCATTAAAATTAGGCAAACACATCATCGTATTGTATAAAAAACAACAATGTACTTTGATCCCAAAATTACGACTTGTTTCCGCAACAAATGATGTAGTTTGCGTCACGGGCAGGTTAAAGGGAAACCCTGTTCTATCATTTAATGGAATGCAGTTAGATAACGGGGAATTATAATAAACCATAGCCAATTATTTCATGTGAATAACATAATTAAATATATATTTTTACCTCAATGAAAAACGTCATCGATTATCAAACTTAATTAAAACTGAAACTGCGACGCTAAAAATGCCTCCTATTATTATATATAACCTATTATTAATTTTATTATAAATATACTTACATACCATATTTAATAATACCTCATAGTTTGTACCTACTTTAGTAACTAGGTAGTGTAATTACTTGATGATTTTTTTATGGGATAGGTTGGCAAACGAGCAGGCGGCTCATCTGATGGTAAGCTATCACCGTCGTTTACGGGCATCCACAATACCAGAGGTCTTGAAGATACATTTGAGGAAAGAATAGGCTATTTTCTTGATTGATCAATTCGTCTAAAATGCACTACGAACATGGATTTTCTACAGTGGCAATGGGCCTAGCACCAAAATTTGCGGAAGTGTAATCGTATCAGGAGGTTGGTTGAGGTATACAGTACAAACTATCATTTATCTAGTACAACTGTGGCACAGATAACTCGTAGTTTGTACGGTATTGTGTCAACGCCACGACTGCTTGCTGTTTCTAAGTCCCATTAGACTTAGCAAATGCTTTGATTTATAACTTGTTAAATAATCAAAGAGCAAAATGTTCTCGAGAACACCTCCCGAAACACAAACGCGTGAGGCGCTTCGTGATAGATTTTCGATCTTTAGGGTGGTAGACAGTGGCCTACCACTTCATCGTCGCGCGCGGTCGCAGTAATCTACCGACTTTCAAAAAGGATGAGGTACTCATTTCGACTGTATTTTTTTACGAGTATGTTTGTTACCTCAACTTTCGATTGGGTGAACCGATTCTCAATATTCTTTTTGTTTGAAAGCTGATGCTTCCCGTGTGGTCCCATAAATTTCAGTTCGGTCCAGTACTTTTTGAGTTACACTCCAATAACTGAATAAAATGGAAGTCGGTATTATACTTTTCAAATTGTACTTGTTACCTACGAAGAAATAATAGTTCTTCGTAGCTTGTTACTAACCTGTTGTATCTGTAAACGGCGTAAGTTTACGCTGGTTCGGTACTTTATGTCAAAAGTAAACTAAGAAAAGTGCATTTACCTTAGCAACAATTTATTTCATTAAGGTAAACCCTTGCATATACCAGGGACTGTTGCCTGTGACGTAACTGCTGTACACATTACTACATTATTTACCGCTAAAAAGGTCTTAATGTAAATATCGTTTATTTTCCTTAAACTTAGCATTTGGACGAACGTGCCTACACCGAAAGAGTATTTTTTGAGACAAATTGCATCTACTGATCCCGTAACCGCACTCTAGACTTAACGAGGCAAAAAAACTTGGAAAACGTAAGAAGAACGATGTTTTTCGGCGTCTTTTAGGGGTTTTCTGGCATCACTTATTCTATAGTCAATACCTAACATAGAAATTCTTGAAGTTAAACAACTTTAAAAGGATTAAAGCGCGCATAATTTTATATTATTTTATCTCTTCATATGTCGTAAATAATAAACTGGGCCCTTACTATGAGCTCTTAAAATATATTTCACTTAAAGCAGGACTTCTAGACAACTGCCCGGTTTATTCGTACCATGACAACTTTAAAGCAAGCCTGCTCAGGCCTACTATTCAAGAATCGCACAAAAACTGTTCACATGTTTTTTTGTATGGACTCTCGTTAACATGTCGCTCTAAATCCATTCAGTTTATTACCTTACAAACGTCTAGGCGTCTGTGATGTCGGTTATAGTAAATTGTTAGAATGCCAGAGACAATATTATCCGTTCACCTTTGAGAAAACAATATTCAAACAGTTCACCAAAATGAGCGTCATGGTATGATTTTATTCAAAACTGTTTATGCCCGGTTTAAGAACTGCACGGAACTTGCATGGTTTTTATAAAGCTGGCCCTGTAATGCAATATGTTCACGTGACAATCATGTTATACGCATTATAAAAATTCTAACTTGGTTGTCGCGTGTGAGTTTTGTGCTTTAAGGAGCTGTCCACATCATTGTACGAGTACTTACCTTTTCAAATTCTTTGAGATACAATTTTAAACCACGCTATCAAATGTGAAAGCCGAAACTGATTTAGGTATACCTATTCACTTCAGAAAATACACCACACAATATATTAAGGAGATTATAGTGAATAGAAACTATGCGCCGGCAAATTAATCGCACAAGAAACATAATTTAACTAGCCCGATATAGAGTATAATATACCTAATCTGCAGCTCTACCATTGTCGCTTACTCAGAGTTTTAACAATATCTGCATCGAAACATTGGCGAGGAAAGCACTAAGCTTTCCTAATCAACCTCATCATTTTAGTACCCGTTTTGCAAAGAGGTTTTATTTGTTTTTAGGGCCTTATTTATACAATAAGCTTAATAAAATTTTGAACATTTATCCGTTGGTTAAATCAGATGTCAAAATTGTAGTGACTAAATGGCTAAAAACGTTATCTTATGACGATACTCAAGAACTTCTTAAAGTAATCACCTAAATAGTTTACTTGGGATGTAAAACACATACATACACACACATACACTCGCTCACACACACACATAAACACACTCAGATTACATATAAAGATCATCATCTTTATATGTAATATTAGGACCTAAGATTAATTCTAAATTCTTAAGATTAGTATTGTACCAAAATGGCTAGCAGTAGTCCAACGCTGGGGAAAGAGCGCTGTATGCTGAAACACGGGTGATGAACCTAGTTCAGCAGCAGATACTCTTGCACACATTTACTCATGTTTTCTAGCCCCATTATAATGTATGAAATAACATTTTACAATTGTTTGAATAAAGGTTTTTTTTTATTATTATTAAATTAATCATTTCAAAATCAGATTTGGATGTTGATACTATTTTGCCCATAGCTGCAAGAGCAGCCTAACTAAGCAAAGATGAGCAGGGAATGTTCTGTGCTCGCGCTTCTGTATAATTTTATGATAAGTCTGCAGTCGCCTTTTAGCCCGCCGTTGCTTGCCTGGAAGCCATTATTATGCCGTTGTAAGAGGAATTTGGTGGAATAAGGGAAGGGGTTTGTGGACTGGTTGGTTGATGCAATATAAACTATATTGTCTGTTTGAATAAAATATAGACAGGCTTTTGAACTCTTTCTCGAGCAGGGTTTTGTGTGTTCCAGACAACCACCGCACTGTACCTCTACCACGAGTTGGCAACATAAATGTCATCTATAGTCGATACTCGATCTCGCCTACCTATTACGCTTGTGATTGGCGTACTCGCTGTCAATTTTAGTTCTACAATTGACCGCGAGGTGGCACTGTTCTTTTTTTCATACACATTTTCGCAGCAGTCGATATCGAGCATCGATTGGTATCAATGTTGTAAACTCATGGTAGACCTACTGGACTCTAATTTACTTCTAACGAAAGTTGTTGACAGAGGTAACGAGAGTCACGGTAATTACTATAAATAAATAATGATTGTTTTAAAATGTTTTATTTTATTGGTGATAATGTGATAAACAGTGAAACATGTTTATTAAAATATTTTCATAAAAAATGTAGGCCAATGCGCGCGCACCAATTAAACAGAATATATAATGTATCCCAGTAACCCAGAACCCAATGTCCCAGAAACGTAGTGCTTCTGCTATATTCCATAGGAATTCGGATGTTAATCATCGTGACCTTACTTTATTGATCATCCTTTTTAATGCAAATTATTCTATTCACGATTTCGCAAAATAAACTAAGTCACCAATTTTATTATGTGTATAGTCTAATTACCCTGGTAATACAAAACAAACAATAACATTCACATTAAATGCGAGTATATAGAATGATTCATTTTCACACGCTGCAGTGCCCTAATTGCCTCAACAGAGTAGGTAGTACTTGATGAGACAGAATGTCTGAAATACGCTAGTACCCACACAATGACGGAATTTTCATGGTGACTCGTACTGCTGGCTAAAGAAGGTGCAAGTCCAGCTAACTCATCCATGTACCTATGCTGATCATCAGACCCTTGCATCTACGGGTAAACTACATAACAATTTATTCATATGTATTACTTACCTAGTCTTTGTTCAGCTTCGCCTGAATATGTCTCCACTTGTTTCATGACACTATTATACATTCGGAAAGGAAATAAAAATCCATGTGGCTTCTAAGTTTGCGCGAACAAAGTGAAAACTATTTTCTTTGTAAATTATAGCACGGACAAGCAGATAAGCAAATCCATATTTATTCCAATAGAAAATATAAGTTAGTCAAAATTATATAATTCATTAAATCTTCATCAAATCTAGTTATAAATATATATGAACTAAAAACATCATGTTTATGGCCTAGCCAATAAATATAAGGCCAACTTGGGCTATAAAAGAACAAAATGCAATTATTGTGACTCTTTAATTTCTCTTACCATTGGTACAGGGTAAAATGTTTGAACTGTAATCGTACCCAATTCATCTTTATTATAGTAGTGACCTTGAATTGTACGACATTATCTAACTTCACAACAAACTTCAAATAATGTAATGACTTATCATTACATTATTTGAAGTAACTATTTTAAAAAGACATTTATACATTGTTATTATGTAGTACAAAAAGACACATTTTCCGAACGCATGTTTCATGCATTAACAGAATTCGCTAACGGTAGTATAAATAATGAAATTAATTTTATTTGTACATTTTTATTGATTATATCATCATAATAAATAGTGTAGGTTGACCTACGCTGCGCTTGCCGGTTCGTGGTCTCGTCTCCAGAACCTTCCGGCACCATCGGCCATCTGTTCTGCGTGCTATGTGCCCTGCCCACTGCCACTTTAACTGGCTAATCTTCTGGGCTATGTCGGTGACTTTAGTTCTTCTACGGATCTCCTCATTTCTGATTCGATTACGTAGAGAAACCCCGAGAATAGCCCTCTCCATAGCTCGTTGTGCGACTTATTATATATTATTATATTGTGCGATTTATTATATACATACTATCAAAAGTTATTATGTGATAAATAATTGGATTCCCATAAACATGCATTTCGTATTAAGTCTCTTTCATCATCATTGTGATATCAGATTTCATGTTCATTTTCATTTGTATGGTGAGGTAGTAGAAGTCTCTATGAACGAGTTCGTCTGCAGGAGTACTGCCACCAAACCTGTATCAACGCCACAAGCAGTAATAATATAATATGGGACAACATCCACACAAAGGTCTTCAGGTCCCAAGCTAGGCACTACTGTACTATGGTAACCTGATGACAGCTCAAACAGACATGTTCATTCACACAAATGTTTGACCTGTCCGGGAATAAAACCCGGGACCAGCGGCTCAGAAGGCAGGGGTGTTACCAACTGGGCCAACCGGCCTGTCATAAATAAAATGATGATTCATACCTTGCAATGTATATAGATTATGTTATGACTTACGGAGCCGAGACGTGGACACTCACGGTACGACTGGTCCACCGATTTAAGGTTGCTCAGCGAACTATGGAGAGGGCTATTGGAGTTTCTCTGAAGGATCGTATCAGAAATGAAGTGAGCCGACAGAGAACCAAGGTAACCGACATAGCCCAAAGAATTGAAGTGGCAGGGGGCTGGTCATATTAGCCGAAGAACCGATAACCGTTGGGGTAGACGTGTTCTTGAGTGGAGACCGCGACTTGGCAAACGTAGTGTAGGACGTCCTCCGGCTAGGTGGAGCGACGACATACGCAAAGTGACTGGTAGCAGCTGGATGAGAAGAGCCGAAGATCGGGCTCAGTGGCGTGCATTAGGAGAGGCATATGTCCAGCAATGGACTGTTACTGGCTGATGAAGATGATGATGAATGTACATTATGTGTACTAAATATCGGGAATTTGTCAATAAAACAAAAAATACAAATTATTCATCTAAATTTGTTTTATCGCCTTCAAAGTAGGCCCCATCGCTTGCAATACAACATCTCCATCGCTTCACCCAGTCTTCCATACATTTTTCATAGGCTATTTGCGGTATGGCCTTTAGCTCATTCTGCGAATTTTCTTTTATAGCTTCTATCGACTCAAAACGTTTTCCTCGAAGTGGTAATTTTAACTTGGGAAATAAAAAAAAGTCAGACGGAGCCATATCAGGTGAATACGGTGCTTGGTCGAGAACTTTTGTTGAATTTTACGCTAAAAACTCTTTCACTATAATGGCTGTATGTGATGGTGCATTATCATGGTGCAGCATCCATGAGTTGTGTTGCTACAAATCTGGACGTTTTCGGCGGATACTCTCACGCAAACGCTTCATGACGCCTAAATAATATTCTTTATTCACTGTTTCTCCCTTTGGAAGGAATTCGGAGTGAACCACACCACGGTAGTCAAAAAAAACTGTCAGCATCACCTTGATTTTGGAGCGACTTTGCCGCGGTTTTTTGGGGTTCGGCTCGTGTTCGAGACGCCATTCTGAAGACTGTTGGCTTGTTTGCATGTCGTACTCATAAACCCATGTCTCGTCGCCAGTTATTATACGTTTCATAAAGGTCGGATCCGTAGAAGCTCGGGAAAGCATGTCTTCAGCGACATGCTTTCGCTGCGCTTTTTGAACAAAATTGAGCTCTTTTGGAACTAGTCGAGCGGCGACGCGTTTCATGCCTAAAATGTCAATGAGAATGTTGTGGACGGACTTAAAAGATATGTTCACCTCACTAGCCAACTCTCTCAGACTCATACGTCGATTTCCGAGCACTAGCTTCTTGATTCTGTCGATGTTTCCTTTGGTCGTAGCGGTTGAAGGTCTACCAGAACGAGGCAAGTCTACTACTACTTCTCGGCCTTCTTTAAAAGCCTTATACCATTCATAAGCCCTTGTTTTCGATATACACGATTCGCCGTAGGTATTTCGCAACATTTTTAGTGATTCACCACATGAAATATCATTCGAAACACAAAATTTAAGGCACACTCTTTGTTCAACAATATTTTCCATTGTAAAAATCGCCGAGAACTCAAAACTATGACCAACAAAAAGTGTAGTTTAAAACAAATTAAATGCCAGATCCCGCTCAAACTTTGCGCGCTAAATCAATACAGTGCTACCAACATGCAGTAAAAAAATTAGAACGACCTCTTTTACACGGGTATTTTTATTGACATATTCCCGATACTTTTTACACAGAGTAGTATATTGATACTTGTCATAATTTATGTAATAAAAATTAACCCCTATTTCTCCTGGTCACGCTATAACTTGAGAACGGATGGAACAATCTCGCTAATTCGTTTTTATTGTGTTAATTATTGTCAGGAGATGGTTTTATAAAAGAAAAACCAAGAAAAGATGGAAGGCGAGGACGAAGCGATAACGAAGTCGCGGCCAGTCGCTAGTAATAAATAAAACTAAAGTGTAATACCTGTTGTAAGACATTTTATTTTCGTCCCCAGAACATCAAGAGTCAAACGGTCTACGCATGGTAGAGCACAATAAAAAGCGTATTAAAATGCAAAAAGCAAATCATTTGAATTCCATGACAGATTATACCTAGATTACATATTAAAAGAGCATCGTAAGTATTTACATAAATCACTTTTACCTTTAATACTAATTATTTCATTGACATAAAATATTTTCGAAATATCTTATATCTATTGTTATTTGAGATTTTTTTTTATTTTGTTGTTCGCTTCAATTGTTGTTGTCCTCCAAATCCTGTAATAAAATATTACTAATATTAAAAGGATAAAAAGAAAATTATAGTAAAAAACAAATGGGATATGGATAGAATCTTAGCAAGTAAAAAATGTTTATCAAAAAATAGAACCGACTTCATGATAGTTCGAAAGTACCCATTATCACAATATTGCGTACATGGAACTTACTTCGACAAATAATTTCACACTTTTTAGTGTACAAGTCGGTTCTGTTTATGGATATACATTTTTCTCACCCTTTTTAGTGACCTTGCTACTTACGGGATACACCGTCAAAGATAATACCATCAAGATAAATCAACACTTTTCAGTTTTTGGAGTGTAACTCAAACACTGCTTGACCGAATTTGATGAAATTTATATGGTACTACCACCACGGATGTATACTCTATCAAACAAACAAAAAATTTGAGAAAATCAGAATCATTAAAATCGGTTCATAAACGACGAAGTTATCCGCGAACACACATAAATATTACATATACGGTCTAATTGAGAAACCTTCTTTTTTTGAAATCGGTTAAACAGTATATGGTCTTTGTCTAAATCCCGGAAACAGGCGTGAATTTGATTTTTTCCTATCTTCCGACATGAGCATCACAGATTTCTTGATAATCAGACAATGTAAGCTTTACAATTTAATATTATATCAAGAAGTTTTGTGGTCATTCAGTTGGAATTTAACATTACATTTCAAGAACTTGATGTAGAACAAGTACAAAATATAAGTATCACATATATAATCACTTATAAAGAAATATTAACAGTAGGATTAAAGACAAGGAAAAAGAGGCGTTAAAAGTACAAAAATGGACAGATCGGTGTAAGCCATTGATAAAGAAAAAGGCAGTTAAAAGTTAAAACTAAACAAGAAGATAAAGCTAAAGAAAATATTTTGATATAAGGTGTATCACAGAAAGCATTAAAATAACTAATAATAAAAAAAACACTCAAAAGAACCATAAAAATAATAAAATATCGGGAACCATTTCAGTAAAAAAAATTACAGATAAGAGTTAAATTATAAAAAATGGGGTTAATTTTTCCACTCTTTTTAGTGACCCCTGCTACTTACGGGACGATTTTTATTCACCGTCAATTACGATATTATCAAGATAGGCAAAACATTGTTCAGTTCTTGGATAGTAACTCTAAAACCGTTTGACCTAATTTCATGAAATTAAAAGGGATCACCTTGGAAGTATACTCCACCAAAAGGAATTATTAAAATCGGCCTACTCTGAAAAAGTTATGCGTATACATAAAAAAATATACGCGTCGACTTGAAAACATCCTCCTTTTGTTTTGGAAGTCGGTTGAAAAGAAATTTCATAGTCCGACATTATATAGAACTGCCACCCATAAAATGTAATATTTGTAGTAACTAAATAGAAACATTGTAAACGACTATGAAAAAAGAATGGCCCTGAGTTTCTTGCCGCTTTTTCTCGGTAGGCTCTATATATTTTGGAACGCGGCGGTAGTCTTTAAAGTACATTATAATGAAAAATTGACATTCATAAGTGCGTCTTTGATGCCTAAATGGAATAAATGATTTTGACTTTGACTTTGAAATACGTTTTTGCCACGAAAGATAGATGAAAGTTACCAACCTTCAATCTTATGATAAGATTTATACTTAAAAATTAATCATAAGATAATTAAAAATGCTTTGTTCATAATAATAATATAACATGTACCTTATGAAATATAATTTCAGACTAATCAACTATCTCGTCTTTTCAACCGACTTTCAAAAAAAGGCGTTAATATTTCTGTATATTTGTATATAAGTATGTTACCTATAACTTATACCTAGTGAACCGATTTTGATCATTCTTTTTTTTTGATTTGCTTCTCGTGTGGTGTCATTTAAAATCTAATCTTGATCAGCCGTGCGATTCTCTAACGATTCGTCGTTGCATTCGTCGACGAGCTCACCGATGTCAAATACTTTATGAGATATCGCCCTTGTACACAAGGTTGTTTTTTCAACGCTTCTTATCATATCGTCGTTATTTCACGGATGTTGTAAAAGATGAAACGATGTTTGCTCTTTGAGAAAGAAAAAAAAATGAAAAAATGAAAATGTATTTATTTGCTGCATAAAATACCTTAAGCTAAAATATTAACAAATTTAATTACAACTAAAACTAAACTAGGCATACAAGGTATTAATGCAGAGAGATTTCAATAATGATGCAGATTTATCTAATGATCGCCACACTAGGCTCAGCCTGTATCGTGGCGACCTGGCTCAGATTTGCTAATTTGACATTACATCTTAGCTGACGAAATAATACTAATATGTAAAAGAGTACCCTTTAGAATGTATCAAATGTTCTTAAATATGAATAGAATAATATAGATTTTTACTTATTATATAATACATAAATAATTAAAATAAAAAATAAAACTTAATGCAACTATTAAAAGTAAAACTAAGTGCGAGATAATATATGAACAAAATTGTAAAACTAAAACAATAAATCATCTGCTAAGGAACTAATTATATAACTTGGTTTTTTTTTTCAGTTCCATCATAGTTCAATGTTAATAACCATTTTTGCACCAGTGGTTTAGCTTGACGGACACTTAATTTTTTTTAGACTTTTGTCAGAATGCTTGATGACCATGTTGAATAGCACGGCTGTAGATTTTTAATGATAATCTATCATCAACATGGGGTATAATAAAATACAAATCGGTTTGCTTAAAAATGTAGTTATAAATAAATTAAGATACATAGAACAGTGTAAACTCACGGTAGGATCGCAATCAGCACAATGCCAGGAGTAGCCGCGCTTCTTTGGATTCTTGTTCAACGGTGGCTCGAGGCATTTGAAGTGGTAACGACGCGCGCATTCGTCGCACCTGCACATCACAGCCCTCATTACATCTACAACATTGTGTATAAGTGTCAATACATACCTACTCGCTACTTATACTGCGAATGCCAAAGTTCCTGAGTGAACATGTGAATGAATGAACGAGTTTGAGTTTGTTGTGATGTATGTATGTTTGTTATAACAAACATTTCTACTAAATACATACATTTGACCCAGGCAGGAGTCGAACCCGGGGTGTATCGCACAATTACTTATTATTAGGTAGCGCTTCGAAGGCGCCGTCACTTTTAAGGCGTGGTCCAATTCATATTTTAAAATAATATACGATGCATTACGGAAGGTTATCAGATATGTATAATCAGATTCGTTTCGTCGAATTCGATTTATTATAATACCATGCCTTAGCTATGTATTACCTAAAATAACCATAATGTTGTGTGAAAACTCAGAGAGTCTGGTCGTGAAAGTTTATTTATGTGGACCTATTTAGATTTTTTCTGTGGAAAGCAATGTTTACGAATTCTATTTGGTCAACATTCTTTTCCTGTTTATTTTTCTGACCAAATATGTTTTTTCATACAATATTATCGATCTGTTTCGTTACATTAGATGTTTAAGGATCCATTAGATTAGACAATGAGGTGGCAGGTTGTAAAACAACAGGTAATTTGGGTGCATTAAAAAGAACGCTCTCCACGATAAAAAGTAGCATAAGTGAAGTTGTCTCCGTTCCATATTATTACATCAAAATCCGCACATCCAACGGTGAGGAAACAACCGTTATCTATTAGCTTTAGTGCATAATTTTATACATAATGGGCCTTACTTATAAAATCTGTTTAACTTTAAATGACGATATTTAGTACTGCGCACAGCAAAAAAAATTCTGCGCCGTACTAAATGATTTTATTTAAATTTAAGCAGCGTTTATAATTTATATGTATTGACTTACCTTACAAGATTGGTACAGTCCCCGGATTGGTTGCAAACGTCGCAGTTGGTCATTGGCGTCAGTTTCGTGTTCTGTATGGCAGCGCCACTCGACCCTGAAGTCCGTGAGGGGCGAGACTCGCGAGATCTCTAAACAAATAAGCATTCATTTCATAAAGCTGGCTTCTATTGGTGCTACGGTCAATACTTAGTTCATCAAACCAAGTTCAATAAAACAAGTTCATCAAAGTGACTCCGTCTGGCTTAATGGCAAGCGAAGATGGAATCAAGAAGCAATGAACATTAGTGCAGCCGTAAGCTGCACTAATCGCCACCCCTATGAACAGCTGGGAGATGCTTTTTCACGTCCCGCTTGAAAGACACAGGGTCATACCTCAAGGGACAACGTACGTCGGCAGAGCATTTAACAATTTACTTACACGACAGAGTTAGGAACTGCCAAATTGACTGGATACTTACAAATGAGGAAATACCTACGCACTCATATTAGGCCGATCCAGGCTTTGTGAAGACTGAATCGAGTTCGACGTAGATCCCTTAAACGGCCCAGGAAGGCATCAGCAGGATGTCAGTGGCTCAATTTGTAAAAAGAACAAGTTCACCGTCCCAGATATGGTAACAGTACTCCCATATCTGGGACGGTTCGGCAAAATACCAGCTAGAGGCCCTCGAATCATCTGAGAAACGAACCAAGAGGCTCACGTAACGATCAAAGAAAAACTTCAAAGTGTTTAACACTGACGCAAGGTTGCTTGTTTGTCGGGTCCATTTCGATGAGTATATACTATAGATACAAGACTTGATTTCTCCATCCCCATTCCATCTAAGAACGAGCATACATACGTTGATGCGACATCGCTATATGGTTGTAATTCCACATTCATAATACAGACGGCTAGGAGTGAGCTTCGTTGCCAGTTATAATAAACATAGTTACAATGTAGGTGTCTTCAAGTCGCGAGTGAATAAGTATATTCTGGGCAGACGCATCATCACTCAACAGCAGGTGAGATAGCTGTCCAACGCATAATAAAAAAAGCATTCTCAACCAACATCATATCTCAAATGCACCAGTGCGTCTGAGATCTGATGACACGTCTCGGCACCATTTCATAGTTGACCAAAATAATACAAACAGGTTATAAATGTACTGTGCGAGTGCTTCCGGTCTATTTCGGCGGCATTTATGGCTATTTCAATGCGTCTTCGAATTCCAGTCTCTGAAGAGCCATTGTTGTTGTTTTCTACCCTAACTTATTAAGCCTTATATATTTAGCAATTTTAGAAAGAAAAATACACATCCTCGGACGGGATTCGAACCCACGTCTTCTGAGTATCCGTGTCAGATTATACGACCACTAGGCCACTGAGGCACGCCACCTGAGAATATGATTTTGAAATCATTCAAAAAAAGATTTCACATTTATCTTTTCTATACAGGTTCCTACAGGTTTCCTTGGTAGCTTAGATACTCTTATCCCGAACTGCGAACGTAAACGACTTCATCGTCATACAAAAACTGACAAAAAATTTATATTTCTAACCGTGAGCTTAAATTCTCGTGAGCTTCGTTAAAGCTCACTGGTATGTCTTAGAAATATAAAATGCAAGCTAGCTGTAAGTTGATTTAAAAAAACATTTTATGAAGTTAGTCTAACGTCTAGAGCTGAGCTTTAATGCTATGTGAAGAAATGTAAATTGAGATCAAAAACGGTACCCACGAACTGTTACGCGGTGGGCGTTACTTAAAAACTGTACCGCACAGCATCACCAGTTCAGTTCGCCGTGTCACTCGATACGTGCGGTTGTGCCGCGGGAAGTGGACTGTTTTTACGTTGTTTATTTCTGGAATCGTGCAGTCATGTGTCTGTTTTCATATGTAAATGAAAAAGAATTTGTATAAAAGTCATACTTGACTGCACTGGAGAGTGCAATGCAACATGAAAGCCATAGGTACATGATTTGAAAGTTATTTATACAATGTATCTTGTTATAACGTTATTATAAACTAAAGATTTCCGGCCATTCGATTTTAGAAATTTTATTAAAAACTTCATTTTCAGCTGCTTTCAGTGTATCAAATTATAATGTAATACAAAATAAACACGTTAATGGGTTTACTTATTTTTGCATAACGTCATCCACGTCGCCGCCAATGAGGTGTCAACTGACCTGGACGCGACCAATCACGTGCGAGCATTGTTAAGCGTCTAATCGTACATCAATGGAATTCGTTGAAAGGGTGGTTTGTGAGGTTTCGTTGTATTATAAGGGTCCAAAATTGATGAGGTCACTGTATAAAAGTTACGTTTCTTCACATATCACTATTCGTAGCTTTTACTTTACGCAATTACATATTTACCATAGATATATTGTTTACCTTTGGTTTGGTCGCCGGTAATGGTATCGTCATCGGATCCAATGGTTTTGGTTCCGGAATAGTGCCAGGCTTGCACAAAAAAATGTACACATTCTAAAAATTATTTTTCCAAACATTTTCAAGTATGTAGCCTGTACTAGCTTCTAGCCAGAATAAGTTCAGACTTCAGACATAATAGCATATAAAAAACAATGAATACTAATAAAACAAACATTTCTGCTCATCACACAATAAATAGACCAGCCCAGGGATTGAACCTGGGACCCCACGCTTCGAAGGCAGTATCACCACTAACTGAGCCAACGGGGCAGTCTATAGTACTCCACAAAGATGTCGTGACAACTAAATTATAGAATGGCAATAGTATGGCCAACTTTTACATGAAAGAGTACTTCTGTGATGATGTGCTCACCCCTTCTATGAGTTATTTGATGAGAGAATATGACTGGTGTATTCTTGAAGTACATTTCTACTGACTAATGTTGGAGTTGTTAATTCATGCTATGATAGCATATGCAAAAATAAAAACAAACTTACAGGGACAATTTCGACTATGGTATGTTCAATAGGAAGCGGGTCTTGTAACGGTTCTGGAGGTGGTGTCGCTGGTTTAGTGTCTTCTTGTTCCGCTTGCTGTATAAAGGAAACAGTGTGATCATTTATATTAAAATTTAATGCTAATAAAAAAATTAGACATAACCGATTAATGTAATGTAAATCTATAATTTCAGACAGGTTTTAGTCCGTGAGGGGACAGAGATAAATAATATTGGCCATTATGACAATCGAATGAGGCAAGGACACTACCATTACTAGAGTCGTATTCCTTTACGAGCTGAAATCAATCGGGTCGTTCGCACACGCGTTCCCTTTCAAGCCCACAATCATCGTGAGCGAGCTCGATACGTCACCGATAACGCTCACGTGGCGCTCACAACGCTCGCGGATTGAAGATGGGTTTTTGCGGTGGTTGCGAGCTGTCATAGTCAAAGTATCAAATAAGTATAGGATTCTTTTGATTTTGACAGTAAATTTGGCGGGCATTTAGCGACCGTAGTGTTCCATGCGGGTCGAGCATTAAGAACAGTGGAACCAAAGGGAACGGCAAACCGGGGCGTGACAATTGTGAGCGTTGACGGCGCTTACTGTAACACACCATAGGGTGAATGTCTTGTGCAAGAAGCCATCTTGTTTGGTACCACCAGGGAATCAGATATGCCACGAAGCAATAGTGTGCAAGCAATACTGTTTCACCCGCGTGGTGATGGATGATGATAATGAATCAATTTATATAGAATATTCATCAGAGATAATGTAGGATTCTAATAATAATATGCCTAGGCTTCGATTGGTACCTAGCCGAGACTAACACGAGATTAGTTGGAATGGCAATTCCACGCGTATTACAAACGACCTATTTTAAAAATGTGTGATAAACTACAAAAACACACACTAATCTCAAAATCACTCAAAAATCTATCACGTTAAAACAGATGAATGGATTTTGATGCAATTTGGGTTGGAGATAGTGTGTACCCTGGATTAACACATAGGCTACTTATCGCGATGCAATGGATAGTTCCCTAGATAGTGCGTTTATCTTATTCCACGCGAAGTCGCGAGCGAATACTACATAATCAGTCTATTATGTTTACACTGTTAGGACTCGAGCCTTCTTAACAGAAGAGTTGGGTCATAATCCACCAGTATGGCTTGGTGGATAGACTAGTGGCCAATCCAAGTCGAGGTTTTCAGCCCGCGGAAGGCCTTCGACATAGCCTTACGACTGTTGTCCTAAGACAAACAACCGGGGCCCACAGCTTAACGTGCCCTCCGAAGCACGGAAGCACTCAGTTGAACAATGCCACTAGCGGTCACCCATCCAACTCCTGAGCACAGCAAGCTTAAACTTGTTGATAGATTAAGATCGTCAGGTCAAGCACCGCTGCGAGCGCTTCACTGGATACTAGTGTAGTAATAGTTGCTCACTGTTAGAGCCGATATACACGGACTGCTCGAGCAGTTAGCGAGTGATCAACATACACGAACCGCTCTTGCGTCAACAGCTTGAAGCTTCCTCAGCAGATGGTATTAACTGCTCAACAAGTCACAATTTCAATTCAGGGGCGGGAAGCGCGCACGACGTGCAATAAAGAGCGCGAGCGGAGGTAACTGCGTGAGAGCAGTCGACGGCTCGATCAGTCAGTGTATGCCTGGCGACAGCTTGACCGCCCGAAACATTTGCAACTGCTCGAGCGGTTTCGTGTATGTGTGTACGTAGAAGACTGTAGTTCACTGTGCAGTCGCAGCTTGAACCAGTCCATGCCGACTGCTTCAAGCTGCTCATGTATTCATAGGCCTTATTGATTAAGAGGAAATTACCTTGTTTTTCTTCACGACAAATGGAGGCGGTCCGTCATTACTGTCAGTGGGTACGTAGAACATCTGCGTGTCCAATGATCCATCAGGTTTTGGTATTGGCTTAATCTGAAACATCAATATGTAGAGTTTACAAGATTCCAATATAGTTAGAACATTCAATTTTACATTAGAATAAAGTTAATAATACATCACAAACCATGCAATCGATCTGAAATTCCTTATTTCGAAGATTCAATAAAATAATTTTATTATTTAGTTCAATTTACATAAGAAGTATTTTCGCTAAAATCGTTCAATACACGCACGATTATATATTTATATATTATATATTATATTATAATTTGCGTTACCAATGGCAACGCAAATTATTCGGGACCCATATATTCTACTAATATTATAAACGCGAAAGTTTGCGAGTATGAATGTGTGGATCTTTGTTACTCGTTCACGCTCAAACGGCGGGACCATTTTTGATGAATTTTGGTATTGACGAAGATGAGGCGCTGGATTAACAAATAGGATATTTTTCATCATCATCCATCACCACGCGGGTGAAAAATCGTAATACTGTTAGACATAGCATAAACAAAATAATAAGTTCTCCGTCTACATCAAGATCGTAATATGAATGTTCTGTCAAAGGTTGTGTCAGTTTCTGAACGCTTAGTCAGACGCACGCAATCATTTTGACAGCTCGAAACACTAGACTTGCTCGGCGACCGTCAAGTGTGATGAAATAATAATGCCATTTTTTTACATGGTGATTAATTTTATATTTGTATGTACGTAAGTACTGTATTTTATTATTAGTATTTACTGATTGATATAACTAAATTAAATTTACTCAGATAATACTAAGCAATTGCGTTTGACCATGTAAATGGTTCTATGACTTTTTGGTATAAAGATAGATATGGCCTTGGAGAAGATAATAAGCTACTCGAAGTACTAATCCTGCGCAGATGAAGTCACGGGCACCAGCTAGTGTATATATAGACCCATTAAAATATTTCTACGAAAATACTTCTTATAATTATTCTTTTATTTGTAAAACCAATTAAAAGGTTTAATAAACATTTTTAATATGATAAACGGGATTCCGGGGACCAGCGAGCAACCGCGAGCGTTCTGCACTCTCCTTGAAAAAGACCACCGGATGTGGTTGAAACTATAGTGGGAAAGATCTGACTTTTTTTACGTGAGTGAATCCCGTTTATCATATTAAAAATGTTTACCAAACAACGTTCGTTTTCATAATGAAGATTTAGTAAAGTTCAAGAAACCTTGATAGTGATCCTTGGATGTGGTGTTTCAGGATTTTCCATATCCTGATTTTTCTTCTTCCTTTTATGTTTGTGCGATTTTGACGGTGAGCGCAGTAAGTCCGGCGAATATCTGGACCTGTGCTTTTCCTTCCTTCGTTTTCTGTTTGCTTTGTAAGTCGCGATATCGGATGACAAGTTAGCCAACGTGTTCTCGATAGAGCTCTCGATGGCTTTGCTTTCTCTTTCTTTATCGCTTAGGAGAGACGCGAAAGAAAGGTTGTGAGGCACGAACTCTTGTTTGGCCGTACTCGTAGATGCATTAGAGTTCTCGTTGTGAGAATCGTTCGGGCTATCCGCCACTATTGGTGTGATTGACATCAGCGGAGTGTTTGTCAAAGCCGGGGACGTGAAGCTTCGTTTGTGAATTTTCTTCGGAATATCCCCTTCAGCGTTCGAGTGCTCTTTCTTTTTCTTAATCTTCTTTTCTTTCCTAAGCTTCAAATCTGTTTCGTGATCACTGCTGAACTCAAATGGTTTTATCGTCACTTTTATGGGTGACTGGTTTTCGGTTGTTGCGATTTTCACTGGTTTTTCAATTTTGGGCGGTTTTTCCGCAGGTTTTGGTGGAGTTAGATCGGCGGTTGGACTAAGCTGAGCGGTGATGATAGCCCCGTCTTTACTGTATCGAATACGAGAGCGTCGCGGCACTTTCTTTTCGAGCATTTCCGGTTCCGAATCGGATGTTTTGTCGCATTCGGAGCATTGCCTGTGGAATATAACAGTTCTATTGTAACATTTATTTTACGTTTTTGTGATAAAATAAAGTAACTAGGAAATCTTATGCCTGCCTAAATTTTACTTCTGTCGATGATAGTTGCCACCCAATAATGTTTGAAAGCTGTAAAGTTTTGCGTGGAACTGTACACTTTTTTATAAACTTCACAGAACTGTTTTATACATTTTACTGAACTTACGTAGATTGAGGATTGATCTCAAACTGTAAATGTAATCTATACTCTAATATAATAAAGAGGAAAGATTTGTATGTATGTTTGTAACGAATTGGCTCAAAAAGTACTGGACGGATTTCAAAAATTATTTCACATCATCATCCATCACCGCGCGGGTGAAACCAGTGACCAGGTGAGCAGCTAGTAAATAATATTTGTCATCATAATAAAATTATAGCGTGGCCACAATTGCTATGCCGCCGCCACAGAATACACGATAGATACTGCAGCTGATCTCTTTCTGCACTCCTCCTTATCACACATGTTGAAGAAGACATCCAAATTGTAAAAAAAACTTGATGATTTTGGAGCCAAAAGACAATATATTTCACTAAGATTCGAGAAATACCGTTACTGATAACTGAACGCAGGATTCAGAAGTTACTAAAGAGTATGCAGTCACAAAAAATAATTAATAAAATACATCCATGTAGTTTAAAATTGTCGTCAAATAATGAAATACTGTTGATATCTATGGCGAATGCTAGCGTGGCCCCATTTAGTCCTTGGCGGAGGGCTGCTCTCGGAGGGGTTTCAGTAGATCTGAGACCCACATGACCCCAGCACGGCGTTTCCGTCCCCCGAAGAGTAAGTAAAGTAGTAGTAGTCACCATCCATAGAGTTTGCTCTTCTTCGGCGGCCGTTGCAGCGGCGGGTTGAGACAGTGCAGATGGTAATGTTGGCGACACGTATCGCACGCAGCCATCAGATGTCGCTCGCTGCTGCGGCCACACGCCGCGCACTCGCGACCCGCCACACTGTTCCCCACCCCGGCGGACCTTAGCGAGCTCGCTGGGGTAAACATTGGGGAAAATAAGTTAATTTTCCCTCACAAGCGAGAAAACGCCTTCAAAAGTGCATTTCAAGACGAATTAGCACTGCGAACATGGACCCTGCATTAGCGGAACAAGCCCGCTACAGTTTCTAGTATGGATCTAGCTGCGATAGCTATGTAACGGGCTGTACTTTTTTTTAATTTTATCACATCAACAATACAATACAATACAATACAATCACATCAACAATCCATGCTCGCACCGCTGAAGACAAATATGATCAATAGATTTAGAGATACAGGGCCACGAGTGGGCTCTAAGCTAAATGGCATGTCGATTGCTCCGTGCGCGTACAAGGGTTATTCAACAGTAATTTCACTGTACCGGCTGGTAGTTTTTCATAACCGTTATATTGTCTGATGACGTATATTAGATATTGATATCCGATAACTATAGCAGCGCCTTGTATATATATCAATCGACAAGAGTTAAAACCAGTGAGCAAAATGGAAAGTTTAAGTGTATTTTATGACATGTTTATGTAATGCATTTACACAAGCTTGCCATAAAATTGACTTTAATTAATAGATTATTATTATTTTTATTACATTATATTAAATTCCGTGGGATATAATACAATGTTAACGAATGGCTGTAATTACGCCCGAGATATTTAAGCATCTGGATGTTCCGATGTTTATTGCCCGCTAAATCCTGATGCTTTTTAGTATGCACCTAATGTAACAACATTTAGATAATTTTTACTACATAAATGTATATAAACAACTTGAAATGCTAACTTTATCATCGAAGTTACAAAATCATCATCATCATATCAGCCGTAGGACGTCCACTGCTGAACAAATACCTCCCCCATATATTTCCAAAAAGCTCTGTTGAAAGCGCCTGCATCCAGAGCCATCATGTGACCTTTATCAGCTCTGTCCACATTGTGGGCGGACGACCTACGCTGCGCTTGCCGGTCCGTAGTCTCCACTCCAGAACCTTTCAGTCCCATCGGCCATTAGTTCTGCGTGCTATATATAAATCACACAATGCAACGGAGCAAATCCAGGTTTGGCTAATTATAAAATGGATGATCTATTCATGGTTTTATAACAAGGCAAACCGGAATTTCATTATTTATTCTCCGTTTTAAAAAGTCCGTAGTTAAAGAATTAGTCCAGGTTGTATGATCTATTTACCGTCCCGATTACTCGCGAGGAAGTTAAATAGATCAATGGTAGTGATACGCTTGTGCGTCCACTTAACTAAGATTCTCTGCTACTTCTTATTCTGTTTATATTAAAATCCACATTCGTGTAACACTAAGAGCGACAATTCATAATATATGTTTATTCTTTTCAATTGTGGGTACATTTATATAAGGTAAGACTAGCCTCCACTATCTACCGACAAAGAGCCCTCAGCTACTTCGGACATATTATGCGGTATTCAAAGCATTGTCTGGAGAAAGCCATTATTTTAGGAATAATGGTCGGTAGACGTGGTCAGGGAAGGGCGCCTGTAAGATAGTCTGACACGATCAAGAAGGCGGTGGGTGGTAGCATACACCGTGCGGTTCACACAGCCTATGACCGCACGCAATGCAGACTGATTGTACGTGGTCGCGATCCTCAGCAGTGAGGGAACGAGAAGAGAGAAGACTAGTTAAGAGAGCACGAACTTACATGACGATTAAATTTGCACATAGCCACAATTGAACAGAAAAGGCAAGTGGGTTTGAACCTTTTTGTATGGAAGCTGGCATATCGCCTGGCCTGGGATAACGATTATTTGGATACAATCTGACGTTCAGAAACACGTAATAACTGTTTATTTAATGATTGTCGTTGTACTCACATGTCGATCTTTACCTCCAAATATCTCTGTAACGTGACACTGTAGGGTACCATGTTACTGGAAATTTTTTGTTCGTCTTTGTGTCCTCTACTTATAAATACTACTTTCATCGTGCGCCACGATTTAAAAATAAACTGACGGCGGATCGATACGCCAGATAGGTGCAATGCCCTTTAATAATTGTAATTTGCAAGCTTTATACGAATTTTGACTTAAACGTAAACAGTATAAGAACTACCTGAATTTACTAAAAATAGATATTAGTTCGATAGTTTAGTTGGGTGTTTTGAACAATCGCATTGCTACTTACGATAAACTCACCTTCGAGCGATGTAGACAGAACTTTTCCTTGGCGAGCGTCCGGGTTGTCGCTAAGAGGAAAACCAACGCCCATCTTAAGTGCGGCCGCGGTTGGCACAGTCATTGACCTGCTGGTCAAGTCGCTATACAGTAAACCATATACTCAATGTTATTCTGACATAGTAGTCGATGAATACATCACATACTGTACAACATACGTCATAACGTTCACTTTTTACTGAAAAATACGAGTTTACTCACGTAATACTTGCCGGATAGATCCGACTATAGTTTCGACCACATCCGGTAGTCCTTTTCAAGGAATGTTCGAGACGCCCTTATCGCTGAATTCTCGCTTAGTACTGAGAGTGCTAAGGACCACCGGATGTGGTCGAAACTACAGTCGGATATATCCGGCAAGTATTACGTGAGTAATCTCGTATTTTTCAATAAAAATGAGTGAACACCACGTTAGTTTTTTATAACAAAACATTCACTTTAGATAATATGAAGAAGAAATGCAACTTCATATCATCTAACGTGGATGTCGTAAAAGCGGAGATAAGATAGCCATAGGCTCGTCTCCTTTTACACGAGATATATAAAGTAACTGCAATGCGAGCATGGATCAATCCACGATAAACTTGTCACAACAATAAACTGATTTGTATCGTATCTTGGCTATGCACGGATCTAGCCGCGATCGCTATATCGCGGGCTATCTTTTAACAATAATAAATGTCAATTTATATCCTATCGAGTTTTATCCATGTTCGCAAATGCTGGTGACAAGTACATATTATTTATATATTTACACCAACCCCTACGAGTATGTAACAGCGTGATGTTATTCTCTAAAAGCACAAGTTTGTTTACGAATTCGGAATAATTGTAGGTACTGTTTTCGTTAATAAAAATATTTTCTAACGCATTTTTTTAACAATATTAAATCTGAGGGACATAGCAATTGGGATGTCTCAATTGCTATATTATTATTTGCTATATTGCTATAGCACATGTTCATACCAAGTTTGAGATCCGCAATCCCGACAATAGGCGCAGTAACTCAACGAAATGCTATTATTTTTACTTCTACCTGGGAGCCATTCTTCAAAGATTTTTGTAAGTATTCTGATAATACCCTATCTTCTTATACGTCGTTGGATAGCTAATGAAACGTAGATATTTTAAGCGCATCTGCCGCATAACTATCATAGAGTATTTTTTTATATTTATGAAAGAAAACAATATTTTATACGAATACATTTCATTTTATAACTATCGGTCATCTATACGACTCAGTTGGTTCAGTTAACTGCAATTTTAGAGTCGAAATTAATAAAACAACTTATCTTTCACACAAAAAACGTAAACACAAACAAATTGGAGCAAAAACAACAACAAAAAATAGGCAAAAAACTTCAATATCCTATACCATGAAAACGGTTAAGTTTGGGGTACGGTATTTTATAATCAAATCTGTCGGGAAGGATGAAAACTACAACCTCTTAACGGATCTTGATCGACTTGTAACCCTCTATACACCAAATACCAAAATATGTTTTATTATTCTATCGTCTGACAAGACCGGCAAGTCGTTCGTCTTAAGCACTGCTCCTGCCCGTAGTACAGCCAGTGCAACTGTACTGCCCTTTTGTTTGTTTATTTGCCATTGGTCATCCGCCCAATAATTTCGCTTGCAGTCTTTTTCAAACACTAACAGAGTAATGCTTGAGCACTATTGTTTCGCAGCAGAATATCTGGCCCTGCAGTGGTACCACCAAAACGGCATCTCACATAAAATGTCTAAGGCCCACTTGCACGATCCAGAGTTAGCTTCAATAACTCAGAGTCAACTGCTAAAACGAGGTTTTATAATTAATTTATCTTGCACCATTAAAGGTTAGGAGTAAATCTAAGGTTATGCTTTGAAATATTTAACACAGCAATGTGGGATGGTTAAGTCTTTAACTAGGGTTAATGAAGTTTTGTGTCAAAAGAAATTGAGGTTACATTCTGCTGTATGACGAAATGACGATACGTATAAAAAGTCGTCAAATTTCATACAACAAAGGATAAACAAGAAAGTCTATATACCTACATTGTACTGTAGTGCCAAAGAGATAGATATAAGTTTCACTTTTTTTTTCGATTCATTCATTATTGGTCAAGTTACTCGTACAATATAAGCGCATAGACAATTCAATGTTCACATCTAAAGATTACAAATGTCAGTTTAGCAAAACCGGTGGTTTTTTATAGTCGTGCAAGGCAAAATGAGAGTTAAAATTGATATGACTAACGCAAGTTTACAAACTCGTAGACTTATTTATTCAACCCGAGCAAACGTGCAAGTGGGACTAAGCAAGTCATGTTTCGTGTCCTGTTACTATTTATCTTTTAGTAATGGATTGCGATAAAAATACAAGGACGCTATCCGATTTGATCATCGGCCATGTCAAAAAATCACTCTGTATAATTGGATTCTTGACTATTCTTGACGGAATGTATTGCTATTCCTTTCATTCAACTTTGAAATCCTAACTACAACTCCACCAGGCTAAGTTTGCACCTCGCTGGAAGGTGGCACCCCGCTCGCTTGCTTTCCCGCGATCGCCCCGTCGCGTCAGTAAGGTTAGCATCTTTGTCGCCGACACGCGTCATACGAGTTTTAGTCTCCCTATGCGATACATTTAAAATTTTTGAACTGTTCTTGTTAGGGTTTTGTTGAAGTTTTGTTGTTACCACTGTTCTGTTATACTGGACTGCTTTTGTTCAGTTTTTGTTGAACCTGTTAATATAAATCGAATTCGAATTAAATATAAATCGACAAGAATTAATTATATCTCTTGGAGGAGAAGCGAGAGATGATTCCGACAGTACTGACATTTATCCTACTTTTCTCAAAATGTATATGTATGGGTATATTGTTATATTATTATATAACGTGGGTATAATTTTATAGATTCGATACCTCTATCAAGATACATTCCTTTATTTGAGGCGCAAGTAGAACGAATTGGCGGGAAGAATATGTGTGAGAGTGAGAGAGAAAGCGAAACCGAAATGCCGGGCATCTAGATATATATATATATATATATATATATATAGAAGTTCACTTCACAGTTCACAGTTCACTTTTTTAAAGTCATAGCGAATCTTTTTTTGCAAACCGTACCTAAGCGTCAGTGTGTCGTAATCGACGCGAGGTGCAAACTTAGCTTGGTCGAGTGTAGCTAGTGCTGTCTCTTTCTGTTTGAAGTCTTTAGACGTCTTTGTTTATTTTGTAACCTATTCGAAAAGAAAGCATCAGTTATTTCTGTAGTGTTCTTACTTTCTACAACTATTATTAATAATAAGGGGTACTATAAAAAGTCAACATTCCTATTAGTTTATTATTTTGAGTATTAAAATAAGATCCAAATAGATCGTTTAATTTTGCTCAATTACCTTGCAATTCTTGGAATCGGAGTATGATTTTAGGAAAACTATTGTATTTTGGTCAAATATGGCGGCTGGGCGAGTTTACGGGTTAGTAGGACTTTGTGTGAGACTTATCATGTAGTGTACATTTACATACCGCTTCTGCAACTGTTGGGGAGTGACCTTAGGCGTGGACCTCGCAATGACCTTGGGCAACAGCGGTTTGTCCTCCAATATATCCGGTATAGTCTTTTTAGGATTCAAGGCTACGATGGCGTTGTATATCTTCTGTAGGCTCTGGCGGGTAGCTGTCAACTCGGCGAGAACGTCGGAGTTTTCTTTCGAGGCCTGAATATTTTATAATTTATGTAGTCAACTTCACACCTTTCTATATTGGGTAGAGACGTGAATATTACAAATGTGTAATATTACATTTAGTATCAGATATTTTTCTAGTCATTTGTATCATAAATATTAGCATTACTTGCGTAAATTCATAATAAAGTTCATGATTCATCGATTTGATACATTCCAATTGGAATACTAGATAATCAAACGAATAAATTATATAACCCATTATCGATAGATGGCGTTAACCTATCCGTGTAAGCACGGGTAGGAGTCAATTCGGCACTACTAAAAGCATGTGACAAATCCAAACAGAACGGTATTCTAAAGTCGTAGGTTCAATTCCTTTTCGGAGCTGATATTTTTCCAAATGTTATTCAACAATATTACATCAACTTAGTAATAGATAAGTGGAAATTGCGACCAAAATCACCCATAATTCTTATTGTGCCAACTGAATACCACCAAAACTAACTAACTTTAACGATATTACACCACCACACTACAGATAATTTATTGATTCAGGCGTTACTTTGCGGAAATCCATTATCAAAAAAACGATATAAAAAAATATTTAGTGACACTTCCGCAGAAAAGAAAACAATGATTTTGGCCTATTTGGGGGCGTGCACCACCCTCCCTTCCGCATAAAATGCTAATAGGAAGAATACAAAATAAAAAACACAAGAAACCCCAAATAAACCAAAACCGATTCGACACGTGTTTACCGGGTAACTAATGAATGCAATTATATCAAATGTATGAACATGACTAATTTCAATCTGAACTAACATTATGTGAATTATTGACATGTATGACAAACAATGTGATTATAAATTGATTCATAATTATTTTTTTATTTATTGTTCTAATCCAGTAATTCTTAATCTAGGTATAATAATTGTACATAATCCAAATGTCGACGCATAATAAAAGTCAACCTAATTTATACATGGCATTATGATGGAATGTGGAGCGCTACCTATTTTATGTAACATCTTATATTTATAGTCATGTTCATGCAAATATATAATTTTGAATTAGAATTTGGATTTATATTTTGTTGCAGACTGGAGAAGCTTTATGAACGGCAACTAATGTAACCCGCATTTTTTTTTAACTGTTCGGATCACCGTTATTACTACATACCACACGAAAGAGAAAACAGTATCAGAAGTCCCGGGAGTAAATAAATACCATCGTGAACACATTCTTATCAAGGGATTTCACGGCGCAGATAGTTTGAATATATTCTCCCGGTTATAATAAAAAATATACCTTTATTCCTACCGTTTCATATCACCCTCAGTAGTGGTTCAACAGTCTAGTCTAAGTGAGTGTATTTTTCAGTCGTGAAACTTTATCCAATGATTCCCTGACTAAGTGCTAAGCGATTGCAGATTTATTATCAAAAACTAATAGACCTTAGAACCTCTGCCTATTACAGATGCATTTCCTCACAAGTGACGAACTGTATTGCGCCCGTAACCCTGAGACATTGTTGTCGAGTCTCATGTGTAATTTCTCCGGCAACCATACCATTCAAACCATAAAGGCCTATTCAGACCTGAGCGTTATTCGCTACCGATGTGGGTAGCGAAAAATACCACGCGGAACTCGATGGGTAAATAGTATGAAGTTCCATAACTGCAGCGAAACTCGTACCGCCTAGTGTGGCGGTATTTTCTCTTGTCTGGCGAAACTAGTTCCGCCGCCCCGCTAACCGTTGGCAGGAATATCTTTACCGCGCGCGGATATTCGCTTTGATGTGAACAGTGAAATTACCGCATACCCTTTCGGATTTCTCTATCGCTCGCGGTAGCGAATAACGCCCAGATTTGAATAGGCCTTTACACAGTATTGCGAACATTACTGCTTCGCGGTAGAAATAAAGTAGAGGTGGGTGTGGTTGCAGTACTTACTCAGACGAATAACTCATTCACAAAGAGTCCTACTGCTCTAACGACTGCTTCTGACCATAGCAAGACACACAAAATATACATGGTAACTATCCCGTTGATAATTTGAATATTCGTAATGTTGGTGACCATGATAGATTAAAAACTTATATAGCAACACATTCTAAAAATCAGCAATCAATTTTAAATCTGAAATGACCTCCCAAAAGGAGGTCGGATTTTGTGCCATTTAATTATTTCCACAGTCGAGTTAAACTTTTAGTTTGTTTTCTTGTTGAATAGACGGATTCAAGATTTGGAGTAATAATGTCTGCTGGCTTGGTCAGCAGACAACAGACCAGCGGCCTTATTAACTTGAATGAGAATGAAATGTCACTTCATTCTCATTCCCATTGATGGTTCCAGCCAATAGGCTTGCAGGGTGTCGCCCAGAATGAGATGCAAATGTCAATATGATGCCCATTATTCTCCGTAAAGATAGACAATAAGGCAGCAGGAACTGTGGGCCTAGCACAAATGAGAATGGTCATCTGGGTACCCACTGAGAATAAAAACCACGGAGAAAGAAACTATGCCAAATTTATTTATTATTAGTAGATGCCAATAATTCATATTTTGATATTAAATTAGCAGTTGTCAAAATTGAAAAACACAAATGTAAAACAATAAAATTAATACGCAGAAGAGCCTTGTCTGCAATAACGAAACGCTATTCAGTTCATAGACTATAGGATACAATACAACTTTCTTGATACTACATATATTCTACCAAAAGAGTGTAAATGACATGACAAACCGACACCAATAGTTATTTCCTTTGTTATTGGATTCGTACGTTTTGTACATTTGCCATCATATAAAATATATTTACAGTTACAGTTATCACATAAAATATAAGTAATTGCATCCATATCTACGATAACGATACCTAATGCCAAGCACCCGTTTCTCTATTACGGTAGATTTCTTTTGAAAAACCCAGTCAGATATTTTAAGCTAACGAATTCTGCCTATCTAACCTAACCTAGAAAAATAGCAATGCTGATAACTTTTAAGCCCCAACTTAAAAAAATATGGTACAATTTTATAATATCTTAGTCTTACTAAGGACTACTGGTTTTGCATGGTTTACTTTCTCGTGGGTCCGTCTATGTAGGATACCCAAAACACACAGAGGGTTGCCATTCTTCTTTCTAAAATTAAAATTCTGACACCTGAACAAACAATAGATTTCAGCCAGCAATGTTGGTTCGGTGTACTTCAGTCTTCCAAAACTAGCTTAAACACACTTACGTCGTCATAGTCTGTCCTGAGCTGTTCATCATCAGCCAGCAATTTCTCATTTTCTTTTGTGAGACGCTCGAGCGAGCGGCGCAGTGACGTCACGCGCGTGTTTCTCTCCAAGTAGTAGCCGACGAACTCGACCGAGAACGCGGGCGGGACGTGCCAACGACGCGACACGTCTTTCAGTGCTGCCATCTAGGAGGTGTTAAAACTATTAGACTCTTTAAAAATTGTGTTTTGTTTACATTTGATAAACAAGCTATGACCACAGTCTCAGGTGATGGAAAGTGATGACGCGATCGACGGTGGTACATGCTTGCTTAAAAGATACCTATTCACTCTGTATTTGAAGACTCCCAGATTGAAAGTATGTCCCAGATTATATAGTGTACCTTGATTATAGTCATTGGGACTTACAGGCCTATTACGTATGTTAGTTGCAATCAAATGATTTGATTGATTGAAATCTTGAAAAATGGCGCGTTTATGTCACTTTTGTCAGCTCGAGTCAGCGACTTACTAAAATTTTTGCTTAATATAGTTGTCAAAACTAACATAAACTATAATATACATTTTTAACCTGGTGAGCTCCCGACTATGATCAAATTTGCAAACCAGAGTTGCAAAAACCCCGCGAAAATCCGCCATTTAAAAAAAAGGCTCGCGGTCGCGATTATTTAATTGTAGTAAATTACCTATTGAAGATATTTTGTATCTATAAACGGCATTAAGTTATACTAAGTATCCAGTACATTCTCTTTGATTGTAAGAATAAGTCATCTGTTTCCTTTTAGTCCAACCATATATATAAAAACAACCAGATAATACAACGACGAGACGACATAGGGTAAAAATAAAAAAAAATAAAAAATCGACAAAGACAATAAAAATCTCTAGAGCACATGTAAAATAAGCATACATAAAGATTCAACGATATTTTGGACTTAGAAATCCATCAATCCGTAGCCTAAGCGAAACGTGACGCGTTGACGCTTAGGCTACGGTCTCCTATCAAATGCTTCTTCTTCAGACTTCAGCGTAAACGTTCAGATCGACGTCTGAACGCCAGGTACAGCATCAGCAGCCAACACATCTTAAAGCGAACGTCGACGTCACTTTCACAACAGTAGTCGACAAACAGTACTCGCGCGTAGTCGCATACACTATAATCTATACTAATATTATAAAGAGAAAAGATTTGTATGTAAGTATGTTTGTAAGAATTGGCTCAAAAAGTACTGGACCGATTTCAAAAATTATTTCATCATTGGAAAGATACATTCACCCTGAGTAACATAGGCTATATAAGATTCATCATCATCATCATCATCGTCATCTCATCATCTATCACCGAACCGCGAACGAGCAGCTAGTGTAATATATTAGAAATGCGCAGTAAGTTTACTAAATACCTGTGCATCTTCAAACTCCAAAGCGTGTATATCGATGCCCATACATTCGGCCTTGTGTTGAAACTTCCTCATGGCTGACGCGCTGCTGTACAACATACGAGCCATTTTCTGCGTCGGCACTGTTATAGTAACAAGTAATAAAGTTAATATAACATAAACCTACTTCCTAATACATCTCACTAAATACCCATCCGCGGTCCTCGCGCCTCTTGTTCTTGTTCGTAGTGGGGGCGATAAGTCCTGCACTGACGTCCCGCTTGGGGTGTATTGTGCATGCTCGCACCTCATAACAATGGAATTTTTATTTTGTCTGGCATGTTGTACTGTTGAAGCTTACCAATATTATAAATACGTACGCGCCAGTCGGGTAAAACCACGGGGCGCAGCTAGTCCCACTATATATTATATTATATAATATAATATAATAAATAATAATATTATAAATGTGGAAGTTTAGATGGATGGATGGATATCTGGATGTTTGTCAATCACGGCAGAACGGCTGAACGGATCTGGTTGAAATTCGGCACAGTGATAGATTATAGTCTGGAATAGCACATAGGCTACTTTTCATAATCATCATCATCATCATCAACATCACCGCACGGGTGAAAAAGCCTAATATTCTTGGGCACGGCATAGACAAAATAACAAGATCTCCTCCGCCTACGTCTAGATCGTAATGATGACTTATTTTATGTCAATATAGTTCTGTCAAAATGTGTCATTTTCTGATAGCTTAGTCAAAAGCGCGCAATGGTTCATTATATAAAATTTATTAAAAGAGTAATATATTTAAAATATATAGGTTCTGTTACGGTGAATGGATATCATTCACCACCTTCTTCTTCACCATGGCTCCGTAATTATTTTTTACGTTTAATTTTTTGCTTACATATAAATGCGGACGAAGTCGCGCGTAACAGCTAGTAACATTATAAATGCGAAAGTATGGATGTTTGTTGCTCAACCAAACCAAAAAGAATGAACGTATTTGGATTACATTTGGTATGTACATACTTTGGGTTCTGGAATAACCTATAGGATACTTTCATCATCATCTATCACCACGAGGGCGGAATCACGCGGCACAGCTAGTAAGTTATATTGTTCTGCACTAGTGTGTTCTAGGTATAATATTTTACGTATTTTTAGAGCAGCAGGTCTTTTTGTGATTGAGTTCGTCCATGGGAAGAACAGCCACGATACCTATTTCTATCGCGACAGTAATGTTCGCATTACTGTGTTCTGGTTTGAATGGTATAGGTGCCAGCGAAATTACAAGCACACGAGACTTAACTTAACGTCTCAGGGTTTCAGACGAAGACAGTTCGTCACTTGTGAGGAAATGCATCAGTTCTAAGCAGCGGTTACCGCTTCACACCAGGTTGGGCCTTGTGCTTGAACCGTCCCCAAATATAATATTAAAAAGTATGCCAATATGGAGCTAATGTTTGACTTGCTTTAAAAAATATTATAAAGTATTTTCGCATACCCCATGGTGGGTTTCTGTTTTCTTTCTGCTGTAAGTATTTTCTTCTATATTTTATTAACTTGCGTTCCGTCCTGGCTTTCTCTGTAGGGTTTGGGTTATTCTTCAATTCTAGCTTTCTGAAACATAAATGATACACAACAGATTATAAAAATAACCAGTCAAATGCGTGTCGGATTTAGCCACTGGGCGTTCATTAATTCCGTATTACAATAGGGGAGTAGATGGTACCCAGACATGCACTACAAACCCCCTACAGTTACGCTTTGGATTTCCTTACGATTTTCTTCCACTGCTGAACATATGCCTCCCCATAGAACGTCACCCGCTTCCTGCATCCAGCGATTCCCGCGGTTTTCACGAGGTCGTAGGTCCTCCTAGCGGGGGGTCGGCCTACACATCGTCTTCCGGTGCGTGGTCGCCACTCGAGAATCTTCCTTACCCCATCGGTTATCAGTTCTGCGAGCGATGTGGCCTGCCCATTGCCACTTCAACTTGCTAATTTTGAGAGCTATGTCGGTAGCCTTAGTTCTCCTACGGATCTCCTCATTTCGGATCTTATCACGCAGGGAAACCCCAAGCATAGCCCTCTTGATTGCTTGTTGAGCGACTTTAAGCTTATGCAGTATGAGACCTCTACCCGACAATAGTGGCCGCACTAATATGTACTTTTATAGGACTTTTGGAAAGTCCGCCTGGGGAAGTAAACCTTTGCCAGTTATTCAACTGTGAAGCAGTAGTGCGCAAACGTTACTGTGTTTCTCTGAAAGGCAATGTTTCCAATGAAATTACGAGACAAGAGATTTAACATCTTATACCTCTGGGTAACGGGAGTCTTTCCTATATTGGTGTGTCAAAACTGGAACAAATAAATAAAAAATCTAGTTGTGGATTAACCGTTACAACCACGGCGGTACAAAGTCAAACTACTGGTCAAATGGAACTAAACACTCGGCATCTCCGGGTGAAGAGCCCATGAAAATGCTACTCAGAATTTTGATAAGTGTGGGTAACATTTTTTGGTCACATCGCTAGAAAAGATGGAGATAACAAAATTCAAAATTCAAAAATTATTTATTCAGTTTAGGCATCATAGACACTCTTATGAACGTCAAAATTTTTAAATGATTCTACCGCTGTCTTCGGAAAAGAACCACCGCCGAGAAGAAGCAGCAAGAAACTCGTGGGCCATTATTTTTTCAAGTCTTTGTACATTGAGGTTACATATGAGTAGTATTAAAATAACAAATTTATTCAATAGTTGGCTATTAGGCAGAAGTGGAAAGCTTCCAGGCATATTTGTCTTCTAACCTCGAGAAACTTGTGGTGACCGGAAAAGTCGATGGCAAAAGATCTCGTGGCCGCAGTCCATGCGTTGGTCCGACCAGATCCGCACCACTGTTGATACATCCGGTTACGATGCTCTACACATAGCTGGTAACCGAGCACACTGGCATAATATCTTAAAAGAAAGGACAATGGGTGGAGGAGGTCACGACCCTCAGACATGAGGATTACGACTCAAGGAGGGAAGATAACATTTAAACTGTCATGGGCAGACGTTTGCCGTCCCACGAACGTCGAGCTATTTTGGTCATTTAGTAGTATACAAAACCTTATCTTATTTTTTTTTATACCGACCTATGTAGCACTTGACCACTATCTCACCTGATGCTAAGTGATGATGCGATCGATGATGGAGCGCGCTTACCCAGAAGATACCTATGCACTCGTGTTTTGAAGACCCCCATATATTTATAATCTTATAAATTGTAATAATATTCATATTCATTTATTCATATTTATCCATACAAGTTAAAATTAAAAATAATAAAAATAATAATGAAATCTCAAAAAATAATTATATGTAATTTAATAACTTAAATGTCAGTCGTACTCAATTATCTACTTACACACTCGCAGAAAAAGACAGCAATGTAGATTATATGCGAGTGCCTATATATTTCATACTGATAAACTCTTCATAAAACGTCTGATTGATAAGCCAATGTTTAACCTTGATTTGAACAAACCCAAACTTTTAGCTGCGGTTATATCTTCGGGTAACTGTACCACTGTACCAGTACCAGTAGTCCACTGGACCCATGACGTGCGCCAACCTATTACACTAATATATATAAGAAGATATAGAAAAGTATATACCAGAATATGTATAGTATATATATTAAACATATAATTGGTATTATGTACGGTTTAAGTCCGACGTTTCAAACGTATAAAACGTTCTTCTTCATCGTCGTTCTTTTTAATAAAAACTGTACAACTTTTTCCAAATAAATATATTATTATTATTATATTTGACATATTTCACGGATTTCATCCGGTCCTTTACAAAGGCATAAGTCGGGCTGTAGCCAACACTTAGAGGCCCGTTTGGTATAAAATACAATGTAGTATAAAAACAGAAACATTTTGGATGGATGGTTACATGGTATATCTATTACAAAAATGGGTAAAATGGCGTGGCTATTGATATGTACTTATTAGTGGTACGGGAGATAGTGGGCTATGGACGAGACTACGGCTCCTGCCAATTTCAGTCTCATTTTAAAATTTTTGGACTGGTGGTGCCTTGCCACCCACTAAACGGGCCCCCCATAAGAGCCACCAACAATGGTGACAAAAGGGGCCAAGTTTGGTGAGAATGGCTGAAGGGTGTTGAGAGGTGTGCTGCGGTTTCACTAGAGAGCTACTACCGGCGTTATGCCCTTTAACACTTCCACCCTTGGAGCTTTTTGTTTCTTGCTCTTGCGTCTCCACCCCCAGACGGCCAATTAAGGCAAGCCGGGGGTCAGGGGTCTCATTTAGCCCCAGGGAGAATCAGGGTCCACGGTGTCGCCACTCACCGACGGCTCGCCACAAGGCTGCCCCAGCGGTTATATATATTATTATTATTATTATTCAAGGAGTTTTCACGCGCAGAGATCGCGTCGCGCACTCCTACAATTGACTTCAAGTGAGTGCAGCCGGTATCTTTATATTATTATAATGTGTGATACTCACGATAGTTTTCTCTCTATATATTCTCTATTTCTAACTCTAATATATTATGTCTGCTCTAATATATATCTAATATATAAAAAGTAGAAGTTGTTAATAGTGACACTTGATAGTGATCCTACCTTCAAAGTGTGGGGGTTCTAGGTTCAATTCCTGGAAAATACTCGTATATTGTGACGTGTTATTGTGTGTGTCCTCCCGGAACACAGGGAATCTTGATGCGGGGGGTATGAGTGTGTAAACGTTTATCATTAATTTACCTATTCTCGGTTCGTAGTTGTAAAGCAAGCCAGTTTCTCTTCCGTTTCTTAATCAAAGTTTTGTCGGAGTGCAGACGGCAGTGCGCATAGAAGGGGTCGGCTTGTTCGGCTTCCTCCGAATGAGCTTCGGCTAGAAGACCTTCGCGTTGGCCACTGTAATAAAATTATTTATGATGTGATAACGTCATATAAATCGATGAACGCCGGCTGCACGCACGAAAAAGTATGGCTCATTGTCACGTTCTGCCTGAGCCGAGTGTGCAACGAGAGCGCGGAACAAGCGCTAGAGAGGCACGATCTGCCTAAGAGTTTGGCTTATCTTATGACGGTACTAATTTTACGTTATTGCTAATTCTCTTGATGGTATATGAAACTAGCACAAGGGACATTGGCAGAATTGTGACAATAATCGCAGAAGCCATAATCTAAGAACTGAACGGAGTAACTAAATTAAACTACTCATGCATAAGTCTACTATTCAATTGCAGTCAATAGTGATCCGAAATCAACAAGAACAAGTAGGTAACTATTTATTTATACAAACAGTGACGCGAACGTGAAAATATAATAGTTTCTTCTTCTTCTTCCTGGGAATGTGAAAGTCCATATAATATTATGTAAAAGAATAATTAATTGAACTACAAATATTATAGACTCAGTGCGACCAGCGGTTTCACCCGCGTAGTAATGGATGATGATGATGAAAAGTACAATATATACCGGGATAAAAATATTTTAATAATCTTTGCCAAATTTCATTACGATCCATTCAGTCGTTCAGGCATGATAAGGTAAAAAACAAACAAACTCACTTTCGCATTTATATTATTAGTATCACAGATATACTCTTACATACATACATAACTAGCAAACCCTGCGAACTCCGTTTCGCCACCAGATGGCTTCGTTTTATGTAACATTTCGTTTGGCGCCATCTACTTAAAATATTGGTTTGTAGTACATGCTATGTATCAGAGATGGCGCTGAATGTGAAAAAAGATTTTCCCGCTTTTCTTTTTAAATTTTTCCTGAATTTTCTTTACTATAAACCTCACGGAGCCCGAGACCTTTCCAACGAATGCAAAACCGTGGAAATCGGTTTGTGCGTTCTGGAGTTATAGCGTCAGGAAGGAAAACCCGACATATTTTTATATAGTAGATATATATGCACCATACATTTTAATATATTAAACTATTAATATGTTGCATAGCAAAACACTGGAATATTTTTAAATAAATTGTTGAAGGAAAAGTTTCCATACTTCTGTATTCAGTTAAGCAATGTTAACATTCTGTGGAAAATATGAGAGAAGACTGTGGCCACACGACGCTTCCTACAAGTTTAGCCAAGTCACTGAATATTTCGTATGACCCTGTCCGTAGCCATGCTATGGAGAGGGGTCAGTAGTAGCTTCCTCCAACCAACGTCTTTTGCCCGCAAATTTCCTACAACTTGCAACAACTCCTTTCAAAGTACAACAACCTTTATACTGGCGTTGAAACAGACGAAATATCTTATAAGGGTTATAAAACACTTTTTTTAACCAAAAAATAAAACCAACTTCAACACTAAAATGTAAATGTATATAGTTCAAACACACCTATTATCACAATATTGTGCGCATGGTACCCACTTCGACAAGTTATTTCACACTTTTTTGATGAAGTTGGTGTCATTTTTTGGCGATGCTTCCACCTCCACCTTGAGTCACTGTTCTCGTTTATCGTAATTAATGATTGAAGTATAATTTAATTTATACCATTCCCACTATAAAAAACTTATTTTATTCACCGAAAACAGTGAATAAAAAGGCCTTTTAATCACTTTTTTGGTGTTTGAATTTAGAACACACCAATATATTCGACCTCCATCTCAGTGCTTCATACAATTTCCTTGCGCAAAGAATACTCGACATACAAACTCTGTGCAAATAACTCCTCGAGATTTGATTGGTCGATATTTGCGACAAGGAGGCATTAGTAGAATAGTAGGTTACATTACATCCTTTGCTGCCATTGGAGAATAAAATATATAATAATAATAAGAAAATTACTATTATGTTTAGTAATTGTTCCAGTTTTAATTAATTTAGCCTTCCTTATTTCATTAAATATCTATTTTCGCCTTACTTATTTCTTTTTCTCGTAGTCATGGTATAAACTATAGTATGCAATTCTTGAATAAACCGGATTTACATCACTCGAATCGCTCAGGATTCTAACACTTGAATAACTCGCTACGCTCGTGATTCAGTGGTAATAAACCTTCATTTGCTCGTGAGTCACTATGTCCCTCGCTTTAATTCTGTCTTTTATTAATTAATTGCATAATATATTTATCTATTTTGATGTATAGAATAGATTCAAAACTACAACGCCAAACTTTATCCCCCGACTTTGTTATCATTAGGTTTTTGGATTGCCCCCGTGTGACAGCAAATTTAAAGACGTTCACGTCAAAAATACATACGTGTCGACTTCAGAACCTTCTCCTTTTGTATTGGAAGTCGGTTGAAAAATAGTATTACTAACCAAGTGACATGAAAGAATGTCTTGCAGAGTCCCGCGTCGCAGCCCACGCACACACCAGTGCGCGCGAGGGACGCGTCCACACACAGCGCACACGAGCGCGCGCCCCAGCGAGAGTACGCCATCTCGAACAGCGTCACACCGGAGAGGCGCTCCACCTGGGACAATATAAACTGATATAACCCCTGCTGCTGGTAAATATACTACCATATGATACAAAATTAAATAACTGGCTCAATGCTGCAATGCCCCTGGGCTGTGTTAGGGGCATTGGCTACTTCTAATAACATGCGTGCCGTAATGAGAAGTAAAAAGCACACGTGTATTATATACGTCGGGTAGAAACTAGTTTTTACCTTCGTGTTCGCCTGCACTAGCTTTAAAAATATAATACTAACTACATTATAACAAGAGTGAAGTAAGAGTGTACATTGTATAAACCTGTTGCGTACCATTGACGTAAATGTACGTCCGTTTAATTCATAAATCTTTTGTTTTAATTATCACGATATAAGAAGGGCTAAATTTTAAATGTACCTACCTACAAATAGGTACATTTAAATAATCACTTTATACAAATGGCCAGTATCATATTACAAAAGCAGTTACAATTCAATGCTCATAAAGACCGTATTCCATGCAGCCTAATTTGCCATTTTTGCATACTAGAGTTTTTACTTTTAGTTTTTATTTTGACTATTTTACTCCAGCATCAACCCGAACCAAA
Source organism: Selenia dentaria (assembly GCA_917880725.1). NCBI lineage: Eukaryota > Metazoa > Arthropoda > Insecta > Lepidoptera > Geometridae > Selenia > Selenia dentaria. The sequence continues at coordinate 29,008,844 of OU862888.1, read as the reverse complement.
GAGAATTTAAATTATGAATATTTGAGAAAAGTTTACAAATTAGTCAATTACAGATTTTCTGTCATAAAGTACATAAAACGAACCCTTCATTATATGTGTTCTTTTATTTAAAAATGTTATCTCAAATAGTATGTAATGTTGCCATAACATGTCTAAAAAGTATCCAGAGAGTGAACTCTACCGGAAACTTATTCACAACTGTCCAGTAAGAAGCGAGATTTTAAATTTGGAAACTTACTGTACCAGTAGATCATCCTCTTTAGATCTACTTAGAAAAAATAAAACATAGTACCAGACACAGATTAGATGTTTAGCCATTATAACATGGCTATAGGAGGCTCCAAATATATATATTTGTCGGCGGCGATTTTTCGGTGGGGCTATACTTTTACTAAAAAGGGGGGATGTTTGCTGCGGCGCTATTTACCGACCGATTTTCTACAGACTTCTAAAAGGAGGAGGAGGAAAAGGAGGTACTCAATTCGACTGTATTTTTTTTGGTTATTGCCTCATAACTTTCGACTGGGTGAACGGTTTCTCAATTTTTTTTGTTTGAAATCTGGTGCTTCCCGTGTGGTCCCATTTAAATTTCATCAAATTCGATCCAGTAGTTTTTGAGTTACACTCCAATAACTGAATAGAATAGAAGTTGGTTTGAAATTTTTCAAATAGTTCTTGTGATAATTTGGTACACACATTAGGTACCTGACTAAACAGGAATTTCGAATATGAGCCTAAATGTTCAAGTGGTGCCGAAATTATAGGTTGTAAAGTTAAAAAACTGGACGATATTTGTAATAATCGGAAATAACATTTGGTACAACATATAAAATAGAAAATTTGGTTAAGGTCTTGTCAAAATAAATATTAAACAAGCAAGTGCAGGTGATAAATCAACTACTACTTGATTAAATGGTAAAACCGGCAAACACTCACGTCTATGATCTAGTCGAGTGCGCGACTAGCGGCCCTCGCTGCCAGACCACGCTCTCCATGAGGATGGGCATCAGTACTGCCCGAACACCGGTCGGAGTATAACGACTAGATGTTAGACGTGAGTGTTTGCCGGTTTTACCATTTAACTATGAGTTCTCACGGAAGTTTTTATGACAATACACTACTTGATTCTTCACTTCAACTCGACATTTTTAAGAGATTCAACACAAAACACTCGGAAATTGTTTTAAATCATGCGCGCTCAACGAGCTTACTGCTGCGTATAGGCAAATAACCGGCATGTTGTATCGCAACTTAGTCTTGTAAGTACTACAACTCCCCATTAACGCAAAAGGTTAATGGGGAGTTGTATGATGAGTAGATTTTTTTTTTGGGCAAAATTCACACAAAGATCTTCAGGTCCCAAACGAGGCAGAGCCTGTACAATGGTAACCTAATGACTGATATACATACATAAATACATATACACACCCAGACACAGATCAAACAGACATGTTCATGCACACAAATGTTGGACTTGTCCGGGGATCGAACCCGGGATCAGCAGCTCAGAAGGCAGGGGTGCTACCAACTGCGCCAACCGGCCTGTCATTTACGTGCGTTTCATTCATAAACCTCTTATTTTAATTATCACGGTATAAAAAGGGTTAAATCGGGATAAAAAGGTATATGAGTGAGATATATTAGTTTATCCTAGGTGTAATCTATCTCCATTCCCAATGTCATCGAAAACCCTCGAGCCGTTTAAGCGTGAAGACGTAACAAACATACACACTCGTTCACTCGCATCCTCTCTCGCGCACTGAATAAGTAGAATATAAATTATAATTAAAATATAATAAAGAATAAGTCATTCTTTTATGGGAAAATGTATACGATTCTATAATAAAGTTCCCAATGTTATCCGAGATTTGCCTATTAATAAGTTTAAAATTACTATTAAAACTAAACTCTGTCAAAAAGATTATTACAAAATTTCGGATTACTTGGAGGATAAAACAGCTTGGGACTGATCACTCCAGGATCTATCTATTCGTGTACTAAGATGTCAAAGTGTAGCGTGTTGCCCTACTGATACCATTATTATGTTCTCTTTTGTAAGGCAACACACTGGAGCTAATATTTGTAGTACCTAAGTAAAAACATTGTAAAAACATCTATATAAAAATAATGGCCCCGAATTTCTTGCCGCTTCTTCTCGGTAGGCTCTATATATTTTGGAACGCGGTGGTAGTCTTTAAAGTACATTATAATGAAAAATTGACGTTCATAAGTGCGTCTTTGATGCCTAAATTGAATAAATAATTTTGACTTTGACTTTGACTTTGCACTCACATCCTCTCTCACTCACTCACATACTAATTATGTATAGTGATTATGGTGATACGTGGAAGTATTTATCTTACCTCTGAAAATGCGACCCCTGGAACATACAAGGCACATACCAGATGCACCCATGCTCCTACTTCTGTCTCTTTGAAAATCCCACCTGAAAAGTATTTATACATTAATATTAGAAACATTTAACCATATACATAAAAATGAATCTCTATTTCCCTTGGTCATTCACGCGTGAACGGATGGAATATTTTCGCTATTTTTTATTTTTATTAATTATTGTCAGGAAAAGGTTCTTATGAAATAAAAATCATGGGAGGTTATGGCAATGCCGAAGGCCGAGCCTACTAAGCGAACAAAATCGCGGTCAGTCGCTATTTATTACTAAATGTTTATGTTGTTACCATCAACGACAGAGACGACTGCAGAAAGGTACTTGCATAGTATATTTTTAACAGACTTCAAAATAGAAGTAAGGTCGCAATTCCATTGTATTTTTGTCATGCAATTACTCTCCCAACTAATGAATTGATTTTGATTCTTCTTTTTTGGGGGTCATAGGTCCAAAAGTCCCATATATATATAAATATATATACGCTTGAGAAAAAATCAACATACTTTACATTTTACTTCTTACATATTGTGAATCCTACAAAAAGACCACCATCTATATGTACATCATATCATAATGAAAAAAAAATACCTTTGTTAGGACACAGTTCACAGTTTGGATCGGTGACTCCCGCTTTGCAAGCTTCACAAAACCATGGTTCCGTTGATGCAGAACTCACTGTGCTCGATTCACTTGTTACATCTGATACTCCGTAACAACCTGAAACAGATATTTAAAAATTGATTGTTGACAAAACAAAAGGCCTACAAGACTTTTTTGTTATAAAAACTAACGCGGTTTCACTTATTTTTAATGAGAAATACGGGATTACTCACGTAATATTTATCGGATAGGTCCGACTATAGTTTCGACCACATTCGGTGGTCTTTTTCAAGGAGTGTTCGGGACGCCGGCGTTGATGACGTCTCGCTTAACACTACCTAACTACTCAGTAGTACTAGACCTACAAGACCATATTAAAATGTTAGCCGGTAATAGCTTTAAAACCAGAGTGCATACGTGGTTAATAAACAATTGTTTTTACACCGTGAAACAATATCCGCATGAATATATATTGTGACATAAGTATAAATAAGTTGATTTATCTAATTTAGAAATAAACATGAACATTTGTTCACCTGCTTGCAGTTTAAATACATTAATGTCAATTATTCATAACATCTGAAAATGTATTGTGTATTCTGACAAATAAATATTTGGATTGATTTGTGTTATGTATAGGTTTTGTGTAGGGTAATTGTTAATTTATATTTTCTACTACTTTATTCCTTAATCATGAATAAGGTTATGTAAGTAAGTAGAGAGGTGTATACTGTATGCAGTGGTCAGTTACAAACCACGTGGCTACACTGGCTACCTAGCTTAATAAATCTATAATCCATTATTGCATGTTTTCCTAAACATAATAATTTGATTTGAAGAAATAATATGATATAGAACAATTAGAGAGGGCCAGACCGACTGTGTTGATACCACAGTAGGGCTGGCCCTTTTAATTGTCGAGATGGCTGGAAAAATACCGAACAATGGCTAAACATTGATTTTGTTTAATTACATTGAGTCAAAGTCAAAGTCAAAATTATTTATTCAAGTTAGGCATCAAAGACGCACTTATGAACGTCAATTTTTCATTACAATGTACTTTAAAGACTCTACCGCCGTGTTCCAAAATATATAGAGCCTACCGAGAAGAAGCGGTAAGAAACTCGGGGCCATTCTTTTTATATAGATGTTTTTACATTGTTTCTACTTGGGTACTACTAATATCATTAGATTTGTGTCACTTCAAGTTTGGACATGTAATAGTGTTGGATTGGGTATATTTGGTTGTGATTAGATGTTGAAGCTAATTCAGTTTGTATCCGGGATAAGGACAAAGGAAAAGAGGTAGACCGTAGAGCAAATGGGACAATGATATAAGAAAAGTTGCCGGAGTAACATGGTACAGAGTTGCAAGTGAGCAACAGAAATGGAATAGGTTGGAGGAGGCCTTTGTCGAAGTCCACGCTGGAAGTGTGTGTTGCATGGGGCCCGCAGCGGCTCACGCTTTCAGCGGAAATAGGCAGAGATCTCTCCCTGCCGAGCGTGGTAATCTCCATGCTCGGCAGCGAGAGATCGTGGCAGGCGGTGGCCACCTTCTGCGAAGCGGTGATGGCGCAGAAGGAGGCTGCGGAGCGGATCTGGGAGAACGATGTCCGTGCTGACCCGCTCCGGCGCAGACGACCGGTGGAAAGGAGGAGACGGTTCGCACGTCTCCTCCCTCCTCCGTAGTGGGGTCACTGGCGAAGGGTCGAGAGACTCTTCGCCGGCTAGCACGGCCCTACACGTCTAGGTGACCTTGATGAGCAAGGGCCCCTTCGCAGGCGCTGAGGCCCGGTTAAGATCAATCCGGGCCTACCGCTGGGGAGAGATAGTGAATGCCAGCCCATCTCGCCCCACCTTGGCGGAGGTCTACTCACGGGGGGGTTTTAGTGGGTCTGAGCCCCACATAGCCCCTTCCGTCACCCTCGCGGCAGATGGGAAGTGGACAGCATTTTCCCCCACAAAAAAAAACAAATAGGCCTTTGTCGAAGTGGTGGATCATTAACCGTTAAGTGTTAATGATAAATGGTGCACGAGTGTCGACAAAGTGTACACAATTATGAAACATGGTTTTTGTGTTTTGCTCGTCAATAACCTTAGATACTTAGTAAAGAATCCACCACTTTAGTAGAATGTGAGTTTTCTGTCCAAGCGACATAATAACAGACACATTTATGTTACCATGGCTTAAATAGAGTTATTAAAAATCACACTTGATACAAATACAAATATATGTATACAGATAAATAAAATTGAAGTGTCTGTTTGTAATTCCAAATTAACAGCTTTTCACTAAATGCTATATGAAATATAACTATGCATTATAAGTTTTAATAATTTACCTTCGTGTACTGTAACTCCACAGCCATCACATTCAACAATCTCATTGAAGTCATCACTTCTAGATCCTAAACAGCCAGAGCATATTAGGATATTTGCCAATTCACCAGGAATCTGTAAGTATAATGTATATATTAGTAATAATGTAATATAGTATATTACGTTAGGAGGGAGGAATGTCATTCTACCTTTACATTCACACCATGTCAAACTGATAAAAGATCAGTGTAGTATGTATTGGCAAGAATATTTCGACGAGAGATCTAGAGAGAAAGGTATATGGTACAGGACAATTCAACCACAAATTTTGAAATACCCTTGGATTGACAGAATCACGCTGAATAGGAAGACGTTAGTGACAGCTCTTAGGCTGCGATCTGGACACATCCCGTCGAAGAAGTTCGCATTTCTTATGAATAAAGTTGTATCTCCCAATTGTAATGACTGTGGAATTATAGAGGATGTGCAACATGTTCTATGGGAGTGTGTGCGGAACGCTGCTTATAGGTTTACACATTTTGGTCCAGTGAGAGAAATGGATATCGGCCTGTGCAATAGTATTTTAGTGTATCCAATGTCTGAACAAGCCAGGATTTTGTACAAACTAGCACAACTAGCATTACCTACTAGATATTAAGAACCTTCTTTGTATGATTTTACAGGGCGGTGTGGTCGCTCAGCGACAAAGCCCTTAAAATAAATGAAAAAAAAAAAAAAAAGAGGGAGGAATGTACATATATGTGTGTGTATGTACACATATGCAGGAAACAAAAAATAACACTACTACTTACTATGAGTTCACTTTCTTTTCAATCTTCCACTTTATAAAAATAGTCATGTTTTCAAATCATTAGACTGTCAGTTGTTTAACCCTTTGCATACCATTGACTTAAATCGATGTGCGTTTCATTCATAAATCTTTTGTTTTAATTATCACGGTTAACTTATGAGGAAAAATATTCCTAACCGCAGTTTATTTAATGCCAATTCATTCTTAACATAACATTGCAAGGAGATATCACTTTTAACCAAATAAAGCACAAATGTAATATTGAGTTCAGAATCAGAAAACTGGCCAATGACTGACCTGATAATTTATGTGGATAATTACCTAAGTTAGCTAGGTTAAAAAAAACACAAAAGACTCTCATGGTAATATTTCCTTGTTAGTGATGGAATATTTAACCAACATGCTAGGAAGGAAGACTTACGCTGTTACTTCCAATATGGTAACTTTAAATTTTAAATTTGGTTTTAAATATTGAAGACAGACTTTAATAATAGTACTATGATATTCTCAGGTGGCACAAGTTATTTAAGTTTTCATAATATTTCATGAAATATTATGAAAGGTGTTTAGGCGGGGTTGGCTTGATCCGGCACAACATGGCCAATTAGATTATTAATATTAGGTCCTTACATATGAAATTAGCGTTTGTCGTACTGACTGTTTGGTTAAGAATTCCAAATTCAAATTCATTTAGCTGGTCATTCATATTTTTTTCCTCATAATTTTTTTCTTTGGCCGGCTTTTTACCTCACAATGGAAAACATCAAATATTGGTATATTTAGGAGTATGAGTTCTACCGTGGCACCAGTGCTGCAGAAACAGCTCGAAGGATTAATGATGTGTACGGCGCTGATGTCACAAAAGAAATAACGATACGTTTTTGGTTTCAACGTTTTCATTCTGGAAATTTCGACCTTCAGAACTAACCCCGGAACGTCCGGAGACCAAAATGGAAAACGAAGAATTAAAGGCTATTGTGGAAGCGGATCCATCACAAAGCACTTTAGAGATAGCTGCAGGCTTTGGGGTGAGAGATAAAACTGTATTAATCCACTTGAAGCAAATCAGGAGAGTAAAAAAACTTGAACAATGGGTACCTCATGAATTGAGTGACTCGACCTTGCAAACATGTGTCGACTGCTGTGTTACTTTGCTCAACTGACACACAAATGAAGGGATTTTAAATCGAATCATTAGTTGTGATGTAAAGTAGATACTATAAGATACGAAAGCGCTCTTTGCAATGGCTGAACCATGGAGACCCAACCAAATCCTGCCCTAAACGCAAATTGACTCAAAAAAAGTTACTTGTGAGTGCTTGGTGGACTAGCGCCGGTGTTGTTCACTACAGCTTTCTAAAATCTGGCCAAACAATTACAACAGATATCTATTTTCAGCAACTGCAGACCATGAAGGAAGAACTAGCTGTTAAACAAATGAGATTGCTGTTTCACGACAATGCAAAACTACACACTGCACAACAAACAAACACTAAGTTAGTAGAGCTAATATTGTAATGTCTGAGACATCCACCACATTCCCCGGACCTTGCTCCAACAGATTACCATTTTCTTAATATTCCTCCCATACAAAACGCCAATTTAATATGTAAGGACCTAATTTAAATTTTTTGGATCTTTAATATATACCACATATAACTTTGTACAGTTGTCAAAATGCAGTATTAAAATAATTTTGTTATAATGTTACGTTATTGCTGGATCTACACAGTAGTGTATTTTTATGTAATTTTCACAATAAAATTATTTATATGCATTGCAACTATTATCACCTTAAATTCTTTATTCTTTGCTTTCTCAAGCACATCATTGATAGATATTTCCTCCCCAAGTTTATTAGAACCTTTGAATCCATTTTCGTCATCTGAACCTGATTCATCTTCAGAGGATCCAGTTTTGGCAGCGGCTCCTAAAAAATAATTATAGAAAATCTCACTTTTGGAATATTGCAAGGCGAATATTTAAAAAATCTACCATTTTCAATTCAATTTCAAATTTTCTTTTTTTAACATATAAATACAACTGTACATTTCTAGTGTAAGTTTAAATCCTAGAAGTGCTACTATCTTATAATATTTACTGTTTCGCAAGTTATAATACTTATACAAAACTTTAAGACATGTAATTTCAATATGGTTATTAATACGTGGATGTATTATGTAGTTCATTATCATTCTTTTATATATATATTATCATTATGTACGCTTTAGAAAAGCATTACATTCCCAAAAACAAATTTATAATAATAAAATAAATATGCAAGGCGAATATTTAAAAAATCTACCATTAAAAGTGGCTATTCAATGCATCTGGCTGCATATCGATCACACTTTATTAAATTTCTTTGTAAGTGAAGGTAAAAGTTGTTTGTAAGTTTTTCATTTCTTCACGCTCGAAAGGCTGGACCAAATACTTAATATTATACATACTTAATACATACTTAATTTTAATGAAATTAAGTATGGAGGTAGATGAAGCGCTATATATAACACATATGATACTTTTCATCATCATCATCCATCACCATGCAGCTGTAAACGCAGATGCAGCTAGCAATTAATATATTTTTGTGTGTATCACTTTAGATGATTATGCTCACCATTGATTGACAAATTGAAAAAAGTTTAGAGTGTTAGAGTTGAGGATTATACTCATTAAAAAAAATTTTTACATATTATTATTTATTTATTACATTTAGCACATCAGTATTAGAAATTGGTTTAATTTATTTTAAATAATTAGTTGTACACACCATTGTAGGTAGGTAATATTACAGCCAATCAAATAGGAAGATGGGTACATTGGGTGTACAACTGTCTCACAGAGTTTGTGTATAATAAGTATACACTGGTTGTGGCCAGCGATATTTACATATTGGTTTTAGCATCATATCAATATAGTCATCTTTTTGTGAATGTTTGCAAGTCTTCAGAATCATCGTAAAACACAATACAAAATTGATTACATACTACATAGTTTTCAACTTGGCTGTCTCTCATGGAGCAATGATTTCACTCAAGTCAGTCAGAATAAAGGATTCATCACCACTTGTTCTGCAGGTGTTGCAAATGAGAAGTTAAAAGAAAAAAACACTCTTTTCTACTTCTACTGGTATAGGAAAATCAATTGAATGTAAATAAGTTCCATGTCAACAAAACATCAACAACTCTGGGAATGGAGATAAGGGATATTCTGCCACCATCAGTAAGTGCATCAAAAGGCTAGGAAACTCAACTTACTTGGTGATAGGACTGTTGTACAATAAGCCAGATATTTTAGCATGAAGCAGTAGTGTGCAACCATTAGGTACTGTGTGAGGGTGTAAACTGCACCGTAGCAAGTGAAATATGAAGGTGAAAGATAAGTACCATTGATGATGAGTAAACCACCCTGGTGGTCACCCTGGGTAGCAGTGCAAAGGTCAAGAGCAAGCATAGTGCTTACCATCAGGTGCCAATGTGGTTCAACGCCATAACCTCTCATCTTTTCTTTCACAAGAACCTTCTCCTGACAATAATTAACCCGTTAAATGGCGATTCACCATATTAGATCAATAATACCTTAGATTTCGCAGAGATCTACCTACTTTTCCAGGAACTGCAACATGTGCAGTTAAACCAATAAAAATAATTGGCGAGATTGTTCCATCCATTCTCAAGTTATAGCGAGACCAAAAAAAATACATTTCATTTTACAGGTTCATTTTACATAATGTTATGATTACAGTCAGAGAACATAACATGCTGAGCTATTAAAATCCCAAATCCACTAACATAAGATTATTGGTAACCACTTACTTTTCTCTTCATCATCAGTATTTATAGAGTAGTCATCACTTTCCTCAGCATGGTCTTCAATGCGAAAGTCAGAATCATCTGAACTCTCTCCCTCCCCAAGATCAAAATCAAGAAGAGATTGAGGTTCGACCGGCTTCACCTTACGCTTCTCAGGTCCTCTCCCTTCTGGAAAATAAAGTGGTGGGTACAGGTGACTTTATCACGCTTTACTGAGCATTTTACAATATTTACGTGTTCACGCACTATACGAATGTAAGAATTAGTACATGTTGACGATTGGATTGGCCACAGCAAAAGGTTTGCAAAAATTGCAATGTTCACAGCATCGTCGTTAGATCAACAGCGCTGGTCACATCTTGAGATTTATTCTATGAATAAATACTTACGGGCACTCATTTCTTGGTTAACTGTTACGTTCACAAATCCATCATTTTCAGTCAAGAATTTAGTGCATTGAATTTATATTCGCAACGATTTACGCATTTTACGGTAAAAACAATAAATAAATTTGTTAAAATCGAGCTTATCCAGCAAACATAGATTAATCCCGTATATACAATTTTCTCTATGGATTAATCAGACCATGTATATATCTAACATAGATGAATCAGACTATATCTAAAGATAGATGGCAATTACTAAAACAAACAACGGAACGTTAGCGGGACGTTTAATTTTTCAGTGCCATCCACTTTGACGGATCATAGTCGCGCGCTCGTCTTCCATGTGTGACATTAGGGACGTGAAATGCGTTAGCGACGTGGAAGCAAAGATATTATAACAGAAATTTGAATTCTGTTATAATATCTTTGCGTGGAAGATGAAGCACGCGGGTATCGATATCGATATCTATGAATAGGGATGTGCTGTTTGATATCGAGGTGGCAATAAGCGTTCTTATCTAATCTATTACAATATTGTTATGTAAACCAGGGTTTATGAAATTAAAAATCAAGTTATAGATAATTTTATTCATTTATTGAAGAACACATTCTAAAATAACAAGGATTACAATTTATTAAGAGTAATACATATTGTTCACCTTACATATTTAAAGTACTTATGTTTTGTGAGGTGACGATTCAAAACATGCACCATTACAATTTCTAATTAAACATTTTCGTTTTGTTATTTAGGTAAGTAGCTAACTATAAATTAATGTGTATTAAGAAAAGTGTTAAACTTTTAAAGAACATTTGGGCTAATAGGTATCAAGTAATTAATACAAGGGTTTTAATAGAAGGTTAATTTACGGAAATTTTACAATAAATTATCATTTCCGCCAGAGATGTAAGGTCAACAATACTGTCAATAATTAAAATATTCAATGATAGCCGTGGGGTACCGGCTTAGAATAGTGCCCCCCCTGATCCGTGAGCGTCCGTAGAGCGGGTGAGGATACCCCTAAAATCAGGTAACCTACCGGGAGGGCGACCAACATTCCCAAGGTGGTGTCGGTTTTCTCGTCCACAAATCCCTTACTAACAACATAGTAACGATCGATATCGGGTCGTATACCTAATACTCAGAGTATCCTAACGATATTCGCTGAAGGTCATTCAGGTATACGCACCGACGAAGTCGCACCCGGATGATGAAGTGGAGGATATCTATGAGGACATTATTCGGGCCATACATACCTCTGAAACTCACTTTCTAGTTGTTATGGGGGACTTCAACGCGAAGTTGCGAAGAAGCGAGGATGAGTTGAAAGTGGGGCAATTTGGCTATGGACAACGGAACCGTTGGGGACAGAGGTTGGCCGACTTCCTGGAGAAAGAGGGACTCTTTATGATGAACTCTTTCTTTCAAAAGACACCTCACAGGAAATGGACCTGGCTGAGTGCCGATGGTTCCACGAGAAATGAGATTGACTTCATTATGACCACCAAAAGGCAAATACTCACTGATGTCTCCGTGAACAACAGGGTTAAAACCGGTAGTGATCACCGAGTGGTAAGAGGCACGGTGAATATTAATGTCAAACTGGAGAGGTCTCGTCTGATGAAGTCTACGCTCCGACCCACTCGTGCCCGTATTCAATACCCCGAGAGCTTTCAACTTGACCTATCCAATCGCTTCAATTGCCTTGAGAACATCGCTTCAGTGAACGAGATCAATAACAGGTTAGTAGAAACAGTCCATACAGTGGGTTCCAAATACTTTAAACTCCACCGTACATAAAAGCCACAGAAACTCATGGCTGAACGACGCTCATTGAAACTGCAGTCTTCGGATGATGCTGAAGCATATAGGCTGCTCAATAGACGAATATAGAAGTCCTTGCGACACGACATCCGGATCTTTAATATAAAATATTTTAAAGAGACGATAGAGCGGAAAAAATGCTCCAAAAAGTTTGCAGGAGACATGTCTATTGGGCAAAGCCAGTTGACGAAGCTGAAGAGAGAAGACGGCAGTGTAGCGTCGACCAAAGCAGAAGTATTAGGAGAGGTAGAGAGTTTCTACGGACAGCTTTACACCTCGGTCGCTAAACCTGTTAGCAGCTCGGTCAAAGACCCAAGAGCCAAGCTGACCCGACATTATACCGAAGATATCCCGGACTTCAGCCTATACGATGATTCAATAATGTGTGCCTTTTTCTTTAGAGGTGTCTTGCTTAGTGTGGTTTATCCGTTAATAGTGCAGTATCTTTGGTGTTTGTACTTGGATCTGCACTGCACTGTATGAAATCTACATTTGTAACAGCTTTGTCTTCACATAGTCTATAGTCAACTCTATATTTAAGTTTTCCATTGCAAGTTTCATTGGTTGAACATATTTCGCTAAGCCTTGTAGCTTTGATAAAAGCCTGCAGCGGTTGCTTAGACCTTTTTCTTCAAAAGCTGACCTTAAAACTTACCATGACTCCTTTGCCATTTTTAAATATCTCACGTGAACCAGGCAATGTGATTATATCATCAAACATATCCTCGCTCTTGCTTTTTGGTCTCTCTTTATGCCTTATCAGAATTCACCAGTGTCGTATGAGTGTACTCCACAGGTCGCCATTGTAACTCGAACATGAATTTCCGTGTATTTTAAAATGAGCTTCCATCTAATTTCTCTATGTATGTTAAACTCATACCCGTATCGTGTGCCGGCTGCGATCTATCCAGTCGCTCGCCGCTCGAAGTCGTGATTGCAACTTTACCGTCTGTAGCCTAGCCATAATACTGTTTACACCCGTTCTTCATGAAACATCGAATCGACACATTAACTGAGCGGGATTGAGTATCTTTGCTCACCGACAACGTACAATGAAGTTACACATTTGTGTATAAACAGATATTATAGGAATAGAAACACGATAATTATATATAATTTAGCTCATAGTAATTTTCACCATTGACAACGATATGAGATTACGCAAAGTCTTTGCTCTAATAGAAATCCATTTATTGAAGAACGCATTCTAAAATATTTTGACAGGCCGGTTGGCGCAGTTGGTGGCACCCCTGCCTTCTGAGCCGCTGGTCCCGGGTTCGATCCCCGGACAAGTCAAACATTTGTGTGAATGAACATGTCTGTTTGATCTGTTTCTGAGTGTGTATATGTATATAAGTATGTATATCAGTCATCAGGTTACCATAGTACAGGCTATGCCTAGTTTGGGACCTGAAGGCCTTTGTGTGGATGTTGTTATTATTAAAATTTCAAAGATCGTAATTTATTAAGAGTAAGGGTCTTAGCACACTTAAACGTCTCGCCTCCCACCCGGCTAAAATAATATCATTCAAATATGAGCTTTGAGTATTGCTCTTTGGGTATACTTTACACTGGCAACAAGCTAGCAAGCTCACTGACAGAGAGCTGTCTGCTAATTTTATGTTGCCAATGAAAGTATATCTAAAGAGCAACAATTATGGTTCATATTTGAATAATATTCTTGTTGTCGAGTAGTAGGCGAGTCGTTTAAGTGTGCTAGGACCTTAATACATACTGTTTACCTTACATATTGAAAGCACTTATGTTTTGTGAGATGACGATTCTAAACATGAATTATTACAATTTCTAATTAAACATTTTTGGTTTTTTTATTTAGGTAAGTACCAAACAATAAATTAATATGCATTAAATAGCTCTAATTACGTACATATTAGTTATAATTATGTGAAAAAGATATCAGTAATGTTTTTAATGCATGGAACACGTTGATAATAAAAGATTTTTGAAGAAAATCTGTACTGGTAAGTGTCAAGTTATACCTTAATACAAGGGTTTTTGATAGAAGGTTTATTTACGTAAATGGTAAAATAAATTATCATTTCTTAACTTTAATTTAGCATAGCGAAATGTCATCAAGTCCAGCTGACTTATTTATATCCAAGGACTTAAATAATCTTTCTAAGATATCTAAAGATATTTCTACATTGCCAGTACTGAAAGAACTTTCTATTGATCGGTCCTTGTGATGTGCATTAGAAGATGTACAAACAGGAGAGGCTTGAAGAAACGTAGACTCGAAAAAATTTGAAAATAGTTCACAAATACCTTCTACTGGTGCCTTACTATCAGCTTCGTAAAAACCATGCAAGTTCCGTGCAGTTCTTAAACCTGCCATAAACAGTTTTGAATGCAATCATACCACGACCCTCATTTAGGTGAACTGTATGAATATTGTTTTCTCAAAGGTGAACGGATAATATTGTCTCTGGCATTCTAACAATTTACTATAACCAACATTGCAGACGCATAGACATTAGTAAGGTGATAAACTGAGTGGATTTAGAGCGACATGTTAACGAGAGTCAATACAAAAAAAACAGGTGAACGGTTTTTCTGCGGTTGTCGAATAGTAGGCCTGGGCAGGCCTGCTTTAAAGTTGTCATGGTACGATTAAACTGGGCAGTTTTCTAGAAGTCCTGCTTTAAGAGCTCATAGTAAGGCCCCAGTACTAGAACAATTGCTGCCATAGGTCATTGTGGAAGGAAAGGAAGAATTTTTAGTTTTACTTTTGACAAAGGACCATAATGATTTAGGTGAGGACGCAATTAAATTCTCTATCCTGTTGATATAGACACGGAAGCATTCGATTTCGTATTCTCTCACCTTGTTACGCAGTAGACAAAATGAAGTATAGTCAGATTTGTTACCATATATTCTGAATTTGCGAATGTGTTTATATTTTTCAGCTATCATTTTTTTGAGACGCAAATTAAATCAAGGAGGATATTTGACATTGGGTGTGATTATTTTAGATCGAATAAACTTATTGCGCATCTCATACAGAATGTTTTAAAAAGAGTCGAGGGCATCAACTAGTGATCCTTTAGATAAAACTAATTGCCAGTCGATTTTACCGAGTTCCTTACATAAATCAATATAGTTACCAGAATCATAAAAAAATTGTCTAGGACTGTTATGACAGCATTTTGGTATCGTGAGATCTAACTCCGCGAGCACTGCGGGGTGATGAAGATCCTCGCGGACTAACTGGTCTAGACACGAATTACATATAGATAACGGCACTTTAGAAAATATCAAATCTAGAATACGTTTGTTTTTATTTTCAATATAATTGTACTGCTGAAGATTACATAAGGTAACAGTGTCAAAGAAGTGCGTTACTATGTCGCCAGATATATTGGAGGGAACTAATTCAGAATCCTCCTGCCGCAGCCAGTGGATAGCGGGTAGATTAAAATCACCCATAATAAGGAACATGTCCTCTGAGTTGCGCGTGAAAATTTCATGTAATTTATCAGTAAAAAAACCCAGTTGCGTGACAGCCCTAACATCTCCCTGACTACAAATGTAAATACTACAAATGTGCAACTTTTTTCTATGTCTACCAGGTGAATTTATGGTCAACCAAAGGTCTTCCGTGGAAGATCACCAGTTAGAGTTAACAGCAGTAGATAATTCGCATTTGACAGCTATAAGTACACCACCACCAAGCGATTGCGAAGTAAGCTGATAATTTCAATCCCGTCTATATACAATATATGAGTCATCAAATAGTTCTTCGGATTTAATACTAGACACGAGCCATGTCTCAGTCAGACAAATAATGTCATAGTTAATAAGTTGAAGCTTTCTATAAAAACCGCTAACTTTTGTCCGAAAGCCCCTTACATTTTGATGGAATACTTTTAAACTAGCCATTATAAGTGGTTAATTGTAGAATGTAGTATAAACCGAACTGTGACAAAATAGGACGGCAAAGAAAATTCGGTAGGTGGTCAAGTACCTACATTATCGAGAACACATGACTTTGGTAAGAAAGTAGGTATGCACTTGTTACTATGTGAGACAAGTAGAATCCAATATACAATTGAATGGAATAGGGTGAGACCTTGTGGAGTCAACGATCTTTTTAGGAATTACTATAGACGCTAAATTGCAATGGGGTCCCCACATAAAAAAATTGTCTAGTAGACTCAGATCAGCGGCTTATGCTGTTAAAAAAAATAGACTATTAACTGATGTAGACACAGCTACAATAGTTATTTTAGTTATTACCATAGCGTTATGACTTATGGCATACTGCTCTGGGGATGTTCTGCAGATATTAATTCTATTTTTATACTGCAAAAAAGGGATATACGAGCGATCTACAGTTTAGCTCCCAGAGTATCCTTGAGACAAAAGTTTAAAGACATAAACATTCTAACTGTTGTCTCTCAGTTTATCTATGAAAATCTAATGTATGTAAAGAAAAACATTAGCAGTTTTGATAAAAGGAGTGATGCTCATTCCATCAACACGCGAAATAAGCACAAGCTATCCGTACATGTAACGCGTCTCCACAGAATCACTTTGGTGCAGGCTCTAGGGGGTGGGGTCCGGGCACTCGGCGCAGACTCGAGGAGGTGGGGTCGCGGGTGGGTTATCCTCTGTGGCTGACGTAGCAGGCGGTGGGGCTACGTATCCGACCCACCGCAGGGAGATCACGGGCGTCCAGACACGGGGAAGTCTGGCACCCATTGTTGGCGGGTTTGGTCTCCGAGGCAGTTGCGGCGTGCCATGTGTTCTGGCGTGCCGCGAAGAGAAGGGTCCGGCAACGGACAGCCGCGGCGGGTTCGCGGTCGTGTGTAAAATCTGTCCAGCTTTCCCGCCAAAAGCGGCGGAACACCCCAGGGTTTTGGTGGGTATACTGACTCCCACATAACCACCTACCTCCCCGTGATAGGTGGTATCCATAAAGGATTTCCCCGGGACAAAAAAAAAGGATTGTTATTCCTGTATTTCCTCTCCATCCTAAGGTTGCCTGGAAGAGATCACTATTAGTGATAAGGCCGCCCATTGTAACACTTTATTTTAAGCTTTCTTTCACTTTTATGTTATTTTTGTATATTAAGTAGTGTAACAATAAAGAATTATCTATCTATCTACTCGTGTACTAAGATGTCAAAGTGTAGCGTGTCTTGCCCTACTGATACCATTATTATGTTCTCTTTTGTAAGGCAACACACTAGAGCTAATATTTGTAGTACCTAAGTAAAAACATTGTAAAAAACATCTTTATAAAAAGAATGGCCCCGAGTTTCTTGCCGCTTCTTCTCGGTAGGCTCTATATATTTTGGAACGCGGCGGTAGTCTTTAAAGTACATTATAATGAAAAATTGACGTTCATAAGTGCGTCTTTGATGCCTAAATTGAATAAATGATTTTGACTTTGACTTTTATTCAACCTATAATATGTTGGTTGCACGCTGCTGCTCAAGTCACACCGTGCACGACCATCCAACTGAAACCTTATTACGGGATAAGTATCGTTTAATTGACTCTCAGACTCAACAATTATCCCCATTCGAACAAAACAAAACGGCGCCGATACAGTGATCAGTTGTAGTGGGAAGGAAGTACAAAAACACAAACAAGCAACATAAAGACAAAATCACATTCGCATATAACGGATAAGATAAGTTGAAATGCTTAAAATGTTCGATTTGTAATTAGGTGAATGCTTGTTGTAACACGGAATAAATAAATACGTTATACTTAAGCACAGACTCTTATTACACGACGAATAGTTCACATCAAAATATATACTGAGCTCAGTTAAATATGTTATAAATAGTGGTAATTCAGTGCTTATGAAGTATACTCTCATAAAGATATAATTAATTACGTAATAAACCACTAGATGAAAAAACTGTGGTTGGAATCAGTTACACTCATTAGATAATAACATAAAGTGTCACAGCCGACTATTGTTATGTAGTTAGGTATTGAGCGCGATACACGATAGCTGGCTATAGTAGTGCGCATCAGTAAACGTGGAAGAATCCAAATAAGTGATTTACGTAATCTTAGTGACGATGATGTGTTTAAAGTAGCAGTAATACATATCAAAGTAAGTCTGACCTGAGTATGTGAGTAACCTATCCACACAATCACCGCATAATGTACACCGTATAGGAGATGAATTGTTAATAACAAGACCTGATTATTTATATAGAATGCACACGTGTAGAATGCACACAATAAGAAACGATGTACAGACTACTCTAGATGACTTTGTCAGACGTCTCTTATTAAGTCGTAATTTAGTGATAAGTATTATTATTAATGATAAACTTACTGCATCCTCCACCAGACCAATTCGCCGTAACGATATCCAGGTGCATATGTTGTATAGGTAGGTTATAAGATTGCGATAAATAAGCATAATTTTGCAAACACACACATGCACTGCACTGTGAAGTATTGCACATAAATAACCATAAAAAAATTGTGACTTCGTAGTAAAAAACATAGATAACAGAAAATGGCGAAATATGGATCTAAATGTAAAATTGTTGTATAGTGGCTTCTTGTATATCAACTCAATTGATTGTAAATATATACAATATCGGGCTTTTAATAGTGAACTAAATCCAACACATGAAGCAATGTGGGTACCGAGAGAGAAAAGTTGAAACCGCATAACACGTAAACTTACTGTTTTGGAGGGGAAAATGCACTTGACGGTATAAACACTACGTTTAAATGACGTTGAAACGTTATGAGAGTTGAATTGAAACTAACTACTGTGAAGTTGTAGTTAACCTCGGAATTCAATAGATAATTATGCGTTTGGCCTACACCAAACACGCTTCTGGTTCTCAAACTTTTACACATAATAAGTAAGATCGCTAAAATAGAAAAATTCAACATAATATTCAACATATCTTCTTCAAGTCTTCTTTGGTTCTCACTGTCAGAATGGGGGAGGTTGTGTTTTTGCGAAGCATAAAATTTTGCATTGTTTCACCCAAATAAATTGGTAGTGGTTCTCCTTCACTGCGGTTTTTGCTCTGGAAAGAAGCTGCTTGTTTGCCGCAGTCAAGTGGTCGTTCACAAAAACTCTTGTACTGTCCTGGTAACCAAGATCTGAGGCCAGAATCCCCTTTAAACTGCGTACCACTGATACAACATTTTCTTTTGAAAATTTTGTATCAGCGGTTGTGTTGAAACAAGCGTTGTTGTGTTGAAAAAAGCCACGATTGGTTTAGGCATATCCTTTATACGCGTAGGAATCCTTGATATAAAATAAATTTCTTCTACTCGTACTCTGAATGGAGTGCCAGCCTTACTGGCCATCTACTCCAATACTTTGAAGAAATTTTCATTACTACTCATGGGCACCCCTTTAATCTGATCGTTACACAATCGCGATCACTGGTCCCTGTTATTTAGACCGTCCTCAATCTTTTTTACAGTCTCCTGCAGATATGAAACTTCTTTCGTGACCCTTTCCACTTTAACAAGCCTCCCTTCATCACCTGTTAGTCTGTGGTACCCATAGATAAATCAGATGTGTTTCAAGTTTCAAGTCAGCTGTCAGTTGTCAGTTGTGTTGTGGTTGATGTTTTTTTGTTGGTGATTTACCAAGATTTTCATTGTTTTGTTTTTTTCATTGTAGCCATTGTAGGTACATAAAAGCAAAGTTCATTCCAGAAAAAATTGTCTATCTACACGGCTTCCAAGTAGGCAAGAACCTTAAGATTGTTTATTTTAACTACTCAAAACAAAAATACAAAAACAATGGTCGGTCTAGACACCGATCACAACCGGGATGAAGACTGCGACACTATAGGCCTAGGATGTGCCTTGGAGCACTTCACTGAATTTGAGGATGTGTTGAACATGATCGACAATGTGAAAAATATATATAACACACCCCTTTTTGAAGTGGAGTATGAGAAATTTTCTAATATCCTAAAGCAATACTATGAACAACCGCACCTGCTCGATCCACACTTAGACAAGATTCTAGGGAAGTTTCTTACCTTGATCAAGGATAAAGAGTCGCCGTTTGAACTTAAACATGCTGTGTTTAATTATATGTACCAGATAATAAGAGTACGAGGGTACAAAATTGTTGTGAGACATCTACCTCATGAGGTACCTACAATGATTTATACATTCATATCTTATCACTATGTTTTTAACGACCAAAGCTTTATTTGAACTTTAGCTTAATTTATTGCTGTAAATTTGTACAGGCCATGTACCTATGAAATCAGAATCCCTATTTATATTACTGAGTGTACATTAATTTATTTTCTTGCATCTAATTATACTCACCCATCTTTTTGATAAGGTTTCAGATCTGCTGACAGTTTTAGCTTACCTAGAGGCTCAGGATCCGGATGACAAAGAGACATGGCGCAGCAGATTTGTGCTGTTGTTGTGGCTGTCTATTGTTGTTATAATTCCATTTCACATGAGCCGCCTTGATGGATTTGCCCCTGGCCAACTAGGTATGACTCACATACCTATTACAAGCTAAAGTACCCGCCTCCCAGTCTTCATATGCATGATGAAGAATAAAGAACTAGCTTTCCATAAATAACATAATTACTACAGGCTCTTAATATTATTTATTGCACTAGGTCATTGGGAGCTGATAGATTCATTATATCAGTGATTCTTAACTGGTGTATTGCAGACCACTGGTCATCCCTTGAAGCATCCAAAGTGGTTTGAGAAGCCATAGAAATTGAAAAAATATATACACAACATGAGTTAATATTGAAGATTTTTGGTCAATATTTGTTATAACCCAATTTGTTTCACAAAGATTCGAGAAATAGCTTATGTACTATGCAGTTACAATTTGTTACATAAACTAGTAAATCTGTCCGCATCAGGACAAAAAATAACAATAGATTTATGAACTTGCCTCGAATGAGGCTTGCTGATTCGGACAGATAAATAGGCTAATTTTACAGTATATAAGTGGAGTGATGATAGTCCATGGCACTACAGTAAAACTTAGGGATGATGAAAATAAGGCAGCTTTATATAGCTATATGTTACCTAACTTTTTCATCTATACATATGTATATATATCCCTCAAGGGTTCTCAGCACTTTTGATAATTAAAAACAAACAAGTACCAAAATTGGTTGGATGATAGTGCCAACATGGATTTGGCATTGAGTAGAATTGAACAAAGGATTCAGAAGATAGTAGTAGAGTGTGCAGTCCCAAAATCATATTAAAATAATATAGATACATAGGTACCTATATATCCCTGTAAGATATTTTTATTATCAAATGTTTAACCCATTGACTCGCGATTCACCATATTTGGCCAATAATACAATAGATTTCGCAGAAACCGTTCTACTTTTCCAAGAACTGCAACATGTGTTGTTAAAAACTATTGAATGCATATTTCATTTATAAATAGAAGTAATTTTACTCATATACATTTGTTGTATAATACCTTCAAACAGCTGGTTGTCAATCGCAAGACAGATTTTATTGTGAAATGCTCCCTAGTCACCAAAAGTTAAGAACCAATGGTATTATATACTGCACTTTCTGATACTATCAACATAAGGTTTGCAAAGACCTCTAACATCTCCGCTTCATTGTATGCCTCATCGTTGAAAGCATCTGACTTTGTTTTATCAAGACATGAGTCAGGTCCCTTTGTCAGGGTTCCATACCCAAAGGGTAAAAATGGGACTCTATTACTAAGACTTTGCTGTCCGTTCATCTGTCATTAGGCTGTATGAACCGTGATAGTTAGACAGTTGAAATTTTCACAGATGATGTATCGCTGTTTCCGGTTTAACAAAAAATACTTAAAAACCAGCCAAGTGCGAGTTGGACTCGTGTACGAAGGTTTCCGTAAAAACGGCAAAAAAATCAACTCAGTTGTATGGGAGATTTATAGATAATGGTAAGGAACGCTACGTGCGCGAGTCCGATTCGCATTTGGCCAGGTTTTTTAAAACATGATCGCATATTTTTCTTTGATAAATAAATGTGGAACTTATTGCAACTTAATTAAGTTTTTATAGTTTTCTGGTATAAATTGAACTCTGTATGTTACAGATTCCGATGGATCCACCAAAAAGGTGACAGTGATGGAGAGAATACTAAATATTTGTAAAACATATGCAATGAGCAAAGACTCATGCGCTGAAGCCAGTGCCTACCTTGCTTCTAAATTCTTGATAAGGTGAGATAAATACAAACATTTACCACCACCATGAGCTATACTGTTCAGCCCTTAACTTATTTGGCTCATAACATCCACCAGAAAGGCCTGCAGACCTATAGATGAATGGAGATTGTGTCATGATTGGTACAATACCATCATAACAGCTTTAGCTGCAAGACTCTTATGTTTGTCCTTAACGATTGAAAATAAACTATGTGGTTCAATCCTGGCCCTAAATTGACCCTCATTCTAGAGTGCTCACCAAGAAATAATCAACTTGGAATTAACTATGTGGCTGAGACATAGCCCTAAATTGACCCTCGTTCTAGAGTGCTCACCAAAGAAATAATCAACTCGGAATTAACTATGTAGTTGAATCATAGCCCTAAATTGACCCTCATTCTAGAGTGCTTACCAAAGAAATAACCAACTTGGAATTAACTATGTGGTTGAATCATAGCCCTAAATTGAACCTCATTCTAGAGTGTTTACCAAAGAAATAATCAACTTGGAATTAACCATGTTGTTGAATCATAGTCCTAAATTGACCCTCATTCTAGAGTGCTTACCTAAGAAATAATCAACTTGGAATTAACTATGTGGTTGAATCATAGCCCTAAATTGAACCTCATTCTAGAGTGCTTACCAAAGAAATAATCAACTTGGAATTAACTGTGTGGTTGAATCATAGCCCTAAATTGACCCTCATTCTAGAGTGCTTACCAAAGAAATAATCAACTTGGAATTAACCATGTTGTTGAATCATAGTCCTAAATTGAACCTCATTCTAGAGTGCTTACCAAAGAAATAATCAACTTGGAATTAACTATGTGGTTGAATCATAGCCCTAAATTGAACCTCATTTTAGAGTGCTTACCAAAGAAATAATCAACTTGGAATTAACCATGTTGTTGAATCATAGTCCTAAATTGACCCTCATTCTAGAGTGCTCACTAAGAAATAATCAATTTGGAATTAACTATGTGGTTGGATCATAGCCCTAAATTCAACCTCATTCTAGAGTGCTTACCAAAGAAATAATCAACTTGGAATTAACCATGTTGTTGAATCATAGTCCTAAATTGACCCTCATTCTAGAGTGCTCACTAAGAAATAATCAATTTGGAATTAACTATGTGGTTGAATCATAGCCCTAAATTGACCCTCATTCTAGAGTGCTCACCAAAGAAATAATCAACTTGGGCTATGCTAGAAAAAAATACTAATTAGTAATAAATAGCTGTGTAGAAGAAACAGCTTGGACACTAGTGAGTAAGCTGGGATAACATCATTCTAGCAAACTCTCCATATTATAGTTATCACTACTTTTGTATAAACTCACCATTTTGTCTTCAACATCACTATTACACTAGTGGCTCTGTAGGCTGTAAATCTCGCAAGCATGTCTTTGCATAGCTAAACTAAATATATATATTCATCGCACAGTTTAAAACAAAACATTAAACCTTAAAATAAAAAATAAAACTTTAAGCTTATTCCACAAAAAAAACACCTACAGTAGGATCTCTTTAATCTGAACACTGAAAATTTACCCCCCGTTCGGATTCACGGAGCGTTCGGATTATAATACATACCAGTTGCGCCCCGCGGGTTACCCGCGCGGTGATGATGATGACACCCTGGATTAACATCCAGGGTGTCTGCTACCTCTATGCCCAATTTCATCAACAACAAAGAACAAACAACTGCGCACGACACCTCCACTCGACATTCGGTAAGCAAGTGGTGAGACGGCGAGTGAAAGAGCGGGGTAGGTACGGGCGTTCGGATTAAAGAGGGGTTCGGATTAAAGGGTGTTCGAATTAAAGAGGTCCTGCTGTATATGATCGAAACAAAATTTCACGAGAATCAGTTGATAGATGCGACCATTAGAGGAGAACAGCCAGACATCTGGACATATAATTTTTTTTATGGGTAAATCTATTGCAGAGACGCCTTGCTCGTACTTTCACACTTGTTCGGTCTTTATGGCAATCAGTAATTTATGGCATGTGAATAATGCTAGGATGAAGGACACAGTTATCTGCTACTATCGTGTGAATGATTTATTTTGTATTTGTTCTTAAAGGTCGGATGTAAAGGAACTCTACATGGGACCATTTTTCGACTGGGCCTGTGAACTGCATTCCAATTTACAAAAAGAGGAGACCATTCGTTACGGTGTGCTAGCCGCAGTGGCGGCAGTATTGAAACATGGCAAAAGAGATGACTTGTTGCCATTTGCCCCAAAATTACTCGAATGGGTCACCAACCAGAATTATAAGAACCACAATGCTATGCTAGTCAGAAAGTACGGAGTCAAAATTGTTCAAAGAATTGGTGAGTGATTTTTTCTTTATATTTTATATATGTATAATATTAAAAAAAAAAAAGAAACTTTTAGTCATTCCAAGACTCTTTTAAATGTTAGAGTCCTTATGCTTTATATTTTGTGAGGTTTAAAATGACATCTAAAGAACAACTAAATATTTATATAGGACAGCTGCATCACATTTATGGAATGCAAGTGTGGAATTACATATTTCACTCCATGAGGAGACATAATAAAAGAAATCACCGTCGTGCCGGCGTTTAAGCAAACTGGCCTGCACGCTCCTTCAATTTTATTTTTAGTGAGCTGCGTTCTAAGGCTCTTTGACATGATGTTAGCTTTCTGTTGGTTATTGAATCAAATATTCACGTTTGCACATGTGAGACAGGGTAAAAGGCGTGAATCCATTACTGTCTTTTTTAATTTTAAGTAAGTAATATTTCATAACCTCTTTATAGCCAAAATATAAAATGAGATGCGATTTAATCCGTTCAAAGTTGTTTAATTTCAATGTTAGATTTGTGTATACTTTTCTAGGTTTAACCTTTCTGCGACCTCGTGTGGCGTCATGGCGGTACACTCGTGGATCCCGCTCGCTCACCATGAATCTCGGCGGAGCGGCGGCAGCGGGCGATACTGAACCGGCCACCTCCACACCTGATGATGATGACCAAGATATACCGCAAGAAGTGAGTTTTAAATTGATAGCTTCTTATGGGAGGGTAAACCGATTCGTTACGTAACGCGTTACGGTGCCAATCTGTCCGGCTTCCCTTTCTATAACACATGCTCTCTCACTCTAACAGTCCCCAGACGCACAGCATTTTTTTATTGCCTACAGGGCTATTGACTATGAAATTTGAAGTGTTTTTCTAGTTTTCTAATTTTCTTCTAAGAGTGGCATTTGCGGGTTTGCCACAATTATGCCAGTGTCCCGTAGATAGAGCTGCAACAAACGAGAGAGAATGATAGGTTGATTCAATAACAGTCCTCGACGTCCTCGTTGACTTAAAAGTGTTTAACGGCCGATCCCAATAACCTGTCTATCGGTTTACCCTACTAGAGATAGATATTTGACAATCTTTGTATGGACGTTATGTCATATTTCTATCGGTAGTAAGGAAAAATGTGGATTTATAGATTATTAGGATCGACCATTACATGGTTCGGTTGTCCGCCGACCTTTGCTGTCAACCAATATTGTGATAACATTGGTATTGCGTATCAGAACGCCCATACGGTAACTATCAAATTGACTTTTAAACAAGATCTCTCATTCCTTTTTCATCAGGTAGAAGATGTAGTGGAGCTACTGTTATGTTCCCTGCGAGATGACGACACAGGGGTGCGATGGTCGGCGGCTAAAGGCGTGGGGAGGATTGGCGCCAGGTTGCCGGCCGGCGCCGCTGCAGACGTATGCGAGTGCGTGTTGGCATTGTTCGCTGATAACGAGAAAGAAACCGCCTGGCATGGCGGTTGTATGGCACTAGCCGAACTAGGTGAGCCTCACATACATATTTATCAACCGACTTCCATAAAAGGAAGGTTTTCGACTGTAGGTTTTTTTATGTTTCTTACCTCAGATCTTGTGCCTCTACTGGTGATACTCCGTCTTTGATGTTTTTTTTAAAGCTGGTGTTTCCCGTGTGGTCCCATTTAAATATCATTCAAATTTGGTCCAGCAGTTTTTGAGTTACACTCAGTAGTCACAATAAGTATTTTTGGTATGTTAAAATATGCAATAGTAACGCTGGTACAAATTAGGCCAAATTAATGATAAAGAGGTAAGATTTGATTGTGTGTTTGTTTGTAATTTATAAACGCATAAATTACTTAAACGATTCAAAAAAAAATTACGAATAGAAAGCTACACTGTTTCTGAGTAACGTACGCTATATTTGATTCATCATCATCAATCACCACGCGGTGAATCTGCGGAGCGCAGCTAGCTATCAATGATGATTTCTTAGGCTTTAACAATAGTTATCAATAAGTTCAATTTTCGTAATTTTTTACCGATTATTCATATAAAAGTGAATATGAAGAGTCGCAACACTACGTAAAAATAAAAAAAGCACTAGACTACGTAACTTTGAAAAGAGGTCATAATTCCTTGGTTTTACGGTGAAAGTTATTGAAATTGTATGAGTTGCGCCTGTGCAAAGTCATTTGGTCTTGAAGAGTATGAAACGTCAAACGGTATCTATTAGATTTGAAGGACTATAATGCACTTATATAATTTTTTATTTTCTTTCTTATTGACAGCCCGTCGCGGGCTTCTATCGCCACGGCAAGTAGGTAGCGGCATTGCCGGCGTAGTGGCAGCGTTGAGCCGAGACGAGCCCCGCGCCACTTACGGCGCGGGCAGTGGCGGCCGAGCTGCCAGAGACTCGGCCTGTCACGCTGCCTGGGCCTTCGCAAGGGCGTACGACGCTGCCTCGCTAGCGCCTTACGCTAACAAGCTGGCGAACGCGTTGATTGCCACTGCCTGCTTCGATAGAGAGGTGAGTTTACATAAACACATGTTTATGAATTTCGTTTCAGCTACTTATAAGCTATTGAAGCCGCGGACTTAAGAAATCCCAAGTTATTCAGGCCGTCACCCGTTTATCGCGATAGACCGAATTTTTCCTCCAAATATGTCGATCAGTAGTCATGAAAAAGTTTAGGCTGTCCAAAGAAAATGATGTATTATTTTAATTAGACACAATATAACATTATTTAGAATATGCAGTTAACAGGCACTGACGAAATAAAAAAAATCAAGACAGAATGTTGTGAACAGAGAAGTGAGGTCGGTAAAACTACGCCTCGTCGTGTCCATATATAATTACATACAACACGGACAACGAAACTACGCCTTGACTTGTCAGTCGAACTCTCGCGGCGCGTGGAAGCACCACGTAAAATTTGAATTATCATGGTCCGACCGATGCACGCACATGTAGTTTAAAAAAGGTAAAAAAACATGTCTCGATCCCCATAGTCACACTATAAATATAGAGAAACAGTACGGAAACTACCTACAAACGTTCGAAACGACTCACTCACACAAACATGCGCATCGACGAGACCCCTAAGCGGTTGTCGAGGTGCTGTCGTAGTGTGTCGGTAGTGAGTCAAGACGAGTGGTCACGTATAAGTTTATTACCGCTTAACAAGGCTTAGTTTCCATACTGTTTAATCTTTATACTATGTCATAGTCGTCCTACCCCTCACCTCTGTACCCCGTAGGTGAGGCTTATAAAGCGGTCAGCCTATAGATGCTATCAGATGTCATTGTAAGTTGTCAAATAATCTGCATTGAAAACACCTGTCAGGCCTTAAAATTATTGGAAGTATCTCTTAAGAAGGTTTCCCTTAAATTGGTGAACTTGAAAAGTAAGGACCTGATTTAGGGAATCTCTTAGCTTATGAGCCCCTTAGTTCCAAAAGTAGTTGTGTAGTGTGAAGGCAGTAGTTGAGGGTTCGTTGGTGAAAACGGGCATAAGAGTCGGGATTTTCAGTAGTCACATTGTTAGTTCGAGTAGTGCCTTGCAATGGTCACCCTTCGGATTGGTGACTGCTATGACATGCTCTTCTAAGTGCTTATGTTTTTTTTTTATGATTATGATGTTTTTTTAGTGGTTGTGTCACGCTGTAACCCTATGGTTACAGCCGCATGGGCCGGTACGACCGGGGAAGTACCACACTCTCACATAACACCGATGTTAAGTAACATACTCGTAGCTTGCTATTGCGTTTCAGTCGGGCTATGGAAGATTCCGGAGGCCCAATCCCTTCTTCCTCTCTCCTACTCCTCTCCCTTCCACCGTCCACCCTCACCCCTTCTATTCTTTTTAGAGGTCGGCAGCGCGTTGACAACGCCCTTGGTGTTGCAAACGTTTATAGGTGACCACTTTCCATCAGGTGGGCGCCTGCTTGTCTGCCTACTTTGGGCAATAAAAAAAATGAGTTTCAGAAGGTGCCTTGACCCAACAGCCCCAGTTTACCATGTCTTAGGACAACAGTCGTTAATATCTGCCTTAGTAAGTGGGAACACGGTAAATGATACAGCCGGTCTAGCAGTGTCATAACTGGTTTTATTTAAGTACCCACATAATATACAAGTAAGTAAATCGAGAACTACCTACATACAACTTCTGCTGAACATTTCCACACATGGGCTCACCACTGGCCTTACTATCATCACTATTTATTTTGGGTTCCTATATTCAGAAAGGGATCGTTTTTTTCTCGTTACTTTAGACTCGTAACTTATTGACAGTTTTGAGATGTCTGTCTAAAAGTAACGCGTCGTAAGCAAAACGATCCGTTTCTGAATACAGGAACCAGGGGTTAGCCTGTATGGTGGATTATAGCCCAGACAACTTTTTGAGATAACGAAATAGGCAGGTTGTGATCATTTTATCAACAGATCAACTGCCGACGCGCCGCCTCGGCCGCTTACCAAGAGAACGTAGGTCGGCACGGAATGTTTCCTCATGGAATCGACGTGCTAACAACAGCCGACTTCCAATCGGTCGGCCCCAGAAACAACGCTTACCTAATCATTGCCCCGCAAGTGGCTGTCTACTCGGAATACACACAGCCTTTGATTGATCACCTTGTCGAGCTGAAAGTGGAGCATTGGGACTGCGCTATCAGAGAGCTCGCTGCTAAAGCTCTCAATAAACTTACGCATAAGGTAAGACCAATATTATTACTAGTATTTGTCTTACATTATAATTAGTACTCACGGGATGTACACCACGATTAGGCAGGTTTTGGAGTATCTGCAGTAAAAGAGTGAGAAAGAGGGTAGACCGTTTTGTCTGCTCTTAATAACATCGAACTTTTTTCACATCGCATCTTCAGTGTACCCGTGAACATGGTGCATGTAACTGCGCCGAAATATCGCCAACTCCAAAACCTGCCTATAATCGTGGTGTACATCCCGTGAGTACTAATTATAATGTAGTTAACAACCGCGAAAGTCTAAAAAATTAATTGTTTTAAAGGTATAGCTGAGGATCGCAAAAATGTATGAAGTCCCTATAGTACAGTGGCTCTTATGTACACTATTTCAGGTCTAGTGTGATGCCACATTCGACCGCATTATCACTGACCATCAAGTAAGATAGTGGCCAAACACGACCTAATCAAATTAAAAAAAAACAAGATAAGCTAATTAATTTTATTATAAACTAGCTGCCTGGAGAGACTTCGTTCTGTCAAAAGTTAATATTAAAATTTAAATAAATATACCGTACTAGCGACTGCCCGCGATTTCGTTTGCGTAGTAGGCTCGGCCTTCGGCCTCGCCATAATCTCTCGTCTTTTCTCTCTGACAATAATCAACACGACAAAATGAATTAGTGTGATTGTTCCATTCGTTCTCATGTTATAGCCGGACCAGGAGAAATAGTAGTTTTTATATAGGTATATGTAGAGTGATTAATTTGGAGGTGCTTTAAGGATAAAAACAAATTTATTGGGTAATTTTTATTATGACACTAAAGAACTATTCTTTACATTTACTTTTTGAAGATTATTGCTTCCAAATGTTGGCTGTAACTCCAGTTAACATAGTCCATTCTGCCGTTCCAATTTCCGATGACGCGTCCCAAGTATTTCGATTGGTATTTGACGAATTACGTTAGTACCTAATGTTGGCTTCCAGTTGCTCAAGATGTGGTCTATTTGGTAGTGTGTTATCTCATAATGTAATTTGGCTTTCAAGCTTTTCGATGGTATAGCGAATCGTACGTTCGGTAGGCCAATTATGTGGACCATACGTTTCTCTAAGTGCACGAAACACATACCTTGCAGAACGCTGATCCGTGATACAACTGAATAATTTGTAGACGTTGTGCGGGGCTAAGTCTTTCCATAATGAAATGTCAAACTATACTGAACAAAAATACCATAAAAGGTTACCACGACTCACGCTTCATCTGTCAATAAATCTAGACAAAAAAGTACCTCTAAATGAATCACCCGACATAACGTATTTCCGGATTAAACTTTCCATGTGCCGCCGTTAGGAATATACGAAAAAAAATTGCCGAATTGGTCGAGCCGTTCTCGAGTATTGCGCTTATCAACATTCATCTTATTTAGGAGTGTTTTTCGAAAATCATCCAACAAAAACGCACACTCATAAACATTCACCAACTTTATCATGAATAACAATCCTAACTAATATAAATTCGAAAATGAATTTGTCTGTTTGTAACGTTATCACGCATAAACGGCTGCACGGGTCGTAAAGAAAGGCTATGGATTATATCCCGGGGAATTTTCATCATCATCTATCACACGGGCGAAACAGCAGGGCGCAGTTAAAATTAAATTAATATTACTGTAATTAGACCTTTCATATGTATTAGTGGGTACAGAAGCCGTAGCACAAACAATTTGCGAAAAAGTATTCGTATCGAAAGCCTCAACGCGTCACGCTTCGGTGTTCAAACTATGTGTCATCTGTGTCACAGTTGCCCTAGATAAATGCATGCATGCGGCATGAATGGGTCCTGGTTGCCGGGTAGTCGGTGCCAGGTACCGGCGTCGAAGTGTATGGGCATGTACGTTAACTTTTAAAAGCCCGGGACCGGCTACCGGGCAACCGGGACGTGTGAACAGGCACTTCGCTTCGCCGCCGGGTGCTTGGCACCGGCTAGCCGGTGAAATGGCACTAAGGGCAACGAAGCTTATATACGAAGATCGTTGACTAACGGTGCTATCTGAGAGCGGTCACGTACAGTTCATTAAAGCAATAATTTTTCATCCAATAGAAATTATAGTTCTTCATATTTAACCCATTTAGAAAAAGTCTATGCTATTGCCCACCTTGTTGTCAATCCTTATAACTAATATACTAAATACGAAAATACGAAATACTGAGTGCACCCAGTATTTCCTTTTCCCTCTTGATAATGTTGCTAAAGACAGAATCAATAATTCATCTTCCGATGAAGAACTATTGTCAAAAAACATTGTGACAGTAGTGGTACCGCGTAGAACGTCCAACTGCAGGATTCGCGTGAACGTGACAACTCTCTGTTTGATAGCACACTTATGCTGGGGCCTCACTACCGTTATATGGGCAATAATTGTGGCCATAATTTAGACAACTAGGTGTAGCCACGATTTATGGCCTTAATTTTACAATGTCAATCAATATGGCATATGACGGTAGGCAATATCTCCGGTGGCGGCCTTTCTTTGAAATGCAAAGGCGATTACCGGGGTATTTTGTGCGTGAGTATTCATGCTACAGTTTGTTCAGTGTGCGACATGAGCTCGACGGAAACGCACTGCCGACCGACACGGAATTCTCTAGTTTGTGGGCCGACATGGAGTGGTCAAATGAGTTTTTGGAAGCACTCCAATCGGAACCAAGCCTATGGGGTAAACGACAGACGAAAAGAATCATACAACTGCACAGTACAATACAGCAGCTTCAACCTCCATCTTGAATAAATGATTTATTACCGCCTAGTGTATTGCCATATCTAGGTAAACTGTAGTGTGACCATATCACTCCACGCGGTATTTTAAGACAGTAATTTAATGCCATAATTATTGCGATAAACGGGCGGTAGACGGTAAGGTAGTGTGGCCCTAGCATTAGGATAATCCTTGTACAAAAACATGTAAACTCTTTTAATGAAATCGGCTATAGTAGCCTCTTTCAAGATTCACGGACAAGTAATTCGCAAAGAGATTTTATCTGTTCCTATTTTTATTTGAAGTTGTCAGTTTATGACATTTTAGTTTTTGTGCCATATAGGATTAGTTAGGCTAATTAGTTTTTATTTATTTTTTATTTTCTTTTATGCTTCTTCTACTACAGTTCTATGCCAGTTGTTTAACTCGGCTCAGGTTTAAATATGTCCGAAGTAAGTATCATAAATAGTATGCCTTTTGTGCATCTTAGCAATCTACTCGCTAGGATGTGTCCTGTCAGTTGACCTCTTTCATTGAGGCTTATTGACCGTTTTAGTTTAAGTAGGACCACGAGCTAAAGTAATAATATCGGTAATTTACTACTACGACTTGGTTGGACTACGGAACAAAGATATATCTTTATACTATGCCAGTTTCATTACGGTCAACAAATGGATTTGGTTTCTTGTGGTCATATTTGGATGACTGGCGTTAAATATTGTTTTGCCCCGCAATGCCGGCAACCTTGCAACCCTACACTCCCTAACCTCCTATTGAACCGTTATTTTTTGTCTCAACGTGGTATTTGAAGACCCAAAATGACTTTAGATTTAGGGCTTGAAATATTGTAAGGAAGCAAATAAAATAACTGTGCACGATACAAGTAATATATACCTAAGTTGCAAACGTTACTTATAATAAACTCGTTAGCTAAAGACGAGTGCCGAGCGGGGTCGCGGGGCGGGCATTAGCTCGGTTAGATTCGTAATGAGAGACCGCAACCCCGCTCTGTCGCCGCCTGTGCTATACCTATTATCGACATGTTTTGAAATTTCATTTATACAGAAGTTACCTCATAATTTGGAAACACTAGACTGGTAGGGTAAGTCAGCATCGTACTGCACAATAACTATTGATAAATGTATTTCTTCATGTGGCCAGATTTTTTTACCTAACTTCGCGAATGTCTACTGTCTACTGTGCTGTCGTGTTTCTTGGTACTTAATAATAACATAAATCACACTAATATAATGTACGCGAAACATTGTTAAGAGGATTTGTTACTTCACGCTGAAGCAGTTCTACGGATTTAAGAGTAGTGAAATTAGGAATGGATATAGGTAGACTTCTGTTTTTTTACCGATTCCACTAGTCGTTTTTGAGGGAAAGTGGATATACCATGCGGTCGGTAGCTATTTCAATATTGTTTCGTAATTCATATGATAATCGTACTTATTTGTTAACAGATTCCAGATTACGTCGCAACGAACATACTCCCAAAGCTGGTGGAGAAGACTGAATCGGTAGACTTGAACGTGAGACACGGAGCCATTTTAGCTATTGGTGAAGCAATCTATGCGTTGTCTCAAACAAAACTCGCCGATGGTAAGTCATGCATCACTGTTTGTCCAGTACCAGATGTTTTCTTCTAAAAACTTTCATGCTTGGTTGGGGGCTTGCTTTTTTGTGTCCTTGTTTGAATGTTGTGCTTGCTTAAATGACACCAAAAAAATAAACTGAAAAATAAAGAAGCAATTCCTTATACGGAAAAACCGTTTGGTGGCGGTTTGTATTATTGGTGAACAATAGGTACTGCAGAAGAATATTTTAAATTATCAATATAATTGCTTACCATGTTTCAAGCGTGACCCTGCTGATGCGTGATGAAGAGCTTACAATCTTCCATTTGAATATCAAGTAGTTTTTTATTGTATGACTAGCTGCTCTCCGCGGTTTCACTCGCGCGGCGATAGATGATGATGATGATGATGATGATGAATCTTATATAGCCTATGTTACTCCGGGTGAATGTAGCTTTCCAATGGTGAAAGAATTTTTGAAAGTCCAGTACTTTTTGAGCCAATTCGTTACAAACATATAGATTTTAAAGCACTAACGCCTGCTTAGCGAGATTAAACTTTGCTATTTGTGGGGTTATGGGTTATGTGTCTCATCACGTGGCGCACGTCACCTATCCCGGTTTATATGTGCGCCCTGATTCTTCCACATGCGTGTTCTATCTGCCTACTGGGATGGGTCAATAAAACTATGACATTTCGGTGATCTGCATTACTATTTCTTCATATCAGAATTACTATATATATATATATATATATATATATATATATATATATATATATATATAGTAATATATATATATATATATATATATATACATATCAACAGGTTACATTATGTAGGTGGGCTGAAGTACGGACACTCGGTACAACTGAGCGCATGGCACGACTTTTGCAATAACAGCAAATTGCGCTCACGTTGCATGTATCGTGCCCCTACACTATTTTAGAGAGAAAAATACACATTCATTTAGACAATTCATGTCTGAAGCCTTGACCGCTAGGCCACCGAGGCATACCGTCCGAGCATTGAATTTTAACTCTCTATATCCATTGAACAGCTTCACAAACATAATCCAACCGAAATTATTATTACGCTAGTGGGATTGTGATTGTACTTGGCTCGAAGATATGTCTAGCAACTGTTTCCTGCGGCTTTGCACGCGCGGTATCGGAATAAAAAGCAGTCTAAATATCTATCAATACTTATACCAAATATTACCAAATGTCAACCGTTGTGGAGGGTGGAAGCTATCCTTTTTTTAAATACAAATATATAAAATTGAAATGACAAATTTGTTACTTAATGGATATGAAAGTACAATAACGTATAAATACATAGTAATTACCAATAATCCATTTTAAATATGTTTTTCTGTCTGTTTCGGCTAATCTACGAAACGGGGAGACTGATTTTGATGGGACTTCGGAAGTATGTAGCTTTGTAATAGTGAAACTTTTTTCAGAATACGAGTAGGATCGGTTGCTTGTTTCGGAGTATGTCTTTTACATCAGAACTTTACCTCTTTAAAGAATTGTGGCATAGAAATATAGATACAACGAAATTAATAGTACATTGTAGACCGAGGGAAAAAACTACGAGTATCTATTCCTGTTCGAGAGTGTGTTTAAGCCCGACGCGCAGCGGAAGGCTTAAAGGAGGGCTAGGAAACTAGAGTACAGGAATATAACTTTCTCCCGAGTGATACATAGTGCTTTATACTAAACTACACCCACGAGTACAATAAAAATAAAATTGTTACCTTCATTAGTAAACAATTGTCGTCTGGAGCATTTTATAAGAAATCAAAGACATTTTGAGCAGTACATTTTTATTTCTGTTGGCTTCATCATTATAAAATATTCACTTTCACTATCAGATGACATTTTGGAAAATTGGTTGATGTGGTGTAAACGATATTGTTTTATTGTTGCTCGGTAGACGCTTCTGTCAAAAATTATTATGTGTCTGTTTGATTTCAATAAATTTCTGCATAAATGTATGAAATCTAAAAATCGATTACAAGCTTACGTGCGTGCTCAGTATCGTCTATTTATGTAGGCTTTAGTCTTCACTTGGTGTTTTAATATTTGCAGGTAAACAAGCGGACACGTTGATACCTGAGAAGGTCTCCACCGCAGTCCTCGGCCTCGTGGCGAGCTTGCGGGCGCGACAACAGTTCCGCGGTCTCGGGGGCGAGCTGATGCGGCAAGCTTGCTGTCAGTGTATCGCCTCGCTCTCACTGGCAGCCGTGCCGATACACTCGACCGATACTATAGGTAAGCAAATGCGATAGCTTTGGTTCTCTCTCCTATTTCAGATAGATCATCTTGTTTCTGTACTGCGAGCACGGATTGCTGATTCCGATAATCCGTGTCTGACGTCATGACCGCTAGACCACCGAAGCTTATCATCTCAGCATCGAATTTTAACTCTATCTGATTTTAATCGTCGTGTGGGGACATCTATTGAACAGTTTGACAAGCATTGTCCAACCGAAAAAAGAGTAGTTTTTTCAATCCCTTAACTTTTGTATCGGAACACGCGGGTTCGAATCCCGTCTGAGGACAAGATAGGATAAAAGAAGAATGGCAAACCCCTGTGTGTTTTGGGTACCCTACATAGATAGACGAGAAAGGTAACCATGCAATACCAGTAGTCCTTAGTAAGACTAAGATATAAAATTGTACGATATTTATTTTAAGTTGGGGCTTAAAAGTTATCAGCATTAATATTTTTTCTAGGTTAGGTAAGATAGGCAGAATTCGTTGCTTAAAATATCTGACTGGGTTTTTCAAAAGAAATCTATTGTAAAAGAGAAACGGATGCTTGGCATTAGGTATCGATATCGTAGATATGGATGCAACTACATATATTTTATGTGATAACATGATAAAACTAACTTGAGAAATGGCAAATGTGCATAATGTATGAGTCCAACAACAAAGGAAATAACTATTGGTGTCACTTTGTCATGTCATTTCCACTTTTTTGGCAGAATATACGTAGTATCAAGTAAGGGATGTAAGGGGCAAGCCAACATCTTTTGACCCAAGTCAACCTCACCTGCACGCGGTGCATCCTGCTGATCGACGAACGAGGCTCTGACAACCGACCGATGGCGGTATACCCATCCCAACAGGCGTCGCTAAATGCAACAGGCTGGTGACGGGCAGCAGCGTCACCGGTGCGAGAAGCTACGCCCTGCGATCGCCAACCCGCCTGCCCAGCGTGGCGATTACGGGCAAACTCCTCCAATGCAGGACAACAAAAAGTCACGGCCCCTAGTTCCCGGCGGCCCTGCTATTCCTGGTCATGGTGGCGACCATGGTAACGGCGGGGCGAGGGGTGCTAAGAATCTCCGGGCTACGGGAGGCCACCACAAACAACTGACCCTGGCGACGTATAACGAACGCACGTTAAGGCTTGACTCGCATCTGGCGCAACTAGAGGTGGAACTTGGGAAAATTAGGTGGCACATACTGGGGTTGAGTGAAGTCCGAAGAGAGGGGGAGGACACCTTAACCCTAGAATCGGGCCACCTTATGTACTTCCGAGAGGGAGACCAACAATCCCAAGGTGGCGTTGGGTTTCTGGTAAACAAGTCCCTTTCTGACAACGTTGTGGAAGTGTCCAGTGTGTCGAACAGGGTAGCGTACCTTATTGTAAAGCTCACCGAGAGGTATAGCCTCAAGGTGGTGCAAGTGTACGCACCGACCTCGACACACTCGGACGATGAAGTGGAGGATATGTTCGATGACATATCGAGGGCCCTCCACTTCACTACAAAGACCCAGTACACCGTTGTCATGGGGGACTTTAACGCTAAAGTGGGAGTACAGAATTTCGGCGAATCGGTAGTAGGATGCCATGGCTTTGGACGCAGAAATCATAGGGGGCAAATGCTCGTCAACTTCCTCGAACGGGAGGGGCTCTTCTTGATGAACTCCTTCTTTAAAAAACAGCCCCAAAGGAAGTGGACGTGGCTAAGCCCCGACACTAGGACTAAAAATGAGATTGACTTCATCATGACGAATAAAAGGCACATATTTAGAAATGTCTCCGTGATCAACAGGTTCAATACCGGTAGCGATCACCGACTTGTCCGAGGCTCTCTGAATATCAACTTCAAGGCGCAACGTGTCCGTCTGATGAAGTCCAGGCTCCGACCAACACTGCTCCAAACCATTGCAGGATCTGAAACATTCCAGCTAAACCTGGAGAACCAATTCGCTGCCGTGGAAACCACCACAGACGTAAACCAGAACTTCGAAAATGTGACTCGGGTCCTCAGGGAAGAAGGTACGAGATTTTGTTACATGCAGCGTAAGGGCAAGAAGTCCAAGCTTTCAGAAAAGACTTTGGGGCTAATGAAGGAACGACGTGAAAACCCACCCATCACTTCGTCAGACAAGCGGACTCTAAACCGAGAGATTAACAAGAACGTACGACACGACCTCCGGTGCTTCAATACTCTTTCGATCGAAAGAGCGATCGAGCAGAATCGGGGGTCAAAGGTGTTCGTACAATCTCTTGGAAGAAGCCACCTGACGAAGTTGACCACAGCTAGTGGAGAAGTCGTTGCTTCGAAGCCGGCAGTCCTTTCGGAAGTGGAGAACTTTTATGGCCGATTATACGCATCGCATGCATCTCGACCTGATCCCGAAAATGATCCTAGAGCCACGTTAACACGCCATTTCACCGAAGACTTGCCAGAAGTCAGTATTGGCGAAATCGAGATCGCTCTTGGACAGCTTAAAAATGGAAAAGCCCCTGGAGAGGATGGCGTTACAACAGAGCTACTAAAAGCAGGAGGTAAACCCGTACTGAGGGAGCTCCAGAAGCTTTTTAACGCTGTCCTGTTCGAAGGGAGAACTCCAGAGGCGTGGAGTAGGAGTATGGTCGTCCTGTTCTTCAAAAAGGGAGATAAGACCCTGCTGAAGAACTATCGACCCATATCCCTTCTAAGCCACGTCTATAAGCTGTTTTCAAGAGTGATCACGAACCGTCTTGCGCGTAGACTCGACGAATTCCAACCACCGGAACAGGCTGGGTTTCGGAGCGGATACGGCACCATAGACCACATTCACACAGTGCGGCAGATTATACAGAAGACCGAAGAATATAATCAGCCCCTGTGTCTAGCATTCCTATGAGAAGGCCTTTGACTCGGTTGAAATCTGGTCTGTTCTGGAGTCCCTGCAGCGTTGCCAGATAGATTGGCGATACATCCAAGTGATGAGATGTCTTTACGAAACCGCCACCATGTCCGTCCAAGTACAGAATCAGCAAACAAGTCCCATACCGTTGCATCGAGGAGTGAGACAAGGGGACGTTATTTCCCCGAAATTGTTTTCAAATGCAATGGAGGATATGTTCAAGACGCTGAACTGGAAAGGACGTGGCATTAATATCAACGGCGAATACATCTCTCACTTGCGATTTGCTGACGATATCGTCATCGTGGCAGAGACGCTGCAGGACCTGCAACAGATGCTGAATGACCTGGCTGACTCTTCTATACGCATCGGCCTACGGATGAACTTGGACAAAACCAAGGTCATGTTCAACGAACATGTTCTACCGGAACCGATTGCGATACATGGCGCCGTTCTCGAAGTTGTTCAAAAATATGTGTACCTCGGGCAGACATTGCAGTTGGGAAAAAACAGCTTTGAGAACGAGGTGAATAGAAGAATTCGGCTGGGCTGGGCAGCGTTTGGGAAGCTACGTCGAGTCCTTACTTCGCCGACACAGTGCCTGAAGACGAAAGTCTTCAATCAGTGCGTCCTACCCGTCATGACATACGGAGCCGAAACGTGGACACTGACGGCTCGAATGGTCCACAAGCTCAAGGTCGCTCAGCCGGCTATGGAAAGGGCTATGGTCGGTGTTTCTCTGAGGGATCGCATCAGAAATGAAGTGATCCGCCAGAGAACCAAGGTCATCGACATAGCCCACCGGATCAGCAAGCTGAAGTGGCAGTGGGCTGGCCATATTAGCCGTAGAACCGACAACCGTTGGGGTAAACGAGTTCTAGAGTGGAGACCGCGTCTTGGCAAACGTAGTGTAGGACGTCCTGAGGCACGGTGGAGTGACGATCTGCGCAAGACGGCTGGCAAAAACTGGATGCGAGAAGCCCAAGATAGACCTAAGTGGCGTGCAATTGGAGAGGCCTATGTCCAGCAGTGGACTGCTACAGGCTGATGATGATGATGATGATGATGACGTAGTATCAAGCTATAGTCTTTGAATGTTAGCGTTTCGTTATTGCCCACAAGCATCTTCAGCGTATTAATTTTATTGTTTTCCATTTAGGTTTTCTCATTTTTCCCAACTGCTAATTAAGTATAAAAATATAAATTATTTGCATCTATTAATAATAAATAAATTTGGCATAGTTTCGTTCTCCGTGGTTTTCATTCTCAGTGGGTACCTAGACGACAGACCTTTTTTGACAGTAATTATCGATAAAAGACAGTCCGTGGTGTAGCTATCGCGGCTAGATCCATGCTAGAAACTAGGACGTCACAAGTTTACCGTGGATAGATCCGTGCTCGCACTACTGTTTCGGTCCTGTAGAAACACTCCTATTATATTGTTAATAACCACCTCTAACCGTAGCATGTGGCATTATGTGTATGGTATGATTCCAAATATATTCCTGATACTGCACATATAGTCGTGAGTGGTTAGTAGTGATTTGATTTCATAGTGAAAGAATCTTTGGAATCGGTCCAGTAGTTTTTGAGTTTATTCGTTATGGTGATGGATGATGTATTAAAAATATAGCCTATGTTCATCAGCTATAATGTAGGATTCTAATGGTGAAAGAATTGTTCAACTTGGTCTTAGTTCGGAGCCTATTCAATTAATACCAATAAATCATTCCTTTTTATAATGTTATGTATAGATAACATGTCTGTTCAGAGTATATTTATTTCTCTTTTTTTCTAATTATTATGCTTTTTCAGACGATTGGCTAAAACTAATCGATGAGTGCCTTTCCCATGAAGTGCAAAGCATCCGGGAGAAGGCGATCACTGCACTGCCTCTAGTGTTCGACCGTTATCTACGCGACGACAGCGTTACCTACGGCGATATCGGCACGAAAGAGAAACGCAAGATATTAGTGGAGAAATATTGCGAACAGTTAGCCAGCACTGGTGTCAATGGATTGGTTTTGCGGATGGGGCACGCAAGGGCTGTGGGTGAGTTAGTCTATTTCTATTTGAAAATAGAGTCCACTCTACTTAGTAGGTACCGGTATCTACGCGACGACAGCGTTACCTACGGCGATATCGACACGAAGGAGAATCGCAAGATATTAGTGGAGAAATATTGCGAACGGTTAGCCAGCACTGGTGTCAATGGATTGGTTTTGCGGATGGGGCACGCAAGGGCTGTGGGTGAGTTAGTCTATTTCTATTTGAAAATAGTGTCTACTCCACTTACTAGGTACCAGTATCTACGCGACGACAGCGTTACCTACGGCGATATCGACATGAAGGAGAATCGCAAGATATTAGTGGAGAAATATTGCGAACGGTTAGCCAGCACTGGTGTTAATGGGTTGGTTTTGCGGATGGGGCACGCAAGGGCTGTGGGTGAGTTAGTCTATTTCTATTTGAAAATAGTGTCTACTCCACTTACTAGGTACCAGTATCTACGCGACGACAGCGTTACCTACGGCGATATCGACATGAAGGAGAAACGCAAGATATTAGTGGAGAAATATTGCGAACGGTTAGCCAGCACTGGTGTTAATAGGTTGGTTTTGCGGATGGGGCACGCAAGGGCTGTGGGTGAGTTATTCTATTTCTATTTGAAAATAGTGTCTACTCCACTTACTAGGTACCAGTATCTACGCGACGACAGCGTTACCTACGGCGATATCGACATGAAGGAGAAACGCAAGATATTAGTGGAGAAATATTGCGAACGGTTAGCCAGCACTGGTGTTAATGGGTTGGTTTTGCGGATGGGGCACGCAAGGGCTGTGGGTGAGTTAGTCTATTTCTATTTGAAAATAGTGTCTACTCCACTTACTAGGTACCAGTATCTACGCGACGACAGCGTTACCTACGGCGATATCGACATGAAGGAGAAACGCAAGATATTAGTGGAGAAATATTGCGAACGGTTAGCCAGCACTGGTGTTAATAGGTTGGTTTTGCGGATGGGGCACGCAAGGGCTGTGGGTGAGTTATTACTCTATTTCTATTTGAAAATAGAGTCCACGCCACCAACGCCACGCCGTCAGTTTATTGACTCGACAAGTTTATCGTGAGATCCATGCTCGCACGGCTCTGGTATAACAAAATGCGTTTCACGCATTCGGCCACATTTGGCATTTTTAAGAAACATATTCGTTAAATAATGTGGTTTAACCAAATGCATGCATGATGATGATGCATTCTGACTGAATGATGCATTCCGCCATATTGTAAATGAGCTTTCACTTCTCGATATAAATATTGTTTTCTCTTTAAACTTCCCTGGACTGTTTTTTATTTGCGTGAGGGACGTTGTAGAATAATACCTTTGCCGTTGGGAATCGTAAGAGGCGAAGAAACTCGGCTTAACTAGATGGTAGGCTTCTTATATAAGAGACCGTCTTGGTTGGTACCACCGCAGTGGGAGCATTACTGTGTTGGAGTGTGAAGTCACTCAAGTCAAGAAGGGCGAGACTAAGACTCAAAATCCAATTTGTAGTGTGTAAGCAACGTGCAGTGCGACGCAAAACTGCTCTGGGTGGCACTGAAACTGTCGGGGGCCATTGTAGTGCTTCACATTTGCCTGTCTGCATTTAAATGCTCTAAAAAATTGCATTTGGATTGCATAAAATGAAAGACTTTGCTGCTATTTCATTATCTAACTACTAAAATACGTGTAATAGATATAGGTGAGTGTAGTGGATTTAGGTGAGTTTGTGTATATTTCTGTAAGTACCTACCCACCTACAGCATATTTTTTTAGCGGTGCTAAATGTACAATGCGATTATTATAAGTGATAATTGTATTATTGTAGTATGTTTGGTATACATATCTTTAAACCTAAACTATATACAGTTTAGATTGTAGTCCGTGCACTCTGTAATATTAATTGAATTACCTTATATTTCTCTAATTACACAATTCACTTGGAATTGTATTTTTTATGATTAATAAATATCTTAAATCTTATAAAAAATATTAAGCGTTTCGCCCCATACATAGAGTATTTCAAACAGTTATTTGGTTATTAAAAATACCTACAACCAGTAAATTATAGAAATTAGTTCCTTGTTTGATGCTGATAACACTGTACGTAAAGTTTAGTTTTTAAACGTCCACGCGTGCAGGGGGCATATCACACAAACTTTTATGGATCTCATAAGCAAGCTCAAAGTTGCACAACGAGCTATGGAGAAGGCTATGCTCGGGGTTTCTCTACATGATCGAATCAGAAATGAGGAGATCCGTAGAAGATTAGCCAGTTAAAGTGGCGGTGGGCAGGGCACATAGCGCGCAGAACAGATGGCCCATGGGGCCGGAAGGTTCTGGAGTGGAGAACACGGACCGGCAAGCGCAGCGTAGGTCGTCCACCGAATAGGTGGACAGACGACCTGATAGGGGTCGCAGGACGACGTTGGATGCAGGCCGCTTCCAACCGGTCCCATTGGAAATTTGTGGGGAGGCATATGTTCCGCAGTGGACGTCTTACGCCTAAGATGATGATTTGCCCCGGCCAGGGATCGAACCTGGGTCCTGGTGCAGTACCAAATAGACTAACGGGGTCGTCCAAAAGCTTATCTCTAAACAACTTCACTATATATTTTACAGGTTCACTCCCAAAGTTCGTAGCAACCGAGCATCTATCCACAATAGTTCATTTTTTATTATATATATATTCTGCTTATTGGACGCACCAAAGTGACGGCGAGTATTCTTAAATGGGCAGAGGCACGTCGCGACGCCGTCGTTGGCTTGACGGTACTTTGTCAAACGCATAAGGCGTAGTCGGCGGGGTGGATAATAGGATGTTTAGACAATAGTTCCTTTTTTGACACTAATAACACAGAGCGTAAGGTCCACATTCGTTTATCACGAAGGGTGCATAACGTACGTGTTATGTTCTACAGGTTCACTCCCAAAGTTCGTGGGAACCGAGCATCTATCCACAATAGTTCGTTCGCTTATCGAGTGCACCAAAGTGACGGAGAGTACTCAGAAATGGGCAGAAGCACGTCGCGACGCCGTCGTTGGCTTGACGGAACTTTGTCAAACGCAAGGCGTAGTTGGTGGGGTCGATACATATATCGATGATATAGTCGCGGCTCTATTGAATTGTCTGTCAGAGTATACCATCGATATGAGAGGCGATTGTGGAGCGTGGGTGCGAGAGGCGAGCATGACTGGTAAGTCTATTTTGCTTTATAGATATTTTTTTTTACTTAAAACTGAACCGACTTCTATAGCAAAAAGTGTGAAATACTTGTTGAAGTCGGTACTATGATCAAAAGTACCTTTATACTACACCTGCTTGGAAAGTACCTTGATACTTTATCAAATTTACGGTAGAAAGTACGTCATTGCATATCGAACAAATATGCGGCGAGAAAACGCATCTGAGCGGGAGAGAAAAGTGTATGAAA
The DNA here is from genome assembly GCA_917880725.1 of Selenia dentaria. Classification (NCBI taxonomy): domain Eukaryota; kingdom Metazoa; phylum Arthropoda; class Insecta; order Lepidoptera; family Geometridae; genus Selenia; species Selenia dentaria. The sequence goes on along the minus strand of OU862888.1, from coordinate 28,964,517 downwards.
ATCCATTTCTTACGCGGTTTTTCTTTTTTAATTTTGGGTAAGACTATGCGCTGGTAACCTAAATATCAAAAGCCAAAAAGTTTTTACAGTGAGTTTTAATCTCCAAGTTCGCAAAATGACACTGGCCACTAGCTGTGTGTTGGATGGTGTCAAACAATTTGAAAAAAGAACATGTGAAAATTGCAGACGCCATTGGCGCCATTTTCAATTTGTGTGTTGTTTGAGGATTCAGTTTTCGTAGAAAAGTAAAATAAAACTATCAAAATGATAAGTAGTGATAGTGATGATGAAGATTTTTTAACTCCGCCGCAGTTGATGGAAACAGCAAAAATACTGATTGATAACCTTTTACCACAGAAATCAATTAAAAAATATAATAAAACTTATGACGATTTTTTGCAATGGAAAAGTGAAAAAAATGCGGCATGTTTTTCTGAAACTGTTTTGCTAGCTTATTTCAGTGAAAAAGCGCAAAAATACAAACCAAGTACGTTATGGTCTATGTACTCAATGTTGAAAAGTACTATATTGACAAGAAACTACATAAATATTCAAGAATACAAAAAACTTCCAGCATTGCGCATGCTACCTTCGACAAGTTATTTCACACTTGTTGGTGTTGAAGTAAAAAAAATATTTCCTCTTTTTAGTGATTGCTACTACGAAGTCGATTGTCATTCACAGACAATTATGATATCTAAAATTATATTATTATTAACGGGATATTTACCGTGGTAAGGTTGTGGAATGAGCTCCCGGTAACTTTAGTGAACAACCGTGATAGTTTAAAACAATTATGATATCATCAAAATAAGCGAAACACTATTCAGTTATTGGAGTGTAACTCAAAAACGGCTTGACCGAATCTGATGAAATTAAAATTGGACCACCACTGAAGTACACTCTACCAAACAAAACAGGAATCATCAAAATCGGTTCATAAACGACGAAGTTAACTGCGAACACAATAAAAATATATACGATATTTTTAATTGAATGAGAAATATCCTACTTTTTTGGAGTCGGTTAAAAATGAATGTTGTATGCTGGATATCTTATCCTCTCTTATAAACTATATCTCTCTTATAAATAAACATTGTTCAAATGTCTCATAATTGTGCTATAAATGTATTGTCATCTCCTTTTACTGATATATGACAAGGACAGGGGGCCTACTCCCACCTTTTACGAAACTGTCATAAATCAGGAGTGTTTTATAATAAGCTTAGAATAATCATACTTACTACCGTACTCCCACCGACACAAAACGGTCTTACATATTACAATAAACTTTCAATTCTATTTACGGCGTGTTCCTTTTTTAACCGAAATCGATCCTAATGGTAAGTTCCAGGATCAACACCTATAATGCCTAACCCGAATACAACACTAACGCAGTTGCAAAGTACGCGAATTGAGTGCACTATTTCATAATACGAGTACGTCATCAAAACGTCTATCGTAATCCATTATTATTTTAAGCTTGCTATATTGACATGGTGGTATCAAATTGAATGATAAGGTTTAATTATGACTACTTTAAGAGGTGGGAGTAGGGCCTCTGATTCAACCTTAAACAGTTTTATAAATTTCAAACGTTTTAATCTATATCATAAATTTTAAATTGGAGTTAAGAAGGAATTAGATAGGCAGATAGCAATAATGAACTTGAAGTTAATTATTGCTCCTTTCTAATTCATCATCATCCAGTATCCATCTAGTACCATCATTCTTAGCCGCAGAACGTCCAATGCTGTACATAAGTCTCCCCCATAATTTTTTGAGCTATCTAATTATTAGATATCATATTATTAGACAGCATATTACTAGTTAAGAGCATTGCATAGCTAGTATTTTCCATGCTAAAAGAGAAAACTCTTTTCTACCTCTTAACATTGTCCGATTTCAGTGTTTTTTTTTACGTTTTGATTTTTTCAGTATTTCAAAGTACTATAAATTTCCTTTTTTTGAACTTTAAAAAACAAAAAAAAAAACGTACGGGCATAGTAAACAATGTGATGATTCCATGAAAAAATATCACTGAAATCGGACAATGTTAAGAGGTAGAAAAGAGTTTCTCTTTTAGCATGGAAAGTACTAGCTATGCAATCCTCTTAACATTCTAAACTATTGTCCATAGATCACTAAGGTGTTCTACGGACAAAAATATAGCATTGTCTATTGAACACAGTTTAAGTACAGTCGTACTTGATATTATTGGTATAACAGATGAAAAATGGTAAAATAAGTGGTCAATTTCGGAAACTGTCATAGTGGAATGCAAACTTATAAAATCAATGGAATTGTAAATAAAAATAGTTTTTTGTATTACTTTTTTTAAAGCACTAACGCCTGCTTAGCGATCTCAAACATTGAAATTTATAGAGAGAAAAGTTCACAAATTCAAAATAGTTTATTCGTAAAAAAGTAGACACTTACACTTAAACGCATATTTTTTACAAAATAAAATATTTTATAGAAATGCATCATTATCACTATTAAGTTTATAAAGTAAATATGGCAGATATACTCAGCGCGCTTTTGCGCAGACATAGTTTACACAGTGCTGGTTTTCAACATACGCCATTGCTCGAAAGAAAATATTCTTCTAGGAACAAAATAAAATACAATATGATCGGGGTTTGGACATTTATATTATCTGCGCCATATGGAAATTGTTAAATGTGAGAAGTTAATATGGGAGTATTCGTTAAGTAGTTATGTACTTAGAAAGGGAGAAGTCAGTGTGGGAACTATTTAGAAATGAGGATTTTATGGGTTGACAAGAGTTAAAACCGTTTACTAATCATGTGCTTAAACAATATTTTATTCACTCTCTTTAACCTAAAGAAGGAAACCTACGAAGAAATACTGTTAGGAAGCATAACTCAGAACAAATTCCACACAAAAAGTGGTCCTTCAAACCAAAACGACGTATGATTCCAAATACGAATAACTTCAGAGGTTACAAATAGACATGTTCGGTGATTGGTTTAAATTTCATAAGGAAAGCAGGGATTGGTCCACGCGCGTGCTGCTACGTCTACTATGACAGCTGAGTCATAGCGGCGTGAACGATGTTATTGATTTAGCACGATTTGTATTGGGTAATTTTGTTAAGGCAGTTACTCTTCCTGATATTATTTCTTCGTAGGGTGAAACTAAACTAGTCGTCTTGATAGTTCTGTTTGTGGCAGAGTTTGTAATGTGCTTGCAGCTATAAGGTTGTGAAAAATTCTTCAAGGCTATCAAGGTTACTATTTCACAGTCAGCATAACGTTTTTACTGTTTTAACTCTACTGAGTTATGAACAAATCGTTTTTTTTTTGCAAATTCTAGCTAGAGAAGTTTTTTTTCAAATACTTAACTTTCGTAATATGACAATACGGAAGTAAAGTGTTTGAAAAAATCTTCTTTTGGCTGGATAATTCTGTCAAGCTGTTCAATAGATGTCGCTCCGTCCCCATAAGACGGTTAAAATCAAATATAGAGTTAAAATTCGATGCTCTGACTTTAAGCATCGGTGGCCTAGTAGTCATAGCGTCTGACACGGGTTGTCGGAAGACACGGGTTTGAATCTCGTCCGATGAATTTTTCTCTCTAAAATTTGCAGTGTTTGGTCTCTTTAGTCCTTTAAAATCATATTATATGAATCGATAATTTGTGGTACATTCCAGGTTTACTATCGATCTGCCGACAATGTGCACTGGAGGCTCCCCATTTGAATTCCCCACAAATAATCAAAGACATAATGTGCGGTATCGCACAGCAAGCCGTGGAAAAGATCGACCGCACACGAGCGCACGCCGGCAGAATATTCACTTCTATGATTTATAAGTAAGTACTAAAGTTCTGTAAAAATTACAATTTAGCTGTTTGCTTTAACTTACTAATTTTCAAATAAAGGTATTAAATGTAATACCGTTTTGGAAATTGTATAAAGTAGGCATGTTTTTAAAATTGTTAGCCATCCAGATCGCCATACTTTTTTTTTCACCAGAGTTACTCAAACTTGGGCATTAAAAACAGAAATCTGCTGTTGTGGTTCTTGAAACCCTATTTTTTTAATTGCAATAGCTTACTATGACTTTAGCAGAACGTCGGCAAGGCGCAACATTTGAGAACATTTGGCAAAAAATAAATGGTGATTCCTTAATTTGACGCTGTAGTGGCGAATAATGTTATCATAGGCAGCAATTTTTTTTTTCAATATCACATATTTCCGGACCAGTCTGAAATTTTCACATTTTTTTTCGGAACCGCCGTGGCACTTCCTGTGAGTACCTGCCGTATTATATATATATATCCATACACACACTGGACACCCTGCATACACACCCAGACACGGGCCAATGCACACAAATTGTCGTCCTGTCCGGGGATCGAATCTGGGACCAGCAGCTCAGAAGGCGGGGTCAATGCTATCACATGCGGAACCGACCGGTGATTTTTACAGTTTTGTACAGTGTACACACAGTCACACCGCCGCACTAAGATTCCCTACGTAAAGGGAGAAACACACAGAATAAAACATGACAACAACAAACACACGCATCACATGACTCATCACACAAATATTTGCCCGGTCAGGAATTGAATCAGGGACCCCGCGCTTCGAAGGCAATGTCCCTACCAACGGAGCTAACAGAGCCGTCAGTAAAACTCATACAAAATCTACTGAGATTGCATTCAAATAATATTATTTTTACTAAAATACTTTGTTCTAAATGTCGAGCAAGTCGATCGCCTGATGGTAATGATCACACCTGTCTATGAAAGTTGCACTGCGACCCAGATACTTAACACTCTTTAAAACTTTCACGGTTATGTTCAATGAACGTATTGTTACACACGGTATTTTATTTATTTATAACGAACTGCCGATATTACGACACTGTTGCAAGTGCCATGATAGCGGGACGACTGGAGAATGCGGGTGGGTGGATAAAATATTAACATTAACAGCAGACATATCTTTGTCTATCCTCTTACTCTGTCTTTTGCTACGCGAACTGTCGGAACACGATCGCAATTCACGACAGAACACTTCACACTATTATGACGTGGAATTCAAGAACCTTTACAGGTACTCAAAGGATTCGGAAATTTGTCATCAAACCTGCGCTGGGGGGGGGGGGTATGCTCACCGATCTCATAATATGAGAGGACGAGTGGTAATTGCTCTACGATTTTATGCGACCGCTAGGATTATTTTATGTAGGGACCAACCAGTTCTCTCAAAACTCTTTCTCAAAACTACTGAATGCAACGCGAATTTTATTTTCCATAGTAATTAATTTTCTCAAATAGTCCAGTCTAATCTGCTCAAAAGAGGGGCAAACCCGGAAAAAAAAATATTATTGCAAAAGGGTCAACTGCCCATGGTCTCTACGGTCACTGGCAAGCCACTGTACAAAGTAGTAATATAAAATTTTAACACTATATTATTTTCACAGTGAGCCGGTGATCGCGAACATTCCCCAGCACGATGCCCTGAAGCGCATATTTCCATTGGAGGAGGTGGAAGTGAAGCCGGTCCACAAAGATGCGGAGATGGATCCTTGTGCCACCAGCGAGAACTCCAATGTGGTGCTGTGGCTGTTCCCCGGGCACACGATGCCCAGGTTCGTCCAGTTGCTGAGCTACGACGAGTATAGGTACAGCCTCATCAAAGGGCTCGTCGTCAGCGCTGGGGAGTTGACCGAGAGTTTGGTAAGTTTCTGTTCTAAATAATATAATATAACACTAAATAATAGCACAATATAACGGGAATGAAGCGCTCGCAGCGGAGCTTGACTTGGCGATCTTAACCGTTCAACAAGTTAAGCAACGCTTGCTGCGGTCAAAAGTTGACCGCTAGTGATTATTCCTCTGAGCGCTTCTGAGGGCTCACTATTCCGTCGGTCCCGGTTGTCTGTCTTAGGACAACAGTCGTTAGTCTATGTCGAAGGCCTTCGGGCGGCCTGAAAACTTCGACATGGGTTGGCCACTAGTCTATTCACCAAGCCGCACTGGTCCGCGTGGTGGACTATGGCCCAACTCCTCTCTCTGAGGAAGGCTCGCGTCCCAGCAGTGGGAACATAATGGGCTAATTATGATTATGAAATGTCAAATAAATACTAAATGATCACCTAAAATAGTAAATGATAACCAAAATTAAAGGCCGATTTTTTATCATCGCTTAGGTTTGTTAGTTTGAACTTTTTTGTAGTCACCAGAAACCGTAGCACAAACAATTTTCGAAAATGTATTCGTATCGTAAGTGTCCTCGCGCCACGCTTCGGCGTACAAACTATGAGTTATCTGTGTCACAGTTGCCCTAGATACATTACAGTTTGTACTGTTTCACGTGAGCAACACTTTACACAGTTATACTTACACACACTTACGCAGTTATTCCTCGCTCCTCCTCGCTTCGACACAATTACACATCATAAATATCCAAGATCCGAGAACTAATATTCAATTGTATAATCATAATCATCATCATTATCATCTCGGCCGTAGGACTTCCACTGCTGAACATATGCCTCCTCCATAATTTTACAAAAGGACCGGTTGGAAGCGGCCTGCATCCAACGTCGTCCTGCGACCTTTATCAGATTTATACCTATTTCTTTCCGTGTGTCTGGAAGAGATAGCAATATGCGACCGCCCATTGTGACACTTAATTATAAGTTTTACAAGTTTGCTCATTGTTATGTTGACAAAATTATCGTATATCTTTTTTGTGTTATGTTTCTGTACTGTGGTGTTGCAATAAAGAGTTTATCTATATTTTTCTGTATATGCACTTCCTGCATGCATTTAGAATAAATTTTAAATTTACCCAACGTAACGTCTGCATCAATAAATTATCTATTCGTAAAAACTCTTCTTTGGGTTGAATAAAGCTTGTTAAGCTGTTCAATAGAGGTCAAATGGTAAATAAATAAATACTAATGAACAGGTGAAACACACGACGGCATCTCTGTACGCGTACCTGACCACTCTCCACTCGACGCCGGCGATGCTGCGGCAGGTGTGCGAGACAGTGATCCGGGTGTTCGCGGACCATCTGCACGTCAAGCGGATCACCGGGCCCATGTTCAACTTCCTCGACAGGCTGCTCAGCTCTGGTAACCTTACGGTTTGATGTTTAGGGAGCAATTTTTAATTTGTCTTTTTCTAGGTGTGACTAGTTCTGGTTTCGACCACTTCGATATAAGTCCAGTTCTATGGAGGACCATTTCTGGTTTTGACCACTTCTTTGACTACTTCATGTATGGTGTGCGAATTGAATACTTCTCTTCCAACCAAGGGAGTTACAGTTTCCAACCAATACCTAAATACAGGCTGTTTGGTGCATGGACCGATAGGATTTTATTGAACTAAAAAATAACATACCTAAACTACCATGACACTAAGGACATATCTATCGGGGAAAACTAGAGCATTACCCCAACCCCCCAAATCCTGTCGGTCCATGCACCAAACACCCTGTATTATGTATTTTGAACATGTTCAAATAATTTACGAGAAGCACTTAAGAACTGAAAGAAAACTGTTCATGCGAAGAATTTGAGTACGTACAGTCATTTTTTGGACTTACGAGTATATCGAAGTGGTCGAAACCAGAACTATAGTCACACCTAGAAAAGGACAAAACAAGAAGTGGTCCCCAAACGTCGAAACCAACCTTACACACATTTATATAATACGTTCACACACACCCTTCGCTCTAGAACGATTCCGATGTGTCGTGGGAGACATGGACACACTTAGGTCGTGTTATGAGCCGAAATCAATCGCGTCGCTCGCACACCCGTTCCCTTACAAGCCCACAATCATCGTGAGCGAGCTCGATGCGTCATCGACGATGTCACTGATAACGCCACCACAACGCTCGCGGATAAATGGTAAATGTTTGTGGTCGTTGCGAGTTGTCACTGTCAAAAAATAAATTATGTTTAGGATTCTTTCGATGTTCGACGGAAAAGTTGGCGCGCAATCGCAACCGCGGTAACTGTTCCATTCGGGTTGGGCATTAACGTATTTGGACCACAGAACGACAAACAGAGGCGTGATAGACATGATAATTCCTTCTTCCCCTTAGTAACATATCCCAAACGTCCAAGACTAGACACCAAATATTTATTCGAAGCCAACCTACAACCTACTTACCTACAAGTACCTGGGACCTCGTGTTTCAGAGGCAGGGTCACTACCGACTACACTGATGCCGAAAGTATCTTCTATGGAAGGCTAGTTTCTATTGACGTTTCAAACCGTATTCTGTATATACATACTGGATTTTATAGATGGGGGCAGTAACGGCAGGTACCTCCACCGTTATAGTTACAGGAAAACGTTCCTAAGAGACCTTTCATAACTTTTTAAGTGATTCTGAACTGCATGCACAGATTTCGGGAAAAATGTACCGCCTACCGTAAAGATGATTTTATTTAGGGATCAAAATACTCTTTGTTACCAATTGAGGTATGAGATATACTAGACATGTTAGAAATCGTTAAAATCTTTGCCAAATACATATGTACCGAAAAACGATTAATCAAATTGAAATATGTTTTGTTGCCAATCGATCCTATTTCTTACTCAAACATATGTTTGTATGAACATCTGTGTGTCTCTTTGGCCCGTTTCTTGGTGTTTATATGTATTTCCGTCATCAGCATTATATATCCCAATTGTTGCAATCAATAGTTGAATGAAATCTAAAAAAATGGCGGCTTTATGTCACTTTTCAGCTCCAGTGATCAACTTATTAACATTTTTGCTTACTGGAGTTGTCAATACTGACATAGAGCCGCCATTTTTTTAGATTTCAATGCACATTTGATTGCAACTGAGATACATAATAGCCGCGGTTTACAGAAACGAGGAAGGACCTTGTCTAGATGTTGAAAGAAAGTAATCGTTATGTTTCATTGTTTCAGGTTCAATATCGCCCATATTAGAAGACCCAGAGTCAACGTTCGCGAATGACGTGTTGAAGTATCTGCAGCTAGAGCTCAAGGGAGGGAAAAGTATTTATAAACTGCTCGATTCCATCAACGTGTTGTGCCAATTAATACAGGTTAGTATATAAACGCCTGTATGCGTTTTTATTTCTATATACGAGTAGTTTCAGTCTAGTATCATCATCATGTTAGCTGTAGGACGTCCACTGCTGAACATATGCCTCCTTCGTATATTTCCAAAATGATCGGTTAGAAGGGGCATCCAACGTCGTCCTGCTACTATCAGTCTATTATTCCTTATCAATAATGATTGTCTAATCCTTATATAGTGTTTTTTAAAGTAGAAACTGTCCATAAGCTTAGTAGAAACTGTCCATACAGTGGGTTCCAAGTTCTTTAAACCCCACCGTACAGATATAGGCACAGAATCTCTCCAACCATACCCTCAACCTTTTTTGGTGGTAGTGCCACGCTGTAACCCCACACTCGAATGGACCGGCACCACCGGGGAATTACCACACTCCCACATAACACCGACGTGAAGTAACATAGCTTGCTATTGCGTTTCGTCGGTTTGTGGGAGGTTCCGGAGGCCCGATTCCCCCCATTCTCCGTCTCCTTCCCCCTCCCCCTCCACCTTTACCCCTTCTATCTCTGTCTTCCTATCATCCTTCCTCAAGGTCGGCAACGCATCCTCAAGACTTCTAGTATTGCGGATGTCCGTGGGCGACGGTATCACTTACCATCAGGTGAATCTATCCCATAAAAAAACCTCATGGCTGAACGACGTTCATTAAAACTGCAGTCTTCAAATGATGCTGAAGCATATAGGCTGCTCAATAGACGAATATGGAAGTACTTGCGACACGACATCCGGATCTTTAATACAAATCGTATTAAGAGGACGATAGAGCGGAACAAGGCCTCCAAAGTGTTTGCATGAGACATGTCTATTGGGCAAAGCCAGTTGACGAAGCTGAAGAGAGAAGACGGCAGTGTAGCATCGACCAAAGCAGACTTCTGCTTTCTTTGCAGACAAGAGTCTTGTGTTACCAGTGATGACATATGGCACTGAAACGTGACCTCTTACTATGGGCCTCATAAGCAAGCTCATCGCATATCGAGGATTGGATTTGGAGAGGGCTATGCTCGGGGTTTCTCTACGTGATTGAATCACTGCAATATTATGACCTTTTAAGATTATTTTTTGATATTAGGTTACGGTACAAGCACAAGGCCCACCTAGTGTTTAGTGGTAACCTCTGCCTATAACAGATGCACTTCGCCACAAGTGACGAACTGCACTGCGCCTATAACCCTGAGACATTAAGTTGTTAAGTCTCGTGTGCTTGTAATTTCGCCGGAACCCATACCTTTAAACCAAAACAGTGTTGGGAACATTACTGCTTCACGGTAGAAATAGATAGGTATAGTGGCTGGTACTTTCCCGGACGAACTCATTCACAAAGAATTCTACTGTACTGAAGTAAAATAATTTTTTTAATAAAGTCGCTATTCGCGTCTGTCTCTCCACTCCTAAACCACAGATTTGATACGGTTTTCACCGCGGCAAATTCTGCTAATAGCTGCTATAATTTTCACGGAAGGTTTATATTATGTATACTAAAACCTAATTAAGGTTTTAAGCAAGAAGAAAAATTCGGTTCCATTGTTGCTAAACATATTTAGTGCAGTCTTTCGGAAGTGACAATTATACTGACTAATTTAGATATTAGCCAAATAAGAATAAAAACTGCAATAATTTAAAAAAAATAAGTTTCGGGGAATGCTTACAGAATGGACACCTAAAGATAATTTGTTTAGTTTAGGAATTAGACAATTATTTTTGCATTATTACTACTTTTGACGTGATGACGTCTTATAAATCGATGAACGCCGAATGCACCCACGAAAAGGCATGACTCATTGTCACGTTACTCCTGAGCTGAGCGTGCAAGCGAGAGCACGAAACAAGCTATAAAGAGACACGATCGGCCTAAGCGTTCGGCTTGTCTTATGACGTTATCACGTAAAACTGTCGACAGACCGACTCTTTCGTTTCGTAAACCAACTTTAAAGACATCTATTTTTGAATGCCTACAGGTGGGCGGGTCAGTGTGCAGCAAATCCCTCGGAAAGCTAGTGATCTACCTGTGCTACGCGGACCGCTACGTGCGCCGGTGTGCGGCCACGCGGTTATACGAGGCGCTCACTCTCTACGGCGACGAGAGCTCGGTGCCACCGCCCAATCTCGACAAGGTACCGCATCACTATCTACTGCTGATATTACGGATTACGCTGTGTCCTTATTACTAATGGGGGATCCCAATAATCTATCTATCCACAGTTTTCCTTACTATTCATAGAAATGTGACATTACGTCCATACACATAGTGTCAAATATCTATATCTCTAGTATGGTAAACCGGCGATAGATAGATTATTGGCACCGACCGTAAGTCTTTCGTGATATTTATTAGCGAAGAAACACAAATCCAAACGTGAACGAGTTCAACAGACGCAAAGTACATAAAATAGGAAAAATTTGTCAAACCATGATGAATTTTATACTCGCCGGTTTTAATCCGATGACGCGTGTTCGTCGTCAAAGTTATCTGGGCTGACTGGCCAGCTTGAGATGTGGATGACACTGAATCAGGGGCGGTTGCAACGTTGTTTTGCAGTGTCTCGAGATCATCTCCCGCCGACACGGCGCCTTGGTTTCCCGGTTGTGGGGCACGCTGAAGTTGATCGTGGGCGATTTTTCTAGAGCGGCCTCTGCCTACCACTTTTTTCACCATGTAGCGGTCATTTTCAAGAACCCTGATAATTTCGTAGGACACACTGTATTTGGGATCCAGTGATGTTTGATTGCGGGGATTGTTTTTGATGTGTGATCAGCGTGAGTGATGGTACTCCTGTCACGCGATGTGCTGTGCAACTCATTGCTAGCTGTAGTTGTTCAAGAGTGCTGTGCCACTGTTCGGTCTCGTAATTCTTGATCATTACCAGCGCGTTTTTCAGTATCAGTGGTCGTCGTGCTTATGAAAGCTACCGCATGTTGTCGTCCGTCGAACATTTGCACGAGGACTGCTCCAGATCCAAGACTGCTTGCGTCGACATTTGCTGATGCATCAGTCTGGTGCCGTCTCATGTTATCACCATGCTTAAGTTGGTGCCATGAATCAAATTCATAGCAATTAATACGTCAGCTGACATTTCATGATTGGGAAGAAGAATAATATTTCAATTAAGCATTAAGATTGCAATACCAAGTGATGCCATGCGATTTATAATTAATTGTACATCGTAATAAACTTAAATCATTTTGAGAATAATTAAATTATTAATTTTAATTGGAATAATTTACTATAAACAATTTCAAAAGTATGAATCTATCTTTACAAATCAATTCAAATAATCAATTTAACAAATCTAATTGTTTTAGAGTATAGACTAATTATTATTGGCCAATTATTGTATCGGCGCCGATATATATAATAAAATATATAATATTAATATATAATATGTACCCTTCATGGACACCTTGCTGTCCTTGCCCGATGATGTCGTGTTCAAACGAATCGAACGCTTCTGTGAAATCAATGAAGCCCATGTATAGAATCTTATTGTACTCCTTACATTTACTGACAATTTGTGCTACTACTTGAATATGATCGACTGTTGAGAATATTTTCCCGAATCCAGCTTGCTCATGTGGTTGATTTTCATCTAAAGTAAGTGGAATTCTGTTTAATACAACTTTTGAAAATATCTTATACAGGTTGGACATCAAACAAATAGGTCTATAGGTTCCTAGTTCACATCGGTCTCCTTTTTTATGTGACCTACTCCATTCTTCAGGCGACACTTTGTTCCTCAGGATGTTGTCGAGGAAGGATCTCAGGATGTTTTTGAAAAAGCGTCGTAAATGAGTCAGTTGACACTTTTAATACATCGTTGGTAATGTGATCATCGCCAGGAGCCTTTTCGTTCTTCTGTGTTTTAAGTTCTATCTCGCATTGCATTACGCTTAGGATGTCTGATTCATAAATCGAGGTGTCTTTTCATATGATACTTAGCTTGCCGAATGCAGGTCTTCGTAAAATTTTTTGCAATTGCAATTTGCAAAAACACAATTTTATTAAATTTTATGAATAATTATAAGAAGACCAAACGGTCTTCTTGTGTTTTTTTTATGGTAGGTCGTCGGAAATGATGCTATCTCTTTCTAACTTACTACACATTTTCAATGCTCTCTCTTGCAAAAACAAACAGTGTTGTGATTATAATTCGTTTTGCTTGTTTGAACATGCAGATGGCGAAAAAAAGCCTATTATGAAATCTTCAATATTATCTAAATGACTATTATAATGTATGTTCTTTTGTGTTGATTTTTAAGTTTTGACGTGTAATAGTGGTGGATTATTATAAGTTGATGTTCACAATGGTGCAGTTGAGTGTCAGGTGGTAAGTGAAGTGTATACATTCATAGAACATTATTTTTGCTTTTTTTCGTCAATCGTGTTAGCAAGTTTTAGTAATGCATTCACTTGACTCATACAAAACATCAGTTAAATAACTGACTTCTTTCTTAGAGCAGACTCTAACTACCTACTTGAAAAAAAGTTTATATTTCTGAAGTTACATAAATAAAACTACATTTTAGCCGCATAATTTGTTCTTTGTAGGGTTTTTTACCTCAAAAGGACAAATCAACCCTTATCGGATCACTTTGTTGCCCGTCTGTTCATCTGTATGTCTGCCAAGATCCTTTTCATTCATAAAAAGAAAAAATCTTAATTCCATAAATGTGTAACAGTGATAACAAGATTAACGACTTGACTATTAAATATTATTATAAATGTTGGTATATTTATTCAATATAAAAAAAATATAACAAACTTATTATTTGTGGTTGTAATTATAACCGTGTTTATGGATCGACAGTTTGTCCTTTGACCTAGTATGTATTTAGTTTTAAAGCAATAATATTAGATGCTTGCTTCACTTGCATGATTCTCAATCTGTTGATAAGGTACGACACTATCATACCACACGTTTGTTTTTGCCCTTATGACATCATTTCCGCAGCTACTTCCGTTTTTGGTCACCTGACTTTTAGAAACTTATGTACATATATTATTTTATCAAAATAAAGTTAATCCAATGCATATTATTTTTTTAATTGAGTTGTTTGCTCTTACTACTATTAAGTAAACATTGCAATTTATTTTTGACTGTGTTAACTACCCTATTGGTTGGGTTCGTAGCATTTCTGTCTCTTACCGGTATACGCTAATGACAACTCTATTTGGTACATACTCTGAGACAGATTTGTACCACTGTAGCAACACAGAGGCACAGTAGATATATATAGAGAACAGTACGGAAACTACCTTCAATCGTTCGAAACAGCCCACTGACATAAACATGCGCATCGACTAGACCCCTAAGCGGCTGTCGCGGTGCCGTCAGTAGTGAGTGTTACAAACTATTTCTACATCTTAACCTATTTTATATAATCTAAAATATTAAATGTCACACTTGACTGACTGCTATGTGTTTTAAAATTGTAATAGTGTTCTTGTATGATCGATCATATATCATAATAAATTCGTAAAACATAACACAAAATACAAATCTTAGATGGCGGCTGCAAAAGATTATAATATTGTTATGAACTATATCGTACTGGGTGTCGTTTTTATGGTTTTCGAAGGTGTCATACATTTTATTTGGTAACTAGAATTAACTAGATTTAATGTCTACAGCAGAACAACGAATGTTTTATTAAAAAAACAATACCTTAAAACATTAAAAGTGACAACCCTATGGCTTCAATGGGGCATAGATAATTATTTAATCAACTAGGCTTAGTTTCCATACTGTTGCATCTTTATACTGTGACAGAGGTTAGTAGCAATGCAACCGCAACTCAATAGTTTACAGAATACCATTTATGTCAAAAACTATCGATCGCAAGCCGCTGGACCGCGATCGAACCTAAATAGCGAGCAGAATACCAAAACTGACAAAAACGACAATTTTCGTGCAATTGAGTTGCTATATCGCGGTTCAATAGCTAAGAGAATAGCCCTGCAGTAAGTAGAAGTATGGAGAGACGTCAAGCCGGGTGATAGAAGACGGCACTGAAATAAAGTTATCTACACCAAACGAATTGATGATTTTGATGCTGCTGCTATTCGAAACCATATTTCTGCCTATTACACGAGGGGTGAATTCCCAACACTAAATAAATTAATTGTCTCCCTCAAAGCTGCAAATTTATTCAACGGAAGCAAACCTTCGCTTGCCAAATATTTTTGAAAAAATTGGATTCGCATATAAAAAAACTATAAAGGAAATATTATATATAAACGAACCGATATTGCCCGAGTTAAATTGTTGCGCAAAACTAAACGTGTAGCAAACTTATTTTGATTGACTGATTTTTGTGGACGAAACCTGGCTCAACGCAATCCACACAGTTGCAAAATTGTGGACAGATGATAAAGCGGAAACTACCACCAAAGTACCCGAAGAGGCTTATAATTGCTGATGCTGGGACGTCTTCAGGTTTTTGTCCCTACTACCATGATGTAGTTTGGACGGGTTGAACAAGAGGAGCAGGGCGTTCCCCAGATCACGGAGGGTGAGCTGGGTGCGGCTGTCCTGAAAATAATGGCGAAATACACGGCACCGCGACCTGATGGCATTCCCGGCTGTGGAGCACGATCATGGGAGCAATGGGACAACAGTACCCCTGCCTACTGTCGCCCCTCATACAGAGAGAAACTGTGCGTGACTTTATAACTGACGGGTTAAGAAAATGACGAACTAACAAAATTATCGGTTTAGCCAAACTGATGAATTAGGAAAATGGCGAATAAGGTAACTGTCGAATCCGTGTAATATGCGACAAATACGTTTTTTTAAATAATGATTGTTACTCTGTTTAAATTTATACTTGGTTGTTGCAAATAAAGTATTCTATTCTGAATAAGGATACTGACGAATTAGCGATACTGGCGAATAAGTAAACTGACCAGTGATACACGAAACCAACAATTTAAACGGGCCGCATGTGATAATTATTGACAATGGTCCGTATCATACAGTACAATAAACAAACCACCAACATAAAAAAACATATTGAGTTAATAGCATACCTGCAGAGCATAGGCATTGAAGCCAACGAAACAATGCTGAAAATTAATAAGTCAGAGATAGTTGGAGAGCTATAAATTAATTCGTTTTAAAATGATCGTGCTGTTAAAGGTTGTAGAGTCAAACATTGAAAGATTCCAGATACAGTCCAATATTATTTTATGAGCTATAAAGGAATATATGTACCGAAGTAATCAGTGAGTCCCTCTGATTATTTCGGCTTAGAAGAGGGTTAAAATCTCGAGCAAATGCGGTTTTGGTGCTTGAGGAGAAAATAAATGTTTCTTCAAGTTTTGGAGGTATTCGAAATAAGGTTCGTCTTAAAGAAGTTCTTTTTATTTGTAACACCCATCATAACGTAGCTCTAAATTCCTACTATAATAGAATTGTTTTCTAGTCTTGACGCACGCATTGTATGCGTACATTACCTTACTGTAATCATGTTTTTATATGTAAGTAATTGACGAGTCGAGCTAGTCGATCATCTGATGGCAAGTGTCAGTGCAGATCTTTAAGATCCAAAGTTCTATGCAATACTGTACTCCGCTCATCACCATGATGAGACATAGCTGTTCAGTTTCATTCGCCCAGTAATTTCACTAGCTACAGTGCCCTTCAATTATTAATTATTAACACTTTAATGCTTTCACGCTGTAGCTTCGATGAAGAATATCCGCGGTGGTAACTACCGAAACAGACGGACTACCACTTAGTATGTGATTTTTTAAACAACAATGTTCTGTGAGCTGGTGTAGGAGTACGCCAAGGCTCTACACTCAGCCCATTACTTTTTTATGTAACAGTAGATTACCGAACCAAAGATTGTCAGAAACCGCTGCCTTGGAAAATCTTGTACGCAGACGACGTAGTGATCATGTCTGATGACCTGAAAAACTTTCAACAAAATTTTAACTCTTGGATGAAAGCCTATGAAGATAATGGTCTTAGGATCAGCAGAAAGAAGACGGAGCATATGTCGTGCGTGTTCGATGTTGCCACACACACAGATCATTTGAAAATATTCAAAAAAATTCTACAGTTGGTAGCTGTGTGTCACACACAGCTACTAACTGTAGAAAATTTTTAGTACCTGGGTTCTCAATAATAAGCAATGATGAAAAAATCGATGAACTTACAGAACAACAACAGGATGGATGAAATGGAGGCAACTCACAGGCATAATGTGCGACAGCAAGGTGCCAGCTAAGGTCAAAGATAAAATGTACAAAACTGCAATAAGACCAGCGGTACTGTAAGGGTCGGAATGTTGGGCAACTAACAAACAACACCTAAATAAACTGCACACTACAGAGATGCGCATGTTACGTTGGTCAGGAGGAGTCACATTGTTAGACAAAATCCAGAATAAATTCATAAGGGGAAGCTTCAAGGTCGCCCCGATAGCTGGCAAAGTAAAAGAGAGACGCCTTCGATGGTACGGGCACGTACCGAGACGCCCGGAGGAGCATATGGTCAAGATTGCCCTTGATCTGCCGATGACAAAACGAGAACGCGGAAGACCACCTTCCACTTGGTTGACCACGGTCGGAAAAGACCTAAAAGTAGCTCAGCTTAACAATAAAACAGCACAAAACCGTGCGCAATGGAGAAGAAGGACAAGGAAGGCCGACCCCAAGTAAATGGAAAATACGGTCGAGGGATATATATAATGTTCTGTGAGTTAATTCTACAAAATTGTTTCGCAATATTGTGAAATCTCAAGTTTATCATGTTAGGTACACATGGGAATAACCTTGCCAGTCATTCCAATATGAGCACTGCCGTCATTGATTTTCTCACATCTTTGCCAGTCGGTCATTAGGTCGAACCAATTACTCTGTTTTGCTTTAATTAAATGACTGCTGGTTTTTTATCATCTTTCTGTCGCTGCGATAAACTATACCGCGCGTTGTTACCATTATTTTGATAAAGTTTATTGCCTTAATAAGCTACCTAGAATCGGATTGCATTTTCTTGCAATCATATTGCTTGGTTTGTTTGTAAATTTGTTATCGATTCCAGCTAACGCCTAGTCTGAACTGGCTAGCCTAAAGTGATTAAAGAATTTTAAAGTATTTCCGATTTCACCAAGATTCCGATAAAGTTATGCCCAAATAAATTCACGTAAACCACGATAAGTACATAGACAATCTTTATGACTGCACAAGTTATGAGGGTAGGTTATGTAGGTATAAAGTACTTACTAGGTAAGATATGTTATAACTGGATCTACGAATATGGAGAAATAGTATTGGGTTTGTGAGAAAATCTCGTTTGTATATACTTTTAACCCGTTGATTCGCGATTCGCCACATTTGGCTAATATTACAATAGATTTCGCAGAAATCGACCTACTTTTCCAGGAACTGCAACATGTGTGGTTAAGATGCCTACATACGATGCAACCCCGAACGCAACATGCTGTAGCAATCTGATGTAGTCGCGGTTGTACGTACTCTACACACGATGCAGCGGCGATTACAATTTCATTCCGCGTTGGATCGCCACAGCGTGCACACGTAAATGCAAATGGCTCAAATGCTGTCCAAATATTAAAAAAACGGGTCTTGCAATTGCCTTCGCTGAGTTAGTAGTTAGTTAGTTAGTGCTGAACTATATCCACTGAGACTGAGAGACAATAAACATTAATTTTTACTTTGAACATTAATAGATGCACAGCAATACTACAATATATAATACCTATTATTATGTTATTTAATCATTAAAATCATTATTTCTAGTCTAGAGAAATTTGGATAGGAAGGAACAATGGCGTGTCAATTATTTTCACAAAGAAAAAAACATCAGCTGCTAAGAAAAGAATAAATACGCCATAACTATTTTATTATTCCACAATTGTGGCAAGTCATTAATAGATTTCTGAAATCCTTATCAATATAGTTTTTTCTGTAGTATAAATGTTTGCATCCATTTACATATTTCATTTAAAAAAATTCACAGCGACGCTAACCACGAGCGGCGGCACGATCGTGACTGAGCCCAGATTGCATGCAACCGCACTACTCACGTTACAACGCGGCTTACAATTTGCTGTAACAATCTGCTGGATGCTAGGACGGACGATACGACGTCCAACATGTTGGAAGGGAGTCACAACACGCCTACATACGATACAATTTGCTGGATCACAGCAGATTGCTACAGCATGTTGCATTCGAAATTGCATCGTGTGTAGATACTTTTAAGTCAAAGTAAGAAAGTCTTGATTTGGAGATTATAAACTCTTGTAATTATTACTCCACTTCTGGCAAGCTGTCACTCATCATCATCATCATCATCAGCCTGTAGCAGTCCACTGCTGGACATAAGCCTCTCCAATTGCACGCCACTTAGGTCTATCATGGGCTTCTCGCATCCAGTTTTTGCCAGCCGTCTTGCGCAGATCGTCACTCCACCGTGCCTCAGGACGTCCTACACTACGCTGTCACTCTGCCACCCATAAAATGTAATATTTGTAGTACCCAAGTATCCTAAACATCTATATAAAAATAATGGCCCTGAGTTTCTTGCCGCGTCTTCTCGGTTAGCTCTATATATTTTGGAACGCGGCGGTAGTCTTTAAAGTACATTATAATGAAAAATTGACGTTCATAAGTGCGTCTTTGATGCCTAAATTGAATAAATGATTTTGACTTTGACTTTGATTATGTAGTAGCAGGACTTCTACAGGGCCCGTTTGGGGAAGTAACACACCTTTGCCAGTTATTTAAATTTGAGCAATTACGAGTATTTAAATACATTAGCTGTAGTGTGCAATGGTAACTGTGTTTCTGTTTCGCGGGCAATGTTTCCAATGACGAGGTAAGAGATTTAATATCTTATATCTCAGAGTGATGAGCGAAGTGCGTTCCGGCCAGGGTTTTGAACTGTTTTAGTTTGAAATTCTAAATGGTGCTGAATAGTTATGGGTACGTGTTATGCTTTACATCATGCGCCTTATCTCGTCAATGAATTTGAAAAAAAATATTTTATTAATGAGGTTTAGTAACTATGAGTGTCAGAAGTTTTATCAAATCATTTAATTGCACCGAGAGAACATACGAGACAACCCAGTTGTACCATCAATTTGATAGTCATGTCTTCAACAAATCATTATCTAAGTCAGAGTTCTAAGTGGAAGCACAAGAAAAAAATCAGTATGGTCGGGTGACTAATAAAACATTTCACTAGCGAGTTAAGCTGTTTGGAATTGAACCTCCCTCTCACAGATATGAGTATAGGCCTCAATCTGCCCCGGCTGTCTTGGTGGATATGCTAGTGGCTTGCCTAGGTAGCGAAATAATTATGCCATCGGAATGCCTCCGCCTATTTAACGTTTGTTGCCTCTACGTCACACAAGCACGAAACACGGAATAAAAATAGGACTTGAACAGGATATCATTTTAGATAGCAAATTTGGCGTGGTACTCGATCCGTTGTGTCATTATCAGTTATCCGCCATATCAAATTTTTCCTAGAATCGTTTTTTTCTGGGATATAAATCTCCCAAAAGAGAGGATAATTTTTTTATAGTATTACTTTTCAAAGCACTAAAGCCTGCTTTAGCGATCTCAAACATTGAAATTTATAGAGAGAAAAATTCACATCCTCGGACGGGATTCGAACCCGCGTCTTCTGACTCGAGATCGCTAAAGCAAGTGTTAGTGCTTTGAAAAGTAATACTATAAAAATCACAAGGGTTGCGATGTCAATACGAAAGTTTAAGTATTTCTAAATAATGATTCTTTCGGTTGGATAGTACTGTCAAAACTGTTCAATAGATCCGTCCTCGTAAGACGGTTAGTCAAATAGAGAGTTAAAATTCGATGCTTGGACCAGATTCTCGGTGGCCTAGCTGGTCAATGGCGTCTGACACGGATAGTCAGAAGACGCGGGTTCGAATCCCGTCCGAAGATGTGAATTTTTCTCTCTATAAATTTCAGAGGATGAAATATTATTTGATTAACAACTCGTTCATTTTCAATTGTATATGATAAATTCTCTACAATTTTGGTTATGACAACAAACAGTTTATTTTCATATGTTTCGACTAACAAGGAATTGAACAAGACCCTCAAACGTAGTCCTTATTCACAGGTGATGTCAGTACTCGCCGACACTAACTGGGAGAGTGACGTTGACGAACTCAGGCCCATCAGGAACGAGCTGTGCGATCTCATGGACATCAAGCGGCCCGTGATGATGCAGAAAAATGCACCTTAAATGTAATACCTTACAGTATTAATGTGCAAATAATTTGCTTGTTTAATAACAAAGTCAAAACCGCCGTATTCGGTTAGACTTTCTCGAGATATGTTTATATTTTTGTACTGCTTACTAATGTGATATAACACGTAACCTCATTGTGTTTTTAAAACGCGGCGATATTATTTTGCTATCTTATCTATGGTCGCAATGAACTTTGTAACTGTATGTACACGTTGCAATAATAAGCGGATATTATCTCATTAACATGTGATAGCGTGATGCGTGCTTAGATCTCGAAATGTAATTCAATGAATTGGAGTTAAATGACAAAATGCATTTATGTTACTCTCAGTGTACTAATATACACATATTTATTTATGTCTTGTTTTATTATTACCATAACAACTTAGGTAAAAATGACAATATTATTGCATTAATTTATTCGTATAACGAATTATAAAAAATCTTATTCTTATCATAACATTGCACCGAGTTTTGATTTGAAACATATCTAACAGATCATTACAGTACTTTGTCAAATGTGTCTTTAGTCGAACATCTATTAGACATTTATGATCGAAGTTTATTAACATTTTATATTATTCCGTTTATGAGGAAATTGTAATCTGCAAGGCTATTATAATTTATATCTTAGCTGGTAACAAATGTGGTTGAAATCTCAAAAATGGCGGCTCTATGTCACTTACCAGCTCCAGTCATCAACTTACTAACATTTTTGCTTACTGGAGTCGTCAAAACTGACACACAGCCGCCATTTTTCAAGATTTCTGCATTCAAGCAACTAAGATACTAATATAGCCAAGCTGCATATGTATCAATTCGTGTAGAAATAACATTGTTTAGTACCACTATTATAATATAAAATAGTATGTCACTATTATAAGATTCACACATTTCAGTTAAAATGTACTACGAACTGTATATATTGCTTCTGGGCCTTATAGTAGGACCGCACGTAAAAAAAATGGCCTTTAGCACAACAGTTACAATCTATTTCATCTACATAAACCCAGAAGGTCATTTTGGTGGTTCGTCATCCATTGCAAGCGTCTTTCAACTTAAATATAAATAAGGAAAAATGGTCCATACTTTATTTTCCTTAAGTATGACAATAAAATTGTAAAATCCACGGTCTTACTTTACATCGATGTGATCATTAAGTTTTGTATGTGAAACAAACAGAATTCGATATGACTGTTCAGAAAGATTAGAAATGAATCTGTCACTTAAGAAACCAGCCTATTGATAAAGATGAATAGAATATCCTAAATCTTGAGATAAAATCTGTAGCTTACTAAAATATATTTATCTCTCTCTGTTTGCAATTTCATATGTTTATCTTTCTCTGTCTGGAGTTTATCCAAGAAGTTGTAGTTGCGCTGGATCCTGTGGTGCCTGCGCTATCAAGTTTGCCCAGAATGTTCCGTAATTCTTCAGCACAGTGCCCCTGTAAATAAACATTTTAAAAGTCATTATTTTAGTCAATATTAAACGTCATTATTTTAGCCAATACTAAACGTCATTATTTTAGTCAATACTAAACGTCATTATTTTAGCCAATACTAAACGTCATTATTTTAGCTAATACTAAACGTCATTATTTTAGTCAATACTAAACGTCATTATTTTAGGCAATACTAAACGTCATTATTTTAGCTAATACTAAACGTCATTATTTTAGTCAATACTAAACGTCATTATTTTAGCCAATACTAAACGTCATTATTTTAGCTAATACTAAACGTTATTATTTTAGTCAATTGCCATTAGTGGTTGTCCAAGAAAAAATAAGCAGCAGGCAATCAGTAGGTAATGCAACTTGTGTTAAGGTAGAGCGGGACTAACAGGGACGCGGGTAAAAAGGTCTATCCTGAAATTATAATATCATTTCGGGACAGACCTTTAACCGTACATTTCAGACACAAAGGTATTCATATTCATATTCATATTCATATTTATTCATAAAATCTTATTTTACATGTCAATAATAAGTTAAAATTTATATTACTTAAAATAATTGTGAAATAATATAATAATAAATGTCAAATTTAATGTAACAATTGAATATCAAAATTACATATAAAATAGAGCACAATAATATTAGGACAATGATGTCAAGTCCATTGAATATAACCAATGTCAAAATTATAATAAAATAAAATTATATTAAATATAAATTTACGGTCAGTAAAAAAAATATTTAATAACAATAATAATACATAACATTCAAAAACAACAAAATTATAGTATAAAATAAAATGCAGCAAAAGCTATTTGTTATAATTATAAAAATTCATAAAAACTATAAAAAGATTGCTCAATCAGCCATTTTTTTAATTTGTGTTGAAAGGAATTCAGACTAGTGGCTGCTGTGATGTCGTCTGGCAGGTGGTTGTAGACGGTCGGAGCCATGACATGCGTCAACTTGGAGGACTTCACCAACGTCCGCGGGACGGAAACGAGTCTATGTCTGTCACGAGTTGCAAACTTGTGCTTGGAGCCGCGCTCCGCATACGACTCTCGGTTAATCCTGGCGTACACTGCCACTTGATAAATCAAGATGCCAGGTAACGTCAGGATACCCAGCTCCTTGAAGTATGGACGAGCCGGGGTGTCCCAGGGTACTCGCGCCACGCACCGCACCGCGCGCTTCTGCATGCGGAACGCTCGTTCCCAGTCCGCGGCTCGAGCCCATATCTCTGCACCGTATTGCAGCTGCGAGTGCACCGTTGCAAAATAGCACGCTCGTGCCACCTCGCCCGGAACAACCTTTGCCACCCGACTCAGTGCGAAGCATGCGCTTCCGAGCCTACCACAAACCATGTCTATGTGGTGGTCCCACTTCAATCCCCGGTCTATTTCAAAGCCTAGAAACGTTGTTGATTCCTGCTCTTCAATCCTCACTCCATCCACAAGCACTGTCAAAGGTCTCAGGGATCTACCCGATAAACTAAACTGGATGTAATGAGTCTTAGTAAGGTTGAGAGCGAGACCGTTTATGTGAAACCACCCTGATAGTTGGGAAGCTGCGTCGTTCAATTTCCGCTCTAGCGCGTCTACCGTTGGGGCCGTGACCACTGCAGCCACGTCATCCGCGTACATGAGTACATCAGCAGCTGTCACAGCCTGCGGCAGATCATTTAGAAGTATAGAGAAAAGGATGTTCGAAACCGAAGACCCTTGTGCTACTCCTGTTTCTGACTTGATGGGATCAGATTTAAGGGTCCCGCCACAACAGACAACCACTTGCGATCGCTCCTGCAATAAATCTGTCAGAAGAGAGTACGAAGCACCTGCCACACCGTAATGCTGTAATTTGACAGCTAGTACATCGTGGTCTGCGACATCAAACGCTTTTGACAAGTCACAACAAAGAATCGCCACCTGGACCTTGGGCCTGGATTCACGGGCTGCCATTATACGGCGTATCACCTCGCGGGTTAGCGCCGTGGTCGAGCGCCCCTTGCGGTACGCGTATTGCTGGTCTGACAGGGCACACGTATCTGACAGGAACTCTATAAGTCGAGAACTGAGGCCATTCTCAAAAATTTTAGCGACAGCTGGTATAATCGAGACAGGTCTATAGCTGTCTACGTCCTCTCGTTTACCCTTTCCTTTGTATAATGGAGATACTTTGCTGATTTTTAGGGGGCTAGGAAAAGAACCTTCCTTCAAGCAGTCATTAAATAGGTTAGCTAGGATCGGTGCCAGTGATATAATAGCCATTCTAACGAGCTTCATTGAAATGTCATAAATATCTTTAGTCGTTTTTGGTGAAATCCGAGTCGTGACAATACTATATACTTCGTCAGCGCTAAATCTACGCAATCGCAATGAGCGGTCAGGCGGCGCGCGTGCTGCGGCCAGCAGATGACGCACTCGCGTGACATCAGCGCGAGGCGCACCGCACGCGGCGGCCGCACTAACAAATCTGGTGTTCATCGCATCGACGACAGCTTTTTTACATTCGAATTTAGTTCCATCGCGTTTTTTTAATAAGTTTGTGAAGTCCACGTGGGGGGCATTGATTTTTCCCCTCTCTTTATTTACTACACTCCACATGGCCTTAGAGGCATTACTATTGGTATAAATTAAATGTGAATAGTATTTACATTTTGTAATATTAATTAGTGAGTCATAATAATCGGTCATGTCAGATATAATTGTATTAATTTCGTCATTATTTGGATATTTTTTACTCATTTCAATTATGTCGAACAGTAAACATTTGTAATTTTTTATATCCGCTGTTACCCAAGAGGAGTCCGGTTTCCTAGAAGTACATGTTTTTCTAAGAGGGAAACATATATCATATTTATTTTTAATAATGTTTAACACCGATGATAGATATTATCTATCACTGTTTGTGAAATGTACGCATCCCTTCAGCACCAATGGGAGTCTGCGAGTGCAGTAAGTATACATTTGTATTTTTTACGTTAGAAGACCTGGCACAAAAATTACGTATTTTTAACGTAATAAATATAATAATGCGCCGCTCTTTGTTTTTTTTTCATAAATTTAATTTGTTTTCCATTTGCATTACTTTTTCGCATGTAATTCGTGCTCAGTGGACATTTACGATGCATATGTGTGACGTAATCGTATCGTTAACGTACAAACAATAGACAAACTATAATTTAGAATATATCAATTATTTACTAACAGGCCGGTTGGCGCAGTTGGTAGCACCCCTGCCTTCTGAGCCGCTGGTCCCGGGTTCGATCCCCGGACAGGTCAAACATTTTTGTGCATGAACATGTCTGTTTGATCTGTGTCTGGGTGTGTATATGTATTTAAGTATGTATATCAGTCATCAGGTTACCATAGTACAAGCTTTGCCTAATTTGGGACCTGAAGACCTTTGTGTGGATGTTGTCCCATATTATTATTATTTCTTTTATTCAAAACAAAATCTCGGATTTCATCCGGTCCTTTACAAAGGCATAAGTGGGGCTGTAGCCAACACTTAGAGGCCTGTTTGGTATAAAAATACAAAGGAGTATAAAAAACAGAAAAAAATTTGGATGAAGGGTAATTATTTATAATTATTATTATTACTTTTACGATACTTACTGATACTTTTTCGCAAATTATTCGAGTTACAGCCTCGCTGGATTCATTATGTGCGTAAGTATATCATTAACGTAAAGGAAATTCAGCACAAACAAATATTTATCTAAAACAGCATTGGCAGAAATAAGTCAGTTTGTACCAGTTAGTGACGCAAAAAGATAAAAAGAACCTTGATTAAAATTGTGGTATTGCCAGTGGGCACTTCTTTTAAACTTAACTACCGAATTCCAAAAAGGAGGAGGTACTAAATTCGACCGTATTTTTTTTGTTTGTTACCTCATAACTTTTGATTGGGAGGACGATTTTCAAAATTATTTGGTAGTATTTGTGTAATTAAGTATTTTTGTTTGAAAGCTGGTGCTTCCCGTGTGGTACCATTTAAATTTCATCAAATTCGGTCCAGTAGTTTTTGAGTAACACTCCAATAACTGATTTTTACCAAAATAATAGAATGGAAGTCGGTATATTTTTTTTCAAATTGCACTTGTTAGGGAGTTTTTTATCTGTTGATATCAGCCATAATAACGGATATCCGTACCGATGGAAAGACATCGTGCGTAATGCACTGTACAACACGAAGTAACGAGCGAAGCCGCTGGCGGTCAGCTAGTAATAAATTTAAGAAAAACAAAAAAAAACATGCAATTCATTGTGTACACATCAACAATATTTAAACAGTCGCGTGTACCACGTTATTGATAACCTCTCACAAAACTGTTGATATCCCCGCGAAACCGACAGTAAGTGGCGATGAGTTGCAGAATACACACGATATGAGGATCTCATTAAGCGCACTTAGTGCAATCACTTATCTAAGGTCACACCACATGCTATGCATGAACGTAACAGCGGCGCCGTATTACGCAACCGTGCAGCTGTGTAGTGAAAGGAGTGCTTTAATAAAGATACCAGTAGGGACTCGGTAAGTCTGTACTCTAACAACACACTTTACTTTGACCCTTAGATATCCCTCATACCTAGTTGGATCTACGAGTCCCAGCATGATTTAGAATTTTGTAAACGCTGGGTAGGGTTTTGTTTCTTTCAACAGAATGTTTGGATACATCTTAATTAATAGCATCCTATCCATAGGTGCCTATTCCTATTTAACACACCACACCAGTCCACACAACCACACCTATACAAAACACCCTTACCGAACAAATACACCCCCCCCCCCCCCCCCCCCCACACACACACGCACACATCCACACAACACACATTTCAACTACTCTCACCTACTCACCCAAACCTAAATAGCTCTATAATTTATAAGCAACATAAATTTATAACAATATTTCACACTTAGTTTTTCTCGTATTTACATAATATGTTATTAGCTGACTTTCGGAGGAGGGCGTTGACATCTGCGACACAGTTAATACTTCTGCAGGTGTCATTTAATCCTATATGTTTGTAACTAATCGTGTTATGGTTCCAAATAAATAAAATTATTATTATTATTATTCACATTATTTATTTCCTTTTCTTAAAATTACATTTTTTACAATATTTCTATATACAATAAAAAATAATAAATAAAAAACATTGTAAAAAACCTAATCCTAGATTGCCATCGGCAGCGGGGCATGACCCAAACTACCAGTGGTTAGGGCTGCAGACTGAGGAACCTCCTGACAATACGTGCCGTGTCAAGAAGTACTGCCTTCTGTATCTGTCCCTTGATCCAACCGTCTAGCGAAAGCCTCTTAAGATGTTGGTCGAGGCTTTTTGCTATAAGGCCGTTTGCTGAAACTACTATCGGAACAATTATTGTCGAATCAACATCCCACATGGCGGTCACCTCATGAGCTAAGTCTAGGTACTTGCTAAGCTTGTCCTTCTCAGCCTTCACGAGGTTCTCATCATGAGGAATGGTGACGTCAACAAGCATTACCCGGCGCTGAGATCGATCGATCACCACGATGTCAGGCTTATTGGCAACAATAGTCCTGTCCGTGATTATAGATCGATTATTTTTATTATTTTATTATTATTATTATTATTATTTGCAAGGAACAGAGGAATCTATTTCATTTCCCAAGACACTCTGCCCAGACAGCACTTTTTGGTAGCCGTTACGAAACAACTCGACACTATCGCGTCGACACTGGTAACATCTTTGGTCGTTGTGTAGTCTTAGTTCGGTCGCTACGACCAAAAGTGGGGACGATCTAGACACAGTAACATTTGGTTTTTAATTTACGTCGCTGTGTGGTAACATTGTTCTCAGTCTGCAACGACTATATCAGAAATATTTCGTTCTTTCATTCATTCATTCGCTTTTTATTTATCGAAACATGCAGAAAAGACAAATGAAGTTTCTAAAAATAAGGAGTCCATATTAATTTTTAGCAATATAAGATCTTATTTTTACTTTAATTGGTTTTAATGGAATTATAGTACTATTACCAATGGGAAAAGAAATGTACCTATAGTGTTATTTGATTAAATAGTTTGAAATTTACCAATGCGCCACCCATATATTGTAATTTAACCATATAGTTAAATATTTACTATTGTGTTTACTGCAAGGTTTACTGCAACATTTCCAGAACTAGACAGTTTTGTTTCCATAGAATAATACTTTATATGCTTACAATGTGTTATTTATCTAAGATTAACCTAATAAAAATTATAAAGCATTAAAATAATTTTAATTACTTAATAAAAATATTCTAGTAACAAAGTTACTACACTGCGTCGACATTTAGTCCACTTGAAAATTGATGTAGTTATATAGTTAACGAATTTACAAAATGGCATCACTTTCTTTTTTGTTTCCAGCGATTCTCAAACTTTCAGTGAACATGCTATTTCAATAGTACTAACTTAGAGGGTTCATCCCAATTAACATATATCTTTTGTACCCAGTACATAGGTAAACAAAGATTCTGCTATGTTGTGGCCAAGGACAAGAAAAACCTGTAGATAATGAAACAAGCATTTTAGTTTGAAACTTTTTAATAAACCTAAGTGGTTGTAAGAAAGTTTCTATTAAAGTACAAACAAGTAATAGATAATTTTAAAATGAACGATTTAGGCACATTTGTAAAATGGATTTGTAATTGGAAGTGACGCATTTTTTTTTCCACGGCCATCGTTGAAACTTGGGGTGAGTTGGGAAAAATTAACACGAAAATTAATGTATGAACGATTTTTTTATATATGCAGTCTGAGATGAGATATAACACCTCCAGTTATGAGTAAAAAACTTAATAATAGTCATCATGTCTACTAAGTAAATGAAAATGCATTTTCAAATATATAGACAATAATACATATTTTGTGGCGCAGTCGGGTTTGCTTATAATATATATACATATATGTATATAAATATACCATATAAATATTAAAATAATAGAAAAAAAGCCTCGTAACCTACTCAGGCGCAGTTGTAAACAATCCTAGACCTGTGATTGGCCGGACTCGCTGAGAGGGTTTATCCTTCTGTATCGGATTCAAAGCCACGGCGGCGATGCAACAGGCATAAAATAATAATAATAATAAAAATTGAGTTATAAATGCTAGTCACATGTTACTAAAAACGGAATTTAATTTTTGTTCAACTCTGTATAACTCAGTTCAGACTGATGTTAGGTCATACAATCACATAATAACTTTTGCTTATTATATATTTTACACCCAATAGCCGAGGTTTGGTTGATGGCCGCGGTAAAAAATAAATGCGCCAATTTTGGTCATTGGCTTTTCTGCGAACTTTTCGATGTAATCAACAAAAAGTTTTTCAGCCAATAATTTGTTTACTTTCATGTAGAAAGTCGATGTGCAACGGAAATAACGTTTCTTTGGCTCTTTACTCATTTTAAAAGAACTGCAATCATTTGGGGACTTGTCAGCATAAGTTTTGGGAAACAGTGCGTCTATGATATGACTTTTTGAGTCTCATTTAGGAATAAATGTGTCGGAACAATGTCGTAATATTACAACACCTTGTGTATTAAATTGATATAATTGTAACATGGTGACCACACCGTTACTACTACACATTTACTTGTTGATTGTACGCTTGTCATAAACTGTACACAATGTGTATAGAAATGAGTCTACACAAATGGTTACGTAACGTGTGAATACAACGACTACTCATAGTTACTGAAACACATTCCGGTAAAAATGTGTGTGAACTGTTACCACACATACAGACCAAACCCCACATATTCACTATGTTTCGAGACAGTTACGTAACTGTGACAACTTGTTACTGGATTGACGATTTTGTTACCAAAAAGTGCTGTATAGGTGTCCTTACTTTATACGAGCTGCGCCCCCCGGTTTTGCCGGCGTGGTGCTAGATGATGATGATGATAGTGAAATGTATCATATGCGCTTCCCCAGGACACGGTAATAATATTATCTATCCAGTATTCTGTCTTCATAGAAGCGGCTGAAACGCGAGTTATACCTACGCGCCTCGACTTCGGCGTGCACTCGGCGTGCAGCCAGTCGCGGTTGCGCCACAGTGTGATGGTTTTGTAAATAATAAGCGTGTGATTTGTGTTTTCTTGCTTTGTGCATATTTGATTTTAATAAACACAAGTACTTACTTTATATTCTATTATGCTATGCTATATATACGAGTATTATAGGTAGCATAACATCAGCTATCTGCCAGTAAAAGTCTCGTTAAAATCGGTCCAGCCGATTCAGAGTAGCCGAAACAAACATACACATTTAAAAAAAAAACTGTTAATTTAGAATTACAAACAGACACTTCAATTTTGTTTATCTGAAATAGGTATACATCAGCCGTGCGATTCTCTAATGATTCGTCGATGCGTTCGTCGACGAGCTCACCGATGTCACATACTTTGAGATATCGCCCTTGTACACAAGGTTGCTTTTCCAACGTTTCTTGTCATCCCGTCATTTGTTTCACGGATTTTGTCAAAGATGCAACGATGTTTGCTCTTAGAGAATCGCACGGCAGTACATGCTATGTCAGGTACTTAGACAAGTTTATTGTGTTGCCATGTACCCAAATACGTAAGGCTTAAATTTTTACAGATTATGTTACTGATCTAGATTCTAGACTTTACCTTCATCTCTCTAAAAAGTTAATATTAAAGCAAGTTAGTTTACTGGTTATTCACTGGTTGGATTTTAGGTTGCAGTTCGTCGACCGCTATAACAACTCTTGCTTTAAACTGTGTGGGACTCAATTAAATTTCATAAGCTCGTTTTGTATGTGGACATAATGTGGACTAAATCTTAACACCTGTAAATTAGTCTTAGTACCTACTATGTAATCAAACTATGTAATTACGTCTTCTTGTGCTCGAGGCCAATTCTGTTATTTCACAACGTTCAACAATCTATACCGCTGCATCTGCAGCTCGATTCCGGTTGTCGTTCGATTCTTTAGCAAAAAGCCATTCTACTATTTCTATAGACAAATTGGATTGTAGCGTCACATAAACATAACATAAACACTACTTTTTAATAAATATATAATTGACACTACTATATACGATTATGAGTTTACAACGCGTTCGTGATCTATCGAGTTAGTAGAACATAAAGTTTAGATCGATCGCTGGCGTCAATAGAAACGTAATTGCAGCTGAACCTACCTCTACCATGAGTTGGCAACATAATGGCGAAATGAGTTCCAAATTCCATGATTCGACTTCGCGAAAACTAAGTTTTTCGGCGCTTAAACCTAATAACCGAAGTTTCCAAAAAAACGTAGTGTAAATTGAATATACGTTCTTATGAACTATGGGAGCCAATACACGATTGAGCAAACTTGGCTCGATAGAAAAAAATCGGCAACATTCCCTAAATTTTGCAATTTTTCTTACGTGCTTCGTGGGAAAAAGCACTTTTATTCAATTATGAGCAAATATATTTCACTGAATGTATCACATTCAAGCTCCCAATGAAATTTACTAGTGAACTATGGACTCCTTTTTCATTAAAATTTAATCATTCCATTGTACGATGCAAATATAAAAAGTATTAGCACGTATTCAATTGAATTTTCGCATTACATCTTCCAATCTGATAAGCAATTCTCAACCTTATGCAAAGCATCGTAAATTGTTTTAAAATTAGGATTGGACCGCGCCTTATCTCGCATTCAATTGAATTTTCGCATTACATCTTCCAATCTGATAGCAGTTCTCAACCTTATGCAAAGCATCGTAAATTGTTTTAAAATTAGGATTGGACTTAATACTCGATCTCGCCTAACTATTACGCTTGTGATTGGCGTACTCGCTGTCAATTTTAGTTCTACTATTGACCGCAAGGTGGCACTGTTCTTTTTTTCATACATTTTTGCGGCAGTCGATAGCAAGCATCGATTGGTGTCAAGTCAACGTTGTAAACTCATGGTAGACCTAATGAACTGTTTTTCGATAGCAGAATAAGAAAACGCATGAATGTCGCCGTTCAGCTACGGTTCGATTGCAATTTAATTAGTGGAATCGGCCCCCTGATAGGATGACTGTGTGTTAGGTATAAGTTGTTAACCTGTTCATTTGCACCAAAACTACTGAACCGATTCGATTATCTTAAACATTATTTATAGTGTATGAATTGGTATAATACATAGTGTGGTTAATTCCTCGTGTTGAAACCGCGGGGCGTAGCTAGTGAAACACGAAAGTCAAAACTGATTTGAGATATTTTGGCTTCATGATAAAGTGGTAGAATCAGGTCAAAATCTTAACGCGTGCCTAAATTACCTGTTTTTTTATGTTTCATTAATTATTAATCTTAATCAATTTTAAACTGAATTCGAATTACATTGAATTTGTAGGTAACTAACGCATCTAAAAATACTTTACTCGATCAATTGTGGCAAAGCTATAAGAATATCAACATATTCTCATAAGTTTGACACTATTGACCGATTAAACTATTTTTAGCTGCGGCAAAACACTAACGTTAGGGATCGAATACGATTTTGAGCATATCAGGGCCTAGCACGCATAACTGCGTAAGTAGGTATATAACGTAACGTGTGGTTCACGTCAAATTGAGAAACTGTGGTAACTGTGCCACAGATAACTCACAGTTTGTACGCCGAAGTGTGAGGCGTTGACGCTTACGATACGAATAAGTACTTTTTCGTAAATTGTTTGTGATACGTCCTCTGATTATGCGTTATGCTCATCTTCAGGGAGAGTAAACCCCAAACACCACCGCAGGAGCGCTGTAATACTTACGTAAAATAAACTCTCCCGTGGGAATCAGCAGGCGCCCGCCATAACAAGGTCGCCCTGACCTTGTCGACCGGGTCGGCATGCGTTATGGACGCACATTCGGGATGGATGGTGGTGTTCGGCGCATTCTCCCAAGCGCCCAGCCACTGGTCCGTTTCTACAGAGCGGGCTTGAATGAAGAATCCTTTGAATGGCTCCAACCCCTCGATGGATACTGGAAGTTATGGCAAAGTTATATAGTTACAAACTTCTCTTTAAGTTTTCTAATATTGCTACATCAGACAGTTTAATTGGGTAAGCATTTGCTGACATACACTGGTGGGTCAAATTTGTATGTGGTGTGGTATGGGGCAAAAAACTTCCATTTTCCACATGGTAAAGCAAGCAAAATTATACTGAAGGATAACTGTTATAGGTAGGTAATTAGGTTTTATATTGTATGATTTTAGCATTAACGCCTCCTTAGCGAGACCAAACATTACAATTTTTGAGAGAAAAATTCACATCCTCGGACGGGATTCCCACCCGCGTCTAATCGACAATCCGTGTCAGACGCAATGCTACTAGGCCACCGAGGCACGAGCTCCGAGCATCGAATTTTAACTCTCTATTTGATTTTAACCGTCGTATTAGGACGCAGCGACATCTAT
Organism: Selenia dentaria; assembly: GCA_917880725.1. Classification (NCBI taxonomy): domain Eukaryota; kingdom Metazoa; phylum Arthropoda; class Insecta; order Lepidoptera; family Geometridae; genus Selenia; species Selenia dentaria. The sequence continues at coordinate 28,930,239 of OU862888.1, read as the reverse complement.
TGAAAAGCTTAATGTAGAAATATGTACTTATTGATGTGCCAAAACGCAACACTTCATAATTTTAATTATAATTATGATTTTTAAAGCACTAACGCCTGCTTACCGAGACAAAACATTATAATTTTCGAGAGACACATTAATATCTTTCATAATTCAAATCCTGTCCGAGGATGTGCCTTGTTCTCTCTAAAATTTGAATATCTGTAATAGGATAGTTGTTTGTTAGTTCAATGTATTTTTAAACCTGCCTTAAATGTTGCCTAAAAGCTCCAAGAAAATTACATGTTTATTGGTCCATGTTGAACTATTCATAGAAAACCCCAAGGTAACCATTTGAGCGCTGCACCAGTAAACAATACATTTGAACACCCAACTCCAAAATATTATCTTGCGTAATGCCTGAGACGTGTACCTACTCCTCACTTGTATATCCTTAAAAATAGCATAATTGTATCTGCACCAAAAAACTAAACATTTGATACGACACCGACGTTAAACAACGACCCCACGGTTATGATAATTGTCCACATGGAAGTCCCGAGCTTCATCCTCATTCACCCATTATCCAATCACCCAGAATCAGGGGTCGGATACTAGGAGTAATAATATAATGTTGTAATCACCACAACAGATGCGATGTGCATCTGTTGTGGTGATGTATACGGTATACACCCGAACACATGCTACTTTATAAAAAAAATTATGAGTTAATTTAATTTAAGTTTGATCACTCTTCATGATGGCTAGTGACAGTGCGGTCGAAGGTTGATCTACACTTCCCACATCTCACTAAGATGCACTTTCTTTTACTCTTTAATAAAACAGTATCAAAGATGTAAGTCGCAAGAATGCAGACAATACACGTTCACTTTCTAAAGTACTTGGCTCTGCCCGGGTATCCAGATTTATAATCGACTGGTTACCCGGGGAGCGTTCCATCGTTCAATCAAAAATTCATACCACACTATTTTCAGTTATTTTCTCACTCACATAAAGTATAATTTTCTAATAAATTTTGGATAGGCACACTGATTGTTTATGATGGACTCGTTTCGTCTCATCATCTTGAGAATCCGAAAAGAAGTGTTTGCTCCTTGAGCAATTTTATTCACTGAGCTATGACCCATTTTTTTAGGTTCAAAGAAACACGTACCTTATAATAAGTTAGAGGTAGTGATTATATTTAAGATATTATGTAAAAACGAATGTACGTGTGCATTGAAGAAGCAAATAAATGTTTTACCTATCTATCTCTTATGGCCAGTTGCTGGTACTTATACACATCTTTAGTAGCTTTATGACTGCCAGGACTATTATGTATCTCAGTTGCTAACAAATATTGATTGAAATCTTGAAAAATGGCGGCTCTATGTCACTTTTGTTAGCTCCAGTCATCAACTTACTAACATTTTTGCTTTCTGGAGTTATCAAAACTGACATAGAGACATTTGTCAAGATTTCAATCAACATTTGCTAGCAACTGATATACATAATAGTCCTTGTGATTACGAACGTGGTAGTAGCTAGACAGGCATTGAAAGGTGTCATCAAATCACTACCAGTCACAACAGTCAATGCTGAGGATTTCATCACGATGCATGCAGTAAGCATTCATAAAGCATTTGAAGAAACGGAACCAGCGGCCCCTTGATTATTGACTGATCCTTACTATCACTGAGCTAAAACCGCTCGAAATTATCTATAAGTAGATATTGTAGTAAAGCAATAGAATTCAAGGCAGTGTTACACAACGCACCCTATTCCGGCCTAGATCCATTTCGATAATTAACGATCATTTTTCAAGGTGCAAGTTGTTTTTATTTCTGTTTATTGGTTGTTAGTTCATCTGATCGAACCGGTCGGGCCTGTTTAGGCGAGTGACCTACAATACCGTATGTGCGGTGTGTGGCCGCTTGCGTAAGCTTGCCGTTGACGGTCTGTCTCGAAAGCTCTGTTCCCACGATTTTGTTCAGGACACTGATTTGTTCTAGCGTAATCTACGGAATATTTTAAATTAATGTCGTTTTATGAACATGTCGTAATTAAACGGATTAAATCGCGTATAATTTTATATTACCTTATAGTATTTTATACCGACGCGACGTTTCGACCAACAATAACTTATGTCTTTTTCTATCTTTTTAAATTCAGGTTCTAATTTTTATCTATATCTATACTCATCATACTAATATTATAAAGAGGAAAGATTTGTACGTATGATTGTAAAGAATTGGCTCAAAAAGAACTGGACCGATTTCAAAAATTATTTCACCATTGGAAAGCTACATTCACCGTGAGTTTATATAAAATTCATCATCATCATCCATTACCGTGCGGGTGAAACCGCGGAGAGCAGCTAGTAATATTATAAAAAGAAAAGATTACTTTGTTTTTTTTTTATGTTATAGGCTCCGAAACTACTGAATTGCTTTGAAAAATTCGTTCATCATCCTACATTATCCCTGAAGAACAGCTATACGTTTTGATTCATCATCATCACACATCACCGCGCGGGTGAAACCGCAGAGCGCCGCTAGTGCACAATAAAACGTAGACGCTAGCGTTAGACCGCTATCTCAATTGACTCTCAGTGATAATGAAATCGAAGATGGTAATATCGAAAGCTAGGTAGAGTTCGAACCCACGACCGCCAGATTGGCGATTGGTAGACCTTTACCTCGATACCTCGAGGGTAGTGAGAGGTATACCTCTAGTCTCATCGCTTCGAAACTTAATGGTCGAATGGCGTTGATAATATACTGTGAAATAACTCCAGTTATTTACAATCATTTCGCTCTTTTATAGAAGTAAGAGTACTTAAGTTAACTCTTTCTATTTTTAGATTGTATAAACTGTAATATTTCTTATGATTTTTGCAATAAAAACCTAAAATAAAAAACAAACAGAGCTCAAGAAAAACAATAAAGCTGATTGAAAAAAATAAATATTTAACCCTTCCTATACCGTGATAATTAAAACAAAAGATTAATGAATGAAACGCACGTACATATACGTCTCTGGGCCGCAAAGAGTTAATATACACGATGTTAGATAACTATTTAGAAGACAAAGAGATACTTAGAGGACCTACTTCACTTCTGCCAAGCTGTCATGCAGACTACCACTATGTAATTATGGTAGGTGCGTAATTAAATAAAAAATGTGTTAAAAATATAGGTAGGTACCTACACTTACATTGTAAACAACAATTTGAAATTAATTGCTCTATTTTTTTAGAAATACGGCAGCTTGCATTATTTAATATTAATTAATACTTATAAATATAATGTCTCTGATGCATAAATTTTATGAAATACTTTCAATTTGACTATTTATATTTTAGTATAAAATACTATTAACATTCATTATTCTCCTATGTACTACGTATTTAGGGTAAATTACGACATCTCATTATTAACGACAAGGGAAAGTAACACAAAGATGTAAAGAAAATATTACCTTCTAACTTTTTAAATTAAGGGGACATTACAATAGTAAAGTGGAATTAACTTTAGCTCTCCGACTATAAAATTACGAAAACGTGAGTCATGGAAACAGATGAATGGAATTGCTCAATGAAAAAAAAACGCATCCACTCAATGAATACGCATTGTTTATTTATTAACTTTGTCCGCCTACCTACTCGTAACGCCCGCTCAAAATAACGGTCACATAACCAACGATCTTCCGCATATAACAGTCTCAGTAATCTATATATATATCTCGCTCTTTTTTTTTGTGTTAAGTATTGGCAGGAGGTTCCTATGATAAAACGTATCTGTAGTCTCGACATAAAGGCGCTTGGAGGAACAACCCGGGTTTTTAGTGGGTATACGGACTCCCACATAACCACCGTGCTCCCCCCGGGGGCGGTGGTATCTATAAAAGATTTTCCCGGGAAAAAAAAACAAAAAAAAAAGAGGTTCCTATGAAAGAAAAAATCAAGAAAAGAAGGGGGATTAGGCGAGGTCGAAGTCCGAGCCTACTACGCGAAGGAAGTCGCGGGCAGTCGCCTGTATTATATATCACCCTGTAACGGTCCTTTATATGAGAGCTTTAGGTATTTTTTCTCAGTATTCGTAAGAAATGATAGAATATGAATTTTACATTGAACTTTGCATAGATCCAATTTTTAAATTTAAAGCAAGTTACTTATAAAATATAAAGAATGATATCACAATTTTCGACAATACACGGATGAAACGTATAAAAGAGAAATCTTAATTTCCGCCAGTCATAAATACTACCGGTGCATTTCAAGTCATTAAACTGGGGTCATTATAATGTTTATATTATATTAGTATAACGCCACCCACCATGGCGTTTTAATGTAAGCAAATCAGATCCTGAATTATCCAATAATGTGGCTGACGTTCGCCTAAAGCTATAATCCTATCTATGCTATGTATATCCGGTATACCTAGAAAATTTGCGATTTCTTTCGGCATGGCACCATATTGATTCATTTCAATGCATTGACTTGTACATTTACCTTTTTGATAGTTTTGAAAAAATCTGTCACTCTTTTCTGTCTCAAAATCTGTCTCATTTTCGCACTTGTGCGGGAATGAAAATTAAAAAGCATGCGTTCGATATACGCTGCATTTTGATTCTAATTACCGTTCAATAAGAGTCCCTTTTCTAGTAGGTGTGTTGAAAAATATCTTTCGTCGTATGCATTTCTTTATAGTCACACTGTTACGTACCCTAATAATTACGTTTCATGTAAAATAACACTCAAATTATTATAACTACGACAAGTAGGTACGGCATCATGATGAAACTGTTTTTTTTTGCTATCAGTATAATAGGTATATTAAATATTCGCTTTACAGCTTAATAAACTAAGTAGCTCTACCTTAATTTATGACATTAATATTTTAATTTTTGGAATTTTGAATTTGATTTTTTAATTTATGTATTTTTATTTGTTATGTTTATGTTATAACTTTAAATTATACATTGTGTTTGATGATGATTTTGTGACATATATGTAAATGTGTAATTCGTTTTTATGTCAATAAATAGTTTGAATTTGGGAACCTCCCGTGTCCTTTGGCCCATTTACATAGGTAACTGTTTTTCATAACTAGGCTATGAAAGAAGATTTTTGCCACTGATCCATAACTAGTTATTAAAGGAATATTTAATCCAAATGTAAATCATAACTGTAGTAACCAGGTACGAATAAGGCGTATTTTTTACTTTTTGCTAACTAGCTACAGTGTATAGCGACTATATACATTATACTTCACTCTCCAGCCCTCTAACTACATATCTCTGCAATAATTCATATCGAGTCAAAAAGTTCAAACATATCTTCCTATTGTCATATAATTAATTTTATCTTAATTAAAATAATGTTATATACAAATTCACTGTACCTTGGTAGGTAAGTATTGAATAATTTTGGTACACTGCATAAAGCAAAAGTACATTTTTTAAATTAAATAGATGATAACTTTTTTGAAATGATGATCTCAAAAAACAATTACAAAATTTGAAAAGGCTAACCGTAACGTGATTCTGAAATGAATAAATGTTGCATAATGAACAGTTTAAGTTGAAACTTTAATGCTGTTGGTATCTTTGTGTAATTAACATGATTGCATTGAATTAAAATTTTTAATTGTTACTGTCTATCTATAGTAACGCATCTATTCCAAGTATTAGATACTAGCTGCTCTCCGCGGTTTCTCCCGCGTGGTGATGGTTGATGATGATGATAATGATACATTTTATATAGCCTATGTTACTCAGGGTGAATGTAGCTTTCCAATGGTGAAAGAATTTTGAAATCGGTCCAGTACCTACTTTTGGAGCCAATTTAAGCGTCGATCTACTTTAACGCCTTCTTCGGCATGCGCTCGCTGTTTAACAGATGCTAAAATTAATAAACTGGAATGTTGAGTTTAGTACAAAATCTCGAATCAATAAAACTGGATTTAAGGAATTTTGGTGAAATCCACCCTAGTCTCTAAAATAAACTTTACATCGGAAATTAGTGGTTATCGTACCTATTAAGATGATTGCAAAATGCAAAGCAGTACCACTGATTAGCAGTACTACATAGTAGTTACTAAGTACTTTCACTTACGAGTGAGTACACTGATCGTTATAGAAGTTACACATCCTACAGAACGCAGCAATTGTTTTGCAAGAAGGGGCGTAACTACTTACGCCTGGACAAATTATTCAATGAAATTTTAGATTATATGAATAGTCGAAGTTACAATATATTCTAAGTAGGTACAAAAACGTCCACTGTTATTATTCTATAGTTCAAGATCAGATAAGTTCCTCCCCTACGTAGTTAGGTAGTTATTATTTTATGATCTTAAACGATAAAATAATAACCGTGGACCTTTTTGTACCTGAAATATATTATAACTTCAACTATTATTTATACTATATACTATTACTTATATATGAATAAATGAATATGAATATTCACAATATCTTTAATCTAAATTTCATTGAAGCATTTGTCCAGTCGACATTAATCTTACTGAACAATATGTTACATCGAAATGATCACATGGCCACCATTATCAGGTAGGTATAAATACGACAACCTATTTATTCATAGGTACTTAACTACCCCCGACTTACTAGCTGTAATAGTGAAGTAAACAAACACCAAATAAAATTGATAATATACGAGTATAAACGCATTTGAAGGAACTAACGCCCGTTTAATCCTTCCTATACCGTGATAATTAAAACAAAAGATTTATGAATGTAACTGACGTATATATACGTTTCTGGGACGCAAAGGCTTAATAGCAGGAATCCGTGCCCATACGATGACGGTGAAAAAAAAATTGGATAATTAATTTACCAAAATGATTTTTTTCCTCGCTCAAGTGCCTCAAACACCTAAAGAAGATGCGGGTAAAGCCAACGATCTCGAGGAATTATTTATCTTTAAAATTAAAAATTTTACATACAAATATGTAACATATTAAACTATTATTATTAACCGGCAAAACACTCACGTTAAGGATCGAATTCGTCGACCCGGGTGTCGAGCATGTCCGATGCTCATCTTCAGGGCGAGTGCGCAGTCTGCATCAGACGCTGGCTGAAACTCGGGTCAACGTAATCGATCTTTAACGTTAGTGTTTTGCCGGTTAATATCAATAGTTTAATAAGTATGTGTCAAAATCACGAGAATTTCTATACAAAAATATATAACAAACCTGTGATAGGTGTATTCGGCTCGTATACAGTCGCTGAAGCAATCACCCTGTATGGTACAGTTGATAAGGGCTGTGTCCGGTGCTGCCCATGGTTAGGCTGGTTCGGCCGCTCCCGCACGCACGTGTCTATGGGCGCTCCGTCCGGGAAACTTTGCACTCCCCAACACAGTACCAAACCTAGCACTACCTTTGACCACATTTTGTAACAAAAACCCTGATAACTACCCTGATACTGTGCTTGAAGTTGGTTTTAAAAACCGTAAAGGAGAGCTAGAGATTATCAATCCCTTTAAAGGTTCTAAATAATTGTATGAAAGGGATAATAAATAATGTATCTTGATCTGTGACTTTCTTATTTTTGATAATTAACCTTGATAGGTACAACTAGAATTGTGTAATGTTTTTGTGAATAACGTTGTTTATTTTGTATTTTGGAAGTTGTTAGTGTAAGGTCCCAAGCACGACTGTACGCGGCCCGAAACTCCGCTCACTTTTGTAACCTACCGCAAGGATCCAGATCTTGAAACAAGTTGACAGATCAATTAATGTTTAGTGTTCACATACGAGGTTTCGTGGATACTATTGCTTATTCTGCTGTAGTAGGTGTGACGAAATAGCAGTACAGGCACCACTTGGGTTGCGCAAATGAGTAGGTATATGGATTTATTAGGTATTGATATAACGCCGGTGTAGTCAGGTACCCATACTCACTTAATACCACAGCGACTCTGCTGTTACGAGTCCTGGTGCTTTGGTTTGTAACAATAGATAATATTTATGATTAATTCAGCTAGATAACATCTACATTTATGTACCTTTATCGCACTTTTAATTATCTACGCACCTATTGATTATGGTACGTACATATTCTGTAAGCATTCTCTAAACTAAAATCTCTAAATCATGGCAGTTATTCTGTTTAGGGCAAAATGCAAATTTAACACTTCCGAGTGAAAGCACTAATATTAGATTTGTCTTCAATTTTGAGCATATTATAGACAGATTAGTCGTCATGTAATTTGGTGTTCGGTAAACAAATGTAAAATATTTATTATATATTATATAATATAATATTTGAATAGAATCCTATTGTTATCAATATTATTCTAAGTGTTACATGATTTTAGATTTTAGTGTTTACAGAATATGGACTAAGTGCCATCATTCATTTTTAGTTCTGTAGTTTAGTTTAGTTTTTTACAAGGGTACTGCTACCAATGTCCAAAAATATTAATTAATTTGGTAAACATAGAAATAAATCGAATTTATATATTTTCAAAACTATATATTTTGTAACTCGAATATACTTACTTATCTTTCATATACATTATTACCCCGTAGGCTGTAACTAAAATTTACAATAGGTAATAGGTATATTAACAAATTATCATTGTCAGTGGCAAGATGACGTTTTGTTAGGATTTTTTCAACAGCTTTCTCCTCTTCGATCAAATATTTCGGTCGAAGGTTCCCACATAAATTACGTCCATGGCGTTACAAGACGATTGCATTATTTATTATCATCAAGTTACAAAAATATCTACTTTCAGATAGATTACGAAGTGGATTTTCGTTTGACGATGTATTTGATAACTCGATTGGTTCAAGGTTGTACATATCATTTACTAGAAAAATGTAGGCACTTATTTCCATCACTCATTTACAAATACTACTTTGTCTTCTTCTTTTCTGTTCGGACAAAATAATTCTGGTTTCAAATCCACTGGGCTCAATTCGCTTTGTTCCATATATTGCATAATTTCATCAAGCATACCGCTGTCTTCTACGTCAGATTGCAATCCTGCTTCAACTTCTGGAGAAACTTCTTCCTCTTCGTGTATTGTCTTGTCTTTCGGTGTAGTTTCAATGCTAATGTAAGCCTCTATTTTGTTATCTGTTTGTGCATTTTCTATTTTGCTCACTGCATCGTTTTGCGCTTCATTACTAGGACCTTCTCCGGCTTCTAAAGGTCTATCTTTATCTAATTTCATCTCACGGGAAGTATTTATATGTTGCAATTTAGGGTGATTTGGAAATTTTCTTTCCAAATACCGAGTTTCGTATTCATTTAGCGAATTATCATAAACGCTACTAGAAGGTGACGACACACATTTGATCCAGTCTTGGCAATCGATAGAAACGCTCGAAGCGTTAGTGAAGGCATAGTAATCGTCTTTTGAATACTTGTATCTGGATTCATTGTCTGACCTCTCCAAAGAGTCATATCCTTCGTTGACTATCCCGTTTTGTATAGTTTCGTATACTGGTTCCAGTATTTCTGCAAGTCGTTCGCTGGCTTGTATTGATATGATTTCAGCGACATGTAGTTTTGGTGCGATGGTACTGTATTCTTTGTCTTCGTGTTGAGAGGGAATGCCCGTGGTACAAGTAAGTCTTCTGTCCGATTGACCGTTGCTGGTACGAGGGTAGTCAGAATCTTTGCGGATGCGAGAGACGAAGGCGTTTTCTGTCTTTTTGTATGTCCCTTTGATAAGGCCGCGAACCTGAAAAATTAAGGGAACCATATTTATTTTAATATTTTCTTTATGTAGACAGATAGATAGAGAGGGAGAGAAAGACACGTAATTGGCTGAGTATGATTTGAGTTCATAGCTATTTATGTTATATATCTATGTTAATATTATTATTGTTTACTGGTTTTTGGCTGTCGTGCCGTCCGCGCGTATATAAAAATAGTAGAAGATAGTCAGTATCAGTAAAACCAGTTCTAGTTGTTGTAAAGCTGCAGGCTATCTCTGTGGCAAGTCTCATCAAAATCTGTCATGGTGTGCACAGGGTATTTATATTAAGCAGGTAGGTAGTGACGTAAAGGTTAACTTGATTTATGAAATTATGTAATCGTCTACGTGGTTTGTTACGTGGTCTTAATTACCTCTTTATTAATATAGCAGTACAGCATGGCGACAATAAACCCCTGCAAGCCTTCGACAGTGTAAGACACGTAGTAGTAGATTTGTTCTCCGGTGCAGTCGGTAGTCGTCGGCCTGAACGCTGTCAGGAGGAACTGCGTGCCGAATATCGGCATCAGAAATAGTGTTGCTTTTGCTGTGCTCCTGCAAATTAACGAAGATTAATATATTAGCCCTTCACAGAATCCGCAGAAACGCGCGATCTTGAGTCGCGCGTTTAGCGGTTAAAAATATTTAGCTACGCTGCGTACTAAAACGATGATATCTCGGGTTTGGATGGGTTTATAGACATGAAACATACACTGATAGCATCGTATTGAACTTACCTAACTGATAGTGATAGAAAAATAAGTGTTTGTAATTATGTTTGAGTGTGCATGCAAGATACCGGATGTGAATTTATCCCCGAATTCTATCTATTATTATATATAGAGGTTGTACATAAGTAAGCCTTACTTTTGAACACTATACCATAAATTTAAACTACACACATACACATACACATACACACACACGCACACACACACACACACACACACACACACACACATACACACACACACATATATATATACACACACACACACACACGTAAAGCATATGCACTTAAAAGTTTTTGCATCGCACGCTTGTCCCACTGCTCTCGCGATGTCGTCGTTGCCATCGTGTGGAGCCTTCTTATTATGAAAACTGACGTAGTTTATGCACATTTAATGTGAAAAACGGAAATCACTTACGTAAATAAGATCATTCCGACTATAGTTGCAACCACAGCCGGTGGTCTTTTTCAAGGAGAGTGCAGAACGCTCGCGGTTGCAGTGCGGCTGTTATTAAGATCTGATGTATTTAGGGTGATGAGTGATTCCCGTTTTTCTTAATAAGAAAATGTGGAGCCTACCTACGGTGCATCTACCAGTCCATTATTTTCAAAATGTATCTATCTATACATTTATAAATATAAAAATAAATACTGTTTATTAGAAAGTTTGAGAACTGTTGGACTGATTTACATATTTTTCTTTATAAAAATTTGTTAAAAAGATTTTTTTAATATCTAATATCTATTTTTGTAAATTGCAGGATTACGTAGGCTACATCTGAACTAATTAAGTAATATTAGATACGTTTGGATCTGTTTCGTAGTGTTCAATTATAATATTACTAGAGTTTATTTTAACACTAGCTGCGCCCCGCGGTTACACCCGCGTGGTGATAGATGATGATGATGAAAAAGTATCCTACATGTTATTCCAGTGCCTCATCGATCTACATATCAAATATTATTAAAATTCATTTAGTAGTGTTTGTATGAAAGGGTAGCAAACATCTATAATCCATAGATAGAAACTTTAGCGTGTATATGATACTAGCTACGCCCTGCTGTTACACCCGCGTGGTGATGGGTGATGATGATGATAAAAAGTACCCTATGTGTATACCCTGTAACGCTAAACTACACACACACACACACACACACACACACACACACACACACACACACACACACACACACACACACATACACACACACATTTAAAGCATGTGCACTTGTATGCATTGACAAGCACAAACGCTGAGAAGGCGCTGGTCTTCGAATCACAGTGTAACGCTACATCGAAGACCAGAGGCTTCAAATTTAAATTGTACACTCTTTTATGTCAATAAATTAATTTTTATGTTTATGTTTTATGTTATGTTTATCCATCCAAACTTTCACATTTATAATATTAGTGGGATTAGTCGGATTACTATATTATCATATATCATTACTTACAACTGACTAGCATTCTCATTGTTCCGGATCTTGGTGAGCAGTACTCGCAGTACGTCAAGGAACAGCACCGTGTTTACCAACAAGATGGTGATCCTGGGCGCGTCCAGTATCCACTGGATGTGCTCCACTGTGTACACCAGCCAGCAGGAGTGGTCATTCATCACGCCCATTACCACGGCCCATACCACCACCGGGATTATGGCAATCGCTGGAAATACACAAGAAAATTAAAAAAAGTACCCAAAAATGGAACCGACTTTACAACATTTAAAAGTCTGAAATAACTTGTTGAAGTCGATACCATGCCTACAATATTGTGATAGTAAAAAAACTTTTCACCCTTTTCTGTAGTTAGTAGTTAGCGAGGGTGATTAGCTTTTTAGTGACCCCTCGCTACTTACGGGATCGATTATCATTCACCATCAATTACGATATCATCAAGATAGGCGAAACACTTTTCAGTTTGATTGTAATTTAGTTGTTATTAATGGTTATATATAAGTTGGAGTGTAACTCAAAAACAGCTTCACCGAAATTGATAAAATTTAAATGGGAACACCTCGGAAGTATACTCTACCAAACAAAAAATATTTATCAAAATTATAATCTCTAAAAAGTTATGCGTGATCATACATAAAAAATATAAATGCGTCGACTAGATAATGAGAACCCGCTTTTTTGGAAGTCGGTTGAAAAAGCCATTAATTTTTTTTTTATCTGTATAACGACGATGCTGGCAAGAAGTGTGTCTGGTGGTGAGCACCAGTCCTGACCATCACAGTTTCTGGTGGTTGTCATCTCGTCTCGAGTCATTGGTTTTTATGTATCTTTTCTGTGACATCCACAAATGTAGTTCTCTACACTATACGCTTCAAAGCAACACAATGTAGCACACTACTACGTTGGGACAGGATTTCTAGCTGAGTGGTGGTACCATCCAAGACATGCTATTGTAGAAGATGCCTACTAGATGTTAGTAATTCCTCTTCTCTTACGATTTATATCCTAAAGGTGGAGGGGGTTTTACTTCAATCACGTTCCCCCACTGAAGAACTAGTGCAGAGAGGCATACCTATGTACAAATATACAAATACAAATACAAATTTATTTATTTGCTAGAATACAATATTATATAAGGTCTTTAACTAATAGTTATGTCAATGTATTCAGCCTGCAGGCAGGCGTGCTAATATTATAATAATTCAAATATAAACTATCATTCAAATATAAAGTAATAAAATAACATTCAACAAATTTCTAATCATACATTATTAAATTCTATACTTCATTATATTATTTAAAATTAAGATATTCATTTACACTATAAAAACAATTGTCCAATAGCCACTTATGTAGGTTTAATTTAAATTTATTACCATGCAGCAATTTTATATGGTCTGGTAATTTATTATAAATAGTTATGCACATGTTGTATACATTTTTCTTATAAATATCTCTATGACAAGTGGGTTGGTAAAGTAGATTTTGGAATTTAGCTCTTTTTTGTCTAATGTTAATCTCGTTACGTTTTGTAAAATAATTGGGATGAGCTCTAACGAAAACACATGTGTCTTTAATGTACATACAAGGAAGTGGTAGGACATTACGTTTCTTAAATAACGGCTTGCAACTATCCAAAAACCAAGCTTTATTTATAACTCGAATACACCTTTTTTGTACTTTGAAGGCTTTGATTGAGTCTACAGAGTTTCCCCACATTATTAAGCCATAACTGAGAACTGATGACACATAGCCATGATATGCAGCCAAGGCAGCTTCCGCTGAAACAGTTTGCCTTACCCTTTTGAGTGCAAAAGTAAAGCGACCGAGCCTCTGACATACAGTATTCACATGAGTTTTCCAATTAAGGTGTTGATCTAAATTTATTCCTAAGTAATTAAAAGATTCTACTTCAAGTATTTTTTGATTTTTATAGTCAATGTCAAGAGGTATTAATTTTGTATTGTATGAATTAAATTGAATCATTTTAGTTTTATTTATATTTAAAGTCAAATCATTATTTTCTGTCCACTGAATAATATTTGCTAGAGCTTCGTTCATAGTTTGCTGAATTGCTTCTTTATTATTACATTTTAAAATGACTGTAGTGTCATCTGCAAATAATATGCATTTGTGTGGTGTCACTTCGGGTAGGTCATTAATATATATTAAGAAAAGTAAGGGACCTAAAATGCTTCCCTGAGGGACTCCTTTGTTATTAATTATTGTTTCAGATCTAAAATTTTCTTTAGTTAAGCTATTTCTATTGTACGCAATGTTTATGTTTATTATGGCTGAAAATTCATCTTCCCAGCTAAATAGTATATCATACCTTAATAAGGTATAATCTAGGTCTAAAAAAAACTCTAGGTCCGTGGTCATCAGACACAAAAAAGTTTTACAAATAATAATATCTAAAAGACTGGTTCTTGCCTCAGGGGATCTAAGAGCAGGTGTGTACTTTGCCCAAAGGTTGAGCCTGACAATTCAACGAGGTAATGCGGCCAGTGTTCTAGGATCCCTTCCACGCACTGGTGATTTAGACGGTGTTGTTGATGGCCGTACCCGAATATAATATACGATGTTACTCACCAAGAAGAGCTTTTATATACAAAACACTTCTGTAATTTCAGTTGACACGACACGGCGAGGTTGAATTCATGTGTGCACCCACCTTTCCAATATACATATTCTAGATATACTATACATAGATGTTGTGTCTTAATTATTATTGTCTTATCGATATACATAAATAAGCCATGCACAAAGAGCACTGAAACCTGTCACTAAAATGCTGATGTATAGGGTAAGATAAGAAATCTAATCTGGGTTTTAGTGAAGTAGCTGTCAGGAGCAGGATGGAATAGGTATAATCTGATTTTAAGGAGTGCCGGGTGATGTCTCAGTAGCGAGTGATCTATTGTCTCGAATGTCCATTACATTCGAGGAGAACCACTTGAGCTTTATTTAATTTCCGATTTTCTGAAAGACGAGTTAATGTGAAAGATGAGTTAATGTGAAATCCATGAAGATTTCTGTACATCAAAACGTTGGATCAGATCAAATAGAATATATACAGACTTAAAATAAAGTAGTATTATAATTATTTGTTTATTTTTCTTCTATGCGTTTCAATACTGAAGGGTACTAAGTATACTATTTAGCGTATTACCATGAAACTTTGAATAGTGAGTTCGTACTTAGTGAGCGCTACCGCATAAATAAAAGTTTTAGATGCCAATGTTCTTTTTAGAAAGAGGCATTGGCATGAGCCATTGGGATGCATAGCGGGCTAAGATAAAATAATGATTAAGACGCGGTCCAACACCCAATTTTAAAATAATTTACGATGCTTTACGTAAGGTTGAAAATCGCTTATTAGATTGGACGATGTAATGCGAAAATGCGTTAATTTTGTACGTTTTCTTTATATTTTTCGATATATACTAACACAATTGAAAAAACTGCTGGTTATTACTTTATACTAAACGATGGCTAAGTATTACCTAAAAAAATATAGTGTTATCGCTGAAAATTCTGAGAGTTTGGACGTGAAAGTTTATTTTTGTGGACCTATTCAGGATTTTTTTCTGCTGAAAGAGAGTTATATTTATGAATTATATTCGGTCATTACTCTTTTCCTATTCCTTTTCTAACCTAAGTATTATTTTTTTCATAATATACTATCGATCTGTTTCGTTACACTAGGTGTTTAAAAATTCTGCTTTTTCTTTAATCAGTCTTAATAACACACACTCTAGGATCCGTGTCGCGGGAGGCATGTACACATAGGTACACACATTAACACATAGCAAACATTCATGAACCGAGAACAAACAATTCTGTTCATTACAAAAATATTTGCCGTGGATAGGAAACGAACCTGGGACCTCTCACTTTGAAATGTCTCTACCAACTGAGCTAAGAATTCAAATTCCAATTCAAATTGTTTATTTGTCTGCAAACAAATTCTATAACGGGATTGTTCTGAATTATTCTCTTATTCGCATTATTTTTAGGAAGGCGCACTACATTAAAAATTGCAATCAACCCAACATTGATGGTCGAAATAAATAGATTAGTCATTGTAATTGCAGATAATCTTCAGATAATAAATGTAATCAATCAACTAAAGGAACGTTTTTTGTTTAAGTTTGTTGATATGTTTGGAATCTTTTATATAAGTATTTGTAAATTTTTCTTGTATATTTTAGTCGCCATAGCAAAGGCACTTTTCGCATATAAAACAGTTTGTAATTAAAATCATTAATACAGAGGCCGTAGCACAAACAATTTGCCAAAAGGTATTCGTACCGTAAGCGTCAAGTCGTCAACAAGTCACGCTTTGGAGGACAAACTATGAGTTATCTGTGTCACAGTTGCCCTAGATACATGACAGTTTGTACTGTTTCAATATAGGTACTATTACGGGATCTAGTCACAATTGTACTAATAAACTATTCTCACCTGCTCCGATTCCATAAAGCAGGTTGATATTCAACTTCTTACGGAAGACGGCCACGATTGTCCTATGTAGGTATATCCCTTCGACCAACATGGCAACGAAGACACAGTTAGCTGCTATTCTCTCTGCTAGAGCGAGGACTCGACACGGCATCCCGTGGGTAGACATAACCGTGTCTCCAGTGTTGGTCAGCTCGTCTATGTAGATCTGGAAGGTAAAGCTGATGTTAGATCATCAATGCCAATGGTGACCTACAGGCCCATTCTACGAAGAAATAATATCAGGAAGCATAACTCACAAAACAAATTCCACACAAAAAGTGATCCTTCAAACCAAAATGACGTATGATTCCAAATACGAATTACTTCCGAGGTTACAAATAGACATGTTCGGTGATTGGTTTAAATTTCAGAAGGAAATCAGGGATTGGTCCACGCGCGTGTTGCAACGTCTACTATGACAGCTGAGTCATAGCGGCGTGAACGATGTTATTGATTTAGTACGACTTTTATTGGGTCATTTTTTTAAGGTAGTTACTCTTCTTGATATTATTTCTTCGTAGGGCCCATTCTACTATAACACAACGTTCAACAATCTATCCCGCTGCAACTGCAGTTCGACTCCGGTTGTCCCTCGATAATCACCCAAAAAAATTGTAAGCAATATTTCTGGAGACAAATTGGAACGTCATCTTAAACGCTACTATATAGGTATTATACATACATATACACACTAAATATTTAAATAAATATGAGTTTGCGCTTTCATGATCTATCGAGTTATCAGAGTATAAAGAAATTGAACAACCTGGGGCCCTTTTAAACAAAATAAAATAATTTCTTGTTGCGGTTCACATTAGACATTAAAAATATATTCAGACGAATTGGGAACATCCCCCATTTTCACGAACCAATCTCACGAACAATATTTCAAGATTTTAGCTGTTCAAATACGGAATAATGTAAGCTTTAAAACGAGACAAAAAAACATTGGTTTGTTAATTGTTGAAGAGTGTTTTTAATACATATTTTGATAGGCGACATGAATTTGTTTGTTTTACCATTTTAACACTGATATTCGAAATATTCGTTTTATCCGGTTTTATCCGGATAGTGATCTGAAACTATCCGAAATATCCGAATAGTAGGTAACATGAGGCGGATAATAGGACATGCCCTAGTTGTGACGCATTATCTTCTATGAGCAGCTTTTGTCGTTATTTATGCAATACTTGATGCTTTTTGTTGTACGCATCCATAAGGAAGTATTATAAATATTTTACCCATATGGGAGTGAATTCAATTTATGTATGTGTCTTCCCATACACAGATCCCATTCACCAAGCGAGCGTGCTGGCAGCTCAGCTAGTCTTAATTTTAATATTAATATACCAAACAGATAACAAAACCTTCATCACCAGTAGTAGTAGTAAAAGTTAAGTTTAGGTACCTAACTAAAAAATACGAAATGCGCTCACCTCACTCCTGCTAACTATAACCAGAATATTCCTCGTGATGATGGCAATCAACAAGTTCCTATGCAGCGCCACTCTCGGGACCCTCAGCCGTTTGTAGAAGAAGAAGATAAACACAGCTGGAAGACAGGAGATGATGGAGAACGCTAGAACGGCGATGTGGAACCGGTAGCGGCGTAACAAGCGGGAAGTGATGCTACAAGTGCTATAGTCGGTCTGGAGCTCCCATGTTCCATTACTGAAGCAAGTTTTTGTGCTGTAGTCTGGAAAATAACATAATTCATATTGGTTTCATCATCATCATCAGCCTGTAACAGTCCACTGCTGGACATATGCCTCTCTCAAAGCGTGCCACTGAGCCCGATCCTCAGCTCTGCTCATCCCCATATTGGTTTATCTCCATAATAATTTTGCACGGTGATTACATTTTATGTGCATCAGTATATATGGGAACTGCTACAAGTATTTGGCTTATGTGAAACTGGCACCATTCGATCGCGGGCTTCAGCTTTTGGTGAGAATAGCATAGAGACGAAATGCACAGTAGGACGTTCAGTTCTAGTGTTCGTCTGGTTAGCTACTACCCTCAAGACTGGCAACCTGTCAGGAACTACCTAACAGTATGTTTCGGCAGTTAAACAGTTGTTAATCGAGGTCTATAGAACCTACAATACAGGGGTACTGGTAATCAATTAGCATCCTTTTAAGAGCATATTCTGTACATTAAAACAAACATCTTTTGTTCTACGACTTTCAAAAATTCGTATATTTTTCTTCCATACAAAACTTAAAAAAACAATTTGACCGGTCTTAACATAATTGTAAAACACTATGTAAAAAGCGCGCGCGCAATGCCGACAAGCCCCGGCGCGGCGGCGCGCCACCCGCGCATGTCAAGGTCGTCGTAGCTGTGCTACGCTACAACGCGCTGTTAACTACATGCATGGCTACACGTAGATGAATGAAGTGGATGCGACAACGAAGAAATAATGTCAGGAAGCATAACTCAGAACACATTTCGCACAAAAAGTGGTCCATCAAACCAAAACGACGTATGATTCCAAATACGAATTGCTTCCGAAGTTACAAATAGACATGTTCGGTGATTGGTTTAAATTCAGAAAGAAAGCACGGATTGGTTTACGTTCGTGCTGCTATGACTACTATGACAGCAGAGTCATAGTGGCGTGGACGATGTTATGCAATAAGTAGACTGGACCAAGTCAATAATAACACAATGTTTTTTTTATTTTATATTTGTGGTTTTTATTTCGGTTACTTTTTAAAGTTCAATCAACTCTATGTCCCACGAAATTTAATCAATTTATTAAGTTTTTGTCTAGAAGAAATTAGAAGAGACTCTTTCTTCGCAATGTAGTGAAGACGAGTTCTGAGAAATTTAACGATTATACATTTTATCAAAAAAATGTAATGGTCTTTATCTGTCAGGTGACTGTTTTTCAGTGGGCGCAGAATATCTTCATTATTAATTATTTCAGAAAAACATTAATTATTTCACAAACGTATTGGAATGTTCTCCAATGGTATGCTGTTGCCTGTGAATTTAGAGCTGAGGCTCAAGGTCAGTAAAGTTTTTTTATATATTCCCATAAACTGTCGGGCGTTTGGATTATTGTTGCAACGGCCGTGGTTGCGGATCACTCCAAAAAACAACTCAATATGATCTTGGCTAAATTTATACGGTAAAATAAATTTCATTTTTTGTGTCTCTACTAGCCGTGCAAACAGTAATTTAAAACTTGAAATACATATGAGAAGTCCTAGAAATCCAGTTTTGGACTGAGATTTAGTCACTGGTTTCAACGTGTTAGTATATTCCATTAATCTTTGTCCATTAACTTTATGAGTTTTTTTGTCTGCACATTGACTTGGAGACTTTTAATATATTTTTCGTTTTGATCCAAAATGTCGTATAGTTTTTCTTTTTGTTCCACCGAAAAAGGGTGTTTTAACCCTTGTCCAGAAAGTGATCTTGAATTGAGTATGTCGAAAAGGTTGTTAAATGTTTCTAAAAAGCTAACAGTGGCAGCTGTGTCTTGAAAATCAGGTATGTTTAATTGTTGCGAGCAAAATTTGATCGCATCAGCTACACTTTGGCTCAAGGTTTGAGTCGCTAGTTTTACATTCATGATATTATTTCGGAACTCTATATGCCGATTTGACAACTTATTCCCAAAATGCAATCCGATGTTATCTTGAACATTTTTCAGTTTCTGCAAATGTGCCCACTCGATTTTTTTCTTGTTTTCATCTATCAATATCTTTTTTGCCTCTAAAGTGTTACGCACAAGTTTCACCATATGACATGGATCCAATATCACAACTACTGGTTCTCCGGTAGATGGGTGGTCAAAAAAAGTTTTTAAATTGTTTGTGTCTTCAAAATTGCAACCCAACATCTTAGCCGTAGCGATGTTAGATGCACAGCCATCAAATGTCAATGACATAACTTCGGTTCCTCCGCCATGACATTTCTCAAGACACATTTTGAGAATATTAACCCTCTGTTCGGCGGCAAGGCCATTTACTAAGAAATAGCCAAGTGGTAATTTATAGGCATCATTTAGAGCTACCAGCATTAACACATAAACTTGTGTAGCCATTTCATCCGATGGACCGAATGTAACAAGCCCATCTACAGTTCGTCCATTGAATATCTTTTGTTGCCTTATAGCCATTTCGTCAACAACTAGACAGGCAAGCCTTTTGTCACTGTTAGAATATTTTAACTTTAAAGCTGTAAATGCTTCTTCGGTAAAGCCTGGCTTTCCATCTATGGATTGATACCATTTAGACAAAGTTGACGGATGAGGAAGAGATGAAAGCAACTGTCGTCTCACATAATTGTATCCTGCTGGTGAATAATAATTTAGCGTCAAAGCGAACTTTTTGATCGCTGGCGTGAACTTAATGATGCTTCGTCCTTCTTTTGACTTTTTTCTTTTAAGGGCTAAAACAATATCATCAGAAAATTCATCCAATGCAGTAATTTCTGTAGTACCGCCAAATCCTTTTTTCTTCAATTGGGATAAAATATTTTTAAGCGAAATATTCTTCATAGCTAATCTATTATTTCTGCGTTTTAGATTTCTGATATGTGACAGTCTTTTTACTGCCAAAATAGATTGTTTTCTTAGTTTTTGCTTTAACATGTGTGTTTTAGGTGTATTCAGAGCAGATTCAATATCTGATGATGGTATATTTATCGGCGTAACGCATGATACTCTTTCTTCAAAACTATGGACTTCGGTTGAAACAAGATTCTTTTTAAATTTTGGTTTTCTTGGTTCTTCTTTAACGCTGTCCATACATTCAGTGTTCATATTATTCTCCTGAAAATAATACTGAAGATTACTTTCAAATCTATGAAAGACTGTCTCTATTTGAAATAGATACGTATATACGGATTAAGCAATATCGAACCTAAAGATTAAGTGTATATAAAATAATAGTCAAACCTCACCAATTTACGTTTTAGTGCCTTATTATGCACTTGAGGGTCTGCAATATATGTTTTATTGAGCTGCTCAGGTACATCACACACTTCAACTTTTGCAGGGGGGGAATTTTCATTAGCCTGAAAAATTAACCTTTTTTAATTTGACCAATTAAGAACTTTTTTAAAATGGTGTATTTATTCCCAAACGATAAAAAAACCCGAACTTACATTACATAGCAACTGTAATGCTCATCATTGTTTATTTTTTCATTTACTGTAGTATCTTTTAAGGATGTTGACATTTCTTCGGGATGAATCATCTGCGTAAAAAACAACTTAATTTTAGATTTGATATAATAGTATAATTATTTTACTACTTAATTTTCTAATTAATATCAATTATAAAACTGTAGGTACTTACTGTACAAACGGGTACTGGAGTCTTATGTAACATGGTATATCCATTTAAAGATTTATAAAAATCTTTTTCTTTGAAATGAATGGAGCATACTCTGCTCGTTTTCACAGGCATCCAGTCATACTCATGTCTTTCTAGCTTAACTGCAGCTATCCACTTATTTTGCCGAATTGGATCGGCAGGGAAACTAGAAGAAAACAATAAAACTATATTTTATTTACACATTACTGTTATAAAAATATCAAAATGTTATCGATTTGCATTAAAATTTTTCAGTGAGAAGAAAAATAATAACTTCTACATTGGGTCAAAAATTACTGACTTTATTTTGCATAGTATTGACCATCTTGGTATGATAACGTGTTTGAATATCTTTCAATACAATTATAATTTTGATACTACTTACTAGTGATAAGTGATTCCTGAACATTTTAATCGTGTATTGCTCCTGCACCACTTCACAACACATGCTGGCATGATGATAGCAGCTGTAGTTCACAATAATAAAAATGAAATTGTACGTGAAGATTTGACGTGTGCTCGCTTGCAAGAAAAATGTCCGACTGATGACGTACTGAACACGACTTTTAAGCCCCGCCTACTTGAACACGACTTTTGTTGGGTCATTTTTTTTAACGCAGTTACTGTTCCTGACTTATTATTATTCGTAGGGATGCGATGTAGAGTTATGAAGTTTAAGAGAGAATCTCAAAAACTGAAAAAACATTTTTTGGTCAATCCTTTTAGTTTTGAGAAAAGTTCTAGAACAAAAGTTGTTTGTTTTGATGTACAGAATATGCCCTTAACAGGATGCTAATTGATTACCAGTAACCCTGTATAACACCTTCGACTGCATCACTATTCATCAAGCGAGATAGTCATCTATTTTTGTATATAAAATTGAATCCCTATTCCCCATGGTGATCGTATCACGCGTGAAAGACATTAACGGTTTCGATGAAATTTGGCAAGATAGCTTATATCCTGGGGAAGACATAGGGTACTCTTCATCGTCTATCACCACGCGGGTAAAACCGCGAAGCGCAGCTAGTTAGTTATAAAAACTTACCTGTGTTTTCGTCCTAAATGTCTATACAATTAAAGTTACAATTAATCTAACACTGAATTATTGCACGTTTTATTGCCGCCGCTCATATAAAATGTGCTTTGAATGTAAATAATAATAATAATAATGTAGCCTAAATTAAATTGTTTATTATTTTATGTGAGAATCTATTTATACTCTGGAAAGGTAGAACTTACGATTACAGGATGGTCCTGAGTTGGAATAAGCGAATTCCGAGCAGATTTCTGACGCCACAGTATCCGCATTAGCCCGGTCCCAACACGTCCAACCGTCGAAAGTGGCTTCACAGTGGTCCGGAGCTATCGTGGAAAATTAAAAAGTATTTGTTAAGCACGTTCCGATTTGCTATATCTGCAGTTTTATTCCAGATTATATTTTTTTATATTATTGTAATTTTTTTACACTCTTGTTTAATGGATCTCGTGTCTGAAAAATAAATGTTTTTATTATTATTAAATAGATCAACGGATTCAATAATCATTTTTATCATCTTGATTAGCTTTTTTGAAGATGGATCCGTCGAACCCGTCGTTTACCGACTGTATCAATCATAATTATTATGATAGTTTATCTTACATACCTACAATAATTTCGATCAATATATTATATATACAGCGTGTAACAAAAAGTTGTAGTAATACTAAAACCATACACGCCGAAGCTTGCATATAATTGGGACCTATCTATTGCGTCCCTGGAAGTAGAAAACATTCAGAGTTATGAGTAACCAAAGTTATTTCTAATACTCAAGCATCTTATTGCCAAGCCTTATTCGCTATGACCATTCAAACTCGTAACGCGGTGCGCTATGATATCGTCGGGGAATGATCGTGAATTCCATAAAATTTACATTCATTCCATGAAAATATCGTAACGCACCCTGTTACATGTTTGATGGTCATAGCGAATAAGGCCCCAGGTTCATCCTTGAAAAACGAGACCAAAGGCGGCAATGACCTCCAAAACGTAGAAGCACTCGTAGGTAAACTACTCTTTCTATTTGCACGCTACTGAGGGCGCAGAGCAATAGGCATACTTAGCTCCTACGAAGAAATAAAATCAGGAAGAGTATCCGCCTTAAAAAAATGACCCAATAAAAGTCGTGCTACATCAATAACATCGTTCACGCCGCTATGACTCAGCTGTCATAGTAGACGTTGCAGCACGCGTGTGGTACAATCCCTGCTTTCCTTCTGAAATTAAAACAATCACCGAACATGTCTATTTGTAACCTCGAAAGTAATTCGTATTTGGAATCATACGTCGTTTTGGTTTGAAGGGCTACTTTTTGTGTGGAATTTGTTCTGAGTTATGCTTCCTGACATTTCTTCGTAGCTTAGTTCTTATCTCTATACCATAATCCTTCAGATGTCGCTGAACCATACACAATAGATAAACCATTGTTATCCTGGTTAATAATCGTCAGCAAAACGAATATGACTGTTTGTTGTGTATGGTGATTTTATACATATACATTCACAGCATAGATTCTGATATTAGGCTGGAGGTATCACAGCCGTGATAAAGTTCCTGCGTTTGGATGAATATGTAACAGTCTGTATAGTTAAATAAAATGATTTGAACGGATTGTCACGAATGTTTAAATGGATTTAATGTGGTACTCCGGGTTGCAGCAACAAGTTCCAGCGGGGCTCTTTCTTGGGAGGAGGTATTCAATTCAAATTTTAAGCTATTGCATAGCTTCTATCGCGGGCCTTGAGCGTGGCGAATCCAGAAATGACGTAATGAAAATAACCTAATACCCCCCACTCCGACTTCAACTATCGATGAATAGCAGAACTTTTAATGACTTTTTCAAATATCACGCTTGTCTCTTTAGTTCAGCAACTCGCCTCTAGATGGCATTGGTTAAATAATTATAATTGCATAAGTTGATAAAAACAGCTATGCAATAGCTTTACCGCGGCAGTCTCCGAGTGCCACACGTCTTTTTTTTATGTTTGATACCTTATAACTTTCGACTGGGTGAACCGATTTTCTAAAATTCTTTTTTTTGTTTGAAAGCTGGTGCTTCCCGTGTAGTCCTATTTAAATTTCATCAAATTCGGTCTAGTAGTTTTTGAGATACACTCCAATAACTGAATAGAATGGAAGTCGGTATTAAATTTTTCAAATTGTTCTTTGTTACGTAACTCTGTTGCAAAAAATATTTTTAATGACATCTTGGCTAATGGTGGATTTAAGCTTTTTTTTAGCTTTGCATTGGCAGCTTCAGTCAGCAAATTACTAACTTACTAACTTATCTGCTAGCTGGAGCAGTTAAAAGTAACAGACGTTGTTGCATTTAACAACTCCAGCGACCAGATAAAGACGTCGTTATTCATGATTTTAATCAAAATTTTATTGAAACATAATTACTTACTGAATTCCCATCAAACTGGTGAATCTCCTAATATTTTGCTAAAAATATACCTACTCGTACTACTATTAGTTATTTTATGCTACGATATCTGAGAGTTCAATGACAAAAGTTTTTAAATATTTTTATTTATAAGTATATTATGTTTGTATAAATAGGGTCTTGATATTATTTTGTAGTAGTCATGATTATTTTATATATTATTGTTTGATGTACACATAAACCTACTTACTTATACTGTCCTTAAGGTTTGCTAGAAGAAAACTGTCTTTAGGATTAAGCTCGCCTATGTACGAGTACATGCCTTTATCTAATGCCTCCACTGTATTTGTGTTTTGTGTACAATAAAGTATATGAGAAAAGTATAGTAGGTTTAAGTATTCACAGTTCATGAGAAAGTTTACAGAATCAATGTGGTATTGGAATGGAAAGTTACTTACATGTAGCATTTTCAGACATGTGATGGCTGCAGCATTCGCTGGCGGCGTAGAAGCATCTCTCCCAACGGCCGTGGGCGGCCGGTATCAGAGCTTTCCTCACTGCGTTTGCTATTTCCACAAACCAAGGGTCGAATGGGTAGCAGCCGCACGTGCCGTCTGCTTTGGGCTGCAAACAATAATAATGTAGTACGTGGCCGCTCGAGGAAGAACATTACGGTAGTAACAACTAAGACAAGTTCCGTATTTGCCCAATAATTCTACATGTTCAAGTGCCTTCAAACTTTGGAATAATAATGACATTTATATTAGAGTATCGGGGCATTCTATGATAACTATTACTTAAGTGATTAATGGATTATTGAATCTGTGCTCAAGTTCAGTTCTAGAAATAAATCTGTACTGTAATCTAGTACGAGTATAAGGTATTAAACACAGATTTATAGTTTATACTTGAGTTCAAATTCAGGAATAGGACGTACAGTCAGACATCCCATAGCTTCCACCGAGATTACCAGATGGCTATTGTTGCCTCGTATATAGGCCTCGTAGCGCGGTATAAGCATTCGAGCAGCTTGAAAAATCTACAATAGGGCGGGACGCGAGCCTACCATACAACCCACAATAGGCGGCGTGCCGGATTATGGTCCATATCTCTCACTCTGACATGCAAGCCCGAGTCCCAGGAATGGTAAGGTATTGGGCTTATTATGGTTATTATAAGATATAGATATAAGTTATTTATATATTAAGCCGTTTATGTTTTACATTATATGGTACAGTCACAATTCATCTCACTAAAAAGATATGCCCGCGATTTGTACAAAAAAACAGGTGGCAAATGATGAAACAAAACTGCCCAAATGTGTATTGAACTCGTGCACTTAATAGTAGATTATGCACCGAGGAGGTAAAGCAGTGTCTTACGTCACATTCGCTTCGCGTCACAACGGGAATTATGAGAAGTCCTGAAGCCTTAGGACAATTTGCGAAAAAGTATTCTTATCGTAAGCGTCAACACGTTACGCTTCGACGTACTAACGATGAGTTATCTATATCACAGTTGCCCTAGATAAATGACAGTTTGTATTATTTCACGTGAATGACACGTTACGTTGCACTTTCACAGTTATTCGTAGGCCACTGAGTGTCAAGGCGAGGGGTTCAAGCCGCCAATCCTCGAGGTGAATACTCTACATAAATTTCATACCTACTGCGAGACAATAAAAACTCAGAACTACATACAAAAACAATTACTTAATTAAAACTAAAGATAAAGATTCAAAGTAAAGAAAAAAGGGTTTATTCGAAAATCTAACTCACTGGCCACCATAAAGGCAGCTCACATAAAAAGAGAAAACATGCTAAGGGTTTTCCTACAAATTTTAAAGTGCTAAATATAAATCACTTGAATCCCTTGGGAGTTCCATACAACATTACCTTCCTTGGGAAGTAAGGCCTTGCTTTACGTCGTGATTGCGTGATATGTAATTAGACATTGTCGAGCAAGTGGTATGAAATAGTCATTTAAGCTACAACCGCGGAAATATGGTGATTTTTAGACGAGTGTATGTATACGTCAATACGAGTCGGAAATAATCCTTACGCACGTGTATCACAACCACGTTCTCCTATGCATTGTGCCAGGAAATAAAATAAACATTTACAGAAAACAAGCCGGGAGAAAATATAGTTGACAAGTCGCCATGACGCATCTCAAAGGCACAAGCTAAATAAACGTTCAGCCAAACATATTTGGTGAATAATAACATGTAACAAAATGATTATTATCATACGTTTAATGAAATACCTATTCGTTTTTACGAACCTTATGAAATACAATCTCTAATTGGTTACCTACTTTGTAAAACTCTTTTCAAGTAATATATATAAGTATCGTGACAATACCAAACGGGTCCAACGGAAGACCAGCGCTGGTTAGCCGCCGGCATCATGCTTAGTTGGGGCCCATTTGTGGTTCTTGTTTCTTGTTATATATATTTATTTTTTGTGTTAATTTTGTAGTCACAAATAAACTTTATTTTCTTTCTTTCTTCTTCTTTCTAATAAAAACGGGTTATTTGCAGTCCCTCACAGTAGCACTTACTATGCACAAAATGCTATCGTCAGTAGATTGCAGAAGGTTTATAATAAAAAATTTAATAATACAATTGAGCTATTTTGTAATAGTAGACCAAAGTTTAAGCGTGAAATTCTTGAGATTCTAAATCCAACCAAAACCGTTGCTCAGTAACAAAGTGAAATCATTCGTACATATAACACGCACCCTCCCACACACTTACACATATACTCACACACACATACAACACGCACACTCACACATATATACACACATGCTACCCATTTCAAAAACTAAGTGCTGCATATAGTTTAATACTATGACTGTCATCTCTTACAATTATTATAAATTTAGTTAGTAAAATGTAAATCCATTATTGGCCATAGGTGTAAGATACATATATAAACTTTGTTAGTTAAGGGCTGTGGATTTTGTAAATAAATAAATAAAATAAATAAAAACTTTTTGCTTCGGGCTGACAAAGAAGTACAAAATAATGAAAAGCCCTAGAAAGTAAAAAGCACTAGGGCAAACAAGTGGCATTTACCGCACCATTAGCCTGCTTGGAGGATGCTCTTTTCAAGGCCATGAATTGTAAAATAAAAAAAACTCTGCTTTATAAGAAATCCTTAGCGTGAATCCAACTTCTACTTCGATGAGTTTTTATATGTTGTATTACTTTAGAATATTACATTCCGTATGTAGATGTTGCATAAGGTATTCGCGACAAAATTTTATTTTTAAATAAGCTATATACTAAGAAAAATTGGTGAGTCATTGGAAAAATAAAATAGATTTATGTAGTTCGATGAATTTAATATTCTTTATTGGCACTATAAAATGAATAGTACAACCGAGATACGCACTATATCTGGATGAAAACAGCTGATAAGTAACAGCTGTTATAAAAGTCTACAGTTCATTGATGTAGGTATATATTTTTTAGATTAGGTAGTTATCAATTCAAAACATAAACCATACGAACACAATCGGGTAGTGTGTATGTAAATCCCGCGCGTTTGGTAGGTTCTAACTAAATACAGTTTTGAAATAAGTGCAATACCCTTGTATTTGTACCCATTCTAATTTTCAACAAGCCTTTTACAACCCCAATATCAAAAACAACCCATTAGATTTGACTCGTAAGTTGGATAGAACCAAGGATGATAGTATATATGATGATCCTTGATAGAACTCATATACGCCAATGGATTAGAGATGGGTTCTACTAGGTAATCGAGACTAGGTGCACGTGTTCCTAGTCCATGCAATACATGATCCAAATACCTGTTCCACATAGTCTTACCTAGTATCGCCTACGATTTGCGTAGCGAAGAGTATACAAAGTCTTCAGTTAATACTTTAAAGAATGACTCGATACTTCGATTCAATTCATGAGAGATTTTTGATTTATAAAATAGTACACTAGAACAAATAGAGTATAGGTACCTACTACTATTATTTGCTATATGTTCAACTGATATCTTCCCTTCATACTTTTACAGGATTAGGACTGTCAACATATTATACTTACAATTTGTTCAAAGCGTAGGCTTTGGAAGATGGAGTATTTATGAGATTTGAATTCACTAAATTTACTTTTATAAAAATGTAATCATATAAAACAAAGAAAAGTTTGTTCTAATACCTACATAGGGAAATATAACAAGCACTGCACGAACTGCACTTTAAATAAGTATACAAATACTTTCACAAGAATACTAGTCTGATACTCAATTCTACTCTACAGGTAACAAGACGATGTATGTATGTATTGCATTGTCTCACTTCAACCGGACTTCAGCTTCGGCTTCAGCGTATGAGAGAGAGAGATAGTACAGGTGTTGTACCGAATGAATGCTTATTGTGAAGGAAGACTAGTTAGACCTAGTATTGCGAAGATTGGAATAGGTGCCACCTAGTCTCGTAAAATACCTGTTCCTTTGATCTGTTCTAGTAAATACGACTCACCTCTACACTGGATACTATAGTCCGGACTCGGATCTATGTATTCGATCCTCAATGTGACGAATTTGCCGGTTAGGTAATAATAGTTTAATTTAGTGCTTAAAGAAGAGTACCTACTCGTCTTTAGAAATGCTCGAATAACTTTCACTCACCATCTCTAAGCAGGGCGCAAAAAGATCTCCATAAAGGCATGCTGCTGTCAAATTGATGGTGTTGTAGCCTTCTACGTATAAGAAGTCGGGTGTGTAGAACAAGCAGCCTCGACCGGCCACCCACTTGTACACCTGCTCGTGGAAACGCACGTTCCTGTAGTTGCAGGTCTTGGTAGCTTCCGGAGGGATTAGATTTGCAGGCTCCTGAAACAATGTACAGCTGTCAGAAGCTTATAATTGAAAGGCTATAGTTTCAACAGTAAATTTTCCATCAGATATCTATGGAACTGCTTCTGGAAATCAATGTTTTTCGTCTACATTTCAGACTAGATGGACCTTAGAGTATACATAAGCAAGTTATAGAGCGCGCGTATCGCTCCGGTCCGTTTGGTCCCATTTCAATTTCATCAAATTAGGTCCAGTTGTTTTTGAGATACACTCCAATAACTAAATAAAATGGAAGTCGGTATTAAATGTTTCAAATTGTACCTACTTGTAACCTCTGTCTATGTAGATATGCATTCCATCACAAGTAATGAACTGCACCTGCGTCCGTTACCCTGAGATACCTACCCCTGTATTTTACCGACTCTTTTCAAACTGAACACAGTAATGCGAACATTGCTGTGACATGTGATAAAAATATGTAAGTACTTACTCAGACAAACTCTTTCACAAACAGTTCTAGTGCTAAATGCATTATATTGTGCTCTAAATATTTCTACGCCGTGTTAATGTCACTTTACGTAAGTAGGTATTATATTTTTACTGACCCTTAGATCTCAGATGTTATTGTGAATCGTGCAAAAGTAGTTTTATTACTCTTACTTAAACCTAATAGCCTATAAACTGATTAAAATAAGGGTAAATTACCGGTAACTTTATCTGGGATTACAACTTTGTACCTATTTATCAAGAATCTAAAGGACTTTGGCGAAACAAACCGATAAATGCTAAGATGGCAGACTAATAAAGCAAACCAAAAAAAACCCTTATAAATAAAACAATCGAAATACAAATATATTATATACTAGTAGTTCTGCGAGCAGTAATTAGACCTCGCGAGCACATAATCTTATCAGCGGCAATTTTTCGTTGTACTTTTCATAACCAAACAACTTGACCAATTATGCTTATTTTCGGAATTCCTCTTTAAAGTCAGGTACCTAATGTGTGTACCAAATCGGTCTGTAAATAGCGCCGCAACAAACTTCCCCCATTTTTAGGATAAGTACCATCCCCTCCATCTAAAATCACCGACGACAAAAATTATATTATAGTAGAACATGTATACCAAAGACCGTCAAGATTGGTTGAAATACAGGAAGACAAACGACGACCAACCTAACAAACATACGGACAGATAAGTCAATTTGGCCAGATAAAGCATAGACGCTTCGCTCGCTCGGTTAGCCATAATTATTTAAGGTTCTTGGCGCTTTAGCCTATAAATTCCTATCAAAACTGTAAATAAAATAAATTATTAAGATATTATTCAGAGTTTGTAAGGTATATTATCCATCATAGTAAAATGCTACTCTGTATCACACACTACAATGGCATGTAGTGAAAACAATTGTAATGTTATTAAACACACTACCAACTAATGATAATTCATACTAACATAGTTACCTGTGTCCGCTGCATGAGTCTCTTCGTGATGGCTGCGGACTTTGAATAGCTATGACTAAGGGTTTTATACAATTGCACTTAAGTAGGATTATATAGGTATCCCAGAAAAATGTTCTTGCTGTTTTCTTCGACTTCCAAAAAGGAGAACGTACTCAACAGTTTTTTTTATGTTTGTTACCCTATAACTTTCGACTGGATAAACTGATTCTCAAAATTCTTTTTTTTGTTTGAAAGCTGGTGCTTCCCGTGTGGTCCCATATCAATTTCATCAAATTCTGTCTAGTAGTTTTTGAGATACACGCCAATAACTGAATGGAATGGAAGTCAATTTTTTTAATTGTACTTTTTTTCTTAGCTAGTTTTACTTTTACCTCGCAAATGTATACGTCCGGTCTTTCACAGGCTAGATTGGGGCGGAAGCCAGCCTGGATGGCAACGCGAGGGCCTCGCTGGTGCCACTCTTCCAGGGCAACTCGCGATGGATCGAGGACATCGTTCATAAAGGCTTCCACCTACACAAAAATATACTTTTTTATAGTATTACTTTTCAAAGCACTAACGCCTGCTTTAGCGATCTCAAACATTGAAATGTATAGAGAGAAAAATTCACATCGGGTTCGGATCCCGTCCGAGGATGTGAATTTTTCTCTCTATACATTTCAAAAATATACTTACTTAGTTCTTAGATAAAACTTACAGATATGTCCTCAGTATAATCCTGAGTCTGCTATAATCATAATGAAGTCCTAAGTGAAATCTGGTTTATTCCGATTTGTTTTTAACTGACTCCAAAAAAGTAGGAGGTTTCACAATTCGACCGTATATTTATTTTTTTGTATGTTCGCGAATAACTTCGTCGTTTATCAACCGATTTTCATGTGTCTAATTTTGTTTGATAGAGTATACTCGTCTCTTCCGTGATGGTCCCATACGAATTTCATCAAATTCGGTCAAGCAGTTGTCTCTAGAAACTGATAAGTGTTGATTTATCTTGATGATATCATCATTGACGGTGTAGCCCGTGAGTAAGCAAGGTCACAAAAAAAGGGTGAAATTTTTTTTTTATCATAAAGTAGAACCGACTTCTACACTAAAAATTGCGAAATAACTTGCCGAAGTCGGTACCATGCACGCAATATTCTGATAATAGGTACTTTCGAACTATCATGGTACCAACTTCAACAACTTATTTCACACTTTTTAGTGTAGAAGTCGGTTCTATTTTTTGATATTTTTTTTTCATTCCATTAAGGGACAGTCGGGCAAGTCATCGGCCTGATGGTAAGCACTACGCTTGCCCATGACAGGTGCACTGCTACCCAAAGCTTACAACTGTTTGCTGTAGTTTCAAGTGCCCCTGCACTGCACTATTCATCCCGAGACATTGGGTTTTGAGTCTCTTTCGCCCAGTGCCTACCACTAGTAAAAGTTTCCTAAGATGATTATGTCTGTCCGCATGCATAGGTTACGCTACTAGAGACAGAAATTATCATATGTCTAACTTTATAATAAGGATCTATAGTAATTGCTCGTAAATAAGGACCAATCGATCTTTTAGTTTCTTCTGTTAAGCTATAATGATAATAATAATATAGGACCATATCCACACAAACTGACCTAACCTAAAGTACCTTTATTTTCCCGTGAAAATCTTTTATTGAAACCACCGCCCCCGGGGGGAACACGGTGGCTATGTGGGAGTCCGTATACCCACCAAAAATCAGTGGTGTTCGTCCAAGCGCCTTCATGTCTGGACTACAGGAACGTTTTGGCAATCGTCTGCGGTCCCTGCTACGCTGATCCCCCAGCATAGGATCCCAACGTGATGGGGTTAGAGTGGACTAAGCTCTAGCCCCGTCTTCTTGAGGGGCGCACGGAAACACCGCGCGCGGCGCCTCGGGGACATGACCTTACCTACCTAAGGTAACCTGATGACTGATATAGTTACCTTTAAATATAAAACTAATAAATACTCGTAATACTATAAAATACAGTGGCAGTATCAGCCAACATTCAACCATACTGGGGGAAATATTGGAATTTCAGTGATATCTTGATGGAATGATAATATTCAATATTATGAATTGGGTTGTTCAGACCCTCCCACTTGGATATCGTAATATTTTACAACGAGACTAGATGGAGTAGTCTCACCTCCTATTTGTGCACTACTTTGCTCTGTGATGAGACCGAGAACACGACTAATAATTGGGTTTCTAAGAAAGTATTTACAATAAATACACTTTGTTTGAATTGTACTCTACAATACAATACTTTACGATGGATTTCCGATGGCATACCATATCATACATCTTTCCTAATAGGGATGTGGATTGGATTAAATTGACAACTCAGCTGGAATCAGAACTAAGCTCGGGAGCAATGCTTCCGGTTACCGAGATACCGTTTTATTCAAATAAAAAGTATTTTAACTTCCGAGATTTAAAAAAGTATGTGCAGAGCTCCAAACTAATGTACATGCTACTGGAAGAGCTAGGTATTATTATAAATTCATTTCAATTACAATACCTATTACCATAAATTCCTCTCTGCTCCTACTAACTACTTATTTATAAAGTTCGTCGCAGCTTTGAAGCTTTTATAATATTTTCACATAACCTAAGTACAGCGCACACCTACATCAAATTAAAAACAGTTGTTATAAACACATTTACATAGCTGTCTCTATCTACTAATGAGCTGTTCTCTAGATAAGTAATTTGGATAAAAATATCCGTTCGTATTTACGTACCTGTGTTCCATAAAGAACACCACAGCAAGCCGTCACGAAATACAGTAGCGAGTAATGTCCACACATGTTGCATAAACACTTTTATTGCACTGACACATCGTTAAACATAATGAAACACACAAACTTAGTTTCGAATGGTTTATTTCAATTATAGAACTTTTACACTCAAAATTGGCGCGCACGTATAATGAACCGGCTTTGGAAAATGTTCATGCAGTATGTACAACATGGATGGTGGTATGCATTCCAGCGCAAGACTTAATAACAACAACTTTTGTCAATTGTTCGGTACTGTACGCGTATGTATTTTGATTCGCGACTGTCTACGTCGCCGGACCGATTGCTAAACAACACAATGTTTACAAATTATCTGCACATAATCAAAACGATATCTAGATAAATTACCTGCATTAGCATTTGTAGTGCCGTGATTCTGATAAGACGTGTTATTGAAATAAAAGTATGTGAGAAAAATTCAATTTGATAAGGCGTAAGTCCGGAACGTATTTATGGTCACATTCTCGTTTGAATCAAAATTTTTAAAGATTAGACTATTTTCTGTTATAGTGTCATAGTTTTTTTCGATATTTAATTTAGGCTCCAATCACTCTCTTATGAACGCGTACCATCTTTCAACCTTTATCCCAAGTAAATGGGTCGATACAATATGTTATTCTCTTTTTTATAGTATTACTTTTTTTAAAGCACTAACGCCTGCTTAGTGATACCAAACATTGCAATTTTTAGAGAGAAACATTCACATCCTCGGACGAGATTCAAACCCGCGTCTTCTGACTAGCCATGACCATCTAGGCCACCGAGGTTCGAGGTCCGAGCATCGAATTTTAACTCTTTAGCTGATTTAACCGTTTTACAGGGACGGAGTTATTCTCTTCCTCAAATTGTTTAAGTATGCTTTCTTTTATGCTTGTTTGAATATGAAAGATGGTCGTCACTTTCATAAGAAAAAAAAATACAGAGAAGTAGAGCGTCACGTTTCGCCCCTGTAAGACTTAGGGGGTATTTCATCAACCTCTCAATAATTTATCACTAACCTTTTGAATAAATTGTACATGTATGTAAAACTAGCTGTCCCTGTCAGACGTGGTATTGACAAGGTTATTGACACATCAAAGGAGTTATTCACAAAATAACAGTCACCTTTAAATATAGCGGTTGATAGTCAAAGATTACTCATTGGTATTTTGGTGAAGTGCCCTTTCAGTGACGAATATAAGTATATTAATAGAATTGCGAAATTTTTACATTTTGTACAAAAGTGCACAAGTTTTTGTACAAGTGCGATTTGAAAAATTTAATACCGACTTCCATTCTATTAATTTCATAAAAATCTGTTATTGGAGTGTATCTCAAAAACTACTATACCGAATTTGATGAAATTAAAATGGGACCACACGGGAAGCACCAGATTTGAAACAGAAAAATTATTTTGAGAATCGATTTACCCAGTCGCAGAGTACCTCCTCCTTTTTTTGGAAGTCGGTAGAAAATTGTCGCAATTTGCATATCTATACAATCAATTACTTCTTTAGGTATGCATAGTACTATTAGTCTTTAACTTCTGGGTCGCAATGCAACTATCCAGAGTAGAAGTGGTGCTTGCCATCGGGCGAGCAACATGTCCGATAAATAAAATAGAGACGATATGAAATAATGTCTACACTGTTACAATTAAACGCCTAGTTGCTACTGTGCTAAGGGCCGTGACTATACAACGGCCGGGTTGGCTGATAAGGGGAAAGGATGGTATTCGCCTCTTGTGGGTCACTGTCAATGAATATGTACTATTTCTAACTACTGTTAAAATATTGTTGGACTTTTTATCCCTATGTAGGCTTGTGCGGACATGATCATCATCATCATCGCAGTCTTAGTTTTTGTGAACGTGGATTACTATATAATGCGGCGGTATTTTAACGTAGCTATATATATACGAATATGTAGATGCCTACTGCTTTTACATCCACTACCACCTCACCTATCGCTTCCGATGAACCAGCAGAAATAACCGGACCCTGTACCCCTAGCACGGGGCGGAGAGAAATAGTCTTTCCACCCTTTTTATCCACCTATCAGTGGAAATAATTGTCTTCTCCACCCTACAGAGCACGGCAACCGGGGAAAGAGATAAAATGTTTTCTTTTGACATTTCTCGTAGACAGTATGTCCCGCTACTCCCGCTATAGAGCACGGACTCGTTGAAAGGTGAATATAAATCTCTCCGATTGAAATAACACGGAGAAAGGTTATCACCTTCTTCGAAGTTGGTGGACAAAAGCAGATTTCCATTTAAATATGCCTCGTGCATATTATTATAATTATGTTTTGTTACATTGCTTCAAATGGCACCTACGAAGTACAAACCACAGAGAACGCTACTCCCGCCGTCTATCCACGTGGATAAACTATCCTCTGTCGTTGCCGTGCTCGCAAGAGAGATAAAAATGACATGGTGGAAAAGATTTCTTTCCTCTAATAAATAGTCCACTGCCCGTGCTAGCCCAGCAGGAGTTTTAAAAATAAAAACAGTAAGTAGGTATGTCATTTTATAACATACTACAAGGTTTCAGGTTGATGATGGTGAATTGTTCACCGTTATTATTGTAGTATGTCGTTTGTAATGTCTCTTTTAGTATATTATTTAACATACAGATTACTACTGGTGATGGATGATGATGATAACGATGAAAAGATATCCTATGTCCTTCCCGGGGATATAATCTATCTCCTTGCCAGTTTTCATCGAGACCCATTCAGCCGTTTGGGCGTGGAAGCGAAACCAACAACCTCACTTTCGCATTTATAATATTATCGAGTTAGCATTAGTAGTAATTATGCCAAACATGTTGACTTCAAAGTATTTACTTAGGTACTTAATTTTGTACGTTTTTTAGATGATTAAAATTTTATCAAGGGTCGCTACTTATGCTTATTCTGTGCTTCCTAAGCAGTTTTATAATTCGGGACTCTTCAATAACTAACTGAAACCATTCGACTGAACATTAGTCCCATATCATATGAATCGAGCTACGTGCACAGCATTAATTGCATATAATTTAATTTAAATTTATTTCAATTTATTCAGCAACAAAAAAGCACCATATTCAAATACAAAAATACATAAAGGGTAAATGTTGCTATATTGATTTGTTAATTATTTACATACAATATTTTCACAGGACCCACACTAAGTTATCTACAAAGTAACTAACGTTGTATACATGTCTATAAAATCTTTCATGGTAAATTAATTGTTGTCAAATGCTTCATTTTATGTTATGAATTAAATTAAATATGGTTTTATTTGACACTATAAGTGTGTGTGTCTGAATATAAAAATCAATTCTTGCTATTGTAGGTAGTACTTTTGTACGTTAATTACGTACAACGTACCTACACAGTCTATATTTTTATGCTGTGATACCTACGAGCAACTGTGGTAATCCACAGAATGTTTTAGGTGAGTATTGTTAGTGTATCTATGTACTGTTTTGTAAGAACACCAATAAAGATTATTATTATTATTATTTTTATTTTAACAATTTCACGGGTCCTTTACATAGGCATAAGTGGGGCTGTAGCCAACACTTAGAGGCCCGTTTGGTATAAAAATACAATGTACGTAGTATAAAAAACAGACATTTTGGATGAAGGGTAACATGGTATATCTATTACAAAAATGAGTAAAATGGCATGGCTATTGTATATGTACTTATTAGTGGTACGGGAGATAGTGGGCTATGGACGAGACTACGGCACCTGCCAATTTCAGTCTCATTTAAAATATTTACGCAGGGGGTGACTTGCCACCCACTAAACGGGCCCCCCATAAGAACCACCATCAATGGTGACAAAAGGGGCAACGTTGGTGTAGATGGCTGAAGGGTGTTGAGATGTGTGCTGCGGTTTCGCTAGAGCGCTACTACCGGCGTTATGCCCTTTAACACTTCCACCCTTGGAGCTTTTTGTGTCTTGCTCTTGCGTCTCCACCCCCAGTCGGCCATTTAAGGCAAGCCGGGGGTCAGGGGTCTCATTTAGCCCCAGGGAGAATCAGGGTTATTATTATTATTCCTTTTATTCAAAATAAATCACGGATTTCATCCGGTCCTTTACAAAGGCATAAGTGGGGCTGTAGCCAACACTTAGAGGCCTGTTTGGTATAAAAATACAAAGTAGTATAAAAAAACAGAAACTTATGGGTGGATGGTGACATGGTATATCTATTATAAAAATGGGTAAAATGACAAGGCTATTGAAATGATTTTATTAGTGATAAAAAGATAGTGGGCTATGGAAGAGACTACGGCACCTGCCAAATTCAGTCTCATTTTAAATATTTTGGGCAGGTGGTGACTTGCCACCCACTAAACGGGCCCCCCATAAAGGCCACCATGAATGGTGACAGAAAGGGCAACGTTGGTGTGGCTGGCTAAAGGGTGTCGAGAGGTGTGCTGCGGTTTCACTGAAGCGCTACTACCGGCGTTATGCCCTTTAACACTTCCACCCTTGGAGCTTTTTGTTACTTGCTCTTGCGTCTCCACCCCCAGACGGCCAATTAAGGCAAGCCGGGGGTCAGGGGTCTCATTTAGCCCCAGGGAGAATCAGAGTCCACGGTGTCGCCACTCACCGACGGCTCGCCACAAAGCCGCCCCTGCGGTTTTATTATTATTATTTTTATTTTTATTATTATTATTATTATTTTAATTATTATTATTTTATTATTATTATTATTAATTCTTTCTATACAAAAATCAATTGCGGTTCATTAGTCTCGCAAAAATTCACTTGAACGGTTTGAGCAATTAGATGTGTTTGTTTCTGTTCGTTGTAAAACAGTCCAAATTTCATCATCAACATTATCAGTTACCACGAAACTGAAACCGCGAGGTGCAGGTAGTATTCAATATTTATATGGAATGTCCTGCTGCTAATCTTGGTAAATTTTGTATCAACTATTCACAAAACACAATTCGTAGGCACCTCTAGGTCAAAGATAAAATAAAATAAAATAAATCGATACAGCTATAGTTATCTGATCGTAAGATCGTAATTAATAATTAGTTTTTCCAACCATTGTAAAATTTTGTCAATTCTTAGGCCGGTACCAGTAATCTGTGCCGGTACTCCATAAAGACGCTCAGTTTTGAATCTACGCTTGAGTACAGATCAGCAGGGCTATTACGTATCTCAGTAGCTAACAAATGTTGATTAAAATCTTGAAAAATGTTGGAGCTGACAAAAGTGACATAGAGTCGCTACTGACATAGCGCTAACATAGAGTAGCGACTTTATGTCAGTTTTGTCAGCTGCAGTCATCAACTGTACTAACATTTTTGCTTACTGGAGATGTCAAAAGTGACATAGAGCTGCCATTATTCAAGCTTTCAATCACCGTTTGTTAGCAACTGATATACATACTGAGCCTGATATCCCTACTGAGTAAACTTTGAATGGCATTTACTGTCAAATGGCCGCGCAAGTAGAGATTCATATCCCCTCACCAGTCGATTGTCAATATAACAATGGAATTCCTATTGTGGCTGGGTCGTTCGACTGATGAAGTAATATTAGTGCTTCCAAATTTAGTTCATTTTACGCACTGTAGGGGCGCTGATATAAATCTTATACAAAGTGCTTACGTTAACGAGACGAATACTTTTTCGCAAGTTATTTGTGCTCGGGCTTCTGAGCGTTTTTTAAGCCACCGGCCTTAGACTCTGGTAACACTAACAGCAATACACCAATGGCATACTCCAACTGAATCTCCAGGGGATGTGGGTGGATAATAATTCAAATGAATATCTCAGTGAGGATCACTTTCCAAAGAGTAGGTACATTACTTGTCACTCTTGTACCAATACGTACTACAATATAGTGCCTACTGAAATACAAACAGCAAGGTATTGTACGTTGTACGAACTAGAGTCTGCTAAAAGAGAATTTTAGTGGCGTAACGATGAACTAATTCAAATGTTTATATGGCAACCCAATCCATCTATTATCTTTCCGTCATGCAAGTGTGAACTTCGACTCGATAATACTAAAACAGAAATTTTATTCTGTTTTTTCATTAAAACAGTATTAGCACACGCGCGACCTAATTCCTATGGCGCTTCTCTTTTTGCATAGACCCATAACTCGGACTCATTAGACTTATTAACGGATTAAGCAATTAAGTTATCAGTGAACTTGGTAGACCGTGACCATGTCAAATGAAAACTGTTCTAATCTTCGGGATAACAATATATTTGTTTAGCGAAACT
Organism: Selenia dentaria; assembly: GCA_917880725.1. Classification (NCBI taxonomy): domain Eukaryota; kingdom Metazoa; phylum Arthropoda; class Insecta; order Lepidoptera; family Geometridae; genus Selenia; species Selenia dentaria. The sequence continues at coordinate 28,889,744 of OU862888.1, read as the reverse complement.
TTAAACCATCTACTATATATAATATACAACAACCTAAACACTATATTATACCCGATATGATAAATCATTATCAAAAATCTGCTGGTCAGATCTTGACCAAATTTAAATGGCACATGAGCCACCAGTTTTCAAAAAATACTATATACTATATATAATAAAGTGTCATCAAAATTGGTTTACTTCTAAAAAGGTTATGAAGTAACACATCAATAAAATTTACGAATTCAGAACCTACTCCTTTTTTGAAAGTCGGTTGTATGTAAATAATATAAAATATATGCTATATATATATATATATATATGCGATACTTATACATTGAAATTAATCACTATTCGTGAGTATAATCTATCGATGAGTATATTTCATCATAATATATGAGTATATGTTATTATAAGATATATATATAATAACATATACTCATATATTATGATGAAATATAAGTATCGCATATTCTCAATATATAAGTTCATAGGAAGATACACCTTTATATATATCCTACACAGTCAACCACCTATATATCGTGGTAACAGTGCAGTGAACGCACAACTTATTCGCAGTCCCAGATATAGGTGGGGGCAAACAGGGGCAGCCCAGGGCTGCAGTTTCTGGGGGCGCCGAAATCATAATATAGTATGATTAAAATAAAACTTGGTCCACTAAGCGCCTAGCATACGGAGGCCTGGTTGGCTCACCGTAGACTTGTAAGAAAATAATTGGTAATAGATGATATAGACTATACGTTCCGGAAAGCGCCGAAATCACTCGCGGCGTTCGCGCACCCATTCCCTTACTAGCCCACGATCATCGTGAGCGACTGAGTGAACTCGATACGTCACCGATGACGTCACCGAAAACCCTCACAACGCTCGCAGATCATAGGTGGGTTTACGTAGTCTTTGTGAGCTGTCACTGTCAACCAAAGGGAACGGCAAACCAGGGAGCGATAGTTGTGAGCGTTGACGGCGCTTTCCAGAACGTACCCAAAGAGTAGAAATTGTGAGTTTTTCAAAGTTATCCCGAACGCTGGAGCGAGGGGGCGCCACTATCAAGTTTTTGCCCCGAATCAAATAAATCGAAGATCCGGGGCTGTTTATTTGGGTCGAACCACCTTTGTATCAGCTCCGTGGGTCGAACTGCCTCTGTCATGAGCAGGCGTCACTCTTACGCCAGGCGAACGACTTGTCTGTCTCACGAAAAATGATTTATTACACTATCGGTCGTTTTCAATAACCTATCTATCGCCGGTTTACCTTACTAGAGATAGATATTTGACACTATTTGTATCGACGTTATGTCAATCGGTAGTAATAAAAATTATGGATAGATAAAATATTGAAAATGGCCTTGCCTATATGTATATATAGGTAGATAAAGGAGATACCTTATTTCTACCAACTATAGGTACTTACTTAACATCATAATCATCATTATAATCAGCCCATTTTGTTCCCACTGCTGGGACTTGGGCCTTCCTTTCAGAAAGAGGAGTTGGGCCATAATTAACCACGCGGGCCCAGTGCGGATTGGTGGACATGGTTAGTGGCCAACCATGTCGAAGTTTTCGGGCCGCCTGAAGGCCCTCGACATAGCCTAACGACTGTTGTCCTAAGACAAACAACCGGGACCGACGGCTTAACGTGCTCTCCGAAGCACGGACGCGCTCAGTTGAATCATGCCACTAGCGGTCACCCATCCAAGTCCTGACCGCAGCAAGTGTTGCTTAACTTGTTGATCGGTTAAGATCGCTAAGTTGAGCTCCGCTACGAGCGCTTCGCTTTATTTAACTTATTTATAAGTAATTTCGTAGCAAAGTAAATCTGATTTATTTTTATTCCACTTAATTTCAACTTCCGGGACTCGTGCAGAAAATCATATGATTATCGCTATTATGGCTGGCTACTTCCTTAGACAAAGAACTAGCTTTAGCAAGTTAATAATTTGTTGCTACGATTCAAACTCGTCTGACAACCGCCTTATTCAATAATATCGAATATTGCAAGGTGTTTGTCAGTAATATGAGGAGATACGTCTGTACATGAAACCCCGATGCCCCGAACCATCGTACACGTCAAATGACCCGAAGCTTGCTCTTTGATAAAATATCTAAACAGTAGGCACTGATTTCACTTTTGTTTCATAATAACTTATATCACGTACCTACTGTTATTAAATAGATATCCACTGGATATTCAGCAGATAGCGGGTTCAATTCAATTCAAAACAAGTGGTCAGTTCTTAATGTGTTATTTTATCTTCCAGTCCACATGTTTATAGTTAGGGAAAATAGGGAGGTGTTTGCCATTGCAATAGTTCCCATCAGAATCAACACTGTTATTATTCAATGTAACTTTAATTATTGCAGGGAGGTGGTAACTAGTACCAAGAGGACATTCCAAAACTGACCATTCGCAATGAAGTGCTATTGTCAGAGAAACAAAGCACAGATCTAGAGCATTTGGGCGCCATGTGAGGGAACCAACTGTAGTAGCTTGTCCATCATTAAGAAGAACCAAATTGTTATCGTCAATGTCCTCTAAAATATCCCTACCCGAGGGGAGTCAGAACCACAGCCCCAAGAAGTATGGTGGGCATTAAAGTCTTTAGATCCCTGAGTATCTTGCTTTTATTATCCTCATCCATTCGTTGGCTCAATGCTGAGCGACGTGATATACCTGCCGCCTTGTTGTGTAACTTGAATGAGAATGAAATGTCACTTCATTCACATTCCCAAGCCAATCCAGGCTTGCAAGGTTTCGCCCAGAATGGGATTCAAACGTCAAAATGAAGCCCTTCCCATTTCCCGTAAAGATAGACCGCCAAAAGGCCGCCGGTCCTCCTCGTAGCGGAGTCGCCTCCAGTCTTCGCGGTCTTTAGCGTGGTTCCATGCACCTGTGATCTTTGTTTCCAGTGGGAAATTATCAGGGTATGAGGATACTACTCTAGGATTGGAACCATCACAACATACAAGACCCGACAAGAAATCATCTCTGTTCATCATACAAATATATACAGTGGCCAGGGATCGAACCTAAGACCCTTCCCCCTTAGATTCCTTTTATCTATTTGACTTTTAACTATACAGTCAAATCTCGAAGGCTGACCGTTTTAATCTAGTAGATTTTTCCTAATCATCAGCAAGTCAAAAGTTCTGGGTTTTTTTTTTTAAACTTTACTCCACGGACTCCAGGGTCCGTGCCTTTTTTCAGCTCTTTAGTTTTTAAAACTTACGATTAATTTATTACATTCAACAAATATACATACATGGGGAACATATTAAACTAACTAACTATTTACTATATTATATACTAAATTTTTTAACTAATACATATAACTAAATTTTATTATTATTATTAAGATTATTCTGAGTTGGTGTAAGCATTCACAGCAGACCAGTGTCCGCAAACAGCACCCGTTCACGAGTTGACGCATGTGCCAGCCATCGCCTTCCTCAACCATTTCTGAGGGAAGATGGCGGCCCGCCACACACGTCACCGCCTGCCAACACATTTCCGTGAGCATGTCTGCTCTGAATGCCCACACCATCTCTTTGTCAGTTACAGTTTTTATGAGAACTTACTTAACGCTAGTTACAGGTTATTGTGAGCCCACATTGCCCACATTGCGCTGAAGCAGGGCCTCCATCACCACGCTGTTTCGATCCCTGATTGCCATCTTCAGGTTGTAGCAATAGATGGTTTGTTCGCTCGCAACCATCGCTTGCCTCACAAACCGTCCGATGGCATCATCCTCGTCGTCGGCTTAGTAGACAAAGGTCTTCGTGTGCCGGGAAACCGCGACCACTGCGTGCGGGACGCTCTCGTGCAGCTTCATGTTGCCTTTTGTTTTTATTACCGCGACTGACTCGTACGTCAGTCCCTGCGCCTCGTGAATGGCTGAAAGTTCTGGCTTAGAAACGTCGCTGTGCCTGGGCGGGAATATGATATTTATGCATATCAGTCATCAAGTTACCATAGTATACAGGCTCTGCCTAGATTGATAGGTACTTGGAGAAAGGTTTCCAGGTAAGGATGCAAAAATAAACAAAACAAGAAATGGTTTAGTGTTTTATTATACATGATTTTTCAGGCACTCAGGCCTGCTGAGCGAGACGAAACATTACAATGTTCTCTCTAAAAATAGTAGTATTTACTGTTAAACCTGGACGATATAGTCATTTTACTAACCCCCAGCCCTAACTGCACGGAATATCTCTATCCCACAAGAACACTTTTTTAGAATATAACATACAAGCTGACCCACCAGCTTCGCTCGCTTGGTCTTGGTGTAGTGGTGGAACTGCCGTGTTGGAACCTCGCTCGAGGTCATGGGTTCGATCCCCGGTTGGACAGTTATTGGGGTTTTCTGAGAAAGAAAGATTTTCTCAATAACAGTCCGGAGACTGGAACAGTGCCCCGTAGATAGCAATAGGCTCGCCCCCTGTTACATGATCACATGACCAAAACATATATGGCGAAACGTAGGCGTTGAAAACACCACTGGTTATCCGTTCGAGGATTATATAGGCAAAAGTATCGATTCACTCAAGACCGCTAGACTGATGTTAACGCCCCGCAGTTTCACCTCCGTGGTGATGGATGGTGATGAGGTCCTATTAAAATACCGTTGCTTACCCGTTTGAGGATATACAATGTGTCTGGTCTTTGTAATTTGAAAGGCGTTTAAAACAGTCAAATTCATCGACAAAAGGGTTGGATCTTCCAGGGTTGCTTTCAGAGTTCCCAACCCTGGATTCTTCTGGTCTGATCCTGGACGATTCTGGATGAATTGACCCCTTGGTAAGCACACCTACGTTTTAATCAAATTCATCCAGAAATAACTTCTTTGTTATGGCACTTAGGGTAGTCATTTTGGCGTCATTCTCCAGGTAGTTTAAGGTGCTTCCATTAACAACAATGAAAATGTATGTTAAGCAGCTAGGTATTGCGAAAAATTTAATAGTATGTATTAATAATTTGTGTAAATTTTTAGGTTAAATTCATGTTAAAATTATTTTATTCACATTATATTTTATTTTTAACATTCCTAGGAGGTTTATTAGTATTATTTATTTATGTATCTAGAATTGCTTCTAATGAACTCTTTAATCTCTCATTTAAAATTAAAATTATTGAGAGGGTGCACAGTGTTTTGCATCATATTTCCAGTCCGTGTACAGCGAGACACGGCCGGTGCTAGACCCCGAAGCGGCGGTGCGCACGGCGGGCGCGCGCGCCGCCTCGGCCCGCGTGCACGTTGGCCAGCTGAGTGCGAGCGACCTTCGCTCCGCGCTCGCTCGTCTCAAACCCAAGCGGTCCGTGGGACCTGATGGTATACCGCCGTACCTCGTTAGCGACTGTCGTGCCGTCCTAGAAAGGCCTCTGCTGCACGTGTTTAATCTGTGTCTTCGGGAGTGTCACTATCCGGATGTATGGAAATTAACCCGCGTAATACCAGTGCCTAAGGGAGGTGGTGGTTCGGATGTGAGCGGGTACCGGCCTATAGCGGTGCTGTCTGCGTTCGCTAAGGTATTTGAATCCGCCCTACACAGATGTATTTACACGCAGGTCAGTTCGCAGCTGGCTAGCGAGCAACACGGCTTCCGTCCGGGTCGGAGTACAACGAGTAACTTGCTGTCGTTCATGGCGTATCTGACGCCGGCGATCGATACCGGGAAGCCGGTGGACGCGGCGTACTTCGACTTCAGGAAAGCATTTGACACCGTGGATAACGACATCCTGTTAGAGAAGTTGGTTTCACCCCGCATCTTCTAAAGTTTTTTGCAAGTTACTTGGCGAGCGCCGGCAGTACGTCAACTACTCAGGGTGCGAATCCGAGCCCTACTTTACGTTCTCGGGCGTCAGCCAGGGGAGCAATTTGGGTCCCCTGGAGTTTATTGTTACCTACCGGAAGTCGTCGAAGCCGCGAGATGTCTCTTGTTCGCGGACGACATTAAGCTATTCCTGGCTGTAGCGGACAGGTCGGATTGCGAGCGGCTTCAGCGAGACATAGACGCTGTCGTGCAGTGGAGTGCTACCAATAAGCTGTTTTTTAACGCGGCTAAGTGTGAGGTAATCAGTTACGGACGCAGGCTGAAGCCATTACAGTAGCAGTACGAGATAGGCGGTGCGGTGATGTCGCGGGTCGAAAGCTTGCAAGACTTGGGCGTGCGGATGATGGCCGATCTCACGTTTCGTAAGCACATTATTGAGTTATGCGGACAGTCCTTTAGGAATTTAGGTTTCATCCTGAGGAACTGTAAGGAATTTAATAGTACGCGAGTAATTAAAATCTTGTATAACGCACTCGTTCGAAGTCGGCTGGAAACGAATGCAATTATTTGGAATCCCCATGAGGATTTATATGTAGGTATGTTGGAGAAAATCCAAAATAAATTCACCCGTTTCCTGTATCTAAAAGAGTACGGCGTGTACCCATTGTACCCACTGATGTACCCGACCCTGTTTGTGCTCGGCATGGTGGGCTACAACAAGCTGGGCGTGCGGCGTGACGTCGCACTCTGCAGGTACGTGTGGCGCGTGCTGCGCGGGCAGACGCACCACCCCGAGGTGGTGGCGGAGCTGCGGCTTTGCGCACCCGACAAAGCGACCACCCGTCGCCGGCTCGTGCCCACTTTCAGCGTGCCGCCCTGCCGGACGAACCTACTCAAGTTTGCCCCCATGGTTCGCGCTCTAAAATTGTTGAATGCAGTAGCACAAGTTATAGACATTTTTGCAGTCTGGCGAAGTTTACAGAAACGGCGCATAAGATCTGTGAAAACATGTCCTAATTTTACATTTGTACTAATTTTAATTGAAATATAATAAGTAACTAATTAACTACGAATCTAATATTGTATTTTCCAAATCTTTATTTCTAATGTACATAATACTCGTAATATTTAGTGTAGCACCGCTTTGGTTAATAAACTGTAAAGGTGTATATTACTATTGTAAATAAATAAATAAAAATATAAAATAACATTATCAAAGTCGTATAACACAATAGTCAACTAAGAGCGATAGCAAACATCCCGCAATGAAGCAGCCAGACAGAAGATTCACTTTGAAAAGGTCTAGAGCGAACCATCCACGGAACTGAAATTTCATCACGCCACGATTTTGCAACAGGTTGACGCAATGATGTGTTTTTCAAGCACGTGATTTCAAAACCTAGCTGGTGTAATTTTCGTTACATTGACATAATTATTTTCATTCGTATTGGTATGAATTTAAAACAAATTAAACACGCATCAATCAGTTGTGACCTAAGTAGTTTGGACATGGTTGAGAAATAAAACTACAGCTATGTATGTAGGTATAGTAAGTATATTAACATCTTTAGATCGATGGTACCCTAAATTTTACGTTACTTCGTTCATCATTTTCTCTTACTGTAGTAAAGTGCAATGATTTTATGTTACAGAAAAATGGGTTTTCGACTGGAATGCACTAGAAGCGATTGTGTAATTCGAGTTGAAAGGTTTCGGGCACAGAATTCCCCCTATTTCACTCTCTAATGCTTTCAAAGCTATGGCAGAGCGTAGACCGTACGAGATGTGATAGGTCACATCCTCCACTCCTAGATCACTCCTTGATCTCTCCTAGATCTACTAGACCTTAGTACTAACAGGATATCGGCCACGAATTCATTGCTTTTGGAGTTCCCGATGCGAGCAGACAAAACGGTCTCGAGTTGAACTTTTTTTCACATTCACCCGCATCTTCTGTCGCCGTGAACATCCGAAATGTTGTGCCGAATATTGGCAACTCCAAAAGCAATTAAAACGTGGTCTACATCCCGGTAATAATAATTATAACGAAAAACAGTGTTCTATGGTTTTACTACCCATATCGACTATCTACTCTACTTATCGCTGCTCCAAATGCCCAACTTCGGGCTGAAGTCGTTCATAAATAACATCGGTCAACTACTTAGTAATAGGTTTCAAAGATATGCTATGCATGGTCTCTGGATATCTATCTATCATTATTGGATATTTATCTAGTACAACTGTGGCACAAACAAATCAACAACGATTATGCTACATTTACGCAAATTTTCGTGCTGAACCCATTGAAGCAAAGGAAGGATTCATAGAGCTATTAAACCGGCAGAAATAGAGGAGCTGCAAGGGCCGAGACATCAGTTTTTATATAACCTATTCATTTGAGATGGTGGGCCAGCGATAATCTTCACGCTTGGCAGGCGTAATCAAGGCATAAATAGTTAGATGACTTCCACGGGTAGAGATGGGGAGATGCAACTCTAGCCCGGCATCCCCCGGGATAATAATCTAGTCTGTTAATCAGCCCTATATGTTCCCACTGCCGGGATTCGAGCCTTCCTCTCAGAGAGAGGAGTTGGCTTATAATTAGGCTAGTGGCCAACCCGTGTCGAAGTTTTCAGGCCGCCCGAATGCCTCCGACATAGCCTAACGACTGTTGTCCTAAGACAAACAACGCACGGAAGCACGGAAGCGCTCAGTTGAATAATGCCACTAGCGCTAACCCATCCAAGTCCTGACTGCAGCAAGCATTGCTTAACTGGTTGATCAGTTAAGATCGCTAAGTCAAGCTCCGCTGCAAGCGCTTCGTCTTTTAAATAACCTTTTGGTAAATAAGAAATGTGGTAAAATTAAACAAACAGCTAATATTAAAACTAACAACTCTAGACTTAAAGTGCACTACTATAGTTCTTTTTTAACACTGACATACTTCTCGGACAATCTATATTACGTTTCTGTTAGACACCCGCAGTTGTATACAATATAGTATATAGGAACCGTTCACTGTGACGATATAACACTTAAGTATACATGTTTGTAAGATACTGGTCGCCACGACACAGGGAATCCTAGTGTGGAGACCAGGGCCTTGATTGTTTGGCATTAAGTACAGTATTACCCATACTTTCTGTCTCTTATACCTATGTATTAGTTAATTATAGTTAGTTTTATATATATTTAGAGTAATATTTCTTGTATAGTTAGTTACTGGTTAAGTGAACTGTATTTAGTTGTGGTTTTTTTGGAAATAAACTTTATTATTATTATTAATGGAACATGGTATGTTCCTTTCTTATATATTATGCTCTTAGGAAAAGATAGATACTAAAATAAAACATTATAAATGTATATACATAATTATTATGTTACAATGATATATGAAGCCATCAGAATGACATCATTATTAGTTGCTAACAAGATGACTTTGGATTTTTAACCGGAATAGATAAACTAAATGAAGAGGTTATCAGTTAGGGCGAAACGTTACAAAATTGTAGGTAAAGTTTATCAAATAGTTTTATGATAACGGCACGAGCGCTTAGTCAAGTGGTTACTTAATATATGACAAGACATGTAGAAATTACATGAAATTTGTATTTTTATCACAAAGAAACATTTTATTTGCTTCACCGTAGGTCTGTCTTTGCGGTGAATATTTGTAAACGTATGTTTACTTTCTGACATCATGTGTTTTGTGTCAAAAAAATTATATATGAAAAAATGCACACAAAATACACTTACAAAAAGGTCATATAAATACAGCTTAAGAAATACAAATAAAATATAAGTAAATACTCCAAGAACTAACTACGGTAAAAGAAACATTTTGTTTGAGGGTGCACAATTATTTAATAAGTTACCTAACGATGTCAAAAACTGTAAAAATATACATATGTTTAAAACTAAACTAAAAAAGTATAAACAAGAACATGTTTTTTAAGTCCATACCACTAGAAAACTGGATATTTTATATGTTTTAATATTAACTAGTTCTTAATTAGTTATTAGTTTTAGTATTTTAAGCTCATTGTAAGTGAACTACTTCCTTTATGAGTAATAAATCGTTAAACCTAAACCTATATCCATTTAAGCTGAAATATGGCATATTGATATCATAAAATGTTAGTACTATGAACTATCATAAGCCTCGACATATTCCATCTGACACCCCAGTATAAAAAAATTACGATGTATGATGCATGTATATACGATAACACACTTATGTGTCTGTAATAAAACTAATTTGCCCTCCAAAAAGGAGGAGGTACTCAATTCGACTGTATTTTTTATGTTTGTTACCTCATAACTTTCGACTTTGTAAACCGATTCACAAAATTCTTTATTCCCAACATTAAGTTAGAATACTATCTAACTCAATGATTCCCAATCTTAATTTTCTTTTAATCTTTAATCTCTTAAAGTTGGTGCTTCCCGTGTGTTCCCATTTAAATTTCATCAAATTCGATTTTTGAAATACACTCCAATAACTGAATAGAATAGAATTAAAGTCGATATTATTTTTTCAAATTGTATTTGTTCTTGTTATTCTTTGGTTTTAGATTCGTTTGTACATTTGTCATTCCCTAAGTTGTATAAATTTGCATCCGATTTTTTTATTCAGGTATTTAGTCAACTAAAAGTCAGAGTCAAATTATTAAGTCAGTGATTGTGTCATGTTCTAGTAGTGGTGGATGCATTACCAAAACTAAAAATGTATTTAAGTAAAAATACAAATCTACGCAAAATGAAACAAATATCAATGATAGCCATTTCTGTTTTTTTCCCGCCATCCTCTGTAATAGGAGGTATTTGTAATATATTTCAACACATACCTACTTGCTCATAAATTGGCTCTAATTTCACCGCAATTAGACACATAATGACACCTTTAATCAAACTGTGACTTTTTATTGCTATTATTCACATGTGAGTTATAGAGTTTTTTATTTTATCTGTTTAGTTGATTTGGTTTTAAAAAAGTTTCGATACAAAAAGATCGTGTTCAATAGTACACAATAAATTAATGCTGTCATGCAACTTCGTATTTAAATACTTAAATAATTTCAACTTGTATGTGTTTAATAAATAAAACTTTCTTCTCAAATTTAGGTAAGTAATAAATAATACAAGAAATTTCCCATTTTGTACGTGGCTCAAACGCTATCCGCAAAAAGCCAAAAACAAAGAAACCTCATTCTTTTAGTCTATGGCCGATCGCCATTTTTAGATGCGCGCGCATAGGAAAACTGATGTGATGAACTGAGAATCACCAACACAACATTACATTACACACTTGTACCATAAACTTAGTGTTCTATTAACTGCTTTATATATCCAATATCCTTGCTGGTTGTTAGTTGCATGAAAATAATCAGTGGTTTTGTTTCAAAACAATGATTTTTTTATACTACACGTGATCAGCAGAAACATAGATACACTAATAAGTAGGTAAATCTGTTGTGCCCGAACACGCAAGTTATCATTGTTATTTAATTTTTTCTTGTTTAGATAACCTGCAGAAGAAAATATTATTTAAATATGTAGGTACTACATAGGTAGAGTGTAGATAACAAATTCGTTTTGGATAAAAGAGAGAAAAAACCTGCTGTTACCACAGCCACCTAGTTTGTTAGTATACGATATTGTTTGTTAGTATACGATAGTTTATATACGATACTTTGTTGTCTTTTTTGCCCCGACTGATTAGGACAAGCATTCAGCTATTTACATATACCTACGTTTGTTTTCCGTCACGTAGTTTTTATATCCACGTATAAACTCAAAAACTAAGAAACTGTAAGCTATACGTGGATTATACTAAAGTAGGTACAGCACTATCAGAGGTGGTTGGTAGATATGCATCATAGCTAGCAACCAAATGTGTTATTTTATTAAAAGCTGCAGATGTTAACAATCTAAGAGATTTAAACATAGAAGTCCGAGAGACTTGAACTTTTAAATCATCGTTATACTTTCTTTCGATCTTAAATCTGTCAATAGCTGAAGGTAAACATCATTATTATTTTTATACACTTATAGCGTTACTTTTGAGTGTTAGCAGTTAATATTAATTAAATTCACTTATTTTCTATTTGCGGTCCCTTTTTTCATACAACCCAAATCATTTTCGAGAAACTAAAAACATTCCTAAGTTTAACGTAAGAAATTTGTATTAAGTAGACATTTTAAATTTTAAAAAAACCGGCCAAGCGTGGAACGAAGCATATACCTATATGTAGAAAATGTTAGTCTTTTTCAACATTAATATTTTACGCAGCTATTTCACTCATAAAAATCACCACCACAACTGCCTGTTCAACAAGCCGTCGAGAAACCCGGTATCTCGATGGACGCTTCGGTCGGACGATCTTAAAACTTATTACTGAATTTCTTAAAAATAAACTACAGATAGGAAATCAAGGAAGCTTGACTTTGTATAGCCTACTGAGTTTTTCATATTTAAATTTCATCTAATTCGCATCAACTGTATTTTTATCAATTCATATTATTTAATGGATGTTTATCTGCTAAGAGCGCCCTGTTAACTTAAATTAATTCATTATATGTTTATTTAACTTTTCCATTTACCTGTCTCTTCCAGAGATATATACCTACTTGAAAGCCAGAAACATAATAACTATCGCGTCAAAACATAACAGAACAAGTGAAACTATAATAAAAACCACAGAACCATTGGGCCGGTGGTTCGTACGTGGCATGGTGCAAATTTCTCGCACCACACCCAATACAATGTTTTTTATTTTAGCCGCTGAGAAAGCCTTGTTATAATTTTAAATCGAACTATAGGGCTTACTATCAGCTTCGTAAAAACCATGCAAGTTCCGTGCAGTTCTTAAGCCTGACATAAACAGTTTTGAATGAAATCATACCATGACGCTTTAAGTGAACTGTTTCAGTATTGTTTTCTCAAATGTGAACGGATAATACTTACTGTCTCTGGCATTCTAACAATTTACTATAACCGACATCACAGACGCCTAGACGTTTTTAAGCTAATAAACTGAGTGGATTTAGAGCGACATGTTAACGAGAGTCCATACAAAAAAACAGGTGAACGGTTTTTCTGTGGTTCTTGAATAGTAGGTCTGGGCAGCAAAGAAGAAGGCATTTTTATATGGCAGCCCAACCCAGATGTTACCTGCTCGTCACCATAGATTAGGAAGAATATGTTTAAATACTCGTCACGCCATTGCCAAGTGTACTGAACTTACGACTCGATAAACTATATGACAGTAATTAGCAGCAACTTTAATTCGCTTTTTTTAGTAGCGTTAAAACAGTACGTCACACGCGTAAACTAAAATCAATTCCGTACACGTTTCACTTTCCGACAGACTTTAATATTAGAATCGTAACACTAATGAATGTGACTAAAGAAGTGACTAAAGATAACAAATACCAAGATGACACTTCAAATCTTCTTCGGATTGCTAACACATTGCGTCATGACTCCAACATATGTTCATAATATTGAACCAAACAAATTACTGTTATCTGCAGATGCTTTTTTAATTTAAGTTCAAAGTGTAACAAAGAAATATATTATAAATAAGCTTCTAAATAATATTTTTTTTAAATCTTGAGCCTTAATAGTTATTAGTCCATCAGGTTTTATTAATAAACCGTACACTTGTCAAGAAACACTTTAACTTTTGTAGAGTTCTAAATTAAAAAAAAAGATAATTTTATTAAAATGTATTTATATAGGTATTTATTTGCTGAAAATTGATTACTGAATAATGTTGATCGCCTCTTTATATTGCATGCAGTGATTTTGTAAATGTATGCATATAACTAACGGTTACTCGCGGCTTTTATACTAAAATAAGGTGAATGAGGACTTAGGATTCGTTTACCTAAGTTCTTATTCAATAACATCAATAAGCCAGCGAATGCCACAAAACCCACCCGTTTTATAGATTATCAGATACAAACAGTAGTAGCAGTAGAACTCTTTGTGCATGTGAGTTCATCCGGGGAAGTATTCTATACTGCCATACCATGCAATAATGCTTGCATTTTTTCATAATTTCGCTGAAAATCGTATACTTTACAGTAAAAAATTTACAGGTTAGTACACACTTTTATAATCACTAAAAAAGTTTCGTCGCTGATTCAATAATGACGCCCAGATAATCACAATGGAAGATTGTAAAACAAATGTTCTAAAAGAAGTGAAAACACACATAGTACAGTTTTTTCAAAATGTAGATATTGAAAACATTGCGCCACACTATTGCCCTAATATATTATTATTATTCCTTTAATTTATTCAAAAAAAATCACTCGGTCCTTTACAAAGGCATAAGTGAGGCTGTAGCCAATACTTAGAGGCCTGTTTGATATAACAATGTAGTATAAAAACAGAAACATTTTGGATGGATGGTTACATGGTATATCTATTAAAAATGTGGGTACAATGACATGGCTATTGATATGTACTAATTAGTGGTACGGGAGATAGTGGCTATGGACGCGACGAGCGACGGCTCGCCACAAAGCCGCCCCTGCGGTATTATTATTATTATTATACTTTATAATTTTCACATAAAATTATAACTTGTTGACATTGCCTATGTAAAAAGTATCTTCCACATATTACTTTACACGTATAAAATATGTAAAAATATATTTAACATAGGGTTAGGGTTACATATGGAATCCACATACATACTGTAGTAGGCAATATTTTATGCAAAGCGCGCGCACTTATTTTCTTAATGTTTAAGTACATAGTGGCAACTACATTTAAACAATCTAGAAAATTAAAAAAAGTATAGCTCACTAGAATTTCTTATAGTAAGCAACTTTATTATTAATATTTTTTAATTATCCACGGAACCCTAAAAATTATACCCTGATCTCGACATGAAATCAGAAACAGCGACCAAAGTCTTAAGTAGCCATGTCTCGAGACTAACGATCTCAGTTACGCGTGTAGTGCGTGAAAGTGTAGTGTTTTACATAATATCGGTCATCCCGTTATTTTGTTGTGTGTATAAAAAGTGAACACGGTGAAGTGACATCTCTACAAAGTAAAAAAAAAACTGGTTAGGTTTCAAATACTAATATCAGGTACATATACCTACTTAAAATTAATTACTTATTAAACTTTATAATAAATTATTATTTGTGATTTAAAGAAAAACGAATTTTAAACCTTAATTCTTAAATTAACTAGATTATATTTGTAGAGATAAAAAATAGTATAATTATTACTTCATATTAAGTATAGTGGTGTGTAGCTATTGTACATACGATTTTCTAGTCTCTACATTTCCCCGCACATATGCTTAACGTAGAGCAACTTTATTTTCTTTATACCTAGTTACTGATTGTGGATAGTTAAACATAGTGCGTTAACAGATTTCTCTTAAAAATTAAAATACATAGCCAATACAATTATTTGATACTCTATAATAGTCAGTAATACATTTATTTTGCCAGAAATTCCGTTTAATATTTCCCACAACTAAGGCTGACGACTTTAAAAATTCGCGGGTTAATTCCTATGTTATCTGTTTCAGTGAAAAATCAAAACAAGTAAATTCAACCAATCACACCTCGGGACACAATTATCATTTAGTTTTTCTATTGGACGAGAACTAGCGATTGGTGGCGCCTCGCCGACCTTATAAATATCAGCGCCGTCTCTTGCCGAACCTCTTTTCCACAGTGTTATTTCAAGGGGCATTTTCGGGTTATTTTTGTGAGCTAACTCTAAATTCAGGATGCCGGAGACGTCGAAGATGAATGGGTACTCAAAAACCAATGGACACAGCTATGACATGGAAGATGGATCAGTGTTTTTATTCACATCAGAATCTGTTGGCGAGGGTCATCCAGGTTAGTTTCCTATAATTGTGCCGATACCGATGAATGAATTGTGCGAGACGAAAAATGGCCGCCTCAAACATGTGCGTAGATAAAGTACCAATAGAAATCAATTTATTACTATTGTTAATTGTTGACAAAACACAAGTCTTTTAATTCACCATCAAAATGATGTCAACACACATGGGGACTGATAGGCAATGTTTTTGTTACATCATGGCGGGAGGCGGTCTGTCTATTGGTCCACCTTTCTCAAAATATGCTCAGCACGTGGTCGTTACTCATGAAATCATGGTGAAATTAATGTGCAGATGAAACAGACTTTAAATAAGCTAAGACTCATGAATGGTTATATTTTCAGACAAAATGTGCGATCAAATAAGCGATGCTATTTTGGATGCCCACCTGAGGCAGGATCCGAATGCAAAAGTAGCGTGCGGTAAGTGTTATCAATCGATATCCTGCCAAAGACGTTCAGACTGTAAATGTCATGTAAATGTGAACCAAAACATGCTAAAAGTGTGCATTATCAACAGAAACGGTGACTAAAACCGGCATGGTGCTATTATGCGGTGAAATTACATCAAAAGCTAATGTTGACTACCAAAAAATTGTCAGAGATACAGTAAAACACATTGGATACGACGATTCTTCCAAAGGTACGTAACAATATCCTTGGGTTACTTGTTCGAACTGTCAGATGTAGTACACTGGCATTCAGCCAGATGCAGTGTCTAGACAAACTATTCCAAATTTTTGTTTACCTAGTGGTATTAAATGTTGTTCCATACACTAGGTTTTGATTGGCGTACACTGAACTTGTTAGTGGCTATTGAAGAGCAGAGCCCAAACATTGCCAGTGGGGTGTACCAAGACCGGGAGGAAATAGATATTGGGGCTGGAGATCAGGTACAAATCAAATTGAAGCCTGCTGCACGAAATGGATCAAAATGATCAAAAAATTACTTCAGATACATTGGGATTTCATAATGCATGGAAAGTTAGTATCTACCTAGAGGGAAAGAAAAAAATGGGCCTGAATCATTGGAAATTTTTAACTTTAAGCGAAAACTTAGATAAACAATTTGCAAGAAGTTTATGTTTGGTTACTCTATTCCTACTTATTACAAATTAATATAGCAAGATGGCTCAATTAAATCTAATTAGAAACCTTGTTAATAACTTCTTGCAATTTGACTCATTGAATCATTTGGTGCACCATTTCCATTATATGGCCAGATAATCATACAAGGATGATGTTAGAAATCTCACCAATAATCTAAATGGTTTTGAGTGGAAACAGAAAGTATGGAATCCTCTTCTTACTGTGTCTGTTATGCTGACTGCATTCATTTGGCTCATACATGTACAATATTAAAGTACATAAAATATCAAGATACAGCATACTGTATCGCTGAGTCTGTTCCCAAAGTACTGGCATGGTGTGTGAGGGCTGAAATAGGCACCTTTACTGCCAGAACCAGTGCAATTAAATAATATCCAGGCCTTTAGCAAACAATCTATTGCCTGTAACTAGTTACAGTCTTGGTAGTTCAACATTAAATTTGCATCATCAGAATTATTCAACATATAATAACTCAGAATATCACATTCATCTCTCTTTACCAAAAAGGAGTTCTGAAATAAAATCGCTCATCAAACCCAAAAAAAATAAATCATTTGAAAATTAATAACCAGCATGTTGGGATCAGGGTTTGATTACAAGACATGCTCCGTGATGCTTGCACTCGACCAGCAGTCACCGAACATTGCTGCAGGGGTGCATGAGAACAGAATTGACGAAGAAGTTGGGGCTGGTGACCAGGTATAAACATTTGCATTAGTCCTACATTATAGAAAATCAATTTTCACATCATGTTGAAGTATTGTCTGCTACATGACAAGCAATGTCTATTTTATATTATTGAATAGTTTTAAGATTTTGTTAACAAATTTGCTCGGGGACTTCATCTGAGTTGGTTTGGGTTATATGGTTATTGATTAGTTTTGATGTTCTAGTCACCCACACCTGAATAAGGGAACCCTTATGAGAATCCCTAAACATGGTCTCTGGGTGCGGTGGTCCACCTTGGAAAAACTGCAGTGCCAGAAATTTTTCTCGAGGCTTCAATGTGAAAGCACTGCTCTGTTAAGGTTAAAATGGCACTGTAGCAAGTGAAATTACTAGGCGAGTGGAACTGAACAGCAGTGTTGGGGTGACAAGCGTGGTGGAGTACTTTAAAGTTAAAAACCTGGGCTCAATTGCAACTGTCATGGGCAAGGTGCTTGTCTGTTTTTATCACTTACTAGTATAACAAACTTCAGATTGTAAAGTATCCTATGTTGTGTAGGCTCTGTGTGATAAATTTCATCAAAATTGATTTTGCAGGTAGGAGTGTAAAACCCTGTTCATATTTATAATTATTACAGCTGTATCTAGGGATAAACGGGGTTTAGTCAGAAAGAAAACAAAATATAAGTCTTATTGGTAGTTTATTTCAGTTGTTGTGTTAAATGCTAATACAAGTTCACAAACTGAAACTTTTAAAGGCTTCTTTTTCTGTATTGTAATACATTCCATGCTGACATCCTGATTTTTAGGGTGTACTGTTATTGTCCCAGCTATTCTATCCATCCCGGTTCCGTTCTTCCGTTCCGGCCAATTGTATGCTCTAGGTAGCTGACACATGTTGTACATGTGTAATGCGACTGTTTCTGAAATTATGGATTTATGGGTAGTATTTGTATTAAAGCTTCTTAAAGAAACCTTTACCCAGCAGTGAGCTACTACCTTTATGTTGATTAATCTGTCCGAATCAGCAAGACCCATTAGAGGCAAGTTTCATTCATAAATCTATTGTTATTTTTTGTCCTGATGCGGACGGGTTAAGAGATAAAATGACTTGTATGCTTCATGCCAATCAAATAAATAAATTGTGCTGCATACCCATATTGTACTAGTGCTACAGAAAGGTTAAATAATTAAGACTTTATGGTTATTCTGTACATATAGACCATTCATCATCATCATCTCAGCCGTAGGACATCCACTGCTGAACATATGCCTCCCCCATAATTTTCCAAAGGACCGGTTGGAAGCGGCCTGCATCTAACATCGTCCTGCAACCTCTATCAGGTCGCCTGTCCACCATTTCGATGGACGACCTACGCTGCGCTTGGCGTTCCGTGGTCTCCATTCCAGAACCTTCCGGCTCCATCGGCCACCTGTTCTGCGTGCTATATGCCCTGCCCACTGCCACTTTAACTTGCTAATCTTCTGGGCTATGTCGGTGACTTTCGTTCTTAAACCATTACAATTGTATGGAACGATTGTTTCCATGATGAGAGGGCGGTGATCTATATTACAACTATGGAGGCCAGCTGGAATGGTATAAACTGTCATTTTCAATGGCCACCCCCTAGAGGCGTGATAGGGAATTTAATTCCACCAGTGTGGTGGCATTCCTGATGGGGAAGTGCCAATCAAACCACCTAAGAGGATGTTTATTCGTTAAATTATAAGGTGTTAACTATAGTATTGTAATGATAGTTCATCTCCTATCCAAGTATTTTATTTCCAAATTCATAAAGACCTCAGTGTTGGCTAACAGTTCTAGTAATACTTGTGAAAAGACAATGCAAAGAATAAACATGGACAAAACGAAAATTTGTCTTAAATTTGTCTTAAAACTGAACCAGGTAAGATACTAAGGTTTTATCTCAGAAGTTTGGTAGCGACGGGTAAATTTAAGTTCCATTTCTGCTTCTAATTGACATGACCGATATTATTGTATTGTCATACAGCTCTTCACTATTAATATAGTCTAGGTTATCGGTAAGTTTAAAATGAATACCAAAGTGAAATTAAGTGCATTATCCTTAACCAGTTTTGTATCAGGATCTCATTTACATTTGAAGAGATATTGTTAGTCAAGATAAACTAAGCAATATATATTCTATTTAAATCCTTTGTTATACCAGCTTCTATGAAAGGCATACTGCTACAGAAAATAGACTAAGGTCAGCTACTCCAGGTTTATGTAGAATAGGATATTATTTATTTGCTTGAAATGTGAGTACATACAAATTTTAGGTCATAAACAAAATATACCTTACACATTACACCAATCTGATGGCATGCAAAAACTTAATTAAAACTAAAAATTAAACCTTACGCCATCAGGCTAAAAAAAATCTCATTCATTTTCTTAAATTTGGCAATTTTAATTCATTATGTACAGAACTAAACAATAAATTACTACTGCGCCCCGCGGTTTCACCCGATGCGTGATGGATGATGATGAAATAAAAGTACCCAAAGTTATTCCTTATAACATCAGCTATCTGCCAGTTAAAATCGGTCCAGCCGTTTCAGAGTTTTTTTTATTAATAAAAACTGCGCTCCACAAACTCCAGGGTCCGTGCCTTTTTTTAACTTACAGATTTTTGACTACTTACTTATAAATTTATAACATACAACAAAATACATACATGAGGAACATATAATTTTTTTATTTTTTATTTTTTTCAATTTTTTATTTTTTTTTACTCATACAACATACATATAACATGATACACTTAAAGTTATTGATACATTTTATTCTGAGTTGGTGCAAGCATTCACAGCAGACCAGTGCCCGCAAACAGCACCCGTTCACGAGTTGACGCATGTGCCAGCCATCGCCTTCCTCAACCATTTCTGAGGGAAGATGGCGACCCGCCACACACGCCACCGCTTGCCAACACATTTCCGTGAGCATGTCTGCTCTGGATGCCCGCACCATCTCTTTGTCAGTTATAATTTCTTAACGCTAGCTTATATACAATTCGAAAAACTACATATATGCAAATGGATTATAGTACATTTATTGTGAGCCCACGTTGCCCACTTTGCGCTGAAGCAGGGCCTCCATCACCACGCTGTTTCGATCCCTGATTGCCATCTTCAGGTTATAGCCGTAGATGGTTTGCTCGCTCGCAACCGTCGCTTGCCTCACAAACCGTCCGATGGCATCATCCTCGTCGTCGGCGTAGTAGACAAAGGTCCTAGTGTGCCGGGAAACCGCAACGACTGCGTGCGGGACGCTCTCGTGCAGCTTCATTTTGCCTTTAGTTTTAATCACCGCGACTGACTCGTACGTCAGTCCCTGCGCCTCGTGAATGGTAAGGGTGCGTGATCCTTCGCCCTTACCATAGCCCTGGCTGGTCAGGGTCTCCTTTTCCTCCTGAGTGTGGACCAGGAAGAGAGTGTTTGGAAGGGATTTGGGGATTTTCGCTCCCGTGTAGCTCTCGAGGCGCAGGGACCTTATACTGGGAGCCGAGGAATATATACCGGAGTATATTTCCCTCAGCGCATACGCAACATCCATTGGGTTCCGGTGCGTGCACAACAACTCCTGGCTGATGTTCGTAACCAGGTTAGGGCGGTTATACCTTAGATCGAACAGGTTCTCCCTGTCTATGTAAGGTAATTGGTTGACGTCTCCGATGAGGACAAGTTCGCTAGCTCCAGACAGCCTAGAAGCCATTACTATGGCCCCGAAATGGTTCATGAGAGCCTCGTCCACCATCAGGCGGACGTAGCTCTCATTCTTTTTAAAACCATTTACTAAAACCGAGGCCATAGTGCGCACCTTGGTTTTCACCAGGTCTCCGATTCGGTGCGCCAACTTCTCTCTCAGGTCTTTTGCTGCCTCTGTAGTTGTTGTTGCGATAACGTCCTTGTCAACATCGAAGTGTCTTACCACCCAAGTTGTTTTTCCGCATCCGGGAACTCCATTGACCCACTGTATTTTGGGTATCTCCCAGTGTTTCCAGAATGTCTCGATCTCAGAGTCTCTCGAAATGGCTTTCGCCATTTGCAAGACTCTGTCATCCAACATTATCTTGGTACACCGGGCGGTGACAACAATAGGGTCGTGTGGTGGTGTTGCGTATTTTGGCCTACCAGTCCGTTCGGTATCTTCCTCATCCAGAAACACAAAGCCACTTGTCGCGTTGTAGGCAGCCATATACTGACCATACATTGCCCCCATGATGATCGAGGATGTGTCGTTGTTGTATATGGCTGCTTCAGCCTCTTCGAGTCTCTTCTGCAGCAGCCGAGATTCGATGATGCTGCCCTCGTTTGCTCGCCTGTAGGACTGCAGGATGTTCTTGCAGTTCCTGAGATTGACATCTCTTGTCGCTCTCGTTATAGCGAGAAACTCGAAGAAGGCGTTCGCTGCGTGGCTCACTGGTTCCTGTGCTGGTACATACTTTGGCGGACTGACTTGTCCCATGTCAGCTCTGGTCCGAGGTCGTTTTTGGCGTATGGAAATGGGAGCAGTCTTTTTTGCGGGCATGGGCAATTTTGGCTCGCACGGTTGCAGGAATAGGATTTGTGCTGCTGCTTTGAAGGATGCCAGGAACGTTGTGACTCGGCCCTTGCTCTTGGTAGGGCCGTTTCAGAGATTAGGCGGAACAAACAGACGGACAGACAAAATCATATTAGTACCGTAAATACTTTCAAGTTGTTTGCAAATCAGTCATGTGTGTGTTGTAATAGTTATGTTGCAATGTGTAGGTATTATAATTAAATTTAATTGATGTAATTGGTGTAAACAATTTTAAATAAAATAAAATAAATAAATACGCATTTAGTGTAAAGATGTTAATTTGGAATTACAAACAGAAACTTCAATTTTATTTATCTGTATAGATAATTTGAAAAAAAAAACCCATCAATTTAACTTTAAGAATTTACATTTGAATGTACCTTCTTATTAATCAAAATTCCATTTATCTTCACCTGCATAATGATGTGTTCAATTAATTGTGACTCATCTGAGGTTTATTTTCATATTCGTTAAATGGGATTTCCTCTGCTCCTTCCGTAGAAGGAAATTGGATAAGACAGTGCAAGTATGCAATTGACCTCGTCTGAGTAGGGTTACCAGATGTAAAAATAAAAAATCCGTAGATGAGCCCATAACCATTGAAAAATCTTGAGATTTTGTTGCAGCTTCAGAATTTTCTCTCAAACATACTGAATAATTTAAAAATGTCATGTTATTATCGTTTTATACACCCCAGATCTCGGGGAGTCTTGCTTAGGCATCGCATTCAGCGGGGGTTGCGGGGCCACCCACGCACCACCCCTCGCCACTTTGGTTTTTTAACTTTTTATTTATTTAGAATTCTATGAATCATTCCAGCCGCAATCCTGAGAAGAGTCCAAAAATCCCGAAATAATACATAATTTTAAGAAATATACTGGTAACCCTATGTCTAAGAGACTCCTGACAATAGTGTAGTCTGTAACATTATACCAATCTGGTATTAAGGCAGAGGTTAACCTTCACCTTTTAGTGAAGAGGGAACATTTCACAAAAAATTGATTTGCTATAGATCACCTGCAGGTAATATGCAAATGTAAATGAATAAAGAGATGTTCCATTTATAAATAGACCACGCATAAAATTGTTTAAAGGCAACAGTATTTAAATTTATGCCGACAGTTTTATATCACAGAGATAGGTAGGTGTGTAAATTATTTTAATTAATTTTTGTGACTGCATACTCTTTAATAACTTCTGAATCCTGTTCCTCAGTATCAGTATTTCTCGAATCTGTGAAATAAACTGCCGCTTTGCTCCAAATATCTTCAAGACGAATTCTCGTTTTGAATGCATCTTTCATTTTTTATATCTTTGGATTCTTCTAGGGAGTGGTCCCTAGAAGCGGTCAGTAACCAGTAACCACAGTGTTTTGGTGATCGTTTTTCTCACCAATCTATTTGAATGCATACATTTGCCTGTTGCACATGTGTGCATTTTATAACTGAACCAGTATGAGTAAAATGAAAAATCCCATAGCAATATTTTTCAGAACAAAAACTGCCTACTTTGAACCTACTTTAAAAAAGGAGGAGTTTCTCACTTCAATGTATATTTTTTTGTTAAGTACCTGAGAACTTTCAGATTTAGATTTTTTTATTTGAAAGCTGGTGCTTCCCGTGTGGTTCCATTTAAATTTCATCAAATGCGGTCCAGCAGTTTTTGAGTTACACTCCAATAACTGAAAGTGTTTCGCCTCTTTTGATGATTTGATAAGATCGTCATTGACGGTGAATGACAATCGATCCCGTAATTAGCAAGGGTTACTAAAAAAGGTGAAAAAATATTACCAAAAAACGTATGTAACACAACACACAAGTACAATTTGAAAAATTTTGTACCGACTTCCATTCTATTCAGTTATTGGAGTGTATCTCATGTAACTACTGGACCGAATTTGATGAAATTTAAATGGGACCACACGGGAAGCGCCAGCTTTCAAACGAAAAAAGAGTTTTGAGAATCGGTTTACCCTATCGAAAGTTATGAGGTAACAAACATAAAAAAACGGCCGAATTCCTTTTTGGAAGTCGGTAGAAAAGTGTAAAATAATTTGTCGAAGTCATCCATGCACACATTATTGCGATGATAGTTACTTTTGAACTATCATGCTACCCACGACAAGTCATTTCACACTTTAAGTGTTGTTGATTCCGTTTTTAGGTAAAAAAAAATCCATGACACCTTTATAAGCTAACTACATTCATAGTCCGGTTTGGATGAAATTTAGAGTATATACAGAATTGAGACATACTGAGAGCTACTTTTTATATCTATTCAGCGAGTAGTTCTCAAGGGATTGCAGTAACCTTAACGGCCTTTTTCAATATTCTATCTATTCACATTTTTCCTTACTACCGATAGAAATTTGACATAACGTCCCTACAAATAGTGTCAAATATCTAACTTTAGTAGGCTAAACCGACGATATATAGGTTATTGAAAACGGCCGTAAACCAACCAGATGAAGTCATCGATAGATATTAGATGTAATAAATAATGGCGATGTGATAAATAAAAGGCGTTAAAACCATACCATGTCCATGTCATAAATATGACATTTTTAAATGTCTGTCTCAGTTTTTACGCCTACTCATAGATTCATCACCTTTAACATTTCATTACACTGGGTATGTCAAACTTTACATGTTACATTCAATTTATCCTAAATTAACTTTGAGTAATTATTGGTATGGACTTTTATAATGTCATGTATTTATTGTGTTATATTAATTTGTGTATTTCTGAACAGGGATTGATGTTCGGCTATGCGACAGATGAAACAGAAGAATGCATGCCATTGACGGTGGTGCTCGCACACCGACTGAACCAGAAAATTGCTGAATTACGGCGAAACGGAGAATTTTGGTGGGCACGACCTGACTCCAAGACACAGGTAAATAGATAATCTTGGGCACTGTCTGGTACAACCTAGTTATTCTTAAATGTTTTATTAGGACTAGCTGCGCCCTGCGGTTTTACCCGCATGGTAAAGGATGATGATGATGTTGAAATGAAAGGACTCATTATAACATCAGCTACCTGCCAGTGAAAGTCCTGTCAAAATCACTCCAGCTGTTGTAGAGATTAGCCGGACTTACAGACAAAAAATTTAAAATCTATATATATAAATGAATCTCTATTTCCCTTGGTCTTCGCATCACGCGTGAACGGTTGGAATAAATTCGATATTTTTTTTTGTTGTGTTAATTATTGTCATGGTTCTTAAAAAATAAACAAAACATGAAAAGATAGGAGGACATGGCTGGGCCGAAGGCTGAGTCTACTACGCGAACGAAGTCGGGGGTAGTCGCTAGTTTTAAATAATATAATTTAATTGTGAATACATCACTAAAATCCAAAACCCGAAACAAAACATTTCTTAAATCGCAAAAATATATGTCCCGACGAGGGATCGAACGTGGGACTGCTTCAAAGGCATGGTCACTAATGTTACTACCAAGTAGACTATGGGGCCTTAGAAGCGTTAGATGTTTTTCTTACCACCTGCTCGACAATGTCCAATTACATATCAAGCCATCTTGACGTAAAGGTAGGCATTACATCCCCAGGGAAGTTACGTTGTATGAAACTCCCAAATGGTTAAAGTGATTTGGAACATTAAAAGTTGTTGGCAAAACTCTTAGATATAGATATGGGCATTGTAAAAAGAGGTTATTCGATAATCGAACTAGCCTCCACACTCCACAGACACAAAAAATGAAAATAAAAGAGGCGCGATTGTAATAAATGTGAAACAAAAGGCGATGTTCCTCCTTCGCTGCGCTCAGGGATTAACTCAGTCCCAGTTAAACTCAGGGTCCAATATGCCGCCCGTGACGTAAAACACTGCTTTTCTCCCGCGGTGCATAATCTACTATCTATAGTTCAATAGCTGACATTGAGCAATATTAGAAATCATTGCCATTATGAAAATTTATATTACCTTATCAGTGAATACAGCGCAATTTACCACATTGGAGATTGATAATGCTAAAATTGACTTATCTGGAGTTTGACTCATCTGTACAAGGTTAAATCTGCTACACAGGCCTCCTTAATATTAAACATACTATACCTATTCTTTCCATATATGTCATAAGTATTTTTTTATGTTATGAAAGGGTACAAGCTTGCGGCCCACCGGATATTACCTAAGTAGCTACCTCTACCTAGAACAGATGCATTTCCGCACAAGTGACGAACTGCACTCGTAACCCTGAGACATTATATACCTTCAAACAAAACGCAGTATTGCGAACATTACCGCTTCACGGTAGATAAAGGCATGGTGGCAGTACTTACCCAGACGAACTCATTCACAAAGAGTTGCTCTTAACTGCTCTTAAATAGACAGCAATTATAACTTATCATGTCTAGCGGCGCCTGCGGCTTCATTCACTCGGAAAATTACTAAACAAATTATGTTTTTTTGTGCCGAACCATATTTATTCTCTAAACAAAAAGTAGCTTATGTTACTCCTGTTAACCTACAGCCAAAAAAAAAACCCGTCTAAATAGGTCCATCCGTTTCGGAGGTTAGGCGGAACAAACGGTCACAATTTATTTGTGTGTGTGTGTGTTACTAGCTACGAAGAAATAATATCAGAACAAACTCCATACAAAAGTGGTCCTTCAAACCAAAATGACGTATGATTCCAAATACGAATTGCTTCCGAGGTTACAAATAGACATGTTCGGGGATTGGTTTAAATTTCAGAAGTACAGCAGGGATTGGTCCACGCGCGTGCTGTAACGTCTACTATGACAGCTGAGTCATAGCGGCGTGAACGATGTTATTGATTTAGCACTTTTATTGGGTCATTTTTTTAAGGCAGTTACTCTTCCTGATATTATTTCTTCGTAGGTTACTAGTACTGTATATTGGTCACGATTCCCTTGTTTCTAAAACTAAACTAAACTGGCGAACTAAAACTTAATTACGGCAGTCCTTATTCGGTCAACACTAAAATACAAATTCATGTAACACTTTTAATGACATCTGTAAAAGTAGGACTATTGTATATAATGGGTATTTTTTACGTTAGTAAGCACCTAGTTACGTGACGACTTATCAATCTATGAACATCAAAAAGCGAAGAGCCTCTTAAAAATTACACTAGCTCAATATAAATAAATGTTTTACAACCTTAAACCTGTGTACTTACCATTGAATTTTCTAATAGTTGACTTCCGTTCCGTTTTCAAATTGTTTAAGTCTTAAATTTTTCCGTAAGATTTTTTTCTAAATGTTTTATGTATAAGTAATGCTGTTACTAAGACTTAGAAAATGTATGTAATGCGCGTATCTGTGTTGTTAGTCGTGTGTGACGTCACTTGCCGGTCTATACGGAAGACCGGCGCTGGTTAGTAACAACCGGCATCATGCTTAGGAGTTTAGGTCGGATTGTGTCTGAAAACTATATAGTTAATATGATTCTCTTGTTTGTTTGTTAAATGTATGCGTGTGTGTTGTATTTACTTTTCAGTCGCAAATAAAACTATTCTATTCTAAAGTATACCCACAATTGAGGAGAAATATCTAACTTTAGTGCTGTCATTCAGAAGTTTTATACTAATTTGGATTTTAGCCTAAACAAAATAAGTACTACCATCATTTAGAGATTTTTAGGTTAGAGAATGCTTACAGAATCGACACCAATGTTGAGTTTTTTACGTTAGTTTAGCGAGCACCACGTTACGTGAACACTAATCTGTCTAAAATATTTCCACAATTGAATATAAAAATGATTTTAGTGATGTCATTCAAAGTGTAAAATTAGTAAATTTGTATTTTAAAACGTCAACAGAATGTATGCATGTCTGTTGTGTTTAGGTTACAGTAGCAAATAAAACTAATTAAATAAAAAAAAGAAAAATCTCATTTTAGTGCTGCCATTCAGAAGTTTTATACTAATTTGGATTTTAGCCTAAACAAAATAAGTACTACCATCATTTAGAGATTTTTAGGTTAGAGAATGCTTACAGAATCGACACCAATGTTGAGTTTTTTACGTTAGTTTAGCGAGCACCACGTTACGTGAACACTAATCTGTCTAAAATATTTCCACAATTGAATATAAAAATGATTTTAGTGATGTCATTCAAAGTGTAAAATTAGTAAATTTGTATTTTAAAACGTCAACAGAATGTATGCATGTCTGTTGTATTTAGGTTACAGTAGCAAATAAAACTATTCTAAAGTATACCGACAATTGAAGAGAAATATCTAATTTTAGTGCTGCCATTCAGAAGTTTTATACTAATTTGGATTTTAGCCTAAACAAAATAAGTACTACCATCATTTAGAGATTTTCGGTTAAGAGAATGCTGACAGAATCGACACCATTATAAAAGTACTAGTGACTGCCCGCGACTTCGTTCGCGTAGTAAGCTCGGCCTTCGTTCTCGCCATAACCTCCACTCTTTTCATAATGTATGAACCTTCTGCGAGTTATTAGCAAACATTTAAAAAAAAGATGAATGAAATCGGTAAAGCCGTTCTCAAGTTTGACCAGGAAAAAAGATATGTATACAAATATAGATTGTATTTGAATGTATTAGATTTCTCAATGCCGTCATAGTGGCATCACGTCAGCTCTATCGAGTTGTTAAGTGACCAACTGATAAAAGTGACACCCGGTGTCAAGTGATATTTGAGATCGTAGTGTAGGTACTGGATACAGGCCATACAGGCTGCCTCGTAATGAGAGTCCAATATAAGACTTGCATGTGTGTTTGGTTTCGAATGTTCAAACAACGCTTAGATTCTATTGTTTAATTCAGCTCTGTAGTAAACTGAGATTGTTTATTTCTTTGATTATTGGTCGTGATCAAGTTGCAGCTCCAGCAATAGTAATTATAACATTATATTAGCAGGGCCCCGCGGCGATGTCTGCGTGGAGGACTATAGGATTTTTGAGGGGTAAAATTTGTGATAATCCACGGTAGGCATAATATGCTTCTACCGTTTCAGTGGGCTGAGCACAGAAATCTGCAACGTAATCGCATCGTTAACGTATTGAATAGAAACTGTCATTTATCTAGTGCAATAGTGGCACAGATAACTCAGTTTGTGCTGAATACGTAAACGATATGCTAACGTAACACTTCAGCAGATTTTCATGCTCGGCCCACTGTGTGAAGAATTAACAAATATACACACTTACTCTGAAACTTTCGCATGTAAGATTATATATTATACTAGTAGATCTGCGACCAGTACACCTCGGGAGCACAGTCTTATCAGCGGCAATTTTTCGCAGTCTGAGCTATTTGCAGTTGTAGAATGTCGAATATTAACAAAAACGTCCAGTTTTTAAATTTCACCATTATTTATTATCTCGGCAATTACTTGCTCACATTCGAAATTCCTCTTTAAGTCAGGTACCTGTGTGTACCAAATTTTATCAAAATCGGTCGGTAAATAGCGCCGCAGCAAACTTCTCTCCTTTTTAGGAAAAGTACCGCTGAAAAAAATCGTCGACCACAAAAAATATATTGAATAGTAGATTATGCGTAAGTGCCAAGTTTCGTCAATATTGGTTGAAAAATGCGACCACAGTAGGACCTACATACAAACATACGGACAGCTGAAAGTCAATTTGACCAGTTAAAGCAGACGCTTCCCTAAATAGCTCATTCGGTCAATTAATGTTGTATGTATAAGAGAATTCATGAAAAATACTTAAACAGATATGGCGTACGATAATAAAACTGCGGATGTTTAACCTTTCATATACCGTGATAATTAAAACAAAAGATTTATGAATGAAACGAACGTAAATGTACGTCAATGGTACTCAAAGGATTAATTAATAATATCTTGCGAAGATATTGCTGGCTTAGTAGAAAAATTAATAGTTTCTTTCAAGTTACTTTATTTAGTTAGTCTTGTTCATGAATAGCATGACAATTTTTTTCTTAGCAATAAATAGTTGACACAAATGTATTATTTATATTATAAATCGTAATAAGCAGGTTCTACTGTATTTTGTAATGTATAATTGTAATGTTTTATTTGCAGGTGACTTGCGAGTACACATTCGCTGGAGGCGCCACTGTGCCCCAGAGAGTGCACACTGTCGTCGTCTCGCTCCAACACTCTGAAAAGGTAGCGTTTCTTAATAACCCATTATTAACGATTGTCTTTTAAATACCACTGCGAAGCACACCGTGGGTATAAAAAGTAAAGTATTCACCTTACCTTGAGGATAAAACCTGTCTTGGTCTTGTCGTCTCGAAATGTAATTCTACGCGGATAAACCCGCAGAAAGAAACTAGTATTTGATATTTCCATAATAATTTAGACAATTACGTCACTTGCAGTTCGCACGCTTTATCCACACGTGCGCCTAATCCAGGGATCAAATATCGCTTATGCGAGGATTCTGTTATTATTACCAAACGTAATCAGGTACCAGGTGCCCTAGCTACGTATGTAATATATCGTATTTCTATCATGTGGTTGAAATAAGTTTTATATTAGTAAGTCAGTTTTGTCTCTTATAGCAAGTTTACCTAATGTTTCTTATCATTGGGTGAACTTGATATAACGACGTCACGCCTGCCTATAACAGTCACAGTGAGGCCCAGATCTTTAATATTCAATGTTCTGCATACTGTACTGCGTTCGTCACCTTGAACATAGCATTCCAATCACATTAACCTCTTTTATATTTTATTTAGATACCATTATGTGGGATTTATCTATCTATCCACAGTTTTCTTTACTACAGATAGAAATTTGACGTCCATACAAATAGTGTCAAATATCTATCTTTAGTATGGTAAACCAGTGATATATAGATTATATAGATATAATTACTCGTCCAACGATTATGTCAGCATAATAGTTTTCACTCATAAATCGACATCTGACAATTTTAATCTTGTTTAGTGATTCTGTATACGGATTGATATAGCAATCTAGCTGCGTCGGATGTTTGCTCAGCTAAGATACTTTGTAATATAAACATGTCACATCCGCTAAGTTTAAATCGGGTAAATAGATACTCGCTCATACGTGCACTTCGGACACTATGAGGAAGCATAGATATGCTTCCTCCCTATACTATCTCCCTCTTTTTTGCTCTGTAATGTTCAGCCTTTTCTACCAACTTCTAAAAAGGAGGAGGTTACCAATTTGACTGTTTTTTTTGTACTGAATTCAATTGTTTACTCAATTCAACTGTTTTTTTGTTTGTTACCTCATAACTTTCGACTGGGTGAACCGATTCTCAAAATTATTTTTTTGTTTTGAAAGCTGGTGCTTCCCAGGTGGTACCATTTAAATTCGGCCAATGAAACCTACCTGCCTAGACGGCTGGGAGATTACATAAAAGTCAGCTCAAGTTCTAGACATTTATTATAGCCTTTAGAAAGCCCAGAGCTGGGTCGTGAGTACAGACAGATGATGCAATAGCCTCCCTTGTTACGGGGACATATCTCAGAATAGCAGTGAAGTCCTCGACGCGTTGGTGTGGGTAGTGCAGTAACCGGCAGAAGTCAGTAGCAGGAAAAACGGGAAACGGGCAGCCGCAGTTGTCGGGTTAGCCCAGACGCCTAGCTGAATTCAGGGTCCTGTCCTGGGTGAAAGCCAGGCCAGCCTACTAGACGTAGTTGCAAGTTGGGCCAGCAGTAGGTTTAGCCCGCCGTAAGACCAAGATTTCATCAAATTCGGTCTAGTAGTTTTTGAGATACACTCCAATAACTGAATAGAATGGAAGTAGGTATTAAATTTTTCAAATTGTTGTGTTTGCACTGTATACAGTATCAACCGCGACATATCCAGCTACCATTCCTTCATGCCAGGATTAGTAAACATCATAGATTCTTCATGAGTTCATAATTCGAATCTAAATACGAATTGGAATCATACATTATTTCTATTTTTCCATTAAATACTTTCTCTCTTGGTATTAAATAAGTTATTAATAACATTCATTTCACCAAAAACAGGTACAGAATATAAGCCTTATAATTATTCATACAGAAATAAAATACTTAAGTACCTTATTTAAATGGCTTGTAAATTCTACATGCAGAACCTACGCTAAGAAATATTCTTGTGTCGTAGATTCTGCATACCATTCAAATGTACAATATAGTTGAGTCAGTTCTAGGTACAATGGAGATTGAATACAGTTCAAAAGTAGTATGTATCGTATCTTCTATCTATATATATATAAAAGCGAAAGGTCACTCAATCATCACGAAATCTCAGAAACTACAAGTGCTAGGTTTCAAATTTTGCATGCGGGTTCTTTTTAGGACGTAGGTGCTCACTAAGACGGGTTATTATATAATTCAACCTATAAGGGGTTTTTTGGGGTTGATAGTTTGTATGAAACTTCGTTACTGCGAGTGCTAAAAGTTTAACATTTTGCATGGGGGTTCTTTTTACGACGTAGGTGCTCACTAAGACGGGATTTTATGAAATTCAACCCCTAAGGGTTTTTTTGGGGTTGATAGTTTGTATGAAACTTCGTTACTGCGAGTTCTAAAAGATTAAAATTTTGCATGGGGGTTCTTTTTTTTTGACCTATGTAGTCACTGAGACGGGTGAAATTCGACCCCTAATTGATATCTGACCCATTGAAATCTGTAATTACCGTATCCCGCGAGGCCACGCGAGCGAAGCCGCTGGCGGGTCAGCTAGTTATATATATTCCAGTGAGCAACTGTATCTATACTGATACAGATGGACAGAAACATGAATCTAAATATTATTGGTAGAATTACATATGAATAGATATAAGAATATTATTATAATACATATTTATACATTAAACTTAATTAAAGTTTGTCGTAATGAAGTCACGATAAGTAACATTTCACAAGCCTATAAAAATTCTCAGTTCTTACTTTAGCTACAATTCCAATTTCATCAGAAATATTTCAAATAACACACATGACGTAATTGAAATAGTTAGTATACCAAGAAAACGTTTGATTTGATACGACTCAAGTTATATTACATGGCGCGGTTACACGTGGTTGATAACAGGTTAAGTTAACTCATATTAATATCTACTGATTGATTATCGCTCTGATAACATGATGTTTCTATATTAATAATTATTATAAGCACATTTTATCTTTTATGGCATTGCATTAATTACTTAAGATTATGCTGGGATGGAATTAATAGTTAAGAAACTATAATTAAAACGGATGATATGTGCGGATTTAATCTAAAATTGTATTTTACTAAAAATTGATCTAAAGAGGTCGTTATAATAATTAGCTTCTTTTTATAATTTACCAGCTGTGCCGGCTACTGGTCCGGCATACTATTACGCTGAAATTACTTTTTAAGTAAGGAATGTATACACATACAAAGCAGACAAACTTGCCATTTGTTTTGTCAGAAAGCTTAGCGGGCGCACGCATCGCGAAAGGTCTATCGTAATCTGATGACATTCATTAACGTCGCATCTGAAGCACATAATAACTAATCCCAATAACACATCCTACTAATATTATAAACGTAAAAGTTTGTATGTTGTATGGATGTTTGTTACAAAGTGAAAGATCACTCAAAAGGTACTGAATGGATTTAATGAAATTTTGTATGTAGATAGTTGCGCTGAAATAGCATACTTTTCATCGTTATAAATCACCACACGGGTGAAACCGCAAGGCGCAGCTAGAAATAGAATAACTGTCTAAAGATACCTAAAAAATACGATATTGTGAGCTTTGTAGCATCGTGTAATACAAATCTTATCCAAATTGAATATTTATTGCTAAGTAAGTACCATAATGTTAACAGCAGTCTGTTTGCAGATCACATTGGAGACACTTCGTGATGAAATCAGAGAGAAGGTTATCAAGGAGGTCATTCCCGCTCAGTATTTCGACGAAAAAACCGTTGTACACATCAACCCGTGCGGACTTTTCATCATTGGTGGACCTCAGGTAATTTAGCTAATAGCTAACTATTTCAATATCTTCTCATATTGAGAAGACTTCTAAAATAAGCTTTGTCCCAAACTATGAAACTTATAACTTGATAACTTTCAAAAGGCATCAGAGTTGTATGAAGATATTATGTGTGATAAGACATTTAAATGCATGCCTTCATGCCTTTACACCTCTGAACAAACCCACCACCACCCTGAATAAACACCCACATTTTGCCAGTCTTGTTTTTAGGCATATATGTAAGGAATACACATGACATTCAGTGCATTCTTATATGGTAAAGTGTAAAAAAATACCACTACCACACAATACAAACCATGCCGTCAGCTAAACAGACCAAAGCCAAAGGGTAGGGAATACATAAATTGGTATTGTTACAAGATTTAAAAAAAAAATTATGCACGAAACTCATCACCACAAAAAAATATAAAATGTAGGTTCAGTTAAAGTCAGGAAAGTTAGCAATCAAAAAATATTTTTTAAGCTGGATTGCGATCCAACTACTTGTGCTTACAGCTATACAAATTATACATAAAATCACGTGTGTGAGCTCGTAACTAAAAAGGTTAAAAGAGTAATAATGGTAATGTTTGATTGTGTAGTTTGCTAAAAAGATACAAAATTAGTTTATTTTTTACCGACTTCCAAAAAGGAAGAGGTAGTCAATTCTATTTTTTTTTAATGAATGTTATGTCATAAATTTGGACTGGGTGAACTGATTCCCAAAATTATTTTTTTGTTTGAAAGCTGGTGCTTCCCGTGTGGTATGTAAATTTTATCAAATTTGGTTCAGTAGTTTTTGAGTTACTCTCCAATAACTGATTTTTACCAAAGTAAAAGAATGGAATCGTTATTAGATTTATCAAATTGCACTTGTTTATAATTAAGGTAATGCTTATTTGTGTAGTCTGACGCGGGGCTGACGGGCCGC
The DNA here is from genome assembly GCA_917880725.1 of Selenia dentaria. Classification (NCBI taxonomy): domain Eukaryota; kingdom Metazoa; phylum Arthropoda; class Insecta; order Lepidoptera; family Geometridae; genus Selenia; species Selenia dentaria. Next base: position 28,854,867 of record OU862888.1, on the reverse strand, counting down.
AAGATCATAGTGGACACATACGGCGGGTGGGGCGCGCACGGCGGCGGGGCCTTCTCCGGCAAGGACTTCACGAAGGTGGACCGCTCCGCTGCGTACGCGGCGCGCTGGGTCGCCAAGTCGCTCGTCAAGGCGGGCCTCTGCAGGCGTTGTATGGTCCAGGTACTTACAGCTTTGCTCGCTCTATATCTGGCGAAATTGACTTTCATCTGTCCATATGTTTGTTAGGTTGTACTGGGTACTCCTGTACAGGTAGCCTATTTTAACCATCTTGACGAAACTAGCTATGCATATTACTATTCATTATAATTTTTTTGTCGTCGGCGATTTTTGACTAAATGGGTTCTTGTCCTAAAAAGTGAAAGTTTGCTGCGGCGCTATTTGCCGGCCGATTTTGATAAATTTGGTACACACATTAGGTACCAGACTTAAAGAGGAATTAAGAATATGAGCATAATTGGTTGAGTGTTTGCCGAGATGTGGTGCTTTTGAAGTACTGCGAAACATTGCCGCTGATATGACTGTGCTCGCGCTGTCTACTGTAGTAGTTATGTAAATCCCCGATGAGGACCGCATCGCATTGCGCTGTTTATGGCATCAGACTGTTATATTTGTTATTATGAGTTTCGTCATACACATTATATCCTCTTTTCTTTTCTTCTTGTAAATCCTGAGAAATAACTGAGTAAAAATTCACTTGGTTAATCCAGATTTCATGCCTCAACCTTTCTAAGGAGAGGTAAGGGAGAATACAATACAGGATGGACAATCAGAAACAAGCTAAAACTACCACAACTGGTATAGTTCAATTTAACATGTAACACACTCAAAACAATATGATATCAGTGACTAAACGCTAGATTTATAATTTTGTAATATAAAACATTTTGTTGTAGGTGGCATATGCTATCGGAGTAGCAGAGCCGCTATCCATCACAGTCTTCGACTACGGTACCTCACACAAAACGCAACAGCAGCTGCTTTCCATTGTGCAGAAGAACTTCGATCTTCGACCGGGGAAAATTGTCAAGTGAGTATTAGATATGCTGAACACTATTTTTCTACAAAGTCAAAATCATTTATTCAATTCAGGCATCAAACACGCACTTCTGAACTTCAATTATTCATTATAATGTACTTTAAAGACTACCTCCGCATTCCAAAAAATATAGTGCCTACTGTGAAGAAGCGGCAATAAAGTCGGGGCCATTCTTTCATATAGATTTTTACAATGTTTCTACTTAGGTACTACTATTATTACGTTTTATGGGTGGCAGATGACAATTTTCTTTCTATTCTTTTATTCTGTATTGTTTTTGGGGCCGAGTTATCGGTTCATGAGATATCCTTTATCGAATCTACATGTGTAGTACTAGGTGGTGGTACAGTTCTGCTAGTGACTTTCTTGGTAGGTACCACTGTAGTACTAGATATTCTTCCTCGAAGCATTAGTGTGATAAGGTTAATCCCTAGTCCCTAAATAGTGAAGATTCGTATAATATGAAGCAGGTTCATACTGCAACTGTTTTAGACAAAATTGATGGTTACCATCAGGCAATGTCTTCCCTGTATTGTCACAGAGTAGTATAAAGAGCAAATATACACTAGCTTTCCCCCTTTAGCTTCGTTTGTGGTAGTTTTTTTTTGTATGATCAATTGACTTTCTCATAAGGTATCTGTGTTATAATAGAAATATACCTCAATTTATAATACTAGTGTGTGTTTTGTGTGTACACAGTAGATTACACCACTCAAAAATAGAGTTAGCAAGCAAGCAAAGCTTATAATACAAAGTATGTACCTTGTTAGAGTTATTCATTATTATGAGATTTTAGTAACATCAATTGAGCCATGATTTCTGATGGATGATTGCACCAAAATAAAGAGTTAAGTTAAGGTTGCAACAGATAACTCATCATAAGTCATCATCAGTAGGTCATACAAATATTTTGATTTCAAAATGTGTACCTACAATGAGTAGTCGTAGATGTTTATGAAAGAAAAATCCATGGCCTAGGCCAGATTGCAAATGAATATAGAGTTAAGTTGGGGTGGCACCAAATAAATGGTCATACTCGTACAATTTTTTGATAACTAAAGGATGTACCTAGAATGAGTAGTCATAGAAGATGTTTGTTTTCCAGAGAGCTGAACCTTCGTGCGCCGATATACCAGAAGACCAGTACGTACGGACACTTCGGTCGGGAGGGCTTCCCATGGGAAAGCCCCAAGCCCCTTGTAGAATGACTCCAGACCTGAGCTTAGAACATTGTAAATATTCCACCAGTATGTTGTAACTCTTATTGTACGTGTGTTATTGTAGTGAGATCGCCGCCGCATCGCTGGCTCTCTTTGCAATTATGTTCGACGTAACTAGAATCTCGCATTTGGAATCGGCGAATTTATCTTGTGGTCGGTTGCATTCGCGAGATTCCGCTAATTATTAAGTATTCACTAGATTTAGATATAGTTTGTATGAGGTGCCGTCGTTTCTGAATTTTGAGTTAGTTCAGGGGGTTTAAAGCAGCAGTCCTATTATTTAAACTATCATTAATTTTTAATCAATGAATTCCTTTGAAACGTTGAGTTCACACTGCCTACTATTTTTTAATATATTTATACCCTATTTTATAATATGACATGAATTAGCCTGATTGATTTTAATATTGTAATGAGTTTTATTAATGTGAAAATCTTTTGATTTAAATGATGGACTGTCTGCAATCTCAATGTTTCAATTATATGTAAGTGCTATGACAATTCGAGTAGAGTCGACTACTGCCCTGGTGGCGTCACAGTGCAGCGAGTGTACGCGATACTTGTCGAGTGTCCGCGACACTTGTAGAGTGTCCGCGACACTTCGCTCACTGCAAATATAGTGCACAGCGGTGAGGTGAATATTATAGCTGTCATTTTGTGGTATTCTCGGTGTAATTTGATCACTACAACGTAAGTACATTGTATGCTGTGTAAATAGGTTCAATGGGCAATGTCGGATCATCTCCTGCGTTGCACAATTTGTGTTGTGTTTCCGAAAAGGAGCGAAGTGGAAAAGAGCCATTTTGAAAACACACCGACAAACCCAGGGCAGTAGTGTACTGTGCATTTATATAAAGTAATTTGTGATCGTACTATAAGTTTAATGAGAAGTTTGCCTGAGTTGCCTGCACATAGGTACATTATAGGACAAGTTTTAAAGTATGCCGTAGTTCGGTTAGTGAGTATGTATTGTATCTATTTGTGATTATATTTTTCGATCTATTTCAATTTCGACCTGTTGATGTTTCTAACTTAACTTCTGTGGATTATCAATTGTGGAATTTTAAACTAATAAATGAATTATGTTTTCCGGGACATAGCCGGGAGTGAAAAATATGTTTTATTTAACTTTTAATATCAAGTAATTATGAAGAAGAAAGCCATCGCGCGACCAGTCTTCGCGCGGCTTGCTGCACATTCGTCATTCTGATGGTGTCCGTGGACAGCCAACCTTGCATGTCGAAACAATGCGAAGCCCTGCGAACCAAACAAAACATTAATATATGAGTGTACATTTACATGAATGAATAATTTAATTAATAAATTTTGTACATTTTGTTAAATAAAATAAACAAAATTTATTAATCAAATTATTTCTATAATCCGGACATTTCAAATGTTTTTCAGTGATTGTAACCATGGTTAGATGAGTATGAGTTATGGGTGATGTAGGGTCAGTTTGTTCAAATCGCGATTATATCAGTTTACAGTATGGATTTACATATCCATGTTTAAGAATTTCAAAATTTAAAAAATTTAATAGGTAGTAAGTAAAAGTAACGCATAGTCTATTGATGCAGTTGCACTCTGTGTTTAAGTGGTGTCTTTAGAAATTTAGTGCAGAACGATATACTATACATATTCATGGGCTATGTTAAATTAACCTATCGTTTCTGACTGACGTAATCCGTATTCCGCAGTCAATAATATTATATACTTTCGATAACCACTGATGACTCGAGGATACACATGTCTCTTAAAATAACTATTGATAAGGCATGTTTGTGTCGAATTGTATCATAACATTACTTGCTAAATACTTTTACATCATCGCTTTATCTTGTTTTTCTTTAGTAATAATAACTATATAATCTTATGAAAAAAAAACTAGTTTGAACCGGTAACGGGATAACACTCGGATCTTGCATCATCGATAACTTGACCATTTTGACATAAACACATGATAATAATAATTATTGTGGAGGTTAAAGTTTATCTGCACGTTTGTTATTTCCCCGTTTAAGGCGGATGGGTACTACGAGTGAAATACGATTGCCACAAGTCTTCGCTTTACAAATGAAATGCTTCACGTAAAGCGAAGACTAGACTGCACTTTTATAAGCGTTTCATAGCGTTGAAGCAATGGTCAATTAGAATGAGTTTCTCCAAAGGTGAAAGAAGCAGCATAGCCAATTGGTATGTGTAAGTTAAGTAGAGAGCGATGGTAAGTGGAGACAAAGAATAAATATAGTATACACTAAGTACATACTGATAAGACACTACACAATGGTAGTAATTCGCATGTTCAGAACACCAAACTAAACTAGCTTACATACTAAAATCTATTTTTAGTAAATAATGGTAGTTCTTATTCTGTACACGCTTAAGTCCAAATTCGTATTACGCTTGCAAGTGACTTAACCTTAAATTTGTCGTTTCTGTTTAATTATTGTTTGCTCTCTAAACTAGTCTTGTAAAAATGCCCACATTTGAATAGAATATAAATGTCTGTTACTGAATATGTATAGAATTATCATTTTAAGTGTTACACAAATGTGGATTTTAGTATTAACATAATAAGAACTGCCATAGTTTAGATAATTTCAGTTTAGCGTGCGCACAAGCGAATCAACACCATTATGAGCTTCTCTCTCATCTGTTGCTAAGTAAACTACATTGCCGACGGCGTAAATAAGATGAAGGATTCCCAAGATCTTTAATGATAATCACCAAACTACTCCATTTATAGTATTACTTTTTGAAGCCCTAACGCCTGCTTAAGCGATCTCAAACATTGAAAGATTATAGAGAGTAAAATTCCATTCTTGGACGGGATTCGAACCCGCGTCTTCTGACTCTCCGTGTCAGACGCCATTGACCAACTAGGCTACCGAGAATCTGGTCTGAGAAACGATATTTTCACCCTGTGATTCCCAATTCGAACGCCAATTTTCCCCAACTTGGAGCTATTCGAACGCACCTTCTGTACGCCCCTTCTATATACAGGTGGGCCATTTATCTATTTATATACAAATTTATTGATGAGTCAATATGGGCAAGTCTGAAACTATAAGAAATACAAAGATCTCTTAGGAACCAGGTCATCGATTTTAGTGGCGAGAAATCCATGCATGAGTGAAGTTTTCTTGTCACTAAAAATCGAAGACAAGATTCCTAGAAGAGATCTTTGTGTGTCATATAGTTTACAGACTTGCCCATACTAATCCATCTAAATGGCCTAAACTCTATACATCTATGATATAACACAAGATTATTTGTGTAATATCTAGCGCCAGTTTTAAAATAATTGAATATTGTAGTTAGTATGTTTACCTGGGGACATTATAGGTAGGCGATGATTCTTTCAAATCGCTATCGTAGACGCCCAGCGCGCGCCATGGGTCGATCGCCCCGTGGATATTAATCGTGTTGTTTACATTAGGCTCCAATCCTCCGAATATCAGGTTTACACGTTCTACCGCGTCGTAAACAAACTCTTCGTCGAATCTACAAGAAAAATGAGAAAATGAATACTTAGAAGAATCTACAGGAATCTGGTTTAGCTAATGGGGCTGGGGCAGTGGTCCAACTGCGCTGTCCAACAAGTTGGACTACGGGCCTTCACTAGGGGTAGGTGACCGTAGGTGGTATCAGGCTAAAATATAAATTGATAGCTATGCGCAAGTGGCCATAGGATCCTTGCGCTCAAATGTAACCTATGATTTAAAAAGTAAATAAATATTATAGAAAAAAATAAGGTAGGTTCTTCTTCTAAAGTTCTTGGAGCTAGGATATCTCAATTTAACATTGCTATGAGTTGACCGAAAGAAACATTCAGAAGTACTTTTTTTTACATTTGAATAAAATAATGAAAATAACTCCTGAATAAAATATTTCTATAGGCTTGACACAAACAAAAACGACAATAAAATGCATCATATATTTTTTATTGAAATCAAGCCCATTGTTTTTGGTTGTGACCCCACGCTTGGTCAACAAATTGGAATAGATGTAGGTAAATGGCTTTAGGATGGTTCCTAAAGCCATTTACCTACATCTATTCCAATTTAGATTTCAACCTCGAGAGGCCCTTGGAAGTACCCCACCTGTACAGCAAAAGTCGTTACCAAAGCAAACATATTTTGGAAAATAGAACATTCTAGACCTCATTATTGATACGATCATATTAAAAAGTAGCTTCAGAGAAGATTTATAGTGAAAAATTGCTTAAAGCTCACAAGGGTTCATTTTTAGACCTGTGTATGTCCGTTTCTATATATCCGCTCGTAACTACTCCATAGCTCAACCGATTTTGATAAATTAGATTCATTTTAGCGGCGCGAACGTTGCTGAGTACATAAATACCACAGAACGGCGAAGTCCTAAAGGAGGGCGAATTTTATTGCGGGCATTATAATTTAGTTATCGGGTTGTTTAACTTTCAGTTGTTTTCTTGTTGATATATTATATAACTAGCTGGTGCCCGCGACGTCGTCTGCGCAGGATTAGTACTTCGAATAGCTTATTATAACTTTGACAGAACTGTCATCATTACGATCTTAACGTAGGCCAAAATCTTGTTATATTGTCTATGCTGTGAGAGAATATCACGCTTTTTCACCTGCGTGGTGATGAATGATGATAATGATGAAAGTATCCTATGTATTAATCCAGCGCCTCACCTTCCTCCACATCAAATTTCATCAAAATTGTCCCAGCCGTTTGTGCGTTAATGAGTAACTAAAGATCCACACATCCATACTCGCAAACTTTCGCGTTTATAATATTAGTATGATAAGTGAATAATATGTACTAACTTCTCATCAAATGCCCTCTTGCACAAATCGACGTAGAACTCCACAGTGAGCCACTCCAGCTGATCGAATACAGTCCCGATGCGCGGCGCTGTTTGGTAGTATCCATACTCCGTACACGTCTGGTAGTACCACGCGCGAGCTGAAACACGGCAAAAGGAGTTCATTCTGAGGCTGTAGCACAAACAGTACCTATCCGTATCGTAAGCGTCAACGCGTCACGCTTCAACGCACAAACTATGAGTTATCTGTGTCATACTTGCCCTAGAATCTAGGCAGTACAAACTGTAATTTATCTAGGGCCTAGATAAATAACAGTTTGTACTGTTTCACGTGAACGACACGTTACGTCACACTTACGCAGTTATTCGTGCTAGGGCCACAGATTTTCTCCGAGGTTTTTTGCGATAAATGCGGTAAGGATGTGTCCGTACGATAGATTTAATTAATTGAATTGAATATAATACAATTTGGATAATCAGCCTATTACAATCCCACTGCTTCACATGGACACTTTCTTCTGAGTATGAGGAGGATGGATCATACTCCTAATATAACACGGTTATGCTTATGCAGCCATGATGTCGGAGTTTTCAGACCGCCCAAAGGCCTTTGACATGCCTAGTGACTTTGTTTAAGTGACTTAAGTCAACATTCAGAATCGACGTTTAACGGTAGGAAAATTATATGAGCGATTGCACATTTTCTATGCCAAGAGCCTAAAAGTGGTCCTCTGGGCCGAATTCAGTACATAAGTAGTTAGCGATCAGCAGGGCTATTATGTATCTCAGTTGCTAACAATTGTTGACTTATAAATCGAAAAAATTGGCGGCCCTATGTCACTTTTGTCAGTTCCAGTCATCAACTTTCTAACATTTTTGCTTACTGAAGTTGTCAAAACTGACATAGAGCCGCCATTTTTTAATATTTCAATCAACATTTGTTAGCAACTGAGATACATAATAGCCCTGCTGTTTAACAACGTCGGTCGCTAAATCGCCACAGAATAGAAATTGGCCATCCTAGTATCGGGCCGCGCTAACGTAAATATTCTTAGACTGTGGTGATTTAACGACTGGTTACGGTAGCTCGTGCTATGTCGAAACTACCTTTTTTAACGGACTAATTGATGTCTGCCTCTACTGACATTTACCTAGGTACCGGCCGTCAGGTATGGATGCGTAAACCGTCAAAAAAAGGACTAAGGAAAGATGTTGGAAAGGAAAGACAAGCTCGAGCGTCGTGTGGTCACCATTCAGCCTATCGCTCGTCGTCGCACCTATCATGACTGCTCTGACTCCGCGTACGTTCTGTGGGAGTAATCCTTCGTCGAATGTTTGTTCTGTCGAAGCAATGACTTGTCGAACTAGGTTTTTTTCTAAGTAAGCAACTGTCGAAGTATTTCACTTGTCGAAATTCAGAGGTACACCGGATCTTTATGCCTATAACTATTGGAGGGATCAACATTATGCCTTACAACTTTATGCGAATCAAAGTTAGGGCAAAATATATTAGCCTAAACTATATTTATGCATACTGAAATAGTATGCCTAAAATATGATTACGAAAAAAAAAATATGCGTTCCAGAAACCGACGTAATACCAAGTGATGCACTCACTCGGACTCTAGTCCGCTGGACAGTTTGTCAAAGTTTGATCAGCTAACAGACGGAATACTGACCGCTGATTGGTCACATATCGCGTCATAGTATACCATTGACCAATGAACGTTTAGTATTTAGTCGGTCAACTAATCAAGGCTTTGACAAACATTCTAGAAACGCTTCGAACGTACATGACGTTCTTCTTCAGGGAGTGTTAACACTTGGAGATCGCGTCGGCGCCGCAGGTATCTTCATATTTTTATCATGAGATTTCTGTTTCGTTTATTGTATGTAACTGAAGTACTTACAGATGGATGACGTCGTGTTTGCGTACATCGCCACATAGTTTTCGTAGTCTATCGACCAGCAATCCGTCTGCAAGTTGCGGATCCATGCTATGTAGCCGCCTATTTTCTGCATTGGCGTTACTCCTGGAACAGTTCAAGCAATCACATAACAATACAATGTTATATACAGCGTGAAACAAAAGGTGTAGTAATAGTGTTAGGTATGGATATGTAACTATTCAGAATTCACATGCTGGAAAAGTATCATAAGAATAATTAGAATGTTTTTCTTATTAAATAAAAAAATATTATCAGTTTGTTTTTGACAGGTATATTAGACATGCCAATTCTTGGAGTTCGTTAGGGCTCAACATTCTGTGCAATCCCCACGCCTCCTAGGTACTTATTCATTCACCTCTGTCTCCCTACCACATGAGTAAATAAACGTAAAGTAAAAAAAGTAAACTTATTATATTGTGCCTCGATCTACTGAAATGAGAGCGGTTCGCGAATACTTCTTGTTTGCTGTTAGTCGGTGCCGAACAAACAGTGGGCGTCGTGCTCCTCTTGTGCGAATGGTAGAGATATACAATAGCATTTTTGTTAGTATTGATATCTTTGCACTTAGTTTGAGTCAATTTAAATAAAAACTCATATTATACTTACAGAGCAATTGCATTGCTTAATTTGTCATTCATTTATTGTTGCCTTGTGTTATATTTATACTTAGTTATTTATATATTTTAATTTAGTAATCTCATACTCTTTGTTCTACGCTTTACTTCATAATGTTTATGACTTTGTTTTACAACTCTCTCGCTCAGTCCGCAACTATTATATCATATCATATTTTGTTATTTTCAATCTTATATGGTACTTCTGGCGGTAGTTAATAGTTAATAGATATATATATTTTGTTACTCTGTGAATAGCGTTGTGGGCTGCATAGTCAAAATGTGAATTATATTACTATTATTTTATATGTACTTTATAATGTAACTGTTTGCTTTTCCTAATAAACTAAAAATAAAAGTAAATAAACTGTACAGAGGCAAAGCTTCTTAAGAACGTGCAACATTGATACCTATTTTGGTAGGGTTGTTAAACAAAACTTTTGTCTTATTATTCAGTTTGATGGAAAACTTTACAAATAACTAACTCTAATAATTTAGTTTTTCTAATTTATTGTTTCTTTTAATGGTGTAAATTCTGAATCTAACAAAGTTTTTTATGTAATCTAACGGGAAACACTCAGTAGGTATATCAAATTTTCAATTTTTAATTTGTAGTGTTTCGTTGCCAACATTGACAATATTTATTTCAAGATAGAGATATTCGCGAAACTGTCATGAATATGCTGCTGTAGCTGTTGAGGAATTACCTCTTGAGGAGACTATCCTTGCTGCAGCATCGGGCTATATGTATCATGTTACTGCATTGTCACTGAAGTTACGGTAAGTATAGAAAGTTTCAGCTCAATCAGATATCGGGAAGTGGTTCAAATCTTAGATCTTAACACACATAGGTACCTACTACATACCATTACCAACCCACCCATATACCTTTAAAAGTTTAATAAAAGCTTGTTAAAATAATAAAAAAGAAGAAAATACACCGTGTAGTACCTACCTACCCTCTTCTCATAAAAAAATGGTCTTACAATAACATAAAGGTTGGTACTTATGTACCTACTTAAAAGCAATGATGTTTTAATCTCATTGCTTAAAAGTAATCAAATAATAACTTACTCATGTACTCCTTGAGTGTTAAAGAATTATAAAAAGATTTATATCTTTATCTACTCTGATACTATAATACAAAGATTATAAAACTGAAAACAAAATTCTTATGACAAACATTACGTACAGGCCAAAAATAATAAAAAGAAGTTTAATTACGTTACAGGTCTTGTATGGACACCTGTAACATAATATAACTTTTTAATCATAACGATACACCTATACAACCTCCAGCTGGACCAAGGAGGTTGAACCTCTACTTTAAAAAAAAGGTTTCAATGAACGAGTCCGCGACGACGCAACACGCATGCGCAATCGATGTTTGCGCCTTGGCGCCAACATTTGACATTTAAAAAATATTTTCAATATCTTTTATCTTTTAAACAAAGTTTGGTTTTGTTTGTAAAATACATAGGTTTTTGTGTAAAAACATGTCTGAAAGCGGGGATAGTGGTGATTGTACACCACCAGACATTCTGGAAGCTGCGTCTAACATGACCATGAACCTGTTGCCGGCGAAATCTAGGAGCAACTATAATAAATGTTACCACGAATTCAAAGAATGGAATATGAATAAAAATGCTACATCATTTTCTGAAAATGTGTTGTTAGCGTACTTTCAAAAACTATCTGAAAAATATAAAGTGTCAAGTATGTGGGTTAAATACTCCATGATTAAAAGTACACTCAATATTTACAACGAAGTTGACATAACTAGATATAGCAACAAATAGCACAAGGATATAAAGGGAAAAAATCCAAGACTTTTACAGAAGAGCAGATAAATAAATAAATGATAATGCCCCAGACACATTATATCTCTTCACAAAGGTATTTTAGTTGTTTATCAGTTAACCATGTACATTTTTTTTGTTAATATTGAGTTAATTTACCGTAATATATATGAGTTGTTACAGATTGCACTCTTTATTATCTATATTCACTCTCACTTAAATGAAGCCCCAGACACATTATATCAATGATCAATATGAACAATGCAGAAAATACATAGACCTACGACCAACTGAGTGCAGCAATCCCAGTTTTTTTCTAAACTATATTGACCGAAAATGCACGACGCAGAGAGTTGGCATTAACAAATTTGGAGTTTTAGGCAAAGTTATTGCCAGCTATCTTCAACTTACCGACCCCGAATTGTACACAGGACACTGCTTTCGCCGAACATCTGCGACCTTGCTAGTTGACGCTGGTGGAGATATAACGGCACTAAAGCGACACGGTGGTTGGAAGTCAACGACAGTTGCAGAAGGCTATATAGATGATTCAATGACTAACAAGATCGCTATATCCAATTCAATACTTAACAGTATTGAAAACAACAGAAATGAGGTCAACATTAACATACCCTCCCCGAGTACCTCCAATAACGCTTCCTGTCCGGTTCAAATTCATTTTCATAATTGTAATATTCAGAACATCAATAATTATTACAAGTAAAAATAAATCTGTTGTTATATTCAGCGTTTTATTTGCAATATTGTTTTACGTATTATAGTATGAGAGTAGATAAAGTAGTGTATGACACTGTACATAACTTGGTCTTATAACACTCGTGTGATACTATAAAAAACATACTCATGTTATAAGAACCCTTAATATGCAACAGTTTCATAATCTACTATTATGTTTTAGTAGTGTTATTCATACACATATTACAATAAACAACCGTTATGAATAATAAAACAGGTATAATATATCGCGGCACGTAAGTTGAACTAGCGCAGTAAAAATTTTCGGGTCTCAATCGAAGTGGGGTATGCGGCGGGGCGAGGGGCCGTGCGTAACCATAGCAACGCGGCGATAAACAATCACACTCTGACCCGAAAATGTTATCTGCGCATAGTTATACCCCGTTTTTACATTAAAATATGCAAACTTGCAACTACAAAACAAACAACGTTCGTCGCCCTGATCCTGAGACAGTCCACTGGCTGTGCCCCTATAAACCAGTTTTTTCCAGTCTCGCCGCGTATGCGACAAGCGGCCAGTGGTCACGCACACAAGTCCGCGTAGGGCAACCGATTCGCGCGGTTGCATGAAGCTTTGCGTCTGTACAGTTTATTTACTCATGTGTCCCTACCCTGGATGCACCTTGTTTCTCCCCGCCCAGTCCCAGGCTTTGTTTACCTAGTCTACGTTCTGGAGGTAAATGCCGTCTTAGGCCTAGTTTTTCAGGGATGAACCTGCTTGAGTTATTGGAAAAAGTTTGGTTATTTTAATGTTATTTTGACGTTTTAACTTCCGCGGCAGGTATAGTCAAATATCTCACCGGTTTCGTGACGTTCGAGCCACTTCTTCATGGACTACTTGCGCGCTAGTACTAGCGCGAACACAGTATAATATATATAAAGTATTAACCTATCGGGTGCTGCGCGTACACCATGTGTACGTTTGAAAAAGTGCTAAGCCGTGTTGCGCGTAAAAAAGTGTAGGTATACACATTTTTAGACCTCAAGTTTATAACAATTTTTATTTTATTTTATTTGGGGGGCTTACAGCTATAATTACAGTATAAGGTTAAGAAGATGCTTAAGATAAGCCAATAAAAAGCCTCCACAGATAATTAAGAAATACTATAAACATACGTAGATGCTAGATTTAACTTTTTATTAAATTTTGTATGCTACGAGTATAAAATTAACATATAAATAAATTTAACAAATAGGAAAGTAGATAATAAGCGTACATAGCCGCTCGATTAAAAAAGTGTTTTTAGATAATTTATATCATATCAATACATAATCTGCTAGAATAAAGGTCGTGCTCAACAACTAATTTTATCAGATCCAATACACTCCGCCGCGCCGCTAGGTATAAACTTGCTTTTAGTTGGTCAAACTATTCATAGGTAGTATTTTTATTTGAAGTTTTATATATGCGTAGTTCGGAAATATACCGAAAAAAACTAGACACTGGACGGGTTAAGCATCAATCAGTTGCATCAAATTGCAATTGTATCATTGACATGGTCAAAAATATGTTATTAGGTATAATGGTAAGTACCCGGATGACTGAGCTTTGCTCGGTTGTTTTCTTTGAGAAACCTGACCTGTTTTTGGCTTAGTTTTGCTTAACCGCATCTATTGTCAAGTAGCTTTAGGCCCACTTGCACGTTTGCTCGGGTTGAATAAATAAGTCTACCAGTTTGTAAACTTGCGTTAGTCATATCAATTTTTAACTCTCATTTTGCCTTGCACGACTATGAATAAAAGATCACCGGTTTTGCTAAACTGACATTTGTAATCTTTAGATGGGAATATTTAATTGTCTATGCGCTTATATTGTAACCTGACCAATAAAGAATTAATAGAAAAAAAGTAAAACCTGATAATTTATTGATTCAGGCGTTACTTTGCGGAAATCCATTATCAAAAAACGATATTAAAAAAATATTTAGTGACACTTCCGCTGAAAATAAAACAATGATTTTGGCCTATTTGTGGGTGTGCACCACCCTCCCTCCCGCATAAAATGCTAATAAGAAGAATACAAAATAAAAAACACAAGAAACCCCCAATAAACCAAAACCGATTCGACACGTGTTTCGCCTCTACACGAGGCATCCTCAGGAGAAGTTGACTCGTCGAGCGCTTGACCGACAGAATAGGCCAAAATCATTGTTTTCTTTTCAGCGGAAGTGTCACTAAATATTTTTTTAATATCGTTTTTTGAAAGTTAAACCTATATCTATCTCTTTGGCACTACAGTACAATGTATATAGACTTTCTTGTTTATCCTTTGTTGTATGAAATTTGACGACTTTTTATTCTATACGCATTGTCTCGTGTCATTTCGTCCAAAGAGTACATCATACAGCAGAATGTAACCTCAATTTCTTTTGACACAAAACGTTATTAACCCTAGTTAAAGACTTAACCCTCCCACATTGCTGGGTTAAATATCAACAAATAACCTTAGATTTACTCCTAACCGTTAATGGTGCAAGATAAATTAATTATAAAACCCCGTTTTAGCAGTTGACTCTGAGTTATTGAAGCTAACTTTGGAACGTGCAAGTGGGCCTTAGTGTTGAAGTGTCGGTAAAACAGTTTGTTGTAGTAGTTTTTCATTGCCTGAAAACATAGATAAAACGACGTTTTCTGAAAATGAAACCTAGCTAGATCGATTTATCGCCCCCGAAACCCCCGCATTTCCGATACCCCCCAGAGCCGTTTCCGAGACTCGGATTATAATTACATATATATACAAGAATTGTTCGTTTATAGGTAATATCATACCGTATGTAGTGTCGGTGAAGTTGCGGCATATCGTCAGCAGCGTGCCGGGGCGTGCTTGCTGCACGGACGTCGAGAACGTCCAGCTGATCAGGCCGGAGAAGTAGCCCAGGTCGAACCGATTGTCGTAATTCAGAGGTTGACATAGTCTGAAATTAACAACAGAATCAAAATAAAGGCGCTATGCAGACGACGGGGCGGGCGGTCTTTTTGCCCTCCGTGTGCGTTGTATAGGATTCCCTTTGCGCTATCGTTCGCGGCAAAATTGACCGCCCCGGCCCGCCCCGTCGTCGTCTGCAAAGCGCCTATAAGGCGCACAACGTTGTCTGCTGTTAGTTATTCTGTGACAACATGCCCAAACCACAGAATAAATATAGTAAAACTAGAGGATCGGAATACAGAAAAATAACAAAAAAAAAAGATTTCGTTACTGAGTCTCGCCCCGTAATAACTTTTTTATCACATTATACTTATTCGAAAAGGGCTAGTTTGTTCCTCGTAAACAGGGAATACCTTTTGTAATGTCCCTATGTAGGGACTAAGAGTGATTTGAATTTGGAATGTGGATATTGTGAAACTATCACCAAAGAAATCATTTACTAACCTTGTATGAACGCAGGTAGGTAAAAGACAGTACTCTAGGATCCTTCGTTTTGCTCTGGATTCAAAGAAACACTATCACCTTAAAAATAGATAAGTATTTGCTCTCTAGGCAAAAAATCTACTATTTTTGACAACCACTAACACAAGGTCTTCAGGTCCCAAACTAGGAAGAGCCTGTATTATGGTAAACTGATATTATGACAGATCAAACAAACAAGTTCATGCACACAAATTATTAACCGATCCGGAGATCGAACCCTGCTACCTATAGTGCGCCAAGCGGCCAGTCTAAATTGTGTGTAGACTTGCCTTCAGACTTCCACAGTAAAGCTCGCTCATTGACGTTAGCGAAGCGTCTGCATTAACTGGCCAAATTGACTTTCATCTGTCCGTAAGTTTGATAGGTTGTTTGTATGTAGGTACGTCTACTTTGTCGCATTTTTCAAACAATCTTGACGAAACTTGGTATGCATGTTCTACTATTTAATATAGTTTTTGTCATCGGCGATTTTCAGTGGGGGGTACTATCCCTTAAAAGGGGAAGTTTGCTCCAGCGCTATTAACCGACCGATTTGGCAAACACATTAGGTACCTGACTTGGTCAAGTGATTTCCGAGATAATAATAGGTTGTGAAGTACCTACAGTGAAAGAAGAAGCGCTCGTAGGAGGAAGGAGCTTGACTTGACTAGTCGCATTATTCAACTGATCGCTTCCGTGCTTCGGAGGGCACGTTAAGCCGTCGGTCCTGGTTGTTTGTCTTCGGATAACAGTCTATGTCGAAGGCCTGAAAATTTTGACATGGGTTGGCCACTAACCTGTCCACCAACAACGGCCCAACTCTTCTCTCTGAGAGGAAAGTTCGAGTCCCAACAGTGGGAACAAAATGGGCTGATTAAGATGATGAAGTACAGTGAAAAATGGCCCCTGATCTATCGAAGACTAAGTGCTAATGACTAATGTTTGCAGAACTACGAGTACTTAGTTATCTAACATCACGGTGGTTCGAACCAAGGGACGAAAAGTTTTTTATTAGGTTCTTGTACTGACCGGTAAGCTTGCTCCAAGCTCCGCCGGCCTTCTTCAGTACTCATAGCTGCGATGGTGTCCGCAATACCTTCACGTATAGTCGCGATGCACTGCTCACCGCCCTCCGATAAGAACGCTTCGTGGACCACTTCCAGATATCCTGCAATCAGTGTCATTGTAATCATTTTTAATTCTGGGAAAGCGATATCTTTTTAGAAAGAAGTAAATAGTAGATGGTGGAAAAAAATTTATATCGGTGATTTTATTTTTTTCTAGATATGTGTTTCTTCGAGTTTTGACGTGTATTATGTGGGTTGACCATTAGGTGTTCGTAATGGTGCACGAGTGTAGCCAAAGTGCACAACAAAATCATGAAACGTTGTTTTACGTTTCCTCGTCAATCGGGTTAGAAAGTTTACTGCATCCACAGCATTACTAGAACGGACTTAGACAGTGACTTAATGAGAGACTTTTTATTTGACATGACTGCTTGAAATGGAAATCTAACTTGATGCAGCTCTCAATATTTACATAAATTACTTGAGGAATGGTAATACGAGACCAATACAAAAGAATAAAAGAAAGAAGTAGAAGAAAACGATAGAGTTTGAGTGATATTAACTTAATCTGCCCGAATCAGCAAGCCTCATTAGAGGCAAGTTTCATTTATAAATCTATTGTTATTTTTTGTTCTGATGCAGACAGATTAATACCTATACTTATAACTTATAATACCTATACTCGCCGAGGGAGAAATGGAGCGCACTGGCATGCCTAAAACGCGTCACCACAAAATGACCCCATTGTGGTTATCGCCCGGTGTACCAAAATAATGCTGGATGACAGAGTTTTAAAAATGGCGAAAGCCATTTCGGAGGACCCTGAGATCGAGACATTTTGGAGGCACTGGGAGGTACCGAAAATACAATGGGTCAACAGAGTTCCTGGATGCGGAAAGATGACTTGGGTGGTAAGAAGTTTCGACGTGGACAAGGACGTTATCGTCACAACAACGACAGGGAGAGGGAGAAGCTAACGCACCGAATCAGAGGCCTGGTGAAAACCAAGGTGCGCACTATGGCTTCGGTCCGCGTAAATGGTTTTAAAAAGAATGAAAGCTACGGCCGCCTTATAGTGGACGAAGCTCTCATGAACCATTTCGGAGCCTTAATGGCTTCCAGGCTGTCTGGAGCGAACTTGCGCTCATCGGAGACGTCAACCAACTACCTTGTATCGACAGGGAACACCTGTCCGAGCTAAGGTATAACCGCCTGAATCTGGTAACGAACATCAGCCAGGAGTTGTTATGTACGCACCGGAACCCAATGGATGCGTATGCACTGAGGGAAATATACTCCGGTATATTTCTCACTGCCCCGTATAAGGTCCCTGTGCCTCGAGAGGTACACAGATGCGAAAATCCCTAAATCCATTCCAAACACCCTGTTCCTCACACCCAGGAGGAAAAGGAGACCCTGACCAGCCAGGGCTAACGGAAAGGGAGAGGGATCACGCACACTTACCATACACGAGGCGCAGGCTAGTCATAAAAACAAAGAGTAAAATGTAGCTGCACGAGAGTGTTAGCAGTTGGCAGGAGGTGGCGTCATCGTCCCTCAAATATGGTTGAGGAAGGCGATGGCTGCCATGCGTCAACTCGTGAACGGGTGCTGTCTGCGGTAGACCGGTTTCTCTGAATGCTGACGGAAACTTAGAAATGATATAGCCCCTAATTTAATATAATAATCCTGTCCTATAGTTAAGTATGTATTGTCGTCTCTTTTTTAATTATATTTAGATGTTATAAATTAGCAAAACAATAAAAAAATGGCACATACCCTGGAGTCTGTAAAGGCAAGTTATAATATTAAAAAATACCTATATATACCTATGCTGGCTAAGTAGAAGCACTTAGAATATAACTTATTCATAAAGGTAGATAATAAATAAGAAAATGCTAGTCTGTAAATTCGGTTTAAAGACGACAATTTTGTGTGATGACTTCATAAGACAAGCCGGAACGCTTAGGCCGATCGTACATCGCTTGTTCCGCGCTCTCGCTTGCACGCTCGGCTCAGGCGGAACGTGACAATGGCCGGCGTTTATCGATTTATAAGACGTTATCACGTCAAAAACCGTTCACATGCTCATATTTGGATGGGAATCATCATAACGGCCTCTTGGGCAAGAGGCCCTCTTGATCGGTACCACCACAGTACCAGATATTTTGCCGCAAAGCAATGCGCAAAGCATTACTGTGTTAGGGTGTGAAGGGTCAGTGAATTTAATGGGTAGGAAACAGACTAAAAACTAATGTCTCGGGGTGAGAAATACAGTGCAATGCCACTCAATACTACAGTTCGATTCCATCGATGCTGTAGGTGGCACTGGAACTGTCATGGGCAAATGTAAAACTTACCACCGGGCGGCACCACACCGAAACAGTTCAACGGATTTGGGTTAAATTATGAAATTTCGACATACCTTATACACCTTCTAGCTGCATATTATTAACACTATCTCGATTCAGGCGATAATCTATATAGTATAGCAAGTAGTAATGAACACGAGTTATAGAAAAATGGTTTTTAATGTCGAAGCGAAGTAACACAACGAAAACTCACCAGTGAAATCAACCTTTCCCAAAATGGGACCGCTCGATGCTACAGCCCCAACGGCCAAGTGTGGATACCGCTGTTTGAACCACAACGCCATGTTAGCTGCGTACGACCCTCCATACAATACGATCTTGCTCTCGGCGAAACGTGGCACTTTCTTCAGTTCGTTTATGAAGTACGCCAGATCCGCCAGCGCTTGGTCCACGTTTAGGAAGCGTAGGTTTTCCGTTGTGAAGTTTCTGTCAAACAAATTTTAGTTAGTTGCGAATGTGCAAACTTCTAAAGAATAATATAATATATAATATAATATGGGACAACACCCACACAAAGGTCTTCAGATCCCAAACTAGGCAGAGCCTGTACTATGGTAACCTGATGACTGATATACATACTTATATACATATACACACCCAGACACAGATCAAACAGACATGTTCATGCACACAAATGTTTGACCTGTCCGGGGATCGAACCCGGGACCAGCGGCTCAGAAGGCAGGGGTGCTACCAACTGCGCCAACCGGCCTGTCCGGTTATATATAAATACCCGCAGGGTTAGTACGTATCTCAGTTGTAATCAAATGTTGGAGAGAAATCTAAAAAATCTAAAAATGTCACTTGTCTCAGCTCCAGTCAGCAACTTCTATCATTTTTGCTTACTGTAGCTCTACCATGAGTTTGCAACGTAAATGTCCTCTATAGTCGATCTCGCCTACCTATTGAACTTGTGATTGGCGTACTCGCTACCGATTTCAGTTCTACAATTGACCGCTCGGTGGCACTGTTATTTTTTCATGTACATTTTTTCGCGGCAGTCGATAGCGAGCATCGATTGGTTTCAATGTTGTAAACTCGTGGTAGACCAATACGGGAGTTGTTAAAACCGGCATTTTTCATGATATTCATCAACATTTGATTGTAACTGAGATATGTAGGTAATTGCCCCGCTGAAACCATAGTAAATGGAACTAAACACTACTAATTTTACCGTACTAAGTTTGTACTTATTAAAAAACGTAAACTAAAGATGGATCTACATCTATACAAATAAGGAAAATTACAATGCCTGTTTGTATTATCAAAGTAAACAGCTTTTTTCTAATTGCATATGAACGTATAAGTACACAGTGGATTTTAAGATGGGACAGTAAGGGCTTAATCTTAACCGTTATAGTTACAGGAAAACATCTCCAGTAGAAATATTTTGATAATTTAGAATTATTTCGCTAACATTTTTATCAAAATCTGTGAATGTAGTTCAAAATACCTCAAAAACTTATGAATGGTCTAGATTCTGCCCTTATCTCGTCTCTAAAATCCACCTTGTATGTGTACATACGGTACCATAACTTACTGATAACAAAAAACAATGTTTAGTATTTATTCTGTCTATTTGTTCCGGTTAATCTCCGAAACGACGGAACCGATATCGACGAGACTTTCATTAGCAGATAGCTGATGCTATGAAGAGTAAAATAGAATCAGGGTTCCTGGACGAGTTAAAAATTCATACTAAAACAGCACATTTCGTAACTAATTATCCTGCTTTCCGATTCCGATGTCAGAAACGATTTTGGCGCTGCGATCATAATTCCAAATCAACGAAACCGCGACCACTTAGACCCATGTACCTTATACGTCATTGTTTACCAAGGACGCCATTTTGCGATTTCGACGGCCACGCTACGAACTGAAATCACCGTGAGCAAAAATTACAGTTCGTTGATGTGTGCGTGTGTTTACTATTCTTCGTTTAGGCAAAACAAAAGGTTTTGTGTCCTGTTTTAAATGTTTCCATGGTTTAGTGAGTAAACCATGGAAAACATTTAAAACAGGACAGCCAGACTACAGTCGTTGGTTTACCCGACCCATAACCTCAAAATACCCGCTTTTGCCCGCGAACTGTCAGCAGAATACCCGAAAGTCGGGTATTTTATTTGGTTTAAGAATATTTATTATAAATAATAATACTAAAAAATAAAAAACAATAATCACTAGCAATTAAGCTAGACAAGCTAAGAAATAACAATTACCGCTAGTACTTGGCTCGCAAGTACGAGTAGACCATAATTTTGTATGAGATATTTGAAAACTAGGCTAAAATTTTACGGAACCTCCTACTTTACAGATACCTTCTCGCGCAGTTCGATGAGCTGTTTTAATGTTCTTAAATTGCTGAACAGATTTTCAGCAGACGCATTTCACCAGACGTGTTTAAAACAGGAAGTAACAACAATAAGGCTACCAGCTATTTTAGATTGGCATTGATTTTTTGGTACCTATGCATTCATATTTATTTCAAAAATGTTTTTCCTGTACCTTATACGTCAAACAGGCAAAAACAATTGCCCATGCAACGACCAGTAACTCTGCGCGATTGAAGCACGGGTAATAAACGAAGTTGGTGGTTTACACTTTGTCTATGGATATATAACTGGCTGCACTTTATCTGTAGTGACATTGCCAGCTGAAATACCCGCATTTACCCTACTCAATGCAAATACCCGGCAAAACTACCCGCCATCAGAAAGTCGCTCAAAATTACCCATGCCCATGCCAATTGGCGGGTAATGGCATATATTCTCGTTAAAGATCTTGTAAGAAGCTTATAACGAATCACTGCATTGTCAGCCATGCCGTGAGCAAAGTGAGCGTGATTTCAATCCATTCCGAATGGCTGACAGATCTCACCTGTCAAAAGCGCGATATTGGATCGGAATGAAGAACAGTGATGATATCGCCTGTAGAAAACCTAACAATTTTTTTTCCATAATCTGTTAAGCTATTTATTCTGCATGGATAAATAAATAAGTTTCCATTTATATCTTATTCCACAGAACAATCCACCTTCGTTTGATGGTCTAGCTAGATACTATGTGTCATTGGGGAAATCGTGGGGGCACCATCACAAAGCCATATAAGGAAGAGTTGAAGTTGATAATATCGCCAAAATCGATGTTGACTCCAATCAGAAAGCGGGAAATACTTACGAATAAGGCAGCGTCTCTCCATAATATCTGTGCTCGGTGTAGATCTGATAGCCTTGGTTTTCCCGCGCCATTTCGAACATGTTCCCCGCGCGCAGCCACCCCGCCGCGATCGCCCACTCGCCGCCGATCAGGATGAACACGGGGGAACCGTCACCGCCGAAGAATTGCTCGTTGAACATAAAGCGCTGAAATACAGATACAAATCCATTAAAACACAAATAAAGCAGAATATCTGCGAACAGTAAACCTCGCGAGTAAAATGTTTTTGCTGAATATTACCAAAACCGTCCAGTTTTTAAACTTTACAACCAATTATCTCGGCAACCACTAGACTAATATTATGCTCATATTCGAAATTCCTCTTTAAGGTCAGGTACTTAAGTAGGTACCTAATGTGTGTAACAAATTTTATCATAATTGGTCGGTAAAAATAAAAAGCGCCGCAGCAAACTTCCCCCCTTTTTACGAAAAGTATCCCCCGTCCCAAAAACTGCCGACGAGAAACAGTAAAATGTTGAATAGTAGAACATGCATACCAAGTTACGTCAAGGTAGGTTGAAATAAGCCACACGTACGGTAGGACCAACATACAACCTAACAAACATAAGGACAGATGAAAGTCAATTTGGCAAGATAAAGCAGAGACAGTCAATTAAATTTAAGTGTTATATATTATTATTTGTAATGTACAAAAACGGAGTAGTAATTTGAGCCCTGCTTCAGTGCAATACGGGTACCTAAGCAAATAAGTTAAAATTAGTAATTATTTAAGTTAAGCTGTATTTGACAAGGAGTAAGTATGAGCATACAGAGCAGACACGCTCACGAAAAGGTGTCGGCAAGCAGTGGCGGCGTGTGGCGGGTCGCCATCTTCCCTCAAATATGGTTGAGGAAGGCGATGGCTGCCACATGCGTCAACTCGTGAACGAGTGCTGTCTGCGGAGACCGGTCTGCTCTGAATTCGGATGCAAACTCAGAAATGATATAGCCCTTAATTAAGTAGTTTAACATAAAAATCGTATGTCCTCTAATTAAGTATATATTGTTGTCTTTTTTTTAATTGTATTTAGATTTGATAAATTTGCAAAAATAAAACTAAAAAATGGCTCGGACCGTGGAGTCTGTGGAGGCTAGTATTAAAAAAATGTACAAAAACAGTTGTTTATTAAATTCATATGAAGGTATATACAGTAGTTAGAAAAGAAAAACTATTTTAAAATCATTAAATGTCTGTCTGTTCTGAGGGTTCGAAATCTCCGAAACAGCAGCACCTATTTTGACGGGAGTTTCACAGGCAGATAGCTAATCATATATAAGGAGTATCTATGGATTTATTTTAGAGATATAAAGATGCGCCAAAATATATGTGTTATTTTGTATTGTTATTTTCCGCTCTGCGGGCCCAGCTAGTGTTATATTATACGAGTAAATTTAAGAAAGGAAATGCCATACAGGTATATAACAAGTGCAATTTGAAAAAAATCATACTGACTTCCATTCCATTACTTTGGTAAAAATCAGTTATTGGAGTGTAACTCAAAAACTACTAGACCGAATTTGATGAAATTTAAATGGAACCACACGGGCAGCACCAGCTTTCAAACAAAAAAAGAAGTTTTGAGAATCGGTCCACCCGATCGAATGTTATGAGTTGACAAACAAAAAAAACCAGTCGAATTAAGTACCTCCTCCTTTTTTTGGAAGTCGGTAGAGAAATAAAATAGTAGCGGGACCCACATTTATAAAAGGTAAATAAATAATAAGATATCGCGTATTAAGTAGATATAGGTACGCGAAATGTATAAATATATTAAATTTCTGATGTTTGACTTTTCAGTGAAGTTACATCGATTATGAGCGGTGAATTCGGGTACCTAGTTACCATCGACTCAGAAACGGTGGGCGGCGTATTAAGATCAATGCATTTTTTTATATTTACCTTCTATCAGTTCTTCAGTTACCTACCTATAAACGTAAATTCCATGAATTATTTCAGAAGAATATTTATGATATTTTTTTTTCGCTGCTCTCCTACATTGGGGCCTTAATGAGTAGGAATTTTTAAATGAAGGTAATGTTTAATATACCACATATTTATCAAGTGTACCACTTGCTAAATATGCTTAATTACACAACAACGTACATACGATGATCATCCACGATGATTAACGTTAGAAATAAAACTCTAAAATATAATAAGCATATTTACAGCATCATGTTATTTTAACGAGTGATAGAGATTCAAGATACTTAAGTCGTCCGAGTTCCAGGCTAGTTCTAGACCTTATAAAAATAAACATAGCCTTAGATGTTCAGTGAAGTGTTTGTGAACACTTCATTCCGTTGAATAAAGTTTCTCACGCTATCCAATAGATGACGCTCCATCCCCACAGGACGTTAAAATCAACTAGAGACTTACATTCGACGATCAGACGGATTGCCATGTAGCGCGTTCGAATAGAACCCTTGTGAGCGTTTTTAGCGAAAATAACGCTAAAAACGCTCACAAGGGGCGTTCGAATTGGGAATCTGTGGGTGAAACTGGCGTTCATGTCTCTTTTTGTTCAGCGTTCGGAAAGCTAAAAGAGGTATTTTTGCCACCAAAAACTGCAATTTTACTCCCACGTCCGGAGCATGGTTGTTTGTGATCGTTTTTTGACAGCTATGTATTTGACAGAATAATGCGATTTTAGGTCTTATGCTCAGTTGAGCGTTCGAATAGGGTGTGGGCAAAAGTGGCAAAAATAACGTGTTTGAGCTTTATGAACGCTTTAACAAAAGAGCCATCAATGACAACGCCACCAATGCCCTAAAAGCTAAACGAACGCACCTTCGGTGGCCTAACGCTCATGGCGCCTGACACGGATTGTCGGAAGACGCTGGTTCGAATCCCATCTGAAGATGTGTCTCATTCTAAAAATTCAATGTTTGGTCTCGCTAAGCAGGTGATAGTGCTTTAACAATCATAACATAATATAAAAAAGTATACCTTCACTGTGTTTTAGCAACTATCCCTGGGCCCTATTCGGTATTACCATACATAAACGTAACGCGACGCGCTTAGGTAGGTACTACCTTCATATTAAACTTACCATAGAGAATGTGTCTGTGTTCTGGGGGTCGAAATGGTCCATTGGCATCGTCATCCAGCTTTGGAAGACGTTCCTCTCACTCGGCTCCGGGCTCGGCGGTGGGGGCATCTCCACCCGGAGTGGAGGCTCCACCATGCGCGGCTCCGAGCCCCATGATAGCGGCACAATAGCCAATAATACTAGAACAATCTGGAAACCATTTATCAAGACCCAACTGATTTCAAACGGGTAGATAGGTACTTATGATATTTTATATTAATTTTACGGACGGGTCTAGTAGCATGACGTTCGGGACAAATAGGTTTTTATCATAGCCTATTTCAAATCACAATTAATAGTACACGAGTCTATCGAGGTCAGATTAATTTCATTTCAATAAGGCGAAAATGACGTTCAAGATAACTCAACGTGTCCGCGCCCATTGGTCCACTAATATTCGTCCCCCGAAATAAAAGTTGTAGATTCGACCCCTATATAGGTGCCCATCGGTAGGAGACCAGCTGGGCTATTATGTATCTCAGTTGCTAACAAATGTTGATTGAAATCGAATATAATGGCGGCTCTATGTCATATGAATGTACGTATATGTAATACGAATAAGAAAAAAAATACTTACCATTACGTTTACAAACGAACTTTAGCACATTTATTCAGGCTCTTGCACCTGATTTACTAAAACAGTATTAAAGATACATTATTTGTATTAATCAAAGAAGCACCTTATCGCTATCAATAATAAACTTGATTAGAGAGTTTGAAAAGTCAACTGATTATATTGTAGAGTAATGAAAATGTAAGAGGATTAAAAAATAAAACTACTCAATAATTTTCAACATCGATGATACCTTTAAACGTTTAAATATGAATAGGAGGGATTCCTTCCCGTTTCATAAACCATAATAAGTAAATTGTAAATTATAAGTATTTTAAGTTTTGGAAATAACATTATTTTTGTTACAATTTAATTAATACTCTTCCTGATGCACAAACATATTCATTTTCATTGAAATGGTGACTGGTTTATCACACTAATATTATAAATGTGAAAGTTTGGATGGATGGATGGATGGATAAATGGATGTTTGTTACTAAAAAATGGCGGAACGGCTGAACGGATCTGGATGATAGATTATAGTCTGAAATAGAACATAGGCTACTTTTCATCATTATAATCATCCATCACCAAGCGGGTGAAAACGCGTAGGTATTATTCTTAGGCACAGCATAGACAAAATAAAAAGATCTCCACCTACGACAAGATCGTAATGATGAAAGTTCTGTTTTAGTCAAAATCACGCTATCATTATGACAGCTCGATACTCAAGTGCTCGATGACAGTCAAGGGTGATGAAATGTAACACAAATATTGTCAAAGGTGATGAAATGTAATGACAGTTTTTTCCATTGAGATTAATTTTATATTTGTACGTAGGTACTGTATTTTATTATTAGTGTTTACTGATTGATTTACTAAGTATTTACATTTACTAATACTATTATAGCAATTGCGTTTGACCATGTACATATTTTATGACAATTTTGTATAAAGATAGATATGGCCTTGGAGAAGATAATAAGCTACACGAAGTAGGTACTAATTCTTCGCAGACTAAGTCGTGGGCACCAGCTAGTACTTCACAAAATTAGAAATAGGTTTTTCCTTTCGAGGAGCAATCTTCATTATATTTCTACTTATTTTAATGCTTCATAAATAAAACACACCAAAAGGCGAATTTCCTGTGTCCAAGGTTTTATAAAAGTAATTTGATGAGCAAAATAATTTAACTTACGTCAAAATTAGTTCTTCCCATTGGGTCCATATATGGAAATCATTTTACTATTAGGTATGATTTGTAGCTCTAACGTGTAAACATAATTTTGTAATTCGTTACCCATGTTACTACCAGTAGTAAGACGGGTAATTTTTTTACCCTGCTCTAGTAGTAACGTAGGGGAATTTAAATTACCCATATTTCTACTGGCCAATATCTATTCAACCAATACTACTTGAAACTTCGCCCTTGCCAAAATCTATGTGACTCAAATGTAAATTTAACATTCGACTCGAAAATAACACCGATTTAGGTATTAGCTGTGACAGCTGTCAAAGTGAAAGTAGATGTCGTATTTTATGATTTTGATTTTAATCTTGAGTACATCCTACACGAAAATAAAACACCGAAATGGTCTTACCTGTGACAGCTGTCAAAGTGTCAGTTGATGACTTATATTCCGATTTTGATTTCACACGTAGACTACATTCGGCTTGAAAATAAAACACTGATATAGGTCTTACCTGTAACAGCTGTCATAGTGACAGTTGATGTCCTATTTTATGATTTTGATTGCACACTAAGTTTTTTAAAATATTACAACTAGAGTAGTTAGTTGTAACACGGGTAAAAAACTACCCATCTTACTACTGGCCGTTAGACTGGTAGAAACATGGGTAACGAATTAATTTTGTAATTTTATAGAAAAAGAATATACAATAGCGGACGGAATTCGAACCTGGATTCGTCCCCATACGAGGGTTAAAACGGTCATGACGTCTAACATTGATATTGATCTCTAAGACGTCTGACATAGATTGTAAGAAGATGTGGGTACGAATCCCGTACCCACCCGTCCCAAAAATTGCAAACCGGAAGCATGGCTATAGTTAACAGAAACTATATTTTTTTCGAAATTTTATAAAGACACTAGCTGCTCTCTGGCGTTTCACCCGCACGCTAATGAACGATGATATTGATGACTCTTATATAGCTTATGTCACTCAGGGTGAATGTAGCTTTCCAATGGTGAAATAATTTTTGAAATCGGTCCAGTACTTTTTGAGCCAATTCGTTACAAACATACATACAAAACTTTCCTGTTTATAATATTAGTCTACGATTCGTATTTTCTTGTTAAACACAAAATTCTATTTAAATTATAATTGTGCTGCTCCGATATTAATATTAGAAGAACAATATTCACTGACAATTTAAAATTTTATTATCACCGCGTAGGATTTAAAATTATCTTAATTTTTATGTTATTATCATTACGATTATCCATGCATTCCAAGATAAGGCAGTATATTAAGTAAATCGAATGTAGATATACGAGTACATTTACTCACATTACTTGGAGAAAAGTAAACATCTAAACTAATCTCTTTTTTTGCTGTAACAGAAAATAACATAGACAAGTACTTCGGAGTCGCAGCATAACGACTATGGAATAAGTTACCGCTAAATATAAAACAAGTCCCTTCTAATGAAAGTTTTACGCGGACGAGCCCGCGAATTTTTTTATGAAGCGTCATTGAACCCATAATCCACTGTCAAAAAATTTCATATTATATTGATTGTGTATGTATGTTTGTAACGAAATGGCACGAAAAGTACTGGACCGATTTCAAAAATTCTTTCACCATTGGAAAGCTACATTCACCCTGAGTAGCATAGGGTATATAAGATTCATAATCATAATCATCATCCATCGCCGCACGGGTGAAACCGCGGACGGAGAGCAGCTAGTAAATAAATATGTATGTTTTATTTATTGTATATTATTGTGTATATTATTTATATAGTATGCTTATTTATCATTATTATTTAAATTAAAGCAATTTAAGTGTAGGTATTATTTGTACAGTCCTCTGTTTTATTTTCCTTTTTGATGCACTAACCACTTCTGTTTTGAATAAATGTAGGATGAAAATGCTTTAGCATTAAGTCCTCCAATTGTACTTTATTTTAATGCAATAAAGAATTAAATACTATAAAATAGAATCTTAATCAGCATATCTTAGTTTTAAACAATAATATAAAATATAGGAACGAAGAGGTCGTGGAGGCCGTGCTTAGTACAATAGGGCAAAGGCAGGAGTCTGCGACCGAATGCTCTAACTAATATCGGTTTATTAAGGAAAATTGTGGAACTAGATTAAGCTAGATAAGTTAAAGTATTTTTGTAATGTAAAACTGTGATGTTTGGAGAACGAAGTCTCCATTAAAAATGTATGTTATTTAAATTAATCCATAAGTTTAAAAATGGTACGGATCATAGTGTCTGTAGTGTGTAATTAATTAATTAAAAAAAAACAATCATATAAATGCGAAAGTTTGTATGTGTGAATGTGTGAACTCGTATTTTCGTAACTTACGAGAACACGTCGATTTTTATAAACTTGGATGGAGATAGTAATCTTAATATCAACTTTTAAGGGGGTTTACGCTTCCGTCGACGTTAGTTTAAGTCACACATTTTTTGTTCTAAGCGTAAACAGGATGCCCAATGCGCAGGGTGGTATCGTAATCGAAATTTTATTTATCTACCCGAAACTATGCCCACAAAATATTAGTATTCATTAATGTTTTATAAGTTTACATGTTTAAACAAACTACAACTACAGATTTAGCTTGTAAACAAATAAATAAAAAACAGGATCTTTGGTTAAAAATCATTAAATATACTAACTAAATGGCTTCCAAAATTAGTCAATGTTTTTAGTAGGTACCTATATACCTTTACTTTATTTTGTTATTTCTTAGGTTGTTAATTATAAGATTGTTTTTGTATAAATCGTTGCCTAAATATTAAATTATCGTATTAGTATGTATAAAAATTATTTTTTTTGTAAAATTCTCAGAAATGAAATAAACGATTGATTATTGTTATTATTTATTCCTTAGTTCGATTCACTCAAAACTAATCAAAATAAAATAAACTTGAAAATATATGATATAAAATATATTTACTTAATACGTAATTTTTAATTTTACTTAAAATTTACTGCACTAGTACCATAGTATTTATTATACTTTTATTTATGTTAATAAGAGACTGTATAAGCACGAGGCCCACCTGATGTTAAATGGTTACCTCTGCCTAACAAATGCATTTTGTCACAAGAGACGAACTGCACTGCGCCCGTAATCCTGACAGAAGAATATTGTTATTATATTTGTAATTTGACATTGTCAAGTCTCATGTGCCTCCATGACATCCATTTGAAATATAGGTAGTTTATCGAACAAGCAACGCTCGCGAGTGCGGCCGCGTGGAGCAAAGTTATCGCTATAGGCCGATCCCAACAATCTATCTAGCCACAGTTTTCCTTACTACGTATAGAAGTTTGACATAACGTCCGTACAAATAGTGTCAAATATCTATCTCTACTAAGGGAAACCGGCGATAGATAGATTATAGGCAACTGCCATTAGTGAACAACGAGTATTCGTGGATTAAGTATTCAAATTTGAATAATTTATTTTTTAGCAAAACATAGGAAACATTAAATTCATATTTATTATTAGCGTATTAGATCGCATTGTTTTAGCTGCTTATGCGGCCTCAGATATAATAAATAACGCATTCCAGGACATATACATATAAATCATATATGTCCATAAGTTATTATTATTAAAAATATTATTTATAAACATGTCATTATTTATTTTATAATCCACTCTAAATTTCACCGAAATGGATTGAGTACTTCCAATGGAAGGAAAAATCTTACCTACACACTCACTCCCTCACAAATTTTCGCATTTCATTTTTGTGATATTTTGTATTAGTGTGAAACGTTTTTTTTATCATTTTCACACTAAGGCTCCACAAGAGTTAGCTATAAAAGACCTTTGTCATAGCCAAAAACTTTAATATTTCTGTACATCCTTACGTTATGTTATATACTTAGTTAAATAATTACATAATATCAATAACAATCTTATAACAATACTAAAATTACATTATAGCTTGCACATTATGGTCAACATCAACACCGATCTCCAAACCTTCTGCTGCAATCAGCCTCTCCGCAAACCAAGCGTCCACTCGCGCCCTTGCTCTTGTCGTACGGAGTCTGGCCCATGTAATTGCCACTGGAAATATTCAATTGATATTTTTATATAATATAGATAAATAATAAAATAAATTCTTTATTGCAACACCACAAGAAAATCATATCACAAAAAAAAATTGTGTGTATGTTTGTAACGAATTGGCTCAAATAGTACTGGACCGATTTCAAAAATTCTTTCAGCATTGGAAAGTTACATTCACCCTGAGGAACATAGGCTATATAAGATTCATCATCATCATCCATCACCGTGCGGGTGAAACCGCGGAGAGCAACTAGTAGGCATATATAAACTTGTCGGTGGTGTACAAACATATAATTTCGATAACTTATGAATGTAGATTATACAAATATAGATATACATAAACATGCCATAATAGTATACAACCTAACCTATCCTATTTCCTACTAATATTATAAACGCGAAAGTTTGTGAGTATGGATGTGTGGATGTGTGGATCTTTGTTATTCATTAACGCACAAACGGCTGGGGCAATTTTGAATAAATTTGGTGTGGAGATAGATGAGGTGCTGGATTAACACATAGAAGACCTTTCATCATCATCATTATCCATCACCACGCGAGTGATAAAACGTATATTTGGGCACAAGTATAGACAAAACAACAAGATCTCCGCTTACTTTAAGATCGAAATGATGACAGTTCTGTCAAAGTTTATGTCAGTGTCTGATAGTTTAGTCAGACGCACGCTATTTTGACAGCTCGATACACTAGACGTGCTCAGCGACCGTCAAAGGTGATGAGATTTAACGCAAATACCGTCAATGGGGATGAAATCTAATGACAGTTTTTTCAATGGTGATTAATTTTATATTTTTATGTACGTAGGTATATATTTGTATACTGTATTTTATTAGTAGTGTTTACTGATTGATTTAATAAGTTCTTAAATTTACTCATACATAACCATGTAAATATTTTCTGACATTTTGGTATAAAGATAGATATGGCTTTGGAGAAGATAATAAGCTACTCGAAGTACTAATCCTGCGCAGATAACGTCGCAGGCATCAGGTAATATACAAATATATTTATAAATATTATATGCCTAAACTACATACATATCCACATACATATGTATGTATAGTTTAGGTGTATATTCTAATACAAATACTAAATAATCATGATAACGATCAAAATAGTTTGCAGTACCCTCTTTTCTGTCGCTAGCATAAATAATAGTATGACTAAACACCGCCGCGCGTCACGTCACGTCTGTTATGGCTTGGCCACATCAACGTGCAACGCCAATGCCCATCATCGCCTTAAACAACGCGCTAATTATACCGATAATTATCGCGATAAATTGAGTGGCCGCACTGGAACCATCAACTTCAACGCCAATTTCATTGCTAATACAATTTAATAATAATATTTAATAATAATAATTTTATTTAATAATGTTATAGACAAGTTTGGTACAAACAATATTTGTGTAAGTAGGTAGACATAAGGCAATGCACAATGTTATTTTTAACTAATAACATAGTTAGCGTACCCTTGCGAAGCTTTGCACCCCGCACTAGGTCTCTTTCGAGCCTGTATAGCAGGGTTACAGATACTCGCCATGGCCACTCTAATCCATGCACTCGTTTGTGTCTTGTAACGTAACTTCGGTACATACCTATGTAAGCAGACAACTAAGGTATGAAATTTAATCAATTGAAAAAATTAAAAAAATTGGCGATATATACGTTTCCAAATTTAAGGAGTGTTAATTTTTATTTGTTGTTACTACGAGTAGTTGCGCCCTTTCGGTCCCTGCGCGGTTTCCCGCGTGGTGATGGATAATGATGACAATGAAAACAATTCCATGATAAGACCGCCCATTGTTACACCTAGGTTTTAGAATTGTTCTTTTTTATATTAAGTGATTAATGTGGTGTTTCAATAGAGTGTTAACTATCTATCTATCTATCTTACAAGGAATCCTTATATTATGTCCGTCCATCGTTATAGCTAAACAACTTCAGCATTTATAAACGTTAAAAGCGCAAATAATTTTAATGTTTAAAAAGGGTCTCATTCAAAGATGTGGCTTGAAAAATGTATACACTAAGAAATCTGTACATTTGTAATACTGTAAAGAAACCTATTTATACAGATAAATAAAATTGTAGTGTCTGTAATTCCAAATTAACAGATTTCACTAAATGCATAAGAAAGTATATACCTACGGTACCTAAAATGTATGTCTGTCTTTTCCGGCTAATCTCTGAAACGACTGGACTTATTTTAACGGGACTTTTACAGTCAGATCG
Organism: Selenia dentaria; assembly: GCA_917880725.1. Taxonomy (NCBI): domain Eukaryota; kingdom Metazoa; phylum Arthropoda; class Insecta; order Lepidoptera; family Geometridae; genus Selenia; species Selenia dentaria. Next base: position 28,821,445 of record OU862888.1, on the reverse strand, counting down.
CTGATGTTATAAGGAGTTACTTAGACTACTTTTATTTTGGAAAAAAATATGCGGTCGTTGCGAGCTATCATCGTCAAATATCAAACATAAAGACTCTTACCATTTTTGTCAGAAATTTGGCGCGCATTTCGCGACCGCGTTAGTGTTCCATTTCGGTTGGACATTAAAAGCATTGGAGCTAATGGGAACAGCAAACCGGGGCGCGACAGTTGTGAGCGTTGACGGCGCTTACCGGAACGTACACAAAACCTCTGCTCTAGGTCTACCATGAGTTTACAACATTGACGCCAATCGATGCTCGATATCGACTGCCGCGAAAACTGTATGAAAAAAGAACAGTGCCACCTCGCGGTCAATTGTAGAACTAAAATTGATAGCGAGTACGCCAATCACAAGCTTAATAGGTAGGCGAGATCGAGTATCGACTATAGATGAGGTTTATGTTGCAACTCATGGTAGAGGTGCTGAGTTAACTTTTGGAATAGGTACGGCCGGCCCTAATATGAGCATTCAAATTAATAGGGAATGAGTTGATTATGTGCACGGTTAGGCGATACTTACGCAGGACCATAGTTGCAGACCACGAAGAAATTGTTCCAGTTGTTTTCATAATACTGAGAGATGGCACAGCCAAGTCGTATGGAGTTCGCCCACGCCATCTGTTGGAAAAATAAACAATATAAATATTACTAAGTCTAACGAATTATTCAAACGATAAAATTCCCGTTTCAAGACATTTATCAATAAAAGTGTTTTTTTTTGTGCAATTTAGCAACGAGAGGGGCAAGTCGTGTACCTGATTGTAAGGACTCTGCTTGCCCATGTCAGTTGCAGTGGCACCCAGAGACACACTTAGAACCACATACCCTTAAACTGTAGGTTTGAGAAAGTATCATTGGTAGTGAATAGTGATCAACTTCTTCAAAAAACAAAACTAGCGAACTAAAATTTAATTCTGGTACCCTAGGTAGTCATTATTCTGATAACACTAAAATTGAAAATTCATACTACACTTAGAATTACATTTCTAAAAATAGAATTGATCTATTCAATGGTGTCGATTCTGTAAACATTTTCTAAACTAAAGATGTACCAACACTGCATTGAAATTTGAAATAGACACATCAGCAAAAGTGCTACTCGTCTATAAATAAATGAAATCTCTAAATTATGGCATTACTTATTCTGTTTAAGATAACAACCAAATTAGTAAAACACTTCCGAATGACAGCACTAAAAATTAGATAAATAATTTTGGGTATATTTTAGACAGATTAGTCGCCGCCTAACTTGGTGTTCGCTAAACTAACGTGAAAATACCCAAACTTGAATAGAATAATCGTATTTTATAAATGTCATTCTAAGGGTTACATGAATTTAGATTTTAGCGTTGTGTGTAAGGACTAACATTATTAAATTTTAGTTCGCTAGATAGTTCAGTTTTAGAACAAGTGAATACTACGCTACCAATGTTGTGTACTTTACGTTAGTTTTGTTACGTGACGACTAAACTGTGTAAAATATACCCACAATTGAAGGTAAATCTGATTTTAGTGCTATCATTCGGAAGTATAATACTAATTTAGATTTTAGTGTAAACAGAATAAGGACTAACATTATTAAATTTTAGTTCGCTAGATAGTTCAGTTTTAGAAAAAGTGAATACTACGCTACCAATGTTGTGTACTTTACGTTAGTTTAGTTACGTGACGACTAAACTGTGTAAAATATACCCACAATTGAAGGTAAATCTGATTTTAGTGCTATCATTCGGAAGTATAATACTAATTTAGATTTTAGTGTTAACAGAATCAGGACTAACATTATTAAATTTTAGTTCGCTAGATAGTTCAGTTTTAGAACAAGTGAATACTACGCTACCAATGTTGTGTACTTTACGTTAGTTTAGTTACGTGACGACTAAACTGTGTAAAATATACCCACAATTGAAGGTAAATCTGATTTTAGTGCTATCATTCGGAAGTATAATACTAATTTAGATTTCAGTGTTAACAGAATAAGGACTAACATTATTAAATTTTAGTTCGCTAGATAGTTCAGTTTTAGAAAAAGTGAATACTACGCTACCAATGTTGTGTACTTTACGTTAGTTTAGTTACGTGACGACTAAACTGTGTAAAATATACCCACAATTGAAGGCAAATCTGATTTTAGTGCTGTCATTCGAAGTGTAATACTAATTTGGATTTTAGCGTAAACAGAATAAGGACTACCATAATTTAGAGATTGTTTAGTTTAGAGATTGCTTATTTCTAATTGATCCCTGTATCCGAGCGAATAATACAAAAAAAAATATTGAAATCTGTCCAGCCGTTTTGCAGTTTTAGCGAGACTAACGATCAGCAATAGATTTTCTACCGATTCCAAAAAAAGGAGGAGGTACTCAATTCGTCTGTTTTTTTAAATGTTTGTTACCTCATAACTTTCAACTGGGTGAACCGATTCTCAAAATTCTTTTTGTTTGAAAGCTGATGCTTCCCGTGTGTCCCATTCAAATTTCATCAAATTCGGTCCAGATTTTGAGTTACACTCCAATAACTGAATAGAATGGATGTCGGCATTAAAATTTTCAAATTGTACTTGTATATTTAAGAAGAAGATTAATGTACATTTCCACAAACACCTGAATATATAATCACTTAATATACCACTACAGTTTTTATCAGAGTTCGACTGAACAAAGTATTACAACTTTGTCTTTCTTTAAGCTTGATAGAAATTGACGTGTATCCCAAACTGTCTATATTTTTGTACTATGAATTTTAAAGCATTAACGAGACCAAATGTTACAATTTAAGAGAAAAAAAATCACATTATCGGACAGGATTCAAACCCCCGTCTTCCTACAATTCGTATCAGACGCCATGGCTACTAGGCCACCGAGGCTTACCGTCTAAGCATCGAACTTTAAGACGCACTCGTATCCTGATAATAGTAAAAAGCAGAATCTTTAAACATCTAGTGTAACGAAACAGATCGATAATATTGTATGAAAAAAAATACTCAGGTTAGAAAAGGAATAGGCAAAGAGTAAGAACCGAACAAAATTCCTAAATATTACTCGCTCTCTGCAGAAAAAAATCCTGAATAAGTCCATAAAAAAAAACTTTCACGTCCAAACTCTCAGAATTTTCAGCGATAACACTATATTTTGTTTTAGGTAATACATAGCCAACATATAGTACTAAAGTAGTAACCAGCAGTTTTTTCAATTGTGTTAGTATATATCGAAATATATTAAGAAAACGTACAAAATTAATGCATTTTCGCATCATATCGTCTAATATAACAAGCTATTTTCAGCTATGGTCATAGCACGTGGGGTGCCGGCTTATGGCCGGTCCCAATAATCTATCTATCGCCGGTTTATCTTACTAAAGATAGATATTTGACACTATTTGTATGGACGTTATGGCAAATTTCTATCGGTAGTAAGCAAAACTGTGGTTAGATAGATTATTGGGATCCGTCCTTAGAATAGCACCTCCCCAACTCTACCCGTGAGTACGGTAGAAGCCGGCTAATAACAATCGGAAGGTGGGCAGCAGCACCTTCCTAGTCAAAAACCCCAAAACTGCGCTCGCCAACCCGCCTGCCGTTATTATTGTACGTTTTCTTTATACTTTTCGATATATACTAACACAATTGAAAAAACTGCTGGTTACTATTTTAGTATTATACGTTGGCTATAATGTAAAAAATAAAAAATATAGTGTTATCGCTGAAAATTCTGAGAGTTTGGACGTGAAAGTTTATGGACCTATATAGGATTTTTTTCTGAAGAAAGCGAGTTATATTTATGAATTCTATTCGGTTATTACTCTTTTCCTATTCCTTTTCTAATCTAAGTATTTTTTCATAGAATATTACTTATCTATCTGCTTCGTTACACAAGATGTTAAAATTCTGCTTTTTACTATTATCAGGATACGAGCGCGCCTTAACTCTCTTATTAGATTATAAGCGTCGTGTATATGGGGACGGATAATGTATGTGAGCATATCTTGGAAGAAATACCTGCGTATAGTGTCCTATTTTCTTTGGGCCGGCGAACACGCTCGGAGACAACTTTTGGAAAGTAAAATCCTTGTATTCATTCCACCAGCTGTCCATAGCCAACTCCGGGTCAAACTTGAACTTCATGTCGGAAGTGCCGTACCAGTAGATATTTTCACCAACCCCAAAACGTCCTGAAGCTATGAAAGAAATGAGGTTTTATTTATTTTATTTTTCACACACTTCAAAACTATGCGTATTTTTTATGTTATATCTAGCAACTAGCTACTCTCCGCGGTTTCACCCGCGCGGTAATGGATGATGATGAATCTTATATAGCATATGTTACTCAGGGTGAATATAGCTTTCCAATGTTAAAAGAGTTTTTGAAATCGGTCCAGTACTTTTTGAGCCAATTCGTTACTAAGTACTAACATACTTACATACAAATATTTCCTCTTTATAATATTAGTATAGATAGTCGTTACCCTTCCTACTAGGATACATACAAATAGTATGCCCCCTATTTATATTACAATGCACCCTAAAAAGGCTATAAGTAATTTGATTCTATCCTAATCTGCCAATCTTATTTAAATAATATAAACGTAAAAGTTTGTATGTATAGATGTTTGTTACTATTTCACGCAAAAACTACTGAATGGATTTTTATGAAATTTGGTGTGTAGTATATTTTTTATTTATTCAGTAAATTAGAGTAAGTAACATTACAGTTTGCACCAAAGCGTTACACACAGTCAAGTACAATAGATATATTAGCAAATGTTTACAAAGTTTGTCAGAAAATAACAATATAATAATCTAACTACACACGGTATGTATATATCATAATATTAGGTATAACAAATTTATATTGTAATAGCATCCTTCATATCATTAACATAAAAATAGTATTCAATAATAATTAATTTCAGGAATGCTAGGCATTCACAGAGGCGCTGGAATAACATATAGGATACTTTTTCATCATCATCATCCATCACCACGCGGGTGAAACTGCAAGGCGCAGCTAGTACTTAATAGATAGAATTATTTATTTGTGAGACATTGTGTGTATGTACTTACAAAATCATGATCATACATCATACAGGTGATATAATTAATTTTTATCAGTACAACGCATCTCCTTGCCTTATGGCGTACAAATATTTTAGAAATATAATATAATCTATACTTAAGAATATTTTGTTCAATAACACTTTTCTTATTCTCTTCTTTCTTTATCTTTTATCTAGCAAGTGATGAATAATAAAATGTATATGAATTAAGGCCTGGCAGTCTACAACTGACTCAAACAAAATATTTAATGTTTGAATTCAACTCGGTTTGTTTCCGTGTCAGATTGTTTCGTTTTGATTCCGTACAATCGAAACATTGAAACCCAGTTGTGTCGAAGGGTGTGATTAATAACTTATTTTTAAATTTTCGACGAAGGCGTTTTTTATTTGAGCTCCGCTGGAAATAAATCTTATTCGAGGAATACGAAGTTTATAATCTAGACTAAAATCTTTTTGGTAGCGCATGAAAAAGAATGTGTGTCAAATTGGATCAAAAGGGGGCAAAAGGCCCCTTAGACATTATATTTTGTACTTAAGTTACAATCAAATGTTGGTTGAAATCTTGCAAATAGGTGAGTTTATACAACTCTACGTCAGTTTATACAACTCCAGTAAGCAAAACTGTTAGTAGGTTGATGACTTGAGCTGACAAAAGTGACAGTAAGGCGAAATTTGCGTAGATTTCCATCTACTTTTGATTGCAACTTAAATATAATAGCCCTAGGCTGCATTGCAGCAAGCTTTAGACCAAATAATGTTCAGCCAACATTTGATCGAGCGTTGCTAGAATGTCTTGACGACACAGTTATATCTACGTGTAACTCGTCGTCACCATGCGGGGTGCGGGGAGCGCACTCACTTACATCTGTCCACCAGTCTACCAGTAACCAGTTTTAATCGCTCTAACGGCGGCTGACCGCGACTTTGTGTACATACCTACCCTTCTACAATTTGTATTCAGATATTTGTATCAGCCGTTCAATCATTATATCATATCAACCAACAGTACATCATTTTATTCTACAAGCCCTACAAGAGCACACGTTAACAATCAGGAGACTACATACACTCCAAAAATTCAAGAGAATTGCGTACTTGCATCAGCGAGTACATGTATTTAACCATCATCTGTCAAAAACGAGTGTGACATAAATAACTTGGCTTTGTTGGTTTCAAACTAATTTGAGTATAGCTCTAGGTTTAGCTCCCAGAGTTTCCTTTAGACAGAAGTTTAAAGACATAAACATTCTAACTGCTGTCTCTCAGTTTATCTATGAAAATCTAATGTATGTAAAGAAAAACATTAACAGTTTTGATAAAAGGAGTGATGCTCATTCCATCAATACGCGAAATAAGCACAAGCTATCCGTACATGTAACGCGTCTCCACAGAATAAGTCATTCTTTTATGGGACAATGTATACGATTCTATAATAAAGTTCCCAATGTTATCCGAGATTTGCCTATTATGAGTTTAAAATTACTATTAAAACTAAACTCTGTCAAAAAGGTTATTACAAAATTTCGGATTACTTGAAGGATAAAACAGCTTGGGACTGATCACTCTAGGATCTATCTACTCGTGTACTAAGATGTCAAAGTGTAGCGTGTCTTGCCCTACTGATACCATTATTATGTTCTCTTTTGTAAGGCAACACACTGGAGCTAATATTTGTAGTACCTAAGTAAAAACATGTATATAAAAAAAATGGCCCCGAGTTTCTTGCCGCTTCTTCTCGGTAGGCTCTATATATTTTGGAACGCGGCGGTAGTCTTTAAAGTATATTATAATGAAAAATTGACGTTCATAAGTGCGTCGTTGATGCCTAAATTGAATAAATGATTTTGACTTTGACTTTGGTATTAATTACTGTCCACTGGTCAAGGATATGTAATTAGGCACTTCGAGTTTAATACAAATAAATATACCTGTATATTTGGACAGGTTTATTTCTTTACATTTCCTTGACCAGTGGACAGTAATAAAAATCCTCAAATTAGTTTGAAACCATCATTAAAAATTAACTTACATCAAGTTTAAACAAAAACACAAAGCTAAGACCTAAGTAATATTATGTCAAACTCGTTTTTGAAATATAAAGTTAAAGGCGAGTTCCAGCAACACTCGATCAAATCTCGGCCGAACTTAATTTGGTCTAAGGCTTGTTGGTACGCACGCAGCCCAGTGTCCTTTACTTTATCACACGCACGATGATAAAAATAAAATACATGCATATATAAATTATAAAAAATAGATAAATGTAACTACACACATCAAAAATGTTTGTGATCACTAGCAGAAGCTGATATATTTTTTTAAATTATACTTAATCTACAATTTATTAATAAAAGGTTTAAGTATATTAAATGTAATATAACTCCTCCCCTGGCTCGAACACATGCGGTGAACCTCCTGGGCATGCTGAGAATCACGTTATCCAGCATTTCTTGGGGTAACCTGTCCCATTCTTGAATAACGGTTTCCCTGAGTTCTGGCACTGTCTGGAAACGTGGCTGACGGTTCCAACCAGCTCGCTGGGTTTGAGTCAGGCGAGCCGGCAGGCCAGTCTACCCTTGTGATGTCGTATTCTCGGAGAGCAGCATTGACTCGTTGAGCTCGATGGGCGGGCGCATTATATCGACCAGTACAAATTGGTGCCCATGGATTACTTGGAATGGTCTCACAATTCCATCGCTATAATATGCTCTATAATATAATATAATCTACCTTAACAAATAAATCGATTTTTCAAAGTGATCGCAAACTTTTTTTGATGTGTGTATGTTTTCCAATAGCTTGATTATCTTTACCATTAAAAAAAGATGAGATACCGAACTTTAGTGCGTATTTATTTTAATTCTTTTAAATGAATTATGTAAGTAGGTACTTATTTGTTATTATCATATGGCGCTAATATTAAAAATGGCGAAAGTTTGAGAGTGTATGTTTCTTCCTTACTTGCAAGCTTTAAATTTGTTTTATTTGATGTTCTTTTGACAACTTTTTGTTTAAGTTCTCGGTTAAAACGGGAAACTCTTTAATCTTGGTTTGTTATAGTGGCTCAGGTGGACACATACGTGACCCGTGTTTTGTAATAATTTTTAAATGTAACACAAATATATAAATTGCAAATTAATTCTTAATTTTCTCATTGAGTGTTTAAATATTACGTTTTTTTCAAGTTCATTGCCTCACGAATATTTATAAAATAAAATTATCAGCTTTTATATTCATTATAAACCTATAAGAAATAAAAACAAAAATTACCCATAATAACTACAAACCAAATTATCAATTTCAATCAAATTCAAATACCAAATTCATGGGATTCGAAGGATTTCAATTATATTTTTTATATAGGAATTTTTTACACGAATTTAGTATAATTACCTAATATAATACACTATTTAGTATTTTTTACAGGAATAAAGCTGATTACAGATATCATGGTAAAAACTGCCTTAAATATGAAAATGGCATAATATCTCCTATAATTATGTAACTACCTACTTTCATTACTAGAGAATGTAAAGAATATTCTTGAAATCCCCTTAATCCTATCAATGATTTTTATAAAATATACCTTCGATCAAAAATTGACCTTCAACAACCACATCCTCACAATTGCCAAGGAATCATATAGGAGATTGGGGTTTGTGCTGAGGAATTCCAAAGACTTTCAGGGTACTTTCGTTATTCAGTTGATTTTTGAGGCTCTCGTACGTAGCAAACTAGAAGCTAGCTCTGCAGTATGGCATCCTCATGAAAAGATATATGCTCTGTCTCTTGAAAAGGTGCAAAAGGCCTTTCTTCGGTTCCTATATAAACGGATCTACGGCTATTACCCGTACATGTACCCGACTAATTTTCTTTTAGGATGCTTAGGTTACAACTCATTGGAAGTTCGACGAGCGCATAACCAAATGAAGGTAATGTGTAAAATCCTTCATGGAAAGATTGACGCTCCCGAACTACTCAAGGAGATGTTTCGGCTCCGAGTCCCTGACGACAACAGCCGCCGCGGCGGGCGACGCCATCAGGTGTTTGCGGTTCCGACAGCCCGCACGGTTGCGCACGGGTAGGTACTCCCCAATCTCACATTCTTTGTCGGCGTTGAACGGTCTCCTGTCCTGGGCGCCTGATTGCGATTTGTTTGCGGATGAATGGAAGAGCATAGAGTCAAAGTGTCTGGAATACTGTGAGAGGACAGCGGGCAGGAATAAGGAAATGGATGATGATGATGAATGGGAATATTTATGTCAGTGTGACTTTGACTGTTGGTAAAAATTTATATTGACATTTTATAATTATCTGTATTACTGACATTGTAAATCGTATGACTTTTATTTTATTTCTGTTTTTGTGTGACTGTAGTTTTGAATTTTGTTACTTACCTAATTAATTTCTTAATATTATATAATTTAATTTGGACTTGCAGGACTAATGTAATTGGGTGTACCGTATTAGTTATATAAATAAATAAATAAATACCCAGCCTAGCTACAAATAAATAAAAAACCAACTCAAGTGCGAGTTTGACTCCCGAACCCAGGGTTCCGTACATTAAGAAAGCCTCTAACATTATTGCTCTAACTAAAAGACAAAGTATGTTAAAGGAAAAACTTAATTTTGCCGTTAGATCCCTAGACACAAATTTATTATTGCACGAACCGAAAATAATAACTTTTAATAGTCGTGTCGTTTCTTTTTTATGAATTACATATTTACTGTTTTCAGATTTACTCCTTTACATGTACATTGCAACAAGACATTGCTTCTTGCCAAATTTCCGAATGCTTGGTCAACGGGAACTACCAACCTTATGATTCCCTTATGAAATAGCAAAACATGCGACTTAAATTATCATATCTTTTGATCGAGTCGACTAAAAGGTAAATTTTTTTTCTTAGCTGAAGAGATTGTAGACCCGAGTATTTGATATAAAGATTCGATTTTAAATCTGTACGCGCTCCTGAAAAAAAGGGTCTTGACAGACGACATACGGATAGATGGACAACAAATTAATCTAAATGGTTTTTAGACGTACGGGACCCTAAAAACGAACTAAAATCAAGAAAAGTTTAATAATAATCATAATATACGTACGTATGGTCTTGTTCGGATTATGTTCATATTTATTTCTAGATGCCCAATTTTCCGCCTTTGATGCCAGTTCATTGTCCCAAATCTAAAATAAAAATGGAAGCTTAAATACGTTTTTATACAAACACTGTGGAACTAGCACGAAAATTTGAGTAAGAGTAACGTAACTCTATCGTTGATTTAACAGTACATACTATCATACGTCATAAGTATCATACGTCTCAAAGTCGCACAACGAGCTATGGAGAGGGCTATGCTCGGGGTTTCTCTACGTGATCGAATCAGAAATGAGGAGATCCGTAGAAGAACGAAAGTCACCGACATAGCCCAGAAGATTAGCCAGTTGAAGTGGCAGTGGGCAGGGCACATAGCACGCAGAACAGATGGCCGATGGGGCCGAAAGGTTCTGGAGTGAAGACCACGGACCGGCAAGCGCAGCGTAGGTCGTCCACCGACACGGTGGACAGACGACCTGATGAAGGTCGCAGGACGACGTTGGATGCAGGCCGCTTCCAACCGGTCCTTTTGGAAAATCATGGGGGAAGCCTATGTTCAGCAGTGGACGTCCTACGGCTGAGATGATGATGATGATGATGACTATCATACGACATATAAATCTAGTTCACTAGATAAATCATAGTCTGTACTGAGGCCGTAGCACAAAGAATTGGCGAAAACGTATTCGTATCGTAAGCGTCAACATGTCACGCTTCGGCGTACAAACAACCGAGTTATCTGTGTCACGGCTGCCCTAGATAAATGACAGTTTGAACTACTTTACGTGAAGGACACGTTTCGTTACACTTATTCAGTTTTTCGTGTTAGACCCACTGTATAGGTCGACGGTACGTTGCACTTACGCAAATTTAGTGATTAAGTGCACATTAATATTTTCAAATATGCGTCAACCCTTCATATACCGTGATAATCACAAAAAAAAAATATTTATTTCATAAATGTCAATGTACATATATAAGTCACTAATTACATAAATTAACAAACACAACAGTCAAAAAATAAAATCAATTAAAAAAAAAACCATCCCGTACTGTACCCGGTGCAAAGGTGCCCATGACGCTGGCTGCATTTCCGCGCTGGATGGCTATGGCTAACCTTTGCACCAGGAACGAGCCGGAGCGGGAGTCAATAAAACTAACCGTGATAATTAAAACAAAAGATTTATGAATGAAACGAACGTAAATGTACGTCAATGATACTCAAAGGATTAAATGATATTCAAATAAAACCGACCAAGTGAGAGTTGAACTCGCGAATTGACGATTCCACACCTCACAAAATGTTCATGTCATGTAGGTATTTATAATTAGGGCTCTAAATTAACGTACTAACTTTATGCGTTAACTTAGAAACTTGATTACTATACAGCTCCAAAGAATCGTAGTCCCAAGTATTTTCTACTAATTTTAACTTGATACCGTAAGCGTTGCTGAGAAAAAGAGTACCTATTGACAGACAGACGGTAAACGAAGTGATCCTAAAAGGGTTCCATTTTCTTCTTCAGGTCCGGAACCCTAAAAATAATGCATGAAGCACTTACACAATATTATTATTAACTGCGGAACAGGGAAATGTAAATATTATCGTTGAAGGACTCTCTAAGTTTCGAAAAGGAGGAAAAAATGGAAAATATATTCTAAAGGCAAAGATACTATACTAAATAAAAATAACTGCAAAATTGTAGTATAATTGAATATAGTAAGGCAGTAAGGGATAGAATAGTAGTCTTACTGCCGTATTTATAGAAGTAAAAGCAATTATGTACTTAAGTAACGATTTTAATTCTATAGACTAGTATTTACCTGAAGTTAAAACTATCAAAGGCTAGAATTCTTAGCCGAGTAATAGTCACCATTTCCTTTACTTAAGCAATGAGAACACGTAATTTTTTCGTTCTTTTTGCAAAAGTGAACTTAGAGTTTCTAAATTAAATAAGAAAAAAAAACCCTTGTTTAGATTCAGAAACAACATGATAATGTTAAATAAGACATATAATAAGGTTTTTAAAATGTTATTAACTTCATAAATTATACTTGCGAAAATTATTTTAATAACGACTACTTCGCAACATGTTGTAGGGTAGTTATCAAAATTTATTTATAGCTGCATGTTGATTTTCATTCTATTTGACAGTGTTGAATCAAAACTAAGTAAATGTAAAGTAAAAGTAGAAAGAGTAAATAATGGTGTACAACCTGTGAGTAATAATAATAATAGTAATCTGTTCAGAAACATGATAGTAATCTATTATAAAAAATAAAATAGTAATCTAGTATAAAAATATAATAGTAAAGTATTATAAAAAATATTCACTCACGAGGTATGTCATTCTAGAAGCTGCTGGGTGGCCCTTAACCTCCCCTTTGGCCAGTTGTAGACGCCTTACATTATGGCCTTTTACAAATCCTCTAACTTCCCGACACGAATTTATCACTGAAATCAATAAATAAATAATAAAACACAACCACTTCAATTATCAACACAAACTTATTCGAGAACACGAATGTAATTGGATGTACTTAGATAAACTGATCAAATAGACTAATTATAGATAACAGCAGGAGGCAAATAGGGATATATATATATATTACATAATAATCAACTTTTATTTAATTCTTTGGCACTATAGCTACTTACGTTTGGACTGAACAATTCCTAATGCTGCCAAAATGAAAACAACGCGTAAGTCCATTGTTCAGACACCGACTACCGAGATTAGAGTACGAGCAAGACTGGCTTCTAATTGCACAACCCCACTGCTTTTACTATATTTATATGAGTAATGACATAGGTTAACTGTCGTGTAATGACTAACTGGACACGCTTTGTGGTCATTGATGTAGGTACCTTACACGGCTTTTTGTCACACAAACTTTGTTCAGTATACCCTGTTTTACCAATTTTAAGGGATTTACCATTAAGTAAAGTTTAATGTTTCAACAGGTAAATGATACATGCTTAAATAATTGCTTATGCATTAAAACGCTTTAATTAATTAAGTATTTACATTGCTATAAGACGGTACTGACGTATTCGTATGTTTATCGTTTAGACACGTATTTGTGATAAAAACTCAAACGTGTTACATTTTTACATTACTCGTACATTCTTTCATTCATCTATATACTTTATAAATATTAGGTATTGTATTTAGTTATCCTAGTTAATAACTGAATGAAACTATTGTGTCATATCTAATCGAGATCAAATTTAGTCTTGTTCGTCGTAGGTAAGTAGGTAAGGTACCTATATTTCGGAAAAAAATGCGTTTGGGTTAAACTACACATTTACGTTACGACTTACATTTTACATACATAATCAGCCCATTATGTTCCACTGCTGGGACTCGAGCCTTCCTCTCTCTCAGAGAGGAGTTGGGCCGTAATCCACCACGCGGGACCAGTGCGGCTTGGTGGATAGCTAGTGGCCAAACCCACATCGAAGTTTTCAGGCCACCCGAAGGCCTTCAAAATAGCCTAACCACTGTTGTCCTATGACAAACGACCGGGACCGACGGCTTAACGTGCCCTCCGAATCACCGGAAGCGCTCAGTTGAACAATGCCACTAGCGGTCACCCATCCAACAATAAACGTTAAAGCAACCCAACTTGTTGATCGGTTAAGATCGCCAAGCCAAGCTCCGTCAATATATTAATCTGTCCGACTCAGCAAGACTCATTCGAGTTAAGTTTCATTCATAAATCTATTGTTATTTTTTGCGCTGATGCGGACGGGTTAAACTAAATTATGTTTTGTTAGATACTTATTGTTTATTAGATAGTTGACCCGCCAGCGGCTTGGCTCGCTTGGTCTACACCCTGTGGGCACGGTATAATATAATATTACCGTGCTATACTACCCACGACACGAAACCACAGAAATTAGTGCCTCGTTGGTGTATAGTGGTGGAAGCGCTGCTTTGGACTCTTGAGGTGCTGGGTTTGACCCCTGGGTCGGACAGTTGTTTTTTTTAACAAATTAACTCTCAATTGCCGTCTGTTAGTCTGGCACAGTGCCTCGTAGATGGCCATAGGATGGCACCCTGTTAAATGGGACCAATAACATGTCTGGCGAAACGTGGGTGTTTAAAAACACCTCTGTCACCCTCTCTCACCCCTTTGATATATATAGGTGTGGCGATGTGTTACCTTATGTTTAAAAATAATATGTAGGTATTGTATTATTATATAGGGTGTTTGGTAGAGGGACCGACAAACTAAATGAGCGTGTTCGGGGGACCACTTGGAAAATACAAGTTGGCCAAAATAAATCCCCGACCCCCCAATATGTTTAACTTTTTTTTTGTGATATTTCCCTTTTTCTCCGAAATTGTACCTATTTACCACCAAAAAAAAATCCCCGACACCCCAATTTTTTTAACTTTTTTTGTGAACTTTCTCGTTTTCTCCAATATTGTACCTATTTACCACCATAACATTTGTAAAATTCGTAGAAACTAAAAACATCCGGTCTAAAACATACTTTACAAATGTTATGGTGGTAAATAGGTACAATATTGGAGAAAACGAGAACTCACAAAAAAAGTTAAAAAAATTGGGGTGTCGGGGATTTTTTTTGGCCAACTTGTATTCTCCAAGTGGGCCCCCGAACACGCTCATTTGGTTTGTCGGTCCCTCTACCAAACACCCTGTATTTTCAGCCAGTTTTGAATGAATATAAAAACCGATATTAAACTGACGCACGGAAATTTGCGTCGGTAAGAGTAACGTAACGTCATCAAACTTTAATTTATCTAGTACTGAACTTGAATTACTCATAGTTTATTTATTATATACTGTAAACGTCAAAAATACGATTAAGTTACTCTAACGCAGTGGTTCCTAACCTTTTTGGTCTGGCTACCCCTATGACCTATCAGGAAAACCGGTTTGACCCTTGAAGAAAACAACTCATATATGCATACTTATAAATAGCTTTTAGTAATCAAACGAACAATTTCTATGCAAGTCTACCTGTTTGATGTAATTCGGTCTTGTAAGTTTATTATATAATTATATTGGGTTAGGTTGAGCTTAGGCTTTGCTCGTGTCATTCGAATATTGCACACTTGCGTGCAGTTTTATTACACAAAATGTTCTAATACCATCTAAAAATTGCAGCATGATTACCCCTGCACAAAAGCTGTTTTACCCCCGAAGGGGTAATTACCCCCAGGTTAGGAACCAATGCTCTAACGCATGTTTTGTGCTAGGCCCTAACATAGATAATAGATAGCTAGTTATCTATCCAAACAGTGACTGCAGCCTAATCAAACGGTCTGGAGGATCAGGAAAACTCTACCCTCCTACTTTATTTACATCACTAGCTGCTTCCCGCGGATTCCCCCGCGTGGTGATGGAAGATAATATGTCCTTCCCCGGGATATAATGTATAACCTTGCCCAATTATATTACGATCCGTTCAGCCGTTATAAGAGAGAGAGAGAGAGAGAGAGAGAGAGAGAGAGAGAGAGAGAGAGAGAGAGAGAGAGAGAGAGAGAGAGATTTGTATATATTTTCTAAAATAAAAGTATATTAAGTTAGGTACTACTGATAACATTAGCTATCGGTCAGTGAAAGTCTCGTTAAAATCGGTGCAGCCGTTTCAGAGATTAGCCGGAACAGACAGACAAAAATTTTATAACTTGTTTTTTTCTACCGGCTTCCAAAAAGGAAGAGGTACTCCATTCGACTGTATTTTTTTATGTTTGTTACCTCATAACTTTCGATTGGGAGAACCGAATCTCAAAATTCTTTTTTGTTTGAAAGCTGGTGCTTCCTAAAATTTCATCAAATTCGGTCCAGTACTTTTTGAGTTACACTCCAATAACTGAATAGAATGGAAGTCGGTATTACATTTTTCAAATTGTACTTGTTATTTGTAAGTACCGTATATACTTTCATATACATTAAAGCTGTTTTTTGGAATTACAGACACCTACGTTTTGTTTATTTGTATAGATGTATATATTATTGGTAAACTCATATATCATTATTACCAGAATATAAGGTAATGACTCATTTCTTTAGTTTAAACTGAACATAACATTTTGGGGTTTTTTCTTTAGTATATACATTTTATTGTGCTTTTGTTGCCTTTGCTTCATATTATCCTTGAGACTAAAACATACCAAGAAGCATTGAACAATGTGTTCCGGCACCTGCTTCAGAGCGTCACACGTCATTGTGGGGCCGTATTACACTATCAGTTATTCTGTGGTATTACAAAAGTACGCTGAGAAATCTAGGCCAGAGTACAGATTACATATCTGAGTAAATCTTGTATGACATTTATATTCTCAAATCCTCACTTAAATCGAGATTAACAACTGAGCGGTGGAATACCGACCTCAGTGATATCACGTGGTATCGCACTAGTATGATACCACTCTCGGCCATGGAGGATTGCATAGCTAGTACTTGTCCATACTAAAAGAAATAGCTCTTTTCTACCTATTAACATTGTCCGATTTCAGTCATTTTTTTTCATGTAATCAACACATTGTTTACCGTATGCCCGTACGTTTTGATTTTTTCAGTATTTCAAAGTAGCTACTATAAGTTTATTACTTTAAACTTTAAAAAAAATTAAAAATCAAAACGTAGGGGAGACCGGGGATGGTTGACCATAGGGGCAGGTAGTGTAACTGCCAAGTTGTGCGTCATCCGATCACAGCCGAGTATTACACTCCGCTCCCCGCTCAGCCGTCCGAAGCGCCACACCGCGGTCGCAAGTCGTTTTCGAGCAGTGATACGTTTTTAATTTGTAAGTGTAGTAAGTAATATTTTAATATATAAAGACTAGTTATAATTAAGATTAGTTATATAAAGTCGTTCTAAAAAAATGTTCGTACCTGATTTAAATTTATTTGTTTTAAATAAAAGATTTTGTAAAATGAATGCTGAAGCTGAATTATTGTAAAAAATGTTTAATTATTTGCCTCTTTTCATGATTTGAATCTCATTGGTTCATAAGTTAACTTACCCCTGGAATATAATCTACCTGCCCCGGACCAGGGGTAGATTGACTTTAGTTAGGATTTTGTAAAATGCAATAAATCATCACCATTATACTAAACTAAGAGCAAGATATATTTTTTTTTATTAGGTTAATAGTTATACAACCAATTTATAATAAACATAAATTAAAACATGAAAAATATGTAGGTACTATAAAGAGAAAAACTAGTCTACCATCCCTGGTCTCCCCTACGGGCACAGCAAACAATGTGTTTATTACATGTTTCGGCAGATATGCGTTTTTGGTAACATGTAATAGAGGGCGAGTCTAATGCCATGTACGGGGCACTGTTTCAGACTCGGAACAGCTATTGAGAATTTCTTTGTAAACAAATCAAGAATATCCTGATCTCAAAATTCCAAAGCGGTGCTTCCACCACTACGCCAACGAGGCAGTTATTTCTGTGCCTTCACATTTCATAGACCATGCGAGCGAAGCCACTGGGGGCTCAGCTAGTATGTAATAAAGTATATGTACGTACCGGGTTTATCGCCTCCCAAAATGCATATCTACAATATATCACTTTGTCATACTTTTCCCACATAGCTTAATAAGAAAATAACTACCAACCGATAAAACCATTATGAATCAATTAATCAATCATCAGAAAAACATCATCTTCAGGATCATTAACTAAGTATGAATAGATTCTAACGGTGAAATATAACTAATTAAAGTAGACTTAAGTATCAATAAATTCAGTAATTGTATTAAGGCGCGCTCGTATCCTGATAATAGTAAAAAGCAGAATGTTTAAACACCTAGCGTAACGAAACATATCGATAATATACTGTGAAAAAAATACTTAGATTAGAAAAGGAATGGGAAAAGAGTAATAATCGAATATATTTCATAAATATAACTCACTTTCTACAGAAAAAATCCTAAATAGGTTCACAAACTTTCACGTCCAAACTCTCAGAATTTTCAGCTACAACACTATATTTTTTTTAGAGAATACATAGCCAACGTACAGTAAAATAGTAACCAGCAGTTTTTTCAATTGTGTTAGTATATATCGAAAAATATAAAGAAAACGTACAAAATTAATGCATTTTTGCATAAAATTTTTTAACCTTACGTAAAGCATCGTAAATTATTTTAAAATTGGGGTTGGACCGCGCTTTAAGTATTTAGGTTAGTAATTTGGGCAGCGCAGACCACAGCACAAAGGATCTCCTAGTATTGGTGGCCAAAGAACGAAAGTCGAAATAAGGAGTTACTTAAATGAAATCATCATATTGTTTCCCATATTTATTTCATAGGCCGTAGGATTGTTTTCAAAGCTATTAATTTCTCCATAGTACATTCATTTGTTGCCCAAAAATGTTTATCTGGGAGGAAAGTTTCCCGGGAGTATAAAAAAGGTATTGAGATGGAAAATCGGAGATAAAATCATAACATAATTAGTCTTGTGAGCAATAATCGACATTCGATATTGCTGCGTCAAACCTCCATACCCAAACCCTAAACTGACAAGCTACATGCGAAACGTCTTTGAACATCGGTAAAACAATAAAATACCATGAAAAGCGCAGTGAGCAGAGATAGGCACCGTACACAATCACATAATGGCGCAAACGTGCCACCAAAGCAAATAGATAATTGTTGACAGAGCGAAAACATGTTATGTCTGTTTTGTTTTAACGCATCACTGTCACACACGTCGAGTGACGACGAACGTCTCAAATCGTCACGTTTCATTACACATCATTTTCAATCAAGTATCAATATTTTAGTATTGATGGAATGATAACACGATATCACGTGATATAAGGAATATTCTAAGATGTTTTTAGAATCATCATCTCAGCCGTAGAACGTCCGCTCTGAATATGTGCCTCCCTCATAATTTTCCAAAGCCTGCTTGGAAGCGGCCTGCATCCAACGTCGTCTGTCCATCGTGTCGGTGGACGACCTACGCTGCGCTTGCCGGTCCGTGGTCTCCACTCCAAAACATTCCGGCCCCATCAGCCATCTGTTCTGCGTGCTATGTGCCCCTGCCCACTGTCACTTTAACTGGCTAATGTTCTGGGCTATGTCGGTGACTTTTGTTCTTCTACGGATCTTCACATTCCTGATTCGATCACGTAGTGAAACCCCGAGCATACCTAACCCTCTCCATAGCTCGTTTTTAGAATGTGACCAATATCTTCGGATTTGTGATAAATAAACATTTAAATGACTGTTAAGGAATAAATCGTAGGTATATTATATTATCTCAACGGCGAACAAATTTAAATATTTAATCCTACAGTTTGTCTTTTTATTCGTAACACTTAGCGAGTAAAACAAGCAAAAGCAAAAGAGATTTTTGTTGTTTACCATATCCATCCTGCGATGAAACTTTTGCTGTATAAGTCTTTTCTCTTCTTTATTTCTCTTTTTTATTTTCTTTCTTTTTTCTTCTGTTTTGCTGTATAAGTCTTTTCTATCTTTGGGACATAAGTAGGCATGTACAGTTCAGGAGTACCTCCATGATTTCATATTTTGTAAAACTTTAAGGAGATGAGCTATGATATAACTCCTTTGCTTTAAGAGGCATTTCACATTTTAATGCGCGTAATCGTAGATTTTAAGCGCTTAATTTACTATCATAGGAAAGATTCACAAATAGTTGAATAATTGAAATAAATAGAATAATCTGTCCTCTTTTCAGTTAATGTACCACATTTACAAGCATAACTTTAATTATTTTGTAGTGACCAATCTTAACTTCAGTAGAGTGATTTTGTGAAATGGCTCTTAATGTGGATATAAGACACAATAGCAAATCGAAAGGCGTTGTATGAGAATGCCATCTTAGGAGGAAAATGAATCGCCCAACACGCGAACGCAAATGTGATAGAACAATCGAAAACATTATATTTGTTACCAATTTGTAATAATTAAAGCACAATTACTATGCCGTTAGTCAATGGAGAATCTGAAATGAATATAAACTTATACTACACTGGTACCAAAATAGATATTGACATATTTGATTAAACTTAGTAGGAATGTCTTGTTATAGGAAAAAGAACAGATGGCCGATGGTTTTATTTGTTGTATAGGTACATAAAATGTAGTGTTATGTTGGATCAATATAAAAATACCCATATAGGAAGAAATTTTGTACAAAATTGTATGTATATATACCAATATACCTACCTACCTACCCATGGAAACTGACGCTAGAAACTTAGGCCTGATTTTTGACAGCGAATTAAGGTTCGTTAAACATGTTAATGAAAAGATCAGAAATGCTTTTTACAAACTTAAAGTATTATTATATACTATACGTAAATACATCTCGGAACGAGTCCGAATTTTATTATGTGACCTAGGTACTATCAGCTTCGTAAAAACCATGCAAGTTCCGTGCAGTTCTTAAACCTGACATAAACAATTTTGGATAAAATCATACCATGACGCTCATTTAGGTAAACCGTTTGAATATTGTTTTCTCAAAAGTGAACGGATAATATTGTCTCTGGCACTCTAACAATTTACTACAACCAACATTGCAGACCCTTAGATGTTTGTAAACTGATAAACTGAGTGGATTTAGAGCGTCATGGTAACGAGAGTCCATACAAAAAACAGGTGAACGGTTTTTCTGCGGTTCTTGAATAGTAGGCCTGGGCAGGCCTGCTTTTAACGTTGTCATAGTACGAATAAAGCGGGCAGTTGTCTAGAAGTCCTGCTTTAAGAGCTCATAGTAAGGCCCCTGTTAGTGCTTTCCTCCTTCAACTATTGCTGCGCAGTGTATGGGCCTAGATTATGGTCTAAAACTGAAAATGCCATTCAGCGGGTCCAAAATGCGTGCGCTCTGGTTCTGTTATTCAATACCCAGGAGAGAGGATGTTACTCCTTACCTTGTCAAACATAACATACTGAGTATGAAGAATAGAAGAGAACTTCACTTAGCATGCATCACACAAAAAGTTATTTGTAGTCACAAGCCGGAATACCTCTTCGAAAAGTTGACTTGGACCAAAGACATTCACAAACTAAACACGCGATCGAATCATAACAATTGTCTAACTGTTCCTAAACACAATTCTGCCAATTCTGAAAATCTAAAAAAGGTACGGACCAAAGGTAGCGCAACAAAAGTGTGGAACAATCTTCCCCCACCTATACGAAGGAAAGTTAGTGCATATGTTTTCTAAGCTAGACTAAAAAATGCCTAACTGATTCGGCAAAAATATCATTTTCAAATTAGCTTTAACATTGTAAGGATGACAACACACGCAGAAATAAATACGTACAAACATACACACACACACACACAGAGAGAGAGAGAGAGAGAGAGAGAGAGAGAGAGACCATACATATCCATCGACTCACATATTTTTACAGACACTCACTCAATCCCCACGGACGCACACACACACATACATGAATACTATTGTATATTTTATTTCAAAAATTAAAAACAGGTTCTAGTAATACCCGCTTATGTCCACTCTCTCCGCGAACAACAGTCCGAGCACAGGGGTATACTGAAAAACAGCGCCGCGTGCACGTGAACCTGTGAACGCGGCATACGCTGAGTATATCCCTTTTGTCCTCAAATTTTTATTGTGTTTCTTTTTTATTTAGAATTATTTTGTGTACATTTTTTGAGTGCCAATAACTATATTTAGATTGATTGATTGATGTATCCTTTAACATTAACATACACAAATGGTTAGGTACCTACCTGCTTACGCGAATCCCAGATGTGGATAATCAAACACCCTCCCTGCTGGATCTTCTGCTGACCTCTCATCCGGACAGCTACTCGGTGTCCGTTAACGCTCCTCTTAGATCGTCAGAACACTGCCTGACCAGGAGTTCGGTCACGCGCCTAACACAGCCCCGTTTCGCGGGTTGCAGCCGCATGTGTCACTATAGGTCTGCAGATTGGGGCGAGATGCAGTCGTTTCTTGCATCCTACCCATGGAGGCAGGGTTACTTCTAGTAGGATTATCCTGATGGCACTGCCGACTCTGCTGATGTGGTTCTTCAACTATTAATTCCATATTCTGCGGTGCCCATTGATGGCAGGTCCTAGCCCTGGTTTGATCGCTCTTGTAAAATGGCTTCAGGCCAAAATCGATTCGAGAATGTTACTGTACTCTACTTATGTACTCTAAAATAAGTATAACTTTGCCTCTAGGTCCTAAAACTTTTCGGGCAAACTTTGACGAGAGTCGGAACTATCTAATACTGCAACCCAAGCATACTCGTACTTTTTTTGAATGGACTAATGCTGTTTGCCTCTACCGGCATTTACAGCGTCACCGGATGGGTGGCGAGCGCAGATGGCACTCAGCCAACCGCATACCGTACTTTGAGAGGCTAATTATCACTGCGGTCCGTATCGCGATATTTTTGCTCACAGTGCTATCGTCTACCAAAACCAGTCCGAGACAAATATCGCGATTTTGACAGCTCGTGGCACTGTAAGCGTGTTGATAAATCGGACCAGAGTTGTAGCAATAACAACCATTTGCGCGCGAAAAACACGCTCACGACGATTATGGTGTAGAGCATGTTCATGTAATCGTCAATATGGCGGCAGCTAAGACGTCATCGATGACGTAGCGTGGGCCTTCGTAATCACGCTCACAGTGAAAGGGGCCGACTGTTATCGCGCTAATATCGATTATGGCTTGATTGGGACCGCACTGTATATACTTATGTAGTGATGGGACTTCCCTGAAGTCCCCCTGGGGAAGTACTACGCCTTTGCCAGTTACTCAAAAGTGAAGCAGTAGTGTGCAAACGTTACTGTGCTTCGTTGAACGGCAATGTTTCCAGGGCAAGTGATTTTAAATCTTATATCTCAGCGTTTTGAACGCCTGTAGTTTATAATTCTAAATGACTTGAAGTGACATAAAAGAACAAAAATATCGTTGATAATTAGGATGTTTTAAGGTTTCGCGTTACCTGTCTGGGATATAACAGCTTTCTTAAGCCGTTTAACCGGCAGTTTTTATGAATTAATCTAAGGAATATTGGATAATAAAAGCAACGATAAATTTCAAATTTTTATTTCTTTGTCTTCATTACTAAAATTTCACATAACCACGTGTAACTCTATCGGAATTCTTTCCACAGCATTATCGTATGTATCCACACATTAAAATATTCATTCATCGTTCGAAAATAGCTTTGTTCATTATAATAGATTAGAACTACTTACATCTATAATAAGAACCATGTTTATAATAGCCATTTATAACTTGCAACGGTAAATGATAAATAATACAAACTAAATAACTGAGAGTCAGCAGTAAGTATGTACATTGCTTAATATACAACGAGTTCAGGGGGCCTACTCCCACCTTTTACGAAACTATCATAGATAAGGAGCGTTTTGTAATAAGCTTATAATAAATATACTTACTATCGTACTCCCACCGACAAAAACGGTCCAACATATTAATCCAATACTACTTACGGAGTGTTCCTTTTTTAGCCGAAATCGATCCTAATGTTGCGTTCCAGGATCAATACCTATAACGCCTAACCCGAATAGAACACTAACGCAGTTGCAAAGTACGCAAATTGAGTGCACTATTTATTAATACGTCATCAAAACGTCTATCGTAATGCAATAATATTTTAAGCGGTTTTAAGTGGTGGTACCAAATTTAGTAGTAAGGTTTAAATATGATTACTTTACGAGGTGGGAGTAGGGCTCCAGTTTGTAATCAAAACTATGAAAACAATTTTACCATGATATTCGTGAGGGAAGTTCTAATTTTATGTTATTAATTAAATTCGTTTAAAATATATTATCACAATTATGTTACAAAAATAGACATGTGTGCATAGAGTTACATTTCTTAGGGTTCCGGACCCGAACCATTCAACTAAAGCGGTAATGATTTCTTAGGCTTTCGTGATTATTATACATTGACATTAAACAACTTGAAACGGATTCAATCGCGTATTATTTTTTATTATTGTATCCCTGCTTGGGATCCAGTGATCAAGCTAATAAAATCTCGCGTCCAGCACAATACTGCAAAACCTCTGGACACTGGGAGTGACTACTGCGTGCATCGGGAACGTTTTGATTATAATATGATAGACGGTACATAAAATATAATTTCCATACCTTTATAACTAAGTCTGTGACCATGTTCACTGAAAAGTGTTCGAAACGTCGGGATAAAAATCATATAAAATTATACGCGATTTTATCCGCTATTGTTTTTGACTAAGGTATTAATTACTATATGACACTAAATTAATTATTGTTAACGATGATATGAATAAATAATCAGTCCCACATATATTTAGTTTTTATCTAAGGTGTGAAGAACGTTGACCTTATTGTATCTAAGGTAATGTTTTAAAATTAAACTGAAATGCACCAGTCAAGCTTGAAAAGTCAAATTTTTAACATATTTTTACAATTTCACATGCAAGATTGTAATGCCAGCGTGTTTTCGGAAAAAAATCGTATAATTAGAGCGAAGAAAATCCAGTTAGAAAAAAAACTAACGCGCGTCATTATATACTCAGCGCATACATTTTGTACTAGACCCCATAGACCATCAAGAAAGCTAAAGCTTCTTCAGCTGACTTCCAAATTCAAGACGTTTCTTCTTTAGAAAAAAATAAGTACCAAAAAAGATTTATTATTCAAGAAGTACCTAATAAACTGTCAATATAAAAAGATCTCTTGGCGCTTTCGAAGTGCGCGGCGGCGCGGTATTGCCAGTATTATAGAGTAGCCATTGCGCCAAGTAGAAGTTAATATTGTAAATTAATCTAGTATAAAAACAAAATTGTAAAAAAACGTTACTCGGTCAGGATCCTTGATGATAAATGAACTTTGCCATCTTTGTCTAACGCTAACCAAATGAAAAATGACGAATACAGCAATAGATTTAACGGGCCCCTACATCTATACCTACATCATCAGTGATAAATTAACATACATTTTGCCAGTTTTTTACACTAAATTCTACACTGTCCCTAAATCTCTTTTAATCAATCAAACAAACACATGATTCTACCATCTGTACTCAAACATAGTTTTAAACACGTTCGCCCTAGTAAGATGTTTACATAGACTTTTCTAAATATGTAAGGTTTGTGATAAATACTGCGACGAATCTTAGAAAGAAATGATTTCCTACAACTACAGTGATACAAAACAAGTGGCTAAATTAATATAAAATTGATACAAAAATAATCTCCAAAATGATTATGTATTTATATTATTTGTTAACACTTTAGAGAATCCGCATTACTCGTATTCGAAAATACAACTGTTTACGGCCTAATTTCAAATTAATTAGAATATTTTTTTCAGATTGTTTTGTACAAGAATTGCGTATATAATAATAATGAAAAAGGATGCGAATATTTGGTTCGATACATTGTTATAAAACAAGGTACGATCGAATCAAACAACCAATCAAGAATTCACAAGTTGAAACCTACTTACATCTAATTACAATAAAAAGTCTACAAATAAAATCATTTGTAGAGTAAAAAAATAACAGGGAAATGTGTATTTCCGTTCTGTAATATTACTAGAAATTAAGTTAGCGAGGGTAAATTGTTCTAGATTAGTTGGTGCTAGGGCTGTCTGTTCCACTCCCGCTGTTTTCTGTATTGGCGAGAGCGCTCTTTGTGTTTTTGTTATTTTTCTTTGCCGATTTGCTAAGTGTGGCGACCTCTTTCAACAGGTTTTGTATTTTGTTGTTCATTAGATTGAACCGGGTCTCGTTGAGGCGCTCCTTGTTTTTCATTTCAGTACGTAGGTCTGTCGTATTGTTGTGGTGCATAGCTTTTAGCTCCGTTATCTGTAATGCATTTTGTTTCATTTAGTCTCGCACCTTCTTTAACTTATTTAATGTATTTGGTATATTTATAATATGTACATATACATATGAATTTAAATTATTTCTTGATTGTAATTTCGATTGGTTGAATTTCAACCGTATATCCGATAAAAAAAACGATTGTATTATAATTTCTTATCTGGATTTTTCTTGGATTTTCAGATTAGCGGTAAATACCGCTGATTTTTCAAAATGAAATGATGATAAACTTTCGATATGGCTCGTATACATTATTTATTTTTTCCGTCAACTGTCACTGAACCAGACACAAAAGAAAAGCTATTGTTATCGCCACTTTGACTGTTGAGAGGATAAAACCATATGTGTATGCATATGCTTTATATGTATTAGGTCTGTTACACCGCAGCGCTGAAGTCTTCATAAAATATATGTAGATACATCCGGTATCGGAGAATATTTGTTTTCCTTATACAATTTTATACATTTAAGGATAACGGGATGAACAATGTCCGCGCGGGTAAAGCCGCGGAGTGCAGTTAGTCACCAAATATTTAGCAAAGGCGAATGATGCTTCATGATTACAAGATTCTGTATTGTGACGTTGACGTTGACATTGACAGTGACATTATATTAACAGATAGTACATTGTGGACACTTACCAATTTGTCTTTGGCCAATAGTTCCGAATCCTTCTGATGCACTTTCTTCTGTAGACTAGCGATGGTTTCTTTGAGTTGCGTCATCGCAACGACGTGATCCGAACTGTTGGGGTCTAATTCGCCTGCAAAGTGACGTTTCATATGTAAGTTGTAGAAACCTAAAAACGTAATAGGAAAAACAAAAATAATAAAATTAATAGACACAAGACATCATAGCTATCTCTTCTTTTAAACATAAAGGCAAATAAAAATAAATAGCAATGAGTTTGGTAATTATTTTTAAGGTTTTAGATAAATGAAAAACAACTTTTTTGGTGATCATCAGGCTAATAGGGCTTATCTATTAGTACTTATCATAAAGGAGTAGAGGCACACACTCTGTACTTAAAAGAAACATAAAAAAAATGTGGATCAGAAGACGTAAAATTACCTACTGAACAAGAATATGCCATTTTTGAAAAAATAATAATGTATGTCTGTCTGTATGTTCACGCATAACTTGAAAACTACCGCACAGATTCCCGAGCCTGAGCCCGGAGCTTCTAACTATAACTTTTTATCTTGATCCGTCACATAAATCCAAGATGGCAGCTTGATCTCTCTATACTACACGGTCTCATACAAAACTGGGGTCTTGATTGACTGGTCAGCGCGCATTAACTTCTGTGGTAAGACTAAACCTACGCTACTCTCCGGACTACTATTGAGAATTTCTTTGTCAGTAAAACTCAATAATTTTCCGATCCGGGTATTGCACCCAGGATCTGGAGATTCCAAAGCGGCGCATTCCCCACTATACCAAAACCAAACGAGCGAAGCCGCTGGCGGGTCAAGTAACATAACTAAAATATACTTTTGATGTCTATGCCTTCAAAGCGAGGGTTTCCAGGATCGATCCTTGAACGGGGCAAGAACATTTCAGTTCTCTTGGTGAATGTTCTGATACGGTATTATGTGTCTCCATGCCTTCCGTGCCACAGAGATCCTAGTCCGGGGGTATGAGCGTGTAAACATTTTATTATGATCGTGAAGACACCTCAAGAAACAACTATGCCAATTTGGATTTCAAAACTACTTGTTATTTGGGCAGATTACTTAATTTCGGCAAATTTTCACATGTCGCGGCGAATGCGATCCATGAAATTACGCGAATAGCAGCCCTGCGCTAACACGTTAGACATGAATACGATACGATATGAGGAAACGAATAAGAAAAACTCAGTATAATGTGCATACATATTTCAGAAACGCTTAGGGGAGAAATACTAAGCAAGATCCGCTGCAAGCGTTTCACCTATACGTATTTAAAATATAATGGTTCATCAAAGTGACTCCCTCTCGCCTGATGGAAAGCGAAGATGGAATCAAGAAGCAATGACCATTAGTGCAGCCGTAAGCTGCACTAATCCCTATATATGATGACCTGACAGATGCTTTTTCACGCCCCGCTTGAAAGACCCAGGGCCATAGCTGCAAGGAAATACGTACGCCAGCAAAGCATTCCACAATTTACTTACACGACAGAGGTAGGAAATGCCAAACTTTTTGGTTCGTGGTAAGAAATTTTGAACGAATTATATGGATGCAATGCTATGCCGACACGAGTAGTTCGGGAAAGATTAAAAACCTCTTCAGAATCTTCGTATGATGTGATAAACCTACCAATTAATTTTGACTAGTGTTTCATCGCAAACTAAGGCATGAATCACAACATATAGCAACATTCTTCTTAACCTAAAGTTATGCAATCTTTTTTTAAACTCTAGAGACACTTGAAAAATAATTTTGAAATATACAAGTAGCGCCTTTTCGTTCCGTTTAATAACATGAACAGTTTAAAAAATTTAACTTCTCCTTCAAAACCCCAAAACCAGAAATCCGATTTGACTCGAATACGAACTTAATTAATTCTATCTTCTATTGATTCAAACTACCTTATCCTAAATGTTATGAAGATTCGATCAAACAATTTCAAGTTATCGTCCAACAACATTTAAGATGATTTTCCAAAACTTATCCATGGCCTACAAGTAAAACTCAGTTCAATATTCAACTCAACTCATTATTGATGAACCTTTTTGAAATTGTTTGTAAACAATTTCAAAAAGGTTC
Organism: Selenia dentaria; assembly: GCA_917880725.1. Classification (NCBI taxonomy): domain Eukaryota; kingdom Metazoa; phylum Arthropoda; class Insecta; order Lepidoptera; family Geometridae; genus Selenia; species Selenia dentaria. Next base: position 28,792,639 of record OU862888.1, on the reverse strand, counting down.
ATCAATAATTCATGACTAGCTAATTAAATTACATTTGGTGCATAGTTATCTAAAGGTCGCATATAGTTCAGCATTGAGTTGCTGGCATACCAGGAGGCTAATTCTGTTGCTTCACAACGTTCAACAATCTATCCCGCTGCAACTGCATTTCAAGTTTTCAACTCTTGTTGTTCGATAATTAGGCAAAAGCCATTCTACTATTACTATAGACAAATTGAAACGTAGCATCACGCGAACGTAACCCAAATGCTACTTTATAATAAATATATATTAGACACTAATGAATATGAGTTACCAACGCGTTCAAGATATAAATCTCGCCAGCAGATTAAGTTTAAAGTTTTCGATCGATCGCTGGCGTCAACAGAATTGCAATTTAGTTCAGGGGGTCGATTCCACTAACTAAATTGCAATCGAACCGTAGCTAAACGGTGACTTACACTCTTTCATATTCTACTATTGAACATCAGTCCAGCTGCTGTTACGTTTCTGTTGACGCCAGCGATCGATCAAAACTTTATACTCTGCTAACTTGATAAGTCATAGACGTGACGCTAACTCGTATCTAATAGTATTTAATGTATACTAGCGTTTAAGATGACATTAGATTCCAATTTGTCTATAGAGATAGTAGAACGGCTTTTGGGTAATTATCGAACGACAACCGGATTCGAATTGCAATGGCAACGACATAGATTATTCAACGTTGAGAAATAGTATAATTAGCTTTCTGCTCCAGTGTAGGTTGCGTTTTTCATTCAATGGACTCGTACGTTAGTAAAATTGCCGCATCCTCAAGTTATTTAGGTATATATATTTATCATGGTTAGAGGATATATTATATCAATGGATATATATCATGATATATATCAAACTATTTTTTGTAATATGTATCAACACAAAAATTTTTGATATTATTATGTAATTTTGTGCAGTTTGCTACTGTATTTTACTTCCCAAATGCTGGCGTTGGAATAAATTTTCACATACATAAATTTACGCCCCTAACAGTAAGTTTTAATCCTTAAATGGCAACACTGAATAGCAACATCTTACTGGCGTTTGACAGTTCAAGCGGTATTAATGGCGTCAGCCTCGTCAGTGGACTAGATGAAACATTTCGCAGATAATTAATAGTACCCCTTACGAACTAGCTGCACCCGCTTGGTGATGGATGATGAAAAGTACAGTAAAAGCTCCTTTTTCGCGCTTCCTTCATTCGCGTTTTCACTATTCGCGAATTAAAAAATTGCGAATTCCTATATTCGCGGCTAAAAATTTCTTTATTCGCGGATCTAATAAGTACATACATAATAATAAAAGGATTCGAATAGGTATCCAACCCAATATCCTTTTTAAATGCCGTCAAATGGACTAATAAAAAAAGGTAAGATCTTATTAGAACTTTGCCTAAAGAATGTTGTTAGATGATGTCGCCGAGGACTTTGACATAAGCTGCCCTTTGCGCGGTCCGTGTTTTTGACAATGTAAACAAACATAATGAAAGCAACCTTATTACTCAATTAATAAATCATATTTTTAAATGTTGCCGTTCCGTTCTATGGTAAAAGCCGCTTTGCGTGTTTTATTGTTTCGTCTTTCACAATCGTTACAAAAATTGTGATCGAGTAACACTTCTCTACTAATCTTGCCTCTTATTTTAGAAGGCAAATTGCTAGTGCGACTGCAGCGTATCAGTCTGAATTGCAGGAGCTTTTATAAACTGCCAAGCAAGAGAAAATTTCAAAATTCTTCAAAACATTGCCTAAGCCCTAAGCCTTAAGATAATTAATGAAAATGTTCAAAAACTTTAATTAAATTGATTTTGTTTATATATTTGTTTTTTATAATACGTGTCACCTAGGAACGTATCTCCTATAAATTACCATTCCGTATTCACGGTTTCTGTATTCGCGGCATATTTATGGAACATATACCCCGCGAATAAGGAGCTTTTACTGTACTACATAATCTTCCCCAGAATGTAATCTATAACCTTGGCAAAATAATTACGATCCGTTCAGCCGTTTAGGCTGGTTTAGCCATTTAGGCTGATATGGTAATAACACACAGACAGAGTTTTACATACATTAACCTAGTGAGCTCCCGACTATGATCAAATTTGCAAACCAGAGTGGCAAAAACCCCGCAAAAAACAAGTGACTGTCGCTTTTTCGTTGATATTACCGATCTGGTATCTTTCAAATGATAATTTGTTATGTAAAAAAAATTTCCAGGTCCTTTACAGCATCAAAAAAACAAAACATTAGCTGAAATCTATTGTATATTTGAATAGATAAATTTTAAATTGGATCCTTATTTGATTTGGCCTTGGCATACCTGTATGCCAAGGCGGCTTTACGAAAGTTTTGTTTGGCATACAGGTATGCCAAGGCTGCTTGACAGGTTAAAACTCTAAATAAAATTACCCTAATTTACTGCTTATAACATCAGCCATCTGCCAGCTGAAAGCCCCTATACAATCCGTCCAGCTGTTTCATTAGCGGGAACAAACAGACAGACAATTTTTTTATACTTTCATATGCATTATAGTAAAAAGCTATTAATTCAGAATTAAAAACAGACACTTAAATATTAATTTTATTTATCTGTATTATTTTATATGTAGGCAAAGACCGATTTCCATTTGATTATATTCTTGACTTAATATTTGTAATGTTTCTTGTTTTGCTACAAGTTAGGTACTTATGGAAATTAATGAAGCCATTGAATGATTAAAATTTATAAGATTTTTAACTTTTTGAGTTGATTTTTCCTGTATAAGATTTTATATACCTACCTAAATAAATAAAACACATATGCAAACAGTATATTAATATAGTATATATAAATAATACCAAGGATGATAATATATGATGATCTTTCACAATACTATCCAATAATGATAGGCTGTCAAACACAAAATATGCGATATATATCCAATTTTTGATATATATATCGGGTATTTTCGAACCATGATATTTATAGTTGCATTGAGATTTTTATTCAAGTATCTATCATTATATTACAGTCCTGTCTACAAGTCACGATTTAGTAAAGCTGTGGATACATTTCTAAACCTTCCTAATTGCTATTGACGAGGAAAACACAAAAACAACGTGTCATGATTTTGTACACTTTATGTACATTCGTGCAGCGTTACGAACACTCTACGGTTAATTATCAACCATTATTATACGTCAAAACTCAAAGAAATACAAATCTAGGAATATTTTACAAATCTAAGAAAATTTTACAAAACTAGGAATAATTTACATATCTAGGAAAAGTTTACAGAATCAATGATAGCGATTGTTGGGTTATTTTCGCGTCATCAACAGGTGGGTAAATAGCAGGGTTAATGATGATGGCAGTAATGACGGGTCAGATTTTTCCTATGCAAGCAAATAAAAACCGTACTCACCCTGCATAGGATTCATTTTAGACTTCTTCTCGAGCGGCTGTGAATCGTTCAGAGAAGCATCGCTGTTGTTCATGGATTTCATCATGTCCGACTTGCGTTTGTCTTTGTGACTGCCTTTGGATCTGACACAAAACAATGGGAAATAATTAAATCGCGGGGTTGACTCTTAAAACATGTGATGAAGGGTCGATGCAATCTCAACTACCATCGATATAAAACTGGTGTAATAGATAGTCCACTCCGCAGAGGATGTTTGCAGGAGAACGAGACCGTGAAGCGCGTGCTGTTGGAGGGCACGGATACGGAAAATGTACGAGACACTATAGTCTTTGGAAGCTGTGACGTCACAAAATGGCGGTTTAGATAACAACAAAGACGAAAACGTATGTGATTTTAGCATTTAAAATTATTACGGGCTTATTTTGTTGTGAAAAATAAATAAAATGCCGTGTTTTTGCCCCCGGGTGCAACCTGTAGGATTCTCTTCGCCTTTCGTTCATTTCACTTTCTAAAGCACAGTATATACCTCTTTAAATGGCTTTACTTGTGCTCAAGTTTACCATCAATGACATTTTAGAAAGGTGCTAAATAAAAAAAAACGATACAAATATCTTGTCAAAGTAGTTTGTTTATACCCAAATGTCAAATACCGCCATTTTGTGACGTCTCACTTCTGATGTCTATTGATCTAGATCATCAGTCTTCACACGTCAAATATCACTGGAGCAGTTGTGCCAGCGACCCAGGGTCATACTCCGTTACATTAAGAAGTTGCGATGGCTCGGGTAGAGGCTGGCGGGGAAAATGCACAATACATCCCAAGCGGGACGTCAGTGCAGGACTTAGCGCCCCCACTCAGAATATGAATAAGATGTTATGAAGAATAAGCCACGTGCATTGTGCACGTTTGATCGATACAAGTTTTAATAGTTATTTGTGTTACAAGGGAGCAAAGCAGTATTTTGTGGTAGCGAGGAATCCAATATACGCCGCCCGATCATAACATAATATCTTTTAACCGAGCGACACACACTACCTATGAGGAAAAGGAACAGCTACGTCTCGAAACTACTTTATGTAAAAATTGAGTTGACAGTTTAAATGAAACAGAACAATTATAAATAACATTAAAATATATGTTTGCTTATCAGTTTATAGATGTAAACATTCGAACTGTTGTCTCTCAGTTTATCTATGAAAATCTAATGTATGTCAAGAAAAACATTAACAGTTTTGATAAATGGAGTTCCAACACGCGGAATAAGCACAAGCTATTCGTCCATGTAACGCGGCTCCACAGAATAAGTCATTCTTTTATGGGACAATGTATATGATTATATAATAAACTTGCCAATGTTATCCGAGATTTGCCTATTAATAAGTTTAAAATTACTATTAAAACTAAACTCTGTCAAAAAGGTTTTTACAAAATTTCAGATTACTTGGAGGATAAAACAGCTTGGGACTGATCACTCCAGGATCTATCTACTTGTTTATTAAGATTTCAAAGTGTAGCGTGTCTTGGCCCTACTGATACCATTATTATGGTCTCTTTAATAAGCCAACACACTGGAGCTAAAATAAACGAACATTTGTTATATCGAATAAGAAATTGGCTATAAAAAATTTGTTAAAATACAAGCCCGCCGAGTTTCTTGCCGATCTTCTAAGTCGTGGTCGCGTTCTGATCCGGTTGTAGATTTAAGAAAAAATAAATATACTAAGACAATTTGTAAGTGCCCCCGTAGGCCTATACAGAATAAATGAATTTGATTTGATAAATAAAAATCTATCGGAACGCTGTCTGTACATGGAAGATATATGAGAAAAAATATTATTCGGACTTTATTAAACGAAAATAGAATGAAAAAAAAAAAGATTTAGATGCGAATTTCACTAATATATTGTGGTAAGCTTCACAATGTTAACATTTAGTGTTTGTTTCATGTCAATCTGTTCACAAAAAAAGTTATTGAAATTTAAAGAATAACTCTCTTGACACTATATCAAGACCACGCGAGCGAAGCCGCTGGCGGGTCAACTAGTATTGGATATATATTGATTGAGAATTCGTGAATGATTCACACTAATATTATAAAGTTTTTATGTTTGTTTCGTCTTCATGCTCAAACGGCTGGACCAATTTTGATGATTTTTGGCATGGAAGTAGATGAGGCGCTAGAATAACACACACTTTTCATCATAATCATCCATCACCGCGCGGGTGTAACCGCGGGGCGCAGCTGGTTGTTGAAATAAGTTTATGAAAAAGAATGCCACAAAGCTGTGGAAACGGGGCCTAGCCTACTAGATTTCAATGGACCAATCAGAGTAGGGCGAAGGCATAGCCTACTAGATTTTAATGGACCAATCAGAAGGGTGATGGCATGGCTTACTAAATTTCAATTGACCAGCCGAGAAGGGCGATGTTATAGCCTTATACATTTCAATAGACCAATCAGAAGGACGCTGACATAGCCTAATACATTACAATGGACCAATCAGAAGGCAGCAATGAAAAACGGTAATGGGAACAAGAATGAAGTTTGCTATCCACTGAAGCCAAGGCGATAAAAGTGGGAAGAGGCGAACCAGGGGGGGCGGAGGACGCTTGCCCGGCGATCATTACGTGAGAGCCGGGCCTGCCGGCAGAGCAATTGGGGTTGGCGTCATGCGTTTCACGGGCTTCAAATCAAATGTCAAATTCATCTTTAAATGTCATTGATTTCTGTTGTGTGTATGCTACCAACAAATAAGATCGATCGAAGACTTGTTCGTAGATTGCGATTTTGACATCCCTACTAATAGGTCAATTAGTATGAGGTGATAAGTGACCCTGTGGAACTCACTTATGGCCCCTGTGCTTGTGTTTGTCGACTGAGGAAATGTGTTGCTTGGTCCTGGCGAGCGCTCGCTTGAGTGACTGCGTACACAGCCAGCAGAGCAGTTTGCCGTCCACCTGCGCGAAATAAATAAACATTTTACTCAAATATATTAAACTTTCGTGCTTCGGAGGGCATGTTAAGCCGTCGGTCCCGGTTGTTTGTCTTAGGACAACAGTCGTTAGGCTATGTCGAAAGCCTTCAGGTGGCCTAAAAGCTTCGACATGGGTTGGCCACTAACCTATCCACCAAGATGCACTGGGCCCGCGTGGTGGATTAGGGCCCAACTCCACCTTCTGAGAGGAAGACTCGAGTCCCAGCAGTGGGAATAAAATGGGCTGATTATGATGATTAAACTATTTATAAAACCGCTCGCAACTTATTTCGCTTCAGTTAATCGCGATACCTCTGGAATTATCCGCAAGCTAATTACGTATCTCAGGTACAATCAAACGTTGATAGAAATCTTGAAAACTGATGGCTTTAAGTCAGTTTTGACAACTGTAGTAAGCAAAACTGTTGATGACTGAAGCTGACAAGTGACATTAATGGCGGCTTAATTTATTTTGATTTCTATCAACTTTTGATTGCAACTGAGATACATAAAATACCTGTCTTTCTCAACTGATCCACGAGGTTAAGGAAACCTCCTTGCTATCACAACTTGGATGGATGACCGATAGTGGCATTATTCAACTGAGCGTGCTTCCGGAGGTATGTTAACTGCCACAAAGCTATGGTGCGCAAGCATTACTGTTTTAGGGTGTGAAGGACACTGTAGCAAGTGAAATTAGTGGGCGATACTCAAACTTGAATCCAACTCGGCTGGGCAGCGTTCCGGAAATTTCGCGATGTCTTCTCGTCTAAAATACCTCCTCAGCGCCTCAAGACAAGAGTCTTTGACCAATGTGTGTTACCAGTGATCGTGATCGAATCAGAAATGAGGAGATCCGTAGAAGAATGAAAGTCACGGACATAGCCCAAAAGGTTAGCCAGTTGAAGTAGCAGTGGGCAGGGCACATAGCACGCAGAACAGATGGCCGATGGGGCCGAAAGGTTCTGGAGTGGAGACCACGGACTGGCAAGCGCAGCGTAGGTCGTCCACCGACACGGTGGACAGACGACCTGTTAAAGGTCGCAGGACGACGTTGGATGCAGGCCGCTTCCAACCGGTCTTTTTGGAAAATTATGGGGGAAGCCTATGTTCAGCAGTAGACGTCCTACGGCTGAGATGATGATGATGATGAGAGACTAAGAAATCAACGTCTCCAAGATGCAGTGCTACACTATACTACAGTTCTGAGCTCTGGGTAGCACTGCAACTGTAATGGGTAAGCGTAGTGCCATCAAGCGCACGACTTGCCCATCTTCTAGAGTTTCGCTGGAAATGTAAATTTGATCTCGGTTTCACATTTATTTCAATTATTTGTTAAAGCAACAGTTAGATATTCAACTAGTCAGAAGTAGAATTATTATATTACAAAGGCTACATTCCGGTAAGCGCCAAAATCACTCGCAGCGTTCGCACACCCATTCCCTTACAAGCCCACAATCATCGTGGGCCAGCTCGATACGTCATCGATGACGTCACCGAAAACACTCACGTCGCGCCCACAACGCTCGCCGATCGAAGGTGGGTTTTCGGGGTCGTTGCGAGCTGTCACTGTCAAACATCAAGTGTATAGGATTCTATCAATTTATGACAGAAAATTGGGCGCGCTATTCGCGACCGCGTAACCGTTCCGTTTGGGTTGAACATTGCAAGCATTGGTCCATTAGTGGCACGCTAAACCGCGGCGCGACAGTTGAGAGCGTTGACGGCGCTTACCGGAACGTACCTATGCTATAAAATTTACGTAAAGGCAGCACCTAATAAAATAATAAACATAAAATGTTAGGACTCAGACAGCGTTTTAACAAAGCCGCGCTATTGCGGACTAAGCGATTCGCAGCAATAATTTATTACACAAAGAAATCACAGTGTACACTACGAATAACTTCTAATCTTATATTCGAGAGTTCGATAGTTTTTATTTATTAGAACAACGTTATTTTTTGTTAAAGCTAATCATATTTGTACATAAAAGGTGCGTTCATTTAGCTTATGAGGGCATTGGTGGCGTTGTCATTGATGGCTCTTTTGTTAAAGCGTTCGTAAAACTCAAAAACGTTATTATAGCCACTTTTGCCCACACCCTATTCGAACGCTTAACTGAGCATAAGACCTAAAATCGCATGATTATGCTGTCAAATACATATCTTTTTTTTATCTTTCCGAACGCTGAACAAAAAGTGACATGAACAACATTTTCACCCACAGATTCCCTATTCGAACGCCCGTTGTGAGCGTTTTTAGCGTTATTTTCGCTAAAAACGCTCACAAGGGCATATTCGAACGCACTATTGGTGTTACGAGTAGGACGACAACGATAACATTTACGTTTTCATAACGTTATTTTACCTATGATAATATGTTTTATCTTTTATAACGTTATAGCAAAGAACAAAAACAAGCTTTGAAAATATATAAAGAAAGTATGTGACCTGTGTAACAAAATCATCTATAATAGGTACTATATATCTAAGGAAAAATAATACGGGAAAATTCGTCTCTCTATTTATTTCTGTGGTTTTTACCACATAGATCAATCAAGCGAAGCCGCTGGCCGGTCGGATAATAGTCAAAATAATCTAGCTCTTACGGACATTTTGATTTAATTCTCGTGCTGTGTACTTTTACGTGTGTCTTACTTTTACTAGCCAAAGATGCTCGAACGCAATGCTCGCATTAGCATAAGGAAGAATAGAACTAATATTTTTTACCAAAAAATATAACAGACTTCAACACTAAAAAGTGTGAAATAACTTGTTGAAGTTATCAATTTTTTGGTAAAAAAAATATTTTACGTTTTTTAGTGACCCTTGCTTCTTATGCGATCGATTGTCATTCACTGTCATCATCATCAAGGTAGGCGAAACACTTTTCAGTTATTGAATTGTAACTCAAACACAGTTGGACCGAATATGATGAAATTTAAATGGGACCACTTCGGATGTATACTCTACCAAACCAAAAAATAATTTTCAAAATACGACTATTCTGTAAAAAGTTATGCGTCATCATACATAAATAAATAAAATAAACGCGTTCGACTTGAGAACTTCCTTCTGTTGGAAGTCGGTTGACAAAAGTAACTACTACATAATTGTATACTGAGTTATAGTGTTTCATAATTTCAAGTATGTAATTGATAACATCTTTGGTGTAGTCAAGGTAGCCTAGCCACTGCTTGAACTATGTATTCTCTTGATAGCTGGCTTTTATATTAAAAGTACGAGATAAGAATTGGACTCGCTCTGACCGGGCGAATTCATCATGGCTGGTACGATGTCTGAGTCTTAGTGTCTATGATAGATGAACGTTAAAATACAATCTAAGATGATAACATGCATTTAAATGATAATAAAAATGAATAAAATAAAAAGAAAACAAGCCAGTAACCTCCGTCACCTTTTTGCTATCGTCATGGCGGTCGAAAGCACATCGCTGTTTACATTGCTCGCATGTGACTGCAGGGCCGTACTTTCGCTCGGAGTTAGCGCAGCGTTGGCATTTGTTGCCTGGAATTAAATACAAAAAATATAACTTTACTTAATTGGAATCAAATCAAAAATTTACTAACTTATATGATTTACGCAGAACAGATGGCCGATGGGGCCGGAAGGTTCTAAAGTGGAGACCACGGACCGGCAAGCGCAGCGTAGATCGTCCACCGACAAGGTGAACTGACGACCGGATAAAGGTAGCAGGACGACGTTGGATGCAGGCCGGTTCCAACCGATCTTTTTCGAAATTTGTAGGGGAGGCCTATGTTCAGCAATGGACATCCTACGGCTGAGTAACCCCTGATGAGCGACACGAAACAATGCAATTTTAGAGAGACATCTTCAAATTCATATCCGTCCCTATACTACGGTTAAATAATATAGAGAGTTAAAATTCGATGCTCGGACCTCGTACCTCGGTGGCCTAGTTGGTCATGGAGTCTGACACGGATTGTCGGAAGACGCGGGTTAAAATCCCGTCCGCAGATGTGAATTTTTCTCGCTAAAATTGCAATGTTACAAATGTATTTATTCCGATTTATTAAAACAAACATGTATGGTCCAGCCGGGAAGACACTCACCGTCGCGCACCCCGGCAGACATGTCACTCATTTGATAACATTTTTATTTTACTTTGACATTGTATTCTGTCTAATAAGTGATTCCAATTAAACGCCTCTAGAAGTAGGTAAAACTGTATGTGATAATTGTAACTGGTTGTAAATCGTTTTTATCACAATAAATAAATAAATATACAACATTGCTGATAAAGAAATTCAAAACAAAGAAGAAACCTACAGAAGTACTATATATAATTACTTCTCCAGTACTGACTTACTTGATTAAATAACGTGGAGACTAAACTTGGAGCTTGAAATTTGACTTAAAATTAATTTCCCCTTGAAGGATTTTTAAATTCCTTCACCTGACGGCATGCGTACCTGTCCATGTTTCTCTCTTATTTATAGATATAGCACGAAAATTTGCGTAATAACGTAATCGTATCGTTCACGTATATAGTACAAACTATAATTTATCTACAACTGTGGCACAGATAACTCATAGTTAGTAATGTATACGTCACCGGTACAATTACGTTACACTTATGTAAATTTTCGTGCTAGGCTAGACTCACCACACCCTTCACCCCGAAGCATGGGCTATACAATCCCATTCCCAGCCACTTTACTTTTTTTTATAATTGTTCATAAAAGTTACTGCTTTCATACAACTATAAAAGATAACGGTCATTTATGCCGCATATTTTGATACTCTAATAAATCTAAGCCATAGGGTACTTCCCCTTGTCCTATAATCATGAAAATGTGAATCAACAAGCAAAGTTTTTGCAATACTAGTAATATGAAAACATACAAAAATCGTTGGTTTGTAGTTAAATCACATAAACGAATATTTTATTATATTTTGCTATTACAAACTTGCATTTAATAATTTGGAAAAGTGATAGTGTCATATAACCCGCGGCACGTAACTCTAGCGCTGAGCGAAATGTGGAGGGGATAGCTGCGCATGGGTACAGTCGCGCACATGTGACAGAGAGAGACAAGAGTCCCTCGTCTTCGATGTGACAGAGAGAGACAAGAGTCCTTCGTCCCTCTAGCCACCCTGTGATACCCAATTTTTGACTTCTGCGCAATAACGGTCAGCGCTAGAGTTACGTGCCGCGGGTTATACTCGTATATCAATCTAGAGCAGGGGTTCCCAAACTAATGTTGTGTTTGAGATTGAGAATAAATTATTTTTAGTGCCCCAATTTTTAGTGTGAGCTATATAAGAGGTGAGTTAAACATTCATTTTAAACGAGACTTTTACTACAACGGGTTGCAGTGAAAAGTGCAAGAGTTAAATTGAGACCTGAGCGCAGTAGGTAGCACACAACGGCGCTCAGGTCTCAAGTTAACTCTTACGAGCTACACCTGACAATGAGAATGATTATTGAAACGTAACTTTATAGTATTCACGCAGAGTATCTTTTATTTTAAATAAAACAAACATAATCAATTCTAATATAAAAACTAATGTGAAGAATCTAATGCTGTTTCATAAGTTTGTTGATATCAGGTTCCAATTACTCAAGAACACTACGCCCCAATTTTTTTGGGTCTCTTTACTGCCCCCCTTTAAGCCTGCAGCACCCACAAGGGGGCGTTACCGCCCACTTTGGGAGAGGCTGATCTAGAGCAGTATCTTTTAAAGTACTAAGTTAGATTTATATGTTTGCATGAACCCTCAGTCCGCGAGCGTATTATTGTGCATAACTCAAAAACTTCTAATGGAGCATATCGTCGTACACGTCCTTTTTTTAAGTTGGTTATAATAAAAATGTAGGGATTCATGATAAAATACTGAAACTTGTTCTTACCTATAAAAGCAGCTATAATGTTGCAATATTCACATGCAGTGGGCTTGCCATAGGCTTTCACGTTGGCTTCACATTTCTTGCAAATGGATGAAGTGTTTGATTTGCTAGAACATAAAACAGAATTATATATAATGAGGATAAATAGAATAAATATATAACTTTTAATATAATGCTTGTTTCGGATCGTACATTTTTTTTATTATTTTACCTGGGTTGAGTAATAGATATTTAATAAAAACTTAGGTGGAACACAGTTTTGTGTATAAGGACGGAAAACCGCCATAGAAAAAAGAAACCTATATCTTCAATGAACTCTTCTGAGAAAACTTTTAATGGGGACAAAATTTCAAAGAAAATTATTGCAATACTAGCGACTGCCCGCGACTTTGTTCGCGTAGTAGACTCGGCCTTCGGCCTCGCCATAGCCTCCCATATCTACTTATGTATCATCTACTCTATCTACTAAGTATTAAAAAACATTTCAAAAAAGATTGAATTCGCTCAGAGCACAACAAAACAGGTCCACTTCAGCCGCGATAATATTGATAGTGCGGAGCGCGATATATATATATATATATATATATATATTGATATAGAGTGACCAGGAAAAATATGAATTAATTTATAAATATAGATTTATTTATAATGCAGCATCTAGTTTTAACTGTATTGTATGTTACGTATATTTGTCAATATTTTAATATCAAGTAGTAAAATGTTAGTTTTCATGTATTCTTAGGGATGGGATAGATGGATGGATCGTTTATTTTTTCGAGTAATAGGTACATAAGCTCCTTGCCTGCGCAATAAAGCGCACACATATTATATCAAACTAATATATAAAATTCTTGTGTCAGTGTTTGTAACAAAGCTCCTCCGAAACGGGTTGGCCAATTATGAAATGTTATGTTTTATTCAGTAGGTTTGAGAATAGGTCGTAAAGTTCTTTTCATCATCATCATCTATCACCACGCGGGTGAAACCGCGGAGCGCAGCTAGTAGCTTATTTAAAACGCTCTGGTGCAAAATGCACAGAGATTACAATGCATGAAAGTCTTTCTTAATACATACATACATACATAAAATCACGCCTCTTTCCCGTAGGGGTAGGCAGAGACCACGGATTTCCACTTACTACGATCCTGACATATCTCTTTCGCTTCATCTATACTCATCAATCCTTTCATACATAAGCGTCGGTTTAGGGTACTTTTGACCTGGCCTTTTTTCAGAACGTCTTCAATCTGATTTCGGAACGTTCGCCTAGGTCTTCCCCTTCCAACACTTCCGTTTACTTGTCCCATGTATACCTGTTTAGTCATTCTCATTTCATTCATTCTCTCCACATGTCCAAACCATAGTATAAGTATATGTATATATTAATATTATAATTAACAATATTTCTCTGCAATAATGTATCCTAGTGACATGATATACAGTGTCCCGTTACTAGACGTCAAGCAGGCACAGGGAGAGAGGGGGTCACACCAGCCCCGCGAAAAATAGAAAAATAATCCTTATCAGTTAGTTAATTAAATTCTAACTGGCTAATTTAACAAAATGACGAAATCTATACCTTAAACCAAATGTTTACGTCTTGTGTCAAAACTTTTACGATTTTATGGTCAATTTTTCACTGACTAAATAAACATACCAACAAATCACATCACAAATCAAGCAAAAAGTTAGATAAGTTAGTTTAAATTAATATGGTTTCTTATATTCGAAGTTGAAAATATTTCTGTTGATATCTAATCTATATTAATATTATATGAGGAAAGATTTATATTTTTGTTTGTAACACACAAACTTAAAAACTACTGAACCGATTTCAAAATGATAGCCATTAGAAAATTACATTATCACTGAAGCGCTCGTAGCGGAGCTTGACTTGACGATTTTAATCGATCAACAAATTAAGCAACACTTGCTGCGGTCAGCCGTGCGATTCTGTTATGATTCGTCGACGAGCTCACCGATGTCAAATACTATATGGTATATCGCCCTTGTACATAAGGTTGCTTTTCCATCGTTTCTTGTCATCCCGTCATTTGTTTCACGGATGTTGTCAAAGATACAACGATGTTTGTTCATTGAGAATCGCACTTTGACTTGGATGCGTGACTGCTAGTGGCATTTCAACTGAGCGCTTCCGTGCTTCGGAAGGCACGTTAGGCGGCGGTCCCGGTCGTTAGGCTATGTCGAAGGCCTTCGGGCGGTCTGAAAACTTCGACATGGGTTGGCCACTAACCTATCCACCAAGCCGCACTGGGCCCGCGTGGTGGATTATGGCCCAACTCCTCTCTCTGAGAGGAAGACTCGAGTCCCAACAGTGAAACAAAATGGGCAGATTATGATTATCACTGAGTTATACTATATTATACACTGAACACACTTTTTGGAAAATACCTATATAATACTTCCAAAAATATAGGGATCCATATAAAAACTTTGATAATGTAACCCAATGTGTGAAAAAAATACCAAAAAACATCCTAATATTGAGTATGCTGCGGAAACTATACAATAGAGCAAAGGGATGTACTGCAGTTTTATAGAAAACATCAATATCTACAATAAAGTCCGCTAAACCGTATGTCTTACTATTACAGTTATGTCACAATAACAACGTTTTCATTTTAAAAAATGCAACAGCAATGCTGAAAAATCCTTATGTCACATACACTACGGAAAGTATTGACAATAGAGCAAAGTGATTTACCACAGTTTTATAGAAACATCAATGTCTACAAAATGTATACAATGCCATATGTCTAACTTTTCCAGTTATGTCACAATAACTACTTTCCTGTGTTAAAATATGCAATTAAAGTAACTTATCGGAACCTTTTTGCTTGATTTGTGTCTGTGATTTAAGACTACACAGTGAAAAAGTCACCATTCAATCGTGAAATTTATGGTCACAAGACATACGGTTTAAGGTATAGATTTTCCTCATTTTGATTAATTAGCCAGTTAAAATTTAACTAACTGATAGGATTATTATTATATTTTTCCCTTGACTGCTTGACGTCGAGTAATGAGTACAACCTGTATGTGTTATTGAAAATCTCATGAAATGCCAAATTACCAAATCTTATGTATAAAAATAAAGGTATTTATAAAAAAGGAGGGACATATCCAACACTTATATATTTTTACAACTTTTATATACTTATAATAAAAAAAAAATTTGTAAACTCATAACTTACCTTAAGTTATGAGTTTACAAATTTTTTTTTTATATTTGTAATAAATAAATACCAAAAACCCTTGCCCATAAACATTAGTGTCATTTATATTTTTTTGCTTTAAGCTGATATAGCACACCTAGTCATTAAACCTATATAGCACCTAGGTAGCATACTTCTGTACATTTCTTATTGTATGGTTAAATTAAGCTTTGGAGTAGAGAAACATGAATATGCAAAGTCAAAGTCAAATAATTTATTGCA
Organism: Selenia dentaria; assembly: GCA_917880725.1. NCBI lineage: Eukaryota > Metazoa > Arthropoda > Insecta > Lepidoptera > Geometridae > Selenia > Selenia dentaria. The sequence goes on along the minus strand of OU862888.1, from coordinate 28,776,889 downwards.
CATTATGCTAAATAGCTAAAAACTTATATAGACATAATGACCCAATTAGGGTATGGCAATTTATATATAATTATGGTGCAGGAACATGGAGCGGCCCGATCTGTTTTATAACGTTTTATCATTAAGAAAACTTTCTACTGAATAATAACACTTTCTAGTTAATATGTTTTTAAGATTCTTTGCAAAATTTTGTTCATTTTCGTCACTCTTTAAGTCGTCAGGTAATTTATTACCTAAATAGTTTTATGGCCATTGCATGAGGACCACTACTATGCATTTCTAACCTAGATTTTGGTATTACCAATTTATGTTTAAACCTAAGCGGATGGTTACGAGGTTTATCCGAAACTTTTATAAAATATTCAGGATATTTTTTCACAAAATTGCAGATTTCTAATATATAGATTGACGCGACGGTTAAGATTTTATATTTAACAAAGTATGGTTTATGGAATTGTACTTTGGTGATGTCTGGAGCTTTGATGTTAGCTAGAATGCGAATCATTTTTTTCTGTGCGACAAATAATTCACCTACATTTACACTGTTATGCTTTACTTAGATATTTATTTAACAACTTGTTCGACCCACTAACCATTTTAGCTCATATTGACTGTTACTTGTTATCGTTAACTTTTGTATGACACAATTCAAAGCAGATAAAGTATTGTTGGTGAATAGTGTATGGTGATTACAATAATTCTGAGGATGGACATTTTCAATTCCTTTAAGGAAAATAATGAGTCGACAAGAGAATAGTCATTATTACTTAAGCTATTCTTATTTTTTATTTTTTTTTATTTTATTCTAATTTAATTTGGGGACTTTGAGTCACACATTGACTATGTCAGTCCCATGAACCATTACATTCATATAATCAACAGATATCAATTAACAAGAAAGCTATTCTTATTTACTCTTAAGTAATAATTCTGCGAATAGTAGACCTCGGGAGCAGTCTTATCAGCAGTAATTTTTCACAGTACTTTATAACCTATTACCTCAAGAACCTCTTGATTAATTATGCTTGTTAGCATTAAAAAGAAAAATGAAAACATTATATAGCTCTCTCTCTCTCACATGCCTTCTACTGTCATGGTGTTGTTACAACTTTTGAACTCGGCTATGTATGCAATTATAGTAACAAAATTTTATAGTAATAATATTTCAATTGTTCAGTTCCTTACCCCCCTTCATAGGAAACGTACCCTCCCACTCAGAAACCGCTGACAGCTATAAAATTATTAGTGTGTTCGAATAGCCCCAAGTTTGCGAAAATGACGCTAAACACACTCAAAAGGGTGTTCGAATTGGGAAACTGTTGAATTGTACTGTGAAAATATCATTTATGGCTCTTTTTGTTCAGCTTTCGGAAAGCTAAGAGTTATTTTTGCCACCATGAAAAGAGCAATTTTCGACCCACTTCTAGAGCATGGTTGTTTGTGATATGTGTATCTGTTTGACAGCATAATCATACGATTTTAGTTTTTTATACTCTGTTTAGCATTCGAGTATAAAAAAACTGAAGAGTTTGAGTTTAGGGTGTAGGCAAAATAGCAAAAATTATGTTTTTGAGCATTACAAACCCTTTTAACTAAAGAGGCAACATTGGCAACGCCACCAATGCCCTCATTGCTAAACAAACACATTTTATATTGAATAGTAGAACATGCATAAGTACCAAGTTTTGTCAAGATTGGTTTAAAAATGCAACCTGTACGGGAAGACCAGCATACAAGCTAACAAACATATGGACGGATGAAAGCCAATTTAGCCAGTTAAAGCAGACACTTCACTCTTTTCAATTGGTTGTAGGTGCAATATTCGATGTGTATTATCAAGACGGATCAATTTTCTACAGGCAATAAAATGCAGCCAAGAAAAGTCGACCGAGTAGGTACTTGTACCAGGTCTCTACCTACGATATTAGAGATTTGTATGATAATTTTATATATAGAAATTATAATAAAGTTACAGCGCTAGCAATGGCATCTAATTTTTCAAAAATTCATACTTATTTCTCAATTCATTACTTTCATATAATTTCAAAGAAATCTCTAAATGCTTTTATTAAGTCTTCTGTTTGAGATTTCTGGATGTATATTTCAATTTCTCATAGATCAATGTTAGTAAAATATTGGTATATAATTTCTCATCTCGCCTTGGCAGTTATTACATACCTTGTTTGCTGAAACTCGGAGCGACAATACGTGCACTTCACGACGGGAAACGATCCGCGACATTCCTGAAAGCCCATCAAACGGCGTCAATAAAAATCACGTCATCATAACAGTAAACTGTGAACGACGCACTTATTAGAACTTAGCCCAGACTATTTCACAAAAATGACTACTAGTCCACCATAGTCTGGCTTCACTTGTTGTACATGTATTTACCTTGCAAAGCTGTTCGCCAGGAGATAATTCCTCAAACGGATGTCTAGAGAAACAACGGGAGCACGCAAAGAGAGCAGTAGAAGAAGCAGTGTTACTCATTGTTTGTAGTTATTTTACTGAATACTATCACAAAAAAAGGTTTATAACTGTGTAAATTTACACAATTACAATCAATTGATTACTTTAGCAAGAAAGATTCAATTCAAATCAAATAAGAATTTAATTGAAGGGAAATTGAGGTACAACGACTTTGATTTCTTGAATGAATTTCACAAATAATTAAAAATGGCTGCCTTTTAGCAAATATGGAGTCGCTTTTGCGATTGGCTAGCTCCAGTCAGCTGTCCTGTCTGTGGCAGTATCTGCTAGTGATGTGCGTTAGTCGATTCCAGTAACTCGAGTCAAATGGGTTAGATTTTTAGCAACTCGATTCAACACGGCCGGTTAGAAGCACATCGCACAGCCATTGCGCACAGGGCCTCATCAGTCACGCTCACCGTGCACACGGTTAGGCGTTGCATGAAACTGCCTAAAGTCGTATCGAGTTGTAATGCAATGTAAAATTATAACTCGGCCAGGATTCGAACTGCGAATTGAAAAGTCACGGTTGAGTTTATTTTATTGACATTATGTTATTCTATTAGCTGCCAACCCACTCGCGACCCGACCTGACTAACGGCCGTTTTCAATTACCTATATATCGGCGGTTTACCCTACAAATTTATATCGGTGGTAAGGAAAACTGGCGATAGATAGATTATTGTTATATGTTCCTCAGGGTAGTGTCCTTGGGCCTAATCTATTCTTAATTTACATAAATGATTTATGTAACTTATCACTACTAAATTGTAACCTCGGTAACAGTTGGCAAGAAGCTCGCGACCTCGCTGAGTGCGCCTTAAGGAAGGTCTTGAGTTGGTTGTTCTCGCCTCTCGCTCTCGTAGCTGTTGCTGCCATACTCTCTCTCTCTCTCTCTCTCTCAACCTTTTCCCCAATTTCACCTTTTGATATATTTAAGCTACAAGCTATTTGTTAGCTAATTAATTGTAGTTACTTTGTTTTTAAACTTTGAAACCTCATGTAACCTTTCCGGAGGAGGGCGTTGATATCTGCGACACCGTTTCACACTTCAGGTGTCATTGATTCTCGATGTATGTTTGTGTACCTGTATTTCTGTTCTAAATAAATAAACCATTATTATTATTATTTATTTTATTCAAAACAAATTCTCAGATTTCATCCGGTCCTTTACAAAGGCATAAGTGGGGCTGTAACCAACACTTAGAGGCCTGTTTGGTATAAAATACAAAGGAGTATAAAAAACAGAAAAAATGTTGGATGAAGGGTAACACGGTACTTATAACTATTACAAATATGGGTAAAATGGCCAGGCTATTGATATGAACTAATTAGTGATAAGGAAGATAGTGGGCTATGGAAGAGACTACGGCACCTGCCAATTTTAGTCTCATGTTAAAATATTTAGGCAGGTGGTGACTTGCCATCCACTAACGGGCCCCCCATAAAGGCCACCGTGAGTGGTGACAAAAGGGGCAACGTTGGTGTGGATAGCTAAAGAGTGTCGAGAGGTGTGCTGCGGTTTCACTAGAGCGCCACTACCGGCGTTATGCCCTTTAACACTTCCACCCTTGGAGCTTTTTCTTACTTGCTCTTGCGTCTCCACCACCGGACGGCCAATTAAGGCAAGCCGGGGGTCAGGGGTCTCATTTAGTCCACAGTGTCGCCACTCACCGACGGCTCGCCACGCCAAGGCCGCCCCTGCTGCGACTTATTATTATTATTATTGAAAACGGCCGTAAGGCAACACCCTTGTTAGTGACCTGTTTTGTTGTGTTTTGTTTATAATTGTTAGAATATATTATAGAGCTATCTCTAATAATCATTATCCCTTTCCCACGGGGGTTTCACTTCCTTACTGTCCTGTGGGCCTAAGAAAGATGTCGTCTATGGTTGTGCCACCACTGAAATTTTCACCACAGTTACCTGTGTTTTATTAAACGGTGGCTTCGTTATCTTCATTTCTATCAGAGCAAAGAGTTTGCGTAATCTCACATCGTTCTCTAATCATCATTTGTTTTAGAGTTGTCATTGGTTGACGTCGCATGTCAAAGGTGAAAATTATTATGAGCTACATTGTATTTAAGTATCGTATTTCTATTAAAATAATTTATGTTTATACACAAATATTGTATAACTTCATTGTACGTTGTCGGTGAGCAAAAGATACTCAACCCCGCTCAGTGGCCCGAGCACGAACAATTGCTTATGTGTAACGTTATCGTATCGTTGACGTATACATTATAAACTATGAGTTATCTGTGCCACAGTTGTACTAGATAAGTGATAGTTTGTACTGTAAACATCAACGATACGTAAACGTTACACTTGAGCAAATGTTCGTGCTCGGGCCACTGGTTGTTTCAATTCGATTACATGAAGAACGGGTGTAAACAGTATTATGGCTACAGAAAGCAAGCACAACTTCGAGCGGCGAACGACTGGAGAGATCGCAGCCAGCACATGATACGGGTTTGAGTTTAACATACATAGAGAAATTAGATGGCAACTCATTTTATAATACACTGAAATTTATGATCGAGTGATCTTATCCATGGCGACCTGTGGGAGTACCTACACTCATACGACACTGGTGAATTCTGATAAGGCATAAAGAGAAACCAAAAAGCAAGAATGAACATATGTTTGATGATATTATCATATTACCTGGTTTCACGTGAGATATGCAAAAATGGCAAAGGAGTCATGGTAAGTTTTAAGGTCAGCTCTTGAAGATAAAGGTCTAAGCAACCAATGCAGACTTTTGCCAAAGCTACAAGGCTTAACGAAATATGTTCAACCAAGGAGACTTGCAATGGAAAATTCAAATATGGAGTCACTATAGACTATGTGAAGACCATGCTGTTACAAATTCAGGATTCATACAGTGCAGTGCAGACCCAAGTACAAACACCAAAGATACTGCACTATTACCGGATAAACAATACAAAGCAAGAAATCTCTACAGAAAATGGCACACGTTATTGAATATTTTAATATAATCTAGTTATGATATGATAAAATTAAAGTCGAAAATGATAATTTATTGTAACATTTACGTTAACAAACCTTGTATTAAGGTATTACTTGATACCTATCAGCCCAGATTTTCTTCAATTTTTTTTTATTATCAATGTTAACACTTGTTACATGCGTTAAACCATTACTGATATCTGTTTCACATAATTATGACTAATATGTACGTATTTACAGTTATTTAATGCATTTTAATTTATTGTTAGGTACTTACCTAAATAACAAAACGAAAATGTTTAATTAGAAAGGGTAATCTTGCGTAATTTTAATTTCTATATCATTTTTTTTTATTTAATTTTTAGACCCCTATTTATCGATATCGATACCGGCGCGCTCGTCTTCCACGTTACTAATGTTCGACGTCACTAATGTCACAAATGGAAGACGAGCGTGCGACTATGATCCGTCAAAGTGGATGGCACTTACAAAATTAAACTTCCCGATAACGTCCCGTTCCTTGCTTTAGTGATTTCCATCTTTCTTTAGATATAGTCTGATTAATCTATGGTGTAGACGGTATGTTCTCGATTACTTGACGAGCACCGCGCGATTCGACGGGCATCCCGAGACGAGCGTGTAGACGCGCCATTAAATTTGTCGGTGTGATGCAACGCGTCATAGCTTAGACAACCACGCGCTGTCTTTATTTTTTATTATAGCTTTCTTTAGGTTATCGAGAGTTTAAAAAAATCGATATTTCGATCATCGATGTTTTTGTGAATTTTGAATCGATGTAGTCTGAGATTTTGTGTGTTTTATTACCTACTTTAAATTGAGTACGTATTAAACGTATTACTGCATATCCGAACACATATGCGTACGCAATTTTCTCTTAACACGTTAAAACTCGAAGAAACACATTAATATGTAGGAAAAATATTAATAAAATTAATTCATAAATAGTCATTGCTGATAGTTTCACCCGTCAGCAAAGGTGTTCGTTTTTTTTTACTGTATCGAAAAAGTATGCAATATAAATTAGTTGTCGATTGCAAGCGCAAACATCGATGTCACCTCGATGGTCGTTTTTAAAACTTCGATTACCCCTGCCTTCGGTGTGGTCTGTGGTGTTGCATCCCTAATTTTGTGCGTGGTTTTGGTTTTGATGCATGTTTACCTGATCTCGATTTGCTATTTGTCTGAGTTTTAAATGTGAATTTCAGTGTTTTTCCTATCCTGAACTGCCAAGAAATACGGAAAATGGCATTTCCACCTTTTCCGTCGCAGGATTTGGCCAAACTAGTGTTAGGTAAATGGTGTGATGCTTGGCGGGAATGAACACCCTTTAACGGTCTATCAGAACGCTGAATTCCTTTGTTTTCTGCTCAGGGTACCTGGCGGAGGAGCAGCTAATGACAGTGTATGATGAGTTTTTACAAGCAAGCCCGTACTTGGATGCTTTAAGGAATGAGTACGACAGGATTTTCATGACATCACTCAAGAGCATTTTAGCTGAATACAGGGCAGTGAAAATATATGGTTTGTATGATATTCCTCTACGGTTCTGTGTCTACTAATCCTGAAACCTAAAGAATCATTATAAGACTACCTAACTTGAATAATCTGAGAGTTAGTTTTAAAGTATGTGATGTTATGTCACCCAGAAATAAAGTATTGTCTAAACTCTATACATAGTATCAAGATCTAGTACTGACAGAATTGCAATTTTATTCAGTCGCAAAAGCCATTCCAAGAAGTCAAGTCAATCCCGCAGAGGCCATAATCTAAAGTATCAATTGCTTAGAATTTAAAGTTAAACATCCATTGTACTATGCTAAATTTGTTTAAGGGTAAAAATATAATAACCACCAAAAAATACTTCGATACCCTAAGCTCTCTTATCAAGAAAAGATACTGGTACGACTTTCCATTGACTGCCGCCGAATTAAGGGGGGAGGGGGGAGGGGGGGGGAGGGGTTTCCCTCCCCCCTCTTCTAATAATAAGCACGGGAACCCCCCCTTTTTTACTTTTTTTTTAATTTTCCTAATTTTATGGATTAAAATTAAGATAATATTTTTTAATAGATTGGCATGAAATAGGGGGTTGAAGGGGGGAAGGATAGGGTCCTCCCCTCCCTTTTTCACCATTTTTATTACAAGGTAATGCATAGTTTTTGAGTTATGCTTATTTTTGTAAAATCATGACCTCACGTTATTTAACACTTCGCTGATCTAATTTATTGTTTTGTTGGATGTGTAACTGACTTTTTAGCGCTTCGCCGGCCGCTGCCGCGGCACGCTCGCTTCGCTCGCTCGGCTCGCGCGTTGGTTGTCGCAGTTTCAACCTAACCTAATTTTTTTTCGTGTGGTGTTCTTATTTATAATGTCGTTAGATTTCTGTATATTGTTTTCTTGTAAAATATGCATAAGAGGGTTATTGTTACCATCAGAGACCAAACCCTTACCCATCCCCACAACATTTAATATCAATCTTGTGCCAGTCAATTCATAATTCAACCCAAATCACGTAAATATTGCAAAAATAATTGATTTTCAATAATTTTTTTCTCAAAAACTACGCGTTTTCTGGTATTGAAACTTGGCGTGTGTTCATATAATAACGTGACCTTTCTGTGAAAAAAATGTCAACCCTCAAACCGACGTCAGGCAATGGAAAACTGAGCCAAGATACTAAACAACAAAAATAAAAATCTACCATTACGATAGTACTAGCAATTTTAGTAAAGACATATTAAATTGTATTTAAGTCCAAATTTAGTAAATGATCACCAAATTTTAGCAAGAAAATTAATACACTATTTCTAGCTAAATACCACATTTCTACCTAAATAAACCACTATGATTGCCATAAAATGCATTCATGTAATGTAAAATAATCCAAATTTAGGAGCACCTTCCGCTCAACCCTCCCGGTCAAGACCAGCAAAAGCTAAGAAAGCATTCATTGTGCAGTAAATCAGTAGGTACAGAAGACTGATTTATCATTATAATTCAACTATTATTAACACTTCCCTAGTTAGATGACTGATTCCCCGCCGGACCACCTGTACCAATGATCAGGTACCATTGATGGTACAAATGACAATTATCCCACTAGTACCATTGATTGTAAAGCAATAATTGTGCAGTAAATGATTATAGTAGACTGATTATTCATAAGAATTTTAAATTACTTACCATAAGTAACTTTTTTTTTATAAATTTTAATAAAAGCATATTGGAATTCTTGATTCTTCCAAAATAATTCGAAATAAATATAGTTTTAGTTACCGAGTGGAGATAATTGTTGTTTTTGTATGTATAAGTTAAGAAAGCATTAATGTGCAGTGTATGATTGCAGTAGACTGATTGTTCTTAAGAATTTGAAATAACTATCTATAACCCTTCAAGAGTCGTTATATTATAACAATGAAATTTCTATTGTGTCTGGCCGCATGATGACCAATGACCTTTGATGGATTATGTAACTTATATCTTTTATGTTTTTTTTAAGATAATAAAAGGATTATTGGTATTCCAGGAGTTTCAGATTTTAACTTGATAGGCATTTGATTGAATAAACGCTTCTGTTTTTCAGCAGTGGTAATTTAATTTAGGGAATATAAGTATTAGTTTAGTAAACATCTTACAACATATTTGTAAAGGATCAAATTTTAGGAGATTATTTACTGTGTTTGAGAGAAATAATGATTAACATAGCTTATTTATCTTTATTATGAAAACTAATCTGGTTTGTACACATTTTTGATATGATAAACGGGATCTACTCACAGTAAAAACTCAGATCTTTATTAGGATAATGAGATGTTAAATATTTGCTTGTCATTTTAGATTAAAATTTGGTTAAAATACTGGTGGTCATATACCATTTTTGGGTTTACAATGATTAATTTGGAGTAATGTGTGTTAATACGATAGCAAGATGTTATAATTTGGGTTATAAATTTAAAAAAAAAGAAGTTTCCATTTGGGCGCTCATTATCTATTTTTGGGTCACCAGGTGATATGTTTGGAGACATTGTCTTTAATTAGATAGTAATATGGTATATTTTCATATAAAAATGGTGTTTTAATTTTGGTAATCGTTTACTGTTTTTGGCAGTAAAAATATTTTTTATGGTGTTACATTTTACTATATTTGGTGATCCGTTAAACATATGCCTTTGTTTAAATCGAAGCTATAGGCCTGGATCATTCAGAATACATTGTATGACTTTAATGAATATTTTGACTGTACATAGATAAGGTACTTCAATTAATTTGTATTCATTACAAAATGTATATACCTTACAATGTTATTCATAGAAGATAAATATTAAATTAAATATATTTTTGTAATTTTAATGCAATATTGAATTTGTTTAAATTGAATATTGTATATATATATATACAAAACATAATTGTACATTTCATTAAATTCGATTATATTTGTTATTTAACTATTATTGTTACTCATTATTTTAAAATTGACTTTTAATTTCATAACAAATTATCAATAAATGTTTTATCTGGTTTTATCTAAACATATTTAATTCTTGACTTAGATGCTACTTGCTACTTAGATACTACTATACTATTACTATATAGGTGAGCAGAGCACAAATAAAATTGAAACTAAACTGGCCCGAATATGTTATTTGCATGCTCATTTCCATATTATCGTTTTTTTTTTCAGTTGATACATGCAAGCCGTATGTGTTGAGAAAAAGAATATTCCAGTGCACAAACTTACTGGATGTTGTTAAGTTTTTAATTTCTAACGCAGATATCAACAAAATACAATTGGAAGAAGCTACTGAAAAAGCCAGGTATGATAAATATTGAGAAATATAATTAGTGAAATGACAATTAGGCTAGGACTCAGGAATACTGCTATTATGATGATAAAGAAATAAATACCTACCTAAAGCATAAATGTTACAATTAAGCCTTCTACATATGATGCAACCCCGAACGCAACATGTTGTAGCAATCTGCTGTAGTCGCGGTTGTACATACTCTAACACACGTTGCAGCGGCGATTACAATTTAATTCCGCGTTGGATCGCCACAGCGTGCGCACGTGAATGAAAATGGCTCAAATGCTGTCTAAATATTAAAAACAGGTCTTGCAATTGCCTTCACTGAGTTCGCTGAACTATACCTACTGAAACTGAGAGACAATAACATACATCTTTACTTTGAACATGAATAGATGCACAGCAATACTACAATATATAATACCTATTATTATGTTATTTAATTATTAACATCATTAATTCTAGTCTAGAGAAATTTGCATGTTGCAATTCCTAGAAAAGTAAGTTGATTTCTGCGAAATCTATTGTATTATTGACCAAATATGGCGAATCGCGAGTCAATGGGTTAAGCAGGCAATAGTAGGGTTTATAAAATTATAATAACTAAAAAAAGGTTTATACAAGATATTCCTGAATTTCAGCCTAATATAATATTCTTATCCTCATATATCTATCCTTATTCTACAATGATTCAAACTGCCCTCAACATGTTCCATTAAGTTTAATTAGCATGAACATGTTCCATTCCAAATAATTTAATTTTATGATTACCATGTTACAGTTTTTAGAGTTCCATATGTGACTCTAATAGCCTGTAAGCCTTTGCTGTTGATCTATCTTAATCTAAGTCATGTTTATGATCGATTAGATGTGCACCTTCTTTGAACACCTTCAAACAATGCATCAAAGTGGTTTACCTTGCGCAATAACTAACTAAATTTTTTTGCATTTTTATATTTATTGTATAGTACCTATGTATGTATTTTAAATATATGTATGTTATATTATTATGTATGTGTATAGTATATACACGTAATTTGTATAATTACAAAAAAAAAAATGGGCGGTACAAAAGTGTTAATACATTGTAGATATGTAGTCAATTTTTTTTATTACTTCACAGTGAAATAATTATTAATTGTTAAAGTTTTCGAAAATTCCATCTAAAAGTATGGACACCATCTTAACAAAAATACTACATGCCTATGTACAACTTATTAATGAAAACACATGATTCGCGTCAGTGAAAAAATATCTCTCTTACTCTTTCTTACACCCCCCACCCGAGCGTTCGGTGTGAAAGAGATTGTCGACTTTCGGCTTTCGTTCGTTCGTTTTTGGAAGAAACAAAGGCCGCGCGGTGGCAGGGCGGAGGGTGCGGGGTTGGTCCGGTGGCCAGGTCTAACGAGCTAGGACGCGAGTTTGCCGAATGTTATGATTTATGAATGATACATTTCTATGTAGGGGTGTTAAGTTTCATGCATAAACCGCGCGCATGTAGTATATCTTAATTAATAGTGAAAATGCCTAGAATAAAATTTGTAGGTGTGAATCAATCTAGACGTTTGACCAAATATTGATGATTATGTGGGATTTTTTTTTTAAAGTAGTTTTAAATATTCTTCCCATGTAATGTATTAAGTACCAGCAGCATATAGTGCTGTTTTTTTTCTTGGTAATTATACAAATTACGTGTATATATAGATATAATATATATAGTGTTTAATGTAATTATGTATATTTAGCAATATTCTGAATCTACATTAAATATTTTTGGTTTATACACCATCTCTTCAAGTTTATGCCTATTTCTTTCCATGCATGGTTATCTGGAAGAGATCGCGATAAGACCGCCCATTGGACACTATTCGTTTTAAGCATTTAATTGTAATACGATATTTTGGTGTATACAATTGTATTTCGAAATGTACTTATGTGTAATGTGGTGTTACAATAAAGAGTTAATCTATCTAACTATCAAGATCTTGAAAAATAATTATAAAACCTAATATATTTATTGCTGAGTGTAGTGTGTTGGTACAAAACTTTCACTGTGCAATCCCACATTCTATTATCCTTATTCACTTGGCCAGTTTTATTATCCTTATTCACTGCGCTTTTTATACTCATTTCAGCATACAAAAGCAGAAGGAAGTCCCCACACCGAAACCAAATACATGCGAGGAGTGCAACTACTCAAAACATACCAACTGTGTTTGTAAGAGCAGACAGAGCAATGTTCAACAGGTTGAGAGTATATCTGGCAGTCATATGGAAACAAGTAGTCTTCAGAACTCTGTTGAAACAACCCCTTTGGCTGATTTACCAGGTAGATAACTGTCTTCTAGAATATCTTGCACACATTCATCTTGGATAGGAGTATCTTAATGTAGCACTAAATTAATAATGCCATTAAGCTTTGGCCATACCTACACACCAAAATGTTAGTGAAGCGGGAGCGTTAGTAGTGTGATGATAGAGCGGAGTATTGGTCACAACAATAGCAATGATGATGATAAATAAAATGATCCAATGCAATTGTGCAAGTCGCGACATAGATGCACAGGCCATTGCTAAGTTTGCGTCATAATTATTTCAGCTATGTAGTCGCGTCTGTCCGACGACAGTCGCTCAGGTCAGCCTGCATCCTTGTATTTCATTTAATAGAATTAAATCAGATTATACCTGAATTTAATGGTAATATTTTGAAAGTTTTTAAGTTAATTTGTACCAAAAAGTTAGACACGATTTTGGAAGGGATATTAGACTGAAAGCTCACCATGTATTTTTATGTGGACGCGATTAGATAATGGACAACCCCTTCTGGACAATCTATTTCATCAGAATAGTATTAGTCTGACTGCAACCGCTGTAGTGTGACTTAAGTATGTGTGTGGTGAGGCGCCCGCATGCTGCCATGTGCTGTCACACCATAGTTACTAAATGTGGTAATATTAAATACATACTGAATATAACTATATATATCAGACACATGCATGACCCCAATATCTCATACTATACATATACATGTGATGATTATAACATAATGAATTATTTTATATTGATGTTTTACTAGATGTTAGATACTAGGCAGCTTGCTTGTTCGTAGTTTTATCTTGGTGGGGTAACATTGTGTCAGAGCGCATAGCAGTGCAAAGACAAGCAGTGTTCATGTACTTACAGACTAATGTAGCTAAAATGGGAATTAGGTAGTTATAATTGCGCCACAAGTTTTAGACCAACTTTACACTTTGTGTTATCGCATCAAGTCTTGGAGGCTTGTGAGGAATTGTATGCTGCTGCTGACAGCATTTAGTTGGAAGCCCAAGTAACATCCTAATTAGTTCTCTACTGTGAATGTATCCAAACTTTAAAAAAATTATGTGATTGATTTGGTCAAAACATATGATCAAGCATAACAATGTGAGTACTTAGATCAAACATACAGTGTGCGTGAATATTAAGACCAAATATTATAGGTATATATATGACGGAGAAGAGACCTCCATGATGTTCTGTTCCGTCACTTATATTCTGTTCCAAATAAAACTCCACAAATCACTGATAGGTTTCGTATATTCGACCGGTAGCGTAACGACGTCCCGTCTTTTTTTTAAATTTATTTTTTGCCCTCCCGTCGCCAGTACTACCGCTTTTATAGGTTACGGCGTACTTGCACGTGGTCGTTTTAAACGTTAAGATTGCAATACAAAGTGATGGCATGCGATTTATTATTAATTGTACAACGTAATAAACTTACATTTTGAGAATAATCAAATTATTAATTTTAATTGGAATAATTTATTGTAAACAATTTCAAAAGTATGAATCTATGTTTTACAAATCAATTCAAATAATCAATTTAACAAATCTAATTGTTATAGACTAATTATTATTAGCTAATTATTGATCCGCGCCGATATATTATATATTAACGGCCTTACTAATAAACGCTGCTTAACTTTAAGTGACGTTACTTAGTACTGCGCAAAGGAAAAATGTTCTGCGCCGTTTGTGGTTAGGAACATAGAAACCTAGATAGATGCCAATCCGCTAAGTACAAAACCTGGTGTCGCACGCAGCGGCCGTATACCGCGATTCAATATATTCTGTTAGCTTCAATAACTTCATTATTCACTGGAGTATTAAAACATAACGTTTAAATATTCGTAAGTACAGAGCATGTATTGTAAACTGTTTACAACATCGCGACCGGCGTTCACTCACATAATACAAAAGTTGCGAACCACCGCGAGCAATGTGTTCTGTTTTTGGGCATATTACTGCGACACCGGCCCCGCCCTCTTCATATCTTCCTTGTTTGTGTGATATGTGGATAAGGAAGTGTGGAACCCATGCTGTATGACTACAACTCATAGTAGGCCGATTGTTAAAAAATGTTCACAATAGTCTGAATCTATACTAATAATAATATTATACAGAGGAAATATATTATTTGTTTGTTTGAATTGAATAGGCTCCGAAACTACTTTGAAAACGATTACTACGAACTAAACGATTTGAAAAATTATTTTACCATTAGAATCCTACTTTATCATTGATGAACATAGGCTATAAATAGGGAATTAATAATTAAGGAAGCTCTCGCAGCGGAGCTTGGCTTGACGATCTTAACCGATCAACACTTTAGGCGACGCTTGCTGCGGTCAGGAGTTGGATGGGTGACCGCTAGTGGCAATTTCATCTGAGCGCTTCCGTGCTTCGGACAGCACGTTAAGCCGTCGGTCCCGGTTGTTTGTCTTAGGACAGTTGTTAGGCTATGTCAAAGGCCTTCGGGCGGAATGAAAACTTCGATATCGGGTGACCACTAGCCTATCCACCACTATTCCACGTGTGGTGGATTATGGCCCTTCTCTCTCTGAGAAGAGAGGTCGAGTCCCATCAGTGGGAACGTAATGAGATGAATATTTGAAGTTTCCCGGAAAAATCAAGGTGTATTTTTTTATTATGGTAATGAAACAAGACATATAAACATTGTGCATACTCGTAATGTATATCTATTATTCTTACCCTAATATTTATATTTCTTTCTTCAGGAAACCATGTCACTACAAGAAAAAAGCAAACAAAGGAAAAGGACAGCATAGTGTTGAACTCAAACTCAAGCAGTGGACAGAACTGTGACGCCAGTGTGAAACAATCATTCTCCAGCATTATCAGTCCAGAGGAATACTTAGCTAACTGTCAGAGCCCTGTGAAGACTGATTCAACTTTAAGTGTAAGTTTCACACTAAGTAGTTTTTATTGTGGTGCATTAGCTATGAATGAATGAATGAATGAATGAATATTTATTTAATTTATTATTTATTGATTCAGGCGTTACTTTCCGGAAATCCATTATCAAAAAAATGTATTAATTCAGGCGTTACTTTGCGGAAATCTATTATCAAAAAAACGAAATTAAAAAATATTTAGTGACACTTCCGCTGAAAAGAAAACAATGATTTTTGGCCTATTAGGGGGCGTGCACCACCCTCCCTCCCGCATAAAATGCAAATAGGAAGAATACAAAATAAAAAACACAAGAAACCCCAAATAAACCAAAACCGATTCTGTCTTGGTTTGTTTTTACTTATTTTTTGTTTAATTCATTAAATGATAAAACATCTCACTAGCATAGGTTTATTTACAAGGCCGATGGGGCCGCAGTCTGTTCCTTGTATAAAAGTATCACTCGCGACATGGCACGTTGAGCAGGCGCAGGCCGGGGGGCCCCCGCCGCCGCGGTGGGGCCCCTCGCCGGGCACGCGTGCCCTCCGCCGAGGCCTCGCGGGCCCCGCTCTCCGCGCTCTAATCCCCGGGGTGCTCGGGGCACGATCTGTTCAAGTGTCACTAAATATTTTTTAATATCGTTTTTTTAAATATTTATTTGTTAAAACATGGGTAGCATAAATAGATCTTAAGAATAAATAGTAATTTAAGTTTCCTGCATGTTTTGCCTTACGGCGTACAAATATTTATAAAACATCTAATATTATAAAAAATATGCAATATATTAGGTATTATATTAAAGTATTTTTTTCCCTTTAGTCATTTGAAATGTTAAATATAACTATTTCACTTATAATAAAATTTAAAATGTCAGGTTGAGATTTAATGGTAACAGTCTTAAAAATATACAATTTGGTACAATGTCTTTATACTATCAGTTCAAGAATACAATAAATCACAAATATCAGATATTACCTCATTATCTTTAGGGTTTACATTTAAAAAAATCCTCAATAGAGTAGAATAAGTAATTTAGTAACCACTTGTGTAACTTCAACTTGAATGCGTGAAGGGGTAAGTCTCGTATTTCTAACGGTATATTATTATATATTTTGATAGCCATACAGTAGGCATTATTTATATATTTTTAAGTTACAGTTTGGCATGGCCAAGTTTTTACAAAAGCGAGTGGTCCTTCGCACATCCCCCTTTAATTTGAAGCCAATTTTTTCCTTATATTGTTTTACATATATGTTTATTTCCTCAATATACAAACTCGGTAAGGGTAATATAATTTTAAAGGATTAAAGGAAAAATTAAAGGATTTTTGAAAATCGGTTTACATGAATCCTGATACCCAGCTAAACTTATAGCACGTATAAATTTTTTTTGTGCGATAAACGCTCTGTCCAAATCCACAGAATTCCCCCACATGATCAATCAAAATATTGTCAAACCACTTGACTGATTGTATGTGCTACTGCTGGCCATAACAGCTGCATTCACCAGAACCTTAAAATTGTAAGGTGCAGAGCTTTAAATTTTCAAGTCATATGTGATAAGGATTACCTGATAATAACTGATAATACTGATAATGAAAGATGCCATCATATACACTAATATTATAAAAAGAGGAAAAATTTTACTGTTTGTTTGTTATGGATAAACTCAAAAACTACTTAACCGATTTTGAAAATTATTTCACCTGTAGCAAGCTACATTATTACTGAGTATATTTGATTCATTATCAACATCATTGTCCATCACAACGTGGGCAAAACCAAGGAGAACAGCTAGTGTGAATATAAAACCATACTATCTCCTAACACATTATTGTAAATAAACACAAATAAAGTTATTCAGCAGATACTAACGCAAAACTAGGCAAATATGTATTTAATTAAGGTTATTTTCCTTAAATTTACCAAAAGATTAAAGTATGTTGCCTTAGAACGGCCAGTGAAATAAGCGCACAAATAAACATGTAGTCTCATTTGAGTTTAGTATGGTGCAACCATAGCAAAAAAATCCATAGCCATGTGGTGGACATCTTAAAGTAACCACTTATTTCTATTGTTATTAAAATATGTTGAGTGTATATACGAAACATTATACGAAAGCTGTAACCAAATATTCTGACCAAATATTTTGTTTTTCAGGTAAAATCAACGAACCTGTCAAAACCACATTTTGAAGAGTTTGATAGTGTGCTAAAGTCTGTTGTGGACCGGAATAAAACTCTGTCTGTTTCGGAATGCCAGGCAAATCGCCGAGTATCTAATGCAACCACATTTAAAGATTTTGCGTCTGGTGTTGCAAGTGAGATTTTTTTTTCTTCCTAATTTCTAATTTTCCTTTTCTAAATAATTTTATATATAAGGTCATTGTTAATTAGTGCATAATATTGAATGGGGTGGGTTTAGTATCGATAACTGGTCATTATAGTAAAGGAAAAAATGTATGTTTTTTATTATTATGAACTCATATTCATTGCTCCGCAGCTAATAACCATTGACTGAACGCACGCCGCTACATCACAGAATAAACAACAGTGACTACGCGAGACCTACCCACTTAAAATAGGTACAACGACGTATGAACCTACCTACTCGCAAATGTTCACGCAGCTGATGTCTATGCCTAAACGACGGCTGGCCTGGGTGGGTCTTCGTCCGCACCATGTACCTATTTTATGCGCGTAGGTATGTCTCGCGTATTTACTGCTATCTATTCTGCGATGTAGCGATGCATTGGGTCGTGCGTTCAGTCGCACTATAGCTCTTAGCCGTGGAGCGGCGAATATGGGTTCATAATAATAAAAAATATTATGTTACTTTTTAATTTACTTTCATGACTGAAATGCCGGTTGTCGCAGTTGGTAGCACCCCTGCCTTCTGAGCCGCTGGTCCCGGGTTTGATCCCCGGACAGGTCAAACATTTGTGTGCATGAACATGTCTGTTTGATCTGTGTCTGGGTGTGTATATGTATATAATTATGTATATCAGTCATCAGGTTACCATAGTACAGGCTCTGCCTAGTTTAGGACCTGAAGACCTTTGTGTGGATGTTGCCCCATATTATTATTTAAAAAAAATGGTTTATAGATTTGGATGAATTTAGAATAGAGATAAACTGAACAATGCTTTTATACCGATTTGACATAGTTCCGGAATTACAATTACAATGACTAGTTATCGATTCCAAACCACCCCGTTTAATATTGTGCACTAATTAACAAATACCTTATATTTCTCACACACTCCTCACTGAAGACGAATGGACTACTCCAGATATTTTTTGTATGAGAAAAAAATGCCAACTTAAGCATTTTTTTAACCACTACTGATGTACTGCTTCCCGTCTTTAGCTTAGTTTTTCAGGGGTGAATCTGCTTGAGTATTAAAAAACTTTGGTTACTCATTACTCGAATTTTTACTACTTCCTGGGACGCAGTACTTATGTCCCGATTGTATGCTAGCTTCTGCGTGTGTGGTTTTAGTACAACTACGTCTTTTTGTTACACACTGTATATATAAGATCTTTGGTAACTAGTGCACAATATTGAACGGAGTGGTTTGGAATCCATCCTATTTTTCGTATTAAAAAAAGTGAATAGAATATGATGGTTATTGTTTTTATAAAAAAAGCTATAGTTGATTGTTATTAACTTTTTTAGGTGGTGAATGTCCAAGTGCTACTTACAGTGTACCTGATTCAAGTACTTCAGAAAACTTAAATGTAATTAGGTACGTAATTTATAAAAAAACAACTATTTATAATTATTATTTAATATTTTTATTTTTCAAGCCCTAGCACCTGCTTAGCTAGACCAAACATCATCATGTCATGGCGTCTGACACGGATTGTCGAAAGACCTGGTTTCGAATCCTGTCTGAGGAGGTGTATTTTTCTCTCTAAAATTGCAAGATATCTAATTTGTTTGTTTTATAAAAGCTTCGACAGGTAACTTAATTAAAATGTAACATGTAATTTTAGGGTGCCATCGACAAAAGACCATTACAAGGATAATATCAAAGGACCACCACAAAGTCAGCTTATGTTACAAGTGAGCCAAATTAATGACAGTATAAAGATACGAACATGCAGGACAGGAATACAAAAATGCATGAAGCTACCCAAGTCAACTATGCTTCCTAACATCCATCCCAAACCTGCAGATACAAAAATTAAGATTATCTCCGATGTCAAAGTTGGCACTAATTATAGTGACACAGACAGTGATACCTTAAAAGATAAGCTTCTAGTTCAAAGTAATGCGACGTCTACGCCATTGATGCAAATGCAGACAATTATGATAAACGGCACACCTGCTTACAAACATACTTTGGCTTCGAAGTTCACAAAAGATGAAATAATGGCAATGCCCACACTGATCGTCGTGCCAGCATCAGGTAAACCTTTATCTTTTTAAATAGAATGCAATTGAGCTTTAATAATCTGCTAGTAATTTTAATAAACTTATAAATGACAATATTTATAATAAAAGCAAAAGTTTCAGGCTCATCTCAAATTCCAACAAGCATTCACTGCGAGCCTATTATGACGCATAACTGTGATGCTGTATCAAAAACGAGTTCGTCGACCCAGATTTTGGAGCCCCTAGTTATCGACGTTCAATCAAATATACCGATTCCGAATAAACCGACTATTACGGCTTTACCTGACTTGAGCCAACCAAAATCTATGGGGACTGATGGGCTTGTGAAGACTGTTGATCTGAAAAACGCGTCTGTTCCCAAAGATAATGTAATATCTATGGAATCGAATACTCCTCAGGTCTTACCTCCTACGAGAAAATCATCGTCTACTCCGCGCCGTACATCTCATATAAGGGTTTTAGATTTCGCAACACCAAGACGGATTTTACACGAGACTATTAATGAGCAAGTTCCAAACCAAAATTCTGATCCACCACTTGAAATTGTTCTGAGTGGCAGCCCGAATGTGCTAAGTACCCAAACAGCAGAAGCTGTTACCGAAGGTGAAGTGGCTACTGTCATAAATAATGAAGGGAATAGTAATATCGATAGTGGGTCTGCAAAAGAAAACAACAGTTCAAATAAAATAAAACAATTGAGAAAATATGATTGGGATGCGGATCTTCGGGCTCTTGTAGCAAATGATCAAATCGAATCTGGATCTTCGTCACACAGATCACAAAAAACAAAAGCAAAATCTTCAAGGAAGAGAAAATCTAGAAATAAAACTGATGAAAGTAATAAGAGTGCCGATGGCAATGATAAAACAGAGAGTAAAAAGAAAACGCGGACGCGCAAAAAATCCCCTAAAATTAAGAAAACGAATATCAAAAACATAGAAGAGGACGATGAACCTACAATAAATCTAAATAGTGATGTTCCTGTTAAACCGAACGTAAATATAATAGCAAGTAACTATCATGACAAAGTGGTATCACAACATAGTCATAAAACGGGCCAGAATGGCTCTGAAAGTATTAATAATAAACCTTCCGATAAAGATGACGAGTTAATAGAGACTCCTGAAGCAGAAAGACTCTCGTTGCAAAACGTAATTGGCGCCAAATTAAATATATCAGATTTATTGGAAACGCCTTACAAACAGGCTTTGTATGATATTCAAATGGAAACTCCCAGATTTTTAGGTTCTGGTTTACCAGATGGGCCGGTGTCGGACATAAAAATAATGAACATACCTACTCCTCGTTTCCTGAATACACCCAAAGCTATCCAGGCTACGCCTTCCTCCTATTCATCACGTCCTACAGATTACTCTAGTGGGGGATCGTATTATAAACCTGATGATCAAGATTACATGCCCATTCCAGATTTAATTACATGTCCAGTATCGTCGTCGAAAGAAGATATAATCATAGAAAGGTCACCAGAAAAAGATAGCGATGTAAGAAAATCTAGACCAGTTAGAAAATGTACTAAAAACGTTTCTTATTACAGGAATTCTGGGGTAGCAAACAAGACGAAAGATGTCGAAGACAATGCCGATTCGGCTTCTTCTTGCAGCGAGCCAATAAGTGTAAATAGTTCATTGGAATTAAAAAATCAGAAGGAAACTCTTTCAAAAACACCTCGAGATAAATCTCAATCCATAAACAAGATAGAAAGTAAGAAAAGAAATAGTACGATCAGAAAAAAGATATCGCCGAAAGAATCGATAGTCAAAGACAGAACAAAATCTTTTATGAAAATTAAACCGAGATATACGCCAAAAAAGGAAACGCCATCAGCAAGAAACAGAAAAAAAAGTATACAATCTCCGCATTCAAAAAGATCTAGTCTGCAGTACGGGAAAAAAACAAGTAAAGGTAAACTTGTAAATACTTCACCGGTAATAGTAGCTTTACCAACTAAGTCAAGAAGAAAATCTTCTACGCCTAGAAAGCTCCATTGCACAAAGAACTTTAACTCTGAAAGTTCTGGCCACAATTCCCCAGAGATCACAGTTGATGTCAAGCATAATCTTAATCGGGCGAAATCGAGTAGCACTGTTAACGATTCTGATAATGAACAACTGGCTCTGCGCTGGTCAGATGATGGGTCTCAAGAACACAAAACAAGAGATGTGATTAACGCTCCAGCAACGGAGATTGAAAACATTACTAAAATTCAGGAATTCATAGAATCATCTGATATGAAAAAATGTCCAAATAATGACCTGATAGAAAATCCGGAAAAGCGTGTCCAAGATGAGACAGACGGCACTTTTCAGCGGGATTTGATTAAACGAGGATTCGATTTGGCAACTGCTAAAAGTATTGAGCGAGACTTACTTGATGACCCCTCGTGTACCACACCTAATAGAAGAAATATTCCAATAACCGTTGAGATAGTGGAGGCCAAGAAAGATGATCGTTCATCGGAAAAAGTAGGTGAAACAGACAGTAGTATCACAAATGAATTGCATATTGTGCAAGACGATACTGATGAAGATGAAATAGAGTTCTCCGTTCACGAATGCAACGATGAAAGTAAAAATTACATTGTTTTTGAATATGACGACACCAAAGAAGTTTGTCAACAACCACCAATAAAACTTAAAGATAATTATACAATGGAAATATGTATTGATGATGTAACTATGAGATTGAGAGCGTCGCCGTTTTGCTTAGTACTAGATCAAGATCCCCTTACTGTGGACGAGATAGATTATAGTTACAAAGAAACAGAACAAGCTGTTGAATCCATTAGCAATATGCACAGACTATACACTCCCCTAAAAGATACTATAAAGGCACAATGCTACGAAATATTTGATTCTACCTTAACAAGTTTAGATACGCCGTTGAAATCAAAAAGTCCAGTGAAGAGTGCTTGCGTAGCCACTGTATCAGAGTTAGTCTATGAAGTAGAAAAGGAAACTAAAGACAAAACAGAGCCGAAAAAGCGCAAGAGGCAAAGTGTTTCAGACGAACCTGCCAACAGTAGTAAGCGTACTAAACCAGACGCAGAATTGTTATTAAAAACAGCTAACATTCAAAATATTGATATCGAAACTGTACTCACAAAATTGCATGGTCATTAGCGGTCTCATATTATTCGATTTAGTTATTGTATAAATAAGTTATTATTTTAGTTATAAGTTTTATTATTTAGGTAGTTAAGTGTAATTACGTTTATCATATATTGAGTAACGAGCTGTGTTTAAGCAGTACTAAAGTTTTACTAATTTACTATAAGAGAGTTGCATTGGTGACTATTTCTATTATATGTGTTAGACACATACCTATAAAAGTAACATTTTAAGATATTATTTGATAAAAATGATGTTTGTGTACATATAAATCATGTCGTGTGCTAGATACATGAAATCTGATTAAAATATACTTGTAATATAAGATTAGTTTTATTTTAAAAAATACAAAGCATTCCTCGCGGTCGTATATAATGTTGATAAATTAATAATCATGACAGTATAGGCACAAGAGGAAACTGCACTTATGTTGGTGTTCGGAACCGAATAGCAAAATGCATATTGTTCGAGTCCGTTTTTAGTATCTTTGTTGACAGATGCATTGACAATCTGTGACACCTTGTCATTGACAAAAGAAGGGACTCCTTTCTTTTGTCATTGCACCTTGTCTTATAATTTCTGCCTCTTCACCTGTTGCTGCAAATGTTGCTGTTTAGATCTTGAAATGAATGACGTGTATCCTTTTTGTGTTAATTATTAATAGGGTTATAGACCTTTTAAATATTAATCAGGACACCGAAGTACACACCCAGCATTTTTTAATAATCTTTTAGTGAACTCTAAACTAAAAAAAACTATGTTTTTATTTTTCAACTTTTAAAATTGGCGCTAAAACGTTATTCAATGGTTGCCGGCGGCGTATGACGTCACAAAGGTAAAAACAATCAGTGATGTGATTAAAATACGCTTTGCTTGCTTGTACATGGAGATGGCGGGCAAAAAACCAACAATGAACATTATAATTTATTTTCTTTTGATTATTCTCAAGTTTTGACGTGTAATAGTGGTGGATTATTAACCGTTGATGTTCACAATGGTGTACGAGGTTTATAAAGTGTACCCATAAAATGATGAAACATTATTTTTGTTTTTTTTTTATCAATCGTGTAAGCAAGATTTAGTAATGCATCCACGTGACTTGTACAAAACAGTAATTATATGTAGTATGAATTATTTCTTAGTAGAGACTCTCATTATCTACCTTCTTGAAACAAAAGGTTATGACTCGGCAGTTACAAAAATTAATCTACATTTAGCTTATAATTTGTTCTATGTAGGGTCTTTCACCTCAAAAGGAAAAATCAACCCTTATCGGATATCATATCGTTTGTCGTTATCGTTCGTCTGTTCGCCTGTCAAGGCCCTTTTTCATTCATAAAAATAAAAAAATCTGAAATCCATAAATGTGTAACAAGGAAAATGAATTTACTAATGAATATTATCAAACTTACTACATGCGGTTGATCGACAGTTTGTCCTTTGATCTAGTATGTATTTACATGTAAAGAAATAATATTAGATGCTTTCTTCACTTGCTTGATTCTCGATCTGTTGATAAGGCACGACACTAACATGTTTTTGCCATTATGACATCATTTCCGCAGCTACTTCCTTTTTTGGTTACTTGACTTCTAGAAACTTTTGTACACATTTTGTTTATTCAAAATAAAGTGAATCCAATGCATATATAATATTTATCTTATTTTATTGGTTTATTTGCTCCAACCACTAATAAGAACATTACATTGCAATTTATTTAAACTGTGTCAACTATCCTAGTCTTGAGTTAATTAATTGTTATAACACTTCTTTCGACCGTACTGACGGACTAGTGTTAGTAATTGTAATTGAAGTGAAATGAACGCAATTGAGAAACCGCGCCCGGCCACCACCTCATTGGAAACCTGGAGAAGGCGTTTGGACCCTGGACCCTGGCCTTCTGGATAAAACAAGAAGTTGACATATTCTATTCCTCAGTGCACTTCGGTCTAGGTATATTGTAATTTAGTCGTAATATTGAAGCCCCAAAGAATTGTAAGTAAAGACTTGAATTGAATACTTAACCCCTAATTTGCACTGCTTCATCGCGGCCAATGTTGGAGATCTCGTCACCAGTCGGAAAAAAACTCTGCTACCACCTTACCACATACCCACTGAGGCAAGTCACAGATCTAATCTAACCATTGGTTTGTAGTGCCTTGTATCACTAATAATTCAATTTGGTGTTTAAATTAAAAACAATGTAAGCGTATTTGATCAAAGTTAAATTGCTGATGATTATGGGTAGGTACGAAAGAAAATATAGAGATGAAAGAAGAATAATGAGTGCGAATATTATGAGAACACCATATACAACCGATAGTGCTAGTAGCGGAGCTCGACTTGGTGATCTTAACCGATCAACAAGTTGCAACACTTGCGGTCAGGACTTGGATGGGTGACCGCTAGTGGCATTATTCAACAGCGCGCTTCCGTGCTTCGGAGGTCACGTTAAGCCGTCGGTCCCGATTGTTTTAGGACAACAGTCGTTAGGCTATGTCGAGGGCCTTCAGGTGGCCTATAAACTTCGACATGGATTGGCCACTAACCTATACCCACATCCGCACTGAGCCCGCGTGGTGGATTATGGCCCAACTCTGAGAGGAAAGGTCGAGTACAAGCAGTGGGAACAAAATGGGATGATTATGATTATGATATTCAACCAATGAGGTATGCGATTCACTCTTAAGTATTACTAAATTTAACCACACATGTTGCAGTTCCTGGAAAAGTAGGTAGATTTCTGCGAAATCTCTATCTAGTATTATTGGCCAAATATGGCGAATCGCCATTCAACGGGTTAAATATACAATTAACAATCATAGAATAAAGAGATTAAAGTTGTCATGTCACAGTTTGTTGCAATAGCTGAAGGGTTACACTATAATATAGTACGAAGATTTTTTTCAGTCAGATAATCATTTACACTGTAATATTTTGTGATATATTCTTATATTAATAATAAAAAAAGCTTACTATAAAGTTCGACATTATATGGAAGATAAAGATGCTTGGAATACTCTACTTCTGGCAAGCTGTCTCTCTGCCACCTATAAAATGTAATATTTGTAGTACCTAAGTAGAAACATTGTAAACATCCATATAAAAAGAATGACCCCGAGTTTCTTGCCGCTTCTTCTCGGTGGGTTCTATATATTTTAGAACGCGGCGGTCGAGTCTTTAAAGTACATTATAATGAAAAGTTGACGTTCATAAGTGCGTCTTTGATGCCTAAATTGAATAAATTATTTTGACTTTAACTTTGATTAAATTTTATTAGTTGTTTGACCTCGTAGATTGAACTGCAAACGGGTTATTAGTGATGTCACTACAAAAGTAGGTAGGTATTACATAAACCCAACATAAGATCCGGCGCCCTAGCTCGTGGCCCTATTCTGATGTCTATTAAAGAATTATCTTTGAGGCTATTATTTATTCTGAAATCTTTTCGATTGGACGGATCGGATACTAAAAAGTAATTTAAATTTTTAATAATACCTGACTACTAAAAAATCACACTCAAAAAGTATGAAATAAGAGAATTCTCTATTCAATAAAATTATTATAGTGCATTTCAAGACTTACCTACACATAATATTTATAATGTACTAGCTCATATATATTGTAGTCTATGTACTAGTTTCGCCTTGCGGTTTCACCCACGTAGGGATGGATGATGATATGGATGATTGTCAGTCGTTTCGCTCTTGACAAAGCGGTCGTGGTCGTCATGTAGTTGTGGTGGAGGCAGATTTAATGCGCCTCACGATGTCATGCCATCCCCCTCTATTCACAGTCATCCTGGTGCACTACAAGGGTCCTCCCACCGTAGATATGATCTGTCCATCGCATGGGTGACCTCCTGCGCATCTACTGCCTTCTACTTTGCCCTGAACGACAAGCCGCTTTATGGACTGGCTGCTCCGCCTTGAAACGTGTCCGAAGAATGCGAGGATCCGCGATTGCATGCGTCTTGATGCCAAGTTCTTGGAGTATCGAGCTGTTTGTACGAAACTCGGTTCACGACACCCCAAGCATTCTTCTCCACCAACATATTTATCTATGCGTATAAAATTATCCCTTTTCTATTCGACTAATTCTGTCCGATATCGACCGATTCCATTGAAAGTCGGCACGGAAATAGATTATATCCCGGGGAAGGCCATATGATATTTTTCATCATCATTATCATTCATCATCACTCAGGCACAACTGCGGGGCGCAGCTAGTTTTGTATTTTAAAAATACATATATTCTAATTGACTGAGCGAGCAAAGCGTCTCTCCATTAACTGGCCAAATTGATTTTCATCTATTCGTATGTATCTTAGGTTCGAACCTATGTTGGTCTTCCTGTACAGTCGCAATTTTCAACAACTTTCAATATAATTTTTTGGCTACGCCGATTGTCGAAAGGGGGAGGGGGTACTTTTCCTAATTAGGGGGGGAGTGCTTTGGTTTGGACGCAAATTGGTTACAAACAGACCCAGCAACAATATTTTGTTACTCTTTTTTATGTTTGACAAAATTTGTCCAATATGACATAGCTTTCTTCCACTTGTTGGAATAGACTGCGAGTTCTTGGAGGAGAAGGAGGTAGATAGGTCTTTGCCCAAAACTCTACTGATCGTCATTGCAGGTCTCTGGGTAATCTTTCAATGTATACACGGGATTTCATGTGGTATACTTCTAAGCCCCTAACCATATTCAATAAAAAGTTCCTCTCCTCATATTGTCATCACGGTATGCACACATTTGATATAATACAAAGCTACTTAGGGGCTGCCCATTAATCACGTGAGCCTCCTCGAAAAGGGGGGGGGGGGGGGGGAGGATGGTTTGGCAAAAATCACGAAATATCACAAGGGGGGAGGGGGGTGTACACTAAGATATCACGTGTATTAATTTTTTCGTCAAACGCGATACATTATTTCCATTAATATTATTTTTATACCGGTCAAAAACAACCTGCAACCTTTCCGTCTAGATTTTTTATCATGGTCCTTAATTTTCTAAAATAAAATTAGATTATACTATATACCCGTATAGATAATAGGTATTCTAAAAATTTATATTTTTTGTAGGTACTAAAAATACACGTGATTTCGGTTGTTAGTTATAAACCTCACCACGTACCAAGGGGGAGGGAGGGGTCAAAAATGCTAAAAAAACATTACGTGATTAATCTGTTTGCCGAGGGGTACCGGCTAAGAATAGTACCCCCCCAACTCTACCCGTGGGTGCGTAGAAATCTGCTAAGGGATAACAATCGGAAGGTGGGCAGCAGCACCTTCCCAGTATTAAAACCCCAAAACTGCGCTCGCCAACCCGCCTGCCAAGCGTGGCGAGTATTGGCAAAATCCCCCCAATGACGGACACATTAGGAACCAGGCCCCCAGTCCCCGGCAGCCCCGCTATTCCTGGCTACGGTAGCGACCACGGTAACGGTGGGGCAGGGGGTGCTAAGAATCCCCGGCAGACGCCCGGCTACCACCCCCAACGACGACGACTGGCCCTGGTGACACACAACATACGCACGATGAGGACAGACGAGAAGATATATGAGCTGGAAGAAGAAATGAGTAAGTTACACTGGGACATTGTGGGGTTATCTGAAGTCCGTAGAGCGGGTGAGGACACGATAACCCTAAAATCAGGTAACCTACTCTACTACCGGGAGGGCGACCAACAGTCCCAAGGTGGTGTCGGTTTTCTCGTCCACAAGTCCCTTACTAACAACATAGTTACGATCGATAGCGTTTCCAATAGGGTCGTATACCTAATACTCAGAGTATCCAAACGATATTCGCTGAAGGTCATTCAGGTATACGCACCGACGAAGTCACACCCGGATGATGAGGTGGAGGATATGTATGAGGACATTAGTCGGGCCATACATACCTACCTCTGAAACGCACTTTCTAGTTGTTATGGGGGACTACAACGCGAAGTTGGGTAAGAGATGCGGGGATGAGTTGAAAGTGGGGCAATTTGGCTATGGACAACGGAACCGTAGGGGACAGAGGTTGGCCGACTTCCTGGAGAAAGAGGGACTTTTTAGAGTTCATCAAACTCTTTCTTTCAGAAGCCACCTCACAGGAAATGGACCTGGCCGAGTCCCGATGGTTCCACGAGAAATGAGATTGACTTCATAATGACCACCAAAAGGCAAATATTCACTGATGTTTCCGTGATCAACAGGGTTAAAACCGGTAGTGATCACCGAATGGTAAGAGGCACGGTGAATATTAATGTCAAACTGGAAAGGTCTCGTCTGACGAAGTCTACGCTCCGACCCACTCGTGCCCGTATTCAAGACCCCGAGAGCTTTCAACTTGAGCTATCCAATTGTTTCGATTGCCTTGAGAACATCGCTTCAGTGGACGAGATCAATAATAGGTTAGTAGAAACTGTCCATACAATGGGTTCCAAATACTTTAAACCCCACCGTACAGATAAGCCACAGAAACTCTCGCAACGATACCCTCAACCTCATGGCTGAACGACGCTCACTGAAACTGCAGTCTTCGGATGATGCTGAAGCATATAGGCTGCTCTATAGACGAATATGGAAGTCCTTGCGACACGACATCCGGATCTTTAATACAAACCGTATTAAAGAGACGATAGAGCGGAAAAAAGGCTCCAAAGTGTTTGCGAGAGACATGTCTATTGGGCAAAGCCAGTTGACGAAGCTGAAGAGAGAAGACGGCAGTGTAGCGTCGACCAAAACAGAAGTATTAGGAGAGGTAGAGAGTTTCTACGGACAGCTATACACTTCGGTCGCTAAACCTGTTAGCAGCTCGGTCAAAGACCCAAGAGCCAAGCTGACCCGACATTATACCGAAGATATCCCGGACATCAGCCTGTACGAGATTAGAATGGCCTTGAAACAGCTTAAGAACAACAAGGCGCCTGGTGACGACGGTATCACATCTGAGCTTCTGAAAGCGGGTGGAACACCGGTACTTAAAGTCCTTCTGAAGCTCTTTAATACCGTCTTACTCGAAGGTTCAACGCCAGAAGCATGGAACAAAAGCGTGGTGGTGCTGTTCTTCAAGAAAGGTGACAACACTTTCCTTAAAAATTACAGACCCATCTCGCTTTTGAGCCATGTTTATAAGCTGTTTTCGAAAGTCATAACGAACCGTCTCAGTCGCAGGTTTGATGAATTCCAGCCTCCGGAACAAGCCGGTTTCCGAAAATGCTATACATACACACGCTACGGCAAGTTATACAGAAGACCGAAGAGTGTAACTTGCCTCTTTGTTTAGCGTTTGTGGACTATGAGAAAGCCTTTGATTCGATCGAGACGTGGGCAGTGCTTGAGTCTCTCCAGCGGTGCCGTATTGACTATCGGTATATTGAAGTGCTGAAGTGTTTGTACCAAAACGCCTACATGTCAGTCCGAGTACAGGAGCAGAGTTCGAAGGCAATTCCATTGCAAAGAGGCGTGAGACAGGGAGACGTTATATCTCCGAAACTGTTCACCGCTACATTGGAAGACGCCTTCAAGCTTCTGGAATGGCAAGGACTTGGCATCAATATTAACGGCGAATACATCACTCACCTTCGATTTGCCGACGATATTTTAGTCATGGCAGAATCCATGGAAGACCTCAGTACAATGCTCGAAGGCCTCCATCGAGTTTCCCAACGGGTAGGTCTTAAGATGAACATGGATAAGACGAAAATTATGTCTAATGCCCATGTTGTACCTACCCCAATATCAGTTGGGAACTCAGTTCTCGAAGTTGTTGACGAGTACATCTACCTGGGACAGACAGTCAAACTAGGCAGGTCCAACTTCGAGAAAGAGGTCAATCGTCGAATCCAACTCGGCTGGGCAGCGTTCCGGAAACTTCGCGAAGTCTTTTCGTCCAAATTACCTCAGTGCCTCAAGACAAGAGTCTTTGACCAATGTGTGTTACCAGTCATGACTTATGGCACCGAAACGTGGTCTCTTACTATGGGCCTCATAGATAAGCTCAAAGTCGCACAACGAGCTATGGAGAGGGCTATGCTCGGGGTTTCTCTACGTGATCGAATCAGAAATGAGGAGATCCGTAGAAGAACGAAAGTCACCGACATAGCTCAGAAGATTAGCCAGTTAAAGTGGCATAGGGCAGGGCACATAGCACGCAGAACAGATGGCCGATGGGGCCGAAAGGTTCTGGAGTGGAGACCACGGACCGGCAAGCGCAGCGTAGGTCGGTGGACAGACGACCTGAGGAAGGTCGCAGGACGACGTTGCATGCAGGCCGCTTCCAACCGGTCCTTTTGGAAAATCATGGGGGAGGCATATGTTCAGCAGTGGACGTCCTACGGCTGAGATGATGATGACGATTAATCTGTTGGGATTAGCAACCCTCTTTAGAGGCAAGGTCATAAATCCATTGTTATTTTTTGTCCTGATGCGGACGAGTTAATGGACGGTCTCTTATGCCTGCCATGTCTAACAATAATTTGAAAATTAATTACTACTGTGGTCTATCAGACACCATACCTTAACACTGACGTGGTTGACTGGTAGACACCCATTCGCATATAATGGCTCGTGTGTGGAGGTGAGTCGTATTTACTAGAACAGATCAAAGGAACAGGTATTTTACGTGACTAGGTGGCACCTATTCCAATCTTCGCAATACTAAGTCTAACTAGTCTTCCTTCACAATAAGCATTCATTCGGTACAACACATGACATGTACTATCTCTCTCTCTCATACGTGTTTTGTCATCTTCTCTTCTACCTAGCTGAAGTCGGGTCGAAGTGAGACAATGCAATACATACAATACATCCTCTCGCTCGGCCGGTTTGCTAAGCGGGTTCATAGCTCACCTAGCGTAAATTTCGAGTTTGAAGTACCTACCTTTTTGATGGCGTATATCATAATATTTGTTACATGTAGAATTGAGTGTCAAACTAGTATTCTTGTAAAGGAAAAGTAATTGTATATTGAAAGTGTTTGTACAGTGCATAGACTAAAATATATCAGTGCTTGTTTATATTTCCCATGTATTATAACGAACTTTTATTTTATTTATATAATTACATTTGTATAAAAAGTAAACTTAATGAATGAAATATCTTAAATACGCTATCTTACAAAGCATTCCCATTGAATAAATTGAAAGTATAATATGTTGACAATTCTGTAAAAGTATGAAGGGAAGATATCAATTCATCATATAAGAAATAATAGTAGTAATAGATATAAGTAATATACTCCATTTGTTCTAGTCTACTCGTTTATAATTCAAAAATCTCTCATCAATCGAAAGTATCGAGTCATTCTTTAAAGTGTTATGTGAAGACTAAAGAATAGATACGCAAATCGTAGGCGATACTAAGTATAGCAAGACTATGTGGAACAGGTATTTGGATCACGTATTTACATGGACTAGGAACAGGTGCACCTAGTCTCGAATTTACCTAGTATAACCCATCTCTACTCGTGTGCATGCCGCGATCGCTCGTGGCTATCGGCTCGTGGCTCGTGGCCCGGGCTGGCGTTTCAAAGGTACTGAGAACGCGAGCGTAATAATTTAAAAAATAAAGATGCAGAGCGCACTTTTCGGTTTTACGGTGTTGGTCACACTACATCAGTCGCAGACTGTTAAATTTTGTACACACATTAGGTACCTGACTTTAAGTAGGAATTGCGAATATGAGCGGTCAAATGAATGGTCAAATGGTTGTCAAGATAATACGAGTAGATAATGAAGTTAAAAAACTGGACGATTTTGATAGCTCAGACTGCGAAAATTTGCAGCTGATACGACTGTGCTCGCGAAACTACTGTTCGCAGAACTATTTCTAGGTAGTAGTTCTGCGACAATATGACTTAATTTGAAATAAAAATAACCCGGCGTTCGAATAAAATTTATTTATATTTTGAATTGCGCGCTAATCCCCAGATAATGAAATCTGAAAACGCTGGTTATAGAATATCCAGCTACATAAGTAAAGACTTATGTATTTTCGGTAGGTTTGGAGAGAAAATAGGCTTGGCTCACACATAGGCTTGATTTTGGAAACGACTACCAATTATCGCGTGCATGCAAGCAAAGCCACGAGCAACAGCTAACAATTTATATATTTTAAATGTGCTAATGTTACCACGTCATTTGGTACCCAATCCAGCATCACGACGAATAATCATGATTTTATGTCGTCTAGAGGGCGCCTTATTCAGTTTAATGTGACGTAGTACCCCAGACAGCCCATAACCAGCAAACAATCAAGACGCGTCTTGATTGTAACGATAATAAAATTATTATTTGTCAAATTATGCTACTTTAGAACGTATGACGGAACTGGGGGCCTATTCCCACCTTTTACGAAACTATCATAAATCACGAGCGTTTCGTAATAAACTTAGAATACTCATACTTACTCGTACTATCGAACTCCGACACAAAACGGTCGAACATATTAAGTACTATAATACTATTTATGGCTTGTTCCTTTTTTAGCCGAAATCGATCCTAATGGTGCGTTCCAGGATCAATACCCAACATGCCCAACCCGAATAGAACACTAACGCAGTTGTAAAAGTACGCGAATTGAGTGCACTATTTGATAATACTTCATCATAACGTCTATCGTAGTCCATTAATATTTTAAGCTTGCTATATTGACGTGGTGGTACCAAATTAAATGATAAGGTTTAAATATGACTACCTACTTTAAGAGGTGGGAGTAGGGCCCCTGATGAGCATTGGGTCAGGCACGAATAACTGCGTAAGTGTAACATAACGTGTCGTTCGCGTAAAACAGTACAAACTGTCATGTATCTAGGGCAATTGTGACAGATAACTCATAGTTTGTACGTCGATTGACGCGTTGACGCTTATTGTGCTACAGCCCCTTGCATACATACCGGTCAAAACTTTAACCCACTTTTTTATATCGCTGCAATCGGGTAAAAAAGCTTCTATCAGAGGTATACATTTTATATTTAAGAGGATTGCATAGCTAGTACTTTCCATGCTAAAAGAGAAAACTCTTTTCTACCTCTTAACATTGTCCGATTTGATTTAAATTATATATATCGGCGCAACTACAACAGTTCGTCGAGAATAATTAAGTTTAATCATTTGATTGCCCTAAAAATAGTTTATAAATCATCAGTTGATTATTTTTGAGTTGATTACGATGTAAAATTAATGTTATGATTGTAATTTCAATACTTTACCAACAAACTTGTAAACTCGTGCACGTGCGCCGAGTCCTATAAATACGGCCGCACGGTAGGCGCTCGTCTCAGTCGCTCTCGAGTCGCCGTACAGTACGGACCTCTTTGTGACGTTGTTACGCTGCTCGTTGAATATACGAAGCTTATAAAAGTACTTGTGAAGTTTTACTTCGAGGACCCAAAAATGAGTGATCATCATGAAAACAACAATTGTGACGTCAGCAATGCTGACGTCACACTTTTTAAAAAACACTCCGGAGGTGCTTTCTCCGTCATCAGAAGTGGGATCAGAACAAGCTCTGGTCCCAACCACATCCTCATCGACTTCGGTTCAACCTGTCAAGACTGGAACAGCGCAGGGCAGTACCAGGCTGATAGGCCCTGCCTCGTTGAACACTTCAGGAGTACCAGCAAACAACTTTAATACCATGCAGCCCATCACAACGGGAATTACCACAGACATGACGTCTACACCAATCGCTGCGGGAGATGATATCGATACACTGCAAAACAACGCTGCAATCGCCCCTGATTAAGTGTGATCCACATCTCAAGCTGGCCAGTCAGTCCAGATAACTCACGACGACGAACACGCATCATCGGATTAAAACCGGCAAGTATAACATTCATTATGTTTCACGATATTTGCAACTAGAATCTAAAAGAATAAAATGTCTGGAGTGATACCTCTGAGCTAAACCATGTGTTACCCTTGAGCTAACCACGGGTCCTTGATGCATCCACAAGTGAACCCTGAGATACTGTGGGGACGCCTTGTGGAACTATGGGTAGACACGTATACACCACAGATTCTAAATTAATAAGGCAGTGCACTTAAGATGTCTTAGTGTACTGTTGTAATCTACAAAAATAAAATGTCTGGAGAGTGATACCTCTGAGCTAACCATGTGTTACCCTTGAGCTAACCACGGGTCCTTGATGCATCCACAAGTGAACCCTGAGATACTGTGGGGACGCCTTGTGGAACTATGGGTAGACACGTATACACCACAGATTCTAAATTAATAAGGCAGTGCACTTAAGATGTCTTAGTGTACTGTTGTAATCTACAAAAATAAAATGTCTCCACGAGTATCCACGAGTACCCACGAGTACCCACGAGTATCCACGAGTACCCACGAGTATCCACGAGTACCCACGAGTATCCACGAGTATCCACGAGTACCCACAACTATCCTAAAAACACTTCTAAATATTTTTACAACACTCATTAACACTAAGCAACACAAGTTGCTTACAGATACCAAACTCAGAAGAAAACCATTTCGTTGTTTCAGATACACAATCAGGCTGGTGCAGAGCACGCACCGCCTGTCAGAATGGCCGTATCGGCGCAACTACAACAGTTCGTCGAGAATAATTAAGTTTAATCATTTGATTGCCCTAAAAATAGTTTATAAATCATCAGTTGATTATTTTTGAGTTGATTACGATGTAAAATTAATGTTATGATTGTAATTTAAATACTTTACCAACAAACTTGTAAACTCGTGCACGTGCGCCGAGTCCTATAAATACGGCCGCACGGTAGGCGCTCGTCTCCATCCAACGAGCCATCACCGTAATCGGTGCATGGTTTCGTAAATGGCGGATTGCAGTAAATCCTAGCAAAAGTGCAGCAGTGTACTTCACTGAGACCCGGCGGAATCTCATGCCGTCACCCATAGTCCTATTCGGCGAACCCATCCCTTGGGCTAAATCCGCCAAATACCTGGGCGTCACCCTTGATTGCCAACTCACTTTCGCGAAACACATCCAGATTGTTCGCAATAGGGCGGCCTTCATTATGGGTCGTCTTAATCCGCTCATAGGCAAAAACAGTAAAATGTCTCTTAGAAATAAGACGACTCTTTACAAACTTTGCATCCGCCCAATCATGACTTACGCATCTGTAGCGTTCGCCCATGCTCAGAAACACGACCTCCACAAACTTCAAGTGATTCAGAATCGCTTTATGCGCAGGGCAGTGGGCGCTCCGTGGTACTTGCGGAACGCCGAACTGCACTGCGATTTCACCCTCCCCTCTATTACGCAGTATATAAAAGACTGCTCCCGCCGCCACTTCGACAAAGCTCCCCACCACTCGAATCCCCTCGTGGTCGAAGCGGCGAACTACTCCACTGACATAACCGATCCCCACTTTCTTCCCCCCCGTCGCCGTCCAAGGCATATTTTGGGTGACCCGGACGACCCCATCGCAGCCGTTACTTCGGCAGCTTTAGCGTCGTCCCAAGGGAACCCCGGTAATGGTTGTAGACCCGACCAGGGCTGTATTACACATTCTTATTGTAGCCCCACCCAAAGTACAGTCATGAGTGCACAACGCGACGATCCTGGTCGCGGTGTGGACCCATGTCGCGGAAATGGGAGGAGGCGAGGTACACAAGGTTATGATTTAGTGGTAAACACAGTCAAACACCGAGCTCGCCGGCGAGCTCGAGGCAAAAGTTATGTCTTGGTTAGATTCTCTCCAAATAGTCGTAGAGTTAAAATTCATAGGGCCCACTTTCAACGGTACACTTATGTACCGGGGCGATTCTCTCCTACTCCCCTCTCTCCTGGCGACGGCCCAAGCCGAGGTCCGTACCCTAGTGGTGCCCTTGAGCAAATCGCCTACTCCTCTCCTTGCGGCGAAGCGTCTTCAACGCTCGCCTTAGGCGGTGCGCCCTCTGCGCCCGCATCTGGCTGAGTGCCATCTGCGCTCGCCAACCGTCCGGTGACGCTGTAAATGCCGGTAGAGGCAAACAGCATTAGTCCGTTCTAAAAAAAAAAAAAAAAAAAAAGGCGCTCGTCTCAGTCGCTCTCGAGTCGCCGTACAGTACGGACCTCTTTGTGACGTTGTTACGCTGCTCGTTGAATATACGAAGCTTATAAAAGTACTTGTGAAGTTTTACTTCGAGGACCCAAAAATGAGTGATCATCATGAAAACAACAATTGTGACGTCAGCAATGCTGACGTCACACTTTTTAAAAAACACTCCGGAGGTGCTTTCTCCGTCATATATATATACTTATACTACAATGCAGGCCACACGCAGGTTGTTGACTATTCTTAATCAATTTACGCACGAGTTTCACCATGTCGACATTTTCAATGACGGTATGAGTACAATTATTGCATCTAATTTAATCCTATTTATAACATGTTACCAAAATAGTTAGCGTTTTGGTTTATACTGAAAGCTTACTAAGTATATCATTTAATAAATAAATAAATAGAACCTTATACGAGTAACTATCGAACATTTGTACCTTTGACAAAGTATAATTTATCAAAGGTAGGTTTTAATACTAGTGAAAAGATCCAAAGGTTCCAGAAGTTATAATTTCTGGAACCTTTGTATCTCTTCACGCTATGATATTTTGCCGCTGTAAACACAAAATTAGGTATTTTGTCATTTGGACGTTTTGACGTCCAGACTAGCGATTCCCGTACTTCTTAGTTAATATGTTTTCTGTTGATGAAACCAATCTTTTTCATCAAAATCTGTCCTGTAGTTTTTGCGTGATATGTCCAAACAAATATAAAAAAAAATCGCTATACTAGTTTGTATATCAATTATAATTTTTAATCTGAAAGACACATTTCAAATAAAATTAGTAGTTGCAGTTGCTTTATAGATTGCATTACTGCTAGTCTATAAAACTGTATTGACTTGACAACTGTGCAATTTGTGGGTATTGTACGAGTAGATTGAGGGAAATTTAAGGAAAATCTGAAAGGTTGCTGTACCTCGACCATGAGTTGGCAACATAAATGTCATCTACGGTCAATACTCGATCTCGCCTACTTATTACGCTTGTGATTGGAGTACCTACTCGCTATCAATTTTAGTTCTACAATTGACCGCGAGGTGGCACTGTTCTTTTTTCATACATTTTTTAGGGGCAGTCAATAGCGAGCCTCGATTGGTGTCAATGTTGTAAACTCATGGTAGACTTACTGAAGTAATCTCAGTTTTTATGACCGCTTTCTTTTCGGCCCAGTGATTTAAGGCGCGGTCCAATCCTAATTTTAAAACAATTTTCGATGCTTTACATAAGGCGAGAATTGCTTACCAGAATGGACGTTGTGATGCGAAAATTCAATTGAATACGTGCTAATATTTTATATATTTATTTCGTACAATCAAATGATCAAATTTTAATGATAAAGGAGTCCATAGTTCACTAGTAAATTTCATTGGGAATTCGAATATGATACATTAATTGAAATATATTGGCCCATTAATTGAATAAAAATGCTTTTTCCCACGAAGCACGTAAGAAAAACTACAAAATTTAGGGAATGTTGCTGATTTTTTTCTATAGAGCCAAGTTTGCTCAATCGTGTATTGGCTCCCATACTTCATAAGTGCGTATATTCAATTTACACTACATTTTTTTTCGAACTTCTGTTATTAGGTTTCAGCGTCGAAAAACTAAGTTTTCGCGAAGTCGAATCATGAAATTTGGAACTTATTTCGCCTTAAGGTAGCGCTCGTCGCTTGGTATCTATGTGTTCAAATGCGCGTGTCTTACGGGTGATAGGTACTTAATTAAGACTTTACTGGGCTAGCATTTTAAAGTTTCTGGAAGATCTACTTGGCGAATTAATCCGACTAACCGGATTAACAAGTAAACGAGAGAACGTACTCGCAGTAAAACCATACCTATATATTACCTATACTTAACGCTGGTCAATTTGGCCACATTCACTACGCTATGAAAGCTAAATATTAAAATGTAGTTCCAAGCTAAAACAATTTAATTATATATATTTCTCGGGAACAACGTTACCGTTGCAAAATATGTCTTACATGAAGCAACATTTTTG
Source organism: Selenia dentaria (assembly GCA_917880725.1). Lineage (NCBI taxonomy): Eukaryota > Metazoa > Arthropoda > Insecta > Lepidoptera > Geometridae > Selenia > Selenia dentaria. Next base: position 28,737,827 of record OU862888.1, on the reverse strand, counting down.
CGTCTTCTAAGGCTACGTTCCGGGAAGCGCAATCAACGCTCACAACTGTCGCGCCCCGGTTTAGCGTTCCGGTTAGAATGAATGCTTGCAATGTTCAACCCAAGCGGAACGGTTACGCGGTCTCGCGAAAAGCGCGCCAACTTTTCTGTCAAAAATCGATAGAATACTATACATTTGATGCTTGACAGTGACAGCTCGTAAACGACCGCGAAAACCCACCTACGATCGTTGCGAGCGTTGTGAGCGTTTTCAGTGACGTCATCGATGACGTATCGAGTTCGCTCACGATGACCGTGGGCTTTTAAGGGAATGGGTGTGCGAACGCCGCGAGTGATTTTGGCGCTATCCGGAACGTAGCCTAAGTAGTTCAAGTGTCCCTAATCTGCACAAATTTTGCTTTTTGCGCACAGGTACACTTGCCACTGATAGTATTTTATATGTAGTTGTACTTCATACAACATTTTATATGTCATTGTAGTTAGTACATTTTACTCTCACCCTTCTAAAACGATTCGTCTACAGTAATACACACGATTGTATTCTTCTTCGGCTAATAATGGTATTTTGCTTTACTTTGTACAACATGCCTGAATCACAAAGTCCACGATACAACGAACAACACAATCTTCTGATCGATATCCAACAAAGGAAAGCATGGCTGTATTTGAGTGGTCTCGCACGCACGGTGCCGATTCGTTCTGGCACTCATTAAATCCATTATATGGAGGCAGCGAATGCGTCTAATTTGAGCCAGTGAGCGGTGCAATTATTATGATATTCCGTTTAATTAGATATCGTGACACCGCCAATGCGGACCGTTAATTAGTCATGCTAATTCGTCGGCTTCCCTGCGCGTTTGCTTATCTGGAGAGAAACATCTAACTAATGGCATATTGATGTTTATTGATAACTAACTTTACCCGCGTATTTTTATTTAAAATATATCATCACTCGTGCATTCAATGTAGGTACAAAACTGTTTCACTTTTCTATATTATTATATATAACTTAGGTAAGTAGGTAGGTGCCTAATCATAAAGTACTTTAATTGTAAATATGGAAGAAAAATATGACATGAGGATTTTTTTTATCTACTGGCAACTGCCCGCTAGTAGATAAAAATTCGGCCTCGCCGTAACCAACCGTCTTTTTTTGATTTTTTAATGTAAGAACCTTCTACGAAGTATTAGAAAACATTTAAAAATATGAATGAAATCGGTAAAGCCGTACTTAAGTAATAGCGTGACCAGGAGAAATTGGGGTTCATTTTTATATACTAGCTCCCCCGCGTCTCCCCCTTTCGGAAAAACACACAAAAATCCTTCGTTCGTGGGATGCTTACAACATAAAATTCAGCAATTTGCTATAGTTTCAAGTTCTTAGCGTCAGTTCCTAGCAGCGTTGCCAGACGTCCCGATTTTGGCGGGACGTCCCGATTTTTTAAATCAAATGTCCCGCGCGGGTGAGGCTCAGTCATATAGAATAGTACTCTGTGTACTCAGTCTGGCTTTTTTATTCAGAACACTAAGAAGACTCAACTAAATACCTAACGATAGGGTAAATCTGATTTAAAACACAATATTTTTTTTAAAATACATTTCTAAGGCTATTTTTGCTGTATATTGTAAAATAAAAGTTTAAAACTCAACTAAAGAGATAAATATCTAATAACTTTTATATTCGTTTTTAGGGCTCTGTACCCAAATGGTAAAACGGGACCCTAAGTCTCCGCTGTCCGTCTGTCATCAGGATGTATCTCATGAACCGTGATACAATTAACACAATTGAAATTTTCGCAATCATGCATTTCTGTGGCCTCTATAACAACAAAAACTAAAAATCTGAATAAAATAAATATTTCAGGGGCTCCCGTACAACAAACGTGATCTATATGCTCGTTTTTGATAACGGCAACAGGTAGACGCTTGAAATATTCACAGCATATTAGTTATATTTTCTCTTTAAAATAAAATAAATAGTGAAATAACATAAAACGAATTTAAAGGGGCTCCCATAAAACAAACGGTTTTTTTTTCATTTTTAATAACTATAACAGGTAGTACCGAACTTGAAATACTTATTATAGTTATTGGTACGGAAACATATGTGCGCGAGTCCGACTCGCACTTGGCTGGTTTTTTTAATTATGTCCCGCTTTCGACGAAATAATCCCGCTTTTTCCACCCAAAAAGTTTCAAAATTCCGACTTGTCAAAAATAAAATCTGGCAACGCTGGTTCCTAGTCTTGTCAGTCTAAACAAGTAGGGACCTACTTACTATGATATAGTTAGGAGATAAAAATAGTTATTCTGTTGAATACAACTGTGACCTGGACCAATTCCCACATACCACAGACCATATTATATGGTCTGTGCCACATACAGATGTTCACGAATTGACTAAAATCGCCCTCCTCAAGCTTATCGTGAGTTTGAGTAATATTTGTGTTGAAATTTGAAATTAGACTGTGTTGTAAATGTGTAATTCGTTTTTATGTCAATTTGAATTTGAATCAGAGCAGTAAATATCCACATCTCGGCCTACAATGCGACACTGATGACCACTTGAGGTCAGTTGAGGAACGCTCTCATGTAGCTTCAACGTTTCCCTCGTTTTGGCGATACTGACCGCCTACTCGTTTCTTTTTTATCTTTTTAAGCGACAAGACGGGAAGTTGTGCTTGATGTCACGCACTACGGTTGCCCATGACAGTTGCAGTGTCACTGAAAGCTCTGAACTGTAGTTCTGCGCGGCACTGTACTGCGCTCGTCACCCCGAGAAATTGGTTTTCGTGTCTATCACCCAGTAATTTCACTTGCTAACCTACACCGCCCTTCACACACTAACACAGTAATGCTTGCGCATTGCTTCGTGGCAGAATATCTGGCACTTACGGTGGTACGTACCAACCAAGACGAGCTCTTGCAAAAGAGGCCTACCACGTAGTTAAGTACGGCAGTCCTTAAACCTCATTATAGATAATCTTCTTAATCAAGCACTCTTGGCCCTTGGCAAAGTGGTCGTGGGTGGTAAGACGGTGGCACCTGGTGGGTCTTCAACGTCGTCAGTCTTCCCGGCGGTGGTGATTACTCGTTTTGCTATTTCTTTCCATTTTACTCGGTTCGTCGAATTTGAGAATACTCTGTCTAGGAAACCGTAGTTGTCAGTATAGTTATTAGGTAAAATTTAATCCTCAAAATGTGGCGCAAGCGACGCTTCAGAAACCCGAGGCCCTGAGTTCGATCCCCGGGTCGGACATTTTTGTGACAAACAATTTTTCAGTAGTAGTCCAGAGTCTGGTACTGTGTAGGATCGGCAGCAGGATGTGTTAATCCAGCGCCTCATCTACCTCCATAACAAGTTTCATCAATATTGCCCCCGCCGTTTGAGCGTGAGAGAGTAACAAAGATTCACAGATCCATACTCACAAACTTTCGCGTTTATAATATTATAGTAGGACTACTATTATACTCGTACCTATATTCATATATTATAGATCAAGACAAGAGTCTTCGACCAATGTGTGTTACCAGTGATGACTTATGTCACTGAAACGTGGTCTTTTACTATGGGCCTCATAACTAAGCTCAAAGTCGCACAACGAGCTATGGAGAGGGCCATGCTCGGGGTTTCTCTACGCGGTCGAATCAAATGAGATCCGTAGAAGAACGAAAGTCACCGACATAGCCCAGAAGATTAGCCAGTTGAAGTGGCAGTGGGCAGGGCACATAGCACGCAGAACAGATGCCCGATGGGGCCGGAAGGTTCTGGAGTGGAGACCACGGACAAGCGTGGCGTAGGACGTCCACCGACACGGTGGATATACGACCTGATAAAGGTCGCAGGACGACGTTGGATGCAGGCCGCTTCCAACTGGTCCTTTTGGAAAATCATGGGGGAGGCATATGTTCAGCAGTGGACATTCTACGGCTGAGATGATGATGGTGATGATGATTTTACTAGATATGATTATGACATAATAAAACTGTAAAAGACGAAACTGTATTAACGTTCCTGTTAATAAAATCTGTTTAGTACCTAACACAGATCACCATTTTCAACAATCAGTCACAGATGGCCCGCTTTATGTCGCCAGTACAACTTGACGTGATATATATGGCAGTAGGTAGAGGGGGCCGAGAGGGGGTGTTTGCTAAGTGGGTCACGGATGCAGGCTCCTGACACAAATAGCTGCGTTGGCTGTATCACGCCACGTAGCCCCGGATTGGCACTCAAATTCCCTCAATATACTCGTAGGTTTCCTACATAAACACCTACATAGGTTTTACAATACATAATAATAATAATAAATCTTTATTCATTACCTCAGAGCTAGGATGGACATCATGGACCTAACTAATGATAAATTATACTATGCCTACACTAAGGCGAAAAATGCTACACATGTATTGAACTAATAAACAAATTAACACAATAATATACAAATAAACGATAAGTAAACAAATTCCAACTTATAATACAAATAAATGTAATAATAATTTAAATAAATTATGCCTACGTAGTATTTTTAGACATATCTACAAGAGTCATTTATCTAAGTCACTAAACACACAGCTAATAACTATTACATAGGTACCATTAATAACTCCTCGGTTTCCTCGTAAGTCATGTTGGATAGGATGGTTTTCTTACAATTTATGAGATTCATTTCATATATATATATGAAATATAATACGATTAAGTTTATTGTATAGATATGACTCTAAGAACATACAAAACCTAGTTGCGAAAGCATGCTTATTAGTTGCTGTGTTAGTACAGACAATGACTTTGCGTCTTTTGTTAGTTATTTCAGTGCTAAAGGAATATGAATGCATGAGGGGGTACAGTTGAAGAAACATCCCCTCTGCTCCGTCGGCGTAGAAAAGGGAATTACCCTGACTTACTTGATTACTGACCTTTTATGCCATATACTGTTTTATACCACAGTAGCGCCAGAAATTCCGCCGCGAAGCCAAAGTAGGCCATGCGATCTGTGGACACTGTTCATTAATAAACTAGCTGCGCCTCGTGGTTTTAGGCGTCCATTACACAGTAGGTTTTGCTGGCCGTTTTACCACAGTCATGACTGTGACTGACGAATAACGTATCGTGTAATGCGGTGATTGATGATTGCATGAAGATGATTGATAATTATCTGGATATTTTGATTTTTGCATCATGCAACTATCAATCATGACTTTTGAGTGAACTTGTAATGGCATTTCGTCATTCACGCGTCAGTTAGCGCGCGGACGGCGATGTAGTCGGACAAGGAATACTTTGACGAGGCGGCGCCCACGCACCCGCGCCAGAAAAGGATTTTATTTTGACTTACGAAACTTTAGAATTAGCAGCTTGTGACATAAGACATACCTACATAATTACCTGTACTGATAACTTTATGTCTTCAATATTTCTACCAGTAGTGAAATATCGAAGTTGCTCGTAGTTCTTCTTCAGGAGTTCTAGCTTTTCGCATACATGTATCTTGTTTTTAGGGTTCCGTACCAAAAGGTAAAACGGGATCCTATTACTAAGACTCCGCTGTCCGTCCCTCCGTCTGTCTGTCTGTCCGTCTGTCACCAGGCTGTATCTCATGAACCGTGTTAGTTAGCTACTTAGTTGAAATTTTCACAAACGATGTATTTCTGTTGTCACTAAACAACAAATACTAACAAGTACAATTTGAAAAATTTGATTACCGACTTCCATTCTATTCAGTCATTGGAGAGTAACTCAAAAAATAATGAACCGAATTTGATGAAATTATCTAATTATATATGGGACCACACGGGAAGCACCAGCTTTCAAACTGCTGTCCTGATCTTATTCATTTGTACACCTGTATTTTGACACAAATAAACATTTCTGTATTTCTGTATTTCTGTATTTCAAACAAAAAATAAACATGCGAATTGAGTACCTCCTTCTTTTTGGAAGTCGGTACAAAAACTGGCTAAGTGCGAGTCGGACTCTCGCACGAAGGTTTCCGTACCAATATCTATAGAAACGGCAAAAAAATTTTGTATGGGAGGTTTGTAGATAATGGTAGTAGGTACGGAAACCTTCGTGCGCGAGTCCGTCTCGCACATGCCTGGTTTTTTTATGTATGGTTTCACTAGGACCAAAAGGTTTTCAAAACATGCATCTTAGATGCAAAAATAATTTGTATAATCTGTATCGTCTTTCGACTTCCGTATATCAGGTAGGTAACAAGTTTATATGGGTAAAGGAATCCCTTTATAATAGCCACTCTTTTACCCAACGCTTTCTTTTTACACGTAGTTTTACTCAAAATGGCAACCAACATTCCAATACAGGCTTTTCTTTATGAATACTTATTTATAATCATATTATCTTGAACACGTGTGTTCCCTGTGAAATTGCGTATGACACGATCAGTCGGAATGAGCGTGTAATGTCGACAGTATAACATTCAAACGTAATTCATGACTGATGGCATTGAATGGTAATGAAAATTCTTCTTAAGACGCGGTCCGACCCCAATTTTAAAATAATTTACGATGCTTTACGTAAGGTTGAAAATCGCATGTTATATTGGACTATGTAATGCGAATATGCATTAATTTTGTACGTTTTCTTAATATATTTCGATATATACTAACACAATTTAAAAAACTGCTGGTTACTAATTTAGTACTATATGTTAGCTATGTATTACTTAAGAAAAATATAGTGTTATCGCTGAAAATTCTGAGAGTTTGGACGTCAAAGTTTATTTTTATGGACCTATTCAGGATTTTTTTTCTGCGGAGAGCGGATAATATTTATGAATTCTGTTCGCTTATTACTCTTTGCCTGTTCCTTTTCTAACCTATGTAATTTTTCCATACAATATTATTGATCCGTTTCGTTACACTAGATGTTTAAAGATTCTGCTTTTTACTAATATCAGGATACGAGCGTGCCTTAATAGGTACGTTACATTTAGTACTTGTATGGTACCTATAAATACAAATAAATGACTGATTTATGCTGTTAATTTGATAATAATAGGAACATTAATAATCTAAATATACACTAATATTATAAAGAGGAAAGATTTGTTCGTTTGTTTGGAATTGGCCAAAACTAATGGACGGATTAGAAAAATTATTTCACCATTAGAATCGTACATTTTACCTGATATGTAAATATTAGGTATATAGCCTAAACATAGGCTATATAATATAAAAAAAAAGTTTGTGATTTATTATTAAAACTTTAATAGTGTATGGTGCGGAAAAAATACCAAAAAGAGTCCTTATAGCCTTATACCGCGTACGCTTAATAACTTTTACTTTAATTAATACTTTTTCATTGTGACATATGCAATAGTGATGAAACCAGGTCACATTTTTCGTACCTTGGTATTAATCCTTTTTTTTTTTTTTTTTTGTCCCGGGGAAATCCTTTATGGATACCACCCACCACGGGGAGGGAGGTGGTTATGTGGGAGTCCGTATACCCACCAAAACCCCGGGGTGTTCCGTCACTGCCGCCCTCGGCGGGAACGCGGGACAGATTTTCCACACGACCGCGAACCCGCCGTGGCTGCCCGTTGCCGGACCCTTCTCTTCGCGGCACGCCAGAACACATGGCGCGCCGCAACTGCCTCGGAGACCAAACACGCCAACAATGGGCGCCAGACTTCCCCGTGTCTGGTCGCCCGTGGTCTCCCTGCGGTGGGTCGGATACGTAGCCCCACCGCCTGCTACGTCAGCCACAAGGGATAGCCCCCCCGCGACCCCACCTCCTCGAGTCTGCACCGAGCGCCCGGACCCCGCCTCCTCGAGCCTGCACCAAAGTGCCCGGGCCCCCCTCCTCGAGCCTGCGCCAAAGCGCCCGGGCCCCACCTCCTCGAGCCTGCGCCAAAGCGCCCGGGCCCCACCTCCTCGAGTCTGCGCCAAAGCGCCCGGACCCCGCCACTCCTATGTGGACTTGGCGGCCAAAACCCCTAGGAGCGGCCCGCCTGAGCCGGCCAGCGCACCCCAACGCCGGCGCGGCCCCTGGGTTCCTCTTGGCTTCACCGTGGTGTACCTAGCCACGGTTACTGAGCCCCCCCGCCACGTCAATGCGAGAACCCTTCGGGGCGGTTGGTATTAATCCTAGGTTAACCTTCTGGGCTATGTCGATGACTTTCGTTCTTTTATGGATGTCCGCATTTTTGATTTGACCACGTAGAGAAATCCCGAGCATTGCCCTCTCCATAGCTCTTTGTGCGACTTTGGGTTGACTTTTTGATTTAAAAGTAACTGATTTCAAATCAGGCTTAGCAGCAATAATTTAATATGTCACGTTTCTTCTAAAAATGTTAATGTGTTAATACGTTATACCTAGTTTCGGGCATGTCGGATGCCCATACTACGGGAGTTTACGCTGCAAGATCGCGGCGACTACTGCAGTAGCTATCTTGAAGCGTAAACTCCCTGAAGATGGGCATCGGACATGCCCGAAACCTACAACCCGGTCAGAATATCTGTGCACCTCGCTGGAATGCGGCGCCTCACCCGCTTGCTGTCATCTCTCCGCGCACTCCCCGGTGCGACAGTACGGTTAGCATCTTCGTTGCCGATACACGTCCCGATAATTTTGATATTTTCGCTTTGTTGTTGTTTTGTTTTTTAAAATTTATTGTTAAGTTTAGACTGTTTACTGTTAAGTTTGGACTGGTTTGGTTGTTATTAAAATTGTTGTAGCTGTTAAACTGAAGTCATGGGAAAAACAATACGCAGCGAATCAAGAAATTTAATCTTGAAAGTGCTCAAGTTTTTTGAATCGGAGAAAGCAAATAAACAGTACACCATACCTGTAGACCAAGTGGTGAAACGAACCTGTGCTGCAACTGGGATATCAAAGAGGACTCTAATGAATGCATAGAGTCAATAATTTATAGTGACTGAGTTTAATAATAAATGTTTTTGTAATCAAAATTATTGTTTTTTAATAACAAACCCTTCATCAATAATAAATTGATTTGAAAAGGTTAGTAATTTTTTTTTTACCTCCTCATTACTCGAAAAAACTTTTTTTCATACCGTACCCAGACCGCCGATATGACGTCACGAGGTCAGGTGCACAGATATTGTGACCGGGTTGTAGGTCGATAACGTCGGCTAATTACGTGAGTAAAGTCGGTTTTGATATTAAATAAGTAATAATTTCGTTTTTAGCTAGGCAATTTACTAAATTTTATAAAAACATTAGCTACGTACATATTAAAATAACAGACAGGAGATTGTTCTCGACATAGAATTCCTTAGTCTATTCTGTGCCTACCCTCCCACGTGGATGTCATAGAAGCGGACTTATCTTCCCTTTTCTAGCGAAATGTATAGGTGGTGGTAGGTGTATGTAAAAACAATCCTATTTATACGCCTCTGCCAACACTACCTTTGGGACGATACAAGTGTGTTGTTATGTGTCCTTTGTGCCTGTGAATGACAGGGCATGATAGCTTACAGTAGGAGTATATTACTTGACCCTGTAAGCCCAAGTTTTTTAAAGACTAAAAGGGTAACTATCTCATCAACGAGCTCGAGGAAGACGGCGTCATGATGTGGCAATTGACACCGTGCCATCTTTAGAAGAAGGAAATGCGAAATGCTCTCAGAGTCGAGCTAAAGAGCAATATGTCTTGATGGTCCCAGTGCGTTCCTATGGAGATCCTGGGGTCATCTATAAGACATCGAATAAGGCCACTAAGGGGGTTTTACTAGAAAGTCCCACATAACCCGGACGCTCGCCATAGTGTCCGGGTATCTAATAAGATTTCCCCTCGTAAAAAAAGGAGTAGGTACCTATTACCAAACAAGTAAGTAGATATGTTCGTAGTCGACGGTCGAGAGATCAGTCATACTTTTGATGAATTTCCTACAAACACATATTTATATTGATACGGTCAAGATTAAGTAACATTCGCATTACAGTCAATAAGCCCTGTTTAAAGTGAATTGAAAACTGCTGACCTGTACATACAACCTAACAAACATACGGACGGATGAAAGTCAATTGGGCCACTTACAGCTCGCTTCGCTCGCTCGTGCAATTACTAAAACTTCGTAGAGCTATTGATGGGAGAACATAAAATCCAAGAGGAAACCCCAAAATTAAAGTTTGATGTTTTTCTACACTTTGTCTACACTCGTGCACCATTACGAATACTCAGCGGTTACAAAGCTCGGAGAAACACAAATCTATCTAAAACATAATCAGTGATAGCCATTGTTGGGTATTTCCTCCACCATCTTTTACTTTTTTAATGTTTAACCATGAACATTTTCACAGAGACATTCGGAGACAGACACCATTGTCCCAAAACAGAGAAATCACTTGAATTTTTAATAATAACAATCACACTCATATTATAAATGTAAAGGTTTGGATGTTTATTGATGTTTATTATATCTTACCCGGGATACGCTAATTTTTAACCTGATTCAACGGGAAGTTGCCGAGGGACCTTATTCCACGCAAACGAAAACGCGAGTGGATACAAGTAATAAATATATTAATGTCTTACCAGTAAGAAGTGATTCTATAATAGTGTCCTTGTCAGCCTTTAAGCCCTGAAGTATGGCAGACTCATCAGCCAACTCCTGTTCTAGAGCCCAAAGTTCTACCATTCGAGCTCTGGCTGGTTCTTTAACGATTAACGAATAAATTAAATATCACCATTATAAGTTATATAGTTGTATCCACTCTAATGTCTGATTATTATATTTTATTTATTTACAAGGTAAGAAAATAATAATTACTATCTATTCTATAAGCCCCATGGTGGGGGGAAAAGTAGCCAAAACGCTAGCGGCATTGCCACGCTGGATGGCAATGCTAAGCTTTTGCCCAAAATAGGCGCCAGCATTTCGGTCATCCGACGCCTCAACCACCTCGCCTATCCACTCTTAGTCTATAAGTAACGATAAGTAAGCACTTTTGCGTATTTTTGCTGATTGTTGCATTCTGACAGAATTATGACTTCGAATCTGTAAAGTATCAGCTGGTATAGAATGTAAGGAATGGCGCCCAACGTGGGACAAATCTTTATCAAATCTAAATGCATCTGGTTCGTATCAACTAATTTAGGCAGACGGATAGTCCTATCTTGCCTGGAATTGTGAGCTGTCTGTACACATACCTAACCATAGCGTAACGTTGAATTGGGGTAGCGAGACTCATCCAACGTTGCAACAAGAACATTCAAGATAGGTATACCTATAACTAACCACCTACCTCGAAGATAGCTGGATATTCTCCCAATGCTATGTTATCGGTAATTTTGTTCGTAAGATAACGTTAACCTGCAGGCATTGCGGCCTTACTACAAGCTTGATATTCAGCACAGTACCCAAAGCGGCAATGCAAGTCGCGCTAGCGGTGGGTGTCGCAAATTCAGTGACGGCTAGTAATTCTGCAGGCAGTTCGGGTATAAATGATTGCGGGTGATTTTACACCACCCCGAGAGGGGGTCTCCCAACGTCTAACTCCACACCCCCCAAGTGCAGCGCCGACGCGACGTCGCTCCGGACAATCTGCGTGCTCTGCTTATTTTCACCCGTAATTCCTTTGCCGGAAATTGCCTTTATAAAGAACTAAGAATTTAGATTTGGACAGAAACGCCACTGTAAGCTTGATAAAATGAATTGGACGTGCTTTTTAGGGAGTATTAAACTGAATACATTTTGGAGTTGTCTCGGTTACATTATGACTCATTATTATAATAACTGGAAACGAAGGAATTATTTATATTCTTATTGTTATTGATATAAGTTGTAGAAATATTCAGAAAGCATGACTTATCTGAATGTCTTTGAATTCAGAGAGTTCAATGAATTAAGTACACTGGTTTGGAATTATCTAATGTAATAAAAAACGGGTAGTCAGAACAAGCGGATTCGAAATTAGTCCAACGCATAATTTTCCTCTGAAAATTTGCAATATTTTCTGTACAGACGATTTGGTGATCTTTGTTAGATTCGGGGATAATGAGTATATGATATGATGTTATGCATCGAGAAATCCTCCTTACTTCGAAAGTATATGACAAGTTAGGTAGGTAGGTACAACATGTTAGCAGAGCAAACACTAATGGCAGTGGAGGTGGTGTCAGTACCAAGAAAGAACTGTAGATGATTAATAAAAATCTGCATATACTTAAAAAAAATACTAGAGTTTCAAGATCCTGAATGTATTTTGGGGAATACGATTGTATGAAAACGGCAAAAAAAAAGCCAAAACATACCCACTAACTAAATATTAAAAATCAATATTGATATAAGTAGATAATTAATTAGAAGAGAAAGAGTTGAGTAAAATCAGTTTTAAGTTTAAAAGTTTACAAGAAAAAAATACTATGTAAGTAACTAGATACTAAAAACTCTGACAAATCCTCTTAAAGAGTTTAGGAAAATCAGTTTCAAGTTCAAACATAAGTATAAGAAAACGTACCACATGTGCCGAATGTATGAAATAATATTTATAATAGGTATATACAATGTACCATGGCTATATAGTCCCTTTCTGTTAAATTGACCACTTCTATACCTTCTTATCCAATCTAGTAAAGAAAGTGCAAAAGATGCATGTACAAGCTATTCATGTTTTTGTTTACAGCATCACAAGGTTAAACAAATTATTCTTTAGTCTATATGAGAACGAGCAGGAGGCGGGCTCCGAGCCAACTAGGTCGGGCTCTTTGTAACTTTCAACTGTTCTGCAACTCTTGCACCCCTGTCTGTACAGTGTCTACTTACAGCTATATTGCATTACGATATCAACTCAACCGTGATTAAAACTTTAACCACGTAAGTAAATAAAGTTTCCTTTAATACTCGTATTTATAAACAAGTAATTACTTGTTGCTAAGTAATTTCTCAATGAAGTAATTACTTCACGGAGGAGTACATAAAATCTTATTCTATAGTCGAGCAATGAACGTTAGGTACTTACTAAAGTAAAGGCATGACATAACGCTATCAAAATTATTAAAATGTATTTTTTACACTTGTATTAGGTTGTAGTCATGGGATTTTAATTTTTACAGCATAATATATCCTTCACAGTTCAGACTTGTGTGCGAATGTCATTTTAATACAACTTCACTATTGCAATAAGAACGATACTCATTGCTTAAGCAAAGGAAATGGTGACTAATACTCGGCTAAGAATTTTAGATAGCCTTTGATAGTTCAACTTCAGGCAAATTCTAGTCTATAGAAATCGTTGCTTATGTAATTACTTTTACTTGTTTATAAATACGGCAGTAAAACTCTCCGGTTAAAACTAAGTAGTTTCGAAACTTAGGTACTAGGATAACATAACAAAGGCTCTCTTTCGGACCAGGATCAAACGGGGCGACGTACTAAGTGCCAAGTATTACCTTAAGTGTGTCAATTGGCGGCTTGATGTGCGTGGCCCCCACCGCCCTCCCTTTTCGGGTGGCAGCGTGAGGCAGGTCGGATCGATACCCGACGTCTGGCCCACGACCTCGCCTTTCTTACCACCTTCCTAAATACTAATTACGTGCTTTGACACAGGCTGCACGGGAATGAAAAGACCTATGGATGCCGACGCGAGTGTTATTAACCTCACCGCGCTGTTTCTATTCATGTTTGTTTTTGGCAACGATATACAAGTACATTGGGGATGTATTTAAGTATCGAATGCACTCTCTATATTTAACTAACATATTTCCTTATGACACTTGAGCGATAGATATAAAATAGGATGCCGTGTTTTTATATTGTATTTAGTTTGTTTCTGTAAACTTTGGTTATCGGCTCACGAGTAAATATCTAAGCGAGTACCGTGCAGATAGGTACGTTTTAGAGGCACATTGCAGCTTTTCTAAGCCGGATAATATAAAGGAAACAAGATTAAAAATGTATTCCCTGCACGTGGGCCATAATGCGATTTATCGGTGCAGTATGTCGTGACTGGGGTATGTACCTGCCTGCTTTGAGCAAAATACGTCATAGGTGCTATTGTGTTTGCTCTTTGGTTAAGGCACGGTTTAATAAATGTATAATATCAGATGCTCGAGGATTAAGTATTAAAATATCGTTCTTTTACTATGCTTTTACTAGATATACAGGGCTTTTTTTGTTGATAAGTAGGTATGTGAAAGTTTGGCGATTTCGATGAATTTATGAGATTGATGGATATCATATGAAATGATTTTATATAGGCATGTCTCTAGTCTCTGTAATATTGTTGCAGGGTGATTTCATGTAAGTTATAAAAATAACGAGACGAGTCTGGTTAAAATAGGTTTGATTTCATATTATTATTTATGACGGTTCCATAAGCTAAGTTGGTATTGACCCTGCCTATATAGTGCGGTGTACTAGGTTCGATCCCTTGTCAGGTCTTGGACGTTGTTACATGTTGTTGTGTGTACACACGCACACATAGTAACACATCCATGCTTCAAATAGTAAAAATAATGCCAAACGTAATTTTATTTTATTACTGAACTCTCATTGACAGAAAACTTATCAACTCTATACTTAAACAATATCCACCCAACTAGAGCTAATCGCTTGCTTATAAGTACCTGGGGCCCTACTCCCACCTCTTAAAGTAGTAATTTTTCAACCTTACCTTTAAATTAGGCACCACCACGTCAATATAGCAAGCATAAAATAATAATGTATTACGATAGACGTTTTGATGACGTAGTATCAAATATTTCACTAAATTCGCGTAATTTTAAGTGACTGTTTCATTGTTTCAATGTCAAGTTTTTGAAGATCCGTACTCCCATCTCTTAAAATAGTAATTATTGCAACCTTACAATTTGGTTGACCATTTTGTGTCAGTGGGAGTACGATAGTAAGTATAATTATTCTAAGCTTATTACAAAACGCTCTTGATTTATGATTTCGTAAAAGGTGGGAGCAGGCCCCCTGTATCCTCTATGATTATGTGATTATAAAGTATTGATAAATGTTCTTGATTATAACGCCAAGGGATAAACGTAACCAATATACGAGTACCTAGTTAAGGAGTAAATAGAGAAATTCATTACTATTATATGCACGGCTGTGAGGTTTAGTCCAGAAATTCGATGCATCTTTGGGTGCGAGCGAGAGGCTTGCCCCCCTGTACCTACTTTCGGCAGCTCCCCCTACCGCCCAGGGTGTGGGGGGGTAATGGACGCACGAGGCTCCTCGGCCTGCGCCCCGTTCGCTCTTTATGCCGCCTTGCACGCGTGCACTTGCTAGTTTCTTTGACGTCCCTTTGTTGTGGATTCCAATTTCGGAACTTACTGCATTGCCGATACCAAATGATTTAGGATAGGAGCGGAGCGGAGCTTACAGAGTGATTAGGTATGCCAAAGTTATAGCTCAAGCAAGGAGCTGATAGGATTTCTGTAGTCGAGTTCAGTTCGTCAATTTGAGGAGATTAGTTTCTTTATATAGGCAGGGACTTCAGATGCATATTATGGCCAGCCACGGGCCACCGTACATAAAGCGATCTGAGGTGGAGCTGATGGATAGAATGGAGCTACTTATATGGTTAACACGTAGGTATGCGCGTTACAAACTTCTTCCAGCTGATGCCGATGAGTACAGTATCGATTCCTACTTATCTATAGTACCTTTGCCTGTATACTTACCTCGTCTAGAGTCAGTATTATTGACCGAGCGAGCGAAGCGTGTATGCTTTAACTGGCTAAATTGACTTTCATCTGTCCGTATGGTTGTTAGGTTGTGTGTTAGTCCTCCTTTGCAGGTCGCAGGTTTTAGGGTCAGGGTGCTTTTCTTAAAAAGGGGGGAAGTTTACTTCACAGCGGCGCTGAAAAAATTACTGATCGATTTTGGTCACATTTGGTACACGCATTATGTTCCTAACTTTAACCCGTAAAGCTGCCTTGGCAAACCAATATGCCAAAAAACATTTCGTAAAGCCGCCTTGGCATACAGGTATGCCAAGGCCAAATCAAATAAGGATCCAATTAAAAATATTATCTATTCAAATATACAATAGATTTCAGCTAATGTTTTGTTTTTTTTTTGCTGTAAAGGACCTGGATTTTTTTTAAATTATCATTTGAAAGATACCAGATCGGTAATATCAACGAAAAAGCGACAGTCACTTGTTTTTTGCGGGGTTTTTGCAACTCTGGTTTGCAAATTTGATGATAGTCGGGTGCTCACTAGGTTAAAAAGGAATTTCGAATATAAACATAATTAGTCAAGTCAATTAATTGCCGAGATGAGAGGTTGTGAAGTTTAAAACCTGTACGATTTTGATAATATTTAGCAAGAACATTTGGTACTGTTTGCAGATGGCTCAGACTGCGAAAAATTGCCGCGGATAAGACTCGCGCGGTCTTTTGTGTAAAAGAATACATAAATATGAATAAAAAACAAAATAGTATGGATAAAATTATGCTGAGTTTGGGACCATTTTATGACAAAGCAGTAAATTGTAATTCTACTTTCTTACTTTTATCATTCAATGTTATATGCTGCCGTCATAAATAAATTATATTTCATTCATTCATTTCATTTCATAAAAAAATGGTAGACACATACTTGTAAGTTAAGTCTGTTGTGCTGTGCCATATAAAGTGCTTAGGTATGAGGAAGACAGCAAATACATACGTTTGTAATAATGTTTAGTGCAGTGTGATGAGAATCCAATATAATAATACATATTTATTTAATGTGTAAGACTGTAACCTCTATTGGTTTATCGAAGTCTTTACATATTTAACAGACTTAGAGCTAATTTCACCATGCTTTGTTTGTTAGTTTAACGCTCTGTCATTCTGTTAACGAATTGTTAAGGTTATCAAGTGTTTCACCATGCGCTAACGTCTGTTGAATTTTCTAAATCAGGCGTTAATTTTAATTACTGCTCTAGGGGTCCGTTAAATCGTTAACCGACGATTAGTTTACAATAAAGCTATCAATATGGAAACGACGTAGGAATAACTATATTTTTTTTAAATGAATACGTTTTAGAAAAGTTAGATGTATTAGATAATATTGTACGTCGTCCCAAAACTTATAAAGAACGGCGCAAATATTTCTTAGAATATGATGATGTCGATTTACGCACAAGGTTCCGTCTATCGAAATAATCTGGTTTTGGTTGTGTTGGAATTAATTGAAGACAAACTCGCATTCCACAATATCTTTGTGTTTTGTTACAAGGTGGACCAGAATTTCTTTTTCATTTGAAAGAAAACTCCGCCCGCGCGTTTTCTTCGATATCGCTAATATTATTAGACGCGAAAACGCCACAAATTAAATCAGATTAAAATTTAAATAAGTATCAAACAATAAAAATAAAATACCACAACAAATATGCACACCAACATAACCTCATCAGTTCTCTTCTTTATTGTATTTACTTAGTTATTATACATTTCAATTATCCAGCAAAACAAAAAATACCTGACTGCGTTGGTATTCTACAGAATAAACGGTATTTAAATTTGGTCGCATTGCTTAACATGAGAATTATTACACGACTATTGTAAATAGTACACTAATCTGTAACATTGACATCGCAAAGTATGACATTTCGTTTGGGTCGCTTAAAAATGTGAATGAACGTTTTTTCTATCATTCACTCAACATACACAAACATTGGATTTAGTAATGGTCTGTTATTTTTTCTACTTGGAACGTAAACTATTTTAACATCTCTGTTATTTTTAACGACGCATTAGTTAATTACTGATTTATAAGAGTTTGGTGAAATTCGCCCTTAACCCTTATACTTAACCCCTTCTACTATAGGTACTTTCTCTTTTTGTATGCATCTCGTAGCGCGTCTAATCATGTAAATTTTCCAAGAGGGGCGGGTGGAGCTCTCTGAAACTGAAACTCGAGTAACCCCTGAAGGTCGTTCAGAAGTTTTTACTAGGAATGAATCTGCTACACAGAAACACTTTTATAAAGTAATATGGTTTTATGTTTCGAAGGACTGTACCGCGGTAATATTTAGATAATATTACCGTTACTGTACTTGTGATAGTGTGATCCTGTTCAGAGTGTAGATGTATTTGGTGGGACTGCCCCGATTCTGCAGTGCGTCAGGGATGTTCGCCGATGCTCGAGTGGATTGTTTCTATACAACCATGAGAAAGCGGTGCACATCGCTGGGGCGCAGGACTCGGGCCAGCTCTAACGGCATTCTGTCAATTTTCACAGATAGACTGGACTGTGAATACATCATGAATTGTGGCATGGTCCATCTTCGTCATAATTAATGAGATCTATTAACCCTCCCTATACATTTATATTATATAATACTTGTTTGTCTGCCATTAACCATCCAATAAATTTATTTATAATATTTAATTTCCATGACGTGAATAATGTTTATTATTATAATTTTTTTTTAATTTTAGCTTTTTAATCATAATATCCTTATTTAATATATAATTTAATATTTTAATTTTAATATAATGATATCAATATATTTTATTTTGTTTTGTTTTTGGTTGACATTGATCTTTTTTTGTAATCATTAATGTAATATAATTGTTTAATTTTAGTGTGTAAATGTTGTTTGTAATTGTGTTGTATTTTTTAGTGAATTTAATTATTATTGTAATATGATTCCTATGTGTTTCGAAATAAATGATTTAATAATAATAATAATAAAAAGATATTAAAAGTTTTTTACTTAAGTACAACTACGTATTTACCAACATTTTTTCTTTGATGAGTTAACTGATACCTCTTTAAAAATTATAGCTACCGTAGTAATGATTATTAGGTACGTACTACACCTTATTATACGTTTTTTACATGTAAGGTTAAGTAGCTTTTATCATCAGATATTGCAGCTAAATTTTAAGTATTTGTTTTATAGCGTAACATAAATAAATAAATAAATAAATAAATATACCACAACTATCACACAACGTCATCTAGTCCCAAGCTAAGCAGAGCTTGTGTAATGGGTACTAGACAACTGATAAACATACTTATATATTTCTAAATACATACATATTATAGATAACATATGTTTTATCTACTATAACCACTGTAATGTTATGATTACATCCCAACCCAAAATATTTATTACCTACTCCTGGGGCGACCGAGTACAAATACATAATAACCCCCTTCCGACGTCCGTGGTAACAACTCAAGTGAAATTATTTGGAGATAACTCTTTGCGGCAGCGACTGCATAATATACTGATTCGCAAAGGATAAGTCAGACTCCTTATAGAATAATGCTCTCAATTATGGATAGAACGTGCCGAAATATATGCAGACTTCTAACGGTGAAGGGCCGCTGATATTGTCTTAGATCCCAAACACTCTAATGAATGAATGAATGTGTTACCCGCTCACGAGCCTCTCCAAATTATTTCATCATCCACCTCGTCGTAGTATAAAGATGCAACAGTATGGAAACTAAGCCAAGTTAAGTGGAAATAAAATTATACGTGACCACTCGTTTTGAAGCGGCCTAACTACTGACAGCACCGCGACAACCGCTTAGGGCTCTCGTCGATGCGCATGTTTGTGTGAGTGAGCTGTTTCGAACGGTTGTTTCCGTACTGTTTCTCTATATTTGTTCTGTGACCTCGTTTTGTGAAAGACCACAAATTAAATGTGGTAGCGAGTTCTATGAAAATGGGGGACGATATACTTATGAACGGGTATATCAGACATCTCGTTTCATGCGCTTTTTCGTAGTGTGCACAAAGAAGTTGAAAATGTCCCTTCGGTGGTTTTTTACGAAACTATTGAATGTAAGCTTTAAAAAAATTATTACCTAAATATGGAACCGACTTCAACACCAAAAAGTGTGAAAGAACTTGTTGAAGTCGATACCATGCAACAAAAAAGTAAATCACTCAAAAACTGCTGGACCGAATTTGAGGAAATTTAAATGGGTGGTCCCATTCCTCGGAAATATACTCTACCAAACAAAAAATAATTATGAGAATCGGTGCACAAATGGGAGAGAAATCGGTGAACATACACACAAAAGAAACATACAATTGAACATATAACCGCCTTCTTTTTTATAGTCGGTTAAAAAGCACAATTGAATGTGGTAGCGAGTTCTATGAAAATGCGGACGATATATAAACGGGTATATCAGACATCTCGTTTCATGCGCTTTTTCGTACCGGGCACAAAGAAGTTGAAGAATGAACTCCCTTCGGCGGTTTTCCGCGAACCTATTAAATGCAATCTTTTAAAAAGGAGATTCTTGCTAATCATACTTTCCTGAAGGGTTTAGCATCGACAGCAAGTTTGATATTGCAGCACTTGTAGATTAAAAAACGACGGATTGCCACTCTTAACATAAACAAGCAATAAATCAAATTAATTTGTTTATTGCGAATATAGTTACTGAATATAATGAATAATGTTGAAACATAATTATAAAGTTCAGATGCTCAACCATATTTAGCCCTTCGGCTTGCAGAAAATAAAAGTCGGTAAAGTTAAAGTAAAGATATTCTTGAGACTGTCAAATTATTAGTAACTTTGTTTACAAAGTATTAAAAGTAAAAATAAAAACTAGTCTATAAACCCCATGGTGGGGGAAAGTGACCAAAACCCTGGCGGCATTGCCACGCTGGATGGCAATGCTTTTTGCCCAAAAAAGATGCCAGCATTTCGGTCACCTGTCGCCTCAACCAAACAATTAAAATGTCAACTGTCAAATTAAAATGACACAATGATAACACTACACAACGTTTAATAGTTATTTGTGCAACAAGAGAGCAAAGTAGTTTTTTGCTGCGAGTGCTGATTTTGAAATCTGAGTGTGGCGAGGGATTCAAAGGCACGAGATTCAAAAAACTTTGGTCTCGTGTAACACACATAACTTTTCACTTCAGCAGCGAGAACACTTTAGGAGATAAGATAATAAACAGGAATAGATTTAAATAGCTATTTATTAGAATCAAAATAATTAACATTGTAGGTAGAGGTACCAATTCAATAAATGAGTACATTAAAAGACACAATTATGATTTTTGCAAAATTTCTTTAGTTACGATTAGTACGAAATTCCGAACGTGTTTGTCTTTGAGGTCGAATTCAAAATCGGAACTTCAAAAGGGCTTGTCTTTGCCTCTCTCTCATTCTAATGTCGAGAAAGAGATAAAGTGTGAATGTTTCGAATTGTATGATTAACCCAAGGCTGAGGCTACGTTCCGGGAAGCACCGTCAACGCTCACAACTGTCGCGCCCCGGGTTAGCGTTCCGGTTGGAATGTATGCTTGCAATGTTCAACCCAAGTGGAACAGTTACGCGGTCGCGAAAAGCGCGACAACTTTTCTGTCAAAAATCGATAGAATCCTATACATTTGATGTTTGACAGTGACAGCTCGCAAACGACCGCGAAAACCCACCTACGATCTGCGAGCGTTGTGAGCGTTTTCGGTGACGTCATCGATGACGTATAGAGCTCTCTCACGATGATCGCGGGCTTCTAATGGAATTGGTGTGCGAACGCCGCGAGTGATTTCGGCACTTCCCGGAACGTAGCCTGAATCAGATATTCGCGGCTATCTGAAAAAAAAACAAAAAGTTACTTTGTCTCACTTAGTGAGCAAAATCGCATCTCTGATTTCAGGAAGCGAAACCTACATGTTTGAGCTACTGAAGTGAAAATAAACAATGTTATGTTTTAGCATACGAGAATTTGTATATCATAAACTATAATTTGATCCCAATGTCAATTATCAATTATATATTCAATGTCAAAGTAATAAAAAATAAATACATTATGAAAGTCACTAATTATTTAGTTATAATTAAATTTTGTAATTATATAATCATATACTTAGTTAACGAGGATCTAAGTTGTCATTAAGATTCATTTACTTTATAGTAAGCCTTATGTAACAAAAACTGCTCCAATTAAAATTAAAATTTTATAATATGTTCACAGACAATTATAGTAATCGGTAAATGATTAAAAATACGAGGGGCCATACATAAAATGCTCTGTTAAATTGTGCAGTCTTGTTTGGCGGAAAATACACTGTCGATTAAGCCGTTCGCTCTTGAGGTGTTCAAACTTAGTTTTATTCGAATGTACAAATACACAAATCTCACAACAATGGTTGGAAATGTTAGCAGGAGTAGTTATAAAACTAAAAAGTTTAATAGCTCTTAATTACGGAAATAGTAAATAGCCGCAAAAAAATATAGCAAACTGATAAAAATAATATAATAGTAAAAATTAATATAAATAAATAGTAAATAATAATATAAATAATAAATAATAGTAAAAAAGAATATAAATAAATAGTAAGTAATAATATAAATAATAAATAATAATAATAAATAGATCGTATAGTAAAGTGCATAAGATTCACTCTACTTTTGGGGCTCACCGCAGTCGGATAATTATGTACCGAGCGAACTCGCGCCATCAAGACGAATGTAATGACGTATCATTTATCAATATTGGTTGAGCTGTAAAGGCGCTGTCAGCTGCTAGCGCGTGCGGACGTCAGTGAAATGAAGCACCTCGTAAAACAAAAAAAAATCATAAAAAAATATGTTTGGAATGAAATAAAAAAGTAATCCGTCAATGTACGTTTATTAATAAATGCTATTTTATTACATATATTTCATGTCAAATGAAATTTTGAATAAAGAGAAAAACTGTTTTAAAGTAAAATAAGTAGCATGTTTGATATTTTTCGAAATGTACTCAAGTATGTTAAAATATGTTTTTAATTCCGTCAATGTGTACTTAAAATTCTTAGAAATGTCATATATTCTTTGTAGTTTTAAGTAAACCACTGCTCATGAGATAAACTACTTTAAAAAATACCTAAAAATAAAACCGACATCTACACTAAAAAGTGTGATAGGTACACATAAAAAATATTGTATATATGGTCGAATTGAGCCCCCTCCTTTTTTGAAGTCGGTTAAATAACCCTTTTATCGACGTCAGGAATTGACAGCACTTTAAGTATTTTCATACGTACGTAGGAACGGCTTACAAACATAAAAGAGTCATGAAATTATAACGTAAAAAAAAAACTCATAAATGTAGATATTCAATTCATAGCTTACTCCTACCATCTATTCTATGTAACGTGTAGTTATTGTAGAGTTTTATAGTTCAAACAGATAACCATTCTTTCAGGCTTTGACGTAGTCAAAAGTAGTAAAAAGAAGTAGCAGTTTTCGTGGTGACAAACGAACCGGATCGCATTCGTACTAAAAGATACGTGTACGTATACATAGCTACATCTACTAGGTAGGTATATATTGCTTATATTATAACCCAGCCATGTATACCCAAATGCAAACGCTGCACTGAATTGCCCAATCTCATCAACTGCAGAAACTTCATTTTATCATCACGTAGCAATTTTAATTCGTAGAGTCTCCGTACCACGAAATGAACGTTCCGAATGAGGTACCGACTGACAGGCCCGCGGTGGTGGGTGGTGGTGGTAGGGGGACCGCCCCCAGCACCTCCAGGCTTGTTTTGGTCTGTTTGGCCCTAGGACAGCCGCACAAAGACGACGGTCGATCCGCACACTAATTCAAAGGAGAT
This sequence comes from Selenia dentaria, assembly GCA_917880725.1. NCBI lineage: Eukaryota > Metazoa > Arthropoda > Insecta > Lepidoptera > Geometridae > Selenia > Selenia dentaria. Next base: position 28,714,299 of record OU862888.1, on the reverse strand, counting down.
CGATAGTGCACCCACCCGGTTCGCCCTTTCATGCCCACCTCGCGATGGTGGCCGATAATTAAAACGTGTTGTTCTATGTTAAATATTGCGAATGTTTTCCATTAACTCTCAGGTGTAATAACTTACGCTAAGGTTTCAAGAGCAATTACTTAAAAGGTTTCATGAGATTGTTAAGGAACGTGTTTGCGAAGGAAATAGGTTCATGTCAAATAAAATGTTTTGACATACTCGTATATATACTATTATGAATATATAAAGGTCGAAAAGTACCAACCGTAACCTAGAGTTATTCTCGTGTTCTTGGGGTGTCTTGTGAAATAATCCCAAGATACCACAAGCACGCTTATGCAACACAACAAAAACCAAACTTTATTTATGAAACGGTCTGTCTTTTCCTTTGTTACTGTAAAAGATCAGGTACTGAATTTAGGTTATTTTGCACATATGCGTGCTTACAGTTGCACCTCTAGTAGTATAGTTGATTTGACACGAACTAATCTTCACTATCATTGGACTCGAACTTCGAACCAACATTTCCATACTAGATGAGCTCAACGTTCAGCAACGCCTATCTTCCATCGTACTAGGACGCTTTCTCAGTTTCTTCGGACATTTTTAGATAAAGATGTGTCTGAGGAACGCCTATAGTTCAAGGAAAAGTGGATGGCAAAAGAGCTCGCGGCAGATCGCCTATGCGCTGGACGGACCAAGTAAAATAGCTGCTCTGGATGGTGCACTCCACGAGTGTACCAGGAAGGCAGGGTGCGAGAGGAGTGGCGATGGATTAACGCATGCTCACTCCTGATGTGACGAACATGACCACTCTGGAAAAAGTGTAGCGATTAAGAAGAAGAATCTGCATTAGCATGACTTCGGATATACCGGAATGACGTTCGAACCCGAATGAGTGCATTTTTCATTCTTTCGGTCATGTAGTAATTTTGGCGTGGTGGTATATACCAGCTACCAGGAATGTACTTATACTAGTTTGTACCGAAATTTGAGACCAACACGCCTGCAACAAGCAAGCAAACAAGACACACAATCACTCACTCACCCACTTTCGCATTAATACGAGTATTATTGTTAGTGAGCATGTTAGTTTGTGACTTCTTCACGATGAAGCGGCTGAATAGATTGGGATGCAATGTGGAATGAGGATAGCTTATAATAATGAGTAACACCTGGGCTACTTTTATGTCGATAATTCAATGTTTAGTTCCTGAGGAACACGATGATTTTGTTTCACGTAGTTAAATATCCTCTCAGCTCATCGGTAAAATGCTGCCAGTATTCGCTAAACTTTCGTCAGTTATAACGAAAAATTAATACCATCCAGTACTTTTGATAGTTACACTAGCTGCGCACCGCGGTTGCACACGCGTGGTGATGAATGATGATGATGATGAACGTATCCTACGTGTTTATCCAGCGCTCCACCTTCCTCTGTACGAAAGTTAATTAAATTGGTAAATTAAGTTGATTTTGTAGAGAAAAATAATTTATTGTCTCACAATCAATACGGATTTCGCAGAAATATGTTTCTTATACTTATTAATTAATTATCACATGGATACTCATCATTTCTTTATCATTTATTGTTAGGTACCGAACTCTAAAACTAGACGGCACCGGTTGTAACGTCCCTTGACTTTTGTATTGACTTTTGTAATGCTCGCTATGGGCAGATGCTCTCTGCAGTGCGATTCTGTAATGATTCGTCGACGAACTCACCGGTGTGAAATACTTTATGAGATATCGCCCTTGTAAATAAGGTTGTTTTTCCATCGTTTCTTGTCATCTCGCCATTTGTTTCACGGATGTTGTCAAAGATGCAACGATGTTTGCTCTTAGAGAATCGCGCGGCTGATCTGCGGTGTCATGGCGATGACTAGCTGGTTTTTGATTTGGAAGATGTGTTAATAATTAAAATGAAATTGTACTTGCTTGCCCTGGAAAAGTCAGCTCAGTCCAATATTGAGTGTTAGATTTAGTTAGTGATAATTGGTTGAAGACATCTGTGTTGGGAACACGCTGGACTGCAGCCGAAGCCAAGTTGGATCGAAGATATAGAGGGAGGAGAGGAGGGGCCGAGTTGGTCTGTTGGATTCCCTTTATCCTTCCTGCTTATTTCTATCCCTTCCTACTAACAGATTATTTTGGCTTATTATATACATTGTTATAAAGCTCTTGCAAGAGAGCAGGTTGTTTGCGGCGAACCAATTTGAAACAATAGTTAACGCGTTGTTGACTTGAACTAGTTCTCTATATGATCGTTGAGTCCACATCCCACATGGCGGTAATCTCGTGAGCCAAGTCAAGGTACTTGCTGAGTTTGTCCTTCTCGGCTTTCACGAGGTTCTCGTCATGCGGAATGGTGATGTCAATGAGCACTGCTCATTATTATTATTATTATTATCCGTTTGATTGTGAAGTAGTAACACACACCTTTCCCTTTACAATATTAGTGTAATAACATGATAAAGAAATGATAGATACCCACCTGAAAACTCATCATGATTCACCAACACAGAGCCTAAACCGCTGGGGGTATTCATTCTCCTCAATCAACAAAGGAAGGGTTTTTGGGAATTTCACCCCTAAGGGGCTGAATTAAATTTATTTCTGTGGAATCGTTTCCCATAGACCGTTTGAGCAAAGCCTTTGGTGAGTCACCTAGTGGTAATATTAAATATCATATATGTGTAGTAACAGGCCAGCGTCAAAGACCTGCAAACTCCAGCAGTGGAAGACTTTGTAAAATTTGGAATATGCGAGATGCTGGATCAAGATTTGAATGATACAAGTATTGTCCTCGTTACAAGGAGCTTACAAACAAACAAGCTCTTGCCTCCAAGTTCTTCTCTTGCAAGAGCTTTATGATAATGTATATAATAAGCCAAAATAAATTTACTAACAATTCCAAGATGCGTCGCACGTGGCAGGTTCAGCTCTGCTCGTCGGTTCTGTTAGTAGGAAGGGATAGAAATAAGCAGGAAGGATAAAGGGAATCCAACAGATCAACTCGGCCCCTCCTCTCCTCCCTCTATACCTTCGATCCAACTTGGCTTCGGCTGCACTCCAGCGTGTTCTCAACACAGATGTCTTCAACCAATTATCACTAACTAAATCTAACACTCAATATTGGACTGAGCTGACTTTTCAGGGCAAGCAAGTACAATTACATTTTAATTATTAACACATCTTCCAAATCAAAAACCAGCTAGTCATCGCCATGACAACGCAGATCAGCCGTGCGATTCTCTAAGAGCAAACATCATTGCATCTTTGACAACATCCGTGAAACAAATGGCGAGATGACAAGAAACGATGGAAAAACAACCTTATTTACAAGGGCGATATCTCATAAAGTATTTCACACCGGTGAGTTCGTCGACGAATCATTACAGAATCGCACTGCAGAGAGCATCTGCCCATAGCGAGCATTACAAAAGTCAATACAAAAGTCAAGGGACGTTACAACCGGTGCCGTCTAGTTTTAGAGTTCGGTACCTAACAATAAATGATAAAGAAATGATGAGTATCCATGTGATAATTAATTAATAAGTATAAGAAACATTCAAATTATAAGATAAACAGAGCAAATGCCAATGTATCGCTTCTTTCACCCACACACAGAAACTTGACTATCTCTCTCTACACACTGTAATTACAAGCGTTAATTAACGACTGTGTAGCAAATTAATTAATCTCAATATTCGGCAGTGTAGTCCCAGATTAAACAATAGTAAGTACGTAAACGTGGCGACGTTGTAATTAGTGTGTACCGTCGCACAGTTCGCCGCCACTAATAAGTTTCTACCTCAGGTATTATCCGGCGAGACTCCGCTATAGGTTACGTTACAGTATCTTTACCTTGCACGTATACACTAATTTGTTTCTGTACACATTGAGATGTATTTAGACGTTATTAGTAGGGGTTAAGTTCTTCTTCTTCTTTACTTTTTATGACTTTTTCGATGTCGCAATTTCGCCAATGTCGCGTGGGTACAGCAGAAACAAACGAAGGAGATTGGTCGGTGGCGGGAAGAATAATGATCATTGGGGTTGAGTTGCATTATTATTAAATTGGACCGAATTACAAAGAATCATTTGAAACTTAAAAAAAGGGTGATTCTCATAAGTAGGTACGTTACCTTATTTAGTTAAGTTATTAGAATAGTTTACCACCGTTACAAATTGAGGAACAATTTAAGCTGAATGATGAGGCAACCACAGTACCTATGCATAATATTGCGTTCAAGAACGTAAGAACGTGAGGCAACCACAGCATAATATATAATAATGAGTTTAAGAAGAACGTAACCACTTATCGTTGGGTTCCTATTTCGCCTGACTGTAATCAAACTTCGAGAGGAACAAAACCATCTATATTTTTTAAAGTTCATTGACTACAATTAATTTTCCTTTTCCTACTTCTAACGTTACAACTGTTATTATTATGGTGCACAGTCATTAGTTTTAAAATAGAGAACCACTTCGTTTCAGTTGCGTAAAGTGAAGTAATCACGTATAATCCTTTTTGAGTGCAACTGTATATATTATGGGTACATTAAGGTGAATAACTTGGCCGTCTCGTCTCTTACTGGTATAGAAATAATGAATTCTTGCTCATACCATAATTATTTGGCTATTTTTCGTGTAATTTTTAAAGATATTTTTTTAAAAGGAAGACGCGGTTTCGAAACCCGTCTGGATGCTTACAATATTTACTAAAATTTTAAAGTTGTTCACGCAAGTGTTAACGGTTTAAAAAAGCATTATAATAAAAAAATGGTTAACAGTTTACACGATAGTCTTCATTCGATTAGAATCACGCTTAATAACATAAAGGCGAAAGTTTTTGAGTGTGTGTTTGTTGCTTATTGACGCACTGAAAGCGGACTTAAATATCTTAGGAACCAAGCCACCAGCAAAAAACCACCAAGCTCATACGGGGCGCACCTAGTAAAATAAGCAACTACATGATGTTCATATCTACCTATTTTTATCAAGTCTTCAAAAACTCACTTAAAGCGGACTTAAATATCTTAGGAACCAAGCCACCAGCAAAAAACCACCAAGCTCATTTATTTTAGGTACTTATACCTATCTGTTTCAGTGCAAAAGCTCGAAACACAAACAGTGTCTCTAACTCTATTTACCCTCTCATTATGCATGAAAAGTGTGTAATTACGTAATGTAAAGATATGCGACGTCGAGCGTCCATCTATTGAATTAGTAAAGTCTGTCAAAGTGCATCGTGGAGGCACAAAGGTCGTTGCGTGGGAAGCAGGGGGAGTGAGGCGGTTCGGGGTGGCTCCCCCTTTCGGTCTCATGGGCTTGCACGAACCGAGCTTATAGCTCGAGAAATTTGTTATGACGCATCGGGTTTTGTCTACCGTTTTGGAGATATGAACCTTGCAGGTTTTCAGTTTACGAAGGTATTTGTTTTCGCTGCTGCAAGCGCATAGACTCGACTTTATGTCGTTTATCTTTGGAAATGTCTAACTATCTATTACTTACACGCTTAAGAATAAGCAAAGAGTATCTACAAGAGTAAACATTTTTGTTTTTGTCATGTGGATTGATAAATATATATATTAGAGCATGTATAAATCAACTTGATAAAAACAAATACGTTTTTTTCTACGTTGAGTTGATTAAAGTAGATCTTAATTCTTTGTGTTGTTAGAATGACGTGTAATGGTAGCGATAATAATTATTTTATGTAATTAATTATAAGCGGATACGGCCTGCAGCTCCAATCGTGCGTAAAATGAATGCACATCTATAGATAATAGACTTAGTCTATCTATAGATAATATACAAATCATTTTGCCATTTCCAACATCAGATTGGATGAGCTGTTTCAACGTAGCGTAGCGAAAAACTAACAAACATTCAGTTAATAAATCCAGTACACAATATTAGTATGATAATAACGAAAGCCAAAGTCAAAATCATTTATTAAATTTAGGCATCAAAGACGCACATATGAAAGTCAATTTTTCATTATAATGTACTTTAAAGACTCTACCGCAGCGTTCCAAAATATATAGAGCCTACCGAGAAGAAGCGGCAAGAAGGGGCCATTCTTTTTATATAGGTAGATGTTTACAATGTTTCTACTTAGGTACTACAAATATTACATTTTATGGGTGGTTGAGTGACAGCTTGCCAGAAGTGAATTTGCCCTCTGATAGCTCAGTTATGTGTTTTGGGATTTTATTGTAAAAACGCACACAGTTTCCTAGTAATGACTTATTAGTCTTCACAAGTCTAAAGCTAGGTACAGCTATCCTATTTGTATTTCTAATATTAAAAGGGTGGTAATCACTATTTAACTTACTAACTTAACTAGCGCTCTCCGCGGTTACACCCACGTGGTGGGAAATGATGCAAAGTAACCCTATGCCCCTATCTAACCGGATTACTTTTATTGACATGGGATTAGTATTCGTCACCTGATGGACAAATGAGATGAAGTAGTACTAGCGCGGATGCAGCCGGGTGCGCAAGTACTCCATGAAAAAGTGGCCCGGACGGTCACGAAACCGGTCGAGATATTCGACTATACATACCGCGTAAATTAAACCGTCAAAAAACATTAAAATGTGCAATACTTACGAAAGTTTCAATCAAGGTAAGAAACAGACCATCAGAGTAACTTTTGCATGTTTATACTACGCTCAGTTCAGGTGATTTGCTAGCGCGAAATGTAAAATGTAAATAAATGTAATAAAAAACCTACATTTTGCAATAGTGTCGATCGATGCAACCACCCATTATTTTCTTTCCATATTTCAAGTCGTAGCTTCATAGATACGAGTAATTTATTTCACTCTATTTACCTTTCTTGCGATAGTACATTACATTCAGTAAGTTAACTCTAACATTATGATTCTTACTAGTAATTACTTTAAACTAAGTTAACTAAGTAACTTATATATACACTATGCCTACCCGCTTCATGTGAAAAAGATCGTCTTGATAAGTTTCGCAGTAGGTTTAAAATATTCTGCCTTCTGTATTTAAAATATTCTAAAGTTAGTTTAGCTTAGCTCACATAGTTGAGAGTATAAACAACTTATTTTACGTAGCTTAGCTGGCGTAGTTTGCAGTGGACATGTATGAAAAACTGGCTTAACTTTAGTTGGCGGCGGACGACCGGCTTAAGCGTGCGAGTGCCTTAAACGCTGGCCTGCACTGAAGCTGTGACAAGCAAACGTGACGCGCTTACTATCACACAGGTAATGCCTTGCCTTCAGTGCATGTCTTGTTCATCTATAAAACACTTTTTAAATTACTTAGATAATTACGGACCACAAAATAGCAAGGTTTGTTGGTATTCATTGTGGATATCTTGAGTAACTAGTAATGGCCTCAGTTAAAATCTTGTCTAGGTAAACTTTGCACAACATTGTAAATAATATAATAATAACAAAGCCCTGGAATAAAGAAAACAGTAGTAATAATATTATGGGACGTCCACAAGGTTTTAAAGGTCCAAAACTTGGCAGAGCATTTACTATGGTAACCTGATGAATGATATTACATAGTTGTGTACACATCCAGACACGGATCAAACAGACATGTTCAGTTCATGCACACAAATGTTTGAACTGTCCGGGGATTCGGGACAGGGTTGCTTACAACTGCGTTAATCGACCAGTCTTGTTGTGTGTACATAGTGTGTGCGTCCGTGCCTCTGTACATGAAATCTTAACGCTGGTACACCTCATTGTCCGGTATTTTTGACACAAAACCATAGTCATAACTTGAGTGAATCATTCGTAAGTATTATACATTTTAATGTTATTTTAACGGTTAACTTGACGCGGTGATTAGTCGAATAAAACGTCAAAATAATAAAAAACGTTAGTCAGTTATAATGAACTGATCTACTGCTTCTTAAACGTACTGCGCTAAGGGGAGTGCACAAAAAAGCGGCGAGCTTCAAAGCACCTTGCGTGAGAACCGAAGGGTGACGCATGCAGTCTAGACAATATATTTTATAGCGAACGGTAGTTTTTGTACATGACTCTCATAATAATTTGAATCAGGCCTTTGTTGTCTTAGTGTCTATCCGAAATAATGTGTATGTTTACTCAACGGTTCTTCAATTTAAAATATTTTTGTCAATGTTTTTATAATAATAATGATTTAATTAAAAGCAATCATTCATAGTTTCTACTTCTCTTTGTTGACATAATCTATATATATAAAAATGAAACCCTATTTCTCCTGGTCACGCTAGAACTTGAGAACGGATGGAACAATCTCGCAAATTCTTTTTTTTGTGTTAATTATTGTCAGGAGAAGGTTCTTATGAAAGAAAACCCAAGAAAAGATTGTCCTAGCGACTGCCTACGACTTCGTTTGCATAGTAGGCTCGGCCTTCGGCCTCGCAATAACCTCCAATGTTTTCTTGGGTTTTCTTTCATAAGAACCTTCTCTTGACAATAATAATTAACACAACAATAAAATAATTCTCTTTATAATAAAATGTATGTGAAACGCTATTCGATCGCATTCTTTACGTTATTTTTTCAGGTTTAAAATGCCTGCCTGAATGAGTACCTGGATGCCCAAGCTTTAATCTTGATTTTTGATTGAAGTAAGGAAACAATTGATGTTATTGGTCTAACCTCAAACCAAACACTCATTGGCTTAGAGTTGCTTAACAACGCCATCTATTGTCAAGTACGAGTAGCTTTAGTGTTGCTGTGTCGGTAAAATAGTTTAGTTTTTGTTTAAGCTGATGGTCCTAGTTACCATAATGATATTAAAGCAGTTTTTCATTGGCTGAAAACAGAGATAAATCGACGTTTTCTAAAAAATAAACCTAGATAGAACTATTTATTGTCCCCGAAACCGTATGCATACTAATAAATTCCATGAAAATCGTTGGAGTCGTTTCCGAGATTCAGAAGTCAAAGTCAAAGTCAGATTAGATATATTATTATACATATATACAAGAATTTCTCGATTAAAGATATTATATAAATAGATAGATTAAAACATGTGTACTATTACTCAATTACTGCGCACAGATTAAATAATTACAAACAATAATAGAGTCGATATTGTTTTATATGATAGTAAAAATAGTTCCCACAATTGGAACCGCATCATTGCGCACGCGCGAATCTTGTTAATAAGTTATAAAAAAAACATTAAGCGTTAATTAATTGGTTATCAACTCATTACTTATGCACGTTATAAGCGGGTTAATTATACTGCGGTCTAACGGCCCTTTAAGCTATTGTAAAAACTTAACCGTATTCGATCGAATCATGACGTATCATCATCATCATCATCATCTCAGCCGTAGGACGTCCACTGCTGAACCCTCCCCCATAATTTTTCAAAAGGACCGATTGCAAGCAGCCTGCATCCAACGTCGTCCTGCGACCTTTATCAGGTCGTCTGTTCACCGTGTCGGTGGACGACCTACGCTACGCTGACGTATACTTACGATTAAATAAATCTTATGACAGGAAGGCGTTAAATACGCTTACTATAGTTAAATGTAATAAAACTGAGATATCTATATATATAAAAGCGAAAGGTCACTCACTCATCACGAAATCTCAGAAACTACAAGTGCTAGGAGTTTCAAATTTTGCATGCGGGTTCTTTTTTGGACCTAAGAGGCGAGTCTATTGCAAACTACGAGGCACTCCTTCAAAATTTATTGGGCAGAAAAAGCCAGTAACTGTCCGACTAGGGGATCCACCCAGGACCTCGAGGTTCCAAAACGGCACTTTTACCTCTATACCAAACCAATCGAGTGAAGACGCTGGCGGGTCAGCTAGTTTCAAATATAAACAATTCTCGGGTCGCAGCGTTTGTCCAAACTCCTCAGAAACGGCTGGACAGATTTGTATGAAATTTTGTGTGTATCGTAGGTAGGTCTGAGAATCGGCCAACATCTAATTTTCATAACTATAAATGATAAGTTTTTTTATGATTAGCATTTAATCCAAATTCAAATTTTCACCATTTTACGATCAACCCTTGTTTTTTAATCACGATTTAATGTATATGGCAAAACAACATATGCCGGGTCAGCTAGTAGCTCAGTAGTCAAAAAACAAATCAAATGCGTCAGAATGTAAATGTAAGCAATCACAGATCATCTACGAGTAACTAGCTAACACTATTATAACACAATTTGTTACAAAGAAAAGTTAGTCTAGTGTTATGTATTTTAGTAGAGTCAGCCGTGCGATTCTCTAAGAGCAAACATCGTTGCATCTTTGACCACATCCGTGAAACAAATGAAGAGATGACAATAAACGCTGGAAAAACAACCTTGTGTGTAAGGGCGAAATCTCATAAAGTATTTGACATCGGTGAGCTCGTCGACGAACGCAACGACGAATTATTACAGACGTGCGATTCTCTAATGATTCATCGATGCGCTCGTCGACGAGCTCACCGATGTCAAATACTTTCTAATACTAATTGTTAAACAGCTGCCATTAAAGCAAATGAATACGTTTTGTATATGAAATAACAGAATATTAAAAACCATCGATTTGGAAACGTGAATTAATAAACGTTATAAAAATAATATTTTTGTTTTAAGTTTTCTTTTAAATTACCGGTTTTGAGAGTCTAACATCAAGAACCTACACATTAAATTCAAATGCGCATCACTTTATTAGTTGTCTATGAATCCGCGAACGAAGTCCGCCCGAATATTTCGGATCCGAAGTAGTTTGGTAGTAAGGTACAAGTTCGTTATTCGTCGACACTTCGTTTCGCAACGAAACTTCGTACTTCGTTTTTGGTAGTAGACCTTCATGGTTATTATGTATCTCAGTTGCTAACAAATTATGATTAAAATCTTAAGAAACGGCCGCCCTGTGTCAGTTTGGCAACTCCAGTAAGCAAAAATGTTAGTAAATTTATGACTGGAGCTGTCAAAAGTGACATTGAGCCGCCATTTTTTTTTCGATTTCAATCAAAATTTGTTAGCAACTGAGATACATAATAGCCGTACTGAACAGTTGATCGATCCAGCTTTCTAATAGCACCTATAATTTGGAACACGTAAAGTCGTCTGCTTACTATTGTTCAGCTGACAGGGCAATGACGTCGGCGGTCCTGTACCACCCCGACCGTCTCACCCCGTCCCGCCACTCATAGCGACGGTCGACGCTCTCTAAAAAGAAAAAGGAAGCTAAAAGGATAATCTATCACGCCCGCGGCCCGGCTCGATAAAAATGAACGATTAGGGCACACTCAGAATCGATGGATTTGGAGCTGTTCGTGCTCGTTTCATTCGTCTATTTCAAGCGCGAAATGATTGGTGCTTGAACGTCGCAGCTCGCCGACGTAAAGGAATTGGTTGGGGTTGGCTATAGCCGTCCGGTACCTGATTTTGATGAAGGTGCGAGTTTAGGGGTATCATTGGGGTCCACCTGAAGCCCTTCCAGCAATTTTTTTTTGCCAGAAACGTAGTTTAAATTAATTATGATTAAATTAAAATTTGATAAAAAAAAGTGAAATGGAACGCAATGTTGAGAAAATGGTACAATATTAAGTTGTCAAATTAAGTTGTCAAACTGAGTTAAACGAAACGTATCGTTATCGTTAAACGTAAGAAAAAAAAAAGGCGCCATTTTGTCTTACTGACAGATGGACTGTCATCCATTCATTCCGTTTCTCTCGTAGTTTCGTGAATGTGTGCTCTCTTGTTTTTCGATTTTTATTACGACTTTGGCTTTTTCCCTGGACTTCCTTCGATTGCGCGACGACTTGAAACTTGGCTTGCTTACCGGATTTGTTTGGATTGCTCTACGACTTGAACTTGGCTTGAAAACTGGACTGCACTTGGCTGTAATGGAGTATTACAGTACAATACCCGAAGCGGACGCGGTTTCGGCTCCTGATCTGCCCGTCGAACCTATTGCCGGACCTTCTTCGGCTCCTGATCTGCCCGTCGAGCCTGTAGCCGGACCTTCTTCGGCTCCTGATCTGCCCGTTGAACCTGTCGCCGGACCTTCTTCGAGTAATGACGACGACGACAACGAGCTTATAACCAAACGAAAACTTTGCGTCACTGAAGTGATTGATCATTGGAATTTAACTGACGTTGTGCGAAAATTGGGCACTAAAGACCAATGCATCAAATATAGTGAAGACCAAGGTCTCATACCAACTGAGAAACGGTGTCGAACCCACAGGACATCCATGAAAGTGTCATACTCATGCGGATGCACAAGTTTTGGTACATTTGTGTGCTCAAAAAGATCATGCAAATCTAAATCGGGCAGCGGTGCCAAGATCTCTCGCAGAATTGGCACATTTTTCGAAAATATTGCTATCGACATAATGCATGTTTACTATCTTATATATGCATACTCACAAGGATGGACCTACGACCAAACAATTCACGAAGACCCTTATAAAAAAGAAAGGAAGCAATGTTTAAGCCCAAATACTATAGCCGATTGGTTTAATTACTGCAGAGAAGTAGTTGTGATATTTTATTTGGAAAAACAAAATCTTTACAGCGGTAAAATTGGAGGCTGTGGGAAAATAGTGCAAATAGACGAAAGTAAATTTGGAAAAAGGAAATATAACAAAGGACGTCACATTGAAGGCCACTGGGTGCTGGGATTAATAGAAGATGGGTCTGAAGACTTAAGATTGGAAGTATGCCCGGACAATAAAAGAGATGCTGATACTCTCATACCTTTAATTCAAAAGCATGTTTTACCTGGAACAACAATCCACACCGATTGTTGGCGGGCATACGATTGTCTGTCTGAATATGGATACATACACAAAAAAGTGAATCATTCAGACCCAGAGAACCCATTTGTGGGTAAAGATGGAATCCACACCCAAAGAATAGAATCCCAGTGGCGAGCAGTGAAGAGGTTTTTCAAAAAACAAAATTATAACAACCCAGAAAACTTTAGTGATATAATTGTTGAATATTTGTGGCGAAGAGACGTGTATAAATATAAAAGAGACTCTTTTGTACATTTAATGAAAGCAATTAAACATGTTTATGAAATAAACAAGTAATGTATTAAAATGTTTGTTTAATTGTGTCTCTCCTAGCCCTTTAACATTAAGTTTTTCTCATCTATCAACATAACTCTGAGACGGACTGGATATGTTATTGTTGTTATATAATACAATGTTAAGTGAACCGCCTTGATAGATTAGGTGTGAAACAAAAAATAGGTTAGGTTAGGTTAGAACATGACAAACAACGCACGAGCCGAGCGAGCGAAGCGAGCGTGCCGCGGCAGCGGCCGGCGAAGTGCCAGAAGCGAACCGCCTTAATAAGTTAGGTGTGAAACAAAAAATAGGTTAGGTTAGGTTAGAATATGACAAACAACGCACGAGCCGAGCGAGCGAAGCGAGCGTGCCGCGGCAGTGGCCGGCGAAGTGCCAGAAGCGAACCGCCTTAATAGATTAGGTGTGAAACAAAAAATAGGTAAAAAATACTGATATAGCCGAAAGTGAGGTTAAGTACTAAAAAAATTATTACTCAAAAACTAAAGGCCTCCGGCGGGGGGGGGGGGAGGCCGGGGGGGCTTCACCCCCTCCCCCTCCCCCCTCCGCCCCCCCCCTCCCCCCTCCCCGCGGGTACCGGGCGACTATAGTTTAACCATTGGTTGTACGTACATATATTCTTGGTTACTTTTCAGCCGTGATCGGGTAAAGTTTGCCGACTGGGCTTTATAACCGATTCTTCTCCATTTGGCTTGGTTTTTTATCCGGGTGGAAACTTTTTCGTATTGGCTTGATTTTATATCTTAAGTTAATTTAGATAAAATATCCGTTGACTTACTATAGATCAAAGATACAAGTGGTACGTATATATATTTATATTATATGGGCCTTACTTATAAACGTTGCTTAAATTTAAATAACGTCACTTAGTACGGCGCAGAACATTTTTCCTTTGCGTAGTACTAAATAATGTCATTTAAAGTTAAGCAGCGTTTATAAGTAAGGCCGTAAATGTATAGGTATATTATTTTTATCACTTATAAAATATTATACCATATACTCACTGATTAAATAATTTGTGGTCATTAATGTGGATAGCACATTTACTTATTCTATGTAGTCTTACCTAATTATTGTAATACTGTTCATTGATCCTAACAATTAAATTATATAAATATATGTATATATTGCATCTCATGTACTCTCTACACTATGTATATAGAGAGTATATAATATGCAATAGTCGAGATAGATGAGCCGTGGAAGGTATAAAAATGCCTCCATAAACATCCAAGACTCAATATCCTTCTAGATCGTTCCCTCATTACTGAGGATCGTGACTCCTTCAAAGAGACTCAATATAGGTATATTATATTCATAAAATAGATGTTTGCACTGGATTCTATCCTTGGGTTAGCTGGTAAGACTTGGGTTAGCTAACCTAGCTACCAACATGACTAAAGTGTCATTATTCTGTTCTTACACAAAACCAACTATTTCCTACAAGGCTAGGAAACCACGGATTCCTCGTTGCCAAAGTATTGGCATACACATTTTCCTTCATTCACTCACATTCGTTATACACTCTCGATGTTTTAGTGTCTGCCGTGCGATTCTCGTTTCTTCGATAAGAGCAAACATCGTTGCATCATTGACAATTAGCGTGAAACAAATGACAAGATGACAAGAAACGTTGGAAAAACAACCTTGCCTACAAGGGCGATATCTCATAAAGTATAAGACATCTGTGAGCTCGACGGGCAAATCGACGAATCATTAGATAATTACACGGCAGCGCATGGCTGGTATTTTCCGATCTGTCACTAAGTTGGTCAGAGTATTATGTTCATCCTTTTGCAACTGTCTCATTCACACTCGTCTGGTATTCCTGTTTTGTCCAAACTATCTCAACATATATTTCTCAGCATAATACATTTTCATTCGCTTCACGCTGCTGTTCGTACACATAATAAATACTTACCACATAACTTTAACCCTCCCATCTCGCTTGTATTCAATTAACTAATATTTTTAATAAGGCACCTTCTATCTAGCGTAACTGAGAGTGCGATCGATAATCCGTAGAAGCCTATTATTACTTTTGGATCAAGAGGCCCTAGGACGTTACTCTTTGACCTGGGAAGGTGGACGTTCTAGGTTCACAGGGCGGTGCGAATTCGGCGGCGCGTTCAGCAAGACGGGTTCAATGGCCGGGCGTAGACCTACGCGCTACGCAGCTACGCCGTAGACCGTTAACTGTCGCACAGCCACTACCTACAAATTTATAAACAGAGGCGTGGGCGTACCTAATGTTTATCTACAAACTTATTAAACTCATTATTTTTTTGGTAATTTATGTCGATACTATGCCCCATTGTTGGTTATCAGCATTAGCATACTTAAGACGCGGTCCAACCCCAATTTTAAAATAATTTACGATGCTTTACGTAAGGTTGAAAATAGCTTGTTCGACGATGTAATGCGAAAATGCATTAATTTTGTACGTTTTCTTTATATTTTTCGATATATACTATTACAATTGAAAAAACTGCTGGTTTACTTTAGTTCTTTACGTACGTAATTTTGTACGTTTTCTTTATATTTTTCGATATATACTATTACAATTGAAAAAACTGCTGGTTTACTTTAGTTCTTTAGTTCGTGGAAAACTTTAGTTCTTTTTTTGCTATGTATTACCTAAAAAATAATATAGTGTTATCGCTGAAAATTCAGAGAGTTTGGACGTGAAAGTTTATTTTTATGGACCTATTTAGGATTTTTTTCTGCAGAGAGCCAGTAATATTGATGAATTCTGTTCGGTTATTACTCATTGCCTTTTTCTTTTCTAACCTAAGTATTTTTTTCATAGATTATTATCTATCTGTTTCGTTACACGAGATGTTTAAAGATTCTGCTTTTTACTATTATCAGGATACGACCGCGCCTTAAGTAAAGGTGCTTAACTTGAGACGTTAAAGTCTCATTATATATTTTTGTCTATATAAAGCGTAAACTTCGCAGGTGTTGGAAAAGTTCTTAAAACAAACAAACCTTACATGTTTTAACCTCTGTTTCTGTCTGTAACAAGACATTTTCAATATTCGAATACACGTCACATAAAATATTTTGATTGTAAATATTAATGTTGTATGCGGTAAATTACGCCGTTGTAGTATAAAAATAATGATATGTTTAATAGCTGACTACTAGGTACCTGTATTTTTTTATAATATAATAAGGTACTTTTCTTTCTTACGAGCATCTTAATGTTTCTTAGGTTTAACTCAGTATTTATTATATACCGAAGTAAACAATGTT
Organism: Selenia dentaria; assembly: GCA_917880725.1. Taxonomy (NCBI): domain Eukaryota; kingdom Metazoa; phylum Arthropoda; class Insecta; order Lepidoptera; family Geometridae; genus Selenia; species Selenia dentaria. Next base: position 28,697,994 of record OU862888.1, on the reverse strand, counting down.
TTCTTTTATATGATAACAAAACTACGTGTACGTTACTAAGCTCTAGCTTTAGTCTCAGATAACGCCGCTCGTGAAACTACTTTTAAAGAAAAACTACACCAAAAATATTCGTCTCGGTTCTCGCACCGCAGCGTTATCTGTGAGAGCTGAGTGGGAGCGGGAGCTCGTTATCTAACGTCACAAAGCGACGTCGCACAAGAAATTACACCTACGAGTCTCAATAGAAGATACCATTTACTTTAATAATTCTTATATAGAAACCTACGTGAACGATAATTATCACGTCCTGGATTACAAGTGTACTAAACGAAAGAAGCGGTCGCAACGGAACTTAAATGGCTGATCGTAACCAGTCAGGAGTTGGATGGGTGACCGCTAGTGGTATTATTAAACTGAGCGCTTCCGTGCTTTGGAGGGCACGTTAAGCCACCGGTCCCGGTTGTTTGTCTTCAGACAACAGTCTTTAGTCGAAGGCCTTCAGACGGCCTGAAAATTTTGACATGGGTTGGCCACTGGGCTCGCTTGGTGGTTTATGGCCCAACTACTCTCTCTGAGCGAAAGGCTCGAGTCCCAGCAGTGGGAACATAATGGGCTGATTATGTAAACGAAAGACGATTACACCCAAGGGTGGGTGATTGTGTTTGCGTAAACTATCCTAGCGGGTGCCAGTGAATTCGGTCGCTTCAACTTTTTGGGGTACATAAAAGGCATCAACTGTCAAAGTAGGTAGTATCAGCGGCTTATGTTCTGCGTTGATGAATCAGTTAGTACAAGTTATTAACGTTTACACACTCATACTCCCTGGTTAGGGTTCCCTGTGTCGCAGAAGGCATGGAAACACACAATCACACAAATATTTGCCCCGCGGGGCTATTTATCTGTTATTATGTATCTGAGTTGCAAACAAATGTTGATTGAAATAAAAAAAAATACGGCTCTATACTACTTTTTTCAGCTTTTTCTCAGTTTTGCCAGTCAACAACTTATTAACATTTATGGTTACAGGAGTTGTCAAAAGTGACATAGCGCCGCCATTTTTCAAGATTTCAATAAACATTTGTTAAGAACAGCAGGGTCATTATGTATCTCAGTTGCTAACAAATGTTGATTGAAATCTTGAAAAATGGCCGCTCTATGTCAGTTTTGGCAACTCCAGTAAGCAAAAATGTTAGTACGTTGATGACTGGAGCTGACAAAAGTGACATAGAGCGGCCATTTTGTTCAGATTTCAATCCACATTTGTTAGCAACTGAGATACATAATAGGCCAGCAGAGATACATATAATAGCCCTGCTGGTCAGGGATCAAACCTGAGACTCCGCGCTTCAAAAGTCTCTCTCTATATATTTATACTAATATTATAAAGAGGAAATATTTATATTTTTATGTTTCTAACGATAAACTCAAAAACTGCTAGACTAATCTTTCGGCATTACAATGCTACATTATCCCTGAGAAACAAATGTTGTACTCTTATTTTGATTCATCATTATCATCATCTATCACCACGCGGGTGAACCACGGAGCGCAGTAATACAATATTCCAGCTTACGAAATTTATTGATTCAAATATATTTCTACTACTCTTGTAGTTTCTGGGATACTCAATCATTTAAATACTCTAACAAATAATGCTATAAAGTAAAATGTATCTACCATCCACGCACATTGCACAACGATAAAGAGACGTACGACTGCATTTGTACAAAGGACAGTATCTCCAGCAAGTATTTCAAACGTTCCAGGACATTTCTCCAATCATAAACCTCTCCAAATTGTTTGAAAATATTCCCGAACCATTGAGGTCATCCATCTTTAAATAACCAGTGAAGTCACATCAATAACCGTTAACTTGGGACAGATGAACGGTTTTATGAAGCACCCAAACCATCGTACCGACTCTTTAACGATGGAAATATCTTTTTAATACAGTTGCTCAAAAAGTGGCGTATTGAAGGACGTATAGCGTTCGGGATGTGGGCTATTACATACTCGTGCTTTTTTTTACCTTTCCCTAACTCGTGCGTTCTCTTTCCCAACTGTCAAAATAATGTCTATTAAAAAGAAAAACCAACCATGAAGTTTTTACTAAAAAAAATCATAGAAGTTATTATGATTCATGCAAATAGGTATATTTCTAAAAAGAAGCTACTAATTTGTTTCAATATCAGATTTAATGATTTGATTGAATGAGTTAGGTAAGGTTTCATTTCTATTTCATCTCATTAAATTTCATTTTCATTTCATATCAATAAAAAAATTCTAGTGAAGACTTCGCTGTATGGGCATAGTTCCTACCAGAATGGGTGAAGAAAAAAAATCTCTGCTTAATATAACTTGTTCCGACTGTCAACCCTCGCCTTCGGCTACGCCTCGGCTCGGGTAGACATTTGTCGGAACTCTTTGCAATGACATCCTTTCCCTACTTGTAATGAAATATACTATATTATGTCCACGGTTTAACTTATGCGATTGGTAAAGTACTATTGTTTATTCTGTGGCACAGTAGAGTATCTCGACCGGTTTCGTGACCTTCCGGGTTACTTTTTCATAAAGCGCACACAGCTGCGTCCGCGTTTGCACTGGCCCAGAATCGGATACTTGTCTGTACACTGAGAAAAATGGAATTCTGAGCTAAAGTGAATTTGTTCGTACACGACTAAATTGTAATTACGTGAGGTGACTTTGTAAGGCTTACGTTTATTTTTGCTTTCTTAAGCGAAAACGTACAAACGGTTTATTATATTTAACAGATACAAACTGTTGAATGTAACGCACCGTAAGGCACTCTTCGAATAACCCTACTCCGGTTAAATAAGCAGTCTATACTGTTAAAATCACCTTACGTTTACGACGCTTAATATGCGGCGAAAATCATTGTAATTACGGCAATATTTGCCTTATGAAAAGGTGGATTATTTATTTAGTAAGATGAAATACGCTCGCAATAAAAACTAAACAAACGTAAACCTAAGTTAGGAAGCGACGTTCATATGCGGCATTTACTAACGGCAGAAGATGATTATATGTTATGGCAAGGTATAAAGTGCTACTACTAAGATGCTAAACACTTATTTATATATTATATTAACGGGGCTTAATCGCGTAAGTAATCGTATTTATTTAACTCGACGTGATCTAAATGTACGCGGCAAGTATAATAAGTCTTTATTTTACTACAGTGTCATCCATTACTAATGACTAATAACAACTAAACAATTATAAAACTCATTTAAGTAGATAGGTTTTTTTTTTTATACCGAACTGAGTAGCACTTGACCACTATCTCACCTGATGCTAAGTGATGATGCGATCGATGATGGAGCGCGCTTACCCAGAAGATACCTATGCACTCGTGTTTTGAAGACCCCCATATCGTACTTAACCGGAAACACCGACTCAGGGAGGGTGTTCCGTTCCCTAGCGGTTCGTATGATAAACGAAGAAGTAAATCGCTTCGTCCGGGTAAATGGAATATCCACCATAAAGCGGTGGCGCTTCTGAGTATCTCTGGATGTCCGATTATAGAATGGGGATGGCGGAATCAAATTGTGAAGTTCCATTGCACACTCACCGAAATGTATCCGATAAAAAACCGATAAACAAGCGACTTTGCGGCGATGCTCGAGACTCTGTAGGTAAGGTACTCGTAGTTCAGTAGCTACAATGTCTAACTACCACTTTTTATAATCTATCTCTCCATCGTCGGCTTGCCCTACTAGAGATAGATATTTGTCATAAGTTATGTCTAATTCTATAGTAAAGTTTCTATCTGTAGGTATAGGAACGGAAACTGTGTATAGATAGATAAAGAACCGGCCGTAATACAATTTGTATCCTTTTTGCGGCTGCCTGTAGAACTTTGCCATAATCTATGTCCGAATCTATGTAACAACTACTTAGTCCGCGCCGGCACACTTGTTCGTTTTTGTAAAGGTAACTCGCAGAGGACGCGTTCACAATAGGCTCCATAAACGAAAATAAATTTCGCAGTTTTTTAACGCTTTGTAATAAACGTAATAATTAAAACAAAAGATTTATGAATGAAACGCACGTAAGTTTACGTCTCTGGTACGCAAAGGGTAAATATATTTTAACAGACTTTGAGTCATACAGAGTGGCTATGTCAGAGCCCATTACATACATTTATTTATTATATACATTTCGTTTATCAATTTTTGTTCAAGAGTAGCTTGGCAGCGTCAGATGTTGGCTTAGTTAGAATACTCTGCAGTAGATCTATAACTAGCCAAGATTAAATGCAAATTACGAAGATAATGTATATAATTGTTTTTAGACGGGGCGACAAGCGTAGTGCAATGCAACACAAAACGTCAGTTCTACTGACGTTTTGTGTTGCATTGCACTCAGGTCTGGGTTGCTAGCACCATGGGCTAGTGTAGTGCTTACTGTAAGTCACATGATTTACAAATCTCTTCACTTGATAGTCTTAAAAACATTCAAAACTTTCGAGGTAACGAGTGCAGTCCAGTATCAAGCAGAACTTTACAGCTTACAGCCGTGCCATTCTCTAAGAACAAACATCGTTGCATCTTTGACAACATCCGTGAAACAAATGAAGAAACGAAAAGAAACATTAAAAAACAACCTTATGTACAAGAGCGATATCTCATAAAGTATATAAGTGTGATGCTTACCATCAGACGAACGACTTTTTTACACGTCAAAAACAATGATTTTAATATATTATAAGGTATAAATAAACCTCTTTGTGTGCACCGGTTCTGACAATCAATAAAGCCCGCTTACACGCACGGCCCGCCCGTTATTTGTTTTAACATGCATTATGATTGTTAAGAAGCCCGGAACTGATTGTTCCTACACAAATTTGGTGCAGGTCTGATGCATGGGAAATCTGAAGATCGAGTAATGTTATTAGTTGCCGAGATAATACTGATGGTACATCAGTTAAAACTGTGGTGGACTGCTTAAGAGTACTTTATGCTGTGTAAGTTTACAAATCTATATAATAATGAAGAGAGCGTATTCCTTCCTCAAAGGCCGGCAACGCATCCTAGTCTCCTTTGGTATTGAGTATTTTCTGACCTGAGCCGCCTGCTTATTTGCCAACCTATCTTATATATGCTAGGAAACGAGACTATAGAGCATGTGCTACTGCGATGCAAGGCTATAGAAGAAGTTAGGAGAAATATAATATTGCATGAGGAACAAACACAACCAAATAGTAGCGACTCGGTACATCATCTATTACAACTGGACATTGTACGCCAGCGACCTGGAGCAGTACTCCGTTACATCAACGAGCTGGGATGGCTCGGGTAGAGGCTGGCGGGGGCACAATACACCACAAGCGGGACGTCAGTGCAGTACTTAGCACACCACAGAATATATAACCCTGCCTTATGAGCCGCTGGTCCTCGATTCCATCCCCAGACAGGTCAAACATTTGTGTGCAAGAAATTAAAACATCTCTGCTTGACTTGTGTCTGATTTGGACTTTTATATGTTTATATATTGTATATGTCCGGACGGATTTTGTAAAAAACCGGTAAAATAAACAAAATACTGCACGATTAGTCTAATAAGTCCAAATTATATATTAGAATAAAACGGTGGATAGTTTTCTCTTTAGATCGGTTTATGACGGTATAATTATGTAGATATAGACTTTATACAGCTACATAATCTGTAGTAGAGATTCACAGAACAAAGGTGGCTTAGAAGCGTTCCCACAGGCTGACAGGCTTAGCAAGAATGCAGGCTTTGTTGTAGGGTTGTTAGACTTGCTAGATTAGTACAAGAAAAGGAGCTCTTTATTAGGTTTACTTAGTGTAAAAATTAATATAAGTGATAAAAGAATAAAACTCGTCTGCCCCATGGCTGCTTTTAGTTTTGTTTTTTTTCGAAAAACGGTTTCTAGTTAAGTACGAGTAAGTTTTCTTTTGTTTCGAATATCTAAAAACGCAAACCTACGAGATGATACAATTATTATTATTAGTTACGAGGAAATAATAAGTCAGGAACTGTAACTGCGTTAAAAAAATTACCCAATAAAAGTCGTTCTTAACCATAAACATCGTTCACGCCGATATGACTCAGCTGTCATAGTAGACATTGCAGCACGTGCGTGGACTAATACCTGCTTTCCTTCTGAATTTACACCAATCAACGAACATGTCTATTTTTTGTGACCTCGGAAGAAATTCGTATTTGGAATCATACGTCGGTTTGGTTTGAACTTCAAACCACAAAAAGTGGTCTTCAAACTTTGAAGGACCACTTTTTGTGTGGAATTTGTTCTGAATTATGCTCTGATATTTATCAAGTAGGTATCTTAACAACATCGGTTGTTTAATAGTTTACTGTAGTTTAATCCCAGAGATACGAAGGCTGTAAGCGATGCCGTAAAAACCCATCCAAATTTCATTATTATAACGTGATGCGAAACAAAATAAAATCCCATTGGTTGTTTCTAGGACATTTCTTATCTCTCCATCTATCTCGGTAAATATCTTTTTTTTTTGTCCCGGGGAAATCCTTTATGGATACCACCTACCATGGGGATAGGTAGTTATGTGGGAGTCCGTATACCCACCAAAACCCCGGGGTGTTCAGTCACTGCCGCTTTTGGCGGGAACGCGGGACAGATTTTCCACACAACCGCGAACCCGCCGCGGCTGTCCGTTGCCGGACCCTTCTCTTCGCGGCACGCCAGATCACATGGCGCGCCGCAACTACCTCGGAGACTAAACCCGCCAACAATGAGTGCCAGACTTCCCCGTGTCTGGACGCCCTTGGTCTCCCTGCGGTGGGTCGGATACGTAGCCCCACCGCCTGCTACGTCAGCCACAGGGGATAATCCCCAACGACCCCACCTCCTCGAGTCTGCGCCGAGCGCCCGGACCCCACCTCCTCGAGCCTGCACCAAAGTGCCCGGGCCCCCCTCCTCGAGCCTGCGCCAAAGCGCCCGGACCCCGCCACTCCTATGTGGACTTTGCGGCCAAAGCCCATAGGAGCGGCGCCGCCTGAGCCGGCCAGCGCACCCCAACGCCGGCGCGGCCCCTGGGTTCCTCTTGGTTTCACTGTGGTGATCCAAGCCACGGCTACTGAGCCCCCCCGCCACGTCAATGCGGGAACCCTTCGGGGGGGGGGGGGGGGGGATTCGGGGACACCAAATCCAGATCATTCGGGATCAGGCCAAGTCTAAGACTGCACATCGCTTCCTGAGCAACAGAGTTGTGCACAACTGAAATAAACTGCCACAACATGTGATATCAGTCACGTCAACTAACATGTTTAAGAATAGACTAGACAAATGGAAGGAAAGGAAGGAAAGGAAGTCATTGCTGAAACTATAAATGAATTGATGTACCAACACTGCTTTGAAATAGACACACCAGTAAAAATGCTGCTCGTCTATAATTAAATAAATAAATAATATATTATGTAGTCTTATAAAAATCATCCATGCTTTAGAATATGAGTGAATTGCCCACTGCAAAAGCTCTGTAGGAAACGTGCGATTCAGAATAATATGCTGGAAGATATCGCTATCGTGATGAGTACTCTCTTACTTAGTTCTGGATTTAAGTTTTGCCTAGGTAAGTGCCTCAAAAGTATTGTAATTTTCCAGAAATTAATTTTTCTTCAATTACTGTTTGTTTGCTAATTGCTGACTTTTTTGTTTTAGACTAAAGTTTTAGTTCACTAAAGTGTTTAGAATAAATAAAGCAAGAAGAGCAGCCCTATAGCTCTTCAGAATTCTCTTCCAAATAATGAATGCGATAAAATAGTGCGGGCGGGCGCGCGTTGCCTGCGCCTGCGCCTAGGCACAGCGTGCGCGTGACGCGAGTGCGCTCGCGGTCACGACGCATGCGCGAGGGCGCACGCGCGACCTCCCCGCCTACCACTGGACGCAGGATCGGAGAGCGACGATATATTTGGAAATAATTGCCTCCAATTTCCTGGAAAAGTAGACAAGACAAACTTAGCGAAGGTTGGCTTCATCAATTATCTACATAATTGCCTCGTTGTCTATACTTAATACCTCAAACTTTAGAATCACATTACTTAAGTTGGTAAGTATGTTAATACCAACAACAAAATTCATGAAACGTTATCTTACCTATTAGTTTTAACCAACTTCGAAAAAGGAGGAGGTTATATGTTCGTGTGTATGTATTTTTTATGTGTACCTATGTTAGCCGATTTCACCCCCATTTGTAGACCGATTCTCAAAATTATTTTTGTGTTTAGTAAAGTATACTTCCGAGGTGGTCCCATTTAAGAATAATAATAAGAATCATTTTAAGTTAAATTTCATCAATTTCGGTTAAGCATTTTTTGAGTTATGCTCCAAAAACTGAAAAGTGTTACGCCTATCTTGATGATATCATCATTGATGGTGAATGACAATCGATCTTGTAAGAAGCAAAGGTCAATCAAAATGGTGAAAGTAAATGTTTAATGGAACCGACTTATTCACCAAAAAGTGTGAAATAACTTATCGAAGTCTGTACCATGCGCACTATATCGTGATAAAAGGTACCTATTTCACACTTTTTGGTAATGAAGTCGGTTCCATTTTTTGATAAAACTACTTTGGTATACTTATATAATTCTTGTATATGAACAATTATTCGTTGAATCGCACATCACAGCACACTATTCTCGTCTTAGAAATGCGGAAGTTTGTGATTGAGTGCGTTTGTACTTATTGGTACTATTTCGCATTAAAAGAACTCTAGGTATTTGGATAAAAATAGGAATAGATATTGCTTATACCCAGGATTAATCAGCTCATATTAAACAGCGTACGTAGTAATGCCTTTTTATCCCGAATGACAGGCAGTTCCTGAGGGATAGTAATGAACTTATTCCATGCGGAAGATTAAGTCGCAAATAGTAGCTAGTATATAACATTAAACGTTTTGCATATCAGTAGGCCCAGCACGAATAACTGAGTAAGTGTAACGTAACGTGTCGTTCACGTTAAACAAACAGTACAAACTGTCATTCTTAATAATAATTCTTTATTTACAACTTTAGGTACAATAGAATAGAATAGAATAGAATATTCTTTATTTGCTTGAAATGTGAGTACACAAATTTTAGGTGATAAATAAACAAAATAGACCTTACACATTTCACCAAGCTAATGGCATGCAAAAACTTAATTAAAACTAAAAATTAAACCTTATGCCACTATGCTAAAAAAATCTTGTAAAGAGTAAAAACTATGCTGTAACAAACACGCTTGTAACTCTTTCTTAAATTTGTCAAAAGGTAATACCTTTAGGAACTGAGGTAATTTATTGAATATTTTTATTGACATCGAATAACTGCTTTTTTGATAAAGTGCTGTTCTCGAAAGGTAACTGTTTACTAGCCTGTCTCTATTCCTTGTGTTTCGGGGGAATATTTCTCTCGCTTTTGTGAACATATAGCTGTGCTGCCTTACAAAACATGATATTTCGTAAATGTATTGGCATGGTAGGGGTAATATTTTTAGTATCTGAAAGAGCGGTCTGCACGACTCATACGGTACTGCGCCACAAATAGCGCGAATACATTTCTTTTGGGCAGTAAATGCCTTTATAAAATTTGTACTGCGTCCCCAAACAATTAATCCATACCTTAAAAGTGACCCAATATATCCATGATATGCCATTAGTGCAGTATCTTTGCTGGATGTTTTACGTAAACGTTTCAGTACATATACATAGCTGTTTGTTTTCTTACATATTTTATCTATCTGCATTTTCCAATTCAATTTTTTGTCTAAAATTAGTCCTAAAAAAATAATACAATGTTTCGTATATAATAACACTCGATATTTTGATAACAATAGAAATAAATGGTTTGAAGTTTAAGTGGGAATTATTATTATTATTAAGGATCTACTGTTCATCTCATTCATTCAGGCTCTGAGGTTAATGTGACGATTACGATGTGTAAAATGCGAAAGTGTGCTTCTTTCAAACTATACGTAATGGTAGTATATAATCTAGGTCACAGAGATAGCATATAGCTTACAATGGTGTACGAACGACACTACTAGATGTAATAGTAGATAGAAAGTTATGGAAATTAAGATCATTATTGAGTTTGTTGTGCACTATAATACTATCATCTATAGACATGGGAGTATTTTTTTTTCAATTAACTGCTGTAACTCAAGCAAAACTTAAAACGGCGTTGATTAAGTTTAAATAAGACCATTTTGAAGGTACAAAATAAACAACAAATATATATATATTATAGAATCATCTTAATTGAACCTAACATTAATAATAATAATTCTATGGACCGATCATCGAAATAAAATATGAGTAACCATAAATGAGAACGAAATTACATTTTTTGGAAATCGGTAAAAATCAATTTATGTTCCTTTCACTCGCAGATCATCTCTTGCCTCAAACTTATAAGTAACGTTGTTTGCAATGACATTGCAGACCAGCATAACGTTGCTCGAACTCTGGAAACTGTGACTACTGAGCGCATCAGGAATGTTTTGTTTAAAATGACTTCGGCAGTAGTTAAAAATTATATAACTCTGTATTAGGCAGGCAATTACGAGTACCAATAAATAAGGCTACCCGAGTACACACTGAAAATGTTGTATGAGGAAAGATTTGTATCTAAGTATGTTTGTAACGAATTGGCTCAAAAAGTACTGGACCGAATTCAAAATTTTTTTCACCGTTGGAAAGCTACATTCGCCCTGAGTAACATAGGCTATATAAGATTCATCATCATCATCTAACACCGCGCGGGTGAAACCACGGAGAGCAGTTAGTGTTTAAAAAGCGCGAAAACTAAAAAAATCATCATCGTCCTACACTATGTTGTTAGACCTGTACCTGTGAGATGTTAATACATAACTATGATTATAACTGTAATAAGTTACGTTTTCGTATATTTATTTAAGTGCAATATAGAATTATTAGATTGTATGTTTGTCCAAATTTGGTCCTGATCAAGTAGCCGTCAATGTAGCGAAAATAATAGTAAATTCTCATCTAGCTAAACAATGTACACGGGAAGCGTGCAAGACTCTACATGAGTGCGTCTTGCTATACGCCATTATTCTATTTAAAATCAGCACGACCCATCCTAGTGAGCATTTTGAAAGATTGTCTACATTAGCAGGATTCTGGTAGGTACAGAAAAATAGCAACGAATATCTAGGGAAAATTACTATCCGTTATAATGAGCAGAAAAAAAAAATATAGACACTAATTATGTAATAGTCAGAATATATAAAAAAAAAAAATCGTATGGATACCTTTTCATTGCTAGACGATGCAAATTTTTTATGATTTTTATTGTTATTTTGATGTTATCACTCTGGCTTCTTGATTTTTCTTCTACATATACAATATAAAGTCTATTGGGATTTTGATTTTTATTTTGAATATTTCAATTTTTTAAATGAATATACTATACTATCTTTAAATTTTCTCATATTGTAAAATTATTTATAACTGCTTTCAAAAAAGGAAGAGGTTATATGTTCAATTGTGACTATTTTTATAGCCGATTTGTCCCCCATTTGTAGACCGCTTCTCAAAATTATTTTTTGCAAGGTAGAGTATAGTATACTTCCGAGGTGAGTTGTATCAAATTCAGTCTAGCCGTTTTTGAGCTATACTGAAAAGTGTTACGCCTATCTTGATGATATCATCATTGACGGTGAATGACAATCGATCCCGTAAGTAGCAATGGTCACAAAACAATATGAAAACATTTTTTTTACCAAAAGAATGGAACTGACTTCAACTACAAAAAGTGTCAACTTGTCGAAATCAGCACCATGCCCACAATATTGTGATAATGCACATATTTTTGAATTATCATGGTACCGACTTTAACAAGTTATTTAACACTTTTTGGTGTAGAAGGCGGATCCATTTAAAAACATATACGTACTAAACATTCGTACATACTGCTTGCTTTTATACTCCTTGACATACATACACCTACATTAACTCAGCTTAGTTTAAAATTATGTCGATTGGAGTAATGGTACAGAATAAATAATATAGTAACTAAACTACCTTACTGGATTTTAATGAGTGCACCTTACATCTAATACGTTCCACTCCCACTTGTGTTACGGCATGTTACAGCAAGGCCCATTGTTTGGTACCAAATTTAGTCTAGAGGGCACCACTTCAAACGTCACTTGATTTTTTGTATCGACTTTTGTAATGATCTCTCTATGGGCAGATGCTAGCTCATCTGTTGTGTCATGGCTAGCTAGCCATGACACACTAAGCTAGCTAGCTTAGTTTAATTTGGAGAAATGTATTAAAAATTATATACGCTGTTGCCTTGGGACCTCGTCGAGAAATGGCGATAGTTTTTTGATTGGAAATGTAATAAGTAATTGAAGTAAATTCGGTATTCACTGTAGTTCACTGTTGAGTGTTGTTTGGTCTCGAACTCTAACAATTAACAATAGATGGCGCCGCTTTTAACGTCACTTGGATTTTGTATTGACTTGTTATGCGCCCACTTTGGACAGAGAGATACCTACTACGTTTTCTTGTAAAAATGGCTGACGAGCTAAGCTTGAGTTTGAAAATTGTTTGGATTAAAATGTTATTAATTGAAAAAAAAACCAGGCAATCACTGTAGTTCACTGTTAGGACATAGGTAGGACTCTTGATAGCCAACCGTTCCGCAGACAAATATTACTATTCTTCCTTCCACTGCGCGTAGTAGTCTGCAGAACCACTTGATTTGGTCTTCTACCGAACAAGTGTTAAGTGTTAGATTAGCGTGTAAATTACTTGTAGCACCCTCTTGGAATCTGCCTGTGATTGGATGGAACACCTTCAACTACAGACAATTGGCCCGAAGACAATGGACTTGGATCCCTTGGATTAGAAGGACTGCCAAGCTGGTCTATTGATTCCTTCTACTTCGTGCCCTTTCTCCCCTTACCTACAACAGAACCGACTATAGAGCTGATCTTGCTACGCGCGACGCAGCGGGATTGTTGTAATTAGTTTAACTTATGTTATTGCCATGTAGGTTATGCTATTTTTTATGTTAAGAAGTTCTTATCAGAATAGACCTTGGATAAAGGCAATAACAGTTTGTTTGGAGCTCCTTGATATCAAGGACATATTGTAGGTAAACTCTTGATAGCCAGCCATCTGCAGATTATCAAGTTCCTTCCATTGCGCGTAGTAGTTGCAGACTAATTTGATCTGGCACCCTACACCCATGTACGGTGCATTATCGGTCACTATTGCTCATACCTATACGTTGATGCCCCAATCTTGATATAATTAACTTAAGTTTTGAGGTATGTTTTCGACGCTATGCTTTTCGCTTTCAAAAGGATATACTTTTAGGATATACTTTTATATCAGTTGTATTATAATCGGCGATGCCAATATATCGGCCAGGCGATTATATCGGTATCGGAATCGGTATAGTTACATCCCTAAGTATGAGTATGAGTATGTATACCTCATACCAAAGAAATAAAATCCACAAAACCCCAAACGATGGGCAAACCGACGTCCAAGGTCAGTCCACCCCGATACATCCCAACACAGGGACCAACGAGCCATGCAGCAAATGCCTTCTTCGAGTTTCTAGCCATAACGAGAGCCATCAGGCAAGTCAACATCAGGAACTGCAAAAACATCCTGCAGTCCTTTAGGCTAGAAAACGAAAGCCTTTTAAAGGTGAGACTCAAGGAGGCAGAAGCCGCCGTATACAATAACGACACATCTCAGATCATCAAGGGAACGATGTCAGGTCAGTATATGGCGGCGTACAGTGTGGCAGATGGCTTTGTGCCCCTGGACGCGGGAGAAACGGAGCGAACAGGAAGACCAAAGTTTGTGACACCACAAAACGACCAGATTGTTGGCAAGTTGACAACTGGCCAGTGCACCAAAATAATGCTCGACGACCTCGACCGAGTCCTCGAAATGGCAAAAACTATTTAAGGGGACTCGGAAGTCGAAGTGTTCTGGAAACACTGGGAAGTGCCGAAGATATGCGGAAAGACAATTTGGGTGGTAAGACACTTCGAGTTTGGCTTGTCTTATGACGTTATCACGTTAAATTATCGTCTGGAAACGACCTTTCGAACTTGTCCGATCTCGATAATGCTTTTTGTAGAGTACACTTTCGAGTGGTTCCCATTTAAATTTCATCAAATTTGGTCAAGTGGTTTTTGAGTTATACTAACTCCAATAACTTGAAAAGTTTTTCGCCTTTATTCATGATGTCCTTATTGACGGTAAATAACAATCGACCCCGTAAGTAGCAAGGATCACTAAAAAGGATAAAAAAAACTTGGACCGACCAAAAAATGGGACCGACTTCAACACTAAAAAGTGTGAAATAACTTGTCGAAGTCTGTACCATGCGCACAATATTGTGATAATAGGTGCTTTTGAATTATCATGGTTTCTACTTCAACAAGATATTTCACACTTTTTACTCGTAGTTTTGAAGTCGGTTCCAATTTGTGGTATTTTTTTTTTGTATCAGTAGTCAACATAAATTGATAACTACCGTGATTTTAAATATTCCCACTCTACCCTCTCCCAGTAAGTGTTAGGGCAGTCCCTCATTAACAAACAACGCATTCATTCATAAAGTTGACACGAGTGTAAGGGCTAGTGCAGACAGCCACTCGAGGCCCGCTATTGAACGTCCATCTCTCCAACTAATGATGCACGAAGCGACGTCTGTTTCGATATTAACTTCGTGTGTGCAATTTAATTAATGCATTGGACTAAATATTTTAGAAAGTAACGTTTTTAAGTAGGTATTAATCAATGAAGTCTCTTTTTTTTTTTAATATGTAAAACGGGATTTACTCACGTAAATAAGTCAGATCTTTCCGACTAGAGTTTCAACCACATCCGGTGGTCTTTTTCAAGGAGAGTGCAGAACGCTCGTGATTGCGTCTCGCCTCGCACTGCGGGCAGCAGCACGTAGCGCGCGCGATGACATCATGCCGTGCGAGGGGCGGGGGGATATCTGTTGCATCAGCGCAACGAATCGGCAGTCCTCTTCATCGCTGGTGTCGTATCCCATGCTGGTGGGAGCACTCAGGCAGAATGAGCTCACCACATCGCCACTGGTCACTACTTGTCCACTACCGTTAGCTTCACGAAGACACGATCGCCAGGTAAAGGGCAGGCTCCACCCTCCATCTCTATTAAAATTCTGGTGCCTACCAATCTCGATAGCCTCCCGGATCTTACGTGGAATGAAAAAAATTTCCCGCGCTTACACCCGCGCTTTATCAAAGCGGATATAGTGCTGCGTATCTGAGGCTAGAGAATGTTCCGCAACAGCGGAGCTGATTCTGTCCAGATTCTTCATGGAGCGTATGTGTTCGGTGAGTCTAGTGGATATATTTCGTCCTGTTTCACCGACGTAACATTTTCCGCAATCGCAGTGAATCATATAAACACTGGAGACACCCAGTGGCTCTCTATCCTTGGGAGAGCAAAGCATATGTCTTAGCTCCATTTTGGACGATTGTTAATCCTTTTTAGACAACTAGTAGTATTTTTACCGATTTTTTTATTGCTTTCGTGAGCATATTGGTCTTGGATAGTATGTTGGAAAATCATTGGTCATGCCAGCTTTAGTACGATCTGAAAACTCGGGCACAAGGGCTGGCCACTAGCTGAATAGTCAACTCACACCGGTGGTATAATCAATCATCTCAAAGATGAACTCCCATGTCCCAGTAGTGGGAACGTAAAAATCCCCTGAAAAAATAAACATTTGTATTGTTTGTCACTGTCTCCACGATAGTTCAAGAAACAGAAATATGTTTAATTATAATTATCAATAAACCAATTTGGAATGAAATGTTATTCTTACCCTATATGTTAATCCCGGATATAGGCACCTAAGCTTTTTCTGTTGTAACGACTAACCGTACGTAAAAGGGTTAGCAAATTATATTGCGTTTTACTCTGCTTTGTAGTTGAACCAGTTCGCGTAAAGACATCAGAATCAATGGTCCCACGGCCCCTGCCACCAGTCGATGGCGATAGAACACCGCAGAGGTTTGGTGGGTATTCTGCCCTTCTGGCGGCGACTCCCACACGCGCACCAGCTCTACCCTGGGCTGGTGATCAGGATATAAAATCTTCCTCTGCGGAAAAAAAAAAAAGACATCAGAATCAGATAACAATAAACACAATATTAGTAATTAAATACTAAAGAAAATTTATTTATTAGGAAACGGTAACAACCACGAGGACCGTCTGATGTTAAGTGGTAACATCTGCCTAGACCAGATGCATTTCCTCACAATTAACTTTGAGTTGTTAATGTTGTTAAGTCTCGTGTGCCTGTAATTTCGCCAACCCATACCTTCAAATAAAAACACAGTATTGGGAACATTACTGATTCACGGTAGAAAAAATATGGTTGCAGTACTACCCCGGGCGAACTCATTCACAAAGAGTTCTATTGCTCTTAAACCTATATTATTTGTATGACTCGCCCAAATAGTATGTTTTTTTCTAAACTTCATCCGAATCTGTCAAGTTCCAGCGTAAAAGAAGTAACAAATATGTACACAAACACTCTTAACTTACGCAATTTTAATAATGTTATTACTTTGAAAATATTCCAAATTTGGCTTTTTAGATGGATTGGGGGTTATGGTCACTTTGTAGAGCGTGCAAATGTAAACTTGTTTCTAAGAACTTAGTCATAAATAAATGATAAATCATTTAATGGAAATAAATATAACGCGTCACTGTTTCACATTCATAAAAATACTTTAATTAGATATTTTTTAATTAAATCTTTGTCTTAGATGATATTATACAAAAGTTATTACGCTCATATATATGTACACATGTATGTACTAAAGTTGTTAAAATAAATATAATAATGTCAAAAGTTTTAATACTGCCGTGCGATTCTCTAATGATTCGACGAGCTCACCGATGTCTAATACTTTGAGATATCGTCTTTGTACACAAGGTTGTTTTTCCAACGTTTCTTGTCATCTCGTCATTTGTTTCACGGATGTTGTCGACGATGCAACGATGTTTTTTAGTTTAAGTTAGCTCTTAGAGAATCGCACGGCTGTTCACAGTTATTGAAAATGTCAATAGGTAGATGTGTCTTATCAAAGATAAATTGAATACAACTGAAGAGAGAATGAATTAGTTTCGGTATTGGCATCAGCCAGTACTCTTATAAAGATGTCACCAACAAAAGACATAAAAATATTGCAAGTTCGTCTTGTTCGATGTAAGTGGACAGTAGAGTACGAGTAGAACCGTATAGAGGGCGTGACATGTGACAATGCAATTCAATTCACATGTCGAGCTGCGGTCTCGATCGGGATGAGTTTCCACCCGCCCGTCTAGCGTGCGCGCAGACAATAATATTCGAAACCTTCACTTCGTAACCGTTCTGTCCTCCACCTGCATCTGTGGTTTGTGACATCTTTTTTTTCATCTAGACTATAATAGTACTAATCTATATATATATAAAAAAATTAACCCCAATTTTTCCTGGTCACGCTATAACTCGAGAACGGCTTAACTGATTTCGCTAATTCTTGTTTTTTGTGTTGATTATTGTCAGGAGAAAATTCTTATAAAAGAAGGCCGAGCTTACTACGCGAACGAAGTCGCGGGCAGACGCTAGCAATGTTATAAAGAGGATATATTTGTTTGTTTGTTTGAATTGAAAGGCTCGGAAACCACTGATTTGAAAAATTCTTAAACTATTATTATTATTCTTATCTTACATCCCTGGCGATCATAGGCTATAGGTACACGTTGAATCATCATCATCATCGTCCATCACCATGCGGGTAAACTATAGATATATTTCTGGAATATTGTGAGTAGTTAAACTGTTAAAACCGTGTCATTCCAAATTAGTTTACTTAGATATTTTTTTAAATATTTTGATCAATTCTAACCTATTTCTTGCTAATGCAATAGATAGTTGCAAGTAGCAGCAAACAATACACATAGAAAAGAAAAAAACCGTCAATAAGTAAGGACAAAAAATAACTATAAAAATTGTAAAATGTTGCAATTCATTTATCCAAGGGCCTTAAACACCAATCTGCAATTCAATTCTATAAGGTCCTTACATCAATTAACTCGATGACTTTACAAATGTGTAACCTTTTTGATCACTAATCTATATGTTAAAAAAAAAGTTACTGAGGCCACATAAGTGATCTATGGGGGTTTTACTTTAATGTTTTTATACTTACACAATATTTAGAAAAAAAACTTGAATGCTTACTACAAATACCTATACTAAGTACGTAACCTACTAATACCACGTATCTCTAAAACTTTCAGTTCTAACCATTTCGCTCCAACATTACTCATGAAAACAATATGATACAGAGTTATATTATTAAGCGTATACTAATTTTGTTTATAGCATGGTTAAAAAGTTATATATATTCATTAATGATAACCTAATTTTCATTTCCTGCTGAGATACCGTGTACAACAGCCATTGTTAACGCGTGCGATTATCAACGTTATTTCAATGCGTTTTACTTCCATATTTGATTTTTCTCACATGAAGCGGCTCATGTCCCAAAGTCATACCAGTCAGTCTTAACCTCCTCATTTACATTTTACAAAGTGAGCGCGTATCACATCTCAATTAACTACAATTAATTGTACAAAAGTGCGGCCGAGTGTCTTATCGTCGGCTATCCGTGTTCCTTTAAACCGGTAATCAGTGAACACGGCTTCGCATGCGAAATGAGAAGCTACACGCCCGTCACACCACTCCGCATTAATTACTACGTAAATTATACCTTCTTTATCACCATTCTTTTTTTTAATAGCAGGCATTGTCGTCCATTCGTGCTAAGGAACGATTGCTTTCAGCCAGAGAGTGATTTAATTCGATTTGCCTCACGATTCCAAACTGACGTATTATGGGATGTCTTCATCGCTCACGAGGGCATAATTATATAATTGAAGCAGATCCTTTATAACGATTAGAGTATAAATAAAGCTATGAAATTCTGGTGTTTATGATTGTCGAACTACTCTGTGTGGGAATCTTTGAGTATTTTATGGGGCTTTGGATAAGTTTTAAGTATTATATGAGTTATGAAAAAAATGGCTTTCAAATTTAATTATTATTATTAACCGGCAAAACACTCACGTTAAGGATCGAATACGTCTCGCCGGGTTTCGAGCATGTCCGATGCTCATGTTCAGGGCGAGTGCGCAGTGGCGTCTGCGAGCTCCCGGCGGGACCGCCGGTTAATAATAATAGTTAAATATGTGTCAACTCACGAGAATTTCAATACAAAAATGACTTTCATATTATTAACAAAAAATGGAACCGACTTCAACACAATAAAGTGTAATAGCTCAAATTACCAATTATCACAATATAATGCGCACGGTACCGAATTCGACAAGTTATTTCACACTTTTTGGTATTGAAGTCGGTTCCATTTTTCTAATATTTTTACTCTTTTTAGTGTCCCTTGCTAAATAAAGGATCGAGTGTCATTTACCGTCAATGAAAATATTATCAAAATAGGCGAAACACTTTTCAGTTATTGGAGTGTAACTCAAACACTGCTGGTCCGAATTTGATAAAATTTAAATGGGACCACCTTGGTAGTATACTCCACCAAACAAAACCTGATTTTGGGAATCGGTTCACAAATAGGGGAGTAATTGGTGAACTTATACACACAAAAATACATACAGTCAAACATATAGACTCCTCCTTTTTGGAGGCGGTTAAAAATAAGAAAAGTGGAATTTTACTGTCTCGGGGTTACGAGTGCAGTTCGTCACTTGTCCCTAAATGCATCTGTTCTAGACAGGGGTTACCATTTAATTTTAATATCAGGTGGGTTCCGTGCTTTTTCTGTCTTATAATAACACAAAAAAGTCACACTTATCCTCACATACACTATTTTTCACAGATAAACCTGAGATATGTTTATTTATGTATTGCTTCAGAATTTGTTTAATTATTTTTTAGTATTTAAGTATTATTCCTTTTGTACAAAGTCAGCATACGTTCTATAATTATTTTAACATTCTTTTAAAAAATGTATAAAATCCATGTAAAGCTCATTGGAGTAATTATAAAGGAAGGGACTGAATCTCACGACACAAGCCATACTAGTGTGGGATTCAGTGATCATCACCCAACTTATGAGTACTATATTATAATGTATAAGCCAAAAGATGTAATCTATTTTGTAAGTAATTAGCATAACTTTTATTTCCTAATAAACGTTATTATTATTATTCAAAACAAAATCTCGGATTTCATCCGGTCCTTTACAAAGGCACAAGTGCGGCTGTAGCCAACACTTAAAGGCCTATTTGGTATAAAAATACAAAGGAGTATAAAAACAGAAAAAATGTTGGATGAAGGGTAACATTGTACTTATAACTATTACAAATATGGGTAAAATGGCCAGGCTCTTGATATGAACTTATTAGTGATAAGGAAGATAGTGGGCTATGGAAGAGACTACGGCACCTGCCAACTTCAGTCTCATCTTAAAATATTTAGACAGGTGGTGACTTGTCACCCACTAAACGGGCCCCCCATAAGAGCCACCATCAATGGTGACAAAAGGGGCAACGTTGGTGTGGATGGCTGAAGGGTGTTGAGAGGTGTGCTGCAGTTTCACTAGCGCGCTACTACCGGCGGCCCTTTAACACTTCCACCCTTGGAGCTTTTTGTTTCTTGCTCTTGCGTCTCCACCCCCAGACGGCCAATTAAGGCAAGCCGGGGGTCAGGGGTCTCATTTAGCCCCAGGGAGAATCAGGGTCCAAGGTGTCGCCACTCACCGACAGATCGCCGCAAAGCCGCCCCTGCGGTATTATTATTATTACTCCTTTTATTCAAAATAAATCACGGATTTCATCCGGTCCTTTACAAAGGCATAAGTGGGGCTGTAGCCAACACTTAGAGGCCTGTTTGGTATAAAAATACAAAGTACCTAGTATAAAAAAACAGAAACTTTAGGATGGATGGTGACATGGTATATCTATTATAAAAATGGGTAAAATGACAAGGCTATTGAAATGATTTTATTAGTGATAAAAAGATAGTGGGCTATGGAAGAGACTACGGCACCTGCCAAATTCAGTCTCATTTTAAAATTTTTGGGCAGGTGGTGACTTGCCACCCACTAAACGGGCCCCCCATAAAGGCCACCATGAATGGTGACAGAAGGGGCAACGTTGGTGTGGCTGGCTAAAGGGTGTCGAGAGGTGTGCTGCGGTTTCACTAAAGCGCTACTCCCGGCGTTATGCCCTTTAACACTTCCACCCTTGGAGCTTTTTGTTACTTGCTCTTGCGTCTCTTTTATTATTATTATTTTTATTTAAACAATTTCACGGGTTTCACCCAGTCCTTTACATAGGCATAAGTGGGGCTGTAGCCAACATTTAGAGGCCCGTTTGGTATAAAAATACAATGTAGTATAAAAAAAAAAAAAATATATTATTATTCCTTTTATTCAAAATAAATCACGGATTTCATCCGGTCCTTTACAAAGGCATAAGTGGGGCTGTAGCCAACACTTAGAGGCCTGTTTGGTATAAAAAAACCCAGTAGTATAAAAAAAAAAAAAAAAACCGAAACTTTTGGATGGATGGTGACATGGTATATCTATTATAAAAATGGGTAAAATGACAAGGCTATTGAAATGATTTTATTAGTGATAAAAAGATAGTGGGCTATGGAAGAGACTACGGCACCTGCCAAATTCAGTCTCATTTTAAAATTTTTGGGCAGGTGGTGACTTGCCACCCACTAAACGGGCCCCCCATAAAGGCCACCATGAATGGTGACAGAAGGGGCAACGTTGGTGTGGCTGGCTAAAGGGTGTCGAGAGGTGTGCTGCGGTTTCACTAAAGCGCTACTACCGGCGTTATGCCCTTTAACACTTCCACCCTTGGAGCTTTTTGTTACTTGCTCTTGCGTCTCTACCCCCAGACGGCCAATTAAGGCAAGGCGGGGGTCAGGGGTCTCATTTAGCACCAGGGAGAATCAGAGTCCACGGTGTCGCCACTCACCGACGGCTCGCCACAAAGCCGCCCCTGCGGTTTTATTATTATTATATTTATTATTATTATTATTATTATTTTCTTGTTGATTTAATAATGTGACTTCTGGTTGGACGTATATTATATGCACGTGCGTAGACTTATATACAATTTTTAATTTTTTTAAAAGTGCTGCATTTGGTAATAGGGTCACATTAGCTACGCCTATAAAAGTTAACAGGTGTGAGTCAACATCATAATTAAGCGAAGAATACAACAAACGAGGACGGATTAGTCGAATAAGTGGTCCATCAAATGAAACGACACTTCTGTTCACGTGGAATACCAATACGCATAACTAGAAGCACTTAGGTAGATGAGTAGTGCGCAGGTGAGAGGCACCTGCATCTTGATTAGTGATAGCACTTAGCTCCTTCCACTTGGCACTCACAGGATTAATAATTGCATATCAGCAAATGTGAGGTTTTAATTAATTAAATAACTACGCAAAGGCGAGACCGAACCACATTGCGATTATAATCTTAACTGTCATTTTTAGAATATAAAAATTATAGTTAAGGCGCTGTCAGTTCAGAGCTTGAATTCTTTAAATTTCTTTCACTTAAGATCAAGTAAGCGCATCTCTTAAAAACGTACAAAATTCATAAAAAATAGTAGCACTTTTAAATAAAAAATAATCTGTTAGTGTTTTATGGTATGTGTTTCATCTATACTATATACTCGTAATAGTAAGAATATTATAAAGAGTAAAGATTTGTATGTATGTTTGTAACGAATTGACTCTAAAGTACTAGACCGATTTCAAAAAATCTTTCACCATTGGAAAGCTACATTCACCCTGAGTAACAAAAGCTATAAAAGATTCATCATCATCATCATCATCCATTACCGCGCTGGTGAAACCGCGGAGAGCAGCTAGTGACAAATACAATTGTAAATAAAGAGCAAAACTTTTTTAAAGATGAAAAAAAGTGGTAAGTTTGAATTTTTTAATGTACTCTAGTATGTTAAAATATGTTTTTAAGTCCGTCATTGTGTACTTAAAAGTCTTAGAAATGTTATGTTATTTTTTGTAATATTAAGTAAATCGCCGCTTATAAGATAAACTGCTTCAAATCCTCATTTTTATCGACATCATGAATTGCCAGCACCTTAATAACAATACTATGAGTTCGTAGTTTTTCACCTCTTTCGATTTATTGCTGCGTTTAAAAGCGTTCGTTATGCAATGATGTTATCTTTGGCGGTTCTTATGCCTAGTTTTTCATAGAAATGTTTATCGGGATGATGGATAGGATACTGGTGGTGACTAATGATGATTATGTGAAGAAGTCCGTTCTCATAAAGGATCTCGTTACTTTGTTAGAAGGGCTGCTTTAGTATTATAGATATTATTTTTAACAATCTAATTGATGAGGATGGCAAAATATTTCAACATTTTAGGTATGAAGTAAACAGGACTGTATTATTCCTTATGACATTATCACCTATTGCAGTCATCTTACACTGTGTTTTGTAACTCTTAAAACCATATTAATTAGTTATTATAAACTAGCGACTACCCGCGAAATTTTGGCATAGTTGGCTCGGCCTTCAGCCTCGCCATAAGCTCCCCTCTTTTCTTGGTTTTTCTTTCATAAGAACCTTCTCCTGACAATAACTACCACAACAAAAAAATATTTATTAGAATAGAATTAGCGAGATGGTTCCATCCGTTCTAAATTCGGAAGGTTGCATGTTGAACGAATTTGGGTGAAATTTAAAATGGAGAATGTTTATATCTAGGATTAACTTTATTGGTTCCCAAATAAACTCCATATTTATGTAAGTATCAGTGTAAGGATATACTAACTCGCATTCTAACTTACTCACGTTTTCGCATTTCTAATATTATAAGCCTAAAGCGTGACTATCTAGGTTGCTCTGTGATTAGGATACCAATGCCTCTCAGTCTTTGCAAAAACACGCTTAATAGGGATGCAGTCGATACGGCTGTATGTGAATGAACGAGCAGGTTTTAAGGTAAATAATGTGTTGCAATGATATTGAATAATCATATTAATATACTACCGACCCTCTAAAAACTTCGCTGTATTCAACTTCCTAAGGCCCATTTCCAAAAACTCTTCCTTAGTGGATGCTTTACAACATGAAAGGCATCAACTGTTACAATTTCAAGATATAGGTATAAAATCGTAGCTACAAGAAGAGTTTGTAGTATTTTGATATAAAATCGTATTAATTGGAGAGAGTCATCGTTGGGATGGGTACTAAGGTATCCCAGTAATGCTTCCTGGTAGTACGGCTAGGTTTAAGACGGTCGTAATAACTTGGCGCGTGCCTTACCATCGCTTGCCTTGTGCCATCGTGCGGCCCGCCCACGCTCCGGGCACAGTTTGTTTTGGAACGATCGAGATCCAGGGCTGTTCCCAGCTGGCCATTATCCAAATGGAGCTTTTGCTTTAAAAAGAGGTTTACCTACGCAATCAGTCCTTGTCAAGGCAGGTCAAGAATGCGATTGTGTGACGAGCTATACCACACTTGCAAAACAAAATTTGGCGCTGGCTAGAATGAAATGGCAAATAAGGTGAAGTAAAAGCATTTTTTATATGATTATTCGATTTTGTAATTAAAAACATTGTTATGGTTTGGATTTTGTGACACTTATGTTCTTAACGAAATGTACTGAAATTTTACTAAAATGAATGTAAAATATTCATGTTCCTTGAAAAGAAATTTTCGGAACTTCCAAGTTCAGGTACGAATCATAATAAATTGCAGTTGGGACTGCACCATTGGATCAAGATGGTTTGATGACGAACAGGTTGCGTTTACTGATGACAGCAATCTTACAACATCTTACCTGCAGAGAAGCTCAACATTTTCAACTGATGTCTAAAGGTTTTTGTTAAACATAAGATTAAGTCAGTCATAATCGAATTTGAAGTAAATAACAATAAATTGTAATTCAATTCGGTGTATGGTTTTTCACATTTTTACACCTTACCTGAACCAACTCCGCCCTTGAATAGAGTTCTATTGAGTAGAGATTTTTAAATAATTGATGAGTTAGAGTTTTTTTTCACCTGATGCACAATAAAGCTGTCAAAAATAGTACTTGGTAGCATATTACAGCAAAATGTATTGTGGGATAAAGAATAGACTAACTAGAAAGGCATCTTAAAGACAACTGATGGAATACACCGTTACGTGTTTACTGGACACGTTTTCAATATGGATGGTAACTAACCAGATCATGCCCTAGATTTTCTAATAAACTTCACCAGAAGTTCAAGCCAACGGCAGGTTTCCAACCCACAATCGCCAGTTCAGCGATCAACCCTATATACCTAACCATATATACCTAACTACCACTGAACTATCATTCAGAATAATGAGCTATTGACTAACGGCTGCTTTAAATATAAAGAAACATATCTCCGAGAATTCGACCAAATGAAAATGCTAAGTTTTTATTACTTCATAGAGTTTATCGTGATGTAAGTAATTAATAATAAAAAATAATGTCGGGGTATTGTTTGGCCAGGAAATGGAATCAAAATATGTAATAGGAACTTCGCAACATCAGAGTTCTTTTATTCTGCAAAAAATAGTTCCACTTTATATAAATCTTTTTAGTTCACTTTTAAGTAGATTAATCCTTCCTATACCGCGGCAATTAAAATAAAAGATTTATGAATGAAACTGACGTATATGTACGTTTCTGGGACGCAAAGGGTTAAAGTATATTATATACTTCGAATTTTTCTGCTTACTTTTAAAAATTTGCTTACATCTAACATTAATCTTTTCGAAGTAAGAAGACAATCGCAAAAAATACACACTGAAAAGTAGTGTGTAGACTATGTGAAGTGGTATAACATATTTTTAACGTCTGGCCATACAAATCATGTAATGAAAACAGGTCCATATTTATAGGTGATTTAAATTATTTTTCAGAACCATACTGCGAAAAAAATGTTTGCGTCACTGAACAACAGAACCAACATCATTTAAGGCATATGAAAGTCAACCATGAAATACAACATCATGAACATTGTACTTAGTATTTCATCTTTGCCAATCTGGAAATTAACGAAAAAATGTTGAGCCCCACTTTTATAACGGAGTTTTATAGTTTGTATCGGAACGCACCGTGATCCAATACCGATTGTTACAGACGCCGATATCGGATCGATAAACAATAATGCTGGACAATAAGTATCGATTTGATGTAACGGAAGTGTTCAAGGTCTGAACCTATACCTAAGTTAAACTAGTCTTGGCTATGCCATCAGAGTAGATAGCCAATTTGTCTTCCTCGCTGACAAATGTTTAATTTTTGTTGCTGATTTCATTGATTAGAATTATATTAATGGAACGTGAGAATTATTCGCCTCATGAATATGAATGACAGTTGCAGTGCGATCCCGAGCTTTAACAGTATTCGCCGAGCAATATCACTTGCTATCTTTGTCTGTCAACTGTAACACATATTAAGGGCTTTTTCCCCTTTATCTCAGCGGTAGGACGTCCACTGCTGAATAAAGGACTCCTTTATAAATTTCGAAAACAAACGATTCGAATTGACCTGCAGGCAACAGATATCATACTTCGTACTTGATTAAAATACGCGCAAGAGTAACACATTCGATAAATGCGTAAACCCACAGAATGTGGCAGTTTATGATGAAATATTCTGGATCGGTAAATAAATATATTACGCGGCCGCTGTCTTCTGCTTGCGGCTTCGCGAGCTGCCGATAAAAATGTATCTTCACGTTAAAACAATAACAATAATACAAACATACTTGTCTTTTCATTATATAAGCTGGTAAGTATTGGACGGCGCTAAAAAGATGCAAAATATAACTTGAAGAAAGAAGCTTCTCTTCTTTAACCGTATTCTTTAAGGATGAGGTGGTTAGAAGAACAACCGAATAGAGATTCGGTTGTTCTTCTTCTAGTGCCATCTTTTATCGGAGGCTACGAATAAATAATATCAGGAAGAGTAACTGCCTTAAAAAATGACCCAATAAAAGTCGTGCTCAATCAATAACATCGTTCACGCCGCTATGACTCAGCTGTCATAGTAGACGTCGCAGCACACGCGTGGACCAATCCCTGCTTTCCTTCTGAAATTTAAACCAATCACCGAACATGTCTATTTGTAACCTCGGAAGTAATTCGTATTTGGAATCATACGTCGTTTTGGTTTGAAGGACCACTTTTTGTATGGAATTTGTTCTGAGTTATTCTTCCTGACATTATTTCTTCGTAGATCGGAGGTTAGCGATCATAAAGGGAAGTTTTCACTTTAGATACTGCCCGAAAAAGAGAGCAGGTACTTATCCCAAACTAGTCTTTAAGATTTCGAAGCCAGGCGGTTTGTCTTCGGCCAGGTGGACTACGGCCTTGCATTTTTCCTTGGATAATAAGTTATATTAGGCTATACTTGTCATTCCACATTATATGTCCAAGATATTGTAACTTTATGAGTTTGATTGATTTCAGTAGTTCTTAGCCATTTTTCATTGTTAGCCAGACCGTTTCATTTCTAACTCGATCCGTTCATGATGTTTTCAACATCCTTCTTTATACCCACATTTTGAAAGCTTCTAATCTTTAAGACACAGTTTGCGTTAACGTCTTTAATTCTACTCCGTACATAAGAATCAAAAGTATATAGTATCGTACTAGCCAACATCTTTTAGGGATGTTAAGATTCCAGATGAATTTTTAAACGCTTTTCGGGCTTTTTATATATGGCATAAAACCTATACTCTTTTTCGGTTGTTGTGAGTTTTTGAACAGTGGTAAACTCTTGAAATACGGGTAATATTTCAAAAAGTCCGGATGTTAAGTAAAAAAACAACCTTGAAAACGTATACACAGAAGCAGAAGTTGATGATGCAGAAAAGTCGATTCTATTTCAAAACATTTTTATAAAGCCCATTTCTAAAACTACTCTATCCATCTGATAAACCATGCCAACAATTTATTTTCTAAGAAGCTATTTCGAAAAATTCAGCTTTGGAAATTCAAGTTAGTTGTCGGCAAGGCTTTGGTAGTATACCACGAATATGGAAACAGTAAGGTAGATAATGTAGAAATCCGAAGAATATAATCGGTCTTCCAAAACCAGAACATGAGTCTTGTTTGTGAGATTTTCGCTCTATAGAAACGTGGGTTGCTGTTCTTGTCACTTGTTCTTGTCTTGTTCACTGCAGTGTTATAAAGTTGACAAGTGTGAGAAATAAAAGAATACACCACCATTTCCGCTAGTCAAAGATGGCGGCAACCACGTGAACTGAAGTACTTCCGCGAGTCCAACAACAAATAAAAGAATACACCACCATTTCCGCTAGTCAAACATGGCGGTAACCACGTGAACTGAAGTACTTCCGCGAGTCCAAAATGGAGGGCATCACGTGGTTTGACGTAGCCTCCAACAGCCAATGAAGAGCGTGGCATTGTCCCGCCAAGAAAATGCCGGCGGAGAAGGGAAATCCCAGCGGAAGACATCGCTATGAGTTAGTTGCTGGTATCGTCTTGTCAGAGTCAGCCAGATGGCAAAATACTTAGAAATGTGTATTAAGGATAATTATAAGCTAAGTATATTTCTGTGTAATCTGCTTACTGTAACGTTACTTTTGTGAAATTTGTCTACGTTCGAATAGAGCTTTCCAATGTTACTGATATGGTGTTTATGTAGGCTTTAATGTAATTGTTACTTAACTAATGTTAGCATCTTGTAAATTCAGTTGAATGTAATTGGTATAGATTTGAGTTTCAAGTTATGGAATACATGTGCATAATCTGGTTTTATTGTTTTATTGTAATGGGTGTTACATTTTCAGAAGTGGGATTTACCCGTCGCAACCGATCCCCTGGTCTACCGAATTGGAATCACTAAATGGATCACCGCGGCCGGTCTCGGGGGCCGAGACTCTGAGTGCAGTTCTGGCACCGTGGCAGCCGTCGACATCGAAACCGCCGGGACCTTGGAGTCGTGTACAGCGAGTAGCTTGGGATGAATCTGGTAGGATCAATCCATATTTTTGTAACGTAACGACAAAAGTCAATACACTGGAAACGGAAGGAAACTAACGCACTGTTTCTATTCTAGGTGTGCATAGTTAATTTAATTTTACCACTCTGTTTTAAGTATGAGATAATAGTATACATAGGTATGAGATGCTATATGGAGGTATCGTGTCTTGTATCATAGAGCGACTGCCTTTACATCGTAGGACTATGCAGTGCTTTAGACACGTAATGAGCTGTGGAAAATAAGAACTCGCTTCGAATAGCTAAAATATTAACGCTACCCGAGATAGTTATCTTTAAAGTGGCTGTATATGTACGTACGAATATGGAGACTTGTTTATGTAAGTGATTGTCACGGCTACTAAACACCACGAAAAGGAAAGTTAGGTGCCATATTTATATCGATCGCAAGTTAGTGGATTGACTCGCGGCATGGGTCTGGAGGTGTATAATAGGCTTCCTGAGGACGTTGTTTTGTTATAGCTGGCGCCTTTCATATATTTATGGGCCAGCCAAATCATTAATGCACAATTTAGGTTAAGTTGCTCGAGCATGGAAAATACTATACGCTTTTGCTTTGCCGCGTCTATTGGCACATTTGCTGATACTAACGGCAATGTGTATGTCTAAAGCGGCGATCGTTCTACCGTATTTGTCGTCTTACATCTGTGTTTGGATTGATATACGGCTGGAGGCAGCAACTGTGCTCTCGGTCAACTCGCGCTCGTGTTGGAGGGCGTTTAGTACGTATTCCCTCGTCGGTTTATTACTTCCTAGTCAAGACTCTGCGGGAAATCGTATAGGTGTAGCAGATGAGAGGAAGGAACATTTCGTTATGAACTTTGACACCACAAAAATTAAGTGTGGTTTTAAGGATTCACAGGTTTTTCAGCAAGCACAGCTGATCTAAGGGTTACTGGTGAGGTGGAGATTAAGATGGAAACGATGGAGTTCAACAACTAAAAAGTTGCCGTTTCTGCAGTTGTCCAGCTATTTTATTCTTAAGGTATTCCTCGTAAAGTGTGCACTCTGGCCAAGAGTTTGCAGCTGACGGCGTTTAGCGTACTGGTGGTGGTACTCGCGTCGGGATCGTCACTTCAAATTGTTTTGCAGAACAGGTGCTAAACAAGTTACATCGACGCGAGAAGTAAAGGTTTGGCTGATATTGTTCTACGGGTACGGAATGGTGAATTTAATCTTCTATTGCTTGTTTCGGTAGCAGAGAATCTACATACCACTTGTATGAGCTCGAGGCGTTCGATCGTAGAATCTATTAAGAGGTTAGGGATGGATTTGTTTGGCAATCGTTTTCAGGTGTTGCGGATTGTGCAGCTGTCAGATACAACTTTGTCGGTAGGGATTTGCTGCCCCGTATGGCTAGATGGTGGTTCTTTTCGGTACTGGTGGTTTACTATATGGAGGCCGATTATAAACCTGGTGTTTCTCATGACCATGTATCAACATGGCCATGGCCCTCGGTTACAGTGGAGTCTGCTAGTACTAGTAGTTGATAAACATTGTCTGACTGGATGTATGCCTTAAACTAAAGTACAATTGGGTAATGACCAGGAGGTTGGTAAAGGCACGTGCACGTTAAAAGATGACATTACTCTCTTAAGCAGTGAGGAACGGCGAAGAGTGATTTGTGGAACATTTAGGGGTGGTCTCTGACTGCTTGGAACATCTAGGTTTGGAACATTGCGATCAAATAATCAGCCATGGTTTATTGGTATGACCTGCACATACGCAAGTATGTGAGCGCTTATTTGGACTGTCTAAAAGTCAATATGGTCGTCCTGAAGGCGAAACCCATCCTGTTGAAGGGTTTCAAAGCTGATGCATGCCCTGCCCCTTGATCATTGTGTACCTTTTTGTAGGAGCCGGTCAGGATTTGGTTGAGTAATCATGGGTTTCGGTTTTAATCGGGGTTCACATGGGCTATTCCAGTCAATTAAGAGTTAAAGCTCATGAGGTTATAAAGTTACAAAATATACTGTTTCTTTATCCAGTAGAGAATATGTCTGATCTTAGATAATTTAGATTTGGTTTTGATTCCGATTTTTATAATGGGTTTTGCTTCAGGTGTAAAGGTTGGGAAACACATTATCATTACAGTAGCATGTTCACGTGCCAATGTCCAGGTCAAATGATGAAATCTGACTCTGTTTGAATGATTTAATGATTATTGAAGGTAAAGGGGAATGGGATGCTATTATCCCCGACATTACTTGAGATATGAATAATCTTTAAACTTTTCAATTAGTTACTCGCCCGAAAAATTGATGTTAGCGGGTCAATCAATAAGATTTCGGAACGAAATACAATGTTAATAATTATGTCGATATGGGGAAGTGGCTAAAGAAGAGATATAGTGAACCTTACAAGGTTGCGAAGATAATGTGTAATGATGGGTACATGATCTCTCTTATGGTCTGAAATAAGGGATGTACTGAAGGAATTTTAACTCTAGTTAGTCTATTGTTCAATTACTGGGTTTAACTTGGGTTAAACTCTAATTAAATTAACAGCCAGGGAAGGCCTAGATTTGTTATGAATATAGTTATTATAGTATTATAATATTATAGGTATTATAATATTTCAGTTTTACTTTTGTTACTAAAGACAAAACAAACTCGTTCATTAATTAGTTTTCTGAAAGCCCTCGCAAGAATCAGTTTATTGGACAACTTAGCTCACAGGTAAGGGCCGAACCTTCATAAATGTACTTATTCAGGATCTAATACGAATTACACTAATAAGGTTCAGGTGTAAATATTGGATTAGATAAACAATAGACATATGATAAAAGAAAATGTTACTTTGGACATGATGATATCATGATATATTTGGGCACATGAGTGCATTACTTTGAACATGATGATATCATGAAATATTTGGGCATATTAGTGCATTACTTTGGACATGATGATATCATGAAATATTTTGGGCACATTAGTGCATTACTTTGGACATGATGATATCATGAAATATTTGGGCATATTAGTGCATTACTTTGGACATGATATCATGAAATATTTGGGCACATTAGTGCATTACTTTGGACATGATATCATGAAATATTTGGGCATATTAGTGCATTACTTTGGACATGATGATATCATGAAATATTTTGGGCACATTAGTGCATTACTTTGGACATGATGATATCATGAAACATTTGGGCTCATTAGTGCATTACTTTGGACATGATGATATCATGAAATATAGGGCATATTAGTGCATTACTTTGGACATGATGATATCATGAAATATTTTGGGCACATTAGTGCATTACTTTGGACATGATGATATCATGAAATATTTGGGCATATTAGTGCATTACTTTGGACATGATGATATCATGAAATAATATGGGCATATTAGTGAATTACTTTGGACATGATGATATCATGAAATAATTTGGGCACATTAGTGCATTACTTTGGACATGATATCATGAAATATTTGGGCACATTAGTGCATTACTTTGGACATGATATCATGAAATATTTGGGCACATTAGTGCATTACTTTGGACATGGTATCATGAAATATTTGGGCATATTAGTGCATTACTTTGGACATGATGATATCATGAAATAATTTGGGCACATTAGTGCATTACTTTGGACATGATATCATGAAATATTTGGGCATATTAGTGCATTACTTTGGACATGATGATATCATGAAATAATATGGGCATATTAGTGAATTACTTTGGACATGATGATATCATGAAATAATTTGGGCACATTAGTGCATTACTTTGGACATGATATCATGAAATATTTGGGCACATTAGTGCATTACTTTGGACATGATATCATGAAATATTTGGGCACATTAGTGCATTACTTTGGACATGATATCATGAAATATTTGGGCACATTAGTTCATTACTTTGGACATGGTATCATGAAATATTTGGGCACATTAGTGCATTACTTTGGACATGATATCATGAAATATTTGGGCACATTAGTGCATTACTTTGGACATGATATCATGAAATATTTGGGCATATTAGTGCATTACTTTGGACATGATGATATCATGAAATAATATGGGCATATTAGTGAATTACTTTGGACATGATGATATCATGAAATAATTTGGGCACATTAGTGCATTACTTTGGACATGATATCATGAAATATTTGGGCACATTAGTGCATTACTTTGGACATGATATCATGAAATATTTGGGCACATTAGTTCATTACTTTGGACATGGTATCATGAAATATTTGGGCACATTAGTGCATTACTTTGGACATGATATCATGAAATATTTGGGCACATTAGTGCATTACTTTGGACATGATATCATGAAATATTTGGGCATATTAGTGCATTACAATAAAACAATAAAACCAGATTATGTACATGTATTCCATAACTTGAAACTCAAATCTATACCAATTACATTCAACTGAATTTACAAGATGCTAACATTAGTTAAGTAACAATTACATTAAAGCCTACATAAACACCATATCAGTAACATTGGAAAGTTCTATTCGAACGTAGACAAATTTCACAAAAGTTACGTTACAGTAAGCAGATTACACAGAAATATACTTAGCTTATAATTATCAGCCTTAATACACATTTCTAAATATTTTGCCATCTGGCTGACTCGGACAAGACTCTATCAGCGACTGACTAGCGATGTCTTCAGATGGGATTTTCCTTCTCCGCCGCCATTTTCTTGGCGGGACAATGCCATGCTCTTCATTGGCTGTTGGAAGCTACATCAAACCACGTGATGCCCTCCATCTTGGACTCGCGGAAGTACTTCAGTTCACGTGGTTGCCGCCATGTTTGACTAGCGGAAATGGTGGTGTATTCTTTTATTTGTCACAATAAATTATAGTTTATACTGTATACTCGAAAGACACGATTTACTTACGCAAATTTTCATATGAGGCCGGTTACAATAAAAATGAATTCCTATATAAGTAATTAGGTACTAACATCATCAAAAAGGCTAGTTTTATAATAGCACGAAACAGTGTGAATTCAAGGAGAGGAGCAAAACGAAGACCTAAGGATAAAACACACATCGTGAGGGCCGTATCGAGTTTCCCCATTATTCTTATAATTATGCATTATAAAATTAGACACGGGAAGAGCAGACGAGCGGGGATAGTACAAATGTATATATTACACATTTCTTAACAG
The DNA here is from genome assembly GCA_917880725.1 of Selenia dentaria. Lineage (NCBI taxonomy): Eukaryota > Metazoa > Arthropoda > Insecta > Lepidoptera > Geometridae > Selenia > Selenia dentaria. Next base: position 28,663,711 of record OU862888.1, on the reverse strand, counting down.
TAATTACGGATGTAATGTATGATAATGATGTAATAACTTTGTCGCAGAAGATCTATATCTAGTACAGTAGTTCTTAACCTTTTAATTGTGTCGGATCATATTATAAAATTTCTGTCCGACAGCCAACTGTTCGGAGGTAATATACAGTAAATGTAAATGAATGCTATCGGCGAATTCGTCAGGCGGGCGACAAAGGCAACGGGAAAACAAATAGGCACACAACGTCAAGATGGCCATAAAAGATAGGAACGACGAGGTTGTGGAGGCCGTGCTTAGTACAATAGGGCAAAGGCAGGATTCTGTGACTGGATGCCCTAGCTACTATCAGACTATCAGCAATATAAGGAAAATAGTTTAACTAGATTAAGCAATATAAAGTATTCTTTTTGTTATGTAAAATTGTGATGTTTGAAAAACGAAGTCTCCATTGAAATGTTATTTTTAAAATGGTACGGCCCTTAGTGTCTGTAGTGTGTAATTAATAAAAAATAATAATACGAGTAATAAAGGGTTGTTCCAATTATAACTAAAACTGTTAAAGGCCAACAGTGTCTAAATATTTGACCGAAATTCTATATTACAGAGATAAGTAGGTACTTATATTATTTAAATACTATTTGTGTGACTCCATACCTTTTATTACCTGTTGAAACCTTGAAACTAATCTTGGAACCCGGAGTTCAGACTTCAAGATTCATTCTTGTTTCGATGTATCTTTCAATTTGGATCTCTTCGCGGACCACTTCGGGTGCAGGGACCAACCAGTGGTCCGCGGACCACCGGTTGAGAACCACTGATCTAGCAAGACATTCGTTTTATAGAAGTTTAATTTCATTATGGCGGTGTACACGTTCGATATACCAGATTCTCAGCAAAAGTCGCTGAGTGGTGTGGGCTTGTCACGACTCACGCAGCGCTCATCTCGCACGCAGAATCTATACACATTTGTTTTCATTGCATCCTAGATGCAGGGATGGACTGAAGACCTAACATTTGTAGTAATTGATGTTTTTTGGGCCAACTTGAAATTGAACTGACAACGGGCAGCGATGTTGTTCTTCTTCTTCTTACGGTGCCATCTCCTACCGGAGGTTGGCTATCATTAATGTCCGGTCCCAATAATCTATCTATCGCCGGTTTACCTTACTAAAGATAGATATTTGACACTATTTGTATGGACGTTATGTCAAATTTCTATCGGTAGTAAGCAAAACTGTGGTTAGATAGATTATTGGGATCCGTCGTAAGACTATTCGGACCTTAGAAGCTGCTGCCAGAAATAGCGACCTGTTACTCATGTTGAACCACGTCCGGAGATTATTGAGCCATGAGGTACGTCTTCTGCCTGGTCGTCTACGTCCTTTATTTTATATCACTATCTATACCTTTGATGTTGTTAAAGGCGAACAAACAGAACATAGCAAATCGCCCGTTACATGTGATAGAGATATAACTCGCGAAATGTGGGTGTTTATACATTCTCTAAATACTTTTGTGGGGATAAGTTGTGCGTACTATTTTTACAATGGTGCCAAGAAATAATACAATTGCATTTCTCGACTATTCAACGTCACTTAGGTTAAACTGATGAGATTCAGAGAAATGTCGCAATGAGAAAGATGAATTCAAATTATTATTTACTATTTTGAAGAATATTGATTTGAATTTCATAACAAATTAGTGATATAGGTACAAGAGTAATACACAGATTTCTAGGCCCACTGATCATAGATGCAAATGTGGTTTGCTTTAAGCTAAAGTGTAATTAAGTAAAATTAAACTAAATATACTTACATACAGAGAGCAAGAGATTATGATTAAAATGAAAAAATAAATAAAGGGCCTTATTGTAAACGCTGCTTATCTTGCGTTATTTATTAGTGCGCACATCAAAATAATTCTGCGTCGTACGAAACGGTGACATTTTGTGAACACCGTGATCAGTTTCATTTAATTAATTTTAGTTTTTAGTTTTTGATACCGAGATCAGCAGGTAATTATTAATTCGTTTCTATGTTGGAAACGGATCCCGGGAACCGTCGATACAAACCCGTTATTTATTATGTAAGCAGCGTACTTCAAACTGTGTTATGAAGTAACGTGAAACTTTGGTTTCTACAAACGCCTAAAGAAAAGACATTTAACAACATCATAGGGCTGGAGTCCCTCCCTGTATAATCTAGAATAACGTTGAAGCACCCACGCAGCGTCGTGCGTGCCGCACTGACTAGGCCGTTAACTTATTTAAGCCCTGCAATTTATCCTGTCCCTTCTCTTTCCTGCCTAGTACCAGTATTTTAACCGATTTCAAAAAGGAGGAAGTTCTATATTCGACTGTGAGTATTTTTTTATGTATGTTTACCGATTTCTCTCCCATATGGACCGATTATCAAAATTCTTAATAAAATGTTTAAAAGAGTGTTTGGTTGTTGTGTCTTCCGAAGTGGTCCCATTTAAATTTCATCAAATTCGGTCAAGCTATTTTTGAGTTACACTCCATGTAACTGAAGTGTTTCACCTATCTTGATGATATCCTTATTGATGGTGAATCACGATCGATCCCGTGGATAGTAAGAGTCACCAAAGGGTTGAAAAAAATTTTTTTTTATTTGTGAAATTTGTTGGTTCATGAAACCATACATAGTTCAAAAGTACCCATTTTTATCAGAATATTGTGCGCATAGTACCGACTTCGACACGTTATTCACACTTTTTAGTGTTAAGTCGGTTCTATTTTTTGGTAAAAAATGTTTCCACGATACCAAGGGTAATTGATGTACTTACTAATTTAAAGATAATTATTTTCTAACGTTGAATATTTTTTCTATTTAACCCTAATAATGTCTAATTAAGACGAATTACTTCAATAGATTCATAGTGTTATACAAAAGACACAGATCTGCTCAACTTATGCTGATGGTCGCCTGAGTTGTCCTCTGTAGGTACTAGCCAAACTTGATAAGATCCTGCTAAGTACCGCTGCTTTGGATACTAACGACCAATTAAGTATTCTGTGAGGAGATGGAGATAAAGAATTTTCGTAGTCGATGAATGTGACCTTTCATGCAAGAGACCGCCTTGGTTGGTACCACCACAGTGCTCGGTGTTCTGCCGTGAAGCAGTAAAGCGCAAGCCTTACTGTGTTTGGATGTGAAGTACTAGAACGTAGTGTGTAGTACTAAAACGGAAAATCACACACAAAAAAATATCATTTCAAGGAGGCAGATTTACAACAATAAATTGAAAGTAATCCACTAAATCGACTTCCTCTCCTTGGATATGAAATCTGTTAAATATATCTATACGAGTACAACACATATAAGATATAATCTACGCTTAAAATTACAATGATTTAAGTATTATTTCATTAGACCCGTTAGTGCAACATAAAAAATGAATTTAGTTCGCTATTGCCGAACAAGTACAATTTGAAAAATTTAATACCGACTTCCATTCTATTCAGTTATTGGAGAGTATTTCAAAAACCACTTGACCGAATTTGATGAAATTTATGGGATATAAATGGGACTACACGGGAGCAAGCACCAACTTTCAAATAAAAAAATTTGAGAATCGGTTCACCCAGTCGAAAGTTATGAGAGTTACAAACATTAAAAAAAAAATACAGTTGAATTGAGTACCTCCTTCTTTTTGGAAGTCGGTAGATAAAAAGATTTTGTAAAATTAGTCTACCAAATCTTTATTTTTTGGAAGTCGGTATAAAAGAAAGGCATTGATATCATCGATTACCGCATAAAAGAAAAAAAATATTAAGTGATTTAATCCATATTAGAGCTTAAAAAATATCATCAAAATCGGATGAACCAGTAAAATATATTATATTCATTAGATATAAAAAAGCGTATACTTACTCACTTAACTTTTATAAAAGTTGTAATTTTTATGATACTTTCATGTTTTAAAAAGTAATACTGACAACTTCAATCCTACTTATGTTTGTCTTGTCAGTATTCCCGTTATGATGGTAGGCGATGTCGGTTGCAACATTTTCACAAATTCATGACATAAACATAATTTGACTTGTAGCGTATTGTGAAAAAGTTAATGCTTTTGTATATTTAACCTTTGAGCGGACCTACCGCAGACATTCTAATGTAACCAAGTGTAATTGAACAACATTTTACGATCATAAGTCATGATGACGACATTAAAATTGTTTCACACCCCTATAACTTTACCAAGCATTTCACTTTTTCACTTTCTTGACACCATACTTAGTTATAAGTTTATTTATATAAGTTATTTGACAAGCATGCATGTTTAAATTTTAATTTAATTTATATTTTAATTCTGACTTTATATAAATATGTTCAATTATTATTTTTATATTATTTGTAAGTGACCACCATCTCACTACTTATATTTGTACGCCTACGCGGGCAAAACATATTGAAACTTATTTAAATTTAAGACCTACATGCACATCCCTGTATGACTACACACATGTTTTGACAAATAAATAAAAAATTAAAAAAAATAGACACTTGTCTAAGGAACTTCTTTACCCGACTCGGGCTAAGCCTAAGCGGACGGTTATGTGTGTTGGCCTATGTGTCTGTATATGTCCGTATGTCTGATCGTGATTTTCAACATCTAAATCGATTTTGATAAATGTTGTCATTAGATTCGTCGTGTTGTTGATACACGCGTCATTGGGTACATAAAATGATTACACAAATATCCGTAAATGGCGGAAATTAAGCACGGACTTACTATAATGTGCGGGCTAATGATTAAACTATAAGTTTGTTTTCTTGTTATAGACCTTTATTACCCCCTTGCTACTTTAAATAGGAAATTTATGTATCTAGAATTACCTTTGATAAGTCGAGACTTTAAAAAACTGTACAGGTAATCATCACCTACATTATAAACAATATTATTGTGACGTAACTTATAAAGTACTAGCTACGTCCCGCGGGTGAAAACCCGCGTGGTGACGGATGATGATGATGATGATGATGATGATGGAAATTATCATATGTGCTTCCCGGGATAAATATACTAACCTTGCCAAATTTGATAACGATCCGTTTACTCGTTTAGGTTTTGATATAACGTAATAAATGGAAAGAGTTTTATATATTATTTTAAATAAAAGTAGCCTAAGTTACTCCTCAGCTATCTGCCAAAGAAACAAACAGACCGACAGAAGGACGAAAAAAACAAAAAAAAAAATAAAAAAAACTTTTATATTCATTTAGTCAAAAACTGTCAATTTGCAATTACAAACAGACACTGCATTTTTATTTATCTGTATACTTAGATATACTTAGGTATATATTGAGGTTTATGTTCATCATTGACTAAATTGTAATGTTAACTTAAATAATTGGCGTTGACTTACGGAGATGAAATGGCTTCTAGTTTGCTGAATCGTATTAGAGATGGCGCTAGTAAACAACAAACACATTCTAAAGTATCATTAAATCCGATTCGTAGGCAGTTTTAATGCTGTCAGAGGCGAAGTGCGTTATTTCACAATAGCCCGTAATGCATGACCCACGCTAGATTTCTAAAAAGCGAAGAGATTTTAGCTCAGAGCGTCTCACGCGCTATTACCAGCGCTGCGGGACGGTGGAATGTAGTTGTTCAGATCGATACAAATTATATTTATTATCTATCTATTCAATCACAGAATAACTTTTGAATTTGGCTGGAGATTCGTAATTGTGCCAGTTTGGGTAAATTCTTGGAGCAAGTTATGCTGCGTTGTCCGCAAGGGTCAGTCCTAGGGCCGACTCTCTGGAACGTCTTGCTGGACGACTTGCTTGCACTGTCGCGGGGGAATGAAGGAGTGGAGATGGTTGCCTATGCAAACGACGTTACTATAGTTATCCGGGGGGCAGTGATTGAGAGTCAGGATGCTTCCGGCGAATTACAGGCGCCTGCGTGAATTCGCGCACGGGGCACGTCGTGCGCTCTTCGCGTGACTCAGAGGATCTGCCCGGCGGCGAAGGTCATAGTGTGACGTCCGACAGCCCCAGTAGTGGGAGAGTGTAAAGGGAAGTAGAGGGACAAAAATATTTGTAGGATATTCTTGCGAAAGGCAGAATGTCCGCTGATTCGGTCCTTATAACCGCAAGGTTTGCAGGACCATAAGGAGGAGGTGGGTATCTGGCCGGTTGGTGTAGTTGGCAGCACTCTGCCTTTTGAGCCGCTAGTTCCGGGTTCGATTCGTGGACAGGTTAAACATTTGTGTGCATGATTGTCTGTTTGAAAATCATGTGTCTGGGTGTGTATACAAGTATGTATATCAGCCAACAGGTTACCATAATACAGGCTCTGTCTAGTTTGGGACCAGAAGATATTGTCTGGATGTTTAAAAAGATGCCTTGCTTTTCCACTTTCATAATCGGTAATAATGCAATCGGTAGCAATCTTATAAGTATGAAACTATAGTTGTATGTTTGTTTGTCCTTCTATCACGCTTAAACTACTGAACCGATCGATTTTGATGCATCCTGCCACAAAGAACAGAAGAACTTTTTTTATTTGAAATGCACCTGTGGGATAGTCACTGTGTATGGCTGGCTGGAAACTGAGACCTTCAGCGTCTCGTAAATCACTTTAATATTATCAGTCTCTATGTGGACACATTTCTAAAGACTAGATTTGAAAACTCAGTGATTATTTTTATAGTTTGAGCTAACACACAGAAAAAAGGCAGACGGATCGAGAACCTTCTTTTTGGTAGTCGGTTGAAAATGGGATGATTCGTAAATAAAATAACTAAGAATTTCACGAAGACAGATTCATAATAAAATCGTTACAAAGAACGCATCCGATCCCCATGATATCAAAGTAACCCAGAGCATAAACAGCGCAGAGTAATGTAGCTAAACTCAAGAGAAGACTAAACCCCTAGAGACAATGCTCAGCCCTCACTATCTGAAACGTTGCAAGTTTAAGTACTGCTTAGTTAAATATATAGCGGTTCACGTCGGTCGTGAGTGAGCTTTGCATATTTCAAGAACGCCAGCTAATGCGTGCACTGGCTACAAGAGAACTTACTCTGAAAATCACGAAGGTTAGATATTTATTATACAGCGGTGCAAGATATTGAGCTGTGTGATAATTTTTAAGGTAAGCGCATGGATTTCATTTCTAGAGCCGTCAATAAAATTTGATTAATATGTTTTTGACCGAGCGAGCGATGCGTCTCTGCTTTTACTGGCCAAATTGACTTTCATCTAGGACGAGGGGTACTTTCATTAAAAAAAGGGGGATTTTGATAACGTTTGGAATACACATAAAGTACCTACCTGCCTTTAAAAAAGGAATTTCTAATCAATTTCACGTCAATAAAGCAAGCTTAAAATAATAATGGATTACGATTAACGTTTTTTATCAAATAGTTCACTCACTAAGTTTCGCTGTTTCAATGTCAAATTTTTGAAGATCTCATTCTTAAAGTAGTCATATTGCATACCATTAAATTAGGTTGACCGTTTTGTGTCAGTGGAAGTACAATAGTAAGTATGACTATTCTAAGCATATACAAAATGCTCCTGATTTATGATAGATTCGTAAAAGGTAATAGTAGGCCACCTGATCGTCTCCCCAAAACATACGTAATGAGTCACAGTCGTCCAGTAATTAACTTGCTACACTGTCCTTTGATAATTAATTCAGTAATGCTTACAATACAGCCTCGAGACAGGATATTTGGCGCTGCGGTGGTAGAACAGATGGCCGATGGGGCTGGAGTGGCAAGCGCAGCGTAGGTCGTCCACCGACAAGGTGGACAAACGACCTGATATGAGTAGCAGGACGACGTTGAATTCAGGCCGCTTCCAACCGGTCCTTTTGGAAATTTGTGGAGGAGGCATATGTTCAGCTGAGATGATGATGATGCCAATAATAATAGCTTTGCAATATTATTGCAATAATGATAGCCAATAAAACGGGCTCTCGTTTCAGAGTCCTAAAATATATTTTCACCTGATCGGCATTACTCCAGGTATACATTTTTGATGCTATGAAATTCCAGGGGTTACAAGGATCGATTAGACGGCCACGGGAATTGATCCCCGATCCCCAGATTTAAATGCAAGTAATCAACATGATTATATTCCACAGTATGGTGGTAGGGTACTCCTGGTGTCCGCATGACTAGCTACCATCCACCCTCAAGTTTGAAAATCTGTTGCTAAGCAACGTATGGTTTGTTCCGGCTGACCCTGAGAGACAGTCACTTCTAGGTCTAATGGGATACCACTTTCGACCGTATCATCACATCATCAAGTGGTGGTCAAAAACTAGCTATCCAAGTGTAAAATAAAGTTATTGAAAACTGATTTTATGAGAAAGTTGAGCTACCGTTGCCTTACTAAATTTGTGAGGATAAATTATCGCATGTCCCATAAACTTGAGCGTTTGGACTTCAGAATATTATCCTTAGATTTCAGAGAAGATGCTTGTAGTAGAGTCAGAGAATTATATCGTTGTTAATGGATCCAAGGCACACTTCCAGTATTCCCACCAGGTTTCTCACGGTGAGATTTCACATGCTTCCTCGAAACTCATCATTGGCAGTAACGGTGATTTTAATAGGTCGTTTGTACTAACAAATGCCTGCAATGGCGCCTGAACTGAAGCGATTAGTTTTAGCAATGGGCAAGTAGACGCAGCGCGCAGCTATTTGTTGTTTATGTAAATTGAAATAGATAGTTCTCGTCTCTTAGTAATTTAAATTAAGTTTCAAATGGTTTAGCAGTTTATTATTGATAGTAGATAAGTAAAGAGCTTATATATATCAATCTCCAGTAGGTTACATAGTTCGAATAGTATGTACCTCGGAGGGCACGTTAAGCCGTCGGTACAGTTTGTTTTTTTTATTTCGCGTTGTATTTCCTTTGGAGAACAGTCGTTAGGTATATCGAAGGCTTTCAGGCGGCCTGAAAATTTGGTTGACTACTAGCCTATTCACAAAGCCGCACTGCGCCCGCGTAGTGGGTTATGGCCCAAGTTCTCTCTGAGAGAAAGGCTAGAGCCCCAGCAGTGGAAACATAGGTCATTTGAAAAGTTCTTAGCCTAACATACTTAATGAAACCACACGATTTTGAGTTTATTTTTATTTTTCAATATACTCTCCTCCGAGCTCAAAACACTTTTTCCATCGACCCGGTAAGACTTCGATACCTGTTTTAAAAAATCTTCGTCTAACTCCTCAAAATAAGCGTCCACGGCGGCTATGACCTCTTTATTTGTAAAAAAATATTTACGACCTAAAAATTTTTTCAGCTTTGGGAACAGATAAAAGTCGGACGGCGCTAAATCCGGTGAATATGGGGGATGAGGTAACAATTCGAAGCCACATTGATGGATTTCTGCCATGGATTTCACAGAGGTGTGAACGCGCGCATTGTCCTGATGAAACAAGACTTTTCTTCTCAATAAACCTGGACGTTTTTCTTTGATTTCTTCTCTCAAACGACGCAACAGGTTGCAATAGTAATCGGAGTTTATTGTTTCATCCTTTTTTTAAATAATCCACGAGAATTATACCCTTTGCATCCCAAAAAACGGATGCCATGACTTTGCCCCCCGATAAAACCACCTTTGCTTTCTTTGGGGTGGGTGATCCTGCTCTTTTCCATTGTTTCGACTGTTCTTTTGTCTCGGGTGTATTGTGGTGAACCCAGGTTTCATCCATGGTTATAAATCTTTAAAAAAATTCTATTGGGTCAGCTTCATACAACTCTAAACAGTTGCGAGATGTTGTGAGTCGGTTGCGTTTTTGTTCCACTGAAAGAAGTCGCGGTACCCACCGCGCAGACACCTTAGATAATCCAAGTTCAGTAGTAATTATATGATGTGTTCGCTCAGATGAGATGCCTAAAGTCTTAGCTATCTCCTCGACAGTCAATCTTCGATCAGATAAAATTAAATCACAGATTTTTTCTTTGATTTGATCAGTGGAAGCAGTCGAAGGCCGGCCACTACGGGGCTCATCTTGAATGGTCTCACGACCACGTTTAAGCTCTGCCACCCAGTTTTTAACAGTCGCATACGAAGGAACGGACTCACCCAAAGTAGCAGACATGTCTTCATGTATAGCTTTTGTAGTTAAACCTTTCAAATTCAGGTATTTTAACACTGCACGATGTTTAATTTTATCCATTTTCAAAAATAGCTCTGACTTGACTTACGGTATCACGTGTAAACGAACAATGAGTTACTGTGAATAAACTAAACTGTGCATACTTGTTGCTAAGTAATGTTACTACAAAAAGAGGGTAGTTATAAAAAAAACCAATGACTTTAACCATGTTAGGCTAAGAACTTTTCAAATGACCCTGGTTATGCTATTTACGAGATTGTCTGTGGCGGTCAAGCTGAGTCTTATTTTAACAAAGAAAATAAGTAGTCCCTAATATAGTTCAAAAAAGATAAAGCAAATGAGCTCATGACTCGTTTCATAATAAAGCGTGCTTATAATAAACGCGGCTGCGTCGGCGGAGTCAGCGCTGAATTGTGGCAGTGCGCGAGTGCACGCTTGACCTGCGTAATTGTGTGCTGAGCCGACCCTGCAATCCCTGGAGCAAGGCCCTTCATATCACACGACACTCAATAAGGATTCTTCCATCAATTTCCAAAATACTTCGAAATTTTCACTTAAATATCGCCCAACGTGTAATATTTATAATTGTTTTTTTTTCCTATTTCCTTGTTTGTAACATATATTCGTAGTGTAGTGTTTCAATAAAGAGTCTATATCTATCTATCTATCTAAACCAACATTTTGTGGTTAGTGATATTGCATAGATAGGTATGTTCTCATGAACGTGACGATTCACAGTGTACAGCACAACCTTGAGTAAATGGGAAACCTACATAAAAGATTTACTTACCTACTAAGTCGAGTTTTGGAGGGTGGATTCATTAACTTGGTCTTAACGTAGTCTTAGTCTCATGGATAGAGAAACATGTAAGATCTCTTCAAAACTTTTAATGAAAGAAGAAAGCAGTGTACAACCTTAAGTCAAAGAAATGTACATAAAAGATTTCTTTCTATCTAGATAACGACTAGTATTTCACAAACGAAATATGGAAATATAAAGGAGATTTCAACGTACTTTTATTACAAACATGTAAGATCTCTTCAAAACTTTTAATGAAAGATGAAAGCAGTGTACAACCTTAAGTCAAAGAAACGTACATAAAAGATTTCTTTCTATCTAGATAACGACTAGTATTTTACAAACGAAATATGGAAATATCAAGGAGATTTCAACGTACTTTTATTACAAACATGTAAGATCTCTTCAAAACTTTTAATGAAAGAAGAAAGCAGTGTACAACCTTAAGTCAAAGAAACGTACATAAAAGACTTCTTTCTATCTAGATAACGACTAGTATTTTACAAACGAAATATGGAAATATCAAGGAGATTTCAACGTACTTTTATTACCATTTCTTCAACAACATTTACATAAATTCCGCTTCTATCCATTCCATTTGCTGTTATGAATAACAGTTCCATAAATCATGTTAATAATACGAAAATATATGCATAGTGATTTTGAACAGGCATTGTAAAGGTCTTTTTAGTCGAGATCTTGCCTATTAGTGCTGGAGCAAAAACGTGCGGAAGTCTGGGTCGACTAATTGGGCCGTATTGAGACCGCACTGCTCTGTCGTATCGATGTGGCGATTCCTGTGGCCTTCTATTCAGTTAATACGATACTGTGACCTGCCATTTCGAATAATGTCGTGGATGCTAGGCTTACCAAGGAGATGCTTCTTTTCATTAAATTTAATTAACATTGAGCAGTAGGACTCTTTGTGAATGAGTAGAGAGATATACTAAAGATAATGTTGCAATACTGTGTTCTGGTTTGAAGGGTGTCAGTAGTCGGCGAAATTACAGGCACAAAATTGTGAGATTACGGGCGCAGTGCAGTTTGTCACGTGACGAAATGAATCTGTTGTAGGTAGGGTTTACCAATGAAAACCAGGTGGGCCTCGGGCAACCGTATCAGTAAACTTAAAAAAAGTAAAAAAATAGACATGTATAACGTACATCGTAAAGTAAAGGTATTCATAAACCTAATTATTATTGTTCTTACATTAATTGACATGTTTTGTAATTTCTACTAAACTGATAAAGTAACTATAAAATGAATGAAACTAAACTACATATCAATGAACATTTTATTGTAGTCACAGTTTTTATTGACTGACAAAACTAGTAGTATTAATATTTTTTTAAAAACAATCTTACTAATGCAATGAATGCAAATGTTTGGTTGGATGGAGATCAATTATGCCAGAACGGCTGACCAAATTTGAACGAGGTGAAGAAAAATTTGGCATGTAAATAGATGAGGTGCTGGAGCAACACAATGGATACTTTTCATCATCAACAACATCATGCAGGAAAAACCAGGGGCGAAGATAGTTATTTACTAGAAAACATCTCCATCAGATCTTTCAAATGAGAAAATAAAAATATTTAAGACATAGCAATTGGTAGATCCTTGAGATGTCATTGGATTCTATTCGAGCGTACCGACTATTATCGTATGTTAGAAAACCTTGCTCTATATATTGAGGTGGAGAAGGTTCTTGTTCAAAATCAACAAACATGCAATAGTACCAACAAGTATTTGAAATAATATGAGATATTCAACCTTGGTACGTTTATGTTTAGAAAAAGTGAACTAATACGTGTACCTACTCTTTTATATGCAGAATCTGTTGTTAAGTTTAAATTGCTATTTTTAATAAAATAAGTACAGTTCTATCAATGCCTCTTCCTTATAGTTTGTAGTCCAGTCAAATTAGGATAAAGTATAGAAATAATTCTGCCAGTAGTAGATTCTTCTGGAATCGTTAGGAAAATTCCGACACAGGTGCAAACTTAAAATTAGGTATTTATAAGCATCACAAACGTTCAGATAAATTTGCACCAATGTGCAAGTTACGGATCATATCTTTTCAACTGAAAGTAGTAAAAAAGGAGTAATTTATCAAATTGAGGTGTATCTTTTATGTATAATTACTAAAAACTTTTTGCAGATTAGTCCGATTTTTATATTTTTTTTTTGTTTGGTAGATTATACGTCTGAGGTTCTATATAAGTTTTATTAAATTGAAGTTATTGAAAGTTATTTGAAAAATACTTAGTCACGAGGTAGATTTTAATAACTTAAGTACTTACAAAAATATAGTGACCGCCACTCTTTCCTGAATGAAGTTATGCAATTTCAAAGTTTTTACTCGATTTAACCCTCTTCCCGAGGTTAAGATTCGTAGGGATTGAGTTAGACATGATTCTTAAAGCATATTAAACCGTAATAAAATAAACAACCCGCTGCTGACGCGAATTATTTCCGCTCTTTTGCAAAATATCGCCTATTTCGACTGGACTATTTGCGGATTATGCTAAAAGCCAATAAATCGTTACTCGAATAATATAATAATCCTGTGATAGGCTAATTTTAAATAGCATTTTAACTCGTACTTGAACGTGTCGTTTGTTTGTTGTGTAAATGTTTATATAAAGACGGGAAGCGTCAATAATAGTACAATTAAAATCAAACTGTAGCTCGGAAGCTCACGCGTTCAACGCACGCAGGTTGAGCGCGTTAATTTTTCACGGAGCCGACTCGGGCCATTGTGAGGTGTTGAAATGGCCATTGTTTCCCTGACAATGGGCCGACAATAGCCGTATCTCTCCAAAGGCCAGCCCCCGACCTAGGTCTCGTAGTCTCGCAGCTTACTATCGAGCAACGTGGAAGCTTTTGTTCACGTTTAACGATACAGATAGTGTTGAAAAACCGTGAACAGTCCTGACGCAAGTCTATTATGAGAAGAATCTTTGAAGCGGACAATAGACGGCTTTGTATAAGAGAATCATAGCATCAGTTTCCACACTGCAATTGGCTAGAAAGTGTTCTTATTAGTTTTACTATGAAAACACTATCCTACGTCTAACATGCGCCTAACAACGTTATCGATAACTAGATTCGCCTTTGCCAAACCATCCGGACTATCTCAACATAGAACATGCGTTTACGACAAATCACTTTGGCAGACGACCAAATTGGTTTTCCGGGTGAAAAGCAGGTGAAACAGAATATCCGTGGAGATTCCTTTCCGTGTCTGCGTCATGCTGCCATTAAGCTGGGGCGCAATGGAATCCATCAATTATTTTTCGCTCGTGCAGCAAAAAGACTTCGAAGATGGCCCCTAGCTATAGCTAGCTCGGATATTAAACGTTCTAGATTCGCTCGACGTGGAAGGATGGAGCGTTCGGATGGAACGGGTGATCCCTCTGACGAAGAGCCGGCGATCTGTCTGCGTCCTTATCGTAACTCCAATTTCGCTTCGGTTACAAAATGATTGGTTTGAACCATCCTTCTTTATAGCATTATGCACTTAACCACAGTGTGTTGAGCTCGGTAGGACGGATAATAGGGTGAGTCTTAGCTGAAAGTTTTTCAAGAACAATGTTTGTTATGTAAACATTTACATATAATTATGTACATATAATTATGTAAAAATAAAGAGCACTACCTAAATTACCCCTTAGTGCAAAGTTTTGTTAGTTTTATCCTAAAAGGCAAACCTGTGTATATGTGTGATCAGTGGGTGGGGGTGGCAGGAGTGGGGGTGGTATCGGCCACCCCCCGACGCATCCGCCGGCTCACCTAGACCACATTAGCTTTATTACTGGAACCTTGTTTCTTTCTCTCCATTTGTACGAATAGGCAATAAAGTGCTATATTATCTGTAAAAATAATAAATATTTTTATGAAATGTAGGTAGGTAGATATGGTTTAGAGATTTGGTTTTTAATATCCTGCACTAAAATATATGATTAAATATATATTTCCCAATGCTACTAACCACTATTGTTAATTTTGTGGCTAATGATATAACCTCTGAGGCGTGGGTAGGAAACTCACTAACAAAATGGGCAGGGATTTTTCATGGTAATTTCCCTTATTCTAATTAGGCCAGTAAAAATAGACGTTTTTTGGGTCAACTTTGCACTTTATTTCCGATCCAAATTTTATATTTATAATGTTTAGGATCACTTACTGAGCATAAAATCGCAAAATGCTGACAGATCCAGGTGACGCCACAATCGCCATCTTGAAAAAACGTTTTCGTCCGATATCTCAGAAACTATGCACTTTAGGGCGAAAGTCATAGAGACTATTATTATAGAAAATACAATTTCGCATCTTTTGTTACCAGTAAACTATTTTGTAAATGGAGAGGCCTATGTCCAGCAGTGGACTGCTACAGGCTGATGATGATGATGATGATAAACTATTATGTAAATCTTACCATTTACGGTTTATGGCCCATTTAATGAACCGGTTGTTCTATCGCGGCCTATATTAACTCTTGAAATATTAGATTAATCAATAAAATGCATTAATCCATTCTTAAAGATCAGTTTATTCTCTACATTTAACCGTCGTATGGGGATATTTATATATACATTTTACAAAACATCCTCCCACAGTGTTGACAGCGCCACTTATTTCTTTATAAAGGTGTTGCAAAATAAATTCGTAAAATAAACGCTGGTTATCCTATACAGATAAATAAAATTGAGGTGTCTGTTTGTAATTCCAAATTAACAGCTTTTCACTAATTGTATATTTTACATGAAGGTATATACAGTACTTACATCAAAAATACATATTTATTAATTTTTTATCAGTCTGTGTGTCGTCTGTTTGTTCCGGCTAATCTCTGAAATGGCGGCATCGATTTTATCGGGATTTTCACTGGCAGATAGTTGAAGATATAAAGAGTAACTAAATATCATAAAAAATTATATAATAATAAAAATAAAGCTCTGTCTTTCTGTCTGTTTGTTATGGAACGTGATCAAATCTTGCAAGGTTAATGATTATACCCGGGGAAGCACATATCATCAACTTTACGTCATCATCATCATTAAATCCATCACCAAGCCGGTGAAACTACAGGGCGCAGCAGGGGTATTCTTACTATAAATATGAATGTTGTAATGGTAACATTCAGGTGTAATGTTTAAACTGTTATAACTGCAAGATGAATAGTAAGCAGTGTCAAGCGTGGAGGCAGTCTAGGGCCGAGCACGACTGAGCTCGGTTTCAGCACCATTAGTGCCGGTACGACGTTGATCGATGTCGGCACTGCTGTTACTGCACCTACAACTGAAACGTAATGAAAATAAATGTGAAGAAATAATCATAATCAAATACCAATGAAATAAAGTTCATATTAGCATCCACTGCAACGAGGCATTTACGATTGTTGCTCCAATAGAATTACTTGAAGCTGAATTGAAACTTTTTAAATCGCAGGGAAACGCTTGGTGACATCAAGCATACATAAGTCCCTAATTTAAATTACGCTTATTAAAAACCCTGCTGAATACTATTAATCTTAAAGGTAACATCATCATACAAAAATACAAGGTCGATAGTTACGTAACTCGTTACGTTACGTAACGAGTTACGTTACGTAACGTAACTTATTTGATAGACTGCTGTTTGACTCTCTTGATGGTCATCGATGATACTATCAAAGGCGGCATCACATTAGAATATCGATTGGATCTCAAAGACAGCTGCCAGAACACTCTGTTAGGTGGAACCACCACTCTGTTAGGGTTTTCAAACTTGAGGGTGGTACCCTACCACCATGGTGTGGATTTAACCCGTCCGAATCAGCAACTCTCATTCCAGGCAAGTTTCATTCATAAATCTATTGTTATTTTTTGTCCTGATGCGGACGAGTTAATCACAATGTTACTTTCAATGAAAGGTTAAGCCCGAGGTATCCATTAGAATGGCAGTCTTCCCTCATTACCCCTATGTATCATATCTTCAAGCTTATTTTCAGCTGTGTTTGGATTTTTTATCATTGAGTTCGACCTGATCGATCCATAAGCGAGCATGTTTGGGATTTAGTCACGTCAATCTACAAATATCACGTGTTTATGTTGAATACGTTATCTTATGAATGAAACTGGGTTGTGCCACTTGTGGGAATTCTGGACCTGAAAGCAAGTTCCATAGTTAATTTGGTCGTCTTCTAAGTGTTAATTGGGGCCAATCGGAATTGTTCATCTCCTCACGCTTAAGAACCAATCCGTTATCACAAACATTTAGTTTTTACAAATTAGGTATATATAGTGCAGATCAAATCATTATCTACCGACTTCCAAAAAAAGGAGGAGGCACTCAATTCGACTGTATATTTTTTTAACTTTGTTTCCTCATAACTTTCGACTGGGTGAACCGATTCTCTAAATTCTTCCCGTGTGGTTCCATTTAAATTTCATCTAATACGGTTTAGTAGTTTTTGAGATACATCACTGGATAGAATGGAAGTAGGTATTAAATTTTTCAAATTGTACTTGTGTTTACAACTCCATTTATCTATTGGCAGACTGTAAATTGCTGACATCTGTTGTGTACAGCTATATAAACACGAGTAGTATAAAGCTAATATAATCAATTTAATTTACATTTAAGAGCATATACAGGGTGTTTGTTTTTTTAATGAGAATCTTATTTTAACTCAATAGGTACAATTTCGGAGAAAAAGGGAAAATTCACAAAAAAAGTTAATAAAAATTTGGGGTCGAGGATTTTTTTTGACCAACTTGTATTCTTCAAGTGGGCCCCCGAACACGCTCATTTGGTTTTTCGGACCCTCTACCAAACACCCTATATACACATGCAGATACAGGGAGCTGACGCATACATTATAGTACATTTTTGGTACTAGAATTTATATTATATATCTTTTGCTATTTATTAATGAAGAACATTTTAGCTATAATAATAATAATGTTTTATTCAGTTGTAAAAGTTACATAGGTAGTTCCCTGGTTCTAAACACCTTTTAAGTATTAGGTAATACTTGTGTTAGGTGTTTACGCTCTTCCACATCATTTAATATACACATTAAGCGTTATCTCTACTTAAATAACACATATTAATAAATTAATAAATAAAAAAAATTACGTATGTCCATAACATAGGTAAAATATTCGTCATTAATAAATATATATAATAAGAAATTTTATCTTCTGTTCTAGTATGGATTAGTATATAGGAATAAAATTTCAAATTTATAAAAATTAATTAATATACGCATATGGCCGATTCCGTCGGCAATCTACTTCCGGCCTTAACATGCGCCATCCCCCCACAAAACATAAACGTCAAAAGCCATAGGTATCTACCAGTATCTAAAAGTACCTATCATCTCACACTTTCTACTATTAAAAGGATACCTACAACCTAAGAGAGCTTTCCATTAAGACTGAAAGTTTCAGCAAAACCTGGGATGATTGCACCCCAGCAAGAAATGTATGCAGCTTACTTGCATCCGAGCTTATCGCATCTATCAACGTCCGAAGGCTTTCACGGAAGGCTTTGTTCGCAGCACCTCACCCTTTCCCCCACCGTCTCACCTCACCTCCCCCGGTGAGCCCGTTACAAACAACGTTGCACCAACTTTGTTTGTTCGCTGATGCCGAAATGTAGCTCATTACTGATTAATATCTAATTACGGGTCCTATACGGTATAAATACGAGAGTTTGATACGTTTTGTTTCAGACTTGCTGACGCCGATATATCTGGTTGTCTAGATTTTGATTCACAAATGTGTGGTTGAATTAAAAGGAATAATTTTTAAGGCTACGACTTTGGACCCCTTTTTTCTGCTACAGTTTTAACATTGCGTTTATGTTGTTGACGGAAGTATGCGAATATAGTCTTTACAGACTAATTGTACGTACAAGAAGGGGGGAAAAAAAGGTAATAGGTATAAAGTTACTTAGATGTTTCCAGTGGATGATATAGGTACGTCACGTGCCACTCTCATTTTGCGTGTTTACATTGCAAAACTGTAGCCCGACGAATTACTCACCCACAATCCTATAACATATGCTCCTGTAGAGCTATTCTCTAAACATAATATAATCATCTAAATGTACATTCGATAGCAAAACCAAACAGCTCTACATTGAACCTATTCTACGAGTCTACCGTACAAACAAACCATTACCAAGCTTCACAAACACGCCTTCGCTAAATTGCTTGGACACTAAAAAATTTATACGATCAGTCTGAAGTTCTAAACCCACGTTGTACTAGGCACGACGCCGTGCGCTTTGCGGCAGAACGCCGTAAATGCATTTTCTTATAATTCACAAGCGTCACGTAGCATCCACGTAGCGTAGATGTAGCTTCACGTAGTACAGCGAGCCCACGTAGTACAGCCCCGGGCGAAAACCAGCTACACAGAACGCAGGCGAATTTGCAGTTACATCTTTTTATCTCACGCCAGAACCTATAAAGCTGGATAAGAAAATTGGATTGAAAGACTTATATCCAAAAATTTATTCAATTTTGGAATACTTTAATAATTTTATTTCACGAAGGGTGCTTAGTGATGTACCACAGATAAAAAAACTTACACTCACAGGTTTTCTGCTATCATGATCGATTTATGTTATATTCTTTTGTTCTCCATGTAATAATAATATATTATACACGATTGTAGCTAGTGTTAATTTCATTGTCGGTTTTGTATTTTACCTATCTTTAAGGAAGGTCTCTAAAGAAGATCTACCTATATCTTTCAAAATATACAAGTAGCTTTTATTTAGGTGCATACTCGTAATGCTGATCCTTAATCAGATAAAGATCTCATCAAGATCAGAATGTAGGAGCATATCTTGACGGGCTTTATCACTGAGCTTTGGTACAGGTACAGATGCTCGAAACACCTCTAGCTATTCTATGTAATCCATTGAATTCAATTCATGTCGTATAATTAGTGATAGATGTCTACCTAAGGTATTTAATAGGTATAGTAACTTTCATGTATGAGGATCTTAGCATTCTGCAACCGTAATAGCGATAAAAACACCATTTGATGGGTTCATCAATCTTTTCGGTACGACATGACATCAACTGTCATATCTAAGTTAGTGAGTGCAAGCGCTCGTGCGAATATTTTATTTGGGCAGTGCGGCGATGCCTACCCCCTGCGCCTACCCCTTCTGGGGGGCAGTAGGGTTGGGGGGTGATGCACCCACGAAGGGAGGAGGGGAAGTGGGCGTGCGACGTTGATCGATGTACGTCTTGCGCCGGAGGCTGCCGCCGACGTAATTCATTAAACGCTGAAACTGCAAGCGGATTTTAGGTATTAAAACGATTTCTCACGGGGCTGTCCAGTTCGGTGCTGCCTTTGCAGAACAGCTTAAGCTGTTTGCTTAGTTGATAAAGTGAATAGAAATTAAGCTAAAAAGGGGAGCGTGTTTGGTCTCTATAAAGACTCGGTTAGACTGCTGTGGAACGCTTTGAATAGTTAAAATTAATGTTGTTGGGAAACATGAAATCTGTTAACCTTATTTGCGAGGTTACATTAATATTATGATTTCGCTGTAGATTACGTGGAAGTTTTTAATCTGTTACGCTGACTGTGTAGGTATTTTGACTTTCGTGATGGCTTATTGTAAACCCTGCAAAAAAACATAGATTTCCATTATTTACCAAAGTGTTGGGATACTAACTACTTTAATATGGATTCGCCAGCCAAGTCGCGTGTCGTGGTAAGAGTCAGGCTTGGAGTCGCGCTGAGTTGCTAAGTGCCACTTCTAATGTCTGTTTTCACTCGCCGAGTAACCTTTCTAACGATAATTATTACATATGCTAATTCTTGGAGGTTCAGGAATTATGCCACACGGTTTATCATAGGATACGTTACGTACGTTTTACGCTAGGTACGTTTCCACAGCTGGAAAGCAGGAGTTCCTGCAGCAAGAGCAGTAAGGGTCACAATCTGCCATGTGGGTGGGTGGCTATGGAAAGGTTGGTTGGTAATCAGCAAGACAGAGCACAACGCCGTATTTCTTAAGACAGTAGCCGACAATGCCAAGCCCCTCTAAAGTACTTTTTATATAGCGTCTAGAGCGTCTAGTTTAATTAGCAGTCGTCCAATCAAATGGTGCCTGTAGCAAGATTGGATTGCTTTATACAGGTTTAGTTATGTAGGTACTCTCGAGATTACTTATTTACTTACTTACTCCACTACTAATCTACTTTTACTCCAGTAATGCAGAGTTCCAGTTCGTCACCACTGTAATTCAATTTCGATGATGTTGGCAACCCTTTTTCATACTGGCTAAATAGTAACTTTTTGATATGTTAGTTTTGTTATGTTCGTGTACGTAGTTATTAATTTTGGGTTTTGCGTCATTTGGTAATTTCAATATACGAGTACGTACCAAACAGAAATATGTTTGGTATTTATTTTTGTTGTATAAATAGGTGACCCTATATTTACAGTGTTTACGAAGGCCTCGGAACCTTTTAGTTCCCTTCAACCTTATCACTGCAGTGCTTATTTGAAGTACCTGGCAATCACTGCACTACGCTTGTCACCCTGAGCCATAGTCCGACATTCCGTGGTCCTGTTCAGATGACATGAAACTTTTAATATGTTAAGATATAATCATTAGTTATTAAATCATTATTCCTAATAAAGCTTAAACGTCATCAGAGTCTTACTTAAAATACGGATTTATAATCCTAAAATATCGTTAACTATACGAAAACTAATATTGCTAGAAATATTACACGGGATTTAGTATCCAACGTCCACACGAGGTCAGCTCCGTTTCATATTCGGCTATAATATGAATCGGGTGTGGGGGCTTAGAGTGTGCTCAAAGGGTCCCCTCTCCCTTTTAATTATTTCAAGGGGTACTGTGTTCTTTGTCATTACAGGATATTAGAACTTAACTTTAGGATTCCGTACCCAAAGTTTCAAGGACGTAATCCAAGCCCCGTTTGACATTTTATTTTATTAGATACTAGTGTCGATTCTGTAAGCATTCTCTTAACTAAACATTTTTAAATTATGGCAGTACTTATTTTGTTTCGGCCAAATTAGTACAACACTTTCGAATAACAGCACTAAAATTAGACATTTCTCTTCAATTGTGGGCATATTTTAGACAGTTTAGTCGTCACGTAACTTGGTGCTCGCTAAACTAACCTTAAATAACCCCAAATTAAATAGAATAATCCTATATTTAGAAATGTTATTCTAAGTGTTAAATGATTTTGGATTTTATTGTTGCCAGAATAAGAACCACCATAATACATTTTTCGTTCGGTAGTTTAGTATAGTTTTTTTGACCAAGTGAATCGATACCAGCGGTTAGGTCATTGCTTTAATATTTGTCAATGGTGAAATGACTTCCAGCATAATGACTTTAAGCGTAATGAAAGAAATGGTACTTATAATGTTAAATAAAGTTTTTAAAAATATATATGTAATACATCCTAACATTACCCCTATCATATACAATATACAAACTCAAGCACAAAAAAGAGCACGATACACTCGCAAATGACGGTGTTTGCGCACACACGTACGCTGACATTTCTATTGAACTCGTAATCCGGAAATCAGTTTAATCTAAGAATTTATAATACACATTTAGGTTAGATTGGTCTTGGCTTTTGTGGGCGATGAGGCCTGCACCGACCGTTTGGGGTAATTTGGGCTTCCCCATGCCAGCATTTACTCAAGCCAGCCTAACTCCTTTACATAGCGGAGCACAACTGCTCCAATGTTGTCCAGTCTCAGTAGCAGATATTCTGCCGGGAAGAAATAGTTATTTGTGTTAGGGTGTACAGGGTAGGTGAAATTACTGGGGGAAAGAGGCTAGAAGCCAATGTCTGTGTGTCTCGGAGCTACCAGCAGTACAGTGCTACGCAATACAACAGCTCTAAGCTCTGGATGGCACTGCAACTGTCATAGGACAGCATAATGCTTACACTTATACAGACGACTTAGAGCCGATATACACCCCATAGCCAGTGCTCAACATACACGGACCGCTCTTGAAGTCATAGTCAACTAGAAGCTGCCATTGATAACTGCTGGAGCAGTTGGTATTAATCGCATTTCAATTCGGGGGCGGGAAGCGCGCATCGTGGAATGAAGAGTGCGAGAGAATACGGAGGTTATTGCGCGAGAGCAGTCGACAGCTTGAGCAGTCAGTGTATGCCTGGCGATGTTCCACCACCAACCGCCAGAAGTTGTCGCAAGCTCGAAAGGTTTCGTGTACGTAGAAGACTGCAGTCATAGCTTGAAGCAGTCCACGCTGGCAGCTTCAAGCTGCTCGTGTATCTGGGGCCTTAATTGCATAAAAAAGTTAAATTACTGTTGACTTACGACACTTCCGAGATCACGCGCAAACATTTTCATTCATCTGTAGTAACCCTCACCGTGTATTTTATTTTCATGCAATTACTTAAAAAATGGACGCAATTTTATCTCACACTTTTAATACCGAGCTAGTATAAACTTAACATTTGTAGAAAAACCGTGGAAACATTTCAACGCTAACTCCAAAGTTAGTCTGAGGCGAGTAGGTAATGCTCGTGCGAGGCGGTTTTTGCACCTGCATCAATCAATGTCCCGGGCTGCAGGGCAGCGGGATTATAGGGGAGAAGGGGGTGAAAAGAAGGTTCTCAAAGAAAAGGGGGTAATGCTTGCACTAACGGCCTTTTTATTTGGACATTATCACGCTGAAATGGATCTTTAGACGTTTACAAATTGATAATGCAGTGAAGTATGTGAGGACTAGCGCTGGAGCTTGCTTTGTCATTCCTAACTCTAACTAAAAGTTAATGTAACCGTATTGTAGTCAAGACTTAGATGGGTAACCGCTAGTAGCATTCTTAACTGAACTGTTCCATACTTCAGAGGGCATTTTAAGCCGTGTGGTCCTAGTAATATGTCTTAGATGCTATTCTTAAATCTACGTCCTTGACCTTCAGCCTGAAAACTTTGTCACAATCACTGGCCGCACTGGGTCAGCTTCATCTGTTTTTTATTCTGATAAATATATGATGGAACTCATTACAAAATTAAAATAATACTGATTTGGAGCAACCTATACATAACTCTTTTGGCTTTAGTACAACTTTAAATAATTAATTTAGTGGGAGACGGAACGTGTGCACCACACTTAAGATCCTAAAGAAGGCTTCTTAACAAAACAATTGTCGGTCCTGATATACTCGTAGATAACGCGTTGATCCCGATTTATTATTAAAAACACACAATCTTTAAGTAAGACAAAAATGTATACTAAAGTAAAGTTTGGTTTCAACATGTAATTTAACTTAATAAAAAAATCTATTCAAACTTTTTGAATCGTTGGTAACAGGGGTTGACCGTCGATTAGGCGGCCACGGGGGTAAGTAATATATAATGTATAGACAAAAGAAATATTAACTTATGTCATACCATTTATTTCGTATATAATATAATAAACCTTTGATTGAAACTCAAAACAAATAACAACAAAAAAAACAATTCATAAACTCTCAATTCATATAATATACTTACTTAGCAATTGAAAAATTATCACTGCACATAGGTACATCTTATTTAGTCGAATTAAATAAACATACATATATAATGAAACGTCGAAACCTATTAATATATTTCAAAAGTAAACAATAATGCCTGACTAAGATTAAATTCTAATTCTGGCGCTTTGCTCGTCGTCGCACCTATTGTGACTTTGCCTTAAACTAGTCATGAAAACTGAATACCATTAAACATACATACATCATTTTGTTAACGGAATTATACCAAAATGTATGTCAAATCATTGTTATATCGAAAAAAATATGATACTTGAAGAGTTATGTATTATAGTATATACTTATAGTATTACAGTTGATCGATATTTCAAGTGCTATTATAGAAAAAAACGATATTAAAAAATATTTAGTGATAATAGTAATATTTAGACAGTCCGACAGTCTGTCGGTCTAGCGCTCGACGAGTCAACATCTCCTGAGGATGCCTCGTGTAGAGGCGAAACACGTGTCGAATCGGTTTTGGTTTGGGGTTTCTTGTGTTTTTTTATTTTGTATTCTTTCTATTAGCATTTCATGCGGGAGGGAGGGTGGTGCACGCCCCCAAATAGGCCAAAATCATTGTTTTCTTTTCAGCTTCCGCTGAAAAGATGTCACTAAATATTTTTTAATATCGTTTTTTTGATAATGGATTTCCGCAAAGTAACGCCTGAATCAATAAATTATCTGCTATTATAGATTCTAAATTATATAACAACTATAACGTATATAAAATAAAATTATATCAACTATCCGTTACGTCATAAGTATTCTATATCGCTCATGAGCGAGTCATCTCTCATCGAATCATCTCAAAAGGTCAATGTAGCTTAATACCTATAACGCATAATATCTGTTTTGTAAATTACATAAATCGCTTTAGGTGTTAGTAGCAAAAGACCTGAAATCCGTTATGTCTGCTATGCTAATTACCTCAATCTTAATATGGCTAAGTAGCAGTATGTCTAAAATGCATAAAAACAGTTTATCAAATTACCCACACCGCATTATGTCTTAGGAGTCGTCCAATAATCAAAGTGATGTATTTTACTAACTTTTTAACCTGGTAAGGTTTAGATTAACCAGTTTTTCAGTTGTTAATAGGAGTATTTGAAACACAGTTGAATGGATCCGTTTAACTGTAAAACTGCAGCTTTAGTACAGCATAGGCAACATGAGTTTTAATATTTGAGGAAATTTTACTACAAAGGCAAATTGCGTTTTAGACACTGTACAACTTTGGTTAACTGAGTTTAAAGTATATTGACATTTAAGCATTTTGTGTCTTAGGTATTTAAAATCTTAGGCAATATGAGATTAACGTATTAAACTTATCAGACATATTACTTTAGAAACATTGGTGTTAGGCATGTTGCTACGAAGGCTAAAAGCGTTTTAGATGACTCGCTCATGAGGGTCTATCCAGTGAATGGTATTCAAATAAAAATCTGTAAAATGAATTACGTACAACAGTCCCGCACCCGGCCACGGGATCGACCCCCAGCTCGCGGTTGTGCTTTTGGTGAAGGTAATATCGCGATGAAACCTACAGCATGGTGGTCACCGTCAAGCTTCTAACAGTTTAGTAGATAATTAAATAATAGTATATTTCATTACAAGTGGGGAAAGGCTGTCATTGCAAAGAGTTCCGACAAATGTCTACCCGAGCCGAGGCGCAGCCGAAGGCGAGGGTTGACAGTCGGAACAAGTTGCAATGACGGTTCCGCACGTGTACTGAACAACTATTTTTAATACAGTTGCGAAAAAATGAAGCAATTAAATAAAATAAACTGGCAAAGAAAATTTCTGGAAAATGGCGCCAACCGTAGAATATAAGCAGAGATTTTTTTTTCTTCACCCATTCTGGTAGGCAAAGGGAACTATGCCCATACAGCCAAGTCTTCAGTAGATTTTTTTTATCGATATGAAATGAAAATGAAATTTAATGACATGAAATGAAATGAAACCTAACCTAACTCATTAAATCTGATATTGAAACAAATTAGTAGCTTCTTTTTAGAAATATACCTACGTATTTGCATGAATCATAAAAACTTCTATGAATCTTTTTAGTAAAAACTTCATGGTTGGTTTTTGTTTTTAATACATTATTTCGACAGTTGGGAAAGAGAACGCACGAGTTCGGGAAAGGTAAAAAAAAGCACGAGTACGTAATAGCCCACACCCCGAACGCTTTACGTCCCTGCAATACGCCACTTTTTGAGCAACTGTATTAAAAAATATTTATTGTAATAACTTGCACAAATCAAGGCTGGACTATAAAGTGTAGATATTAACTTGGGTCTATTGTATTCTGGGAATTTATATAAATTTATAATAGGTATATAAATGTCTTATTGTTATAAGCAAAATATAAAGCGTAATTGGGGTAATACCTGTAAATTTCCCGGTCGTATAATATTTTCATAAATACAAGACAATGTATTGATGATCTAACACTTGAGATCACCTGTGTATGCTGTTATCAACACTATCAAAACTGTAAGTCTGGTTTGTCTGTATAATGAAGTTCAATGTAATGTCTGTGTAATGAAAACAGAGGCCGTAGCACAAACAATTTGCGAAAATGTATTCGTATTGAAACCGTCAACACGCCACGCTTCAGCGTACAAACAATAAGTTATCTGTGTCACAGTTGTCCTAGATAAATGACAGTTTGTACTGTTTCAAGATAACGGCACGTAACGTTACACTTACGCAGTTATTCTCGCTAGGCCCACTGTATCTCAGTTGCAATCAAAAGTTGATTCAAATCTAATAAAATGGCGGCTTTATGTTATTTTTAGCTCCAGTCAACAACTCACTAAGATTTTTGTATCATTTTTTTACTTATTGTATCAAAACTGACAAGAGTCGCCATTTTTCAAGATTTCAATCACCATTTAATTGCAACTGAGATACGTAATTGCCCTACTGATATCAACTATGTAAGGTAAGTAAGTACCTACTTATATTAACAACAAAACATATTAGCCCGTACATTAAAGTATATGTATAACCCTCTTTTAGGGCTTCGCCGCAATTGTTATGTGCCCAGTATTTCTTTATAATATAGATATTTATTAAATTGTATACTATTTTATCCCCTACGTTTAGAACACTCTTTAGTGAACACTCTACTCGTGACCATGTTCACTGAATAGTGTTAGGTCGGGATACAAGTAAAATTTGAAAACTTAATACCGACTTCCATTCTATTCAGTTATTGGAGTGTGACTCAAAAACTACTAGACCAAATTTGATGAAAATTTAAATGGGACCACACGGGAAGCACCAGCTTTCAAACAAAAACTTTGAGAATCGGTTTACCCAGTCCAAACTTATGAGGTACAGATCGCGCGGCGAGAGTTTGGCTTTGACCGTTATTGCGCAGAAGTCAAAAATTGGGTATCACAGGGTGGCTAGAGGGACGAAAGACTCTTGTCTCTCTCTGTCACATCGAAGACGAGGGACTCTTGTCTCTCTCTGTCACATGGCGCGACAGTACCCATGCGCAGTAATCCCCTCCACCCGAAGGTCAAAGCCAAACTCTCGCCGCGCGATCTGTAACAGACATTAAAAAATAAAAACAGTCGAATTGTATCCTACCTTTTGGAAGTCGGTAGAAAATAATACTACACGCGATATAATCTGTACTACATTTTATTTCGTATTATTATTAAGTATAGACAGTTTTAGTGTTAAAAAGTTTTCAATAAAATATACGGAAAATGACATATAGAAAAACCTAACTTATTTCGGCAGATTAGTTTATGTTATTAAGAAACGGCACAAGTACGAGGCCTACCTGATGTGAAGTGGTAACCTCTGCCTAAACAGATGATGTACTAACAAGTGACGAACTGCACTGCGCCCGTAACCCTGATACATTATGTCCTTAAGTCTCGTGTGTCAACTTCGCGCGCAACCATACCTTCAAACCAATCACAGTATTGCAGTGGTACTGGTACTGAACTGAACCAGTTATGTTCATAACTGGTTCAGTTCAGTAGCAGTACCACCCCGGTCGAACTCATTCATTAAGGCGCGGTCGTACCCTGATAATAGTAAAAAGTAGAATCTTTAAACATCGAGTGTAACGAAACAGTTTGATAATAATCTATGAAAAAAAAACCTAGGCTAGAAAAGGAACAGGCAAAGAGTAATAACCGAACAGAATTCATAAATATTACTCGCTCTCTGCAGAAAAAAATCTTAAATAGGTCCATAAAAATAAACTTTCACGTCCAAACTCTCAGAATTTTCAGCGACAACACTATATTCTTTTTTAGGTAACACATAGCCAACATATAGTACTAAAGTAGTAACCAGCAGTTTTTTCAATTGTGTTAGTATATATCGAAAGATATAAAGAAAACGTACAAAATTAACGCATTTTCGCATTACATCGTCCAATCTAACAAGCAATTTTCAACCTTACGTAAAGCATCGTAAATTATTTTAAAATTGGGGTTGGACTGCGTCTTAAGAGTTTTACTGCTCTTGAATGTAGTATTGTGGGTAATGTCGGGCGCAGTAAGTAGTATCTGCAGAACTGTACACATTGTATTATTTTATTATAGATTGGCGCATACGCATCATGCAGAACAGCCTAGGCTCATAATTTACAGTTATAGTCCTATAGAATAGAAGTGCGAACATAAAACTTTATTAGAAACACGTGTAAAGTTGTAGGTAGTGAAGTTATGTTACATTATTTATCTTTTATGGCAGGTTATTGACAATTATTACTACTAGAATATGAGTTTGAATATGCATAGGGCACGCAAACTAAAACACATCGCAAAATGTATGTTTTACGCTTAGTGATAAAGAATTATCTAGCAAGTATTAACAAGGTTGCCGAGCAGTAGAACTCTTTGTAGATGAGTTCGTCCGGGGATATATTAAGCATAATATTATGGTAAACAATTGGACAGATAGGCAACATTTTAAACTAAGGTACTTTTTAGAGTTCCATACCTCAAGAGCGAAAGGGAACCATTATAGGATCATTATTTTGCCCGTCTAAACGTCCTTTAAGACTCTTTATTTTTCAGGAATGCGATGAGGTATCAAAGTGAAATATATATTTAACTAGCAAACCCTGCGAACTCCGTTTCGCCACCAGATGGCTTCGTTTTATGTAACATTTCGTTTGGCGCCATCTACTTAAAATATTGGTTTGTAGTACATGGTATCTGAGATGGCGCTGTATGTGAAAAAAGATTTTCCCGCTTTTCTTTTTAAATTTTTCTTGAATTTTCTTTACTATAAACCTCACGGAGCCCGAGACCTTCCCAACGAATGCAAAACCGTGGAAATCGGTTCGTGCGTTCTGGAGTTATAGCGTCAGGAAGGAAAACCCGACTTATTTTTATATAGTAGATATTCAGGTCTACGATCCCTTAATCTTATTAATAAATCCCTTAGCTGAAACAATCAAACTTGTAAGTTTTAATAATAAAGTATAAGTATAATAAATAAGTTTATTTTCGTTATCCCGGCTGATCAACAATCAAAACTTATGATCGTTTATCACCCAGTTGCAGAAACGATCTTTAACTTTTAAAGACGTCATTAATACTTAATCCGACATTACATCGTTCCAAAAACGAAAATTCTGTCAAATTTTAAAGTTTCTTTAAACGTCAAAAGGTTAAGAAAAATGAAGACTAAAGGATCATTGAGATGTCAATTTTGTCTTTTGTGCAACTCCATTTAAAATAATGCTTATTTATTTATTTTATTTGTTAAAATAAGCACGGCATACACCACTTACACTTATTATTAAAGTTTATATGTCAAAATAAGAAATATATTAGCACTAAAGCTGGATTAACTAATGTAGAGCTTTCTGCAACTGGATGTTAGTCAAATATTTCGCGATTTCATAGGGAATCAAAACGTATAGGGTACTTACTTCCCGTTAACCTGGAATCACGAAATATGGCAAGAAGCAGTCTTACACCATATGCAAAAGAATTAATATGAACAGCATAAATATTCAGTTTATTAACACAAAAAAGCAAATTCACGTTTACAAATTAATTCTTTGCGGTTGGAACAATAACCGTGTCTAAGGATCGAACGGCAAAGTTCAAATTGTCCACCTTCTTTGTCTTTTAGTTAGAGCAATAAAGATATCGTCTACGCTCTATATGAAGTCTACGCTCCGACCTAATCGTGCCCAAATCCAAAACCCCGAAAAGTTTCAACTTGAACTTCAAAACCGTTTTCAGTGCTTAGCTGAATGCGACACAGTGGATGAGTTGAACAACGGGTTGGTGGAAACTGTCCAAGCGGTTGGGTCCGAATTCTGTGAGACCAAACGCCGCAGGAAAGCTCAAAAACTCTCAAAAGAAACTCTGATACTAATGGCAGAACGGAGTGAAATGAGACTGCAGTCCGCAGTTGATATGTCGGATTACGGTAAACTCAATAGACGAATTTGGAAGTCCATGCGACACGACTTGCGTGCTTATAATACTGCGCGTATTACGGCAGCAATTGAGCGGAACCAGGGCTCTAAAGTGTTTGCAAAAGATTCGTCTATTGGGCAAAGCCAAATGACAAAACTGAAGACCGAAAATGGCAGTATCGTTTCATCCAAGCCTGAGATTCTGAGAGAGATTGAGAGCTTCTATCGACAGTTATATACCTCGACGCGCGAACCCGTTACTAAAGCAGCTCAGGACACCAGAGCAAAGTTAGTCCGACACTATACCGAAGACATCCCGGACATCAGCCTGTACGAGATTAGAATGGCTCTCAAACAGCTTAAGAACAACAAGGCGCCAGGAGAGGACGGAATTACGACTGAACTTCTGAGAGCGGGTGGTAGACCGATACTTTTAGTCCTCCAGAAGTTATTCAATTCTGTCATCTTCGAAGGCAAAACACCGGAAACGTGGCACAAGAGCGTGGTGGTGCTGTTCTTCAAAAAAGGTGATAAAACCTTATTGAAGAATTATAGGCCCATATCGCTCTTGAGCCACGTGTACAAGCTGTTTTCGAGAGTCATCACGAACCGTCTCGCACGCAGGTTTGATGAGTTCCAGCCTCCTGAACAAGCCGGTTTCCGAAGAGGCTTTAGCACCGTAGACCACATTCATACACTACGGCAGATTATACAGAAGACCGAAGAGTATAATCAGCCACTGTGTCTAGCGTTTGTGGATTACGAGAAAGCCTTTGATTCTATCGAGAAGTGGGCCATACTGCAGTCCTTGCAGCGATGCCAAATTGACTATAGGTATATCGAAGCGTTGAAGTGTTTATACAGCAAGGCCACTATGTCAGTCCGATTACAGGACCAGAGTACGGAACAAATTCCATTGCAGAGAGGTGTGAGACAGGGAGACGTCATCTCTCCGAAACTGTTCACTAACGCATTGGAGGATGTTTTCAAACTTTTGGACTGGAAAGGATGTGGCATCAACATTAATGGCGAATACATCACTAACCTTCGTTTTGCCGATGATATAGTTATAATGGCGGAGTCGCTCGAGGATATCGGCACCATGCTCAACGACCTCAGTAGAGTTTCCCAACAGGTTGGTCTTAAGATGAACATGGATAAGACGAAAATCATGTCCAATGTCCATGTTCCACCTATACCGGTAATTGTTGGAAACGATACACTCGAAGTTGTAGACGAGTACGTCTACCTGGGACAGACTGTCCAATTAGGTAGGTCCAACTTCGACAAGGAGGTCGCACGAAGAATCCAGCTCGGATGGGCAGCGTTCGGGAAGCTTCGATCCATCTTTTCGTCCCCAATACCTCAGAGCCTGAAAACCAAGGTTTTCAACCAGTGTGTGTTGCCAGTGATGACTTATGGCACTGAGACGTGGTCCTTTACTGTGGGCCTCATTAACAAGCTTGAAGTCGCTCAACGAGCAATGGAGAGGGCTATGCTTGGGGTTTCCCTGCGTGATAAGATCCGAAATGAGGAGATCCGTAGGAGAACTAAGGTCACCGACATAGCTCTCAAAATTAGCAAGTTGAAGTGGCAATGGGCAGGCCACATCGCTCGCAGAACTGATAACCGATGGGGAAGAAAGGTTCTCGAGTGGCGACCATGCACCGGAAGGCGTAGTGTAGGCCGGCCCCCCGCTAGGTGGACCGACGACCTCATAAAAACCGCGGGGAATCGCTGGATGCAGGAAGCGAGTAGCCGGTCCAAGTGGCGTTCTATGGGGGAGGCCTATGTTCAGCAGTGGACGTCTTCCGGCTGATAATGATGATGATGATGATAAAGATATATACTTTCTTAAAGTACGGAACCCTCTATATGCGATCCCAACACACACTTGACCCGTTTTATAAAATATATAAAGATGTATGTCACATTAAGTCAAAACTAATGTTGCGACGATGAAATAAAAAAAAAAATCGCGCTGCTCTTGTTGTAGGTATGATGTACTTTAAGAAGAACGTTACATTATTTCGTAAAAAGTCCTCACGGTGCTGTTCATCATCATCATCATCTCAGCCGTAGGACGTCCACTGCTGAACATATGCCTCCCCCATGATTTTCCAAAAGGACCGGTTGGAAGCGGCCTGCATCCAACGTCGTCCTGCGAGCTTCATCAGGTCGTCTGTCCACCGTGTCGGTGGACGACCTACGCTGCGCTTGCCGGTCCGTGGTCTCCACTCCAGAACCTTTCGGCCCTATCGGCCATCTGTTCTGCGTGCTATGTGCCCTGCCCACTGCCACTTCAACTGGCTAATCTTCTGGGCTATGTCGGTGACTTTCGTTCTTCTACGGATCTCCTCATTTCTGATTCGACCACGTAGAGAAACCCCGAGCATAGCCCTCTCCATAGCTCGTTGTGCGACTTTGAGCTTGTCTATGAAGCCCATAGTAAGAGACCACGTTTCAGTGCCATAAGTCATCACTGGTAACACACATTGGTCGAAGACTCTTGTCTTGAGGCACTGAGATATTTTTGACGAGAAGACTTCGCGAAGTTTTCGGAACGCTGCCCAGCCGAGTTGGATTCGACGATTGACCTCTTTCTCGAAGTTGGACCTGCCTAGTTTTACTGTCTGTCCCAGGTAGATGTACTCGTCAACAACTTCGAGAACTGAGTTCCCAACTGATATTGGGGTAGGTACAACATGGGCATTAGACATAATTTTCGTCTTATCCATGTTCATCTTAAGACCTACCCGTTGGGAAACTCGATGGAGGCCTTCGAGCATTGTACTGAGGTCTTCCATGGATTCTGCCATGACTACAATATCGTCGGCAAATCGAAGGTGAGTGATGTATTCGCCGTTAATATTAATGCCAAGTCCTTGCCATTCCAGAAGCTTGAAGGCATCTTCCAATGTAGCGGTGAACAGTTTCGGAGATATAACGTCTCCCTGTCTCACGCCTCTTTGCAATGGAATTGCCTTCGAACTCTGCTCCTGTACTCGGACTGACATGTAGGCGTTTTTGTACAAACACTTCAGCACTTCAATATACCGATAGTCAATACGGCACCGCTGGAGAGACTCAAGCACTGCCCACGTCTCGATCGAATCAAAGGCTTTCTCATATTCCACAAACGCTAAACAAAGAGGCAAGTTATACTCTTCGGTCTTCTGTATAACTTGCCGTAGCGTGTGGATGTGGTCTATGGTACTATAGCCTTTTCGGAAACCGGCTTGTTCCGGAGGCTGGAATTCATCAAACCTGCGACGGATTCGTTATGACCTTCGAAAACAGCTTATAAACATGGCTCAAAAGCGAGATGGGTCTGTAATTTTTAAGGAAAGTGTTGTCACCTTTCTTGAAGAACAGCACCACCATGCTTTTGTTCCATGCTTCTGGCGTTGAACCTTCGAGTAAGACGGTATTAAAGAGCTTCTGAAGGACTTTAAGTACCGGTGTTCCACCCGCTTTCAGAAGCTCAGATGTGATACCGTCGTCACCTGGCGCCTTGTTGTTCTTAAGCTGTTTCAAGGCCATTCTAATCTCGTACAGGCTGATGTCCGGGATATCTTCGGTATAATGTCGGGTCAGCTTGGCTCTTGGGTCTTTGGCCGAGCTGCTAACAGGTTAAGCGACCGAGGTGTATAGCTGTCCGTAGAAACTCTCTACATCTCCTAATACTTCTGCTTTGGTCGACGCTAAACTGCCGTCTTCTCTCTTCAGCTTCGTCAACTGGCTTTTCCCAATAGACATGTCTTTTGCAAACACTTTGGAGCCTTTTTTCCGCTCTATCGTCTCTTTAATACGGTTTGTATTAAAGATCCGGATGTCGTGTCGCAAGGACTTCCATATTCGTCTATTGAGCAGCCTATATGCTTCAGCATCATCTGAAGACTGCACTTTCAATGAGCGTCGTTCAGGCATGAGGTTGAGGGTATCGTTGGAGAGTTTCTGTGGCCTATCTGTACGGTGGGGTTTAAAGTACTTGGAACCCACTGTATGGACAGTGTCTACTAACCTGTTATTGATCTCGTCCACTGAAGCGATGTTCTCAAGGCAATCGAAGCGATTGGATAGCTCAAGTTGAAAGCTCTCGGGGTCTTGAATACGGGCACGAGTGGGTCGGAGCGTAGACTTCATCAGACTAGACCTCTCCAGTTTGACATTAATATTCACCGTGCCTCTTACCATTCGGTGATCACTACCGGTTTTAACCCTGTTGATCACGGAGACATCAGTGAATATTTGCCTTTTGGTGGTCATAATGAAGTCAATCTCATTTCTCGTGGAACCATCGGGACTCAGCCAGGTCCATTTCCTGTGAGGTGGCTTCTGAAAGAAAGAGTTCATCATAAAGTGTCCCTCTTTCTCCAGGAAGTCGGCCAACCTCTGTCCCCTACGGTTCCGTCGCCCAAAACCAAATTGCCCCACTTTCAACTCATCCTCGCTTCTCTTACCCAACTTCGCGTTGAAGTCCCCCATAACAACTAGAAAGTGCGTTTCAAAGGTATGTATGGCCCGACTAATGTCCTCATACATATCCTCCACCTCATCATCCGGGTGCGACTTCGTCGGTGCGTATACCTGAATGACCTTCAGCGAATATCGTTTGGATACTCTGAGTATTAGGTATACGACCCTATTGGAAACGCTATCGATCTTAACTATGTTGTTAGTAAGGGACTTGTGGACGAGAAAACCGACACCACCTTGGGACTGTTGGTCGCCCTCCCGGTAGTAGAGTAGGTTACCTGATTTTAGGGTTATCGTGTCCTCACCCGCTCTACGGACTTCAGATAACCCCACAATGTCCCAGTGTAACTTACTCATTTCTTCTTCCAGCTCATATATCTTCTCGTCTGTCCTCATTGTGCGTATGTTGTGTGTCACCAGGGCCAGTCGTCGTCGTTGGGGGTGGTAGCCGGGCGTCTGCCGGGGATTCTTAGCACCCCCTGCCCCATCGTTACCGTGGCCGCTACCGTAGCCAGGAATAGCGGGGCTGCCGGGGACTGGGGGCCTGGTTCTTTTTATCAAATCCATAGGGGGGGATTTTGCCAATACTCGCCACGCTTGGCAGGCGGGTTGGCGAGCGCAGTTTTGGGGTTTTAATACTGGGAAGGTGCTGCTGCCCACCTTCCGATTGTTATCCTTTAGCAGATTTTTACGCACCCACGGGTAGAGTTGGGGGGTACTATTCTAAGCCGGTACCCCACGGCACTGTTGCCACGGTGCTGTTGGTACTCTAAAAAGAATTTGCATCGATTATCAGTAACATTGATTTTCAAAACCGATATTTTGACTGTAGCAACATGTTTAACTAAATGTTTGCATAACTGTAGTAAAATACTGCATCGAAACAAAAAAATGCATCATATTTGTTACAAAAGACAATGGCCAAATCACTATGGGAAGTGACGCATTTATTTTATTCCACGGCCATCGTTGAAACTTTGGGGTGAGTTGGGTTAAATTAACACGAAAATGAAGATGAGATAGAACACCTCGAGTTATGAGTAAAATACATAATAAAAGACATCATGTCGTCTAATTAAAAGCAAATGCATTTTCAAATATATAGACATTAATACATATTTATGGCGCAGTTGGGTTTGTTTATAATGTATATGTATATATCCCATGTGATACCAATTAAATTTCATAAAATTCGGCCCAGTAGTTTTTGAGATACACTCCAATAATTAAATAGACTGGAATTCAATTTTTCAAATTGTACTTGTTTAAAAGTATATTCCTTCGAAATTTGTATTGGACTGCTCAAAGCTTGATTGGCTATGGTAACAGTTGTAAAAGCGCTAGACAGCCGCACTAAACAAAAGTCCCACGCGCTGTTTGATGAAAAACAATTTAGCGTCCTCCTGAAAAAGCTGCACCTTTCAGTTCACGAGATTAATTTAGCGGGTGGTGAGTGGCGCCAATGTAGACGTCTAGATGGCGCCACTGAGCACCTCGACGCAGCGCGCTTTCTACATCAGCGCCCTAACTTGCCTAACTTCCCCTGATAACCTGCTGCCACAGTATTATAGTTATATATACCTACTGTTTGTTAGTCATTTGTGTATATATTAGTGTGTAATTATTTGTGTTTATGTATTGGTATTTTAAATAACTCTGAGTTTTAATCATATTATTTTGCACCATCGTCAAACAAACTATAATCTATAATCTAAGTCGTAAAACTACTTATTATAAGTAAGTAAGTATATATAATGAAGTATAGTAAGTATAATAGAAGTTTTCCTAAGATAATTTACATACAAAGGTTGTCTGGAAGATATCGCTATAAGCGATAAGACCGCCCATTTCTAATTAAATTATATTTAGTTTAACATTCCTAATTTAAGTATATTTAGTAAGATATGTTTTTGTATATTTGGTTTAAGTGCAATAAATATTTTTTGTATTGTATTGTATTGTATTGTATGCTAAAAGTGAAGAAATCATCTTTGTACGCATGTGTATCACACAAAGTTTTACTAAGCATGCATTGTTCGATGAAATAAATATATACCAGTACATTATAACTTATGAAAATAACTATTTAGTAACTTTTTATGTCAATGTCATTCTTACATTTTAATGTACTTACTCCTTAACATAAAATATAGAGACCTCAATGTGCTTTGCTTATATTTCTTAATTAATTCTTTGAAGTATGCCAGCAGGTCGTTTTTATACTCTACATACTCGAGTTTTAACAGCTATTTCTGAGGGTGAATGAGTTTGAAGGTAGTATCAAACTAACCTCCAATTTCTGTAACATTTGTCAAAGTTTGATCAGCTAACAGACGGAATACTGACCGCTGATTGGTCATTATCGCTTTTTAGAATACCATTGACCAATGAGGGTTAAGTGTTTAGTTGATCAACTAATCAAGACTTCGAAAAATGTTCTAGAAACTATGGGTTACTGTAGAGTCGTGACTGACCCTCAAGGACTATTGCTAGAGCACTAAGCTAAGTGCTTAGCAGCAGGTTTTCCTGGGAGCTAGTCAGGCAAACACCATTCTGTGACCTCCATCACAATGTTACCTTGACCAAAAGCTCAAGCCCCAGGGAGGCATTGATCCAGCGTCCTTGAGGTTGGTCGTCGACCTTTTATTATGCTCACATCACACGATACTTGTGACTTATTCTTGTTGAAAGCGATGTTTGTTTTGACTTAAATGTCTGAACTGCAGTGCTATTTTCTAGGAACAAACATCGTTGCATCTTTGACAACATCCGTGAAACAAATGACGAGTTGACAAGAAACGTTGGAAAAGCAACCCTATTTACAAGGCGATATCTCATAAAGTATTTGACATCGGTGAGCTCGTCGACGAATCATTACAAAATCGCACGGCTCACCAATTAAAAAAAAAAGATATCGCCCTTGCTGGCAAGGTTGTTTTTCAAACGTTCTTGTTATCTCGTCGATGTTTCACGGATGTTTAAAATGATGCAAGGATGTTTGCTTTTAGAGACGCGCACTGCTGAGCTTATGGTACTGGCTCTATTTTACACTGTGTGTCAGTGACGGGAGAAAAAACACGATAACTTACGACGCGACAAATGACGATGTGAGTGGCGACCGTGTCGCTTATGTAAACCTGCAGCTTGGCACTGGCATCTTTATGATGCTAAGTGACATTGAAACTTGACCCATAAGAGGAAATTGAAGTATAGTGTTTATTCAAAGGAGAACTAAGATGATTTTTCTAGTTTCCGGCTTAAATATCCAGGACAGTTCTATATCTTTCCATCGTATGATCGTAAAGGGCAACTAAGAGAAAAGGAGCCGAATGAGCTGCATGCCACCACTTAAGTTGATATTTTGTTGGTTGTTGCAAACTGCAAAGATTTTATCTATCTTATGACCTGAAAGTAGAGGGAGGGTCGGTGTCAGGCAAACATTAGTTATAAAGTCTCATTGGCCCAGTTATTTCAGTACAGTGCCCTTCATTACACAATACTGCTTGTCCATTACTTTAGAGTAGAATTTCTAGTACCGCGGTATTACCGACCCAGACAGTTTCTTGTATAAAATACCTACCACCTAGTAAGTTGGGTTACGATCTACGTCTCTTGTGATTCGCATCCCGAATGCCACAATTTAACACAGTTTTAGTTTGTCTATATTTTAGGTCTAATGATGGTTCATTAGACCTTAAATATAGACAAACTAAAACGGTGTATATTGAAAGGTAACATTATGAATCATATGATCATAATATGAAAGTAGATACAGGTGGAATAAAAATCTAATCTTCCCCACCAGAAGTACCACCATATGGTGGTAGGGATTCATGGGATAGCCCGTAAATTTATACAGCAGAGCAATTACGTATCTTATGTTACAATCAAATATTGAAATCTTGAAAAATGGCGGCTCTATGTCAATTTTGTCAGCTCCAGTCATCAAACTTAGGTACTAACATTTTAGTTAACTGGAGTTGATAAAACAGACATACTCGTAGATTATACATTTTTCAAGATTTTAATCAACCTTTGATCAACTGAGTACATAATAGCCCTGCAGGTGTAATTTTATCGACTTTCAGGTTACGATTAATCGAAATAATAACCGCAAAGAAATTTACCTACGCTATTTATAGAAACTAAAACTTCTTATGGAAGACATTTAGGAAAAAGATACAGAACTCAGGCAGCCTTCGTAGCTTAAGAATTTCCGTTGCTGCTCGTGCTCAAGTGCAATCTACACAATAATACTTAAACCGTTGTCTCCACCCGTCGCATCTGCAGTCATTAACTTCCGAAATAACAAACGCAATAAAATGTGAGGCTCCCTGCAAATCTGCCATCAATTACGTAGGTAAGCACCGACCAAAACTTGGATCCGCAAACTGCGCTTTGGGCATTATCCTTCCTATTCCCTACTTAATGGGAGACGAATGTCGTTAGAAGTCTAGCGCTCGTAAAATCCAGTGGTTTGGGCCGTGTTCTCATTGGGACACTCAACTTTTGTATTGCGACGCAACCCCACTAAAGTGCGTGAAGTTTTATATAAACAGCCGGGTTTTGGAGAATCTTCGGGGTCGAGACACCTACGTCCGCAAGGAGTTAAACCCTCATCCAATCCATACAAGTAGACTCTGAGGGGTATTAAGAGTTGTTCTCATTAAACCTATCGTTGAAACAGTAATCCAGTGAGGGATAAATACTGTTATCTTAAGATAAATTGAAGTAACTATTGAATTTTACCAAGTTAGTAGTAACAAAATAAGCTAGATAATAGTTATTGCACGAAACACACAATTATAGGGAGCTATTCAGGCAGGACATGTAAGTATTACGTTT
Source organism: Selenia dentaria (assembly GCA_917880725.1). Classification (NCBI taxonomy): domain Eukaryota; kingdom Metazoa; phylum Arthropoda; class Insecta; order Lepidoptera; family Geometridae; genus Selenia; species Selenia dentaria. Next base: position 28,623,519 of record OU862888.1, on the reverse strand, counting down.
AAACGATTACGTTCAACGATTTCTTAACATTTTAAATAACACTCAGAAGCATAGCGAACTACTCGAGAGAACGACAGCCGGACTGCCAGCGAGAGGTTCCACCGGCAGAGACAGAATTCCCCTCTACTTTCAACCTCCTCCAAGTGTCTGATTGGTCGGTGAGCCACTCTCACGGTAAGCTGGTTCCGCGCTAGTCAAAATAACAATTAATACTATACATTTTGAAAACAGATTTGAGGTTATCTAATATTGCTAACAATACGTAATTATGAATACGAGGCGGCATCAGCCTTCAGATGTAACGTGACTACGGTAGACAAGTCCATTCTACGTCAAAAGCAGCAGCAAAAGAACAGATAATGAGGTGACTTCTTCGGTAGTGGGTTCTTCTGCAAATATTCGGTGAGTATCACTGCTGTGCCAGACATTCTAGAGGTTGTAATGGTAAGCATTACTAGATATGTAGATGTTAAAATTACACTATTTAAAGCAAACCGTCAAGAGGGTTTATTATAATACATACATCCTCAAGACAAGAGTCTTCGACTAATTTGTGTTACCAGTGATGACTTATGGAACTTAATTATGCACTGAAATGTGGTCTCTTACTATGGGCCTCATAAGTAAGTTCAAAGTAGAAGAACGAAAGTCGCAGTAGGCACGGCACATAGCACGCAGAACATATGGCCGATGGAGCTGGAGTGGAGAGCACGGAACGGCAAGCGAAGCGTAGGTCGCCCACCGACACGGTGGTCAGACGACCTGATAAAGGTCGCAGGACGACCAGATGCAGGCCGCTTCCAACCGGTCCTTTTGAAAAATTATGGGGGAGGCATATGTTCAGCAGTGGACGTTCTATGGCTGTGTAATGATGATGATGATGGTGATGATGACCACATCCTACAAATCCTACAATGCTCTCCACATACACCAATGGTACTAGGATTCTGGTTAGGCTGCCTTGACCTGACTTTTATGCCATTATCCGCAAAGATTCAGCCTCATTATTACGCCGAATTCGAGACAACATAAACAGAATCCTACTGATTAATGTCAAGCGACATCAGTCTGCGGTGTTGGGGTGATTTACAATTCTGTATGTCACTAGGCGAAATATGTTTTTTCTACCGACTTAAGGAGGTACTCAATTCGACTGTATTCTTTTTTATGTTTGTTACCTCATAACTTTCGACTGGGTGAGCCGATTCTCATTTTTTTTGTTTGAAAGCTAGTGCTTCCCGTGTGGTCCCATTTAATTTTCATCAAATTCGGCCCGTTAGTTTTTGAGTTATACTCCAATAACTGATTTTTACCAAAGTAATGGAATGGAAGTCGGTATTAAATTTTCAAATTGCACTTGTTAGTGTTTAGGTTTTATGTGTATTCAACAATTCAATTGTTAATAATTGTTTGTATGTTATTTGTGCTGTAATAATAAATTCAAGCAATAGTTTACGAGTAACTAATTACTAGATACCTATACCTTTTTACTTATACTATATAATATGGATAGAGATTATAAAACGTCTCAATATTTTTTTATAATGTCTCGGGATGACAAAGTAGTAGTACTTTCCACACTAAAAGAAATAACTCTTTTCTACCATTTAACATTGTCCGATTTCAGTGATTTTTTTAATGTAATCAACACATTGATTGACAAAAAAAATCCAAAAAAAAGGTAAAAAATCAAAACGTACAGGCATAGGCATGTATGCCTGTACGTTTTGATTTTTTTAGTTTTTTTAAGTTCTAAAAAAGTAGTTAAACTATAATATAATATAAATACTGAAAAAATCAAAACGTACAGACATAGTAAACAATGTGATTACACAAAAAACCAATCACTGAAATCGGACAATGTTAAGAGGTAGAAAAGAGTTATTTCTTTTAGCATGAAAAGTACTAGCTATGCAATCTCTTTGGAAAATTCTATAGCTGTTAAGCTTACTTTACACCTTTACCTTTATGTTTATAAATGCCTAATAGCAGTTGCTCTTTGCGATTTTCAATTAAAAAATAAAATCAATTAGGTAGGAAACTATAATTACAGCTTTGCGTGTTTTCTATGTTTAACCTATTTGTAGTCTCCATGCCTCCTTTCTTTTATGTTGTTAGGCGTTATGTTAGCAATGCTGGCTATTTAATTATGCCAAGAGCAATGAAACTGTTAATAGTGAGAGGTAAAGGTGTTCATTGATTGGTGCGCCCTTGGTGATAAAGTTAAAAGTACAATGTGAAGGCTAGTTGATTATTAGATGTATAGTGTTAACGATGGTGTACGACCGTACAAAATCAAGAGACATGTTTTTATGTTCCCCTAGTTAGTTGCTTCTGAAAGTTTTAGCGTTGCTGCTTTATTAGATGAAATTAATGAAATGAAATACATTTATCGTGACTTAGACAGGACTTTGTCGTATTATGTGACTGTGACTTGCTTATCATTGTTTCGATACTAATCTAGTTCCATGCTATACTTACTATTACACATAATACATTACCAAATAAATAGGATCAGTCACTTTTATTACAATACGCAAGGATTATGTTTTACAGCCAGTTGCTGAAACGATCTTTAACTTTTAAAGACATCATTAAGTCTTAATCCGACATTAAATCGTTCCACAAACGAAAATTCAATCAAATTTTAAAGTTCCTTTTAATTTATAGGTATAAAGAAACATCAAATTGTCCTTTATCGTGTATAATTGAGTTGCACAAAACATTAGAGCCCATTAGTGCTTAAAGGAACTTTAAATTGACATATCAGGGATTAGAAAACAGACTTTTTAAAGTTTTCCCATATTACAAGTTTTGTCACTACAAACAAAACTCTAGTCCAGTCGACGAATCCACATACAAAATAAAAAACATTCTTTATTTGACACCTGCTTGACAATGACAAGCCAAGCATGTAGTTTGCGTTTTGTTACTGCAACATACGTAGTATCTTATACAGAAATCATTTATTCAATTTAGGCATCAAAGACGCACTTATGAACGTAATTTTTCATTATAATGAACTTTAAAGACTCTACCGCTGCGTTCCAAAATATATGGGCCTACCGAGAAGAAGCGGCAAGAAACTCGGGGCCATTCTTTTATATAGAGTTTACAATGTTTCTACTTAAGTACTACAAATATTACATTTTATGGGTGGCAGAGTGACAACTTGCCAGAAGTGGAGTATTCCAAGCATCTTTATCTTCTATATAATGTCGGACTTTATAATATATGCTTTTTTTTTATTAAATCGTTATTTAGAGTCAACTTGAATTTGCCCTCTGTGAGCTCAGTTATGTGTTTTGGGATTTTATTGTAAAAACGCACACAATTTCCTAGGAATGACTTATTTGTCTAAAACTAGGTACAGCTATCCTATTTGTATTTCTGGTATTAAAGTGTGGTGACCTATTTATCTTCTATTTATGTATTTTTTTACGAACACACATTATATTTTCAAATATATTTATATATAATTAATTCTGTGTTTTTTTTAAAATTACTACTATCATAGTTTAGCAACAAAGTAGCTGTGTATGAACGCGGACGTTCTAGAGCGGAGGCGAACGGAGCGGAGACGACTAATAGACCATCGAGTACATGCAAATCGCTAATTACCGTCCTCGGTAGCGAGCTCACTAAATAAACAACGGCCGATACAATTATTTTCTATTGCTTGTGCGCCTATCAGATAGATCTATGGTAATTTTAATGTTACGGACAGACGTTTAAAGGTTTTCTTTGAATAGTATTATTTAAGGTGGTACATCATTTCATTTTAATTGTAGAAACACTAATACAATTGTCAATGTATATGTTTAAGTATTAGATTTACAGGCAGGTTGGTCTGGTTGAAAATGTAGGCGATTCAATCCGTTTGAAGATGTTTAATTTCAATGTATTATAATCGCAGAGACCCAAAAATATAGGTACACAATTATATGGTAGTATATATTCTAAAATTGTGAATACCTATACAGGATGGTTTTTTGAGAAGGGCGGTCATGACCAAGTCCGGAACCACGAGATTTAGAGAAAAATCGTGAAAGGAGACATGCCCTCGATTTGTAAAAAAACAATATTTATAAATCTTTTACTTTTGACGGAAATTGACCCGAATGATTTAAAAAAAAAAGACATTAGTGTACAATTACAAGTATTACTGAACTAATGGATTATTTTGCTGATAAAGATCAATCTTCGCAAAGAAATGTATAACTAAAATTGAAAGGAAATGGCTTCGATCATATATAAGGTAGATACCCGATCGCCTCTCAAAAACGTCGCCGTCAAAACAAGGCATAAATCGCGTATTATGCCTTGTTTTACTCTCAGTTGCTTATGACCGCGCCATTCGTGTGACGTGCCACGATGCCGAAGTGTAGTTAAAAAATGCCTTATATATGATCGAAGGGAAATGGTATTTTTTTACAAATTTCGTTTGATATCTCAATTTTACCTAAGCAATAAGTTGCTCAAATTGGTTAAAGTAAAAGATTTAAAATATAAATAAATATGCAGATATTGTTTGCTTATAAATCGAGGGTCTCCTTTCACGATTTTTCTCTGACTCTCGTGGTTCTGGACTTGGCCATGAACGGCCTTCTCAAAAAACCATCCTGTGTTTATTATTGTATTCACATCTGTTATGTAACGAAATGGCTCAGCCTTGAAACTCGTCTTTATCTTGAAGTTGTATAAGTGCCTCTACCCATAAAAAGTAATCGCCTACCGTGATATTGTGCGCATCTACTTACATTGTTTTTGTGTACAACTCCAACTACATGCGTCTTCTTCGTGAGTTGTCAATAGTCGTGATTAGTTCTTTATTGTTTTTTCACACTTTGTTTATCTGTATACGTGTCAATCTGCTTAGTAACAGTGTTGTAAATTACCTATTATAAGTAAAGAAGGCTGTATATCTAGGTATCCTACTAATATTATAAACGCGAAAGTTTGTGAGTATGGATGTATAGATGTGTAGATGTTTGTTATTCTTTTACGCTCAAACGGCGGGGCCAATTTTGATGAAATTTTATGGACGTAGATCAGGCGCTGGATTAACATATAGGATAGTTTTTTTTTTTCATTTTCCTTAGAGGATTATGGTCCCGCACTTCTCGTGCATTTGCCAGTGTCAAGTTATTTGTATTACAAAGTTTTAGTAGAATATTCTGGTGATATTAGTCGTAGTCAGTCAGAGTCCAAAATGTCAGTCAGTCATGGTCTAGTCAGTGTAAATCATGCTTTAGTAAAGTGGTGGCAACTTTACCATCAGCTTCTATGGAGTTTTGGAAACAACACGGAAAAACACGTTTCACCACATTATATCACTTGCCCACACTCATGCACGTTAAACAGCACTTAATGAGTAAACGCCACCAATTTTAAACATTAACACTGAAAAAAGCATAAGTTTTGATAAATAATACAATGCAAAAACGTTGACTTTTCCGCGTTCGCGCCAAAACTCCAGGATAGTTTTCATCATCGTCATTGCCATCTATTATCACCAGGCGGGTGAAAAAGCGTTATATTATTAGGCACAGCATAGACAAAATAACAAGATCTCGGCCTACGTTTTTTTTTTTTTTTTTTTTTTCATTTATTTGAAGGGCTTTGTCGCTGAGCGACCACACCGCCCTGTAAAATCATACAAAGAAGGTTCTTAATATCTAGTAGGTAATGCTAGTTGTGCTAGTTTGTACAAAATCCTGGCTTGTTCAGACATTGGATACACTAAAATACTATTGCACAGGCCGATATCCATTTCTCTCGCTGGACCAAAATGTGTAAACCTATAAGCAGCGTTCCGCACACACTCCCATAGAACATGTTGCACATCCTCTATAATTCCACAGTCATCACAATTGGGAGATACAACTTTATTCATAAGAAATGCGAACTTCTTCGACGGGATGTGTCCAGATCGCAGCCTAAGAGCTGTCACTAACGTCTTCCTATTCAGCGTGACTCTGTCAATCCAAGGGTATTTCAAAATTTGTGGTTGAATTGTTCTGTACCATATACCTTTCTCTCTAGATCTCTCGTCGAAATATTCTTGCCAATACATACTACACTGATCTTTTATCAGTTTGACATGGTCTGAATGTAAAGGTAGAATCTGTAAGGGTACACCATCTATACATGCTTGTTTCGCTAATAGATCAACCTCTTCATTTTCTTTAATACTAACGTGTGCAGGAACCCATTGTAGGACTATCTGCCTATTGTCACTTTGAAACTGTAAAAATGGCCTACGTTAAGATCGTATTGATGACAGTTCTGTCAAAGTTTGTGTTAGTTTCTGATAGCTACATAAAAAGCACGCTATCATTTTGACAGCTCGATATAATAGACGTGTTCGGCTACCGTCAAGGGTGATGAAATGTAACATAAATACCGTCAAGGGTGTTGAAATGTAATGACAGTTTTTTCCATGGTGACTAATTTTATATTTCTATCTACGTAGGTACCTACTGTATTTTATTATAAGTGTTTACTGATTGATTTGCTAAGTACTTACTCCTATAACCATATATTTATTTTATGACAATTAGGTATAAAGATAGGTATGGTTTTGGAGCTGAAAATAAGCTACTCGAAGTACTATTCCTGCGCAGACGACAACGCGGGCACCAACTAATCTATCTATATAAAACAAAGTCGTGTTACTTACACCATTTATAACTCAAGAACTGCTGGACGAACTTTTATGAAGTTTGAGTTTTTCGACTTGTCATATCTCGGGGAAGGATACTTTTCATCATCATCTACCTCCACGCGGGTGAAACTGCGGGGCGCAGCTAGCCGTTACATTTTTATGAATTCTGTGTTTTTCTATTCGGCATATCTCGGCAAAGGAACTATTATAATACTTTTCATCATCATCATCATCACCCATTAACACGTGGTATAGAACCCACGGGGTGAAACTTAAACAAACTGATGATCTGATCAAACTGAAACAAAATGATACTCGAATCTCAACTCTCTGAAATTTACGGTACAAGATAATAGTATCTTGTACCGTAAATCTATCATATAGAGAAACCCCTAGTAACCCTCTACGTGTAGAGGGTTATACTAGCTAGAGGTTTCTCTATATGAAGGAGGCTGTGGAGATTACCTCTACTCTTCCGATCCGCACCCGAAGAGCCGGGCGTAGAAGGAGGACGTATCAAGCCCTTCTCTACCCTCCATAACAGAGGTCGCGGTGATGGACACGGGGGAATCCGTTGCCGCCAAAAGACCTCGAGGTGGCACGCGTGGTGTTTCCGTGCGCCACTCAAGAGTGCTGAGATGGAGTGACTCCTACTCCATCTCCGCCGGGGCCTTGGACGATTGCAAAAGCGTGCCCGTTGTCCCAACATAAAGGTGCCTGGAGAAACACCGTGTGGTGGTTTAGTCGGTATGGTCTGCTTGCTGCTATGGGCGCAGTTTTTACGTAAAGGACGAGTCCAACCCCCCCGGGTTGGCGGGGATGTGTAAGTACATTCCCCACACGTTAATAAAAAAAGGGGTTTCTCTATATGAAATGGTGAGGGAGAAGAAATTAAAAGATCCGTAGACAAACAAAAGTCACCGACATAGCCAGGAGATAAGCCAGTTGAAGTGGTGGTGGACAGGGTCCATAGCACGAATGGCTCATGGTAACGATGCCAGATGTATAATTTCTTATTTTAGTTATAGGTAACTAGCAATGTATTCCGCGGTTTCACCCGCGTGGTGATAGATGATGATGATAAATCAAATATAGCGTGTTTCACTCAGGCATAATATATAGCTTTCTACTGGTGAAATAATGTTTTGAGCCGGTTATGTAGTTAATGTTTCCTCTTTATTATTAGAGTAGATAAGGATTAACACCAAGGTACGAATAATTTAGCCTAGTTTGTACCAGCGTTAATATTGCACACATAAAAAGTAGTTATTGTGATATAACTGTAATAGTTAGACAAATGATTTTTGCATACTTTTTTGTAATATACTTTGATGTTTTCTATAAAACTATTGTACATCATTTTGCTTTGTTTTCAATAGTTTCCCCAGTGTATGCGAAATAAGGATTTTTCTGCGTGACTTTTGCATATTTTAAAATTAAAAAAATAGTTATTGTTAATAACTGTAATAGTAAGAGACATTTGGTATCGCAGACTTTATTGTAGATGTTGATGTTTTCTATAAAACTGCTGAACATCACTTTGCTCTATTGTCAATAGTTTCCGCAACGTACGCGGTATAAGGATGTTTTTTAGTAATTTTCACACGTTGAGATACATGATCGAAGTATTCATACGGATCCCTTACTTTTACTCAGTGAAAATTTAGCTTTCTAACAGCAAAATATTTTTTGAAATTGGCCAAGGAGTTTTTAAGTTTATTCGTTGTATACAAAAATCCAAAACTTTCCTCTTTATAGTATTCATCATCATTATCTCAGCCGTAGGACGTCCACTACTGAACATATGCCTCCCCCATGATTTTCCAAAACCGTTCGTGGCCGCTACCGTAGCCTGGAATACCGGGGACTGGGGGCCTGGTTCTTTTTATCAAATCCATAGGGGGGATTTTGCCAATACTCGCCACGCTTGGCAGGCGGGTTGGCGAGCGCAGTTTTTGGGTTTTAATACTGGGAAGGTGCTGCTGCCCACCTTCCGATTGTTATCCCTTAGCAGATTTCTACGCACCCACGGGTAGAGTTGGGGGGGGGGGGGGGGTACTATTCTAAGCCGGTACCCCACGGCAACCTTAGTATTAGTGTAGATATAAAAATAGTTGAAGTAAATGATTACGCTCGCAGATTGGTAACGTTGGCACATTGTAAAACAAATTTGTAACAAAACCCGGACCAGCCGGACACTGTAAAATTCAGCCGGACAGGCCACAAAGCCTATCCTTGTCCGGCTTCATCCGGGCGGTTAGCAACTCGAGCTGGTGGGGTGAGAAGATTCTGGATTGAAGACTATGGGCCGAAGCGCGGCGTAGGTTCACATATTCGCCGCCGACTAGGTGAACAGATGTAAGGTTGCAGACGACGTTCTGTGCAGCTCGCTTCCAATTCGTCCTTTTCGAATGTATGGGGAAGATCTTTGTTAAGCAGAGCAGCATTTTGCGGCTGAGATAATAATGATGATGAATTTTTGAAGACAATCCATGTCGAAGTTTGAAGACCACTGGTTTCAGACCACTAACGACTTCTATAGTCCTAAGACTAACAACCGGTACTGAAGGCTTAACGTGCGATCCGAAGCACAGAAACGCTCAGTTGACCAATGCCACTAGCGGTCATTCATCCAACTCCTGACCGCAGCAAGCGTTGATTAGCTTGTTGATTAAGATCGCCAAGTCAAGCTCCACTGGGAACGCTTCAGCTCCATTGCGACGTTTTAATTTTCACATAAAAATATTAATTTCCGATTGAAAAATGTTTATTAATTTTTATTGACAAATAATATATGAATAGGGATAGACAATAATATGTGATTTTTTCAGTAAAGCCTAAACAGACAGAAAAATACTTACAGTTGAGTCATCTAGACGTCTACATGGAGTAGGTAACCTAAATGAATACCTAGACATTCGAACAAAACTAAGCGCGTTAATTAATGCAGCAAAAATTCTTTATAAAAGTGTACGACGAGGTTAGTGAGGCTAATGTGTGAGAAAATCATACTAATATGCTAAACTAAATAATATAGCATATGTAGTCAAGCGAGGATCCACCGTTGTGGGCACGATGGGCATGTCCACAACCCTAAAAGACTTGACATCAACGTCACACTTTCATATTCGACAGGCCGATGATATGACGTTTTATAAAATATACAAAACATGGATATCCATGAAATTATTAACGTTTTCGCGAAAAAGAAACGTAAGCTTCTTTTAAATATAATTTGAAATCACTTGATATCCTTTGTAGTTGTTTCCAGCAAAATTACAGCGCAAGAACATCTTATATATCCTAGTAAAAAGGGCGGTGCTTTGGCATGCACTGTTTAAAGTATTGTACCCAGTTCAAAATTCTGAATGGCACTGGACTGTCTTATGGGCAAGCGTGACGTTTAACATCAGGCGAGCAAATTCAATGTGGATGTAAGGGGCGAGCTAACATCTTTTGACCAAAGTCAACCTCACCTGCACGCGGTGCATCCTGCTGATCGACGAACGAGGCTCTGACAACCGACCGATGGCGGTATACCCATCCCAACAGGCGTCGCTAAATGCAACAGGCCGGTGACGGGCAGCAGCGTCACCGGTGCGATAAGCTACGCCCTGCGATCGCCAACCCGCCTGCCCAGCGTGGTGATTACGGGCAAACTCCTCCAATGCAGGACAACAAAAAGCCACGGCCCCTAGTTCCCGGTGGCCCTGCTATTCCTGATCATGGTGGCGACCATGGTAACGGCGGGGCGAGGGGTGCTACAAATCTCCGGGCTACGGGAGGCCACCACAAACAACTGACCCTGGCGACGTATAACGGACGCACGCTAAGGCTTGACTCGCATCTGGTGCAACTCGAGGTGGAACTTGGGAAAATTAGGTGGCACATACTGGGGTTGTGTGAAGTCCGAAGAGAGGGGGAGGACACCTTAACCCTAGAATCGGGCCACCTTATGTACTTCCGAGAGGGAGACCAACAATCCCAAGGTGGCGTTGGGTTTCTGGTAAACAAGTCCCTTTCTGACAACGTTGTGGAAGTGTCCAGTGTGTCGAACAGGGTAGCGTACCTTATTGTAAAGCTCACCGAGAGGTATAGCCTCAAGGTGGTGCAAGTGTACGCACCGACCTCGACACACTCGGACGATGAAGTGGAGGATATGTTCGATGACATATCGAGGGCCCTCCACTTCACTACAAAGACCCAGTACACCGTTGTCATGGGGGACTTTAACGCTAAAGTGGGAGTACAGAATTTCAGCGAATCGGTAGTAGGATGCCATGGCTTTGGACGCAGAAATCATAGGGGGCAAATGCTCGTCAACTTCCTCGAACGGGAGGGGCTCTTCTTGATGAACTCCTTCTTTAAGAAACAGCCCCAAAGGAAGTGGACGTGGCGAAGCCCCGACACTAGGACTAAAAATGAGATTGACTTCATCATGACGAATAAAAGGCATATATTTAGAGATGTCTCCGTGATCAACAGGTTCAATACCGGTAGCGATCACCGACTTGTCCGAGGCTCTCTAAATATCAACTTCAAGGAACCAATTCGCTGCCGTGGAAACCACCACAGACGTAAACCAGAACCTCGAAAATGTCACTCGGGTCCTCAGGGAAGAAGGTACGAGATTTTGTTACATGCAGCGTAAGGGCAAGAAGTCCAAGCTTTCAGAAAAGACTTTGGGGCTAATGAAGGAACGACGTAAAAACCCACCCATCACTTCGTCAGAAAAGCGGACTCTAAACCGAGAGATCAACAAGAACGTACGACACGACCTCCGGTGCTTCAATACTCTTTCGATCGAAAGAGCGATCGAGCAGAATCGGGGGTCAAAGGTGTTCGTACAATCTCTTGGAAGAAGCCACCTGACGAAGTTGACCACAGCTAGTGGAGAAGTCGTTGCTTCGAAGCCGGCAGTCCTTTCGGAAGTGGAGGACTTTTATGGCCGATTATACGCATCGCATGCATCTCGACCTGATCCCGAAAATGATCCTAGAGCCACGTTAACACGCCATTTCACCGAAGACTTGCCAGAAGTCAGTATTGGTGAAATCGAGATCGCTCTTGGACAGCTTAAAAATGGAAAAGCCCCTGGAGAGGATGGCGTTACAACAGAGCTACTAAAAGCAGGAGGCAAACCCGTACTGAGGGAGCTCCAGAAGCTTTTTAACGCTGTCCTGTTCGAAGGGAGAACTCCAGAGGCGTGGAGTAGGAGTGAGGTCGTCCTGTTCTTCAAAAAGGGAGATAAGACCCTGCTGAAGAACTATCGACCCATATCCCTTCTAAGCTACGTCTATAAGCTGTTTTCAAGAGTGATCACGAACCGTCTTGCGCGTAGACTCGACGAATTCCAACCACCGGAACAGGCTGGGTTTCGGAGCGGATACGGCACCATAGACCACATTCACACAATGCGGCAGATTATACAGAAGACCGAAGAGTATAATCAGCCCCTGTGTATAGCATTCGTGGACTATGAGAAGGCCTTTGACTCGGTTGAAATCTGGTCTGTTCTGGAGTCCCTGCAGCGTTGCCAGATAGATTGGCGATACATCCAAGTGATGAGATGTCTTTACGAAACCGCCACCATGTCCGTCCAAGTACAGAATCAGCAAACAAGTCCCATACCGTTGCATCGAGGAGTGAGACAAGGGGACGATATTTCCCCGAAATTGTTTTCAAATGCAATGGAGGATATGTTCAAGACGCTGAACTGGAAAGGACGTGGCATTAATATCAACGGCGAATACATCTCTCACTTGCGATTTGCTGACGATATCGTCATCGTGGCAGAGACGCTGCAGGATCTGCAACAGATGCTGAATGACCTGGCTGACTCTTCTATACGCATCGGCCTACGGATGAACTTGGACAAAACCAAGGTCATGTTCAACGAACATGTTCTACCGGAACCGATTGCGATACACGGCGCCGTTCTCGAAGTTGTTCAAAAATATGTGTACCTCGGGCAGACATTGCAGTTGGGAAAAAACAACTTTGAGAACGAGGTGAATAGAAGAATTCGGCTGGGCTGAGCAGCGTTTGGAAAGCTACGTCGAGTCCTTACTTCGCCGATTCCACAGTGCCTGAAGACGAAAGTCTTCAATCAGTGCGTCCTACCCGTCATGACATACGGAGCCGAAACGTGGACACTGACGGCTCGAATGGTCCACAAGCTCAAGGTCGCTCAGCGGGCTATGAAAAGGGCTATGCTCGGTGTTTCTCTGAGGGATCTCATCAGAAATGAAGTGATCCGTCAGAGAACCAAGGTAATCGACATAGCCCACCGGATCAGCAAGCTGAAGTGGCAGTGGGCTGGCCATATTAGCCGTAGAACCGACAACCGTTGGGGTAAACGAGTTCTAGAGTGGAGACCGCGTCTCGGCAAACGTAGTGTAGGACGTCCTGAGGCACGGTGGAGTGACGATCTGCGCAAGACGACTGGCAAAAACTGGATGCGAGAAGCCCAAGATAGACCTAAGTGGCGTGCAATTGGAGAGGCTATGTCCAGCAGTGGACTGCTACAGGCTGATGATGATGATGATGATGATGAGCAAATTCATACTATATCGAGCATGAGAGAGTTCATGCTCCGACTCGTACTTTGCTGATTTTCGGGTCACTGTGACCACAACCTTTTTTGTGGGCTGGATCCGCGCCTGTATGTGCCTCATGTATGCTTGTCCCTATAACGGTTCTACGAGTTTCGGTATGTATGAACTCGGTATGTCAGAAATAACACATAGTATGTTTATATCCCGGACAGTGTTTTATGGGACAGCTGCGAGCAAAACCAAGCGGTTCTTATTGCACACATCGTATCGCTAGTGTAAAATACTTCTTCTTCATTATATTTATACTTAATTCCTGAAGGTCGTGCCGTTGTGGAAGGCTTGATTGGATCGTTTGACAGTTTCCTTCCATGTATGTCAGTCATTGGCTTGTCTCAGGGCACTGGAGACAGGAAGCCTTTTGCAAGCCTTCACTTGGTGATTGGATTCGGATATCTCCTCCCCTTAAATTTTCCTACTATCACCAGTTTATCCAGCCACCAGCTATCAAAATTCATTACTACATACGTTAAATAATAACTGTATTTTCTAGCGACTTCCAAAAAAAGGAGGTACTCAATTAGACTGTTTTTTTTATGTTTGTTACCTCATAACTTTGGATATGGTGAACCGATTCTCAAAATTCTTTTTTTGTTTGGAAGCAATTTAATCAAATTCGGTTCAGTTGTTTTTGAGTTACATTCCAATAACTGAATAAAATGGACTCAGTATAAAATTTTTCAAATTGTACTTGTATTCATATTGTTCTGTTGTGTAGTAATTTAGAATGGATACGTTTACTTGATATGATGTCCATGGCATTCGCACCAGATTTCTCCAGCAGTACATCTCCAAAGTACTGATATGGTCGCATTATATTGATATTACTTTCCACTTCTCAGCACGAGAGCAGAAAAGTGAGAATACAGGTAAACGGGCGAGTTTCTCTTTCTGAGATCTTTCTTCTTATATTTTTTTTTATATTTAATTATTGTGTTACATTGGTTAGTGGTGCATAACTTGTTGAATGTTTTCTGTTATTGTGACTGTCTTTGTTAGTCAGCTCGTACGTGCACCGTGTATTTCTCCCGTGCGTGACGTCACCAGCCGGTCCCAACGGAAGACCAGCACTGGTTTTGTACCAGAATGTGGCAAAAACAAATTTTAGTTCATTTATTTTGTGTGTTGTTAATGTGTATCTTTTTATGTTTTTGCTACAAATAAAATACTGTCTATTGTCTATTATCTTATTGAAATCTTTATATTTTCCCAAACTCTGAGACATTTTATGCTAATCTTACGATTGATTCCCTTCCTATGTAACAATTCTTTGTTATTCCTAGTTGCCCATCGAAAATCATGTATTTTTATGTATATGTAAAGTGGATAATGCCTTGTTAACTTTAATAAAGACCTAGCTAAGCTGAGTGACTTTGTCCTGTCTTATTTGACAAAATACTTTCAGATTTCCGAATTTTTCCAAATGGACAACCTTTTATAAGTTTTCTTTCTCTGAGAGCAGTTTAAAAAACACTCCTGCCGCTCTCAAGTATGTAATGTAATAACAAAAGAGAGTACTCGTATTGTGCTTACGATGAGCATTATGTACATAGTGAGTACATATTCATAAATAGATGAGTGATTATTTTCAGATACAAACTAAATAACATAACATAAAATGTCACCTGCCCGGTCGGCTTTTGTCGGTTGTCGGTTATGGGATAGGTCGGCGCGGCTCACCTGATGGTAAGTGATACCATCGCCCACCAACATACTCAATACCAGAGGTCTCGAGGATGCGTTGCCGACCTTTGAGGATGGATGATAGGAAGGAAGAAATAGAAGAGGTGAGGGTGGGGGGGAGGGAGAAGGAGGGGTAGAATGGGGAGGGGGGAATCGAGCCTCCGGAACCTCCCACAAACCGACAAAATGCATGCTATGTTACTTCACGTCGGTGTTATGTGGGAGTGTGGTACTTCTCCGGTCGTGCAGGCTCATTCGGCTGTGGGGTTGTAGCGTGGCACTACCACCATTTTTTTTTTATATCATAAACTGCTACGAAATTTAAAATCCATAGGATATAAATGAAATTGTGGTTCGTACCACGTACGGACCACAATTTCATTTATATCCGTTTAAAGAAGTCATGACATCAAAGTAACAAACATACACATTCAATCACACACAAACTCAATTCTCAATTCTCAATTCTCAATTGTTTATTGCAATATATGTAGCTACATGCAGGTCTTATTTAACATGTTTGTGTGTGTTATACATATGACCCTATAAGGGTATGGCAATGGTAGGAACGGAACGATCTATTTATATATCATTGAATTTATCGTTGAAGAATTCGTCTAAGGTATAGTAACATTTAGATTCAAGTAAAGATTTTAGGTTTTTTATAAAACACTATCACAATTATGGTTTGAACGCGGTGCTTGTTAAGACGCTGACAGCTCAGCGCTTGGCTACGTTCAATTTCCTGTACTTGAAATCAAGCAAGCGGATCTCGTAAAAACGTGTAAAATACATAAAAAAATAATGTGAATATAAAATAAAAAAAAACACCAAATTTATGTGTATTAATAATTGCTATTTTATGATATGTGTTTCATGACAAATACAATAGTGAATAAAGAGAAAAACTGTTTTAAAGGTGAAATTAAGTAGTATGTTTGATTTGTTTAATGTACTCTAGTATGTGAAGATATGTTTCAATGCCATCAATGTGTACTTAGAAGTTTTAGAAATGTCATATTATTTTTTGTAATTTTAGTTAAATCGCTGCTTATGAGATAAACTGCTCTAAAAACCCTGATTTTTATCGACATCATGAATTGACAACACCTTAATCCCATAAATAATTTAAATATTAGGCCTGGCCATTTAATGTGCAGTACAGCATACAGATAAGGAAGTATTATGTATAAATAGTACAGATTTTAAGAACCAGCCGTCACTTCATTCTTATTCCATTGATGATTTCAGCCAATAGGCTTGGAGGATTTCGCCCAGAATGGGATTCAAATGTCAAAATGAAGAATTCCCATCCTCCCTAAAGATGGACAATAAGGCCGCAGAGCCAAACTGACATGTGTCTTTGTGATGAAGTGACAGGGAATGTTATACCATTGCTTGAAATATAGGTAATCAACAATGAGGTATTGATGTTGATTGTCATGGGTATGCCTAAACAGTTTAGGATCGTCGTCAAATATTAAGGTCTATTGACCTATTGAATCCTTAACTGGCAGTTCTATTAGTTAACTAGTTTATGTAGATAATCAAAAGGTGTCGAGATGTGTGCTGCGGTTTCAATAAGGTGCTTTTACCGGCGTTACGCTGTTCAATGCTTCAGCTCTTGGCTTTTTCGTATTTGCCTTCCATCACCCCTCACACGGCCATAGTTATGGTTCTTAGGTCAGGGTTCTGATTTGGTCCCAAAGAGAGTTAGGGATTTTCATATATAGCGCTGCGGTTTTTTTATTAGTACCTGAATGACCAATCTTTGCTCGTAAGTTTTTTTTTTTTTAACAGTTGATGTTCTTGGTCTAACCTCAAACCAAACACTGATTAGCTTAGTGTTGCTTAACAACGCCATTTATTGTCAAGTAGCTAAGTTGCTGTGTCGGTAAAACAGTTTAGTTGTTGTTTAATCTGATCTTAGTTGTTGTTTAATGAGATGTCATGATGATATTCTAGCAGTTTTTCATTGCCTGAAAACACGGACAAAACGACGTTTTCTAAAAATGATACCTAATTAGATCGCTCGTAAATTGTTCTTTTAAAGGTATAAGAGATTATTATATAATAAATTACTGCTTTTTCGTTCCTTTTGTTAGCTAGGGCAGGTTGTTGGTAAAAGCATCGGGGTGTCGGCTGTCTGTCATGCAATACTGCAATCATGTCGTGCACCGAACAACCGACGTGTTCTATATCTACTGAAATATTAAAATAACGTAACGACTATTTTAAATCTATCTAACACCTTTAAACGAGCAATTCTCTCGTATGTATATATATATACATACGAGTTTATATATAAAATATGCAGAGTTTATATATATATATATATATATATATATATAAACTCTGCATCTCGTGGCTCCAGCGGTTTTCAGTACAATATAAATCGATAGGATAGGATATCGAATCGGTTTCATTTTTATGAAAAACTAGCTGCTCTCCGCGGTTTCAGCCGCGCGGTAATGGTTGATGATGATGAATCTTATATAGCCTATGTAACTCAGGGTGAATGTAGCTTTCCAATGGTGAAAGAATTTTTGAAATCGGTCCAGTACTTTTTGAGACGATTCGTTACAAACATACATACAAATCTTTCATATTTATAATATTATATTATAGTATAGACAACAGTTGATTCGTTGCATTCAAACTAGATGGCGTTACAGTCGCATTGAAATATCCTGAATCGCGGTGACAATATCTCTAACGAAACATATTGTGTTTGTTAGCGAGAAATAAAACAATTAGTGAAATCGGTCTAGTCATTTTTTAGTTTTATCGAACAGCTATTGATTTTTATTTAGAAAAGAAGAAGAATATTACTATAAGAAATTAAGCGTTTCTTTAGGCGCTATGCAGAAGACGGGGCGGGGCAGTATTTTTGACCGCGAAGTAATAAAGACCGCCAGTGTCCGGTGGGCCATATATAGCGGCGGGTTAGGATTCCCTTTGCGCTATCGTTTGCGGCGAAATTGACCGCCCCGGCCCGCCCCGTCGTCTGCAAAGCGCCTTATAACCTTAATTAATGATAGCTTTAGATAAAAATGTCATTAAAGTGAAGATTACACGTAAGAAAGTTTATTAATATGACCTAAGACACGTCAGTAGCTAGTAGCTCTTACACAACTTTTAAAGAGTTCAGACACCTAAATTCTTCCCGTAACAAAGGCGGTAAAGATTATCTAAGCACTTTAGTGCCACCCACGGTTCTACAAAGTCGGAGTACAGGTGTTCACAGTAGGTAAACTTTATAAAAGGCTGTCCGGTCATATATGGATAGATATAACGTAAACATTCATAATTAGTGTAATATGTGATAGATAGGACTGATTTTTCCTGCTTGACATCGCGGTGTACGCGCATTTTCCACATTGACTTTCTACCGACTTCCAAAAAAAATTTTTTTGTACTAGTTTATAGTTATTAGTTTAATATTTAGTACCAATGCAAACCAGAGTTGCAAAAACTCCGCAAAAAAACAAGTGACTCTCGCTTTTTCGTTGATATTACCGATCTTTCAAATGATAATTTGTTATGAAAAAAAAAATCCAGGTCCTTTACAGTATCAAAAAAACAAAACATTAGCTGAAATCTATTGTATATTTGAAAAGATAAAATTTTTTAATTGGATCCTTATTTGATTTGGCGGCTTTACGAAATGTTTTTTGGCATACAGATATGCCAAGGCAGCTTTACGGGTTAACATTTTTAATATGAAAAACGGCATTTACTCACGTAAAGAAGTCAGATCTTTCCGACTATGAGTGCGAGGCGAGACGCAATCGCGAGCTGCACTCTCCTTGAAAAAGACCACCGGATGTGGTTGAAACTATAGTGGGAAAGATCTGACTTCTTTACGTGAGTAAATCCCGTTTTTCATATTAAAAATGTATACAAACCACGTTAGTTTTCATAATAAAATGTACGGGTTAAGCAGATTTTCGTGCTCGGCCCACTGGCACGAACTGTTATGCCAGGACCTTGAATTTTTTTTTTAAATATTTATTTTACAATGTATTAAAAATATATATGTAATGGAAAACTTGTCAAAAACAAATAGTATGATCGGCGTAAATGGAAGGGCGATCGAATCAATCTAATCAAATCAAAACATAAATTTTATTTAACATAAACATAAGATAAAAACATAAAGAATTAATACATTATAAATACATTACTCGTATTATAACAGCGTTTGAGTATTTATCCTGCAAGCAGACTTGGAAATATCTATACAGGTAAATAAAATGTAAGTGTCTGTTTATAATTAACAGTTTTTCACTAAATGGAAATGCATTTAGTGAAAATCTGTTAATTTTAAAAAGATTTTAACAGAACTTTAACTCGCAGATAGCTGATATTATAGGGAGTAACTTAGGCTACTTTCATTTCATCATCATCGTTATAATCATCATCACCACCACGCAGGTGAAACCGCGGGGCGCAGCTCGTAGTAAAATATATGTTGGCAATAAATTACCTACATACTGATCTTATTATTAACTGAGGTAAGTACGTAGTACTCTGTACTCTGTGTAGTAAGTAGTAGGTACCTACTCTGAGAAAGTAATAAGACTTTGGTTAAGGCGCACTCGTACCCTGATTAAAGAAAAAGCAGAATTTTTAAACATCTAGTGTAACGAAACAGATAAATAAATAAACAAATATTCCACAACTAACACACAACGCCATCTAGTCCCAAGCTAAGCAGAGCTTGTGTTATGGGTACTAGACAACTGATAAACATACTTATATATTTCTAAATACATACATATTATAGATAAATTACACCCAGACACAGAACAAATGATCGTGCTCATTACACAAAAACAAGGACAAATGTGTCCTGGGTGGGAATCGAACCCACGACCTCTGGCATAGCAGTCAGGGTCACTAACCACTAGACCAACAGGCCTGTCAGATCGATAGTATATTATGAAAAAAATACTTAGGTTAGAAAAGGAATAGAAAAAGAGTAATAACCGAATAGAATTCATAAATATAACTCTCTTTCAGCAGAAAAAAATCCTAAATAGGTCCGCAAAAATAAACTTTCACGTCCAAACTCTCAGAATTTTCAGCGATAACACTATATTTTTTTCAAGTAATACTTAGCCAACGTATAGTACTAAAGTAATAACCAGCAGTTTTTTCAATTGTGTTAGTATATATCGAAGAATATAAAGAAAACGTGCAAAATTAACGCATTTTGGCATTACATCGTCCAATCTAACAAGCGATTTTCAACCTTACGTAAAGCATCGTAAATTATTTTAAAATTGGGGTTGGACCGCGTCTTAAAGTATTGAGTTTCGGAGAGGTAAGCATCATAGGAAAATAAGGAACATCGAAGCTTGAAAACACGCAAATTTTAATTCTTCGCATTGATATTGTCATGTAAACGTGACGCCTATCAGGCGGCAAGAACAACTAAGACCTCTCTCTGCATCACTTTTTATTAAATAATAGTATATTATGCAATTAGTGAATAAAGGACGGCTTTAAAGGGAGGGCCATAGATGAATCACGAGTAAGTGAAGGATTTTAACGACTGAATCACGGCCGCAGGGAGTAATCCGTGATGATTGAATCACGAGCGTAACGAGTTATTCAAGTGTTAGAATCCTGAGCGATGCGAGTGATTCATGGCCCTAGATATAAATCCGTTTTATTTAAGAGTTGCATACTATACTATATACCATGACTACGAGAAAAAGAAATAATTTAAGCGAAAATAGACATTTAATGAAGAAAAAAGGAAGTTTAAATTAATTAAAATGCACATTAAAATTAGAACAATTATTAAATATGAGAGTAATTTTCCTATTATAATTATATATTTTTTTCTGCAACGGCAGCAATGAACATAATATATTTTTTATTCTAATGCTTTAGCATTGTCGCAAATATCGACCAATCAAATCTCCAGGAATTATTTGCAAGAGTTTGTATTTAGAGTATTTTTTGCGCAAGGAAGTTGTATAAGCATTGCGATGGAGGTCAAAATATATTGGTGTTTTCTAAATTCAAACACCAAAACAGTGATTAAAAGGCCTTCTTATTCACTGTTTTCAGAGAATAAAATAAGCTTTTTAGAGTGGGAATGGTATAAAATAATCACCTACACAGCGTAACTTCCGATACTGTCTCTTTCAATACAAGTCCGGTGAAATAAAAAGCTGAAAAGCGCAAAGTTCTGTGTGCATTCGGCGCGGTGAGTCACGCGGCGTCGTGACGTCACGCGACACTCGCGTGTTTCAGGGCCCCGCCGCGTGCTGTTGATATGTCGCAGGTCGAATGTGTATTGAATAATGATACCTGCGACCTGCACTCATTATGTCTGATAGCAATCTATTGTCATCATTGCTCTATGACATTTAGTTTTTATCATACGACCTATTCGTATGACAGAGGGTTAACTTATTCTTAAGCTTAAGGGCATTGCATAGCGAGTACTTGTCCATACTAAAAGAAATAACTCTTTTCTACCTCTTAATATTGTACGATTTCAGTGATTTTTTTTGATGCAATTAACACATTGTTTACTATAACCCTTACGTTTTGTTTTTTTCATATTCGTTAACTTCTAAAAAAATAATTTATAGAACTTAAAAATACTGAAAAAATCAAAACGTACGGGCATAGTAAACAATGTGTTGATTACATGAAAAAAAGTACAATTTGAAAAATTTTATACCGACTTCCATTCTGTTCAGGTATTGGAGTGTAACTCAAAAACTACTGAACCGAGTGAGACCACACGGGACGCACCAGCTTTCAAACAAAAAAGAATTTTGAGCATCGGTGCATCCTATTGAAAGTTATGAGGTAATAAACATATAAAAACATTCGAATAGTAGTTCCTGAGTACCTCCTCCTTTTTGGATGTCGGTAGAAAAATCACTGAAATCGGACAATGTTAAGAGGTAGAAAAGGTTATTTCTTTTAGTATGGGGAATTCGTAGGTATGCAATCCTCTTAAATAGCAAAGTAAATAGTAGGTTACTACAAACTAACGAAGTTTATTCACAGGATCTGTTCTATAATTTAAGATCGAACATAAACGGAATGGAAATGAGACCTATTCTTTATTTGAGTAATTTCTAAAACAGGCGATTAGTGGATACATAAAAGATTAAGGGCCTTACTTATAACTGTTGCTTAACATTAAATGAAAAGGATGTATCTGTGTGCGCAGTACTATATAACGTATATCTACGCTATCTTTTTTTTAATATCCTATTATATTGTTATATATTATAACTTTATACAGTTATCTGTTATCTTTTTTTTTAATTTGTCTTTTAAAGTCCTAACGCCTGCTTAGCGAGACTAAATTTAGCAAATTTAGAAGGAAAAATTACATATCTTCGTTCGGCATATGCTATTTTTCTCGCGCCATCTGACAATCCGTGGCAGGCGTGCGATTCTCTAAGAGCAAACATCGTTGCATCTTTGACAACAGCTGTGAAACAAATGACGGGATGACAAGAAACGTTGGAAAAACAACTTTATGTAGAAGGGCGATATCTCATAAAGTATTTGACATCGATGAGCTCGTAGACGAATCATTAGAGAATCGCACGGCTGAATATCATGTATTTTTTTATTTATTTACCGAGGGCATTTCTCTCTTAAATTGCTAAATTCAGATGTATATAATAGCGTGTTTGATAATGTTTGTTTTCTACAAACGTTTATTAACTACGTACCTACTTACTTAATTTTGAGGAGGATATAGGACCATAACCTTACAGAACAGAGAACGGTAAAGAAACGAAATAATAAGTTATATAGTTATCAACTTTCTAATTCTTCTACTAAAGTAATAAGAGACTAAATGATTATATCATCATCATGCAAAACATTTAAACTTACTTAAAATATCCTGGAGGTATTTTAGAAAAAATCGGTATGTATGTTTTTTAAATGTTTGTCACGCTTTTACTTCGGAATCATTAACCGATTCATAATCGTTTTTTTTGTTTGGTGGGTCACAATACTTCAGATGTTGGGGACATCTGGAGTATTATGACCTAGTTTATTCGAAAATGTAAAAAAACATTTAAACAAATTCTAACCACAAGACCACTCATTCCGTGACGGTGATGAGTCGTCTCTCTGTACATGCAAATACCGGGCTATTCTAAAATTAGGTAAAAATTTCGTGGGATATGAAAAAAATAATAATATGTGCGATCGCTTGAACGCAATGGCACATATTTTTAAGACGCACATATCAAAGATATATTTTTTAGACAAGGGTATTTTATAAATTATCATAAAAAGTAGATTTTGTGATTTTTGATTGAATTACTCACTTTTGATCAAGTGCGTAAAGATGCAACTTTCAGAAACAGTATACTATAACAACAGCGGTGCCCATACTTTTTCTTAAGGAGATCGACCTAGCAAAAATGTATGACTTAAAGATCGACAAAAATGTTTTCAAATCTTTGGTAGGTTATAAAACCGTATATTACAGTAGTAACCTACCAAATTTTTTAAAAATCTTTTAACTGTGAAAAATAATTTAATATTTAAAACTAAATCGGGTGCAAAGTGTCCAATCTGTATTACGTGATTAATCATCCAATATTACAAAAATCAATATAAATATTAGTGATACAATACGAGTATTAAAAATGAAAAATTATTCTGATTTGGAAGCGTGACGTTGGTGGTCTTCCGCAAAATGTTCGTAGTTAGGAATATTCTCAGTTATTTGCAGTGCTATTGTTTTATGAACGGATATTTAATTTCAGGTAAATACTTCACTCATTTCATATCTCTTTCTCATTATCATATTCACTTCATGTTCTGGACCTAGCTTTTTTCATTAGCAAAAAGCTACAGTTGGCGATCTCTGAGAACTTTACCTTTCCTCGGCGATCGACCTTATAACCTCTCGCGTTCGACCGTATGGGCACCTCTGCTATGTACCATATGTATTAGATATTATAGATATCAATATATACCCACTAATCAGTATGATTTTTACTCCAATTGATTATAATCTTTGTACTTGTTTACGTGTCGTTAACGTGTTATGAACGGCGCGGTGTCACGCGGTACGTTTCTACCATAACATGCAATATAGCAATTTTCATATACCAACCACATAATAGCTAAAGCATATACACGTTTTTAACTCAGCTAGCTTTTGATGTACACACAAAACAGTATTTCCAATACTTTTGCCGTTTATTTTGTTTTTGTTACTTCATATAGCGGGCAGGGCCGTCCGAAGTAGTTAAAAACTGCCTACTTAGGGACCAGGGGCCTTATTGTCTATCTTTACGAAAAATGGGCTTCATTTTGACATTTGTATCCCATTCTGGGCGAAACCCTGCAGGCTTATTGGCATCAATGGGGATGAGAATGAAGTGACATTTCATTCTCATTCAAGTTAGATAATAAGGCAACAGGAATTCTACTATTTCACAACGTTCACTAATCTATCCCGCTGCAACTGCATTTCGACTGCGGTTGTCGTTCAATAATTATACGCTAAACTACGAAGAAATAATATCAGAAAGAGTAACTTAATAAAAAAAAAACCCAATAAAAGTCGTGCTAAATCAATAAAATCGTTCACCCCGCTATGACTCAGCTGTCATAGTAGACGTTGCAGCACGCGCGTGGACCAATCCCTGCTTTCCTTCTGAAATTTAAACCAATCACCGAACATGTCTATTTGTAACCTCGGAAGTACTTTGTATTTGTAATCATACGTCGTTTTGGTTTGAAGGAACACTTTTTGTGTGGAATTTGTTATGCTTCCTGACATTTTTTCTTCGTAGACCCAAAAGGCTTTCTACAATTTCCTTATACTAATTGGAACGTAATGTCATCTTAAACACTACTATATGTTATATACACGTTAACCGCTACTTTAAACGACTATAAGTTAGCGTCGCGTTTATGATCTATCGAGTTTTCAGAATATAATGAAAAAAAATTAAAATGAATAATAATTTATTTACAGCATTAAATGGGAAAGTTACAAAAAGGTTGCCTTATAAAATAATTAATAGTACACGATACAAATGAGTAGAACTCATTTCATTCATACAACATCATTCATATGAAATTATTCAACACATTTGCGAGGAAAAAGCAAACTTATATAGCTTTTATCACACATCGATAAATACGATAAAAATATGAAGATTATATATGGCGCACAAGTTTTTTAAACGCCAACTCCAAATCGATTGAACATACAGCCTACCTTTTTAGTGATAAAATTTAAATATGTTACAAATTATTGTGAAATCTTAAAAGTTTGACTTAATTAAGGACGTATACACATTGAGTTATTCCAAAAATGTATATGGATTTTCAGCGGCAAAAACCTACTTGTTGATACTAAAAATCATTTTATCCCATTGGCTTACAAGTTTAATTTTTGAATGGGTGTTTCTCAGCTGAAAGAGACTGTTCTGTTATTATTACGCGTTCCTGAGACGAGAAGACAAGCAGACAGACAAACGGACAACAAAGTGATCCTTTTTCCTTTGAGGTTTTAACGGAATCCTAAAAAGCAAGATTATTGACCTATTTCAAAGACCCGTTCCCACCCACTCATCATGCACATTAGACACCTATAGTAGGTAAGTAAGGTATTTCATACAACTTTCCAGTGGTGATAGTCAGTAGGTAGATATGAGTATTGTAAATCTTTATTAGCTTACTAAATAATCGTTATGATACAGATCAGTACAGGCCTTACAAATTATAAATCCATCGACTCTTTCATGTACCTACAACATAAATTAAAATGGCAGTAAAATAAATCAGTAATGAGTTTCATAATAATTAATTCACACATAATAAATTAAGAATAACATGCGTGTTTCTTAAAACTTCAAATAGCACAGATGTGTGAATCATAAACCAGTGTGTATACGAAGCGAGTATGTGTGAGTCTGGCTATGCGGTCGACTAACGATGTAAAAAAATAACCTGCATTTGAAATAGGAGCTCATTTGGAGTCAACGCACTCAGACTTTAGAAGCGTCTTCCATAATGTTCTAGAAAATCTGTGCAGCGTTTCCACTGGGGGGTTGGGGTGATGTTGATAACCTGAATCGGGAGCGAGGGCGTAGGGTCCACGACCCAACTGCACGACCGCACCCAATCTGAACCTGCGGACCTTACTTCCATCTATACTCGGTACAGAAATTATGAGACAGAATCGACAATCCGTAAATACCATCACATTATATTTCACGTGGCTGCCCCAGTGAGGGTTTTATCTACCTACTACCTACATTGACGTTATAAATTTCTATGGTATGATTAATTTTCAATTTGATTAATTATAGGTCCTTAATCTGGGTTCTTCTTAGCCGTGCGATATATAATCCAAAGAATTATATATAAACTTATAGTTTCTTTGATATGATCTGTCAAAATAAACAATATGGCAGCCATGCGAGTGACAATAAAGTGTAAGTAAAGTCGAATTATAAGATAATTCGACTGTATGTAACTTATTTAAGTCAAACTTTTAACATTTTACTATAATTTGTAATAAAAGCGAAGCGCTCGTATCAGCTCGACTTGGCGATATTAACCGATCAACAAGTTAAGCAACACTTGTTGCGGTCAGGATTGGATGGGTGACCGCTATTGGCATTATTCAAGTGAGCGCTTCCGTCCGAGGGCACGTTAAGCCAATAATACAAAAGATTTCGCAGCAATCAATCTTCTTTTCCAGGAACTACAACGTGTGGGGTTAAAATCAAAAGCCTATAATATGTTATAAACAATACGGTAATTGTGTATTCCGGCAAGTGCCCTTAAAAACCAGTAAACACTAGTGTGATAACAGAATCGACCTCATCATCACTTATCATCAAGTGAGACTGTAGCCATAACACCATTCTACCAAGTATAAATTAAATTGAAAGATATCTATCATGTTACGTTTGTTATCAAGCGACAAATTGTAAGTTTAAGTTTATAAGTAACCCCTCACTATAGCAAAGGCAGTGTTGCCCTAACTTTTCCAAACGACTTCCAAAAAAGAGGAAGTACTCAATTCGACAGTTTTTTTTATATATGTTTGTTAACTCTCTATAGAGTGAACCGATTCTTCAAACTCTATATTAGTTATTTAGTGCTATCGAAAAAAAAAGTTATGTTATTTGTTATTATTAGCCTTATGCCAAGCTCGAGCTCAATTATCTTCATGGCTCTTTTCTTAATTGAATGAAGGCCTGTGCATTATAACTTGTCCTATCTGTCCCATGGTTTTTTATTCATAAACCACCTCTGTATAAGAGCGAGCAAAACAAAAAAAAAACAAATCAGTCAGGCCTTATTTGATTTATAGAGTGATCAATTTGATAGTACGTTTTATTTATATTATTAATAAGAAGAATAAATAGATTTACTATCTGATAAAATTTGTCTGCCCGTGAACACTGACAATGCAACTTTTCTGAAACGTCAAGGTAAGTTAAATTATTGTACATTACATTTTTAGTAGGTATTAAAAATTAAATAAAAAAATAATAATAATAACTATCTAATCTATAAGCCCCATGGTGGGGTGAAAAGTGGCCAAAACGCTGGCGGCATTGCCACGCTGGATGGCAATGCTAAGTTTTTGCCCAAAATAGGCGCCAGCATTTCGGTCACCCAACGCCTCAACCAAACGTTTCGCCAGATCCCTAAACAAGTTATTTTTATGTTATTACTTCTTGAAAGTTTGAAAAGTAAATTAGTATCATCATCATCGTCATCATCTAAGCCGTAGGACGTCCACTGCTGAACATATGCCTCTCCCATAATTTTACAAAAGGCCCGGTTGGAAGCGGCCTGCATCCAACGTCGTCCTGCAAGTTGCAACCTTTATCAGGTCGTCTGTCCACCGGGTCGGTGGACGAACTACGCTGCGCTTGCCAGTCCGTGGTCTCCATTCCAGAACCTTGCGGCCCCATCGTCCACTGTTCTGCGTGCTATGTGCCCTGCCCACTGCCACTTTAACTGGCTAATCTTCTAGGATATGTCGGTGAGTTTCGTTCTTCTACGGATCTTCTCATTTCTGATTCGATCACGTGGAGAAACCCCGAGCACAGCCCTCTCCATAGCTCGTTGTGCGACTTTGAGAAATTAGTATAATGTAAATTTAAAATGTCTTTATTTTACGTAACGAAAGTTCACCGGCCACCCTATAACTGGAGCGTTGTTCTGATCGTAAGGCGTTGACATAAAGGGGGGCATCAAATTTGTGCACGCGGGGAGAACGCCGCCGCATGTCTGCGGTCAACGGACTCTGGCATTTAGAATTTAGGCAAGCCTGCCAGTCGGCAGTCTGGCGATCTAGGACCTCGGTTACATAGTTACAGAGTTGTCAAACAGGAGTCGAGCGATGTCTGTGACAGATAATGGTTGAGATACTGCACGCTAACTTGAATTTGGTCGCTCTTTTTAATCGATTTCAAGGACGTTCAGTTTCCGAGAGATTTTGTGCAAGATTGCGGTTCTAACATTGATTTAGGTTTTTGAATACGATACACACCGGTGCATTGTTACATTGGCGACAGTGGGTTTCATTTACATTACAATGAATGATACGCTGGGATCATTGACTGTTAATTAAAATTGTTTATTTTCTACCGACTTCCAAGAAGGAGGAGGTACTGAAACCGACTGTTTTTTATGTTTTTTAAATCTTTGTTACCTCATAACTTTCGATTGAGAATCGTGTCAAAATTTTAATTAAATTATCAAAATTTAAATTAACAATTACATATCACGCAATCTCTACGTAATGCAAGGCATTACATACGCGGGGCTGTAAAGTTGTATGAAACTCCCTGGGGAGTAAAGTGATTTGGATTTGGAACGTTAGTTGTAGGAAACTCATATTACGTAGACAGCATACAGAAAAAAAAGGCGGGATTGTACTGTTAGTAGTGCGTTCGAATAGCCCTAAGTTGGCGAAAATAGTTGGCGCTAAAAACGCTCACAAGGGCGTTCGAATTGGGAATCTATGGACGAAAATGTCGTTTATGGCTCTTTATGTTCAGCGTTCGAAAAGCTAAAAAAAGAGTTATTTTTGTCACCGAAATTGGGCTTTACGAACGCTTTAACAAAAGCAACGCCACCAATGCCCTCATTGCTAAACGAACCTAAGGAGTGTTATTGTTGTGCACCGCGTTGCTATGGGTTACGCACGGTCCGCACTGCGATTTCAAGGTCATAGTTGAAGTTGCGTGTTGCGATCGGTGCTAGGTATTATATTCATCTACGTTCTGGTGTTTGGTGTTATTCAACTTTCATAAAATATTATTATTTTCAACGTGGTGCATATAACTGTACCGAAATATCGGATGCTCCAAAAGCAACAACTAGGTAGTTAACAACCGCGACAGTCTAAAACAGTGTTTTCCATAAAATGTTCCTTCCAAAAATATTGTCTCTGTCCCTCTATAACGGGACAAATACGAGTATGTCCAATTTGAATATTAACTATTAATGTATTTTACCTATAACGAAATAACTGCTATTTTATAGCTCTGACTTATTATTGTCTCGCAGTAGGTATGAAAAGTAGAGTATTCACCTCGGGGATAAAGCCTGTCTACGTCTTGGGCGGCTTTAACCCCTCACTTCACTCAGGACTCTACATACGAGTAACTCCCTCGCTGCGCTCAGGGAGTAACCCAAGAGTCCCCGTTACACTTAGTGTTCAATATATCGCCCATGACGTAAGACACTGCTTTACTCCCTTGGTGCATAATCTACTAATACAGATGTGCACAAAAGTTCCTATAGTTACGTTTATAATTACGTTTTATTTTACTATGTATGTATTATGTTATAGCAACGAATAATTTATATTCTCCTTGTTTTATTTATTAGCGAATACAATACGTACAATACACAACATTTTACACTAACCTACTACACTACTTAACACTATTAAAACTAAATCAAGAGTTCCTATTTGTTATATTTTGTCATTATATTTTATAAGTCCGTTTGAAAAAGATGACGGTTTATATAACTATAAAAAATATATGTAAAAAGGTAAATCTTTTATTGGCCGTAAAATAGTTTGAATAAGAAAAATATTCTCATTCCGATTCTAATCCCCCTGCAGGTGATAAGACAAGTCACTGTTTCGCTGGACTTATTTACAAGAGTCCGTCTTAATCGATTCGCCATATATGTCAAGCGTTAATATCTTTATGTTTGATCTGCTCTGTAACAAACACAGGGCAAATAAGGTGACGAGAACAGTGCCATGCATCTTTAAAACTTAAAGCTATGGGTGACACTGAAAGTAATACGAGTATCTGTAGGTGTGACGCTTTACATCAGATACAAACTGTTTGTTGTTGAATCGTTGCAAACTGAATTGTTGTTTTATAATAAAGGCTGTGGATTTTGTTTAATAAATGAAAATACAATAGAACAAAAAATATTTAAGCGCGCCACTTAGCTCGTCAGTAAACATTTTCTTCAAAAATTTTTGTCGATCTCTTCGGTCGCTGCTCTAGGTAGGTACGGTCGTAAGAAACGATATTCATGTTCCTAATTTAAATCTCATTAGAGACAGAAATTCCTATAGAGAAAATCCTTTTACTTTTCTCGCATTTATTGAAGAACCAATCATCGTTTTAGAATCGCTCGAATAGTTGGGATAAAACATTTGAAATTGCCTAATTAATATAATGAAAACGCTCTAAGAAGCTCTCTTCTTAGGGACTGCATCATTGGTTCCATTACCTTAAACTAAGTATAAAACTAAGCAGTGCCAAATCGTGATGAAAGAATAACAACCAAAAGTTTAAGTGCAGAAGAACGCTTTATGAATGAGTTCGTCTGGGTAAGTACTGCCACCATGCCTTTATCTATCGTGAAGCGGTAATGTTCGCAATACTGTGTTTTGATTTGAAATGTATATGGAGCGACCAATTAAAACATCCTTCCTCAATCAAGTTTTGCTTAGTTGTCAGAGTCGGGATGGATAGGCACCGATAGAAGCAGATTATACGATCTCGGTGTACACCATCCACATCCACCGATGACCACGATCCTCAGTCATGAGGAAACGACCACAGAGAGAACATCGTGAAATCCACAGGAGTATGGCGGGATACTTCCCGCCATACTCCTGTGGATTTCACATTTATATGGATGGATACCAGTAAGTATACTAGTGTGTACACACCTAAAGGTGTGTTCTGACAGGTGTCCGTGGAAACCGTGAGATCTTGTGTGATGTTATCTTTAACTGCATCGTCACAGACCAATAAATGAGATCAAAATCATATGATCAAATTAATGTCGAACATACCTATGTCAACATGGCATAGGTATGTTCTTAATATAATATAATTCTTCTGGACGTGTGTTTTTCACCTAACTCCTCCTAAAAGATTTAGAATTTAGATGGAATTTTGTGTGTATATTTCAAAGGGCTCCCGGATGGTTCGAAAACACACTTGTAACCGGTAGGTGAAGCGAGCGAATGGCAGGCTAGTCAATTTTACAAAAAAATAAACAAACATAAAAGTAGGTACATTACTCTTGCTCAGCCCACTGAAAGTTGGCACACCCGATGAGAAGTCAATAATAGAGAGGATTGTATACATTATTAGTCCGTGTTGAATGCATGAATGTAGCACAAACGTTGATCGACTTGACAAATATTATGTAGCAAAATAAGCTATACTATTTATAAGGAAGCTTATATTCATAAATACAATAAACTGTTCCAACTTCTTTGAATTCTTCGAATTAACGGCCTGTTAAAGTTAATTAACATTTAAGTTAATATTTAACATGGTTGCGTAGGTGCTAGAAACGGTGCAAACCGGAGAGATACTCCAGCTTTGTTTCCTAACGATTCCGGAAGAATCTACTACTGGCAGAATTATTTCCATACTTTATCCTACTTTGACTAGACTATATGAAAATAATTAAGCCGCACATAAAGCACAACATGTCCATCCTTTTCTGCTTCGCCGGTCAGTGCTAAGTGGCTGTTTCGTAACTTGTAGGTAAATGTCATACTAGACACATTCCACCATGTACTATACAATGACGATACTAAACTTAAAAATAATAATGATACTAACGGCCGGTCCCAATAATCTATCTATCGCCGGTTTACCTTACTAGAGTTAGATATTTGACACTATTTGTAAGGAAGTTATGTCAAATTTCTACCGGTAGTAAGGAAAACCGCGGATAGATAGATTATTGGGATCCTCCATTAGTAATCATTAACGGCATTCTTTAATTGTTCTGTGCGTAACTGTGTATATATATATGTACATACATAATAATGTTACGACTAAAATTATCTAAAACTTCCGGAGGAGACGAGACTCTAGAGAGAGAAATAGTACTGTGGGAGCTAGCGTTCACAGCTGAACGTAGAAATAAGGTTAAGGTGCTGTCAATTCACGACGTCGATATAAAATAGGCTTTTTGAAGCAGTTTATGAGAATCGCTGCTTATGAGAATCAGCAGCGCTTTACTTAACAATTACATACATACAAACAAATATAAATATAAATATTAAAAAAAAATACATAAATATAAGTTAAATAGTGATCACCACACTTTTAATACCAGAAATACAAATAGGATAGCTGTACCTAGTTTTAGACTTGCGAAGACTAATAAGTCATTCCTAGGAAATTGTGTGCGTTTTTACAATTAAATCCCAAAGCACATAACTGAGCTCACAGAGGGCAAATTCAAGTTGACTGTAAAAAACGTTTTAGTAAAAAAAGCTTACTATAAAGTTCGACATTATATAGAAGATAAAGATGCTTGGAATACTCCACTTCTGGCAAGCTGTCTCTCTGCCACCCATAAAATGTAATATTTGTAGTACCTAAGTAGAAACATTGTAAACATCTATATAAAAAGAATGGCCCCGAGTTTCTTGCCGCTTCTTCTCGGTGGGCTCTATATATTTTGGAACGCGGCGGTAGAGTCTTTAAAGTACATTATAATGAAAAGTTGACGTTCATAAGTGCGTCTTTGATGCCTAAATTGAATAAATGATTTTGACTTTGACTTTAAAATATAAAAAAAAACACATTTCTAAGATTTTAAGTACTCATTGACGGACTTAAACACATATTCTAACATACTAGAGTACATAAAAAAAATCAAACATACCACTTATTTTACCTTTAATAGTAGTTTATGCAACTGTCATATATTAGAGGGTATTAAAACATGAGTGCAGTTTTTTGAAACGAGCCGCAGGTGAGTTTCAAAATAAGATTACACGAGTGTTTTAATACCTAATTATATGCAGTTGCATACACTACTTTATTTAATCTCATGACATTTTTGCTACTAAAGTTTTATCCAACAAAATATTACTCAAATTCGTATGTACGAAATAGCGCCAAAATGGAAAAAGTCTTCTTCTTCTTCTTGTTTGTATGGCTTGTGCGACGTAACCACAATTTTGCCAATATCAGTAGAAAAAGTCTGTTATTGGTCTATTGGCTCGGAACCAGCGCGCTCACCACAGATTTTTTTTCACCATTTTTGTGACCCTTGCTAAGAATCGATTGTCATCCACCGTCAATGATATCATCAAGATAGGCGTAACAATTTTCAGTTTTTGGAGTGTAACCCTAAAATGCTTTACCGAATTAGATGAAACTTAAATGGAACCACCTCTGCAGAATAACGAACCTCTACGGAACAAAAAAAGAATTTTAAAAATCGGTTCTAAATGAGGGAGAAATCGATTAACATACACATAAAAAATACATACACACGAACATATAACCGCCTCCTTTTTTGAAGCCGGGTAAAAAGACTTTCACCCTATAAAATGTTTATCGACGTCATGAATTGACAGCACCTTAACATCTGGCGCACGACTTGCCCATTTTTTCACTTAATGGCATAAAAACAATACTCAATGTTGAATATATACTCGTAGCACAGTTTCATTGGTTGGCACTTTATTGTATAGTTTAGTTAGTGTGAGAGATGTTAATTTGTTAGAACGCCTGAAGGTTGTCTGGATGCCTATTTACACGGTTTTTGCAATTCCGTGACCTGCGCAACGCGATGATGCATAACTACGTTTATTGCATGATGTTTATATTAAATTTTAAAACCATAGACGGCGTTGTAGGAAATCAAATTGATAATCATATCGCAGCGCTTCTTATATACGATAATGTAATTTATTGTATGTGTCATAGTACACAATAAATATAATAACAATGTATATGTAATCAGCCCATTAACTTCACACTGGCGGAACTCGAGGCTTCCATTCATAGAGAGGAGTTGGGACATAATCCACCACGTGGGCCCAGTGCGGCTTGGTGGACAGGTAAGTGGCCAATCCATGTAGAAAGTTTACAGTGCTGCCCGAAGGCCTTCGATATAATCTAACGACTGTTGTCCTAAGCCAAAAAGCCAGGATCGACGGCTTAACGTGCTCTCCGAAGCACGGAAACGCTTAGTTGAATAATGCCACTAGTGGTCACCCATCCAACTCCTGACCGCAACAAGGGTTTCTTAACTTTTTGATCGGTTAAGATCGCCAAATCAAGCTTCGCTGCGCTTGGTTTTATAACACTGTATAAGTATGATGAATAAAAAGTTGGCAGAAACAAGAAAAGAAAATAAAAGAAAATATTATTAAGGGTCGAATATACATGCTTTTCTAATAAAATATACACTAACGGCCTTACTTATAAACGCTGATTAAATTTAAATGACGTTATTTAGTACTACGCAAAGGAAAAATGTTCTGCACCGTACTAAATGACGTTATTTAAATTTAAGCAACGTTTATAAGTAAGGCTGTTAGTTCATAGGCCAGTGTTTACGCAATGTCTCACTTTTGCTTACACTTTTTTGGTACTTCTTATTGATGATGTGGTTGCAGGTGGTACCATACCTAGAATAGCAACTAGCTCTCATGGATAGATGCTCAGCGAAAGATTTTCAAACTTGAGACTGATAGCTAGCCAGGCGGACACCAGCAGGGCTATTATGTATCTCAGTTGCTAATAAATGTTGATTGAAATCTTCAAAAATGGCGGCTCTATGTCACCATTGAAAACTCCAGTAATCAAAAATGTGAGTATGTTGATGACTGGAGCTGACAAAAGTGACATCGAGCCGCCATTTTTATGATGTCAATCAACATTTGTTAGCAACTGAGATACATAATAGCCCTGCTGAAGTGCCATACCACCATACTGTTGATTTCATTTTCAGTTGTATGGCGATTAGAGTGTTCAATACTTTACCTGACAATATCAAGGGAGTTGCCTTAAATAGAAATTATTTGACTTATTATTGAAAAAATGTTTATACTCTATAAAGCACTTCTTAGATGATAAAAATCTAACATAAGTAATTATATATTAAGGTTTGACATTTAATTTAATTAATTAACACAAGCGACTTATCAAAAAATTATATCAATTGACATTCTTAATTTTTATATCTAAAATCAGTTTGTATTATTTTTAATTAATGCCTGTTTAATTTTTTATTAGTTTTTGCTTAGATTCTAAAAACACATAAGTATTATTCTTGTATAAAACATTTGCACGCCGTTTAGGTAGTTTTGTTGGAACTGTAATATGTGCTTTAACAACTATGCAATATTGTACTCAAAACTGTAGCAAATACACATTCATTCATTCATTCATTCATTCATCACTATGTTACCTACACCGAAAGCTCAACCCTG
Source organism: Selenia dentaria (assembly GCA_917880725.1). Taxonomy (NCBI): domain Eukaryota; kingdom Metazoa; phylum Arthropoda; class Insecta; order Lepidoptera; family Geometridae; genus Selenia; species Selenia dentaria. Next base: position 28,587,821 of record OU862888.1, on the reverse strand, counting down.
AGGTGGGGATAAGTGTCTCAAGCATAAGATATTTTTCCTTAGAAACTAGAAGAAACTAATACAAATACGTCGGCTATTGAGATAAATTCTTCAACTGATTTAGTACCTGGATTAGATAAATAGGTAGTATTATACAATATAATATTATTTGATTACGTGTGCACTCGCCTTTATTACTTTTATATAATGTTACATAGATATATATACTATACTCATATAATTTCTACTATATTATATGTACTCAAATTATTCTTTTTATTCATGATATTTATAACTTATTGGTGAAAACTTTTATTTGGCCTTCTGTATTTTATTCATTTATTTGTTTTGTTACAACTAGCTGTAAGTTTTCCTAACAACTAACAAATTAGTACAAGACTTACACAAGTTCATTCATCATTATTACACCCCCCCGCCCGCTACCCCCTGCCTGTGACAGTTCAGTATCCTTCAGAATCTAAACTACGTAAGTTCAAACCCCTGCATGGCAATGCACTGCGTTCCCTGATTCGATTCGACAAGATGTTAAATCTCTTACCCCATAACTTCACTGGAAACATTGCTCTTCAACGAATCACTTATACTTACCGAAATATACATATATATATATATATATATATATATTCACATATGTATACATGTATTTTATTCATAGGTATTTATATATACCTATGTTTATCAGTAGAAGACTTCTGTCTTATTATCGTAATAATGATGAAGAGTTAGGTTAGGTCATTGCATAGCATATGTTATGCAATATCATACATACAATAACCTTTATTGAAGGTCACCCACCACGATGTCTTACACGTACATCTAAGTGTACAGTTAAATAACAGTTCAATCTGGAACAAAGAACGTAGTTGAGCATCGAATGTATTATCTTGATTCCAACATAAAATGCTAGGAGCTGCAAACACTTTCCTCCGAGACCATCCAGAAACTCCAGATAATCTGGCAATTTCGTTGCACAGTACCTACGTACCTAAACACAGTCCCCATGTATAGAAGTTAACGGAACACTTTTATTGCGTAATGAATGAGAGGTCGGTGGCTCTCCAGCCCGGCAGGCGGGAATAGGGGTGCCATCAGCTCAAATGGGGGGGCAATACCACCCCCTTGAGCCTTATTTCGGGTCATCGAGCCCGACCCCTGAACCAACGAACGCAGTACCGCCTTGCAAAATGAACTTTTCATCTTGTATTATTAATTCAAACAAAGTGCAGGATTACACTAATTCAGTGCACAGCTCGCCTGATTAGACGCAAGCGTGTACTTTTTCGTTTTTCATTGTTGCAATCTTTACCTATTGTATATTTTACATCATGAAGGCATTGAACAAAGAAAATGTAGATCTTTTGTAGATATGTACCTACTTGTTTTAATAAAGGCATATAAATGCAAAAGGCATGTAGAATCCTTCTTTAAGATATCCACTCTTTTCCGTAGTTCAATCAAATTATTTATTGAACTTTTGAGACTAAAAAATCTTAGTAGTGCAGTCAATCGAACTGTTAAATGAAGCCCTATTATGCATTTTTAATCGTCTAAATATGAGAAGGTTATAGGAATTATAAAACTTCAAACTATAACCCAACACTGTTTTAAACTATCACGGTTGTTCTCTAAAGTTATATGATTATTAACGGGATATTTACCGTGGTAAGGTTGTGGAATGAGCTCCCGATATTTCGGCGCAGTTACATGCACCATGTTCACGGGAAGACTGTGCTCATTCCACAACCTCACCACGGTAAATATCCCGTTGATAATCATATAACTATAACCCAACACTCAACAATTCTAAATACAACAATTGTTAGTTATACGAATACATAAACTATGTTGAATTAAAATACATGATTATAATCGGTACCAGGAAATACTTATTAATTCAGTTTTCGCTAGGCTTTAGCCAAAGTCTGGGTCGCTTTGATACCTAGCAATGGTAGATAAAGAGAAGATTGTTATTAAAAAAGCAATTGCACGTTGTAGTAGGTAATTATTAGCTGCGCCCCGCAGTTCTACCGGCGTGGGGGTGGATAATGGTTGGTGGTGATGATGAAAAGTATACTATGTCCTCCCCCGGGATAAAATCTATCTCCGCGCCAAATTTCATCGTGATCCGTTCAGCCGTTTAGGCGCGAAAGCGTGTCAAACAAACAAACTCACTATCACTTTTATAATAATAACAGCCGCGCTCCGCGGTTTCGTCCGCGTGGTGATGGATGATGATGTATTAAAGTATATAGCCTGTGTTCATCAGGAACAATGTAGGATTTTAATGGTGAAAGAATTTTTCTAATCGGTCCACTTGTTTCGGAGCTTATTCAAATCAAACAAACATACAAATGTTTCCTCTTTATAATATTATTATTATAGATTATAGATACGTTGAATAATTACGTATTGTAGAATAATCTCACGTGAATTTAAGCTAGGCCTTAAAAATATACTTGTTGATCGGTACTTACATGCTAATCATAATTATTTACATGTAAGTTCCAGAAACTGGGTTGGTATACATTTCAACTAAAGGTGGGTTCATTTAGCTTTTAGGGCATTGGTGGCGTTGTCATTGATGGTTCTTTTGTTAAAACGTTATTTTTGCCACTTTTGCCCAAACCATATTCGAACGCTCAACTGAGCATAAGACCTAAAATAGCATGATTATGCTGTCAAATACATAGCTGTCAAAAAACGATCACAAACGACTATGCTCCGGACGTGGGTCAAACATTGCTAGCTTTCCGAAAGCTGAACAAAAAGAGACATGAACGACATTTTCACCCACAGATTCCCAATTCGAACGTCCCTTGTGAGCGTTTTTAGCGTTATTTTCGCTAAAAACGCTCACAAAGGGCCTATTCGAACGCACTATAATTGTTGTTCATTTGCGTAATCTCATGCCAATGTTAACTGTAACGCTTACCTTATGTTTTCACCTTTTCTCTTTTTAACTTATCGCAAGTGTAAACTTACCTATAAGTAAATTCAGCATGTATTCTTGCAATACGATTATATAAAATGAGAAATCCTGTAAAGGATGTCCACTAGACTAATCTTTAGATTAAACCATTGCAATGCTGTTGAATTTCCACAATAAATAAGTAAATAACATATATATAGTGTATTCTTTATAAGTAATATGTCAATATCAACGCATGATCAACGTAAAATGATTTCTACGACGCGGTCCAACCCCAATTTTAAAATAATTTACGATGCTTTACGTAAGGTTGAAAATAGCTTGTTAGATTGGACGATGTAATGCGAAAATGCGTTAATTTTGTACGTTTTCTTTATATTTTTCAATATATACTAACACAATTGAAAAAACTGCTGGTTACTACTTTAATACTATATGTTGGCTATGTAGTTCCTAAAAAATAATATAGTGTTATCGCTGAAAATTCTGAGAGTTTGGACGTGAAAGTTTATTTTTACGGACCTATTTAGGTTTTTTTTCTGCAGAGAGCGAGTAATATTTATGAATTCTGTTCGGTTATTACTCTGTGCCTGTTCCTTTTCTAACCTAAGTATTTTTTTCATAGATTATTATCGATCTGTTTCGTTACACTAGATGTTTAAAGATTCTGCTTTTTACTATTATCAGGATACGACCGCGGCTTAAATATTTCTAGGATACTAAGTACCTACGTACCTGCTATTCTTATGTGTGTGTATCTATCTAGAGTTTCATGCTGCTACAATAGTGTTAGATAGTATAGGTATGGTAATACGTATTATAATAAAAAAAAACTGTTATATTATAAGTATCACATATATAAATCATATTTAACTTATAGAATTTGCAACACAAAAACGTTTTGATTAACATTTAAATCGTTTAAATGTTAAAATTAACCGGCAAGTTTATTGTATTAATTAGTCTTGCCACGAAATATTTTGTGTGTTGGAACTGCTAATCATCAGCATTATCTACCTACCTACAATTTATAATTCGGTTACATAGTAGGCAAGTGAAAACAATGAACAAATTAGTAAGTCTAGTACACACCTTAATCTTTTATTACTCACAAATACTTACATCTTGACTCCTAAATAGGGTTTCTACAAGGAAAGTGTTTCATACAGTTTTGTATCAATAAATAAGCTTATCAACGGTAGTATTGATAGATAAAATTACCGTGAATATTACCTTGTCTGCGATTTCAATATATTTGACTGAGCGAGCTAAACGTCTCTGCTTTAACTGGCCAAATTGACTTTCATCTGTCCGTATGTTTGTTAGGTTATATGTCGGTCTTCCTGTACTGATCGGATTTTCACCTATGCATGTTAGCCTATTAAATTTTTGCCGTCGGCGATTTTCCCCTCCCACTTTTCAGTGGAATGTGCAACGCTTCCGGGGGTTGTTTTTGGTGGAGTTGCCATTCCTTTTAGTAAGTCTGTGAAAAGTTTGGGGCTTACTTTGATTGCTGTATGAAGTGGGATCTTCAGTTGCAGGTAACAAGTCGTAAACTGTTTGCGTCTGCTTCATCATTAAAAAGGTTGCGTAACTTCCTTCCTACTACCACTAAAATTTCACTAGTTCAGTCCCTGTTACTACCCATTCTTGACTATGCTGACACCTGCTACCTAGATATAACGGAGGAACAACTTAATAAGCTTGAGCGACTTCAAAATTTCTGTATTAGATTCATATTTGGTTTGCGCAAATATGTTCATGTCTCTCAATTCCGTAATAAGCTCAAGTGGCTCCCCATACGTCTTCGCTGGAATACCCACATTCTTTGCCTTCTATACAATATTTTGTTTAATCCTTCATATCCGCGCTATCTCAAAGAATCCTGGTCCTTCACACCCACTAAGGTCATCAGAAAATCTTGCTCTTGCGATTCCTCCACATTCAAGTTCTTTTTACAATGGTTCATTTACTGTCCAAGCCACCCTCCTGTGGAATTCCTTACCTATTTCAATCAGACGTGCAACATCTATAAACATTTTTAAGGATCAAATTAAAAAATTATATCTAAACATATAATACTGCACTGCACTTTTTTATTGTCCCTTAATTGCTTTACGTTTATGTATTTATATATGTATTTGTTATTATATTGGTATTTATACCTATTGGTTACATATTTTTATTGTTGGGTATGACACTTTGCTAGTACATGGTAATAATATGATATTACAAGAGTACGTATTGTTATATCCTTTTTGTATTATCTCGCTATGTTATTGTTATTTTTCCATTGCTTTTTATATCCATGTTTACTTATGTTTTATAAACGCGCCCATGTCGATGAATTTTAAATATATACATTCCATCCTAAGGTTGCCTGGAAGAGATTGCTTTTAGCAATAAGGCCGCCCATTGTGACACAATTTTTGTAATCATTACATTTAAGTTTTCATATTGTTATGTTTTTGTGAACAATAAAGTATTATCTATCTATCTATTTTCTACTCTTCTTTGCTTTCTACTTTAAAAGAGGGGGAAGATTTTGATAAAGTTTTGTACAAACTTTAAAGATCAAAAATTCGAATATGAGCATAATTGGTTTTTAGTCAAACAATTTCGCCATCGGACAACACGACTGAAATTTCGTACAGATCATGTTGACGTCTGGGAGTCCACAACCGTGCGATGCCGACGGCGCTTTCTGCCTCACACTACTACTATGTGAAACCAGCTGCCACTTGAGGTGTTTCCGAACAGATACGACTTGGGAGCCTTCAAGAAAAGAGCCTATTCTAGCAACGCATCCTCGACACCTCTGGTATTGTGGGTGTCCGTGGGAGACGTTGATCACTTACCATCAGGTAAGCCGCCTGCTCGTTTGCCAACCTATCCCACAAAAAAAAACAATACGCGTTTTATGTTGCTTTATCCAATTTGTATGACTTATTCGTAATAGTTTTTAATTTACTCGTTCCATAGCTTTTTTATTTATTGATATTCTCATTGCGCAGTAGGTGACAATTGGAATCTCAAGTAACTCTATCCTTACATTTTAAGCGTGAGTGGCTTGAAATTACGGTTTATATGTTAATTATGTAGTAATTAAACATTTTGAAGGTTATTCGTATTTATATACCTACGCTACTCAACTTGAATTATTAATTAGAAAAGAAATCCCGTGTGATTACTGAATATCAAAATGAACAATATAGGTATGTTCATTTTGACTTTTTAAGTATCACGTATACGCGATACTTAAAAAGTGTTTATGTCTATGCGTATATATTTCTATTGACCTCTTGTCTGTCTAACCTCCCAGCGCGAAATCGCTTTATCTGTTACGTAGTTTACGTGAAAAATGGCTGCTCAGGGCGGTACCACAAAATAATCGATTTCTCGTGGTTTTTCTATTAACATATTAAAAAAGTTTATATAATTAGAATAGAGTTGAACGAGTTAAATATTTTGTGTGCAAATACCTACTGGTTAAGAAATGTCCAATTAAACATTGTTATTTACTTAGTAGCTGGTTTAAAAATATTACTAGTCAGTGTGAAGAATATTCCTCAAATCTTACGAATGACATGATCAAGTCGAATTATTCCTAAAATTTACCGACGTAGCTCTCAAAATTAGAAAGTGGCAATGGGCAGGCCGCATCGCTCACGGAACCGATGTGGAAGAATTGTTCTCGAGTGGAAACCATGCACAGGAAGACGTAGTGTAGGCCGGCCCCCCTACCTATACCTAGGTCTGTCTACCGACCGACTACCTCGTCCTGACTGCGGGGAATTGCTGGATGCAGGAAGGAAGGAGCTGTTTCAAGTGGTGTTCTATGGGGGAAGCCTATGCTCAGCAGTGGACGTCTTCCGGCTGATAATGATGATGAATGATGATTAGCTAAACAAACTTATTTACAGTTTATCAGTAACGAACTGCATCTGTTTAGCAGAGTAACCTCTGCTACGTGGTAACCCACGTCCCGATATTAAGAGCCTCGTACTTCTTCCGTAATTTACTAACATAAATCTAATAATTATCTAAAAGTACTTCTCAACAAACGTCCATACAATCATTAACATGTTAATTTTTATAAGTACATTTTTATTACTAAATAAACTAGTTTTAAGTAATTTACTACTTGCTACGCGCTACTTGTGTGCATAATTGTGCATTTTGGAGGTGCTAGACGCAACTGCCACATTGTAACTAATTACTAAACAGGCGAAGTTTTCAACGTTGTTTAGTTGAAACAAGATAGACAATAAAAATATAATTAATTAAAACTTTAAATAATTTACTATTGTGTGCATAATAATAATTGTGCATTTTGGAAGTGCTAGACGCAACTGCCACATTGTAACTAATTACTAAACAGGCGAAGTTTTCAACGTTGTTTAGTTGAAACAAGATAGACAATAAAAATATAATTAATTAAAACTTTAAATAATTTACTATTGTGTGCATAATAATAATTGTGCATTTTGGAAGTGCTAGACGCAACTGCCACATTGTAACTAATTACTAAACAGGCGAAGTTTTCAACGTTGTTTAGTTGAAACAAGATAGACAATAAAAATATAATTAATTAAAACTTTAAATAATTTACTATTGTGTGCATAATAATAATTGTGCATTTTGGAAGTGCTAGACGCAACTGCCACATTGTAACTAATTACTAAACAGGCGAAGTTTTCAACGTTGTTTAGTTGAAACAAGATAGACAATAAAAATATAATTAATTAAAACTTTAAATAATTTACTATTGTGTGCATAATAATAATTGTGCATTTTGGAAGTGCTAGACGCAACTGCCACATTGTTACTAATTACTAAACAGGCGAAGTTTTCAACGTTGTTTAGTTGAAACAAGATAGACAATAAAAATATAATTAATTAAAACTTTAAGTAATTTACAATTGTGTGCAATATAATAATTGTGCATTTTGGAGGTGCTAGACGCAACTGCCACATTGTAACTAATTACTAAACAGGCGAAGTTTTCAACGTTGTTTCAATGTTCCTTTGATATTTGCATCGGCCCGCATTAAACTATTCGGCTTGCGATATATTTAAAAAATTTGTACGAGACAGGCTAATGCCGTCTTCACATATCACTAGATACATATATATCGTGGTAAATACAATTAAAATTGAATATGTCTTTGGAATTGGATGAAGACAAAATGACGTTTCAAAAACATGTTTAGCACTAAACATAACTCAGTAAGGCCTACATTTTTTTTGGTTTCTTTTATCCATATTTTATTTTATTTTAATTTAAACTTTGAAATATGTTGTTTTTTAGACAAGTCGTACATCTGATGGTAAGCACTACGCTTGACCATGACAGTGGCAGACTTAGAACTGTGGGCCTAGCACGAATAACTGCGTAAGTGTAACGTAACGTTGAAGTGAAACAGTACAAACTGGCATTTATCTAGGGCAACTGTAACACAGATAACTCATAGTTTATATGCCGAACGACGCGTTCACACTTGCGATACTTTGCGGTACTTTTGTGTGAAATTGTCTTGCGCTCGTCACCTCATTGGATTTTGAGTCTCTTTGGCCCATTAATTTCACTTGCATCCGTGACCATAGGATCGTTACACAATAATGCTTGATTAATTCGCGGCAGAATATATGCGGTGGTACCTACCAAGACAGCCTCTTTTAAAAAGAGACCACCTATTATGTCGGGGTTCTTTGTCTTTTTCGATTCACATCCCGATGGCAGAGGGAATATTGTTTAATTCCGTTCCGATACAATGAGTAAGGAAATGTTCTTTTTCAGCCAATTCCAATTTGAGTCCAATTAGTCCTGCCAATTAAGGTAGATATGCAATTCGGAACCGGAATTCGAGCATGAATCTGTTTAAGGCCATTGGATTGACGGATTCAAAATTGTACGTATTAATAACAGAACATTTACCTAATCACGGAGATGTCTCCGTAACCCTTTTTTCTCCCTTTGCATTTTACTTACTATTACGCTGTGTTATATAAATAAAAAAAATGGTTGTCTGTAATGTCAGTTTACGGACGATAATTTTACGGAATAACGTCATAAGACAAGCCGAATGCTTAGAGCGATCGTGCCTCTGCATCGCTTGCGCCACTCGCGCTCTCGCTTGTTCCGCGCTCTCGCTTGTTCCGCGCTCTCGCTTGTTCCGCGCTCTCGCTTGTTCCACGCTTTCGTTTGTTCCGCGCTCTCGCTTGTTCCACGCTTTCGTTTGTTCCGCGCTCTCGTTTGTTCCGCGGTCTCGCTTGTTCCACGCTTTCGTTTGTTCCGCGCTCTCGTTTGTTCCGCGGTCTCGCTTGCACGTTCGGCTCAGACAACGTGACAAAGAAACATGACAATGAGTCATAATTTTTCGTGTGAGCAGCCGGCGTTCATCGACTTATAAGACGTTATCGCGTCGAAAATAATTCCATAGCTTTTATTTCTTTCCGAATGAACTTTTATCTTATTACTTCATCAGTCGAACGACCCAGACACAATAGAAATTTCATTGTTATATTGACAATCGACTGGTGAGGTGTTATGTATTTACCATTCCTCAAGTTATTTGGATACAATATATTTAGGTGCATCAAGTATTACTAGTATTTTTTTCAAGTAGTCAGAGTGAAGTCACAGTTACATAAATAAGTAATTAAGCCACTGTCATGTCTAAGATACGTTCTGGTAAATAAGTGGGTACTTTACTAAAACTTTCGAAGGCAATTGACAAGGAAAAACCAAAAAAGGCTTCTCACTATTTTGTACATATTGCCTACACTCGTGCACTATTACGAAAACTTACGGTCTTATTAATACATTTGACTACACCCGGAGTAGTTAAAACAATAAAACATCCATCTGTCTATTTTTCGCTTGCAGTAAATGTCACGCGTGAAAGCAAGACAAAGCATGTTACGATTAATTTATGTTTAGGCAATGTTTATGAAAAAAACCTTATAAATCAATAACTCACCACGATTACTTGTCAACACTCGAAAAACACTAATCTAGGAAAATAAAATAAAATCACTAAAATTCATGGTTTGGTTTCTTCCCCGCCATCGATTGAATACCTGCCTTTAGCTAGTAATTATATTTTTTTAAATGTCGAGACAATAAAAGCATGAAACCGAATGAAATAATGAAATAATTCGTTATTTTTATTTGTATCTAATTCCTACTAACAATGTTCTTTAAAACAATATGCAACTTATTATAATATGATGCGTAAACTAATTCGGAATGGCATATGTTTATACATCTATTAATATTATACGTATTAATAGTTATTTATTAATAATGCTTCTAATTTTGCATTTTCGGTCGAGGTCTTGATCGTAACAGCACAGAATAAATAATAGTACTACGTGGTAGCTTGTATCGTAAGTACGTAGGCATGAGATTGGCCTGCGTAATTCGATCAAAATACCTAATTGACTTCATTTTGGTCGAATCCTGTATATAGTAGGTTGGTAAGTCCATTCGGCTTAATTAATTCGTCGCTATTCCTGGAAAAGTGGCATCATTTCTAAGAAAACAATTGTATTATTGGCCATATATAAGTCTACGGGTTAATATTAAAAAGGTTTTATTCGGTTTCTCATCGTGTATACTGTTAGTTCTATCTAATTGCTACACCAAGTACGTACACGTTAAGTATAAAATATATACTAACTATCATTATCATCATCATTATCAGCCGGAAGACGTCCACTACTGAACATAGATCTCCCCCATAGAACGCCACTTGGACCGGCTACTAGCTTCCTGCATCCAGCGATTCCCCGCGGTATTGACGAGGTCATCGGTCCTCCTAGCGGGGGGCCGGCCAACGCTTCATCTTCCGGTACGCGTTCGCCACTCGAGAACCTTTCTTCCCCATCGGTTATGTTATCAGTTCTGCGAGAGATTTGGCCTGCCCATTGCCACGTCAACTTGGTAATTTTGAGAGCTATGTCAGTGACCTTAGTTCTCCTACGGATGTCCTCATTTCGAATCTTATCACGCAGGGAAACCCCAAGCATATCCCTCTCTATTGCTCGTTGAGCGACATTATACTAACTATATCTAATGCAAATTAGTTATAACATTATAGTTAAACAACCAATTACCTATTTACTTGAATACAGTTATTACATTAACTAGTACCTACTTTAGAAGCAAACTAACATCACTAACTTGAGCAAAGCTAAAACTTGTTTCAATGTTCTATCAAGACAATAAATATGTATATTCACATCTGCATACAATTGACGGCCTTGCATAGTAATTATTTGCATGCGAAAAAAAGAATTACATTAGAATAAAATTAAGAATTTTGTCACTAAAAATACTGTAAAATTTTAATTAGGCTCACACCATGCCAATGCTGCTATTCGCTCTAGTTTGTGAAGTCTCTTTTATTATAATTGGACTCGTACAGTTGTATTCATACCATTCCTGAAATTATTTATAAAATACAATTCAGTACAGATGTTTACCATTATACACTGAAAAATTAGGTAAAGTTAAAAAACTGTGTAGAAGCAGCTGGCACGAATATTTCGATGAAAGGTCACTGTCTAAGGGAATCTGGTACAAAACTATCCAATGTGAACTACCTCGTTACCCATGGTTCGATAGAATGAGTCTTAGTCGCAAACACGTAGTCGCACTACTAAGACTTCGTTCTGGACATATTCCGTCTAACAAATTTAAATTTTTGATGAAGATAACACACTCACCGAATTGTACGGATTGCGGTGTAGAGGAAGATGTGCAGCATGTGTTGGTGGAATGTGTCCGGAATGACGCCTTGCGCCAAAATCAGTTGGTGATTGACGCCAATGTAGGAGTTTGCAACAGTGCCCTGGCTTCTCCCGCTTCGGCAGAGGCCAGGTCACTTATTAAATTATATTTATATATTTTTGGATGATGCCATAGTACCTAGTTGGTCATATCATGTAAATTTGCTTTACGGGGGTGACATTGTCAAAATGATGACAAAACTCCCTTAAAAATTTAAGAAAAAAAAAAAAAAAAACAATTCACAATACAATACAGTGACTCTTAATTTCTTACCCACACAAAATACAGTAGGTAAGTAAATTAACTAAATAATCTACTTACAAGTAAGGATGTTAGATCTATGCTGGTAATACAATAGGCGGTATTATCGCTAATGTAATCTCTTAAGACAACCTTTGAATGGACACAACAAAAATAAAAAGTCCAGTGATGTGCAATAAGATAATAGTTTAAACTAAACACATTCGTTATCCGAGATTTAACTATTAAAAAGTTTAAAATTACTATTAAAACTAAACTCTGTCAAAAAGGTTATTACAAAATTTCGGATTACTTGGAGGATAAAACAGCTTGGGACTGATCACTCCAGGATCTACCTACTCATGTATTAAGATGTCAAAGTGTAGCGTGTCTTGCCCTACTGATACCATTATTATGGTCTCTTTAGTAAGGGAACACACTGGAGCTAAAAATAAACGAACATTTGTTATAAACATTAAGAAATTGGTGTTAAAAAAAAAAGACAAGCCCGCTGAGTTTCTCGCCGGATCTTCTCAGTCGTAGTCGCGTTCCGATTTAAGAAATAATAAATGTAATATGACAATTTGTAAGCACCCCCGTAAGCCTATACAGAATAAACGATTTCATTTCATTACAGACAGGTTGTACCCTGTATTATCATATTTGCTTTTATTCCGCGAGGGTATTTTCTGAGGGACCGAAATAAATGTATCCCACGTGGACATAGTCGCAGGCAAGAAAAGAATAAATGACTCCATGCCAAGCAACTCTAATAAAATACAAGTTAATGCGTCTTATATAATATTTAATACTAGCTGAATCAATAATTAAGTTATATATCAAAATAATAATCTTTAATTTATTTTAATAATATTTTACGTAGTTCGCATAAAGAGTTGCGTCGTTTACTACTCCACATTAACTCTGTTCAAGGCAGCAATTAGCATGTACATTAGATAATTATTAAATTCATAGTTATATAATTTGTTACTATTAACTACAAGGACATATGCTCTATCTGATCTAAACATAATTGATTAATTAATATAAAACTATTGACAAAAAACCAGTAATATTTTTAATAGCAGTCGTAAAATTAACTCTTATTAAATTTTAAAATACACTGAGCAGGTTTTTAGGTCCACATTTAAGATATTACAGTTTTGTGCGTGCTTAATCCGAGACCGCCGAAAGTTGCCTTTTAGAAATGTATAAGCCGTAAATCACGAAACATCTGGTACAGTAAGATCCGGTGGTAGACTGAGTTTTACGTGACAAGCAGGATCAAGCTGTCGAAGTCGGTGTTAGAGTTTCGATAAGTGTAAGTCTCACTCACAGAATTTGTCCTATTTACATCTATACTTCTATACTAATATTATAAAGAGGAGAGATTTGTATGTAAGTATGTTTGTAACGAATTGGCTCAAAAAGTACAGAAGCCATTTTAAAAAGTATTTCATGATTGGAAAGCTACATTCACCCTGAATAACATAGGCTATATAAGATTCATTTAACTGCGCCGAAATATCGGGAGCTCATTCCACAACCTTACCACGGTAAATATCCCGTTAATAATCATATAACTTTATATAAGATTCATCATCATCATCATCTATCACCGCGCGGGTCAAACCGCGGAGAGCAGCTAGTCTATAATAGGCTAGTATATAATAATTTTAAAAGGGCATCTGATAAATCGCGCAGTATTAGGCCGCAATTTAGACATAAATTAATCGAACCAAAGTCCAACCTAGAAATACAGCTCTGGCCCTTGCCAAATGAATTAAAAGATATCGAAAAAGAAGTAACTTTTATAAATAACTTAAAAGGTATTTTAGAATCCAAATGTTATTACAACTTCGAAGAATTTTTCAATGATAATTTCGACAAAATGAACATAGATCGTTCCGTTCCGACTATTGCCATACCCAAATAGGGTCATATGTATTACTTTATATTTAAACATGTTAATTTAAGAACTCCATGTACCCACATATGTCTGCAATAAAATATTGAGTATTGAGTATTGAATATGTATGTATGGTCTCTTTCTAGTCGAAGAGCGAAGCGATACTGTAAGCCAACGATCGAACGCTCCCGTGTAGAGTCACTATTTGGATTTCGAAAGACGTCAATGTGATTGAAATAAATGACGGTCATCTTGTCAGTCATTTATCTATTTCTATCCTGTGCGTTTGTAATCAAACAGTGCAGTTATACACAATAATTTAACTCAAAATTACTTCTCCCGACTTGTAAATAACTACACCTATAGTAAATAGTAAATAGCTTCCTTGTAGCACACAGGCTCGCAATTATAAAATAAAATAATAAAAAAAAGTCGTTAATATTACAAACTAATAGTGAATATTCGATAAACACACTTTCTCCACCCGCAATTTCTTTAGAGAACAACAAACTACTCGTCTGAGCTTTTTATGACACTATACAAAAGTATCTCGGAATAAAATAATATAAAATGATGTGATTTATTTCGCTTAAAGTTGTTTAACATCATTGCGTCAGTCAATTAAACATAATTAAACTGTCTTTTATTACAGCGTACCAAAATCAGCTGGTTTCTCATGAAAGTTCCGTACTCGCTAACTAATACCATAACCTGTCATCGGCGCTTGCTTATTCCCCCATTAATCCAATGCGCACACACGGCAGGTGAGAGCGATAATCTTGCGCCCGCGCCTATAATGCCCTGACCTTTCAGTAATTGAATAGGCGTGCTAGTTACAAGCGCACGCACGCGCAAAACGCACGCGACTGATGCGGCCGTGTAGGGCGACAATGATATTGAGGTAGTTATGTAACTTATCCTTTTATATACTAGTAAGGCTTACTTTTATATTAAGAATACTTCGTGAGATTCAACTTAATTTACAATTAACTCAAATTGTATAATCTCTACACTTACCTAAAATAGTTGTATTCCCGATCAAAAATCGAATAGCACCATTTTTCACATCATTCTGAACCGTGTGAAATGAAATCGTTTATTCTGTATAGGCCTACGGGGCACTTACAAATTGTCGTAATACATTTATTATTTCTTAAATCGCAACTGGATTGGAACACGACCATGACTGAGAAGATCCGGCAAGCAACTCAGCGGGCTTATCTTAAAAAAAAATTTTCGCAAATTTCTTAATGTATGTAACAAATTTTCGTTTACTTTTAGCTCCTGTGTGTTGCCTTACAAAAGAGACCATAATAATGGTATCCGTAGGTCAAGACACGCTACATTTTGACATGGTTATTACCATGTACGAGTAGGTAGATTCTGGAGTGATCAGTCCCAAGCTGTTTTATTCTCCAAGTAATCCAAAATTTTGTAATAACCTTTTTGACAGTTTAGTTTTAATAGTAATTTTAAACTTATTAATAGGCAAATCTCGGATAACATTGAGAAGTTTATTATAGAATCGTATACATTGTCCCATAAAAGAATGACTTATTCTGTGGAGACACGTTACATGTACGAATAGCTTGCGATTACTCCGCGTGTTGATGGAATGAGCATCACTCCTTTTTTCAAAACTGTTCATGTTTTTCTTGACATGCATTAGATTTGGCAAATAAAATTGTCAAGCTATTGCTCAAAAAACTACAATATTTCCTTGACCAGGTGAAGGCTGCATCTGGATGTCTGATGATTATGATGATGTAAGACACCTTGAGATTTAGATCTTGATTGTACTTTTTTGATGATAATGATTGTACTCCTCGAGAACGAGCTGAATACGCAGACATAAAATAATTAATGAAACTCGGGGCGCAAGGTCTTGAGGACGTAAGTTATAACTCCTTGATGTACTGTAGAAATACATTATAAGATATTCGTAATTAATTAATTCTATAAGTTCCACCATAGTTTTAACGGCCGTCTTGTAGCGTGGATTTCTAAGCACGGAAAGGCTCAGGAATTGGAAAATATTACGTTACTATCCAAGAAAAATAAAATGTATGGTAACCCTACTTTACAACAAGAAAAATATTTATCTCTGACACAATTTGCGTTTTTATTCAAATTTACGCAGAATGATTAGTATCCAATATTATAATATTGTACCTAAATCCAATAAAATTGTAATGAGCATTAGTTCTGAATCTCTCATAAGGTCGTTTTTTTAGTATGAGACGCTCGATTTTGCCCAATGCCCTGAAATGGATTAAAGTATACTTTTATGTAAGCTGTATTGTTATTAATTATAGTAGATCCAACCGTTTATCCTCTTTTTGACAGATCTAATTTGTCAGTTAAAGTGTTGTGACCAAGTGATTATAGTGGACACGATTTCGATTCATTTTTCTATCGAGTCTGTGCGGAAAGAGAATAGTCCTAGGAATGGCGCCATGACCATGGCTATTGGCCATCTAGAAATACGTCAGCCAATGGGGAATGTTGAAAGGGCGTGGACAGGCCGTCATGGCATGGCCATCTAGAAACGCATCAGCCAATGGGAAATGCTGACGCATTTCTAGATGGCCATGCCCAGATGGCGAGGCCACGCCGTCCGGTTACACCCGTGTAGTTTCCAAGGTAAGCTATCAAATTCTGAGTTATAAGTTTTCACTTCTATCGGCAATTCCTATGACTGCCAATTTTTTTGTCTATGGGTAAGCAGTAGTATTTTATCAAGGTAGTAAAACTCAATGGTCCACCGCCGTTTTGTATTTGTCACTGTCACTCGCAACAAGACGCCCGTGCTAGTAATTATTTGCTGAGTTTTATATTGGAACTATAAAATGCCGAAAGGATCAGTGCTGAAAGGACAGACGAGAGAAATGGTGATCAAGCTTCGTAATTACTTTGAAGCAGAGTATCAAAATGGCGGCCCGCTTTTACCATTGTCGCAAGTGAGAGAGCGCGTTGCGGCCGCGTTAGGTATTAGTGCATCTACGATTACAAAAATTACTACCGAAGCCTACGGAACAAGCGGCATGCAGGAGAATAAGCTTCGTACGCCGAAGAAAAAACGCCAACCACGTCGTGTGACTTCGGTTGACAACTTTGACGCAGACGCTATACGCCGTCATATATATAACTATTACTTACGTAAAGAAGTTCCAACACTTAAAAAACTTGTTGCTTCTTTGCGTGAATGTGATTTGTTCCGAGGTCAAAAATCGTCATTGGTAAAGGTCTTGAATGAAATTGGATTTACTTATAAAAAATCGGACAAACGCAAAATATTGATGGAGCGTCGCGACGTAGCTTTTGCTCGTTGCGAATTTTTGAGCGAAGCCAAAAAAATTACAGATTGGTCAAATGTTGTTTTCACTGACGAAACTTGGCTGAATGCGAACCACACAGTGTCTAAGAGCTGGACTGATGACACCGCTGCTTCCACTACCTCAGTACCGATGGGAAAAGGAGAACGTCTAATCATTTGCCATGCAGGGTCTGTGAAAGGATTCATGCCAGATGCTTTGTTGGCCTTTAAATCCAAAAAAACAGTTGAGTACCACGAAGAAATGAATTCTGAGGTTTACGAAAGTTGGTTTAAGGAAATGGTACAATCATTGGAAGAACCGTCAGTTATTATTATGGATAACGCATCCTATCACTCACGCCAAATTGATAAAATGCCGACCCAGGCCGACAAAAAACAAGTAATCATTGACTGGCTTCAACGACATGGTGAAAATGTTGATAACTCCTTACTAAAAGTACAATTACTAAATATATTACGAACAAAAAAACACTTCCCAAAACGATATGTGATCGACGAAATAGCTGCAGAACATGGTCATTGGGTTCTTAGACTTCCACCCTATCATTGTCAATACAATGCCATTGAATTAATATGGGCTCAAGTTAAAGGACACGCTGCTAGAAATAACACAAAACCCCCATTCACGGCAAACAAAATGGTAAATTTATTAAAAAATGCATGTGTGAAAGTAACTGCGGAAAGCTGGCAAAATGTAATTCAAAAAACACAAGAAACTATAATGGCAGATTGGGATAAACACGTAGCGATAGATTATATGAGTCAACAATTAATTATAAATGTCGGCAATAGCTCGAGTGACAGCAACGATGAATCTGATTTTGATTAATAAATAAATAAAAATAAAAGATTAGATTTCGTTTGCTTAAATTGGAATTGGGGTTGCTCAAACTTTACTATTTTCTGGTACCAAACGGCAGACTTTAATGTCTGCCATCCCCAGCGAGCAACACGGAAGGGAGTAGCCTTAGCTAAAAAATATTGTTCAAATCTTTCTGTCATTTCTTGCGGGAGGGGAAGTTGCACACTAGCGCAAAGCCGCACTATTACATACAAAACATACCTGTACCGATCCATTGCCGATCATACTCACACAACCAAATCACTAACACATAAAAAATAAAGCACCATTCACAAATCTAGCCCCGCCCTCACCCCACAGTATATTATCAAACTCCATGGTCCATGCGGACTTGTACTTTGACAGAGGGGAAACGCTGTGTATGCCTACTCCCTTCCGTGTTGCTCGCTGGCCATCCCAGATTTAACCGGTAACAGCTTCGTCAAGTATGACTTGTACTTGTAATCATCATAGTCATCATAACCTTGTTCTTTTTTGGATATACACCAGGAGATAAACACGTCTTCAAATAATGCTGTATGTTTTCCTGAGGCGCATCAATATAACGGTTTTACATAAAAATAAATCCGATATTATGTGCCGAGAACGGAAAACACCCGTGTAAAAATAGTTCATAAACAATATCGATATCTCAATCGTAACTTCGTAACATCACTATGTTGATAGCCATAGAACGTAATTTTTTAAAAACGTTTGTTATTTTATGGAATTTATAAAAAAACTACTGCACTTATGGACTCATTTTGTGAAAGATGATTATTATACGGGATCAAGGAGCAAATTTAAGCAGTTGTCATATTTTTAAAACCTCGCATTTATAAGTTAACTTTTGCGTAACATCGTCATGTTACGTTCTATTGGTGCTGTCAAAAAGAGGATAAACGGTTGGATCTACTATAATTAATGTATTATGTTAGTAGAATTAGGTACAATAAAATTATTTCCTAAACAAGTGAAGTTCAATCAATAGACTCCTATAATCCTTCCATTACAACACATAAATGTTTCCCTCTAGGTTTGTAGTTAGGACGAAATCGAGACTTTTCTTTGTAATTAGTTAACAGGTACATTTCGTAAATACCTAACACAATTAATACTTTGTGATTCCAATGATAATCAATTTATTTCAAAAGATTGGAACTTTCCAAGTTACATTACATCCATAAATAAAATATTTTTTTCCATCGGGTACTTAAATTATGTCGAGGATTATGAATTATCGGTATGAGCTATCATTTTCTTAAATATTTTTATGGAATACATTCGCAAACGAGCTGGCTGCTCACGTAATGGTAAGTGATGACCGTCGCCCACGGACGTCCGCAATACCAGAGGTCTCTAGGTTGCGTGACCGACCTTTGAGAAAGGAATAAGGTCTCTTCTTGAAGGTTCCCAAGTCGTATCGGTTCGGAAATACTTCAAATGACAATTGTTTCCACATAGTGGTAGTGTGAGGGAGATTGATCGTCGACGATTCGAGCTGCTCTACGCTTCATGTGATCAAATGGAAGGAACTGGTAAGGGAGAGCCCCTGCCCAGAGGTGAGAACAGTACTCCATGTGAGGCCGCTCTTATAAGCTTTTACCACAAAATAGTTTGCTTATTTAACCAAGTTAACCTGATTAAGACAAAAATGTTGGGAATGTCGTTATTTTATGAAGGTATTTATATCACTTATCACAATAATATGTTATCCAAGGATACGCTTATATGAACTTGCCTCATTTTTATGACACTAGACTAGAAATAAATAATTGACCAAACGAGCTATTATACTTTTTATATTACTTGACTTATGGACCGAGCGGGCAAAGCGTCTCAAATTAAACTGGCCAAATTGACTAGCATATGTCCGTATGTTTGTTAGGTTATATGGTGGTCTTCATATACAGGTAACATTTTTCAAATAATCTTGACGAAACGTGGTATGCATGTTTTACTCAATATAATGTTTTTTTCAAAAAAAGAGGATGTTTGCAACGGCGCTATTTACCAACCGTTTTAGAAAAAAATTGGTACACGTATTAGGTACCTGACTTTAAAGAGGCATTTCGAATATGAGCATAATTGGTTCAGTGGTTACCGAGATCGGTATATATATGGTCGGCGAGTCTAAAACTGGATAATTTTGGTAATCTTTGGCAAGAACATTTGGTAAGTAATGAAGGCAGTAATGAACGCGCCGAGATTCAACTTTATTACATAGTTCGGTTGGTAATATTTCTCTGGATGAAATCAGTTTTTACACGTAATAATTAATATTTGTAGTGGTGACTTTGGATGGATTTGGAACCAAAATTGAATTGGTACAATTTTAAACAATGGTTTCCATGTCCGTGAGCGCATATATGTTTTGTAGATGATGAATATTAATTCATCGACAACATACCGAGAACTATTAGCTCGGCAACCAAGTATCAAGTAACGCAAATAACGATGAAATGTGTATTCCTTAAATTAATTTAAATACACATATGTTTGCATTACTGTCGAACGTTACAGTATTAAGTACCTATTTTAGCACAATTTGTAGACAAGTTTCTAGTAACTGACATCACGATAATTTGTAATAAAACTTTTATACAATTGAAATTTATAAAGAGAAAAATTCACATCAGCGGACGGCATCCAAACCCGCGTCTTCCGAGAATCCGTGTCAGACGCCATGACCATCTAAGCCACCGAGGCTCGATGTCTGAGAATCGAATTTTAACTCTCTATCTGACTTTAACCGTCTTACGGGGACGGAGCGACATCTATTGAATAGCTTTCACAGCACTATCCAAACGATGATTTTTTTAGAAATGTTGGGATCATGTCAATGTTTGGGATTACTAAGCAAGCGTTAGTGCTTTAATAAAGTATAATACTATAAAAATATTTTTTTAAGTTAATTATAAAATATTTTATACTAGCTGCTGTCCGCGGTTTCACCCGCGCGGTGATGAATTAAGATGATGATGATGAATTTTATATACCCTATGTTACTTAGGGTGAATGTAGCTTTCTAATGGTGAAAGAATTTTTGAAATCGGTCTAGTACTTTTCGTGCCATTTCGTTACAAACATACATACAAATCTTTCCTCTTTATAATATTAGTATAGATATATTATCAAACAATTGTACACACGACATAGAAGAAATGAAATGAAACATACTTCAATTCGTTCACAATAACATGGTTTAGTTCCACTTTTGCTCTGTGCCGGTAAGAACAAGGTTTATAATAGAGAGTTTTTTTAATTTAATTTATCATAATGATTTTATATACATAATCATATTCCTGTCTAATATTATAAATGCGGATGTTTGGATGGAGGTTTGTTACTCAGCAACGCCAGAACGCCTGATTTGGATGAAATTTGACATTTAGATAGATGAGGCACTGGAATAACACACAGGATCATCATCAGGATTTCATCATCCATCACTACGCGGCTGAAACCACAGGCTGCAGCTAGTATAAATATAAATAAGTAATTACACACTTAAGTATTACCCTGCATTAGGGTTGCCACGAGCCTCGAAGTCCTTCAGACCTTTAGTTTTTCAAAGTGTACTTTAATACGAACGGGTACCATCTACGACTGGTACCATCTACGACTGCTACTTCCACAGATCACAGAGATCTCTATGGCTACTTCACATTCCTAAAGAAAATAACATTATTATTAGCCAGTTATAGGTGAACAGCGAAGATGAATAAAATGCGAGGCTGTAATACAGCTCCGTTAATAAATAAAAGGTTAAAATCAAGGTTTATCAAGAAAGTATTTTAGGGCATGATAAATATAATGATGGCTACCAGGAGATGGGAACAGCTATCATGGCAGCTGTCCGCGTGAATCCCGGACGGCCCGGCTCATCCATTATTAAACACATCAAAGGAGAAAAATCGAAATGTGCAGCGGTCAGTGAAGCGGTTTTCCATGCGATTAGCGGCATGGATTTATCAATTATCACGTGTGTAGATGCATGCGCCTTTATCACAGATGCGCGGTTAATCAATCTGGGCTTGGCTGAGTACACCCTGGGTGCTACTGCTGAAATTCATGATTAGTCCATGATGCAAATGGATACGGAGAACCGCAGGGCTATAATGTATCACATTTGCTAACAAATGTTGATTAAAATCTTAAAAATATCTATGTCAGTTTTGATAACTCCAGTAAGGAAAAAAGTTAGTAAATTTATGACTGGAGCTGTCATAAAAGTGACATAGAATAGCCATTTTTTTCGATTTCTATCAACATTTGTTAGCGACTGAGATACAAAATATCCCTCTAAAGCCCATCACACACGATGAAGATACTATAAAATATAAACTCGTATTATCTTAGAGCAGATTCGGACATATCGCTCACCATATAATTCAATGAGCGACCACACACGGTGAATATACTATATATATTTTACCTTAGAGTAGCTTAAGATGCCACCGATATTCGAAAGGCATGTTAACATACGCTGAGACTACTGCAGATCATGAAGACATCTTAAGATAGTGTCCGATACTGATCTTAAGATCAAATGCAAGATGTTGACAAAACCGTTGCAGTAAAAGGACGTCTGGGTCTTCAGTTACCGAACAAATTTATATTTTCACAATAAAAACTAATAAAGCTTCACATCATCTTATGTACCTATTTTGTTTCAAACCTGTAGAAATAGTTTTTGTTAATAAAAATGAAACTAACGTCTGACTAACGCGAATGTGTCAAACAAAGGAAATCATCGAAAAAGTGAGACTTATATCTACTAACCGAACTAGCGGTATGACAATTTTATCTTAGTAGAATTTTTTAAAATGATCTATGGGCCTAACCTTCGTAGGTTTTTCTAGATTGTAGGTACTACGTATTGATCAATCAAACTAGGTAACTACTAAATCGATGTTAGTATTCTTGATGAAATAAGGCTATGTTATATTATTAGACTAGCTGCAGCTGCGACTTCGTTCGCTTGGCCCTTTAATTAATGCTTTCAGTATAAATCCCATCAAAATTGGTCCAACCTTTTCAGAAAATACCCGGATTATAGAGGCAGACAGACAAACAATTAAAAAACTGGTAGGTACCGTGCAAATAACCATATGAAAGCTGTTTTTTCTGAAAGATTATTATAAAGTTTAAATTCACTACGGTGTTTCCTGTGTTTTATGTGATCTAATATCCAGATTTTTCGTTTTTTACTTTTAGCTATTATGACGGATATATCATATTCACAGTCCCAATCATCATCTGAGGAACTGTACAACAGGTCTAGCAACAAAATACAAATCATCGCAAAATAAAAAATATTAACACTCTGTATATAACAGTGTGATCGATCGATACGTGCGGCTCCCGAGACGGACTCCGATAGAATGTACGCTTGCTTTATATTATAGTATCTGCGCCGTGTGTGGCGGGTTAAGTTAACATAACTTTTATATTCGACGCTATAATATATATTATCTTAGTCGTGTGTGATTAGTCTTAAAGATCCTAGAGCTAGGTGCATACAATAATTTTTAAGTAGGTTTGTTAGGTATATATTTCATAACATACAATATGGATATTTTTCGTTATTAGCTAGAGACTAAAATGCCTAGACATTAGATATTTTTTTAACGTGTAGGTAGTCACCGATGCCAAGAAACAATAAGTAGATATGATCTTGTTATGGACTAGCCTAGCGACTTAAGAACCACAAATAGATAATGACCGTAAGCAGACACGATAGAGCTGTGTTTAGACTTTATGGCGAGCTGACCTTCATAACGAACCTACGTGCGAATGCTAACCATACCAGGTTCCATCCCTTTGATCTCAGGAAAGATTGAAGTGAGTAGTAAGAGTACGGCTGACAACTTAACCGTACGTAAAACGAAACGTTCAATGGCGAGAATTCTATTTGAATTGTGGTAGGTATTCACGTATATAAATATTGCAAAAAAAAATATTTTCTATAATGTTTTTCTTAAAAACTTCGAGTCTCTGCATGTTGAAACTTGATGTGTGTGTTATAATAATGATGTAACCTATCTGTAAAAAAAATATCAACCCCCAACTCGACGGACGTGGTAGGTATTGACGTAAATATTTCAAAAATGATTGATTTTCAATAAAAAAAAATTTCAAAAACTACGCGTCTCCGCAGGTTTAAACTTGGCGTGTGTGCCTATAATAATGTAACCTTTCTGTAAAAAAATATCAACCCCCAACTCGACGGACGTTAAAGGAAAGTTAAGCCAATGGCTGTAGTCTACTACAGCTTATAATGCGCAGTAAGCGCCGACCGTGTTGACTAATCTTGTTTTATTTGTTTCAAATATCTTCTCTTGTTTCTTTCTCACAGGGAGTGGACGCCGCCTTCAACTGTTCTCATGTCCCGTTCCACGTACCATCCATACAATGCCGTGCGATTCTCTAAGCGCAAACATCGTTGCATCTTGAACAACATCCGTGAAACAAATGAAGAAACGACAAGAAACGTTGGAAAAATAACCTTATGTACAAGGGCGATATCTCATAAAGTATTTGACATCGGTGAGCTCGTCGACGAGCGCATCGACGATTTATTACAGCATCGCACGGCAGGAACGCGCAGGCTAATGTCTATTCTCGAGACTAGACGAGAGATTTCGATATTTTAAAGTTGTTTTGAGAACTATTGTGTCTGCTGAGAACTATGGTGTATGTTTTTTTTGTGTATATTGGCCGATTTCTCTCACATTTGTGGACCGATTCTCTTTTTTGTTTGGTAGAAAATACATCCGAGGTGGTCCCATTTAAATTTCATCAAACTCGGTCAAGTAGTTTTCGAGTTACACTCCAAAAACTGAAAAGTGTTACACCTATCTTGATGATATAATTGACGGTGAATGACAGTCGATCCCGTAAGTGTCCCTAAAAATGGTGAAAAATGTTTATACCAAAATATAGGAACGACTTCAATACCAAAAAGTGTGAAATAACTTGTCGAAGTCGGTACCATGCGGACAATATTGTGATAAAAAGGTTCATACTTTTTGGTATTGAAGTCGGTTCAATTTTTTGGTATTTTTTTTAATGGATATCTAAATCTAGTTATATATTATATTATATAAATATAATATAATATATATATATATCTATACAATAACACATGATAGTTATCCTTTATTCGTCGTTAGGCAAACCTGTTAATAATATAGGTATATAATAAATGATAATAAGTACAACATTGTACCCATGTTGATACACAATATATTTAAAATTCAATAACCTAACAAAAAATAATGAGATGTTAAATCGATTGTATTATGTTTAAAATTTCCATTACTTCCATACGCTATTTGAGTATCTTGCACATTAGGTTATTGCATAAACATTTCGTTTCCATTATTGAAAATATATATCGTTATGCAGACACACTTATATGTATAAAGAAACTGTTTTTTTTTATTAATTATTCTTCCACACTACAGACTCTTTGGTCCGTACGTTTTTTAGTTTTTTTTTTTTTATTAAATGTTACTTTTGCATGGAGATTCGTTCTCCAAACATCACAATAAACATTCTTAAGCTATGGTGGAAATTGCTTAAAAACTAAAGTGAGTCAATTTTTTTTTGTAAATACATAAATCTATTGCTAGTGAAAAAGTACAATATATAGAAACTGTTTAATGACGGTAACGACTAAATTAAAATAGTTTAAATTTAGCTTTAAGTTAGTTTTTAGCAAGACGAGCAAGTCATGTGTCTGATGGTAATCACTAACCTTCTCCATGATAGTTGCATTGTCACCCAGCGCTTAAAAATGTAGCTTTGCGTTGCACTGCATTGAGTTCATCGCTCCTAGACATCGGGTTTCGAGTCTCTTTCACTATTGATATCATTTGCTTCCGTGCCCTTCACACCCTAACACAGTTTCTCTGTGGATTCGCAACAGGACACTTTTTTGCGATTGAGTGAAGGGCGCTGTAGCAAGTAAAATTACTGGGCAAAAGACATTATTATTTTCTTTTTAAAAAATAATTGGGGTTCCATTTATAAAAATAAAACCAATTTTCCAGTGAGGCCCTGCGAGCCAATCCGTGGTCTAGTCTTTGAGCTAAGTATTGCCACGTACAAAAACAGTACGAGTTGTGGAGATTCATCACTGTTCGCGTATAGACGAACCACAGATGTAATCCGCTTTTTTACCGACTTCAAAAAAGGATGAGGTAATTATGTTCTTTTTTTGTTTGGTTGGGTATACTGCCGAGGTGGTTCCATTTAAATTTCATTAAATTCGGTCGAGCAGTATCTATTTTGATGATATCATCATTGACGGTGAATGACAATCGATCCCGTAAGTAGCAGAGTCACTAAAAAGGGTGAAATAACTTGAGGAAGTCGGTACCATGCGCACATTTCGCACTGTTGTGATAATAGGTACTTTTGAACTATCATGATACCGACTTCAACAAGTTATTTCACACTTTTAAGTGTTGAAGTCGGTTTCATTTTTAGTAAACACAAAGTATTTTGAAAAACTAATCAGGGCTCAACTAATAAAAATAAAACCAATTTCCAGCGAGGCGACGCATTACAATTAGCAACAAATTACAATTTGAAAAAATTAATACCGACTTCCACTCTATTCAGTTATTGGAATGTATCTCAAAAACTACTAGACAGAATTTGATGAAATTACCACACGGTAAGCACCAGCATTCAAACAAAAAAAGATTTTTGAGAATCGCTTCACCCAGTCTAAAGTTATAAGGTAACAAATATAAAAAAAACACATACAGAGGAATTGAGTAACTCCTCCTTTTTTTGGAAGTCGGTAGAAAAACGGTACGAGTTGTAGAGTTTCGTCACTCTTCGCGTAGTTGTACCATGGATTTATTCCCGTTTTAGAATTGAAATAATGAAAATAAAATGATATACGCGTTTATTCCACACCAGTCCATTTTCAAACAAAACCAACATGTCCAGTAAAAGCTTCCCCCTGTTCCGTTGGACAAAAACTAAAATTGAAATTGGCGTTTTGCATGAAACTTGCAGACGATAGTGCTTTATTTATAGAGTATCGTTCTAGTTTCGGTGCAGTGGGTCAGCGGTTCTCTGTTTATTGATCTGCTAACGGCAACGGTTAATTTTGGCAAGGTAGCGAGGCGGCCAGTAAATGCAGAGCGGACTGGACTGGCGCTCGCGCTCGGATGGACTCTGGCATAATTAATATTTCAGGTCACAGAAGATACTATTCAGCTGGTGGTTAATATCAACCTTATTGGTACCCGCGCAAAATATGGTCGTAATTGAATTTGAGAATCTTTGAATTGTAGTCGATGTATTCTAATTTGTTATTGCCCGTCTTCCAAAAAATTGCGAGACTGTGCTGAATTCCTTTTTTTGTAGTAATGAAATAGGTTGATGCTATAAACATTACATACACCGATTTCCATTCTATTCAGCTGTTGGAGTTTAACTCAAAAACTACTTGAACGAATTTGATGAAATTAAATGGGACCACACGGGACGCACCAGCTATCAAAGATAAAAAGACTTAAGAATCGGTTCACCATATCGAAAGTTATGAAGTGACCAACATAAAAAAATACAGTTGAATTGAGTACCTCCTCCTTTTTGGAAGTCGGTAGATAAATAATTTCATTGGCGCCGTCAATGAGATTAACTATATATAACATCATTGAGCTGCGCCCTGCGTATGTGTGTATGTGTGGATGGATGATGATGTTAATTAAAAGTATCCTACTAGTTAACCAGTGCGTCATCTATCTACCTATCAAATTTCATCTTAATCGGTTAAGCCCTTTTTGCATCGGTAACAAACATCCATACATGCAAACATTCAAATGTATAATATTAGTAGGATTAGACATGCTGTAAATAAATTATATTCCATTCATTATCAATCTGAGTCTAAACCTATGTCATCTAACTAAGTATATTATACTGTTGTCTTTTTTAAATTATATTTAGATGTGATAAATTTGCAAAAAAACCTAAAAAATGGCACGGACAGTGGAGTCTGTGGAGGCTAGTAATAAAAAAAAAGAGCTGATACGGTAATGTTGTGTGTCGAGATAAATAACAAACTAACAGTGCGAACAATAGTAGTGGTGCCTCGCATATCAAACGAGTACGGAAGAGGGTATACCGTTTCGTCTGCTCGTATTATTATTATTATTTATATATTATTATTTATTCACCCACCCTCAATTCCTCAGTTCATCCGTGATCATGGCGCTTGCAACAGAAATATCGGAAACTGACAAAAAATATACATGGTAATTATCGCGTTGATAATTTGAATACTTCTAATGTTTGTGACCATGACAGTTTAAAATCTTATATATTAATACTCTTTCAGCAGAGGAAATCAGTGAAGTTAAATTCATAGTGTTCAAATAAATTATTTAACAAAATTTTCGTGAAGCTTTGTATCTATACCTACCCGTTTGATTACATGCCCGATTAAAAAATTACGTTCAAAATTTCTACTCAAAACTTGGGCTAGGCTATTTTTTTATGTTATTAGGAAATGGTGCGAGCACGAGGCCCACCTGATGTTAAGTGGTGACCTCTGCCTATAGAACAGTTGCATTTCCTCACAAGTGGCGAAAGTGGGACTATGCCTGGAACCCTGAGATATTGAGTTGTTAAGTCTCATGTGCCAGTGAACTTCATCATGATCATCAGCCCACATTCGTCCACTGGACATAGGCCTCTCCTAAAGTACGCAAAGATTTCGTTTACACAAACATAGTGCCTTGGAATTACATAATTTAATTGAAAGAAAGTTGGAATATAATATCATTAATAATCACTTCAATAAAACTTGAATTACAAATAAAAAATTACCACGAAACGACTCTGACGTAAATAATACAAACACATGGAACTTCGAATCGTACTGACTTTGATATTAATAAAAAGGTGCTGAATTAAAAAAACATACAAATTGTGAACATACCATTGACTTATCACGCATTACATTTTGTAGTATATTAATATTACCTTACCATATTTGAACGCAGCTCGGGTAAATGTAAATGGTACAAGATACGCTAACATCTTTTCAATGTAGTATTATTCCATTCATTTATTTAGGACTCATTAGTTCAAAAACGCTTGATTAGTTAAACGTTCGCTTTAAAAAGTTGGTGAACACCAAAAAAACGCGACACGTGCAAACAACTGTTTAAGTTTAAGAGAGCGATTAGTTAATCAATGGTTAAGTTGTAGTTGGTGAACTCCAGCCTCAGTCACTAGGTATAGTAGAGTGCGTCCCGAGAAAACAAAATTGTATAATGTCTGCACGTACCTACGTATACGGCCATCGTTCTTGCGTTACATATTTCCCAGCAGAAGGTCACGTTCAAAAGGTTCGAATAACATTGACAAATACCAAATTCACATGTGAATGCACGTAACTATGGAACCTGATAAGAATATGTAAATTGAGTACGTTTAATTGCTTATCGAGAAAGGCGGTTTGGTTACCAGTGTGCTTATGGTCATTAATAAAAACATTGTTCGACTCTAATGGGCTTAACCTTTCGCATTTCGCCATAAATGTTATTAACAAGCTGCTCGCACTCACGCACTTGTTTCTACGTTTGTGGATGCTTCATTCCGAATGTAATTGACACTAGAGCAGTTCAGAATGGCATTATTTTTTAATGTAATTGACAGTTGACTTTTTTATACAAATGTTTTGAACATTACAGACATTTTACAACAGTTTTAGCTGATTTTGTTTAAAATAAGATTGTTTTGTTGTTTAAGCAGTGTAAGAAATTAAATAAAAAGTTACAGTAACGTTTAAACTTCAATAATTTTTTTAAATATTTTGGGACATCATCCACACAAAGTCTTCAGCCGTGCGATTCTCTAAGAGCAAACATCGTTGCATCTTTTACAACGTCCGTGAAACAAATGACGAGATGACAAGGAACGTCGGAAAAACAACCTTATATACCTACAAGGGCCAAATCTCATAAAGTGTTTGAGATCGGTGAGCTCATCGACGAGCACATCGACGAATCATTAGAGAAGCGCATGGCAGGTTCCAAACTAAGCAGAGCCTGTACTATGGTAACCGAATGAATGAGATACACACTTTTTACATATACACACCCAGATACAGGTCAAACAGTCATGCCCATGCAAACAAATGTTTGCCTGTCCGGGAATCGAAACCTGACTCAACGGCTCAGAAGGTAGGGTTTCTACCAACTGCGTCAACCGGCCTGACGTCGTTATATAAATTTACTGTTTACTGTTCGCACTTCTTCCTCCGCGTGAAATCAAACCGTCACGAACTTCCCGTTGAATCGGGGAATCGGAAATTATTATTGGTATGCGTAAACTTCATCGCAAACATTATAATCTGTATAAAGCCGTTTCAGCGTGATGAAATAATAAACATACTCACTCACTCACTCATTTCACGTGACTTCGTGCGCGTGGAATAAGGTTATCGCGATCACTCGGGACCTACCTATTAAATCTGGGATTACCCGGGTACCAACTATCTCCAACCCTTATTTGTAATCTACAGTAAAACATAAAAGAGAAAGACAGACAAACGAGATAAAAAATGTGTGAGTGATTCA
This sequence comes from Selenia dentaria, assembly GCA_917880725.1. NCBI lineage: Eukaryota > Metazoa > Arthropoda > Insecta > Lepidoptera > Geometridae > Selenia > Selenia dentaria. The sequence continues at coordinate 28,557,151 of OU862888.1, read as the reverse complement.
GTAACAAACATTCAGACATATAAATTTTAACTTTTACAATACACACTAGCTCGAACGCAGCCGTGTGCGCAAGTACTCCATGAAGAAGTGGCCCGGACGGTCACGAAACCGGTCGAGATATTCGACTATACCTACCGCGTAAGTTAAACCGTAAAAATAACATTAAAATGTGTAATAGGTACTTATGAAATTATCAATCAAATTATAATTTGGATGAATGTGGTTATATCGTGTGATGTCTTTCTCTATATTTGTTACGTTAGTATTTCTAAGGCTAATTACCTGTAGTAATAACACTACAATAACAAACTGTCTAGTGGATATACTAGGTAACCTTTAACAACTAGTTGCGCTCCGCGGTGGCTGGATGATGTTAATGATCAAAATATATTTTATAATTTTATTCCAGCGCCTCATCGATCTACATAAACTGATTAGCGTCCATATCTGTAGGGCTATTATGTATCTCAGTTGCTTACAAATGTTGGTTGAAATCTTGAAAAATGGCGGCTCAATGTCAGTTTTGACAACTCCAGTAAACAAAAATGTTAGAATGACTGGAGCTGACAAAAGTGACATAGAGCCGCCAGTGGTTGAGTCCAACCTCCATCCTACCAAACATTCACATATTTACAGGGGAGAGGTTAAGATTATGCTAATTTTTCAGACTAGTTAGAAGCTCGTATAAGAAGCAGGCATTCTTGTACTGTTAAACTTCTTGGACAAAAATGCGACAGAGCACTCATGTATATCAAATGGCACAGGCAAAGGATATAGTAACTTTAACTTTGATCAAAACGAGGAGACGATACTTTATCATTTTTATCAGAATTTATCTTTTCTCCGTGGGGAGACGGGAGACGACGGAGTTCAATTTTACCGCCACCGCCATTTAGATCCTATTCTTGAAAGGCGGGGAATATCATGTGGATTCTTCATGTGCCAGAGATTTCGTCTTAGCTTGTACCCTATCAGTGCCATGTGATTGACCGAGCGAGCGAAGTGTCTGCTTTATATGGCCAAATAGACTTTCATATCTCCGTATGTTCGTTTTTTGTTTCGGTTTTATGTTGGTCTTACAGGTCGCATTAGCCAAGTGGTTACCGACGATAATGTGACGTTTAAAAACTGGAAGATTTTGGTAATATTCGGCAAGAACCTTTGGTACCGACAACACATACAATTATAGCAAAATTGTTCAAGGTCTTGTCGAAATAAATACTTCGACAGTAAATCAAATTTTTCTCAATTTCGATGACTTGCAGGTAGCTCAGACTCCGAAAATTGCCACTGATAAAACTGTGGTCGTGAGGTCTAACTGTTTACAGAACTAAGTATTATTATCCTTAAGAAATATTGTGGTATAGTATTCGAGGATTATTGTAGAAAGTCCTGTAGTCGGGACCCATATTCATGACACGCACATCACGCTGTTTTCCATACGGGTTTTGTTGTTCATAAAGTATGTGTAAATGTTTGTTTTTTCTTTTATTTTATTATTTCATATGTCTGTAATGTGATGTTGTGCGTGTCTTGAATAAATGCGATTTCTTTCTTTCTTTCTAAGTAAAATTATTGGGACAATGCAATTTAATAGTGGAAGCGCAAAGCGCACTGCAGTGTCCTACATTAAGACGCGGTCCAACTCCAATTTCAAAATAATTTACGATGCTTTACGTAAGGTTGAAAATCGCTTGTTAGATTGGACTATGTAATGCGAAAATGCGTTAATTTTGTACGTTTTCTTTATATCTTTCGATATATATTAACACAATTGAAAAAACTGCTGGTTACTACTTTAGTACTCTATGTTGGCTATGTATTACCTAAAAAATAATATAGTTTTATCACTGAAAATTCTGAGAGTTTTTACGTGAAAGTTTATTTTTATGCACCTATTTAGGATTTTTTTCTGCAGAGAGCGAGTAATATTTATGAATTCTGTTCGGTTATTACTCTTTGCCTGTTCCTTTTCTAACCTAAGTTTTTTACATGGATTATTATCAAAATGTTTCGTTACACTCGATGATTAAAGATTCTGCTTTTTACTAATATCAGAGTACGACCGCGCCTTAAGTTTTATTTAAAACTCTAAGGCGCAGGTATGACGCCTACCATCATACGCACATCGAATTCCTGTATTCATATAAGTCCAAAAAGCTAAGTCTCAATTTAGAATTAATCTTATTCATTATGCGTAAAAGAAAGTCACTACCTACACAAAAGCTACACTCAACTCTCTAGTTATTCATGTCCCGCAATTTGTTCGACGATGATTGATCATAATATTAATTAAATTAAAAGATCCAGAATGTTTCAACGCTACCTATTCCAAACTAACCGTGTCATGTCAGCGGTAAAAGGCATGCACCACTTTCTATCGCATCGGATACGAAAGGTGCATACATAAATAGTGCCGTCTTTTTTTTCACCGCGCCGTGGAGTGGTGGGTGAATGAAAAGCGTGCTTTTTTCAACGCATTTGCGTGTGATGCGCTTGCGCCGCCCCACGCAGGCGGCGCCTACACCTAGAGACGAATTATAATAACAGTAAGAGTCGATAACAAGAAGTATTTATAAAGTTGATACTCCTCTGAGAAGGAAATCGTAAATCCTGCCTGTATTTACAAAGTTTGGGTCATGTTTTAGTATTTTGGAACAACTCTGTGGAAGTATGCGTGATAGTACTTTTAAAATATAATCATTAAATAGATTATATATAATAATTTTATATATGTGATCTATACCATTGCAGGTCACGCAACCATTTCTGGAACACAATTATTATTAGTTATTAATATTTGAAATATATATTATTAAGTTATTTAGTTGGTTGTGCTTCCTTCGCTACCTAACATTATTTACATTACGTCGCAAATGTATTGTTGTGTTTGTGAGTTTTTTTTATGGGATAGGTTGACAATCGAGCAAGCGGGTCACCTGACGGTAAGTGATACCGTCGCTCACGGACTTCCACAATACCAGAGGTCTCGAGCCTGCGTTGCCGACCTTTGAGGAAGGAAGATAGGAAGGAAGAGATAGAAGGGGTGAGCGTGTAGGGGGAAGGGGAATCGGGCCTCCGGAACCTCCCATAAACCGACTGAAACGCTATAGCAAGCCATATTACTTCACGTTGGTGTTATGTGGGAGTGTGGTATACTTCCCCGGTCGTGTTGGCCCATTCGGCTGTGGGGTTACAGCGTGGCACTACCACCGAAAAGTGTTCAAAGTACGATTTGCTTTTATTTAATTTTCAGTTGTACTATATAGTTAGGCCTTTTTTGGCTGGTATATTTAAAAAGCTTATAATATTGTTTTATATTTGTTATGTTGGCCTATTAATAAATAAATAATATAGTTAGTACTCGTATACGAGATAGTCCATACTGATAGTATTGTAATGTCCACGCCTTTTAATTATTTGAACTGGTTCGTTGCATTTACTCTTGTTAGCTTTGATTGTTAATTATCACATAACTTTTGCTTTATGATCGGTTACGATTCAATTCTATCATGAGGCGCCTTTTTGGAATGCCGCCTGGCATTTCGATGCGGCTCTTTGGATAACTATTTATTTACACTTCTTAGGCAATATTTTTTTTATATCTAGGCGAATAATACTTAGATATAATAAAGCTGCGCTTTGCGACTTTGGATTCTCTCACTCATATTTTTCGTATCTTTAGTACTATATTCGTTTGAACTTGATTACATCATAGTATAGGAGGGTAGGTCTAAGTGAAACATAGTACGGTCAGCGCTTATTGAATCGAATTGTTTGAAGCAAATTTCTAGGTATTGCACGTTAAACAGGTGTCTACAAGTCCTCAGCTGATTGATGATTAAAGAACCTACTTAAAAGGCTTAGATCGAAGGACACTTCATTATAACATTAAGTATATTTGGTTACCATTTTTATTTTCATTTTGACTGTAATATTATATGAATGAGTAATCATTCAGTACCTTCCTACTATTCTGATTGTCATTTATTTATAAGACAAACGCGTGGCCCCTGAAGCCCTGAACTGGCTTTCTCGTACTACACAAACATTATATTGAGTTAGAGATGTTGATATTTATTATGTTGTGTTTTCTTCATATTGGTTTTGTTTTATAAGTCTTTAAATAACTCATTCCCAAATAGTTTAGCGAACTAAGTAATTTAGTAATGCTAGGTAGGTGTAATAAATATTAAGCAATCAGCCCATTTACTTTAAATTTTATGATATTAGTGTAATTTTGAAGAATTCTTAACATTATCAATTAAAAAGGGTTAGGATGGTTAGGGACATGCAAAATTTTGATACAGATTGGAAGCAGAATTGTGAGTATTACCTATCATATGCTTCCTGGGACGATATCCTTCAGCTAATCGTTACGTAATCGTAATCGTAATGCATATTTGGCGATATAGGTTATAGGTAATAAAGCGATAGAAGTATTTGTAAGAGTCTACCTATACACATGAGTTCCGCAGTGCAGATTGGTTACCTCCAAACAGTAGTTCGAAGAATTATACTGCTTAGGTTCTGAAGGGCACTGTTGCGTGTCAATTTGTTGGGTGAACTAAGCACAACTAAACAGTAAACTAAGTCAGTGCTCTTCCCAACATGACACTGGCTGATGGCATGAGAAGGGGAATGATCAAGATCAGCCGTGCGATTCTCTAAGAGCAAACATCGTTGCATCTTTGACAGCATCCTTCAAACAAATGACGAGATGACAAGAAACGTTGGAAAAACAGCCTTGTGTACAAGGGCGATATCTCATAAAGTAAAATTGTAACTTTTGCTGACGACACTGCATTAATATTTCGGGGAGAGAGTTGGGACAGAGTATGTTCGTATGCACAGAAAGGTTTCGATCAGGTAAACAATTGGTTACACGAAAACGTGCTCAGTTTAAATACAGATAAAACCCAAATTATAACATTCACAATAAAGAGCAACTCCAAACCTCCAACATCAGATCATTATAATTTAAAGGCTCATTATTATAAAGATGCCAATCGTTGAGCTCGTCGACGAACGCAACGACGAATCATTAGAGAATCGCATTCCAGGCGAAATATTGGTCCGTCTTGTCACTGGGCGATATAAAAATAACAATTTAATATATTTATTTCGCATAATGCATATGGGTACACATACAGAGACACGTATATACATACGTAAACACGTTTTATAGATCGCCATATTTTTACCGTTAGTTGTCCGAAGTCGTTAAAAATATGTCTACATATTATAAAATAACTATAAAATATACAGGTTTATACTAAATATAGAATTAATTAGAAATTGAGTTTATTATCTATAGTGAAATAATAATAAGTGGTACTGGGAACCAATAGTAGTGCGAAAGTATGTCAACTATCTCTAATATATTTATAATTAATTCTTCGGTACGTGTGTTTGTCACCAAACTCCTCCTAAGCAGCTGGACAGATTTGGATAAAAAATGTTGTGTTTATTTAATGGGGTCCCTGGATGGTTTGAAAACATAATTGCTCCCGGTAGGTGGAGTTGCTGTCGGTATGTCTTATTGATGCAAGCGAAGCCGCTGGCGGGCCGGCTAGTGTAATAAGAATATGATTCGTCTATTAATTATACATTGTAATACAAGAGAGACAACAGTTTGAATGTTTAAAGACATAAACATTCTAACTGTTGTCTCTCAGTTTATCTATGAAAATCTAATGTATGTAAAGAAAAACATTTGCAGTTTTGATAAAAGGAGCGATGCTCATTCCATTAACACGCGAAATAAGCACAAGCTATCCGTACATGTAACGTGTCTCCACAGAATAAGTTTTTCTTTTATGCGACAATGTATATGATTCTAATATAAAGTTCCCAGTGTTATCCGAGATTTGCCTATTAATAAGTTTAAAATTACTGTTAAAACTAAACTCTGTCAAAAAGGTTATTACAAAATTTCGGATTACTTGGAGGATAAAACAGCTTGGGAGTGATCACTCCAGGATCTATCTACTCGTGTACTAAGATGTCAAAGTGTAGCGTGTCTTGCCCTACTGTTACCATTATTATGTTATCTTTTGTAAGGCAACACACTGGAGTTAATATTTGCAGTACCTAAGTAAAAACATCTATATAAAAGGAATAGCCCCGAGTTTCTTGCCCCTTCTTGTCGATAGGCTCTATACATTTTGAAACGCGGCGGTAGTCTTTAAAGTACATTATAATGAAAAATTGACGTTCATAAGTGCGTCTTTGATGCCTAAATTGAATTATTTTGACTTTGACTTTGACAGTAAATAATATATATTTTTTTAATAATAAATTAATTTATTTGCAATAAAACTTTACAACATGTATGGTAGTTACTAGTTAATATTATGATTAAATGGGTACATTATTAAATTTCAATCAAAACAATGGTTCCGTTTAACCCACACCATTCAGCCATCTATCATCTGGAGGAACTTATCTCCGAACTAATTATCATAGAAACTTTTATTTCGGATAAATAAAATAAAAATAAATGACCAGACCAGGCCAGTTTCATCATAATAATATGTTAGGCATATGAAACCCATGAAATGAAACTGGCCTTACTATTGCCTTCTAGCCTAACATCTTCAAGACTTAAACACTGTCACGAAACACAGCGCTGTGGTTCCAGCTTCAGGTGGTTGTCTTTGGCAACAAGTAGCCTTTGTAGCACTAGAATTTACTTAAAAACTTTAAAATTACTATTCATATTTTTTTATAATTTTTTTCCTTCTTTGATCCCACCATGCCAAAGTATCAAGTGATAGCGGTAAGGTCTATGGATTATGTACCTACATAAAACTCTTTAAAGCAGAAAGTTTAATAATCCTATGTAATAACCTTTCAGATGCTTTTGAAAATCATATACTTAGTATACATTTTATTAAACAAGTATAATTTGAAAAAATTAATACCGACTTCCATTCTATTCAGTTATATTGGAGTGTATCTCAAAAGCTACTGGACTGAATTTGATGAAATTTAAATGGGACCACACGGTAAGCACCAGCTTTTAAACAAAATTTTTGAGTATCGGTTCACCCAGTCGAAAGTTATGAGGTAAAAACAAAAAAAATACAGTCGAATGAGTAGGTACCTCTTCCTTTTTTGGAAGTCGGTAGAAATATATAAAAAAAAACTACAATGTTATAGTCGTCGCATCGTTAACTGCATCAACACTTTCTAAAAAAGGGATACTTGATTACGTATGACATATAAATATTTGATTACATGCTGTTTATCATTTTTATTATATCGCAGTTTAATTATCTATTCCATTACATAACAATAAAACTGTTAAAGGAGCAAGCGTAACCATTAAATATTTATAGAGCTTTTCATATATACAATGCAATTGAAGCAAATAAAGCAATAATTACAATTTTGGTTGTATGTGTACGCAACGCATCAGACAGAAACTAAGTACTTTATGATTTGTGATGAAACCTAACCAACCCGCGCACGCCCTTAATATACAGGGTGTTTGATAGAGGGACCGACAAACCAAATGAACGTGTTCGGGGGCCCACTTGGAGAATACAAGTTGGCCAAAAAAAATCCCCGACACCCCAATTTTTTTTAACTAAATCAGTTAGTTGCTCTGTTTTGTATCCAATTTTGCTTTGCGTGGCCTGAAGGTGTATTAGATACCAAATTCAACTAAAACATCCGGTCTAAAACAGACTTTACAAATGTTATGGTGGTAAATATGTACAATTTCGGAGAAAAAGAGAAAAATCACAAAAAAAAATTTAAAATAATGGGGGGTCGGGGATTTTTTTTGGCCAACTTGTATTCTCCAAGTGGTCCCCCGAACACGCTCATTTGGTTTGTCGGTCCCTCTACCAAACACCCTATATATTTACATCTCGTTATCATTGAATATATTGAAATCATCTAATAATTAGCAAGCGCGAATCTACCGTTGTGAGCACGATGGGCATGCCCACAACCCTAACAGACTTGTCACATACAGACGACACACATTCATATTCGACAGCCTGATGATATGACGTTTTATATCGAATGCATTAATAAAATATACAAAATCTGGATATCCATTGGAGAAGTAACGTTTTCGCGATACAGAAATCTTTTTTTATTTAATATGACATCATTTGATAGCCTTTGTACTTAGTCGGTAGACGGTAGACGTGGTCAGGGAAGGGCGCCTGTAAGATGGTCTGACACGATTAAGAAGGCGGTGGGTGGTAGCATACACCGTGCGGTTCACACAGCCTATGACCGCACCCAATGCAGACTGATTGTACGTGGTCGCGATCTTCAGCAGTGAGGGAACGAGGAGAAGAGAGTACTTAGTCGTTTCCAGCGAAAACTCAGAGCAAGAACATCTTATATCTCCGAGTAAAAGACGCAGTGCTGTACCCAGTTCAAGATTCTGAGTGGCACTGGACTGTTATGGGCTAGCGTGACGCTTAACATTAAGGCGCGGTCCAATCCTAATTTTAAAACAATTTTCGATGCTTTACATAAGGTTGAGAATTGCTTACCAGAATAGACGACCTAATGCGAAAATTCAATTGAATACTTTTTATATTTATTTCGTACAATCAAATGATAAAATTGTAATGATAAAGGAGTCCATAGTTCACTAGTAAATTTCATTGGGAAATCGAATATGATACATTCATTGAAATGTATATGCCCATAATTGAATAAAAATGCTTTTTCCAACGAAGCACGTAAGAAAAATTGCAAAATTTAGGGGATGTTGCCGATTTTTTTCTATCGAGCCAAGTTTGCTCAATCGTGTATTGGTTCCCATACTTCATAAGGACGTATATTCAATTTACACTACGTTTTTTTCGAACTCCGGTTATTAGGTTTAAGCGTCGAAAAACTAAATTTCGCGAAGTCGAATCATGAAATTTGGAACTCATTTCGCCTTAATCGAGCGACTTGATGCTACATCGATCATAAGAGAGTTCAGGCTCCGACTCGCATTTTGTAGTTTTTTTTGTGGGCTGGATACGCGCCTGATAATTAGGCTTCTAGTATCAAATTAGTCGTGAAATACATCGACTCAATCGAGAATACTGGCGTTATCTATAAGTATAGTTGGTTTACTCATCTATGAAATTAATTAATTATTAACATATGTTAAGGTAACCTACCTTACGGTAACTTACCTTTACGTTTTACCTACGTAAAACCTATTATGGTTCAACATTTTACGTATTTGTTATGCCGAAAATCGGAAAGTTATCTATTTGATAGGTTATATAAGTTATCTTAATTTTGATTGTTAAATTATTTTCTACATACTTTTATTAGTTTTAAGGTGCTCTGTTGAATAACTTTACTTCGTTTAATATTGTATTGTCTTTAGTTATTTATAATAACTAAAGATAATAATAGTAATTTACTTTATCAAATTGCCAAACTCTCCTGCATAATTTGCTTATCTCGAAGCTTATCGAATTACAAGAATACTAATTAAAAAAAATTCTCAAATTTAAAAAGTCAAAGTCAAAGTCAAAATCGTTTATTCAATTTAGGCATCAAAGACGCACTTATGAACGTCAACTTTTCATTATAATGTACTTTAAAGACTCTACCGCCGCGTTCCAAAATATATAGAACCCACCGAGAAGAAGCGGCAAGAAACTCGGAGCCATTCTTTTTATATGGATGTTTACAATGTTTCTACTTAGGTACTACAAATATTACATTTTATGGGTGGCAGAGAGACAGCTTGCCAGAAGTGGAGTATTCCAAGCATCTTTATCTTCTATATAATGACGAACTTTATAGTAAGCTTTTTTTATTAAAACGTTTTTTACAGTCAACTTGAATTTGCCCTCTGTGAGCTCAGTTATGTGCTTTGGGATTTTATTGTAAAAACGCACACAATTTCCTAGGAATGACTTATTAGTCTTCGCAAGTCTAAAACTAGGTACAGCTATCCTATTTGTATATCTGGAATTAAAAGTGTGGAGATCATAAATAATTCAAATATCAAAATAATTGTTTGTTGTCTGTCTGTTGTGTTATAATTTTCACAATGTATTTTATAGCACGAAAGCCAATCAGGCGTAGCCGCATACAAACCAGCTAGTCATATAATATTACAGCTCGTTATGTTTGTTAACTATTTATATTAATTTATATATTAATTTTGTGTTTTTTAAAAATAAAACTATTTCCAAAATAACCTACATTTATTTATTTTTAATTAATTATAATATTATATGTATGTAATATACTTATCAATAATTAATTAAAAGTGATAATTATGAATTTAATTAATATATTATGTAATGTATTATACATATGTTATTGATATATATATATATATATGTACCTATTTAAATGAAATGGACACATAAATAAATTATGCTAAAAAACTTGTTGCAAACCTGTATAAAAAGAATACCAAACTTGTATTGCCAAGATGTAAACGTACGAACGTACGAAGAAGCACAGAAGTATGTAAGAAATTCCATGTCATTATTTATATGTAAATACTCTCTAACTTAAGTTTTAAAGAGAACTTGTATTAATAAACATTTTGTTTTAAAGTTTTAATTAGGCGATCCTAGCCTGTAAAACGAACTACTTTAAGGATAGTTGTAGCTTAGTTCCTATCGCTGAGTTGTACAAAGTGTGTGTTTATGATAATAAAGAACTTTAAAAATCAAATCAATAATTAATTAACTGTTATAATAATAGTAAGTAATAGTATTTTAAAGGCTTTCATTACAATTATATCTATCATAAAGTCGAGATAATATCATGAATCTTCCTGCTTAAATTTCCAATTTGTTACCATTTCGAAACATCATTACTCATCAAAGAACGTGAAACGGACATATTAAATGGTGCTTAAACTAATTTGAAATGTTTGCTTATTTTAATATATTGTAAACTTATTTATATAATGAAAAGAATATTATTTTATCACATCTATTCGATAAGGTTTTCCTCGCAAATAGGGAACAAAAAAGCAATTTAATCCCTAGGGACTAAAAGTGATTTGAATTTGGAATGTGGACATTGTAAGTAAATGTTCCAATCCTTAAATAAATCGATCACTAACATTGTATGAACGCAAGTAAGAACGTAGCACGAAGTAAAGAAAGCGAGCGACGTTTAAAAAAAAGTTTGCGAATATGTAAAAATATGCACGAAATACGTTTCGCCTTCGTTCGTATTTACTATACGAACGAAGGCGATACTCGCTCAAATTAAAGTTTTAGATATTATGTAGTAAAAAAATTAAAGAGTAAAAACATTGTGTGTCTCTTTCTTCCTGAAGTAATGAGAATGAAGTTAAATTGTTGCGATGCATTTTTATAATTGTTCAAATATTATTATTATTTCAGATTTGTTTTCTTGTTTTATATTATTTAAGTTATAGTTAGTTTATATATTTGCTTATTGTTAAATCTATTTATCTGGGGAAGACACTGACTGCTGCAACATAGCTTACGCTAAAGCAGCAGGCAGGGTAACCTATATTCATATGCACGATGTCTAAGAACAATAAACAATTTGAATTTGAATTTTTAATCAGAAATGAGGAGATCCGTAGAGGAACTAAAGTCACGGACATAGCCCAGAAGATAATCTAGTTGATGTGGCAGTGGGCAGGCCACATAGCACGTAGAACAGATGGCCGATGGGGCCGGAAGGTTAGGTTTAGGTTAGTAGCGTGTATTGCCCTACTGATACCATTATTATGTTATCTTTTTGTAAAGCAACACACTGTACAGAAGTGATTCAAGAGGAAGGTTTATATTTATGATACATGCATAATATTGTAGAGAAACACTGATGAATTCACCGGTTTCTAATGTGATGTCGTAAATAAACACATTTTTTGCGCTTACATTGCAAACGCTGACTGAACCCCACGAGATAAATCAAAACAATGTACCACGGTATTGTACACCTTAAAAAGGTCAACAAAAAAGTCCGCAATGGTATATGTCTACCTCTTAAGGATAACCCACAATAACCATTTTTTTATCCTTTACATTTTAAGGGAAAAATGGCTTATTTAGGAAGTTATTTTAAGCAATACAGCATTAATCCTTTTCCAATTAAGTACCTTAAATACATTGTCCATTCAATATAGCTCAATAACGCCCTTTACATCATGTAATTTAAATGAATATTTCCGAAGATATTACAGATTTAAAATGCAGAGACATAGCGGTGCGGCGCGGCGTGGCGCGGCGGTTAGATTTGAGCGTTGAGTGTTTTTCTCATGGTCAATTATGTCGCTCTTTCAAGAGTAACTTCTAAACAAAATATGTTATTGTCTAATGACAAAACAGCTGTAAACGTTGTTTATAAGGACATTTTGTAGTAGGTAGGTATATTATTTAGTATCAGTATTGCACCCGTGCGAAGCCGGGGCGGGTCGCTAGTAAAATTATATATCCTATATTTTATGCCAAAGAAATGTTTTATAGGCCGCTTTTGAGAAAAATCCCGGTAGTATTTTGGGCCCCAGACCGACGCTGGTATGCTAAAATATGTTTTACGTCCGTCGATGTGTACTTAGAAATGTCATATAATTTTTTGTAATTTTAATTAAATCTCTGCTAATGAGATAAACTGCTTCAAAACCTTCATTTTTATCAACGTCATGAATTGACAGCACCATAACTCGTCACGTGTGAGTCATCCACTTGTGCGGGCTGTTCACACACGATTCTCGAAACAAGCACGCTGACTCCACACATTCTCTGTCGGTAGCGGGCTCGACTCGTGAACACCTGCATTCGGTACTCATTGTACTTTTCCTTTACAAGTGGACTCGTACATGTGTGCATTTGGCATTACTCAAGTTAGGTACTTAAATTTGTATCTAATAATATGAACGAGCAACTTTTCTACAGATCCTACTAATATTATAAACGCGGAAGTTTGTGAGTATGGATGTGTGGATCTTTATTACTCATTAACGCACAAACAGCTAGGGCAATTTTGATGAAATTTGGTATGGAGGTAGATGAGGCACTGGATTAACACATAGGATACTTTGCATCATCATCCATCACCAAGCGGGTGAAAAAGCGTAATATTCTTGGGCACAGCATAGACGAAATAATAAGATCTCCGCCTACGTCAAGATCGTAATGATGACAGTTCTGTCAAAGTTTGTGTCAGTTACTGATAGCTTACTCAAAAGCTAAGTCAATTTGACAGTTTGATACACTAGACGTGTTCGGCGACCGTCAAGGGTGATGAAATTTAACACAATACCGCCAAGGGTGATGAAATGTAATGACATTTTTTTTCCATGGTGAATAATTTTATTTTATTGTTATTGTTTACTGATTGGTAAACTAAGTATTTAAATGTACTCAAATGGTACTATTATAGCAATCGCGTTTGACCATGCATATATTTTTTACATTTTGGTATAAAGATTGATATGCAGTTGGAGAAATAATAAGCTACTCGAAGTAGGTACTAATCCTGCGCAGACGTAGTCGCGGGCACCATCTAGTAATCTATATATAGCTCTGAAACGGCTCCAGCCATTTTAATGAAATTTAGTATGCAGGGGGTTTCCGGTATAAATCGATCTAGCTAGGTTTAAGTTTTAGAAAACGTCGTTTTATCCGTGTTTTCAGGCAATGAAAAATTCGCTCGTTCAAACTAGGTGGCGTAACAAATGCATTGCAAAATCCTGAATCGCGGTGACAAGATTCTCACGGAAACTGTGTTGCTATTTTGTATCCAGGTATTTGTTGCATCCAGTGAGATATTCTTTTAAGTAGTCAGATTCAAGTCCCATAATTAAGTATATTATAAAATCACTGTCTAGTCTAAGTCACGTTATTTTAAAGTGTAGATAAGTACATAACTTATTCAGTAATCTGTGACATAACTAAATATTCTACGGCGTTTTTATTTTTATTTTTGGGATAGGTTGGCAAAGATGCAGGCGGGTCACCTGATAGTAAGTGATACCGACGCTTACGGACATCCGCAATACCAGAGGTCTCGAGGATGCGTTGCCGGCCTTTGAGGAAGAATAGGATCGGGCCCCCTGAACTTCCTACAGACCGTACAGTATATTACTTCACGTCGGTGTTATGTGGGAGTGTGGTACTTCCCAAATCGTGCTGGCCGATTCGGCTGTAACCCATAGGGTTGGGTTAATGTCTATAGATACCTACATTTATATTAATTTTATGTAAACCTGTATACATTCTATTGCTTCGACAGTATACAGTTATAAATTTATTCTTCGATATTTTGTCCATTTATATAAATATCGTATCCCATAAACCAAGTGAACAAAAACGCGACGGGGCAGCTAGTGTGTACTGGAGCCTTATAATACGTTTTTATAAGGCGACGTGGTCGCTCAGCGAAAAGGCTCCCAATAAAACCAATTAAATATACTTTTTTATTGGTGAACGTTGCATTAATAGTTATTAGAACAGATGTACAGAAGAATTTCATTATCTTGTACTTACATAAGTAAGCACGAATTCTCGTGTTTGCCTACTGATGTCTCATTGTATGCAGATAAGGTGAGGTAAGGGGTATTAAGGCGCTAACTTTGCCACTTCTAAAGCTATATATATATATGTTCACTTAAATCGGTTAGAATATTACGTCACGATATTATATTATAAAAACCTTTTTTCCGTCGAGATATTACGACACGAGATTTTGTAGGGCAAATTTAAATTATACGCTTGAAAATAATTTATTTATTGGTTAATTTAAATTGTTAGGACTAAGTTCTTTATTTGTGACGATCGAACAATAAATATTTTTTTTTAGTATTTGTGGCTACTTGGCATGATATGTACAAATAAACAGCCAAGTGAGAGTCGGGCGTAAGCACCGAGGGTTCCGTCCTACCATATACCATTAAACAAAATATTTGCGTAATTTATTATATTATGAATTTTTTGAGTTTTTTATTTTTTTATTTTTTTTTTATTTTTTTTTTATTTTTTTTTTATTTTTTTCTTAGTGCGAACTCGACTCGTATCGACAGGTTTTTAAACTAACTAAATAAAAATAAATCGCTATTTGTAGGCGTAAAACTCTAGAACGGCTTTATTAAATTAGCGAATTTTTGTCCTTGAAGGTCGAGTATGGTACTTATGCATACATACCTGAAAGGGTAGGCAGAGTCGTTTTTAAACACAAACGTAAAAAATTTATCACCACTCGAATAAAACTGCGTGGAGAAGCTAATTATTATTTATAAATTCCATTCTATTTAGGTAAACTATCAGTAAATAATGAGCTTACGCAGTTTAAAAAACTTTCACTGAGACCCCAAACTATCCTATAAATTGGTCCGCCGATATACGATACGAAGTTAACCCTTATGTTTACTGTATTATTATTTATATTTTTAATTAAAGTAAATATATATTTCAACCCTTTCGTGAATAATTAAGAAATCTGTGAAACTAGGTACTTACTTGTAGGTAGTCTTTAGTCTTGAAAAATTCCATATTAAATTTTAATGTAATAAGAGAACAAAATTTCACAATTTAAGGGGCGTAATAATATAAGGGTCAGCAGAGGCGTATCATTACCTCACACCAGAAATGTTTCTCATATATAATAGTAACTTAATAACAACTTTTGTGGTAGTGGCACGCTGTAACCCATAGCTGAATGGCCATAGCCCGCAAGACCGGAGAAGTACCACACTCCCACATAACACCGACGTGAAGTACATAGTATGCTATTGCGTTTCGTCGGTTTGTGGGAGGTTCCGGAGGCCTGATTCCCCCCTTCCCCGTTCTCCCTCTCCTTCCACCTCACCCTCCACTCTCATCCCTTCTATCTCTTCCTTCCTACCATCCTTCCTCAAAGGTCGGCAACGCATCCGCGTGACCTCAGGTATTGTCTGTACTCTCCCTGGGCGACGGTATCATTTACTATCAGGTGAGCCACTTGATCGTTTGCCAACCTACCCCATAAAAAAAAATAGGAGACAAGCCCTTTGTAATCTATCAGAGACAATTCCTTATTCCAGCCTGCGACATACAGAATGATCCCAATAACACTAATTTCGTTCGACCTTGCACTTTCAAGTTCAAGTCCTTGGCCTTCATGAACCCGATGCGATTCTAACGATTTCTCACGAGAAAAAATAAAAATTTAAGTTACATAATACACGTTTTAATAAATAAATAAAATATTGAATAGGTAGTTAAGTAAGAGGTACGTATATTACATAACAGGTTTTTTATTTTGGCGATCCGGAGATATACCTTTTTTTTATATTGTTGGAGATCACAATACAATGCGAGTGTTTATAAGTGTACTCGTAAACCTTTAACAATTCCTAGTTACGGCCCGTGGTTTCACCCGCGCGGTGATGATGACTATGAATCAAAATATATAGCCTCTGTTACTCAGGGATAATGTAGCATTATAATGGTAACGGACCCGTGGCCCTGTTTGCAATCGTTGCCGAAGGACATCGTGGGGTTTTTAGTCGGTAGTAGGAGTTCGACATACCCCGCTCGCTATCCCCGGCGAGCATTTTCCGAAAAGCATTTTCCCCACGGAAAAAAAAATCATTATAATGGTGAAATCATTTACGAAATCGGGCCAGTAGTTTTTGAGTTTTTCGTTACAAAAATACAAATATCTTTTCATTATAATATTATGGCCAGAGCCCGCGATTTCATCTACGTTGATTACGATTCCTCGTGAACTACCCATATGTGTTGTTTGATGTTGTATAAGCTATCTATCTTCATCTAAAATGTATCTTAATTCTATATTTAACGTAAATACATTGTTCAGTTTCAGCGAAAACAAAGTAACAAGTTGGGCGTAGAGAAGGAAAAGTTCGACTATTTAATTGTATTAATTCATAATTGAACATTTATTGTTTAGTAGAAGTATAGAACTAGTAGAAAGCTATATTTGATTATATAGCTATGTTTAATTATATATTGTTTTTAAGTTCTAAGTTTAAGTTAGCTTTTATACAAACTCTCCGTGTCTCGAAAGAACCTTTTTGATCACCGTGAAAAACATATTGTATTGAATCAAAATCGGCCTATTACAGCCGGGAGACGGGTCTTCATATCAGAGAGGGACTGGTATGGCCTATGATCCATCACGCGGGCCCAGCCCGGTTTGTTGGATAGACCGATTTATGGACATGCTTGAAGTTATCAGACCATTCGAACGTATCTGACATAGGCTGATGGCTGTTGACCTAATATAACATTCGGCACCAAGGGCGTGATCGCAGTAAAGTTTGTTTA
The DNA here is from genome assembly GCA_917880725.1 of Selenia dentaria. Lineage (NCBI taxonomy): Eukaryota > Metazoa > Arthropoda > Insecta > Lepidoptera > Geometridae > Selenia > Selenia dentaria. Next base: position 28,539,896 of record OU862888.1, on the reverse strand, counting down.
ACCTACTTGATCAGCTTAAAACAACAAACCAAGCTCTAGTACGAGCTGCTTACCTTATTAATAACATACATAATGTAAACTTCGTCCTTGCTAAATTGATCGATTCACTTATGTTAACAATTATATTTTCAACACACTTGCTCGTAAAGTGAGCCTTATACCATCGCTTTTAGGGCTATAAACTGGCTACACACACGTGCATAATAAAATTATAACCTAGTGCATACCAGTAGTTTTGCAAACAGTATACATCTCGCGAGCACAGTGTTATCAGCAGCAATTTTTCGTAGCCCGAGCTATATGCAGGTCATAGAAATTCAGAAAAAAAATTCATATGTTTATTTTGAGAAGACCTTGGTCAATTTTGCCAAAATATTATATGTTGAGGACAAATGTTCTGGCCGAATATTATAAAAGTCGTCCAGTTTTAACACTTCACAACCTAGTATCTCGGTAACCACTTGACCAATTATTTTCATATTCGAAGTTCCTCTATAAAGTCAGGTACCTAATGTGTGTACCAAATTTTATAAAAATCGGTTGGTAAATAGCGCCGCAGTAAACGTAAAACGTAAAAAGGGGTTTTTTTTAGGAAACGTATATGTTATGTAAGTATGTTAGTCTGTGTAATGTACAGCAAGAGGCTGGATATAGTTATTATAGGTATAGGATATGAACGGCCGAATTGTCCTGGTTTTAAGAATAACTTTTGGAGATCCTAATCACAACTGTTAGTGTGTGAAAATAAAACTCGGAATCCCAAAATTAGGGTCACAGGATCTACCACGACGTGAACGATTAAAAATTAATGAAATGTATTTTTATCACTATTATGTATGACCATAAGCTTAAAAGCATCCCCTGTAACAGCGGGGTTGGTTTTGGCTCAAAGACAAAGTTTGCAATGATTAGAGCATCCTAACTTCAAACCTCTTACATCTCTGTGAGTGGAAAAATAAAGTTAAGGCGCGCTTGTATCCTGATAATAGTAAAAAGCAAAATTTTTAAACAGCTAGTGTAACGAAACAGATCGATAATATATCATGAAAAAAATACTTAGGTTAGAAAAGGAATAGGAAAAGAGTAATAACCGAATATAATTCATATTATAACCCTCTTTCAGCAGAAAAAAATCAAAAAATCCTGAATAGGTCCTCAATAATAAACTTTCACGTCCAAAATCTCAGAATTTTCAGCGATAACACTATATTTTTTTAGGTAATACATAGCCAACGTATAGTACTAAAGTAATAACCAGCAGTTTTTCAATTGGTTTAGTATACATCGAAAAATATAAAGAAAACGTACAAAATTAACGCATTTTCGCATTACATCGTCCCATCTAACAAGCAATTTTCAGCCTTACGTAAAGCATCGTAAATTATTTTAAAATTGGGGTTGGACCGCGTCTTAATATATTATACTTACACGTAATGATTTCTTAAGCTTTCGCGGTTCTTATATATTGATGATGGTTGGCAAGGACCACCTGCTTGGGATCCAGTGATTAAGCTAATACAATCTTAAAGCCAGCACAATACTGCAAAACCTCTGGACACTGGGAGTGACTACTGCGTGCATCGGGAACGTTTTGATTAAAATATGATAGACGGTACATAAACATAATTTCCATAACTTTAAAACTTAACAGACAACTGTCATCCAGTCTGTGACCATGTTCACTGAAAAGTGCTCGACACTTTAGGCTAAAATAATACAAAAGTATACACAGTTTTATTCGTTTTCAGTTGTTTATTATCAGCTTACTTACATTATTATTTATAATGCTCATAACTATTATTTAGAACAATGTCACAACTGGTATTCCATCTAATATATAATAGTATATTATGCAACTAGTGAATAAAGGACGGATTTAATGCGAGGGCCATAGATGCATCACGAGTAAGTGAAGGATTCTAACGACTGAATCACGAGCGTAGCGAGTTATTCAAGTGTAAGAATCCTGAGCGATGCGAATGATTCATGGCCCTCGATATAAATCCGTTTTATTCAAGAGTTGCATACTATACTTTATACTACGAGAAAAAGAAATAATTTAAGCGAAATTGACATTTAATTAAGAAAAAAGGAAGGTTAAATTAATTAAAATGCACATTACAATTATATCAATGACTAAACATAAGAGTAATTTATTTATTATTATTATATATTTTTTCTATAATCGCAGCAAAGAACACAATACAGTTTTTATTCTAATGCTAAACTCCTTGTCTCAGATATCGACCAATCAAATCTCGAGGAGTTACTTGCACAAAGAGTTTGTATGTCGACTATTATTTGCGTAAGGAAGATGTATAAGCTCTGAGATGGAAATCGAATATATTGGTGTGTTGGAAGTTCAAACACCAAAACAGTGATTAAAAGGCGTTTTTATTCACTGTTTTCAGTGAATAAAATAAGCTTGTTAGAGTAGGAATGGTATAAACTATTTATTCGGATGATTACTCCCATACTTACATAATGATCCCTTTACCGTCCAAAGAAGTTGTAATTGTAACACTCAGTCGTCCTGATAACATCTTTACACACCTACACTGCGCCTTCCTGTGCTACTGTGGCTAAAGGGGGCTCTTTGAAAACAAATACAATTTAGTGAATAAAGGACGGATTTCAAGCGAAGGCCATAGATGAAGCACGAGTAAGTGATGATCCGTGATGATGATTCAAGTGTTAGAATCCTGAGCGATGCGAGTGATTCATGCCCCTCGATATAAATCCGTTTTATTCAAGAGCTGCATGCTATACTTTATACCATGACTACGAGAAAAAGAAATAATTTAATCGAAAATAATATATAATATAATACTTAAATGAAATACGAGTCTTCGAGTCGAATACTTTATACCATGACTACGAGAAAAAATATAACTAAAGGCCTCTTCAGACCTGGGCGTTATTCGCTACCGCGAGCGATAGAGAAATTCGAAAGGATATGCGTTAATTTCGCTGTTCGCACCAGAGCGGGTATCGCTACCACGCCCGATAGAGATATCCGTTGGCATGGAAGCATGTCGCTGTTACTTTCTCCCGCGTCGCCCGGTGGAACTAGATTCGCTAAACAAGAGAAAATACCGCCTCACTAGGCGGTACAAGTTTCGCTGCAGTTATGGAACTTCATACTATTTACCCATCGAGTTCCGTGTGGTATTTTTCGCTACCGGTAGCGAATAACGCTCAGGTCTGAATAGCAAAAAAATTAATAATATAATAATAATTAATTATATATTGCCTTTAAGCAAAAATAGACATGTAATGACGAAAAAAGGAAGGTAAAATACTTAAAATGCACATTAAAATTGAAACAATTACAAAACAAAAGAGTTTTTTTTTTTTTTCTCTAATGGCAGCAAAGAACACAATACAGTTTTTATTCTAATGATCCTTGTCGCAAATACCGACCAATCAAATCTCGGGCAGTAAGTTTGCTCGGATGAGCAAATGATGATAAAGCTACAAGTAGGAAAATAAAACTAAAAAAATCCTGGTTATTAGGCGGCCTGGAACGAGACGATTGCGTGCCTGGCAGGTGGTCGAGGCCATAACTGCAGTGGACAATCGATTCACGGTACCAATGCGGCACACTATGCGACACCATAAATTGAAATCAAATTCCAACTCTAAAACATACAAAAACGATATCCAACGACGGGTTAGTCCCACAGCATGAAAACTAACCACTTCAAGGCGCCAATGGAAGAAACGCAATACGGTAAAGCCTACTCAGTCCTACATACTTTATGTGGTAGGCTTGGTGCCACACGCGATTAACGCTCCTATCGAAAGAATCGAATGACAAATTTATGATTGTTTTGATAAATTATCGATTGGCATATATTTCGAACAGGCTATATTGGCTTGATCACACGCGTAACTCAAATGTCAGACTTCTTCGAAACATGACTTACGTTCATTGATGCGACAGTGAATTTGAGTGATGTTGACGTCAGGTATATCAATAATTTTATATATGACGATGCAAGTTAGGTTTTATATCATTCATGAATGCATATACACGTTGTACCTCTCAATGTAATACAGTAAGGTTTTAGATTAAGACCCAAACTAACTGTATGATTTCAATTAAATTTGTTTTTCAACCCACTTCCAAACGGAGGAGGTTCTCAAGACGACGCGTATATTTTTTCTTATATATGATCACGTATACCTTTTTACAGAATAGTCTGATAAGTGCGACATGTGCATATTAAATTGATAATCTTATTGGATATGTTTACAAAATGCGAACTAAAGGCATGTATTGTAGGGTTGCCAGGCGTCCCGGTACTACGGGACATGTCACCGGTTTGCATATGCTGTCCCGGTTAATTATAAAAATGATCCATAATTATATAATAATTAGAATTACAAAAAAACTCAATGATTTTACAAAAAAACGATCTGGTACTTAACAAATATTGGAGGAAAAATACATCCACCAATAGTTTTCTTCAAAGAGACGTGTTAGAAAAATTTAATTAAACGCGCCAGTCTTTTTACGGCATCACTGTTCTCGTCAGTGCTGAAAGCAAATTATCTTCAGTGGACTAAAGAAAGTAATCGTCATTAAGACGAAATATGTTCCAGCTTTGAAAATTTGTCCTCACGAATATTTAAAACTAGACCTATTAGACTTCAATACCAAAAACTGTTAAAATAATAATAATAATAATAACCCGCAGGGGCGGCCTTGTGGCGAGCCGTCGGTGAGTGGCGACACCGTGGACCCTGATTCTCCCTGGGGCTAAATGAGACACCTGACCTACGGCTTGCCTTAATTGGCCGTCCGGGGGTGGAGACGCAAGAGCAAGTAACAAAAGCTCCAAGGGTGTAAGTGTTAAAGGGCATAACGCCAGTAGTAGCGCTCTAGTGAAACCGCAGCACACCTCTCGACACCCTTTAGCCATCCACACCAACGTTGCCCCTTTTGTCACCACTCATGGTGGCCTTTAAGGGCCAAAATAATATAATAATAATAATAATAATAGATAACCTGTAACCTTCCATCCAAAATGTTTCTGTTTTTATACTACATTGTATTTTTATATCAAACAGGCCTCTAAGTGTTGGCTACAGCCCCACTTATGCCTTTGTAAAGGACCAGGTGAAACCCGTGAAATTGGTTGAATAAAAATAATAATAATAATTTGTTTATTGTAAAAAGAACAGTATTGAACCAATTATATATTATTACACAATATTTCTATGAGAATGACAATAGTTACAAAATAACAAAAACGATGATTAATATGACTGCAACATGCGTTATTAGGTACTTATAAAAAATTGATAAAAATTCCAAAATTAATTCATAAACAATGTCAAAGTTATTTAAAATATAATGTCATTTTAGGGTGCGAACCGGTGTCAGCTAAGTACGTACTAATTACCTTCACAAAATATGTCAAGCAAGTGGACAGAATAGTTAAAGAATTTGTTGGAGTCTGTAGGTACCATGATAGTTCAAAAGTACTTAGATAAGTTATTTCACACTTTTTGTTATTGAAGTTTATGTCTACTTTTAAATAATCGGCGAAGTCGGTTAACATACACAAAAAAATACAATCGAATACATAACCTCCTCTTTTCTACAGACTTCCAAAAAGGAGGAGGTACTCAATTCAAATGTTTTTTTGTGTTTGTTACCTCATAACTTTCGACTGGCTAAACCGATTCTCAAAATACTTATTTTTTTTAAAGCTGGTACTTCCCGTGTGGACCCATTTAAATTCAAATTAATTACATTTACATACATAACAATTAATAATTTAAATTTAAATTTAAATTCATCAAATTCGGTATAGTAGTTTTTGAGTTACACTCCAATAATTGATTAGAATGGAAGTCGGTATTAAATTTAAAAATTGTACTTGTTTTGAATTCGGTTAAAAATAATTCGACTGTTTCAAGTTAAATATAAGGTTAGATATGAAAAACGGAAATACCATAAACTGCTAATAATTAAGAATACAAAGCACGCGGCCAAACTTATAAGTTAAGTTTATCTTGAGTTATGTCGTAAAAGGCCGCCAGAGCTTTAAGCCGTTTTAACGCTCAACCGAACGGAAACATTTTTATTAACTTAATCTTTCACATGTGCATTAAGCGTAATAGGTCTAATTCTTTTAATTGCTGCTTGCAAGGATGCGCACACGCATAATTGCGAATTAAACTGAAAAAATATGACCTTTTGGATCGCACACGTCTTTTGTAATTACTTTTACCCGAGCAGACGACATCGGCGGTCTGTTGTATTTATTCTGTAAACTAATAATGCTTTTTAATAAAAATGAATCACAAAAACTTTAATTGTCTATAATTATCTTATGACAGCTCATCTGTTATTCATTTCAATGCAATGCATTGGATAATTGATACGAAGATTATCAACATCAAAAAATAATTACAGAAAATATTTCATTGGCACAAAGTGGCAACATTTAAAAAACTTAGGAGCTGCTATAAGAAAGGGATAACAATGTAGAACAATGGAGATAGCTCATGATTAATATAGGACGCGTAAAAAATAGACATAAGTAAACTTAATTTGTTGCCGGTTAAGAGCACACCAATGAAACTTGAAGAAAAAATACCCGGGAGGTAAGTTAATATTTACTCTACCAGTTACTCGTAGTTTGGTTCCTATTTTCCTTACAGACTGTTCTGCTCTTATCCGCGGAATGCATTCTGTCTCTATCGGGCAATCAGTCAGTTTCCGTCTTCAAAGATCTGCAGTGCAAGCAATCGACGGATCGATAAACTTGTCACGTCAATAAACTGATTTTATTATAGTGATTTTTCTCTAACATATATATATACTAGCAGCGATAGCTATATCTTATTGACTTGTCTGTCTTTTATCGATAATTACTGACTTATTTTATAAACCGACTTCATAAGAGAGGTTATAATAATGTTCGATTGTATGCATTGTTTTTTTTTGTGCATTGATTTCACCCCCATTTGTGGACTGATCCTAAAACTTTTTTGTTTGGTAGAGTATACTTCCGAGGTGGTCGCATTTAAACTTCATCAAATTCGGTGAAGCAGTTTTGGATTTGCACTCCAATAACTGGAAAAGTGTTTCGCCTATCTTGATGATTTCATCATTGACAGTGAATGACAATCAATAACGTAAGTAGCAAGGGTTACTAAAAATGGGGATTTTTTAAAATATTATTTTGACATTCCTAAGCTTTTACATATATTAAATGTATATACATTTAAATAACTTTTATACTTTAGAAAAAAATCTCCTTAGTTCTCCATTCCAATTAATTCTTCATATACCGATGATAATTAAAACAAAAGATTTATGAATGAAACGGGCGTAAATGTACGTCTATGATACGCAAAGGGTTAGACCGTCTTTTGTAGATTAAACTCTTCTTTCTATCCAAAAAGTACCTAGAAGAGATAGCTTATTAGCGATAAGATCACCCATTGTGCACTTTAATATACGTTTTTTAATGTATGTTTTGTATTTGTTTAGTAGGTGTACATGTAAATAAAATATTAAGTATCTCTCTATCTATTTCCTGCTATATTTAGAACTATATCGTACGACGAATTATAAATAGGACAACATAAAAATGTCCCTCGTACTCATTATTACTGGTCAGAGAGCGTGCGTAGCAAATAAACAAGGCAGCACTAATTACGAAGTTGTCATGAAATTGCACAAATTGCGCACCAATTTAGATGTAAAATTTCCGCCACAGACAGACGGATGGACTGACTTTTTGCAAACATTAGTAATTGCCCATTGTGTACCTGCCCTAGCTTCCTGACGTCCACTTGTGAACTATATTCTAGATTTCAATGGGAAATTTACAGAAATCATTCATTTTAATTGGACTAAGTAATTTTATTAATTAAATTTAAATAGAGGGGAATGACCTGAAGTAGTGAAAATGCGCATTTTTAAAACGTTGCAAAAGTAGATTAATATAAATAAACATCCGCTAACAATATATAATACTAGCCTGTGTGCTACTCCAGACTATAATCTATCTTTGTGCCAAATTTCCAATAGATGCGTTTAGCCGTTCTGCCGCGATTGAGTAACAAACATTCATCCATCCATCCATCCATCTAAACTTTCACATTTATAATATCAGTGAGAAAAGTCGCTAATCGATTACAACATCGGTATTTTCGTTTAGTTATTGCTTGTATGTTAAGTGTAACTTTGGAGCAAATCTTGTATACTATATGTATACCTACATATATTTAATCAGAATCTCGGAAATGGCTCGAACGATTTTCATAAAAATTAGCAAGCGGGGGTTTCGGGGGCGATAAACCGATCTATCTAGGTAAAATTTTTAGAAAACGTCTTTTTATCCGTGTTTTCAGGCAATGAAAAACAACAACTAAACATTGTTCGTTGCGTTTAAACTAGATGGCGTAACAGTCACATTGCAAATCCTGAATCGCGGTGACAAGATTCTCACGGAATATGTGTTGCTATTTTTTATGGAAAATAAATCTATCTTGAATTTGGATCCAGGCAAGGTTTTATTTAATAACCCTGCCTGCTCTTTACGAGTACGTGTGTAATTTGAGTTTGCACATTCTATTTCTTACATATAAATATTATAAAGAGGAAAGATTTGTATGCATGTTTGTAATGAATTGGCTCAAAAAGTAGTAGAACGATTTCAAAAACTCTTTCACCATTGGAAAGCTACATTCACCTTGAATAACATAGGCTATATGAGATTCATCATCATCATCATCATCATCCTACGCCGCGCGTGTGAAACCGCGGAGAGCAGTTAGTCTTACAAAAATAAATTAAAGTAATCGTATCTAAATCGAGCAAAACTCGGTCATCTAGGTGCTTTAGCTTATATTGCAGATTTTGGTACACGCTTGTAAAGAAAACAGTTTGAAGACAAACTAGATACTTATTCGGTAATTGTAGGCAGAACTAACCGAATAGGAAGCTCAAAGATAAATTAATGCAAATGTCCCTATTTCCTTTGTTACAATTTTAGTTTGTATGTGTTTGAGGTTAGAGTTGAATTTTGTGTGTGTATAGGAGTTGTACCAGAGGTAGTATTGTGTCGTGTGTCGGATAGGGTTCGGTGGTCGTGGCTCGTGAGTCCTGGCGACCTCGCAGTTATCTCGGTTGGGTCTCACGACCACGCAGCGCGTTGCACGACCGGTGCTTGCGTTATGTGTACTCCGAGGGAAGACCTAACTAGCCAGGAGGGCTACTCTCAACGACGAAGTACTAAGTTACGTTTGACGATTCAAGTGATATTCGATGAAACAGAAAGAGCACAAAAACAGTGGAAAGGAAAGGGAGATGAAATGTAATGACATATTTTTACATGGGGATTTTTGTATTTAAGACGAAATTAGTGTTGACTACGACCATATTTCATGATACGACTTCGCAAAAACTTAATTTTTCGACGCTAAAACCTAATAATCAAAATTAAAAAAAAAACGTAAATTAAATATAAATTCTTCTGAAGTATGGGAGCCAATACACGATTGAGCAAACTTGGCTCGATAGAAAAAAATGGGCATTATTCCCTAAATTTTGCAATTTTTGTTACGTGCTTTATGGGAAAAAGCATTTTTATTCAATTATGGCCAAATATATTTCAATGAATATATCATATTCGAATTTCCAATTAAATTTACTAGTGAACTATGGACTCCTTTATCATTACAATTTATTCATTTGATTGTACGAAATAAATATAAAAAGTATTAGCACGTATTCAATTGAATCTTCGCATTACATTGTCCAATCTGGTAAGCAATTCTCAACCTTATGTAAAGCATCGTAAATTGTTTTAAAATTAGGATTGGACCGCGCCTTAAGTGGGTCGAATATTGTATTATTGGTATTTATTGATTGATCTACCATATGAACAAAGCATTTACTCATAATTTAATATAAGAGGGTAGCAATTGTTACATACTTATAGTTTGAGCATGTTAATATTTTATATCACTTTGATATTGATATGGTATATTTTGGACATTATGTTCTGTATATGTTTTTAATATAAGTACTATTCAATTTCTTAAAAGAATAAACATATTGCTACTTACGGGATGAAAACCGTGGTAATTATTTAATTGAGCTCCCGATATTTCGACACTGTTGCAAGCGCCATGATCGCGGGACGACTGGAGAATGCGGGTGGGTGGATGAAACATTAAGAGCAGACATATCTGTCTACCCTCTTTCTCTGTCTTTTGCTACGTGCACTATTGGAACTCGATCGCAATTCACGACAGAACACGCTCACTGTGTCAGTACGTTTTTCCGAGTCCATATTAGGCCGTTTATTCATAAAAGAATATTAAAAGACGATATAGACAAACACTCAATATTTTTTACAAATCATCAGTTTAATATTAAACACTTATCATAACCTATCAAAACTCTAACCTGTCATTCCATTTCATCCCTCTTGACTTTAATTGTGTTTTTTCACTTTGACAGTAGAAATCGCGAAATCCATCAAACAAAACTTCGTAGTTCGTTTTTGGTAGTAGGCCTCCTGGGTTTAGAAGAGTGTGGGATGTGTGCGATTTATCTGTTGTTTGAGTTGCTTTTAAGTTACGGAAATAACTTTATGTCGAATTCGGTTTATATTAGTAAATTAAATAGTAGTAGTATAGTGTTTCGAAATGGTGATCGTTATGCGCAATATTATCGTACTGCATTGGTATTGACATTACATTACAGTCATTCGACAATGTACTTTAACGCTACCTTATTAAGGGTGACATTTTATTTCACATCGGCAAAACTTTGCGTGTGCTGATAAATATGTATTACTTTATTAGTGTATCGGTTTAGGTATTGTTAATTACGAGCTAATAGCTACTTACGTTGTTAATTTTGTTGTTTTGCCTACCTAGGTTAAATAAATCACAAAATAATTTAAAACAACAAAATATGGAGGTAGGCATGAAAAATTTTAGTCAAATGCGCAGTGCAAGTACCGTAATAGTCGTTAAATCGGTCGAATCGCTTAGATCGATATAAAACCGTATCGCCCCTAGCAAGTATGGAAGTCATATCGACGACTTATACGATCGTCAAATTGTCGACAGTATATCGGTTATTACGAATTGTTTGCGTTCCACAATCCATCATTTGTAGATTTCTACGAGCATTTCGCTTTTCTACGATCAAAAGAAGGCCGAAGTCAATTTTTTCATTGAATACTAGCCGCTCCCCGCGGTTACACCCGCAGGGTGATGGATGATGACGATGTTGATGAAAATTATTCTATTTGTTAACTCAGCGCCCCATCTACCCCCATGCCAAATTTCATCAAAATTGGGCCAGCCGTTTGAGCGTAAAAGAATAACAAACATCCATTCATCCAAAAATACAAACTTTCGCGGTTATAATATTAAGAAAGATCAAACGCAACTAAATAATATCCCCAACAAGACAGGCGACGGGCTGTAGATAAGCTATATCGAGGTCATTTTCAAAGCTGACAAAATAATCGTTAAAATCGATTAAATAGACGATCTAAAACGTAATTTAACAGTTCCATGCTAGGGTTATCGTTATAATCGTAAAAGCTTATCGAATGTATCTACCGATCGCTTAATTTTGTTACTTACTTGCAATGATTGACACAAGATTGATATAGCCAGTTTTATCGAAGTATGACGAATTCAGGACTCAAATTTATCGATCGGTAAGTTCGGTACTTGCACTGCTGGTATGTATTTATTTAGATGGGCGTTACTTGGATAGGCGTTTAATTTTGTAAATTAATGAACCGTTTCAACTGTTACTATATTGGAGGAAGACATTGACAGCTGTAACACAGGTACGACCCAGCACAGTTGTCAATGAATATCAATTGTACCTACTTACCACAGTTTTGTGTTAATTATATAAATTACATACTTTATTAATTAGAGGTATAGTTAAGATATGTACTTTGTGATCTGAACCGAATAAACATATATTATTATTATTATTCTAATTACGCAATTTTGGAAAGAAATACACTATACGGGATTCGAAGCCCGAACATGATTGGAGCCTTCCTTCTATAGCCATGTTACAGTGGCTAACCTCTAATCTGTATCTGGTACTATTTTTTTTTCTAAGCGGATTTATAGAGAATAAGCTACCTACTGTCCAGTAAGTGAATTACATATTTACTGAACAGTAGGAGTTCCCAAATTTAAAATCTCGCTTCTTACTGGACAGTTGTGAATAAGTTTCCGGTAGAGTTCAACTTTATGGATTCTTTTTAAAGATGTTATGGCAACATTACATACCATTTTTGAGATAATGTATTTTTCTCTCTAAAATTGCAATGTTTAGTCTTATGAAATTATTTAAATTTACCTTTAAGAGGGTAAAGCGAGCGATATCGCTGGCGGGTCTCACTAGTTTATAATAATAGTTACATAGTCTAAGTTAGTACGGAACTGTAACACTAGCTTTGGTTTATCATCTATAAAATAAATATTTATTTTATAGATGATAAATATGGTTAAGATATGGGTACTATTCATGAAATTATAAATACAATTTTTACTTACAAGAGTAGTGTTTTTTTGTTAGGTGATAGGTTGGCAAACGAGTAGACGGCTCACCTGATGGTGAATTCAATTCAATTTTAAAAGATATATATTAACATGAAGGATAACAACAGTACAAAAATGCTAGTGTTAGTAAGCTCCTTAGCAGTACATTAATATTGATTACAAAATACGTTTATCAAGTACCTAGACTCATATAAAACTCATGGCATGATCCGTGCAAAAAAATAATTTAAAGTTATATTTATATTTTTATTATTTATAGTAGTACCATTCTTGATAGCAATGCAGTGTAGGTCCGAACGGCTGTAACACTACAACCTCTGGACACTGTGTGACTAGTGTGTGCATCGGGAACGTTGATTAAAATATGATTTAATACGTTTAGAGTTGATTAATTTTAGTGTATAATAATTGTGACATCAAAATCATTGTGATTCAACTAAGACTGAAAGCTTTGCCCTTCATGTCACTAAATGGTTACAAATATAAAATTATAGAAGTTACAATTAAGAAACCCCCAAAATAGGGCAAATAGCACACACCGAATATAAAAGCCCGGCGCTGAACGACCATACGCAAAAATGATCGAATCCTAAAACAAAAACAACTTACGCATTTTCCAGTTAATAATACTGATGATAAGCGTGAGAAACAAGTAATTTGAAGAGAGAAGTTAAACGAGCTTTTTAATTTAAATAGTTACTCATCATATCTGATGAGCGCGTACGTAAGGGCCTCCACACACGTTTCGGTGAACGCGCGCGGGTCGAGATGCGACGTATCTTGCGATCTCGCCATTTGCATTCAGCCTCCTGGAAGCGTATTGACAAACTACTATTCACTTCAAACCAATAATAGTTAACATGTACGAAATTTAACTTTGCAATGCAATCTACTTACGAGATAAAAAAACCTGATGGAGGAAATAAACTTAGATAAAAGATAACTAAGTGCATTTACAATTTCGCTACAAAAGGGAGAAGTTTACATGTACTGTATGCCACGCTAATACACTTCAAGCATAAACACTTTTCTAATCTATATTTATAAAAGCGAAAGGTCGCTCACTCATCACGAAATCTCAGAAACTACAAGTGCTAGTTCAAATTTTGCATGCGGGTTCGTTTTAGGACTTGGGTGCTCACTTAGACGAGATTTTATGAAATTCAACCCCTAAGGGTTTTTTTAGGGTTTATAGTTTGTATGAAACTTCGTTACTACGAGTGCTAGAAGTTTAATATTTTGCATGGGGGTTCTTTTTTGGACCTAAGAGGTGAGTCTATTGCAAACTACGGGGCACTCCTTCGAAATTTATTGGGCAGAAAAAGCCAGGAACTAAGATAAAACTTCGCACTTGGCTACGCTCACTATCATATGAAGAGACTGAGAGTTTATAAACTCCAGTATTATAACATTACTTCTGTTCGCATAACATACATTACATATATAATATTCACACAACCACAACTCATACACACACTCACTCCATACTCACACACTTTCTCTTTAGAGGAAATAGATAATAATAATATATATGTAAAGTAAAGCACTTATTCTGTTAAGTCCAAGGATTAAGAATGAGAAATTATAATTTTAACCTTAAATTCCCGGGTATCCAAGATACAGGCCGTGCCTAGTTTGGAACCCATTGCACATGCAACTGTATTTAAGATAAATTTTATATTATAACAATTTGTCATGTATGTAATAACAAGTATTTCTATTATTTTTAAGCAATAAACAAACAAACAATAAACTGTCCAACCCGGGCATCCACCCAGGACCTCGAGGTTCCAAAACGGCACTTTTACCTCTATACCAAGACCAAGCGAGTGAAGCCGCTGGCGGGTCAGCTAGTATATTTATAAATTTGGATAAAGCGTATTAATAACACTAATGAACGGTTCGGATCGGACATCATTTCTTTAAATATGGATTTGATTTTATATTATACTATTATAAGCTATGAAAATATATTGATTTTTAGTTAAATCTTTTTATGATACACACAGGTATGTTTTTTATATTCGATAGACTAGTGTATGAGAAGTATCTTACTGTCAATTTGATGATCTAGCGGATCTAAAATTGGCGGCGGACCCTCACTACGATGCTGACTTTGCATCGAACACTACTCTTTTTATATATATGCATATAAAGCAGTGACTAACTATATAAATAATAATTATTATAATCGATAAAATTTTACTTTATATGGCTACCTAATGTAAATTGTAACCGTCAATGTCTATATGGAATATATGTAATAAGGAGGCGCTCGCAACGGAGCTTGACTATGGATCTTTACCGATCAACAATGCATGCTGCGGTCAGGAGTTGGCTGGGTGACAACTAATGGCATTATTCAACTGAGCGCTTCCATGCTTTGGACGTTAAGCCGTCGGCTACGGTTGTTTATTTTAGAACAACAGTCGTTAGGCTATGTCGAAGGCCTTCATGCAGTCTGGAATGTTTGTCGTATGTGATCCACTAGCCTATCCATCTAGCCACTGTGGGCCTGCGTGGTGGAAAATGACTCCTCTCTCTGAAAGGAAGGCTCGAGCCTCAGCAGTGGGAACATAAGTAACTTGAAACCATTGTAGTATAAATATATATATAGGTACTTACATATAATTATATATACTTACATATATGTTTATCATTAGAGTTGTGTTGAAAATAATTCTTGCACGTCCCTCAGTTATGAATCATATAAAACAAACACTCAGAAGATTCATAGCTTTTGTAGTAACGCTTCCCAGTGCGTGGTCGTGCACAGGCAGTAATGACAGGCCGCACGCGCACTCCCTAATTGATAATGGCGGCGGACGCGCGCGCATGCGCCATGGGAATCGCGCATCAACTCTCTTCAGAACTTACATTACTTTGCATCTGTCTTTAACCTTTGAAAATAGATTTTTTGTACTTATTTTAAGCCACCAGTGTCACGGATAATGGTAATTCTGGCTTACAACCTTTTTAAAAAGGTGCACTTATTATACAACTAATAGTTTACCTTACTTTGTAATCAGTAATCCTGCTACCTTTAGTACTTTATTAGAAAGGATATTTAAAATTTTGGCTCATCTATGACGCATAACTATAAGATCCTTTTCGAGTGATGAGGCCTTAAACGCTCAAATTTTTAAAAAAGTAACAAAAACAATAACTAAGAGAGGTGCAGAAACATGTGAATAATAATTTATATGCTCTTATAGCATATGAGAAATATATATATAGAATATGACAGCAAGTTTTTAATTTCATTTAATTTCAAAGCTTCATCAAACTTTACCAAAGCACAAACAAAACTTTTACAGTTGGAACTTTCCGGTTTGGATACCTATTTGCCTGGTATTATCGCAGCTGGTGGGAGCGAATATCGCTTACATCGGTTTACAATACAATAGTCTAAGCTTGGTATCGTTAAATATTACTCAGAGCATCCGTCACTCGAGCGAGTCGAGGGCTTGTTATTACGACATTAATTACGTCATCAACTCAAGGAAAACATGATGAAGCTGGCGAAGTAAAAAACACATAGAAACATTAATAAAACTTGATTATAGTCCAATGCCAATTACGCCGCGGTGGGCCAGGCATACAGATCACGCTGCAACCGACTTTAGTTTGTCCGTAGCCGGCAATATGGCTGTCTTATTATTTGCATTGCATCTTATGCATGGATCATCCCAGGTGACGCAGTGACAGCAAGCGAGAAAGCGATACGGCTAATAATACAACACGGCTTATTCAGCCCAATTGCGTATGAAAATAAGGCCGACTTTTAATTAATATACATTAAAATGTGTTCGAGTACTTCCGAGTAGTTTCGACGACGTGCTAGCTTGTTTGGAACTTTGGGTTAAGAAATATTATTTCTATGAATACTACTTTGTTCATGAACATTTTACTTAAACGGATAAATCTAGGTTTTTTCTTCCATACGTGACGAATAAGTACTTTACTTCGTCGAGTGACGAATGTTTGAAGTAATATTTAACGATATCGGGGTAAAAATGCAGAAAAAATCAGAAACGATATGTTATTGTTTTTTCAAATATTGTCTAACAACTAGACATATACTAATTAACCAATCAGGAGCGAGTACTGCTAAAAAAACAGACGAGCCGAGCGAGTAACATGACACCACGTAGACTCTTCAACGAATTGAATATCATCAGTTTAAATATAAATGTATAGTTAAAGTATAACCATTTATGTATAATTCATTCATATGCGTTTGTTGTATGTTCATATTTATTTATTTATTACTAGCTGCTCTCCGCGGTTTCACCCGCGCGGTGATGGATGAAGATATGATGATGCCTTATCTCTTATATATCTCTTCTCTTCTTATATAGCCTTCTTCTTATATAGCCTCTTATATAGCCTATCTTATATAGCCTCTCTCTCTTCTTATCTCTCTCTTATCTCTTATATCTTATATAGCCTATGTTACTCAGGGTGAATGTAGCTTTCCAATGGTGAAAGAATTTTCAAATCGGTCCAGTACTTTTTGAGCCCATTCGTTACAAACATCCATAGAAAACTTTCTTCTTTATAATTTTAGTATAGATATAACAAAAGATAACTTAGAATTGTGTATGTATTAATGTGAACTTGAAAACTTAGGTAAGTAGGTACACAAAATATTCGGTAATTTATAGAGTTGTTTTCTGTCACTTAGCCACAGAATAAATAATAGGTTTGGAAAATTAAACTACGATCGCTGGAGAAATTGGTATTTATCCCGCTGCTAGGCAACTTTTTATTTTATTTCTAATATTTTAAATATCATCTTATTGAATCATAAGTATTCTAATCTCTCTATAATCCTTTGGCTTTATATTTTAGTGATGATTGCATAAGCTTTGTAGTAAGTGAATAAACTCCACAGCATATACAATGAATGTCATTGACATTTCAGGTTTTTGGGTATTTTTTATGTAAATTTTATAAAATCGTAAAATTAAAATTTAAGTTTGGGTATCAGAACTGAATAACTTATATAATTCACGTTTTTATAGGATGTCAATATGCATTAAGTTGTGTTGTAACTTTTTTGAAACTTTTAAAAATATTTATTGTCAACGGTCTAACGAATATCTAAGTTAATTAGTTCACAGGTAAACCCGTTCTATTAGAAAATTTAAATCATCATCATCATCATCTCAGCCGTAGGACGTCCACTGCTGAACATAGGCCTCCCCCATGATTTTCCAAAAGGACCGGTTGGAAGCGGCCTGCATCCAACGTCGTCCTGCGACCTTTCTCAGGTCGTCTGTCCACCGTGTCGGTGGACGACCTACGCTGCGCTTGCCGGTACGTGGTCTCCACTCCAGAACCTTTCGGCCCCATCGGCCATCTGTTCTGCGTGCTATGTGCCCTGCCCACTGCCACTTCAACTGGCTAATCTTCTGAGCTATGTCGGTGACTTTCGTTCTTCTACGGATCTCCTCATTTCTGACTCGATCACGTAGGGAAACCCCGAGCATAGCCCTCTCCATAGCTCGTTGTGCGACTTTGAGCTTATCTATGAGGCCCATAGTAAGAGACCACGTTTCAGTGCCATAAGTCATCACTGGTAACACACATTGGTCGAAGACTCTTGTCTTGAGGCACTGAGGTATTTGTGACGAGAAGACTTCGCGAAGTTTCCGGAACGCTGCCCAGCCGAGTTGGATTCGACGATTGACCTCTTTCTCGAAGTTGGACCTGCCTAGTTTGACTGTCTGTCCCAGGTAGATATACTCGTCAACAACTTCGAGAACTGAGTTCCCGTGAGAAAATTTAAATAGTAGAAAGCTATTGTTTTTAGTTATCTATTTTAGTTGATTAAATGACAAACCAACAGCTTTCAGCTTACATATCGTTAAAGAACTTAGCACCTCTATTTTAACAACGAGCGTTCTGTCACATGCTCAAGAATGCGTCAATTCTGCTTTTTGATGATGAACAGAGAGGTAGGATTTAATTGTAGATAAGCAAGAATAATATTTGTACTCAATTTTGATATTCGAAGTTGGAACAGTCACATAATAATAATAATAGTATGTCATTGTCAAATTATCGTTATTATTAATTAACCTATTTAAATAAGAATAACAATGATAAATAAATACTATTATTATGCGTATATCTGTATAGGCCCATTTTCAAGGCATGTGTCTTATTCTCTTCCTCTCTTATCTTCTTCCTATATCATAATTATACTTATTGCCAAAAATTTCAGCTGTTGTACAAAATCTGTTTGTTACCACCCTTCGTATTGCCATATTTCGCAGTCATTCTCATAGACACCAAATTCAAAATGAACTTTTTAAATATATAACAGAGCGAAAACGTCTGTATCAGTAAGTACACGCACATAATGAAACAAAAACTTTTTGTCACATAGTTATAATGGCAGCAATTAACGTGAACAATTACCTCATAAAATATATATATAAAAATCTATCTCTGACCCGTTTCCAACCTAAATGCAAACATTAGGGACACGCAACGCGGTGCAGTGTTTCTGCGTGTCCGGTCGATTGAACGGAACATGCAAGCCTAACCTGGCCTAGCTCGCTAGTCAACAAACATCTAAATACACAATAAATAATAATTCTGTTAAGTTCTTTATTTATATTTGAAGAGTCTGCGCTCAGTGAATCTATCCGCACATTCATAGGAATATTTTACTGATATTAAAAGTTCTATTTACATTTCCTTACATGCAAGCCTAACTTAGCCCAGCCCGTTAGTCAACAAACATCTAAATAGACAATAAATAATAATTCTGTTAAGTTCTTTATTTATATTTGAAGAGTCTGCGCTCAGTGAATCTATCCGCACATACATAGGAATATTTTACTGTGTTCCTCCTCGATTTGTACTCCTCATGTCTGAGGGTCGTGACCACCTCCATCCATTACCTACGTCTGCTTTACGATACGGTGTCATTTTTTGGGGTACCTAACTGGTCAGAAAGAAAAACTATATTTAAAGCTCAAAAGAAATGTGTTAGATCGGCCTGCCATCTAAAAAATAGGGATTCTTGTAAGGCATTCTTTTTGAAATTGAATAAATTGACATTTCCGTGTCTGTACATGTACGAAACTGCGTTATTATTAGAAATAATTTGCATATGTTTGAGTTCCTTAAAAGTGTTATCATAAAAATAAAATTTGTATGCTTAGTCATGGAACGGCACTTTTTAGGAAAAGTATATTGGAAATGGGTCTAACAATTTATAATCATTTACCCAAATCACTGCTGGAATCGAAGACAGTAATTAAGTTTAAAAGAAAATTGTTTGAATTATTAGTATTAAAGGCGTATTACAAAATTGACGAATTTCTACAGGATGTACTTGAATAATGTTCATAATATGTATAATGTAATACTGACAAAAATATGGTGACAATTTTATAATTATAAGAGTTGTTTTTTTCAATGTTTTAATTATTCTGAACATTTAATTATTGTGTAATTTAATATAATATATAAATCGACGTAGTTTTTAAGTTAATAGAATATTGTTTGTTCGAAATGAACGAAGCTGTTGAGACTCATCTTTATCTTATGTTACCTTAAGAACCCACTATCGTACACAGTTCAACAAGAAATGATTTCTATCTCTATTATTCTCTTCCATACGATGTTTCGATATCTACACTCCTATTTAGGCTACATGGATAGCATCGTAGACCAGTGTGGTTCGGACTTGGTCAGACCCACACTGGTCTACGATTGCCTTCCACATTGCCAGTGACAACTATTTTTTCCAGATTGTCCCCGTCTTTTCTGGCAATGTGTCCGAAGTATTCTAAGATGAGCGCGAGGTAGGTAGTTGAGAGCCTTGTATTAATGCAAAATTGTCTTGATATCGACGCGTTGGTTCGAAATGCCACCCAAGGAATTCACAGCATCATTCGCCAGCATCACATCTCGAAGGCATCAAGGCTTTGCGGTCTGCGAATCTTAAGGTCCATGTCTCAGTGCCATAGAGGAAGATAGAGAAAACGAGGGTGCGAACTAGTTTTATCTTCGTTTATAATGTGATCTTCCTGTCCTTCCATGTTCAATGAAGCTGAGACATAGCACTCTTGGCAATTCCTATTCTTCTTCTTACGTCAGTGTGAAACTGACGTAAGAAGATGTATATCTATGTTAAGTTTCATCAAAATCGGTTCAGTAATTTAAGCTTGCAAAAGGATACTCAACAAACCATCAAACACACTTATGCATATTATGATTACTAATTGCTATAAATTATATACTTAGGTTATAATAAGTACCTAAAGGTTCCACAGATATTCTGATCAAACATTATTGAAAACTGCACGCGTTGCGTTCAGTTAAAACACTTTTTTACTTATAATTTATTAGAGGTCGTATGTTAAACCTATATTGGTAGTGATTTGCTTGTGCGTACACTAAACTAAAACTCTCTAAACTATGGTAGTTCTTATTATGTTTACGCTAAAATCAACATTCGTGTAACACTTACAATGACAATTCTAAAAATATCATTATTCTATCTAATTGTGGGTAGTTTTACATCAATTTAGACTAGATTAGAGAGTACGAGCTTAATGACGATTGATTTTGCACTAATCATACCCACAATTCAATAGAAATGGCAAATTGTAGAATTGTCATTTGCAAGAGTTATGCGAAGTTGTACTTCAGCGTGAACATAATAAGAAATACCATAATTCACAAAACATAGATTTTAGTTCGCTAGTTTAGTTTGGGGTTCCGAACAAGCGAATTGCTACCATTGTCATACATATATTCTTCCTCAAAATTGAAGCGTGAAAGCACAACTGTGTTAAACTTGAAGGGCACCGTAGCTCCTATTACATGAGTGAAAAGTTATGTTTCGAAATGACGTATGCAGGCAGTTCCAAATTCAATTTTCACGATCGTATAAGTCGTCGATATGACTTCCATACTTGCAAGGGCGATACGATTTTTTATCGATCTTAGCGACAAAATTAGCGACTATTACGGTACTTGCACAGCAGATAAGATGGTGGGACTGTACTATCTTGACGAATGGTAAATGTAAAAACCTTACTTCTAGTCCGCGAATAAGTACTAAAATTTACTCTCGCTCACTCACAAACTTTCTTATTTATCATAATTAATGTGATACAGGATAAAAATTGGGTAACTGAAGAAGTAATTAAGAAAAACAATATTTTCCCAGTAGGTACAGTTTTCTAACCTTGAGGTGTCTACTTAAGGCCTATGATAAATAATTAGCGAAAGGGTGACGTAGTAGTATCGTTTGCGAAAAACAAATTGAACTCGGTACAAACTGCAATGTATCTAGAACGACGACGGTGGCGGATAAATCTGGTAATATGTACGACAGTATACGCTATGCATTAATCAATTAACTTTAAATATATTTTTTCTTTGATATACGGTGATTCCCGGGTCTCAGTTCCGTGATCAGCCGTGTGATTCTCTAAGAGCAAACATCGTTACATCTTCGACAACATCCGTGAAACAAATGACGAGATGACATGAAACATTTGGAAAAACAACCTTATGTACAAGGGCGATATCTCATAAAGTATTTGACATCCGTGAGCTCGTCGACGAGCGCATCGACGAATCATTAGAGAAACGCACGGCTGATGCCGTAGCACAAACAGTTTGCCAAAAAGTATTCCTATCGTAAGAGTAAACGCGTGACGCGTTTGCGTACAAGCTATGAATTGTCTGTGTCACAGTTGCCCTAGATAAATGGCAGTTTGTACTGTTTCACATGAACTACACGCTACTGCGCAGTTATTCGTGCTAGGCCCATAGTAGTGGTCCGATTATATAGCCCGATGATCCATCTGATAAACGTTTTGGTCTCAACAGACCGTTAAATACAAATAAACGGACTACTGAACCTTTATCTTCGATATTTACAACATCAACATATCTTGAATTTGTCCGAGTTACTGGGCCTAAAAACCACTCTGTAGTCGCGTGCACTACAGAGTGGTTTTTAGGCCCAGTAGCCTAGTAGTTTGACCGTTATTCCAGTGCGGCTTACTTCGATATTTGCTTCTGTCTAAAGCGGCTCCGCTGACGAAATAAAACGCCTTAAAAAATTAGACGAAGAAAACTTTCAACTGCTCAAAACACCTACTGGACCTTGACCTTGCCATAATGTGCTAACTTATTAATAGCTAGTTATTTTTAAATTTCAATGTCGGCATTAACATTATGTAAATATATATATAAAAAATAAACATGCAAATCAGATAAAGAAGGTTATCGGCATTTTATTTAAATCATGTAACTGATCAAACTTACTACTAGTTCACTTAATATTAAAAATGTGGTTCATTTTGTCGTCATTCCAAAATAGTTTTTGTTTGATACTATTTTGCAATCGATAAATAAAGAATTTTAACGGATGTTACATAAAAATCATATAATTATAAATCACTAGCTGCGTCCCTTGGTTACACCCGCGTGGTGATGTACGATGATGAAAAGTATCTTATCTGTTGATCCAGCGCCTCATCTACCTCCATACCAAATTTAATCAAAATTCGTCCAGCACTGTGGCCGTGAAGAAGTTACAATCATACAAGCACACTTACAAACTTTCGCTTTTATAATATTAGTGTGTTTTTTCTGTGTGGTCCCGTGATCAAAAAGATTTGAGGCGGGATGCTACGTAACATATTAGAATAATTATTATTTTTTTTACTTACATATATACTCGTATGTGGACTTCTTCCATTACTTTTCCTCCAGTAAGGTTAAATATTTATTTGGTTGGAATTACCGTTTACCTATGTATTGGAGTCTTGTGAAGCCATAGGTTTTTTTAAATCAAAATCGTTTCTTTTATCAAGCACCATAAGAAGTTACAAGCAATAAGCTTAGAGAGATAAGTAACTAATAGTAAATATGCAATATTTAAGGCACAGCTATTTGTTGTGAATGAGTTGGGTCCAGGGAAGTACTGCCACCATACCTTTTTCTATGTGTGTGTTTGAATGGTATGGGTGCTGGCGAAATTACAGGCACACGAGAATTAACAACTTAATGTCTCAGGGTGAAATACATCTGTTTTAGACAGAGGCTACCACTTAACATCAGGTGGGCCTCGTGCTTGTTTTGTTTTTTCTTGTTATTAATATTAAAAAAATATAAGAATTAAAATAGGTAGGCTTTTTGGTGCAGTTTACATAATAGTTGGCTATGCATGCACATATCCGATAGAAAAATCGAAGTCATGGCTTAAACAGTTATTCACTCGACAATACACTACATGTACCTACTACCTACATGTCCTACGAGTACATGCCCAAACTATGGTACATTTGGTTACTCTTTTTTGTTGTGAGGCATAACATTAATATAACGTGAAGCTTCTAGATTTGACCTCTCTGGGGCAGGGATAGGGAAGAAAGCAGGGTTTCTGGATGGAAACTACCAAAGACGGACCAGTTCTGGTTTCTTAAAGACGTGTTAGGTCTTGAGTTGAACTATTAGCATAATAATAAAAAGCATTTTTTATTGATACCAAAATACAACTTTGTAACTTACAGTTAACACAAAACACAATATAAAATAAATTTCAAATAACAACACACAACACAAAAGCACACAGTGCTGTATAACAAGTTAGTTATGTTGTGATTATGGGATAGAAATAATTTAGACTGTTTAGAACCCTAGCTCTCAGGTAGGATACGAGTACCCTGTGTTTGTGAGAGCTAGTTCTTCTTAAATGTGCAAATAGTTTGGTATTTATAGCAAATATAATCGCATAACATCTCTCTCAATTGCATATCTAGAAGGAGCTAGTACGAGTGTTGAGTATAGTCACATGTGTTTGTATTGTCTTGTGTGTGATTTAGATTTGAATTCGCAGTAGTTGTTCAGTGGAAGTAATTGGTAATGGCGGTTTTAAAACTCCACTTATAAGTAAGAAAAATAATCCAGATCTCAGTGATGAAAACGATCAAGGGCGTCGAATTTTGTCTTTATACTTGTTTGGGTGACGCTTCTTAATTTGAATGTCTGCTTCCAGTTAACTTTTCCGTTCTCATCAGAAGACCCTCTAGGTTTTCGTCTAAGGGTTTCTTAAAGGAAGAGTGAACTGGGTTTTAATGATACGAGCGACAGCTATGATTTTATATTAACGAATTGGCATATTACTTCAGAGCTATGAACTAAAGGTTCTACTGCTTTAAAATGATATTATAAGAATGGCTATAACGGCAAATAATACAGGCCAAGTGCGAGTTGTGTTCGCGCGCCGAGGGGTCCGTAAATTAAGAAATCATCTAACATTATTGCTTTAACAAAAACATAAACTATATGACTTAAACAACAAACTTAACTTAGCCGTTCAATCCCTAGACACCATTAATCAATGGTAAATAATAAGTTTGTAATAGTAGCTTTTTATTTTTTTAAATTATAAAGGTATTGGTTTTTATATGTGCTATAAGACATTACTTCTAGCCAAATATCGATGTTGCCAAATTATATTGATTATTGGTCAACGAGAAATACCCTGCAGGTTTTGGTTTCCCTGTGACCTCGCAAAATTTGCATATGCATACTTATGCAATATAAACGGCATAACATATGCAACATAAACGGTATAACATATACAACATAAACGGCATAACATATGCGACATAAACGGCATAACATATGCGACATAAACGGTCATATCTTTTGGTCGCATTGGCCTAAAAGCTTAATTTTTTTCACTGCTGAAAGAGTCTGCAGACTCGAGTACTTGATAAAAGTTTTAAGGTGACACTTCTACGCGTTCTATAGATATAGAGACGGACCGACGGAAACCAAAGTAATCCTATATGAGTTTCTTTTGTGTAAGGGACCCTTAAAATGAAGCTGTATTCAGATGATCTCGTTTATAAACTGTACCTATCATAACCTAATGGCTACAGTTAAAGAAAGAAACAACAAAGAAGAACATATTGGAATGTTTAGTCAAATTAATTTAGCAGTTTTTAGTATAAAAGTGCATAAACATTCGTACAAATTGACATAATTATTACGAATTTACAACATCATAGCAGCGTGGAAGTTATTTTAATTGAACATATTATTATAGTTTTATCGATTAGCACAACAATAACAATTTCATAATAAAGTCGATTATACTTCGGTTATGGAGGCTGACATAGCCGCTGGGAATAATCGAAACATTCCATACAAAAGCGTGCTTACAACCGTTAGTGCAATGTCCAGTGGCATTTGCCAACACCTGCTGTTTATGTAAACAGAAAAAAAAACACAATGCTGCGAGCTCGATTGTCCTTGCCAAAGGCCACGCAGACCTCTTTGAATTATGTCATTACGATTCTCCCGTTTTTGTCAGGAATGTATAGTTCAACTGATCAACTTCTGTAGAAATTCCAGCTAAAATTTCTCTTAGTTATTAGGTACTTGATGACCAGAGTGTTAAAGTGTTTTTTCCTTCGCACGCTTAGGTGCTGTTGATTGGCGTACTGTCATGTTTGCTTGTCTTCTTGTAGTGTTGTTAGTTTTAGTTAAATAGCTTGAAAGCGATTAGCGATCTCTGCAAGTTTTACAATAAAACCTACAACGTAAGTACTTATGTTTTTTCTAAAGCAGATTCTCTGATTCGAGAGGAACTCGGTGTTGGTATGTTTCTATGTCTGTTCGATAAGCAAATCTATAGTTGATATCAAAACAATCCAAGTTAAGTTTATTTGGGTTGTGATTGTAAAATGAGAGTTTGGAATTTTCAACGAAATGCAAAGTTTTTATATTCATTTTTCAACCAATATTATACAAATGTAATGTAGATTTTTTTATTGAACGGTATTTTAAAAAGAACATTAATAGGCATTCATAGGTCGTTAGAGAACAGCGCTAAAACATGAAGTATATGTAAATTAATGTATAATAAATTATAATTTGATCGTGTTTTGACAGGTTTGTAATTAATGTAAATTTTGGTACATACATAGGGTTGCTCCTCAATTTGAATTGTCCTAACAATTGGATATTCTACATTTTGTTAATATCAAGTTGCTCGCCTGATGTTACGCGTCACGCTTGCCCATAACAGTTCATTACCATTCAGAATTTTAAGCTATTTTATAAAACGTGGATTAGTCTTACTTTAGTCCACGTTCTATAATAATGCGGCAAGAGTTCTAAACCCTTCATGGGTACCTACTGCGCTCGTCACCCTGAGATATAAAATGTCATATCTCTTAACCTGTAATTTCGCTAGAAACATTGCTCTTCAACGAAACACAGTAATGTTTGCACACTACTACTTCACGGTCGAATAACTGGTAATGGTGTGATACTTCCCCAGCCGGACTCTGCAAAAATCCTACCTCTGAAAAAATACATTACATTACAATTATATTAAATACATATTATTACATATAATATTAATAATTTTACGAGATAATATATTGACTTTATAAACTACAAGTACAATTTGAAAAATTTAATACCGACTTCCATTCTATTCAGTTATTGGAGTGTATCTCAAAAACTACTAGACCGAATTTGATGTAATTTAAAAGGACCACACGGGAAGCACCAGCTCAAACAAAAAAAGAATTTTGAGATTCGGTTCATCCAGTCGAAAGTTATGAGGTAACAAACATAAAAAAAACAGTCGAATTGAGTACCTCCTCTTTTTTTTTGAAGTCGGTAGAAGAAAAGTTACTTTCCAAGAGCATGTCAGGCCATGCTTAAGTCAAGCGTACACCATGTGTAAACACACTTTTGTATGTAAATAATTTTATCAGATCCAATGCACTCCACCGGTATAAACCTGCTTTTAGTTGGTCAAACTATTTAACAGTAGTATTTTTTTATCTGAACTTTTATGCGTAGTTCGGAAAGACACCGAAAACTAGACATTGGACGGGTTAAAATAGGATTCTATAGCTGAAACTACAAACACTACGGGTGATAATTACGGTTTTTTTCATTATGCATTACGTAGGAGATTTTATGGTGATGCCGGCCCCCCAGAAAAAAGAACTTGTTTGGATAAGACGAATAGACGGATATACAAGCAGATTTTATAAGGGTTCCTGGTAATACGGAACCATCAAAAATAGACAAAACAGCGGAAGGAGTTTCAGGCATCTGTCCTCATAATAACATTTCCCGGTTATGAAGGAAAACTAGATTCTTACACGTGGAGAGATTAGTTTGATAATCTTAACGAATTTAATGAAGTTTTTCATATCTTAAACTAGTTTTAGCTGCCAGGGAGGCCGACATCAGTCTGCACAGTGGTGCTCAAATGTTTGTTTATACAGTAAAATATTGATTCGAACAAAGTACTGGATTCACTCGAAAGTTACTCAGTTCACTCGTTAGTTTGTAACCGACTCAAAAAAAGGAGGAGATTACTCAATTCAACCGTATATTTTTGTTTTTATTTGTGTTTCGCGGAAAACTTCGTCGTTTGTAAACCGATTTTGATAATTGTTTCTTTGTTTGGTAGAGTATACTTCCGTGGTGTTCCACATGTAATAACTTCTTGAAGTCGGTATATTATAAAATAATAGTTCAAAATTACCAATTATCACAATTTTGTGTATTGTGCGCATGGTACAGACTTTGACAAGTTATTTCACACTATTTGGTGTTGAAGTTGGTTCCATTTTTTAGTGAATATGTTTTTTTATAATTTTTATTGACTTTTGCTACTTACGGGACTGATGTCATTCCACGTCAATTATGATATGATGAAATTATCAAAATATGCGAAACATTGTTCAGTTTTTGTAGTGTAACTCAAAAACTGCATGACCAAATTTGTTGAAATTGAAATGGGACCACCTCAGAAGTATACTTTACCAAACAAAAAAGTTTGAGAATCTGTCTACAAAAGGTGCAGAAATCGGCTAACATAGATAAAAAATATTGAATAGACAAATCGAACATTTATCTTCCTCCTTTTTTGAAGTCGGCTAAAAATACACATCGGTCGTGATTCGGCCACTGAGGCATACCGTTCGAGTATAGAATTTCAACTCTTATCTGATTTAAACCGTCGTATGGGGGCGGATCTACATCTATGGCAACAACAGTTTGACAAGCATTATCTAACCAAAAGAAAAGTTGTTTCAAACACATAACTTCCATGTTGATATCGCCACCCTTCATAATTTTACTGTACAATTTTAAAGCACTAACACCTAAGTACTTAGCCAGACCACACTTTTCATTTTTTAACCGAATTAAAACAAACATATATATATGTATATATATTTTGTTTTGTGTATGTTCACTGATTTCTCCCCCATTAGTTAACCGATTAAGAAAATCTTTTTTTTTTGTTTGGTAGAGTAGTAAGTAATATTATACAATATATTATATTATATTATATTATATTATATTATATTATATTATATTATATTATATTATATTATATTATATTATATTATATTATATTATATTATATTATATTATATTATATTATATTATATTATATTATATTATATTGTGGGTAGACTGAATAATAAAACCCAGAAAACGAGTATAAAAAGGCGGTACGAGCGCGTCAACGGTCATTATTAGTCGAGACTTCGTGCGGAGCGGACCTCTTGTCAAATTACGTATAGATGTTATTATCTTGTTGAAACTTTGATTGTTGTTATTTTAATAATATGTGTAAAGTTTAAATTCAGTTTAGATTAATCATCAAGTGTATTTTTTTAAGTAAAACCACTTCTGGTAGCTTATATCAGAAGTGGGATTGCTCACTACGTCCACTCAAAAGCAGTTTGTTTTCGTTTACTTCGTTTGAGTGTCCGTGAAGTACAAGGTTGTGATTAATAATTCCTGGTAAGGTAATTTTTATTACTCTGGTACCTTTTTGCATGTTTTGTTATCTAGTATCCTTCAAAACGAGTAGCAAATGGGCCGATCTCGATCTCGTGACCGGCATTATTCTTCTACTCACCGCCCGCGTGGCGAACGCTCTGCGAGTAATAGTACCCGCAGTTCAAGTAGAGGATATACGCCTCCGGTAAGAAAACGGCATTTTACCCGTAGTCGCAGCTGTAGCCGTAACCGCAGCGAACGTCATGATGTACGTCACACGCGCCGTAATTATTATCGCGGTCGCAGCCGCGATCGTAGCTGGAGTCGTGACTACCGACGGAGTCGTAGCCGCGATCGTAGCCGGAGTCGCAGCCGCGACCGTTACCGCCATGACCGCAGTCGTCGAAACGACAATGGTGAGTTTAGTGGTCATGAATCCTGGCACACTATCATGTCGCGTCTTCAGGCTTTGGAGTCGCAAGCGTCTGCTTCGCATCTATCAGGTCAATTAGCCTCTGCTGAACCGCCCTACGTTAATGGAACGGAGCAGATCGTCGAAGCCATTCAATCATTGAAATCGGTAAGTACACAAAGCTACTATGTGTCTAATTTTGACCCTAGCATACACGACGTGGATTCTTGGTTCGAGGAAGTTGATAGGGCCAAGATTACAAACCGGTGGGATGAACGCGAATGCCTCGCTCGTGTTGGTAAATGTTTGAAAGGTGATGCGAGAACGTGGCTGGATGAGTGGGTTTGCAATGACCGCTCGTGGTCCAATTTTAAAAGGGACTTCAAATGCTTGTGCGCTAAAAAGGTAGACCGGGCGAAAATTTTGTACGAGGTAATGTCCACTAATTCTAATAGTTTTCGCACTTATGCTGAATACGCACGCAAATCATTACTCCGGTTGCGGATCGTTAAGGGCCTTAGTGATGATTTGATCACCGATATTGTGCTACGAGGCGTCACTGATCCTCAAGTAAAAGCGGCGGCTATAAACGCGAATTTATTCCCCCAAGATTTGGTAGGCTATTTGACTACTTTCTCGAAACCGGAAAGTGCAGATAGTCGTGTCGCACGCCGTCCGGTCGCACCAAGTAGCAGGCATAAAACATCGATTACCAAGCGACCGATTTCGGGCTCTAATAACAGTACGAAATGCTATTTATGTGGCGAGCTGGGACATAAGCAGTTGAATTGTCCCAAGAAGCCGAAACCCGCTGCTGCAGGTTCTGCAAACGATCCGGTCCCAAAATCGAATGCTGCTAAGGTCGAGCGCCCCATCCCATGTGCGTATTGCAAAAAACAAGGCCATCACATACGAGATTGCTTTGCAAAGCACCGTGCGGATTCTGGTAAGGTCAATTTCTGCTCAGTTGCCTCCGTCGAAAAACAGAACGACGTCGTTGTTGGTGTCATTAATGGGATTCCCGTTGACATACTTATAGATAGTGGTGCCATAGGTGTGTCGCTTATCTCTTCTGCAGTAGTAAATCACCTTTCCTGCGCTAAGAAACCTACCAATCAACAAATAAAAGGAGTAGGTAAGTCCATAACACACGTTAATTCGTACGTCTCTCTGATTGTTCAGCTGGAAGACATTTCACTAGATGTGGACTTCTTGGTTGTTCCTAACGAGTGCATGAATGCCCCTGTCATAATTGGCACTGATGTGCTGAATCGGGAGGGGGTTACGTACGTACGAACCAAAGACTCGCAGCGAATCATACGAGCCCCTAAACGCGCTGTTTCTTCTGTGAACAATAACAACCAACAACGCATTTGTAATACCTCTTTGGACGGTCCACTTTTAGCCCATCTAAATAAGATCCTGGACGAGTTCTCCGAACACATGATTTCAGGTACGGCCTCTTCAACTGTTACAACAGGTGCTATGAGTATTCGTCTAAAGGACGATACCCCAGTTCATTACCGGCCGTACAAAATGTCTCAGGACGAAAAGCTGAAGGTACGTAGTATCACACAAGATTTACTTTCAAAGGGTATCATCCGTGAGTCAGAGTCGCCTTATGCAAGTCCGGTGTTACTCGTTAAGAAAAAGGACGGCTCTGACCGGATGTGTGTGGATTTCCGCGCATTAAATGCACGAACAGTAAAAGATCGATTCCCACTACCACTCATTGATGACCACATCGACCGCTTGGGTAAAAGCACATATTTTACAGCCTTGGGTATGGCGCGATCTTACAGCAAGTTCATAAGGATGGTACTCGGCGGGTGGTGGCCTACTATAGCCAGGTCACTAAGGGCGCTGAACCGAAATACCATTCTTATGAACTAGAAACTCTTGCGGTAGTAAAAGCCTTGAGGCATTTCAGGCACTACCTCATTGGTATTCAATTCCACGTAGTAACGGATTGTAATGCCTTGAAATCCACTCAAAGTAAAAAAGACTTGTTACCGCGTGTGGCAAGATGGTGGATTTACCTACAAGATTTTAATTTCACCATTCTTTACCGAAAAGGCGCCATGATGCCACACGCGGACTATTTGAGTAGAAACCCTTGTAATGTAAACAATATTGAACGTCCACGTAACTGGGCTCAAATCGCTCAAGCGGGTGATGAGGAGACTCAAACTATGATTCGTTCCATTGAACAAGGTCAATTGGATACGTCCAGATACGAAGTACACAACGACATATTGTATTACCGGTATACACCGACAGGTGCAGAGCCGAGGCTACTTTGCTTCATTCCTAAAGGTCACCGTTTGAGTCTCCTCCGAATTTTCCATGATGAGCATAGTCACATAGGTGCAGATAAGGTGGTGGACCTAATACTAAGACATTTTTGGTTTCCTAGTCTTAGGAGATTTGTTACTAAATACACTTCCCATTGTTTAACGTGTATCGCCCACAAACGTGTACCACGAGCACCTTTACAGCCTATTACATCTTGGGACAAATCTGAAATCCCCTTTCAAACTTTACATGTAGATGTTCTAGGTCCCCTCCCTGTGTCTAAGGGTTATAAATTTGTCATGCTTGTGGTCGATGCATTTACAAAATACTGTTTACTGAAACCCATATGTCGCCAAGATTTCGATGAACTGAAACAAGTGTTTCAACATGTATTGTCGTTGTTCGGTACTCCTAATTTAATTGTATCAGATAGGGGACGTATGTTCGAATCAACGGGCTTCACTTCATGGATGAAGGTCCTTGGTGTACAGCTCCATTACATAACTCCTGAGATGCACCACGCAAATGGACAAGTGGAACGCTACATCCGTACAGTCCTGAACATGCTCCGCATTGCAGTGAATCATCGTAAAGCTGAGTGGGCCGAAGAACTGTGGCAATTACAGCTTATTCTAAACCTGACAAAGCAGAAAACCACACAGACTTCTGCCCTAAATCTCTTAATTGGCCACGAAAGCGCAACTCCTGCAATCCGAATGTTAGTGCGAGATGTTGCTTTGAATCTGACCGAGGGTAACCGGGAAGCGAGACGAGAAATGCTTAGGCAAAGGACGGCCGAACGGTTGAGAAAGAACCAGGATCGTCAGGACACTATCGTCAATGAGCATCGGAAGCCTCCTCGTGTGTTTCAGATTAACGACATGGTGTTTGTTGTCAAGTATGCCCAATCTCAGGGTAAACTGGATCCTGGCATGCGGGGACCCTATAGGGTAGTGAAGACCCTTCCTAACCACCGATACGAATTGAAGTTACTTACTGGATCTTATGGAAAGTCTACTTATGCAGCTGCTCAGTTTATGATCCCATGGAAAGGTGAATGGACCCCGGAGACATGTGCAGTGTTTTTTGAAGGTGCGTGTTCACCCTTTTTGACCCGTCTTAAAGTGAAGACGGTACCTTGCCCTGTTCTTTTAAAGCTTTTTGCGTTGCGAAGAGTTGTCGAGGGAGTACAACCTCCTTTCCCCTCGACCTGAAAGCTTTTCGCGTTGCGAAGAGTCTTCGAGGGAGTACAAACTCCTTTTCCCTCGATGTGAAAGCTTTTCGCGCTGCGAAAAGTCGTCGAGGGAGTACAACCTCCTTTTCCCTCGACGTGAAAGCTTTTCGCGTTGCGAAGAGTCATCGAGGGAGTACAACCTCCTTTTCCCTCGATGCAAAAGCTTTCCGTATGGAGAGTCACCGGGGGGTTTCATGCGCCTTGCCCCCTGGTGTAGATTTAGTATTTCCTCGGTAGGGGCCCCTACCGAGGAACCTGTGTAACTTTTACATTATTCTGAGTTGATGTGAATGTTCAGTTTGTTTACTTCTTTAAAGTGCTTAACTTTTATAACAACCCTAACAAACTAACCTTGTTTACCAGCGACATGGAGTCTAGAAATAACTTAAGTTTTTCCAGACGTCGATGACGACGTTAATGACGAATGCCTGGATCCAAACCCAGGAATGATGGACTCCAATACGGCTGGGCCATCCTCAGCACCTGACGAGACAACTGGACCTCAACCACGTTCGATGCCCATATCCTCGGAAGATAGAGAACTCAACGAGGGTGTTATCGAAGTAGCAGCCCCACCACTGCAATCACTCCCCCGGTTGATTCCTACATCCTCGGAAGACGACGACTAGGCCTGTCGGGACGCCAGGATGTCAGGAGAGGCCGTGTGGGTAGACTGAATAATAAAACCCAGAAAACGAGTATAAAAAGGCGGTACGAGCGCGTCAACGGTCATTATTAGTCGAGACTTCGTGCGGAGCGGACCTCTTGTCAAATTACGTATAGATGTTATTATCTTGTTGAAACTTTGATTGTTGTTATTTTAATAATATGTGTAAAGTTTAAATTCAGTTTAGATTAATCATCAAGTGTATTTTTTTAAGTAAAACCACTTCTGGTAGCTTATAATATTAATATTATCCGAAGTCCGAAGATCCATTTATCATCAAATTCGGTCAAGCAGTTAATGAGTCACAATAACTGAAAAATCTTATACCTATCTTGATGTTATCATCATTGACGTAAGTAGCAGGGTCACTAAATATGGTGAAAAATAATGTTTTACCAAATAATGGAACCGAGTTATTTCTCTCAAAAAACTTTTTCCTAAAAATGGCATATAATTATGCACAATATAGGTACATTTGAACTAGCATGGTATCGATTTCAAAAAGTTATTTCAAACTTTTTGGGGTTGAAGTCGGTTCCGTTTTTAGGTAAAAATCTTTGAGTGATAAACTCGTCTGAGTATTTGAATATTTTCTCAAAAGTTCTCTGCAAAGTTAACTCATACAATATTCAGATTTAATAACATAATAATACGTAATAGGAAATCGAGTTCACGTTTGAAAACAGCGCTACGAAGTAAATTATAATATCTGGAATGTGATCAGTCATTTTCATCGTTAAATTATAATTTCATTGTCACTTTTGCCTAAATAACTACATAAATAGATGATCTTTAATAAAAAAAGAGACAACACAGCGGAAGAGTGGCTTCAGCCATGCTATTTTAATAACATTTCCAGTATATTGAAGGAAAACTAGGTCTTACACGTGGAGTGTTTATGAATAATATTTTATCTTGTTTATTAATCTTTCTGAATATAACGAAGGTTTTTTCTAATCACAAACCAGTAATAGCCGCCTAAGGTCAGTCTGCACAGTGGTGCTCAAATGTTTTCTGAATAAAGTAAATATTGACTATAAAATATAACTAAATATGAAATTAACCAGAGAGCTCAATTCGATGGTCGGACAGATCGCCTCGGTGGCCTAGCGATTATGGCGTTTGAAACGGATGATTGATGTATATCACTCCTCAGCCGTGCGATTCTCTAAGAGAAAACATCGTTGCATCTTTGACAACATCCGTGAAACAAATGAAGAGATGACAAGAAACGTTGGAAAAAACAAACTTATGTACAAGGGTGATATATCATAAAGTATTGACATCGGTGAGCTCTTCGACGAGCTCGTCGATTAATCGTTACAGAATCGCACGGCTGGTCACGAAAGTGCAGGAGGCTTACTCCCAAAAACGATCTACGAAGTTTCGTTTGACAGATTTAGCATTTTCTACTACGAAATTGAACAACAGAAGCACACAAATACTGTCAACGGTGATTAAATGTAATGTAATGACAAGTTAGAATGATTACTGTTTAATGTTAAAGTTAAAATGATGCTATGTTAAATTATTGTATCATAAATATTAATTTTTTTTTAAATGTCTTGGTAGGTGCGTAAATTATTTTTATTTTTCTTTTTAGTAATTGAATAGTACTCATGATAGAAACATTATAACTTAATATACAACATATAACATGTCCAACTGTAATAAAATATATGCTCTAACTATAACAGTTAAGACAAGACAAGAGTCTTCGACCAATGCGTGTTACCAGTGATGACTTACGGCACTGAAACGTGGTCTCTTACTATGGGCCTCATAACTAAGCTCAAAATCGCTCAACGAGCTATGGACAGGGCTATGCTCGGGGTTTCTCTACGTGATCGAACCAGAAATGAGGAGATCCGTAGAAGAACGAAAGTCACCGACATAGCCCAGAAGATTTAGCCAGTTAAAGTGGCAGTGGGCAGGGCACATAGCACGCAGAACAGATGGCCGATGTGGCCGGAAGGTTCTGGAATGGAGGACGGACCGGCAAGCGCAGTGCAGGTTGTCCACCGACACGGTGGACAGACGACCTGATTAAGGTCGCAGGACGACGTTAGATGGTGATTCCAACCGGTCCTTTTGGAAAATTATGGGGGTGGCATATGTTCAGCAGTGGACGTCCTACGGCTGAGATGATGATGATGATGATAACAGTTACTACACGGTATTATAAATTTGAGTAAATCCTTTGTTCATATAGTAGATAAATTAGTAGATACTAATAATAAAACAAACTACCTATATAGAAATATAACTCACCATAACAAAACCTTGCAGTACATTTCATCACCATTGCCTGTAATTTTGCTTCTTTACTTTCACAGTACAAAACGGCGAAATCTGTCAAATAAAACTTCGTATTTCGTTTTTGGGAGTAGGCCTCAAGATAGATAGATAGATAGATAACACTTTATTGAGACACCACATTTTTGACTTAATATTAGACAATAAAATGAAAAACAATGCCTAAAACTAGGTGCAACAATGGGCGGTCTTATCGCTCAGAGCGATCTCTTCATCATTCAACCCATCTCAAGGTTCTGCCTACTAATGGCCGGTCCCAATAATCTATCTATCGCCGGTTTACCTTACTAGAGATAGATATTTGACACTATTTTATGGACTTTATGTCAATTTTCAATCGATAGTTAGGAAAACTGTGGATCGATAGATTATTGGGATCCCCCATTAGAGACCTGAAGATCTTGTGTGGATGTTAAATGTGTGTCAAAACTCTGCACGTCACTGAACTGTTATGTCCAAGCGTTACTTTCAACAGCAGGCGAGCGATTTATTTGTTTCGTCACCAATTAAAATAAACAAGTACAATTTGAAAAAAAAATACAGACATTCATTTATTCAGTTATTGGAGTGTATCTCAAAAACTACTGGACCGAATAATTTAAATGGGACCACACGAAAAGCACCAGCATTCAAACAAAAAAATAATTTTGAGAATCGGTTATGTTATCGGTCCAGTCGAAAGTTATGAGGTAACAAACATAAAAAAATATTACAGTCAAATTGAGTATTTCCTCCTATTTTTGGAAGTCGGTAGAAAATACAGTAGAATTGAGTACTTCTTTCTTTTTTTGGAAATCGGTAGAAAAAGCCAAATATATATTAGTAATATGATTTCAAACCATGCATGCGTCTATCAAAATGAATCATTCGTTTTTTCAACTCGTGTTATGTTTAAATTATTTAGATTAGCATTGAAAAACGTTTTCTAGTCTAAAGCTAACTAATTAAATGAGTAGCATACAAGTTAGACCACTTTCTGCTATCAACTGCAGACGGTTATTAATAGAATATTCGACTGGCGAATTTAAAAGCGAGTATTACATTATGCATGTCCCGAAGCGATACGTCTGGCGTTGTTTCATTCGATGACAAGATTTTGTGTCGATTTAAACTATGAAAATCAGTAAAATTGAAGTGTCTGCAATATTCACAAAATCCATATAAAAGTAATTTAATATAATAATATGGGACCACATCCACACAAAGTCGTCAGCCTTGTGATTCTACAAGAAAACACATGTTTGCTCTTGGAGAATCTTGAATACATCTTTGACATCCGTGAAACAAATGACGGTATGACAAGAAACGTTGGAAAAGCAACCTTATGTACAAGGGCGATATCTCATAAAGAATTTGACAACGGTGAGCTCGTCAGCGAGCGCATTTACGAATCATTAGAGAATCGCACGGCTGGTCCCTAAGTAGGCAGAGCTTATACTACAGCCACCTGATGACTGATGTACATACTTATATACATAGCAGGTAATACAGACATAAAGTATGCAAACAAAATTTTGACCCGTCCGAGAGCGAACCCGGGACCAGCGGCTCAGAAGGCAGGGTTGCAACCAATAGTGCCAACCGGCCAAAAGTATATACGGCACTTATACTTTAAAACCGATTTTGAAATATGTCTGTCTGTCCGTATGTCTGTCTGTTTTGTTCCTGTTGGTCTAGATCGGCTAGACCAACTTTGACGTAAGTTTCACTAAGTGGAACTTTTTAAATTTTCGCGAATCAAATTCATGATTAAGGAGAATATCCGGACTATTTCGTGCTTGTTTGAGTCTACTCGTGGCCACGGTCGATGCAACTCGATCGAAACGTCGAGGTTAGTCAAAATTATGTTTTATATATTATATATTTGTTTATTATTTTATTAGTATGTTTTAGATATTAATTTGTGCCCCGATATTCTCTTCAATCAGCAAGTTTCACGGTCAGATAACTGATGTTATAAGGAATAATTAAGGCACGACTTCTAATTTTCTGGAATTCGAACACTATTTATGCTGTGACTTTGCTAAAGCTTTTCAGGTGGACCATGTATATAATGATTTCTTAAAGGCATTTGATAAGGTTCATCATCAAATTTTATGCAACAAGTTAGCTACATTTGAAATACACGGTAACCCTCTGCATTGGATAGAATCTTACCTTGGTAAAAGAAGTCAGCTTGTAGTTGTCCAGGAATTTATATCTAATGCTATTGAAGTGACTTCGGGGGCGTGCCACAAGGGTCTCATTTAGGACCGCTTTTCTTCGTGGCATTTACTAACGATTTAGTTAGTCTGATATATGCTTATGACTTAAAAGTTTACACCACTGTCAACACTTTGTCTGGCGTTGAATCTCTTCAATCGGGTCTCAACTCGGGTCCTTTGCTAAATTAATGTATTGAATATCGAAAATTGTTATATTATACACAAACAAAACAGTAAATGTATATGACTATAAATTGAAAGCCCAAACGTTAGAAAGAAAACTACGATTTAAGGTTTAGGAATAATATTTGACGATAAACTTACATTCAGATCCTTTAAGATAACATTATTAATAGATCAAATCAACTTCTAGAATTTTTATCACGATCTACTCAAAACTTCAAAAAAGTTTCAGCAATTTTATATATTTATATTTTACATTGACCTGCAGTATTCTAGAATACATTTCCTCTATTTGGTGCCCGTTTTATGCGGTTCATTATGACCGAATAGAGATGGTTAGATAAAAAGTGTATCAGCAGTATGTCACATTTATGGATTATAAAGAAAATTTCCTCATACTCGTACGATAAAAATCTTCATTATTTATACTATACTAGCGCCCGCGACATTCGCATAGTAGGCTTGGCCTTCGGATTCGCCATATCCTCTCATCTTTTCTTGGTTTTTTTTTTGCATTCTTACCTTCTCCTGACAATAATTAACACAACAAAAACTAATTATTTATAGCGTGACTAGGAGAAACAGGGGTTAATTTTTTATGTATACGGTCATTGTTAATTAGTGCACAATATCGAATGGGGTGGTGTGGAATTGATAACTGGTCATTATAGTGAAGGAAATTTTTTTTTTTTATTCTTACGAACCCATCTGAACGCTTCATAACAAAATAGACAACAGTGACTACGCGAGACATACCTACCCACTTAGAATAGGTATAACGACGTATGAACCTACCTGCATGCAAATGTTTACGCAGCTGATGTCTATGGCTAAACGACGGCGGGCCCGGGCGGGTCATCATCCGCACGTTGTACCTTTTTAAGCGGGTAGGTATGTCTCGCGTATTTACTACTATATATTCTGCGATGTAGCGATGCGTCGGGTCGTGCGTTCAGTCGCACTATGGCTCGTATTGACTGGAAATTTAAATACAAATAAAAAAAATTAATTTAAACTGATGGCCATTATTAGAGATCAGCAACACCACAAAATTTAAAGGGTAAAAAATTTTTAAGGTTTAAATATGAAAATATTGATAAATGATTTGCCAAAAAAGTACTGGCCATATTTTGGTTAAATTAATTTAAATGTAACTGAAGATGAACATGAGAAGCGTAGGCTTTCAAATAAACAATATTAGAAAAAATGTCTGAGGTCACACACATAAAAACAGTCGAATTGAGCACCTCATCCTTTTGGATATCGATTGATTATAATTAAGAAACAATAATTGTTTCTTAATTCTAAATACTGATTTTCACCTGTTTCGTATGTTGCAATCTGTAAATAACTTGTCGGAAATAACAAACTGGCGGCATTAGGAAGCGAACATCTATCGCGTTGATATGTTGTCAAATAACATTTTAACCTTAATAGCGTGAGAGCCTTGATATTTGTTTTTTTTCTCATCGAGTTTCTTAATCTTATCAACAGAGATCTTACAATTTGATAATGATACAACTACACTAATTCGATATTTATATCCGATATAACCATATGCAGCTGCGGTCAAGAACAAATCCTGTATAGTTTCAACACGCTTAGGATTCATAAAATATATAACTGCTACACGCTGATCTCTCAGAAGGCTATCATTCTTAATTGAATAAATATACATAGGCATCTATTTTTAATTGAATAAATATTTTATTTACTTACCTATAAGCATTGCTGTACAGGTCTGACATCAAGGTTAATGTACCTAAAATAGATATGCATAAATAGATAGATTAATAAGTTAAATAATAGTTTAAAAATAGATTTGGATATTCAGTTTCAACAGAACTATGATGGTCAAATGATATTGCGTTTTAATAGTATGTTGACCTCGTGTTCTGATCTTTGAAGTATCGGTTCTGTTTTTAGCGAAATTATTTTATATGGTGATGAATACTGGACATTTTCCGGGTTAGGACACAAGCGTGGGCATATTTATATCTTTGAAACATCAGAGTAGTTAAAGAAGATAAAATATTTCCTCGATTCATTTTAGTAAATTATTCTTTCTCACTTAAATTGCCATGTTCTGTTTTAGTTAAGCACGCGTGATTGAATCACTCAAATCAATGACGTAATTTATCATCACTCATCGTCATTCTGAGCGTTATGATGCTTCTCGCTATAATAGCTTCCACTTTTTGCGGTATTTAGAGTAGGTACCTAGTTTTAAATGTGATCTTTGCCTAGCTGTTGAGACTTGGTATTGTTCTTTTCAGGTTATATCAGTAATCTTAGGGCTTAAGAGCTATATAAGCTCTAAAAAAAGAAAGCTATAAAAAAAAAAAAAAAAAAAAATATGTCTAATGCCCATGTTGTACCTACCCCAATATCAGTTGGGAACTCAGTTCTCGAAGTTGTTGACGAGTATATCTACCTGGGACAGACAGTCAAACTAGGCAGGTCCAACTTCAAGAAAGAGGTCAATCGTCGAATCCAACTCGGCTGGGCAGCGTTCCGGAAACTTCGCGAAGTCT
Source organism: Selenia dentaria (assembly GCA_917880725.1). Classification (NCBI taxonomy): domain Eukaryota; kingdom Metazoa; phylum Arthropoda; class Insecta; order Lepidoptera; family Geometridae; genus Selenia; species Selenia dentaria. The sequence goes on along the minus strand of OU862888.1, from coordinate 28,498,648 downwards.
TCTCGTCAAAAATACCTCAGTGCCTCAAGACAAGAGTCTTCGACCAATGTGTGTTACCAGTGATGACTTATGGCACTGAAACGTGGTCTCTTACTATGGGCCTCATAGATAAGCTCAAAGTCGCACAACGAGCTATGGAGAGGGCTATGCTCGGGGTTTCTCTACGTGATCGAATCAGAAATGAGGAGATCCGTAGAAGAACGAAAGTCACCGACATAGCTCAGAAGATTAGCCAGTTGAAGTGGCAGTGGGCAGGGCACATAGCACGCAGAACAGATGGCCGATGGGGCCGAAAGGTTCTGGAGTGGAGACCATGTACCGGCAAGCGCAGCGTAGGTCGTCCACCGACACGGTGGACAGACGACCTGAGAAAGGTCGCAGGACGACGTTGGATGCAGGCCGCTTCCAACCGGTCCTTTTGGAAAATCATGGGGGAGGCCTATGTTCAGCAGTGGACGTCCTACGGCTGAGATGATGATGATGAAGAGCTATATATGTAAAATCTAAATGAAGCCGAAATATTTGAGCACTCTGTGGAAGCAAGTGTTCCAGTCTCGGTGCTAACTCTAGCTCCTATAGGCCTTTATTAATAAACGTTGCGTAAACCTATATTAGGCGTAACATGCTTTGTCTTGCTTTCACGCGTGACATTTACTGCAAGCGAAAAATTGACAGATAGATGTTTTAACTACTCCGGGAGGCCGTGAGTGTAAAGTAGTTCTTTTTCTGAGAGCCGTGCACTTGTATTGGGATAGTTTCTCAACCTTGAGGCTGGTTACTAGCTAGGTGGGTAGAAAGAGCCCTACTACCTCGTTATTTTTGTTTATTGTTATTTAAATACGAGCAAACCTTTAAGAAAAGGTTAAGTTCGACTTCGAATTTCAAGGGATCGATCCTCATTAATGATTCTACTAAAGACTCTTAAAATGTAATAATAAACCTATAATTATTACTATACTTTGATATAATTACTTATTATATAATATATAAAATTATTAATTATGTAACAAACAAAAACCTTGTTAGGAAATGTCGCATTCACACACCTATTACAAATGCATGAGTTTGCTTGTTGGTTTGTTTGTGGGTTCGTCCTTCTTCCAAGCATAAACTTAAATAAAACTGATTAAAAAATGGACCGTCATTTTATTGATTTATTGCAATCCTTGTACGGCAATAACACGTGCCGTATATACACATACTATAAATGTGAACGTGTGTTTGTGAGTTTGTTCGTTTTTCTGTCATAATAAAATAGTAAACTGAATTTGATATTTGATGGAACTTAGAACACAGCCAGGATGAAGCTTGGAAATATATTCCTTTATTATGATAATGATAGGCATTAACCGCGCGGGCGAAGCCGCAAGGCATACTTCTATTAGAACAATATCCTTGATAGTAAGTACAAGGAACCCTATAAAATCGTTATGTGTGTCTTTCCATTCCGATTCTTTACAGCTTAGTAATGTTTACAGTTATTAAGACGCGCTCGTATCCTGATAATAGTAAAAAGCAGAATTTTTAAACACCTAGTGTAACGAAACAGATCGATAATATATTATGAAAAAAATACTAAGGTTAGAAAAGGGATAGGAAAAAAGTAATAACCGAATAGAATTCATAAATATAACTCTCTTTCTGCAGAAAAAAATTCCTGAATAGGTCCACAAAAATAAACTTTCACGTCGAAACTCTCAGAATTTTCAGCGATAACAATATTTTTTTTTAGGTAATACATAGCCAACGTATAGTACTAAAGTTATAACCAGCAGTTTTCGATTCTGTTAGTATATATCGAAAAATATAAAGAAAACGTACAAAATTAACGCATTTTCGCATTACATCGTCCAATCTAACAAGCGATTTTCAACCTTACGTAAAGCATCGTAGATTAATTTAAAATTGGGGTTGGACCGTGCCTTAACGTCAGTACATGTAATTTTGCACAATAATAGTTTTATATACATAATTTTAGAATGCATAAGCATATTGCAGTGTTTTTGTGATGAAAACTAACGTGGTTTATACACATTCTAATATAAAAAACGGGAATCACTCGCGTAAATAAGTTAGAGCTTTCCAACTATAGTTGATACACTATGGCCCAGTTGGGCCATGATCCACTACGCGGGCCTAGTGCGGCTTGGTGGATAGGGTATTGGCCAACCCATGTCAAAAGTGTGACATCGATGAGCTCGTCGACGAGCATCACGAATCATTAGAGAATCGCACGGCAGTGCAGTTGCTCTTGCATGAAATCGTCACGAGCGTCGAGGGCTTAATGTGAAGTTTGACGTTTGTCTATTTCACACAGATCAACTGTGCGATTCTGGAATGATTCGTCATTGCGATCGTCGACGAGCCCACCAACGTGAAATAACAGATATCGGGGGTTGGCTTTAGAATCGTGACCCCTGAATTTGGTGAAACAAAAACTGTGGGTGGGTTGAAGGGGTTTGTATAAAGCGTATTTACAAAATTTAAGCTGCCGGAGACACGCCAAAATAGTCTAAATAGTTTTTTAGTTTCAATAAAACACCGTAATTTTGATAGTGACAGGTGACACAAATGACATTATTGCGTAAAACGAAACGTTTCTAGGTAACTTTTAGCCTTTTTTGACATGTACGTTGTATGTAAGTTGTTGAAACGGAACGCAAACATCGAAGATAGCGTAATGTCACTGTCGGAATATTCGCGTCATTCCGTTACTTCCGAGTGTACGTGAATGTTTTCTCCTGTTTTTCTGCGCTTTCTTTTGATATCTCAACGACTTTGCTACGATTTTGGACTCCGATTTTGCTGCTTTACTGTACGACACCTGCTTGCTCACTGGACACTGCGATTGCCTTTGGAAGATTTGATAACTGGTACCAGCTCGACGTGCTCATTAGTCATCGCGATGGCGTCTACTGTGCCTGGACCTTCATCAAGGGCGGACTTTGTAGATGACGGACCCGTTTCGGACCGGCATTTGTACACGGAGGAAGTTGTACAAATGTGGAGCCTACCCAAAGTTGTGCGCGAATTGGGAGCCATTGTCTAAAATTCGCTGAAGAAAACAACATGGTGCAACGCCAAAAAATGTGCCGCACGCATCGCACCCCTATGCGTTTACCTATAGGTTAGGTTAGGTTTGAACTGTGACCCACCACTTCATCAAACTACTTTTGTTCCAAATTTGTGCACAATAGTATATCAGTAGCTATCTAATGAATTGGCAAAGTCACTTGTCTGTGACATACCTATAGGTTAGTTATAGTTAGTTAGAATAGGTCGAAGTCAGTGACAGAACCGACTCATAGCACCCCGATTTCAAGCAGTCTTGTCGGATTGCAGAGCCGACGCGGGGGTGGTAGTAGATCGAAATGCAGTACTTAACCTCAAAATACTTAAACAAACATAACTCGAAAACTAATGGTCTCCGGCGGGTGGGGTTTGCGGGGGGGCACTACCCGAACCCCCCCCCCCTCCCCTTACCTCTCCCCCCGAATTCAGACGCCACGATTCTAAATGTTTACCTTTTTTTACTTTAATTTTTTTTACCTTCTTTACTATAGCTTTGTTTGCCTCTTGGTTTCATTGGATCAATTCAATTTCAATACAAAAATTCAACAATTTCAATACTGGATCACCGGAGATAGACGTCAGCACCGTAAGGGGTAAAAGCAAATGGACTGCGGCATTTACATCTGTCGGCACTTTATCGTCCATTGGAGTTGACATTGAAATCATTGAGCAAATCCAAAATCAATTCAACATATTTTTTTATTTTTTTTTATTATAGCTTTTGTTCACAGACTCAATGGGTCCGTGGCATTGCTTACATTTATATTTTAAACTTATAATTATTTTTATAATTACTAACGGAATACAGGACGAATATTTTTTTTCTTAACTAAACTTACATAATACATTTGTGAAGGCCTGAAGTGCACTTTGAAATTATTAAAGGCACAATAAGATAAGAGCATGAAGGGCTCAAAACTTTTTTTTTAAATTTCTTATCCTGAGGGGCACATACAATTTGAAAAGAGGCCAGAGGGGCATTTTTGCTTTTTTTTTGTACACACATACACTTTTAACTAATTTCTAAATATCCTACATACCGAGAGTATACCGGTTCCCGCAAGCAGCGCTCGTTCACGAGCTTGACACGTGTGCCAGCCATCGCCCTCCTCAACCATATTTGAGGGAAGAGGACGACCCGCCACACGTTTAGTTTCAACATATTTAGTCACAAAAAATATTTCACAGTAATGGTGAATCCATTAGCCTCCCGAACTAGTATACACTGTGTTTCAGGAGTCAGTGGATTCTCTTATTCAAGAGCTATTTAATTTTATGTCTTGATTGAAATACAACTATTTTATGTTTTCGCGCGTAATACGTATGCGTAAAATATCAACAAAAGTACCCACCTACCTATTCAAATAAGATAGTACAAAAATTAAATTCGGCTGTTCACATGTTTGCAACCATTATGACTGGATCCAGACAGACGGCCATTAGCATTTTCAAATGTCACTATTTTCAAGGTCTATTCAAACTCACGATAGACGTAAAGATATTCAAGTTTTTGCTTAACGTTTTAATTCTAGAAGTATGTATATATTACCGCGTTGTTAATTATTTCACTTTTGTATTACTGTTGCTATTGTTTTGTGTGTCTAGGTATGTTACGATATATGGCGGAAGAGGATTTTAGCCTGTGAAGAAGTGGAGGACGGTTATTCTAAACATCGGTATAGAATTATCGGCTAAAGTAAACTTTGTAACAATAAAACGAGATTAACGTGAGACTTACGTGTTATCGATATCACGATCGACAATTAAAGGCCTATTAAGACCTGAGCGTTATTCGCTACCGCTGTGGGTAGCGAAAAATACCACGCGGAACTCGATGGGTAAATAGTATTTAGTTCCATAACTGCACCGAAACTTGTACCGCCTGGTGAGGCGGTATTTTCTCTTGTTTGGCGAAATTAGTTCCGCCGGGCGACGCGGGAACAGGTAGCAGCGACATGCTTCCTTCCCTTCGCCCCGCTAACCGTTGCCAACGGATATCTCTACCGCGCGCGGTAGCGATATCGGCTTTGGTGTGAACAGTGAAATTAATGCATAACCTTTCGGATTTCTCTATCGCTCGAATAGGCCTTAAGTCCGGAAGCGGACGATCATGCAGGGTTGAGCTTGTAGCCGTGTAGGTAGTTGAGTGTTTTAAATAGGCGATCCTAGCCTGTATAATGAACTAATTTAAGGATAGTTGCTTAGTTTCTATCGCTGAGTTGTACAAAGTGTGTGTTTATGATAATAAAGGACTTAAAAAATCAAATCAATCAATGTAAGTGACATAATTATAGCCGCCATTTTTTTCGATTTTAATCAACATTTGTTAGCAACTGACATACATAATAGCCCTACAGCTGTGCGATTCTCTAAGAGCAAACATCGTTGCATCTTTGACAAGATCCGTGAAACAAATGGTGAGATGACAAGAAAAAAAGTTGGAAAACAACCTTATGTACAAGGGCAAAATCTCATAAAGTGTCTGACATCAAAATAGCCTAACTCACTCTTTGTAATATCAATCAGCTGTCTGCCTGTGAAAGTTACTTCAAATCAGTCAAGCAATTTCCAAGATTAGCCGACACACAAAAAAAAAGTTAGGTATACTCGGTATACACTTAGTAAACAGTTGTTATTTTGAAATTACAAACATACACTTCAATTGTATTTATATGTATATACACTAGCCTGCAAAGGAAGGTGGTCGGTTTACGAAAATGCTACAAGTTTTAATTGGCTGAGCGAGTGCGAAGTACGAGCGAAGTGTCTCTGCAATACCTCGGGCTTTCTTGCTTTCGTATGAACAGATGACCGGCTGTCAACCGATTCTCATTAATTTTGTGAGTGATAATTATATACATTTTTTTAATTATCATACTTGACACATTTTTAGAATAGTAATTAATATACAATATATTTATATGTATACCTTTTCTTTCATAGGAATAATCCCTACAATATGGTGGTTTGAAGCCGTCAATTTGAATATATGGACATAGGTACCTACTTATGTCACTTGCATTGCATAGCTAGACTTATATCATTTATTGAAATCTATTAAGCTGTTAATATTCTCATAGGATTGTCCTGCACCTTTACAAGAATTTATTTAGGTTCTTTAGTTAGTTTTTACCAATAGACTAAATTGTACCTATATGCTAGTTATATACGTATAGGACAATTCTGAATCTTAAATACACCCCAAAAACAATACTCTTATCTGGCAGTGGCGTATGGAAACAGGAAAGACCCGTTAAATATTTGTGGTTAACACATAAAGGTCTGCATAACGTTGTTCCCCTACAATCAAAATACATGAGGTGGTCGATATAAATTTAATATCCGCGTAGGATTTAGCGAGCGGCCGCGGGCTAGTGGTGGTATCTCGTGTAAACACGGCGCGTTTAGTCGAGCGGTCCGTGTGGGTAGCTGTGGGGATACGGTGGGGCCATGACACCCACTATACACTCTCAATGTTACATCTATGTTATATAGTGTGGTGCGAGTATGGAACTGTCGATATCGATACAATACCGCATTATGGCAAAATATTCTTAAACCATTCGGGGGCAGCGTTCCGGAAACTTTGCCAAGTCGTCTCGTCAAAAATACCTCAGTGCCTCAAGACAAGAGTCTTTGACCCATGTGTGTTACCAGAGATGACATATGGCACTGAAACGTGGTATCTTACTACGGGCCTCGTAAGTAAGCTCAAAGTCGCACAACGGGCTATGGAGAGGGCTATGCTCGGGGTTTCTCTACGCGATCGAATCAGAAATGAGGAGATCCGTAGACGAACTAAAGTCACCGATATAGCCTAGAAGATAAGCCAGTTGCAGTGGCAGTGGGCAAGCCACATAGCACGCAGAAAAGATGGCCGATAAAGCTGGAAGGTTCTGGAGTGGAGACCACGGACCAGCAAGCGCAGCGTAAGTCGTCCACCGACAAAGTGGACTGACGACCTGATAAAGGTAGCAGGATGACGTTGGATGCAAGCCGCTTCCAACCGATTCTTTTGGAAATTTGTGGGGGAGGCATATGTTCAGCAGTGGACTTCATACGGCTGAGATGATGATGATGATGATTATTCGGGGGCGTGTTACGCCATTTTGTGTGGCGATTTTTTGATGTATAGAGTGCACCGATGCGGGAAATTATACAATAATTCCTACATTATAACATTTTATTGGAGGCCGGTATTTTCAAGCGTAGCTTGCTGCATAGACAAGTATGTAAATGATGCTAACAATTTTACTTGACTTTGGTTCTTTACAATGAGGTAAATATGCAAGTAAATCATGAATCAAAATGGTAGCTTAAACTACACTCTTTTACCCATAAAGTATTGAAAAGCGTAGTTGCTACTCGTATATATTGTTTTTTAATTCAACAACGATGAAAATAAATAAATAATTTGTGAGTGCTTAAAAAAAACCTTTTTCATGGAAAATATCTACAGAATTGGTGCTTTGTCATGTATACCAGCTGTATGCCAAGTATCCTCTTACCCTTTTAAGGGATTTTACAAAATCCCCAAGGGCAAGGAAAGGTATGGGCACCTTTCCTTGCCCTTAGGAAGTATAATATTAAGTCCAAAGTGTGTTTTACTAGTTCACAATAAATTGTGCAATAAATATATAATATTATAATAATAAAAAAATATTCGCTTTATTGTATTTTTCTATCAACTTCTAAAAAAAGGAGGAGGTACTCAAATCGACTGTATTTTTTTTTTATATTTGTTACCTCATAACTTTCGACTGGATTAACCGATTCTCAAAATTCTGTTTTGTTTCTGCTTCCCGTGTGCTCCCATTTTAATTTCATCTAATTCGTTTCAGTACTTTTTGAGATATACTCCAATAACTGAATAGAATGGAAGTCGGTATTAAATTTTCAAATTTTTTTGTTTATTAATATCTAAGGTTACGATCGTGTGATTAAAAAACGTCGTATGACACGCGTGTGGGATGTTGATCATCACGCACTTGTATCATAATGTACTTTTAAAATCCTAAAAGGTTGCACTGCGATTACCCGCGAAACTCGTGGCCCAACGTGAGGCACGAAGCGCGCGTGCACCGTTTTCAGTCAAAAACAACGCTGCGCTGCGGCCACGATTGCGCTGGAGTTGCCGCGGTTTGGAGACGGCTGCATCGCCTAGGTGTGCGCGCCTATGAAACTATGGAGACTCTCATCAAAAAATTAATATTCGTAAGTTTTAAAACTCTTGGATAGATGGTAGGCAACATTTTAAATTGCTTCATAATAATGTTATGCACTAGTATTTGTATTATATTATAAAAAAAAAAAAGTTTAAGCATCTATGCCGAGATGTGAAATCGTAAGAGGTGTGAATCTATTAGGACCGACCGAGGAGTCTTAGGGCCGTTATTGCGAAGTACGCTCGGTTGTCAGTCTATGCTTGAGTACAGTTCTGAGTAAATTTTGTATGGTTTATTGTCAAATCTACACTCAAGTCGAGATTCACAACTGAGCTTCTATCTGGAATCGGGTTTTGATTTGTCAGTCTTTGCAATGTTTAAACGTGACTGTGTCCAAGAAACTGTGTAGATTTTGTTATAAAAACTTACGTTGTCTTCACTCATTTTTACTGAGCAGTATCGGATCGATCCGACTATAGTTTCGACCACATCCAGTGGTAATTTTTAGGAAGTGTTCAGGACGCCCGCGTCAATGACGTCTCGTTTAGCACTAATATTTACTACGTGAGTAATCCCATATTTCGCAGTAAAAAAACTGGTTTAACTGTGATTATTAAATGTATTTTTAAAATACTTAAAATAGTATGAATTGCAATTAGATTATTTCATATTTAAATATAATACTTCGAATATTATTGTTCTGCAAGTCCATCAATTTCCGTCGCAAATATAGACCAGGGTAGCATGAATTAGGAAGTAGTGTGCACTGTTTTTCTGTAAAAACCACGCTAAGCACTTGGAAAAACTGTCTTATTTTTGCGACCACTTTATCAACAATACCAACAGAATAGTGTACATATATTATATAATTTGTACAACATATGTTCAATACAAAGTTTTGTACAAGTGTAAGTGTTTGTTTTGTGTTGCTACAAAAAAAATATAGCTTCAATACAAAGTAGGTAGATAGATATGTAGTGTGTTAAATATATCTATTTGTGTTATAATGTACAACAATGTACCTATGTGCATTTGACGTGAAAACTATAGAGTAGAGAGTGATACACCTAGTCAAGTTTTTGTACTGAATCATCAATCATCAAACAAAACAGGATAGTAAAATTATGTTAAACTTACTTCACTAGGTGTATGGTTACTATCTGTATTAAACATATCTATACTATAGTGTAATAATATGTTCTAATCCAACTTATATATAGATCTAACTACGTTGAAATGATACCCACAATATTCAATTTATACACATCCAAAACATAGAATTTAATTGGGCTAAAAATCTATTCAAATTTTTGTTGAAGGCTTACACTGCATCGTAAAACTACCGAGGTGATAAAAAGGTGCTAATAAAAAGATTATTTGCATTAAACTTGTAAAGATTATAGACATCGCTTACAGTTTTATATTTATCTGCCTAATAAATTAAACTTTAAATTAAATACTTTACTGGTCATCAACTAGAATTTACAAATAAAATTTAACATTGTAGTGGATTGGCTAATGCTAAAACGACCAAAACAGACATTGTTCAGTTTCCTGTGTCTAATCCATTTGAATAATTCAAATACCTGTTTCACACACGAATAATAAAATTATGCTCAAAAGATAATAAAGTAGATAGAATTGGTGTGAAATGCATTAGGTACATACATTTTATGAATTTATCAGATTAAATTTATGTTCAAATGTCCCTGAGTTTATATTAAGCAGTTAGGCAATGTAACATACATTAAATAAAAAACAAACAAATATCTATGAAAAAGATTATACTAAATTTTGGAATTGCGTAAGGAACCCGCAACTGTTTCATATATTATAAAGTCTCTGAATGCGTCCATACAGTACAGAGGAAATATTTGTATTATGAGCCAAATGAATGAACCAAAAAGAATCGCTAAAACCAAACAGCGCCATGTCACGAGTAGCCGGTTGAGCTGATGTTCCATCCTCAAACTATTCGGTACGACAGCGAGGATGCTTCGCCATACCCCAAAGAGGTTATATTCCTAATATTTCTATTCATCAGTGAGAAGATCCGTACGAAAGAGCAAACAAACATAACTGAAAAACGGAATACAGGCTTACAATCGTCATAATGCGGTTTTACTCTCTGACAGCCTTGACCGACACAATCAAAAATTGTAATTTGACTTAAATACAATGCTTTGTAAGAATCCATTACATTCATTGTCAACTAATACCAACTTCATTAAAATAATGCATTACTAACTAGCTCCGATGACTCCGTGCTACTAGTTCGTTATAAATATATCTGTGGTCCAAACTTCCGCAAATTGATTTTGTTGATAGAGCGGTGGTAACTCTGGAACATCCCACAGGTCTCCCCAGTTAATCCTTTTGACGTTCCGAATACACTCTTATTATCCACGTTTTGTTAAGCATATTTACCACAACTACCGTAAGCTTGTGGCAATCTCACGATGCGGCTTACATCTGATTTTAGTTAGGATGTTTAAGACATCCACATTCTATACATCTTCATTTATAATTGGCACATTTACGGAAAATCACCCAAGAAATGATTCTATATCCAAATGTTTCATTTAATCATCAATCACAAAGCCGAGTAATTGGATATTACTAGGCTTTTCGCGGGTCATGTCAAGGGCCTATTGCTATTTGTATTTTAATTAACCTAAGTAAGGTTAATTATAATACAAATAGGATAGCTGTACCTAGTTTAGACTTGCGAAGACTATAAGTAATTCCTAGGAAATTGTGTGCGTTTTACAATAAAATCCCAAAACACATAACTGAGCTCACAGAGGGCAAATTCAAGTTGACTGTTATAAACGTTTTAATAAAAAAAGCTTATTATAAAGTTCGACATTATATAGAAGATAAAGATGTTTGGAATACTCCACTTCTGGCAAATTGTCACTCTGCCACCCATAAAATGTAATATTTGTAGTATCTAAGTAAAAACATTGTAAACATCTATATAAAAATAATGGCTCGAGTTTCTTGCCGCTTCTTCTCGGTAAGCTCTATATATTTTAGAACGCGGCGGTAAAGTCTATAAAGTACATTATAATGAAAAATTGACGTTCATAAGTGCGTCTTAGATGGCTAAATTGAAAAAAATATTTTGACTTTGACTTTGAATTAGGCTAAGAACCATGGATCATGAATCCCTGTATCTCTAAATTCTGCCGCAACTACAATATTATCAGCAAAAATTGATTCCGTGTCCTTTCTATTCCAGGAGCTGGAAGGTATCTTCGAAATGCACCGGCGAGCAATTTGAGACAGATTGCTTAGAGATACGCAATCCGGCTCAAAAGTTCTGTCTCATTTCTCTTTGCAATGGAACTACGAGTATCTTCGAAGCCTGACTCTGTACTCGAACCGACATTGTAGCGCTATTGTATAAGTACTTATTTCTACGAACAGTCAACACCGCACTGCTATATAGATCTTACTCTCGATCTAATCAAAGGCCTTCTTATAGTCCACAAACGAATGTATATAGTATATGTATATAGTATATGTATATAGTATATGTATATAGTATATGTATATAGTATATGTATATAGTATATGTATATAGTATATGTATATAGTATATGGCCATAGTATAGACCTTGTGTGGGGACCACCAGTAACTTTTAACATGTTTATGTAAATTTTTTTAATTAAATATTATTTGTATGTGTATAGTAGGTGCTGTAGCCTTCTCGAAAACTGGTTTGCTCGGGAGACTGTAAGTCTTCAAATATGGTATTGAGGTGATGAACCTCAAAAATAACTTATAATTTTCGATTTATTTGAATATACCTCAAAACCGAGATGGGTTTGTATTTTTTCAGCAAAGTTACCTTTTCTTAAGAATCCGTACTACTCGTAATATAACAAAACGTTTGTAACTCTCTCATTCAAGGACAAAGACTATATCATGGGGAAGAAAATAGGATAACTTAATCATCATCCATCACCACGCGGCTGAAGGTGGGCCCATCTAGTACTTTATAAAAAAACATAAAGTATCTTTATTATACTAGCGACTTCATGTCTTTCTAGTCCGCTAGAGAGAGGCGTGGCGGGAAAACTTGCACATTATTTACGAGGGCCACGAAGCCGATGCGGCGATAAGGCGCGTCGCAGTCGCCGTGTCACGATCTCTGCTATCTTCCGATGTCGATATTGAGACTATAAGGTCTATAAGTATTAAATACATCCCCGCTCACACACAGCGATGGTCAGTGAGCACTCCCCTCAAGGTTTAGAGTACATCGACTTTAAAATAGCACGAAACGGGATAACTCTAGAATACGTTGTAAATATAAAAATTAGGAAAATTATACGTAAATTTAGAAATTAAACAACCGGATATATCTTATCCTATACATAGTAGGCTATTTGTTTTCAAATTAGATAGGCACTTATCTAACAGGTTTTTCCATTAAGAAACTAATTTATGTTCTAATGGCATTATTAATGGCATGGCCTTTTTTGGCAATATTCAAGAATATTTATGTACCTAACTCAATTCAAATGTCTAGGCACACTTTACTACTATTTTATTGGCTACTTTATTATGTAAAAAGTAAAAAGAAGGATCTTAGGCCCGATGAGAAGTGCCTATCACGCCTGTCGTTGACAGCTGTAGTGACGTCCCAACAGCGCGCGCATGGATTGTCGATAAAATAAGATAGGATATACTTTGACAGTAACTATCGATAATCTCTATTATGGACCTACTTTCGATAGCTATTTATGGGCTGTCTTTTATCGATAATTACTGTAAAATTTTATCTTATCATAAATTCATTCCATGCAATGAAGGTATTTTTCCATTAAGTTCTAAGTCGCGTAACTACACTTGACACTTGAGACTAATTGAAAATTACTTCTTGAATAATTATTAGTAGCAAATATACTGCTTATATAGAGTTACAAAATTTGCCACTGCGATGGCACCTACCAAGACTACTTACCTTTTAAATATTTATAATTTGCAATTGAAACTGTTGTACCTCTCAAAATGAAGTTTAAATACAAAGATAATTATGATAAATTATTTCAATATTGTAAAGTAATTACTATATTTGATAAATTAAAACTCTCTTTTGTAACTGAAAATTATAAGAAATTTGGAAACGTACAGAAGACCATGCAATCTATAGCTTGCCTAATATTCCATTGTTCATACCTAAATATAACAATAATTATGGCAGAAGGGTTCAGACATGTTTTTTACCTATACTATTTAAATATAAAATACCTTACCAAGAACAATAGCAGAAAAAAAATAAAAAATCTAATGTAGTCAAAAACATATTAAGACGCGCTCGTATCCTGATAATAGTAAAAAGCAAATTTTTTAAACACCTAGTGTAACGAAACAGATCGATAATATATTATGAAAAAAATATTAAGGTTAGAAAAGGAATAGGAAAAGAGTTATAACCGAATAGAATTCATAAATATAACTCTCTTTCTGCAGAAAAAAATCCTGAATAGGTCCACAAAAATAAACTTTCAAGTCCAAACTCTCAGAATTTTCAGCGATAACACTATATTTTTTTTAGGTAATACATAGCCCACGTATAGTATTAGGTTATAACCAGCAGTTTTTTCGATTCTGTTAGTATATATCGAAAAATATAAAGAAAACGTACAAAATTAACGCATTTTCTCATTACATCGTCCAATCTAACAAGCGATTTTCAACTTTACGTAAAGCAAAGTAAATTATTTTAAAATTGGGGTTGGACCGCGCCTTAAAAAGATTTTGTATACTCGAAAAATACAACTAATTTAATTAATGCGGTTTGCAGGTCTGGACTGTTTCTTTACTTTTTAGCACTTAAGTTAGTTCTACTGTACCAAATTATACTTAAGAGACTTACATTACAATCTTTAATTATAAGATTTTAGTTAGTGTCATTGATTTCATTTGTAACATTTAAGCAAAAAACAGTTTTTTTTTTTAAGACCATTGCAAGTATATAAACGTATTAATCAAATGTATTATGAATTAAGTAAAGCCCGCCATTGTACTGTGCTCAACACCCTCGAAAAAAACCTGCCAGGTACGAGTTGGACTGGTCCATGAAGGGTTCCGTACCATTTTCTATAATTATCGTCCGACTTGCACTTGGCCGGTTATATTATTTGTTGTTATAGCTGCAACAAAAATATGTCATCTGTGATAACTTTAACTGTCTTTATAACACGGTTCATGAGATACAGCCTGGTGACAGACGGACAGCAAAGTCTTAGTAATAGAGTCCCTAACAAGTGCAATTTGAAAAATGTAATACCGACTTCCATTCTATTACTTTGGTAAAAATCAGTTATTAGATTTTAACTCAAGAACTACTGGACCGAATTTGAGGAAATTTAAATATATAATAAGGGACCACACGGAAAGTACCAGCTTTCAAACAAAAAAAAATGAGAATCGGTCCAACCAATCGAAAGTTATGAGGTAACAAACATAAAAAAGAAAATAAAAATAAAAAAGTCGAATTGAGTACCTCCTCTTTTTTGGAAGTCGGTAGAAAATGTGTTGGAGTTTATTTCGGTTAGTTACTTTACTTCTTTTAGTACTTTTCACAGCCTAAAACAGTAATACTTTTCACTTTTGATTCGTAATTTAATATCTAAGACTGCATTAACCATGTTGGTTAATAAATCAAAACAGTCTTTTGCATTAAAGGATCTTCTCTCTGCGCCGAGAAGCTTCCTTAGACAAGCATTTTTTAAAGGCAATTCACAGTTCCCAAAAATCAATGTACCTATAATTATGTACAACTAGTTGCGCCCCGCGGGTTCACTCGCGTGGTGATGAATAATGATAATGATGAAAAGTATCCTATGTCCTTCCCTAAGATATGACAAATACCTACTACAAGTGCAATTTGAAAAATTTTAAACCGACTTCCATTCTATTACTTTGGTAAAAATCTGTTATTGGAGTGCAATTCAAAAACTACTCAACCGAATTTGATGAAATTTAAATGGGACCACACGGAATGAATGAAGCATCAGCTTTCAAACACTTTTTTTGGTTTATAAGCTGATGTTTCTCGTGTGGTCTCATCTAAATTTCATCAAATTCAGTCTAGTAGTTTTAGAGATACACTTTTTTTTAGTTTCAATTTTGAGAATCGGTCCACACAATCAAAAGTTATGAGGTGACAATTTAATTGAGTATCTCCTCCTTTTTGGAAGTCGGTAGAAAACACAAAAATCATAAAATTAGTCCAGCTGTTCTTGAGTTATACATGGTGTAACTAACACTACTTTGTTTTATCTATAATATATATTATAGTTGAGAGCTCGGGACCAAATTTCATCGAAATCTGTGTATTAGTTTTTCAGCTATGTGTGAAGATACAGACAGAGAGAAATTCTTTTCAAAAACGTCATATTCTTGTTCAGAAGGTAATTTTACGTCTTTTGACCCACATTTTTGTTTCTTCCAAGTCCTTCATATATGTATAGATAAGATATATAGACATTTAGTTATCGTGTTTACACATACGTTTATAGCGCGTATGCAAAGTGGGACATCTATAATAAAATATTTAACCATAAATATTTTATTCGTCTGTTTCAACAGACTTTTATATGGAACATATCATATGTGCCTACTTTAAATTATACGCAAAATGCAATGTTCACTTTGGTTGCAAAAAGGTGACTTTACATGACTGATTTTGGTCTTATCTCTACAATATGTTTGGTAAGTATACCTTTGCCATACTCAATATAATGCTCTGATAAAATTGAAATGCGTTATCGGAGCACCGTGGTAACAAGATATTAAAGCCTAGAAAGAAATTCCTTATTATGTACTGCATTTATTTAAGATTATTTATTGATAAAAATTACATGAAATGGATGCATCAGTAGACCCAACGACATTTCAAATAAAATGAAATGAATAACATGAAATAAATTTTCATGATCATTTGTCTAATATAATTATAAACAAGTGCAATTTGCAAAATTTAATACCGACTTCCGTTCCATTACTTTGGTAAAAATCAGTTATTGGAGTGTAACTCAAAAATAACCAAACCGAATTTGATAATATTAAAATGGGACCACACGGGAAGCACCAGCTTTTAAACAAAAATATAATTTTGAGAATCGGTTCACCGAATCGAAAGTTATGAGGTAACAAACATTTAAAAAAAAAAACCGTCGAATTGAGTTCCTCCTTCTTTTATTGGAAGTCGGTAGAAAAGAACCCCTATTTTCCCTGATCCCGCTGTAACTTGAGAACAGCTTTAACGGTTTTGATAATTCTTTGTCGTGTTAATTATTGTCAGGAAAAGGTTCTTATGAAAGAAAATCCAAGAAAAGGCGGGAGGTTGTACACTACGGTTATACATACTACGGGACGAAGTTGCGGGCAGTCGCTAGTTATATATATTTCTGATAATATGCATGTTATATGACTAACGACTACGGGGCATATTTAATGGGTTATCAAGCCTATGTTTTATAACAAATCATCGTCTACCTATCGAAAAAAATATCACCGTGATCGGCTTAGTATTTTTGGGGTGAAAGATTGCATTCATTTAGGCATATTAAACTTTGAATAACAGTAATATCACACTATCACTGATCACATTATAAAGTCGAAAGTATTTTTTGTGTATGTTTGTCACTTTTTCACGCTCAAACGGCTAGATAAATTGTGATGAAATTTAGTATGGAGGTAGATGAGGCGCTGGATTAATACATAGCATATTTTCATCATCATCACGCGGGTGTAACCGCGGGGCTTAGCTAATTTATAATACAAGTATATTATTCGGTACTCCAGTTATTTACTCTTTAATATCTTGGTTTGTGGTTTTTATATTTCAAACGTGAGACCAAACAATTAACCGTTGTAACTCGCTATACCTACTTACTGCCGTACTGTCTGCATCATTTCTATTATTTGATATCATTCGATTGTTGACTCTGTAATAGGTATACAAGATCGACTCGATTTTTTAATATATATAAAATATACATATTATAATATATACATGACATATATATATATATGGATCTCACAGAGGTACAGCTTAATAAATTAGAACGTCTGCAGAATTTCTGTATGCGCTTCATTTTTGGTTTACGAAAATATGATCACGTCTCAGAATATCGTCATAAGCTACAATGGTTACCTATCCGCCTACGCCGGAATACTCATATACTTTTCCTCCTTTACACCATACTATTCTTTCCTTCTACACCCTGGTGACCCTGCTATCTCAAGGAGCGATTTGAATTTCTATCTTTTGCGACCTCTCGACCTTTGCGCGTCTCATCTTCTCTAATGTTAAGGACTCCTGTTCACTCTTCAAAGTTTTCTGGCAATTCATTTACTGTGCGCGCCGTGCGGCCATGGAATGATCTGCCTCTTCCTATAAGACAAGCAAAATCGATAGGGATATTTAAAAAGATGGTTCAAGATCATTATTTGTCCTCTGCCTGCTAAACTGCTTCACTTTTCTTATGATATATTAGGAATATGTTTATGTATTTGTAGTGTATATATTATATCGTATATATTAATAAATTATTCACATACGACTGAATAATCTCAATTTATATGAATTTCATTTATGTATTTTTAAATATATATATATTAGTTTATAATATTATATATTATATTATTGATATATGTGTAGGTATTTAAGTTACCCTCTCATTGTTCTTCTTTGAAATATTCTGTTTAGTTTTAACTATTATCTTGTTGCACACCACCGTCTAAACTTTTATTTTTGTCCAGTCCATTCAAAGGTTGTCTGTAAGAGATTACATTAGCGATAAGACCGCCAATTGTATTACCAGCATAGATCTAAGATCCTTTCTTGTAAGTAGATTAATTAGTTAATTTACCTACTTTTTTTGTTTGTGTGGTAAGCAATAAAGAGTTATTGTATTGTATATTTATTCCCATTAATAATAATAGAAAAAAGGGCCTCGTAACCTGCTCAGGTGCAGTTGTAATCTATCCTAGGCCTGTGATTGGCCGGACTCTCTGAGAGGATTTATCCTTCTGTATCGGATTCAAAGCCACGGATGCGATGCGACAGGGATAGACATTATATTAATAATAAAAATTGAGTTAAAAATGTAAGTTGCATGTTAATAAAAACGGAATTTTAATTTATTTTCAAATCTGTATAACTCAGTTCAGACTTTGGTTATACTATTACATAATAACTTTTGATTATTATATTATTTTACACTCAATAACCTAGGTTTAGTTGACGGCCGCGGTAAAAAAAAATGCGGCAATTTTGGTCATTGGCTTTTAATGCGATGACTACGAGTATATACAAGTATCAAGATACACAGAGCCGCAAAATTAGTAGAATCATACGACTCAAATGTTACTCGTCTGTTAAGGTAATAAACCGTATCCTTATAACTAAACCAAACCTATTACTATTATTATTAATATTATACTTATTATTATGATAAGTATAAAGTAATTTAAGTAAAAAGCCAAATCCTATTGATTTAATTTACACATAATGCATTAATTTGCCATTGCTAATGTATACTGATAGATTATTCAAGATATAAAATTAAGTCGGCATATTAGGCAGATTTTGAGAGATAGGGATGTCCTTTATGTGATTGCTTTTAGATAAGAGCTTTTAATAGAACATACATATACATACACATTACTAAACAATTTATAAGATATTGTTTTACATTAGTGAATACAAGAATTGAGAAAAAACATTTTAAAAGACTAGCTGCGCCTTGCGGTTTCATTCGCGTGGTGATGGATGATGATGGCTATGATAATGATAAGTATCGTATGTCCTGGTATTGAATCAAACTCCTTGCCAATTTTTATAACGATCCGTACAGCCGTGTAGGTGTGAAAGCGTAACAAACTAACTTTCTCATCCGACGACCCTTTGGTATGCGGATGCTGTTTAATTATGTTTTTTATACCAAAATAGATTTGTTAAAACGTAATACAAAATAGTTTTGTCCGTTTTTAGTGTACATTTGCATCCTAGATGCGACACTATATAACTTTATAACGTTTTAAAGCTGATTATGCTTTCCTATATAAAACTTATTTCATAAAAAAATTACAAAGTTATAACGAATAAACTTAAAAACTACTGGACAGATTTCAAAAAATATTTTGCATGTCGAAAGTTACAATATCACTGAGTAGGTAACATGGGCTATATATTAGTAAGGGATCCGTATGAAAACTTCGACAATATAACCTAATGTGTGAAAAAAAACTGTCTTATATCGCGTACACTGCGTAAACTATTGACAATAGAGCAAAGTGATGTACTATAGTTTTATTTTATTTTATTATAGAGGACATCAATGTCTAATATAAGTAGCGATACTATATGTCTAACTATTACAGTTACGTCACAATTGCTACTTTTCCGTGTTAAATTATGGAATATACAAACAAACAAACACACCGGTACAAACTAGGGCACACTATTCGTACCTTGGTGTTAATCATTAACTAAGTACTCTAATAATAAAGAGGTAAGATTTGATAGTTTGTTCGTAACGGATACGCAAAAACTACATAACCGGTTCAAAAAATTCTTTCTCAAAATAAAGTTGAGTATGTCTGAGTAACATACGCTATATTTGACACATCCTCATCATCATCCATCACCGCGAGGGTGAAACCACGGAGCGCAGCCAGTCAATTATAATTATGGGTATGTTGTTGTTACAATAAAAAAAACATGTTAGCTTTAGCAGACAGAATTACATATATTAGTGAATGATTAGCTGAATAAGTAGAAGAAATAATGTAAGGCGGTAGATTGCAATAAAAAATGATATGATACTGTGATGGATATGCTGAGTTACAGAATTGAGTACCGTGTTCAATTCTCAGACGTACCAATGCTTATTCAGTAATCTGTGCCAATGCCATGCGACGCTCTTATATGGTTTTGGGCTCAGCGTTGAGGCACAGAGTCGCGAGGTAAATCTGACATGGGTCTACGGGACTACCTCAACGGCTATGGTCTCCAGAGCGAGTGAGCTAGTTTGTGCTTGTATGATCTTTAAATTATGTATATAACAATCAACTGTTTCTGGGAACTCTAATGCCTAACGGTGAATGTGGACGTTTTTCCTGTTTACTCGTTGCAATCAAAACTATTCAGCCGTTTCGGTGCTATGAAGAACCTAATAAGCAGACCAAAGGTCCAGACTTCGCATTTACATATACCTAATATTAGACGGCGGAATGAAGTGTGGCTGACATAAAAGCTAAATTAGTATCGTAAAAAGTAAAAAAAAAAACAGCATACTGGAAAGAACTACCTACTGCTAATAACGGCGCGAGATGAAACGAAATAAGCATAATACTCATGCTCCTATGTAAGTAAATAATTTTGACTATTTATATAAAGACAGTGACTTAGCTTCAAAGAAATGTTTAACGATATAGCCCTGCATCCGTTTTTGTTTGTCAATGTTTCTTAATTATTAAAATCGAAACAATTAAAGGAAACACGTCAAAAACTCGATTAAATTCCTCGAGAATAATTTGAATCAACGCGACGTCGCTTTGAGATTTGTGAGAACGATATTATTTTTGTTTATCACTTACAAAAAAACTGTATCCTATGAGTGTTATTTTCTGTATACTACCATTTCTTAAGTGTGAATAATATTATATACAACAATCATCTATCATAAAACTTAGTTTTTCAACCGTAATTCGAAACCTGACGAAATATAATTTTAAAACCAATTCCAAACTAATAGAAAAACATAATTTTCCGCAAAAATATCACTAGCAAGATAAAAAAAATCAAAATTATCTGATATTTCTAAGCTTTTCTCTGACTCGTTGTGATTTAACAGCTAAATGATTTAATTATAAAGACATTATACTGAGAATATTTCATCATAATACTTTTCTTGCTGTTTAAGTGTTACCTTTAGTTAAATCTTGCATTTTTGGAGATTTGGTAGTATTAGTCACACGTGACTAATAAAATTACTCATATAAAAGACTACGTTATTATGCTACAATTGACGCGAATACACACAATGGCGGACATATTTTCGCGCTAATGTTTTTCGCAGTATGTTACACTTTAGGTTTTACTACTAGGTTTATTTATTATTTTATATTTTTAGTTTGTATTTGACATACCTACTGCATAAACATTCATCGCTATTGTGTTTTAATAGATGTGACTGAAGACATAAGTCATTGCGGCTGACCCTAATAAAAATGTTGTCAAGGCGGCTCTGTTAAGTCTGCCATAATTTTAAACTAAAAACACTTCAAACCACTATAAAGTTACTAATTTATATCAATTAGCATTCCGTGGATTCACTGTACAAAACCAGGCTAGAAAAGATACAAGTAATAATTAGTAATGAAGAAAGATTTATGCGACTAAATTGTTATTCAAACTATTGTGTTTGAATGACGAAATTTGAAACTATAACACAAACACTTAATTATGTGTTTATACTTCCTAGGGTGCGTTCCGGTAAGCGCCATCAACGCTCACAATTTTTTTTTTTTTTTAGAACGGACTAATGCTGTTTGCCTCTACCGGCATTTACAGCGTCACCGGACGGTTGGCGAGCGCAGATGGCACTCAGCCAGATGCGGGCGCAGAGGGCGCACCACCTAAGGCGAGCGTTGAAGACGCTTCGCCGCAAGGAGAGGAGTAAGCGACTTGCTCAAGGGCACCACTAGGGTACGGACCTCGGCTTGGGCCGTCGCCAGGAGAGAGGGGAGTAGGAGAGAATCGCCCCGGTACATAAGTGTACCGTTGAAAGTGGGCCCTATGAATTTTAACTCTACGACTATTTGGAGAGACCACCAAGACATAACTTTTGCCTCGAGCTCGCCGGCGAGCTCGGTGTTTGACTGTGTTTACCACTAAATCATAACCTTGTGTACCTCGCCTCCCCCCATTTCCGCGACATGGGTCCACACCGCGACCAGGATCGTCGCGTTGTGCACTCATGACTGTACTTTGGGTGGGGCTACAATAAGAATGTGTAGTACCTCGCCCACAGCCATGGTGGCTGGGACTACATAGAAAACCAGTGTTACCTCGTCCGCAGCCATTTGCTTGGCCGGAGGATACATCGCGACCGGGGCCGCGGTGTATACTCCCACCCGCACCGTGGCTGGGACTACAATCGTGTGTGTGTGGATTACCTCGACTGCGACTGGGGCTGCGAAGAAGATCTCGGCCGGAGCCTACAATGCGATCGGAATCACAGCCCTGGTCGGGTCTACAACCATTACCGGGGTTCCCTTGGGACGACGCTAAAGCTGCCGAAGTAACGGCTGCGATGGGGTCGTCCGGGTCACCCAAAATATGCCTTGGACGGCGACGGGGGGGAAGGAAGTAGGGATCGGTTATGTCAGTGGAGTAGTTCGCCGCTTCGACCACGAGTGGATTCGAGTGGTGGGGAGCTTTGTCGAAGTGGCGGCGGGAGCAGTCTTTCATATACTGCGTTATAGAGGGGAGGGTGAAATCGCAGTGCAGTTCGGCGTTCCGCAAGTACCACGGAGCGCCCACTGCCCTGCGCATAAAGCGATTCTGAATCACTTGAAATTTGTGGAGGTCGTATGTTTCTGAGCATGGGCAAACGCTACAGATGCGTAAGTCATGAATGGGCGGATGCAAAGTTTGTAAAGAGTCGTCTTATTTCTAAGAGACATTTTACTGTTTTTGCCTATGAGGGGATTAAGACGACCCATAATGAAGGCCGCCCTATTGCGAACAATCTGGATGTGTTTCGCGAAAGTGAGTTGGCGATCAAGGGTGACGCCCAGGTATTTGGCAGATTTAGCCCAAGGGATGGGTTCGCCGAATAGGACTATGGGTGACGGCATGAGATTCCGCCGGGTCTCAGTGAAGTACACTGCTGCACTTTTGCTAGGATTTACTGCAATCCGCCATTTACGAAACCATGCACCGATTACAGTGATGGCTCGTTAGATGGCGCATCTCTGCCTGACCTTGAACCAGCCAGTAGAGTAGATTGCAGTATCATCCGCAAACTGAGCGATCTGAACATTAGGTTCAGATCGTGGGATGTCGCTGGTGTACAGCGAGAAGAGAATGGGTGAGAGTACAGAGCCCTGAGGGACACCTGCGTGAATGGGATGCGGGGAGGAGAGCGTTCCCTCGGTGCGATAGCTAAACGTTCGATCCCTGAGAAAGTCTTGTAAGATGAGTACAAGACGGTCTGGCACACCCAGTTGGTACAGCTTGAATATCAAGCCGTTGTGCCAGACTTTGTCGAACGCTTTCGCTACGTCGAGGAAGACAGCTATGGTCCCTTGGGGCTTTGGTTTCTTATTGAAACCGCCTAGGATGTGCTCCGTTACGCGGTGCACTTGTTGGACGCAAGAGTGTTTGGCTCTAAAACCAAATTGCTCATCGGGAAGGAGGTTATTGGACCTAACGTGGGACCAGAGTCGGTTCACAATGAGCCGCTCGTAAATCTTCCCCAGAGAGCTGAGGAGGCTTATGGGACGGTAACTGGAGGGCTCGGCTGCCGGTTTGCTAGGTTTGTGAATACCAATGACAATGGCATGCTTCCAAGTGTCTGGGAAGGAGCAGTTGCTCATAGCCGCATTGAAGATGCTAACTAAGAGATGGACTAGTGGGACTGAGAAGTGTTTAATCACCTTGTTGCTGATACCATCAGCACCAGGGGATTTACGGGTCTTGAGGCTCTTGATCAGAGACACTACCTCGGATGATTTTACCGGTGGGAGGAGTGGGAGGTCAGAGATGCACATAGAGCTTTTACGTTCGACTTCAGATTCCACCGAATCGAGGTGTTTCTGGTCGACGTGATCTAAATTTAGAGTACACTGAGCCTCAAGGCTATCAGCTAAACACTCGGCTTTATCTTCGTCAAGGAACGCTATGGAGAGG
Organism: Selenia dentaria; assembly: GCA_917880725.1. Lineage (NCBI taxonomy): Eukaryota > Metazoa > Arthropoda > Insecta > Lepidoptera > Geometridae > Selenia > Selenia dentaria. The sequence goes on along the minus strand of OU862888.1, from coordinate 28,474,464 downwards.
GGAGGTGGCCTAATGAGTGGAGGCATTGTCTGTTGTCCGTCAGATTTCAGAGCTCGAGCCAACTGCCAGTATGCCTGGTGAGTTGGCTCAATCTCTGACAGTTTGTCGTCCCACCTTTGATCACGCAGCTCACTCATGCGTTTCCTTACAGCACGCTGTAAATAGCGCATGGTGGCTTTGTTCTCTGGGGTTGGCATCGAGTCGTACGCCCTAGTGGCGGCGTTCTTAGCTGTCAGTAACCTCCTCGCACCCTCGGGCAGTTCGAAGTGGCGACCATCCGCCACTTGGACCTGCTTTGAGGATTCACCTACTGCGGTGCGGAGGTGGTCACTGAGAGCCTCGATCGCAATTGTCACGTCTTCTACTGTCTGTATGTCATCGGGGATTCTATCGAGAGCGGGTGAACTGATAGCTTGGAGGGATTCCCCCAGTTGCTTCCAGTTCACTACCGTTCTAGTGATAGGGGTTATGTCCGTCGGGTCGGGGCCTAATTTCAACAATACAGGGCGGTGGTCTGAAGTCAGTTCGTGTAACACTTCTATAGAGCGCAACCGGAGGGTGACGTTCTTGAGAAGTGCTATGTCAAGTATGTCTGGTCGTTGGTTGTCAACATAGGGATATCTTGTGGGCTCCAGAGGGGAGAGAATATCAAAGTTTAAGTGGCTGACCAAGCCTTCAAGGATTTTACCATTACTATTGTTACTAGTACAGTTCCATATGACATGTTTACTGTTGAAGTCACCGATCAGAAGGACGGAGCTTCCTAGAGAGAAGAGGGCTTCCAAGTCTGTCTGTAATAGTTCTTTACCAAAGGGGAGGTAACATGAGGCTATGATGACAGGTTGATGACCTGACATCGCTAGAAAGCAAACAGAGGCTTCTAGTATTCTATGTGGTGGAGTAACAATTCGGATACGGCTTCGCGATATATAGACGACAAAAGTAGAAGAGGCGGTGCGATGGGGCGGAGGACGCTTGCCGGCGATCATTACGCGAGTGCCGGCAGAGCGGTCGGGGTTGGCAGATTTTATAAATGTCATTGTTTTCTGTTGCGTAAGAATGCTACAACCAATAAAGATCAATCGAATATTTGTTCGTGGATTTTATTTATTTCACAATTTTAGGAAAACTTACATCTTGGTCTATTAACTAGGATACTTAAATATTGTACTAAGGGACATTTACAAGTTTCCACGTATAGATGACAGATTATATACAACACGGACGGAAAACATAAAGCATGCAAGAAAAGATACACAGTAAAATAATAAGCTGATATATAATAACTATAATATAACATATGGTACTATTCTATTAAAAAAGTCATCGGTAAGTTTACGTTTTAGTTGTCCAACAGGTGTGTTAAATACATCTAAATCGTATTTGGTAGCAAAGTCGTTGAAACACCGGCTCACTCGCAGCAAATACATGCGGTGCGTATCGCGCTAAACCAACGTGTATCAACGCTAGTAGGGCAGACGTTCTGCGCAGGTATATTATTATTTATATTTACCTACTTACTTTGCCTACAACCTAGTTGAGTGCTTGTACGCTTAATCTGTACAATGTTTTCAACCTCAATACGCCAATTCACTGTTTTTAGTTACATTGAGGCGCCTGTTTGAGATTATGGTAGACAGTCATTGACCTAGACTCGAGATCGTGATCGGGGGAAATCCTAAGGCAGCCGTGCGGAACTGTGTAGTAAACTTTTTAAAAAGCCGAAAGTAAAGTGCAATCCAAAATTTGTATTGAACGATGCAGATGAAGCTTTTGTACACAGTATATAAATAGAATGAGAAAGAACAAAAAAACAATTTACAGCACAATGGACTGAAAAGTGATTGACAAATTTCAATGCACTTGACGGTTTTGACTGACTACAAAAAATAGGAAGATTGTCTCAATTCAACCTGTATATTTTTTATGATGTATTTTGCTTGATATACGTTTATCAAAACTGATTTCGATGTTTTTCTTCAACTATTTGGAATTATATGCGACTAGAACCCGTATATACAATTTGAGGGGCGTTTATATCCTAATCCATAAATTATAAACCCCCTATCCTGCTTTTGATGTGAGGCCTCCAGGCTCGATCCCTGGAGCTAATATTTTTGTGATGTTCAGAAATGTGCATACTGGGGTCTTGGATTTTTGTTATGTCTGTATGATTGTGTTCATGCCTCTAAAACAGGAAGTTTTAGCACGAGGGTATGAGTATTCATTTTCAGCCCATTATGTTCTTCCTGCTGGGACTCGAGCCTTCTTCTCAGTGAGAGGAGTTGGGCCATTATTCACCACGAAGACCCAGTGCGGTTTGGTGGATAGGTTAGTCGCCAACCCATGTCAAAGTTTTCAGGCCGCCCGAAGACCTTCGACATAGGCTTACGTCTGTTCTAAGACAAATAACCGGGAGCGACGGCTTTATGTGCCCTCCGAAGCGCGGAAGAGCTCAGTTAGACAATGCTACAAGCGGTTACCCATCTAACTCCTGACCGCAGCAAACGTTACTTTACATTGTTAATCGGTTAATATCGCCAAGTCAAGAACTGCTGCGAGCGCTTCAACGCTTCGAGTATAGACATTAGGTATATGTTTATGTATTTCGTTTTTTTTTATGTATCCTGCTACTTGGCGATCTGTTCGAGAACAGTAATCCAATGTGCTGGCTGTATTAAACTGTTTTTTGCACTGTATGGAGAGAAATAGATCCAATGAGCATCTCTTATTGTTTATCTGCGAATTATAAATGTAAATATCACGATACGATAAAGGTTTGATAATGCAGTTCATATCGGTTGCTACCACTGTCAAGACATTCCGCCACTAACCAGTGACCAAGCATTAACTACGGTGTTTTAGTGTAGTAGCAAGTGATACTACTCAAAGACTAGTCTCGGAAATCCTTCATTGGAAAGCTCTGGGTGGCACTCTAACTGTTATCTTCTTCTTCATCGCTACGCTCTTGACAGAGCGGTCGTGGTCGTTACTTCTGGTTGTGTAACGCGCCTTACAATGCGTCGCTATTCCTCCTTGCCTGCAGCCTTCGTACGCGCGTGTAGAGGACCGTTTACGGCTGCTTGTATCTGGTCGCTCCATCGGATCAGTGATCTCCCTCGCGATCTAGTCTTCTACTCTGCCCTGAACAGCTAGTCGTTCAATCGACTCGTCACCGCGCCGTGCCACGTCTTGAGGTGTAACTGTTATAGGCAACATATAAAAGTTTAAGACGGTATAATTATTTCCTCGCCCGTGTAGCCGTAAAGTGATATATTATACATAATGAGACTTAAATAATGGTAAGTTCACGTGACATGTTGGTAAGCATAAGCATGAAAACGTGAACGACTGGGTTTTACGTGCCTACCCAATTTGCACAAAACCCCATTGTTTGATAAACATCTGGACTTACCTAGTCAATAGGCATATTGAGTTTTATTTGTTTCTGATAGGAAGTTATACCTATACTCGTATATTGTTATATTCAAAGTGAATTCAGCATATTTTTTTAAAAATTGAAGTGCCACTAGCAAGAATGAAATGTTTTGTTATATTAATAAAACGTTCATTACAGTTTGAATGTTTTTATGTAAAAACATATTCCGTCGGCCCGTAAAATCTATTTTTAATTGTGTGTCCATATAATTTTTAGTTTTCTAAGAGTATATTGTATACTAGCTGCGTCTCGCGAATTCACCCGCTTGATGATGGATGATGATGTTGATGAAAAGTATCTTACGTCCTTCCCTGAGATATGACAAATCGAAAAACACAAAAATTATATGGACTCTGCGGAACACCATAACACCACAACCTGCGTGGTGATGGATGATGATAATAAGAAAGAAAAAAAAAGTAATAAAAATTATTCTAGCCGTTCTTGAGTTAAAAATGGTGAAACCAGCACGGCTTTGTTTTATTTAAATAGATTTTAGTGGCGAGAGATTAGTGGCAGCTGAAAAATTTATTATTCTTGATTTGTTTTCTTTATATTTCTGATAAATATAATGATTATAGAAAAAATATAATTTATAACACATGTGGTTTGTAATTTACGATTTTTATACAATAAAGTTAAACCTGTTTTTTTTTTCATGTTACCGTACGGAAAAATGCTTGCGTCATAACGTAACTTTTCGGATTCCATCGACTAAAGAATTAAGAAAGGTTTACATCCAGCATAATTATTTCTGATGACACTATACACGTATTATCGAGGGTTGTAAGATAATTAAAACTTTGCACCGCTTGTAAATATCTGGAAAGAACTGCACCTGAGCGTGGCAATAACATCAGGCCGTCGGTTTTTGTCGCTCTTCTATTGATGCCTTAAACCACGTATAAGGAAAATGCCTATCAAGAATTGCATTTTGTAACTACTCGATTTTTCAGTCTAGACACTTTTTATATAGTTGGAGCTGAATGGCATACATTTCACTAGTTTATAGGGTACCGCACCTCAATCGGTAAAACGGGACTCTTATGGATAACTTTGCTGTCCATTCTATCCGTGAAAGATGTATGTCGTCAAAGATTCCATTTTCTCAGAAACTTACTTTATTTTATTTTTATTTATTTATTTATTATCAGAAAGACCAACAGCCATTTAATATATAATATTTACAAAATAGAAACAAAGGGCCGATTACAGGTCCTCACGGATATAAACATTATGGATTACAATGTGAACTTCGCCTGGAAACATAATGTGAACTATACAAACCATAATAAAATATAATGTAATTAATTAATTGATATATAATGTTCTACCTTTAACAATATACAAAACCGATAATATGAGGTTTGTTTTTGAGGAAATAATATGAGGTATGTGATGATGTTAAGTAACCAAGATTATTCAAAGAACTCTCTGCTCATCAGCTGTTTAGCCGATCCGATACTTGTACATAATAGATCTAGATCAAAGCGTTTACTGTGTATGTTAAACTTATTACTTGCTCTCAACAGGTAAGAGTTTTGCCTATAATTACTGTTAACTGATGGGACATTTAATAGGGGATTAAAACGAATAGGCTTAGTACGAGTATTGAGGCTTATTTTACCTAATAGTTCAGTACAATCAACGGAGTTGGATGCAATCTTGAGTAAGTATGTAGTATCAGCTATTTCTCTTCTTATAGTCAATGGAAGTAAATGTTTTTTTTTACATAAATCTAGGTAGTCATCAGCTTTGTACTGCAACTTTAGTCTAAAACAAAGATATCTAATAAATTTTCTCTGAATACGCTCAATCCGTGCCACGTAGGTATTATAACGTGGGTTCCATATCTGAGACGCGTATTTTAATATGCTACGGATGAACGTACAGTATAGAATTTTGAATGTCTTTATTTTCTTGTTACGTAAGTATTAAGGTCCCTTGACGGTATATAACTTTCAGCTTTAAAATCTTATCTTGTTTAGCTAAGCAATTCTGCGAATATCAAACCATGTGACAGAACAGTCCATTTTGATTGCATTGAGGTTCAATGCAAATGGTGCACCATTGCTTTGTGGCAGAATATCTGACACTACGGTGGTACCACACTCAGTCAAACGACCTTTTACACAAGATACCTACCACCTAGTAAGTCGGGTTTCGCTTACTCTTAAGATTCTCAATATTCTATTATATATATAAGCTCATGATTCCCCCCGGTTTTTCCGTTAATCTAGAATACCTATTTAAATTTGACAATAAACACGGTAAGTACCTTACCTTGGTACAAGTATAAGAAAAACATCCAATAATGATTAATTTTGTTATGATATCACATAAAAATTATAAAAGATTATACTTCATTATTAGCCGACATTATTACTATTATTAACATTATTACTCAGGAAGTATGAACTATGAAATAAGTTATTAAGTTTGTACGGAACCGTCAGCACGCGGGTTATACTCGCATTATTCGCTTTTTTAATAGAAAGTAGCTATAAAAAGAAGTGAAAAGGCTCGACTGTAGTTGTTGTTACAAATAGCTAGTTAGCTTTACTAAATATTATGTCGTTTCTTCCAACTCCCCGCTTCGGTTGCGTCTTCGACAACGAAGTTATATACAGAGCTAAGACACCTGCTATCTGAACACCCGAGACCGCCTGGCACCTGCAAGTTGAGTGACAAAATGTTTCCACTTTGATCTTGATTTCCTTTTTTAGCAGACTATTCCAAAAAAGCGTTCGTGTATTTTTTAAAGTTTTTTTTTGTCATTAGGTTACGGAACAAGCGCGGGCCCACTTTATATATACTATATATGTATATTTATGCATTTTTCTCAGTTTGGTAGCTGAAAAGTAAACTGAAATTTAATTATAAGCTATATTAAATTTCTCTATGGCATTAAACGGCAAGGTTTTTCGAGCAGTATAACAACTTCGAGAACTGTTAAGTATTGCAAGGGTAAGCTTACTCATAGCTACCGATGCTGCGAAATTGGCTCAGACTGCGAGAGTGATCCGAAGCTAACGGTCCATGGTAACCCCCACACCATTTTGTTTTCTAAACGTTTACTTTTATTTCTAATATGAGTCAGTAAAACTTTTTTAGACTCATAAATATTTGTTTTGCAATAAAAATACCCTGTACTGTTATATTATTTGAAAAGTACAATTTGAACAAATACAATTTGAAACATTTAATACCGACTTCCATTCTATTCAGTTATTGGAGTGTATCCCAAAAACTACTAGATCGAATTTGATAAAATTTAAATGGGACCACATGGGAAGCACACCAGCATTCAAACAAAAAAATAATTTTGAGAATCAGTTCACCCTATTGAAAGTTTTTATCTTTGTTAGATAAAAAAAAACAGTTGAATTGAGTTTCTCCTCCATTTTGGAAGTCGGTAGAAAATCATTAACTGGGGTTTATTCACGATAAGATAGGTAATAGGCGATAGACGCGCGCTTAGAATCATCTAGGTATAATGAGAAACTCTTGTAAAAAAGACAATGTGATTAGAGAATTTTTCTACCGATTTATTTCCGACCGTTAGAGTCTACGCGACTGGAGCCAGCTTTTTTTCTTCTTGTCTTCAGCTGCTTTTACACAGAAAGAAGTATACAGACACCTGTGAAAATAAGTATTTTAGCGCTAACATAGAACTTTACAGCTTAAAAGCTCTGCATGACGATTCAAGTGGGGTCAATACGATCCGGTGTGGTCCATAAGAAACGACTTGCACGTCGAGTCATTTGATACCATGTGATTTGTTTTATTTTGACGGCTGATAATAAAATTAGAATAGTGAATCTAAATTGGTATCGTAATCAGATGCATGATAACTGTATAAGTGAGTGAGCCAATATAGAAAATAGACACATAACTATCACATTATTCTGTTCGGTGCGTTCAATATTCATCGGGAGTTAAAATATAGCATATAGATATAGCATATATATATAATATATATAACAATATAGCATATATATAAATATAGCACTGTAAAATAAACACAAGTATTCGTTCCAGATATGGGTATTATGAAACCCTGTATTGACAGCTATCATTTGTATAGTGCGCGTGGAAGCGCTTGCAGCGGAGCTTGACTTGGCGATCTTAACCAATCAACAAGTTAAACAACGCTTGCTGCGGTCAGGAGTTGGATGGGTGTGTGCTAGTGGCATTATTCAACTGAACGCTTCGCATGTGAAACCGTCGCTCTCAGCTGTTTGTCTTAGGACAACAGTCGTTAGGCTATGTCGAAGGCCTTTGGGCGGCCTGAAAACTTCCACATGGGTTAGCTACTAGCCTATCCACCAAGCCGCACTGGTTCCGCGTGGTAGGTTATGTCCCAACTCTTCCGCAGTGGGAACATAATGGACTGATGGTGTATGTATTGTAATTTCGGCAGTATTGTAAAAGCATTCCGGCGTATAGGTTTAAGGGTACAAGTGAAATTACAAGAAAACCGAGACTTGATACCTAATTATAGATAGATAGATAGATAAACTCTTTATTGCAACACCACAGTACAGAAAATTGTACAAAAAAATATAACGTTTCTCTTTTATTTAACTTTTATACATTGATATTAACAGTAAACATTATTATATTTAATAATAACTAATTTTATGCTATAATTGTAAGTATGTATGACGTATTTGTATGCTCTACCTATCGTTATAAGATCTTATTTGACTAATAAATTATTTGATTTGATTTGATTTGAATCATAAAAAGTGCCCTACCACCTGTAGTCCTTTTCTTACGATGTTACTCACACCGAAAGCTTATAACCCCGGGTAGGGTTCTAATCGGCTCTCACATGATCAGGCCAACCTTCACCACATGCAAGCTTCTTCTAATCGGCTTTCACATGGTCAGGCCGACCTTCACCACATGCAAGCTTCTTCTAATCGGCTCTCACATGATCAGGCCAACCTTCACCACATGCAAGCTTCTTCTAATCGGCTTTCACATGGTCAGGCCGACCTTCACCACATGCAAGCTTCTTCTAATCGGCTCTCACATGATCAGGCCGACCTTCACCACATGAAAGCTTCTTCTAATCGGCTCTCACATGATCAGGCCGACCTTCACCACATGCAAGCTTCTTCTAATCGGCTCTCACATGATCAGGCCGACCTTCACCACATGCAAGCTTCTTCTAATCGGCTCTCACATGTTCAGGCCAACCTTCACCACATGCAAGCTTCCATTGCTTCATATTCTTATTTTTTTATAACACTACCGCATTGTTTTAAAACTAAGTGTAGTTTAAACCGTGTCTCTTTGCACCAACAATTTACAATGAAGATTTACAATGAGATAAAAACAAGCGTGGTAATACCACTTTTTTTAGCTAGTTTGAGTGTTTTTGTGACTATCCACTTTAATGAATCAAACAAAGTGTTACTTGTGTTAAAATGTTTACTTAGATACAGAAAATTACTTCAAATCAAATTTTTATTGAACATTGAAACAGACCTCCATTCTATTGTACCTGATGATGATGATAAGTTATTAACAAAAAGTACTGATCAAATCTTAATCAAATTCAAATGGGACTACATGAGAAGCACCAACTAATAAAACATAATTCAAATAAAACATCCAAATCACAATAAGTTATGCGGTAGAATACAAAAAAATGTCGTATTGAGAATCTCTTTCTTTTTGGAAGTGAAAGTTAAAGTCTGAAAATTAATAACTCCCCTAATTCAGTATAACGAGGACAGCTAAGTTGATGGGATGAAAACGAAGTCCAAAAATAATGTAGGTTAAATAAAGTAGGTTTTTGCTTGTGGGGTGAAAAACGGCGGCAAACACCGTCAATTGAGGTTCTGACGGTCGCTATGGATACTTCTAGCCCGCACGAATATCTGCGTAAGAATAACGTAGCGTGTCGTGCACGTGAACAATACAAACTGTAATTTATCGGGGTAACTATGTCACAGATAACTCATATTTTGTTCGACGAAGCGTGACGCGTTGACGCTTGCGATACGAATACTTTTTCGCAAATTGTTTTGTGCTAGGGCCTCTGGTAATAATATTCATCTATGGGCCACACTTGTATCCCGGGAATTAGAATTCTAAGAGTTGATCTTTGGCGCAAGAGTCCATTTTGGTTGGTATGCAAAATTTTCTAATCATGTTTTAATGGGTGGATGTTTGTTCCCTTTTCCACATAAACTATAAAACCAGGCAAACTTTTCAAAATAGGCACATTTTGGGTGCCTTCAGAGTTGCGTCAAAATCACTTTTAGCGCTGTGATTGCCAATCCAAATCAACGAAAGCGCGACAATCCACGTGACGTCATTGGATTACGTCACCAAGGACGTCATTTTGCAATTTCAACGACCACGCTACAAACTGAAATCACCGTGAGCAGTCCATCAAAATTGTCATTTTGTTGATGTGTGCGTGATGCGATTGCTAGCATCTATCTCTGTTGCGTGTATTCCATGCCATGAGCAACGTGAGCGTGATTTCAACAAATTCCGAATGGCTGACAGATCTCACCTGTCAAGGCGCGATATTGAATCGGAATGGAAAATAGTGATAATATTGGCAAAATCAGTGTTGACGCGACTCGGAATGCAAGGAATGTTTTAAATACCACACAGCTATTTTTGTTTGCTGTATAAACATTCTATAGGTGTTCAGTTATTTCCACCAGTGGAGTTGCGAGGTTCAAATGTAGACTCGGAGATCTGCACGTGGTATATCGAACAACATCACTTTTTAAGGTCCAACGCGAATGGGCTTACTAACCGAGCAGGTTTTTACTAGCCGATGCAATCATTGAAGGAAGTTTCATTGAAATAACGTATATACTCGCACCTACTATAAAGTGGTGCTCGCGCCCACATCAGATAGTTAATTTAATTCGACTTTATTAGTGAAAATGCATAATTATTGATAATATTATTAAATAACTACTAAAATATTATTATATTAAAAATAACATACGAGTATAAATATGTCATTCCAAACTCGTTTATGCATCATAATGTCCATATCATAATGTACTCATCAATATTAATAGAAAAAAATGTTTACAACAATATTTGATAGATTTAGAGGAAGATTTCATGGTAACTTTTCAAACTCAAAAAACTAAAGAAATACAAAGTTTGAAAAACACCGTTTTTTCACAAGCAGTTTTTTTTTGTAATAATGTTCAAAGGGTATTCAAAATTGTTGATTTTGAATTCCACCGAATAATGATTCATACGTAGCTCGTAATTTAAAAAATCTTGCAGTAGTTAGTTTTAGTGTTAACTTCGTCATACAATTGCATTCATAAAGTAAACATATGTGTTAAATGTATCGTGTAAGTTTGAATAAATGAAAACTACAATAAGTACGTGAAAAACCCAGACAGTTTCAGTTTGGCACGCCAGACCTACAGACCTTTATCGCATCTCGCAACCCTTCGATCGATACGTGCTATGCACACTACATGCGATAGCTAAGTGTGCGTCGATGGAGTTCAGACTCGTCACAGCAAATTTTGTCTAGTGTTTGTTACGTTACGTAACCCGACACGGGCGATTGATCAACCCTAAATTAGTAGGTGAAGGGAGCGCGGCGCGCGGAGGCAACGGCAAACTAGGTTGGCCGCGGAAGCACACTAACCCCTAGAAAACTAGGGGTGCAAAACTCCACCCCCTTTTCTGGTCATCAGAGCACAGTGATTGGTCCGTTCGCCTCAAACGCTCGCCCCTCACCCAGATTACAATCGGTGGGGTGCGCTCATAGAAATAGTGCTATATACCTGACTATGTACCTCTACAAAATATATGTATATAGTGCAAGGGTAAACCCCAAGCTGTGACATTGAAAACGTACGCAACCCTTGCTACCTTTCATACATGTGTATTAATTATTATACCTATAATAGAGCAATGTAAATTATTGTTACAAATCATGACGCTGCATGGTTCAAGGACAGACAGGTTTGACCACAACAGCGGAAAAACAGTGCATACTTATTACATTATTATACTGTTTCTTTGATTTTATCGTCTGATTATGATAAAGATATCTGTGATTTAGGTTTTTACATCAAAGAAAATAAATTTTAATTAACATGGCTATCTCTCGAATTGGGCAAATTGAGGGCACTATAAATAATGAATTATGGATATGAGCCATGCTAAGTTTCTAAATGTATAGTAATAAAACACATTGACTGTTTGTTGTCTGTCTGTCACTCATTTAATGCTGTACTAATCGTGTGCATAGATACTAAATAAGACACATACGAGTAAAACCAGGCATGTACATGATGCATGTATATTATCTACGCGCTATTTTCCGTCAGAGACATCAGTGATCTATATTGTATATATAGTATTAATTCATAACGTAAATAACTAAATATCTAAACTAAAATCACTAAATATTTTTTAAGCATTAAAAAGTGTACTGTCCATATTATGCCTCTTTATTTGAGTGAGCGTGTAAATTAATTTTTCACTCTGAAATGTCAGAACGTATTTTGATGAAATATCGAACGAAAGAAGCTTTTATAACCAGGAATAACTCATGTGCTACTTTTTATCACTATTAAACGTGTTTTCCCGAGGTGTCACTATAACTTATTCCAAGCATACAAAGTCGCGGGCGTTAACTACCTTAAAATAATCTTTAAGGGCATCTTGATATCATAATTTAGATCTTATCAAGTCATAACCATAAAAATTCAGACGCACATAGTTATCAGAGTAGTAAAACCTACCTGTCTATCAAATCTTACGACATTTGGAATTGCTTTAGAAAAATCAACATTTTTAAGATGAAAGTGGAATTTAACATCATCCATGATACCCCTGAGATACAAAAATAGAAGCTACACCATGAGATTACCAGCCTAAAGACAGGAGCACTTTTAACCCTCCATCCACCGAAGCGGTATTTATTCCACATTATGTAATCATTATATAATATGTATCTCTATCTATCTCTATATAGTTCTCTAAAGGAACATACAATCTGGATGTATTTTAGTCACAAGTGAGCATGTACATTCTGGGCAGGTGTTATCTTACATGATTACCACTGGTGGATATAGTAGCCAAACTCTACTATATCTTTATTAAAAAATAAAAATACCAGCCCGTAAAGGACCGTGAAAAAGCACGAAACGCTCACGGTTAAGCTTGCCTTGTCTTTCTACACTGATCGACGAGATCAAGCAACCTTCGCTGAGGTAAATATTTGGATGGGTGACCGCTAGTAGCCATTTCAACCGACGTCTTCCGTAGGGCTATTAATCCAGCACCCCACCTATTTTGTCTGAGTATAACAGTCATTGGGTTATAGAATTTGACGGGCCTGTGGGTCTAGCACGAATAAGTACGTAAGGGCAACGTAACGTAACGTGTCGTTCATGTGAAACAGTAGGCACCAACTACCAGTCATTTATCTATTGCAACTGTGACAAAGATAACCCATAGTCTCTGCGCCGAAGCGTGACGCATTGACGTTTGCGGTGCGAATAAAATCAAAATCAAAATCAAAATCAAAATCAAAATCAAAATCAAAATCAAAATCAAAATCAAAATCAAAATCAAAATCAAAATCAAAATCAAAATCAAAATCAAAATCAAAATCAAAATCAAAATCAAAATCAAAATCAAAATCAAAATCAAAATCAAAATCAAAATCAAAATCAAAATCAAAATCAAAATCAAAATCAAAATCAAAATCAAAATCAAAATCAAAATCAAAATCAAAATCAAAATCAAAATCAAATGCAAAATCAAAATCAAAATCAAAATCAAAATCAAAATCAGAATCAGAATCAGAATCAAAATCAAAATCAAAATCAAAATCAAAATCATTTATTCAATTTAGGCATCAAAGACGCACTTATGAAAGTCAACTTTTCATTATAATGTACTTTAAAGACTCTACCGCCGCGTTCCAAAATTTATAGAACCCACCGAGAAGAAGCGGCAAGAAACTCGGGGCCATTCTTTTTATATGGATGTTTACAATGTTTCTACTTAGGTACTACAAATATTACATTTTATGGGTGGCAGAGAGACAGCTTGCCAGAAGTGGAGTATTCCAAGCATCTTTATCTTCTATATAATGTCGAACTTTATAGTAAGCTTTTTTTATTAAAACGTTTTTTACAGTCAACTTGAATTTGCCCTCTGTGAGCTCAGTTATGTGCTTTGGGATTTTGTTGTAAAAACGCACACAATTTCCTAGGAATTACTTATTAGTCTTCGCAAGTCTAAAACTAGGTACAGCTATCCTATTTGTATTTCTGGTATTAAAAGTGTGGTGATCACTATTTAACTTATATATATGTAAATTTTTACGAACATACATTATATTTTCAAATACATATAAGGAAGGCAACGTTAATATATTGATTTCTTTAAATAAATCTCTTTAAGATTCACGGGGACCCATTTCGTATATAGCTCTAATAGCACGTTTCTGAAGAATAAATATGGTCTCTATATCATCCGCTGAACCCCATAGTAATATACCATATGACATTACGCTGTGGAAATATGCAAAATACACTAACCGCGCCGTAGAAGCATCTGTTAGCTCTCTTATTTTACGTACTGCATATGCAGCAGAACTGAGTCTCCCAGACAGGGCATTTATATGAGGACCCCATTGTAATTTTGCGTCAATTTTAATGCCTAGGAAGACTGTTTCCTTGTCCATTACGAGTTTAACTCCATCAAGCGTAACGTTGGACTCCAAATATGGAACAGCAGACAAAGAAAACTTCAAACATTTTGTCTTTTTTGAATACTTTTTTTGTAAATCGTTTGTGCTACGGCTTCTGAAAACTTCGACAATAGAACTGATCACTAGTTTATCTGCCGGACTGAGCTGGCGTTGTGGATCCATTCCTATACTTACCTATTCCTATTCCTCCTATCCTATTCTTACCTATCATTATCAGAGGAAGGCCCGAGTCCCAGCTGTGGATATGTAATGGATTGATTATGCTTATGGAAACGAAACTCAAGCTTTAGTAGACACGTGTTGTGTAACTGCTTAAAATCAACATCAATAAAAAACTTATCTTGCACACATCTGTTGAATATCTGCTGAGATTAATTGTCTAGATAAAATGTAAATGATACTCTCTGAGGGCCAGATTTCTTTCTGTGTTTCAAGTTACATAGTACAAGTTACTTACTTTTCAGGTGTTTTGAAAGCACGTACTTACTAATACCTAGCTATTACTAACATCTAGGACGGACCACATCATAGTTAGGTATAAGGTAGAAATGTTAGAAGGACTTTTGCAAAGTCCGCCTGGGAAATATACCACAGCTTCGACAGTTACTTATCCAAGAAGCTTTACTGTGCAACGCTTTCCATGTTTCGTTGAAGAGCAAAGTTCCTAACGAAATAACAGGCCAAGAGATTTAGCATCTCAGGGGAGAGCCGAGTGCATTGCCATGTAGAGGTAGTTAAAAATTCTAAATGTCACTGAGCTGTAATGGACAAGCGTGGCACTTAATATCAGGCGAGCGACTATTGCTAATATCGACAGAGGTTGACATAAAAATAAGACCAGCCGTGCGATTCTCTAAGAGCACACATCGTTGCATCTGTGACAACATCCGTGAAACAAATGACGAGATGGCAAGAAACGTTGGAAAAACAATCTTATTTAAGGGCGATATCTCATAAAGTATTTGACATCGGTGAGCTCGTCGACGAACGCAACGACAAATCATTACAGAATCGCACGGCAGGAGTCAAGGCCGGAAAAGTTTAGATGCTAGCTAAAACTGCTTATTATTGACCAATTGGTCAATCCTATTATGGCTGTACTTTACACTTATTTCGGTACTTAGTGTAACGTAGGATGAGATGCGTCTTTTGATACAAAAAAGCACTGGGTTTCCCAACCGCTATCCGCATACCAGAGAATCGTGAGTAAAGTTGATGGATTAAATTTAAACTAATTCAGACTATGTATAAATAATATCTTAGTAACCTGACCGATGTCGAGAATATAAAAGAAATTCATTATTGTATTTAACTGCATCTACAAGAGATGATCTTATCTTTTACAACACTTTAAATTGTTGAGCAGTGACATCTAGCGTTAGCTTGAAGGAGACTCGATCGGCATATAAATCGGACAACCTGGGTATATACTGAGAAGTTTATATGGAGACGATAAAGCTGTCCGTTAGTAGACGAAATGATGACCAAGCTACTGTTGTGTAATTTGTTTTGACCATAGGCGATATATCTAGTGATATTATCGAGGAATTATGATTTTTATAAACGTATTCTGATCGATATTTTTTAGGATAAAAGTTATGCAACGAAATTGAATTCGTTTAAAAGTTAAGATACAATGAATAACTTTTAAATAGAACTTTTCCGACTTGCATCAAATTAAAACATTAGCAGACTGTACAAAAACACTCATTCACACTTCACCTAATAGAGTTATAAGACCGTTTTACGACGTTACGTATTTAAGTTTGTTTTATGTTTTTTGTATACATTTTGTTAATAACAATTATATAAGAAAAGCATATATTGAAGTAGTGAATTCAGTTTCAAGATTAGCCAGTTGAAGTGGCAGTGGGCAGGACACATAGCACGCAGAACAGATGGTCGATGTGGCCGAAAGGTTCTGGAGTGGAGACCACGGACCGGCAAGCGCAGCGTAGGTCGTCCTGATGATGGTCGCAGGACGACGTTGGATGCAGGCCGCTTCCAACCGATCCTTTTGGAAAATAATGGGGAGGCATATGTTCAGCAGTGGACGTCCTACGGCTGAGATGATGATGATGATGATGAAATCAGTTTATTTCTCTGCCTTCTTACCCCATATATCAAACGAGCCACTATGAATAAAAAAAACAATTAACCTAACTTTTCTACTGTTTTCTGACGATAAACTGAACAGTTTGATATAAAGCTTTAGGGCAATGAGGACGAAAGCATTCTCGGTTTGGCTAAGTATAATTTGTTGCGTTATTAAACACCAAGTTTAGAGTCTGGTAAAGTTAAAATACCAGGAAGCATAAAATACAACGGTGGCAATTTTATGCGACATTTTATTTAAGTAAGTCGTAGATACTATATATATTGGTAGCGATTAGGAATGTATATTAATATATTTGCATATAGGTATAGGTCAATAGTTACTTCCTGGTTCGTAATAGGTTATACTATCTGCATCCTGCGACTCTGCCCACGTGACAAATTCCGTGGGAAACGTCTGTCGCTGCAAAATGATGTATACATTCCATAATTTTCAAAACGATGAAAGTTAAGTTATATCAAGTACTATTTTTCATAACAATGTAGATATGGATTATTTTAAGCAAATAACACATCTGTATTATAATAGTATATTATGCAACTAGTGAATAAAGGACGGATTTAATGCGAGGGCCATAGATGCATCACGAGTAAGTGAAGGATTCTAACGACTGAATCACGAGCGTAGCGAGTTATTCATGTGTTAGAATCCTGAGTGATGCGAGTGATTCATGGCCCTCGATATAAATCCGTTTTATTCAAGAGTTGCATACTATACTTTAGAAAAAGAAATAATTTAAGCGAAAATAGACATTTAATGAAGAAAAAAGGAAGGTTATTTTAATTAAATGCACATTAATATTAGAACAATTACTAAACATATGTAAGAGTAATTTATTTATTATTATTATATATATTTTCTATAATCGTACACAATACAGTTTTTATTCTAATGCTAAACTCCTTGTCTCAAATATCGACCAATCAAATCTCGAGGAGTTACTTGCACAAAGAGTTTGTATGTCGACTATTCTTTGCGTAAGGAATAGTACATTGTTCACCGAGAGGAGAAAGTGACCGATTACCGTCGAGGGTGTCGTTTGAAGCCCGAGCCGTAGGCGAGGGCTTTAAAACACCCGAGATCGGGAATCGCACTTTATCTCGAGTGATACATAGTGCTTTATACTACACCTACGAGGAAAATAAAAAACTAAATCTTTACTAATTGAAATTTATATTGAAATTGTTGCAGTTAGTGAAGCTTAATGTAACACTTTTTCCATTAATGTTTGTTTGAGATGTTTGCGATAATGTAGGAGGAATAACTGGCTGTGCTGTTGGCACTGCGCTCGTAGAAGGCTGTGGTGCCAAAGGGGCAACTGGCTGCTGAGGGGCATCTGGCATCGCCGCGCTCGTTGATGGTTGAGGAGATGAGTCTTGATGCACATTAATCGATCCCGATATTTGGTTATTTATTCGTGTTTTGTTTTCTACGGAATTCTCTATGTAGCTTTCTGCAACAGCGGACGATTTCCAACCACCGTGACGTTTTATTGTGGTTAAATCAGCACCAGTATTGGCAAGAATAGTCGCTGAAGTTCTGCGAAAGCAGTGGCCAGTGTATTCTAGTGGATTGAGTAAATTAAGGTACGAAGCTATTTCTCTTGGCACAGTACTTGTTTTGTTTTTCCCAATTACTAACATTTTTTGTTTTTATATTGTAGTAAAAACCGATTGGTTTTGGGGTCACTGGGGCGAATTTCGTTATATTTCTTCACTATCTCATAAAATAAGCCCGATATAACAAATGATCGCTGAATTTTGGTTTTTGTGTTAGGAATATTGACGATTATTCCATTTTCGAGGATTTCGATATCGTCTGTTGTCATATCCACAAGTTCTTGCGAACGACAGGCCCCATTTACTCCTAAAATCAAAATAACCTGTAAACAAAAATATCAAACATGAAAACCTAGTAGATTTCTACTCATAAATAGGTACGTAATAAATTTTAAACCAGTGCATTTTGTTCATAAACTTACCTTCATCAACAAATATTTGTCATCTGGAGCATTCTGCAAAAAGGAATAAACATCCTTTGTAGTAAGCACTTTTGATTTCTTACTACGGAATCCCTCCGACTTTCTTTTCAGAAATGCTGTAAGTTTTTTGTATTCTTGAATATTTATGTCGTTTCTTGTCAATATAGTACTTTTCAACATTGAGTACATAGACCATAACGTACTTGGTTTGTATTTTTGCGCTTTTTCACTGAAATAAGCTAGCAAAACAGTTTCAGAAAAAGATGCCGCATTTTTATCACTTTTCCGTTGCAAAAAATCGTCATAAGTTTTATTATATTTTTTAATTGATTTCTGTGGTAAAAGGTTATCAATCAGTATTTTTGCTGTTTCCTTCAACTGCGGCGGAGTTAAAAAATCTTATCATCACTATCACTACTTATCATTTTGATAGTTTTATTTTACTTTTCTACGAAAACTGAATCCTCAAACAACACACAAATTGAAAATGGCGCCAATGGCGTCTGCAATTTTCACATGTTCTTTTTTCAAATTGTTTGACACCATCCAACACACAGCTAGTGGCCAGTATCATTTTGCGAACTTGGAGATAAAAACTTTTTGGCTTTTGATATTTAGGTTACCAGCGCATAGTCTTACCCAAAATTAAAAAAGAAAAACCACGTAAGAAATGGATTTTCATACACTTTTCTCTCCCGCTCAGATGCGTTTTCTCGCCGCATATTTGTTCGATATGCAATGACGTACTTTCTACCGTAAATTTGATAAAGTATCAAGGTACTTTCCGAGCAGGTGTAGTATAAGATGTATAAGCACTGAGATGGAGATCGCATATATTGGTGTGTTCGATGTTCAAACACCAAAACAGTGATTAAAAGGCCTTTTTATTCACTGTTTTCAGTGAATAAAATAAGCTTTTTAGAGTAGGAATGGTATAAACTTTATTTTAGAATAAATTTGATGTCAGTTTTTATGAAATTGAATACTTAAGCACTTTTCAAAATGTGTACCGGAGCCAGGAGGAGAGGCAGAAAACGTTTCACGATCTTAATGTACTTAAATAGAACGCAGTTGGATGTGTTGTTTAATATTTTGTCATGTCCAACGTCTAGTGAAGCGGGAATGACTCCTTGTCTCAGTTCAGGAATCATTTCACCCATGATCAGATTTAATGTATATAGGTAATTATTTATTCAAAGTTTTATTTTCTTATTTATATATAATTTTGTAATTTATTAAAATTGTATAATGTGTATACTTTTATGTAAGGCTCTGATAAACACGATGTTTAAAAGTCCCTAAATTAAAAAATAGATAAATAAATAATTGTTTATAACATCTTTATGCAGGCGGTTGTGCTCATAATACAAATTTAAGGGGTTATTGTATTTAATAAATAAGAAGAAAATGAAAGTCATGAATTGTATTTTGTGATGACAAATGGTATATCGCTAACAGAGCTCTAGTTATTCTGCAACTTTTATAGACAGCAGAACGATCTGCTTTTCTACCGACTTCCAAAAAAAGGAGGAGGTACTCAATTCGCTGTGATTTTTTTTAATGTTTGTTACCTCATAAGTTTCGTCTGGATGAACCGATTCTCAAAACTCTTTTTTTGTTTGAAAGCTGGTGCTTCCCGTGTGGTCCCATTAAAATTCGGTCCAGTAGTTTTTGAGATACACTCCAATAGCTGATTTTTACCACAGTCATAGAATGGAAGTCGGTATTAAATTTTTAAAATTGCACTTGTCTTGTATGTATGTCATAGTTGACGCATAAGTTAAGAGGCAAACTTCTTGGTACTGCAGTAGAAACCATAGAGATGGAATGTTACTTAAAATTCAAATATTTAAGTGCTACGTTGCTGTTTTGGACAAAGTCATAGAGATTTGACAGGCCTGTTGGTCTAGTGGTTAGTGACCCTGACTGTTATGCCGGAGGTCGTGGGTTCGATTCCCACCCAGGACAAATGTTTGTGTAATGAGCACGATCATTTGTTCTGTGTCTGGGTGTAATTTATCTATAATATGTATGTATTTAGAAATATATAAGTATGTTTATCAGTTGTCTAGTACCCATAACACAAGCTCTGCTTAGCTTGGGACTAGATGGCGTTGTGCGATAGTTGTGGAATATTTATTATAAAAGTACCTAATTATTATTATTGGATTTACGAAATCGATCATTGTTATCTTAAGAATATTATGTTACTATAATCACGATATATAGTATTGTGATCGATCTATTATGAAGATGCCTTAGTAACATTAAATTACGTATTAATTATCAATAATGTTAACACATATGAATAGAATATCAGCCATTATTGTCAATTAAATACTATAATGGAGCATAATGGCCACTTTATAGGGCAGGTTTATAAATATATCTCTATATATCTCTCTAATATTAGCTTTTAGAAGCTTTGCAATACGCTTCTGGCTTTTTATCGTTTTTCTGGTTATATATACAATCCAATACTATGATTGCGCTGACTGCAGCGCTTTCAGCGGAGCTTGATTTCACGATCTTAACCGATCAACAAGTTCAGCAACGCTTGCTGTGGTCAGGACTTGGATGGGTGACCACTGGTGGCATTATTCAACTTAGTGCTTCCGTGCTTTGGATGGCACGTTAAACCGTCGGTCTCGGTTGTTTGTCTTAGGACAACAGCCATTAAGCTATGTCGAAGGCTATCGGGTGGCCTGAAAACTTCGACATGGGTAGGCTTCTAACCTATCCTCCATGCCGTACTGGGCCCGCGTGGTGGTATATGACCCAACTCTTCTCTCTATGAGAGTAAGGATCGAGTCCCAGCAGTGGGAAAATGGGCTAATTATGTGCTCTCATTGTAGAATTGTTCAAAGTTATGACGGATCAAATAGATCAGTTGGTAGTACTTGATCAGTCCTTGGAAGCGCGAGATCCTGGGTTCAATCCCTGACTGGGGGGGAAATGTTTGCGTGAAGAGTAAAAAGGTTTGTTCTCGGATCTTGGATGTTGGGTTGTGTCAATATACGTGTGCATGCTTCAAGCGGCATAGAGATTACTAGTAAACGTTTTTTATAGGTAGATATTTGTCGCATACTACGGTTAAAATCATAAAGAGAGTTAAAATTCGATGCTCGGACATGCTTCTGACACGGATTGTCTGAAGACGCGGGTTCGAATAATCCTCTTCGAGGATGTGTATTTTTCTCTCTAAAATTGCAATGTTTGGTATTACTAAGCAGATATTAGTGCTTTAAAAATAGTTTTATAAAATAACACCCAAAAATGGAACCAACTTCCGACCGAGTACGAAATAACTTGTTGAATATAAATTACAAAAGTAGGTACCTATTATCACAACATTGTGCGCATGCGCTTTATTTCGTACTATTTAGTGTTGAAGTCGGTTTCATTTTTGGTAAAAAAAAAATCCTCTATTTTTAGGGACCCTTGCTACTTACTGAATCGATTGTCATGTACCGTCAATGATGATATCATCAAGATAGGGGTAACATTTTCCAGTTACTGGAGTGTAACTTAAAAACTACTTGATCGAATTTGATGAAATTTAAATGGGACTATCTCGGAAGTATACCAAAAGAGTAATTTTGAGAATCGGTTTACAAATGGGGGAGAAATTGCCCCCGCCGTTTGATCGTGAAAGAGTAACAAAGATCCACACATCCATACATCCATACTCGCAAACTTTCGCATTTACAATATTAGTAGGATACTAGTAACCCAGTATCTACTCAAATCACCTATGTTTTTTACAAATAAATCATCTTCTTTCCTCATTATACAGACCGCAAAACCGCAAATACAAGTAAACGACCAGTAAAAGCATGTAAACATACAGATAGACTGCTTAGTTATGTTTTTATTGTGCGCTTACAAAAACTAATATTTATTGCACTTATAAGCACTGCTTATAAGTAAAACTATTATTTTTATTATTATTTATTCAATTTATTTCACGGATTACGTCTGATCCTTTGCAAAGGAATAAGTGGCGCTGTGGCCAACACTTAGAGGCATGTTTGGTATAAAATATACAATGTAGTATAAAAACAGACATTTTGGATGAAGGGTAACATGGTACTTATATCTATTACAAAAATGTGTAAAATGGTAAGGCTATTTATATGAACTTATTAGTGATTAGGGATGTAGTGGGCTATGGATATCTATCCACCCTTACTACCTTGGAGATGTTTATTGCAGAGAGTCTTTGCGAACGTTCCATGTTCAGCTCTTCTAAAACAGATACATTGATATGACACTGCTTTTGGTTCCAGTCGTCTCACTTACATGAACTTGAACTTGAATGAATCGCCATTTCCCGCACTTGTGTTGGCCATTTCGTATAGTTATACTAAACCGTAGATTTTACATTCAATTATAAACAAATCATACTTACCATTTTACATTATTTGGTGCTATGACTTGACATGGTCTACTTCGAACAAGTGAGATTGGGAATTCCCCTCTGCCTTTCATTTTCGCCGAAGACGCACAAACTTTTTATCGATTTCTTTATTCATTGTTATAATTTAGCTGAACGGAGCGTAATCCATTCTTGTCGAAAAAGAACGGTTTTTGAGATAAACGGTTTTTATTTTATTTAAACGAACGGAACGTAATCGGCCAATATAAACTTTTTGTTACCTACGTACCAGCTGGATATGAGAAGTTTTCGAGAAAATTGATGACCCGGGAAAAATGTGCAGTTTGACGAGATGCAATTATAGATCGTTATGTATGACCATTCATTAGGTTTGAAATGAGTTAAGGAGCCCTCATAAACTTGCCTGATGCCACAGTCTTGTGGTCCCTAGTGTATCCCCTATATCCAACTAGATGACTAGATATAAGTACGCCTAGGTTAATGTAAAATACGGTAGCCAGAAGCTGAAGTTAGTCCTCAATGTGCTGTGCCTCAAGGACACTAAGCGTTAATGTTTGAGAATAATGAAAACCAGAACTCTACACAAACGTGTCAGTAATGTAGATCAAAAGATTAATGAATTGAGAAGAGTCTATTTTATATCAATAACGTTGTGCAAATGAAAATATAACTGACAAAAGCTGTAATAGTAATGTATGTAGCAACGTGACCATATCTTCCTAAAACTTATACAGTGTTTATATTTCAAAAATGCGACATAATTATGATAACATGGGTATGGCAAGAAGTGTATTTTATATGTCATAATCAAAGTATGAATAATAAAACAAAATTTTCTCCAATTCCAGTTAAAATCTTATTGTTATTGAATGACTGACTGAATTACTTTGTTCGCGTAGGTTCGGCCTCGCCATTACCTCCCAGCTTTTCTTGGTTTTTCTTTCATAAGAACCTTCTCCTGACAATAGTTAACACAACAAAAAATTAATTAGCTTGATTGTTTCATCCGTTCTTAAGTTATACCGTGACCAGTAGAAATAGGGGTTATTTTTATATATATGTTAATAAATAACACAGATAAATAAGCAAATACAAGAAAATAGTCTGGTAATTATATAATACAAAACGGGCATGGTCTTAAAAACCCATTAGGTAAGTACGTGTTATAATGCGTCTGATAACGTCTGTCCGAACCGGGTGATGGTCGTAACAACCACGTTTCCAACGCACGTCGATATCAACGTTATATCAAATGTATTAGGTTCGGTATTTGCATCGACTAGATGTTGGGCAGGAGATCGATAAAAATAAGGGGCTTGATTATATAAGACAATAAAGCAGTTACTAAAGCCAGTTACTGTAGATAAACATCTAAAGTAATCAACCTATAAATTGTGTTAAAGACCAGGAGTTAATAGCAATTAAGATGTTGTGATATCATGATGTCGATAAAAAAGAGGGTTTTTAAAGCAGTTTATCATATAAGCGGAGATTTATTTAAAACTACATAAATAATATAACATTTCTAAGACTTAACTAAGGCTCGGACGGTATGCCTCGATGGCCTAGCGCAGTCATGGTAGCGTCTGACACGAATTGTCGGACTTCGGAAGTTTTCTCTCGCTAAGCAGGCGTTAGTGCTTTAAAAATCATTATTTTGTGGAAGTACTACGCTGAAACCTCGCAGGCAAATGGGCCGGCACCACCGGAGAATTACAACACTTTCACATAATACCGACGTGAAGTGACATAACTTGCTATTGCGTTTTGTCAGTTTGTGGGAGGTTCTGGAGGCCCTATTCCCCTCTTCCCCGTTCTCCCTCTCCTTCCCCTTCCCCTTCCACCCTCACCCGTTCTATCTCTTCCTTCCTATCATCTTTCCTCTAAGGTTGCCAACGCATCCTCGAGATATCTGGTATGGTATCACACCATCAGGTGAGCCGCTTGCTCGGTTACCAACCTATCCCATAAAATAATAATATAACACCAATATTGTGGATATAATCTCGACGTACAAAACAATGAGACCCACAACTGCAACCGTGGAAAATGCTGCCAACTCTTTGTGATAGTATATTTGGAACTAGTGAAGACATAAAGGTTCAGTATCTAGTAAACTCGACATGATTGCAACATGTCTTTGAATCAACACCAGGTTTTAGAGTAATCGAGGCGATTCATACAGTTGTTTAGATTGACGTTAAATGGAACACACAGTTGGAAATAGACAATGGCTTAGAATGTTCGTAAAAATAAATTTGTCGCTTACCTCCGTTTGTTTGCTATATTTGCTATTTATTTGACACGCAATAATATACAGCAGGACCTCTTAAATCCGAACACCCTTTAATCCGAACCCCTCTATAATCCGAACGCCCTGTGCCTACCCCGCTCCTTCACTCGCCGTCTTACCACTTGCTTACCGAATGTCGAGTGGAGGTGTCGTGCGCAGTTGTTTGTCGTTTGTTGTTGATGAAATTGGGCATAGAGGTAGCAGACACCCTGGATTAACATATTGTTTCTTTTTATCGGCATCATCACCGCGCGGTTAAACCCACGGGGCGCCACTGGTATGTATTATATCTGAATGTTCCATGGTCCGAACGGGGAACGAGCTCAGTGTTCGGATTAAAGAGGTCCTACTGTCCTTGCATGATAGAGTAATGAGTGTGCATAATTTTATTTTGATGAAGCCTTTAAGTGGTATGTACGCAGTTGACAAGTCCCATTTAACATTCATCAAATTCGATCCAGTAGTTTTTGAGTTACACTCCAATAACTTAATTACAACGTAAATTCAGATAACTATATAGAAAGCCTACCCAGATATTATCTGCCCGCCACGAGACTGTCAAGTGTAAATATCCGTGAAACAAATGAAGGGATGTCAATAAACGTTGGAAAAGCAACCTTATGTACAAGGGCGATATCTCATAAAGTATTTCACATCGGTGAGCTCGTCGACGAATTCTTACAGAATCGCACGGCAGGAAAGTAGCAGCAATTTCATCCAATATTTTTTGTTTATTAATATTTAAACAGTCTCAATCATTTCCTAAGACGCTCCTATATCTGCAACGACTCTAGCATTTAATGCGAGATATACGTGAAATGAAGAGGGTAAACCGTTTCTACATTTCCTGCAGTCTACTCCAAAGCAAAACAAGGCTATTTAATGCCGAAATATCGAGCGCACAACAAACTAACAATACACAATAAATTCGTTAGCAATTGTTTATGTATAGATTGTTCCAAATTTAACTGCCTCCTCCAAGAGGTTGGTTTGCTCTCCCGCTTCCGACGTTCAAGCTTCCAGCCGCGAGCCAGCCAACTTCGTCTGAATGAAACTCGCGTAAAGACTTTCGTTTTCCATACGAGCTGCTCACATGCTCAGCTTTGCATTTGTTTCCCGCTTTTTCCACGGTGACGTCATATCCATGAGCTCACTTTACTACAACAATATAACTTATACATTGTGCTTATTCAGTATGTTGACGTTGAGCGTCAATTGTAGTTTTCACTCTCATTTTTACTCAATACAAGCGTAGACAATGGTTGCATTTCAGAAGTAAGTACCTAAAGATCATACTCTCAGTTCTTGAACGAATGACTTGGTTCCAGACTGTTATACGCAGAAATGTTTGGTCGTGCTGTAATACTTATGTTTTATTTTCAGTCAATGTGAGTTCAAAATGTAATACCTGTATACCTGAAATGCATCTCTGTGCATATTATTGACAAATATCAGCGTAAACACTCGGGTAGAAAGGACAATTAAAGTGATTTAAATTAAGTCGGTATAAGTAGGAATATGCGCAATAACTTGATAAGACAGTAAAAAACAATAATTGCCTACTTTAAAATATAAAACACAGAAAAATATAAGTGCAAATGTATCTCGGTTAGTACTAAAACAGTTGCAGTGTGACCCAGATCTTTGTGCTCCAATGACAGCTTCAAAGCTTTAAAGAGCAGCGCAGACTACTGCGGCGGTGTGCTAGCTATGTTACAGTGTTAGGGCACTGCGCTTGTCATCCTGAGACATAGCTGCTCAGTATTATGATTAGAGTTAAGCATGTGTACCTAACTGTATATTTTTGGACAATAAAAACAATTTAAATTTCAATTTCAATTAGACCAATAATTTACTTGCTACAGTGATGTTAACAGAGTAGTGCTTTACACTACCAGTTTGAGGGTTTTTATATTTTTCTTTCTTAGTAGTCGACTTGATGTCAAGGCTTACTTGCTTGGAAAATAACTCTTTCTACTATCAAGAACGCAGTGCAATTCCATGTAGGATTGTGATAAAAAATAAAAATAAATCTAAGCTCTAGTAATTATTCCCTGCAAGGCTTCAAGTTTTAACAGCTTCAGCAAGTACAAATATTAGTAATTTGCTGACTGTAACTGACAAATTTGAAATACGAGTAAAGCCGCCATTTTTATAGAACTCAATCAATTTTTTTTGCAACTGACGTACGTAATTGCTCTATGCTTATTATTATTATTTTCCTAGCAAACACAAGGAAAGCAAGAGAAGTAGAGTGAACAGATTAGGGAGGACGCGCCGGAGAGGTGATACATTATAGTGTAAAATAAATTCAATAGTTAATTACATAAGCCAGCTATGTTAGATTTTTATGGGAGAAAAAAATATATTTTTTTTATTTATTTAATGTCAACTGTTATTTCTAGTAATAGTATTACTTTTGTAAAAGCACTAACTCCTGCTTAGCGATACTATATATTGCAATTTTTTAGAGAGAAAAATTTCATTCATCGGAAGGGATTCGAACCCGCGTCTTCCGACAATCCGTGTCAGACGCCATAACCAACTAGACCACCAAGACTCGAGGTCCGAGCACCGAATTTTAACTCTCTATCGTATTTTAACAGTCGTATGGGGACGGAGCGACATCAATATAACAAAAAAAAATGCAACAATACAGTTGCCACAATAATTACTTTTTCACGTTTAAGTATGCAATAGTAACGCCGGTATAAACTAAGCCGTAATTCGTATAAAAAAGAAAGATTTCATAGATCGGCTGGGCTATTATTTTATTATTTTATTCTCAGTTGCTAACAAATGTTGATTGAAATCTTGAAAAATGGCCGCTCTATGTCAGTTTTGACAACTCCAGAAAGCAAAAATGTTAGTACGTTGACTGGAGCTGGCTAAAGTGACATAGCGCCGCCATTTTTTTCGGTTTCAATGAAAATTAATTGTTAGCAACCGAGATACATAATAACCCTACAGATCATAGATTACATCAAGGAAGAGCTATGGACAGATCAGATCATAGATTAGATCAAAGAAGAGAGATGGACGATATCTCTCCGTAATCAGGCTAGTGTAGGCGTTAGTATTTCCTACAGGCCATATGACGTCTCTTTCTTGTTTTACTATGGCAAAAGCGTGATAGTATGTGGGGTACATAGAATGACATAAAAAAAATACATATCAAGAAGTATAATATTCTAAAGCTATACTATGCTCTTAATAATTTTCTCAAGCGCAGGTGTCATTCTTATCTGAGAGGCTATTTTAGTGAGTGACACCTCGTAGCGGCAGATAACGCACGTATCTGCAAAATGTTATTGCAAAAATGCAATGGCTAAAGAAACGTTCAGATAACTAGTACATATTAATATATAAACTGTCAACTACTGATTTATGAATTATACTAGCTCACCCGCCAGCGGCTTTGCTCGCTTGGTCTTGGTGTAGTGGTAGAGGTGCCGTTTTGGCCCCTCGAGGTCATGGGTTGAATCCCCTGATTGGACAATTATTGGGTTTTTTGAGAACGAAAGATTCTCTTAATAACAGTCCGGTGACGGAAACAGTGCCCCGTAGATGGCAATAGGCTCGCCCTTGTTACATGATCACATGACCAAAAACATATATGGCGAAACGTAGGAGTTGAAAACACCGCTGCTTACCTCTTCGAGGATTATATAGGCAAAATTATCGATTCACTCAAGACCATTAGACTAATGTTTCACCACCGTGGTGATAGCAGAATCGCTCGACTACAGTCGGCTGAACAACAAAGATTGATGGCATGCCGACTCTATCGCCGAGCACGTCTAAATTGTATCGAGCTGTCAAAATCACTTGCGTGCTGTCTGACTACGCTATTAGAAACTAACACATCATTGTCATCATTACGGTCTAGACGTAGGCGGAGATCTTGTTATTTTCTCTATGCTGTGCCCAAGAATTTGCTTTTTCCCCCGCGTGGTGATAGATGTTGATGATGATGATGATGAAAAGTAGCCTTTGTGATATTTCAGACTATATTCTATCACTGTGCCTAATTTCAACCGTTCAGCCATTCTGCTGTTATTGAGTAACAATTATTCATTAAAATCATCCATCCATCCATCCATCCATCCATCTAAACTTTCACATTTATAATATTATTATTAGTGGGAAGTGGGATTATAACTGCGATCGAAGCAGATGTCTTCTCTTTCAAAGAAATAGGCTTAATACTGGCAGCTGGCGGGGAAAAAACCAACAGTTATAGTTAAATTGTACCTAATAATTCTCGTAGATTTGTATTTCTTCAAGTTTGGATGTGTAATAGTGGCACAGAATAAAATAATAGTACTACGTATAGAAGTGTCACTCTAAAAGCAAAAGTCAAGTTTAGGTATAGAAATCAGCCTATTCTTACGACCGTTTCTGCTTGCACGCTAAATTTAAACTTATCGTGAGATACGAGAGTTCATATTCCGTTGGGCACCGCTGATTCGTAACCGAGCGCGGGCCAAGAGCTGAAACCGTGGCCGAACAGCAATGTACAACTAAAATACCGCCCGGGCGGTGCACCAGCTGAACGTACCTGAACTGCGGAGTGAAACCCTCCTGGGGTCTAACACGAATAATTGTGTAAGTGTAACGTAACGTGTCGTTCACGTGTAACTGTACAAACTGCTATTTATCTAGGGCAACTGTGACACAGACAGCTCATAGTTTGGACGCCAAAGCGTGACGTATACGCTTACAGTACGAATACTTTTTCGGAAATTGTTTGTACCATGGCCTCTGATCATCATAATCAGCCCATTATGTTCCCACTGCTGGGACTTGAGCCTTTCTCTCAGAGAGTGTAGTTGGGTCATAATCGACCACGCGGGCCTAGTGCTTGCTGGATAGGCTTGTGGCCAACCCATGTCGAAGTTTTCAGTATACCCAAAAGCCTTTGACATAGCCTTACGACTGTTGTTCTAAGACAAACCGGCGACGGCTTTATGTGTGTACGAAACACGGAAGTGCTCTGTGGGCCGAGCACGAAAATCTGCTTTGGTGTAATGTTATCGTATTGTTTACGTATTCAGTACAAACTATGAGTTATCTGTGCCACTATTGTACAAGACAAATGACAGTTTGTACTAAATACGTTAACGATGCGATTACGTTACACTTAAACAGATTTTTGTGCTCGGCCCACAGTTGAAACCCACTAGCGGTCACCCATCCACTCCTGACCGCAGCATTGAAATCGGACAATGTTAAGAGGTAGAAAAGAGTTTTTTCTTTTAGTATGGAAAGTACTAGCTATGAATCCTCTTAAGTGAATAAAAACAACCACTTTTTATCATCCTATTTAAAATTTACAAACGCCTACGTGTACCACACCTAGTGTTCATACTTAATAACTATCCATTAGAGCCAAAATGTATCCTTGAACACGCATGCATCTGCCAGTATTATTAATATACTTAGGCTTGCGAGGTCTAGACTGAAACCTAACAAAAGAAATAACCAGACTAGTCGGTTTTAGGAATTCACGCTAATGCGTCTAGCGACCCACTTGGATACATTGGAGGCGGCATACTAAGAAGTCAGTATGTTAACTCTAGTGTCTGTCGTAATTTACGCCTAATCTAAGCGAGAAGAAACTTTACTTAACAGACTTCCTGAGTAAGCACAGTATAGTGTTCCATACGGTATCATGTCTGTTCATCTATACTCAATTTATAAATTTTCGCTTCACAACCAACATTTCCCAAAAATATGAATTGTTAAATCAACATTTTACAAAAAAAATTTAGCAAATGGTTCATTTATTATAACGAAAATACGACAAATTTACATTTTACAACATGACATCTGACAAACGGTTCATTTTATATTTATATTATTTAATAATTGTTTTATTGAAAATAAGTTATTATTTCAGTTCACAAATTTAAGATTTTATAATGTATCTATTGACAAACGATTATTTTTGTATTTACATTACTTAACGAATGTATCGAAAAAAAACCTTTAATAACTAATTTTATTAACAAACAAACCAATAATAGTAATTTTGAAACTTTCGCGATGTGAACACATATTTATATTATATTAACGGAGCTTAATCGCGCTAGTAATAGTATTTATTTACCTCGACATTTCGATCAAGTTGCATTGATTGGAGGAGTCCGCTCGTGACCACGATCAATGCAACTTGATCGAAACGTCGAGGTAAATAAATACTATTACTAACGCGATTAAGCCCCGTTTATATAATATAAAAATCAATAATACTTATTAAGTACATAGGTACCTACTTGTTTATATTTTTAGCAAGCCATATAGTTTGCTAATAATATAAATAGGGCTGTCTTTGAATAATTTTCTTTCTTCTCCAATATTCAATTTATAGTTTATTCTTAGAAACACATTTATTATTCATTTTCAGCGGGCGGCTGCGATTTTAAAAAATCTAAAACGAGTTGCATTTGTTTAATTGGATATACTTACAGGCCTTTATTAATAAACGTTGCGTAAACCTACGAGTATATTAGGCGTAATATGCTTTGTCTTGCTTTCACGCGAGACATTTACAGCAAGCTAAAAATTGACAGATAGATGTTTTAACTACTCCGGGCTTACTACAAGTTTATTAATAAGGCCGTAAGAGCAAACATTATGTACAAGGGTAATATCTCATAAAGTATTTGACATCGATGAGCTCGCCGAAGAGCGCATTGACGAGTCATTAGAGAACACCGCACGGCTGAGTTAAGAATGAGACCCGATAATAGCATCATACTTTACTTACTACAGAGCTTTGATTTGCTAAATAAGTATTGTTTAGTGTAAAGAACAAAGGTTCTTTATGTAAGGGACATCTCAGTAGATACGTAACTGCAGCAAACACAAATAATTTTATTGGATTAATAATATTGCTGATTGAGGTAAGGATGAGGTAGTGTATCTGTATCTGTCCGGCTGTACGTCTGTCCGTTTGTCTGTATGTCTGTCTGTCTGTCTGTCTGTCTGTGACGCCTCTCCGTCTGCCAGAGCACAATCTCATGTACTGTCGTGGTTCTTTTACAATGTAAGTCTGCCTTCTCATATTATTTAATAATATACCTACTTGCCGTATGCTGAACTCATCGATAGCGGTGCATTCGCAAACCCGTATTTATAATTTTGGCTGCAGATTTCTACACATAAATTAATTCTGTTCTTTTCATTAAAAATTTCAAATAAATTGCATAATCAATATACAGTTAAACGTTCAGAAATATATTGCTTCTAAATTCTATTTTACAGATCCCATCCTAAACGTGTTTAAAGTTTAGCTTCAAAGCTACTAACCTCATAATGCCTAGCATGAAGTGTTACATAGATAATTATTTTAATGCAAATTATTTGGAAAATAAATAGCTGGGCTATATACAACCATGCCGTGGATTATGAATGGATTGATATCAAATCAATGAATAAAAACTTACAACGGAATATGCCTGAAAATTTTTCGATGTAAAGGTTTTTTTTTTATACCCAGTTCGGTATAGCTCTTGACCACTATCTCACCTGGTGTTAAGTGATGATGCGATCGATGATGGAGTGCGCTTACCCAGAAGATACCTATGCACTCGTGTTTTGAAGACCCCCATATCGTACTTAACCGGAAACACCGACTCAGGTAAACTATTATCATTAGGTAATCATTTAATGATTTCAATAGTTTACCAAAAATAGCCGCAATAGTATCCTGCAGATGGTTGCTGCCCGACTTGGCTGTCCCATACACTACATGTATGGGACAGCCAAGTCGGGCTAAATGGATATCTGCCGTGCGATTCGGTAATGATTCGTCGACGAGCTCACCGATGTCAAATACTTTATGAGATATCGCCCTTGTAAATAAGGTTGTTTCCAACGTTTCTTGTCACCTCGTCATTTGTTAGACAGATGTTGTCAAAGATGTAACGATGTTTGCTCTTAGAAAATCGTACGGCTGAACTCATGGGACAGAAGATATAATAATTGTTTATAATAGTGCCCCTAAATGTGGTTGTGTGTCGTGTGTTTTTGTGCCCGTTTTAAAAATATCGACATTAAATGATTTAGTTATAATTATGTCATTTTCAAATAAATTACTTTAATGTATAATATGGATTTGTATAATTTAATTGTATTATTAAAATTTCGTATTTCTTTTTACAATGATAGATTTTACATCTTAAAAGGTTACTTTTCGATTTAAAATTATATAGCTATAATTGCGACATTTTCTAATTAAGTATTTAAATGGTTAAAATGGATTTTTATAATTTATTTGCATTATTAAAATTTCGTATGTCATTTTGCGATGATAAATTTAACATCATATTTAAAAGGTTACTTCAGCCTTTGAAGTTCATTTTTTACTAGACGGCTGCGTCGTAGACTTGTGAGAGTTCGTTGACCACCAAAGACAGTCTGGCCTTGTATCTGTGTGTGCATGCGTATGCAAGCCTCGCCTTTCATTATAATGATACATTTTAAACTAGACACTAACTTTATAGTTTGCAAATTTTTAAACATGCTCCTCAGCGTCTCACAGTTAGAACACTTCGCAAGTAGGTAACTACCCCAAATAATGTGATTCATCGAAAAGCAATTGAAAGCATAGTGCAAATCATTAGACCGTCACGTCTATTTAATGGTTTTTATAGCGTAGCAGTTTTCCTCAATATGTCATTGACTTCTCGATCAGTTTAATCAGGGCCCTATCTAACTGTTTTCCCACGCCGCTACTAATCAAATTAAAGTTAAATTTGTTGTGACTTACAGCCGTTTTCAATAACCTATCTATCGTCGGTTTACCTTACTAGAGATAGATATTTGACACTATTTGTATGGAGTTCATGTCCAATTTCTATCGGTAGTAAGGAAAATTATGGATAGATAGAATATTGAAAACGTTAGCGAAGACGCTAACTGCTGTATTTAAAAGTAATTACTTAAGCTAAAATAATTACTTATGCAACGTTTTAAATATATAGATATACAGGATGTTTGGTAGAGGGACCGACATACCAAATGAGCGTGTTCGGGGGCCCACTTGGAGAATACAAGTTGGCCAAAAAAAATCCCAGTCCCCCCAATTCTACCAAACACCCTATATAGATGCCGAAAGTTAGAACTATCAAAAGCTAGAATTCTTAGCCGAGTAAGTCCCCATATCCTTTACTTAACCCGTCCGAATCAGCAAGCCTCTGGTTCATTCATAAATCTTTTGTTATAGCGTAAACCTGATGTGGACAGATTAAGCAATGAGAATTTGGCAATTTTTCGTTCTTATTGCAAAAGTGAAGTTGTTTAAAAATACAAGTCTGAACTATGGAGGATCTATTATGCTGTAAAAATAAAATCCCATGACAACAACCTAAAACAAGAGTAAAAAGATACATCCAATTTTGATATGGTTATGTCATTACTTACTTAAGCGTTTACTTTAGTATGAAACGGTAATTGCTCGTCTATATAATAAGGTTTTATATGGAAGTATTATATCGTCAAGTATTCTTCATTGAGAAATTACTTAGCAATAAGTAATTACTTGTAATACGAGTGTAAATCTTAGATGATTGCTTATATCGAGGTAGTTTTATAATTCGATTTAGATACATAGACCATAATTTTAAAGTGTGACAAGACATCAGAAAAAAGTTGTCTTTGTAACAAAAATAAAATGTATAGAAGTTATGAAATATTTAGTATGTAATAATGCCATTTATATACATATAATAAAACTATAATCAAAGTGTACTACTAGATATTTTATTGTTATTAATAAAATTATTTTTAAGAAAAACTTTTTTTGAGAAATAGGAATTGATATAATGTGATATAATATGATACATTGTAGATTTAAATTTTACAGAAGCTCTAAAAGCTCCAAATTAAAAAAATAAGTTTACATACGTTAAAGTGGACGTGTGTTACTGATAAGTAGATCGAACTTTTGTTAGCAAATTTTTAAATTTAACGATAAATATATTTTCATTTCGCATGCATACGTTATTTAAAATGTATTCTTACGTAATATATATTGTATTATTTAGAATTTGTTGAAACTTGTTTTAAAATTAATAATTTTAATATGACCTGGTTAGTCAAAGCTGGCCGGCTGGTTAGCTTTGACTGATTTGAAATAAAAGTGACCTTCAAACTATATTTAGACGTCGTAGGTCAGTGTTTTATTAATTCGAAATAGAATCAAGGTTATGTCTAATTTAGAAATTTTTAAGAACATGCGTATGCTAAAATCAAGTTAATCAGAATATATTGCATGTTTTTATTTAAAATTCTATATTTAGTTTTATGTAAAATTTTATAAAAAAAAAATATACAAAGATAGCTTAACTGAATTAAAAAATAATGTATTTAATTGCGTCATTTTACAATACACCCTTTTTATGCGATAGGCCAGCTTTATCACTATCTCAATTGATGGGCAGTAATGTTGCGGTTCAAGGTTGATACTCCTGAGGTGCACTAGAACTGTGATGGTGCTTGACTTCCAGAAGACACAGAAGTAGACACGTAGGATGAGAAGACACACGCAAATGATTTTCAAATTTGGTGTTACCGAAAAGTCAAGCCCGTAGTAAAATTCAAACTGGGATCAGCCTGATTGACAAACTGGAATCAGCCTGATTGACAAACCAGGAACAGCCTGATTGACATTCATTACCACTGAGTTGTCATTACATCAAATTATTTAAATAAATATTTGATTAATTCAGGTGGCTTATTATGTATCTATTGTAGAAGATATCTGCTCCTCCACAATCATCGACCGTCTCATGTTCAATATTTTATTAATAACTAGCTGCTCTCTGCGGTTTCACCCGCGTGGTGATAGATGATGATGATGATGATGATGAATCTTATATAGCCTGTGTTACTCAAAGTGAATGAAGCTTTCCAATGGTGAAAGAGTTTTTGAAATCGGACTAGTACTTTTTTAGCCAATTATTTACAAACATACATACAAATCTTTCCTCTTTATAATATTACATATAATATATATAATAGTATAGATTAAGTATGTTAATTTAATAATATTTACTAGATTACCAACATAAATAAGAAATAAATAAAATCAAATATATATAACTATATTTATAAAAAGATAAATAATTTTGAGCGTACAATATTTAAAAGCTGACGATAATATTAAGTTTACTACTGCGTCGAATGATTTAATTATAAATTTTGTTATAATGGCAAATTTGGTGATATAAATTCACCAATCTAGATGCAAATATCAATTCGGTCTGCAGTAGAAGCTTAGCATCGAAACGGCACATGTGCACTAAGCATAAATATTTTTAATGTCAGCCGAGGTCACGAACGCGACGAGTTCGTTGAAAAAACGGTGCCCAACACGCTTTTAGAGCAATAAAAAGTAGACGCGCCACAAAAAATGATTTAGACATAGACGGTTGCAGTGCTTGGATTCCAGTCCGAGGGCGCCAGTCGCTACGTACTGCCGCCGTATGAATAAGTGAAATGAATTTAATGTACTCCAGTTATATCACTGGTTCTGAATCTTATTCCTCACGTTTTAGGCCCTACCTAAAGTAAACGGTTAGCTTTTGAACTAAAACTGATATTCGCTGTTGCTAGATAGTTCTAGAATTTTTATCTAGCTTACTGTGACAAAGAATGTGTACTATATGAAACATTAGGATGAATATTGTAAGGATGGTTTATTTTAATTACAAGTTCATTAATATTTAGAAATCAATATAGGTATATAAGAATCAAAGTCCTGACTGACAGACAGACAATGCACAGCCCAAACCGCTGGTCGTGGAGACTTGAGGTGCATTCGTTTAGCTTATGAGGGCATTGGTGGCGTTGATCTTTTGTTATAGCGTTCTTAAAGCTTAAAAACGTTATTATTGCCACTTTTGCCACTTTTCGCCACACCCTATTCGAACGCTCAACTGAGCATAAGACCTAAAATCGCATGATTATGCTGTCAAATACATAGCTGTCAAAAAACGATCACTAACAACCATGCTCCAGACGTGGGTCAAAATATGTACTTTTGGTGGCAAAAAATTCTCTTTTTTAGCTTTCCGAACGCTGAACAAAAAGAGACATGATCGACATTTTCACCCACAGATTCCCAATTCGAACGCCCCTTGTGAGCGTTTTTGGCGTTATCTTCGCTTAAAACGCTCACAAGGTGCCTATTCGAACGCACTATTCCGAGGGTGCTTTTGTTGTGGTGAAGGGTTTTCGAAATTCAACCCCTAAAGGGGTAAAATGGGTGAAAACATTTGCATGAAAAATTTGTATTTAGATAGTTAATTTAAATAAAAAATGTAGTATTTTAATATTTTTGACAGGGATGACTTGACGTTAAATGGAGGATGAAACTTTGAATGGTATATCGGGTAAGGCCATAGGATAATGTTATTTATCATCATCATTCATCACCACACGGGTGAAATCCCGGGACGCAGCCTTATGGCGAAACCCTGTAGCCGTAACCCTTGCGCCTAACGCTTGCCTAGTACAGTAGCAGTGCCAGAGCTTATAAATGTAGTTTCGTTTGGCAATGTACTGTTCTCGTCACCCCGACACATCGGGTTTGGAGTCACATTCTCTCAGTAATTTCATTTTCCACGGTGCTTTTCACATCCTAACACAGTAATCGTCAATCACAAACGTCCGTAGTCCAAAGTACCCGAAACGCAGAAGACCGCAATGGATGGAGACGCATCGCGAGGGCTGCACTATTTAAAGAAAA
This sequence comes from Selenia dentaria, assembly GCA_917880725.1. Lineage (NCBI taxonomy): Eukaryota > Metazoa > Arthropoda > Insecta > Lepidoptera > Geometridae > Selenia > Selenia dentaria. The sequence continues at coordinate 28,436,735 of OU862888.1, read as the reverse complement.
GGCATCGTCTTCAACCACGACCACTCTGTCAGTGAACGACTAAGAAGAGAACACAGTAATGCTTTGTCGCAGCATATCTAGCACTGCAGTGGTACCAACCAAGATAGTCTTTGGCTTTTTATTATTTTTATTTAGAACGGACTAATGCTGTTTGCCTCTACCGGCATTTACAGCGTCACCGGACGGTTGGCGAGCGCAGATGGCACTCAGCCAGATGCGGGCGCAGAGGGCGCACCGCCTAAGGCGAGCGTTGAAGACGCTTCGCCGCAAGGAGAGGAGTAGGCGACTTGCTCAAGGGCACCACTAGGGTACGGACCTCGGCTTGGGCCGTCGCCAGGAGAGAGGGGAGTAGGAGAGAATCGCCCCGGTACATAAGTGTACCGTTGAAAGTGGGCCCTATGAATTGTAACTCTACGACTATTTGGAGAGAATCTAACCAAGACATAACTTTTGCCTCGAGCTCGCCGGCGAGCTCGGTGTTTGACTGTGTTTACCACTAAATCATAACCTTGTGTACCTCGCCTCCTCCCATTTCCGCGACATGGGTCCACACCGCGACCAGGATCGTCGCGTTGTGCACTCATGACTGTACTTTGGGTGGGGCTACAATAAGAATGTGTAAGAAAACCAGTGTTACCTCGTCCGCAGCCATTTGCTGGGCCGGAGGATACATCGCGACCGGGGCCGCGGTGTATACTCCCACCCGCACCGTGGCTGGGACTACAATCGTGTGAGTGTGAATTACCTCGACTGCGACTGGGGCTGCGAAGAAGATCTCGGCCGGAGCCTACAATGCGATCGGGATCACAGCCCTGGTCGGGTCTACAACCATTACCGGGGTTCCCTTGGGACGACGCTAAAGCTGCCGAAGTAACGGCTGCGATGGGGTCGTCCGGGTCACCCAAAATATGCCTTGGACGGCGACGGGGGGGAAGGAAGTGGGGATCGGTTATGTCAGTGGAGTAGTTCGCCGCTTCGACCACGAGGGGATTCGAGTGGTGGGGAGCTTTGTCGAAGTGGCGGCGGGAGCAGTCTTTCATATACTGCGTAATAGAGGGGAGGGTGAAATCGCAGTGCAGTTCGGCGTTCCGCAAGTACCACGGAGCGCCCACTGCCCTGCGCATAAAGCGATTCTGAATCACTTGAAGTTTGTGGAGGTCGTGTTTCTGAGCATGGGCGAACGCTACAGATGCGTAAGTCATGATTGGGCGGATGCAATGTTTGTAAAGAGTCGTCTTATTTCTAAGAGACATTTTACTGTTTTTGCCTATGAGGGGATTAAGACGACCCATAATGAAGGCCGCCCTATTGCGAACAATCTGGATGTGTTTCGCGAAAGTGAGTTGGCAATCAAGGGTGACGCCCAGGTATTTGGCAGATTTAGCCCAAGGGATGGGTTCGCCGAATAGGACTATGGGTGACGGCATGAGATTTCGCCGGGTCTCAGTGAAGTACACTGCTGCACTTTTGCTAGGATTTACTGCAATCCGCCATTTACGAAACCATGCACCGATTACGGTGATGGCTCGTTGGATGGCGCATCTCTGCCTGACCTTGAACCAGCCAGTAGAGTAGATTGCAGTATCATCCGCAAACTGAGCGATCTGAACATTAGGTTCAGATCGTGGGATGTCGCTGGTGTACAGCGAGAAGAGAATGGGTGAGAGTACAGAGCCCTGAGGGACACCTGCGTGAATGGGATGCGGGGAGGAGAGCGTTCCCTCGGTGCGATAGCTAAACGTTCGATCCCTGAGAAAGTCTTGTAAGATGAGTACAAGACGGTCTGGCACACCCAGTTGGTACAGCTTGAATATCAAGCCGTTGTGCCAGACTTTGTCGAACGCTTTCGCTACGTCGAGGAAGACAGCTATGGTCCCTTGGGGCTTTGGTTTCTTATTGAAACCGCCTAGGATGTGCTCCGTTACGCGGTGCACTTGTTGGACGCAAGAGTGTTTGGCTCTAAAACCAAATTGCTCATCGGGAAGGAGGTTATTGGACCTAACGTGGGACCAGAGTCGGTTCACAATGAGCCGCTCGTAAATCTTCCCCAGAGAGCTGAGGAGACTTATGGGACGGTAGCTGGAGGGCTCGGCTGCCGGTTTGCCTGGTTTGTGAATACCAATGACAATGGCATGCTTCCAAGTGTCTGGGAAGGAGCAGTTGCTCATAGCCGCATTGAAGATGCTAACTAAGAGATGGACTAGTGGGACTGAGAAGTGTTTAATCACCTTGTTGCTGATACCATCAGCACCAGGGGATTTACGGGTCTTGAGGCTCTTGATCAGAGACACAACCTCGGATGATTTTACCGGTGGGAGGAGTGGGAGGTCAGAGATGGACATAGAGCTTTTACGTTCGACTTCAGATTCCACCGAATCGAGGTGTTTCTGGTCGACGTGATCTACATTTAGAGTACACTGAGCCTCAAGGCTATCAGCTAAACACTCGGCTTTGTCTTCGTCAAGGAACGCTATGGAGAGGGGAGGTGGCCTAATGAGTGGAGGCATTGTCTGTTGTCCGTCAGATTTCAGAGTTCGAGCCAACTGCCAGTATGCCTGGTGAGTTGGCTCAATCTCTGACAGTTTGTCGTCCCACCTTTGATCACGCAGCTCACTCATGCGTTTCCTTACAGCACGCTGTAAATAGCGCATGGTGGCTTTGTTCTCTGGGGTTGGCATCGAGTCATACGCCCTAGTGGCGGCGTTCTTAGCTGTCAGTAACCTCCTCGCACCCTCGGGCAGTTCAAAGCGGCGACCATCCGCCACTTGGACCTGCTTTGAGGATTCACCTACTGCGGTGCGGAGGTGGTCACTGAGAGCCTCGATCGCAATTGACACGTCTTCTACTGTCTGTATGTCATCGGGGATTCTATCGAGAGCGGGTGAACTGATAGCTTGGAGGGATTCCCCCAGTTGCTTCCAGTTCACTACCGTTCTAGTGATAGGGGTTATGTCCGTCGGGTCGGGGCCTAATTTCAACAATACAGGGCGGTGGTCTGAAGTCAGTTCGTGTAACACTTCTATAGAGCGCAACCGGAGGGTGACGTTCTTGAGAAGTGCTATGTCAAGTATGTCTGGTCGTTGGTTGTCAACATAGGGATATCTTGTGGGCTCCAGAGGGGAGAGAATATCAAAGTTTAAGTGGCTGACCAAGCCTTCAAGGATTTTACCATTACTATTGTTACTAGTACAGTTCCATATGACATGTTTACTGTTGAAGTCACCGATCAGAAGGACGGAGCTTCCTAGAGAGAAGAGGGCTTCCAAGTCTGTCTGTAATAGTTCTTTACCAGAGGGGAGGTAACATGAGGCTATGATGACAGGTTGATGACCTGACATCGCTAGAAAGCAAACAGAGGCTTCTAGTATTCTAAGTGGTGGAGTAACAATTGGGATACAGTGCAGAGCTCTTTTGTAATAGATGAGAGTGCCACCTTTTGGGGTGGCCACTCTATCATTACGAACCAAACGGTAATTTGCAAACCTAGGGTTCGCTGTACCTGGTTTCAGAAAGGTCTCCTGCACGCATAGGATATCGACCTGATGGGTCTTACAAAATTCGTGAACTTCGTCCTTTTGACTAGAGAGGCCGTCAGCGTTGAAAGTCGCTACGGTGACTGAGTGGGGCTTAATTCGTTTCGGTGTACTATCCATATTGGATGATACCTAAGAAACGCTGGGGAGGGCGTAGCGCCTCACTGCGCTGATTAAACCCGCGTGTGTGAGCGTGGCTCGCAAGCGGTCTTGGTCGTTTGTGGCAGTACGAAGTTTGTGCGCGAATGCACGTACTTCGTCCACGTCTATGACCATCGCGTAGTCCATGACAAGGGCTATGTCGGCCGCCAGGTCAGATTGACCTGGGGCGTCCATGAGCCCAGCCATTGGAGGCCTAGAGAGCGGCGGTTTGGGCTTAGGAGCCGGCGCGCTGGCAGAGGCCTGCGGGCGGGCGGGGGTGAGGGGGGCGCTTGCTTGTACCATGCTCAAGGGCTTGGACCAAGCGTTGCGCGCGGGCGCGGGCGCGGGAACAACAGGTGTTGCCTGCGGTGCGGGTGTAAGGTTAGGCTTAGGGCCGTTTCCTTGTGAGCGGGTAGTGACCGGGCGAGGAGGGGGAATAGGCCTCCTAGCCGGCCCACTTGATACGCGGGGTGCTTTAGGGCAACCGCGGTAGTTGGCGGTATGTCCCTGTGTGCCGCAGAGGACACAACTAGGTGGGTCTGCCGAGTCCCTTGTGCGAGAACACTGGGCTGTCCCGTGATCCCCTAGGCACTTGACGCACCTCGGGCGGGCGAAACAGAATCGGGCGGCATGCCCGTACAATTGGCAGTTATGACACTGGCCAGGCGCTCGGTGACACAAGTCTAGCTTAAGTGTAAAAAATATTTTATAAATAGTAAAAGTGATATTTCGTCTGATTTAGCCCGAATATTTGGTGCCTATTATCGTCATTAGTGATCGGGTGGCATAAGTTTGCATACATCCTTCAAGTAATTACGATAAAGGAGTGATTAGTAATCAAATAATAATCTGATTGCCGAAGTGTACCCTCTTCTTTTGATTATTTTTAATTTGGTACTGCAGAAGTTATATATCACAGTACACGTTGATATAGGCCTAGCCACAGGTCTGGACACTACAGTAAGAAAAGTGATTTTATATATTAAAGTGTATATTTATCATTGCAGTCGAAATATAATTTCTTTATATAACGTACACAACAGCGTCATCTATCCCTCATTGTTGGAAAAGTTTATATAGTACCTATATAGTATGTCACCTAAGTGTGGTGCCTGTGGTCGTTTCGCTAGCGCAGTAGAAGGCATTAAGTGCAAAAAATGCACTAATTATTTCCATCGGCTATGCTTGAGTATCCCGCAGGAAGCGAAAATGGCACCGACATGGGTGTGCCCAGGATGCAAAGCCCTTACTCCGAAGAAAGATAACACGGAAAATCCCGTGAGGAGCAGTGCAGCCGACTACCAAGAGCCACAAGAAGACACCACGAGTGATAAGCATGACAAGCTCATGCAGGAGTTGCTACTGGAGATTAAATTATTTCGGAGCGATTTTAACGGTATGCGAGAAGATATCGGTAGCTTGAAGACCGCGGTAGCGAGTTTCGGTGGGCGCATGGACAGCTTGGAGGCGCGGCTCGACACCCTCGAGGACAGAGTAGCGGAGTTGCAGGTGCGCCCCGCCGCCGCCGCCGACGACGCGTTGAGCCTTGTAGAGCGGCTCAGGGCCGAAATCAACGAGCGTGACCAGGAGCTCCTCCTCAACGACGTGGAGGTCACCGGCCTCCCTGAGGAGCCAGGCGAAAACGTGGGCCACCTCGTAGGCCTCATGGCCGAGAAGCTAGGTGTCGCCATCGAGGAGCGCGATCTCGTGTGTGTGGAGCGCGTAGGAGCGCGCCGTGCGCCGCAGGGCGAGAGTGCGTCGCTGGCTGGGCCGCGGCCCCGCGCCGTGATGGTGCGCCTGGCTCGGAGGCAGCTACGCGACGCGCTGCTGCAGGCCGCGCGTGTGCGCCGCCGCGTCACCACCGAGGGGCTGGCTCTCAAGGGCGAGCCTACTCGGGTATACATCAACGAGTACCTCACTCGCATGAACAAAGCATTGTTCTACAAGGTACGCGAGGAGTGCCGCCGCCAAGGGTGGAGGTATGCCTGGACCAAGGGCGGGCGTATTTTTATTCGCCGGGAAACTGGAAGGGCCTCTTTCCGTGTTCGCTCGGAGTCCGACCTCCAGAAGGTTTTTGGCAATGGCGATGTCGTGTTGGCGTAGAACATTGGTCAGGTGTTGATTTCTGTAACAAAATAAAGCTATTATTTAATGTTCTAAACCAGGTATATATAGGTGATGCATTTGTATTTTTAATTGTTTCGCTTAAGTTTGGTGCCATCAGACAACTTGTAGTCAGTAGAAGTGCCTATGTAAACTTTATTTGTTTTACAATAGCCATTATTAATTTTTTTACTAATCTGTTTGCAGTAGATTTTTGGTTTGTGCTGCCAATACATTTTATGAGTAATCATTTAATTTTATAATGGTTATGAAACGGCTGAAAGTTGGTTTATTTAATGCTGGCTCACTGGGCACTGGCCATGATGAATTTATTGTGGCCTTGGAGAGATCCGATACCCACATCATGGCCATAAATGAAACCTGGATTAGGGACGGGGAAGAACAACGTGCACCCAAAGTAAGTGGCTACCGTTTTAAAAACTCTCCTCGTGCCTTATCCATCAAAGGAGGTCATGGTGGAGGAATCGGATTTTATATAAAGCAAGGCATGAATGTGCGTATTTGCCCTCATCCCCCCACCGCATCTGTGGAGCAGATGTGGCTGAGGCTTAGGGTTAATGCGTGCAGGTTAATAATTGGTACTGCCTATCGACCTCCATGGTTAGATATTAACTTATTTTTGGATGCCTTGACCGAGTCAATCACTAGTTTTACAAATTTTGATCAGCTGACCATTCTTGGTGATTTTAACATTAATCTTAACATTTTAGACGGTAAAACTAAATTATTTCAATCTTTTCTTAACTATATTAACTTGAAGCAACTAGTAACAGAATCAACTCACTTTACAGATACCAGTGAAACTCTTATCGACTTGGTGTGCACGAACGCTGAAGTATGTTCAGTTAAGGTGTCTCATATCCCTGATCTTGGCCATCATGCAATGATCTCTGTAGAATTCAACATCAAGCCTGAAAAACCAAAACCACGTTACATTATTTACAGACCTTTTAAAAATATACTATATAACCTGTTTCAAAGCGATCTACATTTAATTGATTGGCATGGAATGGAGAAATTAAACAATGTAAATGACCTTGTTTGTAGCTTTAACGGGTACATGTTGAATTTATTTAATCTGCATGCCCCCACGAAAAAAATTTACCTAAAACACAGGCGACCCCCTTGGATCACTGACACTATTGTAGAGATGATGCATACTCGTGATGAATGTCATTCTCAATACAAAGTCTCAAAACTAGACAAACACAAACAGAGTTATAAGGACTTAAAAAATATAGTGATTAATGCAATGTACCAAGAAAAGAAGGTCTATTTTCAAAATAATATAAATCAAAATATTAAAAACTCAAAGAAGTTATGGAAAAACCTTAAAACTACAATTCTCCCGAACAACAAAAACTCTAGTGACATACCTAGTAACATCAGCAATCCTGATGTATTAAATGCGCATTTTTTGAATGTCCCGGGCAGCGAAACTGTTCACATGTCTGACCTCACATACTATGAATATCACAGGTGGAGCTCCTCTGTATTTAAATTAAAGACTGTCAGTCAAGATGTTGTAGCCAAGGTCATAAAAGGTTTGTCTTCAAATGCTGTGGGTGTAGATGAGATTACACTACAAATGATTAACCTAACTCTTCCTTGCACATTAAGCATTATCACTAAAATAATTAATTTATCTATTGCAAGTAGTGTGTTCCCTGATCTCTGGAAAATAGCACTTGTCAAACCGATTCCTAAAAAACAAAATGTTAGCACGATTAATGATTATAGACCTATAAGCATATTGCCATGCATGTCAAAAATTTTGGAAAAAATCATATGTAATCAAATGGTCAATTATCTAGAGACAGAGAAAGTTTTACCAGAAATGCAATCTGGTTTTCGAAAAAACCGAAGTACTGCAACTGCTTTGCTTGATGTGGTTGACAATGTTCTTGCAGCACAAGATGGGGGTATGGGTACCATCCTTGTTCTCCTGGACTTTTCCAGGGCATTCGATTCCATTAATATTCCCCTTCTGTTGTCTAAGCTTTCATTTTACGGCTTCGATATAAATACTGTAAAATGGTTTGATAGCTATTTGCGCCATAGATCTCAAATTGTAGAGGTTACAAATTTTGATGGCACCACCGACTCTTCTAGTCGTGTCTATAATCTGAGAGGTGTTCCTCAAGGTTCTATTCTTGGCCCTATTCTTTTTGTGCTGTACAGTGCTGACATAATAAATTGCATTCAGAATTGTCAATACCACATGTATGCTGATGACTTACAAGTTTACATGAGTTTTACCCCAGATGATACAAATCATGCAGTTACAAAGATAAATGAAGATCTATGCCGATTGGCAGAATGGTCTTCAGCTAACTGCATGGTTATGAATCCTATTAAGTCAAAATTTATGATTATGGGATCTAGGAAGCAGGTAGAAACCATAGCTAACTACAACCCTCAGGTAGCCATCCTTAATGAAAAAATACAATGTGTAACTGAGGCTCGAAATCTGGGTCTGATTATGGACAGTCATTTGCATTTTGAACAACATGTGCATGAAGCAGTACGCAACTGTTTCTTTCGCTTAAAGGTTTTATACAATATCAGGCCGTTTCTGAGTGTTGATCTCAGAATAACATTGTGTGAGTCACTCATTTTGTCCAAGTTAAATTATGCAGATGTTGTTTATGGTCCACGTCTCTTATCCAGGACAGAACGTTTGATTCAAAGAGTACAAAATGCCTGTGCACGTTTCTGTTTCCATGTTCCTCCTCGTGCCCATATTACTCCTTTTCTTAAAAGTGCTAATCTTATGAACATGAAAGCACGGCGACAGCTACATTTTTCTACTTTACTATTTGGCACAATCATAAATAAAACTCCTGAATACCTTCTGCGTAGGCTGACTTGGGCTCATGAGAGACGAATGTATAATACTCGAGCATCCTTGTATTTGCTAGTCACACCTCCACATAGAACGCAATCTTTTAAAGGCAGCTTTAGGTATGCAGCTACACGCTGTTGGAACAACCTCCCTCCCCCTTTTCGAGCCCTGAAAGCAATAAAAACATTTAGCAGTCGGTTAAAGGAGCACCTAGCTGCATATACGGGTAATTAGTTACATGTGCATACATATATGTATATGTATATAAACACCCAGGGCATGCACTCAAATGTGGTATAAATGCTTGTGTGTGTATATACATATACCTATATAGATACATTACTTGGATGTTTTCTCTTTTTACATGCTTATGGTTGTTTTGTGATGCAGTAATATGTAAGTTCAAAGGCAGTAACTACCGATTACTTATTATTACTAAAGTACCTCTAATACTATATATTGTTTACTTACCAAATGGTACTGCTCAAAATGTTGGCGTATGGACGGTTCCAGATTTGATGATATTGCTTGTTTTTCTCACCACAAAAACACTGTCTACCTGATTCTTAGGAAGTGGATAACATTGTATTTAGTAAGTTGTAGATGACGGTTACAAAACCAGTTAATCAATGTTAAATTATCACAGTCAACTTGAAATCAATAATAAAAATTATAAATCATTAGTTCTAGCTTTAAAGTATTGTGCACAAACTTGTATTATATTATATTCACTTTGTATTTGTAGACTGAGTGAAGTACATTACGTAGTACCTATAGTTGTCTGTGGACTACACTACACTACATAGCGGTTGCTTGTAGACGTGGCGGTACGTGGCACTCATAGATAAAATAGAATCGTTGGTGGCATGGTGCCACGTCATGGTGTTACCATAATAATTTGATATTTTTGGCCAGCCCGAAACACGCCAATAGTGCTAATCGACGCTTGGCTGTCGGCAACGCGCGAAGTGTCTCGGAATGCACCATCTTGTTTGTTTTTGTTTTCTTGTCTGTATTTTTGACTGTAATTATAATAATTATCTTTGTTTCATACTATGTATCTTTGTTTATTTTCTATTGTTTATTTGTTTCTGTTGTGTCACGAGTTACGTTCGTGGTGTCAGTGAGGAGCGCCGACTGAAAATCAGTGCTTGGGTTTACCCTAGCGTATGCTGAGTCGGGGCTCTTTCATGGCATTACGCAACATTATTATGATGATGGTTGTCCTATTTTGTCAGTATTTTTGTATGTTATGTTGTGTGATGTCCTGAATAAATCTATTTTCTTTCTTTCTTTCTTTCTCGGTTTCGGAATGGGGGTTGAACGGTGATCCCCGAGAGGTTCACTACCGTTTTGACATTAAAAATCGCTTTGCCCTCTGGCGTGCGATTGAGGATGACCAATAGTAGGTCGTAGGGCCTGCGATCTTTGCCACTGTACATCCGGTGGCATTCGCGGACGGGGTAGCCTTGCGCTTTTAAGTCGGCGAGGACACTGTCGGTTTGCACCTCTTTTGGTACGCCGCGTATGACAACGCGTAGTACCTTCTCTTCCTCGAGAGCATAAGTATGAAAGCTTATACTCTCGTTTTTTTAAATTCTGGTGAGCGCCCTATGGTCGCTTGGGGTCGGCACCTGGACTTTGATACCCAGTTGGGTTGAGCGGGCGCTAGTATATTGGATCTTACGATCCGTCAATAGACGTGAGACCATGTCCCACTTCGCCTTGTCCTGAAGGAACAGAGGCGGCGGCGGTTTCTCGCGTCTAACTGACGCTCCTTGAGAGGAGACGTCGCGTTGAGACGCGGCGATGCTTGCGGGAGCATCGGAGTGAGCGAGAGGGTCGCGGGAGGTGGGAGCGAGAGAGCCTGATGGCTTCGCTCCCGGGGCGGTGCAGGCCGCTTTGGGTGGCGGGGAGGGAGCCTCTGAGGCGGCTTTGGGGACGCGCTTTCTCTTTCCGACGGTAGTGAACCCGTCGTTGGAGATGTTGCCAACAGAGTTAGCGCGGGAGCGGGAGAACTCTACATCCATCTCATTCTCCGAGTTGGATGCCGAATCGTAGGCGCGTTCGTACTCAGTCCGAAGGACTGGAGAGCGATCGCGGGGTGGTAAAGGTGCGCGGGGAGCGCGGGGCGCATAGGGCGCAGGGTCGGGGGAGAGAGGGCTATCTAACGGCTTGAACGCCGAAGAACCGAAGGGCGCCCTCGGAGGGAGGGAGCCGGAGGAGGGAATTTGGGAGTCCGTGAAGCGGGGTCTCTCTTTAAAGTCCCTATTAGACTGGAGATACTCGGACAGCATGTCCGGGTAGCAATTTGACACCCACGAGGCGAACGCCTGAGGCGAAACGCCTTGCGGGAGGCTCATAGCGGGGGAGGGAGATAGTAGAGACATCTCGAGGGGAATACTCGAGATGCGAGTGAGGGGTGAGTGACACTCCCGCCGGGTACAGGCGGGAGAGTGAGTGCCTAGGTGTCCCTACTGTGTGCCCTCTGCCAGTCTTATTGTGCAGAGGGATGTGTGCCTAAACGCGAGGCCCTAGCTGCTCCGGGGGCGAGGAGAGAAGACCGAGTAAAACCCGGCTTCCAACCAAACACTTGCCCAGAGAATAGGAGAGTAGGATAAGGTAGGGTGGGAAGGAGATACCTGCCGTCGGCGAGGGGAGACCCCAAGGCCGGTGAAGGCAGGCCCGTCCGGTTTTAGCCGTTCCCTCCCACGCTCAGGAGGGAAAGGCTTGACGCACCGGGTCCGCGCCCAACTGGGTGGCGTTAACACCGCAAGGATCGTCCAGAAGACCACGTGAAGCGTGGATTTGTTTGACTCGACTTTGAAAGTTGAAAATTGAAAATTAAAAATCGAAACTAGAGTTCGCTCTGAGAAGAGCGGTTTTGATTAGACAATGAACAATAGGTGATTGATGTGTCGAAGCGCTCTTACAAGAGCGCGCTTCTTCCGCGACGCGAGCCGAGCCGAGCCGAACGCCTGCGTGCGCCGAACGGTACACGAAGCGGTGGCTTGACGTCGAATCTGCACACAGAAAATCCACTATTAGCGAAGTCCAACACTGAATCCTCTTCAATCGAAACGATACAGGTAACCGGCACTAAAAGCGCAAGCACTTTTAGGCCGATCGGAATATTCTCGGGGAGCACTTGAGCGCACGTCCGTCCCACTCGAGCGCGCTGACCGGAATGTAGTCTTTGGCATAAGAGACCTAAAATATAACCTACTACATAAGGTTTCGACGCTTTTTACGATTCACATCCCTACATGAATATTCTGTTCTCTCACGGATAAAACATAACTATACTTAATTGCATAGGATCAGACCATTGCAACCCCTCTGTTGGGTTACCGTGTTGGGGGCCTCTCCATTCGAAGATCTATGGTCCGAGATCACGTGGGAGCAGTGTGACTTGGTTGATTAGCTAATTCCAGCCTTATGTTGAAGTATTCAGCGCACGAATGCCACCCACATATTGTAACTTTTCCATAGGCCGTAGCACCAACTTGCGAAAAAGTATTCGTGCCGTAAGCGTCAACGCGCCACACTTTAATCTGTGTCACATTGGCCCTAGATAAATTACAGTTTGCGTGTATTACGTGAACGATACGTTACGGTACACTTACGCAGCTTTGTGCTAGGCCCACTGTAACAAACGCAAGGCGTGTTACTGTCGAAGCACGGAACAGCTTAGTTGAAAACGCAACTAGCGACCCATCCAACAAGTTTTTCTTTTTTTTTAGATAAACCTAACATTTTGGAAACACTAGTCTGCTACTTACGCACTAAATAATTTAATAATACAATTAATATTCAGCAGGGCAGCGAAATAACTGAGAGCCATATGATAAAATGAAGCTTAGCTCAAGGTTTTTTAGCGCTTTATGCGCCCTTGTTGTCCCTCGGTTGAGTGCTGCGTGCACTCACCAACAGTCCGGTATCGCTTTTAATGCCTGTAGTGGCAAAAAGCACTCTGTTTTTCCTAAAAAAAGCTTAAGGTCATCAGCCAAAGTTTAATTCCACAACTAAATTCACTCGTTTTTCACGTATAAGTTTTTGAATTTAAAATTATTAATCGCATGTAACTCAGGTCTTGAGTCTCGCTCGATAACATGCCAGCGTTCTTGGAACTGGCACTGATGAAATTGCTGAGTCTTCGTTTGGATTCTGACTTCGGTGAAATGGTTTGACTTCTGTTAAAATACCCGCGAATGTGTTAAGTAACTACATGAGATGCAGTTCGAAGAAAGAATTGGATTTTTAAATATTAGCAGATTTTATTAAATACATGGTTGTGTTCTGACAAGACTGTGAGTGTCACAATGTTTCTACTAGCCTACTGTTTCTTTACCCTCATGGCCGTTTTATTATTTAAAAACTATTTAAATAGATCCATGCAATTGGGTATACGTGTATTTATTTACAATGACTCGTTAGAAACAACAGCCTTCCTTAAAAAACAATGTTTGTAAAACTAGTAGTCGTTTTACTGTTGCTAATAATAGAAATATCGTCTCTTGCAGGGACATCAGGAGTGATGCTGCTGAATCCGTACTATTCTCTAAGAGCAAACATCGTTACATCTTTAACAACATCCGCGAAACAAATGAGGAGATGGCAAGAAACGTTGGAAAAACAACCTTGTGTACAAGGGCGATATCTCATAAAGTATTTGACATCGGTGAGCTCGTTGACGAGAGCATCCACGAATCATTAGAGAATCGCACGGCTGTGCGGAATACCAAAAGCAGCAAGTATTCTAGCCTCCACATAGGCTATTTGTTTCATGTGACCTTTGGGGTCGTGGTCGCCGGTTATAAACTTTAAACGAGAGATGAGTTGGTTGACTTGATTCTAATGTCCACCGCCAACCAAACTATAGATTTTACCTTAGTTCACATAATTGAGAGTATAGTTTGTTTTACGTAGCTTAGCTGTTGTAGTTTGCGGTGGACTCACATGTACGAAAAACTGGCTCAACTAGGTGAGCTAAGCTAAGCTAACTTTACTTTACTTGGCGGTGGAAACGATTGGTTTTAAAATCTTGAGAGTTACTTTAACCTGCCGGCATAGAAGTGAGTCTGGAAGAGATTGATGAGGCGCCTGCCTTTTTTACAGAGTGTTTTCAAGGAATGTCAAAAATCTTCTTTTTCTTTTATTTTACTTGCACGGAGACTCGGCGAATTTCATCCACCAGAACAGGCCGGATTTCGAGGTGGCTCCGGGTCAGTTTTGGGATCACTTAAATTAATGTCCGTTGAAAGGCAATAAATACATCGAAGTGTTGAGATACCTCTATAACACTTCGACGTTACACGACAGTCTAATTCCAAAAACGTCATCCCGGGCAACGTATATTACGAGTATATCGTTGACCCCGGCAATTGTTTTTTACTGTATTGTAGAATATGTTTGACGCTGCATTGGAATAGTCGGGAAATGGATACAAGCAGAGAATACATTTCACATGTTTGCTTTTCGAACAACTTCAGATAGACTCGTTACAAAAACTTGCAAATAAATCTTATACAACACTTGTCATTTTGCATTAGACAATGAAAAATGTGGATATCTTGGAATACCTTCACGTTATAAAAGCCTGATGAAACGTTTCACGCTTTAACGCCCTTTGGCTTATGATTAAGTAATGCTTTTTGTCCTGCTTAGATTGTTTTTTGCTATCATGATCTAGTTGGCAGAACGTAGTTCAAATGTTCATTCCATTTGGCCAGTTATAGCAGGGACTCTTCACTCGCTTGTTCAATTAGTTTTAACAAAAACAACATGCCCATCTGTATAACTAGTATATATATAGGGATATATTATTATATTATGTATAATGTTGAAAATAATTTAAATATACATGTTTTATACATATCAATTAATGTTAAGTTCTAAAATAGTAAACCTTATGATTTCCGGCATATCATACATAGATCGTCACATAAATATCAATAGTTGTACTAATTAATATTTTCCCATCATTGACCCGTATTATGAATGGAAATGACGTCATTTATTTTTCACGCATTCCTTAGGATCGTCTTCATTAAACAAAAGTTCTAAATAAGTGAAATAACACTTCGCTTACATATAAATGGAGTAACACAACACCAAGAGAACCGACTGTTGAAACATTCTAAGAATTAGAAATTGCTTGTCTGAAGTATCAACTACCTATGTTAAATTTTAGACGCAGAATACTCAAGTATTTTATATGCCTCGGACTTACATGCACAAGTGGTGGTTAGAAAGTGAAGTAAACCGTAACTTTGATTTATTTTGGCGGTAAATGTGGCTCTCTATCAAGGATTGAATAGTGCGGCATTTCGGTGAGTCATAATCATAAATGAAGCTTTGAAAAGTTATTAACCTGATCCTCCTCCTTGCGTCGTATTCCTCAATGATGAGACTCGTGACCTCCCTTCGGAATCACCTTCTGTTGTTTGATCGTTCTCCATCTGTTTTTGTTTCTGGCGGCGTGGAGGGCGTTGTGAAACGTAGAGTCGAGCGCGGTGCGGATCTGGTCGGACCAACGTATTGGGCTACGACCACGAGGCCTTTTCCCGTCTACTTTTCCGGTCACAATGAGTTTCTCAAGGTTGCCACTGTCTTTCCTAGCAATGTGACCGAAATATTCCAGGACTCTGCGTAGACATTCGGATTAACCTGATATGCAATATAAACTTAACTAATTATTTTTATCAATTATAGAAGAAAAATCAATCAATATGCAATTCATTTTATATATCTTGAAATGTATATGTATATTCTTTATTTGGTTATAATGTTGGGACTACTGAATTTTTGAATGTAGTTTTCACCACTGCGCGCTGATTTCAGACTGAAACTTCCGTAAAACTAACAATTATTACGCGATACGCAGACTGAGTCGCGAAGTCGCGAATATCAGCTTTATTTTAAAATTGCTGCGAAGATATCATCAACTTTGCGAGTTCTCACGGTAAACTTGTCACGTCGATAAACTGACTTTTATCAGCTTCATACATTCTCTCTAACATGCATCTAGCTGCAATGTTTATACCGTGGGCTGTCTGTTTTTATCGATAATCACTGTTAAATGTTATCCAAACGACAACCCATGTTCGCAGTGCTATATAAATACAGACTCTTTTTATACTTTTCATTATCATCATCATCATCCATCACCAGATGGCTGAAACCGCGGGGCGCAGCTAGCCATTCCATTATTATGATTTTTGTGCTATTTGAGTTGTCATATATCGGGGAATGACACATGATACTTTTCATCATCATCATCATCCATCACCACACAGGCAAAACCGCGGGCGTAGGTAGTATTACATAAATATAATTTAAGTTAAATATATATCAAGGAGTAAATATATTGTTTCCTTTATTCCCAATTGAACTTTTTATTAAGAAACTCATGACTTATTTTTTGTTAATTAATCACTAAACTTTATTTGTTTTTATAGTCATAGTTTCATTTGCTAATTAGAAAACTGAGTAGATGGGACAACGGCCGAGCAATTTGCAGGCTCGTTATGCTCTTGGCCAATCTATATTGCGATAGCTAAGAAACGCGAGCTGTTTTAATGAAATCATGAAACATATTTAGACGATTGTTTTTTGGGTACACGAAATGTTCCTACATTTTTAACAAGCTGGACATTTATGTGGTAAAATAAACTAATGAGAAGATACGAATATATAAATGCAGTATAAATATTTCAGGGCAAAAGCTAAAACTCTTTGTAAATGAGTTATTATTCGTTTTGGAGGCGATGAGGCCTGCACTGACGTCCCGCTTGGGGTGTTTTGTGCATTCCCCCTTGCCAGCATTTACTCAAGCCAGCCTAACTCCTTCACATAGCGGAGTATGGCTTTGGGTCGCTGGCATAACTGCTCAAATGTTGTTTTAAGAAGTTGTATGAATAACTGTCGATGATGCTAATGATGCCTCATGCGGTGAATGAATTCATCCGGAGAAGTACTGCCACTTTAGTTTGAAGGGTACGGTTGCCGGCGAAATTACAGGCATATGAGACTTAACAACTTAATGTCTCAGAGTTACGGATGCAGTGCAGTTCATCACTTGTGGCGAAATGCATCTGTTCTAGGCGAGGTTACCACTTAACACCAGGTGGGCCTTGTGCTTGTACTGTCTCCTAATATCATAAAAAAAGTTTACATTAGTTAGTAACTTTTTTTTACTTATTAGTTTCGGGAGGAGGAAATTCTTTATGGATACCGCAGAAGAGCAGTATCTCTGAGGTTTTGTCCGAATCCACCGGCGGGGATGGGATTGCCAGTGTGTACGGACTAAAGCCTCCTCCCTCTTTCCTATACACTACAGACACCTAGGACCCTTAGAATAGTAAACTTTTTATTAATTACTAGTCTGAACCCCAAGTATCTAACGAGACTTATAGACTAAGTGTGAGTGCAGTAATCTAAATATACATATACATAGATTTTTTCCATACTTTGGCTATTACATTAATTTAAAATTAACACGCTATTATAAGACTTAAAAATAACATTTTTATCTTCCTGCCATCGAGACCGATCGCGGGAGAGCCGTCGCGACCTCTTCGTTCCTGTCCTTCATTGCCATTCTATTTGCCATTGTCTTCATTTATATACTAAAGTTAGATACTAAAGCCTTTATTAATAAACGTTGCGTAAACCTATAATAGGCGTAATATGCTTTGTCTTGCTTTCACGCGTGACATTTACTGCGAGCGAAAAAATTACAGATAGATGTTTTAACTACTCCGGGTGTAAGCCAAGTTTATTAATAAGGCCGTATGCGTTTAATTAAAAGTACTTTTTTTATGTCAATCGGTGACAAGACAAGCAAATCGCTCCCCTGATGATAAGCGTCACGCGTGGCCATGAAAGTTCAGTGACATTCAGAATTTTAAACTACAAGAGATCAAAACGCCCATGGCTCTTCACCGTGAGATATATGAGATGTCAAATCTTGTGATTTCAATGGAAAAAATGCTTTTCAACGAAATGCTGCAATGTATGCACACTACTGCTTCACAGTTATGGTACTTCCCCAGGTGAACTCTACAAAAGTATTACTACAATAACTTGTGTTTGAATTGAAATAAGTTCTTACTCTACTTACATATAATACAATACAACTCTATAGAAAATAAACTTAAAAAACTTGAATACTGTACTGTAAGCTCGTTTCATTTTATTCCAAAACAATGTGTCATATTTTGCTGTCATGCACACAATAATTTAACTATTTAACACTTCCTAGTCTTTGTAAATTGAATTATTTATAGTCGTCTTGGGGTTATTTGTTGGTTCATATTTTTAAGCTCCTGAAGCATTTTCACAAAGAAATCCCGGAGTTGGTATGTCGCTTTTTATTTGCGTTGTATGCGCGACGTGTTTCTTTGAATTACTGTAACTTGACTGGATAGAACGAAATACGTAGCAGTGCTAATGGCATTGTTTTAAAATGTCGCTTTATTATGTAGTTGGAACTCTTGAAGAAAACAATGTAGTAGTGATGTACACAACTACATAGTGATAAATAAGGAGTAGTCTAAGTTACATCATCATCATCATCTCAGCCGTAGCACGTCCACTGCTGAACATATGCCTCCCTCATAATTTTTCAAAAGGAAAGAATCTAAATTTAATCCAAACGCAATTAATGACGATGTGCATGGTATATTTCTAACTACTATATCCTTCAATAATAATAGTGTATAATTATGTATATATATAATAAATTCTGAAATAAGTAAAAAATGCCATGGACCCTGGAGCGTATGTATATATAAAAAAGTTAGTGAGGACGTTAATGAGTTTATGTACAGTTATTGTGAGTGCAGTGTAGGTAGTAGTTTGGACGTCGGCTCGACTAGCATAGCATGGATGCCGCCGGAGTGAAAGGCAGCGCTTGACCGTCGCTCCGGCAGCATCGACGAGAGGACGCAAGGGCGCCGTGCGTCTTGCCGAAATTATTCGGGGCTCGCTGCACAATCGATTTTTCCCGCCCGATGCGGAAAATTCTTCGGGGCGGGGCGGGTGCGCGCGGCACGCGGGGGTGAAGTGGGGGGCGCACACGACGGCTGGGGGGCAGGTGGAGTGCAGCGGGCGGTGCAACGCGCGCCGCCGATCCGACGGGCAGACAGTAGGACGGCGTCGCCACTGAGAGTCGGTGACCACGGCGCGAGGAGCGCGCTCGCCGCACAGTGACATGTAGTGCGGCCGCCGCGCCGCAGCCCCGCGACTTCTACGCCGGTGGCGGCGCGCCGATGCGCCTGCCGCCCGGCCCACAGCCAACCGCACCCGCGCGAGCGCACGCACTAACGCGCGCCCAAACTCACCTGTGACGTTTTCACTGAAGCGAGCCCTTCAGCCCGTCTGTAGCGACGACTGTCGTCGGATGGAACCCGGAGTGCGCCGATTCGCATCAAGGTTAGACGAATATTTGGTAGTGAGTGTTTGTGTCCGTCGCTGCCGCTGACCGAGCGCCCGCCGAGCCGCGCTGCCGTCCGCACTGCACGCACTCGCTATAGGTAGGTCTGTAACACGTGAGGGAAGCTCGCCTGTGACTCATACAAATTTCCGTGATACAACACGCGCCCTTGCTCATTTTCATGAAAATTTAATCGCTTTATTAAATAAGTCCCTCCATATAACATGTTTATATATCGCATGAGATCTATCACTCTACTTATCACCGAATTGTCTCTCTACATTTTGAATTTTTCATTTCCCGCCTTAACAAGTCAGTTTGAAAAATATTTATGTAGTAACTTTTTATGTAAAATTAGTTCATGAAATGTTCATTTGAATACAAGACTATTGTTAGTTAATTTGGTATTACATTTAAATTATTAATAAGCCGTGACCACAATGATGCGGTGCGACGGCGGGTGGAATTTGTAGAGCTGCACTTTGTTCACCTTTTATGATCTCGTAAAGCGTAGCACTTCTTATATCACTGTTATATTAAATTTTATTTCACTGCTATCGTCTTCATTATCACCTTGTGCTCTTAAAAATCTCTTAGAATTTGTTTATTTTTTCGAGCACCGTTTCGAACGTAACGCTTTCAAAAATTGGCGCGCAATTCTTTCACGTCACAATCGTATATGTAGCACGCACTTATTTAGATAAACTTAATGTATAAAAGCTATACTTTTAGTTTCTTTTGTACAAGTTGACATAATTATATTGAAAAAAAAACATAAAACTTATACCTAAAACCACTTTGGTAGAGTCACGCGCTACACGTGCAAGACTCATGCATGGGATAAAAACATTATAAGATATGAAATTAAGAATTGATTACACAAATGGAGCGTTAATTTTTTTCTTTTATAAGATTATTTTTTGCATAGATTACGTACCATCTTCTTAGGTATAGTTTTTTTAGAAATCCACAGTAGATAATAATATCTTCGATAAATATTTAAGAATGATATTAACACACATAAGTACATGTGTATGTTTCTTAGTGCACTTATTTCTGTGAAAGTTGTATATATTTATAAACATCTTATAAATTCATTAA
Organism: Selenia dentaria; assembly: GCA_917880725.1. Taxonomy (NCBI): domain Eukaryota; kingdom Metazoa; phylum Arthropoda; class Insecta; order Lepidoptera; family Geometridae; genus Selenia; species Selenia dentaria. Next base: position 28,416,553 of record OU862888.1, on the reverse strand, counting down.
AATCCTGGTAAATCTTGTAATAAACAATATGACCTCTCTACGCTTCGAAAATCTTTTCGCTTGTTTATAATTGTAGAGTTACTATAATTCGTATATACGCATTTAGGCATTGTTTACACGGGATAAAGCCGCGATAAGTTAAAGTAATAATTATGATAGTAGAGTCTTAATATTTGTGGTAGTTTAAAGTCAAACGGTTCCCTTTGTAATCATAGGATGTCATTATAACATACAAGATTACAATTAGGTAAATTCCCTTGACCACAGTACGTATTGTATGTCCGTTACTTACCTAATCTGTCCGCATCAGATTTACGCTGTAACAAAAGATTTATTATTGAAACGGAGGCTTGCTGATTCGAACCGATCGTAATAGTTTAAACTGAACGATAATTTTGTGTTAAGCGAAAACTTGTTAATTCAACTGTATTAGAGCAAGATTAAAAGGTGTTCTTGTAAACGTAATTTATTATGACAATTTATTTTAAAAGCCTCTAATATTTCTAAATACCGTAGGAACTCTAAAAAAGATATAACATGAACTGAAAAGATGCGATTAGAAACTTTCGGGCCATTCTTTATAAACAGTATATTACTTTCATTAGGAATACACGTTATTATACTAATATTTATTCGCGATTTAAGATTAATTTGGCACTTCGGGAACTATTCCCTGAATCAGGATAATAAGTAGTTGTACCAGGTACAAACCATCTTCGCTCCTCTCATTTAAATCCGTTTAGACGTTTTTGTCCGATTGAGTTAATAACATACATCCATAAGATAGCATTTATAATATTAATGTCATTATTGACTTTATAGTATATATTTTTATGTTTACTAGTATTTACAAAGGTTACAAGGCTGCAATTTAATGCAGAGTATTAACGCATTATTTTGTGTGTTTCAAATAAGGTCTTTCTTCATTAATGTTTTTACAGACTACTTGAAATTTATTTCCATGAACTCTGTGATGCATTATGCAATAGCATTTTGAAAACAATTTACAATAACAACGCACAATTTCCTACGAAACAGTTTTATGTGTTTTTCTAAAACGATTTAACAACTATCATAACATTGTAACCATTGTCAGTATGATTGTAAATAATACATAAACTATTATAAAGTTACATTATCGGCCTTATTAATAAACTTGGCTTACACCCGGAGTAGTTAAAACATCTATCTGTCAATTTTTCGCTTGCAGTAAATGTCACGCGTGAAAGCAAGACAAAGCATGTAACCCTTAATCTATGTTTACGCAACGTTTATTAATAAAGGCCTAAGTGTTTACTTGAATTAATTTGTTATCTTTCCTACCCAAGTAATAATAGATAGATAGATAGAAAACACTTTATTGAAACACCACATTAATCACTTAATATTAAAAAGTACAATTCTTAAACCTAGGTGTAACAATGGGCGGTCTTATCGCTCAGAGCGATCTCTTCCAGACAACCCATGCTCAGAGGAGTATCAAATAAAACATGGACGGTAACAATATAAATTTACTAAATAAGTACACGATAAATATCTACATATATATTATAGTAAATAAACTAATATTAATATATAAATTCATAATAGATGTATCATCAGCGGATTAATTAATATCATTGAGCTCTCAGACCATTTAGATAAGACGTTAGAATGTGCTTAGAACAAGAATTATAGCAGTCCTAAGATTGATCCCTGAGAATCACCTAATTTGATTACAGACTTTGAAGATGATCTATTATCAATCCCCACTTTATTCTTTCAAAAAGTAATATTTAAATAATACCAATAGCAGCTCCACGAATACCTTATTTTAACCCTTTGAGTACCATTTACGTAAATTTACGTGCATTTCAATCATACATATTTTGTTTTAGTTATCACGGTTTATGAAGGAATAAATAATGCATGTACAATTAAATACTCGGAGAGATCTGAGAAACTGTCAAATAACATTTATATAGTTAACGATGAATAATAGACAGTATAGATAATAAGGTGGTATCATAGATTATTAATCATGTTATTTACGTTATGTGTAAATGTATAACCAATAAATGATAACTGATTGCTGAATCTCCAATGACATAGAAGTTCATCATCAGGCATCCGTTAATTATCTGATTTTCGTAAGAACATACTGATGTTCATGTAATACTTATGCTGGTTTTAAAATGCTTTCTATACAATTGAGGTCTATAGTTTGAAGCGTCAGATTTAACAGCAATTCTGATATATTTTATTACAATATCGTGGAATATCAATGCTGATTCGTTTAGGCAAATAAGTTTTTATCGTATTATGGCTTCCTAAAACAGTTGAAATATCCAGAATGTAGCCATTTTCAAAATAATATTAATCGAATTGATTAGAAAATGATTAACGAATCGTGATTCAATTTACTTTTTAGTAAAGGAAATTAGTAAAGAATGTATGTATATTTATGGATGAGATGCATAATTATGAATATTTAATATAAGTATACCTATCTACCGTTGTGTTACCAACATCACTAAAAATATATTTGAGCATCTTAGCTGTAGGATGTCCGCTGCTGAACATAGACTTCCAAAATGCCTATAGATTTCCAAAAGCATCGAACGTTGTCTAGCGACCTTTACACATGTCGTCTGGGCACTTTTTCGGGTGACGACCTACACTACGCTTGCCGTATTGAGCATTTGATCTAGTATCAAACTGGAATTACATAGTGTAATTACAAATTTGTGTTATATTGTAACCTTATGCTTAGAGTGATTATAATAAGTATAAGTTTCTAAGAGATCATGCTCACAAACATTAAAAATTATCACAGTTTACGGAATAGTTTGCCATGTTTATTTGGTTTGAGTTTGATAATTTATATGATATTAGCTGCTCTCCGCGGTTTCACCCTCGCGGTGATGGATATTGATGATGATGATGAATCTTATAAAGCCTATGTTACTCAGGGTGAATGTAGCTTTCCAATGGTGAAAGAATTTTAGTATCGATAGTATCGTCGTATAGATCGAGAAATTTAGTATTATTTGAAATCGGTTTAGTACTTTTTGAGCTACTTCGTTACAAATCTTTCCTCTTTGTAATAATCTCTTTTGTATAGAAAAACAATATTAAAAATAAATATGAGACATATTTCTATGATTGTATATACAGAAATATATATATAATAATAATAAAATATGTATATATAGAAATATATAATATATATATTTCTCATATTTCTAATGATATCAATTAATACATTCTTTAAACATTGGGAGATGACAGCGGTTTCAATGGCGCCGTGATTGCAAATTAACAGTATTATTTGTCTGTCAAACTGCTGCAGCTATGTCAAACTTGGTTGGAATTGACGGAGCGACAAGATAGCAACTTAACAATTGCTCTACAACCAAATCAAAATTCAAGTGTATAAATACATTTTAAATAAAACCTATTTGATTTCTTAGGTTTCGCGAATACTAAAGACAACTTTATACTTTAACGAACTTAACTTTAACTTAACTTAACTTTATACGAATTTATTTGCGTAATTTTTAAATATTTCTAGTAGCAACATTTTAAATACTTTTCAGCGACCATGGCCTTGGGTGGACTGTATGATTGTTGTCTATAATTAAGTTAATTAAAAACCTAAGCGATTAAATCCGTATAATGTTGTTTTATTGCAATATAACCTATTTGGTCAAGTACTTCTTAGACCTACATTTAGGATTATATCTGTGGTTTCAGATAATATTATATATATATCGGATATATAGTAGATGGTAGATAATATCAGATATATAGTAAGTACTAATTATATTGTATTACTTAATGAGATAATAATGTATCCTATAAAATATTATTTTTGCTTGTTGGAACTGAATTCGTAAAATGTTAAAATATCACGCGTTAGTAAACTGTTTTTTATATTCATTATAATTATTAACAATTACAATACTTATACCATAACAAAAGTTCTTTATAGCCATTTTTTTTTAAATTAACTCGTTATGAATTCATATATTATTGTTTTATGTAGGTGTGCTTTTCTTAGATAAAATTTATAATAAATATAATATTTGATATATACAAAATAGTTTCAACTTTTGCTAACATAATGGGCAGAAGGGATGGACAAGTCATTCACCTGATGGTAAGCATCAAGCTTACAGTTACATCTGTTATTCCAGCCAGACTTCAGTTATGTGCATGCAGTTCTAACAAGTGCAATTTGAATAATCTAATACCGACTTCCATTCTATTACTTTGGTAAAAATCAGTTATTGGAGTATAACTCAAAAACTACTGGACCGAGTTTGATGAAATTTAAATGGGACCACACGGGAAACACTAGCTTTCAAACAAAAAAAGAATTTCGAGAATCGGTCCACCCAATCAAAAGTTATGAGGTAACAAACAAAAAAATAAAGAAAAAAACCGTCGAATTGAGTACCTCCTCCTATTTTTGGAAGTAGGTAGAAAAACAGTGCATGCTTACAAAATATTAATAAAGTTTAGAGTTTAATAGGATCTGTTCTCGAATTTCGTCGTATTAGCGATTGACCTTTTATTACCCCTGCTGGGCTATAGAGCAAAACTATAATAGAGTATGTGATGATAAACGGTTTTTCTATTTGAAACATACATTTGACTTCTCAAGTAAACCGTCCATTAGATGGATGGCCAAATAATATAGAAAAATATAACTAATATTATACAAATAATATAACTACCTAATTTGGCAAAATCTGTGTTTTTAAAATACCTTTAAGATAAGATGAGATCATTTAAACTTCTGTTGGCAACATGTTAATAATAAAACATTAATTTATTCACAGATTAGGCCCGGTGAGTTTAAAGCAATTAAAGAGTTCGCACGATTATTTAGATCATCGTGCAGGAGTTTTAGAAAAAAATGATATGACTAGATTATAAATCATACTTTTACAACGGTCAATAACACATCCCGGATATGTATCTCGCAACTTTGTTATGGTGTGGCTTATAGCCAATGTGGACCTGTGTAAAAATAGGTGTAGCCAATCGTTTTTGGCTAAAATTAGCCTATTTTTTAACGTTTTATTGTTTTTTAACGTTTTTATTTTAAACCTTGCCTCGTATATGTAAGGTTTAAACAATAGAACAGATAAACAATTGAAACGTGACATCCAGCTATCGTTTTTACGGTTTGTCGTGCGATTCTCTTATGATTCGTCTATGCGCTCGTCGACGAGCTCACAGATGTCAAATACTTTATTAGATACCGCCCTTGTACATAAGGTTGTTTTTCCAACGTTTCTTGTCATCTCGTCATTTGTTTCATGGATGTTGTCAAAGATGCAACGATGTAGAAAATCGCACGGATGATGCGGGTTTGAATCCCGTCCGAGGATGTAATTGTTATTGCTAAAATTGCTAAAAAGTATTCTTGCTTAGAGTTCTTGCTAGATCTATTTTGTACATAAAATCCAGCCAATCACGAGTTGGGCCTCGCTCTCGCGACTTTGTTCATATTACCAATATTTAGTTTTAGGTCAATATATTTACATAATTTTGAAATATACTTAAAATATCTGAAATTTGAGTCTTTGAAATACTATGATTCATAGTTAGAGGTCGCAAAATCACGTTTAATAATAAAACCGTGCAAAGCGAGTCGAACTTGAATGCCGAGGGTTCCGTACGTACATTAGTGCGAACACGATCGCATTTGATTGATAAAATCACGCTTCTTACCCTTATTTCATTTTTCTACCGACTTCCAAAAGAAGGAGGAAGTACTCAATTCGACTGTTTTTTTTAATGTTTGTTACCTCATAACTTTCGACTGGATGAACCGATTCTCAAAATTCTCTGTTAGAAAGCTGGTGCTTCCCGTGTAGTCCCATTTAAATTTCATCAAATTCGGTCCAGTAGCCTTTGAGATACACTCCGATAACTGAATAGAATGGAAGTCAGTATTAAGTTTTTCAAATTGTTATTGTTTATTTTTATCATTTTGCCACTATATAGTTTAAGCATGACTAACGAGAACTAATTGTATTTTTTTCTCTAATAGTAATAAATTATGTAATAGGGCCGGTGAGTGACATAGGACACTTTTACACGAAAGATATTCCGATTAATTATAATCTCACATACAGGCGACGCCACTGGTAACTACAATACTAGATAAAAAAAGATCAAGTCATATTTAGTTGATCGTTCGTATCGTTAGCTCTTATTTGGCAATTGTGGCAAAACTTTGCACTTTGAGTTTTGTTGAGAAAAAAAAACATTGATATAAAATAAAGCGTAAATTTACTGCGGCTGACTTTGAATTGCTAATATCCTGCTTGTGTTACAATAGTTTTGAAATGTTTCAATATGCAATGTACACTAGTGACATGTTGACTCATAAATTAAGTCGTTTATTATTTTGTATGAAGCCTCGATTAGTTGTGGCCTGTCTGCACACCGCTGTAAACTTCCAGTGTTGCAATGTCTAGACACAAGTCGATTCTATTAACATAAATAACGTGGTAATATTTTATGTTTATATATAATAGACTTCCAAAAAAGATTTGAAAGGATGATAGGACAAGGGTAACATGGGTCGACCGTCGATTAGACGTCACGGGTTCGATCCCCACCTACCCACCTTACTTCATATAATTAGCTGTAAAACATTCAATTAGTAACTTATACTTATATAACTTCAGATTGCATTGAAAGTTTGCTGTTTTCTACCGACTTCCTAAAATAGGAGGAGGTACTCAATTCGACTGTTTTTTTATGTTTGTTACCTCATAACTTTCGATTGCGTGAACCGATTCTCAATTTCTTTTTTTGTTTGGAAGTTGGTATTTCCCGTGTGGTCTTATTTGAATTTCATCAAATTCAGTCTAGTAGTTTTTGAAATTAAATCAATAACTTCAGATTGTACTACTCCAGACTATAATTATATCGCTTTACAAACTAAACTGTACTAGCACCGCTAATGACAGTAAATTATTTCTTACCATATATTGTGATCTGGAATATACACCATAGGTACGACTTTTGTTCTATCCAAAATTTTAACCTAAGTTCTCACTTGCCATGAGTAAATCTACACTAATAATAAAACGAGGAAAGATTTGATTGCTTGCAAAATCGATTTAATGGATAAACTCAAAAACTACTTAAGACGCGGTCCAAGCCCAATTTTAAAATAATTTACGATGCTTTACGTAAGGTTGAAAATCGCTTGTTAGATTGGACGACGTAATGTGAAAATGCGGTAATTTTGTACGTTTTCATTATACCTTTCGATATATACTAACAAAATTGAAAAAACTGCTGGCTGGCTTTAGTACTATATGTTGGCTATGTATTACGTAAAAAATAATATAGTGTTATCGCTGAAAATTCTGAAAGTTTATTTTTATGCACCCATTTAGGATTTTTTTCTGCAGAGAGCGAGTAATATTTATGAATTCTGTTCGGTTATTACTCTTTGCCTGTTCCTTTTCTAACCTAAGTTTTTTCATAGATTATTATCGAACTGTTTCGTTACACTCGATGTTTAAAGATTCTGCTTTTTACTATTATCATGGTACGACCGCGCCTTAACTGGCTAAAAAACTTATGGAAAGCTACACTCTTCAGAATTAACATGAGCTATGCGTTATTATTATTGAAAGTTGTATTCCGCGGGATAGGCCAGCCGGGAAAAGATATTATTAAGGTAGAACGGACTTCGACAGCTAGTGCATAATAAAATTCTGTAAATTTACTTTTAACAAAGTCGCATTCTTATAGCCTGTCTAGTTCTACTCGGACTGTAATAAACCTTTCTTAAACTTGTTCAAGTAGAACATTGCTTTTTTTTGTTTCCTTTGCATGTGATCACGCATCCTTAGTCAATAGAGCAAATACTCGAGTCATTTGAAAAATCTTTTTTGCCTACTTCCTTTGCTTATCTATTTATGATCAAATAGTGTCTATGCATTTATAAGTGTGTAAACCAGTTTGACAAGTAATGAGTGTTTTAGCAGACATTCTGGACAAATGCTGATTGAACTCTAGCATTGTGGGTTCTGTATATATTACTAATTAACCCCGTATATTTACAAAGACAATAAAATATATATTAATGAAACCTGGACTGAAAGGATTTCATCCGCGACTTTGTTAGTGTGGAACCAGTTGGCCTAGCACGAATAAGTGTATGGGTGTAACGTAACGTGTCGTTCCCGTGAAACAGTACAAACTGTCATGTATCTAGGGCATCTGTGACACAGATAACTCATAGTTTGTACGCGGAAGCGTGACACGTTGACGCTCACTATACGAATACTGTTGAGCAAATTGTTTGTTCTCCTGTCATCAATCCTTCAGGACCTGCTCGTTACATCAGCCGTGCGATTCTCTAATGGTTCGTCAATGCGCTCGTAGACGAGTTTACCAATGTCAAATACTTTATGAGATATCGCCTTTGTACATAAGCTTGTTTTTCCAACGTTTCTTGTCATCTCGTCATTTGTTTCACGGATGATGTTGATGTGATGAGAATCGCACGGCAGAATAAAAAGCAATTTTGTAATGAATATATTATGCAAGTACATAAGAGTGTTGATTTCAACAAAGTCTGTTTCGCAGTTTCAGTGTGAGAACAAACATACACACACAGTAACAAACTTTTATCATATTTTATTTATATTAAAATTAATAAGGTATATATTATCATATACTTTATTTATATTAAGTACTATCTGCGCTTCGCGGTTTCACCCGCGTGGTGACGAACGATGATCTTGAAGAATCAAATATACCCTATGACACTCAGAACTAATGTAGCTTGCTACTGGTGAAATAATTTTCAAAATAGGTTAAGCAGTTTTTGAATTTATCCATTACAAACAAACAATTAAATGTGTCTTTTTTATATTATTAGTGTAGGTGATATAAAATTTTAAGAGTGATTAATGCGTGAAAAATATGTATTTTTTATATTGCTTCACACTGAAACGGCTAAACTGATCTGAGTAAACTTTGGAACGGTGATAGCTTATACGCTGGATTAGCTGTAGCTAAGGTTATTTACATTCCGAAAAAACAAAAGTTCCGGCAAAATGCATTTTTCCGTCCGGATTGAGCATAGTTCGCCTGTACGATGTTCGATGTAGTGCTCATATGGATTCTACTATTGATTATTTTTCAAGATTCAAATAACAAAGCTCACAAAAACTACATAATCTTTTAAAACTAGGTATAAATAACAATCTGACGAAAGAACGGATGACGGAGAGATGGACTTCGTGTCGATTAATGTGTCCTTTTTTCGCTATGCATATGGAACTCTAAAAATTACCGATATACAAGTGGTTATATATAGGTTCTAAATACATACAATAATACTCATTTCTACCATCACCCAACTATTGTAAACGTTTTTTGTGATATAACAAATGATTTTCTACCGCCTTCCAAAAAAGGAGGAGTTACTCAATTCGATTATATTTTTTTTATATTTGTTACCTCATAACTTTCAACTGGGTAAACCGATTCTCAAAATTTTGTTTGAAAGCTGGTGCTTCCCGTGTAGTCTCATTTAAATTTCATCAAATTCGGTCCAGTAGTTTTTGAGATACACTCCAATAACTGAATAGAATGGAAGTCGGTATTAAACTTTTCAAATTGTACTTGTGTTTCATTATTGTGCTTGTTTGCTAAGTTTAATATTATACCTATTCTGTCAGCGTTCTGTCATATCATGTCTTATAATCAGCAGCAGAGCAATACCACTTTATAGACACTGCCTCTAAGCAGTAGCGAGAAATAAGATTAATATAATTGACACTGTAAATTGTATCTTTACAAAACACCCACTCAGTATAGTTGCGTAATGAAACATCTGAATAAACGTTCCACCTAACTCAATGCGAGGCGGGTGCAACTACAACCTACTTAAGTTCCTGAAGTAAGCTCGAACGAAGCCGAAACAATTATTGTTGATCGTGATATTGTTAAGCGTAGCTTTAAGTTAAAATCCCGGTATACAAGGTTATTGTCTAAGTAGGCCTATTCCCGTCAATGGCGTGTAGTTTACATCGTTTCTGACTAATTTGACTATGGAACACCCTATCATCAATCTAACCGTTTTCGAGATATTTGAATTTAATTGAAATTATTTGATGTTTACATGTAAAATAAGATGCTCTGTGACCTCAAGAACCAATATTGTACGTAAAATTAATAAATAAGTCGTTGTAGACAGTTAAAACTTATAAAAACTAATAAATAATAAAACAATTAACTACACGCCCTTACACGGGAACAGGTCGACTTAGCCAATAACCCTGTATTGTCACAAAACTATGGGCAGGCTCGAGATACCCGGAAGTTGGGGGTTGCCGGAAACTAGACCATTTATAATTATGTTTTAAAATGTGTCGCTGACATAACATTTATGCATGAATTTTATATGAATTACTCTCAAGCTCGAGTGAGCGAACTGTAGATGGGTACACAACTTTCAAATTTAGGTACTTACTTAACACAACCTAATTTCATAACTCTGATCCTGGTTGAACTAATACATATATTACTTTTGTTTATGAACTGGAATTGGGGAATCTATTTTAAAATGTACCACAGTGGAACAATCAAATCTTCAAGGATAGTATATTATTGTCATGCTAATGCAAGGCATTTAAAAGTACGCATAAAATTAGTGTTTGACATTGAATTATAAAAATGTGACATTGTGCACTTTGAAACGAATGACACAATTTAGTTTAGTCTAGAATTAGCGTAAAATGTTTGCTCTAAATACACTTTCAAGTTAAATAATCTAACTCGTAGAAGGTAAAGTCACAGAATACATACTGGTAAAGTGCACTAGACATACCAACTGCTAAAGCGCCGTAGAAGTACCTACTCAGAGATTTTTTTTTAAGATAAAGCTGAGGTAAAAATATCGATTGATTGTGGTCTCAGTAATATTGAGGTTGTTCATAGCTGCTGCGCCATCAGTTAGTTTAGTAAGATAAAATGACACTTTCAAAATGTTCAACTCAATTACCGAGTCGAAAGCCCGATTTACACTTCAAAAAGTATAGCAGCGTGTTAACTTGCGACATCAGCGAGTTAAGTTGTTGTTATCGTTTGAACGACAAAAGCGAGTTAAGTAGTGAGTTGTTGTTTAAGTTGAGTTGAGTAGATCGCAATCCTATTTTTCGGCTAGTCCAGGGCGAAGTAGGCCCCTCTCTCGCGTCTCTCGCACCCCGACAACTTAACTGGCCGGCATGTAGACGGGCGAGTTTAGTACAGTCCATAGAATTGTGACCAAGCAGTAAGTAGTAAATAAAACAACCGACGCGACAGGTCTTCTTCTCGAAACGGTAACTTATGACTACTTACTCGCCTACGTTTGGACGCTACTTACAATTTACTACTTGTTACCTAACTGACTGATTTTAAACTGGTAAGTAGGTACTGTACTTATTGATGTTTAAATCGGAGTTAAGGCCTATTTTTTTGCATGATTATATTTAGTATGCAGAACTGATTTCCCATGAAGTCCGGCCTTATGGGGTTCTGCAGAGGAGACTACAGACGACTATAGAGATGCAAGCGCAGCGCAAAACGAAGTGAAGGAAGGTTAAATCAGTCCTTTTGGAAATATATGGGGTAGGGGTTCACCCGTGGACGTCCTACGGCACGGCAAACTTAATAACGATGATTTAGGGATCAGTATTATGATTATGATTTTATTTTAATCATATTTTTTTATTTATATAGGAATTCCTACAGCTTAAATTAACAAAATAGCGTCTTATAAATTAAGCACCAGAGAGCCAATTATAGGTCTTCACGTAGATGAGACTTGAGAGAGATTCCAAGTGCACAAAGTCACAGTTCATAGCTAGTTCATGCAGTATGTAATTTACACGTAATAGGTAATAGTTAATAAATTTATACTTTGGTATATATAAGCCATATTTAAATTGTAGTGTTGTAGTCCAGTCACATAATAAAACTATCAAATACGTGTAAAGTGCGCATTTGATTGCCGCCATTAATGTTTACGTTAATAGAACCTAATACACAATAAATTAATTATAAGCGCATTGCAATTTTGGTTGTTATTACACATTCAGGATTATCATTAAACCACTTTTGTTGTTGTGATTTCGAAAAATGAATTAACATATGCGAAATTGAGCTTCGCCGCTCAAACTGCGCTACACAAACTTGGGTTTAATAGGTATAAATGCATAGGAGACATTTTATACCCATGTATTAGTAAACATGGATATAAATGTCTCCTATACATGATGTAAATTAATGTTATGTGTAATGTAATGTGAACGTTATATTATTGTAAACATTTTCCAACCACAAACTAAGGGGTAAGGTAAAACAGTATTACCACATTTCCCGTAAACATTACGTTTAGAAATGCAAATAAAAACAAACATTTAAATTGGTTCAAAATGCAAGAAACTTCTTAAATCATACGTTACATTTTAAGCTTACTTTTCCTTTCGATATGAAATATTTTGCCCCACAATTTCAAGATGTCTCTTATTAGTATATTATGCAATTTGTCAATAAAGGACGGATTCAAAGCGAGTGCTAAAGATAAAATCACGAGTAAGTGAAGGATTCTAACGACTGAATCACGACCGAAGGGAGTGATTCGTGATGATTGAATCATAAGCGTAGCGAGTTATTCAAGTGTTAGAATCCTGAGAGATGTGAATGATTCATGGCTCTCGATATAAATCCGTTTTATTCAAGAGTTACATACCATACTTTATACCATGACTACGATAAAAATAAATAACTTAAGCGGAAATAGGCGTTTAATGACGAAAAACAGAAGGTTCAATTAATTCAAATGCATTTATAGTGTCATTAATAGGTCAAATATATTGGTGTGTTCTAAGATCAAAAGGCCTTTTTATTCGCTGTTTTCAGTTAATAAAGCTTTAATTTATTATATATTATTCCCTACCTAAAACGCTTAGTGTAGTTACTATGTACTGAAAACAAAAAATACTCTATCTTAAAGCTTATACAATTTCCTTGCGCAAAAAAACCTCGATAAACCTCCTTGCGCAAAGAATACTCGACTTATAAACTCCTTGTGCAAATAACTCCTCAATATTTGATTGGTCGACATTTTTCATAAGGAGTTTAGGAATAAAAGGTGTTAATTTAAAAAAAAATCTAAATTTAATTGTCGTTTTTATTAGCTTACAGCTATTTAACTTACGTTTAGTATTTGTTAATTTAATACAATATGTGAAACTTAAGATTTAAACTCTTGAGAGTCAAATATGAGCGAATCTCACTGATGGTTCTAATAACACACTTTAGAGTAAAATAATAGTTTTCAAGACCTTTTTAATCTTATTCCTTCCTCACCATTCCGATCCCGAAATACTCGATCCGGCCCAGCATGCCATCTAAAACCTACTGTTAAAAATTTCTTACCACGAACCAAAATGTTTGGCAGTTCCTACCTCTATCGTCTAAGTAAATTATGGAATGCTTTGCCGGCGTACGTTTTTCCTTGCAGCTGTGACTCTGGATCTTTCAAGCGGGCCGTGAAAAAGCATCTCTCATGTCATCATAGGGGTGGCGATTAACGCAAGTTACGGCTGCATTAATGGTCATCGCTTCTTGATTCCATCTCCGATTTCCATCAAGCGAGAGGGAGTTACTTTGACCAACCATAATAAAAAAGATACTCCGCGCTATGAAGACAAGGTCACTGCTTACCTAACGGAGCCGATACATACATGCATACATAATATACATAACTTTTATTGTTTAGTTTTTATGTCTTGGTGATAATTAAACCACAGTTTAAACAACAGTTTCTAAGACCTAGCTATCTATATACTGTAATACTCGTGATGAGTATGCACTACAATGTAATAGGTGTTATCTTTATACCTCAATATTATAACTTATTGATAAGGACAATGTTCAATACATTCTTAGGGTTAACAATTCGTTGAGAGTTTCAGAACTTTTCTTCCATCTATACAGTGTAATACCTACCTAATATACCAACAGAAGTTTTGACCTCTACAATTTTATTTGAGATAAGTATAGATAGATAAAGAAATATATGTACTGGAAAGGACATTTAGAACGGCCAGTATTGGCAAGTGTGAAACTATAAGACATACAAAGATCTCTTCTTAAAGAATATCTTCCTAAGAAGACTTTAGATCAACAAAAAATATTTCTTAGTTAGAAACAGTGTTTAATAATAATTATAAAGTTTATTTGTGGAACAGAAAAACATAAGAAACAAAACACATTGAACGATGCTAACCGCTATAGTACGAAGACTGTGTCGCAGGTAGCAACGCCTTCCTCCATAACACCTACTGGATACAATGCTCTTATATTAAATATTATAAAAATTAAAAAATAGGTGTTCATAAAGTTTATCTATAACAATAGTATTATTAATGAATAGACTGTGATGTCGTCCAGCCGTGCGATTCTCTAAGAGCAAATATCGTTGCATCTTTGACAACATCCGTGAAACAAATAACGAGATGACAAGAAACGTTGGAAAAACAACCTTATGTGCAAGGGCGATATCTCATAAAGTATTTGATATCGGTGAGCTCGTCGACGAGCACATCGACGGATCATTTCAGAATCGCATGGCTGAAGATAAGATCTTTCAATTTAATAGAACGTCTAGAAGCCGAGCCGAAACATACTCAAAAATATATAATATAATTTGTTACGTCACACAAATGAGTTATGAAATAAACAACTTTCGTAAAAAATATCAGTAGGTACAGTTGCCTGCAATAAAATGTATACAAACCGTAATTTTCAAAACTATGAAACAGTACTACATTTCATAACAGTGTCGATATGGATTATTTTAAGCAGTTAAATAATATAAATAACTTCATTCAAGATTGTTTTTGGTGTATTATTTTATGAACTTGTATGCTGAGGCACTTTTGTAAATCGTGAAATGTATACATCTATTTTTACACATTTATTATTGCAGGCGACTGTACATACTATTCGTATCTCGTAGGCCATTGGAGTAGATCTGTGAACCGGTCATTAGTCTCATCAGTTAGACTTTACAGTACATAAAGGTATATTAATATGACTGCACATGTCAAATTATTTTTAGAACCATGGTGTTTTAATTAATAAAATACTGTGTTCAGAATGTTATCAAGAAATATTTGGTGTTAGGGAAAATATAGTTCAATCTAGGTACTTATTACTCGCATTGATTGCAACAGTAGGTATAAAACAGTAATTGTAAACAAAACAAAATCAAGTAAATGAACAAAATATTTCTATCATTATTATGCATTATTTGACCCGACTTTTCTCACCCTCTTAGGGGTGAAATTTAAAAATCTGTTTTATTGAATCATTACGACATAAAAGGCAAGAAGAACACAAAAGGAACATTTCAGGATTTTGTACACTTTTCCTACACTCATGCATCATTACAAACACTAAATATTACACGTTGACACTATCTAGACGAAATAAATACAAATGTGGTCAAAAGAAATAAAAACCTTATTAGGACACTTAAAAAACCATTCGGTCCAGCCGATCTTATGTAATGCGCTTCTCTTACTAACGAATTAATATATGAAATTTATATTAATAATATTTTAATTTAAAATATTACTGCCTATGAAAATTGAAGTCTAATATTTGTACTATAATTTTGGGCCCCACATTGATATTTTCATTGTATCCCCAGAATAAAATTTCAGATATGGTCATATAGTAGACCGTGGGAAAGGAAAGGTGTAGTTTAAAACAAACATGTCATGAATGATGTTCTACGTCCGCTTATAGAAATTACTCATAATATACTATATAACCACATATATCTACTTATACTTACGTACTTGCTGGTACCTCAACAAAAACACGTAACGATTAGTTTATGTAGCATTTTATTTGATAATCCACATTTTTCTGTCTTCCAGTAAACCGTTTAGTAACCTATGTTCCTACGAAATATTTTCCTACGCAAAGAACGTAATATGCAATTAAAATTATAATTAAAAATTTTATTGCAATTTTTTCTGTTACAATATCCAAAAAAGCAATTTAACGATTCTTATAAATCAGTTCCGCGCAGGATCTAGCCAAGAAATCAGATAGCCAAAACATAGAGGTGAGTTATTCGAGCCAAATCCTGATTAGCAGGTTTTCGGTCGTAAAAACTCTTAACAAAAAGGAATAAAATAGTTAAATATCGCATAGAGTCTATACGTAGAGTCTCTATACTATAGAGTATTTGTATGCGCGGGCGTTGCAAGCGGCCGTGGTCGCAGTAGTCGGCGCCGTTTCGGATGCCTAGCAATTAGCATTGACGCGAAATTCATCCGTGTTATATTTCGGGCATGGCAACTATATTTGCAATCGAAAAAGTGAGCCGTCGCCGCCGCACTCACACATACACTGCCAACACACATGCACTCGGCTCACAATAGGCCTAGGCACATAGCGCTCACACAAGTCTACACGCAGACACGTAACAACGCGCGCGTGTGTGTGCAGACTTTACCCTTGAACGCATGCGAACCGCTAGATAATTCCTCACCAAATTGGTGCATTGATAAAAACGCGATAACCTGAATAATCCCTACACAGGTTTGAGCTCTTTGTGCGATACGACAAGGTAGGTCAAATAGTGCACAATATTTTTGACGAAACATGTTGATTTACGCGTTTTTGTGTAGTTGGATAGCACAAATGGCATAAGTAATATCTCATGTTTTCACCTTTTTATAATAAGAAGAGTAGTAGTTGTGCGCAGACACGGTGAAGGGACTTAAGAGAAGTGAGGCAGTTACACAGAGATTAGGAAGTACCTATAAGTAGAGTTACGTAGAGTCCTCAGTGAAGCGAGGAGTTCAAGCCGCCCAAAACGAAGACAATCTTTATCTTCGAGGTGAAAACTCTAATTTTTATACCAACTGTGATACAAACAAAAACTTAGAGCTACATAAAATAGCACTTATTTAGTTAGAAGTAAATTAAAATGTAAGTTAATATTTATATGGCCACATGTCCAGTTATTGAGAGAGAGAGAGAGATTTTTTTATTAGTTTACTTTGCGTTCTGCCTGTGATGGCTTGTTCGATTTTTGACTAAACCCTCTTTGCACGGACATTGTAAAGAGGGTAAATTCTAAAATCGAACTGGTCACAACAGGCACAAAAAAATAAAAAAATCCAAGAGGTTTCCTAGAATTTATAGCGTTCCAAATCCAAATCAATTTAATCCATTGGGAGTTTTATACAACATTACTTCCCTGGGGATGTAATGCCTTGCTTTACGTTGAGATTGCGTGATATGTGATTGGACGTTGTCGAGCAGATACATATGATGATATTTTCACGTGGAACTTCCTTCGTAGAGCTACTACGTGACAAGGGCCAAGTGCTACGAAACAATTATTTGTTTAATGTTGCTTATGTTGAAAAGAGTTTTCTTTAAAGTACAGTACATAATCATATTATTTAGTTTTTACTTTAATATTTATCCTTTATCTAAATTCAAAAAGCAGCATTATGATTAAATTTGAATCCGGTAGGAAGGGGTTGAGGAAGGTGACCTTCTATATCATCACGTTGGCATTAATAAGTTTCTTATCCAAGCATTATTTAAATTAATTTTTATAATTTAAATATTCTTTAGCTTTAATTTTTAATAACCAGTTATCACATATTATATGACACTATTTATTTTGACAGTTTTATATATAGACATGTTTCTACTGAGACAATTGTCATTATTGTAATTTTTATACCTTGACTTTTATTTAACCATGGACATTATTATACCTTATACCTCAAGGTATATGGTATAAAATAATGTACAATTATAACTCTAGATATTAGTCGCCTAACCCATATTGTCATAGGTTCAAGATCAATCCTTATTTTTTTATAACGAGTTATGACTTTAAACGGCTTTAAAAAAGGGGAGTATTGTACTGTATTTGAATGTGTACGTTTCACACAAAATATATATTTTAACCGATTATTAATGTTTCTTTTAGACAGGTTATACAAATAGGCATTTAAATGTTATCAACTTCAATTTAAAACTTTTGAATTATGATCAGTAATAGAAAAACATAACTATTTGTATTAAGATATTAAGAAGATAACATAAGTGTCAAATTTTTGCGTGCGAATTACCTACAATACGTAGGTAATTCGCACGCAAAAATTTGACACTGACAATACGTAGGTAATTCGCACTTTAGTAGAGAAGATTGGTTTCGTATTTTGTCTACCGAATTCCAAAAAGGAGGAGGTACTCAACTAGATGTATTTTTTTATGTTTGTTACCTCATAACTTTCGTTCGGGTGAACTGATTCTCAAAATTATTTTTTTGTTTGAAAGCTGTTTCCCGTGTGGTCCCATTTAAATTTCATCAAATCCGGTCTAATATTTTTTGAGATACACTCCAATAACTGATCAAATGGAAGTCGGTATTAAATTTGTCAAATTGTACTTGTTTTCCAAACTGTTTAATATTATATATAATCAAAGACCTAGTTGTTTTGTTTGGCGAACTAGTTATTAAAAATAATAGACATATAGACCTCTTAAATAGCACAAATTACATGTCTGTACAGATCTGAAGGGTTTATTATCCGAGTTATTTATTTTATAATTGGAGCCTAATGCCGTTCCGTGTTGTTCCCATGCAGTCCTATCATATGTTTCTAGCACGAATGTCTTTAATAAAGTACTAGCTACTCTCCGCGGTTTCAACCGCGCGGTGGATGGATGATGATGATGATGAATCTTATATAGCCTATGTTACTAAGAGTGAATGTAGCTTTCCAATGGTGAAAAAATTTTTTAAATCTTTCCAGTACTTTTTGAGCCAACTCGTTACAAACATACTTACATACAAATCTATACTCTTTATAATATTAGCAAGTATAGTAAGTATAGATAGTATAGATTATAATTGAATGGGTGATGTAAAAAATGAATTGGCAGCAAACAAAAATGTATTCAGTACAGCTGTGGTAGAGCAAGGTGATAGTTTCTGTAGTGGCTTCAATAATCATTACTTATGTGTATGTGTGTATGTGTAACTGTGATTAGGGAGGGTTTGACTAAATCATTATAAAATTTATGAAGTCAACCTAATATAATGTGATATCAACATTTTACAATGATATCACAACTATAAACTCCTATAACCTTACTACTCGTAATAGAGGTTTGTTATTAAATCGCACGTCGTCTGAACGGATCTGAATGAAAGTTAGTATGTTATTTATCATCGTCATTTTATCCATCACCTCGCGTGTGAAACCACGGGGCGCAGCTAGTAATACGAGTATATAATCTTATATGTCCGACTGCGACGGAAAAGTCATTTAAAAACAAAAATAATTGTATTACTTTTTAAAGTATTACGCCTGCTTTAGCGTTTTCAATGTTTGAGATCGCTAAAGCAGGTGTTAGTGCTTTAAAAGTAATACTATAACAATAAAATTACAAGCGTTGCGATGTCTATACGAAAGTTTAAGTATTTCTAAATAATGCTTCATTCGGTTGGATAGTATTGTCAAAAGCTGTTCAATAGATGTCGCTCGGACGGGGACGGCCCCGTAAGACGGTTAGTCAGATAGAGAGTTAAAATTCGATGCTCGGACCCGAACCTCAGTGGCCTAGTTGGTCATTGGCGTCTGACACGGAGAGTCAGAAGACGCTGGTTCGAACCCCGTCCGAGGATGTGAATTTTCTCTACATAAACAATGTTAATAAAAGAGGTAAAGCGGTAGCTTTAAACCGCAATTGGTTTTTATTATATAACTATGTTTATAATTAAAGGTTTTAGACGTGATGGTCATAAGCGTTGCTTAAACCGAAATAAAAAAATACTTTTATTTGACATACACAACAGGTTAAATCATTGTTCATTCAAAAAGATTGTAAGGCTGAGCGCACATTGGAGTCACGACAGTTTTAAGACAGACTTTCCTCACATAGACAAGTCTGTCTTTTAAAACTAAAACCAAATTGTTTTGCCTATGACACGTCGTACATCTAAAACGAAACTGTTTTGACTACTACGACGACGCGCACCGTCTGCATCGATTCTTTTACTTCATCAATAATGTTGTTTTGCAATTACGAGTATACTTACATGAATTTGTCTTTTCTTCAGCCGACATTTCTCCCTATTACTCTATTATAACCTCTATTGTAACCTCGTCCTATTTGATATTTTTTAAATTGACATCAGAATATTCCTTACACATTTTATTAAAAGTAAAGGCCTCTTTTCCACCTCGTCAATTAATTTTTCTACGAGTTCTTCGTCTGTAAACATGATGCGATGTGTGTACTCTCTGAACGCTCGGACAGGACTAAAAGAGAGGGGAGTACGTCACTAGACTGGTCTGTCTTTGATGTGCGTGCCCGCAAATACAAATAATAATACATACAAAAGGAAATCCGACAATCGTAAGTCAGACTTGTCGCCGTGCAGTTCTTGTAAGTATTAGACAATGTTGTCTATGAGATGTTTTGTTTGAAGTTTGCGCGTCTTCATAACTTTGTAAAGCAATAGTCTGTCTTAAAACTATCGTGACTCAAGTCTGCGCTCAGCCTAATTGTGTGTAAATTTAATATTAATGTACACAAAAAAAATACATTAAAATACGTAAACTTACGAACTTGTACTTATGAACATTTTCTATAATGTTCTGCCTATAAATATAATACATATAATTTGTGTAAACAATATATATATATATATATATATATATATAAATATGGGACTAACAGTGTATATATCTTCTGGCACATAAAGAAATGTACCGATTTAAATATTAAATATTATTAATCATTTAAATAAAGTCAACTATAAAATTGCTGTTACCATTTATAATTCACACTATCTTTATTACAAATTTATGCAAATAACTTTGAAACCAGCTACTTTCTACGTCATCGATAATACTTAATATATCGATGGGACCGAATATTTTTATACTAGCTGCGCCACGTGGTGATGGATGATGATGATGAAAGTATCCTACGTCCTTCCTCGAGAAAAAGTCTATCTCTTTGCCAAATTTCAATACGATCTGTTTAGCCGTGAAAGCGTAACAAACAAATAAGTAAACAAACTAACTTTCGCATTTATATCATCGATATGTGATAGCGCTCACAATGAAGCTCGTTTCCTCGTACTCAATTGGTGAACAAGGTTAAGCAATTGCTGCGGCTACAATTTGGATGGGTGACCGTTAGTGACAATTTCATCTGCCGTGTGATTCTCTAATGATTGCTGATGAAACTCACCGATGTGAAATACTTTATGTGATATCGCCCTTGTACATAAGGTTGTTTTTTTCAACGTTTCTTGCCATCTCGTCATTTGTTTCACGTGTGTTGTCAAAGATGCAACGATGTCTGCTCTAAGAGAATCGCACGGCTGAGCGCTTCGTATCTACTTCGGAGGGAATGGTAGGTACGGCGTCGGTCCCAGTTCGGTATACGTTTACGATACTATTGCATTACTATTGCATAATATAGTATAATACATTTAGAAACAGATTGTGTAAGAGTTAGTATGGGTTCAATAATTTTGTAGGTTTAGGCACAGTGAAGATAGGCAGTAATTAAAAATTAATTGAGGTCTTAGTTGCTGCATCGCATCTTTTACCCTCTAGAATAATACATCCTATTAAATAAATGTTTCTATGGAAATAATTATTCAAACGTTTTATGGTTTGCTTCTATGTATTTTCGGAATGAATTGATTGGCCTTGTTTTGTAAGTTTTAATTCGTTTTCATTTTTGATTCATAACGTTTGCATGCTATTAATTTGGCAAAATGTAAGCACTCACAATGAAGAGCTCGCAGCGGAGCTTGACTTGGCGATCTTAACCATACAACAAGTTAAGCAACGCTTGCTGCGGTCAAGAGGGCCCGCGTGGTGGGCTATAGCCCAAATCTTTCTCTAAGAGAAAGGGTTATTATTATTATTATTCATTTTATTCAAAAAGTTTCATGGATTTCATCCGGTCCTTTACAAAGGCATAAGTGGGGCTGTAGCCAACACTTAGAGGCCTGTTTGGTATAAAAATGCAGAGTATCAAAAACAGAAAGAATGATGGATGAAGGGTAACATGGTACTTATAACTATTATAAATATGGGTAAAATGGCCAGGCTATTGGTATGAACTTATTAGTGATAAGGAAGATAGTAGGATATGGTAGAGACTACGGCACCTGTCAATTTCAGTCTCATTTAATTTTTTTTTGCATATAGAAGCTACATAATAAAATATTATGTATATATAAGCTCTTCAATATTAATTTCGATAACATCTTTAAGTTTATATTGGCAGTGCCTATTACATATTGAATACTTTCTGCGCATGGTGGTTACATCTGCGTGGTGATGTATAATAATGATAAAAAGTAATAAGTTTGCTACCTAGGGATATAATCTATAACCATGCCAATTTTTAGTTTACGATCCGTTTAGCCATTTAGGTTTAGAAGGTAACAAACAGACTGATAGACAGGCTTGTATATAACTTTTTTTTAATAATAGTAGCCTAAGTTACTCCTTATAACATCAGCAGTGTCCTTATAACAGACAGACAAACATTTAATTTTTTTTTTATGTAAGTACCAATACTTTAAGGAAAAGCTAAACCCTCAATTAACCCCTTAGTTTTGAATTACAGACACTTTAATTTTATTTATCTGTATATCATATTTGCATCGTGGTTTGAACTGGGGACTATCTATAGTCCACGTAATAAGGGGATTGTAGTTTAAAATTCTGAATGGTACTGAACTGTTATGGACAAGCGTGACGCTTAACATCAGGGGAGCAACTTACTCGTCTCGTAACTGATTGACGTTAAACTTTTTTTTCACCTTTGTGATGAGAATCGTAAGCGGTGAGGAATCCCAACTATCTAGGGGTTTTGAACGCAGTACTTATTTTCTGTTGCGAAGCATTACTATGTAAGACGTGTGTTAAGGCACTGTATCAAGTAAATTTGTTTGAATGTCAAGTTGACGTGGTCAGTGTAGTGCTACGCAAAACTTCAACTCTCACCTTTGGGTGACACTTCAACTGTCATAAGCAGGGTTGCGTAACATCAAGCGCACGAAATGCCCTTCTCCGTAATGTAAAAAAATAAATTATTAATTATATATGACAATGTAATGATTCCGGGGCCTGGAAACAATTTAAAGGTTACGACAGCTACGACAAAGGGACAATAAGCCCTTCAATAGAATTCAACGCGTGCTTATAATAAATTATTTATAATCATTATGTATACGTTACAGATTATTATTATATTAAAATATTATATGACAATTATTTCTTGAATGAAGTATATATTAATTAAACACTATAATACTACTAATTTATTAGTTACAAATGTACATAGACAGAAGATAGAAAACACTTTATTGAAACACCACATTAATCACTTAATATTAAAAAGTACAATTCTTAAACCTAGGTGTAACAATGAGCGGTTTTATCGCTCAGAGCGATCTCTTCTAGACAACCCATTCTCAGAGGAGTATCAGTTATAATATGGACGGTAACAATACAAAATCACTAAATAGGTACACTATAAATATCTATATATATATATTATAGTAAATAAATTAATAATAATATATAAATACATGCATACACAAATAATGTACTTGTATAATAAATATATATAAATACAAATAAAGTGTATAAAAGTAAACAATAAAGCATCTGACAGTTACATTTCTATAGTGAACATAGTTTCGTATAGATATTTTTACAGTAAGTGATCTGATTGGCTTGATGGTAAGCGCTGAGCCTGTCTATACACATAACTTAGATTATTTAAAAGTTCAGTACTTTGCTTGACCCTCAAAGATCCGGTTCAGTCACCCAGTAATTTCACTGGCTAAACCCGGCTTACTACACCTTTGAGGAAGAATATCTGGCACCGCAGAGGCACTGCCAATATAAACTTGATGTAATCGAAAAAGATGTAATCGAAATGAATATTGAGGAGCTTATACATACATAATAATTTATAATTATGCTCCCGCTGCTGGGACTCGATCCTTCCTCCTAGAGAAAGAGTTGGGCCATAATCCACCACGGGCCCTCCTGACCGCAGCAAGCGTTGCTTAACTTGTTGATTGGTTAAGATCGCCAAGTCAAGCTCCGCTACGAGGTCTTCATTGCGAGTGCTTATATTTTTTGTTTTTGATAATTTTATTTAACTTCGACATTTAATTTTTATTTTATAAGTATTGGAATATTGTTACTTTTGAATGCACAAAATTTATTGAACATTATTGTATTTTGTAGACCTTTACCCATAACATATTTTATTGTTTTATAATTTGCATGCTTTATGGGTTTATTTTCCTGAAATAAAAATAATTGAATTTTGAATTTGGATATGAAATTCCGTTTAACCATGGTTTAGACTCTGGACTATCTTTACTCCACGTTCTATAATAAGGCGGAAAGCTAAGAAGAAATAGTTCAAAACCCTGCATGGCAATGTACTGCGCTCGCCACCCTAACATATATATTAAATCAAATATATACAATGTTATTAAATACAGTATTAGTTGTTATACAGTTTTGTTTGCTAATACAATACAATACCAAAATTCTTTATTGAGTACTAATCTTATAGAAAACAATGCATAATACAGTAAAAAAAGCACTACAGTAGATTGGACAATTTGCAGCCTTATCGCCATAGCAATCTCTTACAGGCAACCTTGCATGGAGATAATTCTTAATATTAATGCGGTAGTTAGTAGATGGTACATAAAAACAAACATTTTAATCAGGGAAATAAGTGCTAATAGATAATTAAAAATAAATACATAGATATAATATTAAATAACAAATAATACATAATATTAAAATATTATTTTACTACCGCTTCACAATTGACAAAGGTGTACCTACGTCCCGGCGGCAGACTCTGCAAAAAAATCCTACTACTATATTACCGGATAAAAATATGGCTGCTCGTATCGGTCGGTCCATCGCATTGATGATCTACCTCGCGATCTAGTACCTTCCATTCTGCCCTGGACAACTAGTCGTTCAATCGACTCGTCACTGCGCCGTGCCACGTGCCCAAAGAAAGTAAGAATACGAGCCTGTACGATGGAAGAAAGACGCTGCTTGATGCCCAGTTCTTGTAATATTGATACATTATTGCGGAACTCGGTCCATGACAATCCTAACACAACAACTAACAAAAATATCTCACATAAAGTTAAGTAACAATCTAATATGATATCAAGATATCAGCTTTTTGCTCTGATTTGACATATCGTTCAATTTGACAGTATGGCGTGATATTTGATAGCATTAAACAAACACGGGTACATCTAATAAATCAAAATACCAATAAGTGGAACAGAAAATACTTTTGGAGGAGGCCTATGGTTGCAAAAGTAGACAATCCTACGTAGAGATGACGAGGGGTGTAATTTATTAGAGCTTTATCGATAAAAATAAAAAATAAACTAATTCCTATTCTTATAGTTTTGTCTCTTGGAAAGTCCTCTAAAACAACAGAAAAAGTTAAAGACCATAAGAAACAGTAAAATATCAACTATACTCACACATTCCTCTCTACATAAATGAACTTCCATTCTTATTCCACACCTTTAAACAGAATTAAAAAGTATTTTATTCAGTAAAAAGTTTTAATAGACACTTACCGACGTTCCCATAAATAACTTAACGAACAAGTATTAGCCTACTTAATTAACTCATCATCTAATCAATCAAAATACCTATGAGTATAATATAAAATACTTATGGGAGAGGCTTAAGTTCAACAGCAGACGTCCTACGTAGAGATGACGAAAAGGGGTGTAATTTATTAGAACTGTTCCTTTATCGATAAAAATAAGAAACAATTTATATTTCTACTAGTTTCGCATCGCGGAAAGTCCTCTAAAATAACAGAAAAAGCTAAAGACCATAAGAAACAGTAAAATATCAACTATACTCACACTTAAAAACGTTCCTCTCTACATAAATGAACTTCCATTCTTTTTCTACACCTTTAAACAGAATTAAACAGTCTTTTATTCAGTAAAAAGTTTTAATCGACACTTATATAAGTTCCCATAAATAACTTAACGAACGAATATTTGCCTACTTAATTAACTCATAGACCTGTCATTTATTTATGGAATGGCCTTATTATGTAAAATAGCGTACCTACATCGCGTACTTAAGCAAAAAGTTGCGAATACCTGCACACTTATAAAAGTCCCGCGGCTTTGTGCCTCCCCTTCTAATGCAAACGAGTTGAACACACATCGGAAATAGCCTATATTTACATAACATATGATGGTTATTCTATGAAGTCTTATTAATATGGCTATAAGAGTCTGTAGCAGTCTGTACCTCTCTATCTATAGCAACTCAAATTTTAGAAACAGAAACATTAGGCTATGAAATTAATTTGAGCCCACGATTCCAGAATACCGTTCCGTCACTTTAGGAATCGTAAATATAGTACCATCATATTGCCGTCATTGTGGGTCCAAGTACTGGTAGCCGAATTTTTTAAAATATTTTTAATTTATACTTCAGTTGTTGGTTTGCATGCTTTAATACATAAAACCTTTTGGAAATTGGACCTACCTAATTGGACAGTCTGCTCCAGCAGGGCTATTATGTATCTCAGTTGCTAATAAATGTTGATTGAAATCTTGAAAAATGGCGGCTCTATGTCGCTTACTCTAGTAAGCAAAAAAGTTAGCAAGTTGATGACTACAGCTAACAAAAGTGACATTAAGCCGCCATTTTTCAAGATTTCAATCAACATTTGTTAGCAACTGAAATACATAATAGCCCTGCTGGAGCAGACTGTCCCATTAGGTAGGTCCAACTTCGTCAAGAGGTTGCACGAAGAATCCAGCTCGGATGGGCAGCGTTCGGGAAGCTTCGATCCATCTTTTCGTCTCCAATACCCTGAAAACCAAGGTTTTCAACCAGTGTGTGCTGCCATGACTTATGGCACTGAGACGTGGACCCTTACTGTGGACCCTATTAACAAGCTTAAAGTTGCAATGGAGAGGGCTATGCTTGGGGCTGACCTGCGTGATAAGATCCGAAATGAAGAGATCCGTAGGAGAACTAAGGTCACCGACATAGCTCTCTAAATTAGCAAGTTGAAGTGGCAATGGGCAGGCCATATCGCGCGCTGAACTGATAACCGATGGGGAAGAAAGGTTCTCGAGTGGCGACCACGCACCGGAAGACGAAGCGTAGGCCGACCGGACGCTAGGCGGACCGACGACCTCGTCAAAACCGTGGGGAATCTCTGGGTGCAGAAAGCGAGTAGCCGAGCCAAATGGCGTTCTATGGGGGAGGCTTATGTTCAGCAGTGGACGTCTTCCGGCTGATAATGATAATTCTTCGTCTATCGCATAAATTAGTAATTTTCAAACAAATCACAATATTAAATTAATACAATGCATTAGGTTACGCTCCTATTCTTTAATATTATTATCTAAATATCCTGAAAATATGTATGCAGGCGTCTACGTTCGCAACATTATAAAAAAACATAATTGTGTTAAAACACGTATAAACTCGAAGGCAACGTTATTCATAAAAAGCCATGCGGTTGTTTCCACGACTGCCTATTCGCATCTCTA
The DNA here is from genome assembly GCA_917880725.1 of Selenia dentaria. Taxonomy (NCBI): domain Eukaryota; kingdom Metazoa; phylum Arthropoda; class Insecta; order Lepidoptera; family Geometridae; genus Selenia; species Selenia dentaria. The sequence goes on along the minus strand of OU862888.1, from coordinate 28,388,844 downwards.
TAACTCCATTGCGAGTGTGTATGTGTGCGTGAGTCATGAGCATGTGGTTTCTTGCTAGACGCACACACGGGCGAATGTTATATAATTGTATGCAGAAACCTGCCGTCGTGTGACCAGACGTTCGAAGCAGACTTGTATTATTAGCTACAATTTAGGGTACCTACGCTGCTTAGTGTGTGTAGTGTTATCGATGCCTTATCGCAATTCACTACCGCCTATAACATTGATTGTTCAAATCCCGGAAGTACCAAACGACGCGATGCGGTATCATTCTGCATATATTAATTAAATAAATTGTAAACGAAATATACCGAACGCACACTTAAAATAAAGTTTTAGCAGACGGTAGTAATTTCCATATATTTAAAAAGTCAATACACACCGAGTCAAAACATCTGTTTTTATCACGCATTAACTAGCGCGCATCTGATTACACCTTTGTTAGATTCGTACGGGTTTCGTAGCGTTGACCTCGTGTTTTGCTGTCTTTATTTTTTATATGTCTTGCGCTTCGGGAATCCCGGTGATGTTGATCTATAATTCTGTAATAATGGCCATCTACTTCACAATCACTCAAAGGCCATAATGTGCCGCTAACATACATACCTAGTAAGTAGATTGGTACTTTGTAAGTACATTTGTTAAGTGTTCATAATGAAGTAGCGTTAACGTGGTTCAATTCATTTAGAGCGCGTAGTTAAGAGGATTGCATAGCTAGTACTTTCCACGCTAAAAGAGAAAACTCTTTTCTACCTCTTAACATTGTCCGATTTCAGTGTTTGTTTTTTTCATGGATACATGACATTGTTTACTATGCCCGTACGTTTTGCTTTTTCAGTATTTCAAAGTACTATAAATTTCCTTTTATAGAAATTAAAAAAACTGAAAAAATCTAAACGTACGGGCATAGTAAACAATGTCATGATTCCATGAAAAAAAAAAACATTGAATTCGGACAATGTTAACAGGTAGAAAAGAGTTTTCCTCAATCCTCTTAAATAGTTATATTCTTGTATATATATTACAATAGAGAAAAGAAAGGTGGGGATAAGAAAGAAGTCATGGTTGTGGTATATCCCGGAGTGGACTGGAATATCGGGGGCGTCTGAGTTGTTCCGCCGAACCAGAAACAAGAAGGACTGTACCACGCTGTTCGTCAACCTCCACTAGCTGGAGAGGCACTTTAATCTGTCCGCATCAGGTTTACGCTATAACAAAAGATTTATGAATGAACTGGGGGCTTGCTGATTTGTACGGGTTAGGAAGAAGAAGAAGATCCATTACAATAGTGCCTGCCAGCGGTTTCATTCGCGTAGAATACAGTCTGAGCTACATGTTAAGTTAGCTTAAGAGTCATAGGATTGAGAAACATATATAAAAAAATTAATATTAATAGAAAAAAACAAAAAAAACATATAACATATATTTACTAATATACTTTGGTTACTTTCGCATTAATATTATTAGTGTTATTAAAGAACCTGATTAGTATATATATGTATATGGTAATATGCTTTTCCAATACTGATTTTAAAAGATTCTTGTGACATTTTTAATAATCATATGTTGTATTACAAATGCGAAAGTATTTTATTTATTTACACGGTATAAAAAGAAAAAAAATCTATAAGCCCCATGGTGGGGGGACAAGTGGCCAAAACGCAAAAGATAAAAAAAAAGATTTATAATTTATTCTAATGTGATCATTTTGTCAAGATAAGTAAAGAGTTATATTTAACTGCCGCAAATTTCATAATCAAGATGAATTAAGACATGTATTTTAATGTAATGGTAAAGATGACATATTTTTAATGACTTATCCTATTGAAACTTATCCCATCTTACTCATCAGACTTATCCCATTGAAATTTATAGAGAGAAAAATTCACATCCTAGTACTGGATTCGAACCCGCGTCTTCTGACTAACTGTACTGATGAAAATTCGATGCTCGGACCAGATTTTCGGTGGCCTAGTTGGTCAATGGCATCTGACACAGACAGTCAGAAGACGCGGGTTCGAATCCCGTCCGAGGATGTGAATTTTTCTCTCTATAAATTTCAATGTTTGAGATCGCTAAAGCAGGCGTTAGTGCTTTGAAAAGTAATACTATAAATATTCAATGATAATTTAAATTAAATGGCACTAATTTAAATGGTACGTTCTTAATATAAGTAGGTAACTTGACTATGTATAATATAATTGAGAGATCCAAATTTTGTTACGTGTAAATGTCGTAATTAGCTCTATTTGTAATCTGTACACCCAATAAGGGTTGAGTATGGTGAACAATAAAAAAACTGTTACACCAGTAAGACTGTACCTGTACTCTGCAAATAAATGATTTTATTTGATTTGAAGATAGCCCTGTAGGCCTAGTTGGTGTGTAGTGACTCTGCCTTCAAAGTGCGAGGTTCCACGTTCGAGTAAAATTGTGTGAGGAGCAGAATTGCTTTTTCTTGGGACTTAGATATTTAAGATGTTTTCATGTAAGTGTATATATTTCCCGCAACTCAAAAAGCCTATTGTTGAGGTAAATAAGTGTGCGTAAACGTTATTCAGTACAATAGCTAGCCAGACTATCTACAAAACAAAACTAATTAAATACTAAAAAAAGGAGATTTCTATTTTCACCTAGAGCGGCAACAAACCACGTTTAAATGGCGTTAGTTGATTTTTTTAAATTCGAGTTCGATGCATTTTGAATGTAACGGATTTAAACTGCCAAGGCTTAGATTAAATCCGGCTAGACAGGTTTAAGCACCGAATACAAGCAAAAAAACTAACATGCCCAAAATGTCTGCAGCTAGTAGGGTAACCAGGGCGCGGCTGGCTTAGTAGACATGAATTTCCCGTCCAGTCTGTCTGAAACAACGAGTGAAATAAAATAAGATCCTACATCAGACTTCTTAAATTGTTAATTTTTTTTTTATTTAGTTTTAAGAAAAATAACGTTTGTATGCTTTTTACTTTAGTAAGTACATTTAATGCATTGATATACCTTTCTGTAAGGTCTCTTACGGCTGGTCCCAATAATCTATTTATCGCCGGTTTACCTTACTAGAGTTAGATATTTGACACTATTTGTATGGAAGTTATGTCAAATTTCTATCGGTAGTAAGGAAAACCGCCGATAGATAGATTATTGGGATCCTCCTTTACACTGTATTACAGTCCTGTAAAAATACAATTGAAATCTGACATCATTTCTTTTTTGTTTGAAAACTGTGCTACTAGACTTACCGCTATTCAACTCAAGGTAGAGAAGAGAATAGTTTACAGTTTGGCATTAAATAAATAAATAAATAAATAGAGAAGAGAAGTTTTAGAGTTCCAATTCGTTTTATTTATTACCTTTATCTTCTCCATATGGAAACGTAAAAATATAGTCATATAGAACAATCTCTAAAATGGACTTTTGTCGTCAGGGAAATAACTTTTTCAATATTAAGTCTATCGCGATATCTTAAGGTTATCGCTATCCCTCGGGAACTACCCTTTAATCGAGATAAAAGTAGTCTATGTGATAATTCCAGGCACAAACCATATCCACTCTAAATTTCATCCAATTCTGTTTACCCGTTTTTGTGATCGTGAATAACAAATATCCATAAAAACTTATACATATATAATATTAGTGTGATATATAATCTCATATATTGCTGGTGTGGTAGCGACAAGTGCCGAAACTTTAAACGGTGTAAATATCAGGTCAGGTCATCATAGAGGTGGCGATTAGTGCAGCTTACGGCTGCACTAAAGGTCATTGCTTCTTGATTCCATCTTCGCTTTCCATCAGGCGAGAGAGAGAGACATATTGATGAACCATTATAAAAAATATATATGCAAATCTTGATGGAGGTATATGGGCCGTTTTGGATAGAAAATTTGGGTCTGTGGGGTCTAGGCGTCTACGAAATGTTCAGGGGCTTGGACAAACGTTTGGTTGAAGTGTCAGCTGACCAAAATACTGGTACATATTTTGCACAAAAAAATAGCATAACTATTCAACTTGGAAATGCAGCCAGCATTCTGGGAAATTTTCCTTCAACAAATGGTTTACTAAATTTTTGAGTTTTGTAATCTTTAGCCATTATTTTGTGAGACATTAATAAAGTTGTTAATTTTTGATTCGTTTAATATATTTAAAGTGTGACTCATTAGTCTCAAAACTAGTAGTCGTTACTGCAATCAGATAAGTAATAATATATATCGCCGTATTTAGCTTAATACATCTATTAGCCAGATTCAGATGACAAAAATGTAAATTTTAAGAATAAGCACTAAATTAGCCTTTAAAAACTTTATTTGGAAGTAAACAGACTTATTTATGGATTCCGTTATGCGTATCATTGCATAGGTGATAATAAGCATAATTTTTTTGCCCTATTCGCGTATCCGGGTCTGAGTTACTATGGCTTTATTCTGTAATTTTTGCCGTGTGTCTTTACAATGATTTCTTTGTCTTCATTTTTGTTTTCTCTGTTTTCCAATCCAGATCTTTGCTTTGTTTTTCATCTCGACGTTATACATATTTATATATACTAGCTGGTGCCCGCGACTACGACTGCGTAGGATTAGTACTTCGAGTAGCTTATTATCTTCTCCGAGGTCATATCTCTCTTTATACCAAAAAGTCATAAAATATGTACATAGTCAAACGCAATTATTATAAGTATTATATGAGTAAATTTAAATACTTAGTATATCAATCACGAAACTTCATTAATAAAATACAGGACCTACGTACATACAAATATAAAATTAATCACTACGGAAAAAACTGTCATTACATTTCATCACCCTTGACAGTCGCCGAGCACATCTAGTGTATCGAGCTGTCAAATTGACTTGGCTTTTGACTAAGCTATCAGAAACTAACTTTGACAGAACTGTCATCATAACGATCTTGGCATAGGCGGAGATCTTATTATTTTGTCTTAGACAGGCCTCTCTCTTAATATAGACAATAATCCAACACGTGAACCCAGTAGGGTTTGCTCATAAGCTTATACTATCTTATATGCCTAACAACTGTTGTCTAAGCCAATAGCCAAATCAAAGCTTTATCGTGCCTTTCGAAGCATTCTGTTGAACGATCACCCATCCATTTAGTAACCGTATTAAGGTTCGCACCTAATCGAACAATTAGATACAATAAGCAAAGTGTCCATGTTCGACCGCATCATCACTAGATGATGCGGTCGAAGAGAGATCATAGACGATATAAATTATATAGTAGCTCATCACTATGGCAAATAAAAAACTCGTAAACTTCATAGCTTTATTTTAATAGTCGCCATCTACAATATAAATGTATTAGAAGCGTAGAAGTATATTGTTGATTGGTGGGCAGACCATTAAAACGGTAGGTAATCGTTGATTTTGGATAGGTTTTCTCATTTTGTGTTTCTATGAGTTAATTTAAAATAATGGTATTCACTGTTAATTGATCGTGGCGAGTGTAGGGTGAACAAAATTAAAATTATTATTTCACTTTTTTGGACTTCTTAAAAATCAAGATTTATTTAAAAATAAAAATCAAAAAAAAAAGGAAAGTGGCTTACTAAACTTTGGTTTTGATATGACTTTACTCTGAATATATTGATTGAAGTGGCAGTGGGCAGGGCACATAGCACGCAGAACAGATGGCCGATGGGGCTGAAAGGTTCTGGAGTGGAGATCACGGCCCACAGGCGCAGCGTAGGTCGTCCACCGACACGGTGGACAGACGACCTGATAAAGGCCGCAGGACGACATTGGATGCAGGCCGCTTCCAACCGGTCCTTTTGGAAAATCATGGGGAGACCTATGTTCAGCAGTGGACGTTCTACGGCTGAGATGATAATGATGATGAATGAGAGTGAACTTTATTTTAGTTACTTTTAATGTAAATCTAACTTTATATTTAACTATATTTTTAGAATTTATTTTTAAGAAAGTAAAAATATAGTCACGCTAAAATAACAATAGTATGCAAAATTTTGTGATTGAATGTGTTATGTACATACCTATGATTACTTTTTGTCTACATGTGCGTGCATCGGTACTGCCATGATACTTCAAATTAAACTAAAATTATTAAAAAATAATTAATCATTAATAAATTTACATTAAATCATAATTAAAACTTTACGTGTTGCTTCCACGCGCCGCGATATTTCGACTGACGAGTCAAGGCGTAGCTTGAAGGCTAGCTGGCGAGCTAGTTGTACGAGTTGTATGTAATAATGTATGGACACGGCAATGCGTAGTTTTACCGGCCTCACTTCTCTGTTCACAACATTCTGTCTTGACTTTTTTATTTTGTCTGATCCTATAAAATAGTCATTATTCGCGGGAGTGGAGAAGACAAAGCAAGTGAGCCCATAGAAAAAAGTCACTTGACTACAAGCCGGGCATCGGTAACTAGTAAGTTAAAAAATTCACTTACCAGGTATGCGGAAACAACACAGTTCTTTAGATACTTAGCTGTGATATGCCAGCTTCGTAAATCGAAGAACGCTTCAAAATAATGAGATGAGAGAAAAATATGCTTGCTAGTTCGCGGCGGTTCGGAAATTCGATAGTGTCTGTTTTTCACGTCCGCTCGTAGCGGCGCTAGCGTCGTAGGACCATAGACGCATAGATACATTTATTACCAATGGAAACAAAAATATTCAAATCGGTTAGTAAAGGCCATCTTCAAAGCCAAATCCTCCAAGGAGGAGGAAAAGAAAAAAAAAGGCCATCTTGGCGCGACTTTTGGTGTCATATTTTGTTCTGATAAACGACGATACACACACGCACGATGTTGCGCAAAGACAGCGGTGATACGCGTTTTGCGCAAAAACGATTGCGTAGGCGATACATGTGCTACGCCTGCGCGCTCCCTGTCAACATCATTTATAAGACACTTATTGATTTGTATTCATACTAGATGAAAGGATTCGTCGAGCAGTTCTTTAGTCCACGTATGTAACCATAATATGAAGTTACATTAAAATAATGTTTATACTCTAGCTTCAAAGTGTTTTTTTTTATTTTTTGTTTATTTAATTGGACGAACAAACAGCCAAATTATATATAACTATGTAGAGGAGGCCAGCAACACCTGGCCTTACTGTTAATCACTTTTAAAAACACAGTTATTTTGTACATAAACAAATTTAGAATACCTTCATACCAAGTTAGAACAATACACTTAATACTTAATTAAAATTATAAAAATATCTAAAACAATCAATCAAAGTCATATGAGTTACTTTTTGGAAAAAAGTTTTTATTACGGATTGAATAAAAATAATTTTGCCTCATGTTGAATATGTCGACAAGTTTTGTATAATTCTTATTGAAATAATGAATTGTGCGTGGAATGTACGCATTCTGTCTGTAATTAATGCGACAGCAGGGAACAGAGAAGTTTACGCGCAGTACTCCAGCTGTAGATGCAAAATTAGGCATTTTATAGATTAATTTCATAATTACGAATGTTTGCGAGTGAGGATGAGAGTTAAACAATCAGACTGAAACAATTCAATGGATTTTGATGAAATTTAGAATGGAGATAGATTAGTTAATGTTAGGATTTAATACGTAATCTTGTCATTAACGCGAATGTTTGGATGAAATGGATGGACAGAAGTAACTGGTTTATTTTTTGTGCCTACGGTATCCTATAAACTAGGTACATAATTTCGCAACAGTTTAATAAATGTATGAGGGAAATGCACAATCTTACTCGTAAATTAAAAATATTAACGTTTTCTGGTGTTCAATTACAAAAAAAAACAATACAATTATTCTGTGAATGCTAAGTAAGGTTATAACTATTAACTTAACTTCCATTGTAGTATCTTTTTTATATTTGTCGCCTTAACATCTGCGAAAGTATGCCTGTTTGTATGACTGTGTGTTTGTACCCTCTCGCACCAAAACGACTAGTTATAACTGACATATTTCACGTGGCAACAAATAAGTTACTGATTATATTTATGTTACTGCGTGGTAATTGATTTAAGCTCGCTATAAGTTATATCCAAATGAACCCAACGTGGCAAAAGTTTAGTAAAGCATACACGGTTCATATACAAATACATATTTATTGGGCTATTAAGTATAAATATGATTATATTCTTCAAGACTTCACAGTGTCAGTAGGTACCGATGCATTTAATTTTAGATGTCTAGAATTTCAATTATAACTAAACAATGGGTAATTCAAACGTCTGCGGTAGTTAATACGCCCAATTGGCTATAAATGCCGGAGTCCCCCAAGGATCAGTACTCTCCGCAACACTTTTTCTGCTGCATATTAATGACCTGCTGAAACCCGGTATTTTTGGTTACGCAGATGACAGCACCGTTGTGGAGAGTTACACATCTAACGCGCGAACCAGTGCATTACAAATCCAGTCTCATAGGGAAGCGATGGTTCAGCGCTTGAACTTTTCTTTGCAGGCAGTCTCCGATTGGGGCGATGCCAATCTAGTTAAGTTCAATGCTGCTAAAACCCAGGCGTGTCTTTTCTCCGCCAAACGGAGCCCTTTTCAGCTGGCTCCTTCTTTCAGGGATGTGTCCGTGCCGATAAATAACCATTTCGAGCTTCTTGGCATCTCATTAACACCAACTCTCAATTTCGGCTCCTACATTGAGTCCAAAGCCCAGCTTGCCTCAAAAAAGCTTGGTGTTTTGGCTAAGGTGAGACAATACTTCACACCGGGACAGTTGCTTAATCTTTATCAAGCCCAAGTCCGGTCGTGTATGGAGTACTGTTCTCACCTTTGGGATGGTTCTGCCAAATACCAGCTGGAGACACTGGAAGCTATTGAGAGGAGAGCCAAGAGACTCATTAACGACGACCACCTAGTACGCAAGAGACTCCAGAGTCTCGAGCATCGCCGCAAAGTCGCTTGTTTATCGGTTTTTTATCGGATACATTTCGGTGAGTGTGCAATGGAACTTCACAATTTGATTCCGCCATCCCCATTCTATAATCGGACATCCAGAGATACTCAGAAGCGCCACCGCTTTATGGTGGATATTCCATTTACCCGGACGAAGCGATTTACTTCTTCGTTTATCATACGAACCGCTCGAGAATGGAACACCCTCCCTGAGTCGGTGTTTCCGGTTAAGTACGATATGGGGGTCTTCAAAACACGAGTGCATAGGTATCTTCTGGGTAAGCGCGCTCCATCATCGATCGCATCATCACTTAGCATCAGGTGAGATAGTGGTCAAGTGCTACCCAGTTCGGTATAAAAAAAAAAAAAAAAAAAAAAAATTTATTCGTTTTGGGTTTTTTTTAATATGATCGGATATTTATCTGCAAACTGCGTAGTAACTTTGGACTAATCTATTCCCGTAACCAGTAGGCTCACACTTCCATGAACTAGCGTGTGATCGCAGGCTGCATGTTTATATTATAAACTTTGTCTAAACAAGAAGATAATTTTTGTGGTAGTGCCACGCTGCAACCCCACAGCTGAATGGGCCGGCAAGACCGGAGAAGTACCACACCAACACCGACGTGAAGTAACATAGCTTGCTATTGCATTACCTCAGTTTGTGGGAAGTTCCGGAGGCCTGATACCCCCCTTACCCGATCTCCCTTTCCTTCCCCTTCCCCCTCCACCCTCACCCTTCTATCTCTTCCTTCCTATCATACTTCATCAAAGGTCGGCAACGCATCCTTGAGACCTTTGGTATTGGGGATGTCAGTGGGCGACGGTATCACTTAACGTTTGCTCGTTTGCCAACCTATCCCATAAAAAACAGATTTGGTATGCCTCCTGTAGAGTCCCTAAGTATCCGTTACATACAGCTAGGGGTGGGTATCTCAGAAGCCTAGCGGTCAAAGTTTCTGACACGGATTGTCAGACGGCGCGGGTTCGAATGTCATCAGAGGATATGTAATTTTTCTAAAATAAATCTTGAATATTATCTATAATTCACTGAGTTATTGTATATTTGGGAGTTATAGTAATTTACTAATGTTTAGTTATAACATTTTAAGATTTTTGTAGATTCTGATATCACCCGTTCATAAATAACTATTATATTATTATTTTATTATATTATATTATTATACCTATTATATACATAAACAAACAAGAACTAGTGATCCTAGATGTATTAACTATAATTTACATCTCTCATATTCGGTAAGTAGGTCCTTATTACCCCCAAATAGGGCTTGTAGGTGACCAATTAACGCTCTAGGGTAATAATGTAGCTAGAAAAGCCCTAGGGCGGTAAGTAATAAAAAAAAACACTTCAGTGTTTCAAAAAGTTCACGTATATCTAACCATCATACTGGCAATAGACATCATGCATTCAGCCCAATGACAAAAGAGGTCGCTTCGCTATTCAGCCTTGTCTTCGTATGAGTATAATAGTCATCAATTTTATTATTGTAATGCCAGTTTTTTTCTACTTAACTCACAATCGAGATGTAAAGCAGAGTAGTTAGCTCGGGTGTAAGCATCAATTGCACCCTCGAACTATCGGCGCCCTCGCTGCGCTCGAGCGCCTAAATCTCGCGGGCTGCAATTGATGCCTTACAGCCCTTGGCTACTAATCTACTATTACAAATTTCATTCTGATCCGTCGAATAGTTCAGCGTTAAGTAACAAATACACACGCCTACATACATTCGTATTATTAATATTATTATGACTTTGTACTATAACTACATACGTAATTTATACAACAAAACCGCTACGGGTCACGTCTATCCAATAATATTATATTTCATTATTACTAGCTGTGCTCCGCGGTTTCACCCGCGTGGTGATGGATGATGATGAATAAAAATATATAGCTTAAGTTCTTCAGGGGTAATGTAGGATCCTAATGGTGAAAGAATTTTTCAAATCGGTCCAGTAGTTTCGGAGCCTATTTAATTCAAACAAACAAAGAAATCTTTCCTCTTTATATAAGAGTAAATCAGTAGTAATCTATAGCCTGCAATATATTTAATATATAAATTAATGTCTTGCAAATAATGAAATTTATACGATACGTACATGATAATGTATACAGATTATGACCGCTAAAAATGAACTCTGCATGTCAACAGTAGGCATTATATTTAGGTGCAACCGGATGTTCACTTCTGTAATCAGCAGAGTTATTGGCTAACTTTGACATCAGTGGGCCAAATACGAAAATCTGCTTAAGTATAACGTTATCGTATGGTTTACGTATTTAGAAAAAACTATGAGTTGTATGTGCCGCTATTGTACTAGATAAATGACAGTTTGTACTAAATAAGTTGACGATGCGATTACGTTACACTTAAATAGGTTATCGCGCTCGGCCCACTGAAGTGACTAAGTTCAACCGTGCGATTCTCTAAAAGCAAACATAGTTGCATCTTTGAGAACATCCGTGAAACCAATGACGAGAGCGCATCGGCGAATTTAATTATTAGAGAGTCATACGGCTGTTGTCCACCGAACTTTGATGTCTACCAAGATTGTCATTGCATTGGTATTGTGTATCACAACGCCAAACGGTGACTGTCAACTTGACTTTTGACAGATAAGCGATGTTCAAGGTGACCACTATAATCTGTCAAATCAGACACGTTTAGTCCTACAGTATTAGTTAATGTAGGCATAATGTTCAATAGTAAACTTCCGTGTGATTCTCTAAGAGCAAACATCGTTGCATCTTTGACAACATCCGTGAAAAAAATGACAAGATGACAAGAAACGTTGGAAAAATAACCTTATTAACAAAGGCGATATCTCATAAAGTATTTGACATCGGTGAGCTCGTCGACGAATTATTAGAGACTCGCATGGCTGTACGTTACGCCTTTAACCTAGTAGTTGAATTCTCGTAACGGTTTTTTATATGATTATATTTTATATGATTATATTTTATATGAATATATTTTATATGATATGATTTTTAAAGCATAACACCTATGTATTTTTGTCTCTAAAATTGCAAAGTTTGGTTTCTCTAACGCCTGCTTAGGGAAATCAAACTGCAATTTTAGAGACGAAAATATATACATACATTGCTGGAAGACGCGGGTTCGAATCCCGTCCGAGGATGTGAAATCTTATCTCTTATTTTGCAAAGTTTGCTGCTAACGGTTCGTGAATTCCTAAAAAGTATACGTAATACAATTAATGGTTATAGCTTTTAGGAATAGCTACGTAGGTACCTTGTTCTGATTTCTGTAGTTCTGTCTATAATATTGAGCTGTTATCATTATCTATACTAATAATAATAAAATAATAAAGAGGTAAGATATGTTTGTTTGTTTGTTTGAATAGGCTCCGAAACATACCAAACCAATTTGAAAAATTCTTTCTCCATTAGAATACTACATTATCCCTGAACATATGCTTTATATTTGGATTCATCATCATCATCATCCATCACCACGCGGGTGAAACCGCGGAGCGCAGCTAGTGTGATAAAATAAGTGTAATACTAGTACAATTTGAAAAATTTAATACCGACGCCAATCAATTCAGTTATTGGAGTGTAACTCAAAAACTACTCGACCGAATTTGAAATGAAATTCCCACACGGGAAGCACCAGCTTTCAAACAATAAAAGAATTTTAACATCGGTTGACCCAGTCGAAAGTTATGAGGTAACAAACATTAAAAAAACACAGGCGAATTGAGTACCTCCTCCTTTTTTGGAAGTCGGTAGAAAAAGAACATTTATATAGATGTAGCAAGTATTCTTAAATCACAGCAGTCCCCACACTACAAAGTACATAAATATCATATACACAAAGCATACTTTGTGTCCAATCTGCCCACAATAATTTCCTAGTGCATAACTAACTCTATAGGTACCCTTTATCACAATTCCATTATATCATGGCTCTTCTCTACAATAGCTTGCGTATATCTGTAATAGACATAGAGTAATAGGCTACATATTATAGTGTATATAGTAGATAGGTATAGCATAGTCACATGGCGGAGATGGCGTGCGAAACGCGGCCGTGCAGCCGCTATGCGTTGTCTGACCTTGATCCCCACGCAGTGCGCAGATCGCGCGTGTTGTCCTAAGGCCATTTCCACCATGTTATTCATAGACCTATGCGTTTTCAACAATGAATATTAAGATATTTTCTTATATCATTCTGAAATCATGTTACCCTGTCGTGTATTGAATCCTATATTGAAACCTATCGTGTACTGCAAATTCATTTGACATACATTTTGATAGCTTAGCACATATACGTTCCACTGTGTTAAATTACTCACAATACCCGTAAAACCATGATTAACATGGTACTATTGATTTGATATTGTTTCTTGTCATTTTTCACTTTTGCCATTCTTATTTTTTTTTATTATAACTCCATTTCCACCTTGCTATTGTTTTAATATATTAGGTGCAAGCTGTGTTTGCCTGTAAGAGGTGTTACATGTAACTTAAGTTTTCCTACCATAAGATTCTAGACTAGTAGGTTCTAAACATGTAATTACTGTTGGCAGACCAAATAAATAAATAAGTAAATGTATTCACGCTATGTTTTAGGTTATTTAGATAAAGTTAGTTGGATATGTTCTAGTTCTGCCTTGTTGTCATCTGTGACTAATGATGAAAGGGTGTTTCAGAAATAATTTATTTTATAATTAATTTAATACCATTTAAATTAAATTGAAACATTACTACAAAAGCTTTTTTTAAATAATAGCCTCTGACCACATCTCCACACTTGTCAGTACCTAGTGGTTCTATTTATTTTGCAATGCTTAGGGTTTATTAAAATTCAAGTTCCATAAAGCGTCCTCGCGCCTAATTTGCGCCTAAATTGTATAAGTGATTTTAGGATTGATTCTTACTAATAACAATGTATTATAAATGCAAATACTAGACATTAAAAAAACAAATCTATAATAATTAAATATAAACCGAAAAATATTTATTGTTTTTTTATGGTTTTTGTAACGCGCTAATATGTAGGAATCCGATGTCCGATCTGAAAAAAATATGTTGTATATGATAGTCGGAATCATGTGATTTCAGATTTTTATCCTGGAAAATTCAAGTAACGCAGCTGGTATTTTTATATTTTTAGCGAGATTTAGAGCATGAAGATAATAATGTAGTTTTAATTTTAACTGATAAAAACCTGGAAATGCACATTTTTCGGGTGATAACGTTGTGAGTGTGCGGTGAAGGCTTGATATGAGAGCTAAGTCACAGACACCCGTAGGAAAGATAAGGTACCACCCCTTCAGTAAATCCCTAGACTTCCCTAAGGGCCGCCACTGCATCTGGTGATGTAATGTAGTTTAGAACTAACCTACTTTGTGAAAAGAAGTCTCTAGTGTCCTAGTCTACGCATTACAGTGTCGTAAGAACTTCAAAGATTAATTAATAAAATAATTTGTTCGGTTGAGGTTTGCCTCAGCGTCTTTGATAGACGCATTTATGAACATTAAATTATATATAGATTAAGATTGAAGTTAATATAAGTGCATTCAAGACCTATACTAGATTTTTCGTTCGTTTACGTGAGTAAAGTCAGTTTTAAATAAATATAAGTCAAACTCACGGGAATTTTCAAACTAAAATAGATTTGTTCGATTTATAAACTAAACGCGACATAACTTTATTCAACACTAGCTACGCTCCGCGAATTCACCCGCGTGGTATTGGATTCTGGTGATGACGAATCAAAGTATATAATCTATGTTCATCTAGGATAATGTAGGATCCTAATGGTGAAAGCATTTTTCTTATTATTCAGTAGTTACGGAGCCTATTAAATTATATTAAAAAGTATTTAAAAATACCGACAAATCAAAGTCACACAATGAGCTATGGAGAGGGCTATGCTCGGGGTTTCTCTACGTGATCGAATCAGAAATGAGGAGATCCGTAGAAGAACGAAAGTCACCGACATAGCTCAGAAGATTAGCCAGTTGAAGTGGCAGTGGGCAGTGCACATAGCACGCAGAACAGATGGCCAGAGGAAGGTCGCAGGACGACGTTGGATGCAGGCCGCTTCCAACCGGTCCTTTTGGAAAATCATGGGGGAGGCCTATGTTCAGCAGTACCTACGGCTGAGATGATGATGATGACGAACAAATCTTTCCTTTAGTTTAGGATAATATTTGCAGGTTCTTGAAAATAATTGGTTCTAATGTAAATTCTTCAAAATAACGCTATTATTATAGTATGGCTAGGATAGGTACAAGTTCAACTTAGTTGAATACACTACTTGTGTGTAGCGAGATTTGAATATATTCCTTATTGAACATTGTTCAGAAATACGCTTAACAATAACAACTAATCAGCTAACCTTCAGAGATACGTCATTATTTCAAGAATACAAATTAGTTATAACAGCTACATAAGTATGTAATTGGCTGCAAGAGTTTGAAAAACTGGATAATATGATAAGTAATGTTTTTCAAATCTCGTGAATCTCACAATTAAGTCGAATAAAAGCCTAACTTCCAAATCGAAAAAAAATAATTTCCCGCTGAAAGGAAGAGCGATCACTGGGCCTAGCACGAATAACTGCGTAAGTGTAACGTAACGTGTCGTTCAGGTAAAACTGTACAAACTATCAATTATCTAGGACAACGGTGACACAGATAATTCATATCTTAATATAATATAAGTACATATTTGTAAACAATTTTCATAGCCTTAACGTAAAATGGGTTTCCAATATACCTAGCCTAGAAAGTTATAATTTAAAACATTTTTGTAACACGTCCATTTCACCTTGTTATTTTTGAAAATAAAACAATTTGAATTTGAATTAGGTAGATCACAGAGTTTTTTTAATATAATACAACATCGTTCATAACTTATTTCAATCGTAATATGGCTGACGATTAAAGACAAGTACAATTTGAAAAATTTTAATCTGACTTCCATTATATTAAGTTATTGGAGTGTAACTCAAAAACTACGAGACCGAATTTGATGAAATTTAAATGGGACCACACGGGAAGCACTAGCTTTCGAACAGAGAATTTTGAGAATCGGTTCATCCAGTCGAAAGTTATGAGGTAACAAACATTAAAAAAAACAGTCGAATTGAGTACTTCCTCCTTCTTTTGGAAGTCGGTAGAAAAATGAAATAAGGGTAAGAAGCGTGATTTTATCAATCAAATGCGATCGTGTTCGCACTAATGTACGTACGGATCCCTCGGCGTTCTAGTTCAACTCGCTTTTATTATTTAACGTGATTTTGCGACCTCTAACTATGAATCATAGTATTTCAAAGACTCAAATTTCAGATATTTTATGTATATTTCAAAATTATGTAAATATATTGACTTAAAACTAAATATTGGTAATATGAACAAAGTCGCGAGAGCGAGGCCCAACTCGTGATTGGCTGGATTTTGATAATCAGTTTGAAAGTTCTGAGGTAACAAACATTAAAAAAACAGTCAAATAGAGTACCTCCTCCTTTTAGGAAGTCGGTAGAAAATACTGAGACTTATAGCCTTTTCTCAGGAATAATTAATGTATCTTAAAAGATTAGGTTGCGAGTAACTATTAGCGAATTTTGTGACTTTACATTGCTTGACCTTGAACCACAGGTTGTTAGTAACAGTATAGCAGCACGTGTATGTAAAATGGCTATGAGGTTATTTCCCTGACACTTTAAATAAATTGAAAAGACTGGTCACATTATTTTATTGCAATTTTAAAGTTATCTCTTCAAGGATAGGCTGTGAGCCGTGAATACTTAAATACTACTAGTTGAACTACTAGTGTTTAGTTTTTAATCGACTTCAAAAAAGGAGGTTATATATTCCTGTGTATGTATTTTTTTATGTACGTTGGCCGATTTCTCCCTCGTTTGTAGACCGATTCTTAAAATTCATTTTTTGAGTATACTTCTATTATTCCTATTTAAATTTCATCAAATTCGATCAAACAGTTTTTGGAGTGTACCTCAAAACCTGTTTGACGGAATTTAATGATTTTTTTATTGGACCACCACGGAAGTATACCCTATCAAAAAAAATCATAAAAATCGGTTTATAAACGACGAAGTTATCCGGGAACACACATAAAAAAATATATACATACGTTTGAATTGAGAAACCTCCTCCTTTTTTTTAAGTCGGTTGAAAACAGTACAGTAGCCTTGATCTGTGGAGTTCGGAATGTTTGCTCATATTAGCATTATGGTGTCCGCATAGGTCAATGTTTTTAATTGTTTTTTTTAGGATTCAAGGAATTCATTTCCTTATAGTTTGTACATTTATCAATTACCAACTTGATTTGATACTGAGCACTGACAAGACCAATTTAATTTGTTTTGTACATACATACTACTGCATGTGACTTCGTCCGTGCGGTATTACAATTCTCGGGGTTTAATCAAGTCACAATTAATCACTCTTTCACTCACTCACAAACTTTCGTATGGATAATTTCAGCATGGTTATTCATTTTAGGGAAAGGGATTTTATAACTTGATATATTAACTAGGATTTTCTAGTAAAATTGTAAAATCAGCGCCTATTTTCACCTTGGTATAAGTAGAATCATCCCTTAATGCTCCCATTGATAGTTGGCAACCCTAGTCTCGAAGCTTTTAGGCCGCTCGAATGCCACTGACATAGTAACTGTGGTCCTAAGAGAAAAAACTGGGACGATAGCTTAATATGTCCTCGGAACGTATGGAATCACTCAGTTGAAAATTCCCCTAACAGTCACCCATCCAAGTCCTGGCCGCAGTAAGGTTACTTGGACTTCGTTAATCAGTTCATCCACGATGATGCTGGTTTAATTGCAAGCGTTCGACTTTCCAATATTTATAGTTTATTTTACAACGTTTTCAATATTTCAAAACACTTACAATTTCTTTCCAATTTACTAAGCAGTTGTACGCTGTTTGCAATTTAGTTATGAAGGCATCCTACTAATATTATCAACGCGAAATGTTGTATGTATGGATATATAGTATTTGTCACTTTGACACTATTTTACGCTCAAATGGCTGGGTCAATTTAGATGCAATTAGGTATGAAGGTAGACGAGCACATAGGATACTTTTCATCATCGTCTTCCATCAAAAAGCGGGTGAATCCGCGGGGCGCAACTAACACTATATATTTTATACTAGCTACACAACGCAGCTTAGTCCGTGCGGATTTTGAAAATCTCTCCAAGATATTTTCCATGTTATATTTTTTAGAGATAAATAGTAGATAGCCGATGTACTAATATTAGCTATACATTTCATTCAAATCTGTTCAGTTGATGTGACCCAATACCATATAGGCACGGTAATATTATCTATCTATTACCGTGACATAGGTATTAAAACTTTCGCATTTGTAATATTAGTGTTACTGATTAGACTTGTCAATTTAAATTAAGAATAGGTAAGGCCGGGGCTCTCCGCCATTTCAGAAAGATAGGATCAATTTTGAGCTAATTAATGAAGTTATTAGTACATATGAAATTTGAATTTATAGTTCTTGCTAATTTGCGTTGTAACTTTTTTATCATAGTGACATTTGAGCGTACGATGTTGAATAATGACTGTTAACATATTGATCGCTTGTTTGATAATAATATATTTAAAATGGGTCCTTTTGCAAAATATTTCTCTTTGAAGCTCTAGTTAGGTATATTATGCTACAAAAGTCATTCGTTAGTACCGTTTGTAAAACAAACATTTATTTATTTGCCTTTAAAAGGGCTGTACTCAAAGAATTATCGTTTTACTGATTTATGAATTATTTTATTATTTAAAACTCTGTATTTTGGACTATGAAAATTACTTTGACATCTAGTTGGTGTACCATGATCAATGTGTGGAAAATAAAACAATATAAATATTCAAAACGGTTTGTTTAGATTTTGATTTCATTAGCAGATCAGTAGGAAAGCCATTTTGTAAAAAAAGTTATGATTATAATCCACAAAATACATTATTTCAAATATGTGTTTACATAACGTTACACAGCATTTACATTATATACAGTTAATCTATGCAGTTCAAAGTATAGATATTTCTTTTTTCAATGAGTATTTATTTCGCCGTTCTGAAAAGTTTTTAGTTATAAAAAAGGAAATTTATAGTACTTTGAAATACTGAAAAAATCAAAACGTACGGGCATAGTAAACAATGTCATGATTCCATGAAAAAAAATCACTGAAATCGGACAATATTAACAGGTAGAAAAGAGTTTTCTCTTTTAGCATGGAAAGTACTAGCTATGCAATCCTCTTAAGATGTACTTATATTACCTTGCACTTTTGAAGTGATAACTTCTCATGAGAGAGTGGACAGATTCGATACGTAACGCGTTACAGCGCCAGTCTGTCTGGCTTCCCTTTCTCTCACGCATCCACTCTCTCTCTATCCCACAGCGTAAGACTAGTTCAAGTTATCACTTCTGTCGGGCGTCCCGAGACGCACATCTTTTTTTGTACTTTATAAATAACTGTATCTACGTTGGTACAATATTGGACCTTAACCGATTGGATTATAACAGGTATTGGACAGGCATACGTGCATATGCATATGAATTGATTGCTGCGTAACTAACTAACGCGGCGAGTCTGTATGATCCACCAAGATGCTATAAATTAGCATAGCTCATGCGTAGGTACGTGGTGCTACGTAGTAGCCGACGAGGGTGTGTCTACACATGCCATTTTACATATTTGTGTCTATATAACTAGTAGTTAGATAGATAGATAGATAAACTCTTTATTGCAACACCATATTTAAAAGTATAACAAAGAACTAGGGTAATATAATAGAAAATAATTAGGTACTCAACAATGAAAAACTTAAAATTAAATGTCACAATGGGCGGTCTTATCGCTCGGAGCAATCTCTTCCAGACCACTGAACACTAGACATTTCGAGCACATAGTCTAATCAGTGGCACAATTTTTCGCAGTGAACTTATTATCTCCGAAACCACTTGTTTATACACACATCAATCTATACTATAATATTATGAATAGGAAAGATTTATACTTTTGTGCGTTTGTAACGAATTAACTCAAAAACAAACTCAAAAAAAAAAAACAAAAAAAAATTCATTCACTGAGTAACAATTTGGTTCAACGTCACAATCTATTAACACGTGGGTACGAGTAAAACCGCGGAGTGTAGCTAGTTATATATAAAGTTGTATGCTTTGATAGATATTTAATTAATTAAGGCTCTAGACTAAACCATTAGTGGATTTAATTATTAACCCTTATCAATGAAGATTTTTTTGTGAATTAAAAAATCGAAATATAACAAGTTTGTTCATATAAGAAAAAAAGTTCACGATAAAATGTCTACATCGAGTTTGATACATATAGCTACTACCCTATATTATATAGCTACTTATAAAGCTATATAAATAAAGCTATACTTATAACAAATATAAATAAATAAATAATTGAAATCTCTGATAAAAATCTATATCTATATCTTATATATATATAAAAAATTAACCCCTCTTTCTCCTAGTCACGCTATAACTTGAAAACGGATGGAACACTCTAGCCAATTATTTTTTGTTGTGTTTATTATTGTCAGGAGAAGGTTCTTATGAAAAAATACTAACAAAAGACGGGAGATTTTGGCATGGCCAAAGGCCGAGCCTACTACGCGAACGAAGTCGCGTGCAGTCGCTAGTATATTATAAAGTAGCTGCGCTTCGCGGTTTCGCCCACGTGGTGATGGATGATGTTGAGGATGAATCAAATATAGCGTATGTTATATTATCTCAGGCATAATGTAGTTTTATAGTCTTAAAAGAATTTTTTGAATCAGTTAAGTAGTTTTACGTGTATCCATTACAAACAAACAATCGTATATCTTTCCTCTTTATTATTAGAGTAGATAAGAATTAATACCGAGGTACGAATAATTTGGACTGGTTTGTACCGCTGCGTCGTTTGCATAAACCAAAATGAAAATGTATTTATTGTGACATAACTGTAATAGTTAGACATATGGAAATGTAGACTTCATTGTAGATATTGACGTCTTCTATAAAACTGTAGTGCATCACATTGCTCCATTGTCAACAGGATAGACTAATATTAGGTATATGGTCAAAAGTTTCCACAGCGTACGCCATATAAAGACTCTTTTTGATATTTTTCCACACCTTGGGTTACATTATCATACGTCAGTTTTCATACGGACCCCTAAGTTTTTGAAAATATTATATATATATAGCCTATGTTCATCAGGGAAAATTTAGGATTCTAATGGTGAACGAATTTTTCTAATCGGTAGAGCCAATTCAATTCAAACAAGCAAACAAACAAAAAAATCTTTCCTCTTTATAATATTATAAGAGTACATAAAATTTGATACTGTTCTAAATATTAATATTTTACAACTAGCGTAAGTTTAAACATAAAATATAAAGACAAAGATTTAATCTCCACAACAAAGCGATGGAACCCAATTTCGATCTGTCTGAAGATCTGTCTGTGAAGAGTCTGAACGTGGCAAATATTCGTATGATTAGCTGAAATGTTTGTTACCGGTTCTTGGATTCCGCGACTCAGGGAATTCTAAGCCCCCACGCTACCCCCCATTATGTGTGCAAACATAATTTCAATTTTATTTCAATCTAGTCATTAGTAGAGTTTATGTGTCCACGGCTTTACACCTAACTATATCTAGACAGAGCGTATACCTAAGCATATTACACACTATAGCATTGTAAGCTGAAGGCCGCACATGGTCACACAGAGCGTCACGACACTACAACTCCACCAGTAGGTACATAATACATGATAACATATATCGAGAAATTCGCAAAAGTTGCCGAACATAAGTAGTTGGCTTGGAGGACGTGGGTGCATATTGCAGGTTAAAGTGAATTATTACGCTTTGAGCGGAAATCCAAAATTGGAACGTTGATAGTTCTGCAGCTAGGCTAGGTATGTCTCTGTTCGACTTAACGCAAGATTTAAACTATGAGGACTATCCTTTACATTATTATTATATTTTAACACTATCACATAATAGACCGTGGAAGCTGTGACGTCACATAAAATCAAAATCATTTATTCAATTTAGGCATCAAAGACGCACTTATGTGATTTTAATATTATTTTATGCGCTTATTTTGTAGTGAAAAATAAATAAAATGCCGTATGGTCAAGCAGCTTTAAAATAATATTTTATTTGAAAATTGTATAATTTATATTGTTAATACGAGTAAATTTTATTTAACTCAGACATACATAGACTAATATATATACTAAGGTGTCAAGAATAAAAACCAGTAGGTTTCTTAGAAACGTGCTAAATCCAAAAAACGATACAAATCCCTTGGCACAGAAGTTTGTTTTTACGCAAAATGTAAAATACTGCCATTTCATGACGTCACACTTCTGCTGTCTATGGAATTTGTACGTTATGATCAGAATTAAGGTTATAACAGCCACATTATGTAGTGTTTGCATGAGTTAGTTTAAAAAAAAATTTGGTTAGAGAGAAAGAAAAAGATAATTGAGACACAAACTTTACAACGATAAAATACGCCTTTAATAGTTACGAACTCATTTCTAAGATCGCGGAATGTACCTAAACTATACGACTTATTAATAAACTAATTGGACTAATTTAAATTTAGTTTTGTGGCAGTATCTATTTTTAGCACTACGGTGGTCAACAGGCCTAGTCTAAATCTATCTAGTAATTAAAATTTACTCACCATTTACGATTCTCATAATTCACTGGTCAATTTTTCATGTGTCAACCTTAGAGGCTGCCGTATGATTCTGTAATGATTCGTCGACGAGCTCACCGATGTCAAATACTTTATCAGATAACGCCCTCGTACATAAGGTTGTTTCACGGATGTTGTTAAAGATGCAACGATGTTTGCTCTTAGAGATTCACACGGCTGATTTTTTTGCAAATGAAGCATTCTACCTTCACCCAGGTCAAGTCGTAATAGTCATCGTATCCGTAGTCTCAAGAAGAGTTTTGAACGTTTTCAAAGTCAAAGTCAAAATCATTTATTCTATTTAGGTATCAAACAGGCACTTATAACCGTCAATTGTTCATTATAATGTACTTTAAAGACTCTACTGCCGCGTTCCAAAATATATAGAGCCTATCGAGAAGAAGCGGCAGGAAACTCGGGGACATTTATGTCATATAGCTTTTTACAATGTTTCTACTTAGGTAAGTACCACTATTATTACATTTTATGGGTGGTTTTTCTTCTATACAAGTACAATTTGAATAATTTAGGACCGACTTCCATTCTATTCAGTTATTCGAGTGTATCTCAAAAACGACTAAACTAAATTTAATAAAATTTAAATGGGACCACACGGGAAGCACCAACTTCCAAACTAAAAAATGAATTTTGAGAATCGGTTCATCCAGTCGAATGCTATGTGGTAACAAACACTAAAAAAACAGTCGAATTGAGTACCTCCTCCTTTTTTGGAAGTCGGTAGATAATGTCGGACGATATATGTTTTATTTTATTAGAACTTATTTTACAGTCAACTTTAATTTTCACTTTGTGAGCTCAGTTGTGTTTTGGGATTTTGTTTGTGTTTTGCAATTCGTTGTCCCAAAAAAACAAACGGCCTGCAGAAAATTTGTTATAATATGCCTACAGAAATAAAATACAATGGCCCTCAGTTCCGGCTGTAGGTATATCACCTTATCTTACGTAAGTCATCGCCAAAACGTTGCATCGCGAAGATTGCAGTCCGCACACACTGATAAGGGGCGTTATCTAAGTTGCTGACAGAGATAAAGCGAATCTATTGCAATTTTTATCAAGTGCAAAAATTTTCACAAACTTTCCAGGAGATATATGCCGGCCTATTGTGCACATGTTTTGAATACCTACACAATATAACATTTGCAGTGTAGGTATGTAGAATCGAAAATACCAGTATTGACTTAATCAAATTCAAATACAAATTTTATTAGCATAAATTCAAAAGACTTAAGAATAAAGATTTTTAGAAACTTAAGGCAACATCAAATACCAAAACATGCATCATTAATAATTAAAATATCAATATTCCATATAAAATGATAAGCCTCAGAACCCTATGCTAAGCTAAGAAGCCTGTGTTATTGGGTTCAGTGCTCCCCCAGACAATATAATGACAAATATTATAATTATTATAAATTGGGTATATATGTGATGACAAATTGACAATAATGGTGTAAATTAAATTAAAATAGTTTAATTATTATATTAATAGTTTAATAAATCGGACAACCTTTTATGAAGCACGGGAATATTATCTAACATTACCACAGCATAAAATCGTATTTACATAACCGGTGATATTACCGTGACTGGAGTCACCACAAGCGTAGGTGACCGATAGTGGTTTATTCGACTAACGGCCGTTTTCAATAATCTATCTATCGACAGTTTTCCTTACTACCGATAGAATTTCGACATAACATGCATACAAATAGTGTCAAATATCTATCTCTAGTAGGGTAAACCGACGATGGATAGGTTATTGAAAACGACCGTAAGCGGTT
Organism: Selenia dentaria; assembly: GCA_917880725.1. Lineage (NCBI taxonomy): Eukaryota > Metazoa > Arthropoda > Insecta > Lepidoptera > Geometridae > Selenia > Selenia dentaria. The sequence goes on along the minus strand of OU862888.1, from coordinate 28,364,376 downwards.
TCTCGGTTTGGAGGGCGTCGCTCCCGGCAGTAATCTGTTCTCAATACGAAATACATATATTCTAATTTGAGAAGTTGTCCTCAAGAATATTTAAAACCAGGTAGGTATTTGAAAACGATTAATTGACTTTAAAGTGGAAACTTCTTTAGGCGCGTTGAGCAATTTTTGGGTAAACAAAAATGATGGAACTCGCGTCATCATCACCGAACGCTTCAAGTTACTTAGTTAGCACTTCTGTCGGCAGTCCTCAAACACTGCCTTTTTTTATTTGTTATACTCGTATATCGTATATATGTTCACCGATACACGATTAATGAAATTCGGCTCGATAGGAAACAAGTAAAAGTAAGTAATAATAATAAGTCTTCAAAACACGAGTGCATAGGTATCTTCTGGGTAAGCGCGCTCCATCATCGATCGCATCATCACTTAACATCAGGTGAGATAGTGGTCAAGTGCTACCCAGTTCGGTATATAAAAAAAAAGTACAATTTGAAAAATTTAATACCAACTTCCATTCTATTCAGTTATTGGAGTGTATCTCAAAAACTACTAAACCGAATTTGATGAAATTTAAATGGGATCACACGGAAAGCACCAGCTTCCAAAAAAAGAATTATGAGAATAGGTTCACCGAGTCCAAAGTTATGAGGTAAGAAACAAATGAGTACCTCCTCCTTTTTTTGGAAGTGGCTAGAAAATCTCCTAGAAGATGTTCCCGTCGATGGAATTAATCAACTACATTAGGTTTAAATGGAAGTTATTTTACAAAAAAAATGTGTGTTATCCCAACAAACATTAGAATACTTAAATGAACTTTATTTTTTATAAAAGGGTAAGATTATTTTAGAAAAAATCAAACATGCATTGAAAATATTTGAAAGCGCGTACTCTGAGTATTTAATGCAACCATACGTCTCTACCATTTCGCCTTAAGCAATGTCTGTGGCATACAGGTGGCCTGAAAACTACGACACCTAGCTTGGCCGCTAGCATATATGTTAAGACACACTGGGTGTATGCGGTGGATTAAGGTATTTACTCTTCTCTCTTAACCCTTTCCGTCCCAGAGACATAAATATACGTCAGTTTCATTCATAAATCTTTTGTTTTAACTAACACGGTATAGTAAGGATTAAAGAAAGACCTAGAAAAGAACGGAAACTAGGGTTAGATTACGCTTACAAAGACATGTATATGTATATGTATATTACACACGCTAACATAACTTTGGTCACTTGTTCAAAAATATAACGGTTAACCATGTAAACCAAATATAAAGATCATAAAAAAAAAAATTGTTGTTAAAATAACAAAAAGTGTCTCTAACTTCAATAACTTTTTAATTCTTGTAGTCTTAGAGATAAATATATTTTTTATATACTTCAACTGCCCGTTACTTCGTTCAGGTAGTAGGCTCGCTCTTTAGCCTCGACATAACCTCCCATCTTTTCTTGATTTTTCTACGGACTTTCAAAAAAAAGGAGGAGGTACTCAATTCGATTGTATTTTTTTATGTGTGTTACCTCATAACTTTTGACTGGGTCAACCGATTCTCAAAATTCTTTGCAAGCTGGTGTTTCTCGTTTAGTCCTATTTAAATTTCATCAAATTCGGTCCAGTAGTTTTTGAGATACACTTCAATAACTGAATAGAATGGAAGTCAGTATTAAACTTTTCAAACTGTACTTGTCTTTCATAAGAACCTTCTTTTGACAATAACTAACACAACAAAAAATTTTTAATACAGTTGCTAATAAAGTGGCGTATTGCAGGGAGGTATAGCGTTCGGGATGTGGGCTATTACATACTCGTGCTTTTTTTTTACCTTTCCCGAACTCGTGCGTTCTCTTTCCCAACTGTCAAAATAACATCTATTAAAAAGAAAAACCAACCATGAAGTTTTTACTAAAAAAAAAAAACAGAAGTTGTATGATTCATGCAAATACGTATATTTCTAAAAAGAAGCTACTAATTTGTTTCAATATCAGATTTAATGATTTGATTGAATGAGTTAGGTTAGATATCCTTTCATTTCATCTTATTAAATTTCATTTTCATTTCATATCAATAAAAAAATTCTAGACTTGGCTGTATGGGCATAATTCCCTTTGCCTACCAAATGGTGAAGAAAAAAAAATCTCTGCTTATATTCAACGGTTGGCGCCATTTTCCAGAAATTTTCTTTGCGAGTTTATTTTATTAAATTGCTTCATTTTTTCGCAACTGTATTAAAATATTCGTTCAGTACACGTGTGGAACCGTCATTGCAACTTGTTCCGACTGTCAACCCTCGCCTTCGGCTGCGCCTCGGCTCGGGTAGACATTTGTCGGAACTCTTTGCAATCACATCCTTTCCCCACTTGTAATGAAATATACTATACCGACATTATTCTACCTAATCACGCGTGATGCGATGAGAAGGGATAACAAAGGCGCTTATTACTATATTATATAAGTACCTACCTATAGATGACCTGTAAAACTCAGTTTAGTTGTAATGCTCTAGATACGTCAAACCATGCGCGCGCTTGTACAGCTTATACTAGTAGTAACGAATGGAACAGTTAGGTATATTTTTTGCGAGGTCTTCAAATTAAAGCAATTTAAAAAGTCTGCCTACCTCAATATCTAGACTCAAGGTTGTGGCGTCCTAAATGTCAAAAGTGAGATAAGATTAGTATTTATCCGATGAAGGATCCGCCAACGATCAAGAAGTAATAAAAATAATAAATTGCCGTACGTTAAATACGTATGTTTTGCAATATATTATATAGGTACGTAAAAATGTGTGTCGTATACACATTAGTTCACTAACTCAAACATTGACTCACTAATTCTTCATGCTGGAATGGCATCTCATTCCAAATTGAACTAAGTGATTAGTGAAATTTGGAATAGATAAAGATAAATTATACTGTGAACATAGATTACATTTATATTTCATGAACATATCTTTTAATATTGCAATTTTTAGGGAGAAAAAATTACATCCTCGGACGGGATTGGTATCGCTAAGCAGTACAGTACAGTACAGTTGTAGTAGTGCTTTTAAAATATTATTCAAATTAAGAAGGGTTGCGTCATCAATACGAAAGCTAAGTTTTTGACAAAAAAATCTTTCGATTAGATAATGCTGTCAAGCTGATCAATAGATGTCGCTCCGTCCCCACGACGAATAAATCAAATAGAGAGTTAAAATTCGACGCTCGGACCTCGTGCCTCGGTGGCCTAGTTGGTCATGGGATCTGACACAGATTGTTGGAAGACGTGGGTTCAAATCTCGTCCGAGCATGTGAATTGTATGAATGTTTGGTATCGCTAAGCAGGCGTTAGTGTTTTTAAAATCATATTATATAATATATCTTTATATCCCAAAAACGTCACAAAGAATTGTTTTCCGCGTGAATGAACGTCCCTGGTATCCCATTAATAATCTACGTAGCTCTGTAATAGAGGGGACATATTGCGTATCCATGCAATAGCCGTTAGCAAAACGGGAAGTGATAATGATAAGTGAACTCAAGCGCACATACATCACACACTGGCGTATAGTATCTACAGTCAAAAATTATAAATAGACCGTTCCGCGTCCGCGGCCTTTACACAGAAGTGGGGGGGACGCAGACGACCGATGACATCACACTTGCAGCACGGTGCGACCGCGCCAACTCTTGCGCAATCACGCGCCCTTGATCTTGACTGCGTCGCGGCCGATGCGTGCATGTACATTATACACCTACCTTTATATCAGCCTATATTTATCTACGCGCGTGTAGGTGCAAAACGGTTATCAAAGAGGCAGTTTATACGGTGGCAGTATTTTAGCGAATCTGACAGTTCTGGATGGTTTACGTGATGTGGGTAAGCGATGCAATTAACACCTCGGGTGCGTTGAATAAATTTGATTTGTACAAGATTACTGATGCATTGTTTTGTACGCAATTTCGGATAACATCTTCTTTGCACTTTTTTGTTTTAAATTGCAATCGAACCGTATCTGAACGATGACTTTAATACGTTTTCTTATTCTGTTATTGAACAGTTCAGCTGCAGTTCTTTTTACGTCAGCGATCAAAACTTTATAATCTAGCTAGCTCTATAATAATGAACGCGACGCTAACTCGTAGTATTTAATGTACCTTTATTTAATATGTACCTACTACGTAGTGTTTAAGATTTGGTTACGTTCCAATTTGTCTATAGAAGTAGTAGAATTGATTTTTTGGGTAATGATCTAACGACAACAGGAGGCAAACGAATCGAACTGCAGTTGCAGCGGGATAGATAGTTGAACGTTGTGAAAATTAGAATCGACTTTCAGGTTCGCGCTGCAACTTTTATATTAGTCATAACCCATAAGGCAAAAAACTTGTCAGTCCCGTCGCTTGTAGGTTTAGAAAAAATGTGAGTCAGAGCACCGTTAACAAATAATCTACCTGGATATTCATGACTCTACCATGACTCTATAATTTGGTTTACCCATTATTATATAGGCACAGAACGATAGGTTGTCCGCGGCCATTGTTCTGCGTCAGAATTAGAAACTAGGGGATCCCAGTGTTTTGTTTTATGATCAAATAGCCTTATATAATGTTGCCTATGCTTAGGAGTATGGAAGTCGCGCCAGTTTATGCGTATTAGGCTAAGGTAAACAGTAGCCTACATACCTATGTACGTAAATATTAATTTCTCCTTTACATGTATTTATTATGACATACATTATTTGAATAACTGTTCCTTGTCATAAGCGGTCTTATCGCTCAGAGCTGTTCCAGACAGCCGCTTTTTTGGTCAACCTCGCAATATGTTTCCGTTTTTTTTTGCGAAATTATATTCTATTTTAACTGGCCTATAAATCAAATTTAGGTACTCGTGTGCGTTTACATATTTTCTTACAGGGATGTTGGTATGTACTTAGAATATGAACTTAAAGGATGAATATGAACTCAGCATGATAATTTCGTCATGCTGAGTTCATACGAGTAAATACCAATGTATACACTAATCATATTTCTTTTCATTTTATTCTTATATTAGGTAACAGGAAAACAAGAAAAAATATGACTAATACCGAACTAATTTTCTCGTTTATAAAGCTAGATCCAGTGAGCCTAAAAATAAATTTATTAACACTATAGACGTAGGTATATAATTAGGTTTTACCCATCGGGTTAAGCCCAGTTAGATTGGGTATTTTGCATAACTTAGGTACTGGACTTACAAAATATATCCCTATATGAATATAGGCCAATTAAATATGTAAACAAAACAAATTTGTTTGTTTTGTTTACATACCCAACAAATTACATTGAACTGAGTAATCAATCAATATTCAATAATATAAGAACCAAGTCCTGACTGACTCACATCGCACAGCTTACCGCTGGTCGTGGACACTTGGTTTTTTGAAGGGTGCTTTTGTCTTGATGGGTAGAAGTGTACTAAAAAAGGGTTTATCGAAATTCAACCCCAAAGGGTCTCAAAATAAGTGAAAACTTTTGCACGAAAGGTTTTGAATTTATATGTGCGAAAATTTGTATTTATTTTTAAAAGTAATTATATAATTAGTTCAACATAATAACTATTGTCTTTTCGCATTTTTTTTTTGACGCAGAGTAATCCTTTATGGATACCACTGGCCCCGGGGGGAGCACGGTGGTTATGTGGGAGTCTCTGCCAGAAGGGCAGCATACCCACCAAACCTCTGCGGTGTTCCGTCACTGCCGCTGTTGGCGGGAACGCGGGACAGATTTCGCACACGACCGCGAACCCGCCGCGGCTGTCCGTTGCCGGACCCTTCTCTCTTGCAGCACGCCAGAACATTGTCTTTTCGTTGAAATAACCGAGTCTAAAACCAATCACTTAATAAGAATTTTGGGAACGTATATACATAACATATGATTCGTATGAGATATTAGTTTTTTTTTATATGATATAGGTATTATTAATCATAATAAAATTTATTACTTATCAGTATTTATTTTTCTCGTAAAGTATTAGATAAGAAAAAAGTATATAAGAAAGATAGAGTGTGGTATATTGTTTCCTTTACAAGTGAACTGGTTATTTGTACATTTGGCATTCCTCAAGTTAGTGTTAATATTAGTTACTTCTAGTAATTTTTGTCCTTCAGACCTTAAAAGCCATTACACAGTCACATAAATAGGTATGTTAGTCTCCATCCTCTCCAGGGGGCTGATTCCACAAATTAAATTGCAATTGTACCGTAGCTGAAGGGCGATATTTATGCGTTTTCTTATTCTGCTATTGAAAAACAGTCCAGCTGCAATTACGTTTCTGTTGACGCCAACGATCGAACAAAACTTTATGTTCTGCTAACTCGATAGATCATCATCATCATCATCATCAGCCTGTAGCAGTCCACTGCTGGACATAGGCCTCTCCAATTGCACGCCACTTAGGTCTATCTTGGGCTTCTCGCATCCAGTTTTTGCCAGCCGTCTTGCGCAGATCGTCACTCCACCGTGCCTCAGGACGTCCTACACTACGTTTGCCGAGACGCGGTCTCGACTCTAGAACTCGTTTACCCCAACGGTTGTCGGTTCTACGGCTAATATGGCCAGCCCACTGCCACTTCAGCTTGCTGATCCGGTGGGCTATGTCGATGACCTTGGTTCTCTGACGGATCACTTCATTTCTGATGCGATCCCTCAGAGAAACACCGAGCATAGCCCTTTCCATAGCCCGCTGAGCGACCTTGAGCTTGTGGACCATTCGAGCCGTCAGTGTCCACGTTTCGGCTCCGTATGCCTATATACTCGATAGATCATGAACGCGTTGTTAACTCATATTCGTATATAGTAGTGTCAATTATATATTTATTAAAAAGTAGCGTTTATGTTATGTTTATGTGACGCTACAATCCAATTTGTCTATAGAAATAGTAGAATGGCTTTTTGCCATAGAATCGAACGACAACCGGAGCTGAACTGCAGTTGCAGCTGTATAGATTGTTGAACGTTGTGAAATAGTAAAATTGGCCTCCAGGCCACGTTCTAGGAAAGCAGTAGATGCATTACTAAAATGCTACTATTATAATTGTGATGAGGAAAACACCAAAACAACGCTATATGGTTTTGTACACTCTGTCTACACTCGTGCATGGTGCACGGTATGCATGGTAAATACTCCACTACTACTTATTACACACTATAACTAGATCATGCACAAATTTTGAAAAAAGAAACAAAATCAACGACAGCCATTGATGGTTTTTTCCCGACATCTCTATTTATGTTATTAGTGTGGGAACTTATGCATGCCTATTTTGATCCCGTACAAGACATTAGCTTCGAATATTATGCCCCAGAACAACGAAACTGGTTCAAATATTTTCGCACAGGATTGTATGGGACCGGATGCAAGTAGGTAATTTGTCTTAGTCTTACAAGAGGATCAAGCAGTTGATAGAAAGAGATGCAGCCTATACAGTCCTCCAATTTAGGACAAATGCCTGAGTAAACAGGAATACCAATAAGGATTATTAAAACGATATGACATTGCCCGTCTATCTGTCAAGAACTCTCATCACTTTCTCAAGAACGCGTAAAGGTATTAAGTTGAATTAGCAAAGCTGGTTATCAATCAATAGCTACTTTGGTCTACAGTCCTTTTTAAGCTACACAAAATAAAGTTTATGAGTCAATGCAATCAATAAAAAAAATGAAAGGAGAAAATTTAATAAATTTTAACCGTAAATTTTTATTCTCGCCAATAAATCAAAATCTATAAGTTAGAGAGTACTTACATCCCGTTGATCAAGAATCATTTTGGGCCTTATTGCCGAAGTGAGGAGGAAAACGTTTTTTTTAAATTAAAGTTAATATCATACAGAGTAGTTTTTGTAGTTTTGGATCCTATTTAATTCAAACAAACATTTTTTTTTTCCCTTTTGACATTATACTTGAAAATGTACATCATTACATTACAATTTGGTCTAAAGACTAATGAGAAATTAAAATTTTACTTAATTTGATAGGTACGTAGATTTATTGTTAAGAATGTGTCCATAAAAAAATACACTTATTTAAGTGTCTTTATTAAGGGGAAGTCATAACGAACCGTCTCAGTCGCAGGTTTGATGAATTCCAGCCTCCGGAACAAGCCGGTTTCCGAAAAGGCTATAGTACCATAGACCACATCCACACGCTACGGCAAGTTATACAGAAGACCGAAGAGTATAACTTGCCTCTTTGTTTAGCATTTGTGGACTATGAGAAAGCCTTTGATTCGATCGAGACGTGGGCAGTGCTTGAGTCTCTCCAGCGGTGCCGTATTGACTATCGGTATATTGAAGTGCTGAAGTGTTTGTACAAAAACGCCTACATGTCAGTCCGAGTACAGGAGCAGAGTTCGAAGGCAATTCCATTGCAAAGAGGCGTGAGACAGGGAGACGTTATATCTCCGAAACTGTTCACCGCTACATTGGAAGACGCCTTCAAGCTTCTGGAATGGCAAGGACTTGGCATTAATATTAACGGCGAATACATCACTCACCTTCGATTTGCCGACGATATTGTAGTCATGGCAGAATCCATGGAAGACCTCAGCACAATGCTCGAAGGCCTCCATCGAGTTTCCCAACGGGTAGGTCTTAAGATGAACATGGATAAGACGAAAATTATGTCTAATGCCCATGTTGTACCTACCCCAATATTAGTTGGGAACTCAGTTCTCGAAGTTGTTGACGAGTACATCTACCTGGGACAGACAGTCAAACTAGGCAGGTCCAACTTCGAGAAAGAGGTCAATCGTCGAATCCAACTCGGCTGGGCAGCGTTCCGGAAACTTCGCGAAGTCTTCTCGTCAAAAATACCTCAGTGCCTCAAGACAAGAGTCTTCGACCAATGTGTGTTACCAGTGATGACTTATGGCACTGAAACGTGGTCTCTTACTATGGGCCTCATAGACAAGCTCAAAGTCGCACAACGAGCTATGGAGAGGGCTATGCTCGGGGTTTCTCTACGTGATCGAATCAGAAATGAGGAGATCCGTAGAAGAACGAAAGTCACCGACGTAGCCCAGAAGATTAGCCAGTTGAAGTGGCAGTGGGCAGGGCACATAGCACGCAGAACAGATGGCCGATGGGGCCGAAAGGTTCTGGAGTGGAGACCACGGACCGGCAAGCGCAGCGTAGGTCGTCCACCGACACGGTGGACAGACGACCTGAGGAAGGTCGCAGGACGACGTTGGATGCAGGCCGCTTCCAACCGGTCCTTTTGGAAAATCATGGGGGAGGCCTATGTTCAGCAGTGGACGTCCTACGGCTGAGATGATGATGATGATTAAGGGGAAGACACTTTGTTGTATGTTATTTATGGATATCACTTACTCCACTATACTAACACTTTACTGCATTAACTCAAAGTGTTTTCCTTTTAAGCCTACTCATTAATGAGGGGTTGGTGCATGACATATAATACGACATTGTCGAGCAGGTGGTACCTATGTTAAAGCCTGCCTACTACTATATGTATATATATTAGTATTATTACTATATATGTATATATTATAGTAGTATTACTATATATATATATTTTGTTAATATGTTATAAAGATTGAATCGTAGGTATTGTTGGCAATTTCTTATTTATCTAATGAGAACTACAGTTAAAGTAGGCTTTACTGATAACGAATGCACGCACATGCCACAATGGATAGCTACGTAATCGTTATTCACGTGTCCACGGCGCATGAGGGCCAGGGAAAACACGCTTCAAGCGATTTTGTATTGAATAATACTCGCACTCTATTTCTCTACGCATGTGGTGAATTATGGTTTTTAAGTACCTCATGTCCCAATCCAGAACTGAAGCTAACTAGATAATAATATAAAAAAACCATGAATATTTGTTCGACTCTTCTCGGGTAAACACCCCTGAACAGGCAAACAGAAGAGTTTTCAGTAGACCTCTTTAGATATATAAAGGCAGCTTGATATGAACATGTCACGAAGATGAGTTGCTTGAGTCTTTAAATTAGCAAAGCTATATATTTCATAACTCCATAAATCATCATTCATCGTCATTGACTAAAAAATGCTTACTATAACCCTTCCTATACCGTTATAATTAAAACAAAAGACTTAAGAATGAAACGCACGTAAATTTACGTCATTGGTACGCAAATGGTTAAATGTACCAAATATTGACGGCGAAACGAGTAAGCAATTATCACAGATCAAATGATCTATCTATATCAATATATTCGTACTATGTACGAGTGTGTTAGCAAAGGTTAACTGCCGTTAATAATAACAATAATGATAGAAATTTATATAAATATCGATACTGAAAAGAATATGCATGTAAAGAAGAATGCCCATGGCAGAGATGCGGCGTGCACCACCCTCCCTCCCGCATAAAATGCAAATAGGAAATATACAGAATAAGCAACACACAAAACAACTCAATCAATCAAAAACTATTCGACACGTGTTTCCCTCTACACGACGTATCCTCAGATGTTGACAAGTAAAACGCTAGACTGACTAGGTCAAACTATCTGTGTGATCCGGCTAATCTCCGAAAGGGTAGTACCGATTTTATGAAACTGATACGAGGAGTAACTTAAGTTACATTAATTTTAAAGAATTATGGCTCCACGCAAAAGAAGGTTATACGTGGGCTGTTCCAAAAATAGTTAGTGAAATGAAAAATAGTTACAATATAAAAAGAAGTTTATTTACAGCTTTTTAAAATAATCCCTTCCAATCCCAATGGACTTATGCAGTCGGGTGAACCAGCTGCCAAAACATTTAAAAAACGTGTCTTGCGGGAGGTCAAAAAATAACGACCGAAATTCTCGACGGCCTCGTCGGCAGTGCTAAATTTTCGCTCACGAAGCATTTTGTAAATAAAAACTCACAGGTGGCCAGTGATTTTTGCAAAGGACAGCAACACAAACAGTGTTGAAATTATCCTTCAATTAAAAATAGTTTCATGAAAGAAGAGGTTGTATTTATTCTGTGGCCATCGAATTCGAAACAACCTAGGTATTATTTATCTGTGTAGGTGCGGTCGCGGGTGCAGCTAGGCTAACTCACCCTTGCACTATGATTCTCTATCCTTCTCACTTTACAAATAGACTCGAGAACAAATACTTCTACTTATCACACAAATATTTGCTCTCACTAGAATTCGCTGAGCGATTTTTTCGTGGCCATCACATAATCCGTAATAACTACTATTTAACCTGTGGTTTTAGTACTGTGACACACAGTGACCTAACGCACACTCGTAGAAATCAATTATGATAATGATCGCTACAAAAACTTATGTGGCTAAAATATTATTACTAAGTACAGTTAATGATAAGTTATGTTTATGAGATCAGTTAAATGTTTCCAATGTCAATATTACCTACTTTAGTTCTGTATTTTTTTCCATATTCAAATTTATCTTCACTCTCAGCCGTGTGATTCTCTAATGATTCATCGGTGAGCTCGTCGACGAGCACGCCGATGTCAAATACTTTATGAGATATTTCTCTTGTACATAAGGTTGTTTTTCCAACGTTTTTTGTCATCTCGTCATTTGTTTCACGGATGTTGTCAAAGATGCAACGATGTTTGCTCTTAGTAATTGCACAGCTGAACTGAGTATTTTAATTAAATAGGTTTCGTGATATAGAAACTGTTGGGTCGGTATACCAAAGAAAATCGCGAAGTCTTTTTATGGTTCAGGCATACCAGTAAGACTGTGCGAACAAATTCCTTGTATTTTATTTTAGTTTATAATTTTTGGGATTTAATTACGAAGTGGGTGCATGTTTTTCTTTTGCTTGTCACCTTCTTGTTAAGAATATAGGCACTAGTTGTGACCGGTGACTCCACCAATTAATTCACAATTAATTTACAATATAGGTGTGATTATATTCAAAATATCTTGGGGAAGGCCCATGTACCTCATTGTAGTCTCACTGGGTTGTAAAGCAAAAGGTTCTTGTAAAGTGAACAACTGGCGATAAAAAAAATATAAAATGACGATAAAGCCCCCTGAGTTTCTTGTAATTGAATATACAATGATAATTTGTAAGTGCCCCCGTAGGCCTATGCAGAATAAATTGTTTGACTACATTTCTAGGAAAGCGCGTCCCAAACACTTCTTGAAAATGTTAAACCGAATGTGGTCGACACTATAGTCGGACCTAACCGATAAATATTACACGAATCCGGTATTTCTCAGTATAAATGAGTGAAAACCACTTTAGTTTTTATAACAATAACAAAAATATTGTTAAGTTAAGGAAAGTTATGCAGGGAAGAGCGACGCAGATCTCAGTGACACAGTTAATGTCAAATGATAGGTGCTATGTTTAACTTACAGCCGTGCGATTCTATAAGAGCAAACATCGTTGCATCTTTGACAACATCCGTGAAACAAATGACGAGATGACAAGAAACGTTGGAAAACAACCTTATGTGCGAGGGCGAAGTATTTGACATTAGTGAGCTCATCGACGAGCTCGTCGACGAATTATTACAGAATCACACGGCAGATCTTTGGAGTAACTTGCCTCATAAAAAAACCGCGTATATCATTTATATGGATGCTTCGCCCTTGACACTTTATCATAAAATCAAATCTACAATGTAGAAAAGCAAGCAGAATGTCAAGGACAAGCCGTGTGCATTTTAGGCATGGTAGGTACTTATATTTATAGACGTGTTTGAGATATGAATTGATGAATATGTAATATTCAACACGATTGGCAAGTGAATTACATTAAGAATGACATGACAAAGACAATACGAGTAGTTGTGTGTATGTTTTCAAATGTGATTATTCAAAATGCTGTGGAATCTCGCTAATTCAACACCTTACTAAGCCAGTGCGTCCAGTGATCCGATACGAAAGTGCCACATTGCGGTCAATTGTAGAACTAAAATTGACAGCGAGTACGCCAATCACAAGCGTTTTTAGGTAGGCGAGATCGAGGATCGACTGTTGCCAACTCATGGTAGAGCCACAGGTGCGATTCTCTAATGATTTGTCTTTGCTTTCGTCGACGAGCTCACCGATGTCTAATACTTTATGAGATATTGCCCTTGTACATAAGGTTATTTTTCCAGCGTTTCTTGTCATCTCGTCTTTGTTTCACGGATGTTGTCAAAGATACAACGATGATTGCTCTTAGTAAAACGTAATCGTATCTTAGTAAAATTAGAGCAAAAACAGGATTACTGGAGGTCCACTCCAGACCGCATGAGGCATCACTAGCAACATCGACAGTTGTACATACAACACCTCAAACTACACTGGAGCAGTTGTGCCAGCGACCCCAGGCCATACTCCGCTATGTGAAAGAGTACGAGCACGGCAGCTTTCTTTCAGTTGCCTATAAAGTGGAGAGTTGAAACATAGCTTAGAATTTAAATTAACTTTTCAGCTACCGAACGGATAAATTTGCAATTGTCAAGTAGTTAGTTTAATTCAAAATTTTAAGTTTTGAGGTTGAGGGTGATTTTGCAATCACCTTCAATCTGAGAAATCCGAATTTTCATTCGGTGGTGTGAACTTGTACATCGCGGTCCATTGCAAGATAATTAAGTAATATTGTAATAAAAGGCGAATAGCTAATTGCATACAAGGCAAGCCAATTTCATTGTATTAAGTAGGTGCGTTATGATGATGATGCTTATTATGTTTATTGCGGATTCTACTGTGTGTGAGGAACAGTCACAGACAGAAAGTGGATGATTCTGTTATCGTGAACGGAGACATTATCTGAGGGTCACATATTTATGTGGCTGTGGATTCAAATTTAGGTTAAGGAACGCCGTCTGGGGTAGGATAAGACGACGGTTAGCTAGGTCACCCTGGTCTTCGTAAGTATACCGAGACGGACACGGAGGTACCGCTGGTGAGACCGTATAAAGATTATCCGAACGATCACAATCTCGATGGACGGAAGAGCCTACAGGGACCAGGCATATTAATAATAATAATATAAGAAGTGAGTCAACTCTAAGCTTTTTAAGGAGACGGTACAAGCGCCCGGTGAGACATTAAGTTGTCAAGTTATCTTATGTGTCTGTAATTTTACAGGCAACCATACCTTTCACACCAGAACACAGTATTTCGAACACAGTTTTTGTGAATCCTATACTGCTTCACCGTAGAAAACGGTATGGCGGCAGTAGATACTTCCCCGGATTAACTCATTCACAAATAGTTCTACTTATCTAAAAATGTTTCTATCTTCGGTATCATTTTGTATGGGGGAGGCCTGTGTTCAGCAGTGGACGTCCAACGGCTGAGTGATGATGATTATGATCATTTTGTACTGTTTCTAGCCCTAGACAACTTCTCAAGAAGAGCCCCGCGGGCGGGCCCAGTTTGGTTCAGGATAGAACGGAGTTAATAGGCTATGCAGTCGGGATACAAACTGTAAGAGCCGAAGTAACCCAACTTACTACTTACTAAACAACAAGTCAAATACTTTATGAGATATCGCCCTTGTACACAAGGTTTTTCCAACGTTTCTTGTCATCTCGTCATTTGTTTCACGGATGTTGTAAAAATGAAACTATGTTTGCTCTTGGATACCCGTAATGCTGATTTTCAGTAGCAGAATAAGCAAACGCATAAAAGTCACCGTTTAGCTATGATTCGATTGCAATTTAATTAGTGGAATCGGCCCCCAGGTAGACTATAATTATATATCTCATCATGGGCAAGCGTACCGCTTACCATCAGAAACTCGGCTGGCCCGTCTCGTCACATGCATAAAAACAATATATTAAAAAGGTCGTAGTAAAGCAAAAATCGGTGCCGTTACCCTCATGGCAAATAAACTACGCAGCCACAGTATATAGTGATAGTACTTGCGAGCGTAGCACACAGCTACGAAGGTGAAACTATACATACAAATACATATACGTTTAATATTTTAAATGTGAGACTTTGTGAGTGAGTGTGAAAATGTGAGTGAATATGTTTGATAAACCTTCACGCTGATGCTGCTGAACGAATTGAGCTTAATTCAAAATTACAAATTTTTTTTTGCCAGTACACAGTTTACAAATGTGGTCACAAAATATGTGATGTTAAAATAATAAATATGGTTCAAGTACATTCTAAGTGGCGTGCAATTGGAGAGGCATATGTCCAGCAGTGGACTGTTACAGGCTGATGATGATGATGATGATGAAGTACATTCTACCCCATAAAATGGTGTGCAAGTAGGGTAATAACACAGGAATAACACATAGGCATATTATATTATTATAATTATTTTTGTCACAATTCGATGTTTCCTTTTTTTAAACTATATTTAGTGCACTTGTTTCTGCAAAATAATATATTAAATCATTTGAAACTTTGGAAACGTTTACATGTTAGTAGCACTAACATGTAAACGTCGTGTAAAATAAAATAAAACCTTGTTTAAATGGTTTACTCAATTTTTGAGTGTTTTTTTCAATTTTTGTCCATGTTTAGTGTTACTTAATAAATGCAAATGCAATATTTACAGAATTAAAATAGCTTGGTTATATGAAAAAATTCAAATCGGTTCATCAGCGTGAAGAGAGAACAAATATACAATTAAAAACGTGACTTTGCATGGATTAAGGTTATTGAGATCTTAGGAACTAAATACACGTTAATTAGAGATATAAATATGCCTATTGTGTTCATACCAAACGTCATCCAAAACTCGTGATAAAGTTACCTATCCTACTTCCTACTAATATTATAAACGCGAAAGTTTATGAGTATGGATGTGTGGATGTGTGGATCTTTGTAACTTATTAACGCACAAACAGCTGGGGTAATTTTGATGAAATTTGGTATGGAGGTAGATGAGACACTTTGAGGTTTAACACATAGGATACTTTTCATAATCATCATCATCCATCACCAAGCTGGTGAAAAAGCGTAATATGCTTGGGCACAGCATAGACAGAATAATGCGATCTACATCAAGATCGTAATGATGATAGTTCTGTCAAAGTTTGTGTCAGTTTCTGATATCTTAGTCAAAAGCCACTAGACACTAGACGTGTTGGGCGACCGTGAAGGGTGATGAAATGTAACACAAATACCACCAAAGGCGCTGAAATGTAATGACAGTTTTTTCCATGGTGATTAATTTTATTTTATTATTAATGTTTACTGATTGATATAACTAAGTATTTAAATGTACTCAAATAATACTATTATAGCAATTGCGTTTGACCATGTACCTACATATTTTTTGACATTTTGGTATAAAGATAAATATGCCCTTGGAGAAATAATAAGCTACTAAGTCAAAGTCAAAGTCAAAGTCAAAATAATTTATTCAATTTAGGCATCAAAGACGCACTTATGAACGTCAATTTTTCATTATAATGTACTTTAAAGACTACCGCCGCGTTTCAAAATATATAGAGCTTACCGAGAAGAAGCGGCAAGAAACTCGGGGCCATTCTTTTTATAAAGATGTTTTTACAATGTTTTTACTTAGGTACTACAAATATAAGCTCCAGTGTGTTGCCTTACAAAAGAGAACATAATACCTACTCGAAGTACTAATCCTGCGCAGACGTAGTCGTGGGCACCAGCTAGTATAAAATAAATGCAGTTTCATCCGTTTAAAGTAATATAATTTCGATAGGTTAAGGACATTTCGGTAGTTATTATTGTTTACTTATATTATTATTTTGACAATAATTGGTCACACACAATGCGACAAAATATGAAACAGAATGTAAAATGATACCTCAATATGCATAATGAGTCAATATATTTTCGTAAATTGACTCATTATATATAACTTATGAATTTTGAATTTAAATTTTTAACGTAGACATAAAGTTTCGTAAATGCCCCACGTCGCGCATAAAATTACATTTTTATAAAAACTGTTTAAAATTTTTACTTATTTTATATGTTAAAACTGATAACCTGCCTATATTTTATCTGCATTCCAAATATCACTTAAATTATTTTAGTTGCTTCAGCGTGCTGAAGTAACAAAATATACTTACTGGTAAACTTTCAAATTCATATTATTACTATAATGCACATTATTACATACTTACTAAAACTAGAGACCGGTATACACAGAGGATGTACATTGATGAAAAGGTGCCTTTAGACCATCTAAGTGTTACCATATGTAAAGGTCAAATTAGGTCGGTTAAAGTCAAAAAAACTCGGCCGATAAAGCGATCGCAGTAATTTGAACAGTCCTGGGTTTATGGGGTTGTTGTCCAATAGTGAAAAACTACAAAAACGCCGCAAATTTAGTTTTACATTATTAGAATGTATTCCTACAATTTCCCAAAAAACCGGGTCTGTACAGATTATTACGACCTACGATGACTATGACGAGCCTACTAATGCTAAAATACATGGTTTTAATTGTAATCTAAAGGTATTTTCTGCATTCATGTATCAAATGTTGCCATTTAGAACTGCTGTAAAATAAGTAGGTACAATAAGCTTGAAAATAAAATCTTATTTGCAAATAGAAACGCTGGTTTAATTTAATATTTCGGTAATTTCATTTTCCTTCCGTAAACTCTGTTATGGTTTGGAATGTTATAGGCTACCTATGCATATATAAAAGTGAGGTAATTTTGAACACTATATTTGAATAAGAGTTCCACTACTGAGGTGCATACGAGTATGAAGCCTCTACAATCATCATCATCATCATCATCATCATCATCTCACCCGTAGGACGTACATTGCTGGACTTATAATATAATAAGTCCTGGGTTTATGGGGATGTTGTCCAATAGTGAAAAACTATAAAAACGCCGCAAATTTAGTTTTACATGTTTTTTTTTTAATGGTAACTCCTAACAATATCCCAAAAAACCAGGCCAGTACAGATTATTACGACCTACGATGACTATGACGAGCCTACTAATGCTAAAATACATGGTTTTAATTGTAATCTAAAGGTATATTGAATAAGATTACCACTACTGAGGTACGAGAATGAAACCCCTACAATAATTGTTAAGGATATCCGCAGCTGACGAAGGTGAAGTTCCCGTGGGAGTAATAGGAAACGTGTGGTGGTGTATTTCTGTTTATTACAGATTTTACAATTATTTTCATAAGAGCTATGGCGTTACTTAAGTATGTAATGGCGGACGGAAAAAGAAAAAAAAGTGTCGAACCACAAACTATAGATGCGCTATGTCGCTGCGCTAGAGTTGCCACTATTTTTAGATACACAGACTAATGTTTCCTTAACAATCATCATCATCATCATCATCTCACCCGTAGAACATCCATAGCAGCACATAATGACTCCCTCAAAGCCTTGTATATCTGCTAAGGAATATATCTACGCTTGAAACTATATCATCTATGCATAAACAAACACTTTTGTATTGGACATATTTCAATAGGTAATACTTTTCTAGTTTTAATTTAAATAGGACCATAGGACATATTGTAATATAATAAAAGATGCAAACTAGCAAAAAAAAATTGTCGGATGATCCAGTAAACATTTATAAATTGCCATAAATGTAAATAAAAACCGTCAACTTGTGAACATTTCGGAATTCGAAGAACAATTTAAAATATGTATAATAGACTTTTTTAATTTTTTTTTTAATTTTATTGGCAGACGATACAAGGATGAGATCCACCTGGTATTTAGTGGTAGCGTCTGCATATAACAGATGCATTTCAACACAAGTATAGCGAACTCATTCACAAAGAGCTCTACTGCACTCTTCATGAAAGTAATTCATTAATCTATATTGTTATATTATCTTTATAACTACTAATTATCTATACTAATCTATACTTCTATACTAATGTTATAAAGAGGAAAGATTTGTATGTATGTTTATAACGAATTGGCTCAAAAAGTACTAGACATATTTCAAAAATTATTTCACCATTGGAAAGCTACATTCACCCTGAGTAACATAGGCTATAAGATTCATCATCATCATTATCATCCATCACCGCGTGGGTGAAACCGCGGAGAGCAGCTTGTTAATGATATAGTATCCTATATTAAAATTTAAATTTCATAGGTCAAGTAGTTTTTAACATTTTTACGATTTAATTTTGCAGATTCTGAATAATAACATATTTTATTTTATTTAAATGAAAAGAAAAATAAGTTGCAGTATTGTAAAAACATAATTTATACACATGTTGACCTCGTTGACATCTATTCCACATCAAAGCTTAAATTTGAGATCTTAGAACCACTGTCATACAAATATAAATATATGTATGTATTCATTGTTTAAAGATAGCAGGAAATCTGTTACTCATAGTAGTGGAAATTTTCAGTAAAGCACATTGTTTATAGCTCACTCTATAATTGTAATACCCCATTATGTGCATAATAGTACAAAAACAATTTTAAACGGTCTTATAATTTTTTTTGCGGCAGCCTCTGAAAAGCCACTGAAATCGAAATCAGTGTAAAGGCAGAGCTTACCAATATGCTCTTAAGGGGATTGCATAGCTAGTACTTGTCCATACTAAAAGAAAAAACTCTTTTCTACCTCTTAACATTGTCCGATTTCAGTGTTTTTTTTTCATGTAATCAACACATTGTTTGCTATGCCCGTACGTTTTGATTTTTTCAGTTTTTTGAGTTAAAACAATAATAATAATATTACTTTGATGTATATATACACAATTGTGCATATACAATGTTAAGAGGTAGAAAATAGTTTTTTCTTATAGTTTGGACAAGTACTAGCTATGCAATCCTATTAACTGATCAACTGAGTAAAGCATACCTAATTGCGATCAGCCGTGCGATTCTCTAATGATTCGTCTTTGTGCTCATCGACGATATCACCGATGTCAAATTCTTTAAGATATCGCCCTTGTACATAAAGTTGCTTTCCAACGCGTCTTGTCATCTCGTCATTTGTTTCACGGATGTGTCAAAGATGCAACGATGTTTGCTCTTAGAGAATCGCACGGCTGGGATGGACACATGCAACAGACGTATGCTGAGCTGAGCTTCGAAGGGGCCATATTGTCGTAGATTAAAACCCTGATGATGTCCTAAAACATCAATCAAGACCAATGCCGCAGTTTTAATATTCTATAACAATAGAGCTGGCTACTTTAGCATATTCGATGACTCCTATGACTCCGTGAGCTCAGTTGGCAGTGATCCTGCCTTCGAAGCGCCCCAGGCTCGATCTCTGGCCTGCGCAAATAATTGTGTTGTGCAGAAATGTTTGTTCGCGGGTCTTGGATGTTGTGATGTGTTTTTGTCAATACATTTAATTGATAGCAAGAAGAATGCAGAAAAATACAAATATATATATCACTTTTTGAGAAATATTAAAAAAGTAAGTTTTTTAAACTTTGACTAAAATTCCTGATTAAATTAAATAATTAATTTTTTTCAAAAAAAAAATATACATACAAAGTTTTAGAAACAATTAAATTATTGAAAACAATCAATTATTTCAATCGAATGTCTGAAAATTATTATTACAATAAAAAAATTAAAAAAGTAACGAAAAATGGAATCAATACTCTCGCAACGCAGGGAACCCTAGTGCGGCTGTGTAAACCAAAAAGCGTGATAGATTATCCATACTTATCTCTTTGACAAGACCGTTATACAGTATTCCCACATGTTTTGTTTGTTATATATACGCGTATTAAATGTATTTTGTCCGTTTCGTTTAACAGCGGCGGGAGCTAGCTCAGACATGGGAAGTGAGCACTATTGCCTAAGGTGGAACAATCATCAGAGCAACCTGCTGGGCGTATTCAGCCAGTTGCTGCACGACGAAAGCCTGGTGGACGTCACACTTGCCTGCTCAGAAGGTGCCTCCATTAGAGCTCACAAGGTAACCTTTGCACAACTATAACCTCTTTATAACATTTATCTACCGACTTCCAAAAAGCAGGAGGTACTCAATTCGACAGTTTTTTAAATGTTTGTCACCTCATAACTTTCGACCGGGTGAACCGATTCTCAAAATTCTTTTTTGGTTTTAAAGCTTGTGCTTCTCATTTAAATTTCATCAAATTCGATCCAGTAGTTTTTGAGATACATTCCAATAGCTGAATAGAATGGAAGTCGGTATAAAAAAATTCAAATTGTATTTGTATTTATTCCCTTTTATTTATTTCGTTTATTACCTCTGCATTGATCTCTGCGTAAAGGGCAGGCACCTTAACCGATACGTTACCGATACCTTTTTATTATTCTTGCAAAGCTGTCCGTGGCAGACTATGAGTCTTTTGATCGCAGTAAGAAATAGTATCGATTCGCAACAAAAATACTTCGGGTTTATTTTTCAAAAAAAGTAATGGATTGTCTTCTAGAAACGTTTTCCTGTGAGTCATGTAACTATAACAGTTATGGTACCTGCCCTTACAGTCCCGTTTCAACAATCCACCCTGTATAAAGTTAGCCAATTCAAACAAACTTCTTAACTTTAAATGACGTTATTTAGTATTATACACAGCAAAACTGTTCTGTGCCGTATACTAAATGACGTTATTTAGTATTTCACACAGCAAAACTGTTCTGTGCCGTATACTAAATGACGTTATTTAGTATTTCACACAGCAAAACTGTTCTGTGCCGTATACTAAATGACGTTATTTAGTATTGCACACAGCAAAACTGTTTTGTGCCGTATACTAAATGACATTATTTAGTATTGCACACAGCAAAACTGTTCTGTGCCGTATACTAAATGACGTCATTTAGTATTGCACACAGCAAAACTGTTCTGTGCCGTATACTAAATGAAATGACGTTATTTAGTATTGCACACAGCAAAACTGTTCTGTGCCGTATACAAAATGACGTTATTTAGTATTGCACACAGCAAAACTGTTCTGTGCAGTATACTAAATGACGTTATTTAGTATTTCACACAGCAAAACTGTTCTGTGCCGTATACTAAATGACGTTATTTAGTATTGCACACAGCAAAACTGTTCTGTGCCGTTTACTAAATGACGATATTTAGGTATTTCACACAGCAAAACTGTTCTGTGCCGTATACTAAATGACGTTATTTAGTATATCACACAGCAAAACTGTTCTGTGCCGTATACTAAATGACGTTATTTAGTATTACACACAGCAAAACTGTTTTGTGCCGTATACTAAATGACATTATTTAGTATTGCACACAGCAAAACTGTTCTGTGCCGTATACTAAATGACGTTATTTAGTATTGCACACAGCAAAACTGTTCTGTGCCGCATACTAAATGACGTTATTTAGTATTGCACACAGCAAAACTGTTCTGTACCGTATACTAAATGACGTTATTTAGGTATTGCACACAGCAAAACTGTTCCGTGCCGTATACTAAATGACGTTATTTAGGTATTTCACACAGCAAAACTGTTCTGTGCCGTATACTAAATGACGTTATTTAGTATTGCACACAACAAAACTGTTCTGTGCCGTATACTAAATGACGTTATTTAGTATTGCACACAGCAAAACTGTTCTGTGCCGTTTACTAAATGATGATATTTAGGTATTTGACACAGCAAAACTGTTCTGTGCCGTATACTAAATGACGTTATTTAGTATTTCACACAGCAAAACTGTTCTGTGCCGTATACTAAATGACGTTATTTAGTATTACACACAGCAAAACTGTTTTGTGCCGTATACTAAATGACATTATTTAGTATTGCACACAGCAAAACTGTTCTGTGCCGTATACTAAATGACGTTATTTAGTATTGCACACAGCAAAACTGTTCTGTGCCGTATACTAAATGACGTTATTTAAATTTAACCAGCTTTTATAAGTAAGACCATTATAGTCTAGTTACTAGAAGATAACTGTTTAGACCAAGATAGATTTCTACCCACTCTTCGTAAAAGTGTTTATTCCTTCACAAATAGTAGTAGATTAAAAGATTTATGTTTCTAAATCGAACTTAATAATATAAAAAACATAGATTTACTTACCTATATTTAGTTTCACATCCTCCCATTACATAGCCAGTTCCTATAACATCGTTGTTGGTATAAGAACTAACTATCGGGTAAGATGGACTAAACCTCTCTGCCACACAGTGAAACTGTAAACACAATACATAATATAATTTAAGTGTTATTGTCATAAATAAATTGTATATACATACATACTTACATCGGTACGTTGCTGTATATAATCAGACACGCGGCACGTGCATCCACGCTACATTTTAATACATTGTATTGTTTCGTACTGGTCTTTGCTTTGCCCACGTATCTAAGGCCTGTGCCATTATTTATAGAGCAACAAGTGGCTTAGTAATAAACTAAGTGAGTATCTCTTATATTAATTTAAACTGTATGAGAATGACCTTTTTTCGGGAACTGGATTATTTTTCTCTAAGAAGTAACAGGAAAGGTCAATGTGTAATAACAAAAATGGGGAGAAGTAGCAGCTACATTTTTTGCTGTATAATTGGGTGGGGTAGTCTTAAGGTAAACTATGTCATAAATACCAAGTTATATACCAAAGCACCACATATGTTACCTTCTAATAAAAAAGGTATTTCCTATGGCTCAAAACACATATGGTGTATTCCAGGTAGTGCTGTCAGCGTGCTCATCATACTTCAAATCTCTATTCGTGGACCATCCGTCGCGTCACCCCATTGTGATCCTCAAAGACGTGGGCCTTGAAGAACTGCGAACCCTCGTCGACTTCATGTACAAGGGAGAAGTCAACGTCCAGTATTGTCAACTACCCGCTCTCCTCAAAACTGCTGAGAGCCTTCAGGTACCTTAATGACGACAAATTACTTAAATGTCTAAGTACTATTTAAAAATCTTGTACAAAACAAACTGTATCTTATAGGTCAAAGGACTAGCTGAAATGACGACTCTTAGCGCAGCTGGTATAGAAACAAGAACCGTCCCGGAACCAATGGAGGAGTGTCAACCCCAAGACGTAAGGGAAGGTCCAGAAACACACGAGAGGTTAGACATTAGAGAAGTCAGGGAAATCCGGGTAAAAGAAGAAAGGCGCGAAGGAAAGGAAGCAAGGGGTACTCCCTTGCTTCGCGATAGAGATGAAAAAGAAGTGCGTGAAACAAGAGAAAGTCACACGCGAGATTCTCGAGATTCGAGAGAACCAAGGGATCCGAGAGACAGAGAGCACAGAGATGCCCGTGATCTGAGGGAGCCTCGTGACCTTCACACAATAAGAGAAAGAGAACCTCGAGAGATTGCCGTAAGAGATCCCCGAGAACTACGCGATCATAGAGAACCAAGAGAATCAAGAGAACCAAGAGAACCAAGAGAACCTAGAGAAATTCCGCGCGATCTGCGTGATGTTCGTGACCCTCGAGACATCCGAGAGCGCGATAGTAGAGAGCCGAGGGAAGTTCCCGAAGCTACTCCCCCTCGGATATCACCGCTACTTTCAGTGCGGCGGTTTAGATCGGAAACTTCAAGTGAGACACCGACTCTAACGCATCCGCCTATCCCTAAAGATGAGCCACCTGACGAACTGATGCGGCCGTCAACACCAGAGGACGATTCTGTTTCAATACGATCAAATGGAGCTCAAAATGATAATATGGGTAAGTGCTATCAGTTAATTTTTAGTACCTATTATACAGTAAGGCCGGTTTTGCATTATGTTCTTAAACTTAGACTAGACATAGTTCTAGAACTTATTGTGTAAAAAATAAAAAATATAATGCGGACAAATTTCAGGGCGGTCTAGTCAAAATGGCTGTAATGTAAGGTACTCGTAGTAAATGTGTATAGGTTGATATAAACACACATTTCACTAAAAAAAATTTAGGTGTGCACCTAAGCTAGGGAAAGAATCTGCTTTTTTGGCTGACTGTCTTCTTGCTTGTTTATAACTCAAGATAATCTGTATGGAATACAAATTGCGTTTCACTTTTAAATTGGTTTATAAATATTTTTTATTTATTATTTGAAAGTAAATGAATTAATAATAATTGTAACTACGTACAAAGGCACTTATTTGAACAAATAAAACACATTAAGTACTAAGTAGTTGCTTATTTTCATTATGACCAAAAATAAACTTAATTTAGCATATATTTTAGTAATACTTATACCTACGCGTACCTACTCCCATACGTATACAAAGAGGCTGCAAGTTTTTACTACTCTATAGTTCTTCAGATTTCAAGTTCTTAGTCATAGTCAAGTCACTCTTTTAAACAAACTTAAACAGACCTAGGTACCTATATTGATGGTTAAATTAAATAAACATCAAAACATTCTAGGATTCCTCGTGTAGTAGAGAACATATATACACATTTTAACACATGAAAATATCGGACATCTTACTATTTTTTCTATATCGTAATGAACTTTTTGAGACGCATACTAAACATTCTAGAGCCATGATATAGGAGGTGCCTACGCGGCGGCGCCTTCTAAGAGACGACATACACGGATTGTATCTAACTGCTCGAGCAGTTATACAGTGATCAACATACACGGACCGCTCTTGCACTCATAGTCAACAGCTTGAAGTTTATATTGATAATCTCGAGCAGTTGGTATTAACTGCTCAACAAGTCACGATTTAAATTTAAGGGCGGGATGCGCGCGCAACGTTGAATGAAGAGCGTAGGCGGAGGTAACTGCGCAAGAGCAGTCCGTGTATGCCTGGCGACTGTTTGACAGCCAACCACCCGAATTATTTGCAACTGCTCGAGCGGTTTCGTGTATGTGTCTACGTAGAAGACTGTTCACTGTGCAGTCGCAGCTTGAATCAGTCCATGCTGACTGCTCCAATCTGCTCGTGTATCTGGGCTCTAAAAGTGGAAGTAGGTAATTCAAACTGTGCGCCACAATTCCGAATCAATATGTATTCAATGTTCAATTCAATGGGGAGTTTTGGTAGTTGTTAACAAATAAGTATATAAAATAATATGCTTACTGAACATCAAATATTTAAGGAAAACTTCAGATATACAGCTGATTCCTAAAATATACTGAATCAAATATTTAAGGAAAAAAATCAGATAGGTACAAGTACAGCTGATACCTTATACAAAAAACGTGTCATCAGGGATGGGGTCATAAAGGAGAGTTGTAAGTAGGCACTCATAATGACTTTTGATGGATTTGGTCTGTAGACTAGTTTAACAACAGATTAGTAGAAACTGTCCATACAGTGGGTTCCAAGATTTTTAAACTCTATCACGCAAATAGACCACAAAATACTCTCCAGTCATAGGTACTAGGTACTTATTACTTATTGTGACTTAACCTCATGGCTGAGCGTCGGTCATTGAAGCTGATGCAATCTTCTGATGACGTTGAAGCTTATAAGCTGCTCAATAGAGAAATTTAGAAGTCCTTGCGATACAATCTAAAATAGGTACCTACTCTGCATAATACTGATAGAGATATACGATAAAGTGGAAATGGCTCCAAAGGAAGAGACATGGCTATCCGGACAAAGTCAGTTTAGGAAACTGAAGAGAGAAGACTGCAGTAGTAGCGTCGACCACAGTAGTGGCAGAAGTGTTGGGGGAGATCGAGAAGGTCTTTTGAAACCTATACACCTCGCTAAACCTGTTTGGACAATCTTAGGACAACCTAAGATCCAACAGCTCACTGTGGCGAGATTACAGATCTCAATTTGAAGTCTACGATTGTACTCTATTACGTAATGTTATCACTGGCCTCACCCCCGGTACTTCCAGCTGTGTGCATTGGCACAGGGTTTCAGCTATCGCCTAACAAGGGTAGACCTTGACCACATAGTTTTCTATTAAAAATTATATTTTACCCATAGACTCCCAAAAGTGCCTGATAAAATATTGAGAGCAAGGTTTCAGTAGGAGGTAAAACAACAAGACCAAACAGCGCGTTGGAAAGCACCCGTAGTATTTATCTATGTGTGCATTATGTACTATGTCGGAAATTGGTAACGTTCACTCTAGTTATATCAGAGACCGGGGACACAGTATTTAATTATTGGTAAATAAACAAATGAAGTGACCTTGGCGTTTGTGACCTATTGACATTGATCAGTATACTTATCAATACTTACCTATATATGGGGAAGGTGAGAATTACTGCGGTTCTCTCCGACTCCCCTCTCTTCTGGCGACGGCCCCTACGAGGTCAGTACCTTAGTGGTGCCATTGAGCAAGCACTCCTCTCCTTGCAGCGAAGCGTCTTCAACGCTCGCTCCAGGCGGCGCGCCTTCTACGCCGCGGCTGAGTGCCATCTGCGCTCGCCACCCATCCGATGACGCTGTAAATGCCGGTAGAGGCACACAGCAATTAGTACGTTCGAAAATTAAATACTGTGGTCATATTAATAGTATTTGACTGCAGCCATGCATGCAGCACGCACATAAACAAAGATGAGAAATACTGTCGTTTATGGATTACCTATAAGTTTAATGTAATTTTAAGTTTAATATTTGAGGGATCTCCGTTGATAGTTTTGAGGTCGTTTATTCTTTTAGTGTTAGTGAGATATATAGTTATAGACAGGGCTGGGCAAAATACATGCTTTACTTTATTTGAAACAGAAAAATAAAAAAAAACTGTTTCGCAGGTAATTAAAATACGAAATACAAAATACGTTCAAGTACGGTATTTGAAATACAAAATACAGTATTTAAGCTATTTTTAATTAAAATACGAATTACAAATTACAAAATAAGTAATCTAGACCAGCACGGGCTGAAAAGTAGAGGAAAAGAAGATTAATTAATCAGTAAAACACTAGATTTTTAAATGTACGTCAGACAAACAGCCTCTTAAGTATAGTGATTACTACCTGCTAAACAAAACAATATGTCTACTTTTCACACAATCGCTAAATAAAGGTTAAGTGTATTTTAATGCTAAAATGTATTTTGATGTCTCTAGTATTTCAAATATTAATTACAAAATACTTCGGCGTCAGGTATTTGAGATACGAATTACAAATTACATTTTAAGGAAGTAATTGAAATACAAATACTACAAGTGCAATTTGAAAAATTTTATACCGACTTCCATCCATTACTTTGGTAAAAATCAGTTATTGGAGTGTAACTCAAAAACTACTGGACCAAATTTGATGAAATTGGACCACACGGGAAGCACCATCTTTCAAACAAAACAATAATTTTGAGAATCGGTCCTCCCAATCGAAAGTTATGAGGCAACAAACATTAAAAAAAAGTCGAATTGAGTACCTCCTACTTTTTTTGGAATTCGGTAGAAAATACGAAGGTGTTTGTATTTCAATTACGTATTTTAATTGCAAGTAATTCAAATACTGCCATAACCCTGGTTATAGAATAATAATCGTATTGGTAAGATGTGTTATCATAATACCCTTAGATTAATAACGCTTCTGAGACTAATCACCATAGGTAATGACATTGTGGCGCTCGTGACGCTCGTGTCTTGGATCTTACAGGAAATAGCCTTAGAACTTTATACCTAATAGCGCGAAATTGTAATGTACTCTTTCTTATAAAAGCGTAAGTTTCTTTGTGTACCTATCTAAATAATATCAGAAATAAATAATGATAATGTTTGCCTGCTAAAAGTTTGTTACTTACTTTTTATTATTTTGTAATATAGTTACTACAATATAGATTACTAAAATTTTGGGCGTTTGACGAGGAGAACACAAAAACCAAGTTTTTGATTATGTAAACTTTGCGAGAAAACGTGAGGAAATGGCGAGTAATATAAAAAAAATTATAAATTCAGATAAGTCAAATGGACTAGCGTACGAGTCCACTTATAAAAGAAGAAAAACTGCGGAAACTGTAGGTCTACCACTCAGATTATAAAACAAAAGGCAGATGGAGCGCGTCGAACTCGCGAGTGACGCCACCTTTATAGTTATGTGTGCGTGACAACGAGCCACTGCACTGTACGTACACGTGCATCTGTGTGCGTGTACAGTTACCAGATAATGAAAAATTAACTCCCTCATTTATGTAACAAGTTGTTATAATATTGGAAAGTTAAACGTTCTTTTGTAACATACAGTACTAAAGTAATATATGGATAAAATAATGGTTATTAATAACTAAATAAATTACAATAAATAAAGAAGGTTCGGTAAATATATCACAATTCATTGTTTAATTGTTTTTGTTTAATATTTTAATAGTATCCTACTTTTCTAATTATTACACATATATCCGACAGTTTGTGAGAATGGAAGTACGTATGTATGGATGTTTATTTCTCTTTCACGCAAAAACGACTATACGGATTTGGATAAAATTTGGCACACAGGTAGTTTTTAATCTAGATTAACATACAGAACATTCCATCGGACTCGCCCAACTCGGGTTCCAAACAAATTTTTAGGTAGCAAATTATTTCAGATTTTGCTCTTCACAGGCTTTGGAGATTAGGGGGCCATATATATTTTTTCTAAATTTGACAAAAAGCTACGTCTTACTTAGCTTTTTTCAAATTTAGTGATTCTAGGTCAACGGGAACTACCATATTATTGGTTTTAGACCCAAAACCTATAGGGTACTTCCGGTTGACCCAGACTTGTCAATTTAGGCTAAAAGCAAGGTCTACAGCACAAGTAAAGGGAAAATACTGAAAAATAAAAAAGTTGAAAATTAAGGTAAAGTTTGGTACTTACACGATTTCGCGAAAAAGACTGACCTTGATTTTTATACACTATAGACTATAGACTTCAATATCTGGTATAAATTTCAACTTGCTAAGTCCACCCGTTTCTGAGAAAATCGGTGGCGACACACGGACAGACATACTGACAAGAGAGTGATCTTATAAAGGTTCCCTTTTTACCTTTGAGGTGCTGAACCCTAAAAATGGTGCGAACGAGACAAATATTCACATTTTCAACTTTATTAAAAACCTGACATAATAAGTATTTTCTAAGACGATGTTTTTTGGGAAAAAAACCGTGCGAGCGAGACTTATAAAAAAATATTCGCATTTGCTATATTAAAAAAAAAATTTCGTTACATCACTAACCCCTAGACCTTCTAAATGTATTTTTACCAATAAAACGGCTAACTAATTTAAATAAACACTGGCAACACAAGCGAATGACTGTTGAAGTTTTGTGTTCCGAGTCACATGTAAAGTTATTATGTTGATTAAAAATTATATAAGCCAAATAATTAATAGTTATCTGTGAAAGGATATTCCATCTTCTTTTTTTTCTTTTTGGGAACAACTTTTACAGTGTTTAATAACACAAGACGGCATTTTTAACATTAAAATTACGAACCAGTTGTAACGTGTTGCTTCGGTTAAGCCGCGTATAGCACTAGCGCGGGTTTGTATTTGCTTTTGAATTTGTATTCGCTTTGGTGGCGACGCTCGCGTGTTCGGCACGCTCCATCTGCCTTTTGTTTTATAATCTGAGGTCTACCATGAGTTTACAACATTGACACCAATCGATGCTCGCGATAGACTGCCGCGAGATAATGTATTAAAAAAAGAACAGTGCCACCTCGCGGTCAATTGTAAAACTAAAATTGACAGCGAGTACGCCAATCACAAGCTTTTATAGGTAGGCGAGATCGAGGATCGACTGTTGCCAACTCTAAGTGACTATTACACTTCAGCTTTCGACTACCTACCCTAAAATGCAACTTTAATGTAACTCTATATAATTATTTTTTCCTTCGGCGTTTTTTGCTAGACTAAGGTCTTGACGACCTTACTACCTTTTCTTCAGTTTTATATAATTACATAATCTTGAAGAATGGCAAAAATACAAAGGTACGATTCCACTCATAAGTGAAAAAATGTAGACATTAGGTGCGTTCTAATAAAGTAACGCTCACAAGGGCGTTCGAATTGGCATTAGTGGGTTAAAATGACGTTTGGGCTCATTTCGTTCAGCGATAATAATGCCACCAAAAAGTGCAGTTTTTGACCTACGTCCGGAGCGTGGTTGTTTGTGATCGTTTTTTGATAACTCTCTTTGTATTTGACAGCAGAATCATTCAAGGTCTTATGCTTGGTTACATTAAAAGTTAAAGAGAATACAACCACTTCATTTTTAAGGTGTACTATTAACGACATTTAAGTTATGTGTACATACTAAAATTATAAGATTTTATTCTAAAAGTAGCAGATACAAAGAACACCTACCTTACGAAAATTATACAATGTGTTTCTTGTACAAATTATTATACAATAGAATCCAGTAATCTCGCACATGTGGATTAGTTTGGTGCTTATCATTAGATCTAGAATTATTCAATTTCTCTAGGTGATAGACTCAAAAACCAAAGTGTATCTCTGTGAAACGAAGTGATTGTTTTATCTTAGTAGCTCTGTATGAACGAGATGAAGGATATGGTAGACTGTTTCATGGAAATAGTAATTTTAGCCTTCGACTCTCTAGTCGATGTGGGCAAAGGTGGCAAGGTTTTTAGGTTTACGAACGCTTGAACTAGAATGTCATAAATGAAAACGC
Organism: Selenia dentaria; assembly: GCA_917880725.1. Classification (NCBI taxonomy): domain Eukaryota; kingdom Metazoa; phylum Arthropoda; class Insecta; order Lepidoptera; family Geometridae; genus Selenia; species Selenia dentaria. Next base: position 28,332,989 of record OU862888.1, on the reverse strand, counting down.
CACGCCACCACAATAATAATTCTCTCACTGATACACTGCGGTCCGTATCGGGATATTTTTGCTCACAGTGCTATCGTCTACCAGCTGGTCCGAGACAAATTTCGCCATTTTGACAGCTCGTGGCACTGTGAGCATGTTGATAAATCGGACCAGAAATGCACCAATAACGGACCATTTGCGCGCGAAAAACAATCTCATAAAAATAACGTGCATAGTGTGAGGCTTAACTATGTGGTGTGTGGATTAAAAAGAAATAGTGGAATGGGTGAATGGACTTTTACAGCCTTTACATCAAAAACAAGGGACACCAGTAAAAATACCTTGTAGAAATAAACAAACACCTGTCACTTTTGACAGAACGCTCACGAAGATTATGGTGTAGAGCATGGTTCATGTAATCGTCAATATGGCGGCAGTTAAGACGTCATCGATGACGTAGCGTGGGCCATCGTATGGTGCGTTCGTTTAGCTTATGAGGGAATTGGTGGCGTTGTCATTGATGGCTCTTTTGTTAAAACGTTCGTAAAGCTCAAAAACGTTATTTTTGCCACTTTTGCCACTTTTGCTCACACCCTATTCGAACCCTCAACTGAGCATAAGACCTAGAATCGCATGATTATGCTCACAACCAACCGTGCTCTGGGCCTCCTTCCTCACAAGGGGCGTTTGAATTGGGAATCTGTGGGTGAAAATGTCGTTCATGCCTCTTTTTGTTCAGCGTTCGGAAAGCTAAAAAAGAGGAATTTTTGCCACCAAAAAGTGCAATTTTTGACCCACGTCCGGAGCATGGTTGTTTGTGATCGTTATTTGACACCTATGTATTTGACAGCATATCATGCGATTTTAGGTCTTATGGTCAGTTGAGCGTTCGAATCGGGTGTGGGCAAAAGTGGCAAAAATAACGTTTTTAAGCTTTACAAATGCCTTTAACAAAAGAGCCAGGCATCAATTACAACGCCACCAATGCCCTCATAAGCTAAACGAACGCACCTAAAACAAAAATACTATAGACTCCTCTCGTCAAATTTATATTTCGGTTTTTATTGTAAACCTACCTAGGATCGTAGTAAATACCGTGAATAAAAAGCAAGAAGATATTCATTTTTATCCATGCACGGGCCACGGGCTGCATTATTGACTATGCTTGCACCAGAAAAAGACATGTATTGTGAAGTGGGTGATAATCAGTGGTTCCTAATCGTAATTTTTGGAAACATTACCTAACTAGGGGTAAGATCTAAAAATAGCTAGAGTCATCTTGGACCAAACACATCTACGTTTTTGGAACGAAAGTACCAAAGTACCTAAATACTTCAATTTTATTTCGGTTAGTTTATATATTATATTAAATAAAGCTAAAAATCCCGCTTTACATAGGCGGTACTGGAGGGAAGGAAGAACTTTATTAGTTTCATCATACTAGCAACCTTAGATATCAGCAACTTAGAGCCAAAATTTCATAAACTGGGATCGGTCAATTTGTTGTCAATTCATGTCCCACGCAATATTCGCTCAAACCCACTAGTGCGTCGCTACTTATACATTGGTTGAACCACAATTTCCATTTTAAAAAATAAACCTAACTCTGACATTTTAATATTTTCAGGCTTGAATATGACAATCAACAGTCACAGTGGCAGTCTTCTGGGGACGAGGTACTCCCCAGTAGACAGATTAGGCATGCTGAACACACTGGGGCACCCTGGGCTTCCACACCCATCGCATGCGTCACTGCCGAGTCCGAGAAGTGAGCCTATTGCAGGCCCCTCAGGGCTACCTCCAGTTCAGCAAGTGCCCCTGGTATGTTTCTACTTACCATCTTTAACCATGGTATGCATCAAACAGTTACAAGAATTACTATCTTATGAGACAAGTTATGCTTTGCGGATTTGCTTGCTTCAGCTCCTTATGGGGGAATTTTCCAAAAAATCTTTCTTTAGTAAATGCCAACCACCAAAATGTCTAGTTTGTAGCTCGAGAGGTTTAGACTCTGCATTGATGAATAAGTTGACAAGTAATTATGTTATCTATACTATAATAATAATATTATAAAGAGGAAAGATTTGTTTGTTTGAATTGAATAGGCTCCGAAACTACTAGATCTATTTGAAAAATTCTTTTACCATTAGAATCCTACATTATCCCTGAGTAAGGCTATACTCATATATTTTTATTCATCATAATCATCATCATCACCCATCACCACATGAGTGAAACAGCTAGTATATGATATAGATAGACATGTAAGTCATAAAGCAGGCTTGATGCAGACTGCTGGTTTGTTTCTGAAGCCTATACAACTGTTGTAACACTGTGTTACTAACACATATGACATGCTCTTCTTGTTGCTGTTCAGATTTTAATTTTTGCAGCCTGAAATATATTGATTTCAAAGTCTATCTATGGGGATTACTCCATACTCTGTAGGTATATACATTTGTTTATGCACCAAATGTTAGCTGCTCAGATAGAACAGTTATTTATTCTGAGAGTTGCTGTGGAGTTCACCTGCTTAATAGACACCATCTTCATTCTGCAAAAAATGCTATTCTGATTATATTCAGAGCCCTGTGAATTTAATTTAAGAAATATGCTGATGGTTCTCAGTAGTAAATTTTATTTGGCAAGAGACAGTAGCCATTTAAGAAGTAGGTAATTTAATGATTATCGAGGATAGGAGCATTCTTGATGATTTAGTAAATTATGAGACATTTGACTTTGTAAGCTGATAATTTTAAATTTAATATGGTTGTTTATTTATAGTGTACAGTACATAACTCTACATGTAATATAAAACAAATTAACCACTGAAAACCAGTAATTGTAGGTTCACTTATAAATACTCCCTGCATTGCTGAAGATGAAGATGTTAAATGATTTTGTAAGGCTTTTACTGTTACATCTCTACTTAAATGCATATTTACTATTGAGTGTTTTTAAAGTAAATGCCAATATTTATTCTCAAATATACATTCAAATCATATTTCACAACCGATCATCTTTTAGGAATACGGGTCTTAATATATATTCTTTTTGTATTACAGTCACTGAAAAAGGAAATAGACTGGGAGCGATCAGAGGACAAAGGCGAGCCATCTACAGATTATAGACTGCAACATGAATCCGTATGTACGATTTAAGCACCTCTTGATGTCTGTATTTTGATGTATGTTGTAGTATGGTTGTATATTTAATAATCACAATCTTCGTAGTATCTCTATTAAGAGTTCAGTCTATGCCGATATACTTTGTTAACTTTACTACAAGATTGTGCTTATTTTATATATATATATAAATTGTTGTAGTATGCAATAAATTGAGCCAACCAGCCATAACTTGACTGCTTTCTTTTTGTCATATTTAGTCAAACATTTGCTGATAAAGAATGTAAATTTATATTGTTATACTCGTTTATACAGCATTTACAGCACTGATGGTAAAGAGAACTGTGGGTTTTTATTAAATTGTTCATGCTATGGCTATAGGTATCCACTAAAGTGGAGAGGTATAGAGAAAAGAGGAGAGGAGATAATGAATAGACATAAAAAGAGTTTCCTTAGTATGTTTATGATTGCAAACTTAAATAGTTGTCATTGAGTGTTAGCATCATATCTCCTCTTCTTTCTGCCTGTATACGCTTGGTGGATACAGGTCCTCATAATTATTTGGTTATGGTTTAATTTGGTGGCTCAATAATTAATTACTATGACATTTATTAATGTGCTAGATATTGGTGTTGCATGCAGTTTTAAGTCTTATTTATATTATAACATAAGGACTGATTAAGTCTTAAGATTTCCACCATCCTACCTAATGTATAGTCATTCAATGTTGCATGATAACAAGTCTATTACATTTAGACGTCTGGGTGATAAATGAGTTCAACATGAGTTAAAACTATTCACACCAACTGAAGTTTGAAAAAATACATAAAATAACTACAGTTATAAATCAATAATAAAGATTAAGTTAATAAATTTAGCTTAAGTACCTAGATTCGAATTTGGACATACCAATTTAAATTCAGTATTTACATGTTGCTTAGATTTTTCTTGGGTCGCTAAGATTGTACTAGTCGCAAAAAAATCTTTACATCAATCACAATAATGAGTAAGAGATGTGAAAATAAAAGTTTCATTGCCTTTACTTGCAGATCATTTACAATTACAAATTGCTATCCTCATACATCCTAATATATATAATTAGTTTTGAATTTATTATGTATCTTGTATACGGAATTTAGATAAAATTTAACTTTTAAAAAACTCATTCATATACATGAAACTGTCTAATTTATACATTGAATGCAGTATTGTGCAGTATAATACACGTTTTGGCTTAATGTGTTTAAATTAGATTGAAATTGTGTCAATGTTTTATTGCGCGAGTACTATTAACTTTATATAGTCCAATTTCTTGAATATTAATTTTATTTTGATTTTTGGGACTTTGTTTTGACTATTTGGCCATAAGCTAATGTTGGTTTTGTTTGGTTGATGGATTTACTTAAATAATTCTAACATTATGTAGAGTTTGCAACCATTGAGTGTTCAGTATTGGGTGTCCGTCAGAATTGATTTATTTACATGCATGCTTGTTGATACGCTGCGCTATTTTGAACATCGAGTACTATGCCTTGCTGTCAAGAAGTTGACCTTCATTTTGTTGGCCATCATTTTTATATCCATTCATTTCGTTTCATATTATATTTTGGGCAGATTTTCTTTATTTTCATTTTTTAAATTTGGCCATATACACGCACACGTCACAGTACGAATCAGTGATTCATACACACGCCGTTGCTAAACAACAAGGCATTACGCGTAGCCGGCTACCCGGGTCACTCCTGCACATTTTATTGGGCAAAAATGAGCGTCAACTTCTTAATTAGATAGTGGAAATTAAAAGATTAATAAACGAGACTGCATCTCAATTTAGAAAGTAGTGGTAGAAGATATTGCACACAGTTTGGTCCGTGTAAAAATGGAACAAGAGAGAAAAAGAAGTTGATGTTCTTTTTTGTGGTTGCAGGAGTACGATGGGTCCGGTAGGGTGCGTATTGAGGAAGGGGAGAGGGGGTATCCGTGCATTCACTGCGGCGCGGCGTTTCCACACCAGAGCAAACTGACGCGGCACATACTGACGACGCATACGCTAGATACGTTGAAGTACCGGGATGCTATACTGGGCCGGCCGTTAGGGCTGCCTATGATAGGCCAGTTCAATGAGCCCACGTACCTGACGATGCACGCGGAAGAGTCCCCCATCGACTTGGATATTGGACCGGTGGAGCCGGGGAACGTGGTCCTTTGCAAGTTTTGTGGCAAAAGTTTTCCGGACGTTTCATCTTTAATAGCCCATCTGCCAGTGCACACAGGAGACAGACCATTCAAGTGTGAATTCTGTGGGAAGGCGTTTAAACTAAGGCATCATATGAAGGACCATTGTAGAGTTCATACAGGTAAGTGTCATTTATTAATAAACTTATAATCCTATTCAACATATTTAAACAAATCAGTTAACTTTTTACCTTCACTGGTTTTCATAATTATTCAATATATTTTCTGTTTTTTTTTTTAATATAAGTACTTATTTTCAACTGTTTTGCTAAGTCGTGTTTTACATTATTCCAGGAGAACGGCCGTTCCGTTGCGGTTTATGCGGGAAAACATTCTCGCGGTCGACGATACTAAAAGCGCACGAGAAAACTCACTATCCAAAATACGCACGCAAATTTCTATCGCCTAGTCCCGTAGATACCGAAGAGGAGAGCCCGCATCAATGAACCTTCCTATAGACTCCAAATATTTCTTCAATGATAATAACTATATTAGCCAATAACCTCTGCTGGGATTCAAAGGAGCGCGAGAAGTGGCAGGCGATTGAACAAAAGGGAGGACAATATGTAATTAGTTAAGAATGTGATTTAAACGCCGCAACTGTGATCTGAATGATATGAAATAATATTTGATATATCACTTATAGATAAATTGACACACTAAAGTTGTTAATTCTTAGATGTTTCGTGAATGAACTCTCTTAGTTTCTACATTTGTTTTTCGTTGGTTTTGCTTGTTTTTTTATTCGGAAATTGTTTCGATGTTTAGGTGCTTTCTTTATGCTTAGGTAATAAAGTGGTACTCGTTTGCGGACGAGTCGAGTAGACGGCATAGCCAAAGTTAGCTAGAGAAGTTAAACTTCTTTTATTTAGTATTGTTTCTCGCGAGAATAAAAATTTTGCTTGTGTTTTTCGAGTATGTCGCTTCTACTTTCGATTAATTTACGTGCATTCGACACCTTGTAGAAAGCTCTCATGTTTAGTTGCCATTTCAAAGCTTAACGGAAATTTAAATTAATTGTAAAATACGACGTTAATGTCATTTTAGAGCTATTAATCTCTAGAGACTTGCATATATTTATCGGGAATAGTGTCACTTGAGTTAATTTTAATAAGAAAATTAATTATGAAGATTAAACTCTGAGTGCTTTAATTATAAATATTAGAAACCATAATGGATGCACTCAAAAACATAGTAAGTAAATATTAAAATTTAGGGATTTGAGATTTTTAATAATTTTACGTCTTTCTAATAATGACGCACGCTCCCCTGAGGTAATTCAAAAGCAATATTACGACATATAAAGATGATGTGTATATAACAATATAGTTTGATAATATTGGATTTTTAGAAAATTAATAGTGTGTAAATGCTTTGGTAGCTCTGTGTTCGGTTGGATAGTGGGGAGGCAGTTGATGTGATCATAGGAATCAAAGCTTTAAGCGGTATTTAATTTCTGTCCGTATGCCATGCCTTTTAGTCAGCACGGCGCCTGATTTATTCAACAGTATGTATCAGTTTCAATGTAGTTAAATAAATATAACTTATAGCAATATTAATAACATTTATACGAGATTTTATATGTATAAATTGTAAATGGACTCAAGAGGCATGGCGCATCTATATTAATATTCATATTAAATATTCTATCTATTTTCGTACTGCAGAACCATATTGTTTTACGATCATTTCGAAAGTTTCAAATAGTGTGCACTTGAATATACATAAAGGCAATTTTCAACTACAAAAATATAATCACATACTTTAAGCTTAAGGCTTTGACAAACAGAGAGCGTGGCGGGGCGCGGCGTTAGCACGACGAGTTCTCCGCGTCAGTGTGGCATGTTCTGTTTGACGACACATTATGCTTTCTATAGTAAGTAAGCGCGCCAAGAACACGTCGCGCCAACTTCACGCCTCGCCACGCTCACTGTTTGTCAAAGCCTTTAAACATCTACGTACTCTGTGATCAATGTTTTCATTGCAATATTTGAAACTTGACAAAATGTTCGCTGTGTTCAATAAATTCAACAGAGTCTAATACAGGGATACTTTATGGATTGTAAAATGTGTTATTTTACAATAACATCATACTTTTGTTTTTTTTTTTATTTACAATACAGTCTTTGGCCACACAGCCTTTGCGTAAAGGCTCAGTGTTTATAGAATGTATTTGTTATCCGACAGTCATTATTCGACATCACTACATAATAAAAATCTAAAGCTTTGATTTGGTACTGATTGGACGTTGGCTCACTTTTGTAAAATAAGTATCATTGGCGATGGATGTTAATTTACTCGTTCTGATTTGCTGACGGTACTCACTCGTTGGAAGTTTCGGACATAACAACGTATAAGAATGAATAAATATCACTAAATTTAAATATTCTACTGATTTTATGCTAGCGGATAGATATATTCATTTCATAGTCTTTTGGTCACGTAAACATATCATTTTGTAACAATAAAAGGGTGTCTCAAATGTAATTGTTACATTGTTTTAAAATATATTTTTAAAATTAGACTTTTAGAATGTTAAGTTTCAAAATTGTTGAGTTTCGATTTGGATGTAGGTTTTCTAGTGGTGATAAACAATTTGGTAGTTTATCATAAACAAAAGGTATTATGGTATTATAGAATAAACATCTGTGATATATAAAAGTAAGCGTGCAACATCTGGGCGTTAACGTGAATCGATCTCAGATGGATTTTAAAATTTTTAGTACTTTTAGGCGTCGTTCGAAATTATCTCAATTTTAATTTTATTATTTAATATGGAATTTCTGCGTCAAACGCGGAGGTAAAGCGCCCCCTTTTCATTCGGAAGCATTTAATATATCCAAATTTATAATAAGCGTAGTACTTAAGTCTGCGTATTTTAAGTACTTACTCGTAATACAAAATATCATTAAATAATATGATAAAAATGTACCGTTGCATACCAAATTTTTTTTAGATATTTCCACAATTACTATTGGCAACACTTAAAAAAATCAAGAATAATGTGTCTTTAAAAACTTGTCATTCTTAAATCGTACAACAGAAGTAAGGAATTAGCGGTTTTAGTGAGAAGTAAAGTGTAATAACCCTACTACGGAATTAATCATCACGCATATTAAAGTGCATAAAATTAAAATCCTTTTGGACTTTGCTTCAGTTGGTAGTTATATACCCAGTAATACTCGCGCTATCAAGACAAATCAATGACATATTATTACAATACATACAAATACTTAAAAATTTCTTCTAATAATATAAAGGTTGCTTGGAAGAAATTGCGATAAATTGCGAAATCGATTATACATTTTTTATATGGTACTTATATTGGAAATCAGCTGTTGGACATGTCATATTTAATCCCAAAATTATTATATTAAATTGATTAGATCTCATTTGTTTAAGTTTTAGACGTCTTTTAGAAATTAAGATGAAACATCTCGTTTAGGCACAATTTCAAAAAATATTCACTTAAGGATACTAAATGAATACTTATTTTTTCAACGCTTGACATTCCGATGTTATTCCAATTTCAGCGTAATTTTATTATGAAGCCACCGATATTGTTAGGTAATACTTATAAAATTATTTAATCGATTAATTGTAAAAAATTACGCGCGACAACCGTGAGTACCGTCGGCATATCAGCTATGATGTTGTTTTTTTATTGTTCGTACATATGTTAATGTTACGAATAAGTATTGAATAAATGTGGTAGTGTCCTTAGGAAGATCTTCCAACTGCACTTGTAAATTAAGATGTTACAAACTGTTTGTTTTCATTTTTATTTATGTCGATTAGCGAGAATTTTATACATATTTTTGTCACGTGTAACACAGCTCCTAACTATACATACATTCCATAAATTGGTAGATATTTAAATTTAATAAAGTTCCATCATGGCAAATTTTCTGGAGCCTAGAAGGCGGATAAAATAAATTTAAATATCTGCTCTACAAATCATCGTTTGATTAAAAACTATTTTTATTTATATCTGTACCTATAGAGTTCTATCATATTATGTGACGAATTCGGGAAATCATAAAAAGTTGTTCTATTGATCAAACTCACTCGTAAATTAATAGATGATAGATTGGTAGATGCGCTACATCCCGGAGCTAGATTTGGAAATGACTATGAAAAATATAAAAAAAATAAAGACACCCAGAATGTTGCTATTTGAAAAGCTGCACTCTTTTGTTTTTCAGAGTTAAATGTTACCAAGCATTATAGTAGTATATATATATCGAAACCTTGATTAATGTTCCTCTTCTTGTTTTAAGAAAGATTTAATATTTACAATATACAGATAATATAGCAATAATTAAATATCGAATGCCTGTAACATGTTTTGTACAAGTTTTTGATGACATAGTATTTATAAATAGCACAGATTGCAGTTGTATTTTGGTTTTCCAACTTTCAGAGTAATATTTATTAACTGAATAATAATACTAAAGAATATATATCTATATGTATTGAGGTGTAGGTTTAAATGCAGAGTGGTAGGTTAATGTTGTTATACTTATGACATGAACAATATATTTATTGTATTGTCTTTAAGTGCAGTTATTCAAATTTTAACATTTGCCAGTGGTTGCCACGTCCCTGCAGAGTTCACACGCCGTTAGCACAAATATTATAATCTAATTAATAATTACATTAAAATATAAATTATAAATTTAAACTTTTACGTAGTTATTTAATTTTTTTCGTACATAATAACATATTCAAACACTAGCGCGATTATTCCACGAGTTGAAATAGATCACGATGTAGACTAATTTTTTCTAACATGAGACCACATTTTTATATTTAGAGTGCCTCTTGCCTGTACAAGACTTATTATAAAGGCTGCAAACCACGGAACATACATAGTATATGTAGAGGATAGAGGGAAGCTAATTTTATGGTGGAAGTTGTAAGTTACGTTATGATATGAGATGTGGCTTTTCGATATTTCTGCAGACTTTTGATTTGTAAGCAACACAGAGGCGGTAGTAGAGGTACTCAGTGAAAAACAGAAAGGCGATAGCCTCCGTAGTTAGCGCATTCCAGTCTTATGTTCTAGTACATACTGTAAAAAAAACCAGTGCAAAAGTTATTTTCATGACCAATACACTAGAGTTATTTTGTATAGTGTTAGATAGGAATGGCGGCCGATGTACGCCGCAGGTGCGTCAGCTGGTTAGGTACTAATCTATCAAACCATTTTATTAAGTGGCATACATAAATATAGAACTTACGTATATTGCAATTTTTCTAAGTTCCTGTAGGTGTATTATTGTATATTGGTACAGTTTGTTTTAATATAATGTGTTTTATTATAAATTATTTAGGTGTAATTGTTCGTCATTAATGTTTTATAGTGGCATATAGACGCAATGTTGTTACAAGTAACTCGTGTGTGTGTGTATGCTATTATAATATATTTTCAGCACAAGTTCAAATAACGTAGGTCCAGTTTATTTATAGAGCTTGTTCGTTGTTTCTATTTCATGAAATGATGAAAATGTTTTTTCTTAAGCTGTTTTATTTAACATTCATTGTTGACATTTTAGATTAGTGAAAAATCTGTTTTGCCTTAACAATATTATTATTGATAGTTGATAATATAACAAAGAGCAGTACTTACAAGTTTGTTTAAAAAAATGATTTACAGTCTTAACAGAGGATCGTGGATTAGACGGTGTAACTATTTGTCAATTGAGCAACAACCTGGAAACAGACCCATCGCTGTTTTATCATTGTAACTTTCGAAACAAATATAAGCATATCATAGCTGTAAAAATACAATTTTGACAAATAAAACCTCTACAATCATTACAGAACTAATATTTTATTGTAAGCCATACACACCCCTACCAACACACATTACGCAATCACTAATGAGGTACGTAACAATGTTTAATTAGAATACACTATATATTTCTACCCGAATCAAGTTTTTCATCAGTCAATATAGTCTTTTAAGTTACATGCATGCAACTATAATTACCATTACATCAAGATTATGGCACATTTACATTGAGTTGGTTGAGTGCGTTTTGTTGTGAAAAACTATCTAGTTTATACTAGTCAGTGACCGACCACAATATTCACTAGTCGGTGAACGCTAACGGGCTACAATGGAATACGATCAAACCGACTGATGTAAATGCGCGATTGTCCTTTTCGGTTGAAATATATATATATAGTAGTATAGAAATATATTATGTAGTCCAACGTTAAAGTAAAAGATACACGTAATCATATGGGAAATTATTTCAGATGTGCCTGGACATGTCGTGTGGGTCACCGAGCGTGCGGAGTCCGATTCCGATCCCGGCGCGAAGCCCTACTGGTGCGATGCCATTGTGGTCTCCACTGCTGGCTCTACAAGCATGCCGGCTGCGACGGTATCTCAGCGATGACTGCATGCAGTATCCTGCAGTGGGGCGGCATCTGTTGCCAACTGAACGGCGCCGCTGTGGCGTTTGCCTCGCTTCGTTTCCCTCCGCCTGGCTGCTAGAGCGTCATGCCGCGCTCCAACACGCCTCCACCGCTAACTGCGACGATAAGCCCTTCGTTTGCGAGCAATGCGGTCAGTCCTACCGATACCGCTCCGCCTACGTCAAGCACCGCGAGCAAAACCACCGCGCCCGCCTCCCCGCAGACAAACTCTTCACCTGCGACGTCTGCGGTATGCAGTTCCGCTACTTGAAGTCTTTTAAAAAGCATCGTCTCAACCACACGCTCGAGCGGTTACACACGAAGAGCGCCGACCCGCCGGAGGGCATCGACCAAGTCTCGAGCACCAACGAGGCTCTAATCGGTCAGTGTGGCGAGATGGACCTGTCTATGAAGAAGAAGAACCGACCAGAAACCAGACCAGAGACCCGAACTCCTCCGATTGATCTAATCGGCGACGCGGAGCAAGACAGCACGGTGGACTCGAATGGAGCCACCGACTCGATAGTGACAGTCGACGATTCGGTCGAGTGCCGAACTTCGGGAGCTGAGAGCGAGACAAAACGCGAAGACGAACCACCTGCGGTCCGACGCCGAGCACCCGTTTCCTTCGCGAGCATCAGTTCTATGGCTGACAGCTCTGAGAACGAGTCGCGCGCGGATAGCAAGCTGGAGAGCTCTAGCTCCAATTCGGGCATTCTCAGCTTCATGCAGAATGACGAGCGACAGCGCGACAGAGAAAGGAGATTCGCGTGCCCTTTTTGCGGCAAATGCGTGCGCTCCAAGGAGAATCTGAAATTGCATGTGCGGAAACACACGGGCGAGCGACCATTCGTGTGTCTTTTCTGCGGACGGGCATTCGGCGGCAAGAGCGACTTGACACGTCATTTACGAATCCATACAGGTGAACGCCCGTATCATTGCGAGGCTTGCGGCAAATGCTTCGCCCGCGCTGACTACTTGTCGAAGCATCTCACGACTCACGTGCACAACGCTCGCTGATCACGCGCCTCCCGTCCGATACAACCTCTCACCGAACCTCAATAGCTGACGAATAAAGGGAATATTTTTTAAAAACGTTTTTAAAACTTTACAAACGTAATATAAGCGGGTTTAATTAGAAGTTTACACGCGGTTTTCTTTTTGTTTTGGAGTGGTTTAAGTATATTTACTAAATATTTTTTCTATATTGATTCGACGTTTTGACGAATGAATGGATAATTTTAACGTTTCTGATAAGCGTTATGAGGTGTTACGTATTTTAAAGTCATACTACTGTATAGTTAATTTAAAATTTTAGTACGCTAGTGACGTCTGTAGCGATACGAGATTCCTATACTTTTGTTGTGTGTTTTTAATTCATCATCAATGTTAAAGGGCATGTCTCTCATCAAAACGTATTAACGCTTCATGGAGCTCTCGAAAGCAATGGGATTATTTACAATAAAAAGCATTTCAATCTAAGATGAGGGACCAAGATAAATCTTACATTACTTTTAATTAGAAGGCGCCTTATTTAAACACAAAATACTTCTATGGGCATTGAAATAATGTTTATTTTACATTGTTATGCAAAACTATTAGATTTGCCACATGCTTTGTTTATAACAAACTCATTCCACTGAAAAAGGAATTGTAGAAACGGTAGTCGTGACGGTAGGTAAGTAGCAGAATGCGAAACTGTGATGTGTACGATTTAAGAACAGTCATACAAGTTTTAGAACATCGAAAATACAATGTTTTATGATAATATAAATTAATGTTATTTAACACTTAGATATATACACGTGTAATTTAATATAGCTGTAAGAAATCTCTCTGTGCCAAAATATGTACCTCATAAAAGTAAACTTTGAAATATATAAATTATTTTATCGACGATTATTTTGTACACATTTTGTTTTAGATTTTGTCGTGAATACGTCGGGCTCAATAATTGAAGTTTCAGGTTGACTATTGCACAGTCATTTTCATTCACTGTCTTTATCTTTGTTTAAGTGAAACTGGGAACGCTGCGAGAGATAAAAAGGGTGGCACTGATATCTATTTCGGGGATAACTCGTCGGGTGTTTGGTCGCTAGGTAATGAGTCGTTCGGGCTGCATTGAGTCGATCGGGCTGTATTGTACCGTTCGGTCTGTATTGAGCTGCTCGGACTGTGTTGAGTCACTAGGAATGTATTGTGAATCGCCATCAAAGTTTAATCAACAAAGTACAATCTTATTTTGATATATTTCAATTATCGAGCCTGATTGACGGTCACATTTGTTTTTCTTATTATAATAGAAGTGCGTTGATTTGTTCCTCCATACACAGTTTGGACTATATTTATTGGTACAGGCTTCTGAGGTTTAAACGGAAATACTCGCCCGAACAATATGTTCAGTACCCTCTTAGAAATACGCCATTTTACCGTTAAAGAATAATATTAACTGCCGGTATTGTGATAATTGATTTTATACATAAGAAAACTGTCCAATCTATTGAAATAGTTAAAGAAATATTGCTTTTAAAATATTTATAAATACATTTATTTATTACAACAAGGTTTAAGGCCTCTGCAAATAATATGCATCCCAAATCCGTCGATTTGCTCAAAAAGGCAAAAAAACATGTTTATGTTAAAAAAATCCACAATATATACAACATATTTACGGACTAACGTACTGTCAATTAAATAGCTATAGGATAAGTAAAACTTGTTATAAGTATATTTTAAAAAATCATTTCTAAGTGGGTACATTTAAAAAATAAATCATTACGATCTTATTCAATGGACATAAGACTAATGGAATATTTGTTTATAAAATAAGTTATGTTACGGGCCAGTATTTATTCATACTAGTTATTGCTACAAAGAGATGATATTTTTATGCCATTTTAATGAAATAGTCAATGCAACGAAGGAATCAGGTACAGGAAAATGTTAACGAATATTTTTATTATAGACTAATTAATGTTTTAGCAGTAATATAGACCGGTTAAAAACTGAAGATTTTAACTTTAATATGTCATTTAATTTTTATTGTTATTCATAAGTACTGTTAGAGAAATAAGTGTTAACTGGCTCATATATGTCGGAAGCGTTGTTAACAAGAGATATTGCGTAGAACTTGGAACGGAAAATGTTGGCAAATGAATCCTGCTCTAACGGGTTATGGGCATCGGGAAATAATATTTATATTTAACCCTGAATCCATCAAACTATAGACGCGTATTTTATACGTATTAGACTGAACTTCCTTGTCTTTAATTAATAATTAGTATACATCGAGCCACAAAGAAAGAGACTTCACGAGCGTCAGTAGTGGAGGGCTTGCGCAGATACAGTCGTGTACAAAATAGTTATCCATAATTTGTATGTCAAGCATATTTGTATTGGATGTAGCAATACTATAGTAAATTCTTATGATAACAGTTCCTTGTTTTTAACGTGAAAGTTATGAATAAATTCTGTTTATCACTTTGAATTAATTAGCCGTAATGTTTTTCTGGGAGTGCTAGAAATTGGCAGTCACTCTCTCTCAACTATTTGCTTCCTTCTCAAATATTGTAACTTTAATTAATGACGTATTAATTGCAGCCGCCAGCTGTACGCATTTGTACCTACTTCAAATGGTGTACACTTTCCTTTACTTATTTTTTTTTCCTTTTACTTTTTACATAATATACGAGTACACGTCATAAAACATCTTCCTGCTTTGTCTTAATGTTTTTTCGAAGCATAATCAAAATTTCACTAAGTTGCACTCGTATACAACACCACTATAACCAAAGTAACAAAAAAATAAAAAGAGGTTGCACTCGTCTTTACTGCGGAGTCGAGCGGTCCGTGCGCGGGGTGAGGAGAACATGAGGCGACTAACGCGCATGCGCAACCCCGTACCGCACCTCCCGCGCTCCTTCCGCCCTGTCTCTTTCCGCCTCAGACCTCATTCCCCTAAGGAGACCTATAAATCACTGCGCAAGTCAAAGCACGTGGTTTTTAAGTCTCATCTTAGGTGGCGCGTATTGTGCCGTTTGACCATGGCCAATGCTACTAAGAATAACACAAATTAGTTGTGTTTATGGCGAAATGAAAAGTCCCGCAATACTAATAATCCGCGAATAAAAAATATTACAGCATTGCCGTAAAGAAGTTTAAGTCTCACTTATTTCTCTGACTGTACATGTTACAGTTGAACTAATGTATTATTCATATAATAATAATAATGTCATTGCCAGAGGGATATAAATTAGGTAGATAGTCGAAACTTTTAGTATAAACGAGAAGCAATACTCTGAATTTTTATTTTTACTACTGAAATACTCTTTATATTTCAACCAGTGCAAATACTTTAACTGGACATAGAGACTGTTTTATTAATTTGAATTTGTATGATAAAATATTTAAGTACATCTAACAAGTTTCACAGTTATAGTATTTGCTCTGAACAATTTTATGATATTGTCAATGTAAACAACGTGAGACGCATTCACAAGTGTGTATTGTAGATATTTTGCCATTACGTCAAATTTATAATATAAAATATTATTCGAAATTGATGTTGACTGTTTTTATAATTATATCCAGTAGTTAATTGATGTTGTGGTGTAATTTAGTGTCTTATAGTTATAAGTCGTAAACCACTCAAAGTACTAGACTATCCCAGTCATTATAACCTATACCTATAAAGTTATGGCCAGTTTTATTCAGTTTGATTAATCAAATATAGTTCAGTAACTTTGAGTGGTTCATTATTTTGAATTCTCGTAGCGTAAAATTGGTGTGGTTATTCATTATTATCTGTTCATGTAAACTTAAATATTAAACTCTAATTATTAATGATAAATTTTAATTTTAAATCGGATTTTAATGAGCACAGCGGACGGTTATGTAAATATGCGTGTGCTAACCAGATCAAATGTGATACATTAGTTAAGTGACTTTGTGTTTAATACTAGTTTGACAAAAAAACATTTTAAACTACAATTTTAATTGGTGACATATCTTATTGTTTTATCTACGGTATGTGATGTTATTCTAATATCGTATGTATTGACCGTCGACCGTCAGTTAAGGGCATTATTTTTAACAGTTGTTTTATATTCTGAAAACTTCCTCACTATTATGGCCTGTTGGATAAATGTGTACTAATTCAAGGACGCACAATTTTAACGTTTTATGAAGTGTTTTATATATTATCTCCGTCCATTTAATATTGCGTGTTTGATTTGAAAATAACTTCCCTACTTGATGCCCAGCATTCAGTCGTATGCTCAGTGATTTTTTTCAAAGCTTCCATTTCTTTTCAGCTTTGTTTGTCAGTAACGAAAAATCTCAAATTTGATATTGGACTTCCGATAAAATATTTTTGTTTAATAATTGTAATTGATAGTTTTCGGTTTAACTTCATTAATTTCAAGTTCTTATGTTGGTACT
Source organism: Selenia dentaria (assembly GCA_917880725.1). Classification (NCBI taxonomy): domain Eukaryota; kingdom Metazoa; phylum Arthropoda; class Insecta; order Lepidoptera; family Geometridae; genus Selenia; species Selenia dentaria. Next base: position 28,315,782 of record OU862888.1, on the reverse strand, counting down.
ACGTTAGTACTTAGGTAATATATTTTTGTAAGTTTCGCTGTCGGCCTATGGAAGGTCGCTCTGCAATTGTTTGTTTAAGTTTTGTGTCATCGAAACGTTGAAAGCCAATGAGGAGGCTGAATTGTCATATCGTAGAATGACGTCGATATTATGTTCAGTACTCAGCGAAAAATACTTCATAACCGACACAGCGTTAGACATCACTAAAACGCATGAATCTAGCTATACATTCAAGTTTATTTAAGGGTATGCAAAGCTTGTAAAACTGTATTGCACCCATTCAGGGCTTATAAAGGCAACCAACTTACGATCGCGAGTGTTCGTATAAGTCTATATAGCGCCATCTGTGTTTCACATGCAAACAATGCAGCACCGCAAAGAACTTGTACTAGCTGTCGGTTGCGACTTTGCTGATGTTTTATGATATAACTTACGATTCTAACAAGCGTAAACTGTGATAAGAAAACAACATTAAGCTTATACAATAATTTGAAATATTTTGAACCGACTACCATTTTGTTATGTAAGACTAGCTGCGTTCACCCCTTTCGGGTAACAAATACTTAGCGCACGTTACAAAATGAACACACCCTTAAATTTTCCAGTGTATATAGCATCCAGTAGAATGGATTCTGCGTTCGTTGTATCGACGGTTGCGGTTGGGTTGTATTATTCGCTGAGTAAAGTCCTCTAAGAGCACCATATCTGATGTTCTAATTTGCGGATGACATGTATATAGTTCAGACGGAATAAGTAGATGTCAGGGCTATAATCGGATGTTGCGAATCTGAAGGCCAATGAGTCATGGGGTGGCGTTGGAGGAATGTGATATTATTTTAAGTCGTGGCAACGAAAAGTACTCACGAAGTCTCTTAACCAGCCAGCCAACGATCGACGTAGATAGACTGATTTCCGGGTAGAGGAAAAGTCGGCCAGATGTTTGCAGTCAATAAGTAATAAAATGTAATACTTAAGTATTCATTAAAAAATGTTATTCAAAGCCAAAACACAGTCTCAATAGTTCTATTTCATAAAACAGTAAGAGAGTTTATTTAGTTTTTACAGATAATTGTACATAATCTTTTATATACCGACCGTAAATTATTTTTCAGATGTATTGTTTTTTATACATCTCCATATACAAACAATGAATAGAGGTAAGCGTAGACGTAGATGGGTCTATTAACTGTGTGGTGCTACAATGTGTAAAGATATGTGATAGAAACTGTTCTTCAGAGACATTTTATTTATTGATGCTTCCATAGATAATTAATATAGTCACATTACACTATGATGTACCGACAACAGCAATAATTTGGTTTAGGCAAATATTAGGCAACAATGTAATGCGTCATCTGTGGCTCGATATGAACAAAAATAAGTGTTTTTTGTCATTAGCATGATCTACTTTGGTGGTTGCACAATTTCTAACGTACACTATTACACTTGCGTAACTAGATGGCGCTGTATTGTGGTAAATCAGAAAATATACTATTCAGCGGCAAAGTGTTTTAATGTAATATGTATGTTTACTGTGTATATTTTGTTTGTATATGAACCATAAGTTGTACGCAGCCTTGCTGTTTAGTATTTGGTTTAGGTAATTTTACTTAAGGATTTATTTTGTCCAGTATTTTTAATGGTCATATTAATTAGTTGGTTGGTCGAATGTGTCTCTAGAAACCAAAGTAACCAGTAATTTAAGGATTATTTGCTTGTAAGACTTTGGTGGTGTAACCATTCCGTGGTGTTTTTGTTGTATTTATCACAACTTATTTATTTCTATGAGATTTAAGTCGACCAAATACCATCGTGTGGTGGTGTGATTTTTTAAATTAGATATTTTAATTATTTTCGTAACAAATGCGTCCAATTCTAATTGCCATGAGCGTAGGCGAGATCGTTGCGTAACAACGCAGCCAGCTAGATAGAGAAATTCTTTAGGTTTCAATTACTGATATAATTTCAATTATTGATTTATGGCCTTACTAACTTAAAGATTTTTACATTGTGTACGTATCTATATTAAACAAATCATTTTCAAACGGCGGATCCCTATTGTATAATTCAATCATAGGATCTTATTTATTTCTAACAACTTGTAAAATTGTAAATTAATCCGATATTCGTAGTGTTTATATTATCCGGTGATAAATGAAAAGTAACGTGTCATTTTGATGTGCGTTTTTAAAGTTGTTGATTTTATTTTACATAAGTATGTTTTTGGTCAGTTTTTCAAACACTAGTTGATAGTACATACTGTTACATAATATATTTTTTTTACATGTATATTTCAGATAACTATTGTTGTTAAACAGATAGTCCTGTTTGTATTTAACATTATTAACTATTACTTGTTTTTTTTAAAGTTTTATGTTTTGTTTATAATATTTATATGGTTCGTCTACGAAACAGTCCATTTTATTTAAATGTTCTTGTCCATTGTCCAAATTAACTTAGGTATAGTTCCATATTTTGGATGTGTATTATACCACGTTCTAAATTTAAATGCTATTGTGTATATTATTTTAATTAAATGTCGATGTGCAAAATTATAGTAAACGTCTTGGATCTCTAAAAATAAGAAAAAAAAAGACAAAAATACTTTACGAAATTTCTAAATGTGCAATAAATATGTGTGTTGTAGTGTTACCATTAGGCGTAAAATTTTAGCTGTGAAAATATGGTTACTGTTGATATTCAAGAACAATCAGTTGTATTGTTCATTATTTTGTGTGTTTAAACTTGATTGAAACTATCGTAAGTTGATATTTAAATATTATTTTGATGGTTTTTCACGTCAGAGTACGAGTGTATCGCATTAGTTCAGTTGAACTAACTGTCCATTAATTTTAATTGACAATAATTAACTAACTGACAGGTGTCAATCGCAGCTGTACGCGTAAGTTATGCTGTCAAACTCGACTGTATCGCGTAAGTTAAGCTGTCAAACTAGACTGTATAGCTTGAGTTAAGCTATCAAACTCAACTATACCGCGTGAGTTAAACTGTAAAACTCGACTGTACTGTATAAGTTAAGCTGTCAAACTCGAGTATAATGGCGTAAGTAAAGCTGTCAAACTCGACTGTTTAGCTTAAGTTATGCTGTCAAACTCAACTATACCGCGTGAGTTAAACTGTCAAAATAATATTTAAATAACATGTGTTGTTTAATAATTAAAATGATCTCATAATATGACCAGTCACCATGTTTTTAATGGCATATTAAATATTTGGCACTTTAAAAAAAAGGCACTTTCCCTATCATAATTGAAATTGGTTTGAAACGTGTTGAAATGGATTTGTTGGTAAATTAATTTCATGATGAAATATATTTGTTTCATTAAAATATTGATGTTCTTTTATTTTATATTGATATACAACCTACACCTACCTACCTATAGAACCTTCTTAATGACCTTAAACATTTACCTATTAATATATAATAATTAGCTCATAAGCTATTTAGATGAGTAACCTAGATATGAGTAGATATAATTATATACGAGTACTAGACAGATCTACTAGCGATAATCTAGACATATATCTCTACATAAAACATTATTATATGGGCGGCATTATCACTATTTCTTACAGATCTAATACTTAGGTCATACTGAATGTTTCTGGACTCTGATAAATAAGACCAGATATTAGACTTATGATACCTTTATTGTTTTGAAAGTATATAGTCCTCGCAGTTTATACATTTTTGCATTTGCTGGAACTATTGTAAAAAGTAAGAGGTATTCAAATTATCAACGGGATAATTACCATGCACATTTTCTAAGAGTTTCCGATATTTCGGCACTGTTGCAAGCGCCATGATCACGGATGAACTGAGGAATTGCGGGTGGGTGAATGTTTTACGAGCAGACGAAACGGTCTACCCTCTTCCGTACTCGTTTGCTATGCGAGGGACCACTACTATTACTTACTTAGGAACTTACAATAGTAGTGGTCCCTCGCCGTGATCATGGCGCTTGCAACAGTGCCGAAATATCGGAAACTCTTAGAAAATGTACATGGTAATTATCCCGTTGATAATTTGAATACCTCTTATGTTTGTGACCATGATAGTTTAAAAACTTATATATTGTAAAAAGTAGTCTGAACAGTCTTCCTTAGGGACCTCTTCAATAGCTTCGTGGAACGCACTCACCGTCGATTCAGCTTGTAAAACGCGTGCTTCTAGGTTTTGTATTTAATTTTAATAAACAGATGACAGAATGAACAGAGACAGTCACGAGGTCTGAGCTGTACGGCGGATAGGTCAAAAGTTCTTCATTTTAAGCCTTCCGATTCCGTTACATTAGCGGAATGTGAAAACGCGTTATGGTGATGAAAGACGACATTGCTTAGAGGGTGCTTTTTTACGAACTTTTTCGAAGACTCTGGACAAGCAAGTGTTGACGTAAGTACTTATCTGTGGCCACTGTCCTTTTTACTTCAAGCCTAAGACCTTTCTCTAATGTCTTGATTTTACGAAAAAAACGCTACCATTTTTTTACCAATGCTTCAATTTTTCCTAACTTTCAGCGGTAAATCTTCAAAACGAAAGATATTCTGCCGACTGTTTTTTTTTGCGTTTTTAAGCAGTTCAAGCAGGTTTCGTCATATGCCACGATATTGTAAACAGCCAATGACTGTCCTCCATTAAACTTTTTTATCATTTCCTGCACCACTCGACGCGCAGCGTTTCTGGTCTTCTGTTAAATAATGCGGTATCCATCGAGTGCAAAGCTACCTAACCTTCAGATGAAATTGAAATTGAAATTTTGTTTATTTGCTGTAAATGTGGTACAGTTTGAGATCTTAAATAATAATAATATTAGTTCTAATTCACATTCAGCCTTAATTAAAGCATGCAAATATTTATGATGTCATACATGGTATATAAAATTATTAAATGTCATACAATCATGAATTATTATTAGGTAGTTTACAGGCTACTTAATTAAACTATTTTGATGTCAAAAACTCTTGTACAGAATAAAAGGTTTTTGTCCTTAACCAATTAAGTAACTCTAGTTTGCACATTTTTATACTTATTAAGAGCTTTTATATGATCAGGAATACTATTATAAACCTTAACGGACATTGCTTGACTTTGTTTGAGATACAAAGTAGTCCTGGGGTGAACATCAAAGAACAGTCTGTCTGGATTGCGTGTACATCGAGGAAAAATCTCACGCGCTGTCTTGAAGTAATGAGGATTTGCTTTTACGAATATTGCAAGTTCGTATACATACATGGAAGGGGAATAATATTGAGCTTTCGAAAAGCGGTACACAAGACTCGTATGGCGGCACCCCGCACATTGCACGTATGCATTTTTTTTGGGCAATGAATGCTTTGTTAATATTGGTCGAATTTCCCCAAACCAATAAACCATACCTCAGAACAGATGATACATACCCATGATAGGCTGCAAGCATTGTACTCTGCGCTGACGTTTGTCTCAACCTGGTGAGGACATAAACGTAACTATTCAATCTCTTACATATATAGCCCACATGGGACTTCCAGTTCAAATTTTTATCTATAATAATCCCGAGGAATTTAGTTTCTTGCACTTCCTTAATTGCGGTATTATTGTGATTTACGTTAAGATTCAACGGTTTACTACCTACCATAGTTTCGAAATTGTTTATAGTTTGTTTTAGTCAAATTTACATTTAAATTATTATTACTCAACCAAGATGTCACATTATTAATTCTATTATTAAATTCATTTTCATAATTATTTATACTGTCACAAAATGTAATTATTATTGAAATGTAATCAGCAAAAAGAGTGCATTTATTTTTAGTAATGTCAGGGAGATCGTTTACGTAGAGTAAAAAAATTAAAGGACCTAAAACGCTACCTTGGGGTACGCCGCAAGCATTTATTCTAACATCAGATGTATACTTTGTTACCACTGATTTTTTACTTAAACCAGTTATTTCTACGTATTGATTCCTATTTTGTATGTAAGAAGCTAACCAATTTAGCGCTGGTCCTCGAATTCAAAGTTTTTCTAGTTTATCAATTAAAATATCATGTGAAACAAAATCAAAAGCGCGCGTCATATCGAAGAAGATTACGCTACTAGGTATTTTTTTGTCTATATTAATATTTATTTCATGGACTAAGTTATATGCCGCGAGCACTGTTGATTTTTTATTCTGAAAGCCAAATTGTTCCTTCTTAATAATATTAAACTTTTGAGCAAAACCCATAACTCTTTTCTGAAAAGCCTTTTCAAAAATCTTTGAAAAAATCATAAAAATACTAATTTGCACACGTTTTTTATTTGTGTTTTTGATATCATTATTGATTTTGTTGTTCGTCAAGTTATTAATTTAACAATTATTAAATTCATTTGCGATGTCAGTGGGGTTGGTGGTAATTGTGTCATTTTGTCTTATTATTTTAATATAATCTTGATTACCTACTTCATTTCGTTCTGTTTTTATAAGTTTCCAAGATGCACATGCAAATGTTTGTACTTGACTCATTCCAATGCCCAATACATTACGAATTTGCTGACAAGTAATCAGTTGTCGTATGGTATCAATATTGGATTCTGTAACCACAGTTGCCTGCCGACCTTCACGTAAGTACATGCATGGTCATGTAGATTGGAGATGATCACGTTTAAACTCTCCAAACCACGCATAGGTACCTACATAGAGCTGCAACATGGGGCTTCATCACCAAATGCCTAATGAATTCTCTGACAACTCTATCGTTGACTTAAAAGCAAAAGAGAAAATCATAACAAATAGGCCAGTAAAAACAGAATTTAACTTTGCACTAAATTTCCGATACAAATATTATTTTTTATAAGGTTTAGGATCACTTACTGATCATAAAATCACAAAATGCTGACAGATCCAGGTTGAAAAAAGTTTTCGGCCGGATATCTCAGAAACTAATATGCACTTTATTTTAATGCAATTTTAATGAAATTTGGAATGGAGGTACCTATGTGAGGCGTAGGAGGAAAAAGCGTAATATTCTTGGGCATAGACAAAACGTAATGATGACAGTCAAAGTTTAATCGTGTCAGTTTCTGATAGCTTAGTCAAAAGCACGCTATCATGATCGATACACTAGAGGTGCTCGGCGACCGTCAAGGGTGATGAAATGTAACACAAATATCGTCAAATGTGAGGAAATGTAATGACTTTTTTCCATGGTGATAAATTTTAAAAGGATTTGTAATGTGCGTAGGTACAGTCTTTTATTATTAGTGTTTACCTACTGATTGATTTACTAAGTGCTTAAATTTTCTCATATAACCATTAAATATTTTATGAAATTTTGGTATAAAGATAGATATGGCTATGGAGAAAATAATAAGATACTCGAAGTACTAATCCTGCGCAGACGACTTCGCGGGCACCAGCTAGTATAAAACAACCCTGAAATTTCCTCACACTGAAATCTCCCACGCGATCGCCAAAAATATCAATTTTGGCGATTTTTGTGCTTTTCTTGCGTTGTAAGTTTATTCGCTCCGTGTCAGCACAGTTTTTGTCAGCTTCCCGGCAACTTATTCCCCAAGATACACCTCACACAGGATGGTAGCGAGGGAAGGAAAGGGTCTGATCCTTAGTACTCAGTAAAGGTACATAGGACGTACTAGGTATACCTATAGTACTAAAAATATAGGTACTATACTTACAAGCACATGGGCCATACGGGTTTTTGTAAAAATTGTGCTTCAACAATTGTCTATAAGTATGTAGGTATAGGTTGTAAGTAAATATTTGCCGTTCAAAGTATTCCTTTCGAACACTTGATATTTTGGCACAGTTAGGTACTTCGACGACGAATCTGATTCATGTACCTACCTAGTACGTTTTATACCTGCCGCCTTCTTGTCTAACTGAATGAGAATGAAATGTTGCTTCATTCTCATTCTCATTGATGGTTTCAGCCAATAGGCTTGCAGGGTTATGCCCAGAATGGTATTCAAATGTCAAAATGAAGCACATTTCTCCGTACAGATAGACAATAATGCCGTAAATAAAGTGGACGTAATGGTATGTATCTATTTACTATATATATGTTTGTTGCACTTATGGCTGAATCATGTAAATTGATATAGTAGTTTAATGCGGAGTATTCTCCGAGCCAAACGCAAGGAAGATAACAGCCGCAATGTGCTGAAGCCGACGCCTATTACTATAATAGGTTTATAATTATAGGCATAATAGACGTTTTGTAGCGTGTAAGTTAACCTTATTTCGATAAAACATCCTTCGATTATTCTTTCGGCCCCTATAAACTTCTCTTTTGTTACGTACACACATACCTACGTCAAATTGTGAAAAGTTTGGACAGTCACGGGGTTCCAATGCTAATAAATATGATTGCATGTTCCTACTGATTTTAATGCCAGTCATCTCTGAAACGGTTGAAACGGCTAAACGGATTTTGTACATAGATTATTTTAAATTAGAAATGCGGGATTACTCCCGCAATATTTATCGGATAGACTATAGTTTCGACCACGTTCGGTGGTCTTTTTCAAACAGTGTTCGGGACGCCCGCGTCGATGACGTCTCGCTTAGCACTGCGGGCGGCAGCTCGTAGCGCTCGTGATGTTAAAGGTTGGCGCGGGAGGGATACACTATGCTGCGTTGGCGCGTCTCGGTGTGAACCCTCTCGATCGTCGTCACTGGTGAAGCGCCTGCTGGTGTGTGAGGGGACGTCCCAGCAAAAAGAGCTCACTACATCTGCACCAGACACATCATTTGCATTAAAATGAGCTCCATGAAGGCAAGGCTTCCAAGTATGTGGTAAGAACCATCCTCCGTCTCGATTAAAGTTTGGCCGCTTACTAATCTCAATGAACTCTCGGATCTTGCGCGGCACGTAGAACTTTTCTCTCGCTAAGATCCGAGCTCTGTCGAAGCGGATGTAGTGGTTCGTGTCGGAGAGCAGAGAATGTTCTGCTACGGCGGAACTGTTAGTATCTATATTCTTCATGGAGCGTATATGTTATAGTACATATACATAGATTATAGTTATAGACGGAGTTGACGTAGGCTACTTTCATCACGCGGGTGTTACCATAGGCGTTGTTAGAAATTTTATGTTTTCATAATCAACAGCTGGGACTGCCTTACTCCTCCTCTGTTCCAGCATCATTAGTATTCAAGAGAGTGGTCTAGCACCGTCACGTCCAAGCCACGAACCGACAAGAAACATCTAAATGGGAATGAAATCATAGCAACCTCATCAATATTTAATGACTTACAATGAGATATTCCACGGGGACTTGGAGACTTCCGGTGTTTAAGTTGAAACATAATGGTGCCATAATGAATTGTTGAGTGGACGTGTACATGTTATATTGTTAATTGTTGACCACTACTTACCTATTTTAATTATGGGTTGGAAATTGATCAAGCTACCCTTAGGGTGCTGTCAGACAGATAGAGGGCACGTGTTTACGCGGTCAGTTTTGCGTTCGTTGTGTTGTATTACGTTACATAGGTAACCAAACAGGAGGCGTTCTGACCGCGTCGGTCAACTGTGGGTACGTCGGTCACGGTGGTAAAATAATAAAATAATACAACGGTACGATTACTTTAAACTAACGCCAATTTTCGTGCTAGTCCTATTGTACACAGCAAGCCGGTTGTAATACACTAGCTGCACCCTGTGGCTTCACCCGAGCGGAAAAGCAATTACACTTTTCCGTGATCAAAAGTTGCTCAGTGTTATTCCAGTTCATGTCGGCCTTATTTCATAAATAACTTCATAATTAGACGTAGTTAAGCAAAAAAGCCTCAACACACACAAATACATATATTTCGAGTTATTGATGTTTTAACTTTAGAATGGTATTCTTCAGTGATGTATTCTAAACTGTTAAAGTGATTATATGTTGATAACAAGACGATTTATATTTATGACTTTGTTGTTTCGTAATTATTTGATTACTTTTTTTTTAATTTTTGAGAAAAGTATGGGTATGAGTCCTTATTGTTAGATTAGTATTTTCATGAAGCAGTTCAAATTATAATTTACTTGCTGCGCCCTGCGGTTCCACCCGCGTGGTGATTGATGTTGATGATGAAAAGTACCCTACGTGTTAATCCAGTGCCTCATCTACCTCCATACAAAATTTTATCAAAATTGGTCCAGCCGTTTGATCGTAAAAGAGTAACAAACCTCAGCTATTCATCCATTCATCCATCAAAACTTTCATATTTATAATATTAGTGGGATTAGTAACAAACCAAGTAATAAGCAGGTTCAAAATATACGCTATATTTGATTAAAAGTAACGTATTTCGATACAAAAACGTATTTGATGAAGTAAAACAAGTTTTTTTTGTATGTCGAACTAAATGTATCACCGGCCAACTTAAACAACTACGAGTAGGTACCTACTTATCAGTCTCCCTCACGATCTATAGTTCTAGCAGCAAAAGTAAAATATTAACACTAGAAGGTGTAAAATGAAACTGTCATAAACACCTTTTTCACGTTTTCTTCCTCCTTAGTCGTTCACTCTTGACAGAGTGGTCGTGGTTGCGGACGATGAATGCAGCCCTCGCGATGCGCCTCCATCCATTGCGGTCTTCTGCATAAACAATTTACTACCAAGCAAATTGAGAGGACATATAAATATTCGTCACTAATAAAAGCAACTCTTATTTTTCTCATATAGGGGATGAAATGCAGAGTTGTACCACATGGTACCAAAATTAGCCTCGAGTGACGTGAGTACTTTGAGCCCCCCGCTGCGCTCAGGATTCAAACAGTCACTCTTGTACTCAAAACATAATTTTGGGTCTCTTGTGACATAATCTACTATTTTATAGAGCCCTAGGACGGCGGTCCCTAGGTCTGACCTGACAGACTGATTTGTTATATGACTGTAAAGGTTTGGAGGAGGTAGATAAGGATAGATAAGGGTATTTGATGGATTTGGGCCTGGGGGCCGTTGACTCCTTAATAATTTGGTTGAATGATTAAACCACCTATGGGAATTGATAAGGATTCTCCTCACATATTTCAGCTCGGGACATGATCATTTTATTAGAGGTCTGGCGTTCCTGTTCTGAGCATGAACATGAATGACTGGTTAAAAAATATGAGCAGAACAGTATAGGTAAGTTGATTCCAACGCCTGAAAACAACATTTATCACCGTTGAGCACAGTGGTAGCACCTGAGTTTTGATCAACATTGAGCCTTTTAATGTGGCCGAAACTGCAGGCGCCTCAGGCGAATCAGAGGAAAAGGTGCCCATTTCCTCGAATACAACTCGAAAAATAAAATTCAAGTCAAAAGAGGAGTTCTTTCACCTAAAACCTTCACAACTTCACTATGACGTTTGTATCCACTTACACCAGATTAGCAACCGTTTCCAGAGTCCAGTAGATAAAAGTGATTTTAAGTGAATGATCGACTTGTTTCTGTGATATTCAGAAATATGACCTAGACAGTTTTGAGTTCTTTCAGCTTTATGTCAATTCGGCTTTTTCTATGATATTAAATTTATCAGAAATGACGTAAACATTTTGAGTCCTTATCTGTATGGTTAAGGGTGATTTTCCACCAGAGATGTGCTATACTGCGTTGATATGGATGCGTTTGATATCCACCAATCATATTCAATGGTCCATATAGCATAGCACTGGTGGAAAAGGATTTAACTAAGCTATGTTTTTATATGGAAGGATGTGTGCTTTGGATGCGTGCTATTGACGGTCACGAGAGGTGCAGCTATGTCAAGAGCAAAGTACCTACAGTAGGGCCGCGTATGTTCCTTGCGCAGCTACTTTGTTGCGGCGTATCTTCATAGCACATCTTACTCGCCCCGCTACATAGCTTAGCATCAGTGAAAACGGTTACATAGTTTCGTAGCTTAGCTTTCACATCCTCGCAGTATAGCTGCATAGCACATCTCTGGTGGGAAAACAGCCTAATCAGGTTGTTCCATTGATATTCAACTTATGGGGAAGGGTCTAGACATAGATATTTAATGTCCTTCTAGCTGGATTTTAAACAATTTCTTTATAACAACATTTATCCAAAACCATACCAGTACCAGGAAAAATAAAATAAAAATTCTATATCAGTTGGTTAAGTTATAATTGGCAATATTTTGAAAAAGAGGAAAATCGACACCTTTATTCATATCTTTAGTTATTCTGACCTCAAAGTTAACTATTTTACAGTGTTTTTTTTACTAACGTGGTCTTTAATAAACATGCTATCAATTTTATTGCAATCACAATTTAAACAAAAAGAGTTGCTATGTTTGTTAAAATTATCGCATTTTCTTTGAGTTGTGGTTGAAAAAATAATATCAACTAACTTTGATGGTTCAGTAAAAAAAAAATATGGTACTACCCTAGGCAAGTTACTTCAAAAGATGGCCCATTTAGTCAAGATTTCAAAATGATACAATACTTTTAACTTTTCTACCTATAACATTTATTGCCAATTTTTATCGCAAAACATACTCATTTAAAAAATTTAATTAGGTCATCACAATACTTGTTTTCCTTAAAAAATTCGGAGAAATAGAACAATGAATAGTATGCGGTGGTCACCGACAAATACACCGCGTTAAAGGGCTATGATAGAGAGATATGTATTCAAATTCAAATTCAAATTCAAATTGTTTATTGTTCTTAGACAACGTACATATAAATATAGGTTACCCTGCCTGCTGCTTTAGCGTAAGCTGTGTTGCAGCAGTCAGTGTCTTCCCCAAATAAGTAGATTTAACAATAAGCAAATATATAAACTAAATATAACTTAAATAAAATAAAACAAGAAACAAATCTGAGATAATAAAACAATAAAAATACACATAACAATTGCACAGGCCTGACAACACCTGTGCAAAGTGTTACCAAATAAGTTTGTACTTGTGTAAAGTGTGGGTGTGTGATAGTTTGAATTTCAACCAGTTTTTACGAACATATTTTCAAGGAGATCATAATCAAACTCTTGTAGCCAGTCTTTTAAAATATTTTTTAATTTGTGTGAGGGGACGTTTTTTATTTTTATTTTAGAGTTCAGCATATTATATAAAATTGGTCCGATGTGATTATAATGCCTCCATGCCAAAGCACACTTGTAACTCGGAATAGGACATTTCACAATCCTCTTTTTATTGACAGGTAGAAGTGGAATTGTGACTTTGTGGTATCTTTTGATGCTTTGGTCAACAAAGTGTTTTCTAACCGAAAAGACATTGCACTTTTTATATAAGTCAGTTGTGGAGTGTCTGAATGGCAAAAACATTATTACCTTAAGCAGAGCGCGTTGAGCACGCTCTACCTCTATGTATATATATATATATATATATATATATATATATATATATATATACATAAGTATATAAATTATGGATATCTCTTGGCCGTGCCGTGACTCGATTCCTTAAATAAACATTAATTATTTGGCAGTGTCCTAAATAATTCTTAGCCTTCATGGTTTATTAACAAGTACGTCGTGCCAGAAACCGTGGGACCGTTCAGGTGTTTATACCCGTAATCCACTTCATAACCGATCGTTTTCCCTCTGACCGCAATGAACATCGCGTCAGGAAGTTTTCGACATTGAATAATATTGGGCTTATGTCTTAATCAATAACCTCGCTTTGCTAGAGATACTGGAAACTTGTGGTGAAGCACAAAATTTTTGAATTAAAAAGTTTGTTTATTTATTATATATGTATTGGAGTGTAACTCAAAAACTACTGAACCGAATTTGATGAAATGGGACCACACGGGAAGCACCAGCTTTCAAACGAAAAAGAATTTTGAGAATCAGTCCACCCAATCGAAAGTTATGAGGTATCAAACATAAAAAAAAATAAAAAAAACAGTTGTATCGAGTACCTCCTCCTTTTTATGGAAGTCGGTAGAAAATATTAATGGCTAGCAGCTATTATTTCTTCGTAGGCTAGCAGCGCCCCGCCGTCTCACCCTTTTGATGGATGATGATGATGATGATGAAGAAAGTATCACGTTCCGAACTTTGTTCGAAGTTTACTGCACAATTTACGCTATACAATTTAAAACGCAATTATTAAGAGGATTGCATACTTTCCATGCTAAAAGAGAAAACTCTTTTCTACCTCTTAACATTGTCCGATTTCAGTGATTTTTTTTTCATGGAAATATGACATTGTTTAGTAGCCCGTACGTTTAGATTTTTTCAGTTTTTTCAAGTTCTAAAAAAGGAAATTTAAACTACATTGCAATACTGAAAAAAATCAAAATGTACGGGCATAGTAAATAATGTCATGATTCCATGAAAAAAAAATCACTTAAATCGGACAATGTTAAGAGGTAGAAAAGAGATTTCTCTTTTAGCATGGAAAGTACTAGCTATGCAATTCTCTTAAGCCACACCTACTATACCTTATTTAAATTTGGAGAGATGCAGCAATACTAGAATAGTTGTAGTTACAAATACTTGGATACAAGTGATATTTTGAGTACGCCCAGAATGACCTACCTAGATACATTCCTAATATTTTAAGTCTAAGCAACATGACATGATGTGTTATTTTTGTTTTTAATTTATTAATATATTTTTATATAATAACAATTATCATATTGTACGTCCGCCAAAGACAAACTATGGTTCCTGAAGCACAGAAAGTTTATTTTTTTATTTTTCTTTATTTTCACACTGTAAAGCTGGTAATCGATGATTTGGTTATCTATTTATTTGTATCAACCTATTTTACTACTATTATGTACCATGTTAGCATAATAAAGATTAATTACTAATTACTTACATTTAAAGAGCTTTTTCGCTATGGCGAATATGTCGGTCTGTATGGAAATATCAGCTTACAAAACACACACAAAAACTAACACATTGCATATGATTAAGTTACATAGTTGTTAATCCCTACGCTTAAGACCGTGTTTAACTAACTCTAGTATCATTTTGACTTGTTCAGAATGTGGGCACGATAGATGGATATTGCATAAGCCAATGGACCTGTCACGAAATATTATCTGTCTAGGTCCCCCGTTACGGACACGTTCCATCAATATATGGACCTTAATAAGATCTATTTCAACACGGTTTCTGCAATAAATATATTGTAATTTCATTACATTTCAATAAAATCATAAAAATGTTATTTAACTACGAAACTTACTTGTATTAAAAAAGTCTACAAAGAGACTAATGCCCGTTTTCACCAACATTTTAGGTAACACCTAAGCCAGTTAGGTAACACTTAGTAGTACAAAACTGTCACCTAACTTGGCTTAGGTGTCGCCTAATATGTTGGTGAGAATGGGCATGAGTTAATGAACATCAAACAATTATATATTTATACCTTTTGCATCTTTATAAGAAAAGCTATAAATAATATAATATAATGCGTACTAAAATGTTTCCAACCGCTGCACTCGACGCGCAGTTTTGCCAAATACTAATTACGGCTAATCAATGATTTCTTTTGAAGGTTTTCATTTGCACTTATTATAACAAAATAGCCTCAGTTATAAAAATATTAGCTCGTTTAACTTATTCAACAAGTACAATTTGAAAAGTTGAATACCGACTTCTATTCTATTCAGTTATTGGAGTGTATCTCAAAAACTACTGGACTGAATGTGATGAAATTTGAATAGGACCACACGGGAAGCACTTACTTTCAAACTAATAATTTTGAGAATCGGTTTACCCAGTCGAAAGTTATAAGGTATCAAACATAAAAAAATACGGTCCTATTGAGTACCTCCTCCTTTTTGGAAGTCGGTAGAAAAGTCTACAAAGAAACTAAGTTAATAAACTTCAAACACTTTTATATTTATACCTTGTGCATCTTTATAGAAAAAGCTATAAATAATATAATTTAATGCATAATAAAATGTTTGCAACCGCCTTACTCGACGCGCAAGCTTCCTGGTTTTGCTAAAGACTCGCACTAATTACGGCAAAACAATGATTACTTTTGAAGGTATTCATTTGCACTTATCATAACAAAATACCCTCAGTTATAAAAAAAATAATAGTTCGTATTCAAAAAACTTCTTGCTCAACACATGTTAATCGTAAAATAACATTATTTAAGAGGATCGCATAGCTAGTACTTTCCATACTAAAAGAAAAAAACTCTTTTCTACCTCTTAACATTGTCATATTTCAGTGATTTTTTTCCATGGAATCAACACATTGATTACTATGCCCGTACGTTTTGATTTTTTCAGTTTTTTAGGTTCTAAAAAGGGGAATTTATAGTACTTTGAAATACTGAAAAAATCAAAACGTACGGGCATAGTAAACACAACTGAATATAAAAAGAACGCTGGCGATTAGGGTGTGCAGTAGGCGATTTATCGGTCTATTTGGTGATATGAGGTGCGACGCGGGGCGGGCGGGTCACGCGCCGCATGCATGCCGGAGCGCTATTGGTTCGTCAGTCGACCGTTGAGTGTATGCGCAAACTTCACTTTCTTCCAGCGTTGTTTTTACATGACGCGACCTGTAACCTGAAATAATCATATAGAATAAATAATTTATTTGGTGTTGAGGGTATGCAAGAAAAGTCATAGGCAAGCCAGTGGCAATCCAACCGCTGAATAGTGCGTATTGTTTTCAAATCGTGGAGTCTCGTATCTGTGTAAAAGTGCAGTTTCTTCATCGCCCTTAACACCAACGATCGGCTGGACATCAGTACAACTTCCGGAGTCTGGACCTCATTTATGTGCGTAATTCAATCTATTTTTAAAAAGATTTAATGGGGATTAGCGGAAGAAAAGTTCACAAATCCCCATTGATGGATTTTGTCAATGGGGATTTGTGGAATAACCCATTTGCAAGACTGGCGACACGTGAACTAATTAGGTTTAGGATTAGATGGAAGCTGGGTGGCATACCCAGGTACGCTCTATTTGTTTATTGTCTCTGATATCTCGCAGCCCTACGAAATCTAATTACGATATTTATTGCAATTGTCCCAGTGTATTAGTTAAGCTAAGATAAGACTGAGTTCCCGGCACATTCCAACAAACAAGTTTGCTTTTTTAATGAAAAAAGTAGCATCGCCCAATTGTGAAGTTTGCGGGTCATTAGAAGATGCACAACATGTGCTGATGGAATGTTCCCGGAACGCCGACGTAAGAAGACTTGTTTTTGGGTATCTATACCGACTATATACGGTATATATATATACCGACGTGTAATAATGGTACACGTAACAGTATATTGGCCTCGCCTCTGTCGGACGAAGCCCAACAACTATATACACTTGTTATAAAATGTTTTGCAAGAAATTAGATATAAGTAAGCTAAGTTCGTTATAGTTTTTGTACCGATGAGGCGATGTGGTCGGCATCTCGGCGACAAGACCCTTTTTCTTCGTGCATCTGGATAGTAAATTTAAAAAAAAAACTATTTCAGCTTCGGATGCTACAGGTTACCTAATGGAAAGAAAAATTAAAAAGCTGGCGGTATATATGCTTGCTTTATACTACGGTGACGTCAGTCGGAAGATGAATGTACGACTATTGTACGTACATATAGGTTCTCAACCCTCATTCCTCTCGTTTCTGGGTCACTGCAGCCCCCGATATCTATTTTTAACGTTTTACGGAACTTTTGCATATTTTTATATAAAAAAATGATAAAGTACTTTTACGTGAGTGGAAAAATGCGCGAAATATATTTTACTAACTATGTAGACCATGGAGTATTAAAGCTATCGATACATTTCAGATAAAAATTTTATTGCATTTCACTTAAAACTTGCGTGCCATATTTATCTACCGACTTCTAAAAAGGAGGAGGTAAAAAGCTCAACTCGACTGTATATTTTTTTTAAATGTTTGTTACCTCATAACTTTCGATAGGGTGAACCGATTCTCAAAACTCTGTTTTGTTTGAAAGCTGGTGCTATCCCTGTGGTTAATTTAAATTTCATCAATTTCGGTTTAGTTGTTTTTGAGATACATTCAAATAACTGAATAGAATGGAAAATGGTATTGAATTTTTCAAATTGTACTAGTTCGTCATAAGTTCCCACGCCCATGTTTGCCCTCGACTTCGTCCGCGTGAAATGCGGTTTATTATCCAAATCCTCTAAATCTTTACTAATATTATAAAGAGGAAAGATTTCTATGTAAGTATGTTTGTAACGAATTGGCACAAAAAGTACAGAACCGATTTCAAAAATTATTTCTCCATTGGAAAGCTACATTCACTAACATAAATATATATAATAAAATATTATTTTACATACCATATAGGTCATACCGAAAAAGTCCACTTTTCTAGTTACCTCTAGTTTCAACAAATTATAGGCAGAACAGTTTTATTTATCGTGCAACTAAAACTTTTAAAGATTTGTGTAATAACACAAATCTTGACCTTGGCTTATTTCATACTAGCATAACTTCGTTACGGAAGAAAATTATTTATCATTTATGAATACTAAATTGCAGTATCTTTTATTAAATAATAAATACCTAGTTGTAATAATAATAATAATCGGTAATTACTTAGTGTCTGCAAATGATGACTATTTTCTTATTAATGTAGTAGCTGTGTTTTATTGTAGTAAGTAACCTTTCGTCTAGAAATTAGTTATTAATGCTAGAAGTAGAGACTTCTAAATGACTTTTTATTGTATTATTTTAGTGCCTAAATATACTTTTGTAGTCGATAGTCTTCCTAATAGAAAATAAAATAAAAATAAAATATAAGATTCATCATCATCATCCATCATCCATCACCGCGCGGGTGAAACCGCGGAGAGCAGCTTGTATAACATAAATGTATTCATTTGTGAAGGTGAACTACTCGCTAATTTATCTTGATTTGTAAAATTGATAAAAAAATAAAATTTAAAAAAAATAATAGACTTTGGAAGCTGTGACGTCACGAAATGACGGTTTAGATAAAAACAAAAACAAAAATTTTAGCATTCAAAACTATAACGCGCTCATTTTGTTGTAAAAATAAATAAAATGCCGAATTGTTATGCCTCCGAGTGCAACCAATCTCAAGAAGAGAAACCAGTAGGTTTCTCTTTACTTTTTCCCCCTCTCTGAACACCTTTACTTTGCTCTAAAATTGTGTTCAAGCTAGCAATCGAAGACATTTTAGAAACGTGCTAAATCCAACAAAACGATACAAATTCCTTGTTTGTTTTTACCCAAAATGTCAAATACTGCCATTTTATGACGTCGCACTTCAGCCGTACGATTCTCTAAAAGCAAACATCGTTGCATCTTTGACAAAATCCTTGAAACAAATGACGAAATGACAAGAACCGTTGGAAAACAACCTTGTGTACAAGGGCGATATCTCATATCGTATTTAACATCGTCATCGTGAGCTCGTCGACGAGCGCAACGACGAATCATTAGAGAATCGCACGGCTACTGTCTATTGTCTGTCAGCAATTTGCTAGACCCAGCTGTCTAGTTAAACTTACTTACTTATTCCTCTGGCGCAGCGACCCAAAGTGGGTCTTGGCCTCCGGTACAAGAGAATGCCATCGGTCTCAACTTCTGCCTGTCGACATCTGGTATCTCGCGTAGGTCCCACTACACAGCGTCCAAGATACGCTTGCTTGACATGGTGATCCTTCCCCATTCTCTGTACGTGTCCCATCCAGATAAACTTACACCCGCTTTAAAACAACTAGCAGGTATCACTAACCATAACAATCCGCGTATTGACAGCGGGTTAAAACAACTAACAGGATATTATATATTTGGACCTTGAATTTTATTATTATGCTTGTGTTGTCGTTTTAAATAATTTTGTTCAATAAAATTATTACAATTGAAGAAAAAAGAACCAACGTCACTTTTAGTACATTTTACATGAGGTGCAAAAACCTGTTTAGACATTGTAGTTAAAT
The DNA here is from genome assembly GCA_917880725.1 of Selenia dentaria. Taxonomy (NCBI): domain Eukaryota; kingdom Metazoa; phylum Arthropoda; class Insecta; order Lepidoptera; family Geometridae; genus Selenia; species Selenia dentaria. Next base: position 28,295,912 of record OU862888.1, on the reverse strand, counting down.
ATCGAAATATTTATAGTCACTCAGGCAAAGTCATATGATAACACATACAATAAAACTATAGTGATGAAAAAATGTTTTTATTAATCCATGAAAAGTGTGAAAAATTACTTTGACACAGGCTTTTTTCCAAATAACTTAAAAGGAAATTTGACATCAGGCATTTTTTCCTATCGATAAAGATGAAATGTATGTGTTAAGAACGTTAAGAATTATTAGAAAAATATTATTACAATAATTTTTGATTATTCACAACCATCACTGTGGTCATCATCGTCCACTCCGATGTCAACATTATTGACATCATTTTCACCTGCATTACAAATTTCACGGTAGTAATTGTTAACAATATATAATTATTTCACTATAATAGAAACATACATTATAGACAAACTATTTACAGTAGGTTAAAATTAGCATAATTGTTGTATTATTATATAAATGGAATGTATTTGACTCGTAGATGTTTTCTGAATTCACCGCAAGGTGGCATTGTTGACGATCATGGAGGGGGAGTTGTTCTATCGCCAAAATATTATAAAAGTAGTAAGCGTGGCGCGCTGAGTGCCATCTGCGCTCGCAAACCGTCCGGTGACGCTGTAAATGCCGGTAGAGGCAAACAGCATTAGTCCGTTCTAAAAAAAAAAAAAAAGCGTAGCGGCCAGTTTTGTTCTCGTTAGCCGAGGTGAACACTAGGAATCGTTGAGCGTCGAATTTATGTCGGAACAACTATAAATATATAACTTTATTTAAAGGGATATGTTGTTATACTTTAAATAAATAATTAGAATAATTTATACTTGTGGTTTAACATTGTTAAACAGAGATGAATAGTATTAAATGCGAAGTATAGTGATTAGTGAATTATTGAATAAAATGTAAAGTACCAAGTGATTGCTCTGTCTTATTTAAAATATCATATTAAGGAGTACATTCCTTATCAAGTATGCATATTACAGCGATAATGGTAATGAAATGTTACATAATGTTTATTTGTCAGTCGGCGGTGTTGCCACTTTTTATTGGAATAAATACCAATGTCAGTCTGACATTGGCAGTTCTTTCGAAACGTTGTCAGTACTTTGTTTGTTTTTCCGATCACCAAACAAACATTAACAAGGAATAACTCTGGACACAGGCAGTGTTTTAACAAATCGTAATTTACGTTCGATAAGCACCATTACAAAGAAACTATTGTCACAAAAATAATATATTGTGGTTTTTTGACATTGGTTCTTTTTCTAAATAGCACTTCAATTTGAATATGAGAGTTTTAAACACACACACCGCAAACTAAAACAGTTATCAGTTTTTTTAAACAAACATACAATAGTTTTCCATAAAATACTTAACAAAATATGAAACTAATTGAAACTGTATATATTATATGTGTCGAGCACAACAATTATGATTACCTTCAGGTGTATCAGGGGCCAGACACATAAGAAAATCTATTGTTATCTCGGTTAGCGACAGCGGCATCGGCTGAGGGGATGTAAATGACTTGCGCATGATGCGCATCCTACGACTACCCTTAAAGTCACCAGTAACCTAATGCTTCTTTGCTTGGTGCAACTATTAGTAATATTTTGCGTCAGTACTTTCAGCTAGGTGTTATCTTCAACCTTGTTCCGTAATCCGTGCTGAAAGGGTCGTTTATGCACAACGAACTCACCCCATAATCACACTCAGTAAACTCTATACCAATCATGATAGCGTATGTAGCCTATTAAGTAGTCAAAACCATTGGGTTGCATCCCGTACTTACTGCCTTAAAAAATACGCACGCATACGCGTGGGCGGAAAAATCTGCCACTGTTCTTTGAAATGTTCTGCATTGATGCGATAAAAAAAACATAATAAAATACATTCTGTTTCAGTTATTATTTACCGCACGCAATATCGATCGTAGACATCTACGAAATTATTATCAAATTTCGTAGCGCATAGATTTTTGTAGCAGTTTCGTAGACACCGTTAATAGCTATATTGTTAAAAAGCAAAGGCAAGCAACCTTTCTATTTACAACGTTGCATCTATCTCACAATCTCTGCTAAACCCCAGACATACAATACCTCTATCCCACTTAATGCTTTATACAAGCGAAATGAACCAGAATTCACTACGGGATCGTAAGCACAGTAGTCGGAGCCTTCATTGTGACGATAGAATGCCGTATGGAGGTCGGCATGGAATACATAAGCGATATAGGAGTTATGACGAGGTTTCTGCCAGCAGAATAGTGCTCTGAGCTCTGGAATAGAATAAGCATAGAATTATAACTAAAGGAATCTCACACTCCTTATTTTGAAGTGCAGTAGGTAGAGTATAAAAAACCTAAGACCGAACTAAGACAAATATACATCCGATTTTGACAGGGTTATGGTTATGTCATTATTTACTTTAGTAAGTAACGTTTGATGTTCGACTACAGAAAAAGATTTTATTAGAAGTATTATATCGTCAAGTAATTACTTCATTGAGAAATTACTTAGCAACAAGTAGTCACTTGTTTAGAAATACGAGTGGTCTTTAACTTATGGAAGAGAATTATATAGAGAATAATTTCTCATTGAGTTGCGAATTCTAACTTCAACTACGTCTGCCACGATATTGCGAAATCAAAACTTGTTATATCGCAAAATTTGCAATGTTCCAAACTGTCAGAGATTATAAAAGTTTTACAGACTAACAGCTAGTCTTCATTAAAAGTATATTTGACTCGATTGGGCTGGGGTTGAAGTTATGACCGCTACGTTAGTGGATTGGCAGGTTTTCACAGCAGCACATTCTTCTTTTGTCTTCACAATTATTTTTCTGACTATGACCCAGGGAGCTCGTCGAAGTGGATAACTTAAAGTGTCAATTATAGTTGCCGTGGAGGCGTATGTGGTCCACTTGTCTGTTTTCGACTTCTTTAATTCATCGGGCATGGTTTACTTAAACTCATGAATTCAACTCAACTTGTTTCACAATACAAGAGTAATTTGATACACAAACCAACACGAGCACAACATATAAATATAATAATGGAAAGTTTATTTTCTAACCATCCTGCGATATTGCCTGAAAAGGGTTTCAATCTCGATTTTGTAGCACTGAAAAAATGAAAGTGTATCTGTTTACGAAACGATCATAACGAATATAACTGCTAAGTCTAAGCACGTCAAACGTAACTTAAATCAGATATGTACCTAATATTATATCAGCATCATTACTTTACTTGCTGTAATAAATCCACTGCTGAACTTAAGGCGAAATGAGTTCCAAATTTCACGGTTCGACTTCGCGAAAACTTAATAACCAAAGTTCGAAAAAAAGTCGTGTAAATTGAATATACGTCCTTATGAAGTATCGGAGCCAATACACGATTGAGCAAACTTAGCTTTATATAAAAAATTGGCAAAATTACCTATATTTAGCAATTTTTCTTACGTGCTTCGTTGGAAAAAGCATTTTCATTTAATTATGGGTATATATTTCAATTAATTTATCTTATTCGAGTTTCCAATGAAACTTACTAGTGAACTATGGACTCCTTTATCATTCAAATTTAATTATTTGATTATACGAAATAAATATAAAAAATATTAGCACGTATTCAATTGAATATTCGCATTAAATTGTCCATTCTGGTAAGCAATTCTCAACCTTATATAAAGCACCGTAAATAGTTTTAAAATTAGGATTCGAACGCGCCTTAACCCGAGCGAAGTGAGGTATCCGAGTCTGTACTGGAAGAAATCGGCGTTTGTATGTTTGTTGACGATAATTTGAAAACGTTTGATTCTATCTTTATGCAATTTGGGTAAAAACTAGATCTTATACATAACAATTTTAAAGTTTTAACTGAGACAAAAAGCAGGGCGAAGATAGTTCAAATTGGGGATTAAAAAAGGAAAGCCTTACTATTTTTAGCTAAAACATACAATATGTTATTAAGTGCTTACTTACGGATTGAAATCAATACCGGGGCGGTTATAGATAAGCTTAAATGTATAAAAATCGATACAAAGTCAATTCTTTTTTATGTATTCACAATATATAACATTTCATACCGAATTCTAAAAAGGAGGAGGTACTCAATTCGACTGTATTTTTGATTTTATTATTTTTATGTTTGTTACCTCATAACTTTCGATAAGGTGAACCGATTCTCAAAACTCTTTTAGGAAGCACCAGCATTTTGTTTGAAAGCTGGTGCTTCCCGTGGAGTTCCATTTAAATTTCATCGAATTCGGTCTAGTAGTTTTTGAGTTACACTCCAATAACTGAATAGAATGGAAGTCGTCCATAGCTCGTTGTGTGTTAAGGATCCGTATGAAAACTTCGATATTGTAACCCAAGGTGTGAATGAAATACGAAAAAAACATTCTTGTATCGCGTACGCTGCGGAAACTATTGACAATATACCAAAGTGATGTATCGCAGTTTTATAAAAAAATATGAATCGACAAAAAAAGTCCGGGTTATCATATGACTTACTATTAGAGTAATGTCACATTATCTATTTTGTAATTTTGAAATATGCAACAGTAATGCCAAAAATCCTTAGATCGCGTAACTGCGGAAACTATTGACAATAGAGCAAAGTTATGTCGTACAGTTTTTTGGAGGACATCAATGTTTAGAAAAAAAGTATGCGATACCATAAATTTCATTTATTTATACATTTATGTCACAATAACTACTCTCCGTGTTAAAATATGCAATATTAACGCCAGTACAATCTAGGCCACATTATTCGTATCTTGGTGTTAATCCTTAATCCTAATCCTTGCCAAGAAATGAAACCAACATTTCTTGAAAAAAAAAAATTTTTCACCCTTTTTAGGGACCCTTGCTAATTACGGGATCGATTGTCGAAGTCGGTACCGTGCGCACAATCTTATGATAATAGGTACTTTTGAACTATCATGGTACCGACTTCAAGTTATTTCACACTTTTTAGTGTTGAAGTTGGTTCCATTTATTCGTATTTTTTAGTTTGAGGTATATGTACCTCTTGCAACCCCTTTGCTATTGTATTTATAATAATTGCGAGACATATTTATAAAATTAAATCACGTTTAATTATCAGGCCCGTATAATTCAATTCCTAAGCCTGAAAATTAAGCCAAGGCATATAGGACCCAAACGGCTAAGGCTAATATATATATATATATATATGTAATATGTTTTGTTTTCTGTCGACTTTTTCATGTTTGTTACCTCATAACTTACGACCGGAGAACCGATTCTCAAAATTATTTTTTGTTAGAAGCTGCTGCTTCCCTAGTTGTCCCCTGTTAAATTTCATCAATTTCGGTCTAGTAGTTTTTGAGTTACACTCCAATAACTGATTTTTACCAAAGAAATAGAATGGAAGTCCGTATAAAATTTTTCAAATTGCAAATGTTTCCCTGATGGATATGGAAATACAAAAGCCTTTTACTGGCCTCACACAAGCAGATACAGAATCTTAACCAACCTTGAGGCATTAATAGGCTGCTACATACTTAAACAGAACGGCCTACCTAAATATTGAACTAACAACCCTGAAAGCACAGCCTTCGACAAAACCTCCCTATTATTTATTCATTAGGTTCAATGTAATCAAGTAAGTTCCCACTGAATGCCCCAATTTCGTCGAAAATTCACGAAACAGCCGAGCCACGACCGCGAATCTGCAATAATTTAATCGTTTTCGATGTGTTGCTCCGCGGAAACTGCGGGTTCATCACTGTATCAGAAACCTCAGCGTTCGTTTCTAAACTTCAACATAACTCTCCTCACGTAACTGATGCTTTTTTGTTTATCTACCTAATTTAATTTTAAGTCAGAGATGGATGTATGATAGAGCAATCGTGTCGTTTTATATAACGTCGTGGTAGTAGGTCATAGCATGGGGTGCCCCGGGCACGAGACCGGTTGGGAAGAGTGATCATCCACGGCGAATGAGCACAGTTATGGAAAATCTCCCGTTATTTAGGGAAAATTTTAAACTTTCGTTTTATCAACTCTCAAGAGTTACGTACGTTTTTGGTATATTGCACATGATTATTCTGAGTTATAATGCATGTTTTAATTTAGGTCTTACAATTTAAATCCATTTTTATGTACTAGTACCTAAAGTATTTATAGATATTTTAGGTACTAGCACTTGTGAAGGAAAAGCACACGTTGAAATTAAATTAATACCACTCTGAATTAAATAATAATTACACCTTTGGACCGGATCAAACCAGCGTCTTATGTCTGAACGTGTCAAAAATATAGTAGAAATCGAATTGGTTTTATTATATTTAGAACAGGTAAAATAAATACTCGTACTTAAAATTATTGGTTGTTATATATGCTTTATCGAAATATTTGTAAGAAACACATTTTAATATTATTTTGACGGTTTAACAGTACAAGTGCGAACGCAGCCGGTGCGCAAGTACTCCATTACCAAGTGGCCCGGACGGTCAAAAAACCGGTCGAGATATTAGACTACCGCGTATGTTAAATCTTTAAAGTAATATTAAAATGTAATATATACGGTTATGCTTAAAATAATGTCGAAGAAGATATAGGGAAACCGTTCCTCCTACCTTGCAACCCTCAAGGCACCGGCCGATAGCGCTCCGCTCAGTCTGGTCCGTGTCGCCGCCAAGAGCACACCGTGTGAGTTCTCCTCAATTACTCACACACTATAGTGCGAGTGAGTGTGCGTGAACCGTACGAACTACGAACTTAGTGACTGCTTCACCCCTCTATCCCCCCGGCGCGGTCGGTCCATACAAGGTCATCGCTCAGCAATTTGACACCTGTTGTGTTTGTATACTATATGTACGTATGTAACCTTATACTTAGCTATTATGTTATCATCGTAATATGTTCTTATGTAAGTTACTTGTGAGCTTCAATGACTTTATCAACTTTGACACGCACTACTTGGTATTTGGAAGGAATACCACATTTTGGATATAGAATTCTGCATTTTGTCGTATATCTCTACCTATTGCATAGACTTTACGATACTACGTCTGGTATTAAATCTGGTATTATACCTTATATTTGCAGTACTGTTATAAATCAACCAGTTGTGAATAATAAAAAAATTGCCTTCGTGTCCCGGAATAATTGCATGCCTAATTTACCGGCGTTGACTTATTGAACTATAAAAATATGTACTTGGGTTTTATTTTGCATAATGACTCTAATTTTTGGTATAATGTTGCAGATTACTTTTCATGCCCGTAATGGATTTCTTACATTACGTAATATTTTATTAGTAATGCCTGCTTTTGATATAATTATATAGGCATTTAATTATTCCTGGAATTGACGCAGACCTATTTATTTTGTGAACACTAATTGGTATTAATTCAGATTTGTTTTTTTCGGCTTATGATTGAATTTTATTTAAAGCTTGTTTAAAAAGCTTTGACGGCTCTGTTAGCTCAGATGGTAATGTCTGCGAAGCGCAAGGTTCCAGGTTCCATCCCTAGCTGGGGCTATTTGTGTAATGTGGAGACATGTTTGTTCTCGGGTCTTGGATGTTGTAATGTGTTATAGTGTGTCCGTGCCTCCCAATGTAAATAATCTATACATATGCTATACAGATAATTAAAATTGACGTGGCTGAATGGATCGAAATAAAATGAGGCAAGGTTATAGATTATATCCCGGGGAAGCATATGTGATACATACTTCATCATCACCACCATCATTCATCATTGCAGGTGATACCACGTTGCGCAGCTTATCTTTTAATTTTATTTAATTAGTAACATACCAGCAAAACATCAGTGAAAAACAATGCTTGGATTGTTGTAATGCCAGCTGGATGTAAGGGACCGAGGGATTACATTGGATTTTTTTGCAAATCACGAACCTTGGTTTACAAAATCGGCTCATCGTGCGTTCGGAAACAATTTATACGTAATATCATCACGGCTTTACATCCGCGAAGAGATCAGCAGAAGTGTAAACCCATTTTTGCTTGTCAACGAGATAGGATACATTATGTATATTGTCATAGTGTCATAGTACAATTTAAAGGTTAGGTAGGTTGGTTGGTTGATTGTTGGATGATTTAATTCCCTCGTTTCGCTCAGGGATTAACCCAAGGGTCCCTTCAGTACACTCAGCGTTCAATATACCGCCCATGACGTAAGATACTGCTTTACTCCCTCGGTGCATAATCTACTAATAAAAATCGTCAACAAACCGTCAAAACGTCAAAGAACACGGTCACTTTAAATGTTTATTTTCTGTTTCAAGCGCCATAGCACGGGTGGAATGAATATTCTAACTGATTTAAAATTTATGGAACCTCGAAATCCATATCCATCCAAAAATATTATTCTAGTTTGCACATAAACAACCTGGTTCTGCAGGTCGATGAATATAGCAAAAGAATTCCCATTAAAATAACTTTCAGCCAAGCTGTTACGCTCATCATCTCAACCGTATGACGTCTGTTCAACACTCTCCCCCACAAATTTCTAAAAGGACCAGTTGGAAGAGGCCTGCATCCAACGCCGTCCTGCTATCTTCATCAGGTCGTCTGTCCACTTTGTCGGTGGACGACCTACGCTGCGCTTGCCGGTCCGTGGTCTCCACTCCATAACGTCCCATCGGCCATCTGTACTGCGTGCTGTGTGGTCTGCCCACTGCCACTTCAACTGGCTTATTTTCTGGGCTATGTCAGTGACTTTAGTTCGTTGTGGCGTAGTGTTACGCTCACCTCGGAAAAAATATAAAGTCAGAAGTGTTATTAAGTAACTGTTACTTAACTATAAACATAATTATTAGTATTAGCTATATGTTTTAAAGATATATAAACTATGGCTGTCTTTTTCATATTGCTACAATTATTATTCTTGAAACACAACTCTAAATACTGGATAACTTTAACGGATTTTGTTATTAAAAAAAATCAATTGGAAATCTAGAAAATACAAAAGTTTGATAAAACACATCCCATTGGTCACAGGTGGGTATTAGTAAAGTCTATGATGCGGTGAGGCTGTGAATAATTTTACATTAAATAAAATTCTAAAAAAATATACTCGTATAGTCTCGGATTCTGTGGTGCAAAGGGTGTAAGCGAGAAAATTGATAACAATAAAGTAAAATTTTACATAAAACTTTAGGCCTTGATGGTAGCTAGAGACCATGACAGTTAAAAACTAAATTTTAGCACATCCTATAATAAATATAATTTCACGAGACCATTTTATACCTATGGTATATTACTATATATATCAAAATGTGTATGCCGGCAATCCATAACTTACAAATATGGCTGACCTGTTTCACATAACATTGAATATTTGATGCCGAAGGGCTGACAGAGCTGTCACAGAGTTATCAAAATGACAGCAACACAGAGAAGACACTACGGGCGTAATCAAATTAATCGAGATATTGTCAAAAGCGTCAACATTTGGAATTTAAATACTGTCAGAGCTGTTTAATACAAACATCACAGCAACTTCCATGTGTATTTAGTTATTTACTCCATAAGGGAACGGAATTGAATAATATGCCCTCCACCCTCGTGACACGAATATTCAAATATGAGGAAAACCAAATAACTTGGTGGTAGGCCTGTGCAAGAGGCTGTCTAGGTTTGTGCCACCGCAGGGCCAGATGCCGTAGCACAAGCAATTTACGAAAAAGTATTCTTACCGAAAAAGTCAACATGTCTCGCTTCCGCCTACAAGCTATGTGTCATCTGTGTGGCTGTACCCTAGACATTCTAGTTAAATGACAGTTTGTACAGTTTCAAGTAAACGTTACGTTTCGTTACACTAAAGCCGCGTACTCTGTGAATGTACTCTGACGGCCACTCGGATGGTACTTGTATCGTGAGAACCGAGTATCCGATTGCACATGACAATAATTGTTCGCGATCATATGTTGGCTACTCTGTCATAGTACACTCTTACGAATCAACTCTTATCGAGAAAACGCGGCTTTACGCAATTATTCGAGCATTGATTTTTACTTCAAAGCATTCGGTGCACTAGCATTACTGTGTTAGTTAAGGGGAACTATAGCAAATCTTTCGTCTGTCAGAGAGAAAACAAAAGAGTTCTAAGTTCAAGTCTAAGTCAAAATCCAAATTTTTGTATTGAAATTCTCGTGAGTTTGACACATATTCAAATTCAACTATTATTATTAACCTGCAAAACACTCACGTTAAGGATCGAATACGTCGACCCAGGTTTCCGGGCCCCGGGTCCGTTGCTCATCTTCAGGGTGAGTACGCAGTGGCATCTGCGAGCCAGCAGCTGTGCCCGCCGGGCAGCATATAATAGTTGGAAATCAAAATTATTTATTCAAACTAGGAATCAAAGACGCGCTTATGAACGTCAATTATTCAATATAATTTACTCTAAAGACTCTACCGCCGCGTTCCAAAATATAGGGCATACCGAGAAGAAGCGGTAAGAAACTCGGGGCCATTCTTTTCATATAGATTTTTGCAATGTTTCTACGTAGGTATTACTCCTCCTCCTGCTTGCGTCGATTCCTCAATGCTGGGGGTCGTGACCCATCATGGCATTAGCCTCTCCCGTGCGATGTTTCTCCATTTATTCCGGCTTCGAATTGCACCAACCGCTTAGGTAGTCGCTAGTATCGAAAAAAAAAAAACGGAACGAAGGGCTTAGTTAGGTTAGAATTTTATGCTTATTATGTTAAATAATCATGATAAGGTTAAGAGTTAATAATAAATATAGTACCTAGATACAAAGTTTAACTACGGACTCAGAAGCATTTACAAAATGAGCTTCTAAAAACGGAAGCACTGTATGTATAACATATCCATGGCTAGAGTGCATCGGTGGCTTATATGGTCAAGGAGATTGGCATCTTTAAACAGAATACACAGGTGTAGGTTGTGTTAGATTTTTTTTCATGTGTCAACTTGCATCAAATCGATTTCAGAAACATACCAACAGGTATGTTTCTCAAATCGGTAATTTACAGCATTTTTTAAGTCATATTTTTAACTATAAATTTAACTATAAAGTTATTAATGAAACAAAGAGTATTATTAGACTTAGACACTGTTGCATTTGGATCAGTAAATCCACCGGTCTATACCGGGAGCAGCAGATTTGTCACCCCGATCCAGGTTGACGAACGGAAAGTAGGTCATTGCAAATGTAATGTACCCACCGTCTACTCTGTGACTTGTAATTGGCCGACGTCACTAACTGCCCCGAGATTGAATGTCGTCTTACTCCAACTACCTATTCCATCCAAGTCACGTTCTTACAGCTTGCACTTCAGAGAAAGAGATAGATAGTTTGAATCAAGTCTCTACTGCGGTCATGCGAATTTTCCAGCCATTTCCAGAATAGTCTTTGTTCTGTGAGCTGCCTAGGAAAAAATTTAAAACAATGTGAGCCTAGTAATAGAGTCGTGTACTAGTTAAGCTTAATTAAGCTATGCGGATTTGTCTCGAAACACAATTATGTTTGCTGTAAGCAGCTGCTGCTGTGTAGCCCCATCTTCTTCTCAGCCGATTCGCTCTTGGCAGAGCGGTCGCGGCCATCATGTAGTAGTGGTATTAGGGCAGATGTTATTCGCCTCACGACGTCCCGCCATCTCTCTCTGTTGGCCGTCATCATGGTACACTCACTTATACGGCCACCCACTGCGTTCTTGATTTGGTCAGTCCATCGCATTTGTGACCAACCGTGAGATCTTGTACCGTCAACCCTGCCTTGCACAACCAGCCGTTCGATAGATGCTTCATCTCTTCGCGACACGTGGCCAAAGAATGTCTGGCTATTTATGCCGTGCCTACTACCAATTTTTTGCCAATTGAAATAGGTTATGGAGCGGCAATATTGCTTCATTTTGCATATACTTTTAGGCCAAGTACTTACATAATTTTCCGATAATTCCTTTATTTTATCAAACTATATGTTGGGCTTGCCTTACGGTTGATGGTAAGCTTCAAGACAGTTGCAGTACCAGAGAGAGAGAGAAAGAGAGAGAGAGAGAGAGAGAGAGATAGAGAGAGAGACCCAGAGCGTAGAACTATAGCTTCTCTAAGCGTTTTTTACCGGTTGTTTCAAGGCCAATGTTCTGAAGAGCTTTTTTAATCTTATTCCTTCCTCACCAATACGATCCCGAACTACTTGTTCCGGCCTAGCATTGCATCCATATACAGTTGAAAACTTCTTACCACGAACCAAACAGTTTTGCAGTTCCTACCTCTGTCGTGTAAGTAAATTGTGGAATGCTTTGCCGGCGTACGTATTTCCTTGCAGCTATGACCCTGGTTCTTTCAAGCGGGGCTTGAAAAAGCATCTTTCAGGTCATTAAGGGGTGGGCATTAGTGCAACTTACGGCTGCACTAATGGTCATTGCTTCTTGATTCCATCTTCGCTTTCCATCAGGGGTGAGGCAGTCACTTTGATGAACCATGATAAAAAAAGAGCTTAGTAACTACTGAAGGTCTGCGAAGTACTGCCTTTTTGGTTTTCAGTCTAATTCGGCCTGCAGGGCGACTCAAGACTTAAAAAACATTGTCTGACTGTGTAGGAGGTGACAATACTATACAGCAGAACGTTTAGAACTGTGGTTGGCACCACCTACTACGTCGCGACTCCTGGCCTCTAACGATTCGCTTCTCAAGGGCGGAAGGAATATTCTTCACCTTCATCCACTCACGGTGTAAATAGTGTATAATAGTATTTTTTGCTGAAACTAAATAACTATCCGTACTTATGAACAAAACTCTTAGAAGAAGACACAGCAAATTTTATGCATAGTCGTGGCTCCAAACTTTAGCGGAAGGAAGAAAATTGGCAATCCCATCACTTGATTCTTTGATAATTAGTTTGGTATGGATGTCGCATTGTCCTTTGTTTTGAAACATAACTTTTATCAGAATATTGTCCACTATAGCTGTTGTGGTAACTGTCACATTTTTGTTGTACTTCTTTTTGATTTAAAAAGTTATGTGACTGTGTAGAGTGTACGTATTTCCTTTTTTACCGACTTCCAAAAATGAGGAGGTACTCAATTTGACTGTATTTTTTTTTATGTTACCTCATAACACTAGATAGGGTCAACCGATTATCAAAATCTTTTTTTGTTTGAAATCTGGTGCTTCCCGTGGGGTCCCATTTAAATTCCAAGTTACACTCCAATAACTGAATAGAATGGAAGTCGGTATTAAATTTTTCAAATTGTACTTGTCTATTTTATTTACCTATAGGCCTTTATTAATAAACGTTGCGTAAACCTATATTAGGCGTAACATGCTTTGTCTTGCTTTCACGCGTGACATGTACTGCAAGCGAAAAATTGACAGATATATGTTTTAACTACTCCGGGTGTAAGCCAAGTTTATTAAAAAGGCCGATAGTGACGGATGCATGGATTTGACCTTTTTGTGTTTGAAGCATATTTTGACTTTATAAACAGACTTAATCTGTTAGCGTTTGATAATTATTTTATTGACTGTTGATAGACCTTTGATATTATTGATAAGAAAACATTGAATACAAATTATAAAGATAATATATATGTAACATATTATATATAAATTGTATTATATATGTAACACACGTAATTTTAAAGATATCGTGAATGTCTAAGTGCTATTGTATAGCGCTGCGATAAGGGTGTTCTTATGTTTATAAGCAAGCATTAAAATCAGATTTGTCGAGTAAGAAAAGAGACCGGAATTGCGGATACCTAAAGGTCATCGATATGATGAAAAATCTGATCATCGTGATTGCTAAGAGGAGAACAATATAATATAACATAATCATAAAACCATAATTAGAACAAATTTTATCTGTATTATTATGAAAAATCCAAAAAGCCGCACTGGGCCTGCGTGGTGGATTATGGCCCAACTATTCTTTGTGAGAGGAAGGCTCGAGTCCCAGCAGTGGGAACAAAATGGGCTGATTATGATTATGAAAAATGTGCTAAATGGTGTGGTCCTCCCTATAACCTGCAAAAAAGGTTTGATTAAAAACATTACGGTTTCGCCTAATATGCAAAGTAACAGACAGAAGCATGTTTTCCAAACGGTTCTCTAAATCAAATAACATTAAAAATATCACTTTACAAAATAGTCACAATTTGAAATAAATCACAAACCTTATAAAACAAAAACCGTACCAGCTGAATAAATCTGCAAAACTGTATAAACCTTCTCGTCTTTCTGTATAAACAAACAAATATCCCTATTCTGTAGTAGCAATTGACGTATCCTGCATAGACAAGCGCGTTCATCGCTGGCAACGGAAGCGTTGGGTTCACTCATATAATTCAATTAAACCTCGCTCAGAGTCCGTTTCACAGCTGCAAATCGAATAGAGATGAGACTGGACACTACGATGAAAACGATTTTATTTTTAACGTATTTTTAGTTTTCGTAGGGTAAATAAAGGACTGGCTATTTTAATGTAATTTTTAATGGTTATAAGCTCTATAAGTAGCTCTATCTCTGCCAATAAATGCTGCAGTATCACCCATAGTTTGCAGTCCTTCGTAGTATTGTGCAGAGTATTATTTCTATATTTTTCACCCAGTGCTGCCTTTTGGTTTATTTTTAATGTACTTTATCGTTTACCTGATACTGCGGCGTTGTTTGTAGTAGACTCTCCTTGATGAAGCTACCACTAATTGCATTTGGTAAATGTACTTATATGATAAGAATGCATTAGGTTTCGTGTACAAACGGCAAGAAGACATTACATTTAAAGTTATTTTTCATATGCGTAGGATATGCAATATACTCGTACATACGGGTAGAACGAGTTTTCTTTTTTCTTATAAAATGAAACGCATACTAATCAAACTACCTACATAAAAAATCAGAGTACATTTCAGATTTCTGTACTCTGTCACGGGAAAGTTCGGTCGATATGTATCGGTCAAGTCCAATAAATATGTCTCAGTCAAATACAGTCGATAATTCACAGTCAAGTCTAGTCGATAAGTCCCTGTTAAGTCCAGTCGGTAAGTCACAGGCATGTCCATTCAATAAGGCACAGTAAAGTCCGTCGATAAGTGCCAGTTAAGTCCAATTGATAAGTCACAGTCAAGTCCATGTCGATTAGTCACAGTCATGCCCAGTCTATACGTCCCTGTTAGGTCCAGTCGATAATGGGAGGGAGAAAATAATTATAAAAAAACTATTTAGGTACCACTCGTTGTATTAACATGAAAAAGGAAGTAATTACATATGTACATACGCTAGGTAAACATTTTAATTTATTTCCAAAGTTGCTTATATACGTATTAGCACTTCACCCAATTGATTTACCGCGTTTTATACGTTTTTCCGCTGTAAGTCTGGAATTTATTTATGCTTCTCTATCGAACATTTTTAGCGTGATTCGGTACATACACTTCTTTGTATAAAATATCTTAGGGATACACAGTGTATGTTATATTATTATATATGTACATACATAGAGTCGAACATCGAAGTGCAAAAGACAATACATAAGAAAACGGTAAATAAATATCACGAGTACCAAAGCTGTACAGGCTGGTTTTTTAAGACCGCGTCTTCCATGAACCGCCAATTTTCAATAAAGAAAATATAAAAAGCACATAATAGAGTTATAGTTATAGAATAGTTCATTACTGTGATCGTAGATGGCAATTAGCTAGTAATTATTCGAATATACTTTTCTTTTCTTTTTTCTACGTGGTTAGGTATTACGTTACGGAACCAGCACGAACCTGGTGTTAAGGTTCAGCAGTGCAAGTACCGTAATAGTCGTTAAATTTGTCGAGTCGCTAAGATCGATAAAATAAATTCGCCCCTAGCAAGTATGGAAGTGATATCGACGACATATGCGAAATTGTCGACAGTATAACGATTATTATAAATTGTTTGCATTCCACAATGCGCCCTTCTATCATTTAAAGATTTCTACGAGCATTTCGCTCTTCTACGATCAAAAAAAAGCCGAAGTCTAATTTTTTTATTGAATTTTAGCTGCGCCCCGCATAGTGATGGATGATGACGATGTTGATGAAAATTATCCTCTGTGTTAATTCAGCGCCCCATCTACCTCCATACCAAATTTCATCGAAATTAGGCCAGCCGTTTGAGCGTAAGAGTATAACAAACGTCCATTCACCCACAAATACAAACTTTCGCGTTTAGAATATTAGTAAGATCAAACGCAACTCAACAATATCCCCATTCCTGTTGCCTGTCGATAAGCTATATCGAGGTCATTTTCAATGCTGACAAAACAATCGTCAAAATCGATTAAATAGACGATCTCAAACGTATTTTAACAGTTCCATGCTAGGATTATCGTTATAATCGTAAAAGCTTGTCGTATTTGTCTACCAATCGCTTAATTATGTTAGTTACTTGCAATGATCGACAAAAGATGGATATAGCCAGTTTTTTCGAAGTATGACGAATTCAAGACTCAAATTTATCGATCGGTAAATTCGGTACTTGCACTGCAGTCATGTCATACTGTCGATAAAATGAGGGGGTTTCAAACAGTTTACTGCTTTAATCAATTACATCGCTGCTTTAAATTAAAACTACAAAAATACCATGACATTTCTAAGACTTCTAAGTGCTCATTGACGGAATTAAAAACATATTTTAATATACCAGGGTACATTAAACTAATTCTAACATGCCACTTAATTTCACATTTAAAACAGATTTTCTCTTTATTCACTATTGTATTTGTCATGAAACACATAGGTATTATAAAATAACAATTTACTTTTATTTATTTAATACACATACACATTTTTTAAAACACATTTTATTTATTTAATAGACATACATTAAAAGTTTTTTTTTAAAGAGTGCTCCATATTTTTTATGAATTTTGTACGTTTGCACTGCACTGCACCCATCACCCTTAGATATTAAGCTGTTAAGTCTCATGTGCCTCCAGTTTTGCCAGCATCCATACTTCCATCTCCGTTGGAAATAATAGTTGATTAAAATAAAAAAAATGCGGCTGTATGTCACTTTTGTCAGCTCCAGTCAACAAACTAATATTTTTGCTTACTGGAGTTATCAAAACTGAAATAGAGCCGCCATTTTTCAAGATTTCAACATTTGATTGCAACTGATATACATATAGCCATGCAGAACACATTATTGCGACAATGACGTATTTGCAGTAGAAATAAGTACCTACTACCGGATGAAGTCGTTCTTAATGTTACTAAAAATGTTACTAAATAAGGATTCCTCAACATACAATGCAATAGGTACCTAAGTATAAAATATGGACGTGATAAATACCCCATTGAATTGTAATATAAATTAACAAGTGTATTTATCCGCCTAAAATAATATGTAGATATCAAGGTCATGTTTGCATATAATCATTTGGTAAAAATGTTTTAAAATATCTTACTGTAAAGATTGATTAAATTTATGACTGATAGTACAAGATAAGAAAATATTTTTCAGATTTCTATGTGTAGAAATTAAACAATAATAGGTAATTAAAGTAACTGATTGTTTTCTCTTAATATCAGAAAACAGACGTTTATATAAAAACCAAGTAGTTTCATATTAAACGGAATGAATATCTAATGCCTACAATCAATGTCTTCGACACCAGTGGTTGGAGGACAAAATAATTTTCTGTTTTAGTCCTATAATTATTCTCACCGTCAATTATACACAGAACAACATGTATAGTCAATTGCATGTCTACCATCTGATTGTAACCTATAATTCTAGAATAGTCAGACAGGTATTCTAGGTACCTAACTGTGATAAGATAATAACTAAAATAACTTTGTGTGTGTTTCATATGTTCGAAATTGATGATATTTCATACTTATCTATACTAATATTATAAAGAGGAAAGATTTGTATGTAAGTATGTTTCACCAAATTCTTTCACCATTGGAAAGCTACATTCACCCTGAGTAACATAGGCTATATAAGATTCATCATCTTCATCATCATCATCATCCATCACCGCGCAGGTGAAACCGCGGAGAGCAGCTAGTCTTTATATAAAAGTGAATCTATATTTCCCTTGGTCATCGCATCACGCGTGAACGGATGGAACAATTTCGCCAATACTTTTTTTGTTCTGTTAATTATTGTCAGGAGAAGGTTCTTATAAAAGAAAAAGCAAAAAAAGATGGGAGGTTATGGCGAGGTCGTAGGCTGAGCCTACTACGCAAACGAAGTCGCGGGCAGTCGCTATTAATATTAGAAAAAATGTATTTTGGTATGTTTGTAAAGAAGTTTTTGAGTTTACTCAAAAACTACAGCACCGATTACAAAAAATCTTTACCCATTATAATGCTACATTATCCTTGAGTAACATAGGCTATATATTTTGATTTATCACCATCATCTATCATCACGCGGGTGAAACCACGGACAGCAATGGTAATAGATGATGATTATGAAAGTATTGAATGTATTATTCGCCGCGCCTCATCTACCTCTATACCTAATTTCATCAAAATTGGTCACGTCGTTTGAGCGTGAGAAGTTACAAATAAACACTCTCACAGACTTTCGTCATTTTAATATTATTATGGTTTATTTATTAATAAAAATATTATGAAATAAAAGTAACAGGTATTATTTTATTATTAAAATATTCAAACACGTAGTTTCAGTTGCTTGAGGGTAAAGGAGTATGTTGCTGTCATGCATTCAATCCTTCATCCATCCATCGAAACAGGCATACTTTAGCATAATTATCATCAACACTTCCTAATTTTTTAGACATAAACGAAAACCTACAGAAATATTAGAAGCATTAAAAATGTTTAATTGTAATTGTACTAAACAATTACTGTTTTCGTCAATACATACTAATCTGTTATCGTACATGTTCCTTCAAAAACCTCGATCATCGATTGACTAAGTTCCTATACATTTTATTGTCCTATTCGTTGAGTTACAAAGCAATCCCCTAATGGAATGTTGAGCTACTCGGTTTAAAAGGATTCCTCTCAGGTACAAGGCAACCTCGCATTATTTTCCTGGCCTTTGATAAATTGATTCCATTAACGGCGCCTGGTTCAGATATTGAACTTGCAAATACTGTAAAATAGGTCAGTTATCCCATAACAAATATCTTTCATTTGCGTACGTACGTCATATATTTATATATCATCATTATCATCTCAACCGTAGGAAATTCACTGCTGAACATATGCCTCCCCCATAATTTTCCACCGGTTGGAAGCGGTCTGCATCCAACGTTGTCCTGCGATCTTTATCAGGTCGTCTGTACACCGTGTCGGTGGACGACCTACGCTGCGCTTGCCCACTATTGGCCCACTATTTTCCACTTTGCCTACTAATTCTTCATGGAGTACTAGCGCGAACGCAGCCGGGTCGAAATCGAAATCGATTGAGATATTCAACTAACGGCCCGTCCCAATAATCTATCTATCGCCGGTTTACCTTACTAGAGTTAGATATTTGACACTATTTGTATGGACGTTATGTCAAATTTCTATCGGTAGTAAGGAAAACCGTGGATAGATAGATTATTGGGATCCTCCATAATACGTACCGCGTAAGTTAAACCGTCAAAATAACATTAAATTCACGATAGTCTCAAATGTGTAGGTACCAAACACAAGTAGATACGTTTAATCTGTCCGAATCAGCAAGACTCATTCGAGTTAAGTTTCATTCATAAATCTATTGTTATTTTTTGCGCTGATGCGGACGGGTTAAACATGTTAGTGACTAGTTCAATGTATCTGGCAAAGAATGCATTCTTATGCCTTGCATTTTTACTCCATAGGTAACGCAACTTTGACTTGCAGATCAAGATGCTGATCCTTCGAAACAGCTCGTTTGATACTGACTTGCTTCAAGTTATAACTTATTTGTAGTTAATTGAATAACTAATTTTTACGTATATTAAGTATTAAGTAGATATATTAAGAAGACGAATATATATTATTGTTGAGTATTTTTAAGAGACACAACCAACTATGGAGAGGGCTATTCTCGGGGTTTCTCTACGTGATCGAATCAAAAATGAGGAGATCCGTAGCAGAACGAAAGTAACCGAAATAGCCCAGAAGATTAGCCAGTTGAAGTGGTAGTGGGCAGGGCACAAAGCATGCAGAACAAATGGCCGATGGGGCCGGAAGGTTCTGGAATGGAGACCACGGACCGGCAAGCGCAGCGTAGGTCGTCCAGCGACACGGTGGACAGACGACCTGATAAAGGTAGCAGGACGACGTTAGATGCAGGCCGCTTCCAACCGGTCCTTTTGGAAAATTATGGGGGAGGCCAATGTTCAGCAGTGGACGTCCTACGGCTGAGATGATGATGATGATCAATTTTATGAAGCTAATGTAAAAGATTTCTTTTACATTATTTTCATTGATTTCATTTTATTTGAGTGGTGTTAAACCACAGCTAAACACAGAAAAATTCTAGTTGACATCAGACTTGTGTAAAAATCCAGACAAAAACAACTTTTTTTATTGCGGGCATATTACACTACACATGCACATTTACTTCACGCCATAACGTTAAAAACACAGTCCTGGTGTGACAAACTCCTGAAGTAAGCCGACCAGCTCAAACTTCACTTATTTAAAACTGTATCTCTACAGGAAAAATCATTACTTGCCCTCAGAGTAAATTTTACGGTGCCCCTAATCCGAGGGTTGTTATGTTCAACTTTATTTACTTAGGATCTTCAAAAGACTTAAGCACATAGTTTCGGGTCTATCTAAGGGTGTAAAGTGGCTACTTAATATGAGTTTTAGATTGGTACGAGTTTTGGGCCACCCTCAGCTATCTACTCATGAAAACTTTACTTTTCCTGGTCATAGTGGATAGTGTAGCACGAACAATAATTCTCAAGGACCATTTACGGAAAGCACGCTTTGACCATTTATAAAAAGACTTATAAAAATATCAGGTAGAGTATCATACATTATAGCGACCCAACATAGCTGGAAAAGGGTAGGAAGGTAACCACTTGCAGGATGCATTGACAACAATAACTATTGTTTTGTTATCGACTACAGATATTATACTAAATAATATAGATTATCAAAAGAAGCGCTCGTAGCGGAGCTTGACTTGACGATCTTAACTGATCAACATGTTAAACAACGCTTGCTGCGGTCAGGACTTAGATGGGTGACCGCTAGTGGCATTATTCAACTGAGCGCTTCCGTGCTTCGGAGGGCACGTTAAGCCGTCGGCCCCGGTTGTTTGTCTTAGGACAACAGTCGTTAGGCTATGTCGAAGGCCTTCGGGCGGCCTGAAAACTTCGACATGGGTTGGCCACTAACCTATCCACTAAGCCGCACTGGGCCCCGTGGTGGATTATAGCCCAACTCCTCGCTCTGAGAGGAAGGCTCGAGTCCCAACAGTGGGAACAAAATGGGCTGATTATGATCAAAAGTAGCACAGCAACCTTAAATCATATTCGGTTATATTTGAATACATATTTGGGTCAATTTTAATACAAATTATATTGTTGTGAGACATGTCTATAATTAAATTCTTATTCTCAGGTCAATATGCTATCGACTCTACCTCCTCACTAATGGATAGAGTCGGTGGCTACAAACAAGCCCGCTACGTACGTACGGTTAGCTGGTGTTGACAGAAATGCATCAGCGCTCTGTTAGCATATCCACAACCTAACTAACTTTTTGTTACATGTGATCTGTCTGTCAGCTAATAATTACAAATAGTAATTTTTAAACTTACGCGATTTGAACACATAGTTATATCCGCTCGTGACCAGGATCAATGCAACTTGATCGAAACGTCGAGGTAAATAAATACTATTACTAACGCGATTAAGCCCCGTTAATATAATATAACTATAATTACAAATAATTTTATAATAATCAGTTTTCATTCGTTTCATCATTCGTTTCGTTTTTAGATAGTTGCATTAGTGTAAATGAAATATAGGTTTTAGGTAGTGATATTGGGCGTAGACAACATAGCTACATCATATAGTTTTTTGATTGTTACCGTGGGCGTGAACGAAATAATAATATCATTTGCTTTTTCGATAACTGCATTGGAGGTAAATTGAATAACAATTCATTTGCTTATTCTATAATTACGTTGGGCTTAGATTATTTATACCTTATGGGTAGATTTGACAATTATTAACTCATTTACACTAATATTATAATGAGGAAAAATTTGTAGTTCTGTGCGTGTATGTTTGTAATGAGTCTCAAAAACTACTGTGCCGATTTCAAAAACTCTTTTGGAAAGCTACATTCGCCCTGAGTAACATAGGCTTATAATATTTTTTTTCATCATCACCATCACCACGTGGGTGAAACCACGGATCGCAGCTAGTATTGTAATATAATTATCTAAGGTGAATTCTTTCGGTTTAAGGAGAAACATGTAAACATTTTATTTTTCCTAGGCTCGATAATTAATGAATGGCTTAATTATGACATAGTAAAGAGCATTTTGAAAAGCCTTAAACACAATGTGTCTCGAAATGTGTTTACGAAACTAGATGGGCGACATATACATTTATGGAATTCTTGTACCGCTATAGAACCCTAATAATGACACCGCTATAAGTAAATTTATATACACAATTATAAGGAAGAAAAGCTTTATTCTTTGTTAGTTTGTAATGGATAAACTCATAAACAGTACTTAACTGGTTTAGAAAAATATTTCACTAGTAGAAAGCTACATAATTCCTGAGTGACTAGGTAGGCTATATTTGATTTATCGTCATCATCTTCCATCACCACACACACACACACACACACACACACACACACACACACACACACACACACACACACGCGCGCGCGCGCACGCACACATACACACACACATACACACACACATACACACACACATACACACACACACGCGTGTAACAACGAATCGCAGCTAGAAGTAAATTTTGTGTCAACATGACTGTTAAATATTTTAGATCGTTAAACTTGAAAACTAAGCTCATCAATTTTACTTTACTCCCTAGTTTTCAAGTTGTTAACACGTGTTGACTGATCATTTTATTATACACGTGGGAATGATATTGAAGCAATTTAGGCAATTACTGCGGCTGAAGTAGATTATTGTTCCCAAGAGAGAAATCGCGGCATTCATAGGTAAGTAAGTAAGTTTCACATTACAAAATATGAAATAATAATTTATTAATAATGTTGATTATAATTTTATGATTTGGATGATTGCAAAACCAAGATTTACGTTAATAATAGTAATTTAGCAAAATAAATTTGTGCTTTATTTGCATTCTAAATATTTTGAGGTAGTTGGAAAATTAACTCTTATTGTTATTTAATACGAGTATATTGTAGTTATATTTAAGTTGTTATTTCAGCGGCCCCAGTGGTCAAAGTGTAAAAATACTTTAGTAAAACCATAAAGGGTTATTGGCGCTATGAATGGATAATTTTAAGAATGTGCTACTTTGAGACTTCGAAGCTTGAAGACTTGGATTGGATTACTGTTTATTTGTCATTAGCAAACGTGAAGTTACCGTCATCAAAGTAAGTAAAAATCTATAAGTAGAACGTCTTCTCTACTAGCGTTGATTGACGCAGGTTTGGCGTGAGACGCGTCTTGGGATGTCAATATCGCAATCTATGAACAAATCTTCGGCCGATCTTATTTATTTGTACCCTACATACACAACATAAACAATCGACTGATGAAGAGATAAACCAATGACATTTAAAAACAAATTTGACATTTGATTTGTAGCGCGTGAATCGCACGACGTGCCAACACAGACGATATGGTGCCAACCCCGACTGATCTGCCAGCAGGACCGGCACTAACGTAATGATCGCCGGACGCCTCCGCTCCCACTTCACCGCCTCTTCCCACTTTTATCGCCTATTTATCGCGATGACGTGCTACTTACTCCAAGCCACGGTAATATAATCCATATATTACCATATCCAGGCCGCGCGCTCCAAATACTTTGTCGGCAGGTTTGCTTGGCCCGTCAGTACAAGAATTAAGTGTAATATATTAAAAGATTGCTTCAGCTAGGCTTGACGTAGCTCTGAAACAGAGACAGGATATTCTGAAACCGAATAGATTTGTCTGACCCCATAGGGGATTATCTGTTTCAACATAGCTGGAACTGTGAGATGGGATTACAAAATGTCAACCTTCCACGTATTCCGGTTACATAAGAGCCCCAGAGGGACAGCGCATTATATCTATTACAATTCAACTCTATAAGAATATTAAATTTCTGAATACTAAACAGGTACAACATTGAATAAGTGTGGTTTCAATTGCAAATTTGATTGGGAACATTGGAAGTTAACACGTATTTTACAACTTCTTGATTGCTTCTTGATGACAAGAAACGTTGGAAAAGCAACCTTATGTACAAGGGCAAAGTATTTGACATCGGTGATCTCGGCGACGAGCTCGTCGACGAATCATTACAGAATCGCACGCCTGCAACGTCTACTATGACAGCTGATTCTCAGCCGCGTGAACAGTGTTATTGATTAAGCACGATAGTTATTGGGTCATTTTTTTAAGGCAGTTACTCTTCCTGATATTATTTCTTCGTATATAAGCTAAAAGCTCAGAACGTTAATGCAACTATCATAGGCAGGACGTAGCCTGCGATAAGCACGAATGCTTATCATCAGACATCGTCACTTATAAAAAAAATATAAATATTTTTAGCGTACATTTACCTTTTTCACAATTGCTTAAATTCTATGATTGCGTTTAGAGTCAACTCATGAGAGAACTCCGCTTAGCTAGCTTTATTAAATTATTCTAATTAAACGCTCGCGTTCTCTGAAATAATTAATGAGATTACAAATGCAATTAACTCGAATAGTCTCGAATACGAACCAAATGCATTTAACGGCTCAC
The DNA here is from genome assembly GCA_917880725.1 of Selenia dentaria. Classification (NCBI taxonomy): domain Eukaryota; kingdom Metazoa; phylum Arthropoda; class Insecta; order Lepidoptera; family Geometridae; genus Selenia; species Selenia dentaria. Next base: position 28,271,065 of record OU862888.1, on the reverse strand, counting down.
CACTTATTCGCGAACGGAGCGTTATATATTTATGTTAAACTATATGACCCGCCGATTGCTTCACCCGCGTTCTCTGGCAGAATTGTCAAAAATGTCGTCATAATATATTACATATTTTCACTTACTTATTTTTCTATAGTTGTTTTATTTATAATAAGTAAAAAAGGTTTTAAAATATATTTAATGGTGACCTAACTTTTACCGCGTTGGCTCCTATGGTTCTCTTCTCTTTTCTGCCCTTATCCCACGCTAAGTGGTGGGTCGACACAACATGTAATTTTCCTCCATTCTGTTCTGTTGATCGTCATCTTATCACTCACACCTTTCGCATACATATCGTTCTTCACGCAGTCTATCCATACTTTCTTCGGCCGTACTCTATCTCTATATCCATCCACATTCTTATTCAACACAGTCCTAGTCACATGACCCTCATGCCTCTTCATGACACGATCATACCAAGCTAATTTGTTACTTCTAATGTTTTCTGTTACTGGTGCTACTTTCGAACTGCCTCTGATATACACATTCCTAATATTATGTATTCTAGTTACACCAAACATCCGTCTTGACATTCGCGTCTCTGCCACATGCATTTTATTTTCATCTGCCTTTTTCGTTGCCCAACATTCAGATCCATACATGACGACAGGTCACATTTATGATGGGCTTATAGATTTTTCCTCTTAGTCTCATTGGCATTCTTGGGTCACATATTAATAGTCCCCGAGACCTGTTGCAATTTCATCTATCCTGCGTTTATCCCGGTCAATGTCGTTTTGGAATATCAAATACTGGAAATATGCCAAACCGTATACGACAGTTTGGTGGAAATACTAAAATGTGTAAAAATTGCTTATTCATAATTATTGAATACCAAAGCACATTTTTTCGAAATCTTTAAAAAATAGATATTATAAAAATAAATAAAATAGGTACTAATTTTTAATCGACTTCAAAAAAGAGGAGGTTATTACTCGTATGTTCGATAGTATGTTTTTTGTGTAGTGTGTATGGAAGTATTTCCAAAGTGTTTCCTATTAAAATTTTATCAAATTTGATTCAGTTGTTTTTACCAATAACTGAAAAGTTTTAGGCCTGTCACATTAATATCATCATTGACGGTGAATGAGAATTGATTCATATTTTGAGTAAGTAGCAAAGGTCACAAAAACATTGTTTTTTTGACAGTAAATTGGAATCGATGTAAAAAAGCAGGTTGGTTAAAAAATACAACAGTTTTTAAGATATTAAATAAGCAACCTTTTTTTGGATAAAGAAATGAATTACAGTTATTTCATTAGAATGTAAAAATAAAATTTTATAAAAAAATAGAAACGAATGCAATACCAAAATGTTCTGAAATAACTTGTTGAATTCGGTACACAAGCGCACAACATTGTGATATTATGTACTTTTGAACTACCATGATACAGACCCAGCTAGATATTGAAGTCGTTTCATTTCTTGTTTTTCTTTTTTATTATTTTAATGAAATAAACTGTTATTTATTTTTTAATTTAAAAGCTTTCTCAAATATTTTAAAAGTTATCGTATTTTTATAACCGACCCGCTTTCTTAGAGGCCCAGTGTACAGTGAGTAATTTTTTGCAATTTCTTATACAACATGCTGAATCGTGGAAGCGTAATCACTTGTGCGCTTGAATGTAGGTACATTTTTCTTGATGCGATACGGCATTGATATGGTTTAATTAGAGTTTCAATTGTATATTTCATAACAAGTGGGGAAAGGCTGTCATTGCAAAGAGTTCCGACAAATGTCTACTATATGTTGACAGTCGGAACAAGTTGCAATGACGGTTCCGCACTTGTCATCATCATCATCATCAGCCTGTAGCAGTCCACTGCTGGACATATGCCTCTCTCTCTCTGCACGCCACTTAGGTCCGCACGTGTACTGAACGACTATTTTTAATACAGTTGTGAAAAAAATAAGCAATTTAATAAAATAAACTCGCACAGAAAATTTCTGGAAAATGGCGCCAACCGTAGAATATAAGCAGAGATTTTTTTTCTTCACCCATTCTGGTAGGCAAAGGGAACTATATACTCTAGGGATGACTCTAGGGTGGCCAGCTTTTGTAATAGAGCATACATATTAAAATGATGGCCAGACGCTTACTTACAAATGAAATGTTGAAATTACACGAACAATTTGTAAACATCCAACACAGTAGTTTTGTTGTTACGAATTCATGAGCACATGCTGAGAAAACAAAACATTACGCGAGATAATTGCTTGTTTAACTCTTTTGTCGCCAGAGGCATGGATACACATAAACAAGTTATAGGTATCTATGTTATAGTCTAGACCAGCGGTTCTCAAACTTTTTTTCCGCTGGAACCCTTTTGGCATGCTAAATATTTGACGGATAAAGAAAAGTCTATGTGCTATCTTTATTTTTGTGCGGACAAGTTAAGATATTAAAGTGTAATGTGCAGTATAACACTGTTGTTGACGAACAAAATTATTTGGTATACCAGCGATATCAGTCAACTCAACTATTTCCAAAACGAGTTGTACTTTTTGTAGACGTGTAACTAGCTCTTGTTTGACGTGGTTTGCCAGGTTTTACATTTTGCGCAAAGTAGTATCGGTTGCTACTGGCATAGTAGAAAGATTCTTTGCAGATTTATTGTCTAGCATACATTTTGTTACGTCTAACTTACTCGGATTTATAAAATTATAAGCGATAGTGCTTTAATTTACTGCTTCTGCATTACGATAACTAACTAAATACGATGCCTGTGTATAGCATATTCATTGACGATCTGGGTTGTTATGCATCATAGTTTTTTATGACTTTTCAATAGTAGTTCCTTTTTCGTCAAAAATTCTTCATCCTTGTCTTTGATCTCGTGGTGAATAGTTTCTAAATGTCGGTGCATCTTGGCATTTAGAAACCATAGAACTAATAGGAAGAAGTTTACTAAATAACAAAGATAGATGACTAAATAACATACAGAGAGATGAGCCGTTCGAATCAACAAATTTAGGACTGATGTCATGTCATTATATGATCCATCATATTTTCTCATTTTTGCCTTCGAAACCGTGGGGCGTTGAACTATCGACTAAAAAAGTGTATTTTAGATTTTATTCCCATTATAACCAGTATTTACGAGGAGCCCTCACAGAGGCTTTGCGGAGCCCAAGGGTTCCGCGGAGGAGCACACTTTGAGTATGGCTGGTCTAGACTGTGCCGTCTATTATTTATTCGTAGGCCTGTGTGCTATAATTATAATAATTGTTTTGTTTGTTTTTAGATTTGTTTGATATGGGTCTCATAAAACGAAGGTAAAACAACAATTAATAATGACCATTGATGAGTTTGTGATTGACAAGCTCACTTGATGGTGAGTGATGATGATGATCCCGTTGAAGGTGTAGACACTAGAATTAGAATGGTGCTTAGCTTTTAGAGACTGACTGAGCACACCTTTAGGTGCTTCTTGACAGATTTTCAATATTGAGGGTGGTAGCTTGCATAGAGATCTAGAGAGACGCCAATCCACGCGCTGAGTACAAAACCTGGTGTCGCAAGCAGCGGCCGTATTCCACGATTAAACATATTCTGTTATCTGTATTAATCTATACTTCTATACTAATATTATAAAGAGGAAAGATTTGTATGTAAGTATGTTTGTAACGAATTGGCTCAAAAAGTACTGAACCGATTTCATAAATTCTTTCACCATTGGAAAGCTACATTCACCCTGAGTAACACAGGCTATATACGATTCATCATAATCCTCCATCACCGCGCGAGTGATACCGCGGAGAGCAGCTAGTCTTTAATAAGTTCATTATCCACTGTGGTATTAAAACTTAATGTTAGAATATGCGTAAGTACAGAGCAAGCATTGTAAACTGTTTACATGCAATATCGCGACTGGGGTATAGTCACATTATACAAAAATTGTGAACCGCTGCGAGCAGTGTCATCTGTTTTTGGGCTTTGATGCGACCGGCCCCCCCTTTTCATACTTTCCTTGTTTCTGTGATCTGTGGATAGCTAGCGATGCTGGCACCAGAAAGTGTCTTATCATCATGCTGTGGATTTCATTACGATGCATTAAAAACTAAACCTAAAATCTATCCTAGAGGATGGACATTATATAAGATTTTAAGGAATGTATATGATAAAAATAATGTTTATAGATGGCTCTATCTGATAGCCGGTGATTTTTTTTATTATTAGCAGTAATATCTTTGTTTTGTAATGTCTTTGATGTGGTGATGTGATATTGTATATGTCCATGTTTGCCTCGACACATGGCTTATAATATTGTTTTTATATTTTTGACTCAACGGTGTTATACTATACTTCGCAAATAGGGAGAATTATTGGCGAGCCCAAAACTAAGCAATCTGTATCTTGGTCCTCGAAACCTCCACCAAACAATATATTTACTAAGTGTAGTAATTAGGGCCAGGGTGATTCGAAACACCCGTAATTATTGGGGTTTTTCTCACATGTACAGTAGGTGTTTATAGTTGTTAATTCACTTGTTTCTTTAGTCGACCGTGAACGTTATCTTAAAGGATTATCTCTACATATTAACACTGATGAATGTTGACACTGAAACTTACAGTGTCTTAACTGAAGGAGATATATAATTTTAATGTCATACCACCTACTTTACAATGTATTACATATCACGCAATCTCGGCGTAAATGAAAGCATTACATACCCAGGGCTGTAATGTTGTATCACACTCCCATGGGCGTAAAGTGATTTGGATTCGGAACGTTATTTGTAGGAAAACACTTAGCACGGAGTAGATACGGACATTGCAAAGAGAGTTTATTCGAAAATTGAACTGGTCACCTCAGACAGCACACAGAAAAATAAAAGAGAAAAGACGCGATTGTAATAAATTTGAAACAAAAGAAGATTCGTGTTATTTTAACATCTTCCATAAAATGTTACTAACAAAAGTATTATGAGATCGTGTGCATGTTTGTTTCTCGTTCACGCTGGAATGGCATTTTAATGCGCGTAATCGTAGATTTTAAGCGCTTAATTTACTATCATAGGAAAGATTCACAAATAGTTGAATAATTGAAATAAATAGAATAATCTGTCCTCTTTTCAGTTAATGTACCACATTTACAAGCATAACTTTAATTATTTTGTAGTGACCAATCTCCCGCACCTCGTTTTACGAATTAAATGGAATATAGCAAACTTCAGAGTTCTATCTCTTGTATAAAAACTCATCAAATTAACTAAACAAAAAAAATCTATTCATCAGGAATATAATCTTGTTGACACACAGTGTACTAGAATATCGATAATTGATCATCATTATAGAAAAAAAAATAAAGATCTTTCGCCAATTTCCACGAATTATATCAGCAGTTTAACACGATTTATTGCGTTAAATAAAGTGTAATTCCAAACTGATATTATATCAAAAGAAAGTACATTCTTCAATTAATCTGATCTCAGTTAAAATATGATATTAACTCTGCTTTGTTAGACACGAAAAAATATTTAACATAAGTCTAAATGATTATAAATTCGATCGACAAGAAATTGATTGTTTACTCATTCCAAAGCCACAGTTTTTAAAATGAGTGCAAGTATCAAAATATGTTACTCACAGTCACGCTATTCCGTCGTCACTTCTTTCGCCTGTGTAAGCGATGCGCTGGCATTTACCTAAACTTCAGTAGAGTGATTTTGTGAAATGGCTCTTAATTGGCTTTGGTGACATTCGGAATAGAGATAGCCCATACCTAAAATTTAAATATAGACATTTGTTCTATGTCTATTTATTGGGTCTTTTCGAAAGTTTGTGTTGATAAACCTTATTCCACGCAGATGCAGTTGTTGGCAGATACTAGTATTAAAATAGAACGTAAGGAAAGTACTTTGAACTACCTAAGTAACCTCTAAATTCTTGGAGAATGAAAATGGGCCTGTTTAAACAGGATCTCTACCATTTGTCTACCAGTTGTATATTTTGCATGAGGTACTTAATAACTTCATGCAAAATATACAACTTACGGATATTTAAATAGGTAACTTAAAGGGTAAGTAAATAATTTGATTGAAATTTACAATGGGCTGTCGTATTAGTCTGTAGGTAATATTAGGTGTACCTACTTAGTTGGAGATTGTTGGGCCTAATTAATTACGACAACACGCTTAGAGTTCTTGAGGTAAACTTCCTAATAATGCCAGATCTAATTATCACAAGAAAGGAATCTCTTATTACATTCCTAAAATAAATAAGGAGACTAATGGATACGCTTTACCACGCAAATATCACATCTTAGTTGCAAATAATAAATGTCCGAAAATTTGAGGGAAAAAACCCCAAGCATGGGTATAATGAACTTAGCTTAAAATTTTATTTTCGAGTTTTGACATATATTATTATTGTATATATTATTGTATTTAATGGGTATTCGCAACAGAATTAGTGTTTTCTTTATGAAAGTCCTTAAAAACTTTTAGTGATGTATCCACAGCTTTACTAGAACGTGACCTAAACAAGACAGTGACTAAATGAAGACATTAATTGACCATGACTACTTGAATTATCATTTGAATTTAAATATTGCCTAATTAACTTCAATAATGGCTAATGTACAAATCGTACGAACCCACATATAAAGAAAAAAAATGTAGCAAATGTCCTTGCCATACGATACTGAATGTCTATGATATTACAAGAAAATACAACCTTTAATGTATCTAAATACTTACACTATATATTGGAGTCTGCATTTGACATAGCCATCATCAAATAAGTAATTAATTTACTCGTATTAAGTTACTGTAGATCAGTCCATTGTTTTTAAATTATTTGGTAACAAAGATGTAGACATGTGGAGCGGTCATGCGGAGTTTTAGATGTCGTTATAAGCAAATGAATTAAGTATGGTAACCTCATTTGATGTGTGAATTTAGGAAGAAATAGCAGCACTTACAATCATAACAATTTCGTGCTTTGGATGGCGCCAAGCTGTAAGTGGCTTGTTATGTTTTCCATTAAGCAGATAATTATATAGTAACCCCCTTATTTTATATGCTTAATCGTCTGAATCTATGCCTGTGGAGGCTACGTTGGCAAATCAGCCTTGCGATTCTCTAACAAACAAAACAAGAGCAAACGTCGTTGCATCCTTGACAACATCCATGAAACAAATGACGAGATGACAAGAAACGTTGGAAAAACAACCTTATGTACAAGGGTGATATCTCATAAAGTATTTGACATCGGTAAGCTCGTCGATGAATCCTTACAGAATCGCACGGCAGTACCTGAATTAGAGTTGTGTTCGATTTATATACTTTTTTTTAATTATTAACGTTATGCCTAACATTTTCGTACAAGATGCATCATTGGCAACACTACATAAACTATGAGTTGCTAATTACATAAACGTCAACAACTTGCAAATATTATTTACCTACCCACAACGGCAAAAACGGCGCAATTAAATAATGCTTAAGCATGTACGAAACAATTTTGATATTCATCTCAATTTGACCCTCCCTCCCCCATGATTATTCAACATAGAAACTTAAACCAACTTGAACCCTATATTAACGCACGACCTTGGCAATTAATATTTAGATATACTCTATAAACCAAGACAAGTATTCTTTCTTTGCGGATCATTAACATCCAGACTAACCTCAATGGTTGGTTCAAGTTGCATCGACCGTGGTCACAACTATAGAATGGAGAATTGGTTTGAAGGACGGCGGTGTCAGATGTCGCTCTGATAGCGTCTTATTCATTTCTTGGTTTAGTAAAAACCTTAATATGATGATTATAGAATAGAGTAGTGAATTGTTTACTGGCAAAAACATATATTAGAAGACAGATAACTAAATAAGTAATAAATCTAGTGCAAAAAAAAGTGCAGTTTTACAGGGCAAAGAAGTAGGTGTATGTATGCTAGATGCTATACTACATATATATACGATGTATGTGCCTATATAATGATTATAGAATAGAATATAATAGGAAAATGTTTACTGCCGAAACATATATTATAAAAAATAGCAGATAGCTAAATAGGTAGTAAATATAGTGCAGTTTTACAGGGCAGTAGGTGTATGCTTGACGCTGTACTGCATATACACGATGTATGTGCTTATATAATGATTATAGAATAGAATATAATAGGAAAATGTTTACTGCCTAAAACATATATTAGAAAAAATACCAGATAGCTAAATAGGTAGTAAATATAGTGCAGTTTTACAGGGCAGTGGGTGTATGCTTGACGCTGTACTGCATATACACGATGTATGTGCTTATATAATGATTATAGAATAGAATATAATAGGAAAATGTTTACTGCCTAAAACATATATTAGAAAAAATACCAGATATTTAAATAGGTAGTAAATATAGTGCAGTTTTACAGGGCAGTAGGTGTATGCTTGACGCTGTACTGCATGTATACGATGTATGTGATTATATAATGATTATAGAATAGAATATAATAGGAAAATGTTTACTGCTTAAAACATATATTAGAAAAAATATCAGATAGCTAAATAGGTAGTAAATATAGTGCAGTTTTACAGGGCAGTAGGTGTATGCTTGAACGCTGTACTGCATGTACACGATGTATGTGCTTATATAATGATTATAGAATAGAATATAATAGGAAAATGTTTATTGCCTACAACATTAGGTAAAAATACCAGATAACTAAATAGGCACTAAATCTAGTGCTGTTTTACAGGGCTGTAGGTGTATGGTTGACGCTGTACTGCATGTACACGATGTATGTGCTTATATAATGATTATAGAATATAATATAATAGGAAAATGTTTACTGCCTAAAACATATATTAGAAAAAATACCAGATAACTAAATAGGTAATAAATCTAGTGCAGTTTTACAAGGCAGTAGGTGTATACTTGACGCTGTACTGCATGTACACGATGTATGTGCTTATATAATGATTATAGAATAGAATATAATAGGAAAATGTTTACTGCCTAAAACATATATTAGAAAAAATACCAGATAACTAAATAGGCAATAAATCTAGTGCAGTTTTACAAGGTAGTAGGTGTATGCTTGACCCTGTACTGCATGTACACGATGTAGGTAAGTGCTGTGGACCTAGCACGAATAACTGTGTAATTGTGTAATGTAACGTGTCGTTCACGTGAAACACTACAAACTGCGATTTATCTAGGGCAACTGTGACACAGATAACTCACAGTTTGTATCGAAGCAATGCGAGTTGACGCTTACGATACGAATACCAATTTGTAAGTGCCCCCGTAGGCCTATACAGATAAATTATTTGAATAGATTTAATTTTTTTTAAATGTTCTGTGCTACGTCCTCTACTGGTTTTCTGCATCCTTCTTGCTTGATTTAGAACGTTATTCGTTAGTAATCTGCCGTGCGATTCTCTAATGATTCGTCGATGCGCTCGTCGACGAGCTCACCGATGTCCTCGTCGACGAGCTCACCGATGTCAAATACGAGATATCGCCCTTGTACATAAGGTTGCTTTTCCAACGTTTCTTGTAATCTCGACATTTGTTTCACGGATGTTGTCAAAGATGTAGCTGTTATGCGGGTAAAATAATACTATATAAAGGAAAATTGACAGCGTTCTGTTGAACTTTTTTGACTGAAACAATGTTTACTCATAAACAAAAAAGTAAAAAAGGGCGAAAAAAATTTCACCCTTTTTAGTGACCCTTGATTTTTACGGGATCAACTGTCATTCACCTTCAATGAGGATATCATCAAGATCGGCGAAACACTTTTCAGTTATTGAAGTGTAACTCAATAACCGCTAATCTTAGAGAAAATCAATTTTAAAGTTCCTTATAGATACCCTCGACATAAAATCACCCTCTTAGCCCCTCCCCTCCGAAGAACAGTGTTCGGAGCATACTCGCCTATACCTCGTATGTGCAAGTTATGCAATCAACAAGATGATTTAGGCATAATCTATGACAGCCCTTCAATGCTACGTCGTCTTCTGATCACACCAAATGGGTCTGTCACAATAACCCCAACGGAGTGTGATGATATCTAGGTTTGGAAATATTCACTTATTGTAAATTATTAATATATACAGTTATACTAAGGATATGTATCTACTTCTTAAGTCTTTTACCTTAAATTAATGTATCCTTTATAGTTTTTTAACTCAGTGTTTTTGATTCAGTTTCTGTTTTTGTTCACGATATTTCTTTGTAAAACTTACCCTTTATGTTAAGATTGTAAAGCATGCTGTGTTTGCTTGTAATTGGTGGTGCACGTAGCATAATACTATAGAAATAATTTGTTTTAAGTTTGTGTTACTACTGTTAGCAAATAAATAAATAAATAAATAAACCGCTTGGCCGAATAAGATGAAATTTTAATAAAAATAAAATAAATTAATTGATTTCGAACCTCGGAATAATATATAATAATAATAATAATATACTCCTAGTCGAACAAACAAAAATTAGAATTATCATAATTGGATTACTCTGTAAAAAGTTATGCGTGGTCAAACATAAAAAAAAAACCTTTTGGAAGTCGGATGAAAATAGTCAACATTTCTTGTTTCTGTTTGACCTTCCGCGATTATTAATGAAAATGCTAATCCCGTCATGTAACCTTTCAGCGTGCCACTAATCGACCAATTTATAACGTTCTAATTATTATTCATATTTAGTAATCGCGCTTAATTACAATTTTCATGCAAAATAATTAATTATTTTTGAAACAAATTAAGGGTGTTTCAAATATGGGTCATAGCTACAATAAGGAAAAAATTAGGTCATATTATTTTTGGCATCACAAATAAATAATTATTTCAAAGTACGTCGTCATCAATTATGTAAAGGAACTGACAGACTTCAGCCCCTTTTTTGTTACTTTTATGAGTAATAACAATTTGCGCACAGTGTGTTCTGAAGTAATTTATATAGCATTTTATTCAAGAATTTCAGAAAATAATTATATTTAAAGTTAAAATTTAGTTCGAAGAATATTTATTGAGGTAACAAAAAGAGTAAACTATAACATGTGTAAAAATAATCTATAAACAAGGCAGGTATATATATATATATATATATATATATATATATATATCTAATCTTTATTCTATCGTATCTTATCTAAGATTAACCCTTTGCGTACCAGAGACGTAAATTTACGTGTGTTTCATTCATAAACCTTTTGTTTTAATTATCACGGTATAGTAAGGGTTAATGAAGAATCAAAACAAGTCAGTAACATTGACCAAAATCGTAGTCCTTCAAATGACATGTCACATAGTATGTACTTAAATAGCGAAAAAGTTATACTCGCACATTGTTACGAAAGGAACTTTGTAACTTTGAACCTCTTTGTATGAGACGATAGCAGAGTGGTGGTATAGACCAGGTAAAGATCCTCTATCCAATGATGTAATGTATAAAATTGCATTGCCTCTATATTAATACAAAAGCTTAATAGCGCGCCATTATCTAAAATAAAAACAGAAATTTCTCGCCAAATTATGTTTTTGAAACTTTTGGCATGTTACTATGCCAAAAGGTACAAACCCTTTGTTCATTGTTAATAAATTCCAGAACTAAATAGCGTGCCTGTTCCGAACAACGACGTGTGACTAAAACTATCTTGTAGTCTGGATTGCAATTTAAGATTTGCATTCTACTCGTAGCATTCTAGATACGTTGTCAATTAGCTGTACTGGAACATACATTATAAACCATTACCTTAATTGTTTTTGTACTAGTTTAGATTTTTCAATAATATAGTTAAAAGTACCCGTTAAAATCATACTATAAGTACGTTATTATCATGACATGCTCAGTATAGAAACCAACGCATTTCCTTGAAAACCTAACCTTTTATTTGCATAACTGCACGTAACTGGGGTAAGGCCACGAATGGGGCACGGGATACGGATAACTGATATTATACCTAGGCGCTTATTGGTTTTAGTTTTTATTGCACTTTCATAGGAGGGAGAAGTAGTATTGGAAATTTAACGGGAGATACTATGGGCAAAGTACTTAGACCGCGCGGCCCCGAGTAAGTAGAACGTCATCACGCTAAATAGGCAATAAAAGTGGGAAGAGGCGGTGGGTGGGGGCGGAGGACGCTTGCCGGCAATTATTACATGAGTGCCGGCAGAGTGGTCGGGGTTGGCAGTATATAAATGTCATTGTTTTCTGTTGTGTAGTTATGCTACGAGTATCAAAAAACGTAGATGCGATGTACTTGTTTTGTGGCGATGTTGACATCCCTGCACGCGTCTCGCGATAAACCTTCGTGTATCAACTCTAGTTATAGGGAAGACGTTTTACTTGTAGATATATACTTACTTTGGCGCGATCACTATGGGTACATAATTACTCCACTAAATAGAAGTCTAATACGAGGGCTGATTTTATGCGCCACACACACGTCACATTACCTGGAATCGTAGTATATTTTCTGAAATAAATTTTATATTTTGTTATAAAAACTAACGTGGTTTTCAATCATTATTAATTAAAAATACGGGATTACTCACGTAATATTTATCTGATAGGTCCGACTATAGTTTCGACCACATTCGGTGGCCTTTTTCAAGGAGTGTTCGGGACGCCCGCGTCGATGACGTCTCGCTTAGCACTGACGGGCGTCCCGAACACTCCTTGAAAAAGGCCACCGAATGTGGTCGAAACTATAGTCGGACCTATCAGATAAATATTACGTGAGTAATCCCGTATTTTTAATTAATAAATTTTATATTATTGGCCAAATGTAGCAACTGGCGAGTCTATGGGATGTACGTGTACGTGCTAGTTGTTCGCGTAGTCCCGTAGTTGTGCCAAACCTTTTTTTTTTTTTTTTTTTTTATTATCGTGTGGGGAATGCACTTACACATCCCCGCCAAATCCGGGGAGATTCAACGGGGTATGTCGGACTCGTCTTGTATCGCCAACTGCACCCATAGCAGCAAGCAGACCATACCGACTAAACCACCACACGGTGTTTCTCCGGGTGCCTTAATGTCGGGACTACGGGCAAGCTTTTGCAATCGTCCGCGGTCCCGGCAACGTTGGTCCTCTCATGAGAACCCCATCCCGGTGGGATGGAGCAGGAGTCACTCCACCCCAGCATCAATGAGGGGCACGCGGAAACACCGCGCGCGCCACCTCGAGGTCTTTAAATGGCGATGGACACCCCCGTGTCCATCACCGAGACCTCTGTTATGGGGGATGGAGGAGGGCTTGATACGCCCTCCTCCTACGCCCGGGTCTCCGGGTGCGGATCGGAAGAGTAGAGGTGATCTCCCTCTCCCTTTCGGCAGCCTCCTTCTGCGACACGACCCGTTCGCAGAATTCTAGCCCCGCGTCCCACGACTTTTCGCTCTCCACCATGGCCTTGACCAATGACGGAAGCGAGATGTCGTCCCCCACTACTGCGACGAGTTCACGGCGCTCGCTCTCCCAAGCTGGGCACTCCTCGAGCGTATGCTGCGCTGTATCTTCGTCACAGCTACAATGGTGACACTCTGTTGTCGGTTCTCTTCCGGCGATGCGACACAAGTACTTCCCAAAGCACCCGTGGCCCGTAAGGACTTGCACCAACCGGAAGGTAAGTGACCCGTGTTCCCTGTCCAACCAGTCCTGAAGGACGGGTCGGACAGCCTCAACAGTCCAGTGGCCAGCCCTAGGTTGGTCCAGCCGCTCCCTCCACCACCCAATAAGGGACTGTCGAGCGCGGTTTTGCCATGCTTGCACTTCTCTTGGCGGGAGAATCTCCCCTCGGATTCGGTGCTGCGAGCGCCACACGTACATATTTGCGTAGAACTCGGCCTCCAAATCCCAGGGGGGAGACCCCGCCAATACGCACGCCGCCTCGTAGGAGGTGGTGCGGTACCCACGTACGACCCCGATGGCCATCACTCTCTGAGATCTCCTCAGCAGAGCAATGTTTGACTCCGTTAGGGCATCCACCCAGATGGGGGCTCCATACAGGGCCATGGATCGCACCACCTCCAAATACAGGCGGCGACTGCTTCCTCTCGGTCCCCCAATGTTGGGCATCAGTCGCTTTAAGGCAGCGGCCGCCCCAATCAATCGGGGTGACATGCGAGTGAAGTGCTCGCGGAAATTCCACCTGCTATCAAGGAAGAGCCCAAGATATTTTATCAAAGACTCGACCTTGATCCGGGTCTCACCGATAGAGATGAAGGAACCCCTGGGTGGCGCCCTGCGAGGGCCGTGAAAACACACTGCCTCCGACTTATCGAGCGCGACCCGGAGTCCCAATAACTCTATCCTACCGACAACCAGTGCCACCATTTCTGTGGCTAGACGGGCAGCCACCTCAAAAGTCTCGCCCCGGGCAGTCACCAACGTGTCATCTGCGTAGCAGATCACGTGGGCGCCCGGATTGAGATTGCCCCGCAACACCCAGTCGTACCCAATGTTCCACAAGAGCGGCCCGAGGACCGATCCCTGTGGGACACCACACGACATTACCCGCCGCTGCTCTCTAGCTCCGCGCCCAGTGTACGAGATGTATCTCTCGGAGAGGTAAGCTCCAACGATCTGACAGAGGTAAGGAGGCACTTTATGGTACTTCAGCGCCTCCTCGACACACAACCACGGCATGGAGTTAAATGCGTTAGCGATATCGAGTGACACCGCCAGCATCACCCCGCCTTGGGCTGTCGCCTCGTTCGAGAGGATCCTGACACGTTCGACTGCGTCGATAGTCGAGCGACCCCCCCGGAAACCAAACTGTTGGTCGGACAAGTTGGGTCCAACCTCTCCAAGGTGCTTCGTAAGCCGACGGGCGATGCCCGTCAAAGAGCTTGCCAGCCTCGTCGAGCATCACGATCGGGCGGTAAGCGGAGGCAGACTCCGCAGGGCGACCGTCCTTCCTCAGGAGGACGAGCCTGCCCGTCTTCCACTGAGACGGAAATCGTCCCGTCTCCAAGCAGGCGTCGAGTAGGCGTCGAAACCGGTCCTCAAGGGTTCCGAGAGCGATGACCAAGGCGCGCCCAGGAATGCCATCTGGGCCAGGGGCTTTGTTGGCCCTCACCCTCAGCATGGCCGCGCCTAGCTCTCCCTGCGACACAGGGGGTATCTGGCCATCCTGTTCCCTCTGCTCACCACCTCCTTCCGGTAAAAGGGCCATCGCTGGGGGCTGGTACACCGCTCTGTTCGGAAACAAGGCTGCTACCACTTCTTCCAGCAACGAGGGTTCGAGAGTCTCAGTAAGTGGGGGCGCCCAAGCACGCATCTTCCCCCTGACCGTCTTATACGGGCGCCCCCACGGGTCGTGACTGAGAGTCTCGAGGAGCTCAGCGCTCGCCTGTGACTTGGCATTGCTGATAGCCAGCTGCAGGGCGATTACCTTCCCGCGGTAGGCCTCGTACAGCTGCTTCTCAGTATCCTCGTCCCGGCGTCGCCGTCGACGATGCCTGGTATATTGGCGCCTAGCCTTAATACAGTCAGACCGGAGATCGGCAATCGCGTCAGACCACCAGTATACCTGTCGCTTTGGAGGTCGAGATTTCGCTCGGGACATGCCACAGTTGTGCCAAACCTGCGTCAACCAACGCTAGAAGGGAAGACGTTATACTTGTAGATATTTACTTACTTTAGTATGGGTGAGTACGTGCAGATGATCAGACGTTTGCAGCTTACGTATGCAGATAATAATATCATAGTATGTTGATCAGCACATGAACGTTTGTATCTGATTTCTTTCATTAAAATTTCTCTTTATCGTATGTTTCAGTACGTGAAGTGAGAAGTTCGTGCTCTTGAAGGCTTGAAAGGAGTGTTTGAGCTGCTTCTTTGTTGCTTCTCTGTCTTTCATTATAGTCGGCATCTTCATTGCTTAAGATCGTGTCTAGTCTGAATGGTTGAACACTCGATGTACTATGCTCTTCCACGTGGTTCTGTCCTCTGCGGTCTTAATAGCTTGCGCGATTGGCAGGCCAGTGAGCTTCTTTACTACATCTGCCCATCGGGTAGATGAGCGACCGCGTCTTCTTTTCCCGTCGACCTGGCCAATTACCATTAGCTTTTCTGACAGGATGTCTGCCTTCGTTATAAATTGACTGAAATAACTTCGGATACTTTATTTTATACTATAATAATAATAATAATAATAATCTTTATTTCAGGCAATAGTAGAATTACACAACATAAAAATACCAGCGGCCCATATACAAAACATATACCTTATAGACTAACATATATACATATATTATTTGGTTTCTTAACTAGCGTACAGTAAGTTCAGGATTTATATTCGGTCTAGGCTCCCTGTACCGTCGAAAAACGATCCCTTCAGGCCAGAAGTCCGGTGCCAGGAACGTCTCTTTAAACTTCGCTGGAAACCGGAGCACGTACGACTTGAAGTTCGTTTCTCTTTTCGAATCCAGGCGCATTAATGTAACTTCGGGTAAGGCCTGAGTCTGGATATTACGGTCATTCCATTTTTTTCTGATGTAATGCACAATCTCATCTCCCGACGTGTCTTTGTGAAATCGGGAGAGGTATACAGCTGACACAGGCTCAACAGCACGGATGGTCGTGGCTGCAGCAGGAGCGGTGCCGCGGAGGTTTCGGGCTGGTCGAGCTCGCCGTTTCTTCTTCTCGACAAGGATGAAGCCTTCCTTGTCCACCGTTTTTGTGCTTAATGCGGTTGTATGTTCACCCATGGGATTCCGTTCAGTGAACGGTGCATGTGACTTTCGCGCTACTTGCGCGAAAGTTTTCTGGCGCCGGCGGGAGGGTAAGGATGCCTCAGGTGGATGAAGCACTGATGTCCCGGACTTGTTAGAGGTGGCTTCGACCACAGAAATACCACGGTCATCAACCCGCGGCGATGTATCAGGGTCAGATGTCGGTGTCGCTGACATGCTGATTTTGCAATTAGGATTTTCGCCGCGTCGACGCATATTGATGTTTTGTGCGGACAGCGGCGAAATTGTCGGCGCAGCGATTTTATTGCGCAATTCAGCTAACTCTACCTTGAGTTTTTCAACGGTTTGCTCCGAGATGTTCAATTTAGAGCGTATTTCCGTGACATCGGTCCTGAGAAGCGTCATATCCTTTAATAGCTTGCTTACGTCAACGTGATCAAAGGTGACGCAAGGCAAGCGATGCAGATCGCGCGCCACGAATGTCGGGATGTCATCAGGCTCAGTCTCTTTAAACACCCGAAAGATGTCCTGCAGGTCCTTCTTGCCACGCCCGTCCCTTTGCCTCGTGATGAGACGGATGGTGGTCACGGCGGTGTCAGCAAGCGTCTTCTTGGCTGCGACGATGTCATCTTCTGAGTAGCTGGACGTGCAGATCTGCTCAAGACTGAGCTCATCCATCACGTCCAGCTTCTGCTGCACAAACGCGAGTAGCTCATGGATGACAACGCGGTCAGAACGCTTCGCTTCCATGTCGACGCGCTATTTTACAAACACGTTAAAAAACTTGGGTCAGCATTGGAGCAGTCGCTGTACGAACGACCGCTCGTGTCAGCGACTTAAAAGACTGTGTAAGGAAGGGAATGACGAGACAGACACGTGGTGTACCAGGTGGTCATCAAGAATGCATATGACACCATGTTTTGCCTGTCACTGCACTGCACTCATAACTCTGAGGCATGGGTTACTTTTGGTAACAAAAAAATATTATCTCATTTTAGTGACCATTGCCATTAACGGGATTTCTTGTAACTCACCGCTAATAAAAATATCATCAAGATACTTTAAGATATTGGAGTGTAACTCTAAACAGCTTGACCGGCTGGGCTATTATGTATCTCAGTTGCTAACAAATTTGGATTGAAATTTGAAAAAATGGCCGCTCTATGTCACTTTTGTCAGCTTCAGTGATCAAATTACTAACATTTTTGCTTACTAGAGTTGCCAAAACTGACATAGGGCCGCCATTTGTCCAGATTTCAATCAACATTTGTTAGCAACTGAGATACATAATAGCCCTGCGGATTTGATGAAATTTAAGTGGGACCACCTCGGATTACTATATGTAAAATAAAAAAGTAATGCGTAAAAATAAATATACGTGTAGATTTGAGAACCTTCTTTTAGAACATGGTTGAAAATAAGGTAACGTTTGCCTTTAGCCATGTTTTAACCCTTTTTATTTTACAATCTTTTTGAGCATTTTTTCGGCATCATACTTTAAAAGTTTTTGACCATGTTAAATGCAATTACTAAAATAAACACTTAGGTAAAGAGGAACACCTGCCACGACGAATTTTATAAGGCAATGTCTTAATTACTCTAACAGGCACGTGTTCGCCGTCGGGCCAACTCAAGCAGCGAGATTTTGTAGTCAATTTAATTAAGTGCTGCTAATCTCACTGTTAATTAAAACTCCGAGCTCAAGTCTAATAGAGTAGAACTTAAAGAGCTTCTGCATTTGCTAGTAAGTCATAGAAAAACTTCACCGTTAATGTTAATTATTATCGCATTACCTACATTAGCTTTGTAAAATAAGGAAATGTTCTTCTAAACGATTCCAAACGAATATTACGTAAGTTACGTTTACGTTGGCCTAAAAAAACGAGCTTCTGCAAAACCACATTTAGACTTAACAAAATCATGACCGTTGTATCTTTGTTTATCTATAATAGTCTCTTAGAGGTACCTACAGAAAAAAAAACAGTTTACCTAAGAATAAGGACGTGCACAACTTAACCTAAGAAACAAGGACAAACTATTCCAACACAACTATTCCAACAACCTAGAGTCAGATTGGTTAAAGTTCGAAACCAAGGAAAATGCACGAAACTAAAAATGTACTAAAATTGTACTATAATAAACTGCCAATTAAAATTACAGAACTAAACTTAAAAGTTTTTCAAATAACACTTAGGTATTTTTTTGTAAATAACCCATTTTATTTTTGAATGAGCCTATGGAAATGAATTTTGTAGACTCTTCATTTTTGTACAAAGAGTGAACAAAAAATAACATATCATTTCTCAGATTGTGAAGTTATTAACAATTGACAAGAAAATAAAGTTGCTTGTGTGACTCATAATTATTTACTTAACTTAATTATTATTATGTATACTTGAAAATTAAATTTAGTGACATACGTGGATATTTTCAAAATAGATAAGTAATGAATTTTGTGAATTTCAGTTAATGAATATAATCCTAAATAAATATCGATCGCGTTTCCCAACGGGTAGGTCTTAAGATGAACATGGATAAGACGAAAATTATGTCTAATGCCCAAGTTGTACCTACCCCAATATCAGTTGGGAACTCAGTTCTCGAAGTTGTTGACGAGTACATCTACCTGGGACAGACAGTCAAACTAGGCAGGTCCAACTTCGAGAAAGAGGTCAATCGTCGAATCCAACTCGGCTGGGCAGCGTTCCGGAAACTTCGCGAAGTCTTCTCGTCAAAAATACCTCAGTGCCTCAAGACAAGAGTCTTCGACCAATGTGTGTTACCAGTGATGACTTATGGCACTGAAACGTGGTCTCTTACTATGGGCCTCAAAGATAAACTCAAAGTCGCACAACGAGCTATGGAGAGGGCTATGCTCGGGGTTTCTCTACGTGATCTAATCAGAAATGAGGAGATCCGTAGAAGAACGAAAGTCATCGACATAGCCCAGAAGATTAGCCAGTTGAAGTGGCAGTGGGCAGGGCACATAGCACGCAGAACAGATGGCCGATGGGGGCGAAAGGTTCTGGAGTGGAGACCACGGACCGGCAAGCGCAGCGTAGGTCGTCCACCGACACGGTGGACAGACGACCTGATAAAGGTCGCAGGACGACGTTGGATGCAGGCCGCTTCCAACTGGTCCTTTTGGAAAAGCATGGGGGAGGCGTATGTTCAGCAGTGGACGTCCTACGGCTGAGATGATGAAATAAATATACAATATTGTTAATTTATATGTAATGTGACTTTCCTAATATTTCTGATTCTGGTTCTGATGCGTTAATTTAATTTATCAATCTTAATTATGGATTGTTTAAGTAACTAATATAAGAGTATATTATAAGGTCCGATTCCACGATACCAAACTAAATAGTTTTTCTAAATATATTTATTATAAACAATAATTCAAACTCTGTGAATTTTAAAATAAGCAATAAATACTTTTTATCATGCATGTTCTAAAAAACGGTTTTCCAAGCAGCCAAATAAAATGATACAGATACATTCTTGTTTCTTTTTGTGTTTTTTGCTTGTGCTATTTTGCGATGCATGGAAGATTTCTGCATATACGCAGTAGTAGATATTATGATGAGCGCGCATGATTTAAAACAAAAAGCCCGACATTTTACTAATTTCTTGTTTAGCTTGGAGTCGACATGTGTTGAATCTGTTAAAAATGTCGAGTTCAAGAGACGAATCAAATACTTAATTTATGACCCCGGAAACTGTTCAAATAACAACAATAGCCTCTTACCGGCCAAATAAAAAGAAATATAATTAATTACTTACAGTGACTTTTTGCGAAGGGAAAGGGAACAAAATAAGTATATAATAAACTAAATGGTTTTTTGAAAATGTTTTTTTTTTTAATTTTCTCGCACAATGCATAGTAAAACGTTGCATGATGTACGTGCGTGAAGACTACTTTTAGCATAAATAACTATATTTTCATATTTTCTACTCTTCTCAACTCTCAACGCTCAAGATACCTAATAAAAGCAAATCCTACTACTCCTAATCCTGGATATCCACAAAAACAAAACCAGTCGAATGCGAGTACAGGACTCGCGCACCGAAGGTAATGTACATTAAAAAAGCATCAATGAACAATCTAACATTGTTGCTCTAACTAAAAGACAAACTAGATTAAAGAACAAACTTAACTTTGTCGTTTGATACCTAGACACGACTATTGCACCAACCGCAAATAATAAGTTTGTAACAGTAAATTTGCTTTATTTGTTATTAAACTACATATTTGCAGTTCTTAGAGCTTTTCCTTTATTTGTGCTGTGAGGTATTGTTTTTTGTCTAATTTCATGATTCCAGAATAAAATCCAGATGAAATCGCAATATATGCGAAAATATTCGAACGTAGACCCGAGTGATAGATACAAATTTCAACTTGATACCTCTACGCGTTTCTGAGAAAAAAGGTCTTGACAGACGGACAGACTGACAAACGGACAACATAGCGATCCTATAAGAGTAACTATTTCTTTTTGAGGACCAGTCGCCTGCAATAAGATGTATAGGTATATTTCACAGTTTTCAAAAGTAGCTCAGCATGAAATTTCATAAAAATCATCATAATTATTCTAAAATAAACTTATTCATATTGTTTTAATGTATAAAATAATCCTTATCTACACTGTTATAAAATTGAGTGCTGTATCATAGTTTGAAAATTATAGAATGTACACATCCTATTGCAGGCGACTGTACGGAACCTTAAAAACTAATTGCCTATATAACATTACTGGTTAAAACGACTACATTACTTTTCTATAGTAAGGTGGGTAACCTATTAAATACTATACAATAAATATAAAAAGATTATTATCTTGTGTCTGTCATTCAAGAGAGACGAGTTGCAAATTGGAGATGATCATTTAGAAGATGAAGTACCTTATTTGGGTTAAAGAGATAAACAAGATAAAGTACCTCTCGTTTGCCTAGTAAAGTTGTGGGAAGATTGTATCATGCTACGAATTATATTGAAATAGATAAATAATATTAGCTTGTTAGTTTGAATGTTTTCCTATTATCATTTATTACAAACTTTTACCCACGACTTCTTACAAGTGGGTTTTTTATGTATTCTCGTATGATGCTTACTCAAACACAAGCAAATCTTAACTTCTTAATTAATATTTTATTTATCTTTATTTGTTATCTTTTGTACATTAAGCACATGTTAGCCCCATCGTATTTTCTAACACTCAGCAACAATACAATATTTAATTAAAATTAATAGTTAACATAACACTAAGAATTAAAGAGCAATTCTTTTGCTGCGTCAGACGCTGTGTTGGCCAAAATTTTGTTGTATCTACCTACATCATACCTATTTAGGTCGTAGGTGCTTTCAAACCCCTGTCGTTTACTTTGCAAATAATAAGAATAAATAGTCTTAATTTCTAATTCTTTGAAAAGTTAAGCGCAAAGTCATTATTATTTTATTTTTAATTCGGAGAATAAGCTTTTATGACGAAATCTGCCTTTCTTGTAACTCCTCATCCGCCCATGTTCCATTTAAATAACGATCCATCACGTCAACGATGGTACATGTCGGTTCGCTGACAGGATTTTTTTCGCATTATTTCGATGACAGATATATTTTTTCAGCAAAACGCTGTATGAATTCTGCCCACGGACACTAGGGGAGACTGCGGGGCGCAGGGGGTTTAAGTGTGATTTACGAGATTCATGAGTCTTGGCTGCTTATTTGCCTGTGCCTGGTTTACGATGGCTAGTCTCGTATTGCTTTATTCTACATAATGTAGGCATTTCCATGTGCCAGACAAAACTTTCTGTTTAAAGGCAGAGTCTATTGACTTGGAAAAAACTGTGGCTCTGGTACTTGTGTTTTGTTTCAAAGTTGGAAATTAACCAGTCGAGTCCTTCAGTTTCATATGTTTATCTTTACAATTCAGACATTTCGGCATAAATACTGTCTGTAAGATCTTGGATTTAAAAAGTCTTGGGCAAAATTATATGTAAGTAAACAGCTCTGTCCAGTTGCTACGAATATACTTTGAAACTCCAATGAAATTTAATATTCTATACAGAGCACATTCGCAACAAGTCCGTTAAAATTATTATTGCGATAAAATGAACATATTAAAAGTGCAGACAGTGCCAAAAAACGCGTTATTTCTAATAAATTGTGTCTGATAGTAATAAAAACAAATAATTAACATTTCTTGCTATCAATACAGTATAAGTTTTTTCTATTAATAAACTAAGAAAGTAACACATCATATTTATATGTATGTATATTTATATCTATGTAGGGAGCCAGTGTCTATTCTGCACATCAAAGCAACTCGCTGACAGTAAGCACTAACATGCAAAACGAATTACATGTTACCTAACCTGAGATATCTTCCATGGCCGTCAAACTACAGAATACCAACCTTAGCTTTGTCGTGAGCGTTAAATTAGTAATAGTTGTAAAATGAAATTTGTATCTATGTAGCCTGAGCCTATTCTAAACATCAAAGTGACTCGTGACAGCGATGAAGGACTAAAATTCAAAACGAATTACAATTAACCTAACTAAGATGACTTTCATAGCCGTCAAACTACAGAATATGAACCTTAGAGCCACCACGAGTCTTAAATCAGTAATAGTTAGTTGTAAAGTGAAAATTATTGCTTTCCATCGTGGGAACGTTAAGTTATTTATCGTGGATCTCTTACTGAAGTTCAACTCGGGTTCGCTGTTAATAATAATAGGCACGCGACGTTACAAATTAACGTCGAATTCAGGTGTTTAGACGTTTTTATCTTTTGTTTTATTCTAGACTAGTTTTTGATCGGCATTTCGTCCGTGTGAAATTGGTTTAAATGGCGATTCCGTTTTAACATTACATTTCGTCTCAAGGATGTGTTTAACGCGCTGACTCGCGATTCGCCATATTTAGCCGATAATACAATAGAGTTCGCAGATATCACCCAACTTTTCCAAGAATTGCAACGTGTGTGGACTTAATATATTAAAAAATTACGACAAATACTATCACAAAAACGACATCCTAGTTTTCGTCGGCTGACTTTTCTTTGTTGATTTATGTTTTTCTGACGTGTTTGGTTAATAGAATGTTTTACTTCGTCTCCTCCCAGCGATAAAAAATCTTTTCAATAGATAGAAATATGTAATAGTGATATTGAAATAAAAATCGTTAATATATTAATACAATATAGGGATAATTTCATCTTTCAATTTAAGAGATATACAAGACTATTGTCTTTCCTTTGATTAATAACCAAAATTGTACAAACTGAAACTATGATGAAACAGTTGCTATGGCATAGCGTGACTAAATGTCTGCGCGTATTCTTGCTTCGTATCTTGTAGCATGCCAATTGTTCAGCTGTAGCAAACAGAAATACGTAATTAGGATATGGATATGAAAGCTTTATTATGCCACTCCTATCATAATTATATAATACTAGCTGTGCACCGCGGTTTCACCCGCGTGGTGAATGGTGATGGATGACGATGATGATAAAAAAAATATCCTATATGTTATTCCAGCGCCTCATCGACATACCAAATTTCTTTAAAATCTATTCAGTAGTTTTTGCCTGAAAGAGTAACAAACACTTATAAATATATGAATATCCATACATACACACTTTCGCGTTTATATAATTAACAAGTACAATTCGAAAAATTTTATACCAACTTCCATTCTGTTCAGTTATTGGAGTGTAACTCAAAAACTACTGGACTGAAATTGATGAAATTTAAATGGGACTACACGGAAATCACCAGCTTTCAAACAAAAAAGAATTTTGTGAATCGGTCCACCCAGTCCAAAGTTATGAGATAACAAACATAAAAAAATACAGTCGAATTTAGTACCTCCTCCTTTTTTGAAGTCGGTAGAAAAGATTAGCAGAACCGCCAACGGTATCGCTCGCTTGGTCTTGGTGTAGTGGTGGGAGCACCGCTTTGGATTCTCGAAGTCCTAGGTCGGACCTCGTCGGGCCTCGTCGGGCAGTAAGTTGGTTTCTTTTGACTAAGACATTCTCAATAATAGTCCGGAGTCTGGAACAGTGCCCCGTAGATGGCAATTGTTGGACCCCTATTATATGGAACCAAAAACATATCCCTCTGGCGAAGCGTAGTTGTTTAAAACACCGCTACCTTCGCCTACCCCTACCCCTAACTGCGCCTAACCTTAGCTATGTTGTTAAAAATACTCGTAACATGTCCATTATTGTTTGTTTTTCCCATTGCAATAATAAAAATATGTGTGACATTATAAATTATAATTATATTCTCGTTAGTATACTTAACGAGAGAATAATAGGTGACACAAATCACGCACCTGCCGTGCGATTCTGTAATAATTCGCCCATTCGCTCGTCGACGAGCTCACCGATGTCAAATACCTTAGAGATATCGCCCCTGTACATAAAGTTGTTTTTCCAACGTTCCTTGTCATCTCGTCATTTGTTACACGGATGTTGTCAAAGATGCAACGATGTTTGCTCTAGAGAATCGCACGGATACAATGTCGCTTATCGTCTACCGTATTTTGCATACATTCCTTATTGGATAAAAAATACCCTATGTTACACCGTAATATTAGTTATCAGTGTCTCGAGTTTCATCAAAATCTGTTTAGTAGTTTCAGATGCGTGTAGAAGAGACAGACAGACAGACAGACAGACGTGAAGTGTAAAGATCACATTATTATGATGACCTAAAATAACAAATATAATACTAAGTAATTTTTTTTTTTTTCACAAAAAGCACCTGATATTTTTCTCGTTGGTGAATTCCCGGGACGCAGCTAGTTACAAAATACCACTTTAATTACATGTTTAAAAAGTAAAATTGTTTCATATCAAAGTAAAAATGTTACATAAAACGACATAACTGTTATAATAAACAAGGTCAAATTTAATTTAGCGAAAGCTCTCGGGCAATAATTCTTAAAAGTAACAATGATTGTTTTACAACTTTTATGTATGCGAGCTTTTTTCACACTATGAAAAGTTATATAACTTCGCAGTCTCGCACTTTTATTACTCTGAACGGCGGGATGGCAAATATAAATTATATATTATGGAATTTCGGAATATTGTATAAAATGTAAGGATGTTAGTTTTAATGACAGGAAATATTTTCTGAGAGCTAACCGGTTAACAGCTGTGCGGTTCTCTAATGATCCGTCGACGAGCTCATCGATGAGGTCACGGATGTCAAATCCTTTATGAGATATCGCCCTTGTACACAAGGTTGTTTTTCCAACGTTTCTTGTCATCTCATCATTTGTTTCACGGATGTTGTCAAAGATGCAACGATGTTTGCTCTTGAGAATCGCACGGCTAATAATTGGCAAGGCTAGGTAATTGGTAAAATACTGATTTACTATTAGAAGTATATTACTGAATATTAATACGAAGATTGAGGAAGCAAATCTTGTCCTCCAGTATGGAAATAAACGACCGAGCGAGCGAAGCGTCTCTGCTTTAACTGGCCAAATCGACTTTCTATATGTTGTATGTTGGTCTTCCTGTAGAGGTTGCATTTTTCAACCAATATTGGAAAAATTTGGTATGCGTTCTCGTAAATAGTAGGGTTTCAGTATATTTTTTTGTTGTCGGAGATTTTTGAGTGTGGTACTTGTCCTAAGAAGGAAGGATGTTTGTTGTGATGCTATATATCGACCGATTTTGATAAAATTTCGTACAATCGTTAGGTTCCTGACTTTTAAGAAGAATTTTGAATATGGGCACATTTAGTCAAGTGGTTGCCGTAATAATAGGTTGTGAGGTGTAATAACTGAACGATTTTGGTAAAATTTGGCAAGAACATATTGCCCGCGAGGTCTACTGTCCGCAGAGCTACTTGTTCTATTTTACATCTTAGTTTCAGTCATAATTATTGAATTGTAGTAATTTAGCGAAGGATAAAGACATCTATTTCTCAAAAAGAATGAAATTCACTTACATTTAGAGACACAGAACACTTAATTAGTGTAGTAAGTAGTAAGTCTTAGCAAATATATAAGTACTGAACAGGCATTGTTTGTTGTTAGTGTAGGTACTTATTATATTAATTACCAACCTGCGCTCCGCGGTTTCACCCGTGTGGTGATAAATATTGATGACTATTATATATAATTAAAATTAATATAGTCTATGTTCATCAAGTGTAATGTAGAATACTAATTGTGAAAGAATCTTTCAAATCGTTCAAGTAGTTTCGGAGCCTATTCAATTCAAACGAACTAACAGACCAATCTTTCCTCTTTATAACATTATAAGTAATAAGTATTAAGTATAGATAAATACGTGTTAGTCTACTTAAACTACAGTAGGTATATTTATTTGGTCATTTCGAATCCGTAATCATGTTATCCTAGTATAGTTTTAAATACCAATTAAAACTAAAGGTTTCGCGTCTCACTGGTCAGTTTACTTTTTCGTCAGTACCGCTGATTCGTCAGTCTCCTTATTTGTTAGACGTTTTCCTTATTTGTCATTTTCATTTGACTGGAACACGGCCTAAATCATACAAATTTATTTTTCAATGAGACGAAAAGCTGACAAAAGCAGACTGAAGAAGCATATAACTACTCGTTCGACAAAATAACATTACGAGTCGAGCTAACCGCCAAAAAGCTGAAGTGTTTGGTGCATTTCATATAGTTTACTTATATATGTTTATATATTTGTAACTTCTTTTATTATTTTTTTAAAACTACTTTTGTCCTTAATTATTCAAAGGCTAATTACCTTACCTTAGCTTTTATGCAAGAAGGAATATCATTATTGGCTGTGTTATAAATACTTTACCAGCCTTGTGTGCCGAACTGGCCTTAAAGCTATTTCTAAATAAAGCATCGAAGGACGTTTCGCTCTAAATATCTGATCTAAATGCAAATTATGTTCACAATATTCTATTCTAGGCTTCGATATGGTGTTTTGATGAAGGAAAATACATAATGTATGAAAATATCTCAAACCCGACTTCATCATCATTGTCAGCGGGAAGACGTTCACTGATAACGTACACATATTATTATTACCTGCTGAATATAGTCCTCCCCTATAGAACGCCACTTGGAATAGCTACTTTTAAAGAAAGAAAGAAAGAAAGAAAAATATATTTGTTGATGAAAAACAATATGACGTTTTGCCTAAAATATACATAAAATTAATGAATAATTTTCTACACTACACAATCTATTGTTTCACTACAACACAGCCCCAACTCAGCATAAAGCTGATTGCGTTGAAACAACCAGCGCTGGTCTTCCGTTGGGGCTGGCGGTGACGTCACACACGACTACATCGAGCGCATTTTGTAAGAATACAAAACAAAACAAACACAACACTTTAAATACTGAATAGAATACTATATAAAAACAAATAGGCAAGCAGGGTACGAATGTCCGGATGTACCTACAAAGTCTTCGTAATGGAAATAATAAAACTAAACTACACTTCGTCTTCCGGTGCGTGGTCGCCACTCGAGAGCCTTTCTTCCCCATCGTTTATCAGTTCTGCGAGCGATGAGGCCTGCCCATTGCCACTTCAACTTGCTAATTTTGAGAGCTATGTCGGTGACCTTAGTTCTCCTACGGATCTTTTCATTTCGGATCTTATCACGCAGGGAAACCCCAAGCATAGCCCTCTCCATTGCTCGTTGAGCGAATAGTAATGAGGCCAACAGTACGGGACCACGTCTCAGTGCCCCAAGTCATCGCTAGTAACACACACTGGTTGTAACCCTTGGTTGTATGGCTCGCAGCTGTAGTGGACGAAAAGATGGATCAGAGATTTCCGACTTAAGGTCGTGGCACACTGTACCGGCACGGTCACGGCACAGCTGCGGCACGGCGTTGTTTCGAATTTTGGCTACCGCTAGCCGCCAGCGCGCTAAGGATGCGTCGCCCGCAAGGTGCAAGCTCGCAGACCGCGCGCCAACCGCGAGTTGCAAGCGCGCGGTCGGCGCGCCGGCCGCGAGGTGGAAGCTTCTTGGCACCACGAGTAACGCACGTTATATATGGCATTTGCGATTGAATACGCCTAGAACTTGCACGTTTTCATAATGTCTCAGTTTACATTGCGCGAACTAGCAATTATCGCTATTGCTCTGGACGAAGAACAAGACAATAAAAGGAGAAGGAGAAAGAGATATTGGGTGCATAACATGTTAAAAGAAAGACTAGCAGAAGGGGAATACTGGAAGAATATTAGACATTTGATTGACGATGAAGAAAAATTCTACATATATTTTCATATGCCTAAATACTTATTTTATTACATTTTATCGTTTATTCACGGTATATTTACGGGCGACGAAGCGGCGTGTTTCGCTCGCTGGCACCTGGCGGGCGGCTCGCAGTCGGCGGGCTGTAAGCACACGGTCCGCACGCTTGAAGCGCGCTGGCCTCTACCTAACAACTCAAGTTGTTAGGTAAAGAGCCGCGCGCTGACAACCCGCCGTTGGCTTTTTGTATTGACGTTATGAAATATATCATACGACATACGATTTAATGTCCAAATTTAAATGACAAGTTAATTGCTGGGTTGGAGCGGTGCCGTTACGGTGCTTGCATAATGTGCCATGACCTTAACGCCACGTATTGTTTTGAATTGTTGATTTGAATGCGATGATACTTTCAGGAGCAATAAAGGTCATCCGTTAATCTGAAGGTCACTGGATCAAACTCTAACTCAGGCTTGAGTTTTATCAAAAACACACGTTACACGTGATGAATTCCGCAGTATGGTAGTAGGACACTTTCTGGGCCCTGCATGACTTGCCACCACTCTCAAGTTTTAAAACCTGTCGAGAAACACTTAATGGTGTGTTCCGGCAGCAGTACTTGATAGCCAATCTCTATTCTAGATCTAATTGTTGTGGTTCCACCTTCGACCACATCCTCCACTCCACTTACATAATCTAACCAACTTGATAGACTGTCTTGGTTGATAGACTTGGTTAGATTGTCCAAGGAACCTCAGCAAAAGTAAGAAAGGAACGCCGATAAAACTTCGACATAGGCAGTCTTATGTTTAGGACATCCAATATATTTTCCGAAGAAGCTGTAAAGCTACAAAGTTTATATTTACGAGTATCACGATTCTATGCACACTTGCATTTGCGCACGACTTCTTCCGCGTAGAGTATTACGAGTAAATGACTATACATACATACATACATACTTCAGTTTCACACTTTTTGGTGTTGAAGTCGGTTCCATTAAATTGCTGAACCCCAAGCCACAACGATTTTCATTAGACAGCAGCTTTGGCCGTTCCACCCATATATTTATAAAGGTTAAATCGATCGTTTTGAACTAGGCCATCGAAAACAGATCGGTTTATTTAAATTGAATAGTAGAATAATACGTTGTCATGACGCGAGTTTGCCCTGAACTAAGACCTAGCGACCGATTTTTTTATTATAATAGGCTCCA
The DNA here is from genome assembly GCA_917880725.1 of Selenia dentaria. Lineage (NCBI taxonomy): Eukaryota > Metazoa > Arthropoda > Insecta > Lepidoptera > Geometridae > Selenia > Selenia dentaria. The sequence continues at coordinate 28,240,922 of OU862888.1, read as the reverse complement.
CAGACTCCAGACTGCCATTTTTTAGTTATTTGCTAATATAATTTAAAAAAAGAGACAGCAATACATACTGAATTAGGGGACATAGGATGTTTTTGTTAAATTACTTAAGGGCTATATCATTTCTGAGTTTGCATCAGTATTCAGAGCAGACCGGTCTCTGCAGACAGCATCCCCGTTTACGAGTTGACGCATGTGGCGGCCATCGCCTTTCTCAACCATATTTGACGGAAGATGGCAACCCGCCACACGACGCCACCGCGCCTGCCGACATCTTTTCGTGAGCGTGTCTGCTCTGTATGGTCATATTTACTCTTTGTCAAATACAGCTTAACTTAAATAACAACTACCTAATGTATTGCACCGAAGTAGGGCCCTCAATTGCCACTCCGATCCCTGATGGACATTGTGCGGTTGTATTCTAGTATGATTTTGGTGTTTGCAGCCATCGCTTTCCTCGCGAATAAAATCCGATCCGAGCGTCCGATTTTAGCCATATTCAAATGACTTTCAAAAAAACAAAAGGGGGAGGTTCTAAACTCGACGTGTATTATATATATATATTTTCAACCGACTTCCAAAAAAAGGAGGAGGTACTCAATTCGACTGTTTTCTTATGTAATTTTTTTATGTTTTTTACCTCATAACTTTTGATAGGGTGAACCGATTCTCTAAATTTGTTTGAAAGCTGGTGCTTCCCGTGTGGTCCCATCTCAATTTCATCAAATTCGGTCCAGTAGTTTTTGTTTGTTAGAGCATACTTCCAAGGTAGTCTCATTTAAATTTCATAAAATTCAATTAAGTGGTTTTTGAGTTTAAATCCAATAACTGAAAAGTGTACATTTTTCGGTAAAAATTTTTATGGCGTATATCTTTCAACATTTTTCTCATTTAACTGGGAAGTAAGCAACTATTCACACTTTAGACTCTAAGTATATTCAAAACCATAAGTAAATCCCGTTTTCATTATAGTTTTGTTCCATATTTCAACAGATGCTCCTTAAACACATGACATAGAAAATGAAGCAGTCAGTGGTTTATAAAGGCGCCATGCAGAGACGTAACCTAAAAGCTAAGCCGTGTTATATATCTATCTGTGTGCTCTTCATGCTACAAACGGTTAGTTGGTTAGTCTACTTCGCATGCTTCCACAGCGTTATGTCATACAGATTTGTTGTGGGATTCAGCTGATATAGAAACCATCTTCGTTCTGCAAAAACGTGCTATTCGGGCTATTTGAGAATAGCGAATAGCTATATAATGTAAAATGACATACCTAATATAACGTTCATTGTTATAAGGCAATTAAATAAATAAAAAAAAATTTGGGTTGCACTTGAAGAACTTTGCCTTCCTTGGTACATGTCTGAAAATATCATGTATGTAATAAAAACTGATATTAATTTAAGATGAACTGAATAGTGATCATCACACGTATAACAATAGGATTAGGAAATGAAAATAGGATAGTAATGTCTAGTTGTAGGATAGGGACGACGGATAGTTCTTTGTTAGGGAATTGTGTGGTTTTTTTTGTCAATATAATCCTAAAATATTTACTGAGCTAAACTTAAGAAGATAGTTGGTTGTAAAATATTTAATAAAAATAATATTTGGAAACAATCTTTGTTTCCAAATATCCTTTTTCTCGGAACCTCGGAATTCTCTGCTTTTGCCAAGTCGACATCTAGTACTGCCACCCATGCAACTATTTAGGATTTAACAAAAAAAATAGACTTAATATTTTTTTGTGATTATTACACATCCTCGGACGTGATTCGATCCCGCGGCTTTCGACAATCCATGTCAGACGCCATTGACTGCTACTGGGCCACCGACGATCAATCCGTTTGAGCATCGACTTTAACTATAGTTGATTTTAACCGTCGCTGTATGGGGACGGAGCGACATTTATTGAGTAGGTCGATAAGTTTTCTCCAAACGAAAGAAGAGTTTTTACAAACGTTTGGTCTTAACCGGTCTAGATTGCCTCAATGCTTTAAAATCATATAATAATAATGGTAATAGTCAAATAAATACAAAACTAGTAATAGTAGGTATTAATCTTATAATTAATCTTAATAATTTGCTTTGAATTCGGTGCTCGAACTTAAAATAAACTTTTTTACAGTCTGGGTTAATTTTTTAACTCAAAGCTATTAGTAATAAAAAAAAAACTACATCGCGATATATTTGTTTTACATATATGTGCTAACTCACATGTGCTAATCACGCCCACATACTTGCACTTCAGCACACACCCTCCTCACGTCACACGCGCACACTCACACTCACAAATAACTCACATAGGTACGTTCTGCTGATCCTGCTACTCTCACTGTATATTATATAAGACAAAGGCACAGATCATATTATTATAAAATAATATAATATGTCCTTTATTTATGCATATTTTTTCACATTATTGTTAACTTTCTGTAAATTGATTTTAATTTAATGAATTCTTTTTAGGCCATATTTAAAGTTTTTACAATTAGTAGACATGTTTATTGTAATCGCTGTTGAGTTACCAGTATAAATAAATAGAATTTAAAAGGTTGATTTTTAATACTGTAAGTGACTGTACTACACGTACTCGTGTGTAGAACTAAATGCAATAAATTGTACTCTCATACTATGATATTGATAAAAAAAGCTTATTATAAAATCGACATTATATAGAAGATAAAGATGTTTGGAATACTCCACTTCTGGCAAGCTGTCATTCTGCCACCCATAAAATGTAATATTTGTAGTACCTATGTAGAAACATTGTAAATATCTATATAAAAAGAATGGCCTTGAGTTTCTTGCCGCTTGTTCTCGGTAGGCTCTATATATTTTGGAACGCGGTGGTAGAGTCTTTAAAGTACATTATAAAAAAAAATTACGTTCATAAGTGCATCTTTGATGCCTAAATTGAATAAATGATTTTGACTTTGATTTTGACTGACACCTCGGATCTTTGCTTTGGTATTTTAAGTATACAAAAAATCCCCCACTCAAAAAATATCCTCATACTAGGAAATTAAACCATCTGTCAACTCAAGGTACGTCACAATCTATCTGAAAAATCCCAGAAACTCATTTATAACATATTTGTATAAATACGTCTATTAGATCCATGACCTGCCTCAGTGGGTATGTGGTAGCAACATTCTTTCAACTTCAGCAAAGTCTTCAATATGGGTTCTAACTGGTCGCGAAGATACGGTGCTAACTAGGAGTAACATTTCAAAATCAAATACTACGAGTAATAAGTAGTCTTGTACTTACAATTCTTCTTGTCTTCCAGCTAACGACAAAGCTACAATATAGGTACTTAGCGCACTGAGGATCATGTCAATTTATCGTTTTATCCAGAAAGGTCCTGCAGTCTAAGGTCAAAACGCCTCAAGATTTCCAATGTGGTGGCCGGCGGGGTGTCTCCAAAGGCGCGAACAGTTGTGGTCACTTCATTTCGGTTACAAATATTATCCCTAGTCCGACAGTACGGACAAAAAGTGTGTTTGAACAACAATTAATTAACTCAAGCTATTAATATTTTACGGCCTTACTTACTTTTTTTTTATTTTTATTATCTTATATTTTACATGAGGGTTTGGTCAGATGTTGACCACTTATAAACGCTGCTTAACTGTAAATGACGTTATTTAGTACTGGAAAATTGTTCGGCGCCGTACTAAGTGACGTTATTTAAATTTAAGCAGCGTTTATGAGTAAGGCCGTTTATTAACAAAGAGACCTTGCTTTTCGCTGGACTCGAACAATATTCGCGGAGTTAAATAAGACATGCAACAAACTCCTTGCAAATACGACGATGTAGAACGTAGACGAGGCGTCTAAACCGTCTAGTAAAGTGGTGGGTGCGTTACTAAAATTGTCAGAGACGGTGATCAAGGAGGACATAAAATTACGTTTTTGTACACTTTTCCTACACTCGTAAATGCGTAACATACCTACAACATCACATGACCTTAACGGCTTCTCCACTCCTTCCTCGACTACCCTTTTTAAAGTGATATTTGTTCGGACATGGCTGCGCTGATTCAAATTCTTCCTCAAGGTTAAGCTTTTGGTATTGGTAAAATCTTGTCAAATTATAACAATAACTAGCTGCGCTCCGTGGTTTCACCCGCGTGGTGATGATGATGATAAGGATGAATCAAATATAGCGTATCATAATCAGGCATAATGTAGCTTTATACTCGGTTTGAATCGGTTAAGAAGTTTTACGTGTCCATTACAAACAAACACACAATCATATATCTCTCCTCTTTATTATTAGAGTAGACAAGGATTAAGGTACGAATAATGTGGCCTAGTTTGTACTGGCGTTACTATTGCATATTTCAAAATGAAAAAGTATTTATTGTGACATAACTGTAACAGTTAAACATTATGGTAATGTAAGCTTATTTGCAGATATTGACGTCTTCTATAAACTGTAGTACGTCAGTTTGCTTTATTGTCATTATTATACTACGAATAATAATAAGTCAGGAACAGTAACTCCGTTAAAAAAATGACCCAACAAAAGTCGTGTTCAAGTAGGCGGGGCTTAAAAGTCGTGTTCAGTACGTCATCAGTCGGACATTTTTCTTGCAAGCGAGCACACGTGAAATATTCGCATACATTTTAATTTTTATCATTGTGAACTACAGCTGTGAATCATCATGCCAGCATGTGTTGTGAAGTGGTGCAGGATCCATACAAGATTAAAATGTCCAGGAATCACTTTTATTAGTACGTAGTAGCAAAATTATAATTATATTCAAAGATGTTCAAATACGTATACAAACCGAGATGGTCAATACTATGCAAAATAAAGTCAGTCTATTTTTGTTTAATGTATATTTTTTTACAGAACTGAATATTGTAATGTAATAGCAATGTATTTTGCTTATTTAGTTTTAGCTTAGTTTTATTTTCATTTCCTTGCCGATCCAGTGCAGTAAAATAAATGCCTCTCTGCACTTAAGCTAGAAAGACAAGAGTATGACTAGACGTCTGTGAAAACCAGCATTATATACTTACTCCATTCATTTTGAAGAAAAAAAAAATTGAAAGAAATTGTATATGTACCATGGTCCATGTTACACAAACCTGCAGTACCTCCCAGTCTGTACAGTTAGTACCTACTGTTTTTTTGGTTATGTTATTATGTATATCAAATCTTATATTAAGTAAACTTATCATTTTTACGCTGATGATTCGTCCCAAAAAAACATCAACATCTCTAAAAAATACTATAGATAATCAACAATTAACAGTAATAACCGATTGCCTACAGTTGCATAGTATAGCATTAAAAAAATAGTTCATTGCTTGGTTGAATTACGTAAGTACGTTTAATTTTTCAAGCTAATGAAAATTCACCCTTTGCAAATTTTGATGTGGTTTACTTGAGTTGCTCATAAATCTGTCAGTAATATCAACACAATGCTTTTCTAAAATAATTGATAATGAAGGTATTCTGCGACCACTGAAAAACGTCCACCAGACAAATAACGAATATCCTATCCTACTTCCTACTTATATCCCACTAATATCATAAATGATGTGAAAGTTTGGATGGATGGATGGATGGATGGATGATTTTAATGAATGTTTGTTACTCAATAACGGCTGAACGGATCTGATTGAAATTTGTCACAGAGATAGATTATAGTCTGGAATAGCACATAGGCAAATTTTCATCATCATTATCATCTATCACCACGCGGGTGAAACGGCCTAATATTTTTGGGTACAGCATAGACAAAATAACAAGATCTCCGCCGACGCCAAGATCATAATGATGACTTTTTTCTGTCAATAGAGTTCTGTCAAAGTTGTGTCAGTTTCTGATAGATTATATAGTGCGTTCGAATAGCCCCAAGTTGGCGAAAAATAACGCTAAAAACGCTCACAGTGGCGTTCGAATTGGGAATTTGTGGCTGAAAATGTCGTTTACGGCTCTTTTTGTTCACCGTTCGCAAAGCTAAAAAAGAGTTATTTATGCCACCGAAAAGTACAATTATTAACCCACGTCCGGAGCTGCGGTTGTTTTTGATCGTTTTTTGACAACTATCTATTTGACAGCACAATCGTGCGATTTAAGGTCTTATGCACGGTTTAGCGTTCGAGTAGAGTGTGGGAATAGCGGCAATAATAACGATTTTGAGTTTTACGAACGCTTTAACAAAAGAGCCAACAATTGCAACGTCACCAATGCCCTCATTGCTAAACGAGCGTACCTCAAGTCAAAAGCACGCAATGATTTTGCCAGCTCGATACACTAGACGTGCTCGGCGATAGATAGAGTTGGCATGTCATCCGTCTTTGTTGTTCAGCCAACTGTAGTCGAGCGATTCCGCCATCACGACGGAGGTGAAACATCAATCTAGCGGTCTTGAGTGAATCACCCGCAATATTTACATGTAATTTTTTAACACAAAATAACAAATGGTTTCGCCTATATATCGTCGAAGGGGTAAGCAGCGGTGTTTTCAACGCCTACATTTAAGTTTGTTTTTTTTTGTTTGTGCCTTAAGTTTGTGTCGCTCGCTATTATTTTGACAGCTCGATACACTAGACTCAAGGGGGATGAAATGTAACTATATAAAAAAAAATTAATCTCACTTCACTAAATTGCGAAGAAAGAGTCTCTTCTAATTACTTCTAGATGCAAACTTAATAAATTAATCATATTTGGCGGGACATAAAATTCACTGAATTTTAAAAAGTAACCGATATAAAAAAACCAAAAAAAAACTTTGTTTATATTATTGACTTGGTCTAATTCACTTGTTGCATTACATCGTCCACGCCGCTACGACTCGGTTGTCATAGTAGACGTTGCAACACGCGTGTGAACCAATCCCTGCTTTCCTTCTGAATTTAAACCAATCACCGAACATGTCTATTTGTAACCTCGGAAGTAATTCGTATTTGGAATCATACGTCGCTTTTGTTTGAAGGACCACTTATTGTGTGGAATTTGTTCTGAATTATGCTTCCTGACTAATTATTATTCGTAGTTATTATATATTATTATGGTTAATAGTTTCCGCAGCGTACGCGATATAAGGTCATTTTTTGGTAATTTTTCCACATCTTGGGTTACATTGTCTAAGTTTTCATACAGATCCTTAACTTTTTTGAAAATATTATGTAGCCTATGTTAATCAGAGAAAATGAAAGATTCCAATGGTGAAAGAATAGTTCTAATCGGTCTAGTAGTTTCGTAGCCTATTCAATTCAAGCAAACACATTTCTTCTTTATAATATTATATAAAATAAAATAATAATAATATAATATTATAATAATAAAACCACAAGAGTAGTTTTCTGGCGAACCGTCGGTGAGTGGCAACACCGTGGACCGAGATTGTCCTTGGGGCTAAATGGGACCCCTGAATTAAGGCAAGCCTTCTTGGCCGTCTGGGGGTGACGACGCAAGATCAAAGAACAAACGCTCCAAGGTTGGAAATAAAGGGCAATTACACTAGAGCGCATAACAGCAGCAGCACACCTCTTGACACCCTTTAGCCATCCACACTAAACGTTAGTGTGGATGTTAGTGAGTGGCTTTGTATTTTTTTATACCAAACAGGCCTTGAAGTGTTGGCTACAGCCCCACTTATGCCTTTGTTAAGGACCGGCTGAAATCCATACCTACTTTAAAGGCTGCAATTTGCAGCCATCGTCTAAACACACAATTATATTTATTTGCAAAGAAAACCAGAGGACAATAAATGAAAACAAACAAAATGTTTCTAAAATAATATAATATGTGACTTTGTTTGCAAAAAGAATGTTACCTTGCCATGCAAAGTAGAAAAGCTACAACAAGGCAACTCCACTAAAATATTCAAGTTGGAACTAACAATACCCTAAGGTCACGCAAAGGCCTATTTTAATAACGTCTACATACACAATGCATTTGACAGTGTTGCCATCATAAATGTAAGCTCCACTCCCTTAGCTTTTCCCGCTTACGAGGTATCTGCACAGATCATATGGCACACCTACGAGACATTGATCACTTTTACATCGGTATTTACGCGGTTATAATATTTTTACTGATTACTGGTAATAAAGTAGCACAAAATAATGGAAAAAGATCAAAAACACTCTAAAATTTAGTAAATTATTTGTTGGAGATTGCTGTATTTATTATATGCATGAAAATATTTCCATATATAAACACAATTAGAAAATCTGCGACTGAACAGTTTTTCTTTATTGTATAGTTTAAACTATTTGCTCTCCCGTTTTCACCCGGATGGATGATGATGATGAAAAGTATCCTATGTGATAATCCAGCCCCTCTCTACCTCCATACCAAATTTTATCAGAACTAGCCCAGACGTTTGAGCGTGAAAGAGTAACAAACAACCATCCATACATACAAACAATCATGTTGAAATATTGGTAGGATATTAATGAGATAATATCAGCTCCGAGCTGTGTATTGTATCTACAAATATTTACTACATAGAGTTATAAAAGTATGCCACAATAGTAAAATTTTAAAATTACGAGGTAATTATTTAAGGCTCAGTAAAAGTTTATTTGCTGAAAATTAGAAATTCACTCCAGCCAGTTTCGTGACAGTCAACCATTGATCGGTTTGACAAGCTACTTAGACGACCATTATGCTGATTTATGCGATATAAATTTTAAATAATTCACCCTTGAACTTCGACTCACGCTGTTATGCAGGTTATAATCCATTAGCCAATCGTACCAACTTGACTGAACTACATATTCTATTGTAAGAGTTAACATTAGAAACGGGATATTTTCTGCGTAATCCTTTTTAAGTTCCCGATATTTCGGCACTGTTGTAAGTCATTAGTTTCGAGTGTCGTCAGCAAAACATAGATGGCGAGGATTTGTGTGACAGTAGTAGGGGCGCTGTACGGATAAAACGCAACAGAAAGAGGGTAGATCGTTTCGTTTGTTCTTAGTGTCGCCCACTCGCATAGAATTCAGTTTGCTCGTGATCATGGCGCTTGCAACAGTACCGAAGTATCGAAAGGATTACACAGTAAATATCCCGTTTTTAATGATCATCATCTCAGCCGTAGGACGTCTACTACTGAACATATGCCTCCCCCATAATTTCCAAAGACCCCATCGGTCATCTGTTCTGCGTGCTATGTTCCCTGCCCACTGCCACTTTAACTGGCTAATCTTCTGGGCTATGTCGGTGACTTTCGTTCTTTTACGGATCTCCTCATTTCTGATTCGATCACATAGAGAAACCCCGAGTATAGCCCTCTCCATAGCTCGTTGTGCGACTTTGAGTTTCTAATGTTAGCTCTTGAAAAAGTGACCGTGATAGTTTAAAAACTTTCTATTCTGCCACGCAAAATTTGAAAGCAATGAATGTCAAGCTCCAATTGACATTGCAACTGTGAAATACGCCAGTCTAGTTAATTAATACGAGAAATTTGCCCACCATCAGCTTTGCTTAGATAAAATACCAGAAGATAATATACTACCAATTCTATTGCTTACCTTATATTTCTAATAAAAAGTGCAGGCAGATGTCTATGGCCAAGAATTGCAAACAATGATGGAGAAGCTCGCAGTTCAACAACCAATACTGGTCAATCGCCCCATTGCTTCTACAAGACACGCGCAAGCTCACACTTCACGACAGACCATGGTAAAGCTATAAGAATTGCAATTGGAAACTCAACAGACTACTACTTTTTTTTTAAATTTTACTATTTTTCCAGTTAGAAGAAATTTAACACCCGAGAGGCAGTACAAAACGCATATGCTGACTTCATCGCCTCCCGTCCGGCAGATTTCTCCAGTAAAGAGATAAACAACCAGCCATCAAAATGGTATAATTGTATAAATAATTTGGGATCAATACTTCGATTATCCAAAAAAACAAAATACCAAAATTTTCATACAACTCTCTTATTTCATAGGTAACGACCTAATAATATTCATAATTATATTAGTTTGGACCATATAATAACACTATATATTATAGACATTTTGTAAATATTCCACAACATTTATTTTAAATGTACACAAAATCATCTTTGATAAATATCAATACGCCTCAGAACATGCAAAAGTACGAGTACAACATAAATAAAAAAGCAAAACAACTAAATAAAACTGAAATCAATTAAAACACTCATGACATTTGAACATTTACGTACACGCTCTAACTCGACTTAATAAACGCTAATTATCAGCCGTTTTGACGTTAATTTAGCACATAATAAACTAGTTACGTTAAAGCCGATGAGAATTACTGCTAATGGCTCCGAAAAGTCGGCGGTTACGTCTACATATCAGGCGAAGCGAGCGTGGGTGGCGACTCTAAATTTTCGAATTGCCTTTGCAGTCACGTACCAATTGAATTGGGTCACTTGTCATATTTTACTAGGAGAGATATAAAGAAGTGTTGGCAATGAACTTGGCTCGGCGGGGGTGTGTCTTGCAGGCTGCAGGCTTCAAGGCCGACCGCCGCATAGAATTGTATTACGGGCATCGATTTATCGAGCGGCGCGCGCCGACTGCCTCTTCGTCGCCTCCCGCACCCTCCTGTCTCTTTTCCCCGACTGAGAGGCGGCGAACACAAAACACAAGCTGTAGCGTTTTTATGCAACCCTAGTAAATCTTGAAGGTTCTTGCTTGATGTCATGCAGTCTTCAATAGCCAAGGTGTGTCTTATCGTAACGATGGCAATTCAGACCACGCCATTTAATTATAGGTAATGTTTGGTGGCAAAATGTGAAAAGCTTCTTACTCACTATGCCTTCAAAGCTCCAATCTATATAGGATACATTAACCCTCTAACATAAAAGAAACAAATGCCTAAAGTTTTCTTTTTAACTCGACTTGTTTTCTTTTTTCGCTTCATTGGAGATTGACGTTAATCGTCAGAAGTTACCTATCAAAGAAAGTAATAAATTCCCGAAGGCGAACGAAAAGTTTGGTAATCTATTTTATAGTTTTTTGAATCTATGTCAAAGTGTTCATTTGAGACTGAGACCCTTTCTTTTGGGTTTAGCAAAATGTGCTGAATTTTTAAAATGGCGTGACATGGCTTGTTACGCGCAGGAAAAAGGTTCCCGTTTCATTATATCTGTATATAATACCTACATATACTCGTATATATCCGTATATATCGGTTAATCTTAGGTTTTAACACATACCTTTGGAATTACTAACATGAGTTCGTAAACTTTGCAAATGAAAATAAATGAAAAAGTGACGACTGTTTTCAGGCTTTAACCCGTTAAGCTGCCTTGGCATAACTGTATGCCATACAAAACTTTCGTAAAGCCACCTTGAAATACAGGTATGCTAAGGCCAAATCAAATAAGGATCCAATTAAAAATGTTATCTATTCAAATATACAATAGATTTCAGCTAATGTTTTGTTTTTTTGATGCTGTAAAAGACCTGGAGACCTTGCGGGGTTTTTGCAACTCTGGTTTGCAAATTTGATGATAGTCGGGGTAGTTTGACTATCATCAAATTTGCAAACCAGAGTTGCAAAAACCCCGCAAGGTCTCCAGGTCTTTTACAGCATCAAAGAGCTCACAAGATTAACCATTAGAAAGAAAGAACGAAAGAAAGAAAGAAAAATATATTTGTTGATGAAAAACAATATGACATTTTGAATATACATAAAATTAATGAATAATTTTCTACACTACACAATCTATTGTTTCACTACAACATAGCCCCAACTCAGCATAAAGCTGATTGCGTTGAAGCAACCAGCGCTGGTCTTCCGTTGGGGCTGGCGGTGACGTCACACACGACTGCATCGAGCGCATTTTGTAAGAATACAAAACAAAATAAACACAACACTTTAAATACTGAATACATACTATATAAAAACAAATAGACAAGCAGTGTACGAATGTCCGGATGTACCTACAAAGTTTACAAAGTACCTTCGTAATGGAAATAACTATCTAGTAATAATAAAACTAAAATATACATTATAATTTAGTACATTCTAGGTTTTACTTAGAATGGGTAAATGTTGGCTTTAAGAGTTAACCCAACAAACAATAGTCGCTGATTATGTCACAGGAACTTAGCAATGGGAGGAGGTTTTAGTCAATATACGCTGGCACATACAAAATTCTGATTAAAGTAAAAAACCTAATTAAACGTATCTTAGAGATGAATCCTAAGATTTACCAAATATACAGTGGTAAAAGTTTGAAACGAATGATTAGAACTGAACTGTTCGGACTTTTACCATTAAGTTAAGGTAAGTCTTAGATTTTTTCCAAAACCTTAGGATAAAGGTTTACGGCCTTTTACATTATTTAACTTCATCTACTTACAATGATAACAACGAGGAAAGATTATAATTTCGTTGACTATATACTTATATATACTTATATATACTAATATTATAAAGAGGAAAGATTTGTATGTAAGTATGTTTGTAAGGAATTGGCTCAAAAAGTACTGAACCGATTTCAAAAATTATTTCACCATTGGAAAGCTACATTCACCCTGAGTAACATAGGCTATATCAGATTCATCGTCATCATTATCATCCATCACCGCGCGGGTAAACCGCGGATCTCTTATAATAAAGAGGAAGGATTTGATTGTTTGTTTGTAATGTTTAAACGCCAAAACTACTTAACCGATTGAAAACTTTCATCAATAGAAAGCTACATTAAGCCTGAGTAACATACGCTATATTTTATTCATCATCATCAGTAAAACGTGGGTAAAACTGCGGAGCGCAGCTAGTTTAAAATATAATTTAAAATAAAACAAATATATAAACAATTTTAAAAAGTACCATTAGAAAGCTGCATTATTTCGGGATCACGTAGTATTTGAATCATCATCATCATCATCAATCATCACGCGGGCGAAACCACGGCGCGCAGCCCCGTAACATGTCGTATACAAAACATCTCACTAAAAGATTTTTAGGGTTGGTAATGAAATATATGTTTCATAGAGGAAAACAAATGTAATTGGGGCGAGATCTAATAAAACAACGCAAAGATAACCTCTCAGAACGGATTACGTGAACTTCTTTCGAGAAGTAAGGCAGTAACGGAAAGTCAACACTGAATAATCAGCTCCTTCATTTTGCTTCGCTAACGTTATAAAAATATTAGAGCGTCGTCTGCCAACTTCCTCTAGAAAATATCTTGATTCAATATTCAAAGTACGAAATTGTTTCCTGGAGCTTTAAATTACTTCAAAAGGCACACTTTTGGTTCTGGTAGTCTTACACTGAGATTTAAATGTATGTGTAAACTATGTTATAAAAACAAGTGGGAGTCAGGTTTGCGAAGCTATGGTTCCGTACCACCATATAGTAGACTAGTAGTAAATATATATATAATGCCTAAAAATGTATAAAAAAATCTATATAGCCTACTAATTGCACCTCAGGGTATCGCCCGCGTGGCGATGAATGATTATTATAATAATTATATATATTTTATTTATCTATTTATTATTTATTTTAAGGAAGACTATCGACTATATAATAATAACTTAAAATTTTCGTAAATAACATAAAGTCATTTAAAAGTCTCCACTGTAAGCAATATTGTAGAATCATACGTTAATACAATTGCAAATTAATATTTTAACATTGGAAGATAGATCTCGCTTACAGTGAATAAGGTACTTTCGATATATATTATAACCTTATTTGTTACATCTTACATCTATACACATTAGTCTGTCCGAATCAGCAAGCCTCACTCGAGGCAAGTTTCATTCATAAATCTATTGTTATTTTTTGTCCTGATGCGGACAGATTAAAAAATTTCTCACCAAGTTGTTTTCTTAACGTAGGTATGCTGTTATAGAATATAATGTTAGTAAGGGAAATAATCTATTTCCTTGCAAAATTTCGGGGTGAAAGGGCGGGAAAAAGCCCAACAATAGCTATCTGATTTTGTATAATCTATTAACTTCAATTTGAACAAAATCATGAAACGTTGTTTTGTGTTTTTTCGGCGATCGCCTTAGCGCAAGCCACACATAAATGGCGTCGGGCGCGGACATGGCACGGAAGGCTTCTTATTCCATTCAAATTTCATACGAAATGCATGGAAATAAAGCGCAATTTAGAACATACGGTATGTCGTTGCTCGGATGTGGTTATGACGCGCCATTTCGGCAGCTGCGCCTTCTAAATTGTGCTTTGTTTCCATGTATTTTGTATGAAATTCGATTGGGTTATGAAGCCGCCCGCGCCCGACCTTACTTATATGGCCTGCGCCTTGGAAAGTTTAAGTAATTCATCCACCGCATTATTAGAATGGACTTAGACAGGACAGTGACTTAATAACTGAGGTATTTGTGCGACTGTGACTTGACTCTGTTTACTCACTGAAATCTAACTTGATAAGTCTATTAGTTACAGAAATACCTTGAGGGATGGCGAATGTACAGAAAAACGAGAGCAAATACAAAGGAAAAAGAGTTTGACTATTATTATTGGAATACTATTAGTGGAATATTTATTAGGCCTATCACGACCTTATGTAGGTCATACAACAGACATACATACGGCGGGTTTAACTTCATAATATGATCCTGAATACTTGCACGGAATCTTAAAAATACGTTACTAATACTTGCTCCCCAAATATATGCAAAATTCCATTAACGCTACAATGTTACAAAAAGCTTGATTTTCCTTTATATGTTGACTCGCAATTTTTAACCGACTTCAAATATGTTCGTGTGTATGCTTTTTTTATGTGTATGTTAATTGATATCTCCCCCATCTGTAAACCGATTCTTAAATTTTTTTTGTTTAGTAGAGTACTTTTGGTACTTTTTACTTCCGAGGTGGTCCCATTTAAATGTCATCAAATTCGGTTCAGCACTTTTTGAGTTACACTCCAAAAATTGCTACACCTATTTTGATGATATCATCATTGACGGTTAATGACAATCGATTCCGTATGTACCAATGGTCACTAAAAATGGTGAAAAATAAATTTTACCAAAAAATTTAACCATGATAGTTCAAAAGTAGCTTTTATCACAATATTGTGCGCATGGTACCATGGACTTCAACAAGTTATGTCACACTTTTTGGTAATTTTTTTTAGCTTGCCGTTATTCGACCATTGCTCAAAATTAATTGATTAGTTATTACGTCATAAATTATAATTTATCACTATTAATAAATACGTATCTATGTACTCATAGTTGCACCAATTAAGATTATCATTTAAGTACCTAGTCAGAATCAGGTCAAAGTCATACAAATCATTAAGTCGCTATCCTGAGTCAAGCCCTAGTAAACCAGTTAACAAATAACTAAAAATTTTTAAGATTTCTAAGACGGTTAACGAAAAAAAGCACCTAATGAACTTTTCATGATTATGTATATGTGCAGCATTGCGAACACTTAACGTTTATTCATCCACCACACGTCACAACTTGAAGAAAATACTCTAGGAGATTTTTCCCCGCCCATCAAAACTTTATTTACTCATACTCTTATCATTAAAGCGACCTCTATGTACAAAGCCACCTGAAATTGCATTTTACATTCGCTGAAAGTTTGAACCACTTTGAAAGTTTGGGGCTGTTTCGTAAACTTGTAAGATAGGGGTGGTGCCGTAGGGTCTCGGACCTCGTTAGACGATACGACAGTCTGCATACAAAGTAACCCTAAGTTAATTTAGAGTGAACATATCTCCCTAGGGAACCCCTTGATCCCGACAAACTTACTTCAATATGCATGTACTAACCTCGCTACATATACAGAATTTATCTGTTGAGGCGATTAATACCGCTTCGGCTTTACTTTGAAAGCAATTCGCCACGGAATTGGGTTCGTCAAGTTTGATTTCACTGAGGCGAGGTGAAGTCGACAGGTCGATAATACTCTGGGCATGCACAGCCTTATCGGTTATAGATACCTGGGTATACAACGATTTTTATCATAATTTGTTATCTCATACCTTTAAATGAGTAATTCACGTATCTATATGTATAATGGGAATGGCTACAACGATTTTCATGCAATTTAGTATGCAGAGGTTTTCGGGGGCGATAAATCGATCTAGCTAGGTTTCATTTTTAGAAAACGTCGCTTTATCCTAGTTTTCGGGCAATGAAAAACTGCTACAATATCATTATGGCAACTAGGACCATCAGCTGAAACAACAACTGAAACGTTGTACCGACACAGCAACACTAGAGCTCTTGACAATAGATGGCGTTGTTGAGCAAGACTAAGCCAATGAGTGTTTGGTTTGAAGACCAAGAACATCAATTGTTTACTTACGAACAAGGCTCTGTCATCCAGCTACTAATATTGTATATGATATCAAAGGCGGTACACCTGTATCGTCTTTGATGAAGAAAAGAGACGACCCCGCTTAGCTTAATTAGTTTTTGGTGGTAGTACCTTCAAAGCGCGGATTTTCAGTTTGAATCTCTGAGGATCAGTTTGTTTATGTCAGTGTCGAGATGAGTAAGTCGCTCACGTAGTATTAAGCGTCATGCTTGCCCATCACAGCTCAATGCCACTTTTAGAATCCTCCTCCTCCTAGCATCGTTTTCCTCATTGTGGAGGGTCGTGACCCCTTTTCGACGGATCACCTCTTGCCGAACGAAGTCTTTCCACCGTGACCTTCAGCACCGTGTATCGCATTATGGACTTTACTGTGAAGTGCGGTACGGATTTGGTCCGACCAGCACATTGGACTTCTTCCCCTTGGTCGTTTGCCTTCCAACTTGTCTGTGATAGCAAGTCTCTAGGTTTTCGCCTTTTTTGCGTGCTATATGACCGTAGTACTCGAGTACTCGTTGGAGGCATATAAATGACATATAGATGAGAGAGATTAGATACTTTTAGAATAGGTGGGATGAAAAGATATTTTCAATAGCCTTTGCTTAAGTCCAGCTTGATGATTAATTTATAAGAATATATGTCTAGTTTATCGCTGTATTCACAGGCCTGAAGCAATTTAACATCTTATTACCGTCTATTAATATTATAATTGTGAAAGTTTTTGAGTGAGGAAAAAATGCGTTTACCCACTCACACACCCTGTATTGTGAGGAACATATACACATATAATAAAACATCACAACTTTCAAGATCCAAGAACAAAATTCAGGATCTGCTAGGAATTGAATCTGCGACCCCTCGCTTGGATGCCATGCTCACTATCAACTGATCTAATTGAGCCGTAACCGGATTTTAACAAAGTGAGTAGTGTTTCTTAATTTTTCACGACTCTATGGATTTGAGTTGAGAGAGAACGGAGACAGCTTTTTATACCTACCTACCTACCTTTATTTCTATAGGATAGCTATTTTAACACGCTGTCAGCTCAGCGCTTGTCTACGTTCAATTTCTTTTACTTGAAATGAAGCAAGCGCATCTCGTAAAACGTACAAAATTCATAAAAAAATAATGTGCACTCTTAAATAAATAAAATATCCGTCAATGTATTGGTAAATATTGCTATTTTATGATATGTGTTTCATGAAAAATACAATTGTGAATAAAGAGCAAAACTGATGTAAAGTTAAGTTGTATGTTTGATTTTTCGACCGACTTCCAAAAAATAGTCCCATTTAAATTTCATCGAATTAAGTCCAGTAGTTTTTGAGATACACTCCAATAACTGAAGAGAATGGAAGTCGGTATAAAATTTTTCAAATTCTACTTGTTTATTGTACTCTAGTATGTTAAAATATGTTTTAATCCCGTCAATGTTTACTTAGAACTCTTAGAAATGTCATATTATTTTTTGTAGTTTTAATCATATTGCTGCTTATGGGTTAAACTGCTTTAAAAACCCTCATTTTTATTGACATCATGATAATATGATAGCACCTTAAGTACACCTACGCCACCATAAAATCAACTCACTGCCAGTGAAAATCCCGTGAAAATCGGTCCAGCCGTATCATTTAACCGACTGAAAGACAGAAAAAATGTATTAGGAATTGTTTTTGTTACGTGTACCTATATGGTACATATATACTTACATATGGATTTAGTAAAAAACTATAATTTAATATTCTAAACAGACACTTGATTGAAGAACATGTAGGTATAGTTAATTGACTGCTATTGATATATCGAAAGGACAAAATAAAGCTAGAAAATATACTTTATATTGCTGCTTAATGCTACATAAGTGATCAATTTGTCCACCTTGGAATCGTCAACTAAGTACTATAATATGTCTACGAATATACATATGGCAGTAGGTATCGATCTACCTGTCCTACTCCTTTTGTTTCGGTATAGGGCTGTATAAAAAAAAAGTTTCTCTATGTTCTAATGAAATACCTTTTGTGAGATGCGCCACTTATGAATTTCCTTACTAAAAAGTGTATTAAAATCACTTTACTAGAATATGTTTGTTTCACTAAAATCCGTGCTATTATTGTGTTTCCGCTTCATTATTATTTAATCTGTGAGTACATTTCCCGTTAAAAAGGGTTCGGAACCTAACCCATGTACATTCAATGATATGTAATGTTTGCAGGGCTACTTTCTGAATTTTTTATAAGGTTCGATATAAGATTAGGCAAAATCTTTTAAGTCCATCTAGCTCTTTTCTGATTATATTATATTTGAGTATTTTAAAAGTTTCAAAACCAAGTGATACTTACAATGCACGTATAAATTATCATCATCATCATCTCAGCCGTAGGACGTCCACTGATGAACATAGGCCTCCCCCACAAATTTCCAAAATGTCCGGTTGAAAGCGGCTTGCATACAGCGTCGTCCTGCTACCTTTATCAGATCGTCAGTCCACCTTGTCGGTGGACGATCTACGCTGCGCTTGCTGCTCCGTGGTCTCCACTCCAGAACCTTCCGGCCCCAATGGCCATCTGTTTTGCGTGCTATGTGGCTTGCCCACAGCCACTTCAACTGGCTTATCTTCTGGGCTATGTCGGTAACTATAGTTTCTCTACGGATCTTCTCATTTCTGATACGATCACGTAGAGAAACCCCGAGCATAGCCCTCTCCATAGTCCATTATAAAATATATTCAACGATTGGTCTAAGACATGTCATGGTAATGTAAGATGTTTAGTGATAATGGAAATTTTTTGCAATTTTCGGCGAAAAAGGACAAAAGATTTCCTTGGTCGTTTTAGGAATGTTTTTGAATGTGTGTAAATGAGTGAGTATATAAATATTATTATTATTTAAAAGTTGTATTATTTTTTTAATACGCACTCCGCGGTTTCACCCACGTGCTGATGGATGATGATGATGATAAGTACCCTTAAGAAAATGAAAATCCTGTACCGGTATATCGATAATATCATCATCAAGTTATGGTGTGACCAAGGCAAATAGGGTGTCATATTTATATTTATACTAGCGACTGCCTGCGTATTCGTTCAAGTAGTAGGCTCGACCTTCGGCCTCGCCATTACCTCCGTTTTTTCTTCGTTTTTCTTATATAAGAACCTTCTCCTGACAATAATTAACACAACAAAAAAAGAATTAGCGAGATTGGTCCATCCGTTCTCAAGTTATATCGTGACCAAGAGAAATATGGGTTCGTTTTTATGTGTATAGATTTATGTAGATAGATTATTACGGCTTAAGCTGGCTTTAGTTTAGTATCTGACTAAAAGCTTTAAGGCTTTGCTGACAAAGATCTGAGAGAGGTACTCTGCCTTTGTGGCTATACGTCTCTCAAAATTATTTATGAATTTTACCAAATCTTTGCAGCCTTGCTTTGTTTCAATATATTGTCCCTTTGATGAGTTCTGCATATATTAATACTAAATTTTAATGGAAGATTCAAGATTCAAGATTATTTATTTGCATAAAATACACGTACAAAACAGATGTTAATAACAAATTTATACTTTAACTGTACTTTGTCTATCTGCATAGGCGTGCAAATATAGCTAACATGTTGTCACAATTAACTCTGTAATTTAAAAATTACAGAGTTAATTCAATATTTTAATTGCTAGTAAGTAATACACACCTACGTCATGTTTGTATTAACCATTCCATTATACAATCCTACTAATATTTTAAACTCGAAAGTTTGTATGTATAAAATGTATAAATGTTTGTTACCCTTTCACACAAAAACGACTGAATGGATTTTAATAAAACTTGACATGTAGATAGATGAGGCGCTGGAATAACATATAGGATACTTTTTCATCATCATCATCATCATAATCATCAATTACCACGCGGATGCAACCGCGGAGCGCAACTAATTATTAATAATTGTTAAGTTGTATTATGGGTTACTATACAACGTCTAATTAATACTTTTCTACATGCCTAAATTAATATATTTAGGTCAGTTTTTCTCAAAGCCATATGTTGAGGTGCCACTTGAATGTACTCCAGAATTATTAGAGATTTTTCGGGAGATTCGCGTTATATATCCTTCCTAACGGAAGACTTACTCATTGGGTTTCAATAATCATTTGAAGGGATCTATGTGTACCTAAATATTAACTCTAGTAACATATGCCTTGTTTAAAAAAAAACACTTACGCCCTTACTTATGAACGCTACGTAAATTTAAATAAGGTCACTTAATACGGCGCAAAACAATTTGTTGTCGCAGTACTAAATAATGTCATTTAAAGTAAAGCAGCGTTTATAAGTAATGGTTACCAAACAGTGCCACGAACGCCGTATCCAATTGACAGCAAGAATTTTCAAATGTAAATAAGCGAGAGAAAGCTATTATTTTTTCACGCGTAACCTGTGAACCCGAAATGTAGGGTTATGTATCCCCTGAGGCCGATCTTGACTCGCGATGAAATAATGATCACCCGATCGGGTCCGATCGGTCGGGAAAGGCCGGAGCCCCGACCGATTCAAACGTAAATTGATGATAACCTCCCATCGACTATCTGTTGAGCCACGGCGAAATTGGTTATACGGTCATAATACGTTACCTTTGCTCCCGTTTATTGGAAACGCGACACTCTTATTGAAATGGTGATTTATTTTATTCCTTTCTGTTAGTAGTAAAAATATTTTATTAGCGCACGTGTGTAGTATGAGAATTGTAGGTAGAGAAATCGATAACTTTATGTGTTTGGTGAGATGAGGTGGCTTTGGGTGTCAGTGTGGGTCGGTTGTCAATCTGGTGATCGCAGGTTCGAATGCTTCTACGGGGTATGAATTTTCGGTGGAGGTGATATTGTGAGAGATTCCACGGGAACGAAAAGTAGAGCAGTTTTTGTTAATTATCTGAATGGCCACCAACGTTATTATTAGAAATCTTACCCCAAACTCAAAATTGGACTACGGCGGCTGTCGATGATTGGCAAATGTCATTGTATAAATTTTTATACTTTACAAATAAATAAAAAAAATACCAAAAAATTGAACCGACTTCAATACCAAAAAGTGTGAAATAACTTTTTGAAGTGTATAGTAAAAGTAGGTACCTATTATCACATTATTGTGCGCTTGGTACCGACTTCGACATGTTATTTCACACTTTTTGGTATCGAAGTCGGTTCCATTTTCTGGTAAAAAAATGTTTTCACATATTTCATGACTACTTACGAAATCGATTGTCATTCATCAAGATTCGTAGCAATTTTCAGTTTTCGGAGTGTACTCTACCAAACAAAAAGAATTGTAAGAATCGGTACACAAATGGGGGCGATATCGATTAACATACACATAAAAAAATACATATACACACGAACATATAACCGCCTCCTTTTTTGAAGTCGGTAAAAAATACAAGCGTATGTTTCACAAAAGCTTTTTACTGCTTATATATTTTGTATGTTAGTTCCGGCTAATCTCAGAAACGGCAGGGCCGATGTTGACCGTACTTTCGTAGGCAGATGTTGTAATAATGAGTAGTTACCTACAATAATAGCTTTTAAAATATAAGAGGTGCCTAATCTAAAATTATTACTAGGTCACCTAGATGCTCGGACCCGAACCTCGGTGGCCTAGTTGGTCAATGGCGTCTGACACGGAGAGTCAGAAGACGCGGGTTCGAATCCCGTCCGAAGATGTGAATTTTTTTCTCTATAAATTTCAATGTTCATCTCTCAGGGTTGACTAATTCTTTAATTGCAATTCAATTCAGTGTCAAATAGCTCCAATTTAAAGTTATGGGTGACATTGCAACTGTCGCTGTGGTGTGACGCGTACATAGACGAAAGGGGTTGGATCCGCAATGGACGCGTATCATGGTGACTTACCCGCCTATCTCATTACTTACATGAGTAACGAGTTCACCAAAAACGTAGGTATCCTTATCGCGTCGTATCTAATGCATGGCCACAGAATAGATAATAGTATACTAGCCTCAGTACCTCGACCAATCATTGACACAGGCCAATAATTTGATTGTGATTGATTTACCATTTTCATGACGAAGAAACAGTAGGGTATCTTTTATTTGATTTAAAGCGCGATAGTTTTTGCAGTTTAAATTGTTTATGGAAATGTTATCAGAGGCCGTAGCACAAATAATTTTCGAAAAAGTATTCGTATGGTTAATGTCAAGCTTTGGCTTCAAACTATGAGTAGTCTGTGTCAAAGTTGCCCTAGATAAATGACAGTTTGTACTGTTTCACGTGAATGACACGTTACGTTACACTTACTCAGTTATTCGTGTTGCCGTGCGATTATCTAATGATTCGCCGTTGCGCTAGTCGACGAGCTCGCCGATGTCAAATACTTTATGAGATATCGCCCTTTTACATAAGGTTGTTTTTCCAACGTTTCTTGTCATCTCGTCATTTGTTTCACGGATGTTGTCAAAGATGCAACGATGTTTGCTCTTTGAGAATCGTACGACTATGGGCCCACTGTATATATACATACGTAGTAGCTTGAAATGTACACCAAATCATATTATAACAAAACCTAAATACTACTTATACGATTACAGTTTCTATCTAAAATATACGAGTACATTGTTTCAGAATATTTAGTCACAAAAAAAATCTAAAAGTCAAAAAGGTTCTAAATGTGTTGTGTTCAGAAAGTTAAAGAGATGCGTTTAATCCGTCATGTACCGTGATAATTAAAACAAAAGATTTATGAATGAAACTGACGTAAGTGTCCGTCTCTAGTACGCAAAGGGTTAAAAGTACTTTTTAAAGTACATTCAAATCTTTTAAAAATAATCAGACTTTTTTTTCATACAGAACTGAATAAATCTGAATCTTTACCTATTTAATCTGTCCGAATCAGCAAGACTCATTCGAGTTAAGTTTCATTCATAAATCTATTGTTATTTTTTGCGCTGATGCGGACGGGTTAAACAAAGAAGCATACTCGTATGACTTATGCACAAAAATACATAAGTTTGTTTAAAACATCATTTTAACAAATCTTCTGTTGATATTTGCTTTGGCCCGCTTAAAACTGCTCGGTTGATATATACACAGACTGTAATATCAAGCAGCTTAAAAATAATGAATTAATTAACGTTTAAATGTAATTTTCAATGGACATTGGTGATTACTGGCTCGATCACCGATTACAGGAAATCGTTTACCTGGAAATGCGACTCGGCCGGGAAATGGTGGCGATTTACGTATGAATTGAATAAGAATTATATTACTAGACTAGCTTTTTTACAAGGTATTAAATATAAAAATAAAGAAATAATAAAAACTAATCTATGAGCCCCATGGTGGGGGGAATAGTGGGCAAAACGCTGGCGGCATTGCCATTGCATACTAGCTTTTACACACTTTATCAGTTTTGAGCTTTTTTAGTAGAGATTGTAACCATTTATAGCCTTACACCGATGAGTTCCTAAAACGAAAAATTTTTCGTAAAAAACTTCATCCTCCACTTCACCCCCTAAGTAATTCCCGTTAAAAAATTTAAAAACACCATTTTCAGCAGACTTCAACAAAAAAGGAGAGGGTTCTCAAGTCGATGCTTAATTTTTTTTTATGTATACGCATAACTTTTTACAGAGTAATCTTTTTTTGTATTTTGTAAGTTTTTTTTGTTTTACTTCCGAGATGGCCCCATTCAAATTTCATAAATTTGATCTAGCAGCTTTTGAGTTACAACCCAAAAACTGAAAATAAATCTTGATAATATCGTTATATTGGTTGGTATGTACCATTTAAATACGAACTAGTCCTCGACGTAACGATACAAAGTATTTCGAAGGCCAGCGCTCATTTTTTATTGCAGTTAACTAAAATTATGTCAAATCAGACATAAAGAATAATAGAAATATGAAATTATCAAAGTTTCTTGCCAATGCATAAAACATGCTTTGATAAAACATGTATAGTGTTTATATAAAAGAAGAGTCATTTTACTTTGATACACTGTACATTTATTTACATTTAGTTAATAAGATAAAGAACCCAAGAGCGTAGGGAGTGCAGCAGAAGTGGGGTAATTCTTGTTTTATCTATTAACAGTGGATACATCTTTATAATATCATTGCGCTCCGTTCTCTTTGATGTTTTTTTTCGTATTTCGTAAAACAAATATACTTAGCATGATATCAGCGAATGTAAAATATATATTTACTACTGCGCTCCTTGGTTCTCATTTAGAAAATGACTGCCCCATAGCACAATGTAATTAAAAAGTAACTCTACTATGTCTCGTAGTGTAATAGGAGATTATGTGCCGAGGGAGTAAAGCAGTGTCTTACGTCATGGGCGGTATATTGAACCCTGAGTGTAACGGGGACTCTTGTGTTAATCTGAGCGCAGCGGGGGGATCAAGATTTAATACCCGAGCGAAGCGAGAGAGTTATGCAGAGTCCTGAGTAAAGCGAGGGGTAAAGTCGCCCAAGACGAAGACAGGCTTTATCTTCGAGGTGCGTACTCTACTTTTCATACCAACTGCGAGACAATAAAAACTCAACAACAAAAATACAACAAAAATAGCAGTTATTTAGTTAAAAGTAAAATACATTAATAGTTAATATTCAAATTGGACACATATACACTCTATATATAGAGTGTATAAGAGTGTATAATTGGATAAGAGTTTTTATGGAAAGCACTGTTTTAGACTTTCGCGGTAGTTATCTGAGTTATAATTAGTACTCACGAGATTTAGACCACGATTTAGTTGCGTTTGGAGCTCCCGATATTTCGGTACAGTTACATGCACCACGTTCAAAATTATAACATTTTATAGAAATTGTTAAAATAAAATAACACCAAACACTAGATAAGGGCACATAACTTGAAGCTATCTATGATTTCAAATATGACCTTGAATGCGCAGAGTGTTCTTGCGTAAGTTACGCATGCGCGTTGCTATGGGTTACCCATAGTAACGCGGCGCACAACAAACCGGTTTTTTTTTAAAATTTATTACATAGCCATACGGTTACAAATTCCTTTAGCCGACGAACCTATTCCTTTTAGCAGTGTTGCCAAATCAATTAAATAATAAATGGCCAAACACGCTTTTCCTACAAATAACGTTCCAAATCCAAATCACTTTACACCCAAGGGAGTTTCATACAACATTACATCCCCGAGGATGTAACGACTTGCTTTACGTTGATATTGCGTGATATGTAATTGAAATTTTCGAGCAGGTGGTGTGAAAAAGTATTAGTGTATGTAGAAGCCTTCTGAGGCAGTGAAGGGAACTGCAGCAAGGACAATGGGACTGAGCAGTTGTATCCCGAGTTGACGAGTATAGTACAGTGCCGTGCAGAACTTTGACGCTGAATGATCTGGGTTGCACTGCAACTGAAATACGCAGGCGTGACGCTTACTATCCTGCTAATATTATAAAAGCAAAAGTTTGTATGTATGTTTGTTACTCTTGTGTGGATGTTTGTTACTCTTGTACGCCCAAAGGTCTGCGCCAATTTTGATGAAATTTACACTTGATTATTATCAATGTATAAATACCTCAAGGTACATGATGCGCTGGATTAACACATATAATACTTTTCGTCATCATCATCATCATCATCACCCATCACCATGCGGGTTAAGCCGCAGGGCGCGGCTAGTATAAAATAAAAATAAATCATCCAAATGGCTTTGTAATATTGACGTAAAGGCGTAACAAAACCCATTTATATACATCCATCCAAACATGCGTTTAGTTTCGTATAAACCAACAATTTCATTTAAACTTTTCGCACTTATAAGAATATTAGTAGAGCCAATAAAGAAAAAATAGCGCCGTAAGAATTAAGATGGCGAGTGTAGCAATTTATTGTTTTAAATCCTACTAATACTTATTATAAATGCGAAAGTTTGTATGTATGGATGTTTGATTGTTTGTTACTCTTTCACTCTCAAACCTAGGCTAGTTTTTATGAAATTTGGTATGAAGTAAAATGATGCGCTGGATGTTAAATTGGGTACTTTTTGTCATCATCATCATCCATCACCACGCGGGTGAACCGCGGGTAAATCAACAAACAATCTAGTCGAAGTTCACATTTGACAGTTGTGTGACGGACAGATAATAGCTGCCGCCGTGCGATTCTCTAAAGCTTTTAAGTTTAAAAAAAAAAAATATTAAAAATTATAATCTTGTATTACCAAGGGCACGGACCTTATGTCTGTGGACCTAGCAGCTACTAATAAAAAAAAAAAAAAGATTCTCTAAAGCTGGCCTCAGACAGCCGGAATGGCTTTCTGGATTCATAATCTGGTATTCATAATCTTAATTCCGGCACCTTGCCTCACACATATCTTAAAAAATCAGATTGATCAGTAGACTGATGATTCCCGGTACATGCACACGTCTTTATGGAAGAAGAATGAATACCAATCGCATTACTTTTGGCTCTATATAGTAAAAAAAAGAAAATCAAACGCAAATACTGGATTCATTTTTTAAATGTGAACAGAGTAAATGAGTCAGTATCACGCATTACGGCGATAAAATTACAACAGTACCCTGACATATTCTTCAATTACTACAGAATGTCAGTAGCATCATTATGATGAATTACTATGTTTGCTGCGGAATAGAATCCAAAAAAAGACACATAAGTACATGAGAAGATTAAACGCATAACAAAAACTAAAGTAGGTGGGATAATTTTAATCAATATTTACGGTTTTAATTTGTTTAAATCAATAACTATAACCTTCATACAGTGTCATATTCGTTTAAAGTCAAATAATTATTCAGCAGCGTTTTACATTACTACTGCGGCATTACGACCGAGATAGCCCGGTTTTACCCTATTCATAATCTGATTTCAGTATGTGTATGGCGCTTGATGAAAATGTATGAGAATACGAGCGTTATGAAATCACAATCTTAAATATTCTGACCCGGAATCTCAGTATCGTTTTTACAGATCGAAAAAATCTGAATGTGTGTAGTATACTGATTTTGTATGGTATTCCGGGCTTTCTGAATTAATAATATAAGTTAAGATTATGAATCCAGAGAGCCATTCCGGCTGTCTAGGGCTAGTCTAAGAGCAAACATCGTTGTATCTTTGACAACATCCATGAAACAAATGACGAGATGACAAGAAACGTTGGAAAAGCAACCATAATGTAAAAGGCGTACCTTATGATGTTTGCTCCTAAAGAATCGCACGGCTGGATTGGGTTGCCAAGAAATCCTAAAGGCCCATACAGACTCACTCCGAGAAACCCCGAGAAGTCCCGAGAAGCGTGCATGTAAGAGGTGTCTCTACGTCTCGTTTTCGTGGTCGGCAGTTCTTCGTTCGGTGTCGGTATTTTTGCCTGATTTAAAGGGACTCTCGGGCGAGAAAATAAAACGCTATCACATACTTTCCCGTTGTCAGTGCGAACTAGGAAGCGGAATCAAGTGCTGTGTTTATCTGTTTATAAAAATGTGGAGTTATAGCGTTATATAATAGTAATAATGTTTATTAACTACTTTAATAGTGTTAGTTACTCTAAAGCCAAGTCCTCATTTTGCACCACACTATTCGCTCATGACTTTGTTCGTGTGAGGTAAAATTATTGCTATTCCTCGGGAAATACCAGTTGAGTCCTACGAATAAATAATGTCAGGAAGAGTAACTGCCTTAAAAAAATGGCCCATAAAAGTCGTGCTAAATCAATAACATCGTTCACGCCGCTATGACTCAACTGTCATAGTAGACATTGCAGCACGCACGTGGACCAATCCCTGCTTTCCTTCTGAAATTTAAACCAATTACCGAACATGTATATTTGTAACCTTGGAAGTAATTCGTATTTGGAATCATACGTCGTTTTGGTTTGAAGGACCACTTTTTGTGTGGAATTTGTTCTGAGTTATGCTTCCTGACAATATTTCTTTGTTGGTTGAATCTGGATTAAATGTCACGTGTATATCCCAAGTGCGTACATTTTCGCTCCAAATTTTATCCATATCCGTTCAGCTGTTTCATCGTAATTGAGTAACAGAAATCCAAACATACAAACTTTAACAGTTCTTGTATTATATAACTAGCTGCGCCCCTCGGTTGATCCGCGTGGTGATGGATGATGATGATGATAATGAAAAAGTTTCTGTATGTTATTCCAGCGCCTCATCTATCTATACACCAAATTGCATTAAAATTAATTCAGTAGTCTTTGCGTATAAGAGTAACATAAATCCATACACCTATACATACAAAATGTCGCGGTTTTAAGATTAGGATTCGATTCAGATACAGAAAGAGTCTTATAGGGCTTCATCATCATCATCATAAGCCAGTATCAGTCCACTGCTGGACATATGCCTCTCCTAATGCACGCCACTGAGCCCGATCTTCGGCTTTTCTCATCCAGCTGCTACCAGCCACTTTGCGTTCACGTTGTTCACGTTTGCCGAGTCGATGTCTCCACTCAAGAACACGTCTACCCCAACGGTTATCGGTTCTTCGGCTAATATGACCAGCCCACTGCCACTTCAGTTTGCTAATTCTTTGGGCTATGTCGGTTACCTTGGTTCTCTGTCGGATCACTTCATTTCTGGTTCGATCTTTCAGAGAAACTCCAAGCATAGCCCTCTCCATAGCTCGCTGAGCAACCTTAAGTCGGTGGACCAGTCGTGCCGAAAGTGTCCACGTCTCGGCTCCGTATGTCATAACGGGTAAGACGCACTGATTGAATGCTTTGGCTTATTACTATTCTATGTTCATAAGCAATACGGTACGCTTACCTTTTAGATTAAATTTGATTATTGAGCAGGTAGATTGATATCTACTGAAGCAATGTTCACCTAAAACATAGCGCGATAAAATTGAGACTTAGTCTTGTTTGTGAATTGAAAAAGTAATTGTGAAGAATATTTCTTGAAACTATTATTATTAACCGGCAAAACACAGCTGTGCCTGCGCCGGGAGCTCGCAGACGCCGCGTCGCACTCGCCCTGAAGATGAGGACGGACATGCTCGAAACCCGGGTCGACCTATTCGATCCTTAACGTGAGTGTTATGTCGGCCAATAACAAGAGTTCAATATTTCTTTAATATGTATTGTCGTACAATAGTATATTATGATACAAATGAGCAGAGCTTACGAGTTAAATACGCCGTTATTCAACATATTTGCGAGGGCAAACATATACTGCTTTTCTACCAACTTCTACTTCGTACTTGTACCACACAGCGTCAAATACGATAAAAACAAAATATGAATATTATAGGTAGTATAATGGCGCGCAAGTTTTTTTTTCACGTGGCAACTGCAAGGTGAGTGAACATACAGCCTACTTCAAATTATAATTTTAAGTTATCAATGTATAAATATTTGAATATTTTATGTCACATTGTTGTGAATTATGAATAATTTAATTATCAAATGTTTGTTTGACTTACACATTGGTTTATTCCAAAAACGTGTATGTAACAGCGTATAATATAAAATCTTTTTGTTGCTCAAAAATAAACTGTATAACGGGCTTAAATTGAAAATGCTTTGTTTACTCGCCTATATGTTGCAGTAAAAAACTTATGTTACTTTGTAGGAATATTATGCACTAGCTAACCCGCCAGCGGCTTCGCTCGCTTGGTCTTGGTGTAGTGGCGAGAGAGTTATTCATTAAATTTTTTTTTTATTACACATGAACCGATGGGAATGAAATAAACTCTAAACGTTAAGTGAAGCTTACCACAATATATTGGTAACAACCACATCTAAATTGGATAAGCCGCTTCTGAAATTAACGTTCACAAACGCACAGACAAACATTCTATAAATATATTTTTCTACCGACTTCCAAAAAGGAGAAAGTACTCAATTTGAGTGTATATTTTTTTATGTTTGTTACCTCATAACTTTCGATGGGGTGAACCGATTCTCAAAATATTTATTTTGTTTGAAAGCTGGTTCTCGTGTGGTCCTAGTCTGGTACAGTAGTTTTCGCGTTACAGTTCAGTCAATAACTGAATAGAATGGAAGTCTTAATTACATTTTTCAAATTGTACTTGTTTCATTCTATTTTCTTTTATAGAAGTCGCAATAATATTTCTTTTCGTATCTTCCATGCACAGAAAGTGGTCCGTTACATTTTTATTATATGTATGGATGTAGATGTGTGTATATTGTATATGAACCTACAAGCGTTGTGATAAGCCTCACCTTACGAGCAAGTGTGTTGAAAAATCCTTAACAAAGTTCTAATTATGTAACAACTTCCGTAAACTAGGCCAGGCGAGTAACAATCAGTAGATACTTTAAATTATTAATTTCATGGACATCATTTATAGATTTTTGTAGTTGTGATGTTGTTCAGTAGACTGTGCGGCTTCCTTCGTACGTAGAACAAGTACATTTTGAAAAATTTAATACCTACTTCCATTCTACTCAGTTATTGGAGTGATGAAATTTAAATGGGACTACACGGGAAGCACCAGCTTTCAAACAAAAAAATAATTTTGAGAATCGGTTGACCCAGTCGAAAGTTATGAGGTAAACATAAAAAAATACAGTCTAATTGAGTAGGAGGTACTCAATTAGACTGAAAAAGAGGTCGCTTTACGTATTTGTCTGTGTATCCGCTAAGTCCTCAACCACGCAACTGATTTTGATGCAGTTTTCACCATCCATAAGATAATTTTTCACGGCAGGTTCATGTATATCATAAAACCTAATGAAGTTTTTATGAAAATAGAAAAAAAACCTAAATTTTCACCTCATTTTTATTAATTACTAGCTGCTCTCCGCGGTTTCACCCGCGCGGTGATGGATGATGATGATGATCTTATATAGCCTATGTTACTTAGGGTGAATGTAGCTTTCCAATGGTGAAAGAATTTTTGAATTCGGTCTAGTACTTTTTGAGCCAATTTATTACAAACATACATACAAATCTTTCCTCTTTATAATATTATTAGTATAGATTTGAAGCCGGGTAGTTAGTTTACACTAATAATATGGAGGATAGATTTGATGGTTTGCTTTGCTTGTTTGTAATTGAAAAACTCATAAACTACATAACAGATTAAAAAATCTTTTACTAGTAACATTATTCCTACAGCTACTTCTACTACTTCTTGAGTAACATAGGCTTTATTGAATTCATCATCATCATCATCATTCATCACTACGTGGGCGTAACCGCGGAGCGCTCGTCTATATCTATCTATACCTCTCTATACAGATATATAAAATATAATTATCTGTTTGTAATTCGAAATTAACAGTGTTCACTAAATGCATTATGAAAGTATATACGGTACTTACATAAAAAAAAACACAATTTAAGAAATTTTAATTTTTGTTCCGTCTTTCTCTGCCGGACCGATTTTAACGGGACTTTCACTGGCATAATGTCAGTGAAAATCCCGTTAAAAAAATTATCTTATATGGAGCAACTTAGGCTTCTTTAAGTTTAGAAAACATATACAAAATATACAAAACTCTGTCTGCTTGTTACGTGATCATGCCTAAACGGCTTAACGGTATTTTATAAAATTTGGCAAGGTTATATTATTCTGGGGAAGCACATATGATACTTTTCATCATGATCATTAGCATCATCCATCACCACGAGGGTGAAACGCGGGCTCAGCTAGTGCTTAATAAAACATTACTTAGAAGTGCGATCTCAGTAACTTGTGACAGGACAAAATAAAACATTACTTAGAAGCGCGATATTAGTGGTTATAACTTGAGACAGGAAAAAATAAATTATTACTTAGAAGCGCGATCTTAGTGGTTATAACTTGTGACAGGACAAAATAAAACATTACTTATAAGCGCGATCTTAGTGGTTATAACTTGTGACAGGACAATCTTTATTATTCGTAATATAAAAATAATTTCTACTACCGGCGCTCAAAGAAACCAGACATAATTATCATTGTACGAAATCCACTGGAGCAATTCATAATAAATGCATAAAACTCTACCGCTGCAGTATAAAAGCTTAATAAAACAGTAGAGTTAAACAATGAAGCCTCCTTATAGCATACAATAAAACACGTAAGACTGCCTACGTATATGTATTTGACGTATAAAAACGTTGATATTATTATTATTATTATATTATTTGGTGGTTTTTAATTTGTTTGTCGAATTTGTAGCTTAAATTCAATGTGTACCTTAAATTTATTTTGATATTTTCGATTTCACCGGTCCGGTAAATCAACATTAATCGTCCTATAACTCAAAATGTATGGACATTAGAAAAAAGTTTTTAATAAAAGTTGTAGAGAACAACTGAACTTTAAAGATATTCTTCATTATGCATTTTCTTCATTAAGCCAATACTTTAAGAAATATCGGCTGAGGTAGAAAACCAGTCATTTAAATGGGCCATAAATCGTGAACGGTAAGTTTTACAAAAAAGTTTACGGGCAATTAAAGATGCGAAATTTAATTTTCTACAATAATAATATGCATTAAAGCACATTGAAGTGCACAGTTTCCGAGATATCGGCCAAAACCTTTTTTCAAGATGGCGCTTGTAGCTCCATCTGGATATGTCAGCATTTTGTGATTATAAGCTCAGTGTCACATTATAAAAAAGAATTGAAACGGGGGAAGTACGAGGTTGACCAAAAACAAGGTTATTTTTACCGGCCTATAGGTTTCAGAGTTGGTAAGTTTATAGGTATTGGTTGTCCAGGTCCCGCTATCTTAGCATACAAGCTGATACTTAAAAACGGATCACATATTATTGAAAAGGCATATATATAATCATTATACAAAAAATAAGAAAAATAGTTAATTAATATAAAATAAAGTCTACATCAAATTTTATAATATTGGTCAGAATTGTTTATCATTTAAAAACTCGCCAAGGGAATAATGGTTTGTTAGAAAGGATCTCGGTAACTATTTATATCACTCCAGTCACGAATAAATATTAGTAACTTTTTAAAAATAATTGTTGCCCTACAAATCACACTTTATTATCGTGGATGTCTTAACCACACATGTGACAATTCCTGGAAAAGTAGTATGATTTCTGAGAAATCGATTATATTCTTGGCCAAATATGGTGACTAGCGAGTCTACGGGTATGATTAGGATATCGCAAATTTTTCACTCGTCAACCAGGGCCAAATGCTGTGCGTGAAAGGCATTACATAAAGCAAAGTTATTAGACGAATCAGAATCAAAAACCGGTGTGTCGGGGTGAGGAGCGTAGTGCAGATCTACGCAAAACTTGCAGGAGTTTATTAATAAACGTTGCGTAAACCTATATTAGGCGTAACATGCTTTGTCTTGCTTTCACGCGTGACATTTACTGCAAGCGAAAAACTTACAGATAGATGTTTTAACTACTCCGGGTTTAAGCCAAGTTTATTAATAAGGCCGCTAAGGTCTATCCAGACCATGCAACTCCCATGGGCAAGCCTAGGCTTTCTGTCAGGCGCACAACTAACCCGCCTCGTAAATATAAATCTTATATAACACATTATCAAATTTCTATATCATTACTATATACATTCTGTAACATTACGTACATTATGTTGGAGGCGCTGTCAGTAGGACGTAAAATATTGTTTTACTGTGAAATCTCGACAACAATGTCTGGCTAGGAACATTCATTACTACGGTAAATAGGTTGTATATTATATTGTACAATTTGTATGGTTATTACGCCGAGATTTTGTTAAGCAGTCAGTATTACTCACGCAGGTGTGGAGCCAGATCCCCGAATTCAGGATAATAGGTATTTCATCATTTTTATTAGTAACGGTAAATGTTTGTTTTGTTTCAGGTACGACAGGAGTGTTATAGCCGTCGTGTTTTGAGAGAAATGTGTTTCAACAAATTATTCATTAAGCTGGCGGATTACTTCCAATTACATTACGATACGTCTCATTAAACGGAGTATCAGATGACAGAATCAGAGATGATTAACAACAGGAAGATCGTTTTCACCAAATTGTTGTTGTGTTTCTTAGTAACAGGAGCATGGGGCCGATCATGGGCAAATCACCATGATACTACAACGTCCACAACGCAGACTACTCCGACCACTAGCCCAGTTCCCAAAAACTTTCATAATGACCCACTTATTGTTGAAACTAAGAGTGGACTTGTTAGGGGCTATGCAAAGACAGTAATGGGTCGCGAGGTTCACATCTTTACTGGCATACCGTTCGCAAAACCGCCCCTTGGACCGTTAAGATTCCGCAAGCCAGTGCCGATAGAGCCATGGCATGGCGTTCTCGAAGCTATAACTATGCCAAATAGC
The DNA here is from genome assembly GCA_917880725.1 of Selenia dentaria. Classification (NCBI taxonomy): domain Eukaryota; kingdom Metazoa; phylum Arthropoda; class Insecta; order Lepidoptera; family Geometridae; genus Selenia; species Selenia dentaria. Next base: position 28,206,352 of record OU862888.1, on the reverse strand, counting down.
TGTTACCAGGAAAGGTATGAGTACTTTCCCGGATTCGAAGGCGAAGAAATGTGGAACCCAAACACGAACATTTCCGAGGATTGTCTGTATCTGAACATTTGGGTGCCTCAACACTTGAGAGTCCGGCACCATCAAGATAAGCCTCTTACTGAGAGGCCTAAAGTACCAATACTGGTTTGGATTTACGGTGGAGGCTACATGAGTGGCACGGCTACACTCGACCTATATAAAGCGGACATAATGGCTTCTACCAGTGATGTAATAGTGGCTTCCATGCAATATAGAGTTGGAGCGTTCGGATTTTTGTATTTGAATAAATATTTTTCGCCGGGAAGTGAGGAAGCGCCGGGAAATATGGGACTTTGGGATCAACAACTCGCTATTCGTTGGATTAAAGACAATGCTAGAGCTTTTGGCGGGGACCCTGAGTTGATAACGCTATTCGGAGAGTCTGCGGGCGGTGGTAGCGTGAGTCTACATATGCTTTCTCCAGAAATGAAAGGATTATTTAAAAGAGGTATATTGCAATCGGGTACTTTAAATGCACCTTGGAGTTGGATGACAGGAGAGAGAGCACAAGACATTGGAAAAGTTTTGGTAGATGACTGCAATTGTAATAGCAGCCTTTTGGCTGCTGATCCGAGCTTAGTTATGGACTGTATGCGTGGAGTGGATGCTAAGACCATATCAGTGCAACAATGGAATTCATACACTGGGATACTGGGATTCCCATCAGCTCCGACAGTTGATGGCGTGTTTTTACCGAAAGATCCTGACACGATGATGAAAGAAGGAAAGTTTCATAATACTGAAGTGCTTTTGGGCAGCAATCAAGACGAAGGTGAGTTCTTAACACAAAGCTTATCATACTATTTAACAAGTATCTCGAATATTTATATTATATTAACGGTGCTTAATCGCGTTAGTAATAGTATTTATTTACCTCGACGTTTCGATCAAGTTGCATTGATCATGGTCACGAGCGGACTGAATGAATTGATCGAAACGACGAGGTAAATAAATACTATTAATAACGCGATTAAGCACCGTTAATATAATATAAATATGTGTTCACATCGCGAAAGTTTAAAAATTACTAAGTGTCTCGAAAACTAGGTAAATTTTAAACTGCTATATCATTTGAAACTAAATTAAGTATATATATATTTTGTTATCATTCCAATCAGCATGAGGGCCGGTAAATCTATCAAGTAAAGCCTAGAGGATTGCCGTATTAAAAATGCATTACTATTAAAAAAAAGCAAATCGGTATCTTCACCCTACCACACACAAAATAGTACTAATCCAATTACTTTGTAGAAATCCAAAGTACTCCAAGTTGTACGTATACAGTGTGCTTTTGTTGCTTGTTGTGTAACAAGCGTTACTAGGTAGATAGGGAGCTAAACCGTTTAACTTATTGAAAGTCGAACTAGTGAGCAGACTTTTATAATGCAGCTTATCAGTACAAGTTCGAGGACTCTGGGGTCGTTCTGCTGAGCCCGCCCGCGTATCGGCTGTGTCCCGAGCTAGCGGGCGGCGCGCCTGCGCAAATCTATGTAGACACAACAATAACACGCTATGGGCTTACTATCAAGTACTACAGACTCGCCCACGTAGCTTGGCGCTCCCAGTGCCACCCTACACCCACCCCCCTTTATAGGTACAGTTGCTACGCACCCCCACCTTCCCGTGACATCTCCAGTTTACTTAAATGTGTCTTGAAAATGAAATGTTCTCTAGGTACTTGTATTTCACCTGTATTTTACAGAGAATCTTCAAAGGATTTAGATTTTTGATTAACACGACACCCGTAATTCTGCGAGGGATCTATCAGGGTGGCGTGTCGTAGCGTAGCGCTATAACGATCAACAACAATGTTTTGGATTACGTATGGCAATGAACTTGTTTATACAAGAACACGCGAAGCTGTTTGCGTATTTGTGTTACCATATAAAAGTTAGTTGTTTGGTTGGTATACCCTAATGAAGCAGCTATAATATTTGATTTAATATAAACCATGTTACTGAACGGAATATGTATTAGGAAAAAATAGTTAAAGTCAAATAATGAAAGCTATATATTATGATGACTTATCACTGTAAAAAGGTTGGTGGACGAATTTAAAAACCATAGGTATTATCACAGAAGGTAATGCAATATCGCGTACCTTCCTCAGAAATCAACATATATGGTAACTGGTAACGGAGATATTATTTATCTGTACGTATAATAAAACTGTAGAGGTCGAATTTCTGTACAGTAAAAAAAAGCTATAAACAGTGATTGTGGTACAGTAATACAGAAACCTGTAGGGAAAAACTGAAAATTATCAAAGTTATTTAATAGATTTAAAATTATGTACTAGTAATTATACATAGGCAATTATTTTAATTTATTTAAATTAAAGGGACATAAATAAACACAAGTAGTAAAAACATAAACAAATAGCGTGTCTGGTACCATTAATTTATCATCATACTTTTTCACTTTATCATATCACAAGAAGTAATGTGTTCCACGGATTGATATGAAGTTTGTAAGTCTTTGGCATTTTCTCCATACGAACGTATCACCGACTTTCTTCTTTAGTTTTTTAAATCTTCTTCTTCTTAATCTCTTGATATTTTCTTCTTTCTTATTTTCTTCTAATTATTAGAGTCAGCTTTGAGAACACGGATTGATATTTTGTTAACATAACTGTTAAGTGATTAGAGTTAACTGAGATAGTACGGCCCACGGCGGGTAGACCAGGCAATCATAAGTATCTTAGGAGGGTCATATCGATCGTTAACGTTTATACCTCGTAGGAACTAACTTAGCTAAGCATAGGTACATAATGTTACTGTTCAATAATCACATTAAAATAATTGCTAGTGTCAATTTCCAGGGAAGAAATCGAGGTATACATTATTATGGGGAAAACGCCAAAGATGTACTTTTTTCTATCTACGAGTAGAATACTTGAAGCATGTTCAAAAAAAAAAAAGACAAATTGAAGTACTTTGGTATTTTTATACACTTTGTAATAATAAAATTCAAAAATAATTCAAAATTCAAAAATTATTTATTCAGTTTAGGCATCATAGACACTCTTATGAACGTCAAAATTTTTAAATGATTCTACCGCTGTCTTCGGAAAAGAACCACCGCCGAGAAGAAGCAGCAAGAAACTCGTGGGCCATTATTTTTTCAAGTCTTTGTACATTGAGGTTACATATGAGTAGTATTAAAATAACAAATTTATTCAATAGTTGGCTATTAGGCAGAAGTGGAAAGCTTCCAGGCATCTTTGTCTTCTAAGTAGTGACTCAATTTATAATAGGCTTTTTTCATTAGTATATTTTTGACACGTAACTTGAATTTCCCTTCGGTGAGCTCAGTAATGTCTTTCGGGATTTTATTATAGAAACGTATACAATTGCCTAAGAAGGACTTATTTTTAGTTTTCGTGAGTCTAAATTTAGATACAGCTATCCTATCCTTATTTCTAGTATTAATATTATGCATATCACTATTTATTCTAAACTTCTTTATATTTTTACGAACGTACATTATATTTTCTAGGATATACAAAGATGGAAGAGTTAATATATTAATTTCTTTGAACATTTGTCTTAAGGATTCGCGGGGACCCATTTCGTAGATGGCTCGAACTGCCCGCTTTTGCAATATAAAAAAAGTCTCTATGTCCGCTGCTGACCCCCACAGCAGGATACCATATGACATTATGCTGTGGAAGTAAGCAAAGTAGACCAGTCGAGCAGTAGCTATATCTGTCAAATAACGTGAGATGTCGACGAGACGGTATAATAACGGCGTAATATCACCGATATAATATCGGCGATATTATATACTTTATGAGATATCGCCCTTGTACATAAAGTTGTTTTTCCAACGTTACTTGTCATCTCGTCATTTGTTTCACGGATGTTGCCATAGATGCGACGATGTTTGCTATAAGAGAATCGCGCAGCTGAAGAAAGTTTCCGAACAAAGCCGAAACAATCGTCGACCGTGATATCCACAGATGATAAGCGTGAATTTTAATAACATTTTATACTGTGTGAACAGCAAAATTTATTGATTAATAAAGTCGTTTAGTGTATACTGATGGCAACGTCTTAAAAGAGCCTCGGGCAAGGGCAGCACCGAGCTCGAATTACGTTTAAATCAACATGACTTGACTTTAAGTGAGGTGTTTCTATACACAAACCTACGTATTCGTGGCGCCTCGCTTACGCCAAGATAAACAGTATACGCTAGGCACGTGTCTAAGCAAAGCATTTGCAATTCATTTTTAATTTAAAGCAAATATGTTTTTCTACTTTGACTCATGGCGAAGACTATGTATATACATAGTCTTCGCCAAGAGTATATACTATATATATAGTGTATTGCGTTCCTATCGCTGGAACGCAGACCTTTTTCTCGTAGATAGAGAGATAAGAGATAACGGGTTATAATCCTCCACGGGGGTCCAGGGTGGCTTGGTGGATATGCTAGTGGCCAAGTCGTATCGAAGCTTTCAACAATGCCTCCAACATGTTCTAACGACTCTTGTTCTATGACGACAACTGGACAACTGTTTATTGTCGTTTCAATAAGGCCGCCTTCCTAAAATCTGTGGTTAAATCCTAAAGACCTTCTGGCCATTTAAAATTTTAACAGAGTTATAACATGTTTTAAGTTATATTAGATACTAAAAGTTGACAATGAAAAATTAATATTATTTACGTTACGGCTACTCATACACTATTCACAAAGTGGACACGTTTTCCTAGCAGGGCAAATACCACACGAAAAATATTTTTTTTTGTGGTAGATATATTACTGTAAATAAAAAATATTGCATATGTATTTGTATCTGTAAAAACAATTCAAATAAAAACTAAATGCTTGTTACTCAACAGACAAGCAAAAACTCACAATTAAGGCAAAACTATTAACATCATAATAAAATAAATAGTTATAATAACATTTATAACAGAACAGTAAGTAGTGATGTTGTAAATGCTATCTTGTACCACAGACCATTGTGTCTGCATCACAATTATGGCTGCCGACCGCACAGAATCGTGACATACAATCAGGTTGGATCAACTGGATCCAAACTTCATTACAAACAATTTCCAACCATCAATTGTGCAGTCCAACAGCTCGTCCTTTGGTTGGACTAGTTTGGTTTTTTAATAATTAAATTTGGTTGGTTTGGTTTCAGAATAATTGAAACGCTGCAAAAGTCTTTAATTGCGTTATGCTTCAAATATATTTATTGTAGTACTGTTAAAAATATTACTATATGTAGTTAACGAACTTTTACACAAAATGATTCAATGTGCAAAGTGCTATGCGATTTCACTGGTGCTAATTTTAATATTGTAAATTGGCAAGTTGGTGGCGCTCTCTGATTATTTATTCGTTATTTATTACTATAGAGCAGCGGTGCCCATACTTTTTTTAAGGAGATCGGACCTAGCAAAAATGTATGACTAAAAGATCGACAAAAATGTTTTAAAATGTTTGGTAGGCTATTATATGGTTATAAAACAAAAAAAAATACCAAAGTGCAGAGGGTGCAAAGTGTCAAATCTGTAATAAAATTTTATCATCCAATATTGCAAAAATAAATATAACAATTAGTGATACAACAATATAAAAAAAATATCATGATATTGATGTGGAATCGTGACATTGGTGGTCTTCCGCAAAATGTTCGTAGTTAGGAATATTCTCAGTTATTTGCAGTGCTATTGCTGTATGAACAGATATTTAATTTCAGGTAAATACTTCACTCATTTCATATCTCTATCTCATTATCATATTCAGTTCATGTTTCTGGACGTTGCTTTTTTCATTAGCAAAAAGCTACAGTTGGTCAATCTCTGATAACTTTACCTATTCTCGGTGATCGACCCTAAAACCTCTCGCGATCGACCGTATGGGCACCTCTGCTATAAATATACAATCGTGCCGTGATCAATCTTACTATCACATCTAAAGTATAAGCGAGTGAAGTTAAATATATGCATAGGTAAATAGCTCTAATTTGATATATCTGCATAAATATAGCAACGACGTGATAATTAGACATAAATTAAAATTTTCAAATTCAAATGTATTTATTGGCACTGTAAAATGTTTACATAGTAAGTAGCAATGAATGCAAAGACTCCCGAACTAGTACAATAATAATACTGTGTTTCAGGAACCAATTAGATAAAAACAAAAAGCTTGACAGCTCCATTAAATTTGACGACTTATTTTGATCTTATTTTCTTTTGATAAAATGGGTATAATTTATTATTCCATTTATTTTTCAACAATTCTTATGCATTTTCTTGTTAACTGTTTGGTATGTAATTGTATTATATTTCGTATATGACAATTAACAAGTGAGTATGTAGTATGTAATCTAAATTTGTCTAATCTATGTTTTTTTTCCTTATAAGTATGTTTTCTCTGTATAATGTAAGATAAATGTAACTGATTTGTCCTTTTTATCTCAATAAATAAATAAAATAAATGGCTTCTCGCAATTATACTGTTACAGCTGTTACACACATTCTGCAAAAGTATACATATGAGGAAACTGAAAATTTGTTAATTGTTATGAAATAAATACCCAACCTTTCCTATAGTCATCTATCCGTAAACGACACACACTCTCACACACGCATACACACACACACTCACACACGCATACACAACATACACCTATTACACACACAACTGGCATAAAATTAACGAGATTTGGCAATAACCAATGCACAAATGTTACAACCACTGCCATGTATCTACAGTATCTACTTATATCTACCACTATCCACATATCATGTATCTACTTATTTAAGCACATAGTACTTATAATAATACACCTACGTATGTACAGTGTCCTTATAGTTGGGAGTACAGATCCCTATAATACAAGCTTCCCAGCTTAGCTTAGGGTTCTGCGGCATAATGTTAACTTTGATAACCATCACGTTTTAATTATGTACAATAGATGTCGTGTTACATATATTCATAGAATAAGTTTTTTAATGAAATAAATTATTATTATTATTATTTCTTTAATTCAAAACAAAATCTCGGATTTCATCCGGTCCTTTACAAAGGCATAAGTGGGGCTGTAGCCAACACTTAGAGGCCTTTTTGGTATAAAAATACAAAGGAGTATAAAAACAGAAAAAATGTTGGATGAAGGGTAACATGGTACTTATAACTATTACAAATATAGGTAAAATGGCCAGGCTATTGATATGAACTTATTAGTGATAAGGAAGATAGTGGGCTATGGAAGAGTCTACGGCACCTGCCAATTTTAGTCTCATGTTAAAATATTTAGACAGGTGGTGACTTGCCATCCACTAAACGGGCCCCCCATAAAGGCCCCCATGAGTGGTGACAAAAGGGGCAACGTTGGTGTGGATGGCTAAAGGGTGTCGAGAGGTGTGCTGCGGTTTCACTAGAGCGCTACTACCGGCGTTATGCCCTTTAATACTTCCACCCTTGGAGCTTTTTGTTACTTGCTCTTGCGTCTCCACCCCCGGACGGCCAATTAAGGCAAGCCGGGGGTCAGGGGTCTCATTTAGCCCCAGGGAGAATCAGGGTTCACGGTGTCGCCACTCACCGACGGTTCGCCACAAGGCCGCTCCTGCGGGTTTATTATTATTAGGATAGGATGATTATTAGGACAGGCCTATTGGTCTAGTGGTTAGTGACCCTGACTGCTATGCCAGAGGTCGTGGGTTCGATTCCCACCTAGGACAAATGTTTGTGTAATGAGCACGATCATTTGTTCTGTGTCTGGGTGTAATTTATCTATAATATGTACCTATGTATTTAGAAATATATAAGTATGTTTATCAGTTGTCTAGTACCCATAACACAAGCTCTGCTTAGCTTGGGACTAGATGGCGTTGTGTGATAGTTGTGGAATATTTATTTATTATTATACAAAATACAGTTTATACTGCATTAAAAAGTAAGTGTATAATATTGAATCTATACAAACATACGTAGATTATTTTTATAAAAATGTATTGTTACTTTTAGAAACATAATAATAACCTTAAATAAATAAGTAGTTACAATTTAAAAAGTAAAATGTGGTATGAGTACGAGTACATAGGTACATAGAGACCACTTTGTAATTTAAGTTAATTTGACATACTTAACTATTTTTTTTATTTTAAATTAATTGTACTGAGACAACATTGTAATTTTAATTCATTGGACATTTTTAACTATTTTATACATAACTAACTTATATACCTTTTTCTTCCTTTTTAAATCTAAATGGAAAATTGTAATTAATTTATAATCACCTATTAATTCTACTACCTAAATCTAAATATCTACCAATTAATTTATAATTAACAATTTCACATGTCGTTTATCGACAAAATAGACTGAACGAAAATAGCTATTAAGACCTGTGTATGACTCTATTTTTCGGGAAAATTTTCTTTCAAATTAAAAATCATTTATCATTTATCATAGGTGCCTCTCCAGCTTCATCCGCACAGAAAATTTTATTTCATTTCATTTCTATAAACATAATAAGTATTTTTTGCGGGGAACCTTTATAACATCAGTTTTCTTCCAGAAAAGTTCTGATTTAAATTAGTCCAGTCATTTAACAAAATATTTTTTTGTTATAAGTAAATACAAAAAAGAAACTATTGGATTTCGTAAAAAGTTGTTGTTTTGAAATATGAAACACATAATATCAGTTTTTTTCTTTGTACAGATATGTGCCAGTTAGATACGAGTAGTTGATAGGTAACTGATTATTACTCGTATCAATATTTTTTGTTTTAATATTGTGGGACAACATCCTCTCAAGTCCTTCAGGTTCTAAATTAGGTTGAGGCTGTGCTATGGTACGCTGATGACTTATGTACATCCTAATAATCGTATACACACCCAGCTACAGGTAGAACAGACATGTTCGCACACAAATGTTTGACCGGTCCGGGAAACACCTGGCATCAAGAGATGTTGCAAAAGAAAGAGAGAACTGCGGTACAAGTTCTATAGAGACAAATCTAAACGCAATAAGATTAAATATCAGTCTTATTCTAAAATTCTTCGTCGCTGCTTACATGGAGCACACAAGATATATAATAATAAATATTTGCTTAATTCAAAAAATAAATGCCGTGCAGCTTGGAAACTTATAAAAGCAGAACGAAATGAAGTAGGTAATCAAGATTATATAAAAATAATTAGACAAAATGACACAATTACCACCAACCCCACTGACATCGCAAATGAATTTAATAATTATCTGATAAACTTGACGAATAACAAAATCAATAATGATATCAAAGACACAAATAAAAAACGTGTACAAAGTAGTATTTTTTTGACGCCATGCACCATGGAAGAAACGGTAAATATAATTCAGTCATTAAAAAACACCAAATCTGAAGGATTTGATGAAATTTCTACCAAAATAGTGAAATGTTGTAAAAATGTTTTAGCACCAGTGTTTACATTCCTCATAAATTTATCTTTTGAGACGGGGAGTTTTCCTGATAGACTTAAACTTTCAATTGTTAAGCCTTTATTTAAAAAAGGAGAGCGATCGGATGTTTGCAATTATCGTCCTATCGCGTTGTTACCAATCTTTTCAAAGATTTTTGAAAAGGCTTTTCAGAAAAGAGTTGTGGGTTTTGCTCAAAAGTTTAATATTATTAAGAAGGAACAATTTGGCTGTCAGAATAAAAAACAACAGTGCTCGCGGCATATAACTTAGTCCATGAAATAACTATTAATATAGACAAAAAAACACCTAGTAGCGTCATCTTCTTCGATATGACGCGCGCTTTTGATTTTGTTTCACATGATATTTTTAAACTACTATAATACTATAATTGATAAACTAGAAAATCTTGGAATTCGAGGACCAGCACTAAATTGGTTAGCTTCTTACATACAAAATAGGAATCAATACGTAGAAATAACTGGTTTAAGTAAAAAATCAGTGGTAACAAAGTATAAATCTGATGTTAGAGTAAATGCTTGCGGCGTACCCCAAGGTAGCGTTTTAGGTCCTTTACTTTTTTTACTCTACGTAAACGATCTCCCTGACATTACTAAAAATAAATGCACTCTTTTTGCTGATGACATTTCAATAATAATAAAATTTTGGGACAATATAAATTATTATGAAAATGAATTTATTAATACAATTAATAATGTGACATCTTGGTTGAGTAATAATAATTTAAATGTAAATTTGACTAAAACAAACTATATACAATTTCGAAACTATGGTAGTAAACCGTTGAATCTTAACGTAAATCACAATAATACCGCAATTAAGGAAGTGCAAGAAACTAAATTCCTCGGGATTATTATAGATACAAATTTGAACTGGAAGTCCCATGTGGACTATATATGTAAAAAATTGAATAGTTACGTTTATGTCCTCACCAGGTTGAGACAAACGTCAGCGCAGAGTACAATGCTTGCAGCCTATCATGGGTATGTATCATCTGTTCTGAGGTATGGTTTATTGGTTTGGGGAAATTCGACCAATATTAACAAAGCATTCATTGCCCAAAAAAAATGCATACGTGCAATGTGCGGGGTGCCGCCATACGAGTCTTGTGTACCGCTTTTTCGAAAGCTCAATATTATTCCCCTTCCATGTATGTATATAAACGAACTTGCAATATTCGTAAAAGCAAATCCTCATTACTTCAAGACAGCGCGTGAGATTTTTCCTCGATGTACACGCAATCCAGACAGACTGGTTTTTGATGTTCACCCCAGGACTACTTTGTATCTCAAACAAAGTCAAGCAATGTCCGTTAAGGTTTATAATAGTATTCCTGATCATATAAAAGCTCTTAATATAAAAATGTTCAAACTAGGGTTACTTAATTGGTTCAGGACAAAAACCTTTTATTCTGTACAAGAGTTTTTGACATCAAAATAGTTTAATTAAGTAGCTTGTAAACTACCTAATAATAATTCATGATTGTATGACATTTAATAATTTTATATACCATGTATGACATCATAAATATTTGCATGCTTTAATTAAGGCTGAATGTGAATTAGAACTTATATTATTATTATTTAAGATCTCAAACTGTACGACATTTACAGCAAATAAACAAAATTTCAAAAATTTCAAATTTCTAGTTTCAAAAATTTCAAATTTCAAAATTTCAAAAACAAACCCGGGACCAACAGCTCAGAAGGCAGAGATCTACCTGCGTCAACCTGCCTATCAGCCTGTTTTCTAAAGGAATAAGTTCATAATTTTATATTTAGATATCTTTGTATAATTATTTTTTTCATTTAAAGTAAGTACCATCAGCACATGACGCCACCAGACATCTCGCATAGTATCATTTAGTAAGTTTTATCTAAAAATAACAGTACAAGAGTATATTACATCCGGATTTTCGGCTAGAACACTAACAAGCACCGTGAACAAGCACAATTTCCGGTTTGTTGACCCAATCAGTAGCCGGAGTACTCGTACCTATATCGCGTCAACGTTACTTCGTTACAGATAAATGACATCAGCCGGTTTGTTATTGCAGCGGTAACTTTGTAAGTGAGATTTTCAGGTTTAGTGATTTTATTTGACACAGACTGAAACGGGAAAATACAACTTCGGAGCGATCATAGCCCGGGGGTACCAAGGGTAGACTGTAGATTAGACGGCGACAGGTTTGATCCCTTTGGGCCTTTGGGTTGAACTTTCGATTATGGTAATCATAAGGCATCGTGATGAAATCCACAGTATGGTGGCACTTCTGGTGTCTGGCTAAGCACTAACAGTGTGCTGTAGCATCTGACCTTGAGAGGCCAGTCAATATTCTAGCTCTAGTGTGAGCACTGACCATCAAGTGAGGAGGTTGTTTTTATGGGATAGGCTGGCAAACGAGCTGGCGTTTCATCTGGTAAGTGATCGCCGTCACCCAGGGACTATCAGAAAACCTAATGATCTAGAAGATGCGTTGCCGTTAAAAAAATAATATGCCGTTTAGTAAGAGAATATTATGCTTTTAATTTGAAGGTTTTTAAGCTGTATCGGTTTGGGAATACTTCCCATTGCAGCTGGTTCAGTAGCAGAGCGCGGCAGAAAAAATGGCAAGAAAGGCACCGCCTTTATATATTATATATATTTTTTTTGAAGAGAATATGCTCTTTTTTAAGTTCCCTAACGGCCGGTGCTTGTAATCTATCTATCGCCGGTTAACCCACAAGAGATAGATATTTGACACTGTTTGTATGGACGTTATGTCAAATTACTATCCGTGGTAAGGAAAACTGTGGATAGATAGATTATTGGGATCCCCCATAAGTTGTATCAGTTCGGGTATACTTCCGATGGCAGCATACCATTGGTATATTTAATAAATAGATGGGCCAACAGGGGCGCGACAATCACTTACAAGGGGTACACATGATGCAGACAAGGTTTTACTTCTTTTTAGATCAATGTTTGCCCACCAGTTTTGTCATCGGACGTCCTGACAGAACACTATGTTTCATTCATTTCATGTCGACGTCTGAAAGTCCACTATGGTGCGTTTCTTAAGGTATTTTCTGTTCCGCGCTGCCACTTTATGGAACCTGCTACCATCGGAAGTATACCCGAACCAATACGACTTTGAGGGATCACAATAATCTACCTATCCACAGTTTTCCTTACTACCGACAGAAATTTGACATAACGTCCATACAAATAGCGTCAAATATTTATCTCTTGTAGGGTAAATCGGTTAGTATTTACTAACAATACATGATTTAGTTTGATGATAGATGTCTACCAGTACGACCGTAGGCCATCAGGGTGGAAAAGCTCTTAGGAATTTTGTTCAAGATAAAAAAAAAACTTATACATCTCTCATATTCGGTAAGTAGGTCCTTATAACCCCCAAATGGGGCTTGTAGGTGACCAATTAGCGCTCTATGGTAATAATGTAGCTAGAAAAGCCCTAGGGCGGTTTACATCTCTCATATTCGGTAATTTGCGTACATCTAACCACCATACTGGCAATAGACATCATGCATTCAGCCCATTGACAAAAGAGGTCGCTTCGCTATTCAGCCTTGTCTTCGTATGAGTATAATAGTCATCAATTTTATATTTGTAATGCCGGTTTCTTCTACTTACCTCACAATCGAGATGTAAAGCAGAGTAGTTAGCTCGGGTGTAAGAATCAATTACACCCTCGAACTATTAGGCGCCCTCGCTGCGCTCTTGCGCCTATAGTTCAAATATCTCGGTCTGTAATTGATGTCTTACAGCCCTTGGCTACTATGTGTAAACTACTGGCTTTTTCAAATTCAAAATATCTTCAAGAAATGAGTTCATAATGAGCACAATACTTCTACAATACCGTTTCGCTATCCAAACTAACCTTTTTTTCGATGTTTTGTTTAAGGTTGTTACGTCCTGATGTGTGCGTTAACAGCCTCCGCCAGATACCGAATCACGCTACATAAAATGAAATCGACGAAATGATCATACATAAATTCACGCAAACATACTCCTGTCCAAACGAGCCGCCATTGTGTAGGCTCCGCGATCTAGTCCGGAAGGTCAAGGTGAAGTACCCGACGACGTTGGAAACGCGGCTAGAAAACGGTTTTGCCTTTTCAAAGCAATATGATTTTAACTGTTTTGACACGTAGATCGTAACTAAAGTTTGTTTATAAATTTACTTGGATGAGCCATTTCGAAATGTACAATAACAAACATATACAAAAACAATTAAACTTAAAAAAATATCAAAAAATTGAACCGACTTCAGCACTAAAAAGTGTGAAGTCGGTGCCATGGTACGAGTAGTTCAAAAGTTTCTATTATCATGCCCACAATACAGTGCAACCTCGATATAACAAATCGGAGGGGAACAAGAAAATATTCATTATATCAAGTAATTCGTTGAACTGAGGTTTGTTATGTTGAGGTTAGATTGGTCTAAAATTTGTTATAAAGAGGTAAAAGAATAGTTTTATTCACCTGAGCCATTTTAACTTAAATCTTTAACAATAGTGACGAGCAGAGGTGTTTACATTACTTTCCATCAAAACAACAATGATTACTGTACAAACAAAAGCGTGTCGAAACATGTCGAGACATGAATCACATTATAAGATTAAGAGTTATATTATTGGTGGAAACTTTATATAAAGGTTTTGGGTTGGCAAAATTCGTTAATTAGAGGTATGAATACTTTTTCTTGATAGTTGAAAATTCGTTATAAAGAGGTTGTACGCAAAGAATGTTCGCAATGTAAAGGTATATTTTATATTGACGTATATCTTATGATGGTATATCTTATGGACAATTCAAGGGGATTACGAAGAAATTGTTAAATCGAGGAAGTCGTTATATTGAGGTACGTTATATTAAGGTTGCACTGTATTATGATAATACCATGCATGCCATGATAGTACCATGCATGGTACCGACTTCGACAAGTAATTTCATGCTTTTTAGTGTTGAAGTCGATTCCATTTTATTTGTGAAAAAAAAAGGTTTTCACCCTTTTTAGTAACTCTTGGTATTTACGGGATCGATTGACTTAATTCGATGAAATTTCTATGAGAAAGAGTTTTGAAAATCGGTCCACAAATGGAGGAGAAATCGGTGAACATACATAAAAAATACATACAGTCGAACACAGAATCTCATCCTTTGTCGACGGTTAAAAATACAATAACCTTGTCTAATAAATAGTTACCGGTGGGCAATGTTTCCAAAGAGATGGCAGCATTGCCAAGTTGTATTGGAATACTTAATCTTTGAGCAAGATACAGGCTAGCATTGCTTGTTGCTTATTGAAACCCAGAAAAAAATTGAATGAAATTAAAAAATTAGGAAATTACAACTGTTAACATTACCTTCGATGTACATTATTGAGGTAGCCATGTTCGTAAAACGCAACCCTGAAATATATGAGTTTACTCCTGCAGGTACTCGACGGGCAGGGAACCTGCGACATTGCTCAGGAAGTAAACTATTCATGCGCAAGAGTGTGTTCTGCATGGCACACAAGATATATAATACAATTCCAAAAAGACTTAGATGTATTGAAAGTGTTGTTTTGTTTAAAACGTTCTTAACAAATTTCTTGTAGACAAAACATATTATACCATTAGGGAATCTTTAGAAGATAAGAATCTTACATGACATTGTACATAACGTTTTTACTCCATACTGTGTTATGACATAATTGCTACAATTTTTAAAATTTATTTGACATACGAAATTAAAATGATGTTTATATGTATTATTCTTGCATTTTTCATATTAATTTTATTATTATTCTTTGTAAACATCTTTTATGCTTATTAAGCGGATCTAGTGAAATTATTTAATTTTAACATCACATGTAGGTATATGTACTACCTAGATCCACAAGGTTTAAATAAATGATTGATTGATTGATTGAAAAGCTAAACTTTACTTGTAAAGGTACCTTTTATGTAAACTTTACATAGGTATATGCAGTTTCGTTTCTTTGTTACTCAGTGCTTTGACGGAAATGTGGCATTCCTTTAATACGTGCTGTACTCATACGCTTGAAACTACTACATTAATTTAATACTATATAATATAATATTAATACTACATTTGAATATATATTAATATAATTATTATTAATATGTAGTAATAATAATATTATTACTACATTAGAAAATACATATTTTTAAATTAAATTAATATTTTTAAATAAAGAATACAACCGATAGCAATGAAATTGAAATGAAGCCGGTTTGAAGCAAAAACAATCATCAATCAAATGAAATATATCCAACAAAATGAATCATTAAAGTCGGATGACCCAATACAATTTTATGCGTGGTTATCCATAAAAATATTTGAGGTTGACCAAATTATATTTTTACTAAGGTTATGTATTAAATAAGTATGTATACGTTGAAATTTATTTATCCATCAAAGGTCATCATGCGGCCAGACACAATAGAAACTTCATTGTTATAATATAACGACTCTTGAAGGATTATAAACTAGCAACTGCTCGCGACTTCGGTTGCGTAGTAGGCTCGGCCTTCAATTAGCGAAACTGTTCCACCCATTCTCACGTTATAGCGTGACAAGGAGATATAGGGTTAAATTTAATTTATTACAATTTTAGAAAAAAAATCACATCCTAGAGAGGGATTCGAACCTGCGTCTTCCGACAATCCGTGTCAGACGCCTTGACTACTAGGCTTTTGCCGAGCATCGAGTTTAAACTCCGTAGGAGGATGTGAAGTTTTCTTCCTAAAATTGTAATGTTTAGTATCGATGAGCTTTAGTGCTACAAAGTCATATTAAAAAACTAATATATCTTTATAAAATTGTTATGAAAACGTTTCCTGTATAAGATTCCTTAAATATAGTATATTAATTATAGAGGCCTAAGGTACACGCTCAGTTATTTAATCTAAATGTAATAGATTTTCATCTAAATCAGAACAAACACGCCTGAGATAAACTACGGTAAAATTTTGCAACAACATACATTTTGTATATTTTGCAATTTTTGCTATTTGGAATGATTGTATGGAATTATTTTACTAAGACAATTTTATTATATCGTCATCAATAATAGAACATTATCAGAATAATAATAATAATTTATTTAAACAAATAGTAAAGCAATGTTAACAACAGAATTACTTAACTTAAAATACCTTAAAGTTCAAACTTGTTTCCACCCGACTTTGCGCTCATAAAATATGGCTATCGCGTTCCCTGAACTTATCCTCACTGAATAAAAAAAAGATAGTATATGTAGGCCAGGCTCCAGGCCATAAACTCACTCACTGACAAACTTTTGCATTCACAAAATAACGTGATCGCATTGTCAGGCTTTTTGTATGTTTTCGCATTTCCTAGAAAAACATGCTTAGACATAATAAAGCTGCCATACTACAAACTCTTCTGCGATACACAAAGCCCGTAATTATGGCTTTTTCTACCTTATTGTAAAAGACTCACAGTCTCTGAGTTGAGGTTAGAAAACGATCGTTGCGCGATTG
This sequence comes from Selenia dentaria, assembly GCA_917880725.1. Taxonomy (NCBI): domain Eukaryota; kingdom Metazoa; phylum Arthropoda; class Insecta; order Lepidoptera; family Geometridae; genus Selenia; species Selenia dentaria. The sequence goes on along the minus strand of OU862888.1, from coordinate 28,189,315 downwards.
TATTGAAGGCTGATTTTCTAGAAAGGCCTTGTTGTGCGAACCTTAAACTTGAGTGGAGATTTAACAGTAAATGCCCCAGACTAGACCATCTACTCAGATTTATACTTAAGGCTATATTCATTATATCGCAATACCAACCGTAATTCAATGGATCAAAGCTTATTACTGATAGTCTAAATGTATTGTAGCAGGCAGTGCTTTGACCTACTTCACAACTGCTGGGGTTTTCATTACGTTATATATTAATGAAGCGCTTGTAGCGGAGCTTGACTTGGCGATCTTAACCGATCAACAAGTTAAGCTACACTTGCTGCGGTCAGGAGTGACCGCTAGCGGCATTATTGAACTGAGCGCTTCCATGCTTCCCGGTTGTTTGTCTTAGGAAAACAGTGGTTGGGCTATGTCGAAGGCCTTCGGGCGGTCTGAAAACTTCAAGATGGGTTGGCCATTTGCCTATCCGCCAAGCCGCACTGGGCCCGCGTTGTGGACCAGCTGCTCTATCCGAGAGGAGCGCTCGAGTCCCAACAGTGGGAACATAATGGGCTGATTATTATTCATAATTTAAGAATTTGCAATAATAAGCATAAACGAAATCATTAATATAACTAACCTAAACTAAAAATAAAATAACCTACTCTAATAAATGGCTACCAGTGGGCCCGCGTGGTGGACTATAGCCGAACTCCTCTATCTAAGAGGAAGGCTCAAGTCTCAGCAGTGGGAACACAATTACCTGATTATGTTATTAAATATAACATAACGGTTTGGACCATTCTGATTTTTTGATCATTGAGACTCATTGAGAATAAAATTTGTGTAACCGTGCCGTAGTTTTTTAACAGTAAATTTTTTGCAGCCACATTTCACAGAAATTTAACATCAAGAAGTAGGCGTTACTCACGCGGTTGGTGATACTTTTCACGTTAAGAGCCGGATTACCACACTAAAATATAATAAATACTTATATATAAATGAACCCCTATTTCTCCTGGTCACCCTATAACTTGAGAACGGATGGAATCAATCTCAATCTCGCTTATTCATTTACGTTGTGTTAATTATTGTCGGGAGAAAGTTCTTATAAAAAAAAGTAAAGACCGTGGGCAGCCGCTAGTAAACAATAAATCCTAAAATACAATAAATACTAAACAACAAAACATTGTAAACAAGAGCAATTAGCACGTTGTCAGCGTCCGCGGGTTCTTGTTAAGCTCGGCTTCACCGGGACACATCCAGGGCTACCGACAAATACATGTTTAATGAAATAAACCGTATTATGGCAGTGGTTCTTTATACACAGAATTGCGCCGCAACGCGTAAATAATAAATGGAACGCGCGTACACATGTGATTTTACGAGCATTTATTCAATTTCATGTGTGTCTCACTAAATAAGTAAACGTTCAAAATTTACTATACTGTAGGTCTTATCTTTAAAATGCAGGCATGACAGGGCTACCTACTCCCACCTTTAAAACAGGAGCATTTTGAAATAAGCTTAGAATAATCATACTTACTATCGTACTCCCACCGACACAAAATGGTTGAACAATATTATATATATATATATATAATATATTATATAAAATTAAGAAAACCTGTTTGTTTCTCAAAATTTACAAATATGCGCTTAAAACACAGCTTTTTATTTAACTGAAAATTTCATTTTTGATTATTTTTAATGTATAATGTAATAAGTAGTTTTAGATGGAAGAATTTAATATATGTTATAATTATAGTAATTATATATAATATATATAATTTTGCCCTTCTTAGGGTAAAGGCCTCCTCCTCCTTCAAAACCTTAACATTAATTTAATAAACAATGAAACTTATGCCCGGTTTCTGGATGGCTATTCAAATCAAAAATTAAGTAATAATGTGTCAAATCTCTTGTCAAGGTCGGGTTGCAGAAACGCTTATTAAGAGGATTGCATACTTTCCATGCTAAAAGAGAAAACTCTTTTCTACCTCTTAACATTGTTCGATTTCAGTGATTTTTCATTGAGTCATGACATTGTTTACTATGCTCGTACGTTTTGATTTTTCCAGTTTTTTGAAGTCCTAAAAAAGGAGTTTTATAGTACTTTGAAATAATGAAAAAATCAAAACAAACGGGCATACTCGTAGTAAACAATGTGATGACTCCATGAAAAAAAAAATCGCTGAAATCGGACAATGTTAAGAGGTAGAAAAGAGTTTTATCTTTTAGCATGGAAAGTACTAGCTATGCAATCCTCTTAAGCACTTTGATTTTAATCAGTGATCATATACCATAACAATAAAATTTGACAATCAAATCTCTAGTTAACTTCTATTTTGGGTTTCTGAACGATTAAATTTTATTGTTTTATTAATTAACTTGAATGCCGAGTCAAACTGCTTTCAAACAACGTGTTAGCTAATCTACCGAGATCGAACGATTACTTTATGAATGCTGATTCTTACACTATCATTTCGCTCCCATTTTTGCTGTTTTTTAGATATTTAACCATAATTAAATATTTAACTGATTTTGCGTTCCATAATGGACTATTTGACATTCCTGCAAGTTCTTTTCGCAATACAGGGACGTAGTAGATTCCGTATCCCGATACGGATCGGTTTTCCGAATCGGGAGGGGAGAAAACGGGACCTACTAGGTAGGCCACTTGTTGAAAGAGTTCGTCTTGGTTGGTATTGGTACCAACGCAGTGCCAGATATACCTCCTGCCGTGAAGCAATAGTATACGCAAGCAATACTGTGTTAGGGTGTGAAGGGCACTGTAGCAAGTTAATATACTGGTCGGTCTCGGGATGACAAGCATAGTCAGAAGTACGCAAAACCCTAACACATTAATGTTTGCGTAGTTGCTTTCCTTTCAGTATATATCTGGCTGTGTTACCAATCAAGATGGCCTCTTGCATTTATCTACTAGTGTCTACTATTCTTGTATATTTATTTATTTAATTTCAGTATAGATAGAAAGCTAACAGCATGGCCAAAGCGCTAACTACCTTAAATAATAGCTTAAATATAACCTAATGCTAGTAACAATGGTACTCATAGAGTCAGTAAATAGATCTACATGCTCAAACTCATGCGCAAATGAGTTCAGAATTAGCATCGCCCGCTGCGTTGGAGCATTGCTAGCGTGGCGTGTCCTCGATATGGGCCGTAGGAACAACTTATGCGGACGACGTCTGCTGTGACTACAATTGGGAACAAATAGTGCAAGTGCACCCAACACCGTCAGGTTGTTCACCCTATTACGAAGTATTTGGCAATAGTGTACAACTAAAAGTAATTTCCGTCTGAGCTCCAGTGTATCCAGTCCGATCATACGTGACACAAAGAGTGACGGAAATAAATATGGATAGTAACCAAACATACGCTTATAAACGTACCTAGCAAATTTTCGCTGTAGTCTTTCGATGAGCAGAGTATATTTGGCTTCACGGGGATCCCAGACTGTAGCATCAAATTCTAATTTACTGCGAACGAAAGCATTGTACAGTGTGATTGCAACACTTATATCTGGAAACTGTGAAGCAGTTCTCATTATAAACCCTAGAGTCCTGTTGGTATTTTTACAGATATTGACAACATGCTCGCGGAAATCAAGATGGTTGTCTAAGATAACGCCAAGATCCTGAATTTTATTTTCGCGATCCAAAGTCGAGCCGTCCAAGGTGTATGAGAATGCAATGGGATTTGATGATCTAGTAAAGGAGACTACCTTACACTTAGCAGTGTTGAAGGCAAGCCTATTTACTCGGCTCCAGTTTTCCACCGACTCAATATCACGCTACAGTCTTACACAGTCAGAGGCTTCACTCACCGACTGGTATACCTTCAGGTCATCAGCGAACATTAAACATTATGACGTGCTGAGAGCAGTGGGAAGATCATATAGTGTCTTGTATAGTGTCTACTATTCTTGAATAGTGTCTACTTGCATTTATCTACTAGTACTAGTGCCTACCATTTAGTGGGTCGGGTTTCTGCGCACCTGACGATTCGCATCCCGACGACTTATGGAATATTAGTATATTACATCAGTACGTCCTACGTCCCTTTGCGGAGAAAAAATAAATAAACGCACCGCGTTCCGCGTGAGTTCCTAGCGACCATAAAAATTTATTTTTAATACTATCGCATTGAAGTCTTCTCCAATCGAATTCGTTGAGAATTAAATATTTTCAACGAATTGCCGCCATTAGAAATATCATCAGTGACAACATGACAAAATTTTATAATGATATTGAAGGGAAAAATCGAAGTGGCCATAGACAAAATTCATTTTCTTTAATCATTTAACATGGATCTCTGATAAGGTAGTTAATTTTTTCCTAATCACCATTTCAGCAACCCAATTTGATTTGACAGTGTTGTCAATTTAACAGCTATAGTTGATCATAGATTTGAATAGCCGCCCAGCCGAGCGATTCTCTAATGATACGTTGAAGAGCTCGTCGACGAGCTCACCGACGTCAAAGACTTTATGATTATATATATGATTCTCTAAGAGCAAACATCGTTGCATCTTTGACAATATCCGTGAAACAAATGAATGACGAGATGACAAAAAACGTTGGAAAAACTACCTTATGTACAAAGGCAATATCTCAATAAGTATTTGACATCGGTGATCTCGTTGACGAGCTCGTCGACGAATCTTTACAGAATCGCACGGCTGAAAGGGCACATTTTAATACTGTCATGCGCAGGCGTTATACGAATTTTGACTTAAGTGTGAACAAAATAAGAACTACCATAACTTACTAAAAATAGATTTTATACCATTCCTACTCTAAAAAGCATATTTTATTCACTGAAAACAGTGAATAAAAAGGCCTTTTAATCACTGTTTGGGTGTTTGAACTTCAAACACACAAATATATTCGATCTCCATCTCAGTGCTTATACATCTTCCTTACGCAAATAATAGTCGACATACAAACTTCTTGTGCAAGTAATTCCTCGAGATTTGATTGGTCGATATTTGAGACAAGGAGTTTAGCATTAGAAAAAAAACTGTATTGTGCTCTTTGCTGCGATTATAGAAAAAAAATATAATAATAATAAATAAATTACTCTTATGTTTAGTAAGTTTTCTAATTTTAATGAGCATTTTAATTAATTTAACCTTCCTTTTTTATTAATTAAATGTCTATTTTCATTTAAATTATTTCTTTTTCTCGTTGTGAAGATATAAAGTATAGTATGCAACTCTTGAATAAAACGGATTTAATGCGAGGGCCATAGATGAATCACTTGTATCGCTCAGGATTCTAACACTTGAGTAACTCGCTACGCTCGTGATTCAATCATCACAAATCACTCCCTGCGGTCGTGATTCAGTCGTTAGAATCCTTCACTTACTCGTGATTCATCTATGGCCCTCGCATTAAATCCGTCCTTTATTCACTAGTTGCATAATATACTATAAGTTCGCTAGTTTAGTTTGGTGTTCTGAACAAGCACATTGTTAGCATCCCTTCATGTTTAAATGTGATGTAGCTTGGTGAAAAATCAAAAATGGTACTACCAACAGTGCAAGTTCACCCATCCAAGTCCTGAGCGCAACCAGCGTTGCTTAACTTGTTAGTCAAGATCCGCTGCGAGCGCTTCCAATGATTCCAATCAAAATCATAACCGATAAGTTTGGTATCGCTAAACAAGCGTTAGTACTCAAAAAACATAACATAATCAGCCCATTAAGTTGCCACTGTTGGGACTCGAGCCTTCCTCTAAGAGAGAGAGAGAAGTTGGGCCATAATCTACCACGCACGCCCAGTGCGGTGGCTTATTAGGATATAGATTGGTGGATAGGTTAGTGGCCAACCCATGTCGAAGTTTTCACGCCGCCCGAAGCCCTTCGACATAGCCTCACGACTGTTGTCCTAAGACAAACAACCGGGACCGACGGCTTAACGTGCCCCCCGAAGCACAGAAGCGCTCAGTTGAATAATGCCACGAGCGGTCACCCATCCAACTCCTAACCGCAACCAGCATATCTTAATTTATTGATCGGTTAAAATTGCCAAGTCAAGCTCCGTTGCGATCGCTTCCAATCTTCTTGTGAATAATATGGCAATAGATCATAACCGATAAGTTTGGTATCGCTAAGCAAGCGTTTGTACTTTCAAAAAACATATGTATAATAAAAAAGTATTGATTGTGTTCTCACAGAAACTATTTTATTTTCAGGCACATATTTCTTACTGTACGATTTCCTTGACTACTTCGAGAAGGATGGCCCCAGTTTCCTCCAAAGGGACAAGTTTCTCGAGATTGTCGATACGATTTTCAAGGATTTCTCCAAGATCAAGAGAGAAGCCATTGTGTTTCAGGTATGTTTAATTTATGTGAAATCGTAAACCGAGACAGAGGAAACTTTAGGTTGAGACAATAAATTACCATTCTCGTATCTGTGGAAGTATGAGGTATTCGGTTCGGCAAATGGAGATCTTTTAATATTCTATTTGTCTTCTAAGAAAATAAAATGATGGGCATTGATGATAGGTAGACTTAAATATCGCGACATTTTGGAAACTCATTTTGTGATCTTGTCAAAATATTTTACATTAATCGAGTATTAGTACAGTTCTCGATATAATAGCCGAGTGATCGAAACAAAACAACAGAAGAAATGATGAGTCAGAAAAAGTGGTTTAGGTCAAGCCTTGTAAAATATTTAGTTCTTTCTAATTTAATACAAAAGACCCTTCAATGTGCATTGATTGGCATTTCAGTGAAAATGGTAAGTATGTTAGAAACTTTTATTTTTGAAGATGAATAAAAAGGAATTTCACTATTTTTTGTATCCAATAAATCAAAAATAAAGCAACCTAAATGAAGAGAAAATAATACGACAATATGAAACAGAATCAAATATTAATATAAATCAGTCAGAAATTTGAAAAATTTGAATCAGAAAATTCAGAATGTTTTTAATAGTACACATTATGTGAATCGATTGTCTAAAATATTACTTCTGTACTTCAACAAACGCACTTGCTAATAATATCCTGTCAGTAGGTACAAAACAACTTTGTTCCTAATTAGTAAAACGGCATTACGCCGGACCTAAACATTGTCGCTAATTTGTCCCAAGTTCTTATTAATACATCTAGAACAACGGTCATTTTGCCGCACAGAGACTTTTGTAATAATATCTTTGAAACATGTGTCATAGAGATTATCGTGTTAAGTACACAGTTTGTGGTTGTTACGAGGGTCAGAATAAAGGGTCAAGACCTTTCTGATATTACTGTTGTAATAACAGTGGATGTGGTAAAGATTATTTCAGTACCTTTTGCAATTTGCAAACAAATTTGTGTTTTCATTTTATGAGCGAATTTTTCTCTAAAACGATGGCGTATTGAAAAAGTACTACAAATCTAAATCCAGCTAGATCCATCAGCTGGGGCCCTACTCCCACCTCTTAAAGTAGTCAGGTTTCAACCTTTCCATTAAATTTGGTACCACCACGTCAATATAGCAAGCTTAAAATAATAATAGGTACATTACGAGAGACGTTTTGATGACGTAGTATCAAATATTTCATTAAATTCGCGTACTTTGGCGTGACTTTTGACACTAAGTTTCATTGTTCCAGTGTAAAATTTTTGAAGATCCGTACTCCCATCTCTATTGCAACCTTACCATTAAATTTGGTTGACCGTTTTGTGTCGGTGGTAGTACGATAGTAAGTATGATTATACTAAGCTTATTATAAAACGCTCCTGGACTGATTTATGATAGTTTCGTAAAAGGTGGGAGTAGGCGCCCTTGTCTGGATTTGTCCATTCTCGTTATTGATAATTATAAAACGCGTTACAGTAATGTCTCACGATGACCAAAGAAAAAGAAACGTTAACAAGGATGCCACGTATCTTAAATTACCGTCAATAATAGGAAAATGCTACTATTCGTTGTCGCTTGTTCTGCAATTTACTAATCTAGGAGGTAAATGCCAGTGTCAATGACAGTGTTCTGCTAAGACTACGATGTTTGTTTACCGTATTTGAGAAGAGAATGCAACGTATTTCATATAGTCCATCAGCGTAGTCTGTTTTTTTCATTGTGAAGCTAGAAAGTGTAGGGAATTTGAAAAAGAAGGTATTTGTTTTCTTAAGAGGACTGCATAGCTAGTACTTTCCATACTAAAAGAAATAACTCTTCTAACTCTTAACATTTCCGATTTCATAGATTTTTTTTCATGTTATCACCACATTGTTTACTATTCCCGTTCTAATTAAATATACCGTCTGTACTCACTTGGTTTAAGTCCGACGTTTCGGGGCATTCCTTTTTTGGCATAAACTGATTTGAAATTACGCATATTTGTTTGTCATAATAGTTTTTTGTCATACTGTTTTTGTTAGCATAATATAGTTTAGGCTAATAGTTTTTGCCCTAATTATGATTTGCAATATTTGCATAAAGTTATAAGGCAAATTGTTTATTATTCGTCTAATCTAATAGTTAGTAGGCATAAAGATCCGGTGTATCTCTGAATTTAGACAAGTTCAATATTTCGACAACAAATATTCGACAAGAATGACTCCCACAGAACGTAGCGGAGTATCTAGTCAGAGTAAAGTCACTGCACAGAAATACTAATTATACAGGCTGACTGGTTGAACACTTTACATATTGATATATAGTGCTCAGTACTCGATTCTCGTTCTAATTAAGAAAAAAAAATAGGTGCCTAATATTTACCTAATTTAACTTTAATTGTCTACTCAAAACAATAAACATGGTCACTCGCGGCGCGCGTGTAGTAATAAAATTTGCCTTAGCGCGGCAAGGTAAGTACTTGTTTGTTTACACCGGCGCGGCGCGGCCGGGCGGGCGGCCGACGATCGCGGCATCCTTTGATTCCTGTGAACGCGGCGCGGGCGGCGCGGCCCTTTGGGTCATTAACCCCGTTCGGACGCAGCTTGATTCCTTTAAACGCGGCGCGGCGCTTTGGGTCATTAACCCCGTTCGGACGGTGTCCATAATTTTCGAGTTATAGCACATTCATAGAATGAAGGTTTCCTCTGTAGTTTAACGGTATTTTTTTAATTTTATTTTTTTAAACGTTTCATGTGACCATGAATTATCATGTCCTTGTTTATGTAAAGTGTTCAACCAGTCAGTCTGTATATATATAAAGTTTTGATTTTTTCAGTATTTCAAAGTAACATAAATTTAATTTTTAAGAACCTAAACAAAAAATCAAAACGTACGGTCATAGTAAACAACATTGTTTACTATGACCGTACATCACATGATGATTACATGAAAAAAAATCACTGAAATCGAACAATGTTAAGAGGTAGAAAAGATTTTTTCTTTTAGTATAGAAAGTACTAGCTATGCAATCCTCTTAACGTAAACAATAGAATAAATCACTGTATTTTGTCATATAAACTATCATATCAGCCGTGCGATTCTCTAATGATTCGTCGATGCGCTTGTCGACGAGCTCATCGATGTCAATTACATGAGATATCGCCATTGTACATTAGGTTGTTTTTCCAACGTTTCTTGTCATCTCGTCATTTTTTTCACGGATGTTCTCAAATATGCTACGATGTTTGCTCTTAGAGAATCGCACGGCTGGGTCACAGTTTTACTAAATATGTATAAAGCACAAACTAGCATAGATGCTAACTCATGTATGAAGTATGTGATCGATGACCACCACTATAACTCGAATAAACTAAAAACTACAGTGGAGACAAAGTATGTGTCATTCAAAGCACGGCGCGATAAGCGTTGACGATACAAAATGGATTTTGGTAACTATTTTTATTATTATAAGTATATACATATATATATACAACAAAGCGGCTTTTTTACAAGTTATTCGTGATACGCTTACTATTCACTTTTCAACCGACTTCTAAAAGAGAAGGTTCTCAAATGACGCGTATGTTTTTTATGTTTGAACACGCATAACTTTTTACTACGGAATAGTCCGATTTTTATAATTCTTTTTTTGATTGGTAGAGTATACTTCTTAGGTAAACCAATTTAAATTTCATCAAATTCACTCCAGTGGTTTTTGATTGTCCTATCTCCTATATCCTGATATCATAATTGATCCTTAATTGTAAGTTGATTAATTAGTTAATTTACCTACTGTATCTATTTTGTGTGGTAAGCGATAAAGAGTTATTGTATTGTAATTGACGGACAGTCGAAAGACAATAAAAAGAGATATTTTTTTACCAAAATTGAACCGACTTCAACACTAAATAGTGTGAATTAACTTGTCGAAGTCGGTACCATGCGCAAGAATTGTGATAATAGTAACTTTGAATTATGATGGTACCGACTTTAGCAAGTTATTTCACTTCGGCTTAGCACTTTTTTGTACGTACACATGGTGTACGCGCGATATGCGATGGGTTAAAGTGTTGAAGTCGGTTCCATTTTTTAGCAAAAAATGTCTTTAATTGGAGCTAAAACGTGGATTTTGTCATACGCCTTTAAAAAATGTGTTACTTTTTGCATTTTAGTATACCGACTGGGAAGAGCTTACCGATGGGTACTTGAACCAGAAAATGATTGCAGACGTCGTAGGGGACTACTTCTTCGTTTGTCCTACCAACTACTTTGCGGAAGTACTGGCTGACTCTGGAGTAGATGTTTACTACTACTACTTTACACATGTAAGTAATCTTGAAGTGAATTTATTGATTTAGGCGTTACTTTGCGGAAATCCATTATCAAAAAACGATATTAAAAAAAATTGTGATACTTCCGCTGAAAAAAGCGGAAAGCCGCGGTCAGCGGAAGTATCACTAAATATTTTTTAATATCGATTTTTTTTTTGTGTCTTGAAGTGCTCGTTATTTTTTCTGTATTTTCAATTCATGATATTAATCAACATTTCAAATGTAAATTTTATTATGTGTGGATATATTAGAATGTAATGTTGCGAGTATATCATGTATAAATATATTTCCTTTCTTTCTTTCTATATTTACTCTAAAATAATATTGACGTACAACTGCCACGGATAAATCAAGGGGACAATGCATTTTATGGAATAGTGACTATGTACTCTTTGGCTAGTGTTTGATATTATTATTTCAGTAATTTTGCAAATATCAAGTTATCTTTAGCGTAGTTCTATTTAAGTACTTAGCTTATGCAGGGTTATGAGAAAAGTCCCTACAACGTTTAAGGACACCTTCAGTACATCACGGCAAACAGCGTTAGTTTTACGACTTTTATAGAAACCTAATTAATTATCAAAATAAAAACATTTGGTTTTTGAGTAGGTATTATCTGAAATGGTTTAGCTTTGCCTTATTAAAAGAAGCTACAACGTCTACGGCACAATGCCGTAAATAGTTATAAATACAAATAAATCCATCGCTCTTCAAGAGCAAAATCCCATAAATTATTATTAGCAGTGAAAAATTATATTCCACGCAAAAATGTTACTCAAACTTGATGAGGCAAGGAGCAGACAGGTTGAAAGGCCAGACTGACGTTTCAAAGGCATCCCTGTGACTAAGATGCACTCGAAACTGCAAACCGGTCACAGAACGAGCGTGTGGAATGTAGGAGTACATCTCGTATTATTATTACAGGATATTATTATGCTTTACCGTTATCAAAAGATTGATGACGAATAAATTGAAGCTGGAGATTTCTTATATACCTTAGCTGTAGAATAAATTTTCGTTTACGTGACAAAAACAACACTGATTACATAAATATACCAATATACCATGTGATCGTGGCGCTTGCTACAGTGCCGAAATATCGGAAACTCATAGAATATAATATACATGGTAATTATCCCGTTGATAATTTGAATATTTCTAATTAATATACCGTCTGTACTTACTTGGTTTAAGTCCGACGTTTCGGGGGATCCCTTTTTTCGCAAAAACTGATTTGCCATAAAGAGTTACGCATATTTGGTTTGTCATAATAGTTTATGGCATACTGTTTTTGTAAGCATAATATACTTTAGGCTAATACTTTTTGTCCTAATTTTGATTTGCATAAAGTTATAAGGTGTTTATTCGTCTAATCTAATAGTTAGTAGGCATAAAGATCCGGTGTACCTCTGAATTTCGACAAGTTGCTTAAAAACATAGTTCGACAAGTCATTGCTTCGACAACAAATATTCGACAATAATGACTCCCACAGAACGTAGCGGAGTATCTAGTCAGAGCAAAGTCACTGCACAGAAATACTAATTATTATGCAAGTTGTTATGCTTTAAAAATTGTGCCAAGATAGTTATGCCAAATAAATATTGTTTAATAATTATTATAAAGATCTCACTTTATAATGGATATTCACGATAATTATCAAAACTTTATTCACTACACTTACGTTTGTAAATATTATATCTATACAATAATATTGATAGTGCGTTCGAATAGATCACTTCTGAGCGTTTTTAGCGAAAATAACGCTAAAAACGCTCACAAGGGGCGTTCGAATTGGGAATCTGTGGGTGAAAATGTCGTTAATGCCTCATTTTATTCAGCGATCGGAAAGCTAAAAAAGAGGTATTTATACCACCAATTTTTGACCCACGTCCGGAGCATGGTTGTTTGTGATCGTTATTTGACAGCTATGTACTCGTATTTGACCGCATAATCATGCGGTTTTAGGTCTTATGCTCAGTTGAGCATTCGAATAAGGTGTGCGCAAATGTGGTAAAAATAACGTTTTCGAGCTTTACGGAAGCTTTAACAAAAAAGAGCCATCAATGACAACGCCACCAATGCCCTCATAAGCTAAACGAACGCACCTTAAGTAATCATTACAAGATCGTATGAGAGCGTCCGCTTGTGTGCGTAATTTGTTATGTGTAGAGCTTGAGCACTGTTTTACCCGTGCTCGCACTGGCCGGGCAAACACGTTAATTTGGCTAACGAACCAGAAGCGAGGGCCCTTATAGAGAGGCCGCATTCGCTTTTTGCTTTAGCGCTGCAACTGAATTCAAAGAGATGCTTTGCTCGTGTCCGTGCGCTGGAATATTTATGTTACTACAGGGATTTAGAGATTTGCTGGATTTGAAGGAGTTTCTGAGGTCGTGACTTGAATTATGACGCAGCCTGTATGTATGAATAAATTATAATGTCTGATAAACTAACATTGTAAAATACGATAACCAATTATTATAAGAATATGACCTATAATATACTTAAGAGTTATTTTTTAGAATGATTAATAATTGAGAATATTAATAATAACTAATTGAATTCATCTAGTCTAGTACTATTCATATGTCTAATTTCGAGAAGGTTGCATTTCACTCAGCAAGTGCTTAACTTAAAAATCATTCTTATATTTAGAACGATTACGTAATCAATATGGGAGTTAATAATCTGAGGAAATCGTTCTGTTTGCAAACTATGCCATAACGCTCTATCCAATCCCATCATAAGACGGCTAAAATAATAATAGAGAATTAATTTGACAATTAGACACGGGTTACCAGCAAGGCTATTATGTATCTCAGTTGCTAACAAAATGTAGATGTATATCTTGAAAAATGGGGGCTCTATGTCACTTTTGGCAACTTCAGTACGCAAAAATGTTAGTAAGTTGAAACTGGAGTTGCCAAAAGCGATATGGAGCCGCAATTTTTTATCCGACTTCATTTCGATTTTAATCAACATCTGTTAGCAACTGAGATACATAATAGCCCTACAATCTCGAGTGTTTAGTTGAACAGCCGTGCGATTTTCTAAGAGCAAACATCGTTGCATCTTTGACAACATCCGTGAAACAAATGACGAGATGACAAGAAACGTTGGAAAAACAACCTTATGTACAAGAGCGAAATCACATAAAGTGTTTGAAAGCGGTGAGCTCGTCGACGAGCGCATCGACGAATCGTTAGAGAATCGCACGGCTGAACATATGGGCCGGTAATCTAAAACAGTGTTCCTCAAACTTACGGCTCTACGAACCCCTGGTAAAGTTACCAGGTGACAGCGAACCCCTTAATTAAAACCCCCTTCCCCTAAAGAAAATAATAAAATTGGCTTTTGAAGAAAATAAGGTTTTTATTTCAATAAAAGGTAACAAATTAAGTGCCAAAAGTTTTTTTTTTTATATTAATGTGATGCTTGTTTCTTGTCGCAAATGAAGTCAATTTTAGGACAAATTTTGGTCAATTTTAACCTGAGTTCTTACTTAGTATCGAGTCAATTTCTGTATTTAGTTTTTATCATTACTAGGTGTGAAAACCCACATCACTTAAGTATGTTAAAGCAAAGGTAAATTGAAATTGACCACATTGCGTGAGAGTTCGGGATACTCTTCCTGTCTAGCTGCCCAAAATCTATCAGTCATCCTTTTTTTAATCAGCTTGAAGACTTTCATTACCGGCATCCTCTTACTTAATACTCAAACAAGAGTTTATGCTCTCGTTTGTGACCGCAAATGGGCCACGAATCCAGTAATCTTTAGCATTATCAATATCCGGAAATAGGGCGGCGCGGCGTGCGAGAACGAGCGACGAATTCAGTCGCGCGCGCTCTACTATGTGTGCTAAACGTGCCTCCCAGTCATCAAGCCACCATTACGTAAATCTTGTCGCAAACCCCTTGCCGTCGAATGGCAAACCCCTAGGGGTACGCGTACCCCACTTTCAGAAACCCTGATCTAAAGGATGCAATATCGAAATCCTCCCAACTGTTTTGGTTAATTTTATTGCAGAAGTTCGGTTTTTGCAAAGCAGGCGTTAGTACTTTAAGAAATATCGCATTCCTGTATACGTTTCGTCAATATTAACAATTGTATATATCTATGCCCCGATTGTATTAAATACACTGTTAATCTTTATGTAATGAATTCAATTGTTTCAGTGTTTTACAAAAGGTTTACGTTTAGAGCTTTTGTAAAATACTTATTGTGGCAATAACAATAAAATAATTAGTAATTAGATATTTACCGGGTATTATAATAATTACTTATGTAAGTACCTAACCAATTAGCGTTTTGTTTGATTATAAAATATCCTTTCCTATTTAAACAAATCGGTTAAGTTCAAATGAAAGCCCTGGCCTGCTTACAAATTCTGCCTCTTATAAATTCTCATGGCCACAAGTTGTTGAAGGTCAGAAGGGCTACATAATTACAAACTTGAGTATGTCATGGGAAAGCGACGCTGGCTGGATAAATAGGAATGATGTTATATATTTTATGAACGGGAAGTGTGTCATTAAAGTGCATTGCACAGAACCGCTATTGTGCATTTCTCGGGTTATTTTGGTGTCTTTTGTCATTCAATTCCTCTGAAGCGCTCCTGGTGCTCGCATTGTGGCTGAGTCTTGACGATTGTCGTGTTTCCTCTTATTGAAATCATACCTCGTGGGGCGGTGTAGAATAAATTTTGAGGACGTCTAATCCGCTGGGTATCCTACTTTGCATTTCATTGCGAAGACTTTCCACATTTTTCCGTGCGAAGTAATATCGATCCGGCACATACTCGTGAATTGCTTTTGTTCAGGCAAATTAAACTTACTCGTTTTTACTAGCATTTGTTTTTTGAATATAAGTACTTCTATTATTAGGTATACAGATTTTGTATTATGCATTATCTTTATTCAGGGACTTTTTACAGTTTACCGAAATATAGCTCTGATTTTTTTACCGTTATAAACTCTTTTTTCTTCAGAATTTTTTATTGATAACTAGCTGTGACCTGCGGTTTCACCCGCGTGATGGACGATGGAGATGGGGAAAAGAACCTTGTTGATTGAAAATGTCCTTCTCCAAGATATATGACAAATAGTAAAATGCAAAAAGGGCCATTTTTTGCATTTTACTATTTGTCATATATCTCTAGCCGTTCTTCTCAAGATTTTTTTGTGATAATAATAATAAAGTTTACACACTTGCAATGCACAATAGGATTCCATATGTCGTGGGAGTCATAGAGACACACACAATAACACACCATAACATCCAAGACCTAAGAACAAACATTTTCACTTAACACACAAATATTTGCCCCGCCCAGGGATCGAACCTGGGACCCTATCCTGGGCTTGGAAGGCAGAGTCACTACAAAATAAGCCGCCGGAGCCGTTAGTATATACTCGTATATACGTTAATCGTATTACTATAATATCTACACTGCAGTACAGTTCAGATATAACTAAGCTGCGGTACCTATACTTTGTCGTAAGTTTGTAGGTATAATAAAGAATTAAGGTCTTATCCCCCCTCCCCAATCGAAACGCCCTCAATGCGCGAAAAATGGATAAATGGCTGACAATAAATCAGGAAGTTAGCGACGGCGGCTGGCGATTTGTCGTCGAAATAAACGTTTGACAGACGACGCCGGAGTGTTTTATGGGTCACGAGCGTCGACGTTCTATATTATAGAGTTGTATAATTATTGTTGATAGGGATGTAGGTACGCTGCGCTAAACTGCTATTAGGATTTATTTATTTACGCTATTAAGGGGGCATCTATTGATTATGTGAGATGATTTTGACGATTTTTTGCGTGGTGATGGATGATGACAAAAAGTATATACTTATGTTATTTCAGCGCCTAATCTACCTACATACCAAATTTAATTAAAATCCATTCAGAAGTTCTTGCGTGAAAGAGTAACAAACATTCATACATCGATACAATACAACTTTTCGCGTTTATCATATTAGTAGGATAATAATAATGATTTTGCCATATTATTTTAGTGAAAAACCAATTTTACACTGTTTCCAGAGGGAAAAAAAAATTACGAGAATTTTGCCGAAACTCCCCCTCACCCCTCTCCTTCACGTGAGATTGTGTGAGGTTCTCTTCGACCCCCTCCCCCTTAAACACGTCACGTAATCAACAAAAGCCCCTAAATTCTTAATTTATTTTTAGTTGTAACAACTATGACGTTATAGCTAGTGCACGTTGAGTTTCAACGCACAATGCATATTGCCTATGCGCTCTGCGTACCTTCGTTTCCTATTTTCCGAAGGGGTGACAGAGGTATATAAAACTATATAACCAATTAAAGCTTATGTTATTATGTAATAGCAGAAAAGCTTAAGTAAGCTTTTCTGCAATATAAGAAGGCAAGTGCCTTATATAATGTATAGTCCGGATTTTACGATATTGATGTTGGCGGATACGAACAGTCTAATTCTGGAGCAGGGAACTGTATTTCTAACGTTTTTATTTTCTATTGTGTACGATTAAAACGGAATAAGGTAAATTCAATAGCATTTTGGTGATGGCGTCATATTTGGCGAAATGATTACCAAATAAAAACTAATGCCGTGACAACTCTAAGCTGTTATTACCTCCATGTTCACGAGCTACCAAAACAAGTGAAGACTCAGCAAGCCGACGACTCAACAGTAAATTTATCTGCGCAGCCTCTGAATAATAAAAAGCAGTAGATTTCAAAGGATAGAACTTTTATTACATTTTATTACCTGCGCGGTTAGTTACAAGCGAACAAGAAGTTTTATCTATGTACGTTACCCAGACTCTTTCAGGATTTATTTCGTCTGTCTTTGAAAATAGTTTATACATCTCTATACATACAAAAAAATGGAACCGACTTCAACACTAAAAAGTGTGAAACTAGTTGCACCCCGCGATTTTGCCACACAGTACAATGATGAAGATGATGATGATGTATCCTATGTGTTTTTCCAGTGCCTGAGCTACATAGGTACATAGTTTCATCCGAATCCGTAAAGCCGTTCGGGCGTGATTATGTAACACACCTCCATAAATCCAAGCATTTGCATTTCTCTCTCTATTAATCTTAATTAATAGAGAGAGAAATTAATAGTAAAAAAACACTTAACAATTAAATAATTCATATAGAGCATTTTAGGTGTATGCTCAAAGATGTACTGCATATAAGTCTATAGGATGTTTGTGCTAGCTAGTTTTCTCCATACTCCTTGCTCGAATTTAGACGTTAGTCGAAAGTAATCTGTTATGCGGGTAAAATTAATACAATAATTATGACGTTTATAACGGGAAAGAACAGCTTTTCTAATGCTGAGTGAAGTTCAAACTGTACTCATACTTTTAAAAATAGCTCGCTGATCAGGTTATATGTCTCAAACGAGAGTATTTTTTTCGGCCTTCTCGTACATCAATACGCTCAGGATGAAAATGAATTCAGGATTCAAACGGGGCAAGATACTTTAACACGCTTGTGACCAAAACAATTTAATATTTTCCTGTTTGCGTGCAGTCTCATACTACCTTTACGTTTAAAAATACCATCGACTACCAAATACATACTTTATGACTGCAATCATGCGTAAATATGATTTAATAAACAATTCATTGAAATAGGGTAAATAGTCTGTTCCCAATAACGTCTAGGACATATATTATATACACCATATACATACCAGTAGGTATAAAACTCAGAATTTTGCACGTGATCAAATTGCATTGTAATACAGCAGGATACAGCAAGAATAATAAACAGTCAACATAATAGAAGAATGAAAGTCCTGATTGACTGACTGCCTGACTGACAGACAACGCAAAGCTGGTCGTAGAGACTTTAAATTTAAGTACTTTTGTCTTGGTGGGTAGATGTGTACTAAAACAGGGTTTTTTTTTTGATAGATAAAAACGTTTGTTTTAAAAAAAACGTTTTTTTATCATTTTAATATTAGTTTTAAAACTAACGGATTTTACCATTTTTACCTTGCCCTTTGTTTTTTACTAATAGGCTTGGATATATATATTAAGATGTTTAATCTATATATATTCCTCTATTTCTCCTGGTCACGCTATAACTTGATAACGGATGGAATTCTAAATCTTTTTTGTTATGTTGATTATTGTTAGCAAGAAAAACTAAGTAAGAAAAGGGAGCCTGTTGCATGAACGAATACGTAGGCAGTTGCTAGTTTAAAATAAAAAATGGTGTTAATAAATATTTTTTGACAGGGATGACTAATGAGGGTGAAAATGGGTATTAAACTTTGTGTGGTAAATTCTTTGTTTTTGAAGTGAAAGGTGTAAAAAAAATTATTTAGATAGATCATTTAAAATACGAAGTGATGTTTCTCAATACTTTTATATGGGGTTGATTTGCGGCCGGTGCCCTACTAGAGATAAATATATAACACTATTTGTATGGACGCTATGTCAAATTTCTATCCATAGTAAGGAAAACAGTGGACACATAGATTATTGGGATCAGCCGTTAGGTATCTGAAATGGGGAATGAAATTTTGTATACTAATAATTCATATCTAGAAAAAAATACACTACAAAATGCAAAAATTAGTACTTTATATAAAGCCTTGATCACTAGCAGCTTTAGCTTAGTTCACAAATATTTTACTCACGCAATCACTTCCTCGAATGACCATTCCATATATATGTATATTAGCTTTGAATTATCTATAGCTCTTAACATATGCTAACCACATCCACTCTACCCTAATCTATTCATCCAAAGTCAAACAGAGATTATAATAAAACTGCTTGAACTATCCGGGGAGCATAACGAATGTGGCCACCCTAAATAAATTAGGCTCGGGTCAGGTCTGGTCGGAAAAGGTCACAGATTAACAACGCTCTATTTTGGTTTGACCCGTCGCGACGCTCTGTTCCAGTTCTCATATCGTCATTGCCTCTCGTTTATAACCGTGCAAACATTTCCTGAAGGAGCGACAAGCCTATCTGATAGATTACCCAATTAGCTCTCAAGGACGTTTAATTAAGAGACGTTCAATAGACAATCTGATCAGCCGTGCGATTCTGTAATGATAATGATGAGATATCGCCCTTGTACATTAGGTTGTTTTTCTTGTCATCTCGTCATTTGTTTCACGGGTGTTGTCAAAGATGCATCGGTGTTTGCTCAGGCCTAGACAAAATTTAAACAGGCGTGTTCCCGCACACGTTACATACAAAAATGTGTCTACAAACTAAGCGCGATGTCACGTGACTTTTCCACAGGTAATGTCAACGCCATACATTTTGAAGTTGTGTGGCGTTAACGATAACAAAAACTTCTTTGGTCTAGGCCCGCAAGTTAAACATTTTTTATTTAAAAATACTACAAACGTTAAACATTAATAGCACAGTCATGTTGCAGCAAAATTTGCTAAGATTTAGTTATCCATTCATCGCATTACTAGAACGGACTTAGACAGAACAGTGACTTTAAAGTCTGACTTATTTATGTAACTGTCTCTGCTTGAATGAAAATTTAACTTGATGCGACTTTAGAATATATTATATTAAATATCTTGAAGCATGGCAAAAGTACAGAAGAGCGAGAACAAATATAAAGAAAAAAAAAGTTGCTTATAACCTTAATACCTTATTTATGATTAGTTAGGAAAGACAAAAAAGTTATGCTGTATAAGCATCGTTCTTCGAAATGGAAGGTAATACAAGTGTAACACTTTTTTTTTTATTACTATATAAAAATAAGTCGGGTTTTCCTTCCTGACGCTATAACTCCAGAACGCACGAACGGATTTCCACGGTTTTGCATTCGTTGGAAAGGTCTCGGGCTCCGTGAGGTTTATAGTAAAGACAATTCAGGAAAAATTTAAACGGAAAAGCGGGAAAATCTTTTTTCACATACAGCGCCATCTCTGATACATAGCATGTACTACAAAAACGAAATGTTACATAAAACGAAGCCATCTGGTGGCGAAACGGAGTTCGCAGGGTTTGCTAGTTACCTATATTATTAAATTGTAGTAGGTAATGTATTTTTCTTATTCATTGATGATAACTGTACCTGCAAGCATTGTCACTAGGATACAATTTGACAGTAATTGTCGATATTAGACGGCCCTCGATATGTCTATCGCGGGTAGATTCCTGCCAGAGGCAATGTACGATATATTAAACCTTTCAAAAATAAAATCTGCCGTGCGATTCTCTAAGTTCAAACAGCGTTGCATCTTTGACAACATCCGTGAAACAAATGACGAGATGACAAGAAACGTTGGAAAAACAACCTTGTGTACAAGGCCGATATCTCATAAAGTATTTGACATCGGTGAGCTCGTCGACGAGCGTAACGACGAATCATTAGAGAATCGCACGGCAGTTCATCGACGTCAAAAACTAGTTTTTTTTTATCGAACCGATGATTCAACCTTACATGATAGTGTGTACAAATATTGCGACTCGTTTTAAAGTCGTTTCCGTTTACGATATTGATATTTTCTTGCAAATAATTCGCGCTTCGGCCTTTCTAGTAAAATCATCAATTACGTTCGCGCTCGTGAAGACCGTGAAATAGTAAGACTAGTCGAAAGCTTTAAATATGCTTCCGAAAACACAAAACTTGCGACAACCAAAACCTTTGCTGTAATGTAATCTAAACATAAATGAATCCATTAACAAAATTAATACTATCATAAAGTTTTGTACGTGGGATTCATTCAATTTTGCATATATTTAGGTAAAAATAACATAACATTTTAGTAACCATAAATGTTACATAAACTTTTGAACCATCAACAACCTACTTCCCACAATTTAATTTCTGTAAATCAATATACGTTATTAGAAGCTATTTCAACTCATTTATTAAACCTTTAAATAAGGCAATTTGTTATATGGCAAAATGGCAAACATGTGATGTTATTCTTCAGCCGTGCGATTATCTAAGAGCAAACATCGTGGCATCCTTGACAACATCCGTGAAACAAATGACGAAATGACAAGAAACGTTGGAAAACAAGCTTATGTACAAGGAGAAGAATACATTATATCAACGATCTTGAGAACCATATAAAAGATCGTTGGGGCCTGGCGTAAAAATTTGCGTAATTTTAACGTAATAGAATCGAAGTTTAATTTGAAAAAAATGAATACAAGTGCAATTTGAAAAATTGAATACCGGCTTCTATTCTATTCAGTTATTGTAGTGTAACTTAAAAACTACTGGCCCGAATTTTATGAAATTATTAATAATTATTATAATTTAATGGGACCACACGGGAAGCACCAGCTTTCAAAACAAAAAATAATTTTGAGAATCGGTCCACCCAGTCGAAAGTTATGAGGTCACTAACATAAAAAATACAGACGACTTGACTACCTACTCCTATTTTGAAAGTCGGTAGAAAATGAAAACAAATCATTGTTATTTTTTAGAGAAAATATCAAGAAAGCTAGTCTTTGGCGTCGCCTCCATAACAACACATTTCCCTCTCTGTATCCTGATGCTAGTTCTATGTATATCTTTATATGACTTAATATCAATAAAAGTATATAATGGACATCTTGAAAAAATTAGAAGGTTCAAACTACCTAGTAGTAAAAGTAAGTAAAAGTAGTAGGTACTTTTATTGTTTTGTATCATTGTATACATTTTTTGGCCCTTGCAAATTTAGAGAGAAAAATACACATCCTTTTACACTTTGATTCAAACCCGCGTCGTCCTACAATCCGTGTATGACGCCATGACCACTAGACCACCAATGCATATCATCCGAGCATTGCATTTTTAGCAGTCGTATGGGGATGTCTAGTGTATTTTATATCTCTAAATTTGCTAAGTTTGGTCTCGCTTAGCAGGCGTCAGTGCTTTAAAGGTTATATAATCGAAATGTTTTGGATCGTGCAACTTGACGATTTAAATGACAGCTATATCTTTGTAATATATGCAAGGGGAGACACACAGAGCAGAACCAGAAGCAATTAAGGTTCTCCGTTTAGCCCTTACTGAACCCTGAAAGAAAGCTTAGAAGGCCAAGCTCCAATTTGCATACCTTTTTTGTATTAAGGACGTATTCAAACGTAGAGTACTAACGTGCATGAGGGACTGGTGATCCTGACGCAATGGACCTTCAACTATTATATACAGTAAAAACAAGGAACATTTGAGCCATTTAAAACGTTAAAAGGATTTTCCTTGTATTCTCGTACATTAGTACGTTTACCCGTGCTGAAATTAATGAGGTAGAAATGTATAGTTGCATCAAATAAGAGTCACATACATAAATATGTCATTATGCCACTGTCCTGTCTAAATCGCGTTCTAGTAGAGCGGTGCATGCATCACCAAATCTTTCTAAGGTGATTGGCGAGAGAACACAAAATCAATGTTTCATGATTCTGTACTATTTACGTACACTCATTCAGTGTTACGGACTCTTAACGGTTAAAATAATTAATAACTACACGTACTTATGCTTTAAGACCGACTAGGACTTGATAATAATTACCGTAAATAGTCTCCGACCAGTTTCAAACTTATTTGAAAGTCTTCTTTTAGCAGTTACGTGCTGTACCACGCGCTCGCCGCTGCGCACAAGAGTGACTCCCAGAAGAACTTTAAATAAGTTCGAAACTAATCGGAGACTATTATCGATAAATATTACGCGAGTCTAAGCCGGTCTTAAAGCATAATTATGAACATAATTTGCGAAAGTTTTCTATCTCAAACTGCTACACGTCACAAATAACACACACATCACAACAGAAACACACATCTAGGACAATTAAAATCTATGATGGTTATTGTTACGTTTTCCTCCACCCTCTAGGAGGCTTATTATCATGGGTCCTTATTTGATAATTTGTGCCTAAATGAAATCTCCCAAATCATCCTATAAGCCAGACAGATAAATCAACACCATTGTACTCGTAACACCACCAGACGGCCACCAACCAATTTTACCTGAATGTTTAAAATAACTTTTTATCTGTCCATTCCAGCTGACTTGAAGAATATAAATAGACGCTTGTCCGTTACGTAAGGGATGATACATTATGCGAGCTGACCTTTTCAGACGTGTTATCTATAGTTACTTTGTAGAGTAGGTACAGTTACTTTGTACCTTAGCTCGTGCATGACAACGCATACATTGTCGGCTCGTCGGTCGTCTGCATTATTAAGCACCTCCCGTACACACAGCCACGTTTAATTTAAAGCTCACCTCTGAAAATTCAGTAACCATACGAGTATTCTTTTCCAGGTTTTAGCTTAAACGCTAAATGCTCTGATAAACACTGTTGTGAACATTGACCCTTGACCGTCAAGCCAAAATAGGGTAAAGTTCATGGCTGTCAATTTTATTATAAGGGCATTTCTTGTAGAGTGGTTTCAGGATTCTGTGAGAGTGTCATCTCATTTGAAGACTGATATTTTAACCTTTGATAACAACAATAAGTACAAATGAGTATTTATGGGATTAGTTCTTGCACTTGTTCGTTCGAAGAACGCAAATTTTAATATGTTTTTTAATTAAATTGTTAATAAAGGTCGAAGTGTCTTGGTGAGGTCGAACATGAATTTCAAAAGGTAGGTATAAAGTAGTTAATGGTACCTAATTTATCTATGGTATTGTAGCGGAAAGATAACCCCTGTGAAAATCGTCCTTAAGAATCTCTAAATTCTATGACCTAAAACGTGGGGTTTCGAAATAGAACAACAAAGATTACGTCGTCTAGTACTGGAAAATAATGTTTTATATAATATTGGAGCCAATTCACCGAGTTTTAATGAAGTGTTATTAGGGTGCCCGGACTCTTGGTACTTGGTGGGGTAGCTCTTTTCCGCAACAAGGCCGTTACGGCGCGGCCCATTTTGCGTGATTATCGGGTGACGCTGATCAGGGTGCCCTACTCATCTACATGTCTATCTTGGAAGACACTGCAAGAAGTAGCTGTATAACAGAGTTACAAACGCAATACCAAGCAGTATCGTGTTTTGTATCATCGAAATAGTATTTTAGAATGAAGGGAGGGTTTGGTGCATCGTATTTTAGTCAAGAGCATCGTTTGCCAGATGCATCCTGTCAAAGTCATGAAACCTATCTTGTAACTTATGCAGTATCTAGATACATGTAAAACAAAAGATCCTAAACAGAAAAAGAATGTGATGTGGCTCTGCAAAAACCCAAAAACATTTAATATAGTAAATAAGTTCTAAAACTAAAACTCGACTAGTGATAAATCGCTCTCTAAAAAGTATGATAAAAGATTTATTTATTTTTGCAGCAAGCATTATTGTGTATTTATGGTAGTTGGTATACGAACACGGTTATATATCCTCTGAACACAACTATGAATATGTTTAAAATATAATAATTATATAGTTGTTACAAGTGAGTTGTTTATTATTACACGATTCATATCGAATAGTTTGTACATACCAAATTCAGCCGTGCGATTCTGTAATGATTCGTCGACGAGCTCGTCGACGAGCTCACAGATGTCAAATACTTTATGAGATATCGCCCTTATACATAAGGTTGCTTTTCCAACGTTTCTTGTCATCGCCTCATTTGTTTCACGGATGTTATCAAAGATGTAACGATGTTTGCTCTTAGAGAATTGCACGGCTGATGAGAATATTTTTTGTTTCATACTCTTGAGGCCGTGGTTTTTCTATAGTTCTGGCTTCTGAAAAACCACGCTCTAAAAATAAAACATTAAATTAGTTTAAAAACAGGTTTTACACTAGCGGATACTTTTCAATGTTGGTATTTCAATATTACTTTAATTTTGCTATAAAGTTATATATTATCATATTCCAGCGCACAAGCACCAGCCTTTGGGGCGAGTGGATGGGAGTGATGCACGGTGATGAGATGGACTATGTTTTCGGTCACCCCCTGAACATGTCCCTCCAGTACCACACGAGGGAGCGCGACCTGGCCGCACACATCATGCAGTCCTTTACTCGATTCGCTCTTACTGGGTAGGTCTTACACTGGTTCTGGTTGTGGTTCTGTGGACTGGTGCTGGTTCTGGGGGTTCTGTTCGTGTTAAAATCCAAATTCGTATAACACTTGAAACGACAATTTTATAAAAAATTTGATAGGTCTATGCAATAATGAATAATTTTACATCAGTTTAGAGAGCACGAAGTAACATGACGACTAAATTTGTGCTAAACGTGCCCACAATTGAGCAGACATGTAACATTGAAGAATTGTAATTTACAAGCGTTACATGAATTTGGATATTAGTGTGAGCAGAATGAGAACTATCGTAATTTACTAAACATTAGATTTTAGTTTAGTTTGGTGTTCTGCACAAGCGAAATTTCTAGCATGATATACTACGAGTATTAACATATATTACTTTTAATATGAAAAAAAACAATTCTTTATTTCCCAAACAATCGATATCGACAATACAAACAAGAAAGGAAAAGTCTATTCTAAACAGACCAGAACCACACAATGTAAATATAAACGAATATGTATTCTGAGTACAGATAAAAAACAATATATTGTCAGCAGCGGAAGATAAAGTCCCTTACAATAAGAAATATGAAATATGCCATTATCTTACACCTCATGTAGATGTTAAACATATGATAATGGGATTAAACACAAAATTATCAAAATGTACTTAAAACGATTACTGCATAATATTAATTGGTGAAGAAGACTTCAGAACCCCATCTGACCACTTTGTCATATCATCTCACATCCGAAAGATGCTACAAAAGGTGCAAAATACATACTTTATTATTTGCCTTCCAACACTGAAGTATTCAAATGCAATGGATAATTATAACCGGAGAGTTGAAAACTTTAATAAGGTATTGGAGTTAGAAGTGAAAAATCATATGCACGCATTTATTTTTGATCCCAATAAGACCTTTGTCTCTAGTATGATACACAGATTTTCGGGTACAATTAATTATAGGGGAGTTCGAACCATATTTGAAGGAGTATATAAAACACATTGATAACTATGCCCATAATTTTCAAAAGAAATGTAAGGTGAAAGTGCTCGAACTCGCGTTGTCTGATCACACTGCTCAGCTGCTGCATTGCCCTATAAATAGAGTTTGTAATATTGAAAGTTATCAGTTGCTGTATCATCTTTGTTTTCCCTATAAACTTGTGACGATTAGGGTAAACAGAAAAGTCAAGTGGGTGTCTCACGGATTAAAAGTTTGTAGTACAAAGAAACGACGGCTATTTAACATTTGTAGAATAAAACCTAGTAAAGAAAATAAGGACAGATACATGACATACAGTAAATTATTTTAAAAATCATAAAATAGACTCATAAATCACAATATGACTATAAAATAATAAATTCAGACAACAAGTCACAAAACCACTTGAAGAATTATTAATAAAGTAAGACATAACTTACCTAACATTCCAATCGAAAAAATTATAGTAGATAATAGATTTATTACCGAGCCAAACTCATTGGCTGATAATTTTAATAACCATTTTGTGGATAAAATTACACCCGTACCATGCTTAGGACATAATGTAACACACCATATAAAAAAGTACCAGCAATTCGATGTTCATGACACCATGTTCACCATCTTTAAGGTTACAAATACTCTAAAAAATACCAACAGTGTAGGATATGACGAATTCTCCACAAAAATAATTAAAAACGTAAACGAATACATTTGTAGTCCATTAAGTCACATAATCAATTTATGTATCACTACAGGAACTTTTCCAGACAGTCTAAAAAAACGTCATTACAGCTCACGAAAATAGAACACGTATGGAGTGCTACAGACCAATTGCTTTAATACCGATTATATCAAAGATATTCAAAAGGTATTTCTATCAACAGCTAAATTGCTATTAAATTATTTTATATTATTATTATTATTAAAAATGCTGTATGCGCTCTATACTGTGATATGACCCAGGCATTTGACTACGTTAACGATGATATTTTGCTAAGTAAGCTTCAAGCCTATGGTATTAGAGGTAATGTCCTAGACTTGATTAAATCATACCTATTAAGTAGAACGCAAGTAAGCAAAATAACAAGATTTAACTATAACACAAAAAAAGAAGAAACATACACCTCTTGTGAGCGCATAGTTGGGTGTCTCAGGGTAGTGTTCTGGGCCCGCTTCTTTTCATTATCTATATAAATGATTTACCTAAAGTAACTGGGCATCCAATGATACTATTCGCTGATGATAGTACGGTAACTATTGCCTGTCAAAATATAAATTATTATAAAACTGATATTTACGATACACTAACATCAATAATTAACTGGTTAAATGTAAATAAATTAAAAATTAATATCAGTAAAACAAATTTAATGCAATTTACTCAAAGATTTAATTATATAAGTGACATAAATGTGAAATACCAAAATGAAAAAGTAAACGAAGTAGACACTGTAAAATTTTTGGGTCTTATAATAGACAAGAAACTAGATTGGATGGCACATGCTGACAATCTTTGTAAAAAGTCAGGTAGCTCGGCATATAGCTCTCCACAGACTTGCGCCCGTTGTAAGATTAGACGCACTACTTACGTCATACCATGGCTTGGTAGCATCAACATTAAGGTATAGTTTAATTTTCTGGGGCAATTCAACGCACAGTGAACTTGTATTTAAAGCGCAAAAACGATGTATTAGGGCAATGTTTGGACTACAAACAACTAACAGCTGTAGACCGAAATTTATTGAACATAAAATCCAGGCACTTCCGTCACTCTATGTTTTAGAAGTAGCTTCATTTGTAAAATCAAATCCGCATTATTTTCCCTTATTGTCTGAGAAAGTTAAGCGTAACAGACGTGACAACTATAAACTCAGCATGCACACGGCAATAAAGGCTCTTATGAGCAATAGCATTTTTTGTATGGGACCCGCTATTTATAATAGAATACCGATAGACAATAAAGGACTTAGATACAAATTGATTTAAAATTAAACTTAAAAAAATATTATTGACAAAATGTTATTATAGTGTAAGTGATTTTTTAGCTGATAAGAATTTTAACTGAGCACCTAGTATTTGTGAAATTATGACATTCCATGAATTGAAATGACACTATTCTATTAGTTATGACTATTTTTACTTCCTGACATTCTAATGTATTAATATTTAATTATTTAACTGTTATTTGACTTGTATTTATAGATTAATTATCTTGTATTGTTTTATTTGCTATCTCTCAACAAATTTGTACGCCTATATGGGCAAAACATGACTAGCTTTAATGTTATGACATACAAACAATGTGTGTGTATAAAACTCATGTTTTCTGCAAATAAATGATTATCTATCTTATCTTATCTTATCGAATAATCAAAATAAATAGAACCATTATGGATCTGAGCCAGTTAACCAATGCAAATGATACGGTTTTCATTAAAATGTCATCATCATCATCTCTGCATTATGAAGTCAGACCTACCCCACAGGTTTCCAAAGGGACCGGTTGGAAGCGGCTTGCATTCAACGTCATCCTGCGACCTTTATTAGGTCGTCTTTCCATCTTGTTCTCACCGGTCCGTGGGCTCCACTCTTGAACTTTCCGCACCCATCGGCTATCTGTTCTGTCTGTCTGTGGCAGTGGGCAGAGCACAAAGCACTATGTGCCTGCCCACTATCTCTTCAACTGGCATATCGTCTGGGCTATTTCGGTGGCTTTTGTTTGTCAATGGATATCCTTCTTTCTAATTCGATCACGTTGAAAAACCCCAATCATAGCCCTCTTCAAAGCTTGATGTGCGACTTTGGGCTTATTTATAATGCCTTATATGCCCATATTAAGAAACCACATTTCCATGCCATAAGTCATCACTGGTAATACACTTTTCAAAGACACTGGGGTATTTCTGAAGAAAGGGCTTCACGAAGTTACCGGAACGCTGACCAGCCGAGTTGGATTCGACGATGGACCTCTTTCTCGGAGTTGAATCTTATTAGTTGGTCTGTTTGTTTTTGGTTGTGTTCGATGTTTTTATCAACAACTTCGCGAACTGAGTTCCCAACTGATACTGGAGTAGTAACTGGGACGTAACACGGCCATTTTGTCTTGTCCATGTTTACCTTAAGGCCTACCCGTTGGGAAACTCGATTGAGGCCTTTGAGCATCATGCTGAAGTATTCCATCGATTTTGCCATGACTATAATATTGCTGGCAAATTGAAGGTGTGTGACGTACTCGCCGTTGATTTAGACGCGTCCTTGCCATTTCAGGATCTTGACGGCTTCTTCCAATGCAGCGGCGGATAGTTTCGGAGATATAACACTCTCACGCCTAATTGCAATGACGCCTTCGAACTTTGCTTGTGTAGTCGGACTGACGTGTTGGTGTAATTGTAAAGCACTTCAACCACTTCGCTGGACAGATTCAAGCACTGCCGACGTCTCGATCGTATCAAAGGCACATAGTTTACAAACCCTAAACATATACGCAAGTTATACTCTTCGTTCTTCTGTATAACTTGCTTTAGCGTGTGGATGTGGTCTATGGTACTACCGACTTGTTCCAGAGGCTGGGAGCCATGAAACCTGCTATTAATATGGTTTGTGATTATAAAATGTAACATCATTGTAATCGTCTAAGTTAGATTTAGTACTTAACCACTCTTCCTGCGATGGATGACACTATGAATATTTTGGTCCAGTGATTTGGCGCTTAGTAAAAATTTTAATAAAAATAATAATATATGTATATAAGTATGTATATAGCATAGTTAAATTTTTACTATAAGATTTAAGATATACCCTTTAATACTTCATCATTCGAACGACCCAGACACAATAGAAATTTCATTGTTATATTGACAGTCGACTGGTGAGGGGATAAGTTCCAAATCTTATACAATAAAGCAACATAACTTCGGTAGTCTTGGTCCATCAAACCATTCTTGATGTTCTTATATAGGTGAAACACTGTTAAAATATCCAAAATGAAATTGTTACCTAAAACACGACAATATGTCGACACTAAACAGGATTTCAGGTGGTTCCGTAAGCAGTAAGGGAAATTTCACATTAAACTGTTTCGTGACTTTGTTGCTAGTTTGCGTACCTACCTATTATACATGTAATCGAGATTTATTCTTAATACTTAGTATCTTAAAATATTTGAAGTGAATGGATCAATTTTATACTCAGAAACAGTTATTTACCTACTATATACGCGAACATACGTGTTTGTAGCGATAACAAACGCAAATCACCTCACAGTAGGTTCGTTCTAATCAATAGAAAACCTCAATTACAGAAAACCGCATAAGCCCGATGAAAAGTGGCCCCTCTACTCCAGAGCATCTCCTCACTACTACGTGTACACTGCAGACGGCACGAGCGGCCCGGCCGGGCCACGTGGGCCCAGGGCTTCGGCATGCGCCTTTTGGAACGACTTCTTGAATAAGTTGAATGGTAATTTCCAAATTTTTTATAAGAACTACCAATATGCTTATTAATAAACCAGGTACCCAACCTTTATCCGTCTTGTTATAAAACGTAGTAGTCCTCGTAGATAGTTCGTAGTATACACTCCCCGAGTTTAAGCCATGGTTTAAACTTGGATCTTTAGTATACGTTTTAGAGGTATCTGCACCCTTGTACTCGAACGGAGAACGAACGCGATTTTAAATCTTGAAGAAACTTATGTTTCATACAGCTCATTTCCTGTTTGCCTCAACTGACATTTACAGCGTCATGGGGTAAAACGCCTTTATAATTCACTGTCATTGAACCAAATATGCGATCGACCAATGTTACTTAACCTATTCTCTACCCAGCATTCCAGAAAGACCCTCGCAGTTGTGAATCTTAACATGAATGGAGACTTGACAGTAAATACCATACAAAATTCACTCAGATCTGTACCCAAGCCGACTCACATCTAAGCATACTTCTGAAATACGGTTCTTAGATAGCAGGGGATGGGTGCCGGGACTCGCATTGTGCGCGGCGAACCATAACCATTTCGTGTGTAATAAATGATAGTAACTTTAATCTATCTCTTATTAACATAATTAAACAAATAATAAAATTTAATAATCTTAAATTAACATTTAAGAATCTCGACTGTGGTTTATATTAATTTAGTAAAAGTTTTTAAATAGGGATTTTTTCTTCTTGTCTATGCTGTGCCAAATAATATTAGGCTTTGTCACCCGCGTGGTGATAGATGTTGATAATGATGATGATGATGATGAAAAGTAGTCTATCTGCTATTCCAGACAATTTGGCACAGTGATAGATTATAGTCTGGACTATAATCTATCACTGTGCCAAATTTCAACGTACGCGATATACGGACTTTTTTTTTGGTATTTTTCTAGACCTTGGGTTACATTATCGAAGTTTTCATACGGATCCCTAACTTTTTAGAAAATATTATATGTATAACCTATGACCATAAGAGAAATGTGGGATTCTAATGGTGAAAGAATTTTTCTAATCAGTCCAGTAGTTTCGGAGCCTATTCATATCAAACAATCAAACAAATATTTCCTCTTTATAATATTATAAGTATAAAGTCATATGATTATTAACGGGATATTTACCGTGGTAAGGTTGTGGAATGAGCTCCCGATATTTCGGCGCAGTTACATGCACCATGTTCACGGGAAGACCCGGTCAGTTACATGCACCATGTTCACGGGAAGACCCGGTCAGTCTTCCCGTGAACATGGTGCATGTAACTGCGCCGAAATATCGGGAGCTCATTCCACAACCTTACCACGGTAAATATCCCGTTAATAATCATATGACTTTAGAGAACAACCGTGATAGTTTAAAACAGTATTATAAGTATAGATAGTGTAGACAAACAATACACTACATAATAATATAGGTACAACATTCAAAAACATTGTACTTATCTAAATTACTTGAGAAATGTCAAAATTTTAAATCGAACTTTGTGTAGCGGTAATAAAGTGCAAATTGGCTCTTTGGCGTTAGAAACACACCTACATTGCTTAGACAACAGTGAGTACTTGTATTTTAATATGAACTTTATGGAATAGCAATAAAGTTCAAATTGACTCTACGTTTTAGTTAGAAAACGTTTCTATGGGAAAAAGAAAAGGGCTGTTTTTAGGATTTTCCCGGCAATTATTCCAATTTTTCTTGTCGTAAAAACCATCCTTGATCTTCAACGAACATTTTGAAAAAAGAATTGGCAAATTGGTCAAGGCGTTGTTGAGTTACGTGCTTACCAACACATTTTGCGATTCATTTTTATATTATAGATTAAAGCCAACAATCATCTTTAAACGAGCTATTTTTGTACATATGTATAGTTTATATACTCTTAGGCCTTTATTAATAAACGTTGCGTAAACCTATATTAGACGTAACATGCTTTGTCTTGCTTTCACGCGTGACATTTACTGCAAGGGAAAAATTTACAGATAGATGTTTTAACTACTCCGGGTGTAAGCCAAGTTTATTAATAAGGCCGATACTATATATTAATGGCACAAGGGCAATACTCGCTTTCCTCACTCCCTAAGGTAAAAACATAACTAAAAATCATTTTTGTTAATACGCCCCTATCGACTGTGTCGTGGATGAGTGGTCGTAATTATCTGTATGTTTTATAATTACATACATTGTATATCTGTAAATAAACATTTTGTCGCACACATTTCATTCACATATAGTGAATTAAATGTATTACAAGATAAGGTATAATAATTTGCGCCTAAACATTTACTTACTTACCATGTTTTCTTGTAATATTATTTTTACGCTATAGCTGTAAATTTGTTTCTTTACAGTATTACGAAGAATTTGTTTATGAATAGAATTTTTATCGCCCAGGTGACTAATAGCCATCGATTCTGCTGCCTATCAACTGAAAAAGGAATTACTTTTGATTGTTTATATAGGCAGCGTTATCTTATATTATGTGATATGAATTATTATAATTTAGTTCAAGTCTGAGTATTAATAAAGAATTGTGAAGTCATCAAAGTAAACATGCATTCATCGTAATAAAAATGTATCATTTTTGTTTTAGAACTGGAGCATGTACCATGTGATGGAGCTGTTACGGGTCCGTATAGCAGTGTGGCAGGCACTACACTACCAATAGTGTTACTCACAACATTAGCTATAACAATCGCCCTCTAAATGCGACTTGGTAAAATTCTCTCAGTGAATCTACACTGGTAGACATTGACTAAAAAAGCTTAAAGTGATTATTATTTATTAAACTTAGAAGTATACACGTAAAGAATACAGAGGAATAACACATGGTTTATTTCAGATAAGTAAAGTTTTATCGAAGGTCAGTGATTTTGGATTGTGAATTTATACTCAAATTAAAGTGAAAGTGCTTGAAATTTGGAACAAAAGATAAAAAAGTATAAATGATACGATTTGGGTACAGAATGGAGGACGTTAAATGTTTCGATTGTTTGAAATTGGGAATTATCACACACACTGGATAATTAATTAATGATGTTTCTTATATTTTGGTTCTTTAAATTATTGTAGCAAATTGTTAAATGTTATTAATAAGAAGATAATTTAGTTTTAACAATGTTCCTGTACCTAGATGATTTACATGTTCAATGTTTTAAAGATAAGTTATAATGTATTTCAATATTACCTTTAGTTAACTCGGATATTTTAGAATATATATGTGTGTGTATCTTAAATGTTAAAATTAGAAAAATGTATATGTTTGCTTTGATTGTTGAAACGATGCTTTCACACAGCTGTCGGATTATCACTTTACATATCAACGTGTGCCTCTGCTTGAATAGCAAATTCATACATATCTTAAATGTAGCAAAATTTGATGATTTTATATTGGTATTTATATCAATTTATGTATTTAAAATCGAGTATACTAAGAGAATTTTTACGCATATATTTACTAACTTTTGTATTAGGATGCTATTAAATTCGAACCACTTGAAGATCTTATGAACTCCATATTCTTATGACTTCGAAACAGATAATAACATATTTTGTAAATAATCCTTTCTTAAGAAAATTTAGATTGCGATTCTGATTACTGAGTAGATTTACATACTTATGTAGTGATGGAATTACGAGTAACTAGATAAGATGTTCATTATTAGCACAAATGACAACGTATTTGCATACTTTGGTATTTACATGATGATTATACCTAATAGATAAGTACATATATATCTATCTATCAATGCTTATTACTTTCTACTAGAAAACATTTAAAGCACATGTTTAAAAGACGTAACGAATAGAATTATCCCACTTAACAATAGCAGAGATGATGTAATTCGTAGCTTAATAACGCTTTAAGTGAAAATTGTCTTATGAACTTAGTAAAAATTTTATACTTTTATCATAATATTTATACTAATGAAGTGTTAGGGTTAATAAATTTATATCTTTGCGATTGTCAATTACTGTCCTTGAGCGAGTTTTAAAAAATAGCGGGATTCTTACCGACAAAATTCGTTTATTTACAATGCAACGTAGGAATAATATCAACATATTGCTGTTAGTGTTTTTGTTTGGTCGCAACTTGTGTATTGTAATACGAGTATGAAAGCCAAAGAAGATACGTAAAACCGGTTTTATTTAATATTTATTCATTAAAAAGGAAACATACTACATAGCAAAGAGTTTTAGAACTGAACCATCTATTTTCTACATTTTACTAAACACTACACATTTCACAAAATGTTTAATTAAAATGAATTGTTTAATAAATAAATAAATACTCATGATGCCATTTTCTAAAATTGTTTCGTATTAATTTATGTCGAAATCAGCACATGTCTTGCTTTCTTGCAAAATAAAGCACTATATGAAAAGTTGTATGGGATAGCTTTAATTAGGTAGCTAAAAATATAAATAAAGTGATAAACTAGGTATTCTTTAGCTTACGGTTATTATTGTGCAATTGTATAAAAGTCTACTTATTTACCTTAACTTAAATCAAAATAACACTTGTACTGTAAACATTCCATGATTAAGTTAGAAAACTATTTGTTTTTCATTACCTGTCTATATCTTAATATTTTGGTATGACTATTTCTGTGTACCTGAGAATATAAAACATAAATACTAGGACTAATATCTGTATAAAAATAATCTATAAATTACCTATTACCTAACTACCCTACCTAATAGGTACGAGTAGTATACGCTGGAAGCACGCAATACTTATTTGACGGCTACTTTTTATTGTTATCACCCCTACAGTATACCTTTTTATAATTTTGTTAAATTGATTTAAAGCCTCATGCGCCTTCTTAATCTGTCGACAGTGGTCGTTTCTGATAGTTTTTTTGTAAACTAAAAGTGTAATTTACTTTATTAGCTATACTTAGATGACCAAGTGGTTAAAATGTTAGACAAGTTGAAAATATTTTTTTAGTCGGAAAACATGGGTTTTAGTCCCTCTTAAAAAAAAAAACCCACTAATTATTATATAATTTATTTTAATCATAACGACGTAAAGAAAATACAAGCAGG
Source organism: Selenia dentaria (assembly GCA_917880725.1). Lineage (NCBI taxonomy): Eukaryota > Metazoa > Arthropoda > Insecta > Lepidoptera > Geometridae > Selenia > Selenia dentaria. The sequence continues at coordinate 28,153,174 of OU862888.1, read as the reverse complement.
TGTCTAACTTCTGGCAAGTACCTATAGAAACCTTCAAAAGACTAATACAAACATATCTTATACATTAATGTATATAATATCTATTTACAAAACATGTATTATTATCAAAATTTTACCTTAGCTTTCTGAAATATATTATTTTAAAATGTTTATGTACCTATGAAATTGTTAAAATTGAAATTTAAACAAATGTTAGATTATAAGCACTCGTCATTTATAGTCAATTAGAAAATATAGCTATATTTGTATTGATGGTATTAAATAATTAGGTAAAAATTAGGTAAGCGTAATATATACTGTAATGTAACTTATAGAAGAAGCTTATATCTGTTAGTAGGAACTGCTTAAAATTAGGTGCTAATGTATAGTATGTATGTACGTACTCGTACACCTATTTATATATTGTGAGCACTTATTAGTTTTTACTACTATTAGTGCGTTCAAATAGCCCCAAGTTGGCGAAAATAACGCAAAAAATGCTCACAAGGGCGTTCGAATTGGGAATCTGTGGGTGACAATGTCGTTAGGGCTCTTTTTATTCACCTTTCGCAAAGCTAAAAAATAAGTATTTTTGCCACCAAAAAGTGCAGTGTTCAGCCGTGCGATTCTATAGAAGCAAACATCGTTGCGTCTTTGACAACATCCGTGAAACAAAATATGACGAGATGACAAGGATTGTTGGAAAAACAACCTTGTGTGAAAGAGCGAAATCTCATAAAGTATTTGCCATCGGTGAGCTCTCCGACGAACGCATTGACGAATCATTAGGGATCGCACGGCTGAGCATGGTTTTTTGTGGTACTTTTTTCACAACGATCTATTTGACAGCATAATCATGCGATTTTAGGTCTTATGCTCGGTTTAGCGTTCGACTAGGGTGTGGGCAAAAGTGCCAAAAATAGGTAACGATTTTTGAGCTTTACGAACGCTTTAACAAAAGAGCCAACAATGGCAACGCCATCAATGCCCGTATTGCTAAACGAACGCGCCTTACATTAAAACAACTTAAATGCGGATGACGTTGACAATATCTGTTATATATTTTGAATAATCACAAGTTGTTATGATTATAGTGCTTTTGATGTTATGATGTTCTTTTTTTATTAAGTCACGCATTGAGCTTTTCACACCAATAGTATTTACAACTATTCTGCTGTTTATTTCTACTTGTTTTTGATAAGGCCTCAATTTAATAAATTTTTATTTTAGTTATTCGTTATAGGTCTAGGCGCATTGAAGGTAGTTATCAGTCTGTAGAAGGAATAAAAAGGGGTTGTAATATGAAATTTAGTAAAGTGGTAATATTAATTAAATGTCATAAGGTAATTGGTGTAACTTATATATTTTATATAGAGGTTGAAAAGTTTCATTTCACCCGTATATTCGTAGATTTGAATGTATCAAACTTTAGGTGGTTTAGATGTTCGGCATATTAATTCGTTTGTACAGTTGCACTGAAATTTATTTAATGTATGTGAAATCATATATTTTTTGTCTGAAAGCTATGTAACAGTAGATGTAATTATTTTACATTAAAATAAATAGGTATTTGATCTGTATTAAATTACTCAATAAAATTTAGTTTCAATCTGTTTTTTATTCAGTGTATATATTTAATATATTAAGTATTCCTGATTTTAATATCAGCATAGATAATATGATATCTAGCATCTAATTAAGGAGTAATCTAGCAGTTACTGGCAGCTCCGAAATATATACTATGCTAACTGCGCTCCGCGGTTTCACCCGCGTGGTGATGGATGATGATGACGATGAATCAAAATATACAGCCTATGTTCATCAGGGATTATGTAGGATTCTAAAGGTGAAAGAAGTTTCAAATCAGTTCAGTAGTTTCGGAGCCTATTCTTTTTACTTTTTATTAAATATTATAGCTATAGGCTCCACAGACTCCAGGTTCCGTGCCATTTTTTAGTTCTTTGCAGCTTTATTCATAATCATATATATAACCAGCCCATTTTGTTCCAATTACTGGGACTCGAGCCTTCCTCTCAGAGAGAGGAGTTGGGCCATAATTCACCACACGGGCCCAGTGCGGTTTGGTGGATAGGTTATTAGCCAACCCATATCGAAATTTTCAGGCCGCCCGAAGGCCTTCGACATAACCTAACGACTGTTGTCCTAAGATGAACAACAGGGACCGACGGCTTAACGTGCCCTCCGAAGCATTGAAGCGCTCAGATGAAAATGCCACTAGCGGTAACCCATCCAACCCCTGACCGCTACAAGTGGTTTTTAACTTGTTGATCGATTAAGATCTTAAGGCGAAGCTCCGCTGCAAGCGCTACAAATTTATTCATCATCATTATCATCATCTCAGCCGTAGATCGCCCACTGCTAAACATATGCCCTCCCCCTTAATATTTCAAAAGGACCGGTTGGAAGCGGCCTGCATCCAACGTCGTCCTGCGACCTTTATCAGGTCGTTTTTACAAATTTATTACTTACATCTAAAAGCATATAATTACAAAAGAGAATACATACTTAATGAAGGAACATATAGGATTTTTATGTTAAATTACTTAAGGGAAATATCATTTCTGAGTTTGCATCAGCATTCAGAGCAGATCGGTCTCCGCAGACAGCAGGCATATGGCAGCCATCGCCTTCCTCGAACATATTTGAAAGAAGATGGTGACCCGCCACACGACGCCAACGCCTGCCGACACCTTTTCGTGAGCGTGTTCTGCTCCGTATGCTCATCCTTACTCTTTGTCAAATACAGGTTAACTTAAAATAACTACTGCTGTGCAGCTTCATTTTACCACCCGGAACAGTGTGTTATGAAGGAATTTAGGGATTTTCGCACCTGTGTATCTCTCGAGGCGCAGGGACTTTATACGGGGAAGTGCGGAATATATACCGGAATAGGTATATTTCCCTCAGTGCATACGCGACATCCATTTGGTTCCCGGTGCGTACATAACTACTCCTGACTTTATGGGCGGCGCGTAGCGGGTTATCGCGGCAGCTTATGTCAACAACTCCGGAGTCGAGCGAGCATTCATCTGTCGCGCCGGTTTCTCAGTGTACGGCCGTTTTGAGGAATGGGAACAGGTGCGGGGAGGAATTAAATTATACTCAATAATCGCTGCAATGCGATCGGAAGTCGATAACACATCGCATAGCATATGCACTAAAAATTTGTTGAATTAAGAACTTCCTTCTTTAATGATACAGTAAAACATAAATACAGAATGTTAAACTTTACTTCAAAAGGACCTTACCATTAGGACTTTAATAAACAATCAGTGTCCATAAAAAAACTCTGATGAAAATCTGATATATAATAAAAGAAAATAATTCTAGGGCCCAGGTCAAATCTTTCGCGCTGTAGCAGACGATCTCAATTACTCCCAATTTTCGTATGTTTAATAAAGAATACCTGTAGAATCGAGCCCAGTGAACAAATGAGGTCAGCTTTGCCAAATGACTTGTCGATCAAAGCGGATATGGAAGGATATTTTGAACTGAGAGGGTGAACGTATCTGTGTACTTCGCCATTTTTTTGTTCATCGATCAGCGATCTACAAATATGTCGCTTGATGGTCAGTAAAACTGCGGTAAAATATGATAGCACAACACATCCTGAATGGAAACTGTCTCCCGAAAACATACTGATACATATTGAACCTACAGAACATACTGATGAGCTTGCAGATTTATCTTGAAACAAAATAGTGGTTGCTAGCCAGGCGAACACTATATCGTGTTCTAACACCATGCAGTAGATTTCCTTGCAATATTACCATCACCAAAAGCACGGTCCCGGTGCAGAAATCAAACCTACGAGCGCCCTTCACTGCAACTGAGATATCATCGCTTTTTGCAAGTATGAAAAGTAGAGTATTCACCTCGAAGATAAATAAAGCCTGTCTTCGTCTAGGGCGGCTTGACCCTTCGCTTTAATCAGGACTCTAACTAACTCCCTCGCTACACTCAGGAGTTAAATTTAATTCCCACGCTTCGCTCAGCGATTAACTCTAGAGTCCCAATTACACTCAGGGTGCCATATGCCACCCGTGAATTAAGACACTGCTTTATTCCCTCGGTGCATAATCTACTATTACAGTTCTAATACTGAACTGCTATGGGAAGCTTGTTATAAAATAGTTTTTAAGGTTTATGTACAATTCTGCACTACGGGTTCCCAACATAACTCTTAAGTTACATAACCCTTAAAACTGCTTGCTTGCACTTTCTCCAGTAAACAGGAAAAACTCTGATAATGAATACCACAAAACAGTGCAAACCACGAAATTCCTAGGTCATCATATTGACGATAAAATGACATGGAAACAACATATAAACATGATATCTCAGCACGTCGTCCAATTTTCACATGCCCTGTACAAACTGAGAAAATTTCAAATATGGAAACAATGCTTACTGCTTATCATGGCTATGTTGCATCTGTATCGAGTTATATTTTGGAGAAGCTCCACTGATATACTAGTAGCTTTAAGAGTTAAAGAGGTGCCTAAGGGCTTTGTGTGGTCTGAAACGGAGACGTTGTTTTCTACATGTGTAATGTGTTTAATATTTAATTATATTGTGTTCCTTTAATGTGTAGAATATGTAATGTGATGTGTGTGTCTTGAGTAAATATGTTTTCTTTCTTTCTTTCTTCTTTCAATTATGTAAAGAAAAAATTATAAAGTTGATTGTGTTAACTTTATACCATATTAGTGAAGTCGCCCTTTTAGTAAAAAATACTTCTATTCGTTTTAAAAAAAAATAACGTGGTAGTCGGCAAGAGAAAAATTTGCGATATCCTCGTAATATTAAAACATCCATGATGACAAAAAATGTGTTCTGTAGAACACCGCTTATCTATAATAAATTGCCATTATCTATTCGTGAGTGAGTGATATATAGTTTGAAAATCGGCTTATTAAGTTCCTTTCTAAAAAAGGATATTCCCTTGACTAGTATTTAAATGATAAAAAAATCTGACTGATATAATTTAATTTGCACTTTATTTTACAATTATTTTTGTATTCATGATAATGTATTTCAATAATAAGTGATTAGTTTTTAAGTATCAGCGTGTACGCTAACATGCCGGGACTTGGATAACCAATACCTGTATACTTACCAACTCTGTACCCAAGCCCACAGGCTCAATAAAGAATTTGAATTTGAATTTGTATTTCAATAAAACTGTCAATTCTTGTAATTATGGACACATTTAATTTATTCGACAAATACATCATGCACTATTTAAAACGTTAGTTGAAACGTGTTCCTACTTAAAATAGGAATATTTGACTAGAGAAATGTGATATATTATATAATTATATAATAATAGTATATTACAGTATGAAAATATTCTTTAACAATTCAAAAAATACTGACAGAAACATATATATACTACAAATGATTATTGCATAATTCATATCTCACCATATAACTAAACGCGATCAATTCAACCTAAACGCAGTTAAAGGGGTAAATCAAGGTCGGAATCAAATTCTAGCTCATGTCATAAGTGGTTCTGTTTGCACCAATCGTAACACTCGTTGCCATGGGAAGTTTATCTCGTTTCGCTTTCGTTTTAATAAACTCGATTAATGGTGAAAACAGACTTCACTTTGCTACTAACATCGATGCAATTTTATTAGATTGATACGGTAAGCTGATACAAAACTACATATCATCATATTTTATCATACAACAGAAAATAAAAAGGGGCTTTGACGCATTTTTGGCATTTGATACTTTATTAAATAAATAGAGATCTGTATATGTATATACAATATGACCCAGTGAAAGGCAATGCCACACTTAAATTGAGTACGGCCCATAATAGTCACTAAGTAGATGTGGATGCAAGTACAATTATAACAATCCGATATAACAATATAAAAAAGACGTGTGGCACTCGGAGACTGCCGCTGTAAAGCTATTGCATAGCTGTTTTTATCAACTTATGCAATTATAATTATTTAACCAATGCCATCTAGAGGCGAGTTGCTGAACTAAAGAGACAAGAGTGATATTCAAAAAAACATTAAAAGTTCTGCTAATCATCGATAGATGCCAAATCAACTTATGCAATTATAATTATTTAACCAATGCCATCTAGAGGCGAGTTGCTGAACTAAAGAGACAAGCGTGATATTTCAAAAAGTCATTAAAAGTTCTGCTATTCATCGATAGATGGAGTCGGAGTGGAGGGTGTTAGGTTATTTTCGTTACGGAATTTCTGGATTCGGTCTCCACGCTCAAGGCCCGCGATAGAAGCTAGGCAATAGCTTAATAAATACACGTGATTCCCGTTTGGTATAATTATTTGAGTTTTGGATTATTGTTACTTATAGACCGTGGAACCTGTGACGTCATAAATTACAGTTTGGGTAAAACAAAGACGAAAACGTATGTGATTAGCATTTTAAATTATTAGGCGCTTAGTTTTTTGTAAAAATAAACAAAATGTCATATTGTTTTGCCTCCGGGTGCAACCATGTCTCAAGCATAGAATAATATACTAGGGTCTCAAGAAGAGAAACCAGTAAGTTTCGCTTCTTCTTTTGTTTTTTCACCTTTGACACACTAAGCACAAAAGTTTCCTCTTTGAATTGCTCTACAATTGTGTTGAAGTTAACAATCGAAGTCATTTTAGCAACATCCAAAAAAACGATACAATTCCCTTAAATTTTATTTAAACCCAAAATGTCAAATACTGCCATTTTGTGACGTTACACTTCTGCCGTGCGATTCTCTAAAAGCAAACTTCGTTGCATCTTTGACAACATCCGTGAAACAAATGACGAGATGACAAGAAACGTTGGAAAAACAACCTTATGTACAAGGGCGATATCTCATTAAGTATTTGACATCGGTGAGCTCTTCGACGAGAACATCGACGAATCATTAGAGAATCACAAGGCTGCTGTCTATTAAGAGTACAACACATCGTAAATATAAATTATAGATAGGTCTGTAATAATTATTACTTCATCAGTCGAACGACCCAGACACAATAGAAATTTCATTGTTATATGGACAATCGGCTGGTGAGGGGCTATGTTATTTATTTTGAAAAAGATTACATTGTTTTCGAGTGTAACTTGAAATGAATTCGAATTACTTAAAAACCAATGATTTGAACTTCGTTTAAAACTGTTAGACTAGCAATCTATAAAATTAACAAATCTAACATAAAGGCCTATTCAGACCTGGGCGTTATTCGCTACCGCGAGCGATAGAGAAAACCGAAAGGTTATGCGTTAATTTAGCTGTTACACCAGAGCGGAAATCGCTACCGCGCGCGGTAGAGATATCCGTCGGCAACGGTTAGCGGGGCGAGGGCAAGAAGCATGTCGCTGCCTCCTGCTCCCGCGTCGCCCGGCGGAATTAGTTTCACCAAACAAGAGAAAATACCGCCTCACAAGGCGGTGCAAGTTTCGCTGCAGTTATGGAACTTCATACTATTTACCCATCGAGTTCCGCGTGGTATGTTTCGCTACCCACAGCGGTAGTGAATAACGCTCAGGTCTGAATAGGCCTTTATGTAGGTATTACATACAGGCAAAGAATATGAAAATTCCGTCGGTACCTCTTCCTATCATCGATTTAAACCATACGCTGTGTATTGTAGTTTCAGTAGTAAAAAAATAAATTCGTACCGTCTTCGACAAATGAATATTGGTAGTCACATAATTACACGATGTACGTCGTTACGTAATTATCAATAATTATCTCAGTGTTACGAAAAATTTAACTAATGAGTAAAAATTTTCGTAACACTGAGATAATGATAATGAAAATAGATTTTAATGTAATCACATACATAATACAAATATTAAGTACATTACTAATTAGACATGCTTCTGACGATGTTTGAACGTCGAAGCTATGGGTTAAGTTTTAACCTTTATGTAATTTACCAGAAAGCACGGGGACTGTGACTCACAATTCCAAAACCACCAGCGTCTGTTCTACAAATAAATTTTCCACAAAAAGATCTCGCAGAAGAATTACTTACAAAAATCAAAAAAAAACTTTGTACATTTTACTTGAAGTATCGGTGTACTAACTGTGGTAACTTCTATTAGCAATTATTTTCGAAGAATTTCTGCCAAATAACAATTTGGTAATGTATTTTATAGTTTTATCGTATAGTGTGGTACATAGTATATTAAAATTAATAGCAGAAATGTTATTCTAAAAAGTACATGTGTAACAGTGGATTTACTGTGTTATTCAGAGTATCCATATTTAAACAAATATGTATATATTTGTTTTTGTATGAAGTATAAACAACAGAATTACAATAACGATTATCATGTGTCGGTCTAACATTTAATAAAATACTCGTAAATTAATAGTAAAACTTTATTAAGCATTTTTGTCTAATTTTAAAAGGAAACATAATTATATAACGTTGTAAATTTGGCAATTAAATTTCGATTGTCAGTTTTGACAATCCTTCAACTTACAACTTAATATTTATGGCTTTTAAAGAATTAGATACACTAGAGGACAAATAGGTCGAGACATATTGCGATAAATTTCATTCAATATTAACATATTATAATATTTTTCAATACATAGTCCGTTTTCTGATCTGCATCTGCATTAAAACGATTCGGGACTAGTTTAGCGAAATTTCTCTCGAACTTGCAACACATTCTGGTTTATATATAGCAATGGTTTCCTCGAAAAAAGGGGTCGCGGTTTTGGTTCGGTATATAATATAACTGCCTTCGTTGGCCGCACGGGAACGTATTAAGTAAGGAGGAAAGAGTTTGGGATCATAGTGAATACGTGGCTTTATATTAAATTTGCCTCAATTCCGCACAATTGCGCGCAACGTAAAGCTTCATATATATTCAATGTTGCATGTCATATTTGTCCACTTGTGTATCCGACACTTAGCCATAGTTATTGATTACACTTTGTTGTAATTTACACTCTATAAAAATAACTGTCATAATACCTGATTACAGACCACTTTATTTATTAGATCACATACAGTATCATATCTAGTAATAATACCGAAGGTGCATGGTTTGGCGTGGTCTAACTTACAGGTCGTTCAGCCCACACATCAGGTCAGCGTTTTCTAGGTCATCGAGGGACAAGGGTGCGAAGGCGAGGGTTACGGAGTTGTGGTAACTACCGCTGGAGACAAGTCGAACCACTGTATCCTCGCAAGCGATGAGCAAGGGACGACGTGCTGGAAATTAAACAAAGAGACTTATAATGCAAGAGCAGTAGTTTTAGTGAATGAGTCCAGGGTAAGTACCAGCCACCATACCTATTTCTACCGTGAAGCAGTAGTGTGCGCAATACTGTGCTCAGAGTAATAATAAGTAATAATAATAATAATAATAAAATAATAATAAAACCGCAGGGGGCTTTGTGGGGAGCCGTCGGTGAGTGGCGACACCGTGGACTCTGATTCTCCCTGGGGCTAAATGAGACCGTAACACAAACCAATTTGCGAAAAAGTATACGTATCAGCGTCAACGCGTCACGCTTCGGGGAACAAACTAGAAGTTGTCTGTGTCACAGTTGCCTTACATAAATGACAGTTTCTAATGTTTCACGTGAACGACATGTTACGTTACAAATACGCAGTTATTAGTGCTAGGCCTACTGGTTTGTAGGGTTTGAGTGCTGACGAAATTATGAGTACGTGAGACTTGTAATGTCTCAGGATTAGAGGCGCAGTGCAGTGTTTTTAATAACTTTTTCCGAATATCAAATACGATAAAAACACAGTCACCGGTGGTCAATCTAGAAGCATTATAGTCATTGTTGTTATTGTATTTGAATATACTATTATTATTAGTCAAATAAAAGTAGAGTAAAACTTAGGTATTTTGCATATTTATCTATATACTATATATTTATACTATATACTATATACTTATAATAAAGGAGTGACTAAAAAGTCTGTACTTCGAAGAAAAATGAAAAAAATGTGGGTCAGAAGACGTACAGAGATCATAATGTAGCATTTGGCATATGTATGTTTGGTATATGTGTGTGTGTGTTTGTGTGTGTTATATACGAAAGTATAACACACACACACACACGCAGAGACACTCGGACAAGCAGACTGACACCGAAGTAAAACCACATTAGATATGATTTTTAAAAACGTTAATATGAAATACGTAACATAAACTATTCATTCCCCAAATGATAATATGGGATTGTGTTCCACGATACACGTCGCGCATAACAGCATGAACCATTTGCTCGTCTAAACTTATTAAGATCATTTTTATTACAGGATTTTAAAGCAGTATTTGCCTCTACGATGTGTTATTTTTTTTAAAGGTAAAGTTTTCAAAGTCAAAATCAAGTCAAATACATTTATTGAAATTTAGGCATCAAAGACGCACTTATGAATGTCGACTATTCATTACAATGTACGCTAAAGACTGACCGCTGAGTTCCAAAATTTATAGAGCCTACCGAGAAGAATCGGCAAGCAACTGGGGGCAATTTTTATATACCTAGATTTTACAATGTTTCTACTTAGTATTCTACTCACTCTTATTATATTTTATGGGTGGCAGATGATAACTTGCAAGAAGTGGAGTATTCCAAGCATCTTTGTCTTCAATTTATTATCGGACTTTATAATATGCTTTTTTATTAAAATGTTTTGATGAAAAACAATCAATTTGAATTTTCCCTCTCTCTGTGAGCTCAGTTTTGTGTTTTTGGGGTTTAATTGTAAAAATTCACACAACTTCCTATAAAAGACTTATTAGTCTTCGCAAGTCTAAAACTAACCTAAAAGCAGGTAGGTATTTGTTAAGATCTTGACTATCTTTAGGTACCAAGCAAATCAATCAATATATTAATATAATTCTACATCAGAATCGGCGTAAATTGTCACATCCCCTTTCAGTAGGTATATATATGGATATAAATCAAGTTCCAGAGATCTTACGCCTCCGCAAACGAAGTCACTCTCAGGTTACGTAGGTATTTGAACAGAAAACAATTGTAGAAACACCAACTTCATTAATGGTTGTTTTTAGGCACATCTAAATGTCAACATACTACGAGTAGTCAGCCGTGCGATTCTCTAATGATTCGTCGATTCGCTCGTCGACGAGCTCACCGTTGTTAAATATTTTATGAGATATCGCCCTTGTACATATACTCGTAAAATTCTTTTAGCAACGGTTCATTTGTTTCACGGATGTTATCAAGGATGCAACGATGTTTGCTCTTTGAGAATCGCACGGCTGGGCTGTTAAAAGTTGTAACAGAAAGTTGAATGAGGGCTTAATTGTGAAATTGATATTGAGTAGAAATATTTAGCAAGTATATTTAAGTATAATTAAGCAAGTATGTACTAATATTAACTATAATTAACTAGTGAACTTGATACAAAATATACTTAAATTAGTGTTCAAGGTAGATTTATTACCTAGAGTTTTTCTAAAATACGGATCCGGCTCGAGGGTTCAAAAATACTGTTTTGTGTTACAGTTTATGTTATGTTGATGAGTGCTGAGGATAGGGTAGTTTAATGTAAGAAACAAACCCAATGATAATCGTTCAAACACTGATTTATTGTAAAATAATCATTTTATATGTATGTAAACTGCTGTCTCAACAAATACACGGAATACCTAAAAGAGCGTAACGTTATGTACTTCAAATTGACCAAAATTATCGAGTCATTGACATTGCTTACTGTGCGGTAACCCGTACAACAAGTGTATATTTACAAACATAATTCCGAAAGTATTTGCGATGTGATTCCTTGAAGCACGCAAACGCATGCATCCATAATCTTTAAATCCATAATCTTCTATCCATAAAACTCGTTACTGGTGAAACATATTGTTATACATACAGTCCTGGAGTATAAATATTATATTGTATGGCTCATAATAAATGGAGTTTATCTCGTATAGGTCGTAACGTCTCGCCACATAAATATGAATTACAGTGGAAAGGCCATTTTTAGGGTTCCGTACATAAAGGGTAAAACGACACCCTACTACTAAGACTCCGCTGTCCGACCGTCCGTCTGTCCGTCTGTCACCAGGCTGTATCTCATGAACCGTGATAGTTAGACAGTTGAATCTGGAAAATGGTGTATGTTTTTCTGTTCCCGCTATAGCAACAAATACTAAAAAAAAAGAATAAAATATATATTTAAGGGATTAATGGGAGCCCCATTCAAGAAACGTTATTTTTGGTCAATTTTATAGATTAGCTGAGCTCCGCGGTTTAACTCGCGTGGTGATGGATGATGATGATGATGAAAAGTGACCTACGTCATTTCCCCGGATATAAGCTATCTTGCCAAGTTACATCAAGATCCGTTCAGCAGTTTAAGCGTGAAAGCGTAACAAACAAACTTACTTTCCCGTTTGTAATATTACTAGCCGGTGTCCGCGACGTTGTCTGCGCAGGATTTGAACTTTGTATAGCGTTGTAGTAGAGTAAATTTAAGTACTTAGTAAATCAATCAGTAAACACTAATAAGAAAATACAGGACTAACGTACATACAAATATATAATAATCACATTGTGATTGATGATGGTGATGAAATTTAATGACAAAAACTGTCATTGCATTTCATCACCCTTGACGGTCGCCGAGTACGTCTAGTGTATCGAGCTGTCAAAATGATGGCGTGCTTTTGACTAAGCTATCAGCCGTGCGATTCTCTAAGAACAAACAATGTTACATCTTTGACAACATCCGTGAAACAAATGACGAGATGACAAGAAAAATTAGACAATCACACGGCAGAAACATACACAAACTTTGACAGAACTGTCATCATTACGATCTTAACTTAGGCCGAGATCTTGTTATTTATCTATCGCGGTTGGAGCGTAAAAGAGTAACAAACATCACAAATATTCGCGTTTTATAATATTAGTAAGATTAAAATATTAAGTAGGATTAGGAATTAGGATGGTACGGAACCGAAGTCCAACTCGCATTTAGCCGGTTTTTTATACAAACAACTGACAAGACCGACAAGCAATGCGCCTTAGGCTTGCCCGAAAAGTTGCAGTGCTTCCTAGAGCTTATAAATAACTGTAGTTTGCGTGGCACTGATTTACGACTGTCATCCGGACGCATTGGTTTTCGAGTTGCACCCGCCCCGAAATTTCACCAAACCAAAGTAAGTAAACATCTATAAGTAGAAGGTCTACCCTACGAGCGTTGATTCACGCAGGTTTGGCACGAAATGCTTAGCTATGGACGTCAACAGCGCCACAAAACATGTATACACATTGCATATACTTTTTTGTTGGTAGCATACCTACGCAACAGAAAATAATGACATTTAAAAACTGCCAACCCCGACCGCTCTGCCAGCACTCACATAATAATTGCCGGAAAGCGTCCTCCCCCACACTCACCGCCGCTTCCCACTTTTATTGCCTATTTATCGCGATGACGTTCTATTTACTCGGGGCCGCGTGCTTTAAGTACTTTGCCCACACTTTCAACACAGTAATACTTGAGCAACATTGCTTCGCGGAAAAATATCCGGCACTGTGATGGTACCAACCATAAGACAGCAACTTGTACAAGAGATCACCAAGTTAACAGGGTCGTAATGAAAATTCGTCATATAAAGATTTTCCACTGTGTAACGAACATGATTTTCATTATACTCCCAGCTTACCTGCAACCTGTTACTTTTGAGTTTACATAATATGTTTTACGGCTTAGTTACTGTTCTGTTCAATTTACTGCTACTTTGATGCGTTTGTAAGCCCTCGCCTCTTTATATTCTTTAAAAGAAGAGCTTAAGCTCACCACAAGGTAAGCTTTATTGGTAATTATTTCTCGTGTTTACCGGCAAAAAGCTTCTCCTGTGTAGTAAGTCTTGTTTCTGAATGTTATAAGAATAATTACCTATATCTTCTTTAGGCCCAGTTTATTTAGATTGAATAGAAATAGTAATTGAAGTAAAGATATGAGATAACTTAAAATAGATAGATTTACTAGGTGGTAGGTAACACTTTTTAAATCAGGTTTCCTCGCTTATTACGTTTCGCATTCTCTTACGTTTCGAGTCCTGAGGAAATATGTAATATAATATACCGTGTTATAATACCATGACGGGTCACGGAGGCGGCTTTTGATATCCAATACAAGATTAATTTCCAATCATCGCCATCATAATGTACTCGTTGTTTGTGTTAAAAATACTTTGATAAATACCCTCAATATCAATAAACTTTTTAATTTGATAAGATTCATTTACTTACTAATTTATTTAAATAATTTCAATCATAGTTTTTAATCATATTTAAAAACGAATTACGTTTTTTAACCGGATTCCAAAATGAGGAGCCATACGCTTATGTATGGATGACCGAACATTCTCATTCATGTTTGTTTTTTACAAGATTATCTTATTGTAATTGGGTTATGTGCTCCCAATTTCATTTACTGTTTATCACTGATGAAAACATTTTGAGTTATTCTCAGTTATTTCAAAAGTGATTGCCTATGATCATATTATTATAGTTTCAAGCGTAGTATAACGGCAATATAAGGGTTCCAGACTATAAGAGTGTAGATTTTGTATATTTTAAGATATTAAGTACTTGTAATAAATAGAGATAGTTTCAAGGAGAGGTCGATTCTACTTTGACGTAACAGTGGCCCACGATTTGTGTCGCCCACGCAAATATATTACTGGTAAGTAAACCCTAATGCACGCTTTTAGACGGGTCGGAAATAGCAAGTCAGTACTCAGGCCATTGGGGTCGCACAACCACTTACTATCAAATCTCAGCTAGAGTTGAACCTTTGACATTTGACCTGGGACAATGTTACTAAACACCGAAATTAACGCAATCCAAATGCTTCGTTTTCGTACATCACTAAAGGAACAATTAATAAATTTACTGGAACAATGTTCAAAATATTCAAGAACGTTTACAAAATTATTAACCTTCCATCTAACATTTTATTTTAAGTCATTATCTATACTTCAATTACTAATTCTATTCTATCTTAATAAGCTGGGTTCTAAAGAAGATTTAATTATTCTTATAACATTCAGAAACAAGACTTACTACCCAGGAGAAGCTTTTTGCCGGCAAACACGAGAAATAATTACCAATAAAGCTTACCTTGTGGTGAGCTTAAGCTCTTCAAAGAATATAAAGAGGCGAGAGCTTACAAACGCATCAAAGTAGCAGTAAATTGAACAGAACAGTAACTAAGCCGGAAAACATGTTCTGTAAAGTGAAAAGTAACAGGTTGCAGGTAGACTGGGAGTATAATGAAAAGTAAGCTCGTTATACGGTTGAAAATCTTAAAGTTACGAATGTTCACTACGACACTTTACGGTGACCTTAATTGCCATACTAAGAAATGACCAGAGAGTAAGAGTTATACTTTAGATAAACTTTATTAGAACAGTCTCAAAACATTGCCTGAAAAAAGACTTACAGAGCGGGTTAACTATAAAATGTAATTTTCTGTGGTCTTCTGGTGGTAATGGCGGTACACGGCATGCTAAACGCAGGCCACAGTAAGAAATAAAAAATAAAGGTGAGGGAGAGACTTCAAATAAACTTTGTATGTGACAGACATATGAAAGAAAGAAACGAAAATATATATTGTAAACTACAAATAAAACAAATCGAGCAGTCTTACATCTCACAAAACAGACTACATGAGATGCCTTTCGGGTAGATTTAGTTTAAAATTACCTTCATTAGAGTCGAGTCCACACACGTTTTCCAGGACCTCCATTTTGGTGTGATCAAGGCCCCCAGCACCGCCAATGTCCACATAGTCTGGCAGGCCGCGCTTTGTGCACTGCAAACAACGAGCACCCCAGTTTACTTACAAAGGTATGTACCTCACTATATTCAGAAAGCCTATATTGCCTTTGCTTGGAGTTGGAATGCCGCTGGTTGAAAACCACTACTAAGTTGCCGAATAGCAAGCGGATAAAAAATGTATTCATGATTGACAATAAATAAGTTTGCTAAGTTCGCAACTAATTTCCAGAATACTAAACCAATACTTTATCAGGGGCCTCATTCGTTATGACCATTCAAAGAATGATCGAGAAGTCAATACAATTTTACTGTCGTTCCTTGTACGTATCGTAGCGCGCTGCTTTATACGTGGACAAATTGGTCATAGCAAATCCCAAGGGGCCACACCAAACCTTTAACCTTCTAACGCCCGATGCCAATAACCTATCTATCGTCGGTTTACCTTAGAGATATGTATGGAGGTTCTGTCAAATTTCTTTCGGTAGTAATGTAAACTGTGTATAGATAGATTATTGGGACATAACTAACTAACATTCCGAGTCAGATCTGCACCTTTTCCTGTTTTTCACTATCACTTTCAAATTGTTATTTTTGTAGGTATAAATAACCATAACATAAATGTTAACATTTATGTAAAATACATCTTCACTCACTAAATTTCTTCCACAAATGTTATATAAACGTTTTTTTTCTAATTCGTACTTTTGTAAGTTACCTCTTGTCAGTTCCGTCTTTTGTGACGGTTGTTTATTTTTAACGTATGTTACCTTTAATGCTATGTAATTATGCACAGGTACGTTAATATAAAGTCTGTTGAAAGGCCCACCAAAACGGTGTTTCACGGGCGACCGCAAATGAAAAAGGTTTAATTCTTTTGATCCCGTTACAGTTTGCGCTGTGCAAATTTTCTCCACACGAATCGGTAACAGTAACCAAAAATTTACCACAATTGGAATGAGATTTGTTATTACCTGACTGTTATATTTTTGGGTATAGTATGTGTAAACACAGTAGCAGTATAAAACACGATGAAAAATTAATAGTTTAAAAAGTAATACTATAAAAATTACAAGGGTTGCGATGTCAATACGAAAGTTTCAGTATTTCTAAATAATGCTTCTTTCGGTTGGATGGTACGTTAGTCAAATAGATAGTTAAAATTCGATGCTCGGACCAGAACCTCGGTGGCCTAGTTGGTCAATGGCGTCTGACACGGAGAGTCAGAAGACGCGGGTTCGAATCCCGTCCGAGGATGTGAATTTTTTTCTCTATAAATTTCAATATACGATGAAAAATATTTCTTATTAAGTTCGTTCAGAAAAAATATTATTATATACCCTATAGGGTATAGCTGTTCTAATTTTAAACCTCATTGCAGTTAAAACAATCATCTAATTATTATCTAAGCGTCGGTTATAAGTAATCCGAGATAACTTTTAATATAAAAACGAAATTAAAGTTTTTTCATTCAAAAATAGGAAGAACTTAATTTATTTTTAAAATGTAAAATTTTTACTAGATTTCAAAAAATGTGCTACGTGTGTGATCTACATCTACATTATAGCCAAGAGGAAACATTTGTTTGTTTGTTTGTTTGTTTGAATTGAATAGTCTCCAAAACACTGGACCGATTCAAAAAAAATCTTACACCATTAGAAACATACCTAATGAACATAGGCTTAAAAATATTTCAAAAGTTAGAAATCCGTATGAAAACTTCAATAATGTTACCCAAGGTTATAATTATATATTTAAAAACACTTATATCGCGTACGCTGCGGAAACTATTGACAATAGAGCAAATTGATTTACTACAGTTTTATGGAGGACATATCTACAAAAAAGACTGAAGTGACATATGTCGAACTACCACAGTTACGTCACAATAACTACTTTTCTCATGTATGCAATGGTAACGCCGGTACAAACTCGGCCACGTTATTCGTAACTTGATATTACTCTGGTAATAAAGCGGAAATACTTGATTTTGTTTGTTTGTAATTAAATAAAAACTTTTCTACAGTAGAAAGCTACATTATACCTAAGTAACACACGCTATATTTGATTCATCATCATCATCACCCATCACCACGCGGGTGAAACCGGGGAGCGCAGCTAGTATCAAATATTTTACACATCTTGTTTTTTTGCATTACTGTGTAACATGTGTAAGTATGTAATAACTAAAAAACAATCGTCTCGATCGATTTCGTAAGTCATCACATAATGATTGAAAAATTTAATTTAATATACGAGTATAATTTGTGTTTTCAATAGGTTCTAAATTAACCAGCGCCTGTATTGTTTTCTGTCTTTGTGACATTAAGCACAAATATCTGAATTTGTTTGCGTTTAAATGGAGAATAGAAACAAAATTACCTAGTTGTTAACTTAGTTGACAGACCAATTACTAAAGTTAAAGTTTGTCAATTTGATCTTTAGGCTCGACAATTATGTAAATTTGGGATTAAATAAACGTTTAAGGATTAAATGGGTCAGTTAGTAAGTTGTTCCGAAGAAATGTAATTTGTATTTCAATTAACTTACAAATTATGTGATATTGTGCGCTTCGAACTATTATTCCATATGAATAACCGTTATTAAAACATAAAACCTAACTACAAATAACTGTACTCATAATTATTATGGAGTCTAGACTTAAACAATAATTGAAAGTCTGCCAATGAACAAGAAAAAGCCAAATGTATCTTGGTAATAGGAACGACGTAATTTAGAAATTGCAAAAAACCAGCCAGCCGGCCTGCTGATGCTTTAAAATACAAAGTCATTAAAATGGTTTTAAGCCGATAGATTAATCCTTCCTATACCGTAATAAATAAAACTAAACGATTGATGAACGAAACAGACAAGCTTCACCATAGTAGTAAAAGCGCATGTTTTGAGTAGATTGACATGCGTCCTCCCAAGTACCATTTTGTCTGATGTGCAGATTTTGCCAGCATTGTCATCTGTGGAACTAGCAGATCCCTCCTTTGGTTTACCAAATAAGATAGATCTGTTATTGGGGGCTCAGATTTTGATGACGTATATTTACGTCACGTCAGTTACGTATTTACGTCTCTGGGACGCAAAGGGTTAATACTGTTTTATAGGTCTGCAAGACAATTTTGCTAGTAAAGATTAATATGTTTATGAAAAATATTAAATTTATCTTACAGTGCTCAAAATAAATGATTTAAGGGCTATGCTCCGTCATGATTCATAAATTAACAAACTTATCGTGTGTCGTAAGCCAGGTACGTTGCCTTGAAAATGCCTTCGAATCGGGTAGTTTTACATAAAATTAAATCATAATCATAAACAGCTCATAATGTTCCCACTGCTGCGACTCGAGCCTTCCTCTCAGAAAGTGGCTTGGTGGAGAGGCTAGTGGTCAACCCATGTCAAAGTTTTCAGGCTGCCCGAAGGCCTTCGATATAGCCAAACGACAAAGACAAACAACCGGGACCGACGGCATAACGTGCTCTTCGAAACACGGAAGCGCTCAGTTGAATAATGCCACTAGCACACATCCATCCAACTCCGGACCGCAGCAAGCGTTACTTAACTTGTTGATCGGTTAAGATCGCCAAGTCAATCTCCGCTGCAAGCGCTTCGCTCCACTGCGAGCGAAAATCAAATATTTGACCATCATAGCTTCTCGCTGCAAAGGTGACCGTAATACAGTGTAATCGAGCTCAGTGGAATGGACAACCTTGCAACTTTCATAAATGTTAAGTACTTACTTTAGAGTTATTAAATATCTAAGGACACAAACAATTACATTCGTCATCAAAATCATCATTATTATCATCATCATTTCTGGAGCATAGGGTATTCACTTAAGCTTCCGTAAGGACCGGTTGAAACTGGGCTCCATCTAACGTCACCCTGTGACCTGTATCAAGTCGTCTGTGTACCTTGTTGGTGGACGACTTACGTTACACTCCGTGGTGTCGATTTATAACTTTTATCACACTAATATAATAAAATGCGGAAATGTGTGAGTGAGTGTAAGATGCGAGTGATTTGAATGTATGTATATGTGAGTTTGTGGATGTGCATGTTTGTTACTGTCCACGCTGAACCGGCATAAAGGATCTGGATGAAATTTGGAATGAACCTACTATAAAAAAACTATTTCGCATAAAATCCATAGTTTTCTTAGTAAAAATGTTTACTTTACCTATGTTAGTAAGTTATAAAGCATTATTTAAGTCATCATAAGTCTATCCAGTACTTTTGGATAAAACAGTCATAGCGTCATGCAATTTTTATCACTATAAATGCACACACTCACTCAAAATTGGTAAACTATAGGTTTTAAAACATAATAAAATAGATGCAAAAGGTGATAAGCAACTCACATGATAGATAGTCCCAGTCTCTATTTCAAGCGAGGGACCTTTCTTCACGGACTGGCCAACGTTGAGGTCCAGCACGTGGACCGTAGCTGGTGACACGGCCAAGACGGAACAGTTTCCGGTCTCCCCATGGTTCCGTAGTGTGTACACGCCCTCCGCACCGAACAGCATCACGTTACACGCTGCATAAGAAACAAGTTGTTATTCAATCATGATATTTGGTAATGGTTAACTCTTTGAATTTAACGGGCATTCAAAAGGTCTGTTGTTCCAAAGACTTGTCTCCTTTTCATTCATCTATTCAATTAGAGGTACTTTTTGTCTATAGATTTTTTGACAGATGAAGCGTGAGTCGTGGTAACCTTTTATGGTATTTTTGTTCAGTATAGTTTGACTCTTCATTATGGAAAGACTTAGCCCCGCACAGCGTCTACAAATTATTCAGCTGTATTACGAAAATCAGCGTTCTGCGAGGAACGTGTTTCGTGCTCTTAGTGAAACTTATGGTCCACATAATCGGCCTACCGAACGTAGGTACGATTCGCTATCTATACCATCGAACAGTTTGAAATCCAAATTACATTATGAGATAACACACGACCAAATAAACCACATCTTGAACAACTGGAAGCCAACATTAGGTTCGCGTTATTCGCCAAATACCAATCGAAATGCTCGGACTCGTCATCGAAAATTGGAACGGCAGAATGGAATAGCCGGAGTTACGGCCAAAATTTGGAAGCATGAATCTTTAAAAAATAAATGTAAAGAATAGTTCTTTAGTGTCATAATAAAAAAATCCCTATAAGTTTGTTTATATTAACAAATAATAAGTTTTGAAAAGAGTACCTCCAAATGTATCACCGTATATATTGATTATATTCCTGTGGACCGACTGAATTATTGATCATAATCGTATGGACTATCTGAATCTATTGACCATAACGTGAACAATCTGAGTTTATTGTTCATTCTCTTAGGGAACATCTCAATGTATAGTTTTCAGATGGATAAAATACACATGCGATTATGAATCATCTTAAAATGATCTTCGTATCAAAATCGATAATTATAACAATAAAACACTAATTATGAAACAAAAATGTTAACATTTTTTGGCTAGTAGATTGATATTTTAATAAAGAGAGCATGGTTACTTCAGTTATATCAAGTTAAAATAACAGTCAAGAATTTCAACTGAAACAATTATCATATGATGGATCGCGAGCTATTATTGTTTTATGATTGAACGGTTTTTGAAAAGTGGCAGGAGTGTATTTCAGTATTTCGCTTCAGTATATACTATCTGCGTTCCGCGGTTTCACTCGCGTGGTGATCGATGATGTTGAATCATAATATATATAGCTTATGTTTATTAGACTATCATATTATGTAGGATTCAAATGGTCAAACATTTTTTTTAAATTATTCCAGTAGTTTGGACCCTTTTCAATTCAAACAAACTAACAAATCTTTCCTCTTTCTAATATGAAGCATGTATATACACTATACAGTATTTAGTATTAAGCTCATTTCCACTGATGGGATCCAGGCTTATAGTTTCAGGCGTAAATGTAACGAGAGTATTGGTTTTTTTTATTATATACTTCTTCTAATTCGTATTTCTTGTCTATTTCCTTTGCCTTTTCCCAATTAAACGTGTTGGGAACGAGTTTTCTTTCAATATCCAAAATAACTCCTACTACACGTAATTACCTATATACGATATAATGTTTATATACTTACATATAAATACTTTAACTATCACAAGCACTTACGTCTCGCATTCCTCAAATGCCGTATGGTGACAGCAAATCCTTTTCCCTGCGCTGGTACTCGGTACTGAATTAAGGCTGCATTCTGACGGGACACCAGTTTCTTTGACGGTCTCTGGCCACATGACTCCATCAGTCTGTCGTCATCCCAGGCGTCTGCTGGCCATACCTGCCCGTTCAGTTCCCAGCCGTCCACCCACTGCAATTTTTTTCTCTTGTTACTGTTAATCATGAGTTGGCGCGGAAACATGTATTTTATATGACAATCATAATTTCTTTGTGGATAAAATGTATGAGGTTTTATCATCAGAATTAGATGAATTTTCCTGATTTTGTTTCTTTTGATGCATCCATACGATAAAAAATCCTATTTCCATTGTTATAAATGCTGGCTTTAAAACAGGTCCATTAAAAATAATCCCTTATTTTCATACCCGGTTATTATACAGGATCACTGGAGGTCCACTCCAGACCGCATGAAGCATCATAAGCATCATCGACGGTTGCTCATACAACATCTCAAACTACACTGGAGCAGTTGTGCCAGCGACCCAAAGCCATACTCCGCTATGTGAAGGAGTTAGGCTGGCTTGAGTAAATGCTGGCAGGAATGCACAAAACACCCCAAGCAAGACGTCAGTACAGGCCTCATCGCCCACAAAACTAATAGGAATAAGGAGGTACCCGTCTAAAGGATAAGATGCCAATAGATTGGCGCCCCGTGATAGAGACCAAAAACTTAACTCGTGAAGTTTGAATACCTACTTGCTTTTTCTCAACAACCCTTTGCGTTCGTAAAACGTGACTTTAGTTTTGTTTGTTAATTATGTATTCTAGGATTACAGACTAATAGGTATTTTTTTTAATATGAGATAGTTAGACAGGATTCAGTGTACCCATTTAAGTAAAAAAAATACCTATTATTAGATTGCTATGCCAAACAATCTAGGGAGAGTATTGTTGGTATATTGCACGAGAAAACATGTTGCTAGTATGTATATCTCAAACTAGTCACAGGAAACAAATTTCCCAATACACATTGTTACTTCTAGCGTTCGCTCTGCTGAAACTTCGTTATCATCTGGTTATAATAGGATTGGAAGTGTTGGAAGGGGAAGACCTAGGCGAACGTTCCGAAATCAGATTGAAGATGTTCTGAAAAAAGGCCAGGTCAAAAGTACCCTAAACCGACGCTTATGTATGAAAGGATTGATGAGTATAGATGAAGCGAAAGAGATATGTCAAGATCGTAGTAAGTGGAAATCCGTGGTCTCTGCCTACCCCTACGGGAAAGAGGCGTGATTTTATGTATGTATAATAGGATTAAATCTTTGTACTAATTTAAAGATTTGGTATAAGCTGTTTAACATAATGATTTTGAAAAACTTAGGCATTCCTCACCAACACGTTTTGATTTGAACATTAAAATATATTTAAAATGTATAAAAAAATTAAATCAATATTGTTTATACTTTAATACTTTAAATTTTAATTCATTTACTATTCATTTACTAGATATTATTCCAAACAATTTTAGAGTACTTACTATGCATTAGCAAACACAAATGGTCAAGATAGGCTATTCATCTGCTATATGTCTATAAGAAGATCTAATAAAACTATGAATTACTAGCGTTTGCTTATTCTATATTAAACCTCGTTTGTGTGAAATAAGGCTATCGTAAAATCACAAGAAGAAAGAGTTGGATAGAGATAAAAACCTGTATTTGTATCATCGACCTTTTTTTTATTTAAAATATTCTTATTTAGTAACACAGCGCATAGCAAAGTTGTAGGCAGTGCTAAATGCCATTATGCCATTATGTTTAAAAGGACAATGCTTGTATAAATTTATGAATATAATCTGATTCTCAGAAACGCCTTCAAATATTTTCATGAAATTTAATATGCAGGGGGTTTCGGGGGTGGTAAATTGATCTAGCTAGGTTTAGTCTTTGGAAAACGTCGTTTTATCTGTGTTTAGGCAATGAAAAACTGCTACAACAAACTGTTTTACCGACACAGCAACACTAAAGCTACTTGACAATAGATGGCGTTGTTAAGCAACAGTAAGCCAAAGTTTCCAAAAAAGGCCAGGTTTCTCAAAAAAACCGTCATCCAGGTACTTTATAAATTTAAGCAGCGTTAAAAGGCCACATCGCCTTTTCGCATTAAAAGTGTACAATCTAAAAAATACGAAATTGAGTTAAGTATAGAGAAACGCGCAAGTATTTTCTCTTAAATAGTGACAAAAGAACGTATTACGACAAATCTTCGCTAGATCGCGCATTGGTTATTTTTAAATAGATGCGAGTTAGGATTTGTTTCGCGTCAAAACAGTAAAATCTTCAGTAGTGTTCACAGAGGACTTTTTTTATATACGGGTAGGCCTTTAGAAATAAACGTTGCGTAAACATAGATTAGGCGTAACATGCTTTGTCTTGCTTTCACGCGTGACATTTACTGCAAGCGAAAAATTGACAGATATGTAGATGTTTTAAATACTCCGGGCTTATTACAAGTTTATTAATAAGGCCGGTAGTGTTTAAGCGACCGAGCAGTGCACACGTTGTATATCTTCAAAAACATTTAAAATAAATTTCTAGCGGTCATCAATAAATTTTATTAATTTTATACAATTTCAAAGTAACATATTTTTCTCATAAAAATGTAGTAAAGTTTGAATTATTTTTCTATTACAAATAGTATTATTTTGTAATTGTAAGTTTTTGTGATATAATTTATTGGGTTGGCGCTGAGATTTTAAGGTACGAGTAAAACTATATAATTCTAAAACTGTATACTGTAATCCTGAAAAGAATATACATATTATATCAAATAAAATATGTTTTTTGTTAAACTACACATTTTACCTTAAATATAACTGTATTTAAACAATTCAATATTCTTAAACATATTAAACACTACAAATATAAATACATTTTCCTACGTATTAAGCGTTTTATTAATTAGGTACCTAACTTAATCTATCCTTCTGGCTCTACAGTTTTGTTCTAGTTTGCTAATATTGTGGCAATAGTTTTATTTATAATACACGGTTTATAACGGTTTGCTTGTCGCAATATTAGCAGGCTAGAACAGTACTAGTAGAAATATTTATCGAAAGCAGCTAGGTAATATATATATATATATATATATATATATATATATATATAATACAATTAATGTTTATTTAGGAAGACAAATAATCGAACTTTTAAAAAGCAATGAAAAAATGTTTAATGCCATGATTGGAAATTTTGTATTAATCGTTAAACCTTTAGAACCTCCTGTAAAATTAGTAAATTCTGAGATTTATACACTTTTAACGCGAGAAGACGACATGAGCATAATTGCTAATTGGTGTCTCAATTCCAAATCTGAATAAATTATATCATTACTACATCGTTTATCGATTTTTACATCGTTAGTAGTTTAAAAATAATATAAAGTATAAAATTATAAAATAAATTTAAAGTTTAAGAATCGCTACAGCCTACACTAATCCACGGTAACTACTGCAATTAAGAGGCAGTCAACCTTTGAGGTTATTAAAATTTGTTCAAAATCCAGGTGTACGACCTTTCCAGGACAATACAGTCAGTATATATCAAATATAATTTAACTACACACTCGTTCACTGACAAACGATTTCTATAAATACTAGTGTGATGTCAAAACTGTACGAAAACGTTCTATAAAATAAAAAAAATCTGCTACCAACTACTTTCAAATACAATGTCTACAGTGAATCTATAAATATCTCGTCTATTTAAATAAATGCAAGGAGACTCTATTGCGTCCTAGACTAACAAAGCTCCGGAGCAATATGGATTAATATCTCCGCTATAAAAGTTTCATTAAAATAAGCTTTAATTTCAGTACAAACAATGAGTATTATGTGGGATACTAATAATCTAATATAGAAAGATTTGACATAACGTCCATACAAATAGTGTCAAATTTCTATCTGTAGCCGGGTAAACCGGCGATAGATAGGTTATTGGGACCGGCCGTTAGAAATTAAATTTAAGGCTACAGTGTGAGCTTTTTGAGTTCGTTTAAATTTGTAATTGTATATTTAATTTTATATTTCATTCTTTTAAGCTCACTTACACCTTACTTTTGCGAATTACCTACTATGCTATTGGGTTATTGTAGTCATAATATAATAATTAGCCCATTTTGTTCCCACTGCTGGGACTCGAGCCTTCCTCTCAGAGAGAGGAGTTGGGCCATGATCCACCACGCGGGCCCAGTTCAACTTGGTGGATAGGTTAGTGGCCAACCCATGTCGAAGTTTTCAGGCCGCCCGAAGGCCTTCGACATAGCATAACGACTGTTGTCCTAAGACAAACAACCGGGTCCGACGGCTTAACGTTCCGAAGCAAGGAAGCACTCAGTTGAATAATGCCTCTAGCGGTCACCCATCCAAGTCCTGACCGCAGCAAGTGATGATTAACTTGTTGATCGGTTAAGATCCCCAAGTCAAGCTCCGCTACGAGCGCCTCTCAGTCAGAATATAAATTTGGCTTTATTAATAGTATAATGTGATACATATGAGCAGAGCTCACGAGTTTTAAGGGGCTGTTTTCAACACATTTGCGAAGAAAAAACAAACATACAACATGCTTTTACCACAAAGCGCCAAATACGATAAGGACAAAATATGAAAAAATACACACACTGTCGAAAGTAGAACCTCCGCCAGAAAATTAGAAAATTTTTAGAAAATGGCGAACAGGAAAACATACAGCCTACTCCAAATTATAATTTTAAGTGATAAACGCAAATATCTTTATACTAAGTAACAAATTATTGTGAATCATCGATAATAATAAAATGTGTGACTTAACGTTCACATTAGTTTATTTCAAAAACATGTATAGATTTTTAGCAGCATAAAACCGCTTTGTTGCAAAAAAAAAATGTGTTACCCGGTTAAATTGAAAATGCTTACTCGCCTATAATAATAATTGCAGTGAGGTACTAATTTAACTTGGAAGAATTCTATTATGCACTAGCTTATAATTGTATTGTTTGTGTCTTAAACTGGATTAAGGGCCTAGAAGCTATGTAATAAGGCTCACTTTACGAGCAAGTATGTTAAAAAGTTTATAACATTATCCCAGAAGGGGTTAACAAAGGTCTAATACACACAAAAGTTTCACCAGTCTCGTTCTTTGGTTAAATCTCGAAAGATGTAGCTCATACAACTTGCAATGTTTTCTTTAGTAGGCTTCTACGACATTCATTCAATGCCCGTAATCGGGTAAAGAAGTTTGAACTGTTAGAAGATATGGAATTCTAAAGGTCGCTGTGTACGTGGCATGACGTTACATTTACTTCATAAAGAACGATATTTAAAATTGTCCTGTTTTGTCCGAGTTTCGGCAGCGACCTTAAGTTTAATCGTTTTTTCACGTACAATTGATTTATTCCTTGTACTCGTAAATGAACGATTACACATCTCTATCTTATATCCAGTACGCGATCAAAGTGCAAGCAATTTTTTTGTTACTTCTTTTATGGGCTTTATGGGGGGATCTGACTATTTATTGTGTCTGACGCGTCGCCTATACCATTTAAAATGTTTAGAATAAAAATAACAAAAATAACTATTTAATTCACACAAAATAATTTGAATTATTAGAATCCTTTTTTTGTGGTAGTGCCACGCTGCAACCCCACAGCCGAACGGGCTGGCACGACCGGTGTACCACACTCACACATAACACCGACGTGAAGTATGGTTGGTTTATACCTATTTTAGCCACAATAAACAAATTTAGATAAGAAACAATCATTCAGCACAAAATATATTTTAGTTTTTATGAAGGTTTCGTAATTTACTTTGTAATATTAGTACGAACTTCAAATTATATATAGTTTAATTAAAAGCCTAGCGGTCAAGAGACGACCCTATTATTTCTTTAGGTATAATATATATGTATATATATTCCGTTATTACGGCCTCCCACTGCCGCACCGTTTAATAAGGTGGTAGGCTGAATTCTCTTTAGAGAAAGTAAAACGAAATGAGATGTAATATGAGCAAATTTTACGCAAATCATAACATTTTAATATTCATTTTTTATTATATCATTACTCAAAGATAGTACCTAGACAACATGAGTTTGGTTTTTATTCGAATAATTCGGATTCATTACGTTATAATTTAGCTGTCACTTGCGTTCTGTGATATAGCATTACAACTAATTAACTAATTTTCACCGACTGTACGGGAAATAGTCTTTAAAATATAAGTTTTTAGTTAAATGGTTAAACCGGCAAACACTCACGTTTATCATCTAGTCGTTATATTCCGACCGGTGTTCGGGCAGTACTGATGCCCATCCTCATGGAGAGTGTGGTCTAGCAGCGAAGGCCGCTAGTCGCGCACTGCGGGCTGCCGCACGCAACGCTCTCTGTGAAACTTGCGGTGCGGGTGCGGGGGACGTAGGCGGTGGAGGTGCCGGCACACTGGGCGGTTTAACCATTTAACTATGAGTTCTCACGGAAGTTTTTATGACAATATAAGTTTTTAGTATTTTTTAAATGTAAATCCAATATTTTTTGTTTTACTAATGTATAGGTTGACTTGATGAGTGAGCTTTGCCCGTAAATAAACAAATACATTTTCTTGGTCTAACCTCAAACCAAACACTCTTTGGCTTAGTGCTGCTTAACAACGCCATCTATTGTCAAGTAACTTTAATGTTGCTGTGTCTGTAAAACAGTTTAGTTGTTGTTTAAGCGTTGGCCCTAGTTGCCATAATGATAGTGTAGCAGTTTTTCAATGTCTGAAAAAACGGATAAAACGACGTTTTCTAAAAATGAGACGTAGCTAAACCGATTTATCGCCCCCGAACATGCTAAATTACATGAAAATCGTTGAGGCCGGTTTTAGAGGTACTATTAGATTAAGTTATTACCGCAACAAGTCCTCCATTCTCGCAAGGCACATCAATATAATTGAAGACGACTTCGATCCTCTTGTCAGGTTCGGCTATCATGTAAATCCCGCAGACTACTGGCTCGTTCGACGGCGATTTGTAGAATAGCTCCCCCTCATCCGATGTCACCAAGAAACAATCTGCGAATATCAATCTTCATAAATCATTTTTAACATGCGCTTATTTATGAAAGATGTACACTGATCAATAACCTTTGTACGTATAATACTAATCAGTCAATTGGGGTCGCAGTATTGGATGATATTTCTTTAGTAGGCCCTGATGCGTACCTTCCGCTATTTTTCCATTTGTTGCATTTTACGACTTTTATAGAAGCGTTTAATAAATAAGGTCAGTACGCATCTATAAAGCGTAAGTAACCCTTATGGTTTTAGAATGTATAGCAAATTAAATTCTCAGAGAGTATATACAAGATTTGTGCGTACTGTTCTTGTATACTCTCTTATAAAGATGTGGTAGGTAAACTATTTTAAAAGGGGAGGAAACCAGAACAAACATGTATCAATGCTGTACTAAAGATGGAACAAGTACAAGCTTATACATTGTTAGATATATCAGAGATAGTATCCGGAAAAATAGAAGCCTTGAAGAGTTAGGTCACTGATGACCAACAATAAGATCGTTGCTGTTGACGATAAAAACGAGCAAGCCGAGCATGCCACAACAGCGCCCCGTGACCTATACAATGGTAACTGTATAAATGACGTACATTTTTACATCCAAACGCAGCGAACGTTATTGGAAAATATAAGGAGTAGGTTGTAAGTTGATCCAGAGATGAAGTTTGGCGTTATGCTTAGTTTAGGCCTACGCTGGCCACCCCGCAATATTTGACTTTTGAATTAGTTTTACTTTCTACAATGTTTCTCAAACCTTGCATAATGTTACTTGACACTACGGTGTTACTAATCTAGGTCGAAATTTTAAAACGTGTAGTGATGCCAATGTATCCCATTAAAAATGTCATAGCAAATCAAAATGGTGATAATATTACGTCAGGCGGCTTACTATAATTTTAGAAATCCAGAAATCATTAAAAATTTAAGCAAAGCTGATCCTTTCATTATGATCAGCAGCTGCATTTGCAATCAACTATCTTAGGAACGATGAACGTCTGGTGGGTTTCGAAGTATTTTATACCTTTTGTTGGTAAATAAAGCCAAAAATATTATCCAAACAAGCCTGCGAAAAATCCTTTGTGGAAAGATTTTGATCACAGCCTTTCTTATAGTCAGTTCGAAGCCAAGATGTGCCATGTAAACAGAAAGAATCAAACTAAATTTGGTCTACGGTATATTGTCGCATTTTACCATAGATAGAGGAGTCTCGTAGTTCCGCCTCTACAACAACCGATAATCTACACTTAGATAGATTTTGCAATATACTAACGCGTCATGTAAAGACGTCTTTTCATATTTGACACCGTCCAATATCGTAAGTAATCTGATATGTTCAACCCTTGAAAAGTGAGCCTTAAGGGACTTAATCATGTAAGAGGGTTGAAAGGAATAAATTACCAAGGACCTCGTTTTATCATTCTCCTCTGTTAGTTTCTAAATATATCTTGGTAGGTGGTCGCCATCATAAATCCAGTATCTGGTAGCTTTACAAGGAAAATGAACGGCACTCGGGTTTAATTTATGACTTTTTGCCATCTTGTTACGTCGTCTCGTTGGTTAATCGCTTATATAATAAGGGAACCACACAAGTTAAAAGATCAAACGGATACACACATTAAAAAAAATTTGTGATCATAAGCTGATATAATTTTTTAAATTGAACTAATCAACAAATTATAAACCAAAGGATTATATTTAATATATTATAACTCCTCCCTTGGCTGGAACACATGCGGTGATCCTCCTGAGCATGCTGAGAATCAAGT
Source organism: Selenia dentaria (assembly GCA_917880725.1). NCBI lineage: Eukaryota > Metazoa > Arthropoda > Insecta > Lepidoptera > Geometridae > Selenia > Selenia dentaria. The sequence goes on along the minus strand of OU862888.1, from coordinate 28,122,393 downwards.
TATCCAGCATTTTTTGGGGTAATCTGTCCCATTCCTGAATAGCGGCTTCTCTTGGCTCTGGCACTGTCTGGGGACATGGCTGACGGTTCCAAACAGCTCGCTTAAGAGCATCCCACGCGTGCTCTATTGGATTAAAGTCAGGCAAGGCGGCAGGCCAGTCTAACCTTGAGATGTCGTATTTTCGGAGAGCAGCATTGACTCGTTTTTGTTATGTGTATAAATCCAAGAACAATTATTCTTCTACTCACCTCACAAATGGCTACATCTCCCCATCCTCAACCAGATCCAGGGCTCGGACCTGGGAGCTCGCGCTTTGAAGGCACGATCACTGCTATTAAAGTTGGCGTTAGATAAACAATAATGTTTATCTTTACGGAGAATGGGAATGGACTTCATTTTGACATTTGTATCCCATTCTAGGCGAAACGCTACTAGCCTATTGGCTGGAACCATCAATGGAAATGAGAATGAAGTGACATTTAATTCTCATACATGTTAGACAATAAGGCGGCCGGTCCGCTAGTTTGTTTTAATGTGAATTGCAGCAGACTAAGCACAGGCCAACTCTCATACTGGTCGTGACACATTTTCATTCAATAAAATGTGTATTTCGTATTTATTATCGTAAGATGCAACTGACATATAATTTTCATATTAAATCCACTTTAAATAATGCATTTTTGATTAAATATTCACAATTGTATCACAAAAAAACTATTATTTAAACACAACTTCGAAAATTAAGCTATTAGCGGGAGAGTGAATTTACTGAACACTACTACAATTATCCTTTATTTTCTGCTTGTGATACTATAATGAGAAGATTAATTACAGTTATCACAGAACTTAAACAGAAAGACTCGCGTGTGTTATCTTGTTTAAACTAGGGTCGTCCTATCCTTGTTTAATCTTTATCATCTAGATGGAAAGCCACATTTCAGAGAGCGGATGGGACTTCTTACCCTACTACTCCTTACCTTACCCTGTAGAAGTGCTCTTACCTTCAGCTGGGTCTATAATTTTATGCGTGGGTTTTGATAAACGTCGCACCCGGGAGAACCATGACAGAGAAGATGCCGGATTTCTCAGACTTCCGTACTCCTTGTTCTGTGAAAAACAAATTGTGATACTTAGAAACAATATTAAGTAAAAAATAACTAACATTGATTGAGAAATAGTTAAAATGGATAAGATGTGCAGAAAAGTTATCTTATCACTGTCAAATATAAAAACGAACTGTAGAGATGGCTATGTTTGGGGTTTCTTTGGGGTTCTACAAGATTGAATCAAAAAACCGTACACGAACGGAAGTCACCGACATAGCTCCGAATTATCAAGTGGCAATGAGCACGGCATATAGCACGCAGAGCTGATGGCTGATACGGCCAAAAAAATTTGGAGTGGCGAACGCGGATTGACGAGAGCAGCATAGGCCGTCAATGAATGAATGAATGAATGAATTTATTTGCAACAAACACAATACAGACAAAGAAAGTGTTAATGGTTTAAAATTAAAATCTAGGTGTTTGTCACAACCCAGCCTAAGCTCAGCAATATGCTAGTTGCAAGCAACCAGCGCTGGTCTTCCGTTAGGTTGGGAAGGTGACCTCACGCACGTGCTAAACCTGCGTCAAACAGCGCGTGCACGATATAAATCGATACATAGCTGCAATGTGCGTATGACCATTCTTAAAATAAAATTGTAACTAATTAAACAATAAATTGGAACATTACACGTTAGGCAATTACTTCAACACAAATGTACAAGTATGTAATCTTACAGAACTTAAACTAAATTGCACTGGTGTCATGTACAAGTAGTTCCTCACTTTTTTGATGAACATAAACGAATTTTTTTAAATTATATCTAAAAGTACGTAGACCATGCAGATCTCTTATTGGTGGTGGTATGTTGTTCCAACATTTCGATGCAGCATATCGGAAACTACCTCTAAAAGCGGCTGACTTAATGAATGTAGCAAGACGGTGTTGGAAATGTCCTGTCCAGCAGTGGATATCCTATAGCTGCGCTGATTATCGCATTCGCAAATAATCATATTAATAACCATCTATTATTTGCTTTCTTATTATATCTCATCCCTTACTCTCGAACTGAAAATAGTGAACTTAAAAATAATTATGAGTTCATAACCATAAGTTATCACCTGCATTACGTCAACCAGTTATAATTCAACTAATATATGTCTCAAAATGAATGTTTTAAAGGCGAGACTAATGAAATAACCACTCAACGATCGCCCCCAAATATACAGCGCGCAAACGTGACTGATTAAAAAAAATCATATTGAACGATAATCAATATAATTATTACATTACGTACATATACCAGTCCAGACGATCTTAACCGATCAACAAGTTAAACAACGCTTGCTGCGGTCAGAAGATGAATGGCTGTGTGTTAGTGGTATTATGTAACTGAGCGCTTTCGTGCTTCGGAGGGCACGTTAACCCGTCGGTCCCGGAAATCTTCGTCATGGGTTGGCCACTAGTCTGTACACCAAGTCGCACACTGGTGTGGTGAATTATGGACCACCTCCTCTCTCTTAGAGAAAAGCTTTCCTTTTTTCCAGAGTGTCCCAGCGGTGGGGACAAAATGGGCTGATTCTGTACATGTACCTAATTAACTAAGTTAAAAAGTTTAGTATAGGTTTATTTTTTAGGTTTTCTGGCGTGGCTTTTACGTCTTAAGGAACCTGTAAAACAATTAACTGTGGTACGGGTGGCGTACATCCCACTTTATAATTATTATTATCCTACTATATTGTATTAATAAGTATAATATTAATATAGTATAGTAGGATTTCACATTTATAAATGTGAAAGTTTAGATGGATGGATGGATGGATTGATGGATGCATGCACGGATGTTTGTTGTGCTTTCACGCTTAAACGGCTAGGCCAATTTTGATGAAAGTTAGTATGAAGGTACATGAGGCTTTGGATTGACACATATGGTACTTTTTATCATCCTCATCATCATCTATCACCACGCGGTTGAAACCGCGGATTGCAGCTAGTAATACGAGTATTATAAACGCAAAAGTTTGTGAGTATGGATGTATGGATGTGTTGATCTTCGTTACTCATTAACGCACAAACGGCTGGGGCAATTTTGATGAAATTTGGTATGAAGGTAGATGAAGCACTGGTTTAACACATAGGATACTTTTCACCATCATGATCATCATCCATCATACATACTTTTTGATATTTTGGTATAAAGATAGATATGCCCTAGGAGAAACAATAAGCTACTCGAAGTACTAATCCTGCGCAGACGTAGTCACAGGCACCAGCTATAGTATGTTATAAGATGATAATGAAAAAAAATCGAATGAACGTCGCAGATGAAATTTACATAAATCGTACGCACTACTTATCTTATTAATAAAATATCACCAAATTTAAATTTAAGCACGATCGCTAACTTAGGTTGAAAGGATATAAGTTTAATAGGTGTATAGCAATACCATATGATAGAGTGGTAAAATAAGCCGCTCATAAGTCCGGATAATCATAGACTCAGAGTGACTTTAAATGTCGCTCTCCAAAGCCCACTTTAGCGGAAACGTGCACTCCATACGAACGTCTGAACTAATTCTACCATGACACATATTTACTACAAATGGAATTCAAACTATTATGTACTGGTATTTATGTTGCGGGTAGATTATATAGTGTGAAGTTGATAATTTTTTCAGTATGATACTCCATTCCTCAAGTACCAAATCACCTGCGTTTCGCCAGATATATTTTTAGGCGCATGTAATGGGCCTCTCGGGGGAGAGGCGAGCAGAAAATCCCAATAATTGTCCAACCAGGAGATCAAACCCAGGAAACCGAGATTTCAAAACGGTGCTTCTACCACTACACCAAGACCAAGCGATCGAATCCGCTGGCGGGTCAGGTAGTGTAATAATATATAACTCTTTCAAATAAATACTCTAACTAAATACCAGGCTCTAGCTGATCTTGAAAAATGTGCAGCAGTAGCATATTAGAATGGCTTGTTGATCAACCTAATTATTACATTATTTTCAAAAAAATAAATGGTGAAGTGTGCAATATAGAGATCTATTGTTTGCACCCTCTAGAACTCTAGATAGTGGGTAACTCTGTAAAAACTTTTTGAAAATGCATTATTTTGAAGGAATTCACAAATAAATAAATTATTTACTTTAATTCAATTCTTCAACACACATCACACCCGAAATCTTAATCTCAGTTAAGATTTCGAGTGTTCACACTCATGTAAATATCAGAATATATTGAACTTGTGGCCATCTCTCTAGTACTCGTATCATAACATTTTTAACATGTAGGTACTTACATTGTACAGAACTACTTACATTGTACTCGTAGAAACAAAGTGTCTAAATCATTACTTAAATAATCATAGTTTTCCATTGATATAAATAAAAGGGGAGTTTAAAAAGGTAACGAAACTATAGTCGGAACTATCCGATAGGTATATATTACGTGAGTAATCCCGTATTTCTAAGTAACAAGTACAATTTGAAAAATTTAATATCGACTTCCATTCTATTTAGTTATAAGACTGTTACTCAAAAATAATCGACCGAATTTGATGCAATTTAAATGGGACCACACGGGAAGCTCCAGCTTTCAAACAAAAAAAAGAACTTTGAGAATCGGTTCCCCCTATCGAAAGTTATGACGAAAAAATATAATAAAATAAAAAATATCAGTCGAATTGAGTACCTCCTCCTTTTTGGAAGTCGGTAGAAAATGAGTAAAAACCACTTTAATTTTTTTATTAAAAAAATGTAATGTTTTTATGAGCATATCTCTAGGAACAGAGACTCAATGGAAAATCCAGTAGTCCAAGGTAGCAGGAAAGAGAGTTACAGGCAGGTCATCTACACGCTGGACAGATCTTATCAAGACGCCTCTAAAGCGTCCATGACAGAGTATTCTAGTAATGCGACCAAGCGATTAAAATGGAAACAAATAGCAAAATCAGTAATCACCACAGCCGAAAACACTGACGACATTAAGACCCATCGTGTGCCATATTACCAATCACCACGACTCTGCTGAGAATGCCTGATGAAGAAGAAGGTTGACCACTGGTCTATTCTCCATCCTACATTTGGCCTCACATAATGGACTTGTGCCCATTATAGTCTTATAACTGCGAAGCAGGCTCAGACCTATCAGTGGGAAGTATTAGGTTTATTAATGCTTTATACTTATGCAGTGCCTCTCAAAGTTTTTAAACTTATATACAGAGTAGTATTCGTTCATTACTGTTTCGTAGCCAAATTTCTGGCACAGCAGTTTTACCACCAACTGATCCAGTCTCTCGCCTAAGAGTCCTGAGAAGTAATTGGAATGTCCTCATCTTCTTAGATTCATACCTCGGCTGTAGATAGGGTTTTTTTAACAAAGCACATTTTGCAATATATTTTATTTTTCTTCTTTAAATACCCTCGAATCAGAATATAATACTGGCTACTTTTAAACCAATAACTCGCTTTATATATATCAAAAGCAACATACACGATGGTAGGTGCTGACAGTTTGTCTGTCAATCACGCCCACTATACGGTAATACACACACACACACACCCACCCACCCACACACACCCACACACACATACACATACATACACACACACACACACACACACACACACACACACACACACACACACACACACACACACACACACACACACACACACGTATATTAATTATGCTTGTAATGAAATTGAAAAAAAATAGAGCAATTCCTATAGGTATGACAATGACTATGTAATTTAATAAGTTATCATTAATCTATACGATTATAATATATAATAAAATTTGTAATTTTTTAAGTAAAATAATTAATGAATATATCGTTGTAACAAAAATGTTAATAGTAATAAATAAGCAATAACTACCTATTTCATGTAAAAATATTAAATAGGCAATAATTTGTGAATTATCCGAGGAAACAGGCCTGGGTCCTATACCACGGGTCAAGAGACTATAGTTTGGGAACCAGGTGCTCAATTATAAACCTATTCTTGTGAATGCCATTTTTGTCAAATAAATGATTTTATTATATATTATTATTTTTTTTATTCAAAAAAAAATCTCGGATTTCATCCTGTCCTTTACAAAGGCATAAGTGGGGCTGTAGCCAACACTTCGAGGCCTGTTTGGTATAAAAATACAAAGGAGTATAAAAAACAGAAAAAATGTTGGATGAAGGGTAACATGGTACTTATAACTATTACAAATATGGGTAAAATGGCCAGGCTATTGATATGAACTTATTAGTGATAAGGAAGATAGTGGGTTATGGAAGAGACTACGGCACCTGCCAATTTTAGTTTCATGTTAAAATATTTAGGCAGATGGTGACTTGCCATCCACTAAACGGGCCCCCCATAAGAGCCACCATCAATGGTGACAAAAGGGGCAACATTGGTGTGGATGGCTGAAGGGTGTCGAGAGGTGTGCTGCGATTTCACTAGAGCGCTACTACCGGCGTTATGCCCTTTAACACTTCCACCCTTGGAGCTTTTTGTTACTTGCTTATGCGTCTCCACCCCCAGACGGCCAATTAAGGCAAGCCGGGCGTCAGGGGTCTCATTTAGCCCCAGGGAGAATCAGGGTCCACGGTGTCGCCACTCACCGACGGCTCACCACAAGGCCGCCCCTGCGGGTTTATATATTATTATTATAATTATAACTTCACGAATAAGATAAAGTTTAAAGTGTACTGAATAAAACTCCGATTAATATAACGGCTTCATATATAGAAGAATGCCAAGACCAAGTGTGGAAGTCGCTCAGTTATAATATATTTCACACAAAGAACATATATTTTTATATTCTTCTCTAATGCGGGATAACATAAAACTACGTAAGTATAATAAAAATATGAAGAAGTTTTCTCGGCAGATGTTTACTGAGATGGAAGCGTTACATGGGAACACCTACATATGTTGCTCATTCAAGCCAGTAATAGTAGTACAATATAATATTAATACGAACGAATATTAGTAACATGAAGCATGTAATTTGATCATACGGGCATAGGATGCTCGTGTTCATGTCCATGAAGGTAGAAAAAGAATTTTCCTTTCGTTGTCACCATTACAATCCTTTGCATATTCTGATCAACGGGTAGTAGCCACCATTTTTTAAATATTACACAACAACGTGCTTGGTTTAGTAAGAAAGTTTTCGGAACACAACAAAATTGCAAAGCCAGGCTCGATGACCATGCTAGTTAATTTCGCAAAGTAGGCGCCAGCATGCCGGCCGTCCGTTTAAAATATATATGTTTGGTCAGCAAGTGTAGTCAGCAGAAAGTTCGCTGTTACATCAGCAGGAACATTGGTAAGAAATACTTTTGAATCTACATCAGCAGGAACATTGGTCAGATATACTCTTGAATCTAGGACAAAACTAAAAATAAACTTATATGTGATATCTATTCAAAACAATGCTTCGAAATTATTTAAAATATGCTGACCAATTGACGAATTATTATTGCTAACGATTAAAACTGCCACCTTTTCCTTATAGCACGTAGTGAGTGAGATATAATGGCTGTAGATTGTGTATGGAGATTATAATATTAATATTTACTTGTACTCATTTTATAATGTTGGTTAATTCGACTGAATTAGGTACGTCATAAAAAACGTACTTTCCACTCGGCCCGAAGAAGAGCAAACATCGTTGCATCTTTGACAACATCCGTGAAACAAATGAAGAGATGACAAGAAACGTTGGAAAAGCAACCTTATGTATAAGGGCGATATCTCAAAGAATTTGACATCGGTGAGCTCATCGACGAATCATTACAGAATCGCACGGCTGTTTTTGTTTGTCAACTTGGCATTTTCTTGTATCGATATTTGTAAACCTTAAAATGAAGCGCACACAACGCGACGACTCATTCGCGTGCCACCAAGCGACAATGCTACGATTGTAGATAAATACTATTTTTACCTATTTAAAACTATCTGCTTTGCTCTAGAATTTAAGTCAGAAAGAAAGGGAGGGCAAATATTTGCACGTCTAAACTTAATAAGATCCTAATTATCTTAATAAGTACCAGCCCAGTTAGTTTTACACAGTACTACAGTTTCCTTCACACTCTCACACATAAAGTTCGCGCATTGTTGCTGACGATTCGCATGACCTACTGCTCTATCTACTAACTAGGAAACTTAAACTAAGAAAGATTGCAACTGTAGATAGAAAAATTCACATTCATCGGACGGGATTCGAATCCGCGTCTTTCGAATATCCGTTTCAGACGCCATTAATACTAAATCACCGAAGCTTACCGTCCAAGCATAGAACTTTAACTCTCTTATGATTTTAACCTTCGTATGGAGATGGAGCGACATCTATTGAATAGCTTGACAGAATTATAATAATGCAACTGAAAGAAGTTTTTTTTAATATGTAATTAACTTTCATATTGTTAAGCTTTTAATTATTGAACTGGCAAAACGCTGACGTAAAGGATCGAATACGTCGTCCCGGGTTTCAGTGCCCAACGGGAGCTCGCAGGCGTCTTTGCGCTTTCGTCCTGAAGATGAGCATCGGACTTGCTCGAAACCCGGGTCGGCATATTCAATCCCTTACGTGAGTGTTTTGCCGGTTAATAATGAATAGTTTAATATGTATCAATTTCGATACAAACATTTCGTATTGATGTTGCAACTCTTTTTATTTTTTTTATAATATACGCGTCTTTAAAAGTCTCATACTGATACAATGAACTACAATTGTCTTTCCCATAATGTGCCGATTTTTCTAAAATAAAGCGTTCCAGTATTTGACAATCAAAGTAGATTTCTCTCCAGAACTTTCAATGTTAAAGGTTTAAGTGGCATTCCAATTATCCTAAGCCTGAGCTGGTGGAACTCTCCAAAAGGCGAACCATCTTTTGGTCTCGTCACTTAGTACCATAAACCACCTATAATCACTGGTCTACTTAGTTAAACATTTATGAACAAACTAGATCCTCTCCGCGGTTTCACCCGCGCGGTGATGAATGATGATGATGATGATGATGAATCTTATATAGCCAATGTAACTCAGGGTGACTGTAGCTATTCAATGGTGAAAGAATTTTTGAAATCGGTCCAGTACTTTTTGAGCCAATTCGTTACAAACATACATACAAATCTTTCGTCTTTATAATATTAGGTATAGGTAGAAGCAAGCTTTCCTTAGAAACTAAAAGTTATCTAAAGTTTCGTTGCAAAAATTCAACATTCACTATGCAAAATATCTAGTTTACTAACATGGCTGCTTCTTTGAGTTTACAACACCGAACTAATTATCTTATTGACTGTGTTCAACGTTCGATAAACTTACTTTAAATATTTACGTAGGTATTTTCATTTTTGGTGTAGATGTATGTACGTATATGCAATAGGTATATCCCACTAATATTATAAATGTTGAAGTATGGATGGTTGGATGGATGGATGTGTATTACTCAAAAACGGCAGAACGGCACGGATCTGGATGAAATTTGGCCTAAAGATTGATTATACTAGTCTGGAATAGCACATAGGCAACAAGAGTAATTTCTTGGGCACAGCATAGACAAAATAAAAAGATCTTCGCCTACGACAAGATCGTAATGATGACAGTTCTGTCAAAGTGCGTGTCGTTTCTGATAGTTTTGTCAAAATCACGCTATTATTTTGACAGCTCAGTACACTAGACGTGCTCGATGAATGAAATGTAACACAAATATCGTCAAGGGTGATGAAATGTAATGACAGTTTTTTCCATTGTGATTAATTTTATATTTGTATGTACGTAGGGTACTGTATTTTATTATTAGTGTTTACTCATTGATTTACTAAGTATTTAAATTTTTAGTATTATTATAGAAATTGCGTTTGACTGTGTAAATATATTATGATATTTTGGTAAAAAGATAGTTACGGCCTTGGAGAAGATAATAAGCTACACGAAGTACTAATCCTGCGCAGACGAAGTCGCGGGCACCAGCTAGTATGTATATGCAAGTATCTTCTTCTTGAGAAATATGCTCATACTTACAATTATTTTAGCAATCATACAATATTTGTTTGTGTTAATAATGATATCAATAGATATGATCTTCACCCATCGAGTGTCGGGCGTACACCATGTGTGAAAATAAAAAAAACGGCAAAGCGTGTCGTCTCTTGTTTGTGATCAACCCTTACTGGGGCCTTATTCTTTATGACCAATAAATACGTAACGGGCACTTTGCGATATCTTCATGGAATGATGGCAAAATTGTATGGAATTCAACATCATTCCCGCAGATATCGTAGTGCACCGTGTTACGCTGTTTGATCATAGTGAATAAGGCCCCAGTTTCACTATACAATCACATACTTGCACTTAGTTGGTAAAACCATTCAGAAAGAGTATTTATTGGAGCTGGCTTGTGCGCGACTGCAGTGGTATTCATTAATTAAATTTGAAAAAATAGTAAAATCAAATTACGTTAACTATTGCAACACGTTTGCATAAAAACATTGTTTGTTTAAATGACATACTAAAATAATTTTACATCGAAAATATAGCCTATATTGTTGAACTCGTTTTCAGCGGTTAAAGTATACACATGGAATAAGTATAACGTCTACATGTCCTAAATGCTTTAAGCATGTTTTAGTCGAAAAACGTCTTTGTTTTATGCGTAGCAACGGGTGGTAGAGATTTCTGGTCTTTTGATCAGCAGGCTTGCAGAATATATTAATGTGATCGATAGGTTGGTTTAACCTATATTCTTGGTTAGTGATGGCACGATTGTAAAAACGGTTACTGGCTATGAAATAAAGCTACATAAACACACTTCATCGGGAAGAATATAAAAGCTGGTAGCTAAAAAGGTGGTGCTATAGTAATCTAGTAATCCTGCCAACATACGGTGGATTTTATAACGATTATACTTTCGTCTAACAATAGAGATCGAATACTGATAGCGGTCGAACCGGCGAACGCGTAATCAGCGGCCAACTTTCATCTCTCCCTGAGTAATCATTGGTTCGAATACAACTATTCTTCTTCGGCATAATCATAAACTTCTAATCCAGGGATGGCAAACCAATGGCAAGCGTGCTATTGATGGCACGTGACACAATATTTGGGGCACGGTTTGCATTTCAGTTCACTGTATGTAACAAAATTCACTGTGCAGTATTACGAACGATAACGACCTACTACTGAAAACAACTACGCTACTCCGAAAAAAGATATATATATCTTTAAAATAAAACTACATAAGTCAGATTTAACACAAGTTACTTCTAAAATTCCATTTACAAAAATCTTAGATGGTGGAATAAAGGGGACAAGCAGATCCGTCGATGGATCTTTACATTGAATTTTAGTGACCGAGGGGCATTTATTAATATGCAGTGCAAAAAATGTATTTTTGGTATCTGGTAAACGAGTAGTCAAAATTATTTGAAGGCACGTCTATAGTATTGTTAAATATTTAATTAGAAAAAATGGCAATGGCAAAGATAGATAAAGGTTCGCCATCCCTGTTCTAAAATATTATTTTCTGGAAAACTTACTTTAGGAATCAAATACATCGACCGGATAACGTGAATTTATTGCCGGTAATAACATACTGGAACGCAAAAAGGGGATTGGTTGAAAATGCATTAGCTTTTCAAATATATGAGCAATTCTTTTAAAATATTTGCTTGCATTAAAATATACGAAGTAATGTTTTTTTTACAAAAGTTTGAAAAGTGTGCTACAGTATCAAACAAGTACAATTTGAAAAAAATTATACCGACTTCCATTCTATTCAGTTATTGGAATGTATCTCTACTTGATGTACGAACGTATACGAACTTGATGAATTTTAAACGGGAATGTTTGTTACCTCATAACTTTCGATAGGGTGAACTGATACTCAAATTCTTTTTGTTTAAAAGCTGGTGCTTTCCGTGTAGTCCCGTTTAAATTTCATCAAATTCGGTTCAGTACTTTTTGAGTTACACTCCAATAACGGATTTTTACCTCAAAGTAAAAGAATGGAAGTCGGTATTAAATTTTTCAAATTGTACTTGTTTCGAAGTCGGTAGATAAATAAAAATATTTATATACATATTTTATTATGATTAGCTGTTTTGTGATTATTGATGTGATGTGATTAATCGTTTATGGCACGTTTAACAGCTCGTTGTGCGATATTGATATCATTTGATTTGAATGTTCCATGCATCTTGATAAATGTGCTTTGAAGTACATTTTAGCTTGTGTTTTTAAGATTATGAATTTTAATTAATGGAGATTCATTCTCCAAACATCACAATATGCTATGGTGGTATTTGCTTAATAAACTAAAGGGTGTCCCTATATATATAAAATATAAAATGTAGGATGTATTAAAATGTATTATATTATAAGACTTCCTATAGGAAGTCTTAAAATATAATAATAAAAGTGTATTTAATTAAAATATACTCTAATTAAATACACTTTTACTTAGTCACTACTACTATCTAGATCGAGCTAAAGTAATTTTCTAACCGAGCCGCTTTATTTGCCAGTGTAGGATAACAATATGTGTCGATACTCAAAGAACTCAAAATAACCACGACGTTATCATCCATCTGCCTTCAGCGAGTTCTTAAGTATTTCGGTCCGCGTTGCTACGAAGAGTGGTGACAATCTCGAGAAACTTGTCATCATTGGTAAAGCCGAGGGAAATAGACCAAGAGGGCGAAGTCCATTGCTGTGCTTTGATCAAATCCGTACTACACTCTACAGAAGAGTATCCATTCACGACGCCGAGAATAGGACCAGATGGCGTAAGGTCATCTAAGAGAAGATATTCCGTGGAGGCGGTCACGACCCTCAGCATTGAGGAAAACGACGCAAGGAGGAGGGTAGGATAACATGTGTCAAAGTCATGAGAATATTAATACAATAATATTATAAAACTTACTCGTAATTTAAAATAATTCCATATGAATATGGTAAATGTAATTGCGAGAAATGAGACGCGGTTACTTGTTATGACAGCTGCCGGAAAGCTGTAGCAGAAATACGAATGTTTTGTTCGAATTTCTTTGTTTTACCAAAACTCATATTTTACAATTATCGTAACTTATGAGCGTGAAATATTTAAAGTAAATTCAATTAAGTTCTTATTTCCTGTACCTACAAGATAATCAATTACGAACAACAGAGAATAATAAAATACCTATTATATATGCTACACTAGTTGACCCCTTGCCGCTTGGTTGCGAGAGAATTATTCTTAAAATTTAATAACTTTTTTATTTATGAATCGATTGATTGACAACAAACACTAAATGCTAAGTGAATATTACCAGAATACATTTGTGAAAACCACATCTAAATCGGATAAGCTGTTTCTGAGATTAGCATGCACAAACGCACAGACAAACAGACAAAATTGAAAACAATATTCATTTTGTGCATTTTTGTTAATACAAGTCCTAATAAGAATTTTTTTCTCATATATCCACGTACAGAGCGCGATCCGTTACATTATTGTTAAATATAGATATATATATATATATATATATATATAAATAAATATATATATATATAAATATATATAGCTAGATAGATTCAATACAACATTTGTTTTCCGTTAATGTCAACGTCAAAAGCATAAATGATAAATAAATAACTACTTAGTAGTTTTGCGAACAGTAGACCTCACGAGCACAGTCTTACCAGCGGCAATTTTTCGCAGTCTGAGGTAAAAAAATTAAAAATAAAGAAAACTCATAGACAAAATCGGCAAATAGCGCATAGCAAACTCCTCCTCTTTTTAAGAAAAGTACTCCCCTACTCAAAATCTCACAAGATAAAAATATATTAAATAGCAGAACATGCATACCAAGTTTCGTCAAGATTGGTTGACAAATGCGTTCAGACCAACATACAACCTAACAAACATACGGACAGGTAAAAGTTAGTTTGGCCAGTTGCTCGCTCATTCAATAATAAAACAAATCTATCATATTCAATATTATTATTGTGTTATTATTTATTTTTATTCAGTGCATTTGAACATTTGCGATTCCTCAAGTTAATTAGGGTCATACTCACTATAGTTGCATCGAGTGAGATTTTTATATAATGCATCAAAGGTCGCACGGCCAGACACAATAGAAATTTCATTGTTATAATGACATTGACTCTTGAAGGGATATGTACTCAGAGTCGATCACTATCACATAGGTAAATAAGTCACTATGTAACTCCCCTGTTTAAGCCACATTCAAGTAAAACGGTAGATACATTACTTGAAATCTCTAAGGCATTTGAGCAAGAACACAATAACCCTTTCATTTTGTACACTTTATCTCCACTAGTGCGCCATGACGAACACTTATCGGTTAATCATCCACAACTATCACACATCGAAACTAGAAGAAACATAAATCTAGGAAAATAAACAAATCAACGATAACCATAAGTAGAATTCTTTCCACTCAAAAAATAATGTATTATAGAATACTAAAATTTTTTTACATTATGTAATAATTAAATTTAAATTAATGATGAGACATAAAATTAAGGAAAATATATTGCTTATGAAAACCAAAATGGAGGTGCGCAAGTCTTTTAATGCTGATAAGATGTAAAATAAATGAAAGAACTCGACCAATTTTATAAATTGTTTTGCCGTTAGATAGCTACAATATCGCTGAGTAACATAGGCTATATACAATTTAAAAAAAGTTAGTGATCCGAATGAAAAATTCGATAATTTAACCCAAGATGTGAAAAAAATACCAAGAAACATCCATATATCGCGTACGCTGCTGAAATTATTGACAATAGAGCAAACTAATGTACTGCTAAATAAAGTCTCTTGTACCATATGTCTTACTATAACAGTTTTATCACAATAGCTACTTTTTCATTTAAAATATGCAATAGTAACGCCGTTAAATCTTTATACCGCGTACACTGCGGTAATTATTGATAATAGAGCAAAGTGATGTACTATATTTTTTATGGAGGACGTTTACAAAAAAGTATGCAATACTAACTATTTAACTATTACAGTTACGTCATAGTAACAACTTTTCCTTTTATAAATATGCAATGCCAGTACAAACTAGGCCACATTATTCATATTTTCGTGTTAATCCTTATCTACTATAATAATAAAGAGGGAAGATTTGATAGTTTGTTTGTAACGGATAAACGTAAAAAGTACATAAGTGGTTAAAAAAATTATTTCACCAGCAGAAAACTACACTATGCTTGAGCAACATACGCTATATTTGATTCATAATCATCGTCATCCATCTCCGCGCGGTTGAAACCTCGGAGCGCAACTAGTGTAATATGAAGTAAATAAGGACTATATTTTATATTTATAAATATATTATATATTTTATAAGGACTTAGTGTACTTTTTCATTAATATTTTGTATAGATTGTCAACACCATAGAACCTCTTCCGTCAGAATCCGTGACAGAGTGCAATAGGCAACCAATCTGCCGTGTGATTCTCTAATGATTTGTCGATGCGTTCGTCGACGAGCTCACCGATTTCAAATACTTTATGAGATGTCGCCCTTGTACATAAGGTTGCTTTTCCAACGTTTAGTCATTTAGTCATTTGTTTCACGGATGTTGTCAAAGATGCAACGATGTTTGCCCTTAGAGAATCGCACGGCTGCCCGCGTATCGAATTATATCTCTACTTGATTTTAACCGTTACATGAAGACGGAGCGAAATTTATTGAACAGCTCTGTCAAGCTTTATCCGAACGAAAGAAAAGTTTTTACGAACACTCAACTCCATCATCATCATTACATATAAAAAAAACTGTAGAGGTCGATTTATTGTCCAATGAACAAAAATGCTAAAAACCGAGATGTAAGGAGTGAAATCGAACTAATTTAATATTTTTTAAAATTTTTTGTTTCTCTGTTTGTCTGTTTGTACGGGCTAATGTCGAAAAAGACTGGATCGATTTAAATGAAATTTTGTATGGTGGTAGCTTATATCCCTAGTATATATATAATATACTACTATATAATATACATACCCGAGTTTCTTGCCGCTTCTTCTCGGTGGGTTCTATATATTTTGGAACGCGGCGGTAGAGTCTTTAAAGTACATTATAATGAAAAGTTGACGTTCATAAGTGCGTCTTTGATGCCTAAATTGAATAAATGATTTTTGACTTTGACTTTGATACCTAGTATATACTAAGTATATATAGAATACTTTTGATCCCGGTAAATTAAAATAGTTCCCGTGGGATAGTTAAAAAACTGTAATTAACCGTATCCCGCGTGGCCACGCGAGCGAAGCCGCTGGCGGGTCAGGTAGTATTGCCTATTTCAGGATTTAAGCATATAAAAGAATTCACGACCCGTTCTGAAAAGGTAACAGACAGGTGGAGTGTAATTCCGCAATTTATAAAAACACTCAAATGGTGGATAAAATATAATTTTATGTTTACCCAGCGAGATATGAGACATACGTTAAATCTGCTGACGGCCGCAGCAGCAGTTTATGTGACATGTTTTGACGCAAATTTAGATGGGTGGCTGACACGCTTCATTTAAAATTCAATAACTGGTACTGCGAAACGCTGCGGTCGACAATGAATCAAGGGGTTTAGTGAACTACCCATTACCTAATCACTAACCCCGAGCATAGCACTCTCCATAGCTCGTTGTGTGACTTTGAGCTCATCTAATATAAAGCTTACTAATATAATAAAGAGGAAAGATTTGTATGTTTGTAACGAATTGGCTCAAAAAGTACTGTACCGATTTAAAACTACACTACACTACACCATTAGAAAGCTACATTCACCCTGAGTAACATAGGTTATATAAGATTCATCATCATCATCATCATCTATTACCGCACGGGTGATACCGCGGAGAGCAGCTAGTTAATAATATAAGATAAAAAAAAATATAAAAAAACATAAAGCTACATGACAATAGATAGGATAGAAGATAGAAGCTTTATCTTGCTAACCTTGTAATTTTTTCAATAATAGATAATATAATTATTTTACAGAGAGTATAAATAACGTGAATTTCAAACGATACCTAACTGATAAATATGAGACATCACTATCTATAACAGATCAATATCTATTTTACTAGATTAATACTTCATCAGTCGAACGACCCAGACACAATATAAATTTCATTGTAATAATGACAATCGACTTGCTCACCTTGTAATTTTTTCAATAATAGATAATATAATTATTTTACAGAGAGTATAAATAACGTGAATTTCAAACGATACCTAACTGATAAATATGAGACATCACTATCTATAACAGATCAATATCTATTTTACTAGATTAATACTTCATCAGTCGAACGACCCAGACACAATATAAATTTCATTGTAATAATGACAATCGACTTGCTCACCTTGTAATTTTTTAAATAATAGATAATATAATTATTTTACAGAGAGTATAAATAACGTGAATTTCAAACGATACCTAACTGATAAATATGAGACGTCACTATCTATAACAGATCAATATCTATTTTACTAGATTAATACTTCATCAGTCGAACGACCCAGACACAATATAAATTTCATTGTAATAATGACAATCGACTTGCTCACCTTGTAATTTTTTCAATAATAGATAATATAATTATTTTACAGAGAGTATAAATAACGTGAATTTCAAACGATACCTAACTGATAAATATGAGACATCACTATCTATAACAGATCAATATCTATTTTACTAGATTAATACTTCATCAGTCGAACGACCCAGACACAATATAAATTTCATTGTAATAATGACAATCGACTTGCTCACCTTGTAATTTTTTCAATAATAGATAATATAATTATTTTACAGAGAGTATAAATAACGTGAATTTCAAACGATACCTAACTGATAAATATGAGACATCACTATCTATAACAGATCAATATCTATTTTACTAGATTAATACTTCATCAGTCGAACGACCCAGACACAATATAAATTTCATTGTAATAATGACAATCGACTTGCTCACCTTGTAATTTTTTAAATAATAGATAATATAATTATTTTACAGAGAGTATAAATAACGTGAATTTCAAACGATACCTAACTGATAAATATGAGACGTCACTATCTATAACAGATCAATATCTATTTTACTAGATTAATACTTCATCAGTCGAACGACCCAGACACAATATAAATTTCATTGTAATAATGACAATCGACTTGCTCACCTTGTAATTTTTTAAATAATAGATAATATAATTATTTTACAGAGAGTATAAATAACGTGAATTTCAAACGATACCTAACTGATAAATATGAGACATCACTATCTATAACAGATCAATATCTATTTTACTAGATTAATACTTCATCAGTCGAACGACCCAGACACAATATAAATTTCATTGTAATAATGACAATCGACTTGCTCACCTTGTAATTTTTTAAATAATAGATAATATAATTATTTTACAGAGAGTATAAATAACGTGAATTTCAAACGATACCTAACTGATAAATATGAGACGTCACTATCTATAACAGATCAATATCTATTTTACTAGATTAATACTTCATCAGTCGAACGACCCAGACACAATATAAATTTCATTGTAATAATGACAATCGACTTGCTCACCTTGTAATTTTTTAAATAATAGATAATATAATTATTTTACAGAGAGTATAAATAACGTGAATTTCAAACGATACCTAACTGATAAATATGAGACATCACTATCTATAACAGATCAATATCTATTTTACTAGATTAATACTTCATCAGTCGAACGACCCAGACACAATATAAATTTCATTGTAATAATGACAATCGACTTGCTCACCTTGTAATTTTTTAAATAATAGATAATATAATTATTTTACAGAGAGTATAAATAACGTGAATTTCAAACGATACCTAACTGATAAATATGAGACGTCACTATCTATAACAGATCAATATCTATTTTACTAGATTAATACTTCATCAGTCGAACGACCCAGACACAATATAAATTTCATTGTAATAATGACAATCGACTTGCTCACCTTGTAATTTTTTCAATAATAGATAATATAATTATTTTACAGAGAGTATAAATAACGTGAATTTCAAACGATACCTAACTGATAAATATGAGACATCACTATCTATAACAGATCAATATCTATTTTACTAGATTAATACTTCATCAGTCGAACGACCCAGACACAATATAAATTTCATTGTAATAATGACAATCGACTTGCTCACCTTGTAATTTTTTAAATAATAGATAATATAATTATTTTACAGAGAGTATAAATAACGTGAATTTCAAACGATACCTAACTGATAAATATGAGACGTCACTATCTATAACAGATCAATATCTATTTTACTAGATTAATACTTCATCAGTCGAACGACCCAGACACAATATAAATTTCATTGTAATAATGACAATCGACTTGCTCACCTTGTAATTTTTTCAATAATAGATAATATAATTATTTTACAGAGAGTATAAATAACGTGAATTTCAAACGATACCTAACTGATAAATATGAGACGTCACTATCTATAACAGATCAATATCTATTTTACTAGATTAATACTTCATTAGTCGAACGACCCAGACACAATATAAATTTCATTGTAATAATGACAATCGACTTGCTCACCTTGTAATTTTTTAAATAATAGATAATATAATTATTTTACAGAGAGTATAAATAACGTGAATTTCAAACGATACCTAACTGATAAATATGA
Organism: Selenia dentaria; assembly: GCA_917880725.1. NCBI lineage: Eukaryota > Metazoa > Arthropoda > Insecta > Lepidoptera > Geometridae > Selenia > Selenia dentaria. The sequence goes on along the minus strand of OU862888.1, from coordinate 28,102,608 downwards.
GACATCACTATCTATAACAGATCAATATCTATTTTACTAGATTAATACTTCATCAGTCGAACGACCCAGACACAATATAAATTTCATTGTAATAATGACAATCGACTTGCTCACCTTGTAATTTTTTAAATAATAGATAATATAATTATTTTACAGAGAGTATAAATAACGTGAATTTCAAACGATACCTAACTGATAAATATGAGACGTCACTATCTATAACAGATCAATATCTATTTTACTAGATTAATACATCATCAGTCGAACGACCCAGACACAATATAAATTTCATTGTAATAATGACAATCGACTTGCTCACCTTGTAATTTTTTCAATAATAGATAATATAATTATTTTACAGAGAGTATAAATAACGTGAATTTCAAACGATACCTAACTGATAAATATGAGACGTCACTATCTATAACAGATCAATATCTATTTTACTAGATTAATACTTCATCAGTCGAACGACCCAGACACAATATAAATTTCATTGTAATAATGACAATCGACTTGCTCACCTTGTAATTTTTTCAATAATAGATAATATAATTATTTTACAGAGAGTATAAATAACGTGAATTTCAAACGATACCTAACTGATAAATATGAGACGTCACTATCTATAACAGATCAATATCTATTTTACTAGATTAATACTTCATCAGTCGAACGACCCAGACACAATATAAATTTCATTGTAATAATGACAATCGACTTGCTCACCTTGTAATTTTTTCAATAATAGATAATATAATTATTTTACAGAGAGTATAAATAACGTGAATTTCAAACGATACCTAACTGATAAATATGAGACGTCACTATCTATAACAGATCAATATCTATTTTACTAGATTAATACTTCATCAGTCGAACGACCCAGACACAATATAAATTTCATTGTAATAATGACAATCGACTTGCTCACCTTGTAATTTTTTCAATAATAGATAATATAATTATTTTACAGAGAGTATAAATAACGTGAATTTCAAACGATACCTAACTGATAAATATGAGACATCACTATCTATAACAGATCAATATCTATTTTACTAGATTAATACTTCATCAGTCGAACGACCCAGACACAATATAAATTTCATTGTAATAATGACAATCGACTTGCTCACCTTGTAATTTTTTCAATAATAGATAATATAATTATTTTACAGAGAGTATAAATAACGTGAATTTCAAACGATACCTAACTGATAAATATGAGACGTCACTATCTATAACAGATCAATATCTATTTTACTAGATTAATACTTCATCAGTCGAACGACCCAGACACAATATAAATTTCATTGTAATAATGACAATCGACTTGCTCACCTTGTAATTTTTTCAATAATAGATAATATAATTATTTTACAGAGAGTATAAATAACGTGAATTTCAAACGATACCTAACTGATAAATATGAGACGTCACTATCTATAACAGATCAATATCTATTTTACTAGATTAATACTTCATCAGTCGAACGACCCAGACACAATATAAATTTCATTGTAATAATGACAATCGACTTGCTCACCTTGTAATTTTTTCAATAATAGATAATATAATTATTTTACAGAGAGTATAAATAACGTGAATTTCAAACGATACCTAACTGATAAATATGAGACATCACTATCTATAACAGATCAATATCTATTTTACTAGATTAATACTTCATCAGTCGAACGACCCAGACACAATATAAATTTCATTGTAATATTGACAATCGACTGGTGAGGGGTTAAACAGAATAGCGTTGAATGTATTATCGCATGTATTATTCAGCTGTATTCTAAATTTTTAAAGTTATATCCAGACGTTGTGTTTAATGTTAATTTTAGCAGGATGTTCATAGGGTTGCTTATGACGCATAATAATAATCCTCAAATCAAGTATTTGCTTGACTGAGCTTTAACAACTGAATTGAAAACCGGTGTTGGGTGAAGCGAAGGACTGATAGACATTTATGTAAATATTAAATTTCTCAGCTTGTGATTGCTATAGTTAAGTACTCGTAAGTTGCTTTTCGATTCAAACAACTAGATTTTTTTGTAACAATTGCGTCGAGTACCATAAATATGTAATATCTACATAGTACCTGTAATATCTACATAAGGAAACTTGATGAATCATATACAAATAGTTAAGACATTAGTCGCAGCAATCTTTAATTCTATTTATTTATGTTTCACTACTATTTGAATGTCTCATCAGAATTCGTGTATTGTTTTAAAGTTTAAATAACGTTATTTTAAAGATACACTTCATGATTCACTAATTCAGAACTTCAACAACTTTTATTACAAACTTATATTAATTACAAAATTCAACTAAACAATAAAAATCGAGTTCTTTAAATTATTCAAAAATTAAAGTTGAGTTTTATTTTATCTCTTATCTTTTAATATTAACTTTAATAGCAATAACTTTTTATCTAATGTCATAAAAAATATATATATTGCGTATTAGATACCAATATACCACATACCAATGGTAATTTCGAAGAAACAATAGGTACCTACTATAATTATGTGTGATCACTGATGTGTGAACTGATTACGTGATCAGTTTTTCATGCCCAGTCACTTTAAAAATATCATTAGCGAAATTTACATGTATACAGAAAGCAAGTCAGTTATGAAACATTATTATTACCAAAACTATACTGTACCTTATTTATTTACCACCCTTACATCTGTTACACGTTTAAATTCTAGCAAAATTATATGCGCAAAATTCAAATGAATCTGTAAAACGTACATGATTACGATTCATGATATATTTCGATCGGTAAGTGGTCTCATTGACTTTCTACAAATAGGGTAAAGGTCCGCCAGTAATTTCCCTGATTTGCTTCTTGAACGTACTTAACAACAATAGCTTTAGGAGTATCATAGGAAACGGTTAGGGAAGGGACTTGCAAATACTCGTAGTAAGTAGGCTTATAAATTGAATTGATTACAGGCAAAATACCTTGCGAAAAGGTAATCTTATATCATGGTACCAGAATAAATAAGAATTGAAACCAAGGCAATATTCTTTTTCAAATGCTTATATAGATTTTCAATCTGTAATTATTTCATGTTTTAAATGTTTATCGGGACTTATCACGTATTATTTAATATAGGTAAAAATATATACCTTTCGCTCGACGTTTCGACCATGTTACAATGGACGTGGTCACGAGCTGACTGAAAACTGCGGGTGAGTCCGGCGAGAAGAGCGGGTGTTTTGTATTTTTACCTATATTAAATAATACGCGATAAGTCCCGATAAACATTTAAAACATATTGTGTTCAAATCGCGAAAGTTTAAAAACTGTAATTATTTCGTTTAAAAAGTTAACGAAATTACAAATGAACTAGTACAATTTGAAAAATTTAATACCATTCTATTCAGTTATTGGAGTATATCTCAAAAACAACTGAACCGAGCTTGATTTAAATGGGACCACACGGAAAGCACCAGCTTTCAAAAAAAAAAGAATTTTGAGAATCGGTTCACCGAGTCGAAAGTTATGTGGTAATAAACATAAAAAAATACAGTCGAATTGAGGACCTCCTCCTTTTTGGAAGTCGGTAGAAAATAATATTAATTTAAATAATTTTATCCGATTTCAATAATTTGTTTAAATCAATATAAAAGTGATAATATGCATACAATGTCAATGCTAAAAATACATGTCAAAAATCTTTGTTTTGACATGTATTGTTGCTGAATGTCACCATTGATTAATAAAATAAATAATTGTTAGATGACAAATTGAAGAAATCATAAATCCCTCAAAGCTTAAGAAGGTCCGTTAAAAAAGCCAACGTTTTAATTTATTTCTAAAAGATGATGTGCTTGGGGAAGTGGTGACATCATCGGGAAGTCTTTTGAAGACAGCTGGGTCCATTATATGCATCAACTTACTAGATTTAGCAAGCGTGTGCGGCAACGACTTAAGCTTATCAAAGTTACGCGTGTGGTTGAGATGCAAGTCTCTGTGCTTTTTGTTGCTCTTTTTTGGAAGTCGGTAGATAAGCATGACTATTGAATAAAGTCCACAAAAATCTATTTGACAGACCTACTAAGGACTGGTATCTAATAAAGCCAAAATAGTCCGGTTAAACTTCCAATATTTTGGCTAGAATCAGTGTCATTATAAGGCCACAGTGACAATAGGCTACACTGTTAGTAGCTGTCTCGTCTCTAGTGGGAAGAGTGACAGTAGGTAATAGCAGGAAAGCTTTTTTACAACGTTTACTCAAAAAATACCTGGTAATGACAGCTATGGAAAAATGGAGTAAGAGCCGAGCTGTGAGAGATCTGAATTAAAAACATAACAGTGTAATCAAATTAGAAACAGATTAACACTGGAATTCATAGTCGGGGGATGATCAGTCCCCCAAAAACTATCATTCAGCATTCACCTAGAGCTGAATGTTGAATGATTTTTCTTTGTATTTCATAAACAATGATTGGAAGGATCTCCAGCTGAACAGAATTTCACACGTGTTTTCTATGATCATTCACTTGCTTTGTGTCACTACTGTAACATTGACAGATCAGATTTGACAATACGTACTTTTATGCTGCCTATTTTACTGCAGATCATGGTAAAAATAAAATGGTGAAGGAAACCAAAGAGAATATGAGAAAAGTTTCTTTAACGTAGTGTTTACGTTAAGGAAACTTTATTAATTGACCAAGCAGACTGCATAGAATTTCTGATGCACGTAAAACTATGCGACACACCGTAGGTTGGGATATGAAAACCATATCTTCGCAACCTCTCTGAAAATAAACATTTATTTACATAGGTGATAGACACTGCGAAACTCGGTCTATACCTAGGTAGATAGGTACTTATTCAAGCTACTGCTTACTAATTTTACTGTAGGTAGGTACCTAGTAAGATCATTTCAGGTGAATAGAATGGTACAAACTATATATATCGCTTGGGCACTGATATTATCCGCATATTCTGTAGTGTTTCATCGGCTATTAGATTGCCTTGAAGCCTCAAATCATTCTCCACGTCCATTTTAATAAAAAATCTCAGTAAAAAACTGATTTTACTACACTTTATACAAAATTTGGATTAGGGGATTGCTTGGAGATCGAAAATCGGTCATCCAGCATCCAGCCCCTGACATCTATCAAAGTGGGCGTGTTTTTTGTCTATGCAATGCATAGAGGTTGAATCCGTTACACAGCTCCTGAACTGTCCCCCAGGGAAGCCCCTATCTTGACTATGAATTCCAGTGTAAGTCAAATTGATTCAGTATGTTTAACTGTTCGATTTGTCGGTTTAATTAACCGCATTACACTTGGGGATACCAAATAATAACATGAATTCTACTTTATATTTCGGAAAAAAGATTCCGTGGGTTTTTAGTAATTTGTCACACTTGTGGAGCCACAAGTGTAGCTGGTCACACTATATTAATGTTATAATGTGAAACTTTGAGAGTGAATGCATATGTGTGTACATACATGCATAATGGGTTCCTAATTAACCGACTGCAACAGCCCAAAAGGAGAGCACATTTTAATGCGGTTTAATGTACGGGCTAACTATTTCCGTAGTCGGGTTTAACTTTTACTTTGTTTTTTTTAATAATGGTTATCAAATGTACTCGTATATTATATTAACGTACTTGGTACTAATTACGTTTATTATAAATGATAAACAAGATTGTATTATTAGTACCTTACTGCAGAATCCAGTAAGTAAGCCTTCCTGGCCAAGTATGAGTTAAAAAAACACAAAACGCATCGTGCATACTTTTTCTGCGTCGTGTTAAATGTCACAGACTGTTTAAGGCTCCAAAAATATATCTATCTCATTAAACGTCATACCAAAAAGAGCGATAGTTATATGTTTGGAGCTTCCCTCGTATTTACCATGTTATAATGGCTCTAATGTGTGTCTGGTACTATGTTTTTTTTTTCTAAGCAGATCTAAAGAGGATTACCTACTGTCCAGTAAGTAAATTACATACTTATTTACTGGACATTAGGAGATTCCATATTTAAAATTTCGCTTCTTACTGGACGTTGTGAATAAGTCTCCGGTAGAGTTCACTATCTGGATACTTTTTAGAGTTGTTATGGCAACATTACATACCATTTGTGAGAAAAATTACTTACATTCGGCGCGCAACTTTGTCCACATTGAAAAATCATTGCCATTTCTAGTGATCTGTTATATAGGGATAAAAATATCCCATGTGTTGAGACTTGGGTGCCAATACTATTTTACATTTCATCCCGATCTGTTGAATTGTTTAAACGCAAAGAAACTCAGTAGCACTCGCGCCATCAAGACGAATATAATGAATAATGACGTATCGTTTATAAAAATCGGTTGAGCAGTTGAGTACCTAGTCACGAACGGATACAGGAACAGACATAACATACACTCATACATATATAGAAAGGTCCAAAGCCCTCCTTTTGGGCTTCGCCATAGTGAGGATAGATATGTATTTATTAAAAAAAAAACCACGTATTACTCCGTATTATTTGCCTTTAAAACATTTGCTATTTTACTATGTAATATCTAAATAAAATCTAAGCACCTTACTAAAAGACGGTATCTACATACACACATTGAAAAGTCAAAATCTTTTTTTGTTACTGAGGCTTCATGAAAGCACACATGTATAGAGCAGTTGTTATTGATGGATTGTCAGACCATTCCGCGTAAACCATGGGCATCAATTTGTACTGGTCGATGATAATGCGCCTGCCCATCAGCTCAGAGTCAATGCTGCTCTCCGAGAATACGACATCACAAGGTTAGACTGGCCTGCCGGCTCGCCTGACTTAAACCTAATAACACACGCGTGGGATGCTCTTAAGCGAGCTGTTTGCAACCGTCAGCCATGTCCCCAGACAGTGCCAGAGCTCAGTGAAGCTGCTATTCAAGAATGGGACAGGTTACCCCAAGAAATGCTGGATAACTTGATTCTCAGCATGCCCACGAGGATCACTGCATGTGTTCGAGCCAAGGGAGGACTTATATTGAATATAAACATTTTATTAATACAATATTGATTAAGTACAATTTAAAAAAAAAATCAGCTTATGCTAGTGAACATAAACTTTTTTGGTGTGTGTACTACAAAAATAACAATATTTTCTGTCACCTAATTTAAGATTTGTTACTAATCTGCAATACTTAATTATAATAGGTATATATACCCAACAAATATAGTAATTTTAATTATAAAATATTAATGAAAACGATTTATGTGTGAGTTATCAAAGTAAAGTAAATATATATTAAACATATATTTAATATATATGTTTTCAATGCCAAAACAAATGTAATCTTAAAATAGTAGATGTGTCATATAAATTTAATACAAATATTGTACTACATACAAAACCTCTCCTGCTCGCTTCCTCTATCAGATTAAATCCGACTTGGATTGGTTAAATTAGAAGGCTCTGTTATTTTTTTGTAGCAACCAATCTCTATCAAAGCAAATCCGACTTGATACCATTGAGGTAAATGTACTACGTATAGTACATTTATCTCAATGCTATTTCCAAGTCAATCTTAAGACGCGGTCCAACCCCAATTTTAAAATAATTTAAGATGCTTTACGTAAGGTTGAAAATCGCATGTTATATTGGACGATGTCATGCGAAAATGCATTAATTTTGTACTTTTTCTTAATATATTTCGATATTTACTAACACAATTGAAAAACGGCTGGTTACTAATTTAGTACTATATCTTGGCTATGTATTACCTAATAAATAATATAGTGTTACCGCTGAAAATTCTGAGAGTTTGGACGTCAAAGTTTATTATTATGGACCTATACAGTATATTTTTTTCTGGAGAGAGCGAGTAATATTTAGGAATTCTGTTCGGTTATTACTCTTTGCATATTCCTTTTCTAACCTAAGTAATTTTTTCATACTATATTATTGATCAGTTTCGTTACACTAGATGTTTAAAGATTCTGCTTTTTACTATTATCAGGATACGAGCGCGCCTTAATCAATATTTGGGAAAGCGTTTTAATATTATATGGCGATTCAGTAACAGATTGTAATATAATTTCATGATCATATTTCATTGCATTAAATCCTTATTGTGTGTATTTAAAAACTTTTTCTTCATTGACATGCAACGTGACAAACTTTAAAAAAAGAGAACCATGATGGAATGACACAAGGGAGACGTCAGGGATTTTTTATAATTTGGGATTTGGTGGAGAGAGGATTCCTAATTCCTAATAATTTTAATAATAATTCCTATTCGCATGAGGCTTGGTCACCTTCACAATTAAAAAAGATTCATGTGAAAGATTCCTCTATATGTGAATGTGGCCTGGATGAGGGGGATCTCAACCATATATTCTTTTCCTGTCCATTGTATGATAATGTTTTTTCTACAATTCTCTCATATCATTAAAAGTCTAATTTCCGACTCATATTCCTGAATTTTTATCATCTACTAATATTGATATATATAAAGTTTTCGTTCACTTCCTCATTATCAATAACATACGTTTATAATTTTGTACATATTTATTTGTTTTTAATGTTGTTTGTTTATGTTCGAATAAGTTTTTTTTAAGTTATTATTCTTTCTTATTGTTATGTGTGTATTTTTATTTTTTCATACAAATAAGCCTATTCTGGTTCATAGTTTGCTCAAATTCGTTTTAGGATGTTTTTGTTTTTTTTTTGACGTGAAACTGGCACAAATGTCATGTTGACAATTGCCACAAAAAAAAGAGAAACGAATTATTATTTTGATGATTGCCACTTGCCTCGTGAGAAGAAGGAGGGAAAGTGAAACTGTTCAAGTCATATTATAAAAAGAAAGACTCCATATGTGAAAGTTTGTCAGGTCACGTTATCTATTATTATATATTTATATTTCTAATGTTTCCTTTGATTTATTATTTAGTGTAGGCATTCTCTAATAATGTAAGTAATCATATCATATCATTACATTTTTTATGCCCATTTTCACCAACGTTTAAGGTAACACCTAAGCCAAGTTAGGTGACAGTTTTGTACTACTAAGTGTTACCTAACTGGCTTAGGTGTTACCTAAAACGTTGGTGAAAACGGGCATTACTTCTTAGAAACAAATATTATTTATTTGGTTGTTAAAATGCATTTATTAAATATTTAAAAAAGTAGCGGTGGCCCACGGTTTCACCCGCGTGATGATGATGATGATGATGAAAAAGTATCTAATATTTTATTCCAGCCCCTCATCTATCTTCATTATAATTCATTAAGTAGTTTTTGCCTGAAAGAGTAGCAAACATCCATACATACAAACTATTGTTTTTATAATATTAGTAAGATAGCCCTTAAAATACCGAAAATAAGATTAAACGCTTCTTCTTAGAGTGTCTCTTCAACTAGTGGAGGTTTGCGATCAGAGTGGTACAGTCCATCTTGTTTCTGGTTCGTCGGAACAACTCAGACGCCCTCGATATTCCAGTCCATTCTGGGATATTCCGCAACCACGACTTCTTTCTTCTCCCCACCTTTCTCACCTCTAGATCAAACTATACAATAAATTGTATTTTTTTTCCAAGACATCGAGAGCAGAACCGAATATCAACTTTTTAAAGTAACTGATAAAGTTACTCGACATAACGTATCAAGAACGCATGTGAATAAGACCCCGGATGGATCCCTGCTTAATCCCAATGCTATAATAAACTTATCTCCCCTATTCGAGTTTTAGCAGGTCGTTTTAATTTATTACTTTACTAGCTGATGCCCGCGACTACGTCTGCGTAGGATTAGTACTTCGAATAGTTTATTATTCTCTCCAGGGGCATATCTATCTTTATACCAAAATGTCATACAATATGTACATGGTCAAACGCAATTGCTATAATAGTATGATATGACCAAATTTAAATACTTAGTATATCAATCAGTAAGTATTATTTATACAATTTAGGCTTTTACATTTGTGTACGTCACACACAAATATAAAATTAATCAGCACGGAAAAAATTGTAATTACATTTCATCACCCTTGATGGTATTTGTGTTACATTTCATCACCCTTCACGGTCGCCGAACACGTCTAGTGTATAGAGCTGTCAAATTGACTTGGCTTTTAACTTGGCAATTAGAAACTGACACAAACTTTGACAGAACTGTCATCATTACGATCTTGACGTAGGCGGAGATCGTGTTATTTTGTTTATGCTGTGCTCAAAAATACTACGCTTTTTCACCCGCGTGGTGATGGGTAATGATGATGATGAAAAGTATCCTATGTTTTAATCCAGCGCCTCATCTACTTCCATACCAAATTTCATAAAATTGCCCGCGCCGTTTGAGCGTCAAAGAGTTATAAAGATCTACACATCCTACATCCATACTCACAAACTTTCGCGTATATAATATTAGTAGGAAGTAGGAGATAGAATTATTAATAATGTTTTAAACTTTTGCTTGCCAAAAGAGTTCGAAGAGACAACTCAAATTTTAAACATTATTTTATTAACAACTCTTTTGTTGTAATTATTCGAAAATTGCAACATTAATTTATTAGTGTTTTTATTTACAAACAAATGCGTCATAAGTTATACGGACAATACAGAGGCACTACTTTTAATTACTTTTTTTATTTCACTGTCCAAAAATTGTAGTACCTACTGTTTACGTTCTATTGTATATAGGTATGTTTCATGAAAAACAAATTTACATAGCATGTTTAATTTTTGAACCAGTATGAGCTTCACAAACTTCTGATTTTAGAGAATAAAGTGCCGTCGGCGAACTTAAATACATGTTAAAATAAAATTGAAAAGAAACTTTAAAAAACATATCTGATAGATCTAATTTTTATGAAATAAAAGTAATTGTCATAGTTACCGTGTAGTTTTTCGGTTACTATTTTTTTTCAATCCCAAAGGATTGAAAAAAAATAGTAACTAAAATTTTCTACAAATAGAAAAACTTATTTGGTTTATGGTAAGGTTATTTTGGCAATGGCAAGATGTGTTATATTATATATTTTAAACAAAGTATGTATATAGAGTTTTATATTAATTTAAAAATAATAATAATAGCTAAAATTTCAATTCACACGAGTTAAAAGCTGTCAAAGAAAATATAATGGTTTCAAAAATCTTATCAACAAACGAAAAATAATGTAAACTTTTCGCGTGATACTTAGTTTTTGGTTAATTTTCTCTAAAGGCGCTGTCTGCTCAGAGCTTGAATTCCTTAAATTTTTTTACTTGAAATCAAGCAAGCGCATTTCGTGAATTGTGAAGAAAACATTATGTGAATAAAGAGCAAACCTGTTTTATAGGTAAAATGTTTTTATGTACTCTAGTATGTTAAAATATGTTTTTAAGTCCATCAGTGTGAACTTGAAGTACTCGTTACTACAAACAAACAAAATGACGATTAACTATGTGAAACGGTTTAAAAGTAACGAAACCTGTAACCTTAAAAGTGTAGTGAGCCTAAAAAGGTAAACAATTGAGGAATAAAAAATACCTTTGATATGTTTTTCAAATAGAACTATGTGCACGCCTTTCTCTATATCTGCATTCCTTGCAGTTCCTGATTTTATTCTACTGAGGAAATCTTTAGTATGCACAGAATGAACTCTTAAACTTTAAAATTGACCTGGCCACTAATTCAAGAATTAACTTCAGAAACGGGATATTTTCCATGTATATTTAATTTGAACTCTCGATATTTCGGAATAGTTGCGCCATGTTCACGAGAAAACTGGAATTCCATTCTATTCAGTTATTGGAGTGTAACACAAAAACTAGTAAACCAAATTTGATGAAATCGACCACACAAATGGGACCACACGAGAAGCTCCAGATTTTTAACAAAAAAAGAGTTTTGAGAATAGGTTCCCCAAATCGAAAGTTATGACGTAACAAACATAAAAATACAATTAAATTGAAAACCTCCTCCTTTTCGGAAGTCGGTAGAAAAACATCTGTTATTTCCTTCGTTTCTTAGCCATCATACAAAAAAATAAGCTAAGTATTACTTACCGGTAAAAAGAGACCACTAGTGCAGTCGCACGCCAGAATAACAGCTACAACATAAAGCAACGCTCTCATTTTTAAAAGTTTTGCACTTCACTTCTAGTTCGAAAGTTAGGCGGGAGGCACTCTCGTCCCGGCTTATGACGTCGCCTTGGAGTAACTTGTGAATGGGGCGGGCGGTAAACCTTCCCTTTATATATCCAGTAAACGTTTCTGCGCACCCTCAGTAGCGTCTCCACAGTTTTTCTCTTAAATCAACACTTCTGTGTATCTTTTTTATTATCCCTTAATAAAGGCTCGTAATGCGAGCCCTATTTCCGAGCTACATTTTCACATTTTGAAATAGACACACAAGGCATTGCGTTGCAGAGGAAATTAAACATTTTAACTCCGCTCTATTTCCGTTCGGAATAATTACTAGAGTACGTTATCAGTTCGTAACACGAGCGTAATTTTATCAGCGTCTTGTATTTGCTAAGTAAATATTATGAAGAAGGTTGTGATTAGAGAAAGATCTCGCGAGGTGTCGTCGAATCAAATACAGTTTTTATACACCGTACCTGTCCACCTCACTATGAATTAGAAATAGGTAACATTTTATTTTCAGTTGCAATTTTGCATTAATTTTGTTTTTAAGTAGGTACAAACTAATGCCTGTACACGTCCCTATGGCATAAACAAAGAGATACATTTATGCTATACATTACGTTTTTGGTATTCTTGGTCGATATTTCCTGTCCTTAACCAAATCTGTGTTGTCAAGATAATGTTGTTATTTCAGCATTTCATTTTCAATCAGGCGAATATACGCCGCTATCTCATTTCTTGTTGGCATAATTGGATTTAATATTAATAACAGAAGCGGGATTAGCCGCAATCTGATCGGACGGTTAGCCAGCAATTTGGGTTATTTTAATATGAACAAAATTTTATATAATTATGTTTAATAAATTTACGATACCATCTGCACTCCGCGGCTCCGCTAGCATGGACATTTTCTGTTATACACACAATTTCCGGGATAAGAAGTGTTTTTTTTTCATATTAAGATTTTCTGCCAAAACGGTTTGGTAGTTTTTTATGTTAAACAGTTATAAACGTCCACCCATCAAAACAGATAGGATAGATACTTCCGGATTTATAAGAGGTACTAACTGCGATAATTAATTAAGTAAAAGTGTACTCACGATTACTCATTGTGCCGTCCTTGTATAAAGAAAGGGATAGTAATAACGGGTTGATTAGCAACAATAGTACATTGTTCACCGAGAGGAGAAAGTGACCGATTACCGTCGAGGGTGTCGTTTGAAACACCCGAGATCGGGAATCGCACTTTCTCTCGAGTGATACATAGTGCTTTATACTACACCTACGAGGAAAATAAAAAACTAAATCTTTACTAATTGAAATTTATATTGAAATTGTTGCAGTTAGTGAAGCTTAATGTAACACTTTTTCCATTAATGTTTGTTTGAGATGTTTGCGATAATGTAGGAGGAATAACTGGCTGTGCTGTTGGCACTGCGCTCGTAGAAGGCTGTGGTGCCAAAGGGGCAACTGGCTGCTGAGGGGCATCTGGCATCGCCGCGCTCGTTGATGGTTGAGGAGATGAGTCTTGATGCACATTAATGGATCCCGATATTTGGTTATTTATTCGTGTTTTGTTCAACCACCGTAACGTTTTATTGTGGTTAAATCAGCACCAGTATTGGCAAGAATAGTCGCTGAAGTTCTGCGAAAGCAGTGGCCAGTGTATTCTAGTGGATTGAGTAAATTAAGGTACGAAGCTATTTCTCTTGGCACAGTACTTATTTTGTTTTTCCCAATTACTTGTTTCGTACATTTTTTGTTTTTATATTGTAGTAAAAACCGATTGGTTTTGGGGTCACTGGGGCGAATTTCGTTATATTTCTTCACTATCTCATAAAATAAGCCCGATATAACAAATGATCGCTGAATTTTGGTTTTTGTGTTAGGAATATTGACGATTATTCCATTTTCGAGGATTTCGATATCGTCTGTTGTCATATCCACAAGTTCTTGCGAACGACAGGCCCCATTTACTCCTAAAATCAAAATAACCTGTAAACAAAAATATCAAACATGAAAACCTAGTAGATTTCTACTCATAAATAGGTACGTAATAAATTTTAAACCAGTGCATTTTGTTCATAAACTTACCTTCATCAACAAATATTTGTCATCTGGAGCATTCTGCAAAAAGGAATAAACATCCTTTGTAGTAAGCACTTTTGATTTCTTACTACGGAATCCCTCCGACTTTCTTTTCAGAAATGCTGTAAGTTTTTTGTATTCTTGAATATTTATGTCGTTTCTTGTCAATATAGTACTTTTCAACATTGAGTACATAGACCATAACGTACTTGGTTTGTATTTTTGCGCTTTTTCACTGAAATAAGCTAGCAAAACAGTTTCAGAAAAAGATGCCGCATTTTTTTCACTTTTCCATTGCAAAAAATCGTCATAAGTTTTATTATATTTTTTAATTGATTTCTGTGGTAAAAGGTTATCAATCAGTATTTTTGCTGTTTCCTTCAACTGCGGCGGAGTTAAAAAATCTTCATCATCACTATCACTACTTATCATTTTGATAGTTTTATTTTACTTTTCTACGAAAACTGAATCCTCAAACAACACACAAATTGAAAATGGCGCCAATGGCGTCTGCAATTTTTACATGTTCTTTTTTCAAATTGTTTGACACCATCCAACACACAGCTAGTGGCCAGTGTCATTTTGCGAACTTGGAGATAAAAACTCACTGTAAAAACTTTTTGGCTTTTGATATTTAGGTTACCAGCGCATAGTCTTACCCAACATTAAAAAAGAAAAACCACGTAAGAAATGGATTTTCATACACTTTTCTCTCCCGCTCAGATGCGTTTTCTCGCCGCATATTTGTTCGATATGCAATGACGTACTTTCTACCGTAAATTTGATAAAGTATCAAGGTACTTTCCGAGCAGGTGTAGTATAAAGAATATTTCTAGTTGAATAATCGTTTTTCAGACAAAATGTATTGGCGATTAGAATCAATTGTTTACATTTCCAGTATTCAAACCTCAGTTTCATGTTAGATTGTTTTGATCCTTGTATGTAATATGAACGATTTGCATAACTTGTTGGCCTCATTTACAATCACAATGTCGCTCAACGGCAATGGAACAAGGGCTATGCTTGGTTTCCCTGCGTGATAAGATTCGACATGAGGAGATCCGTAGAAGAACTGAGGTTACCGACATAGCTCTCAAAACTAGTAAGTCGAAGTGGCAATGTACAGGCCACATCGCTCGCAGAACTGATATCTCACAGAAGAAAGATTCTCGTGTGGCAACCACGCACCGGAAGACGTATAGTAGCTCAGTCAGCCTCCTGCTAGGTGGACCGACGAACTCGTCAAAACTGCGGGGAATCGCTGAATGCAGAAAGCAAGTAGCCGTTTCAAGTTGCGTTCTATGGAGTATAGGCTGATGTTCAGTAGTAGACGTCTTCCGGCTGATAATTATGATGATGATGGTGAATACTAGGTGTGCAGCAACGTTCAGAAATTGAAAAAAATATTTCTGGTGCGATTCACATCATCATAAGAATAAACCCTAACGTTAATAATGAAATACATGTTATTTTAAAATACTTACAAGATAACAAATCGTCACGCCTATATATCTTCGAAGGGATAAGCAGCGGTGTTTTAAATACCTACGTTTCACTAGAGGGGCACTGTTCCGGACTCTGCACAGCTATTGAAAATTTCCTTGTCAGAAAACTCTATTGACTGTCCCAGGTATTGAACCCAGGACTTCGAGATCCCAAAGCGGAGCTTCCTCTACTACACCAAGACCAAGCGAACGAACCTGCTGGTGGGCCAGCTAGTATAATATAACTCCTTCCCTGTCTCGAAAACATGTGGTGATCCTCCTGGGCATGCTGAGAATCAAGTTATCCAGCGTTTCTTGGGTAACCTGTCCCATTCTTTGATGAGATGAATTTTTGGAAATTTTCGTATTGACAACTTTAATTACATTCGATAAATTATGACTTAAGTTTTCAATTTACGAGTAAGTGTCTGGAGAATACTTCAGACTTGTTTAAGAACTACGAAATCACGTTTAAGGTTTTAATTAAAATTTGAAAATGTATGTCATAATTTACCGAACGTAATTTTGTCGCTTTACATTACACCAACGTTTTCATAGGTTTCTTCAAAGTCACTTAGCTGATTATTTTATACATAAAAAAACTCATGACATTTCATTAGCAAAAAAAAATCCAAAAAAATATTCCACTTCTTTTTTATGAAAATAATTATGAACAACATGGAACATACATGGGGGTGATTCGGGTACCCCAAGGGGTGTTTTATCTCTGGCCTTCCGCTTGACTCTATTTTTTGGGACATCCAGTTTAATAAAATAATTGCTCAAATTAATTAAAGTATTAAATAAACTTTACACAATTTAACGCAGTAAAAACTTTAATTTATTCAGTTCGACTGTGAGACAAACAGCTCATTTGTACAACGAACTGCGGTGCGTTATTAAATTGTTAACGTTGAATTATTCGTGCTACAGCTAGGGTCATGTTACGAGAGCACTGGAATTGAATATAGTAGTGCCTTCTCTGTAAATATATTCCTAGCAGAAACATCTTGTTACCCTTGACACTTGAGAACGTTATTAAATAAAATTGAACATTTTCTGGACAAAGGGCATGTCAAGAGTGCTCCGTAGTTTTTTGTATTATTATGTCAGTGTACTTTCTGACACAGTACTGGATTTAAAGAGCAGTAGAACTTGTGTTCGAGTTCGTCCGAGGAAGTACTGCCGCCATACCTATTTCCACCAAGAAGCAGTAATGTTCGCAGGTTTTATGGGCATGGTAACCAGTGTAGCGTTGAATTTACAAGCACTTTTTTATAGTGGTTCATCAAAGTGACTCCCTCTCGCCTGATAGAAAGCAAAGATGGAATCAAGAAGTAATGACCATTAGTGCAGCCGTAAGCTGCACTAATCGCCACCCCTGATCTGAGAGATGCTTTTTCACGCCCATGAGATTTAACAACTTAATATCTCAGAGTGGTGGGCGCAGTGCAGTTCGTCACCTGTCACGAAATGCATCTGTTAGAGACATAGGCCACCGCTGAACACTAGGTGGGCCTTCAATTGTTCCGTAACCTAATGACATGAAAACAACGAGCCCTCTGAGAAACAGTAATGGGTTTAAAGAATTTATTTCTAATAAAGAACAAGGTTCACTTAAAATGAGATTTAACACTAAAACTTATAACTAATTAAAGTGATTAGTCAAGTATAACATATTTGTTCAGCAATCTTAGGTTATTTCATTATAAATATATTTTTTAAGTTTACTTTTAAAAACAGAAATTTTACAATGTTTAATATCGTTAGGTAGCTTATTATAAAATGCTGCACCCTCATACAGAATATTATGTTTACCATACATGGTTCTGTGTGCTTGTATTTTTAATTTGTTCACATTTCTTAAATTATATTGAAATGTTCAATAGTACTTTTTTGATCAGAACGCATGTAGTATAAATGTATAATTGATTTAAATTAAATATTTTTGTTTCTTTATACAACGTACTAGATGTGGTTAGACGGTCATAATTAAAAAGAGTTTTAATGAACAAACCGAAAAGGTATTTAGGTATGCTAGGAGAATATTTACATATTGATTTCAGTAATAGTATACTTATAATGATACTGATGGCAAGCTGTTCTTAGTTTAACAATTGAAAAGCTCTGTATCAAATTCAAATTCTAAATCCTTTAAATACAGATACTAGTCTAAACTTACATATAAAAAAGTCAAAAGCCTTTTTGTTATGGGATAGGTTTGCAAACGAACAGACGACTCACCTGGTTTTAAGTGATACCGCCGCCCTCAGACATTCGCAATACCAGAAATCTCGAGGATGCGTTGCCGGTCTTTGAGGAAGAATAGAAGGTAGAGGGGGAGGGGAGAGGAGAGGTTAGGGGAAGGGGTAAATATAGATTTGCATCCAGAATGCTCAATATGGAGCCCGGTCCCTGTATTACTTCTCATCCTCCAGGTAGCCGTTAGAGTTGGCCCGAAGTCGATGCATTCGGATCGCGACTCGATTACGCACGATCGGAACCCTTGAATCTGATTACCCCACGTGAATGTGGTAAAAGCAAACTAAAAGATGCGATGGCCATAGGCGTAGGACTTCTTTTAAATGGAACCAAAACATATTAGCAAAAGTGTAGATACCTGACAAGTTATTCAGAGATTTGGATTCGAGTATGTGTATTGTTACGATGGGTACATAATGCATGAACATATTAAACGTGTTTTTAATACACATAGGAGTTTTTTTTTTGTTATGAAAATTGTATATTTTGACTGGCTAGGTTCCCTAATGGTTTACCAAAATACTTATAACAAAATGTGTATTACATTACAATAAACGTTTCGTATACAATTCATTTCTAAAACATGTTATTTCAAAATATGATTTATTTTACAAACTACTTTTCGAATAATACCGCTCGTTTCCAAAACTATTATTTCAGAGCTATTTTGTTTAACAAACTATTAAATTACAAACATCTATTTCGCTAACGTTAATACTATAAAATATATCGAATAAAATTAAGTTTTTTGTAATTTTTTATTTCATAGTTTGTTTCTTTTACAAATTGACATTTTACAATGTGTCACAACAAGAACCTATTTATAAAGAGCACGTAAAGTAGTTTGTGAGTAGGTAATATATGTTGTGCACAACTCTATCCTCAGCCATAAACTACAAGCCACAATCATTCATTACTTAGTTTTAGTTTAGTTTGTTTGTTTTCTCTAACCTAACCTAGGGTTGGAGCCACAGTCATTAATAAATATTTATAAGTAAATTTAATATGTAAAAAAAAGTTTTTTTAACAATAAAGTACAAAGTATAAACAAGTAAGTAAAGTACAAGTAATACACAAAGTAATGTAAGTACATTTTATATAACCGTTTATCAAACGATACAATAAAAAAAGTATTATTGTTTAAGTTATTATTGTTATTAAAACATTTATTAAATAATATACATATGGTTAGTTTTATACATATAATAATATATATATATATATATATATATATATATATATATAAAACTAAGCATTTGTCAGATGTCAGATGTAAAATGTAAATTTGTGGAATCATCATTGTAATAAATTAAGCACTTGCTAAATCTTTTTTTTGTAAAATGGTCATTTAACAATTATTTTTTTGGCAAGTGTTGGTTGTAAAGCGAAAATTTATAAGTTATGTACCTATCTGTGAAATGACAGGATACCGCCAGGCTAGCTACCACTTTGCCAAACCAAGCTACCAAGCTTAAAAAACTATCACGAAAAATCTAAACAACTAAACTGTTCCGGCCGCTGTCATTGAGCGCCAGTTACCGTTTTTAATCCTAGTGTGATAGCACTTTTGACCGCACCATCACAAACCATCGTGTTAAATAGTATTCAAACGCTATTAAAAAACCAGCAAGTAATATGTTCTATTGGCCGCGCTGCTGAAAAAATACAATCTGATAAAATTGATCCTCCTGATTATAGAAAAGCTTTGCAGATACACACTACTAGTGTATAAGTAGATACACAGTTTTAAAATTGCAGTAACTTTTTAAGCACACAAGATATACTTTCGAAACAAAAAGGACTTGAAAACATAAACACTTTGTAGTCGGTAAACTTCTTTTAAGAACTGGCTGAATAGAAATTTAAAATCAAAAATAACCCTTTTCGAATTACAATTTGACAATTTTTTTTTGTTTCAATTTTTTTTCATGGCTAAACTTGACAACTAGCACATAAACTTATTTATCATGTCTCTTTCATCTGAAGAATGTGCTAGGATCATCTTTTCTGGAAATAGGCATAAGTATGCGTCGTACAGCAAGAATGGTTGTGACGTTACGAACGTTTCAGAAGTTGAAGCGAAGGTACGAAGAAACTGGAAACCATTTGAGGGTACTAGTAATGGCAGACCCAGGTTTACTACCCAGTACCCGAAAAGACCGTTATAGTGTTTCCACTGTGTTGAGGATACGCCACCTAAATGCAGTTGAAGTCCAGCAACAGCTTCTTCAGACCCGAAGGGACTACATTAGTGTCAGTACAGTGAGAATAATTCTGGCTAAAGCAAACCTGAAACCCCGAAGACCAGCGAGTGGCCCCAAACTCGAGAAAGAGAGCATCGAGTAGCGAGACTGTGATACGCCCGTGAGCACATACAGTGGGATCATGAAGAAGAAGTGGTCAAGAATCTTGTCTACAGATGCGTCTCGGATCTCACTTTACACTTCTGATGAAAGGCGAAGTGTCTATTAGGCGACCTAGTGAGCGATTCCTTTAAGCCTGCTTCTCAAAAAGAGTCCAGTATGGTGGAGGCAGTGTACATGTATGGGCCGGCAAATCTTCAGAGGGTCTCACAGGGTTAGTGATGATAGAAAATAGGTTGAGAAAGATATGCCCAGGAGATTCTCAATAAGTATACAGGGCCGTATTTTGTAAATATGAATGCATGATGCATGCTAATGCCCGGCCACACACGGCCCGGGTCTTGCAAGAGTATATTCAGGAGATTGGTATCAGCGTGATGGCTAGGCCATCAAGAAGTCCTGATGTCAACCCGATTGAGCAAGCCTGATGAGCTAAGGAGGCTAGTCAGAAGCCGCAGACCACCAGCTACCATCCTCAGGACACTAAATCAAGCCCTGATAGAAGATTGGGAAAATATTTCACAACATCGGCTCCAAAACCTCGTGATCAGTATGCCAAATTGACTCGAAGCTGTAAGCAGAGCCCGAGGAGGCAATACCAGTTATTAAAAATTCAATAACATGTAAACATACTTGTTAATGTTAATTACAAGTATGTTTACATGTAAACACTTAGCTAAACATTTTTTTGAATTAAAAAGTTACTAATATATAGTTTACTATAGTTTCAACGAAAGCTCATAAAAATTGCTTTATAACGTTTTTTATTTTAAATCTCTAACTTCTATAGTTTAGAAAACATAGATTTTTTAAAAGTGAAGTACTTATTTTTGCGGGCCAGTATAGAACAGTTTATTCTTTACGCTACAGTCTGTTAACTATAGTTAACAGTTAACGTTTGTTATATAAAATAAAAAAATAAAAGTTAATAGATATCTATTATATATTTTTACTGTATAATATTTAATGAGTATAAAACTTCAATCGGAATTAGTTTCATAACTTTGTGTTAGTGTTTCCATATGTTTCGCAGAGTTAGCGTTTACTTTGACGTTGGTACGTAGTTTCGCAATGGCAATATTCTGCTAACGTACATTATTTTAGTATTCATAACTTATTTCTTTACTTATACTTTTAGCTGATTTTTGTATCCATTTAGTATATTTTAATATATTCGGAAGAATTATAATATTTAGATATATTACAGCTTCTTATAACAGAGTACTGAAAACATTATACAGCAAACCACGCTTAAACATTATACAGCACCAAGTTTTCACTCATTGTTAAACAATTGTAATAAAGAAAAAAAATTACGTAGACAGATTATATACCGTAGAATAATAATTTTAGAAAATGATAATTGATTATATACAAAATTATATATAAAAGTAATAATTTGTAAGTATGTTTTTTAACTACATGGCAGATTTATAATATCCGCTCGCTGCTTAAAACAGCTGCTCGGTCATGAGTTAATATTTTTTCTGTATTTTGCATTTACCTTGGGAACCTGAGGTGGAATAGGTCTTCATTTTTGCAGGGTATAATGGAAACACAGATGTGAATACATCTGGTATGGACTGGTACAAAATTAAATTATTATGAAAATGATAAATGATAATTTATTATGAAAACTAACGACATTTAAAAAAATATTTAATATGCGAAACGGGAATCACTCTTAAAAACGAGTCAGTTCTTTAAAACTATAGTTTATATCCGGTGGTCTTTTTCAAAGAGAGTACAGAACGCGCGCGGTTGCGTCTAACATCGCATTGCGATGCTGCTGCTGTGATTGAATTGAAACCATAGTTGGAAAGATCTGACTTATTTACGTGAGTGATTGTTTTTTTCTTATTAATATGATGACATGCACTTTATTTACTTTACACAAATGGTAATCACACATCAGGGATAGCCTTTTAGATTTGTTTGTAAGATAACAGTTAAATACATATAGGTCGATAGCTTTAATCAATCTCGCGCGTATTGCTTGCGTGGGCGGACTTCCTGATTGTCCTCGAGCTGGTCTTGTGTAGTTCGCGAACGAAGAATGATTAAGAATTAATTCCTACTACTGAAGCAGAACGAACTATTCACCGACATCATACTTAACAGTTCAATGGCACCATTAGGTTTTTATGAACTTAAACATGAAAAAGCGACCACACGACTCGTTTTGGTTCGTACCCGGTGACTTTCACAAATAAAATTATTACACAAACCTTACCTATTTATATGTATAGCTCACGGCGTTCTTTTATTTATATCTTAAATACATTTCTACTACAAATTATGTAAAGGGGAGGTTTTTCTTTAATTTTTAAATTATAATGATGGTATGCAGGTATTATAATTAGGTTTAAAACCATTTAGCCCAAGCCTACCTCGAGCGGCCGGGATGCGTCGGGAGCGAGGGGTGGAGGTGGTAGAGGTATGTCTTATGTCTTATATTGTATTGTGGCCTGAATTAACAGGCAATCGTTATAGGACCGTAACCTAGGTACATCCTATAATATAATAATAAATACGAGTAAGTACCTACATTTTTCTTTTTGTTCAAATTATACTACTCATGATCGTTCTCGTTTTCTTGAGTTCTTAAGTACCTACTTATGGTGGCCGAGCAGCCTACGGAAAGGCATTTAGCGAAGTAAACTTACCCGATAACGGTGAACCTCTTGTTAACATAGGTATTTGTATTTTATTTTTAATAATTCTTACTATATTGGAGTAGGCCCTGAATGTAACGGTAAAAATGTGTAATAAAGGTTGCTCTAAGGTAACTACTGGCTTTGTCACCCTCACTGATCTATTGTTTTGTCTATGATCTTTATTAAACTATGAAAGTATAAGTATGCACAGCATACAATTTTATGTAAATACCGAGTAACTGCTACTCAAAAACCTTAATGTATGTATAAAGTTCATTATATCACAAAATGAGTTTTGTTGTGGGTAGCAGTTTACCAAATATTCTCAACCGGGTAAATATCATATCACAATACTTGTTTTAATAATTGATACCCACTACTGAATCTGTAATACCCATTTACCAAACTTATACCTATGTAGAATTTAACAACGGTAATTATTGTTTAAATTAATTAAGTACACCTACTACTAACTATTAAAATGTTCTTGTTGCGGGAAGAGGTTGGTATCCGGGAAACAGAATTTCTTGTCCGGACGCCAACACACAAATCGTACATTTAAAACATTGATGTTATTATTATATAAGTTACATTTAAGATTTTCAAATTGTGCTACTTATTACCCAATAAAGTTTGAAGTTTGAAGTTTGAAGTTTGAATGCACGCGGAACTTTTCGCGCCTACTGTGATCTGTATACTATACTGTGCTTAAAGACGGGAATAAGAGTGCGCTAACTATGTCAGGTATAGTGCGTCCACGTGTTACACTGCTCTTATTTAGCATTACAAATTTGCAGTAACAGGTACCTCAGTAACAGCCCATTTACTTTCATAGCCAATTTTGAAGTGAAATAGGGCTTCCATATTTCCTATGATATTGGGATGTAATTACAAATTTTAGTGTTAACAAGTACAATTTAAAAATTTTATATTGACTACCATTTTATTTAGTTATTGGAATGTAACTCAAAAACTACTAAACCGAATTTGATGAAATTTAAATGGGACCACACGGGAAGCACCAGCTTTTAAACAAAAGCAGCTTTTTAACGATATTTTTGAGAATCGGTTAACCCCATCAAAAGTTATGAGGTAACATACATAAAAAAACTACCTCCTCATTTTTTGGAAGTTGGTAGAAAAGCAGCCTATGCATGTGTTAAAATGGATATACATATAAAATGGATAGACCCAAACTTATAACCGCGAAATAGGAATTCAGTGAATTATTATTCTGGCGAATGTAGACAGCACTATATCCATCACGATCCCACTGCTGACTAGTGAGAGCTGTTGAAATTTATTCACAAGCATTACTCGTGGTGGTGTCATGATAATTAGATCGTTCGTTGATGATGTTTTAGATTGAAATTCAAATGAAAACGTCTGCAAAATCCACAGAAGTGCTAACTCATATTACATTCAATTGCGTAAGTTCTCTATAGTCCAGCTGGCATATATTATAGCTTTCCTACTAGCCTGATTTCCTATTATTCTTCATTCGCGTGGAATTGAAAAAAGGTACTACGAGGAACTCTATTTTTTTCTTCTAAAACCAAAGTATTTGCGTTATTCCTATAAGATCAGCTATGTGCTAGTTAAAGTCTCATAAAAATAGGTTCAGTCGTTTCGGAGATTAGCCATTACAGAAAGACAGAAAAAAATAATAATCGTTTTTATGTTACAAATAACGTAAAGCGGTCTCTAGATCGGTTTTTTTATGTTAGTGCCACGCCGAACCCACAGCCGAATGGGCATCAGGCATGACCGGGGAAGTAATACACTCCCACATAACACCGACGTGAAGTAACATAGCTTGCTATTGCGTTTCGTCGGTTTGTGGGAGTTTCCGGAGGCCCGATTCCCCCCTTCCCCATTCTCCCTCTCCTTACCCCTCGCCCTTCACTTTATCTCTTCCTTCCTCAAAGGTCGGCATCGCTTTCTCGAGACCTCTGGTATTGCGGATGTACGTGGGCGACGGTATCACTCACCATCAGGTAAGGAGCTGCCAACCTATCCCATAAAAAAAAGATCGCTTCTAAGTGGGGAATGATTTTGATAAGGATTTTTTTTAATATGAGTGGCTACTTGGTGTCATTTCCCTTACGGAACCAAAGTAGCATCAACGCCGAATGTTATACTACCAAATGCTTGGCAGAAGTTGTCTCTGTTGTGAACAACAAGCGATCCAACACGGGGTTCCGCGGGCTACTGCTCCACCAAGACAACGCATCTGCACACCGCGCTCAAAACACGCCAACACAAGCACGCCGGTCACTCCCGAGTTACAGCCCTGACCTAGCACCGTCTGACTTCTTTTAATTCCCGAAAATAAAACGTCAGCTCAAAGGGATACAATTTTTACAATTTCGGATGCCCTGTCAGCGTTAGAGCAGGCTGTAAAGAAGGTGTCTGCGGTGGACTAGAAAAAGTGTTTCAAAAGCTGGTTCAGTAACTAAATAAAACTTGGTATAACTGAAGCTGGTGGATGGATGTATGATGGATGGTGAAGTATTTTGAAAAGATTGAATATAAAATATTTACCTATATTTATAAAAAAAATATTTACCTACCTATATTTATAAAAAAATATTTACCTATATATAATATTTTGCGATATTAAAAAAATCTATTTTTTTTTTAATTTTCGCAACACTTTCCGAGTGTGTGTCCCACATACTTCAATATTATTTTGATATATGTTTTTGGGCATGTAATATAGAGCGTTTTCATAATAATCATAGAATATAGTATATAGTATTGTTAGTTTGTTAGTTATTAGTTTCTCACTAGACCTGCATAGAAGCATTGGTCATCTCCGGAATGAGTATAGTTCCGAAGTGTAACTACTCACTTAGATTCATATATATATATATATATATATCCATTTTTAAGCTTGACAAGTAGTTAACTAAAAAATCTGCCTTTACAGCCTTTATAGCCAATGTTTTCGGTATATTATTTTTAATTTTTACTTTTTTTTATTTGGTTATGTAGCATGCTCAGTCAGACAGAATATAAGAAAATTATAAGCACTTAGGCGTTTATGGATTTGATTTAATAGCACAACCCTATCCATTAGAAGCCATAGTAATAAAACACTGGGATCCCTTTCCAAACATACATTACGCACTCTCCAAATATAGTTTATTACATTATCGAATTTTATTTTATGACTTCGAATAACGTGAATAACATCTGACAGGAATGTACTATCATAAATAATTTAAATGTTATCATAAAACGTAAAACAGTTATATGTAATGCTTTATAATACAAAACGTTTACGTACTTTTTTAAGTTGAGATGAGACGTCACATTGAATGTGAATTAGGTGATAAATCTATGATATCAAAATAAATAAGGAAATAAAAAGAACTAGCAAACCCTGCGAACTCCGTTTCGCCACCAGATGGCTTCGTTTTATGTAACATTTCGTTTGGCGCCATCTACTTAAAATATTGGTTTGTAGTACATGCTATGTATCAGAGATGGCGCTGTATGTGAAAAAAAGATTTTCCCGCTTTTCTTTTTAAATTTTTCCTGAATTTTCTTTACTATAAACCTCACGGAGCCCGAAACCTTTCCAACGAATGCAAAACCGTGGAAATCGGTTCGTGCGTTCTGGAGTTATAGCGTCAGGAAGGAAAACCCGACTTATTTTTATATAGTAGATAAGGAACTAAACTAATTAAAATTAAAAGGTATAAGAGGCAATGCTCACAAATTGATAGAGTAATATCTTAGTCATAGGACCCAAATAACTGAAATACATAGAATATGCCGGCGAAATAATATTGATACTACTCGTATTTACTCTTCAGACGCAAATAATGTATGTTTTGGTGTACCACAGGGAATTGTGCTGGGTCTTTTGTTGTTTCTAATATATTTTAATGACTTTCCCACTGTAACGAATTTCCATATCTCATTGTTTGCTCATGATTGTACCATTCTATAAATTCACATTTGATAAAAAATCTGCTGACATGGAACATACTATAAATTATAATTTGACATTGCTGATTGATTGGTTGACATTAAATAATTTAAAAATAAATATAGATGAAACGAAAGTTATAAACTTTAAGTTACGAAATAACGATTAATTAAACATTAACATTAACCATTGCGGAAATCGTATCATTGAAATCGTCACTACAAGGTTTTTAGGTTTAGATAGATAAAAAATTTACTTGGAAACTATTATTATTGACCAAATATATAAAATACTGCTACAATTTGCATTTGCTCTAAATAAATATAGATAAGTAGTAAATGAAACAGCGTTGCTGACAGCATATCATAGGCATGTTGCCTCGATACTGCGATATGAAATCATGTTTTGGGGCAACTCCACCGACAAATTGAAAATACAAAAACGCTGCATTCGAGCTATTTACGGCCTTTAGGAAACTGACTCGTGTAAGGATTATTTTAAGAAATTACAACTGTTAACATTACCTTCGATGTACATTATTGAGGTAGCCATGTTCGTAAAACGCAACCCTGAAATATTTGAATTTATTCCTGCTGGTACTCGACGGGCAGGGAACCTGCGACATTGCTCAGGGAGTAAACTATTCATGCGCAAGAGTGTGTTCTGCATGGCACACAAGATATATAATACAATTCCAAAAAGAATTAGATGTATCGAAAGTGTTGTTTTGTTTAAAAACGTTCTTCTTGTGAACAAAACATATTATACAATTAGGGAATTTTAAGAAGATAAGAATCTAACATGACATTGTACATAACGTTTTTTACTCCATACTATTTTATGACATAATTGCTACAATTTTTTAAATTTATTAGACTTACGAAATTAAAATTATGTTTATATTGCATGCATTAATATTGCATGTTTCGTATTTTTTATTATTCTTTGTAAACATCTTGTATGCTTATTACTCGGATCTAGTGAAATTATTTAATTTTAACATCACATATATATGTACTACCTAGATCCACAAGGTTTAAATAAATGATTGATTGATATATATGACTGATTGATTGATTGATAAATATACATATCACATAATATAAGCGATAAAATCCTGCTACTATTATACATCCCAATTGAAATGTCTTTCAGTACGTTCTTTCGTGGACGCGTTACGAGTGCGATGTATTGATAGATATTATACTTTATATCATTTTGTGTAATTTTATCATATGAGGGCAGGGGTTACCCATTCTAATGTATTAATTGATGTGCAATTATATTAAGATTGCTCGCGACCGCGTTGTAGGCTCCGGCCAAAACCAGCAGGCATCTGCCGTTGTCAAGATAGTTCTCTCAGTCAGGGTTGCCATCCTGGTCGCGGCGTAGTGTCTAGCCGATTATCTCGATAATGTAGGCGTGGATGAGTTAATTTTCTCTGTAAGAATGGTAGCCGCAGCCAAGCTAGCAATTCCATTCGCAGTGTATATTCCCCAATCGTTAGTAAAAAATGCAAATACAAATATTTAGTTTCAGGTACGTATGTAGATCTTTTCAAAAGCTCCCGAATTTGCGAAGCTCCCATAAACGAGTTACATAGAATAAACATTATACATGTCATGTTGCCAGTTTATACTAGTAGAGTCGTTAGGATATTGAAATAAATGGTTTACGGAGATAATAAAACAATAGATTCATTTTATGTAGGTTTACTATAGAACAACAACAGAACGCTAAATAATAGGATAATAATTATCATACACTACATATCTATTCGGGTAAAGCACTTGAGCTAGATAAGAGAAAATACCTCGTACTACATCAAACAGAGCTCGGAACAGTCCAATAAATACATCAAGCTGAAACGACAGTAGTGGGACTTTGAAAACGAAAATTATTGAAAGGCAACTCTAATGCGTAATCAGCTTGAACTTCGCCTGGTTTCGTCGTGAAATCAGCCAAAGGTGTCGGAGCGTCTATAGCAGTAAAAATAGGAATTTGAGTATCTACAGGTCCTGCGTAAATAGGATACAAGCGTTGCTCAGACTTAATTTTAACAGCTTTGGTCAATTCAGGTTTCCAGGTCGTTATGTCGACTTTTTTCTTGTCTTCGACATCTGCAGATCTGGCGATATGTATTCTATCGACTTTGATATCAGTATTGTGCCAAGGGTCGATTGACATCGCCGGTGGAGGAGTCGCGGGCATCACAGATGGTGGAGGCCAGTCATCTCTACTTCGTCTTTCGTAGTGGTCATAGGGAGGGTAGTTGTGGTAGAAACCGTAGCTCAACGGACTTGAAGCAATCTGGAACAGAACGCCTGTTAACGGGTTATCCTTGGGGTTAAGTACAAGTGCGAGAAAAGCCTAATGGTGTGCTGTCATGTTAATTAATTAGACATCGTTAATGGCAAGGAGAGGAAATTAAGTTCTGTTATTGAAGTTCATACCTTCCCCCTGTCATGATACCCATCATTACTAGTGTCTACCTAAAAGAAAATGTTTTAATATTATGTTAGTGGATAAAAGCATGTCACTGTTATCTGGGAAAAGCATGTTGGTAA
Organism: Selenia dentaria; assembly: GCA_917880725.1. Classification (NCBI taxonomy): domain Eukaryota; kingdom Metazoa; phylum Arthropoda; class Insecta; order Lepidoptera; family Geometridae; genus Selenia; species Selenia dentaria. The sequence continues at coordinate 28,073,131 of OU862888.1, read as the reverse complement.
GCATCAAATATCTTTATTGATACTACAAACATAGACCAACAGATAAATTAGTTATGAATGTTAAAGCTGCATTTCTATACACACTATGATCGATGTTAGTATTTACGTCGATATCTTTGTACCGATTAAGATTTAAATTGCCTATAACCAATAAATGTTCAACGTTCATAAACATATCAACAAAATACATATTGAGAGATATAATTTTATTGTGAAAATGAAGGTTGAGTCAGCCACATCCGTAGAACAAACCTCCAACGAATCCCTACACTAAGTGATACTAATCAAGTAACTCAGTAACTGTCCGTCTTAGGGGGTACCGCTGCAGTATCAGATATTCTGCCTCAATGCAAAACTCAAGCACTGTGTTAAGGATGAAGGTAGCAAGGAGAACTACTGGGCCAATAAGTAAGCTGATATACTCTAGGTAACAAGCGTAGTGCAGAGCCAATTTTTAATGATTACAAATCTTGATCTGTCATAATGCACAGGTGTGACGCTTACTACTGCTAGGAGAATGATTTGCACAACTTGTTACTTTCCAGAATGAGTAAGTCAAGGTCGTTTATATCCAATACTCGCACTCCTCCAAGTTCTAATAACCCCCAAGGCGTAATCTTTCCGAAACAGACTTAAATCATAACCACAATTCTTGTACTGTGTCAGAAGTTTCTATTTTTTCATGTTTATACTCACGGGAGAACCTATCTAGGCCACTTAAAACTTGGTGAGCGTCGAGACAATGTAATCACTAAATGATAATGGTGACAATAATGCTTATAGTGATGTGATATATGAAAAGCGACAACACTAGTGCATTTATACTGATTCAGAACGTGTATTAACGAGATCAAGACGATTTTGACGTATTTTGTAATTTAAATTATCATACGTAGAATATATAAGTTAATGCAATAAAGTAATCTCAACTCTTGTAAATATTAATAATTACTTTTTATAGCTACGTTTACAATGCTTACCTTTTTCAGTCCCTGTATCGAAGCAAGAATAAGCGCCATTTTGGCAAGCAGAAGTGCTTTGCCTCCAAGAACCGCTAGAAACTGGAAGCCCATGGGTATCATGACCATGCCGATTGAGACAACACCAAACATCATCATCGTCATCATTTGCTGGCGACGCCGACCTCGATATTCAACTGTAAAAGATACAAGTATGTAATTTAATGTCACAGTGATTTACTTACTAATAATGGTAAACATATTTTACAAAAATAGAATTGACTTCTATGCCAAAACTTGTTGAAGTAGGTTCCATTTTTTTGGTAAAAAAACATTTTTAATCATTTTTAGTGACTTCACGAGATCGATTGTCATCCACCGTCAATAATTTATTAGAGTGTAACTCAAAAACGGCTGGGCCGAATTTGATGAAATTTAAATGGGAGCACCTTGGAAGTATACTCTACCAAAAATAATTTTGAAAATCGGTCTACAAATGGAGAAGAAATCTGTGAAGATACACAAAAAAATGCATAAGTACAGTCCAATATATGACCTCCTCCTTTTTTGAAGTCGGTTAAAAGCCTGAACAGTTCTGTTATCATCGTTCATTACAAAATTTTTGAAAGACTCAGCATGTTTATGTTTTTTTTTTTACTTAGAAAGGAGGACATATTTTTGTCATCTCTCGTAAAACCTAATAGACTTAATTTAAATGGTAAACACCCGAAAAAGTGGGCCCTTATCATAAATCCTTTTTTTAATAAATAATTTCGACAAATCCTAAGAATATCCATTACACGGCCTTTTTCAGAAACAGATACAATAATACAATCATAAATTTAGATACAATTGAAGTTATTATTAGGAATATATCATCTTTAATATCGTACTCTAAGCTAAATTTGAAATGTATGACTGGAAGTTACTCCGCAACATACGAAATCCAATAAAGGAACCCGCTTTGTGACCACGTTCAAAGAACATGAAATTATGCTGAACATATGAAATATATGGAAATTAACTGTATAAATAGGATAGTACGTAAGGGCGGTCTAACCTTTTGCAATTCCCTTTTCGCCTTCAAAGTCGAACTTGATGACGTGTGTATGAAGTACTTTTGCCATCCTTTGTAAAGCGAGAGTTCGCCATTCGCCCTCTTCAAGTTCCTTTTCCGTCCACGAGCTGCAAAAAAGTATAGTAAAATTAAAACTAAAAGAAAAATATTGATATAATTGTCTGTTCAATTTTGTAATGTTGATCATTCGTTAAAGATACTTTTTATTCTCAACTATAACATATAAATGTTATGTTAGTAAGAGATATATAAAAAAACAAATAATAAATGTTCCATTCTTTTTGACTATACTACGAATAAAAAAACGTAAGACGTTTATCGACATCAGTATTTTCCGTCTCTAACGTTGGAAAAACAACCTTATCTACAAGGGTGATATCTCATAAAGTATTTGACATCGGTGAGCTCGTCGACGAGCGCATCGACGAATCATTATAGAATGGCACGGCTGATGCTTTCGTTCAACATGCAAATGACAGCAACGTTTTATAAGTAAACTTTCTAAGTGCTATTTGTGCTTATATCGAAATTATGTAGACGGGCATCGACCAACTTTTAATTAAAGTTTTCAAGCTAGAATCGACTGGCGTGGGTTAAGAAGAGAACATCTTTGTTACTTTATCTAATTCTTGAAGATGTTTGCGTCTTGTTAAAAGTTTCCTGTCGGAAGTTGGTTCATTATAGCGTTACATAGGTTGCACTGTTAGTATATACAAGATTTATTTTTCACTCTACGAAAAAGGGGTAAAACAGGTTTTACGATTACGATACGATTGTGACATATGTTTTATAGACATCGTCTCAACGAATAAATTTCAAGTTCTAATTAAAAGATCGGAGCTTTTATTGCTTAAACTACAAGTTTAGGGTCATATTTTAGAAGTCTTGGTAACGCCCTCAACTTTAAGGGTTCACAAACAGTCAATATTTATATACCTAATATGTTTTCTGTCGCACAACGAAATACTAACCATGATTATAGATAATAGAATAGTTTTTTTTAATCTTTATCGTTGGATCAACAGTGCCTCGAGACATAATAATAACAAAAAGTTCAAAGTTATCGTCTTCCATCTGTATATAATGTGTATATAGTTATAGTTAGAAATTGAGAACAGAATCATAGAGAGATTAGAATAGTAAAAGCACATCAGCGCATTACCACGAAAACCACAATTTAAAACATTATACCTTTTAAACTCTGAGTGGTAATGCAAATGTAATGTAAGCAAACTTAGCGCTTAACATCAGTCGGAACACTCACGCATCCGTAACTTTAATAATGTGATCTATAAAACACAAACTGAAAATTTCATTCTTATTTTCAAATTACTATATAAATCGTATTATTTTAGGTTTTCAAGAAGTTGGTGGATTTTATACATCATCATCGGATATTCTCTTCCAATGCTTTCGATTTCGAAGTAGACGTGAGTATAATAATAATTAAACCACGCCTATTATATAAGAACAGTCACAACTCGTAACATAAAAGAAATATCCTGAAATAGAAGTGTTGAGGAACGTAGGCGTTCCGCTTTTACGATTTGATCGCCCCCGCATAATGTACTTCCTTTACGCAAAACCAATAAAACGAGTCCAAATAATAGAAGGAAACATATTTATAGGCCGAATTGCTTTTATAATTGAAGGGAAATTACTTTCTCAATTATCAATTTACCCTAATTTTCTATATTTCTCACGTATTGCTGTATTGCTCTTTTCTTGAAACTGTTCATGTTTTTGAGACAAGGCCACATAATAAGTGCTAGACGGAGCTTTTTTATTCTCATTTTTATGGGAAGTTTTACCATTTTGGTGTGCCCACCCAATAATATGCTTGTAGGTATTTAGTGACTCAGTGATGCAAAACCAACCTATACAATGTCATTGCAGCTTTATTAGTTGGTTCTGCTAATAATAGGTATGGTTATGTGTGTTTCCAATGTTGGATTTGTATAAGTTGTGTGTTTGCATAATAATAATATTCATAAATTATCATTATAATCCCACTGATGGAACTCGAGCCTTCCTCTCAGAGAGAGGAGTTGGGCCATAATCCACCACGTGGGCCCGGTGCCCGCTTGGTGTATAGGTTAGCCCATGTCGAAGCTTTCAGGCCGCCCGAAGGCCTTCGGCATAGCCTAACGACTGTTGTCCTAAGACAAACAACTGGGACCGACGGCTTAATGTGCCTTCCGAAGCACGGAAGCGCTCAGTTGAATAATGCCACTAGCGGTCACCCATCCAAGTCCTGACCGCAGCAAGTGTAGCTTAACTTGTTGATCGGTTAAGATCGCAAAGTCAAGCTCCGCAACAAGCGATTTTATAAGAAATATTATTTCAATATGAATATTATTTAAGAATCAATAATGAATCAACACATAATTTTATTTACATAAAACATAATCTTCTAATATTGACGGATTTAAAAAATACCAATGAATCTATTTTCCCTTTGTATTTGACTAATTTTATTAATAATAACGATGCAAATTTTCTACAATACTGCATACGTCACAATGGTGTGCTTACTTTTTTTATTAAGAAAGCAACCTTGTTGGATGGATAATGTCGCAACCTGTGAGCTAAAATAATAGAGTACTTATAAAAGTTACACATTAAAATATACATTATACCTACTCGTAATAGAGTATATAGTGAGAGAAGATGAAGTCTACATCTGCCACATGCCACATGTGACTATATAACATTTTGATATATACGAGTAGTACGTTGTAAGAACAAAATTGAAAATTATGACACTGAGTTTGTGGCCCCGCGATCTTCTCGGCACAGGCTCTTTTTAATTTTTAACGCGGCAGAAGTGTAATTAAAAGTACATTTATTAATGAATAACCTTCGACTGCATCGTGATACCTAAATTGAACAAATTATGACTATGTTCAATTTGATTTGAGCAGGCTTAGCCGAAAATCAAAATTAGTTTCACTGACGTTCACAATTAGTACCTGCATGTCCGAACTTTGCTCGTAAAAACAATTGATTTTCTTGGTCTAACCTCAAAACAAAATACACATTAGCTTGTTGCTAAACAACGCCATCTATTGTCAAGTAACTTTAGTTTTGCTGTGTCGATTCCATTAGCCATTGTAGCAATTTTTCATTGTCTGAAAATACGGATAAAATAAAACGACGATTTCTAAAAATGAAACCTAACTAGATAAATTTAACGCTCCCGAAACCCCCTACTTACTAAATTCCAAATCCCTACATATAATCCAGGTATTAATCTACAATTAGTAAATGAAAACGGCACATGGTGTATAATCCGAACATTTATCACCAAGTTCTCATAAAAAAGCATTCAACTCAACACAGCGAAATTTAAAAGCAATTAGTGAAAAAGTATAAACCATACGCTGACAGTTTCTAAATACATTTTTAGCTGCCTTTTGATATGTTAGGGCCGGAATAACGCTATATTTTATGTGTAAAAACACTGCCTGTATCCATACAATTTGGAGCAATCTAAAATTTGATTATGCATATTTGGAAACTGGAGCGAGCGTTGCGCAATTTTTATACCACACATATTTAGTGCGGCGTTGACAAATTGTTCGTCGGTCACTATCCTACGCTTTTGTACCTATACTTAGTCATACCTACTCGTACTTTAGTTATTAATTGTGAACATAATTGATTTATATGTGGTGAACATGGGTAGAATTACTAATTGCAAACGCCCAGTTCTACTTTCTTATATTGCTTTGTTATTTATAAACTCTTTGTTACCTGGGTAACACTAATCTATTTTCAAACAAGACAGATATCTGATAAGGCGGTATGAGATCGAATGTTCTAATTTGTAGATATATGTGATTTCTCTTATATATTTTGTATGGTTAAAATATATGGAAGATGTCTACATCTATATTTACACTTAGTAGAATATTATAAAGAGGAAAGATTTGTTTGTTTGTATTGAATAGGCTGCAAGACTACTAGACCGATTAGAAATATTCTTACACTATTAGAATCCTACATTTTCCCTGATGAACATAAGCTATATAATATTTTTAAAATAATTAGGGATCTGTACGAAAACGTCGATAACGTAACCCGAAATGTGTAAAAAATCCAAAAAATGTCTTTATATCGCGTACGCTGCGAAAACTATTGACCATTTAGTATATCCTATTGACAATAAAGCAAAGTGACGTAATACAGTTTCATAGAAGACGTCAATACAATAACTACAAAGAAGTCCACACTACCGTAATTCCTAACTATTACAGTTTATGTCACAATAAATACTTTTTAATTTTGAATTATGGAATAGTAACGCCGGTATAATCCAGGCCACATTATTCGTACCTTGGTCACAGTATATAGATGATTATTTATTATGATCGGTCATACAATAAGATTATTACGAGTATAAAACAATAAATTATTCTCACCTTTAAAATTGTATTCAGCAGGAAGTTTAAAAAATATGGCTCCCGTTTTGTTGCAGCTGAGTTCATACAGCCGTATAATGCACAATACGCACGTGGCATTTTAAAAAGATCGCGACAATAAACTTATACCTAACATAACATACGAAGATGATAGCAGTCAGTCAAGTGTGACATTTCATAACCCTTTTTATATAATCTAATAAAAAAGGTTAGAATGTAGAAATAGTTTATAACGTGTTTGTAACACTCACTACCGACGGCACCGCGAGAACCGCTTTGGGGTCTCGTCGATGCGCATGTCCGTGTCAGTAGGCCGTTTCGAAAGTTTCTAGGTAGTTTCCGTACTGTTCTCTAAGTTTCTACTGTGCCTTGGTTTTAATCCTTATCTACTCTAATAATAAAGAGGAAAGATATATGACACTGTTTTAAACTATCACGGTTGTTCACTAATGTTGCACATGCACCATGTTCACGGGAAGACTCGAGAGTCTTCCCGTGAACATGGTGCATGTAACTGCGCCGAAATATCGGGAGCTCATTCCACAACCTTACCACGGTAAATATTCCGTTAATAATCATATAACTTTAGTAAAAGATATATGATTGTTTGTTTGTTTGTAATGGATACACGTAAAACTACTTAACCGATTCAAACAATTCGGTATGTAAAGTTTTTTTTTGGTATTTTTTTTATATTTTTATTTCGTAGATTAGGTCATTATAAGAAACTAATTTCAATATTTTTGTTTTATATTCAGTAGTTATTTTATAATATTTTTTTGAAAATTTGTCTCCTATGACGTCACTTTTTTGCACAAATATGTAGTTGCGTTGAGGAGCCAAGAAAAGCACGCGAGTAAAAAAAAAGAAACTAGAATTTACTTTGACACTTGACAGTGACACCTACTAATTCGTAAGTCTCTATTCAATCAAAACAAAAGTCCGCTCGTGTTGTTAGATAAAGTTTTACTTCAATAGTCACACAGATAATAAAATGCAAAAAAGTGACGTCATTTAGAGGTCAATGAAAGTCGAATTATTTCATCGTTTTTTGTTAAAATAAATGGCATCTTATCGTTTTAAAAGGTCAGAGTAGAAAAATAAGGGTTTGTAACATAAAATCTCGAAATGGTTTCGGAATTGGCATAGGTTAATTTTTTTTAGCATACCGAATTCTTTCACGAGTTTAGAGCTACACGATGCCTGAGTAACATACGCTATATTTCATTATTCCTCATCATCATCCATCATAACGTGAGTGAAACCGCGGAGCGCAGCTAGTATAACATAAATAATGTTTATTTTTCAACTGTATATTTTTTCATAAATCTGAATCTTCGTAAGTACCTAAATAGCTAAGTACCTACCTACTACTATTAATAAGTTACTTAGTTTCGATGTGTATGTATCTTAACTTTGAAGAGCAGTAGAACTCTGTGAATTAGTTCGTCCGTGAAGTACCTACTGCCACCTAACCTTTTTCTAGCATAAACAATGATGTTATCATTGAGCGTAATGCATTAATATTCGCAATACTGCGTTTTGGTTTGAAGGTATGATTGCTGGCGAAATTACAGGCACACGAGACTGACGACAGTGCAGTTTGGCACTTGAGAGGAAATGCAGATGCATTCTGCGTTTCCTCTCAAGACAGGCAACAGATGTTCCAGATAGAGATAAGAGGTTAAGTGGGCTCATGCTTGTACAGTTTCCATAACATACCAATAACACCATAAAATAAATTATAATAATCATTCGGCGTGTGTTTTCGATTTTTATTCGTTATTATGTTAAGGACTACGTTTGCCCATGACAGTTGCAAAACCATCTAGAACTTAGGCACTGCAGCGCTCATCACCTAAAAATGTTGGGTTTTGAGTCTCTTTTGACCTGTAATTCCATCTACTAATAGTGGCCTTCACATTCTTGCACAGTAATGCTTACACACAATTGCTTTGCAGAAGAATATCTAGACCTGCGGTGGTACAAACCAAGGCACCATCTTGCACAAGAGATACATAGTACCTAAGTCGGGGTTTCTAGTCTTTTACGGTTTGGATTGCAATGGAGGAGGCTACATTCTTTAACTCCCTCCCCTCGCGGAATAAAAGAGTCATAATATACAATTAACATTTTAAGTATTTACTAAAACATTGAGTACGGTCAATGTGTTTTGTAAATACTCGTACAGGTTCTCGTCTCACCCGTGCGATGAGTCTTTAGCGTAAATTGTCTTACATAGCAACCATATTGGTAGAAAATAATATCTAGCACTACAGTATTGCGTAGATAGCAATCAAGATCACACCCCTACAACTACAAACTATCCGCAATATTTACAGAAGTTTTTGATATATCATACAAATATGGCGTGACGCTTTAAAGTGTGCAAATGAATTATATAATTTACTTTACCTTGTTTCGTTTTCCGGTATGATGTTCCCTGATTTGTCGACGAGTTCGTATCGTACTAGATTCACTCCATCGGCTATTGGTACTATGTCGGGGCTCAGAGAACGGTCCATGGCTCTTAGCGTTTTCCTCTTCATACATCGTACAAACTTCGGAAAGTACTCCTTATGGTCTATCACATCTTTAACGTCGACCAACTAAAACATAACGTTCCTTTTTCATTATAACACAAGTAATGGTATCAAATAAGGTTCTAATTGCAGTGTCACTGGTGACCGTGGTGTAGTTGCAGCAAGTGGGCATATGCGCTGATGATCAGGCTCCTGACTTTTTTACTATTAATAAATTGAGAATAGCTATCTTCTAGGATGGGTTAAGGAGGTCAACTGGGTATACTGCAATACTGCAATTTTAGGTTGTGAATATTTGATTAGACCAATTTTAAAATGTTAATTGACGGTGTGCAAACAAAAAATACTGCGATAGATGTATTTTCACCCTATTTTTATTAATTTTTATATTCTCTATCAAATATTGTCGTATACTTTAATATTATTATAACTATATCAAAAACTTGGCTTATTCCAGAAATCCCCTTAACAGATCCCCTTCGGAGGGGATTTTTAGACTTTTTGTCCAAAAATCCCATGCGCGTCGTCTTATGGGGTCGAAAGGGGATAATTGGACAAAAAGTCTATAGATCCCCTTAACCATTCAATTGGACAAAAACACCAGCTATCCCTTTAACCAGTTATTAACCTAAATAATTACTTCACCACGACACCCCTCTGCCAAAATTATCCATCAAACTGGCGGTATTTCCTTGCTAGATCGCTATAAGCGCGTTACCTAAATATTGAAAAATAATGTGTATTTTATTTGTGTATACATACCTATCTATCTAGATTAAAAAATCTGAAACAATGATTATTGTAATTTAACAATTTACACCTGTTAAGTGTGTACATGAGGAGACTAAATATATAATACCTACTTATTTTAAAGTCCAAATAATAATAGACTTTCTCTGTGTTAAATGAGATAGCGCAGCAATTTTATTGAGTTAAAGAAAATACGAGGAGGAGCAAACTTTTAAGCTTAGAAAAGTTTGAATTATTGGATTATGAAAAGCAAGTCCTGTATTATACTGATAATAACAATTTAGAAACATTTTTAGCAGGGTAACTTAATCAAAGTAAATTTAATCATGGGTACTTATTAACTCTATCTAGGTCTAGGTATATGAAATAAGTTCTCATCTTGGGCATAATAAAATGTTATTGGGTTCCTGATACGCCATTATGGGTGGGCTAGTAGTCCAAAGTTTTAACGTTAATCTTGCATATAAGGCTATAAACTATAAGATTACCCCATATTACAAGAGATAGAGATAGAGAAGAAATTGCTGTGAAAGAATTATATTCTTCTCAGACTACACCCATAATGACGGAACAGGCATATGGAAGATAGATTATACAAAATGAAGAGATCAAAGAGATCCTTGCAAATATATATTTTCATGTTTTTTTTTTAATATGGTACAACATCCACACAAAGGTCTTCTGGTCCCAAACCAGACAGAGCCTGTACTATGGTAACCTGATGACTGATATACATACTTACATACATATACACACCCAGACACAGATCAAACAGACATGTTCATGCACACAAATGTTTGACCTGTCCGGGGATCGAACCCGGGACTAGCGGCTCAGAAGGCAGAGGTGCTACCAACTGCGCCAACCGGCCTGTCTTTAACTAAAGTGACACTGCGATGGCTTGGCTATCTGGTGGGTATGGCCAGATAAGGAAACGTACTTGGGGAATAAATGTTCGTTTATTAGTTTGTCGCTACAGGTATTACTGAATTAATGACCTGCCGTGTGATTATCTAAGAGAAAACATCGTTGCATCGTTGACAACATCCGTGAAACAAATGACGAGATGACAAGAAATGTTGGAAAATAATTTGACATCGGTGAGCTCGTCAACGAGCTCATCAACGAATCATTAGAGAATCGCACGGCTGGAAATGAACCTGCTGGAACTAAAAATCAATAAGCAAACGTCAGTTCCCAACTAGTACCGACTAACCCGTAACCTTTGACTCGAGGCTACTACGGAGGGCAGAAATGAAATTCCATATAACTTTTCCCGCCGCACATTAAATTTATGAACGGTATTATTTTACTTTTATTGTAATTTTTACCTTTGTTCTTGAAATTAAGTATTTTTTGCAGAGTTTATTTGTACCATCAAATTTCACCGTTTAAAATTTTATGAGGGCTTGGTTTATTTCCTTTTCCTGAAAGAGAAGCTTTTGGAAATTCGTGTAAAATATAACGCTGAATTGTTAACTTAATACTGAGTGTCTCTAAGAGAGTAAAGTGAGATTCGGATATGTACATGACATGTACGTTTAATTATTCTATGAAGAATAAACAGTTATGTCTACTTTCATATTGTAAAATTCATATTATAAAGTTTAAACCATTTTATATGGACGTACTTTAGACACACAACAAAAAAATTGATTTATCATAACTTATTCCTTCAAAAATACAATTAATAAAACGTTTGATTATTTTAAAGAAAACATAAGTGGTAAAAATGGAAAAATGTATTATATTTTTACGAGACATAATAGTTCGTGTTATTTATTCTTGCTTAAATGTCTAATAACAGTGAATTCACACAAAATCATACATTGGGATTGAACTCACTAAACAATAAATCAAAGTATACAAATCTAAATAGAAAGTAAACGTCAAGAGTTATTCAAGTTTTGTATGTTGCCATGTATTTTATTTTTCAATAAAGTGAATGTCAAGAAAATTTGACTCTACCTCGAGGTAGTCAAATTTTCTTGACATTCAATAACTTTTGAATAGGTACTCATTGAATAACTTTTGACGTTTAGTTTCTATTTAGATTTTAATACTTTGATTTATTGTTTAGTGAGTTCAATCCCAATGTATGATAAAGTTGTGTATAAAATTACAAACAACACAACTAGGTGTTTGAACACCCGTATGATACTATTTATAAGGCCCCCAAATTACCCAAAATACCTCTCATCGTGCCAAATTTTTATTAACTTCTTTTTTATTATATTAAGGATTCCTATGAAAAACGACATTATTCACGAAGTCTATTGAAAGTTATTACGAAAGCATCAAAAGTTAAGATGAATGGCTAAACAAGCTTCGGTTGAAAACGTCCAATTTATCCATAATTCGTAAATTTTGTTCTCGTTTAACAAAAATAAACTCTGTAATATTTTTGCCATCTTTTTATCGCCTACTTATTTATAGTACAGTAATTCTATGAAAAAAATATGATATTTTATTGCTAACTTTTTTAATAATTTTGGACATTTGAATTTGTCTTTTTTATGGACTTGGTGAGCTGCTAGCGGCTTCATTCGCTTGGTCTTTGGGAAACAAATCCACAGAAATATATCCTTTCTTAGATAATGCTTATAAAAGGCGCTGCTAACATTTCTAGTTTGTGTAAACCCTGTGAACAAGTCATACGTCCCATGACTATGTGACATGAAAGGAAAGCACCTTAAATTATGCTTAGCTTCATGTTTGAGCTGATATTTAGTTGAAAGAAGACTTTGTTTTATTTTTAAAAGTCAGTAATATCGCATGCATCGATTTTCTAAAAATTACTTGCTTCGTCTGGGAATCGAACGGACTCAAAATTAAAAAAAATCTGCATTATTATGTTGCCAATCTAAAGAATTGAAAAATAATAATTCTTCTTAAGTAACAAACATACTGTTTTAAAAGAAGTAAAGTATCATTTCAGATAAATATCCTATTTACAATATCAAAGGCAATTTCCCTTCATGTCACATAGTCTTGGGACGATTTACAAACACACGAGTATTTGTAAATACGAGTAGAAGATAGAAGAAGAAGAATATTTGACTATTTGAAGCAGAGTTATGACTAAATTCGCTTACGATTGATTAATTTTTAACATAAAATTTGTTCACTACTAAATATAATGTACCTACATGTAAACGAGCATTATTTATTAAATGTTGATGCAAAAATTTATAAGTAAGTATAAGTATTTTGTTGATCATGCGCAATGATAACCTTGAAGAAAAGTTTTCAAAACAAATTAAGTTAAGTTTGTATATGGCCCTTCAAGACACTAGTACCACAGTCTATTTTATGCTGTGCTAGTACTCTCTAATGCAATATGGTGTATGTCTATTGACATCCTATCCTTCAGGCGACTCTTACGATATCCATGTGGGGAGGCCTGGAGGTTTGGATTACCTACTTTCAAATTCAAATTAAAATAATGTTTTTTAGTGTGCAACAATAAAGTTTTGTCTTTACAAAACATATCATGCGAGCTATGTGCCTCACAACTTACCCATGCGTAAAATGACTATCTCTCAGATGAACCAGAAAAACGACTGTGTTAATACTGGATATAAGCTGTCTTCTTCCCAAATTTAACTGAAATCCGTTGAGCCGTTTTAACATGGAGAAATAACAAACATAATACTAACAATCTTTCGCTTACTATAACTTATACAGGTGATAACTCCAATGCAAATATTGCGTGAAATAAATGGTGGTATTGCTACACCTCAGGCACTACCCGTTCAATTTGGATAAACTGTCATAAAAGATCCTTACATACGAACTAAAAAGCTTAACCTACCGACACTACTTATATCTTACCACGGGCTTGTCGCGTCCATGTTAAGGTATGCTATTATTTTTGGCGTAATGCCACCAATTGGGAAAGAGTTTTCAAGTGTCAAAAAAGATGCATCCCCGCTATTTGCGGCTTGAAAAGGACCGACGAGCAGCAGAGCCTTCTTTAACAGAAAAATAATTTAGTCACTATTCCCTCGCTTATATATTCGAGATGGTTCTATTCATCAGCAACATTCATAACTAGGTATTTAAAACTTTTTGAATCCCGTGATGGAAAACAACTATATGCCCTCAACACTATCATACAAAAAACTACTCTGTACGCCAAGAGTGTCTTTGTAACGGCGCCAAAGATTTACAATAGCATTGCCAATTACTATATAAAAGAGTGCAATGACTCTAACTTTTTAAAATCAAAACTTTTAGAATTTTTATTGATCATACCTGTTATTTAGTGAGCGATTTTATGTTATTTCAGTAATAAAATCTTAATATGAAATTGTTTGTTGATGCCCAGTTGACATGCTACAATTTAATTATAATTATTATGATTATTACAATATAGAATATGATTGATATTAATTTAAATGTTATATTAACGTATATTTGTATGCCCACAAAGCTGATCACGGCATGAACCATATACCTACCTAATAATTAAGATCTTTGTTAATAACCTGTGTATCAAAAATAAATTAAATGATTTTATTTGACATTTAGCTAAAGGGACAACAAGATATAATGACAGTAACCTGTTAAAAGCCAATACTCAATCGCAATAATATTACTTACATAATTCAACAAATAAGTACGAATTTCTTTGTAAGTAAAACAAAAGCTACTTCAAAGCAGAAGAACAAAAAAGCCTATTCCATTCATCAAGATCTATTGAAACTTTAATTAATGATTCAGCCTATTCACCGAAATATAACGAGTATATAAACGTGTAATTGCCGCCAGACTAAAGCAAAAGCTTTCAATGTTGGCAAATCCGGATTATCGACTATTCGAGGCAGTACCTATTCAACGGATTAAGACAGGATGTACGTCATAGTACAGGACAGACACTGCTCTTCATATATACTCGTATTAACATGCTATAGAAATACTAATTATACCTGCAAATTCTAATTAAATAGTCCTTTTAGCGGAAGATGAATTTTCCACATGAACGGAACATATTTATTCTTATTAATATAACAAAATATACCTACTATTAGACGTCGTTTTATATTTAGGTACTTTTTTGAATCATCCTTCTGCATAACTAAAGTTCATTGCACTTTTGTAATATCTTTTGTAATAGCACGCGGAATAATAACAACTGCTGAACAATGGTGATCATTTTAAAAAGGTTTAGTTAGACAATTAAAAAAAAACGATCTAGACATTTTTGGGAGTTGCTAGACTAATAATTTTAAGCGTATTTATACTTAAAAGTTCGGCAGGCTTTTATGGTTGTAAGGCTTTTTCAGTATTTCGACCTAAGAGAGATTGATCTGTAGGGCTATTATGTATCTCAGTTGCTAACAAATGTTGATTGAAATCGAAAAAAAAACATAGAGCCGCCATTTTTCAAGATTTCAATCCACATTTGTTAGAAACTGAGATACATAATAGCCCTGCCGATCTTACGGTTTTCACTTGATTTAGTTTTTATAATTTTTAACTTAATCAAGTTAAAATACTATGAAATGACAGATCACACAAATTCAAATAGCATATTCATATATGTACATATTAGTAGGACTAGTAAAAAAGGTTAGTTTTATTTTATAGCTGTCAACTCTAGACACCGGTGCTGTTATATGGATATACCTACATACTAATACGTCCCGCGGGAAGTGTTATATTACTGCATGTTAACGTGTAGTGTAATGGCAAAATTCCCAATTCTCCGAAGTCGATGTAACATTACCATGCAAGCATGTCGACACTAAGAGTCTTAATCATAATTAAACAATTCTCCCTGGGCCTGAAGTTCTACTTTTTGATTTTAGAGACTGATTTGAAATCAAATCAAATCATTTATTCTGTATAGGCTTACGGGGGCACTTACAAGTTGTTATTTTTGATTTATTTTTTATTAAATCTACAACCGGATCCTAATGCGACCACGACTAGGAAGATCCGGCAAGAAACTTAAGTAAATTTTCACATAAATAACTTATAATTTTGTGTTGTTTTCTGGAAAAAAGTTATTTTATTTGTTGTGTAAAATGTAGGTAAAGTTTTTTTTTTGTAGCATTCGCTACATTTTTGTCCGGACCAATAAACCCTTCAAACTTATGAGTAATTGTCCCTTTATCTAAATTAATGTGGGCCCAGTTGACCATTATCAAATTTTCAAAGGTAAAACTGCTTCATGGGTTCAGTTTCAGACTTGGACAACCTGCCAAAATTAGATTGCCAGCCCTCGGCTTTAATTATTTATTTTCATTTGATTCCTTTTCATTTAACTTACAGTACCTTTTAAAGCCACCACAGTGCCTGCCTACTTTTGCTTGGAGGCAAAATATCTGACCCTGTGGTGTATCAGCCTAAACGAACTCTTTCACAGTACACATTCTATCTAGTTTTAGCCTTTTTTCTACGCCTTATAACAACAGTATTAATTAGATTCTGATGTAATATTGATATTCTAAAATATACATACTTTTTTGGAACAATCTCGCCAAATGATTCTGACAACATCAGCACCTTCCAGCCACAAGTCTGCGAAGAACCGACTGAGGTATGCTTCAGCTTCGCTCTCACTCTGACATGGGGGGATCACTGTCACTGTCAACAGCAATATGACTGCGACAACACAAGGACTCATTGTCACGGAATTCATTTCGACTTCAATAATGCCATTTCTCGACAAACACAAAGGATTTTCGCTTCTGAAATTAAACGGGAAATACGTGCGTGTAATTTTGCAACAGTTTTTATTAAAGTATTGTGTCGTTTTCCTCTATAAAGTTTATGCCAGAGTGATGTTGTTTAGACGCACTAGCTAAATTAAAGGTTTGAGATATAAAAAAAATTCTTTAGCAAAAAATAGAACCGACTTCAAAACCAAAAAGTGTGAAATAACTTGTTGAAGTTGAACCATGATAGTTCAAAAGTACCTTTTATCACAATATTGTGCGCATGGTATCGACTTCGACAAGTTATTTCACACTTATAGAAGTCTATTTTGTGATATTTTTTTTTTGCCATTTTTAGTGACCCTTGCTACTTACGGGATTGATTGTCATTCACAGTCAATGATGATATCATCATGATAGGCGTAACAAAACAAATACAAAACAAGAAAGGATTTTGAAAATCGGCCCATAAGAAGGAGAGAAATCGGCTAACACACACACATAAAAATACATACACAAGAACATATAATCTTCCTTAAAAAGTTGGTTGTACTTTCCAGGTTCACCTTTAAGTTAATAATTAACCAAATTGGTTCAGTAGTTTTAAAGAGAAAAAGGAACAAACATTGTGACTTATTTCACATTTAAGATATTGGTGTGCTTATATTACCTACCTAGTGGATACCTACTATGAGGTGTCGCTCTGATCACTGCTTATGTAAATATTCACTATTAGAAATAAAGCATTAACTTTTTTAACCATTAAAACTGACCGTTACTGGCAGTTTTTATTTCAAACGTTTTCTAACACAACATCTTAATTTAAGCATATAAATAACATCTATATTACACTTAAGATTCCATTAAAGTCTTCGAAGTTCCTTTACAAACACTGGACCCTACAATATTAACCAGACTCAATTTACTATGAGCTCAAGTTAAACAAAAGTTACCTATAAAGTTCACGACAAGATCCCAGCACTTTATCAAATGTAATATTCACGATCACTTGTTCACGTGCCTAGAGTCAAGGTCGGGTATTGAATGGGGAACTTCTATTGACACCCATACGTTATATTATGTGTGGATAGAAAGCGAACTGTTTTCCACATGGTCACAGACCAAATCATGTTAATGAAGGGGCAAATGCACATCCATGACGGTGATTGATGTGGGCAACATTCAAAGGTTTTATTATTGCAATATTTCTACTTGTTCTATAAAGCAGCAGTTTCTCCCGCTTAAACAGGGTTTTCGAAGGAAGTATTGAAAAAGTACATAGTTTAACGGTTCCATGCATGGTATAGGATTTTGTGACATAGATTGTTTAATGGATTGAACTCCTGAAAAATATCTGATTTTATAAGATGAACAGAACGATATTGCGTATAGTATATATCAATTCAACTCAAATCTGTTTTACTACTAAAATCACATTGCCTAAATTTTTGATGTTCGTTGGCTACTTTTCCATAATAATGACAAAACGTTATGTTTAATGGTGTTAAATTTTAAATTGACTTATGACCATGGAACTATTTCCCTGGCCGATAACATCTACTCAACTTTACAATTGTGCCCTTCAAATGCAATCTGAAGAGGATATTTGCGCATTTCCACAGCATACTATATACTGTGGAACTGATTAATTTCATATCGGTTGCACATGCGGTTATAGATACCATCTTCAATACAAAAATGTATTGAGCTATATAAGCAAATGGGTTCTATAATTTTATATAATAAATGAAAAAAAAATCTAATAAATAGACAAATACATTATATAAGATTAACGATCATCATCGTCATCATTATCAGCCGAAAGACGTCCACTGCTAAACAAAAGCCTCCCCCATAGATTGCCACTTGCCTCCTGCATCCAGCGATTCTCCGCGGTTTTGACGAGTTCGTTGGTCCACCTAGTTACAAAGTTGGAAGGTTATCGTTAATTGAGATGTATTTAAAGAAATTAATGTATACACTTTGATAGCCTTACCCAGTATTTGACTAGCGACAACGAAAAAGCTATTCTTATGGAACTGTGTGTGTACAATAGTGTCAGAAACCTAACAGATCAAAAGGTAAGAACATTCAAATAAAAATAAAAATGTTTAGTTAAAAGATATTGGAAGTGATTCACTTGTTCAAAAAAGGTAAACTAAACTACCGAACTAAACATTTATTATGGTGGCCCTTATTTTGTTAACGATAAAATCCAAAATCACTTATCACTTAGAATGACACATCTAAAAATAGGATTATTCTATTCAATTTTGGGTTATTTTAGGTTAGTTTAGCGAGCACCAAGTTACGTGAAGACTAAACTGTCTAAAATATGCCCAAAATTGAAACGAAATGACTAATTTTAGTGCTGTCATTCAAAAGACTTATATTAATTTGGGTTTTAGCCTAAACAAAATAAGAACTGCCATACTTTAGAGATTTTTAGTTAAGAGAATGCTTACAGAATCGACACCATTAGCTCTAGATTATTGGTACTTATTTAATGTGATACTTATAATAATATAGGTACTCAGAAATAAATATGTTTTAAGAACATGAATTATTATGTTGCATGAACTGTATGTATATCTAATAATATATTCTCATAAGTTTCAAGAATTTATATCAAAAATGTTGCTATAATAGATACTATGTTGATATAATAAATACTAATAAATATTTAACCTCGATACTCCGATGTTTATAATGGAAATCTCGAGAGCTTAATTATATACGTAATCGATGCATTAACATTTCAAAAGACGGTGTTCATGGCTCGTTTCTTTGGCGCAGAAACTCATCCATCACTTTGAAGTATCATTTTATGAAAGGTTGGCCGATCAAATCAAGCAGAAAATAACTTTTGCTAAGTTGTCCATATAACCAAATTGAGAAAGGAGAATACAACCACGACTGAGCTAGGCTGCGTTAAATTGCAGTTGTTTTACATTTTTATTTTGTTTTTTATGTTGGTGTATACTAGTAAAAATACTGGCAAGTCTTTTGGCTGACGTTAAGATACTATATTGATCCAAACGTTGCTCTGCGAAGATAAATATTAATATAACACTAATTATTATTTATATTAGTTTAATTCGAAATTCATATTCATTTATTTCAGGTTTAAAGAACCCATATTGCATTAAATTAACAAATTGTGGTATCGGAACGGTCGCCTTGTCTAACTTGAATGAAAATGAAATTTCACTTCATTCTCATTCCCATTGATAGTTCCAGCCAATAGGCAAGCAGGGTTTTGCCCAGAATGGGACTCAAATGTCAAAATGAAGCCTATTCCCATTCTCCATATAGATATATATATACATATATAGAATAAGGCCGCGGGTTCCAATTCTTAGATTATATTATCTGTTATTGTGAGCTTTAAATATAAACTCTGTGATCCTCTTTCTTCTGTGGTTGGCAATTCGACAGTGCTTTGTACGCGTAGTTTAATAAATTGCAATTATTCAATTTTCTGTTTTATTCGAGATATAACACAAACCATAGCAGATTAACAGTTAAAGAAATATAAAATAATCATATTACTTAATTTAAAGTCAATCATATAATTATAAAAAAGTACATAAAAATATAATATACAGTCAAAATAAATAAAACGATCATATTAATTTAAAATAACATATGTCAATAAACCAACACAAATTATAGAGATAAGTCATAGGAGGGTACCAAAACCAATATTAATTATCTCCTCTCCGGCACCTCTACTGGGACATGTCTATCGCAGCAATGCCGGAGGTAAGGGTAGTGTCATGTCCAGGATGGGATTGGAGCTGGTCCCAATTCTGCGTACAAAAGACGCGGCGCGTAAACGCATGGTCGCACTAAGAGGGAATATTTACTGACACTAATTCTCATTTTTACTATTCTCGTTTTGCTTGGTTGTTGTTTGCTTGGCTGCAGATATGGCTGGTTCACCGCTCGCGTAAGCGTTAAAACTATAGTATTGATAGAAGCAGGAAACTGTTTTTACTTATTTATAATTCTTTCATCACTACAGAATGTGAATGCGAAAATTCTGATACATTGAAAAGTAAAGTGTGCAACCAGTAGCTATGACATTCGACACATATTGGACCGCTCGGGATCCAAAACAAAAAGGCATCGCCTTTGTCATGCAAATGTTCGTCGACGATTAGTGATTTATTTTGCGCTGAACCTTTGCCGACTAGAAGCATTTCCACATCTCTGTTTACCTATTACCACATCTTTCGAACGCTTTGTTATTTTGTTGTTAATATGTAAGATAGCTTCAAAGGAGTAACGATATACGTTACTCCTTTGAAGCTATCTTACATATTCAACAATTAAACATATTAAACCAATAACATCGTTATATAAGCGATGTTATTGGTTTGTAATTGCATCGTTAATTACCAAGAAATAGAGATGGGAATAGTTAGTGTTTATGTAATAGTTCCATGCTAATGCTTACCATGCAAAGGTGTAGTTAATACTCCAATTTTAAGCAGCTCAGAAATTCAGTGACAAATTATTTTTGATGTACGTCTTTTTGTTTGTTCTGGGTTCATGGGTGTTTACAACTACACCAGTATGTTACTATGTGCTACTATTTATAACTATATATTATGTGCTCGCGGTTTCACTTGCGTACGTTGATAATTTATTCCAGGACCTAAATTTAGTCAAAAAAGTTAACAAACAGACTTACAGATATAAAAGATGACTTTTGCATTTATAGTATAAAATGTGGATGATTGTGGAAGATCCATACATGTCCATATCCACACGTATAACTTCAAATCAGATTAAGTAATTACATGGAAATAGAATAGTACGCCTACCGTAGGTATACATGTGACATGAAACCAAAATCACACATGTAACCATTTCTTTAGTTATTGTCATTATCTTTTATGTTCTCTAACTTTAATGGAATCATTTATTAGTAATAACATTTCATATTATAATAGATTAGGCATGTAGTATCACAAATCCTAGTACACATAGGGATAAAGATCAATTAGCTAATGGATCGGACGTGTCTTGAAATAGCCTGTAGCCTATTATGTAGGTACTAATTGATTTGTTTTATGCAGCCGCGCCTCGGGTTGACACTTAATTGAGACTTATGATGGCACGTGTATGAAACTACGGCGTTTAGTACCTACGGTGCAAACATAAAATTAACAGACTTGTATATCTGTTAGTTATTAATTTCAAAAACGGCTTATTAATGTATTTTTGATTTGACTTTTTGAGCTCTCGATATTTGTGCATTAATTTATTGATGATTGCGAATAAACTAAAGTCTATGCCACGTTGCGTTTTTACGGACAATGTCTTTTGTCTGAAGTTCAAACAAGGGACTTAGTGCGTAAAACTTGTGGAGGGTAGATCTTTTCCCCGTCCCTTGATGTTGTAAATGCCGGTACAGACAGTGCAGCCTTTAGCCCGTTCTAACTAAATGATAAAAAAGTTTGCTATGAATGCCACTCACCCACAGATCACAGAAACAAGGAGGGGTAAAGTTTAAATAAAACTACTTTAAGAGGTGGATAGGTACTTGTTTTGAACTCGGCGCACGGATTGGCATCTTCCTAGATCTATATGCACATTAGAAAATAAGTTTAATAAGGTATTAAACTTATTTTCCTACTATGACTAAGCTTGCGAATGAATACCATCTTGTCTGATGTGGAGTAGGTAGGTAGGTAGTAACTAACCTACTATTTTTCAAACCAAAGTTTTATACTATTTTATAGAAAACAGTAGGATGTCTGCAATATAATTATTATTATTATAGCAACCTGTACAAGTTTCGCCTATTTTTATTTCTTGATCCTACTAATCTTGAAAGTTACTGAGTATAGATATATGGTTGTTTCTTACTCTTTCACGTTCAAACGGCCAATTTAGATAAAATTTGATATGGAGGTAGACGAGGCGCTGGGTTAACACATAGGAAACTTTTAATCATCATCTTCATCCATCACCACGCGGGTGTAACCGCGGGGAGCAGCTAGCTGAGTATGAAATTGGGTATGGAGGTAGATGAGGCGCTGGATTAACACAGTATACTTTTCATCATCATTTTATCATCATCCATCACCGAAACCGTGCAGTACTATAATAGATTATTTTAGTTCTTTTGAAAATGAGTTGCACACCTGACTATTCTCAACTTTTGAATAATTTTTTTTTATGTGGAAAATCCGGGGTTTTTCATGGTCGCGCAATATTTGTTTTCTGTTTTATTTAATTATAATTTCTATTTTTGTAACTTTTTCGTACAAGCAAGTGACGACGGTTGCTTGTGCCTAAAGCATTTCGCTTGCCCATGAGAGTTGTAGTGCCACATACAGATTTTTTTTAATAATATAACTAGCCTCCACATACTCTAGGGTCAGTGCCATTTATTTAGTTAAATGCAAATTTACTACAGTTAAATATAATTAAAAAAGAGACAACAATTCATATTTAATTAGGGGATATAGGATTTTTATGTTGAATTACGAGTACTTAAGGGCATTTCTGAGTTTGCTTTAGCATTCAGAGCAGATCGGTCTCCGCTGACAGCACCCGTTCACGAGTTGTCACATGACAGCCATCGCCAGGAACTGCCGTGCGATTCTCTAATGATTCGTCGATGTACTCGTCGACGAGCTCACCGATGTCAAATATTTTATGAGATATCGCCCTTGTACATAAGGTTGTTTTTTCAACGTTTCTTGTCATCTCGTCATTTGTTTCACGGATGTTATCAAAGATGTGCCGATGTTTGCTCTTAGACAATCGCACGGCTGTAGTTATACGAGTATGTGGCAATAACTGCGCACGTCACCCCAAGACATTGGGTTTTCAATCTCTTTGCTCAGTAATTTCATTTACTACTGTGCCCTTCACACCCGAATACAGTGCTTGAGCACTAGAGTATCAAGCACTGCCGTGATACCAACCAAGACGGTTTCTTGCTCAATAGTCGTCTTGGTCGTCTTCGTCTTCTTATATAATATTTTAAATAACAATATTAACTATGCAATTACAATATACCAATACGGGTCAATAACAATGCATTAGATTTCGTTCAAAGCTATGTTTACCTTGGACAGCAAATATCTTTCTCTAAGACAAGACATGAAGAGGAAGTAAGTTAAAGGAAGTAAGTCAAATAGTGATCCCCACACTTTTAATACTAGAAATACAAATTGGATAGCTACCTAGTTTTAGACTTGCGAAGACTAATAAGTCATTCCTAGGAAATCGTGTGCGTTTTTACAATAAAATCCCAAAATACATAAACTAAATCAGTTAGTTAGCTCTGTTTTGTATCCAATTTTGCTTTGCGTGGCCTGAAGGTGTATTAGAGACCAAATTCAACTAAAAACATCCGGTCTAAAACAGATTTTACAAATGTTATGGTGGTAAATAGGTACAATTTCGGAGAAAAAAGGAAAAATCACAAAAAAAAGTTAAACATATTGGGGGGTCGGGAATTTTTTTTGGCCAACTTGTATTCTCCAAGTGGTCCCCCGAACACGCTTATTTGGTTTGTCGGTCCCTCTACCAAACATCCTATATAGAAGATAAAGATGCTTGGAATACTCCACTTCTGGCAAGCTGTCTCTCTGCCACCCATAAAATGTGATATTTGTAGTACTTAAGTAGAAACATTGTAAACATCTATATAAAATGGATGGCCCCGAGTTTCTTGCCGCTTCTTCTCGGTGGGATCTATATATTTTGGAACGCGGCGGTAGAGTCTTTAAAGTACATTATAATGAAAAGTTGACGTTCATAAGTGCGTCTTTGATGCCTAAATTGAATAAATGATTTTGACTTTGACTTTGACTTTGAGGAGGTTAAAAGACGAGTTATCATAACCTGGAACAAATTCTCTTCGGAGCAATAAAGAAGCCCTAAAATCTAAACTCCCTATAAGTCTCAAGAGGAAGGTCAAGAGGAATAGACTCATGCTTATTACCCTGTCTTACCTATGGCTGCCAAACATGGATATACTCGTATAAAAATTATACTAAAAACAGAATACAAGTTTGCCAGAGAGCGATAGAAAGGAGCATACTAAACATACAAAGAAAACATAGAAAAAGAAACACAGAAATAAGAAAAACAACAAAAATAATAGAGTCTTTGGAACATTCTCAAAAACTAAAATGGAAATGGGCTGGTCATATTGCACATATGGATAAGGAAAAATGGACTCAGAGAGTAACTACCTGACAGGGACCTAAATACAAAAGGAAAAGAGGTAGACCGAAAGAAAAATGGGTTGATGAAATAATAAGAAAAGCCAGTGGTTAAAAAAAATTGGATCACAAAGGCAAAGGATTCAGTTTTTTTAATTTTTAAAAAAGGAAATTTTTAGTACTTTAAAATACAGAAAAAATGAAAACTTACGGGCATAGTAAACAATGTCATGATTCCACGAAAAAAAAAATCACTGAAATCGGACAATGTTAAGAGGTAGAAAAGAGTTTTCTCTTTTAGCATGGAAAGTACTAGCTATGCAATCCTCTTAATTGCGTCTATGCAGGTATGTGTTGCATTTGTATGTGTACATATGTTTTGTGGACCTACGCACTTTACGGAGTGCGTGGGATATTTTATAAAACAAGTGCAATTTGAAAAATTTTATACCGACTTCTACTACTTTGGTAAAAGGTAGAGTTATTTGAGTGTAACTCAAAAAAGTTGCCGAAAACTGGACCGAATTTTAAAAAAATTGGGACCATACGGGAAGCACCAGCTTTCAAACAAAAAAGAATTTTGGAAATCCGTTCACCCAGTCCAGAGATATGAGGTAACAAACATAAAAAAAATACAGTCGAAATGAGTACCTACTTCTTTTTGGAAGTCGGTAGAAAATATGGTAAAGTAGGTCTTTTAGTACTTAAATAAATAATGATTATAAGGTGTGTGTATGACTGTTTTTAACCCGAATAAATAAATAAAATAAAAAAGTGGCCTACCACCTAGTAATTTGGGTTTCCTCGCCTCTTACGGTTCGCATCCCGACGTCGGAAGGAATAATTTTGACTCCATTCCATCAATGAGTTAAAACGTACGTACATATACTTGTTACGGATTTTTTTTTGTCAATCTATACTGTAACCTCGGAGCATTTGCTTGGATACATTGCTTCATTGATGCGTACAATTAAAGGTTTTCAAAGGACTATCCCTTGAAAACCTTTAATTGTACGCATACGAGTTTCCAAAATTCATGTTTTATAGGTGTATTCTATGGCTGACCAATGTACTAATAGGTCCTCCATTAATTAGAGAAAAAGAAACCCTCGAGTTCTTTCAATCTGTCCACGTCAAGTGGCGAGTTGGTTGTTTGAAGAAGTTCGGTGTGGCCAACTTGTGGTAAATTTGACACAATGACGGGAGAATAGGCGATATAAAATGAGTTGGGAAAAACTAAATTTATATGAAATCGATTATTAGTTGTCAGAAAATGGAGGTGACGGCCTTACTTTCTTTACAGAAGTACTTACGGAGTGACTTAGCGGTGTTGACACGAGCTAAAGCCTGTTTCGCTTCATATTCCAGTGCCCAGGTGCTCAGTCACCTTTTCCAGGTCATTCTACCCATGCAGGGACATACTTTGGACTTTTTAATGTTGGATTCTCCGCGTGAATGCGAGTTTTGAATTCGAATATATTGCTCCGACTCCCATCTGAGGTAATGAGAATTGCATAAGGTCCACACTAAAGAAGATTTTCTGGAATCATCGGTATTGTTTTTTCGTGAGATCCGAATCTATAAATAGTTGTAAAACAGCGGGAGCTTTCTTTTCCCTGCCGGGCTTGATCGATAAACATCCCAAGGAAGCGATTCTCCGGATTCCGGTGTGTAGTAAGATTCTTTCTTGCCGTTGAAGTCATCTCGCTGCGAACACGGAATTGCATTTTGGTTTTTTTTTGCAGGCTCAGAAAAAGTGTCAGCCCCGGTCTCTTCCTGCTCTTGGAATCGCCGCCTTCACATACCAGTAAGTACCTGCTAGTATGAAGGCAGAGACGTTTCTATGCATCGTTTTTCTGTGTCCAAATTCGGTCCTAAATTGCGTGTTATTTTCAGGCCTTTTTCTAGCGACCCTAGCATTTTGGAAACCCGCTTGATAAACGAGTGTTCACGTCATCCTCGTGGGGTGGACTCGTCGTCCAGAGGTGTGCCACGTGCCAAACCGGCCCAGCCTACCGCAAACGCTGTGCTGATCTGTGACAGCTCTCCCCGAGCTCTCTCCGGACGGGCGTATCGCCCGGCCCAGCTCCAGTTAAGTTGTCTCGGCAGAAATCCACGTGGGATCAGTCTGCTGATTGCGGTAGCCTCTCAGCACCTAATGTTCCAGTATTTATAGTGTTTTTATTCTACAATTTTTTGGTTTGGGCGCCGGTGGCGCCCTTCTTTTTTTTGTGTTCATACCACGATTTCTCTTTGACCCTGAAATTCCAAGCTAGCTGGCAGGAAGGTACCTATTTTGTATTGTTTCTTGGTACCTACCTAAATTCTTGGGCAATCTTAGCGCATTCTAATTTCAAAGTAATTGCCATTTTTTTCTCATAATTATCATACATTGCTGGCACACAGAAATTAACTAATTGACATAATTTTATATGAAACTAGTAAGGCGTTGTTCGCTGACACCTGACCTCAATCAATCGTGGGTTCAGTCCGTAAGGAATCACTGACCGTTCAGTGTCAGGTGCAAGCGAGCAACCCTTTTTAGTACAATATTGCCATATAGAGAGTTGTGTTCTTGAAGTAGTACCTACTTACTGTAACTGTTTTGAATGCCTGCAGAATTTTAAATAAAACCAACCTTGTATTGAACACTTCATGTATTTGTTTAATTTCAATTATAGTCTCCTATTAGACAGGTAGGTACTTAGTTGTGTATGGAGCTTCACTCCACCACCTCGGGTCAGCTGTAGGGGAAAGTTATATAACCCCAATTATACATCCAATATTATGTAACATACTTATCTGTATGGAACTAATAAATACGTACGTTGTAACATTTGTTAATAAGTAAGACATTTCTGATTTAAGTTCTAATGTTGTACAGAAGCAAATATTAAATAGCATGTAGGTATGTTATAAATGTTATTTTTGTTTAAAGGTGCAAGCTGGTAGCCGGCTACACGTAGCAGCCGCAGAAAACGTGTCGTCGCTTCATGTCGCTGCAGTCATGATTTCGAACCCGACTGCAGGACGGCAACTGCAGATGCCATCAACCATTTGAAAATTGATACGAAAGTTTTTGTTTAAAAGCTTTTCAGTTGTTTTACTAGGTAGATTGGTACCCGCGAGCGGCACTACTGATCTGCGATCGGGCGACAGTGTCGTCTGCCGCTCGACGACGCGTCGCTAGCTTCGTATCGCTACTACGAATGGTATTTCGTAGAAATATATAGAAACCAGTAGTGTCGCTGTGACACGTCGTTTGCTGCGGCTTCATATAGCCGGCTACGTACTTGCACCTTAAATTTTTTTTCCCTGTGCAATTTACTGACCGATACCTGTGCCGATACATTAGGTTATTGACTTTAAAGTGGTATTACGAATATGCGTTTAATAGGTCGCAAGTGGTGGCAGAGATAAAAGGTTATGAAGTATTAAAACTAGAAGATTTTGGTAATAACCGGCAAGAACATTTGGTACCTATATAACATATACAATTTTAGCAAAATTGACGGAATAAATATACATGACATTTTTTTTAAATTTTGTTCACAAGTGGCTCTACCATGAGTTGGCGACGTAAATGTCATGTCGATAATCTATCTCGCCTGGCTATAAAGCTTGTGATTGGCGTACTCGCTGTCAATTTTAGTTCTACTATTGACCGCAAGGTGGCACTGTTGTTTTTTTCATACATTTTTCGCGGCAGTCGATAGCGAGCATCGATTGGTGTCAATGTTGTAAACTCATGGTAGGCCTACTGCAGATAGCTTAGACTGCGAAAAATTGCCGATGATAACACTGTGCTCACGAAGTCTTCTGTTCTCTGCAGTACTACCAGTTATGTAGTTTCATGCAGCGCTATTTAAGAATGTGTTGAATGCTCAGATAAAATAAATACTATAATGCATCAAAGGTCGCACGGCCAGACACAATAGAAATTTCATTGTTATAAAGACATCGACCCTTGAAGGGTTATAGTTTAACAACGTCTTAGGGTTATTTTCAATCCGAATAAGATAAATGGTACTGTTCGGTCAAAGATTTCAAAATATATTTAATAAATGTTGAAAACAGACGTATTTGCGAGTTTATTGACATGATTCTGAGCATAACATTGACATAAATATATTATTTAGTTGAAGAATGAAGTAATGATTATTATTGTTTTCATAGTCATACTAGGATATCATCATCATTATCATCATCTCAGCCGTAGGACGTCCACTGCTGAACATATGCCTCCCCCATAATTTTCCAAAAGGACCGGTTAGAAGCGGCCTGCATCCAACGTCATCCTGCGACTTTTATCAGGTCGTCTGTCCACCGTTTCGGTGGATGACTTACGCTGCGATTGCCGGTCCGTGGTCTCCATTCCAGTAAACTTCCGGCCCCATCAGCCATCTGTTCTGCGTGCTATGTGTCCTGCCCACTGCCACTTTAGCTGGCTAATCTTCTGGGCTATGTCGGTGACTTTCGTTCTTCTCTTGTTAATGTTACTTTAATTAAATTAATATTTGTATGCCTTTTTGGTAAAATTTTGGAACTTAGATATTACTATTATCTAAAAAAAGAACTAACAAATAATGAATTTGATTTGATACGACGGAAAATTTAAACGTATTAGAAAATAGTTCTTTGTTGCATTCACAGGGTGAGGCATATTTTCAGTAGTAGACCTATTCTGATGTATAATGATGAATAAAATAAACTTAAATCTAAGGAATCTATTATTAAATTAAAACTATATTTTGTAAGTATGCTAGACAAGCTCTGTAAAAAATAAAAACATTGAGCTATTCGTATGCTCACACCTCGGATTTAAGAATGAACCCGTGCCTAAGCCAAAAGTACGTTTACTTACTTTGCCTACACCCTTACACAGTAGGTACTTATCTATACAATATAAGTAGGTAGAAAAATAAATATTTCGTAATCATCCAGGTCATCGACGTGTACAAGAACATATTGATGTGTTAACAAATTTATATACGACGATAGAACGTAACAGTATTGTGATTGTATGTTTAAATAAAAGCAGTTGTAACAGATTACCCTTGCACTTTCCTATTATATATTTTAGTCTATGCCTTGCACGACTGCTAATGTCTTATAATAATCATAGATAAGAGTATATTGGAGATAGATAGGCATCTTAGCCTCAACATTGGCTGCGACATAAGCGCCAGCTTCTGCGGCGGATAATTTAGACCCTACTTTGCCATATACACCTATAGGTACCTATTTCTATTTAAATTGTATTTAGTTTTACTATATGATACTGATGATGATTATCTGGTCGAATACTCAAAAGCTAAGTATAGATAGATAGATATATAGCTAAACCCTTTATTGTAACACCGAAGTACAACAAAAGTAACAAAAAACAAGGATACAAGGTAATTTCATCCACAAAAAAAGATCTAAAACAATACTAAAAATAACGAAATACACTCGAGAGCAATGAATCCGGGTCACTTAAAGAATGTTAAAAATCTCGGAAACTAAAAATGATAGGTTAATGCAATAAATTGTATTTAATAGACAATGTAATACTCCTTAAATGAAAGTAAAAAAAAAATGAGTCACCATACATTTTATTAACACAAAATTACATAAAGAAAAAAACTGCTGATCTCTCCTTAAAACAAAATAGGAAACATGAAATTTTTGAACTTTATTACGATTTTCTTGAATTTTAATACTTCGTATTGCCTCCTCGTGCTTCCATTACTGCGTTTACGCGGTTTGGCATGCTGTACACCAAGTTCCTTATACGATTTTGGGGAATATTCTCCCATTCCTCTGTGAGAGCAATTTTGAGCTCACGAAGCGTGATTGGGGGAGGGTTTCGTTGTTTTACGCATCTGCCTAGCTCGTCCCAAGCATGCTCGATCGGGTTGATATCCGGGCTGCGCGCTGGCCACTCCATACGAGTAATGTTCATCTCTTGAAGGTAGTCATTCACAATCCTACCTGTATGAGGTCGGGCATTGTCATGCATAAATATAGCATCCTCACCTAAATTGACCATAAATGGACCAACGTGATCATTGAGGATTTCTTCCACATATCTTTCGCTAGTTAAAGAGCCGTTTTCTATGATCACCAGCTCTGTGCGACTTTCAGAAGAAATTCCGGCCCACACAAGTACAGACCCACCACCGTAGGCTACTTTTTCTTCGATGCATGCTTGCTTGAATCTTTCCCCTGGTCTTCGATACACTCTGTGTCTTCCATCGTGCTTGTAGAGCATAAATTTTGATTCGTCGGAGAACATAACTTTTGACCAATCTTCAATACTCCAATTTACGTGGCTCTGGGCATATCTTAGTCTTGAAATACGATGCCCACGCTCCAGTTTAGGGCCGTTTGCAGGTCTAAGGGGTTTTAAGTTAGATTCAGCAAGCCGACGTCTTACTGTCCATGCACTTGGGTTACTTCCTCCGAGGCGTCTGATTTGTGAGTTCAGTTCCTGTGAGAAAGCGATTTCGAAGCATGGTGTTCACCAAGTATCGGTCTTCTCGTGCTGTGGTACACCTGGTTCTGCCCGTTCCTGGTCTGCGTAGGTTAGAACCAGTTTCTTCGTAACGTCGGAGAACTCTTTGTACTGTTGACAGCGACACACCGACAGTCCTGGCTGTATCGCGCTGACTCCGGCCGGTTTCCAGCATTGTAAGTATTCTGGTGCATTCTTCAGGCGTAAGCGACATAATTTCAGCTTGAATAATGAATATAGAGCACTATCAACATGGTTTATGTACCCACATAAATGACAGATTACAAACAAAAGCAAAACCAAATGCTGTAATTTCGTAGTTCCATCTTCGAAAGTGGCCCTTTTTCAAATTTGATTTTTTTATGATATAAATTTACAATAACTAAGAAGTTTTAATACCTTCATTTAAGGAGTATTACATTGTCTATTAAATACAATTTATTGCATTAACCTAGCATTTTTAGTTTCCGAGATTTTTAGGATTCTTTAAGTGACCCGGATTCATTGCTCTCGAGTGTATTATTAAGCTGGAAGACCGTCTGCGACAACTCAGCTCAACATATCTAGCACAAAAAATCGAACGAATGTTCAATTGCAGTCGGAAAACAACAATAATACGCATAAGAAAATAAATTTGAATCTGATACTTATTTTAGAGTTACTACCATAGAGAAACTTTGTAGGTATTACAACCATATAGGTTAGATTAGATTAGTATGTAGGTACCTATATACATTATCAAGTTCGTATGGAAAACTTTTGGCATCAAAAGTTTCTAAACTCGCCGATGGTTGCGCTGCCTGTAGGATTTCTATAATTTACACTAAGATACCATAGCATGATAATAATGATTACCTATGTAGTGTAATAAATAATAAAATATTTATTAAGAACCGCTGTACATGTTCTGAGATGAAATAAATAAAATGCTATAAGTATAAGTGGGTACCCACTATAAATTTAAGTGGTAATGTTTATAATAACACCAAACTGAATCTAATCATCTGGTTTTACTATGATTACATTCCCAAAAATATAAGCACATACATATCTATACTAGATGTAGAATAAAACTATGTATATATCAAAGTTTATTAATGCTTTTTATGTTTTTTAATGATACAATCTATAAACATCTGGCACTCGTTGATTCTAGCAACAGTATAAGTTATTTTAAATTAAGAAAAAACATAATTAAAGGAGTTATAGTTCCAAAAACTTTCTACACAAAATAGTTTTCATATATCATTGGGCTATGAACAAGCACGAGGCCTACATGTTGTTAAGCGGTGACCTCTGTTTATATCCGTAAGTCGGTTCCATTCTTTGTTTTTTTGTTTCTAAATAATGTAAATAGTAATACCATAATAAAAATAAATAGTTGGTCCTACTCTATCAGTAGACCCAGTACTACAGAACCAATGCAATGCAATATTTTTATAACAATGGTATGGAGTATCAAAAACAATTTAACTTTTACTTTTCAAACAATTACTTTTTATTATCTAAATACATGTAATTTTTTGTTGCTAAATAATGTAAATAGTAGTACCACTCTACCCAAACTGGTAGAGAAGGTATACTCATAAAGTATTCTCTAAAAGTATACCTACTCTACCAGTAGAAGTAGTACCAATACCATTTAATATTATTAGCGATGGTCCGATTGATAGAACTACGTTAAACAAAATGCCCGTGGATCGAACAATAGAACTCCGTAAGCGCACCATGGATGGAATAAACCAGTAAACGGAACCACCATACTAGCATCCCTAAAGAGAATCATAGTATGAGTTTATGTACATATGTAAATATATATAACATATGAAACTGAGACGTGTATTTTTACATACTACAGTTCAAAAAAAGCTTAGTAATCATTTTAATTATGTCGTCTAAAAGTCTGTCAGCAAAACACGTCAGTTGCGTTACTGCAGCGAATACAAGTGCTTCAAGTCAGTGTGTGTTGTGTTTTGTTTTTTAAACATGTGCTTTTGTGGCGAGTGATACTCATTTGTTAATGTGATATAACACTTACAGGATAAAATGGTAAGCTAGCTTAGTAAAATAGCATCGATGCTCACATCTTATTTGATTTAAATCTGATCTTATTTAAAATATTTTTTCGTTACGTAAGTCATATGATGTTGCGTGAGAATATTTATTCCATATCAAATTATTGGATCTCAATGTCAATATCTAGTAGTTCTAACAGTAGACCTTGGGAGCACATAGTCTTATCAGCGGCAATTTTTCGCAGTCGTTCACAATCTCGGAAAGCACTTGACCAATTTATGATCTTATCCGAATTCCTCTTTAAAGTCAGGTACCCAATGTGTGTACCAAATTAAAAAAAAAATTAAAATCAGTCGGTAAATTGTGTCGCAGCAAACTTCCTGCCTTTTTAGAAAAACTTACCTCCCACTTAAAATAGCCGATGAAAAAAATATATTAAATAGAAAAATATGCGTGCCAAAAATACTATAATATAGGTACCATATTAATTCCTATAAATCCACCATTACGTCAAAACAGGTTGAATAGTGCGACCTGTACAGGAAGACGAACGAACAACCTAACAAACATACGGACAGATGAAAATCAATTTGAGCAGCTAAAGCATACACTCACACCCCCGCACTACAACTCCTTGTGTCGTGGGAGGCATGGAAACACACTATAACAAATCACAACATCCATGACCCGAGAACTAACATTTTTGCTCGTAGCACAAATATTTGCCCCAGCCAGGGTTTGAACCTAAGACCCCGCGCTTCGTAGGCGCGGTCACTACCAACTAAGTGTATCTGTACTAGTAGACAGACGGTACCAAATGTTCTTGCTGAATAGTACCATAAACGTCTAGTTTTAAACTTCACAACCAATCATCTCGATAACCATTTGATCAATAATCTTCATATTCGAAATTCATATATAATGTCAGGTACCTAATGTGTGTACCAAATTCATCAAATTCGGTTGTTAAATATTAAATAGCACCGTAGCAAACTTCCCTCTTAACCCTTCAAGAGTCGTTATATTATAACAATGAAATTTCAATTATGTCTGGCCGCATGATGACCAATGACCTTTGATGGAATATTTATAAAAAAATTGCCGACGACAACATATATTGAAAATAGAACATACATACTAAGTTACGTTAAAATTGGTTGAAAAAAGCGACCTGTTAAATTCAAACAGGCGTGTTTCCGCACACGCTACAGACAAAAATCTACGAACTTAGCGTGACGTCACGTGACTTTTCCACAGGTAATGTCAACGCCATACATTTTGGAGTTGTCGTTTGGCGTTAACGATAGCAGAAACATCTTTTGTCTAGGCCTTCTGTACAGGAAGACCTACATACAACCTAACAAACATACGGAGAGACGAATGTCAATTTGGCCAGTCAAAGCATACTCTTCGCTAATTTATTTCTTTTACTTATCTATATATTAGATGCAGCAATAAATATTTTTATCAATGACTGGAGGAATGAACCAGTCTAGAAACAAAAATAAGTAAGTAAATAATAAACCAGGTTTCTGTTAATATTCACTGGAAACTGAGATTTAAAACAATTTTTATTCGTTGTTCATTGAGTAACTCAAAATCATCATCTCAGCCGTAGGACGTCCACTGCTGAACATATGCCTCCCCCACAAATTTTGAAAAGGACCGGTTGGAAGCGGCCTGCATCCAACATCGTCCTGCTACGTACTGACGGTATCAGTTCGTCAGTCCACCTCGTCAGTGGACGACCTACGCTGCGCTTGCCGGTCCGTGTTCTCCACTCTAGAACCTTCTGGCCCCATCGGCCATCTGTTCTGCGTGCTATGTGGCCTGCCCACTGCCACTTCAACTGGCTTATCTTCTGGGCTATGTCGGTGTCTTTAGTTCGTCTACGGATCTCCTCATTTCTGATTCGATCACGTAGAGAAACCCCGAGCATTGCCCTTTCCATAGCTCGTTATGCGAGTTTGAGCTTGCTTATGAAACCCATCGTTAGAGACCACGTTTCAGTGCCATATGTCATCATTGAGTCACTGATTAGATAAAAATTAAATTAGTTAAAAAACCTCATTAACTAGTCAATTAGTAATAAATCCTCTTCACTATAAATACTAAAATTACAAATCGGTATTTTCTATTGTTGAGCAAAAAGAATAATCACTAAATGCTATTTCATACAAATGTAATGGGATGTAAGTAGCTACCAGACATTTGTTTCATATCATCATAATTGGACGTCCTACGCGAGAAGAGCAATTGGGGAAATTTATCGCCCGTAATGGATGGGCTATAAGATATTGCTTAGTGGCAATACGATCAATTATATTACTAGCAATGGTAGACATATAAATTAATATTATTATACTTATTCATATCTGTTGTCGAAAACACTAGTGCGTCACTAGGTCGTATTGTGACGGCGAACAATAATATTTTTTTTGCTTTATAAACTGGGTATTATTAAAATAAAGTCTCAGAAAGAGTGTCATTCAGATATGCATTTGTTTCAATTACAAATAACTAGCAGCGTAACACAGGTTAAAACTATAGTACGCTGTTGAAAGCACATAATTTATTTCTTGTTTCTAACATTATTTTACGGTAGATATTTGGATATAAGAATGTAAGCGGACATATATATCCTAGCAATAAATATATAAATTGTAAAATTGATGTTATCTAACAAGATAGTATTCATTGTGTACACCATACATATATCTTCTCTTTTGAAGTGATAACTTCTCATGAGAGGGTAGACCGATTCGTTACGTAACGCGTTACGGCGCCAGTCTGTCTGGCTTCCCTTTCACTTACGCATCCTCTCTCATTCTATCCCACAGCACTAGACTAGTTTAAGTTATCACTTCTGTCGGGCGCCCCGAAATGCACACCTTTTTTATTGTTTCCAAACGTGCTATCTGGCTGAATCTGTGATTAGTGAAAAGCTATTTTATAATTCTTTTTGAAAATTAAGGTTGAAAATCGTATGTTTTACAAATCTACCTACATTTCAGTTGCAGCCGTTTCGCTAGTGCAAAAACTAGTTTGAAATGACCTTTCACCTAGAAGAAGGCTACTGTTGCTGGACCCACTGGACACAACTAGTTTAGTATTTATAGTCGAGTCTAATCTATATCTACACTTATAATATTATAAAGAGGAAAGATTTGTTTGTTTGTTTTATATAAATAGGCTCCGAAACTACTGGACCAATTAGAAAAACTAATTGGTCCATTTACGACGCAATATTACGCGCGACTATTGAAATGGACATGGGCAGGCCATGTCTGCAGACTAAATAACGAAAGATGGACAAAAAGGGTTACAGAGTGGATACCCCTGGACGGAAAAAGAAAACAAGGAGGGCTTTGGAAAA
The DNA here is from genome assembly GCA_917880725.1 of Selenia dentaria. Classification (NCBI taxonomy): domain Eukaryota; kingdom Metazoa; phylum Arthropoda; class Insecta; order Lepidoptera; family Geometridae; genus Selenia; species Selenia dentaria. The sequence goes on along the minus strand of OU862888.1, from coordinate 28,036,626 downwards.
GATAGAGGGACATATTCTCTAAGATAATCGGATCTGACTGGATAAGAAAGGCAAGAGAAAGAGTAGAGTGGAAAGATTTAGGGCAGGTTTACGCTGGAGAGGCGATACATTATAGTGTAAAATTCAATAGTTATTTACTCGTACATAAGCCAAGATGTTAGATTTTTGTTGTAGAATAAATTTTATTTATTTTATGTGAACTATTACAGTTATAGTATTACTTTTTTAAAGCACGTATTAAAAAAGCCACGAATTCCACCATTATACAATGTGCTCGCAATGCCAATAACCGTCAGAAATGGAGAGACATCGCGAGAGATCGACATCCCTGGAAATGGAAACTGGCGAGGATCTGCTGTTTACCGTCACCATGACCACGACCACTCTGCCAAAAGTGCACGACTAAGAAGATTATAATAATAACAAAGAGGAATGATATATGTTTGTTTGTTTGCAATGGATACACGTAAAACTACAGCTGAAGGCTTAACCGATTCAAGCAATTATTTCACGAGTTTAGATCTAAGTGCATTATGCCTGAGTAACATACTCTATGTTTGATTTATCCTCATCATCATCCATCACCACAGAGGTGAAAAATCAGCCGAGCTTTCTTGAGTGAATCGCCTGCAATACTTAAATTTTATTTTTAAACACAACATAGCAAATAGTTTCGCCTATATAACCTCGAAGGGGGAAGCAGCGGTGTCTTAAACGCTTACGTTTCGCTAGACATGTATTTAGTCTTATTTCATAAGAGGCGAGTCTATTGCAAACTACGGGGCACTCTTTTAAAATACCCATGGCAGAAAAAGCCAGTAACTGTCTAACCCGGGGATCGAACCCCGGACCTCGAGGTTCCAAAACGGCACTTCTATCTCTACACCAAGACCAAGTGAATGAAGCCGCTGGCGGATCAGCTAGTTATGTAATAAAGGAGATTATCGACGTTTTTTTGACGCGCGTACAGGTTTTGTAGAGATTGCGGTACTAAACACAGATATATGTTATTAACATTGGAACTATTATTTATTATGTGGACAAAGTATGTGTCACTATAATAAATGTAGTTATAATAGCTAATGTAGCATAACTGAATCTCAGTTTCTAAACCAAGCAGGAAGCTCAGATCACAAACGCCCGTTTACTTTCATTGGACATGGAATTCATTGCTACCCTCGTAAATAAATATTTTTGTAAGGCCTGCAGGAATTTAATTTCACATATCTGGTTACTTATTTTGAGCGTAGGACGGTGGTCAACTAGCCCGAAGCTATTTTCGTACGGACAATGAGACAGGTAAATTCATATTGGAAAACTTTTTTAGCTGTTTACCTCGTATGTAGGGTAAAAAAGTTTCGAAGTGATTGGTTTTACTGGTATAATTTTGGCAATATATCTTACTGTTCTTACTACTCTAAAAGTAAAAATACTTTATGTCCCCTTAGAAATATCGTATAATTGGTATGGTTCTACACAAGTACGTATCACTGGAATTTTTGATACTTTTAATGATAGTAAAAGAAAGAGAATAGAATAGAAGTTAATTTAGGAAATTTAAAAGACAAGACAATAACAAAAGAAAAGTACAACGAAACCCAACATCTAACACATAATAAATGAGAAAAGTATAGAAACAAAGTTTGAAGAGCCTGTTTAATTACGGAAAAAATAAGAAAAGACAAGACAGTAAAAATTAAAAATGAATACCGACTTCCATTCTATTCAGTTGTTGAAGTATATCTCAAAAACAACTAGACCGAATTTGATGAAATTTAAATGGAACTAGAATGGACACATCAGCTTTCAAACAAAAAAAAGAATTTACAGAATCGGTTCATCCAGTCGAAAAGTTATGAGGTAACAAACATTAAAAAAAAACTGTCTAATTGAGTACCTTCTCCTTTTTTGGAAGTCGGTAGAAAAAGGCTAGTTCAACGAAACCCAACATCTAACATATATTAATGAGAAAAGTATAGAAACAAAGTTTGACCAGAGCCTGTCGCATTAGAAAATTTTACCATTAAAAAACGCCTTTTTGGGCTAGTATTAAGCAGCTGGTTGAGTAATATTTAGTCAAACAGATGCAGCAAAATTTTTGCGATGTAGTGACAACACAGCAAAACAACTATCCTTTAGTCCAACAGTCCAATACACCGAAAACTGTGCGTGACAATTATTATGATTACAATGCATATTGTCTTGAGCCTGTTCCTTTATTAGATTGATGAGAATCAGACGCATATGGGTTTCACCTCGCGGTTTCAAAATCGTGGTAAAGTTGACGACGATGATGATGATGAAAGTAACCCTATGAGCTTTCACGTGATATAAACTCTGCCTTTCAAAAAAATCGTTTGACCTTTGCAAGCGTAACAAACTAACGAGCATAAATTTGCTTTTATAATATTGTGTTAGGATAGTTTATATTAAAGTGCTGACACATTTAAACTTTCGCGAATTAAATTTATTTTAATTGACACTAATGTGTATATTGGCATAAATATAATAACAGTATTTTTACTAACCTCACGTTTCGGGCAAATTGCATTGATAGTGATCACGAACAGCCTTCTTGCGATGTTTGTGTTTGTGGAAAAGACCCTATAGTGTCAATTAAAAATGAATATAGAATATAATTTATTTATTTCAGACTAATATCTTTCCATAATTATTAGTAAAGGTACACATAGTCTTACATCTAAGTTAGTTAAAATAATCAGTATTTTTAATTTAGTTTAGATAGATATTATTAAATTATTCACATAAATACCATTACAAACAATAATTATGAATTCAATTAATAAAAGATTCACTAATAACAATAAAATATAAATGTAAAAGTTTGGGTGGGTGTTTGTTATCAGCATAACAGCTTAACGGATTTGAATGAAATTTGGTAGATGGGATTAACACTTAATATAATACTTTTAATGATCATTCATCACCACGACGGTAAAACCGCGAGCCGCAGCTAGTTAGAATAACTACGAGTACCCTGTGACATGCAAACTTCTAAATCTGCCCAGCACTGCAGACTCTGGTCGCTCGATAATCATCTCTAGGATTCTGTTGGTGCTGCCTCGAATTCGGCGTAATAATGAGCCTGATTTTTTGCGCATAATGGCATAAAAGTCACCTATCCTCGCATCGGCAAACATGCCCGAGGCGCTGCCGAATAAAGTTTCTGTTTTATAACTAGAGTAAAGTATAGTAGTATAAGTAAGTATGTAGTAATTCTTATTGTTTTCCAGATGACCGAGGCTACAAAAACAGATCGCTCTTTAAGCCAACTTGGGCTTCCACCCATGCAACTAGCAGAATCATCAAATGGTAAAAACAAAATTATCATATTTAAAAAAATGTATTAGTAAACATAATATATAATAAAGCTATAATTATACTTTTTATTTCAGAGAGCAGTTCTCGTTGTCTGTACAGGTGTATGATACCAGCATTACAAAAAGTATTAATACTTTTAATTTTACTCATATTTAGCGCAGGATTATACATTATCCTTTTAAAATTTATAGAAACTACAGGTAAGCGTACTTAACCACTCTTTTGTATGATAATTCCATAAAAAAATGTGAATCAAAGCCGATGAAAACGGTATTTAATAACTCCTATTTTTCAGATCATACCCATAATGCTGAAATCATCCTAGTTACCGGAATACAAGAAACAAAAAACATAACATTGCAACAGAACGAATGGGGTATATTTGTACAGCTTAAAAATAATACAAATACGAAGAGAAGAAAAAGAAACGTTTTAAACCCACGTGAAAGAAAAAAAGAAATATTAGACCATATAAAAAGTGATGATCTAAATATGGTCAAAGAAATAATATTGAAACATCACACTTTATGTCATGATGAGACACATAAGGATATTTGCGACGAGCTTATTGGAAAGCTGAAAGCAATCATTGGAGCTTATGAAGCAACAAACACAACAGATAAAGTTTATAATATAATAGATCTGCATAAAGACATAAAATACGATAATGAGCACAACGCCATCCCTACAGAAGTGTCAAAACGAGAGGCTCATTCGCTCAATAAATTAAGAAATGTGCTAGGCCCTGCTTCTAAAGCAGCGAATCAGTTGGGACACGACCTGCCACATTATCATCCGCATGTAGGAGCCTCCCCTCCCTTAACAGATACATGTCTCTTAGCTAAGCTTTTAAAACAGACCTATCCACAAGTTCACGGTAAATCCAACATTATTATATTTATTTGCAATATGTTTTTATGCAATGAACACACGGGTAAGTCGTGTACCTGATGGTATTCACTACCTTGAACAGTTGAAGAGCCTTTCAAAGCTTCGAACTGCAGTTTTGCATGGCACTGTACTGTACTTGACAATGGCACTGTACTCTATTTAGTATCTATCGTACTGATATTTTCACTGAGCTAAACCACGTTATTTTACTTACTACCGTGCCATTCACACTTTTACACAGTAATACTCACGCAATCATCGTGGTTTGCGGCAGAACATCTAGCACCAACTATGAAAGACTCTTACACAAGAGGTTAATCAACTCATCAGATTCCTCACATGCATTCACATTTCATGCAGTCACATTGCACATTGCATAGTCTAATTTAATGACACACCTCGCCTTATTAATTTCATATTCTTCAAATTTTACGCTACTATTACTGAATGTGATTACTAATTGACAGAGTACCTGTTGAATGGCGATTCGCCATATTTGGCCAATAATACAATAGATTTCGCAGAATTCTACCTACTTTTCCAGGAACTGCAACGTGTGTGGTTAATAATAAGAATACACTTTTACAGAGATTTACGATCCTCCACCACAGGAAGTTGTAACATCGCATTTTGATCAGCCACATTTACCAAACATGAGGTAAGTTTAAAACATTTATCGTGTAAAATCCACTTTTATATAATGAGTTACTGTATGGTGTTAGTAAAACTCACGTTGATTATACATTCGGTAACGATAAAACGGGATTAAATTTAGATACATAAGGTCTTAGCCCGCTTACACGACTCCGCTCCCACCCGGCAAAAATAATATTTTTAAAATATGGGCTTTAAGTATTGCTCTTTACACATAACTTACAATAGCAACATAAAGTTAGCTCGCTGTCAGTGAGCTTGCTGCCGTCAGATTGCTTGGTAGTTGACGCTTCGCGTACCACGCGTGGCAAGTAAGCGGTCTGCGAGGTGTCCACGCGCTGATTGCTAGCGGTCGCCACGCTACTTCAATGGAAATTGATCACGAACTGTTTCTATCGTAAAAAAAGGAAAGCGCGTGGACAGCTGGGTGCCTGCTAGCTGCCGGTGCGTAGACTGCTTGATGCCTACTAGCTTTCGCCACGTAGACTGCGAGCAGTAAACTTAGTTAGTGTTGGATGGGAGCGGTGTTAGAGCAGAGCCGTGTAAGTGGGCTAAGACTATTACGCGTTCTTGATATCATGTCTTTAACAATTGTTTCGTCATAGTTCGGAAATCTTCATGATCTTGAGTGCGATGCAGTCGTCATTACGTCTAGTCTCTTTTTTATTACATACAAGTGTACGTACTGTGTTTTTCAGATACTTCCACCCATCTATGCCGTCGTACATGCAAAGTCGTGAAATTGAAACTCCAAGACGTAAACTTCACCCACAAGATGTTGATATATTTATGAGCTTCTTTCATAAGTAAGTACGTAATATACCTATAGCCTATACCTTATCTCCCAACTAATTAGTATTAAATTATTTTCCTTTCGTCGGTAAACTGTAACATGTTGACTATACTAATTATGTTATTAACATCTAATACATTATACTGTCATGTTTGCTCTAGAAACATTGTTGGAGATGTAAGCTGAAAGCCGCTTGTTAATTTATTTAACTTAAATAACGTAATATGATTTTTTTGGTTATGTTTGTGGATTGAGAGAGAGAGAAATCTCTCGTGTTGTTTTTATAAACATGCCTTTGAGAAGTTATCAATTATTATTGATATAGGTAGTTATAGTTATTATAAATTTCGAATAACCACTCTATTTTGTCCAGCCTTAACTTTCTAATATTGGAATTGTAGCACTCAAAGTAGCGGTTTCCTTATAATTCTAAACTGATTGATGAGGCTTTGAAAATCATGCCAAAGTCAATATAGATGGGAAAAAAAATTAAAATGTGTGACTGCTATAAATGTTGCTAAGTTTATAGTAGCATTTTCAGTTCAGCAAACCTATGCTTCGGCACGCACAGCAGTTGGTTGCATATTTTACGACGACAGATCTAGGCTACGTGGAAGGCTTTTGGCAGTCAACAAACTTACGAATAGCATTTAGCTGCTGGCCACTACCATATGCCCCGACGCAAACTTCTGGATCCGTGTGATGGATATAAATTTACTCGATCCCTATCAGCTGCTAGCAGTGGAAACTGGTTATGCTGTATTACTGTTGGCCACCTATTCACAGATAATATTCCTTATTTAAAGGTAATGTTTAAAGTAAGTGACACTCACCTAAGTATGTTAATATTATAGACCTGATGACCTTCCAATGAAAGAGGAAATGAAGTCAAGCCGTGTAATAGAGTGTCCATCGAGGTCTTTGGCATGCAACAATAATGAAGGCTGTATTAAGGAGAAGCAATGGTGTGATGGCAATGTGGATTGCTCTGACGCTAGTGATGAAATCAGATGCAGCTGTAAATCAAGAGTAGACAAATCTCGACTTTGTGATGGATATTTTGACTGTCCATTTGGAGAAGATGAGATGGGATGTTTTGGTAATTATTTATTATATTGTAATAAAAAGGTTCTGATGATACATAATGCATAAAATAGTATGCAGAACACGCAACGGGTTGGCATTAGAATAGCCCAACACGAATTTGGTGATTTTAAGAGTTGGATCTTATAGATAATAATTTTCTCTACGCTTTGGTATCAATTTTAGAGCGAGGAAATGTCTAGTTTTCTAGAAAAACTAATTTCAATTTCAGATTTTTGATTCGACGATTCTCTATAAATGCGTGTAACGAAACGACTTGGTGCAATGAAAATGGTATTAAAATAAATATTTTAATTATTTGAACTATTATTTTATTGCTAATTTAATTTACAATACTTAATTACATAGTTTATAATACTTGACATCGATTTTATTAAATTAGCTTCTGTTGCAAATACTTTTTTTAAAGAATGGAACGTATGACCGCCATTTTATTTTCCATAGACGATCGACTACGCCGCCCGCGCCGCGCATTCCGTTCCTCTTCGAGTTACGTGAATGTGCTCTGTTCGCTCTCCGTGTTTTTCATTGTTTTGGCGTGGTATTTTGTGTTAATTTTTCGACGACTTTTGCCTGCTCTCTGGACTCCGATTTCTTCTTCAACTACGACTTTTGCCTGCTTTCTGGACTCCGATTTCTGTTGAACCACGACTCTTGCCTGCTTTCTGGACTCCGATTTCTGCTTGAACCACGACTTTTGCCTGCTTACTGGACTCCGATTTCTGCACGATTGATCTGCCTAGCGACATGGCTAATATTCCATCAGCAGATGAACCAACGGCTTCCACAAGCCGTGAAGATGCAGTACCAGTAGCTTCTACCAGTAGAGGTGAGTTAACTATTCATTTATTGTAATCTAAATTATTTCGCTTGATAAACCACAAAATATGTTAATCAAATGCTTGTTTTTCATTTTAGATGATTTTGAAGAAGAACCCGCATTTAAAAGGCGGAAATACGTGGGTGAAGTTTTACAAACGTGGAATATTGTAAAGCTGGCGCGTATGTTAAGTACACATGAACAAGGACTGGTTTTTGCCGAAGAGCAAGGCTTAATCTTGAAAACTAAGAAGTGTAGAATACACAAAAATCCCATGAAACTTGTTTTCAAGAACGACAAAACTATGGGGACATTTGTGTGCAGCAAGGGTTCCTGTCATAATAAAACTAGAGTATCTAGAGCCCAAGGAACATGGTTTGAGAACGTAAAACTAAAATTGGGACACATTTATTATTTAATGTACTGTTTTGCATACAACTACTCGCATGACATGGTAATACACGAAGATATATTTAGAGAAGAACATTGTTTGTCCCGGCCAACCATAAGCGATTGGTATAACTACTGCCGGGAAGTTGTGGTAATTTACCAACTGGAGAAACAAGAAGTCCGGGGCAAAATAGGAGGCCCTGGAAAAATTGTGCAAGTAGACGAAAGCAAATTTGGGAAGAGGAAATTTAATAAAGGTATTTATATAAGGCATTAATCAATTTCATTATTTTATACTTGTATTTTCAATTTAATAACTGTTTTTTAATTTTTTTCAGGGAGACACATTGAGGGACATTGGGTCCTTGGCCTCATAGAAGATGGTTCAGAGGACTTGCGGTTGGAGGTGTGCCCGGACAACATTAGGTCTGCAGAGGTGCTAATTCCCCTAATTCAAAAACATGTAGAGCCGGGCACAACCATCCATACTGACTGCTGGAGGGCTTATGATTGCCTAAGCCAACATGGATATATTCATAAAAAAGTCAACCACAGTGACCCTGACAGTCCATTTATAGCCGAGGATGGGACACATACTCAACGAATTGAGTCTCAATGGCGGGTGGTTAAAAGATTCTTCTACAAGAATAATTACAACCACCCGGGCAATTTTGCAGACTCAATTGTTGAGTATTTATGGAGGAGATCTGTGGAGGCCAGTAAGAAGGATAAGTTTTTCGAACTGATAAAAGCTGTGCAATATGTATACAAAATATAAGTTAAATACTTTCTAAATTTTGTTTTATTTTTGTCCTAGTTTTGCACCTATATGATTTATTTCTAATGTAATTCAAAATAGCTGTGACCATCAGGGCTAGCACTCTTATTCGAGTCAAGGGCACTCTAACTTGAGTTGGTTAGGTTCAAAATAAGAGACAGAGCCGACACAGAGCACCCCGACTCCACCTAGTCTTGTGGCTGACACCCCTAGATTGTATATAAAAAGTGCGGGAGCCAGAAGCTCAAGGGAGGTCCTGAGAGGAGCGAGCCAGACGAGGTTGAGCGGAGCGACGGGGGGAGGTGGCGAGCGAAGCGAGCCGGCGACCTCCGTAGCGAAGCGAAGACCGAGTTTGGCGAAGTGACACTCAGGGGCGACCGCTAGAGCTTCTGGCGGGAGCCCACCCAGAGTCAAACATAGAACACACCAAAATAGTCAGTACTCCATGTCCAATCCATTCATATTTGTAAGTAAATATAGTTAAATTCAATATATAAACGTTATAAATTTGAGGTTAAGTTCAAAGAAAATTCAAAGTAGTTTTTCGCAAAAACTAGGCATTTCCTCGCCACGAGAGTAGTGTCGGAGGACATCCCCCTCCCCCCTCCCTCCCCCCTCCCCCTCCCCCCCTTAAATTCGTGTTGGCCTATTCTAATGCAATGCCCGACGTTGGGTACAGGTCACTTCCAACCAGTCGTTTTGGAAATGTATGGGAAAGATCTACAATGGCGGTAGACGTCCTACGGCCTATGATGATGATGATGATGATGATGATGATATAATGACGATGATGATGATAAACTAAATTAAAATTTTAAATTTGTGTAATAGTTTAAGGTCGTACGTACTCGTATTATGCATCGTTTCATATAATGCCAATAGTTGCTTTTTTTTGTTAGGAACCTTTGCCAATATTATTTTAGCCACTCTCGATGTCTGAAACATCCTAATTATATGTATATTTTCATCACGAAAATGAGACCTCCTCACGCGAGGGAGCGTCTCGAGGCATCGACTGCGTGTAAACTCCAACGCGGCAAAGAAAACTAGCATCCCATTTAACTGCAGTATCTGCAAATAAAGCGGTGTTTGACAAAACTAATTTTAAACTCAATATTTCTACAGGCTGCAGTGAAAACACATTTAGCTGCGGAATTCAAGACACAAGCTCACAAAGCACTTGTTTCACAAAAGAACAAAGATGTAACAGCGTCGTAGACTGCCCCAACCAAAAGGATGAAATCGAATGCAACATGCTCGCTCCAAGTTTAAGCAAAAAACCTGTAAGTAAATAATACCCCATATAATGATACTCTTCAAAAAAAATATTTGCAAACTAAAAGCTTCTGCCGTTTAATAAAATGTCCAAGGAAAACTTTGGAATCCCTTTAGCGTATTGTTTAAAAAATTAGAATTTTTTTCTCTATATCTGATATAGCCCCTCTTCCTTTCTGCATAATGAGATCGCACTTGTTTCAGATGTTTGCAATTTCTAACACAGAGGGGTATTTACATCGGAACTTCAAAGGAGATTGGTATGCGGTATGTCAAAATCCATATATGTGGGCGCACGATGCTTGCCGTAGAGAAACAGGCCTGATAATTCGGTAATTTAATAAAACATGTTTTGTTTTAAAATACTAGTTTTGATATTTAAGATAATCATAATTATTTAAATAACCATATATTTACAGTATATGTGTACGAGTGTATGTGTATACTTGTAGTACCATACATCCAGTTCTGTGGAGTTTCAGTATAACTACTAAAACCTTGAATGAAGACATAAAAATACTAAAAATAACACGTGGCTACTTTTTATTCCAATTAACGTTAAGCTCCTGTGAGACCAAAATAATCTTATTCCACACAGACGAAATCAGATACTTTTAGTCTTTTTTTAATACCTAGCTACACCTGATAGCTTTGTGTTGATAAAAAAAAATTAATCGACACAGCACCACCTAGCCCCAAAGTAAGCTACTCAAAGCTAGCAATGGATACTAGATAACTGATATATTTAATATGTTTTTGTTATACATAGAAAACACCCAGACCAACGGAACTAATTTCTGCAGATCGTACACAAATTTGTTCTAAGGCGGGAATCGAACCCGCTACCTCTTGCGTCGCAGGCGGACTTTCGCTCGGTGCGCCACTGACGTCGTCCAAGTATTCACATACACATGGCACCAACAAATGAATAAATGAGGGTGTGTGAGTGTATGTGAGGAGATACACCTACACACACGCATTGATAATGCTGGTTTGATTTCAGCCCGCCAATTATTCAAATTGTACCGATAGATCCGATTCTCAAAGTGGATTACTTGAACACTGGACCAGGAGGTTTGATACAGACTTCAGATTCTTGTTTCAACTCTTCTGCGGTATACGTCATTTGTCCCGATTTCCTTTGCGGGACTAGAGTTCAAACTACTTCACAAATATTACGAGAGGTATGTAATTATGACTTCGCTAATAGATACCCTAACTATTATGACCATCATAGATGCAAAAATGTTAATTTTAAGGAGGAAGTCAGGAGGATGTTCAGTTGAATGTATTTTTTGTACATTTTTATATTTGTTAAATAAATTATTGCCGATATGAGTTTCTTGCCAAATCTTCTCCGTCGTGGTCACATCCGATCCGGTTGTAGATTTAAAAATAAAAATGTAAAATAACAATTTGTAAGTGCCTTGTAGGCCTATAGGCCTGTGTACAGAAAACAATGATTTGATTTGGATTTTGATTTTGTGTATGTTAGCCGATTTCTTCTCCATTTGTGGACCGATTCCAAAAATTCTTATTGCTGCCTTCGCGGCGGAATATCCGGCACTGCAATAGTACCAACCTAGACAGCCTTTCGTACAAGATACCTACTACCGAGTATGTTGGATTTCTTCGCTTTTTACGACCCGCTTTACCCCTTTCCCAAGGTAAAGGGCAAAATTCTAGCCTGTCCCCGCACGGCGAATTTTTTTTATAATTGTATACTATTTACTATCAAGTGCCAAGACGAGCAATTCGTGCGCCTTGGTATCACAACTGCCCATGACAGTTTTAACGTGTCAGCCAAAAGTTATAACTAAAGTTTCGTATTGCACAGCACAGCGCTCGACACCTCGAAAATCTTTACTACCTATTAGTTTATTAAATAGATACAGTTAGGTGTTTACTATCAACTTTTGCATAATTTTGCAACTTGTACTTACGTTTTAAATATACTACTATGGTTTCTTTTTTTAGAATTTAGGCGTAGAAAATAACTTATTTGGTCGGAACAAGAGATTTCTTTACCCTGGTCTTCCCTTTGACCCTTACCATATGATGTTTTATGGTAATCGAATGAAAAGAGATCTAGCTGGCACTAATATCAATAATAAAAATGATAAAAGAGAAGAAGGAACTGAAAAAGAAGAACGAAGCAAAAGAGCGGAGGGCAGAGTGGTAGGTGGCAAGCCGAGTCAGCCTGCCGCATGGCCATGGATGGTGGCCATTTATAAAAACGGCATGTTTCATTGTGGTGGAGTAATTCTTACTCAAAGCTGGATCATTTCAGCAGCACATTGTGTTCATAAGTAAGTAAACCATATAATTGATCAATTTCATATCTATTCTTACTTTGTTTATGGCTATCTTTGTTTTAAACAATTTTACAACCGACTACCACACCAGGAGGAGGTTCTTAATCCGACTGTTTTTTTGTTGAAAGCGTATAATACGTCATCCTGTACAGGTCGCATTGTTCAACTAATATTGACGACACTTGGTATGCATATTTTATTATTTAATAATTTTTTTGTTGTTGATGATTTTGAGTGAAGGGGTTACTTTTCCTATAAATAGGGGTAGTTTGCTGTGGCGCTATTTACCGACCGATTTCATTAAAATTTGGTTACAATGACTGACTTTAAGGGAATTTCGAAAATTATCATAATTGTTCGAGTGTTTTCCGAAATGCATTGTGAAAAATTGCCGCTGATAAGACTATGTGCTCGTGAAATCTGCTGTTCGCAGAACTACTAGTTGTTAAAAAGGGCAAAGATATCTAATGGCGTTTCAAACAAAGCTAAAGAGCATACGCTACGACGTGCAACAATAGAAATGGATATGGTTCAGTGAAATGTGTCACGTAGTTGCCTTTTGTTTCTCCGCTCCTTCGCATTTCTGGATCAAATGTCTTTGAAAAGACGCAGTAAGACAAAACACTGTCGAGGTTACCTTAATTAATAAACGTCATTTGCAAGGCCGAACAAACATTTTCGGCTAAAGATCAGTTCAATGACAAGTTTTTGTCACAAAATCAAAACGACTTTGATAATTTCGTTCTGGTGTTAGAATTATTTCATATTCGATTATTTTTTAGACAACTCTGGTAAGGTTCTATAATATTATGTATTTCATCAAAAAAAATCTTTGTAAAAAAGACTTTCAACAGGCTTGTCACGTCTTCCGGGTAGGGAATTTTATTTTAGAACACAACATTAGTGTTTTAGTAGTATATTATACAGTCATTAATAATTAACGTACATAAGTGCATGTTTGATGCCATTAAATAATAAATGTAATATGTTACTAACAAGTGCAATTTGAAAAATTTTATACCGACTTCCATTCTTTCATTACTTAGGTAAAAATCAGTTATTGGAGTAGTGTAACTCAAAAACTACTGGACCGAATTTGATAAAATTATATCAATAGGATAATAATAATAATAAATAGAACCACACGAGAAGCACCAGCTTTCAAACAAAAAAAGAATTTTGAAAATTGGTCCACCCAATCGAAAGTTATGAGGTAACAAACATTAAAAAAAAACAGTCGAATTGAGTACCTCCTCCTTTTTTGGAAGTCGGTAGAAAATATTTTAAAACAAAAATATAATAAATACGCAAAAATGATTTTAGATGAATTATCAATTTGAAGTTTTTTTTTTCCAATCGTAATTGTTCGGTGTTAGTGCCACACTGTAACCCCACAGCGGAATGGGCCGGCACGACTGAGGAAGTACCACACTGCCACACAACACCTACGTGAAGAAACATAGCTTTCTATTGCGTTTTATCGGTTTGTGGGAGGTTCCACAGGCTTGATTCCACCTTCCCCATTCTCCCTCTCCTTCCCCATCTCCTTCCCGCTCTCCCTCCAACCTTTACCCATTCTATCTCTTCCTTCCTATCATCCTTCCTCAAAGGTCGGCAACGCATCCTACAGACCTCTTGTATTGCGGATGTCCGTGAGCGACGGTATCACTTACCATCAGGTGAGCCACTTGCTGGTTTGCCAACCATATAAAAATAAAAATTGTATAACATGTTTTATATTATACATTAATAATAAAATTAATGAATGCTAATGAAAAAGAATGTAGTAAAAATGAATGAACAATGCACTTCATTTTGCGTTGTCAGACTCAGTGTGGACGTAATTGCCACTTTGCTGCGCGCACGAACGCGGGTGTTATTTCAGTTATTTTGCTTTGATATTTTACGTATATATGCAAACCTGCATATACTCTTAAATCATGTAAGTAATGTGTGCAACCGTTATTCCATTACCAACATTACAACTGGTGAACAAATCAGCCATTTCTAACCTTAGTACATTTGTTATTAATATGAATAACTGAATATAAAGCGTCCTACGTCTACTTAAATAGTTATTGAGAATTATTGAATAGAAAATTTCTTTAGATGCGATAATGGTTTCCATGACTACCTATAACTATATATGCTGTCGATTGTGTGTCTTAAAAATAGTTCGAATAGTTTTAACTTCCATCGGCAGTCCCCAAATAATATCTCGCTCAAGGGGGTTTGTTGTGAGGTAGTAGGGTTACCAGATGAAAAAATGAAAAGTCTGGTGAAAAAGCCTGTTTTTCATTAAAAAATCCTGAGATTCTGTTCAAATTAAAACAGTATTATTACTGTCGTTTTTATACACTGCAGATCTCGGGGGTCTCGCTCACGCTTCGCACATCAATCTCATAAAGGGAGTGGCAGTGACAACTCTCTTCCAAACACACCGTCCTTCACCACTTTAGTTTGTTTAACTTTTTATTGAAGAGAAAAATGTACTGTATTTTATAGAAAAAAATCTAGATTAGCAAAATCCGGCTGCAATCCTGAGAAGAGTCCAAAATCCTGAAGTTTTATTTAGGACACACCCTGAGATGTTTTAACCCTATGTTAAATTTGTGATTTACATTTAAACTGTATTTCTACCAAATTTCGTACACCTACGTTTATATTTTAAACGATGATAGACTAGGGTAACATTGCATTGGCATTGGCCGTCAATGAGACTACGGAACCGATCCCTACCTTGGGCTTGAGCTTTCGGTTTGCAGAAGGCAACATCGTGATGAATTTCACTGCATGGTGTCTCTACTATCATCCTCAAGTTTGTTTCATTACTATATTGTTAGAATACAATAAGTTCGTGTTTATTTTTTTAGATTCTGGGACAATTACTACGAAGTTCAAGTAGGCATGCTTCGACGTTTCTCATTCTCACCTCAAGAACAGAATCACCGCGTTACCCATGTGATTGTGAACCACCATTATAATCAAGTTGACATGAGAGACGATCTGTCTTTGTTGAAAGTTGAGCCGGCCATACAATTTAGTCGATGGGTTCGCCCTATATGTTTGCCTGGGCCTAACACTGCAGGACCAGATTGGATGTGGGGGCCAGCTCCGGGAACTATTTGTACTGCAGTTGGGTGGGGTGCAACTGAAGAAAACGGACAAGATCGTGAGTAAAGATAGAAGATATAAACTAAACAAAAAAAAATAAACGACGGTGAAACGTCTGATGGAATGACTCGTGTTCTTTGAAAGATGGGACGGCCTCTTGTACGGGATGCTACTGCTGTCGATACACTTGCACCGTCACATCTTCCAGATACTCACGCTCAGGCTGGTGTGGCAGCGACGAATGCCGAAAATTTTAAACAGTGCACGTATGCCAGTCTCGATGGAGGTTACTTAATGGTGCCGTTTGGGTTATAAACTTTGGGTTCGTTGGGTCTAGAACATACAAAATTTTCAGGGACTTGGCCAAACGTTTGGTTAAAACTTAAGACCAGAATCCTGGCTCATATTATGCACAAATATTTGCATGGCTATTCAATGTAGAACGCAGCCAGCATTCTGGGTATCTTTCTTTCAACAAATGGTTTATTACATTGTTTGATTTTTTTTGTGTTACTTTAGTATATACAATAATAAATGTTTACAAACAAACTAAAAGTTTAATAACCTGAAATAATTAGCCCAAACATTAAATCCACCCTATTATTGGGCTTGGCCGCAGTTGGGTCTTTATGTGTTTAAAGACACTTGAGCCATCAAGACGAATCTAATGGCGTATTATTTTTCCAAATCTGTTGAGCCACTGTGACATTACAAGTGGACATAGGAACGGACATTATAAATAATACTTTAATAGGAAAAAAACTGATTGAAATCTTTTTAGGTGACGAGACGGGCCGCACTCGCTTGATGGTAAGCGTCACACCAGGCCTAAGGCAGTTGCAACCTAGTCCTTTTAGATTCAAAGTTCCGCTCAGCTCGTTTTCCCGAGACAGCTGTTTAATCCCATACGCCCAGCCGTGCGATTCTCTAAGAGCAAACATCGTTGCATCTTTGACAACATATGTGAAACAAATGGCGGGATGACAAAAAACGTTGGAATATCAACCATGTGTACAAGGGCGATATCAGTATTTGACATCGGTGAGCTCGTCGACAAGCACATCGACGAATTACTAGAGAATCGCACGGCAGGAATTTCACTTATTAATGTTTCCTTCTACATTAACGCCGTAGTGTTGTCATGCTATTCAAGAACAAATTGTCTTTATAATATTTGTGTAGATATCAATACATAATTTTAAAATAATTGTTTTCAGCTGATCATATGCGTGAAGTTGAGGTTCCAATTTGGGCAAACTGCAAGCATAGTGAAGATAGAGCGGGCAAAGAGATATGTGCTGGTCTTGTTGAAGGTGGAAGGGATGCTTGTCAGGTAAATAAGACTATCCCACAGGGAGATTGGAAAAATAGTGTATACAAGTAGCTACGTTAAAATGGTCGCTTTAATTGGTTAGTTAACCGAATATATTATTGCTGCTTTTGGCACCTACTCTTTCAAGCCTAAAGTAGTAACTTAAGTACCAATAGATAGTGTAGTTTCGCATAATTAAAATATTATATTTGGGGAGAGAAACACTTGTTACAATCATATTGTATGTGTTATTTTTGTTTTGTAGGTGATTTAAAATTTTATTAAAAAAAATATTATTAATTAGTATTAGTATTATTACTCGTAGTTCGGCAGATTCACCCGCGTGGTGATGGATGATGATGATTTTGATTTATCAAAACATATATCATATGTTCATCACGAATAGTGTAGGATTCTAAAAGGGAAATAATTTTTCGAATCAGTCTAGTAGTTTTGGAGCCTACTGTATTCAAACAAACATACAATTCCTTCTTCTTTAATATAGTAAGTATAGATTAAGTTAGTTATATGAACTAATTATTAAAAGGAATGGTTATACCTAATCAACTACATGTATTTAATAACAAGCTTGGGACTTTCGTTGCGCGGGACAAGGTTATTGCGATCAATTATTATTATAATCAATTTTTCCTGTACTTTCAGTCTGTAAACGTAATGTAATGTAAATACTATCTCCATTCTAACTATCATCTAAATCTGTTAAGCCATTTCAGCGTTGAAGATGTAACACAGATACAAAATCACGCACGCATATCCACACTATAAACTTTCGCATTTATAACATTACGTGTAGAACGACTCAGATTATATGCCCACGTTTTATTAATAGAAACCAATTTATCCTTATCAATTCGCAGTTCAAATTTTCAAATCATATAAATCATATTTTTAGAACAATAAAGTTGGAGGTGTGAAATAGTACACGTGCCTACATTCGTCCTTTGTCGTGATATTCCAGGGTGATAGTGGAGGACCGCTTTTGTGTAGAAATCCTTTGAATTCTCAACAATGGTACCTAGCTGGGATCGTAAGTCATGGCGACGGCTGCGCTCGTAAAGATGAACCAGGGGTTTATACTAGAGTCAGTCTCTTCGTGAAGTGGATTAAATATCATACGTGTGAGTATTGTAATTCATACTATGTCATAGTTTTTATTACAACAGGGTTCTTTTTCACAACTGCATGAACTAATGAATAGACTCTACAAGCTGCTATAGTTAGTAGTCGTCCAAAATTTGGAATTATCTTCCCCCGCCAATGCGGAAGAAGATTAGTTATTATGCTCTATATAAACTTAAATATAATACAATATTAGTTTGATCGATATAAAAAACAATTTGAAGCAACGTTAAAATAAGAAGATGAAATAGCAACATATGCATACAACGTTCACATAAGCACTCATATCCAAATATACAAACATTCACATACACACTCTCTCTCTCTCACACACACACTACACACACACGCACATACACCCTCACACAGTACATCGCACCCTAACACTTTGTTCCTCTAGCGATTCAATTGTACGATTATTTTTAGTATTATGTGTACGAATTTCTTAACAGATTATGGCTAGCTATAAATCTATGATAGATATTGAAACCCTTGCTGTGCAATCAGTTTAATACGCTGTTCTAATGTTTTTTTAATAATACGTGTTATTTTACGCGCTTGCCTGTACTCTCGATTAAGATCTATATTCGAGCAAATGATTGCGCTGAAAACCAGCCTTGTGTAAGCGAAATGCTAACACAGTTTAGTGCTGACCGTACTCATATTGCCATAAAACAGTTATTAAGGTTAAATCCTGATATATAAATGTGTTTTTTGTTTTGTTACTATGTTTTTCGGCAATAAATATTTTTCATTTCATTTTGAATTTTTCATTAGTACTATATAGTGTAGTAGTCGTTCTGTGAAAAGTAGAACTCGCGAGATCAAGCTATGTTATGTTAAAATTAGTGTAAATTAGCAACGGTTCGAGTGCAGTTGTAACAAATTCATTTAGTGGAATCGGCTCCCTGTTGTACCTACAGCACTTTGCTCTAATGTTAAAACCATATACAAATATTATATGGTCAATAGTTTGAGCAGCGTACGCGATATAAGGACTTTTTTGGTATTTTTTTATTATTATCGAAGTTTTCATACGGATCTCTAACTTTTTGAAAATATTATAGCCTATAGAGTTCTTTTGGAAAAAAATAGGATTCTAATGTTAAAAGATTTTTTCTAATCGGTCAAGTAGTTTTGGAGCCTATTCATTACAAACAAATCAACAAATCTTACCTCTTTATAAATATTAGTGTAGATGTAGACTAGCTGCGCTCCGCTGTTTCACCCTCGTGGTGATGGATGATGATGATGATGAATCAAAATACATAGTCTATGTTACATAGGTATAATGTAGCATCGTAATTGTGAAATAATTTATGAAATCGGTCTAGTACTCGTAGTTTTTGAGTTTATCGGTTACAAACATACAAAAATACATGAGTTTTACTCATAAAAATACAACATTATATAGCATAGATTGGTTAAGTTTTATTGTGCATAATTTCATTTTTTAAATTTCAGTGTGCAAACACAGGTAAAACAAAAAAAATCCTGTTTGTTTTACCTGTGTTTAGGTGTGTATATATTATATAAGTCTGTATATAAGTCACTAGATTACCACAGTACAGGCTCTATCTAGTTTGGGACCTAAAGACCTTATATGGATGTTGTCCTTATTATTATGTTATGCAAATATGCTAGAATCAACGTATTGACGGATAATTCAAATTCAAATTAAAATTCTTTATTTTCGGATAACAAAGATCCATCGTTTTAGTAACTTAGTATAACTTAAAAATATAATGTTAGTAAGAAAAAATATAAAAATATTTAATTTACATTCAAAATTATATATATATATATTGACAGTCAAATAATAAACACCAGTAAGTACCTAAAATATATACTTATGTATATTATTTCACCATCAATTTTACAAAATGCTTTATAAAAGGCGAAGATAAGCTTTCTGCCATCATTTGTAAAATAGGGTTGTCACCTACCCCCATTCTGCACCTCAATGCTGCTACTTTTTTACGAATGATGGCATGAAAGCCATCAGTTTGGTACTGTGCGAACATTTCCGAGGCACTGCAGAACCGGGGAAGTCCCAACAGCATCCTAAACACATTGTTGTATTGGACTCGAAGTCCGTCTAACGAGCTTTTGGCATAGTTAAACCATAGACTACCCGTGTACATACCCTGACAAAACGCTTTAAATAGCGTTATTTTGACCTGGTCCGTACAACGAGCAAATCTACGTGCCAACATATTGCCCCGTACTGCTAAAGCCCTCCGCTCCCGCTCTATGTCAACATTATCCTTAAGGTCGTCGGCAAGGAAATGCCCGAGGTACTTAAATTTATTTACTTTATTAAGTTTAATGCCATTGAGAGTAATGTCAGGCATTTCCGCAGTGCATTTACCGGCGACCCCAAAGATCATGATAAATATATATATATCAGGATAAATGGCGAGTCATTTCACAATTCATTCGCTTCGCTAAAATGGTTAACTACTCTGCATAAGAAGTCATTTCCTCATTTTATTTTACTTCTTTAGTAACATTAATAGTAAATTAGGTTAAGATGACAATGTAGCTGAAAAGTTGATAACCTTTTTGTAATTTTACAGTGTCGAATTCATTACCACTTCTGCAACCAATTCAGGAATGTCCTGGCTTTAAATGTGAATCTGGAATTCCGAAATGTCTTCCAAATATAAGAAAGTGTGATAAAATTGTTGACTGCTTAGATGCTGAAGATGAAGTTAACTGTGATTTTATTAGATCGTCAAATAATATACTACCTTCAATGAAATCTAATATGACAACCAGTAAGAGGATGCCAGAAATTTTTAGAGAAAATTCAAGAGAAGTTGAATCAAAATTTTCAGTCACTACGGATAAAACTACTTTTGAAGATGAAGCAGTTACGGTGGCATTAAAATACACTGATATCACGTTGAGTACCAGTGAATTCTCTACAGATTCTACTACGGATTCCATAAATAATTCCAAAGATATCTTAAAAAAAGATATTGACTATCCCGAAAGCAGTATACTATTAACAACAACAGTAAACGAAAATCTTGATGTAACTCAAACATCAACCAGAGTATCGTCTCCAACAATAAATTCAGACGAACCAAACACCGATGACAGTGAAAACGTGACAGCCGATCCTTTAAAATTGACTAGTAAAGAAAGCATTGAAATAACAAGTCAAAGTGATTTACAGACTTTTGCCATCACTTTAAAACCAGATGAGCTAGAATCGAGATCTTCCATAATAAAAGAGTTAACAGCAGAGGAAAACTCTCAAAGTAAAGCAAGAAAACGTAACAATGGAAAAGATATGGTAATGGAAGAAAGCGAACTTTTCTCTACTTTGGCAACTCAAGCAAATGATGACAAGGTAACTACAGAAAAAAGTCGTGGAGATACCTTTCATAATGAAGAAGCAAACACCCAAAACGACTTGCTAGACAACACTGTCACAGAGTCTGACAATAAAGCGCAGTCTAATAATATTGAAGATAAGACTCGCCAACTGATTATAGAACTCTTACCTAAACAGAACTCATCACTGTCTGAAACATCAAATGATAATGGAGAAAGTCTTGTAAATGATAGCATAACGAATAATAAAATTACTGAAAGCTTGGCAAAAAATCTTCCAGACTTTGATGACAAAACTGATGCGATACAAAAAATTGAAGATATTGTATTTTCGGAACTTCAGCCTGCTAGTATTCGAAGAAAACATCGCGTTCCGAAAGAGTTTGATTGTAGACGGTATGTTTCATGTACCAAGATGTTGATATATAATATTAAAAAACTTAAAACGGATTAAATCGCGTATAATTTAATATTACGAGTATCTTATACTGACTTTTCGAACACTTTTCAACGTCATACGCCGGGATGAAAAAATATTAAATTATACACGATTTAATCCATTTTAAGTTGTTTAATATAAATTTTAAGTATCGCGAAAGCTTTTGAAATCATTGTCTAATATGAATTCATAATTTGTATGGTTATTAACTATGTAGTCGTTGAATTTTTGTTGTGTATTCCATTTTTAGTATTTATCAAAAAATACCGTATAATCGACGTTGTGATCATAAAGCTGACTGTGAAGATGGTACTGATGAGCTTGATTGTGCATGTATTGACTACTTGTCTACTTTTGATGAAAAACTCATTTGTGATGGAATATTTGACTGTTCCGATGGTCAGGATGAAATGGACTGTTGTAAGTACATATATATATTGATATATCGTATTTAACCAGTTTTTTTTTCCAATTTTGTTCTATATAAGTTGAATGTTATTTACAGTCAGTTGCCCCGAAAATCACTTTATATGCAAACGAAGTGAAATATGCCTACCAACCAAATATGTGTGCGATGGAACAGCTCAGTGTCCTTTGGGTGAAGACGAGTTGAATTGCTGTAAGTTTCTTATTTTTAAGTTTCCTTTTTAGTTACCTTTCTAGTTTATCTCTTACCTCTTATCCGTTACCCGATCCGTTTGTTTACATATGCATGTGTATATCTGTCTATATTTGCGCAATTTTGATAGTAGATAGTTATTCCATTAAAAATGTGAGTAAAATGTACAACCTAACAAATATACGGACAGATGAAAGTCAATTGGCCCAGTTAAAACAGAAACGCTTCTTTCGCTCAGTCAGCTATTGTACTATCTAATTTTATGTAATTGATGACTAGGCTCTTCATTGGTGTTTTATTTTAAGTATGGCTTCGAAACCCTTGTGTATGACTTTACGCATCTTTAGAGTCCATTAGTTGAGTGATTCTTTCATTTAAGTATCTTCTTTTTTCAGTTGCATTGTCCAATGGAAGAGAAATGTTTTATGATGTAGATGAGAAACCAAAGGTAAATTTAGAGGGTTTCTTAACAAAACGAAACAAAGACGATTGGCAAGTTGTCTGTGAAGACAAGCTTACTATTGAACAACAAGAGGAATCAGCAGCACACATTTGTCGTTATTTAGGATTCAGGTATGTTACATTTTAAAATGTACTAGCCTTTTAAAAATTATGTTCTATTAATTGTATATCTTCTTGGCAAGCTAGAACAGCTTCGAACGCAGTTGCTATCCCTGGCCGGGGAATATATCTGTGTAATGAGCAGAAAGCCAGTCGTCCACCACCAGCTATAGGTACTAAGTTAGTTTAGCTAAGTTCACATAGTTGAGCCAGTTTTTCATATATATGCGTCTACCGCAAACTACCAGCTAAGCTACGTAAAATTAAATAAAATACTCTTGCTTGTTCTAAACTATGTGAGCTAAGCTAAACCTTGTTTAGTTGCAAGAGTTTAGAAATATTTGTACTCGGATAATGTATGTTTATGCTGTGTAAATACCCATACCTTTCGCGAAACAGGGATAAGTGTGTGAACGTTAATGTTACGTATCATATGTTTTTAGTAGAGTATTATAAAATATAAGGAGGAATTCGTTTAATAAAAAGTTTTCTCAACACACCCATTTTGTCCCCCAGGTTAAATATAAAATGGTGACACACGTGTCATATATTTTTGTTACTGTAGTATATCACCCAAGTTTCATCATCGAACATCGAAGCATAAAAGACTTTTCTTCATAAAAAATAATACCATTTTTAACCTTAAGGTTGAATATCGAAAAGATTATTGCGTGTTGTAACTTGTATGTGATATATTATATACATTACGCAAAAGTCGACTGTTTAAATTTCACTGTTCTACCATCAGAGGTTCAGACTATGCGTTAGCCTAAACGTCAGGCAAAGCCTTTCATGTACATTCTCTGTAAGTTTTAATAATTTATATCTAATATAAAGATACCGGCTTCACTCACTTGGTATTATGTCAGTTTAAGTTAGCTAAGTTAGCTTTTTGTATATCTTATATCTTTAAAATGGTTTTTTTTTTAGCTCCGCTAATAGATATTTCGTAAAATACATCAATATCAAAGAAGAAGATATTGTGAGATCGAATTTGGATAACATTAAAAAAAGAAGGAGTGTCAATGAAGGTGTACCCGTTCATTTTACATTCAGAGAAGTATCGACAAATAATGCAACGGCAAGAAACATAATTATCAAAGAACCACAAGTCTTAAAAGAAGAATGCGTACCAAATATAACCAAGACTTGTAAATCCTTGTACATTTTCTGTGATCGTTCTCTTTATGCAAATTTTGAAGTTTCTCAAGATCTAATATACAATAGAGCGGTGGAAACAAATAAGAAACCCTTTACAACTGATATGTGGCCTTGGATTGCGAAAATATATGTGGATGGTGATTATAAATGTACCGGGATTTTGATCGATCTGTCGTGGGCTCTGGTGACTGACTCATGTCTATGGGATACATCGTAAGTAAAATAATAATATTAACATTAAATTGGCCAATACAGGTACTTTAAAAATTTGTTTTAATTTCAGGTTGTCCAGAAATTTCATAACTGTAATTTTGGGTTCACATAGAACACTAAATTCTATTAATGGAGTGTACGAACAAGTACACAAGGTAGATGCAAAAAAAGATTTATATAGAAGTCGAGTTATCTTACTACATTTGAAGAAACCAGCTGAATATTCAAATATGGTGAAACCGATGACAGCTTCATCTATGTAAGTTTAATTATAATATTAAACTTCGTCGTGATATAAGATAATTGGTTTTATTTCATTTTAGATTTATATGTAAAATTGGTCCTTTATTCTAACCTTTGGTTAGAAAATCATTAAATCAATGTTTTAATAAGTATTATATTAATTTAAAAAACAGGATGAATCGATGATGGCCTGTATAATTATTGAGGTTTTTTGAAAATAATTCCAATCACTTAGCAAACATAAAACTATAATCAGCTAATGGGTATTTTGTTTCCGCAACGTGAGCTCCGTCCGGGTTGGAGGATAAGACAGTAGCCAGCCCTAGTGTCGAAACATTGAGACTGTTACATTACTAGTTCCTCCGACATGGCTTCTTTTTCGGCCACTGCTTCGCCACTTGCTCTCCGAATCGCTGTAGTGTACATATTCGAAGTGTCTATAAGTACCATAATCAGGTTTTCTTCATCTTGTTGATATTTGAGAATAGAAAGGTTCCACTAGTTTTATGTTTAAATTAACACTGTTTGTTTTGTTTTTAGGAACTCTCATTCAGAGCAGAAAATAGTATGTGTAGCGGTTGGACAAGATAATAATAACAACACAATAAGCATATTCTTAAATGAAACAAATGAAAATTGTAACCTTAGCAATCGATGCTTCGTACGTAACGGGAAAGAAAGCATTTGTGCTGTAAGTAAAGTAAAATAAGAATTAGAATCTTTTTTTGTTTACGGAGGGGAAATCTTATATATCCCGGACACTATGGAGAGCATCCAAGTTATGTGGGACTTTCCACTAAAACCCCCTCGGTGGCATTTCTCGTTGGCTTACAAATGATCCCAGGATCCCGAGGAACGCACTGGAACCATCCTGACAAATTGCCCTTTGACTCATCTCTGAGAGCATTTCGCATATCCTTCTTCTAAATTCATGAAGATGGCACGACGTCTATTGCCACATCATGACGCCGTCTTCCTCAAGCTCGTTGATGAGATAGTTAGGGCCCCACCTTCAACTATATCCGAGCTCTTAGAGTCCCCCTTTTGGTCAGCTCTTACGATAGGCAGAAGTAACCGCAATCTTATTATTATAAAATCCCGGGCTTACAGAGTCGTAGAATTAGAAAAAAAACCAACAGTGAAGTTATCTAAGTGCACGGAAACGTGCACTATCGATCGCAATGCATATAACTTGAGATCATCAGTTGAAATATTAATAATTATCAAAAACTTTAAAGTTTATAAAAATAGTATAATATAATTTGACGCTCATGACATTATTTAGAAGTTACTACATACTTAATTCTGTTAAATTTAGGCTGGTATAGAAACCCACCGTCAGTGGTCAGGTTTGATAAGTTGTCACAACGAGCAGGGCTGGTACCCTGCTGCGTCTTTTGTGGACAGCAGAGGAGAATGTGGTCTTGGAGAGCGTATCGTTGCTACTGATATTGAAAACTTGAAGCAAGAATTGAAATATTATTCAGGTATGTAACTAATAAATTATGAAGTTCCTTTCAATGTCTCATGTTTTTTTTTTCACAATTGTTATTTTTCTCAGTAAGTGGTATGTTTGTGAGAGATATCAAAGTACATCGGATGAGAACTTTTGTATTATCCCACTTGACAGTATGAGAATGCTATTAATTTTGATTAACTATATATATGTACATCGCTGTTGTGACATTAACTGAGCGCGCGCAAAATAGTAATATTTACTATTTTCATACCTATATTTTATGCAACGTATGTATTGTTTCTAGGAAAAGTGCTAATACACGATTCAATTGAACATTTTGATTACGACGCCTGCGATGGTGTACGATGCAGTAGAGGCAAATGCGTGACTATGCGTCATATGTGCGATGGAGTAAAGAACTGTGAAGATGGAAAAGATGAGGCCGAGGAGTCATGCAAGATTAAACGCTACGTTTGTGAAGGGGATCCGTATCATAAAGGATGTGGTATGTTCTTTGCAGTTATGATAGTTCAGTGGTAGTGAACGTCAGCTACTAATCAGATGGTTACCGGTTTGCGCCTTACTTTTAGTTTCAGCTTCCGATGAAATCAACATTTTGATTAAATCACCCAAATAGTTTTATCTAGATACAGTTACATTTACATTTACATATTCTGGTATAGTAGTGGGTGTAGGACTTTTGCAGTCCGTCTAGGGAAGTACTAAACTGCCAGCCATTCAACAGTGAGGTTTTAACCTAGTGAGCTCCCGACTTTCATCAAATTTGTAAACCAGAGTTGCAAAAACCCCGCAAAAAAAACAAGTGACTGTCGCTTTTTCGTTGATATTACCTATCTGGTATCTTTCAAATGATAATTTGTTATGTCAAAAAAATTTCCAGGTCCTTTACAGCATCAAAAAAACAAAACATTAGCTGAAATCTATTGTATATTTGAATAGATAACATTTTAATTGGACCCTTATTTGATTTGGCCTTGGCATACCTGTATGCCAAGGCAGCTTTACGAAATGTTTTTGGCATACAGGTATGCCAAGGCAGCTTTACGGGAGGAAGATGTTTGCAGTGAAACTACAGGGCAAGAGGTTTAAAATATTATATTTCAGGGTAACTGACGGCACCAGTGTAATAGTATCTTTAAAATTCATTAATAGTAACTTTAAAATTCTGAATGGCATTGAACTTTAGCGGGTAAACGTGACAGTAAAATTAAAAGTAATGATCGTCATGCTAGCTACCACCCAAGCACCACGAAGCACCCCACATTGTGTGCCTGCAGCTGTCCTTGACAGCCATTCGCCATTATAGATCTATTGTGATATCTTTAAACACATTATCACTGAACCATAAAACAATGATGATGATGGATGATGGTGGACAATTAATGTCAATCTATCAATTACTGAATAAATTTATGCTTCGCTTTTTAGTGTGTTTCTGTAAATTATTAAGGAATCAATAGGTTAAGATCTGAATGACTCAAGACACAAGATTTTCAATTCATTCATTCAATTAGTAATACTACTAAATTAGAATGGGAGTCTCTTTATTATTATACCCATTATATTAACTGCTTTTTATGGATTTAGTGTATAACCGTTAAGCAGGTTATGATATTTTTTTGTTAAGTAAGCCACTGTAAACAATTCATAACCTTAATGATTTCATCGTAATAAAGTCTTAGACAGCTCTCAAGAAATTATCGCATACTTACGTGTTTAATAAAGTTCTAAAGAAGTACTAACAGCCGTATTTATAAAGTAAAAATTACTTGTTGCTTAAGCTATTTATCAATGAAGTAATTAGTTCACGGTAGAATACTTCAACATAAAATCTTACTCTATAGTCGAGCAATGAACATATGAACGTTACTTAGGCTACGTTCCGGGAAGCGCCGTCAACGCTCACAACTGTCGCGCCCCGGTTTAGCGTTCTGGTTAGAATGAATGCTTGCAATGATCAACCCAAGCGGAACGGTTACGCGGTCGCGAAAAGCGCGCTAACTTTTCTGTCTAAAATCGATAGAATCCAATACATTTGATGCTTGACAGTGACAGCTCGTAAACGACCGCTAAAACCCACCTACGATCTGCGAGGGTTTTGAGCGTTTTCAGTGACGTCATCGATGACGTATCGAGTTCGCTCACGATGACCGTGGTCTTTTAAGGGAATGGGTGTGCGAACGCCGCGAGTGATTTCGGCGCTTTCCGGAACGCAGCCTTACTAAAGTAAATGTAAATGCATGACATAACCCTATCAAACTTACTAAAGTAAATATATGACATAACCCTATCAAAATTGAATGTATCTTATTACACTTGTATTAGATTGTTGTCATGGGATATTAATTTTTACACCATAATAGATCATTCAAAGTTCAGACTTGCTTTCAGTGTGCGAATGTCATTTTTATACAACTTTACATTTGCAATAAGAACAAAAAAAATACGTATTCTCATTTCTTAAGCAAAGACTAAGAATACTAGACTATTACTCGGCTAAGAATTCCAGCCTTTGATAGTTCTAACTTCAGGCAAATACTAGTCTATAGAATTAAAATCGTTGCTTAGGTAATTACTTTTCCTTAAGTAATTACTTTTACTTGTTTATAAATTCGGCTGTTAGAGAGCGACAGTACTTAGAGCTGATAGCCATCAAACGGCCATCGGGGTTTCCGATGCCCGGTTTGTCTATGAGTATTACGAATTGTTGTAATTACTAAAATTATCATTACCTGTCATATTTCTTTGGGTACTAAACTCCACCCGCCAGCAGTGCAAGTACCGTAAGTACTTGCACTGCTGGCGGAGAGTATAGTTATGTAACCGCACACTGACGACACTGCAGTGCAAGTACCGTAATAGTCGTTAAATTTGTCGAATCGCTAAGATCTATAAAGTTATAGAATTGCATCCATCCATACCTAGCAACTTTGGAACCTAGAACTAGTCATATCGACGACTTATACGATCGTAAAATTGTCGACAGTATGCCCATTATTACGAATTGTTTGCATTCCACAATGCGCACTTCTATCATTTGAAGATTTCTACGAGCATTTCGCTCTTCTACGACCAAAGAACGCGGAAGTCTATTTATTATTTAATACTATTTGCGCACCGCGATTGCACCCGCATGGTGATAGATGATGACGATTATTATTCTATGTGTTAATTCAGCGCCCCATCTACCTCCATGCCAAATTTCATCAAAATTGGACCAGCCATCTGAGCGTAAGAGAATAACAAACATCCATTCATCCAAAAACTCAAACTATCGCGTTTATCAATCAATCTATCATATATCAATATAATCAATTATAATATTAGTAAGATCAAACGCAACTAAACTATATGACCATTCCCGTCGCCTGTCGATAAGCTACGAGTATATCGAGGTTGTTTTCAAAGCTGACAAAACCATAGTTAACATAGATTAAATAGACCTTATAGACTCTCAAACTTAATTTTACTGTTCCATGCTGTTATAATCGTAAAAACTTTTCGAATTTGTATACCGATCGCTTAATTTTGTTACTTACTTGCAATGATTGACAAAAGATTAATATAGTATTTTCTAGTATTTTCGAAGTATGACGAATTCAAGACTCAAATTTATCGATCGGTAAGTTCGGTACTAGAACTGCAGGTTATATTATATAGGTATATAACTTTTTAACAGTACAGCGTTACCATGATGGCAGACGTCACATTACGTCCAGACGTGGTCATTAATAGTTCTTATTGTACCTATATTAATAGCTAGTATACCACGTGTTTTAAATGTTTATCGGGACTTATCACGTATTATTTAATACAGGTAAAAATATGTACCTTTCGCTCGACGTTTCGACCATGTTACAATGGCCGTGGTCACGAGCTGACTGAAAACTGCGGGTGAGTCCGGCGAGAACAAAACACCCGCTCTTCTCGCCGGACCACGGCCATTGTAACATGGTCGAAACGTCGAGCGAAAGGTACATATTTTTACCTATATTAAATAATACGTGATAAGTCCCGATAAACATTTAAAACATGTGTTCAAATCGCCAAAGTTTTAAAATTACTAGTATACCACATCAGGGAATCATAAGTATATAAATATTGCTCGTCATGTCCCTAGCTAAAAGCAAAATCAATCGTTATTCAGAATCCATATTTAAGGTCTATATAATATTAAAATGCTTTGTTCTAGAATGCACGCTAGGTCAAATGAAATGTAAAAACGGCAAGTGTGTACCTAAGGAACTCTTCAGAAATGGAGCTGATGATTGTGGTGATGGCACCGACGAACCTATGAGAACTAGTTGCTCCGACTATTTAGCAAGGGTCATGCCCTCGCGACTGTGTGATGGTGTGCTCCACTGTCAGGATAGAAGCGATGAAGATCCTATGTTTTGCAAGTGTTTTGCTAAACAAACTTTTAAGTAAGTACTTTTTGTGTAGGTATACGAGTTTACCTACAAAGTTCACCTTAGGATCTGCTATCCATATTATTACAAAGGACCCGATATCCATAGTGCCTTGGCATATGGCTTTTATTGTATCATCTCAGCTCAACATTAAAAAAATCTAGTGCTTTGAGTTACTATTAATTATGCTATATATTTTATTATTTGTGAACTATACACGTACTCAAATTTTCTTATAGTGCGTTTATTCTTGGTTATACCTATTTGATGAAAATTTTGATCAAATGCGTGCTTTTAATTTTGATTGAAATGATTTAATTCTATACTGATTTTATGTTTTGATGTTATTATATGCATATACTTATGTTTCAATATTGTATCAGACGTTAATATTTAGGTATAATCAATTTATTAACTATGCTTATCGCAAGTGTTACTGTATTTGGGAGAAACTACCAAATGAGACTAAAATATCAACATCTCGGGGTGCACAGCAGGCCTAGACATATGTTTCTATTAACGTCGTCAACGCCAAACGACAACTCCAAAATGTATGGCGTTGAAATCACCTGTGAAAAAGTCACGTGACGTCACGCTAAGTTCGTGGACAGGACTCGGGAATGTTCTGTCTGTAGCGTGTGCGGAAAAACGCCTGCTTAAATTTTGTCTAGGCCTGCAGGTCACCCCAAGTGAAGTGCCGCGCAATACTTTCAGACGAGAGCCTATAAATGATAAAGCTCTGCGTGATAGTGTAACTGTTAAGGGCAGGCGTGGCGCTTGCTATGAGATGCACGACTGGTCTGTCAACTTGCCTTTTAGGGTTGCAATACATAAAAAGATAAGATAATTTAGAGTAAAAATTGCAATTGTGAAACAGAATTTTTAACTTACATAGTACAAACAAAACTAAGAACTATGGACTGGGTTGGGTCATCATCATCAACATAGGCCTCCCTTACAAATTTCCAAAAGGACCGGTTGGAAGCGGCCTGCATCCAACGTCGTCCTGCTACCTTTATCAGGTCGTCAGTCCACCTCGTCAGTGGACGACCTACGCTGCGCTT
Organism: Selenia dentaria; assembly: GCA_917880725.1. Lineage (NCBI taxonomy): Eukaryota > Metazoa > Arthropoda > Insecta > Lepidoptera > Geometridae > Selenia > Selenia dentaria. The sequence continues at coordinate 28,005,164 of OU862888.1, read as the reverse complement.
GCCGGTCCGTGGTCTTCACTCTAGAACCTTTCGGCCCCATCGGCCATCTGTTCTGCGTGCTATGTGGCCTGCCCACTGCCACTTCAACTGGCTTATCTTCTGGGCTATGTCGGTGCCTTTAGTTCGTCTACGGATCTCCTCATTTCTGATTCGATCACGTAGAGAAACCCCGAGCAGAGCCCTTTCCATAGCTCGTTGTGCGACTTCGAGCTTGCTTATGAGGCCCATAGTTAGAGACCACGTTTCAGTGCCATATGCCCAGCCTAGTTGGATTCGACAATTGACCTCTTTCTCAAAGTTGGACCTCCCTAGTTTGGGTTGGGTACTGTACAAAAAATTAAGATTCTACAATGGACAGCCATGATTTTTTAAGAATATTTAGCAATACCGTACGTTCTACCTTCTATTCCTACTAAGACATGGCCAACGTATTCAGTTCCGCATGATTCACGCACCTTGCGGAATGACAAAGTATTTCATTTATAGCGGACGTTTCCAGTCTTCACTTGCTCACTATACCTGTCATTTGTGTTTATTAGGTGTGACAAGTCCAGTGAAATGAATCACTGCGTCGCCCCGGACATGGTATGTGACGGGGTCCGCGATTGCCCTAACGGTGAAGATGAAAGTACGTGCATCGGCCTAAGTGCTCCCGAAGGCACCGTGTAAGTACCTACCCATTGTTATGATAGGGAGTAATAATAATTCAAATGGAGTGGATACACTACTATTCTGTATTTATTTTAAGGTAAATTATTTATCGTACTCTTGTCCCATAATGGCAGATTTATATGATTTAGATTGGCCGTATTTGATTGCGGTCCGTAAGTGATCACCGACTAATCGAAATTTTTATTTGTAAGTATAGTGAAATCCCATCGCAATCTAAAATTATCATCATATGTTTAAAGGGCGAGGAATAGGGATACGGTATTTATACATAGTTTAAATTATGGATTGGTGATGACGAATAAGTCATATTTAGGGATCGTGCGTAGTATAGTATTTTAGAGCATATTAGTATATTAACCCTTTCAGAGACGTAAATTTACGTGAGGTGCATAAATAAATCTTTTGTCGTAGTTATCACGGTATGGTAAGGGAAACCTTCGGCTGAAATAAACAAATGATTTCGATTTTTTTAAACTAGTACGTTGCATGAAATTAGCTGTGATCATTGATTACAGTGTTGTTTACTTTATTCTACGTTGTGTTTCACTTGACTTTATTTTTCATTGCATTCTAAATGATCCAGAAAATAGTGTACATATTCACTATAATATATATATATATATTAAAAGTTATTAATATGCTAAACCTATTTATACTTACGTAATGTAGGTAATAAGTAAACTTTTGTACAGACATGACGTCACTGGTAGGTATGTGTAACGAAACGCAACGCGTCATGTTTAATCTCAAAATATCTACGTAAATAGCGTAGGCATGTATCGCTTTACTGCAAAATCATCTGACTAAATTTAACTAAAATAGATATTGTGTGATATGGGAGGGAGAAATATGATAGGCATTCATTATTGAACACGACATGTTCTTCGATGGAACAAACTTTGACATGCGGGACTGAAGGTCATTTTACAACCGAGGATTTCATACATATACGTATATTATACTTGCTGACTCATACAGCAGCTTCGCTCGGTTGCTAAATGCCATAGACTCTATAGGATACGGATCATAGATGAATAGATCACCCCCTTACGGGAATAATTTACGGAAAAAATGCTTAGGTTACAAAACAAAAGGTACCCCCAATATTTCAAGTTTAAGCCCCAGGGCTCTCAATCGATAAATCAGTCGGTCAGTATGGACAATAATTAGTATAAACTTATACATACTCGTAGATTAGGAAATACAAATATCTACATAGCAATGTTACACCTAAGATCATCTTGAAATTGCTTTTTACGAATATGGGCAGGCAAGAAGGAATAGATAGAAGATAGAAGTTACCGTTCATGTATCTAGGGTAGACGTTTGATTTTATGCTTAAAAAATTGGGCGATATCCTAGACACATTAATAATTAATATAGGTAAGTAGATACCTATTAACGTATAATTATAAACTTAATAAAAGCTTATATTCCACAGGTACGGTACCGGACAAGTGATCGTTCGTTCGCACGGCGTTTGGCACTCCAAATGCTATCCCACGCGAAACCACACAAAGTCTGAGCTAGAAGCAATTTGTAGGGACTTAGGCTTTATAAGCGGCCATGCAAAACAGATCAAAGACGAAAAGTACCTCGTCAACTCTCACAATACCTTACTTCTAGAACCGTTTAGTGACGTCGTGCTCAATAAACAAACTGTAATCAAAATGAGAAACACAAATGACCCTGTCGCTAAACCGGTGTTCGATATCACTTTAAAAAATTGCTTCCCAGTTTTTATAGAATGTCTATGAATAGATGTAAGTTGTTAAATTTTGTATAATTTATTCATGTCATACAAACCTATTTTTTGTGTAATTTGAATATTTTCAAAATAAAAAATTAAGTTATTTCTTAAGTTATTCTCGTTTCTATTATACAACTGCGATTGCTTTTGATGTTCCAAAATACCCCCAAATCAATTTATTGAATAGGCATAGTGAATTTGATATCCGGACGCTATAGAGAATATCTACGACGGGTTGAAAGCTACAAAATGGTCCACAAGGTTTCACATAATACACTTACAAACAATAAAATAAGATGGAATACGAGTCCAAACAAAATATAGTTAGTACTAGCTGAATCACCAGCGGCTTTGCTCGCTTGGTCAAAAATATGTTCTCAATAACAGTCCGGAGACTGGAACAGTGCCCCGTAGATGGTAATAGGCTCGCCCCCAATACATGAGACCAAAAAAACGTATATGGCGAAACGTAGGCGTTGAAAACACCGCTGCTTACCTCTTCGAGGATACATTGGCAAAAGTATCGATTCACTCAAGAACGCTAGACTGATGCTACCGCCCCGCGGTTTCACCTTTGTGGTGATGGATGGTGATGATGAAGAAAAGTATCCGATTAAAATACAATACAATACAAAAAATTCATTATTGAATACCAATCTTATAGAAAACAATACATAATACAGTAAAAAAGCACTACAGTAGATTGGATAATAGGCGGCTTTATCGCTATATCAATATCTTATCGGCAACCTTGCATGGAGATAATTATTAATATTAATTCTTTTCGGTTTCACCTTCGTAGTGATAGATGGTGATGATGGAAAAGTATCCTATTAAAATACCGAAATGCGAAACTATTTGTTATGCTGTGTTTAAAAATAGCATGTTAGCATTGCGGGCGATTCACTCAAGACCGCTAGACTGATGTTTCACCTCCGTGGTGACGGCGGAATCGCTCGACTACAGTCAGCTGAACAACAAAGATAGATAACATGTCGACTCTATCGCCGAGCACGTCTAGTGTATCGAGCTGTCAAAATCATTGTGTGCTTTTGACTAAGCTATTCGAATCTGGCACATCTTTGACAAAACTCTATTGACAGAAAATAAGTCATCATTACGATCTTGACGAAGGCGGAGACCTTGTTATTTTGGATATGCTGTGCGCAAGAATGTTAGGCTTTTTCACCCACGTGGTGATAGATGATGATAAAAAGTAGCCTTTGTGCTATTCCAAACTAATTATAATCTATCTCTGTGCCAAATTTCGACCAGATCCGTTCAGCCTATCTGCCGTGATTGAGTAACAAACATACATCCATCCATCCATCCACACTTACACATTTATAATTTTTGTGGAATAAGTTTATTTCATTTAATAGTGCAATATTTGGCTTATATTTTAGAATAAAATCGGTACATACGAGTATAATAACACTGCAATGGTGTATGTCCAATTTGTTTATTTATATTTATTTCTCAGCTTGTGCGCATCACTGTGATATCACGCAGAAATACTGGACGGATTTCGAAAAAACTTAGCGCAATTTAATTTATTTTCCTAACATCTTGGTTCAACAAATAAGATACCTACTTCCTATTAATTCCAGCCATTGACATGTTCCCACGAGAAGGGAGCTTCGCGTTTCAAACACAGCCGTCTTTACTTTTAACTTATGCGTCGGTAAATGATAATAAGGTGATTAGTGACTTGCTTGCCTGGTGACGAGCACATTACAGTGTCACGAAACACTACAGTCCTAAACTCTGAGTGACACTGCAACTTTAAGATCAATATTATTTACCACTAACCACATGAATTTCCCCTTTAGTCACTTGATTGCAGAAATAAAAACTTTACATTTTCTAGCATCATTTTCAAACACCAATAGTGTGAAAAGACGAGGCGTGATGCTATCAAACGTTTGTAATGCCGGTGTCGTTACTAAACTCAATAGTAAGGTAGTAACTAACTAATATTTCACTCGTCAAATATATTTGTCCAATCTACGTTTGAATAAATAAATAAGATGACTTCATCCAATTTACTAGCAACGTGATATTTTATTAAAAAAACATTTCAATAAAAAAGGCTGCTAATAAAATTTCGTGGACAATTCGAATGACAAAAGTTTTGTTTAATACGTAGAAATGCAATTAATGTATTTTCATGCAACCCGCTAGACAATGTCCAATTATATCACACAATCTCGACGTTATGCAAGGCATTATATCCCCAGGGATCTAATGTTATAAGAAACTCCCATGGAAAAAAAGTTATTTGGATTTGTTGCACGGTACGTTAGTTGTAAGAAAACTCTTAGTACGGAGACAGCATACCGAAAAAAAAGAGAATAAACTTTGTTTGTAGGCAAAACTCTTAGCATAGATACGGGCATTGTAAAAAGAGTTTTCTCGATAATCGAACTAACCTCCACAGACAGCACACAAATAAAGAAAATCAAAAGAGGCGCGATTATAAAAAACTGGAAATTATTTTTTTCAAAAATGCCCTAAAAATTCTTATTAAGAAATGCTATTATAAAATTAATGACTTTTTCGCTTTTGACTTTTCTTTAAGTTGACATCATTATTGTTATTATTATTTTGTGACATCGCTTCACATTTATTGTTTAACAGATATTGAAATTATTATTATTATATTGACTCGTTGTATTAAGTCTATAGTTAATGTTATTACAAATATAATGCTATTTATATGCTTGGCATTGCTCGACAAATTTGCACAAATACGGTCTAAGTTCGACAATATTCTATTCACAACCTGTTTTATAACATGCTCATTTGTTTGTATGTATACTCGTATTTTGAGCAAATAAATGATACATATTCTTATTCCTGAACGAAAGCCATTAACTCTAGAGTTCCAGTTACGCTCTGGGTTCAATATGCTGCCCGTGACGTAAGACACTGCTTTACTCCCTCGGTGCATAAGCTACTATTATGATACGAGGCACGTTTTTGCAACTATAGCTATATTTATCCCAACTCTAAAAGTTTTCGCTTGGACTATATGTACCTGGGTGAATTACCGCAGGTGAACTAAGTCTACGGCACCGACTATGTTGTCTGTAAAACAATAGTTCTAAAATAACTACAACGATTGTAAAACTAGGATTTAACTTACACTAGTTCTGTACAAATTAATTATTATTTTCCGACTTAATAAAGAATTTTGGTAAAATGGAACTATAGCAGGACAAATTTTTGAAACATTTGAAGTTCAGCTTCGGCATTGAACAAGACTTGATTAAAAAAACCGTTTGCGGATGCAGTACCAAGCAGAAAAATTAAAGGTAGGTATTATAAGGGGGGTGTCAGTTGCTCGCGTCCGTAGAATTTATCAACCTGTCCTAGAGTAGACCACCCTACCCAAACCCCCTGGGTGGTGCCAAACGAGCAGCAACGCCGAGCCACGGGCGATGGTCAAAAACCCGTGATATGGTCACCACGCACCGTGAAGGTCTGAATCCCCACCAAAAAGAGTGGTAGTGGGAGGGCAGCAGCTCCCTTTGAAGTGTCAGATTTCTGACACAAATGACAGTTTCACCAAATACTACTGCGGTGTGGAAGGCAAGGGGAAACCACCACACTATTTTGTCAAGAAAGTCATCATGAAAGTATCCAATCAATTACAACGGTGGCCATGTGATCCGCTTAGCAAGCGGCGCTGCTCTGCGTTCGGGGCAGACGGTGCTAAATTGGTTCCCGGCCAAGTGAATGTAGGAGACCAGGCATCGCAAATAGAAATCGTACTACTGGAACCTCAATGCATTAGCACCATATTCAAAAGATGGAATGTGCGAGGATGGACCTGGAAAGCTTGAAATTTTGCAGAAAGAAATAGCACGGTGCGAGTTCAACATATTATGTGGCCTATGTGAGACGCATTGGAGGAATGGCAACGGATTGTGAAGCAAGCCACTACCCGAACTAATGACCACGACCACTCTGGCAAGAGTGTTAACAACTATAAGAAGAATTATAAAGACATCTTGGATAAAGATACTACTATCTGACGAGTGGAATGGGAATCCGTCAAAGAAATTTGATACAATGTTGGACATCGAAACTGGATAACGTAATTTGACGAGTGAAATATCAGTCTTAAAAACTATATGTATAATATTAATAGATACTCATTCTTATACTATATATTTCCAATAATTCTCATCTATTTCCAATTATTATTATAGTACATTCATTATTATTCGATACAGCTGCTCGACTACTATTGCCCATGGCAAATTTCTTGTAAAGTATTAGGAATAAGAAAAAGGAATTCCCTCGGGATTCTCTGGAGCAGACTTTTAAATATTTTAGTTTTGTGAGAAGACTGTAGACATTACGCAAATTTCAATGAATAATTCATAGCATTAATACCGTTAAAACACAATTAATGCACAGTGTTTATTTTCCAATACAATAGGGACGCTTTTTAAACTTTAGGCGTAAATTACGTACTAGATAAGGAAGGAAGCAAATTAGATATATGAAATCTACGTATCACCTTTAAACTAGCACAATTCTTGATAATGTCTCCTGGAAACGGCTCCAAAGATTTTCATATTTAGTGTACATAGGGTTTCGGGGGCAATAAATCGATTTAGCTAGGTTTAATTTTTAAACCTAGCTAAATCGATTCTTAATGAATCGATTTAGCAATGAAGAATCAATGAAGAATCGATCGATCGAAAAAACGTACATTAATTAACGTAATGGATTATCTTTGTTTTCAGAAGAAATAATTTTACAGAGTTTTGCATAATAGATAGGTTTTATATCAATAATATTATATATTTTATAATCGCTTTAAAAGGGATAGATTTTTATATTAATCAAACAAAATATCATCTCCTCTTTTGAGTATATATCGGAGAATATCGATCCTTGTTAAAAATAATAAGAAGCAAAACTGCAGGAAATTTAATTCTCAACGACTTTTGTTATAAACATTTTTCTTGTGAAATTTAAAAAGTTAACTAATTATTCAATAAACAAAAGCTTATCCTTAAAATCAAGATGGCGGATGACGCAACGGATTGTTTACCACGCAAAACCAAAAAAAAACTACTATACTGCCAGTGACCTTTCCCAACGAATTCCGAAGGAAAATTGCTACTTATATATTTTGTGGGTTTGCCCCGTTTTTGAGCTAATTCGACTGGACTAAATGCATGGTTAGAGCGTTGTGCAGTCATTCTAAAGCCAACATGGCGAAACACCCAAGATGGCAAACTAGTTATTTTAATGCACTCTTACGAGTACAATATGGGTATCAAATGAATAACTTGCTGAGAATAACTCGAAAAATATAGTGACGTCACTCTAAATCCAATATAGTGGATTTAGAAAGATGACGGACTAAGTTGTTTATGCTTTTCTACAAAATGGGTATCAAATGAAAAGACTTGCTAAGAATTCGTATTCTTAGAGCGAGCTAGAAATAATAATAAGATGGTGATCAAAAGCTCTGTTGCTCCAATCCCCTTGGTGTTTGGTTGTGCTGGGGGTTTTTTCCTCTATCGAGTCTGTAGCATCGGTTGATTATGTAATTTGGAGAGATAAGCGTCAACAGGCGGGCAGAAACTATCTAATGATAGTTTTTATTTATCGATGAAATCTGTAAGTATCCATGTGAAATGTGTTGTATGGTGGATTCCAGACATAAACTACTCTAAAACAATGAATAACTTTTCAGTGGTATGAATATTTGTGCATTAGGTGACTTAATGCAGGTACCTCCTGCGCGAGGGTATCAAATGTTTGATCAACCCTCGAGATTTGCCACAGCAATACACGATAGCATTCTTTTTTGTTAACTTTTGAAGACCCCCTGAATGCATTACTGACTGGCCGGTTGGCGCAGCTAGTAGCATTCTTGTCTTCTGAGCCGCTGGTTTGATCCCGGACAGGTCAAACATTTGTGTGCATGAATATATTTGCCCTTCGTCTGGGTGTATAAATGGGTGTGTATATGTATAGAAGTATGTATCAGGACACTACAGGCTCTGCCTAGTTCGGAACCTAAAGAGCTTTGTGTGGATGTTGTCCTATATTATTACGAATTGGTAAACTTTAAACAGATCATTTTGCTATCTTAATGAGCCGGCTAAACAAAGAACCAACCGGCGAATTTCTGATTGAAAAGGCCCTGAAGTTCATCCTACTAACCAATAAGTATACGATAGTATATAGTTTATATCGGATGGTACAATATTTTTGAGCTCGTGGTGTAATATTACAAAAAAAGCACAGGATAGACCAATCGATTGTTCACATAAAAATTAGAACATACATTTAAACAATATTATACCATCCGATATAAATACGACAAGAGAGCTACCTGATGAGTTATTTCTAACTCCTTACGTAGCCATAATTCTACTATTTGTTGGGGCCAAGGTGATGTTGCATTACATGTAAACTACAATGTAGATGTGTCCAAAGGTCTGGTGAATGGTGCCATTGGACATATTACAGAAAGCATTATGGCCCCACTTCCAGAGAGCACAAATGATGGTTGGCACAATGACAAATATTTTTTAAGGCTATTGTCCTGCTGATGAACCGTAACATTAAATTGATTGTTTTCAGGATGGCACATATTAAATATTCCATAATAAACGAACATAAACATATATAAAAAAAAATATATATATATAGTTATTTCACACTTTTTAGTATAGAACTCGGTTCTATACTATGTTGCTCTATGTCGTAATACTTTTTAGCTAGATGTAGGATTGCCGAAATAATTGATAAGAGCTCCATTGTACAGCTTCAAGGTATTTATTACTTCTTTCCTATTGTTCGTAAGTGTTAATTATTGTTGATTTGTTAATATGTGAGAAAACAATTTTGTATCAACCATGCACTGCCGCGAGACTAGAGCCAGAAGACCGTGGTCCCGACGAAGCCGCCGCTGCCTGGGAATTGCCTTTCGAGGATATTGCGCTTGCTACAGCGCTGCCACCCCGGGATACGCTCATAGCACTCGATGAACTACCTGCAAGTTAAACATATCACAAATTAACAAGCGAAAATCGTTTAAAAATTAGCTTACTGTTGACAGTCTAGGGCTCATTTTGTTATAAATCCTGGAGGCCAATTACTTTTTCATAACGTGCAACAATCTACCCCGCTGTAACTGCAGTTCGATTCATTGAACTCCTGCCGTCGTTCGATCATTACCAAAAAAGCCATTCTACTATTTCTAGATGCAAATTGGAAAGTAACGTCATCTTATTAACTACTATGTATTAAGTATACATTGAACGCTATTATATACGAATATGAGTTAGCGTTGCGTTCATTAACTATGAAGTTAATCACTATCACTTCATCACTATCACTATCACTACATAGTATAAAACAAAGTCGCTGTCGCTGTCTGACCGTCCCTATGTATGCTTAAATCTTCAAAACTACACAACGGATTTTCTTTTTTTTTTAAAGGTAGAGTGATTCAAGAGGAAAGTTTATATGTATGACACATGCATAATATTGTAGAGAAACACTGATGAATTTACAGGTTTCTAATGTGATGTCGTAAATAAACACATTTTTTTGTGCTTACATTGCAAACGCTGACCACGAGATAAATCAAAATAATGTACCACGGTATTGTACACCTTAAAAAGGTCAACAAAAAAGTCCATGATGGTATAAATCTATCTCTTAAGGATAACCCACAATAACCATTTTTTATCCTTTACATTTTACGGGAAAAAATGGCTTATTTAGGAAGTTAGTTTAAGCAATACAGCATTAATCCTTATCCAATTAAGTACCATAAATACATTGTCCATTCAATATAGATCAATATGGCCCATACAGCATGTAATTTAAACGAATATTTCCGAAGATATTAACGTTTTTTATAAGGACATTCTGTAGTAGGTATGTATATTATTTTTCATACCACCTGCTCGAAAATGTCCAATTACATATCACGCAATCTCTACGTAAAGCAAGGCATTACATACGCGGGGCTGTAAAGTTGTATGAAACTCTCTGGGGAGTAAAGTGATTTGGATTTGGAACGTTAGTTGTAGGATACTCATGGTACGTAGACAGCATTCAGAAAAAAAAAGGAAAAAAGGCGGGATTGTATTATTAGTAGTGCATTCGAATAGCCCTAAGTTGCGAAAATTGTTGGCGCTAAAAACTCTCATAAGGGCGTTCGAATTGGGAATCTATGAGTGAAAATGTCGTTTATTGGCTCTTTATGTTCAGCGTTCGAAAAGCTAAAAAAAGGAGTTATTTATGCCACTAAAATTTGGATTTACGAACGCTTTAACAAAAGAGTCAACAATAGCAACGCCACTAATGCCCTCATTGCTAAACGAACCTAAGGAGTGTGATTGTTAAGCGCCGCGTTGCTATGGGTTGCACGGTCCGCTCTGCGCTTTCAAGGTCATAGTTGAAGTTACGTGTTGCGATCGGTGGTATTATATTCATCTATGTTCTGGTGTTTGGTGTTATTCAACTTTCAAAAAATATTATTATTTTCAACGTGGTGCATGTAACTGTACCGAAATATCGAGTACTCCAAAAGCAACTAAATCGTGAGTACCAATTATAACTTAGTTAACAACCGCGAAAGTCTAAAACAGTGTTTTCCATAAAATGTTCCTTCCAAAGATATTGTCTCTGTCCCTCTATAACGGGACAAATGTGTCCAATTTGAATATTAACTATTAATGTATTTTACTTTTAACGAAATAACTGCTATTTTAAAGCTCTGAGTTTTTATTGTCTCGCAGTAGGTATGAAAAGTAGAGTACGCACCTCGAGGATAAAGCCTGTCTTCGTCTTGGGCGGCTTTAACCCCTTGCTTCACTCAGGACTCTACATAACTCCCTCTTGTGTTAATCTCTGAGCGCAGCGAGGTCCCCGTTACACTCAGGGTTCAATATACCGCCCATGACGTAAGACACTGCTTTACTCCATTGGTGCATAATCTACTATAGTATCAGCATTGCACCCTTGCGAAGCCGGGGCGAGTCGCTAGTAGAATATAAAGTGTGGATCGATTGCAGGCGTCAATAGAAACTTAACGGCAGCTGGACTCTTTTCAATAGCAGCACCAGAATATCCACAAAAGTCACCGTTCAGCTACGGTTCGATTGCATTTAGTTAGTAGAATCGAGCCCTGAACGCTTTAAAGCGCGGTTCAGAGAGCTGACTTTATTCAGATTTTGCTCTAACTGTACATTAAATTGTTATAGATGGCTTTTGTATAGCTTTGAATGTTAGACTTTTAATTAAAACCCAGCTCACGTGTAACGATACTTTTATACGATGATATACATGTTCTCATTGAGAATCATCTCCCTACTGACTTCCAAAAAGGTACTCAATTCGAATGTATTTTTTTTTATTTTTTATTATTTTACAAGACTTCGCTTGCATTCTTCTAACACTGCGCTTATGCATAATAGCGTCTTCTGTATGGCACCTGCAGTATATAACAAAATACCTAACTCAATCAAAAGTTTAAATTGTAATTTATTCAAAAAAAAGATGCAGCAACTGTTGGTTGAGAGGTGTTATTATCACTTAAGTGAATTTTTGACTGATACATTTTAAGTTTCTCTTTTGTTTTACTGAGTTTAATGCATCCATTTTATATTAACAGAAACATGATTATTAATGTAATAAAAATAATTAATATTAAGTGACTTAATACTATAACTGTAATTATGACATTATTTGTAATAAATTTTATATATTTGTATGCCCTGCCAGGCAAAACATGTATGTGCTACCTATCTTTATAAGACCTTACATGCTAAGAGTATGTAAACACATGTTTAACAAATAAATATTTTGTTTGATTGATTGATTGATTGATTGATTGATTTATGTTTGTTACCTCATAACTTTCAATAGAATGAACCGATTCTCAAAATTTTTTTTTCGTTAGAAATGTCATTAAATTCAGTCCATTAGTTTTTGAGTTACACTCCAATAACTGAATAGAATGGAAGTCAGTATATATAAAAAATTTCAAAGTGTACTTGTTTCATTATTCTTAACTTATATTTTGAACGAAAGTTGTTTTCGTTCCAAGTAAAATAAAAAAACAAAATACAATTTCGATTTTTCGGGTTTCGCCCTTAAAAATAAATGCTTAGGTAAAATAAAATACAGACTCCTCGGTAAAGCATTCTCAGACCCAAACAAGAAAACAATACCAAAAAAACTGGCATACATATTTGAGTTGTTACCTTTTTTGTTAGTAGTCAAGTAGTTCTACTATACCGGTACGGCTATTATGTATCTCAGTTGCTAACAGATTATGATTGAAATCGAAAAAAATGGCCGCTCTATCAACTATCTAATCAGGCTCAGGTGGGAAGTACTTTGAAAATATGAATAAATAGAACATGATTTTTTTATTTCACGAAACTTTCTAAGTGTCCCTGGTATGTGTATATTTATTCGTAAATTTGATTTCATAGTCACCCACCCCATTACAGAGTATGCATTCTTAGTTTGTTTTAATTTAGGAACCGTGATTACGTCTGAAATGTTCAAACTTTAGAATGTCTAATTAAGCGTCTGTAAAGTAAGATTACTTTTGCAACACCCCACGTACGGCAATGCCAAGCAATTTTTTAATCATGAAAGCTTTGGGCGATACATCAGCTTTCATTCGTAGAGGTGACGTAAGTGTAAATCTGTTCTGACCTACCAATAAGCACAGCTAATTAAACTGAAAATTTAAAAAAAAATTGAAAATAAAATAATACCATGGACTTGCGCTACGGAAGATCCAACGGAATTTTTTGCTTCAGCGATGGAGTAAAGTTCCCCATTCTTCTTCTCCGAGAAAGTTGAACTAGATGCATCTTTCCCAATCGCGACTGCGTCAGCACCAGTACCGGGCTTGGATCCGGGGCCTGTACTCAGGTTCGGGTTCTCAGGGTCGCGATCACGTATGGCGCCACTTGCGCCGTTGCCACGCATACCAGGAGATGCGCTTGTCAACGCAGCCATGCTAACCGCTACGGCAAGAACCTAAAAAGCATACGAGAAAAAGTGAGTAGAAAGACCTACCAAACTTATTCGATATCAAATCTAATGTATTATCCTACTAGCTGCGCCCCGCGGTTTCAGCCGCATGGTGATGGATTATGATAATGATGATGAAATAAAAGTAGCCTAAGATATTATACTCCTTATACATAATAGTAGAACTTAAGAAAATACGAATATTTACACCCTGAGGGGTGTAAATATGTACTGTATATTTAAACGAGCGCCGAAACCACAGATCACAACAAGGAAGATATGAAAAGGGGGCGGGGCCGGTGTCGCAGTAGTATGCCCAAAAACAGAACACATTGCGCGCGGTGGTTCGCAAATTTCGTATTATATGTATGACTGAACGCCGGTCGCGATATGGCATGTAAATGGTTTACAATGTTTTCTCTGTACTTACGAATACTCAAACGCTCAGTTACCGCAGTGGCTTATTAAAGCTAACAGCTATAGCTAACCTACGCTGAATCGCGGAATACGGCCGCTGCTTGCGACATCAAGTTTTGTACTCAGCAGACGGTTTGACATCTCTCTAGATAGCCGAAACATGTCAATCGTTCATAATTCGTACTAAATGACAAAACAAATACTGATATCAAACACACCAAAATATTCAAGTGCAAAAAGTAACAATTTCCTAAATCATGAATATGAAACTTACACGGCACAGTTAAACATACATAATCCAAAGATGAATTCGCAAGCTGTCCCGAGAACAACCATGCCTGGCTTAGAGGACACTAAGTACATAATTTGATAGCGACGCTTCACCGTGGATACCTATACTAAAACTTATACTCGTATATGTAATAGTTTCTTGCCGGATCTTCTCAGTCGTGGTAGCGTTCCGATCTGGTTGTCGATCAAAGAAATAATAAATGCAACATGACAATTAATAAGTGCCCCCGTAGGCCTATACAAAGAAATAAATAAAAACACGTCCCGAAACTCAATGATAACCTGGTACCGGGCGTGAGACCAAGGTCTAGTTATGAAAAACATAAAAGAAAAAAAACATTTTTTCCCAACATGGAATGTCAAAGTTAACTGACAATAATTTGGTAAACCATAACTCGTAAACACTTATTTTACTTAGTTAACAATGCTAATTAACTAGATTTGTGGTTGTGATTGATAGCACAGTTATTTAATATTACATTATTAAAAAAAAACACTGTACACATTTTTCCAATTTTTTTCCAAAAATGTTCTATTTTCGATTGACATGGCATGGCATTCTTATTTTTTTTTTATAACTGGTATACCTTGGCTTCTTGCCCGGTCCCAGGTTATAGTTGAGTTTCGGGACACCGATATATAGCCTATCCGACCATATGATCTCCACAGTAGCAAAATTAGTAAAGATTTTTTTCTTACCAAGAAATACTTCATGATGCTGTTACCTTTGAAGTCAGACCTGATGAAACGCCACCATAGGAATTTCTTATATACTCATTAGTTTACGAGTTCTACCTACTATGTAAGTACCTAATGATAGTACTTTATTAGTTACCATAAATTATGTATATATGTATATAGAACTACTAGTAGATACACATATTATAAGGACATGGCTAAAGATATCTACTTTGCAAATTAAAATTACTTTTTTTTTTCTGGATTTGGATTCTCGGTATTCGAGGTTAGATACTCAGCTTGTCACCAGCGTGCTAGAAGCACTCGTAATCCAAGTTCAGTTTTTTTTTTTAATGCCAGAACTAGACAGACAAGCAGGCAGCCCACCTGATGGAAAGTAGTCACCGTCGCCTATAAACGTTTGCAACACCAAAGGCGTTGTCAACGCGCTGCCGACCTCTAAAAGAAATAAAGAATAGAAGGGGTGAGGGTGGAGGGGGGAAGGGATGGGAGAAGGTGAGAGGAGGGGGTTGAAGGAATTGGGCCTCCGGAACCTCCCACAGACTGACTGAAACGCAATAGCAAGCTATATTACTTTACGTCGGTGTTATGTGGGATCGTGGTACTTATCCGGTCGTGCTGGCCCATTCGGCTGTAACCCATAGCGTGCCACTACCACCAAAAACACTTCCCCGGTAATTTGGTATTCTGGTATGAAGACGTGCTGTATTCGAAGTTAGGCATAGGTATTTAATAAAAACTGTGATGATGAACTTACTTTATCTATAGTATGTAATGAATATCTCTGAATACCAAATAATTAAGGCCTTTTGAAGAAAGGGAAACATACCATTAATTTTCTTATGTAAATTGCTTCTGGAATATTTCGTGATTAAAGCCACGGCGACGTTCTTCGTTTGTTTCTGTTTATGAGAGTACCTGTGCCATTATTATTTGAAGTAGATTAGGTTTCTGATTAGAATATTTGGTAAATTAAAAATTTTGGCATAAAAAGTTCTACGTCAACAAAAACAAAATTGAAATCGCGTTGTGTTGTTTAAAATAAAGCTTACGAAAGAATTCATTACTTGAACTATGCATGTGAAATTATATACAATATAATAACTCTTTATTCTCAGAAAAAAATACAAATACAATTTGAAAAATGTAATACTGACTTCCATTCTATTCAGTTATTGGATTGTATCTCAAAAACTACTAGACCGAATTTAATGATTTAAATTTAATTTAAATTTAAATGGGACTATGAATGAAGCACCAGCTTTCAAACATAAAAAGAATTTTGAGAATCGGTTAACCCAGTCGAAAGTTATGAGGTAACAAACATAAAAAAATACAGTCGAATTGAGTACCTCCTCCTGTTTTTGGAAGTCAGTAGATAAGTACAGTAGGTAATTAATTAATAAATCCACTTACGAGTAAAACGCCTAATAACAAGTGATACAATTGGCGGTCTTATCGCTAATGCAATCTCTTACCTTATTATAATCTATTATCCTTACAATCTTTGAATGATGAATTTATGTAGGAATGATTTAATTTAAGAAGTTAAAGATAGTTTCTAAAAGGTCGTGAAACAAATTCTAATTCAAATCATTTATTTACAGGTAATCATGTGGTGTTACAGTGTTATTATTGTTCACCATACACATCCCTTATTGGGTGTGCAAATTACAAATATAGCTAATTACGTCATTTATTAATTACAAAATTTAGTTCATTCCATAACATATACTCGTATGAATAAATGCGTGAAAGAACATAAGAATAACAGGCAGGTTATCAATAACAAAAACAAACTGGACAGGTTAGTGTGCTAGCATTACTATGTTTAAAGTACGCTGTAGCAATGAAACAACTAAGCGGATGTGATTAAAAGCTTTATCTTAGTATGGAAAGATTTTAGATGACTTACTTGCACGTCTTGTCAGATGATACAGTATATAATATTGCCACCACTGTGAACCATTATTTTATAAAAATATAGGTACTTATACTTCCAAGTGCAATTTGAAAAATTTAATACCGACTTCCATTCCATTACTTTGGTAAAAATCAGTTATTGGAATTTAAATGGGACTACAAAGGAAGCACCAGCTTTCAAACGAAAAAAGAATTTTGAGAATCAGTCCACCCAATCGAAAGTTATGAGGTTAAAACATAAAAAAAAAAAAAAAATATACAGTCGAATTGAGTACATCCTCTTTTTTTGGAATTCGGTAGAAAATAAGGCATGGGCATAATGCTACGTCGGAGGATTCACAAATAGAAGAAAGTTTCTCGCATAGTAAAAGCACAGTCAATTAAACTTATTTTTATGCTGTGGTAAAAACATGAGGCAAGTGTTTCTACGGGCATATCTTTAAAAAGTATATTACTAGTGATATCTTTGACAGAATTAATTGTAATTGTTACTATCAATTTATAGTCTACATAAACTCGTTCAGCTGACAAACGTTTTGTTTTAATTACTTTCTAAAGGAAGTAAGTCAATTTAAGAACTACATATAAAAAAGTAAGATAATATAATATGAAGGTATTTACCTGTCAACATGCAAATACTATATATGATGTTAGCTATATATATACTTTAACGCACTTTCATCATCTCAGCCGTAGAACATACACTGCTGAACATACGACACACGTCGTACATTAACCCATTTTACAATACTAATAATACAAGATTTTCATTTGGTTTCATCACAGTGTAAATTTTATCTATATATGAGTACCTATACTCATATTATAAAGAGGGATAATTTGTATTTTTGTATGTAACGAATAAACTGAAAAAATACGGGACCGATTACAAAAATTCTTTTGCCGTTAGAAAGCCACATTATCACTGAGTAACAAAAGCAAAATAATATATTATAAAACGTTAGGTATCCATATGAAAACTTCGACAATGTAATCCAAGTTATAAAAAAATACGAAAAAACATCCTGAAATCGCGTACTCTGTGGAAACTATTAACAACAAGCAAAGTGATGTACTGTGGATTTATACAGGACATTCATGTCTTCAAAAAAACGACCGGGATAGGTACTATATTATTATGTTCATTTTGGAATGCCTATGCAATAGTAACGCCGACAAATCCATATATCGCGTAAACTACGGAAAAAAAATCTTTTATGTTTCAAATAAAATTTGTTGGCTTGGCAATCGCACTAAACAATCTTCAAATTAATCTATTTTATTTAATACATATAAGA
Organism: Selenia dentaria; assembly: GCA_917880725.1. Classification (NCBI taxonomy): domain Eukaryota; kingdom Metazoa; phylum Arthropoda; class Insecta; order Lepidoptera; family Geometridae; genus Selenia; species Selenia dentaria. The sequence goes on along the minus strand of OU862888.1, from coordinate 27,987,071 downwards.
TTTTTAATATTGAAATTCAAATTCAAATTCAAATTAGTTTATTTCTTTTAGTACATCATTATACATTTCGGCTCTATCTGCCAAACTGGACGTATAATACACCCGTATCTTGGTAGATAGTTCCTTCCAAATAATTACATTCATAATTTCGTACTTATTTTACAACATCAAAATTACATGAAATTACTACCTAAATTATATTTTATCATTAGAACAAATTATTATTAGAATATTATAAGAACATTAAAAGGTTATTTAAGGTAAATTAGACATCACAAATTATTACTAACTAAATAAAAAATTACAAAGATACAATAAAATACAATATGGAACTCGGATATTTATCAGTATTTATGAAGATTTTAATTTATTCATTCATTCATTCATTCATCCATTGCATTCAACATATAGACTGATTAGTTTGAAATGGTCACCATAAGATGTTAGGGTAGCTAATTAAGTAATAACTGAAGACAGAAGGTCCCTTATGTAAGTGATACTGGACTGAATATATTAACCGACTCGGACCGACGTGATCTCACAACTTTTTACGGTAGAAGAAGTGATTTGCGAGACTCGTGTTTTTTAACAAGTGTGTTTTTTTGTTTTTGATGGCATTATATTTACATGTCAGGCAAATATCTCGTAAGTAGGATGAACAATTCGACCCCTTTCCATGCAAGAGTAAAAACAGTTAACTTTAATGCCACTAAGACCAAAATGCGTCGACGTGCAGCGATGTGACATTGCTACACGATCGAAATGACTTTATTGAGCTAGACGCGTTTTGCTTTTACATGTATGATGCTAAAGGCTACCGATTGGAATTATTTCGCTGAGTCTGTGTTTCAACATAGATAAGTAGGTACATACTTTCATCTGTAGGTACATAAGTCACGAGTGAATATTATCAAGGATCATCATTTATATACTATTCCTTGATACTATGTATCGTTCGGGTGGGTAAGATCTATTGTACACCGCATATTATCACTTACGTCCTATATATTTCCGTCTACCGACGGCTTGTCTTACGAGTAATACAAATTCGACACAATTTGTATGTGGGTAGCTTATGTTTTTATCACGAGTAACGTAAACAATCCTACCTATATGGGTAGGTTATGCAAACCAAGGTAAGGTGTAGTCAAAGGTAAAAGTGGTAAAGCCTAACTTATCTTTAATTATTAAGTAATTGTTAAAACAAAAGAACAAAATAAAAAGCAACGAGCAATTAGCGACGATTAACGAGCAATTCTCTGTTGTTTTGACATTATGTAATTGTATTTTATTTTGTTTTCTAAATGATGCTTCTATTCAATTCAATTACATTTTTAATATTTCCGAATCAAATAATTATTTTTATTTTAATATTATTTTATGTATCTCTCTTTATCTCGACTATGTCTTATGTGTAATATAGGTCATAATGCCCGAAATAAAGAATTTTTAATATATTTTTAAAATTTTAATTCAATCTTGATTTTTGTAAACTGTAACAAATTAACCCTTTTACTTTACATGCTACATTTTTTTGGTTCAAGGTGGAGTAGGGAATAATTTTGTATTTCTTGATGATAGCGACATCTCGTTTGTTATGTCAAACAATATAGTGTAACCTTAAACTAGCGGTTCTCCTACCAACAGCTGTTGTGTGGAACGAACATGATAAAATAACTATGTAGCCTTTTGTATTAAGTCCATATATCGACGGTAGATGGCGTTAAATAAAATGTCTGATATAAATTTGAAAATACATAATGGAAATAAAAAGGAATATTTTATTCTTATTAATAGCAAATAATATATTCGCCGAGTTTGCTAATTGAAGACCAATACCACCTTTCCTTTTCGATACTAACATGCAGAGAGTATATCAAACACAAGAATTGTTAATAAAACCGACCAAGTGCGAGTCGGACTCTCGCACGAAGGGTTCCGTACCGGTATATAAATCTCCCATACAACACACGTGATTTTTGTGCGGTTTTTATATATAAGGAACCCTCCGTTCGCGTGTCCCACTCGCACTTGGCCAGTTTTTTAGTATAAAGTTGTTGTTGTAGCGGCATATACATCATCTGTGAAATTTCAACTGTCTAACTATAACAGTTCATGAGATACAGCCAGGTGACAGACAGACGAACGGACAGCGGAGTTTTAGTAATAGGGTCCCGTTTTACTCTTTTGGTACGAAACCCTGAAAATGGGTCTGATTTATAGATTAGCTATACAATGCAAGCCTAACAAAGCGAGACATTCTTGAAGAGCTATGGTAACGATAATACTGAAATTTTACATCGAATAAGTATGGTTAATTCATATCTTAGGTTAGTCAGGTCGACGAACAACCAATTTCTTTTATTTTTTTTTTATTTTATTTAACAAAAGTTCACAGCTTCTATTATTGTTTCTTATAATTAGTAATACATAGTCTGTAATTGAGTCAAGGAGAACTCTCACTTTGTAAGCTAAATTATATAAAAAAAATATTGCAAGGGATATAGCATAGTTAATGTATCACATGATAATTTCACAGAAATAGTTTGTGAACAAAATACATAGGTGTCAAATGAATATACAATAAAATACAGCGCATACAGTGTATGTGTAGTGTAAGTGTCGTGTAGTGTAAGTGTCGTGTTGTGTAAGTGTCGTGTAGTGTAAGTGTCGTGTTGTGTGTGTTTGTTCTGTAGGAAAATAGTATTTGTTCTGAGTAAAACAACTAATCAGTGCTTAACACAACCTAACAGTTTATGTTTTAATGATTGTTATCTCATAACTTTCGATAGAGTGAATTGATTCTCAAAATTCTTTTGATGTTTGAAAGCTGGTGCTTTCCGTGTGGTCCCATATGGTATAAATTTCATCAAATTCGGTTCAGTAGTTTTTGAGTTACATTCCAATAACTGATTTTTACCAAAGTAATAGAATTGAAGTCGATATTAAATTTTTCAAATTGCACTTGTTTACAAGAAATTGCAAGACTAAAGAATAATTGAAAAGTATCATTGTAGAATAGCGAACTTAACTATCATTTGGTCAGCAATTGTTGACAATAAAAGATCTGCCGTAAGAATCTGGCCAGATCTTAAGAAGCTGTAGTGCATGATACCAGCACTGCTCCACCAAACACCTACCTACCAAAACCTACCAAATGTTTGAAGTTTTCTTTGCCTACTGTTCCATATTTGGAGTCCAACGTTACGCTTGATGGAGTTAAACTCGTAATGGACAAGGAAACAGTCTTCCTGGGCATTAAAATTGACGCAAAATTACAATGGGGTCCTCATATAAATGCCCTGTCTGGGAGACTCAGTTCTGCTGCATATACAGTACGTAAAATAAGAGAGCTAACAGATGCTTCTACGGCGCGGTTAGTGTATTTTGCATATTTCCACAGCGTAATGTCATATGGGATATTGCTATGGGGTTCAGCGGCTGATATAGAGACCATATTTATCCTTCAGAAACGTGCTATTAGAGCTATATACGAAATGGGTCCCCGTGAATCTTTGAGAGATTTATTTAAAGAAATCAATATATTAACGTTGCCTTCCTTATATGTATTTGAAAATATAATGTATGTTCGTAAAAAATTACATAAATATAAGTTAAATAGTGATCACCACACTTTTAATACCAGAAATACAAATAGGATAGCTGTACCTAATTTTAGACTTGCGAAGACTAATAAGTCATTCCTAGGAAATTGTGTGCGTTTTTACAATAAAATTCCAAAGCACATAACTGAGCTCACAGAGGGCAAATTCAAGTTGAATGTAAAAAACGTTTTAATAAAAAAAGCTTACTATAAAGTTCGACATTATATAGAAGATAAAGATGCTTGGAATACTCCACTTCTGGCAAGCTGTCTCTCTGCCACCCATAAAATGTAATATTTGTAGTACCTAAGTAGAAACATTGTAAACATCCATATAAAAAGAATGGCCCCGAGTTTCTTGCCGCTTCTTCTCGGTGGGTTCTATATATTTTGGAACGCGGCGGTAGAGTCTTTAAAGTACATTATAATGAAAAGTTGACGTTCATAAGTGCGTCTTTGATGCCTAAATTGAATAAATGATTTTGACTTGACTTGACTACCAGTGCCTTTTTCTGAGTCAACTTTCGATTTAGCCCGGTGTTCCTAGGTTTAACCTCGGTGATGCGTTTCCAATTCTCGTACAAGATAAATTATTCATCACAAGTAACAAAACGATTTAAAATTTCCTCGTTTCGACGACGGTTGATAAGGCAGCGCTCAATGCGTGTCTTTGTTAGTGTGCTTCACTCAATTTATGCGGTACCCATTTCTCGAGAGTTTCCAATATGATTGAATTATAATGGGTTAGTCACTCACACCGAAACCTGCCGTTAACTCTGACGTGGTTGTGATGGATCTTCTGCCACGATCACCTAAAATTCTTCGTTGTGAACTAGGATCTCCGGTTGTCCACGGGATTTGTTCTGAAGGTAAAAAATTCCAGAACGAAAACATTGGAACCAAGAACATATCTGTTTTAATAGTAATAGCGTTTATTCCGTTTAAGTTTATTGTCTCAGGGTTACGGGCGCAGTAAGGCTCGCCACTTGACGGAATGCAACTGTTTTGGGCATAAGTTCGTAACACCAGGTTGCATTTTTCTTATAATAACATTACAAGAAAAATGCATAACGAAAACCGCTGTAGAAATGAACATTTAAATTAACAACCAGGTAATATATTATAAACGACACGGTCAAAGTCTGTCTACTCCCAGAGTTTTATTACATTTAATTTTGAATTCGATTTATAATGATTCATAAATCTACATATCATTGCAAAAAACTAATACGATGAAATAGGATATTTAATTATCATAATTTGTGTGTTCTATTTTAAATGTAGTTCATGCTAATTACAAAAAAAATAAGATTTATGTTCATTAGTTTGGGATCATCTTTTATATTATTATGAGAGAATATACTTTATGAGCACGTGCGGCTACGCTTGCAATTAAAGTAAATAAATAGTATGTCTATATTTGAGCTGATATTATTCTTACTAATATTACTCGTATAGATGCAAAAGTGTGTTTGTTTGTTTCTTTGTTACGCTTTCACGACTCAACTACTGAACGGATCGTAATTAAATTAGGCTAGGAAATAAAAATACTTTTCATCATCATCTTCATCATCATCCATCACCATCCGGGTGAAACCGCAGAGCGTAAATATTATACTCGTTTAAACTATCGAAGTGGTGGTACAGGGCACCCCCATTTTGCCAGTATGTCCTTGATGTCATGTATTGTAGCGAGCATATTGCCATTTTAACCGTCGAAAGGAGTATTTTTTTAAATGTAAATCAGTGACGAGACAGTAACTCACTCACCTACCGATGCAAACATCGTTGCATCTTAGACAACATCCGTTAAACAAATGATGGGATGACAAGAAACGTTGGAAAAACAACCTTATGTACAAGGGCGACACCTCATAAAGTATTTGACATCGGTGAGCTCGTCGACGAATCATTAGAGAATCGCACGGTTGGTTTTAAGTGTCACGTCGTGCATAACATTTCAGTGTCATCAGAATTTCAAAGTACCTACAAGAGTTCAAAACCCGGCTTGGCAATGCCACTCGCCACTCTGTGATCCCTTCAAGGGTCGATGTCATTATAACAATGAAATTTCTATTGTGTCTGGCCGCGTGACCTTTGATGCATTATAAGATGTTAAAATGTATTGTTTTGTAATATTTTGATATTACAGCATTGCCCTTGAACGAAACACTACGGTTCACGGTGAAGTGGCAAAGGTGTGGTACTTCACCAGGTGGACTATGTAAAAGTTCAACCACTACAGTTTTATCGGTTTAATAGTTCACCTGATGGTAAGCATCTTGCCTGGGCAAAACTGGGCAAGAGGTCTACTCCCAAAAACGAACCACGAAGTTCCGGTTGACGGATTTCACGATTTCTATTGTGAAAGTGAAAAACCCCAAGTACAGTCAAAGGTAATGAAATGTAATGCCGTGATGATCAGTGATTATTTTATGAGTGATGATGATGATATAATGAAATCTAATATCATAATCAGTAATTTGTTGAAGTATATTTTGTGTTCGTGCGTAAACCTCCTTATAATATTCTTTTTAGATATTGAGCGGTACTCATGTCAAAACATACTTATAGGTATAGAAAATATGCAACATAATCATAAATAAAAATGTTTAGATATTTACTTGCTAAAACTGTAACAATTATTGCTACACAGTATTATGTATGAATACTTTATTCATACAGGAGATCAATCAGCAACTGCCGATAAAATACCTAATATACCTGAAAAAAAGGACTGTCATTAAATTTCATCACCCTTGATTGTATTTGTACTTTTTCACTTTCACAGTAGAAATTATGGAATCCATCAACCGAAACTTCGTAGTTAATTTTTGGAAGTAGGGGCCCAGATATATAATACTCAAAGTTCGCCGTGGCACTGTTCTACTTTCGTCACTAAAAATAGTTGTGCAGTGCCATTTGCCCAGAAATCTCACTATTTTTGAGGGCGGGAATTGCTGCCCACTTCCCTTCCACCGCGAGGACGGAAGGAGGTATGTGGGGCTCAGACCCACTAAACACCCCTCGTGAGCAGTTTTCCGTCAAGGTAGAGCAAGATGGGGTCGCGCTAGCATTCAATTTCTCGCGTCAGAGTAATCTCACTTACTTGCCTTTCGGCCTTATCACAGTAACGCTTTCACACTACAGCTACGAGTCAGAAGATCTGGTACTGCGGTGGTACCTATCAACTCGGACACCTACAAAAGGAGGAGACTTGCAGAAGTGTACTAACACCAATTTTGTCACGATATTGACCATGTTTAGGATTTTGCGGAGTATCCTCTTACGTGGATGACACAGCCCCCATGAAAGATTCGCAGAGTATCTTCTTACGGACATGGATGACACAGCCCCATGTACTTTTGCCGTTGGTTTTTATGATTCAGATTCTAGAACTGTAGTTTTGCGTGACACTGCACTGCGGTAATCTTCCTGATACTTTGGTATTGAGTCTCTTTCGCTTGGTATTTTCTCTTACCTGCAGTGCCCTTCACACTGACGCACTATTTTCACTGTGACATTGCGATAGTCCCAACCAAGACCTCTCTTGCATGACCTAATAAATATTACAAGTACGAGTACAAAGATTCTAGAAAAGGGCCAGAAAGAGAATTAGTAGAAACAATACTTCTAACATTGACTAGGTATTTCTACCTTTTTACTCTAGTGAGAAGTAAATTGGACAAATATGTATTTTAGTTCTCAAACTTGGAACGATTAGTGACCTAGATAGAAACCTTTCACCGTAAACTTACACACATCAATTCTTTGAAGTTTAGAGTGCTTAAAGTGTATTATATAGCAGAGTAATTTATAAGATTACTTGTAAATTGTATAACTTAATTAATAAAATATACGTGAGCTACTAATTGCTTTTTTAAAGTAATTTTTCGATGTTTAATAGTCGCTTATGGGGATAATCTGTAATATATATATATATATATATATATATATATATATATATATATATATATATATATATATATATAAATGAACCTCTATTTTTCCTCGTCACGCTATAACTTGAGAACGGATGGAACAATCTCGCTAATTCTTTTTGTCTTGTTTTTTATTGTCAGGAGAAGGTTCTTATAAAAGAATAATCAAAAACAGACAGGAGCCTACTACGAGAACGCATGGGCAGTCGCTAGTACAGAATAAAATTTAATTTACTTATAAAAACGTAATTAAAACGCTAATCAAAGCAGCCAAGATGACCGCACAGGTGTTCAACATAAAAGTACGCAAAAAGTTGCCACCTTTGATGAGCCTTATTTATTATATACAAAATTTATTAACTTTGAATAATTTATCCAGAACAGTCGGCCATTCGATGATTCGTCTAAACGAAACTATAAATAATGTCAAACATAATTAAAAAATTGAATTTACAATCAACGTCGCCGTATAGTCTACACGTCCGCCGCTTAAAGCCCTATTAATTATAACGTTAAATTTCGAACAGTTCAGCAAAAAATACATTAGTCATGCAAATGAATATAATTTAAAGGAGAATAGAAACGACTTTAAATCGGAACGCGACTGGGCCTCCTCCGTAAGGACATTTTTCCGTCGAAAATGATAAATCGATACGAAATTACAATACAAAACTGTAAGCTTACATGTATTGCCGGATCATTGAATAAGAAGATATAAATTTAACAATGTCCATTGTATTATAATTTTGGTTGTAAATCAGATATTTAAATGCTTTCTTTAATTTGCGCCGACCGATTTATTTTTACACTAGAGGTTGTAACAAGCAAGCCGCTTTGACAGAGACCGTGTTTACTGTTTTTTATTATACGATCCTCAATTTATTTACTACACAAAGCGCACATAGTAAATATTTGTGCAAGAAGTGAAACAAAGGTTGTTTAGCTGGATTATGTACTTGTAATCTCGAGAGAGCGCAAGAATCTAAGTTATACAAGAATCTTGAGAGTAGTAAAAGAATCAAGTCCACGAAAAAAATATTACTTATCTCTTTTGTGAAACTTTGTTTTCAATTCACTCAAAATGTAAGCAAAATAGTGGTAAAATGTAATGTTTCGAAATAATAGAGATTTCAAAATATTGCTTCACTGATTGATCATAATTCACTTATCTCATTCAAAATAAGCAAAAATGGTTCAATATATATTTCATTCAATGACCAAATTTAACTTCAGCTTACCGGTTTTAAGCCCTTTTTCGAGTAAGTGCGAAGATAAAACATCGAAGTTCAAATTTGGTCTATTGCTCCGTTGAAGAAATTGTTATGCAGCAACATTGGATATGTATATTTTGCATTTATTGTGTGATTTAATACTATATGCAATGTAAACACATTGCATATAGTATTAAATTACTTGTAGTTTTACATTGCATAAAGCATTACATTGCATATAGGATATATTGCATATTGAAATACAATATAGCAAATAATAACAATCCAGTGAATTACAATTTGGCCACATTTAGTAGTGAGGTTCAATTTTGCTGTACTAAAGTACTAAAGTTGTTTAACAGAATCATAATACAAATATTGTTGTGATGTCACTTACATCGGTGAATTTATTTGGGTATCGATCAAGAGCTTTCGTTACTCGTTAAAACTCTCATTCACAGTCGCCTTGAATTTTAAGTTTCTTGTATAAACAATTTATGGGTCGATGCATCACAAAAACTCTTTCTTCCGAGCACGGATAAAGTTCATGTTAACAATTATAGTCGTGTCGTAAAACTCCTTTAAGCCTTTCCTTGAGTATGTTTACTAAATATTTGGAACTCCCCTAACAATGTATACGGAGAATCACATGCCGTATTTTTTCTATGTTTCTTACGGTGGTTTTCTATATCTAAAAACGGACCGTTTTGCTGGACTCGTTACTTTTTGACACTTTTTGTATGAGACAAATTGAAAAGTTGAAAAACTTTTATACCAACTTCCATCTATTCAGTTATTGGAGTGTATCTCAAAAACTACTGGACCGAATTAGATGAAATTTTGATAGGATCACAAGGGAAGCACCAGCTTTCAAACAAAATAAGAATTTTGAGAATTGGTTATCCAGTCGAAAGTTATGAGGTAACAAACATAAAAAAAACAGTCGAATTGAGTACCTCCTCGTTTTTGTGGAAGTCGGTAGAAAAGTAACGAGTCGTAAGCAAAACGCTCCGTTTTTAGATATAGAAAACCGGGGTTAATCTGTGTGATCGTGTGTCGCAATTCCTGGAAAAATAGTTTGAGGAATCTTTTGTATTATTGGCCAAATATGGCAAATGGCAATTCTATATTCTGGTTCGTGACTAAGTTTTTAATTTTTTTTTAGGGCCAATTATAGGTTTTATAATCTTAGTCAAACTATTTATAAATGCGAATAGATGTAGGTTTGTTATTTACTCAATCAAGTCAGAACGGCTGAACGGTTTTGACCATCTTAATCCTACAAAAACGTGCATACTAATAAAAGTTTTATGTTGTTATTAGCTGACCCACCAGTGGGTCGCTTCACCTCCATAGGGGTGAAATTTAGAAAAATCTTTCTTTACTGGATGCTTAAAACATGAAAGGCTGGCAAAATGTTAAATAATTTTAAGTTATAGCCCAAGTAGTTTAGTTTAAGAAGCAGTTTGGCTTGGCTTTGATGAATAAGTCAGTTTGTCGTATTCGAGCAATATTAAATCCATATACTGTTGAAAACTTCTTACAACGAACCAAGAAGTTTAGCAGTTCTTACCTCTGTTGTGTAAGTAAATTGTGGAATGCTTTGCCGGCGTACTTATTTCTTTGCAGCTATGACCCTGGGTCTTTCAAATGGGGCGTGAAAAAGCTTCTATCAGGTCATCATAGTGGTGACCATTAGTGCAGCTTACGGCTGCACTAATGGTCATTGCTTCTTGATTCCATATTCGCTTTCAATCAGGCGAGCGGAAGTCACTTTGATGAACCATTATAAAAATGGGTCCCCGTGAATCTTTGAGAGATTTATATAAAGAAATCAACATATTCACTTTGCCTTACATATATGTATTTAAAAATATAATGTATGTTCGTAAAAATTTACATAAATATAAGTTAAATAAAAAAAAACTATCAAGTATAATCACCACCCTTTTAATACTAGGAATACAAATTGGATAGCTGTACCTAGTTTATAGATTTGCGAAGACTAATAAGTTTTTCCTAGGAAACTGTGTGCGAATTTACAATAAAATATTAACAATTATACTACTATAGTTGTTAATATTTTATTAGAACACATAACTGAGCTCACAGAGGGAAAATTCAAGTTGCCTGTAAAAAAACGATTTAATAAAAAGTATAATAAAAAGTCTGACATTATATAGAAGACAAAGATAGGAAGGAATACTCCACTTCTGGCAAAATGTCATTCTGCCACACATTAAATGTAATATTTGTAGTACCTAAGTAGAAACAATGTAAACATCTGTATAAAAATAATGGCCGCGAGTTTCTTGCCGCTTCTTTTCGGCAGGCTCTATATTTTTTGGAAAGCGGCGGTAGAGTCTTTAAAGTACATTATAATTAAAAATTGACGTTCATAATTGCGTCTTTGATGCCTAAATTGAATAAATGATTTTGACTTTGACTTTGATGAAATTAGGTATGTAGATATAAGATATAATAGGTACAATAATGAGGTAAAACCGTGGGCGCGGCAAGTATTGACATAAATTTAAAGTTTATGTTCTATGCACCTGATAATAACTGTGAGACCAACGTCGTTGCCCTCAAACTAGGTAAACAATTATAATGACGCTTAAGTTAGATCTACTTAATATGTAGTATTAAAAAACCTATTTAAGAAACCAAACTATACGGTAAACAAGTACAATTTTAAAATTAATACCGACTTCCATTTTATTCTGTTATTGGAGTGTAACTCAAAAAGTACTGAACCGAATTTGATGAAATTTAAATGGGACCACACGAGAAGCACCATCTTTTAAACTAAAATAATTTTGAGAATCGGTTCACCCAATCGAAAGTTATGAGGTAACAAACATGAAATAAAAAAAATATAGTCGAATTGAGTACCTCCTCCTTTTTGGAAGTTGGTAGAAAATTATGATCTATACAAAAGCAGGCAAGAATAATAAGATGTTTTGTGTATGTTGAAGTGTGATTCTGGATAATTTTTGAAGTGTAAACGAAGAAAGGAGGTGTTATTATATACCTTCATTCCGTTTCCAAATTGTGTTGTGTTTCCTCTTAGTCCTCAACGCAGTCTCAAGTGACACACACGTTGACTTTTGCGCGAAGGCCCTTCATCCCAAGGTTTTGAAGTTGAACCATCGGCTTTTTATTTCATACACGTAGGTAACTATTTTACTGATGGTTATCGCCAAAAATAACCTTTAATTACCGTGTAGTTTGTTCCACCCTGACCTTTCACATGTACACATGTGGCGGGCCTGCAAGCCCGCCACTTCTTGTTGTCGTATGTATGGATTAGACCTGACAAGTCGTTTGTTTTTTCTTAGATAAAAAAATTAAATCATAGTTACGGTGGAAAATGCCGCCAGCCTTCAAAAAACATTTGATTAGTATTTAATGTTATGTATTGATATTCATTAAACAAAAAGCTAACAGACTTATTACCTGTCTACCGTTTGACAAAAAGTGAGCAAATTATTATTGAGCGATGAATAAGTTGTTAATTTTTTTACGTTTTTAAGAACAAAATAAACGTTTCAAAGGTTATCTTTTGAATTTAGAAGTGATGATTTTAAAATTAAATATACTGATACATCATCATGATCAGCCCATTATGTCCCCACTGATGGGATACGAGCCTTACTCTCAGAGAATGAACAAATTAGATAAACAACAATAAATTATAAATATTATTCTAAACTCGTAATTTGTACTATTTCCTGGGACCTAGTAGTTTGGTCTCAATTGTATGCAAGCTTCTGCGTATGGTTTTAGTACTACTACACTTTTTTTACACGCTGTATATTCTAATTATCCTTATTGTAAATAAATTATATAAACAACCGTAAGTTGTTAATCTAATATATATATATAATATATATATAATATAATATATAATATTATACTCGTAATATTTAGTGTAGCACCTCTTTGGTAAATAAACTGTAAAGGTGTATATTACTATTGTAAATAAATTTATAAAAATAAATAAAAGTTTTTTTTTATTTTTTTTTATTTATTTATTAACTAAAACGGCACACAACGCCAATTACATCAGTCAATCAAAAATTAAAAATTAAAGTTGTACAGAAAGAAATAATGATATAAAATAACAATGCAATAAAAATTTAAAATTATCACTTATTGTCAATACAATTAATTCAACTTAACCTAGCAAAAAAAAATAATATAATAATTAGAACACATTATAAAATTAAATTAAACTAAAATACAATTAACCGGCACTTAATGTCTAATACCATAATAATTTTAATAAAATATAAAAATAATAAATTTAAACCTACAAATAAAAAAACGGTTATTTGTCTTTTGTTTTTTTATCTTGATTGGCTTTGGGACTTTTCTACATTTATTTGTTAATGGAGGCAAAATAGTGAAAGTGACATGTCACTAAACATCCCACAAATATTAAAATTGTGAGTGATTTAGCGTGTATGTATCACATTGCATGCATCATGGTAAAGTTCTAATTCAACGTGTATCCGTTCCTTAAAGATTTTTTCTTTTCTACCGGCTTCCAAAAAGGAGGAAGTATTCAATTCGACTGTATATTTTTATGTTTGTTACCTCATAACCTTCGATTGGGTGGAGTGATTCTCAAAATTCTCTTATTGTTTGAAACCTGGTGCTTCCCTTGTGGTCCCATTTCATCAAATTCAGTCTAGGAGTTTTTGAGTTACACTCCAATAACTGACTTTTACCAAAGTAATAGCATAGAAGTCGGTATTGAATTTTTCAAATTGCACTTGTTTATTAATACAGTTTATAAATCACGATTGCTTATCACTATAACTGCATTGGTGCCTGAAGTTTCTCAGCAGAACTAAGTGTATTTTTATTCGCAAGTGTTTTGTTTATCATCATATGTAACCCGTCAGCATTCGTCATTAAATTCTTGGCTCCATTACGCCTCCCATGTACGGCTTAGATTATTATCTAGCTAAGAGGGTATCATTCGTATTAAGATTGTAAAATTTATAGGTAAATTTTGTATTTATGGTTATATAAAAAAACTATGTCAGTTCTAGTAGAAATGTAGCACATGTTGGTCACTGCATGAATTATGCGACACATCGATTACAAAACGGAACACGGTATCAATTCAGTGGCGGTCGCCTTTGAACTTAAACATTCTCACATAACTGTGGCTTAAACGTTTCAGCACCTTGTCAATGTGAAAACTTTGACATTATATTTCGGCGGATGACGCATTGTCTTTGCGAAGGCAGTATAATTTTTATATTTAGCTGACTCAATACTTAGGCTGGATCACCGTTGATGTAAACACGATCAATTTGAGCTCTAAACTCCTTTACGCATCCAAACGAGTACTGTTTGTACGTTTTGGCATTATTTTTTCAAAATAAATGTCACCTTTCAAGTTTAACCTTGATTAAAGCCAAACCGATTTCACCGGCTTTTTGCAGCTGACTTTTGAATGCGTTCACGTAAACAAAGATGACATAAACTCAGTCAAATGGGAGGCAGTAATGTACGACTGTACAGCCAACTATTGAACAACCCGTATTGTACAGCCCGTATTCCGTGTACATGGCCTCGGAATATTTGGCTGTGCAATACGGGTCGTACAATCCGGCCTGAGCAAAAAAGGTACGGGGTGACAATGCACATCCAGGAACGTACAGCCCGTATTCCATGTACATGGCTTCGAAATGATGGGCTGTGCAATACGGGTCGTACAATCCGGCCTGAGCAAAAAAGGTACGGGGTGACAATGCACATTCAGGAACGTACAGCCCGTATTCCATGTACATGGCCTCGGAATATTTGGCTGTGCAATACGGGTCGTACAATCCGGCCTGAGCAAAAAAGGTACGGGGTGACAATGCACATCCAGGAACGTACAGCCCGTATTCCATGTACATGGCTTCGAAATGATGGGCTGTGCAATACGGGTCGTACAATCCGGCCTGAGCAAAAAAGGTACGGGGTGACAATGCACATCCAGGAACGTACAGCCCGTATTCCATGTACATGGCTTCGAAATGATGGGCTGTGCAATACGGGTCGTACAATCCGGCCTGAGCAAAAAAGGTACGGGGTGACAATGCACATCCAGGAACGTACAGCCCGTATTCCATGTACATGGCTTCGAAATGATGGGCTGTGCAATACGGGTCGTACAATCCGGCCTGAGCAAAAAAGGTACGGGGTGACAATGCACATCCAGGAACGTACAGCCCGTATTCCATGTACATGGCTTCGAAATGATGGGCTGTGCAATACGGGTCGTGCATTATTGGTCCCGTAATACTGGCACGGACCGACTTTGCACAGCCTGGAATGTACGGCCCGGAATTGGAAGCCAACCATAGACAAACATAGAAACTCCACTTGCCGTCTTTGCAATGCCTCGTTTTTTCTAAGGCGAGTAATCAAGATCGATCGGAACCTACAAAATTATGTTTTGTTTAATGTAGTATTTTTATGACTAGTCTAGGGCAAAGTCATATATATGTACGACGACGAGCGAAGCGAGGAGGAGTGTTAGGTTACTTGTTATTACAACGCGCAAGCCGAGCGAGCGTAGAGACCGTGCCGTGGTAGCGGCCGGTGTTAGAATCGAATCGTTCGCACAAAGTAAACGAGGCATCATTTTTGACAGTGTACACGGAATACGGGCTGTACATTCCTGGATGTACATTGTCACCCTGTACCGTTTTGCTCAGGCCGGATTGTACGACCCGTATTGTACAGCCCGTATTCCGTGTACATGGCCTCGGAATATCGGGCTGTGCAATACGGGGCGTACAATACGGGTCGTACATTATTTGGTTGCGCAATACTGGCTGTACAATATAGTGACTCCAGTCAATAACCATTTGGTTTAGATTCTAAATATATTTTTTATAAATTAGAATTTAGAATAGCTATTTGGTGTTCCAATGATCTTATATTTAGAGAGGTAGATTCGTTATGTTAGTACTAACGAGAAGTCAATTTTGTCCTAGCTTTTGCGTATGCAAGAACGTATTTTGCTGAGGTTCAGACGTCCAATCAAAAGTAAGAAAAACTGAATGGAGTAGGTAAGCGAGAAAGACATATTTTATTGAACATGGACTTTTAATTAAAAATTCAGGCAATAATTACCCATTTTATATAAACTTGATATACGTTACTTTTTATTAATCTGTATTATTTCATTTCCTTTTATGTTTCTATCTAACGTAACGACCTATAATTGAATAATTATGAATAAATATGTTTATATCTTTATCTGTTTATCGAAGAGCCTGATCAGTAGGTCAAATCAAAGTGCTAGTGAAAGCGAGATAAATATATTCCGCTGCTTCGCTACGAAACATCACTAGTTAATGGAACAGTTGCGCCATTAAAAAAACCCTACACCTGCACATTCACGATCTACATCACTTTATGAGGCCATTATCTTTTCAAACCAACAATAACAAAACATATTTTTTAAATGCCTTCAGGGTCTAAATTTTGAAATTAGGTATGTAATCTTTTTTCTATAGCGTTTTGATTTAGTTCGGCTGCACGCACGTATAAACAAACTCAACATGTAATATTGTATCAAGCGTCGTGTGATAGTATATGAGGACTATGGTAACTTACAAACCATTATCTGTTAGTAACATTATTTGGTGGAAGTTACTACAGTGACATCTATATAGCTAACAAGCTGCGCCCCGCGGTAATGGATGTTGATGATGATGAATCAAAATAAATGGTATAGTTCATCAGGGATAATGTAGGATCCTAATGTTATTTTTTTCCAGTATATTCGGAGTTTATTCAATTCAAACAAACAAACGATCAAACAAATCTTTCCTCTTCTTATGAAGTGAAGTTCTATTAGTGAGTATAGATAGGTATAACTCCAATAGGATTTGGATATATTATGTGTACGGTGTTATTTTTATGCGCAGCATGAAGACGGGCATTGACGGATATCTTTATAATTGCTTTATATTTAATAAATAAATAACTGATGATTAAAAATTAGTACTTGATGTTTTTATGCCGTGCTTATACGCGGGTACCACATCTACTCTATCTTTTTATATAATATCAATGATTTTATCCTGACAGACATCAACATTGACAACTCTTCAAACCCGTTTTGAGACGTAAAACCATCAGCATTGGGCGTTCAGAATGTTAAACGAGTAATAGCGATAACTTCGGTTAGTGTCCGCTGGTGAAATGCAAAATGTACGAACAGTTCTCGTTTGGATGCATTTACGAGTTTAGCTCCAATGAATCATGTGAATTTTAAGGGTGACATCCGGCTTTAAACTGATTTCCCCAGAAACGAGTGTGGTTACACGCGTTCTATGATACGAACGGTGAAATCGGCCCTTATTGCACGTCATCTTTCACTAATGACGATTTACGATGAAGCGCGATGACAACGCCCCTGGTGTTGCGAATTTCTATAGGCGACGGTGCACACTTTCCACCAAGCGGGCCGCAGGCTTGTCTGCCTACTTTTGGAAAAAAAATATTTGCTTAAAAGGTCTTTTGAAACTTCAACCCCTAGAACTTAGTATCATAATACCGATAAGCAGAGATGGATGGAATGGACCTCAGTAAGATATCAGCAAAAGATATGCGACTGTAATTAGTAAGCATCGAGATAACGTTTCTAAATATTTCTTGCGGATCTCTTGATGAGCTGAAATAGGTAAACTAGAGTTCAGTGACGAAAACGGATTTCAAGTTTTACTTATGTTAGTAGTAGATATATAGTTCACCGAGTGCAAGAGGTGACCAAAGCGTCTCTGCTTTAAGAGGATTGCATAACTAGTACTTTCCATACTGAAAGAGAAAACTCTTTTCTACCTGTTAACATTGTCCGATTTCAGTGATTTTTTTTCATGGAATCATCACATTGTTTACTATGCCCGTACGTTTTGATTTTGCAGTATTTCAAAGTACTATAAATTTCCTTTTGTAGAACTTAAAAAAACTGGAAAAATCAAAACGTACGGTGTTAAGAGGTAGAAAAGAGTTTTCTCTTTT
Organism: Selenia dentaria; assembly: GCA_917880725.1. Classification (NCBI taxonomy): domain Eukaryota; kingdom Metazoa; phylum Arthropoda; class Insecta; order Lepidoptera; family Geometridae; genus Selenia; species Selenia dentaria. The sequence goes on along the minus strand of OU862888.1, from coordinate 27,969,273 downwards.
AGTACGGAAAGTACTAGCTATGCAATCCTCTTAACTGGCTAAATTGACTTTCATCGGTCCGTATGTTTGTTAGGATGTATGTTGCGACCTGTACATGATGACGTCGGTACAGGTAGCACTTTTCAACCAATCTTGACGAAACTTGCTTTGCATGATTTATTCAGTATTTTTTATCGTCGGCGATTTTTAAGTTGGGGGTACTTTACCTTTAAACGGGGGAATTTTGTTGCGGCGCTATTTACCTAAAATTCAAACATTTGATATTCAATAAACATATTGCTACTTACGGGATGAAAACCGTGGTATTCATTTATAATGAGCTCCCGATATTTGGACTCTTGTTGCGCAAGTTACTTTTTGGACTTGCGTATAAGACTTTCGACATAGCCTAACGACTATTGTCCTTAGACAAATAACCCAGGACTAACGGTTTTATAATTCGAGGCAGTAAAATCTTTACTACTGGTCACCTATCCAAGTCATGATCGCAGTAAGTACTGATCTTTGTTGATCAGTTTAGAACGACAAATTAAAAGCTTCGGTGCGAGCGCTTACTGATTAGTCACATGCGGTGCTGAAAAGGTTACCTTATTTAATTAAACATATATGTTTACCCGACTGCGGTAAAGTCCAAAAGAAGGGTTTGTCCTGTATGTACGTATATATGTATGTATCAGTTTGTAACTACTCATCGGTTCAACCGATTTTGATACGTGATACGTCATTAGATTTGTCTTGATATTGCGAATGATACTGAGTACTATATTCAGTATATACTATATATAGTAATTTACCTGAATGCGATTAAAAAAGTAGGGAAGTAATTTGGCGTTTTAACCCTTCGCGTTTCGAGCGTACACCATGTGTACGTACAAAAAAATGCTAAGTCATGCAGCCTATACATTAAGTGTAGGTATACACATTTTTATATCTCATGTTTGTTACTAATTTTATGAGATCCAATGCACTCCACCGGTATTAGTTTTGTTTTAGTAAGTGAAACTATTGCAGAGTATAGTATTTTTTATCCCAATTTATGTGCGTAGTTGGGAAAGACACCAAAAGCAGTAGACATTGGGCGGGTTAAACTCCTCCAGTGGGATATAATATTATCTTAATAATTAATATGTAGTACATATACACAGACATATTGTACACTTACAAATAAGTTATAGTATAATATATAATTCAGTGAAAATACTACACTATAAACTAGTAATTCATCTGACGGTAAGCGGCACAATTGCCTAAAAACTTTGTAGTTGTACAAGAGCTTTAAGGTTCAAAGTGCGTAAAATCAACACTGCGACAACATAAACTTTGTTATTTGAATGCTGCTGCTACTGACCCTTTCTCTTTTACAATATTGATACTATAATTTCAAGGTCAACTCGGTTTGACCTAAATTGTTTTTCTTTTTACGGTTGCAAATTTTAAGGAAACCTGACGGTCGTCGCAAGGTCTTGTCAAAAGGAAGTAATCAATAAACTTTTTTATTACCTTGCCCTATAGAATTAATCAATAACGAGAGAGTATTTATACTTGAACTTTTTAGCTTCTAGAAAACATTGGAATTTAGTAAGGCCATTGGTAGTTTACAAGATCGATGATCAGTGTCCCGGTATCCGCCCATTACATTTCCACCTCTCACAGGTTTGTAGATAAACCACCGTCCGGGTACAGTGCGGCTTCGTGGAAAGGCCGTTGCCAGCCATAGTGTTAAGGATTTTTGGCCACCTGAAAGTCTCCTACATAGCCGGCTTAACATGCTCTGTGAAGCACGGAAGTGCTCCTTGAAAATGCCACTAGCGGTCATCCATCCATATTGTAACTGAAAGCTTTGCTTAAAAAAGGTTGTTTTACTTTCTTGATTAGTTGAGATCGCCAAGGTAAACTACGCTGCCAACGCTTAATCGGCACCCATATGAATGCTGATAATACTTACAAAATAAAATAAGGTGAGTCAGAAGACGGGCAAATCAATTTCCAATGAGAAGCGTTATTAGTTGCAGTCTCTTCGACAGAGTTCTCGGCGTTATCGAGTTGGGGAGGTACTATTCTAAGCCTACTAAATTACATTTTAATTTACATTATTACATGTTAAACTTGAGGAAACACAAATGTAGAAAAAAAAATATGAAATCCATTGCTGGCTCCATCTCCGTAAAAACCATAGAGTCTTGCTCACCGAGACTTACTTTTAATAAACTACTCGGTACTTAATAACTACTAATAAAAAACGTTACTTAAGATTTTTTAAGCAATCCTTCGGTCCCTATTAGACTCTAAACCTATAAATAATTAACACATAATTTAAATCGAAATTAATTTTAAAACCATTGATTAAATTTACGCTTCAATGCCTCTCTTTTGCACGTCAGCTCAACCATATTAAAACAGAAAACTCGATGCCAACAAAAACAAAACTTGTAAAATACCAAGTCTCGCTCAGTTACTGTTCTTCTATCGGAAAAAGTTTTGAGTTCCATGTACAAACAAGTCGGTTAATTTTTCAATCCCTATTTAAGAATATCAATATTAGAAATCTTTTATGTTTTAATAAAATAGATTGACTATTTGAATTGAATCGCAATAAACAATCTTATTTAATGTAATATGTATTACCTACTAACTTATAAGATACATTGTCTTTTCATGCGATGGCCAAGTCAATTTATTTTGTTTAAAACATAAAAGATTTATAATATTAATATGCTTAAATAGGGACTGAAATATTACCCGACTTGGTTTTCCATGGATCTCAATACTTTTTCCGATAGAAAAACAGTAACTGAGCGAGACTTGGTTTTTTCACAAGTTTTGTTTTTGATGGCATCTCATTTCTTTTTGTAGATAGTGCTATTTTTTTTCCTTTCCGGTACCTTCTACTTCTTGAATACCAACAAAAGATTTTCTTAAAGTCCACTCTCTGTCTTAAGAGGTTTTCTTATAAGTATTTCTTATTATTTACTCTTCGTTTTTTTCTTTTAGGGCATTCACTGCCACACTTATTAATTACATAACCTATTATTTTTCTACAGAATTAGATTTATATAAAGATTACTTAAATTTTTATATTCAGACTGACTGATACAATTTACGTAAGATAAATAAAACGTGGTTTGTGTTGTGTGTATACCTGCGATATCGCAAAGACCGACAGGTTGCCTGGAAGAAAGTGGCCGCCTTTCTGTGACTGACGGGAAGCGTGGAAGCCGCGGCGCGGGCAAGCCACCTCCGCCGGCACGGCCGTGGTTAAGTGTTCTTTCTTGCATGGCAATTTCGGTCAATTATCTACATAATGTTTGTGGGGTTTTTGTACAACTTCATAAGACATCTCATTCTTGCTTTTTCATTCCGTTGACAATTTTACAAGTAACCTTTGAACATATTTAATCGAGTTACCTATCAATATCCAACTATTATTCTATTATATTATACATACAGGTACCGACTCACGTGCACGATTCATTCACTGCAAATGTAACTTTGTAATTCTATATATTTATATGGGATTACAAAGTTACTTATGCAGTTGATGTAACTAGAAAACTGAACCGAAATTGCTATATATTTTAGTTCTCCCTTGATTTATACACTAAACACTAATTGTTTTCTAAATTTCAAGTTTATATGTCTGCTAGAAGTGCCTTAGTGTTTTGATGATCGGTCAGTCAGTCAGTGACAAAATTAGTTATAATTCTTCAACTACTGGTTCAAATAGAATGAAATTTGAAATATACCGTGTTTATACAATACCTGCTTGGTTACTGAAAATACAGGCTTCTAGTATTAGCCGCAACAAAGTTATAGGGGGTCGATAATGGCCTGAACTGCTTCGAGAAAAGGGCGGTTCGGCCGGGCCACTTTTTTGCTCGACTTGGTGGGGGCACCTCACATACGAAAGTTTTGTGAGAGAGTAAGATTGACATTTCTAAAAGAATCTTAGTTGAATCTTGAGTGGAGGCTTGACAGAAAAGCCATACGAAATTTAATTTATTTATTTATTTATTTTATTCAGTTAGCACGGCTTTAGGCCAATTACAGTAACGATATATTATAACTATATTTACATTGTTAGCTACACAAAATATTATAAAATTATAATTAACAATGTCAAAGAAAAATAAAAGCAATAATCATATCAATAAAACTAAACTAAACATAAACTACATTTAAATTACAGATATTTACAATAGTACACATGTCAATTTCAAAGTATAGTAATAGTTCTTCCGCTCACTACATCCTCTCACAAAAATACAAACATTCCTTCATTAACTCCTTCCAGTCGTCAGCAAATACGTCACAATTACTTTTAGCGTCAAGCAGTTTGTTGAGCGCCGCAAGAGATCGCGGTATCGGGGATGTCGCGTGCACAACTGTCCTACAGTACGGGACAGCAAACAGTTTGTGTCTTCTAGCCCGGATGTACTGATCAGGTACATAGAAACGGCATAACTCTTCACAAAGATCAGGCTATCAGGATATCTATGCATCTATTTTCCCACGAAGGATTTTGCACATAGTTGCTGATCTGATCGTAACATCGTCTGACCTCCAGAGAACTAAACCCCAAGGACTCGAGCAGAAATTTTGTTGGATACATGTAGAGGTATAATCCATAAATGCGCTTATATAAATACCTGAGGAAGGCCTTTTGTACTTTCTCCTATAGAAGACTGTATTCCTCCTCATTTTTTAATCATATCCGTACTCAAGTCTATATTTACTACTGATAGTAATTCTGAAATACGGCTACGTGTCTGAGAAATCATTACCTCATTTATCAAAAACTTTTTAGTATGTTGGCTGAAGTACTAACCTTAAAATCTTAGATACCTACATCCTTAAATACGAAGGTTCATCGGTAGTCGAATTGTAAAATAGTAGTAGCATCGAAATCGTGATGGCAAAAGGAAAATGATTTGTCAAAAAAAATAATAGGCATGATTCGGTCACAATATTAGGCGTAAAATAACGATGCACAATATAACTACAACCAGGAAGACTCCACAAAACATTACCTTGTACGTGTAATAAATCTGTCACTTCGCACATATCAGAGATCTTCATCGATAAAGAGCCAATAAAAAGGCATCTAATTAATGATTGTTCAAATAAAAAAGCCGACTTAACATTTCCGACATCAGTATTTATATTCGTCTTGAACCCAGCGAGGATTTGCGCTATAATTTTAACTTTAACTTTTTGTTGGTGAGAAAAAATCGCACGCGTAGCCATTTATCTTTTTAAGTCAATGATTTGAGTTTTGTTTGCAGTTTTTACAAATGTCATGTTATTATGCTCATATTAACGTTTCCTGAATCGTGGGTGCGGATTTGTTGATTTTTCATGTTTGTTCTATAGGCGCGTAGAACTATAGTCAATTGCGATTTTGTTTGGCTTAAGAGGCCCATTACAACCACGACTGTCGCACTTATAGACTAAACTAAGTGAGGTATTGGAGTCTATCACAAGTCTGCGTTTGTGCGTTTTTGTACGTTTTAAGATAATTTGCGATTGATTGACCAAATCTTTAACCAAAATTATTTGTAAATTTTTGAGTAACTCTAATTCTCAGTGATCTTTTAAATCATGAATGAGATCAAGTGGGGTATCAATTAAAAATGACTTTAGTTATACAGTTCATTTCATTTACTTATTAGGATTCCGCAATCTCAAAAAGATCCGAAGATATCCCGGACATCAGCCTGTACGAGATTAGAATGGCCTTGAAACAGCTTAAGAACAACAAGGCGCCTGGTGACGACGGTATCACATCTGAGCTTCTGAAAGCGGGTGGAACACCGGTACTTAAAGTCCTTCAGAAGCTCTTTAATACCGTCTTACTCGAAGGTTCAACGCCAGAAGCATGGAACAAAAGCGTGGTGGTGCTGTTCTTCAAGAAAGGTGACAACACTTTACTTAAAAATTACAGACCCATCTCGCTTTTGAGCCATGTTTATAAGCTGTTTTCGAAGGTCATAACGAACCGTCTCAGTGGCAGGTTTGATGAATTCCAGCCTCCGGAACAAGCCGGTTTCCGAAAAGGCTATAGTACCATAGACCACATCCACACGCTACGGCAAGTTATACAGAAGACCGAAGAGTATAACTTGCCTCTTTGTTTAGCGTTTGTGGACTATGAGAAAGCCTTTGATTCGATCGAGACATGGGCAGTGCTTGAGTCTCTCCAGCGGTGCCGTATTGACTATCGGTATATTGAAGTGCTGAAGTGTTTGTACAAAAACGCCTACATGTCAGTCCGAGTACAGGAGCAGAGTTCGAAGGCAATTCCATTGCAAAGAGGCGTGAGACAGGGAGACGTTATATCTCCGAAACTGTTCACCGCTACATTGGAAGACGCTTTCAAGCTTCTGGAATGGCAAGAACTTGGCATTAATATTAACGGCGAATACATCACTCACCTTCGATTTGCCGACGATATTGTAGTCATGGCAGAATCCATGGAAGACCTCAGTAGAATGCTCGAAGGCCTACATCGAGTTTCCCAACGGGTAGGTCTTAAGATGAACATGGATAAGACGAAAATTATGTCTAATGCCCATGTTGTACCTACCCCAATATCAGTTGGGAACTCAGTTCTCGAAGTTGTTGACGAGTACATCTACCTGGGACAGACAATCAAACTAGGCAGGTCCAACTTCGAGAAAGAGGTCAATCGTCGAATCCAACTCGGCTGGGCAGCGTTCCGGAAACTTCGCGAAGTCTTCTCATCAAAAATACCTCAGTGCCTCAAGACAAGAGTCTTCGACCAATGTGTGTTACCAGTGATGACTTATGGCACTGAAACGTGGTCTCTTACTATGGGCCTCATAGAAAAGCTCAAAGTCGCACAACGAGCTATGGAGAGGGCTATGCTCGGGGTTTCTCTACATGGATGCAGGCCGCTTCCAACCGGTCCTTTTGGAAAATCATGGGGGAGGCATATGTTCAGCAGTGGAAGTCCTACGGCTGAGATGATGATGATGAATCTCAAAAATAAAAAGGAACTCTTATAGGATTACTTTGTTATCTGTCTGTCGTATGTCTGTCAAGACCCTTTTTCTCAGGAACGCGTAAAGTTATCAAGTTGAAATATTTACCAATTACTTAGACCTAATTTTTTCCTAAACTATATTCAGCTGTGAAAAAATTAAACTTGCAAGTCAACAGGATCTAAAGATCCGCTTATATCATATATTTTCGCATTGCAATTTCACAAGGGAATCAAACCTTGTAGGGTATTTAACTTTCCGTTGATCTAGAATCATGCCATTTGGAAAGAAATGATACCTTACAGCACATACAAAAGAATTAAAAATCTGAACACCGTAAATACTCGTATGTAATTTAAATACAAAAACATAACAGATTTCTTATTGCTAACTTATTGCGTGCAATACAAAAATATCGAACGGCAATGTTAAATTGTCCTTTAACCTGGTTTGCATTTAGTTAGAGTTACTTTCCAAATATACGGGACCCTCGGTCTCGAGTCCAACACGCACTTGGTCGGATTGTATACCTTATATGACTATGTTTTTTCCGTCAGATTGAGAATAGCTCTGCAATATAATCAGGGACAAATGACTAGTTTAAACTGAGTTTGTGTGTTCTATATTTGTCAAAATGTTCTAATGATTCTCATAAACGTATATCAATATATCATCATCTTCACCATCATCATCTCAGCTGTAGGGCGTCCACTGCTGAACATAGGCCTCCCCCTGATTTTCCAAAAGGACCGGTTGGAAGTGGCCTGCATCCAACGTCGTCCTGCGACCTTTATCAGGTCGTCTGTCCACCGTGTCGGTGGACGACCTACGCTGCGCTTGCTGGTCCGTGGTCTCCACTCCAAAACTTTTCGGCCCCCTCGCCCATCTGTTCTGCGTGCTATGTGCCCTGCCCACTGCCACTTCAACTGGCTAATCTTCTGGGCTATGTCGGTGACTTTCCTTCTTCTACGGATCTCCTCATTTCTGATTCGATCACGTAGAGAAACCCCGAGCATAACCCCTATATTAGACCAATACTCTTTATTCTGATTCTGATTCTGATTATTCTTCTTATCTTCTGCTTCGTTCTTCTTATACATAAAAATCAGTTACAAATCGTTAGTCTTGTCAATACTCATAAAAGATTAGTTATGTTCGCTCTGATACAGGATGGTGTAAGAATAAACAGATCATCATTTACATCATCCATCACCAAGCAGGTGAAATCGCGGGCCTTAGCTAGTAATACAAATATCTACATGGGTGCTCCAAAAGGGCTGCATGGCAGGAAGGAATGGCGACGCATTATGAGACACGGTCTGAAGCGATGATGGCGACTCTGTCAAGAGCGTTACGAAGATTCTTTACATTACTACGCAGTTGGAATAAAACAAAGAATAGTATACTTCACAAAATTACTTATGCAGAAACTGAAAAATCTAAACTTAGATAGTATAGAGCAAAACAAAGAATATCTTTAAAGCTTCTCGATGAAATTTAATTTACATTAAAAGTAGGATCGAAATACGTTTGTTCGAGCAAGATTTTGTGTCACAAGGCAAGTTGTGATGATAGGTGATGATGGTGACTCTATCAACTGCGTTACGGAGATTTTTAACATTACTACGTATTTGGAATAAAATAAAGAATAGTACACTTCACAAAATTACTTATGTAGAAACTGAAAAATCTAAACTTAGATAGTATAGAGAAAAACAAAGAATATCTTTAAAGCTTCTCGATGAAATTTAGTATACATTAAAAGTAGGATCAAAATACGTTTGTTCGAGCAAGAGTTTGTGTAACAAGGTAAGTTTTAATGATAGGTGATGATGGCGCCTCCGTCAAGAGCGTTACGAACATTCTTAACAATACTACGCAGTTGGAATAAAACAAAGAATAGTATTCTTCACATAATTGGTTATGTAGAATCTGAAAAATCTAAACTTAGATAGTATAGAGCAAAACACAAAGAATATCTCTAAAGCTTCTCCATGAAATTTTATTTACATTCAAAGTAGGATCTAAATACGTTAGTTCAAGCAAGATTTTGTGTCAAAAGGCAAGTTGTGATGATAGGTGATGATGGTGACTCTATCAACTGCGTTACGGAGATTTTTAACATTACTACGTATTTGGAATAAAACAAAGAATAGTACACTTCACAAAATTACTTATGTAGAAACTGAAAAATCTAAACTTAGATAGTATAGAGAAAAACAAAGAATATCTTTAAAGCTTCTCGATGAAATTTAGTAGGTATACATTAAAAGTAGGATCAAAATACGTTTGTTCGAGCAAGAGTTTGTGTAACAAGGTAAGTTTTAATGATAGGTGATGATGGCGCCTCCGTCAAGAGCGTTACGAACATTCTTAACAATACTACGCAGTTGGAATAAAACAAAGAATAGTATTCTTCTTATAATTGGTTATGTAGAATCTGAAAAATCTAAACTTAGATAGTATAGAGCAAAACACAAAGAATATCTCTAAAGCTTCTCCATGAAATTTTATTTACATTCAAAGATGGATCTAAATACGTTAGTTCAAGCAAGATTTTGTGTCAAAAGGCAGTTTGTGATGATAGGTGATGATGATGACTCTGTCAGGAGCGTTACGAAGGTTTTTAACGTTACTACGCAGTTGGAATAAAACAAAGAATCGTACACTTCACAAATAGTTGTAATAAAATGTAAACTTAGAATATATTCTCCATGAAATTCGATTTACATTCAAAGTAGGATCAAAATACGTTGGCTCGAGCAAGATGTGTCACATGGTACTCGTACTATATTCTTGATACTTGCTCAATGCTCATCGCATTATAAATGTCATGATCTATTCATGAAAATTCAACTTCCAATCCCAACAATAGCGATGATGTAATATTATGCAGATAAGTTACGATAAAACAACCACGAGGTGGAATCACATAAAAAATCACATTAAGCCACCCTACTGAATGGTAAATTATGCAAACTGTTTTTGTAACCACACCTGCTTTTCAACATGACCGTTTAGAAAACAAAATAGGACAAAATATATCAACTCCTCAACCATCTCGGTGGAAGATTAACGATTTTATTGTAATATATCTCGAATGTTATTTAAATAAGAAATGAGTCATGGGCCGTGACATCATTTACTGTTTTACTTAATGTCTACTAAATGTTAAAAAGTAGAAGAATTATTGATACTGCGCTTGAACTGTTGACCTGGCAGGTACTAGGTATGCCGTTTATTACGTGGTTTATTAAACAAAATCAATAATGAGTCATGGGTTAATTATTTGCGGATTGTGATTGTGACACCATGACTTTTGTGTTACGCCTTTTTTCTATTGGACATCCAGTGTGGTTATAAGCTAAGCTGGATGACCAATTCGCATTTCTAACACTTATTACCTTATTTAGACTTGATAGACATACCTAGGTTTTCTGGACTATCGACAGCTATGGTGATATCAATGGATAGTCCAGTAGTAATGAACTAGTACACGACCTAACACTAGATATAGTACGGTGACAGGCTTTCAAGAACAGCTGCCGGAAAACCCCGTTGGGTGATAGAGACAGCTTTCATTCTTCATGGTAGTAGCTAGCCAGGCGGGAATCTTAAAGTGCCATACCACCATGCTGTATATTTGCATTACAATGTTCATCTTCATCACCATCATCTCAGCCGTAGGACATCCACTGCTGAACGTAGGCCTTCCCCACAAATATCCAAAAGGATCGGTTGGAAGTGGCCTGCATCCAACGTCTTCCTTACCGGTCGGTGGCCTACCTTGTCGGTGGACGACCTACGCTGCGCTTGCTGGTCCGTGGTCCACTCCAGAACCTTCCGGCCCCATGGGCCATCTGTTCTGCGTGCTATGTGCCCTGCCCACTGCCACTTCAACTGGCTTATCTTCTAAGTTATGTCGGTAACTTTAGTTCATCTACGGATCTGCTTATTTTTGATCCGATCCGTGGAAAACCCTGAGCCGAGAAAGAACCTACCGAGAAAGGTAACATTGTGATCTTACTATGGGCCTCGTAAGTAAGCTCAAAGTCACACAACGGGCTATGGAGAGGGCTATGCTCGGGTTTCTCTACGTGATCGGATCAGAAATGAGGAGATCCGTAGAAGAACAAAAGTCACCGACATAGCCCAGAAGATTAGCCAGTTGAAGTGGCAGTGGGCAGGGCACATAGCATGTATAGATTTTGCAGCCTGAATAAATGTAAAAAAATATTATTCTGTATTTATGTAAGAGTAACCAGAAGGGTCCATATTTATAATAATTTGTTATATAGTAAAAAAATTAAGTAATTTGAATTTAATTTATTTTAGAGAAATAAATTAAAGGAAGGCAAAACAATGTTTTAAAGTTTAAACCGGTTAGTTAGGCAAACACACACACCCTCACATGCACATAACATTTTCTATTTATAAACACTATCCATTACTCAATCCATTTATAACTCATTAACAAACATAAGATTTACCTTTATTATTATAAAAATAGCTTTATCAAATGGACAGCTACTATCTGTTTTACCATTAAAGCTCGTACGACTCATCATCGAACCAATACCCGTTTAATAAATTGCCGATCACCAGTTGGTCTGCAATTTACTTCTCCATTAACAACCTAACCATGAGTATAAGTGTTTAACTTAAGTATAAAAGATGTACAAAGAAATGTTCAGTTTGTTCGATGTGTGCGGTGAGCACGCGGTAGGTACGGTCCGACGGATGAGTGGACGCGACAAGTCGAAGGCTAACAAGGTGCTAAAGTAAACGCTATTCCGAACACTCGTAAAAAATTAACGATCGAAAATTTTTAAACATGTCAAATGCAATGGAAAACATGGAAATGCAGCGATATTTTTATTTATTACGATGCTGTAGAAGCCCATGTCAGCTTTATATATGTTATTACTAGCTGCTCTCCGCGGTTTCGCCCGTGTAGTGATGATAATAATAATCCTACTAAAAACTAAATTTCATTACTCATCAGATAGAATCAGTTGGGCCTTTTAGGCGTAATAAGGTAACAAACATACAGAAATACAGAGAGAGTGACAGAGATACACACGTTTTTGTCTATACTAATAATATAATAAAGAGGAAAAATTTGTATTTGTATATGTTTGTAACGAATGCACTCAAAAACTACTGGCCAGATTTCAAAAATTCTTTCAAAGTTCCAATTATTATCCCTGCGTAACTTAAGCTATATATTTTAATTCATCATCATCATCTATCAGCACGCGGGTTAAACCGCGGAGTGCAGCTAGTATTATTATTTATAGTATGGATTATTTGCCCCGACTGACTTACGGCCGTTTTCAATAATCTATCTATCCACAGTTTTCCTTACTACAGACAGAAATTAGACATAACGTCCATCCATACAAATAGTGTCAAATATCTATCTCTAGAAGGTAAACTGACGATAGATAGGTTATTGACAACGGCCGTAAACCGCTTGGGCCACAAACTTGAAATTCTGCCAGTTGACGTACTTATTTTATATTGTAAGCATCAAGGGAAGGAACTTGGTAAATGAAACCCCTAACGTTTAGATTTTTTTTTCTGTGGTTTCGTATCCCATAGACTTGGCGACCGAAACCGCTTGTGGTCCAGCTAGTGAGTAACGAAGTTTAAAAAAAAAGGATTGCACGGTTGAACGATAAATTAAAAATTATGACTTTATTATAGGCAAGTGCTAAATATACATTATGTCTTTGATATTGCAAATTAAACATTAAATTTATTCCCTTATATTAAGCTTAGCAGAACCAAAAACGACACAATAATCACAACGGTTCTGAATATACTATGTTTTAGGAAGAGACTTTTATTTCTTATTTTTAATATGAAATAACTAACTATGTATAAGTATTGTGTAATATTTAATAAAGTCCATTTTAAGAGTAAGAAAAAAAGTGACTTTTAGGTTATATCCATATGTAAGTACATAGTACAATAGACCTAAATATATACTAGGAAACATAATACTACATAATTATACACAACTTAAACTAAAAGTAGAAAATACTCTTCTTACGTGTTAAGTATTGTATTATATTCTCTTTGGTCCTACTCAATCTTTGGCGAAGGCGCTGCGCAAACGTAAACACTTTTTGTTGCCGACACGGCACACCATCACAGGGAATCGTAGTTGCTCTGTCCTATAGCGGTGTTCGGACACAGTCGCCTGTTGCTACTACTGTCGGCCGAGCACGAAAATCTCTAAGTTAACATCGTCGCATCGTTAACGTATTTAGTACAAACTGTCATGTATCTAGTACAATAGTGGCACAGATAACTCATAGTTTGTACTTAATATATATATAGAGCAGATATTCGTGCTCGGGCCACTGGTCACTGGTAACCGTAGTTGGTGTGTCCGGTGGCGGCGATTGGAGACAGTCACCAGTCGCTGCTTGTGGTCACTGGTACAATTCGTTGCTAGTTTTCCGTCAGTCTTACGATGGACGTCGATGAAGAAACATTATGTTGCTGGTTGTGTTGATTATACGTTGACGTAGACGTCGTCGTCACCGTCAATATTTAGAGGCGAATCAACCTGTGCCCCTGCGCCACCCGCGCTCGTGTGCCACAGTGGCTTGTGCCGCACACTGGAGATGGACACCCAATGCAACTTGTCCGTTTCCGCAGCTCAGTACAATTGTAAGGATATTTGTAAAAGTTGCTTGTGTCTTCAACTGACGACTTCTAGTTTCTAGTTACCGACACTGAACCCTTTTTGATCGTCAATAAGTATGTGTTAAGTGAAAGCTACTGGACACATAAAATGTTTACGTATGCGCAGGGAGTAGGTAGTTGATTTCATAATGGTTCTATGGAAATAAAATATTCACCGGTAGATTGTATGTGAGACAAGACACAAAAGTGTCCACGTTTGCGCCCTGCCAAAGGGAAAGCAACCACAAACCAAATTGTCACCTGTGTCACAGAATACGCTCTATTTAGATAATTATATATCCTCTCAATATATCTATATTATCTGTATATATATTTTTGGATATGTTGCACTTTTCACAAAACATACTGTGGGGTCACCTCTGTAATAAGACCTATCAATCACAAATTAAATCATCATCAAAATAATTTCTTAATTGGCGGAATAATCGCGTAACAAACATACAAAAAATATACCATTCAAATTGCGTACATCCTACATTCTGTCTGTGTCTGTTAAAAACGCAACAAATGATCCGCTTGTACCTCGAAAACGTCAAATATTTTACAATATTATCTCGATAAACTGACTAAATAAATATAACTTAAGTACCTACCAAAAGGAAAGACGTGGGTTTTGTCTACCTTCCGTTTTCCCTATTTTAGACATACCTACGAACCCAAATATCAAGGATTCGGAGAAACTTTAATTTAGCCACATAATAAACAAGTACAGAAGTTAAACTCGTGTAGGTACTTACCTCTTTTTCCATACCTAAACTCGACGTTCGCGCTAGGGTTATCAACTCTGGCTTATGCGAAAAAACTTGCTAGTGGCACTCGTATTTGACTATATCATTGATTTTTGATAATAAAACAATAAGAACGAAAATAAACACCAATAATAACTAAAATAATTTAATTTTAATGCCATTGTTATAATATCTACAATTTTGTGATAAAAAATATCTTAGTACGAATTCCACATTGCTGAAAATAAACTCTGTTATATTTTCGCCTTATCTCATCGTATGTAATATTTAAGGGGGTATTGAACACAGGGCTTACACAGCTTAAACTACAAGAAGACATAAACTCATGCTCGATTTTTAGGCGCGCGGCGCTTACCTACTTTCTGTTGTGTTAGGTTAAAATACAAGCAAATACCTACACACCTCTTTGAGACAAAAAAAGCTAGCTTAAAAAAACGAGAATTCACCGGATTGCATATAGGTACTTGACCATACTAAAAGAAAAAACTATGTTCGATTTCCGTTATTGTTTTTTCATGCAATCGACACATTATTGGCTATACCAGTACGTTTTGATTTTTCAGTTTTTTTTAAGTTTAAAAATAAATTATATTCTTTTGGAATACCTACTAAAAAAATCAAAACGTACGGGCATTGCAAACAATGTGTCGATTGCATGAAAAAAAATCTATGAACTCGGACAGTGTTAAGAGGTAGAAAAGAGTTTTTTTCTTTTAGAATGCACAAGTACTAGCTATGCAATCCTCTTAAGGTAGAATTCGAACATGCATCAACTAAAGTTATACTAACTCTATATTTGTTTCTCCATCTTTGCACAAACAAAATTACAAAACTAGTAACTCACTCTCGTGCAGCCGTGTGATTCTCCAAAAGCAAACATCGTTGCATCTTTGACAACATCCGTGAAACAAATGACGAGATGACAAAAAAACGTTGGAAAAACTACCTTATGTACAAGGGCGCTATCTCATATAGTATTTGACATCGGTTAGCTCGTCGACGAGCGCATCGACGAATAATTAGAGAACGCACGGCTGTTCCCTACCGTTGCGAGACATTGTACCTGTGAAAGATGTCTATGTGTGCGTTGTATGTAACTTGACTTCTGGACCTGTTCATTTTGTGTTTTAACTCCGTAGTGTTACTACTCTTTACTTTCAAATCAAGTACGGATAGCATAGTATTCGACATAAATAGCTCAATAAAGAATGTCGCTGACTACTTGGCGAATTCACGTTTGTAGCTTTGTAGTATATATGCGATGTTAACTTAAAAACCGATGATCAGCCGTGCTACTCTCTAAGGATTGCTTCGTCGTTGCGATCGTCAATGAGCTAACCGATTTCAGATTTAAGTAAGAGATATCGCCCTTGTTGCCAATGTTGTTTTTCCGTTGTCAATTTTAAATATCTATTTATCATATTTTAAATATTTTCAAGGGCGTTGTCAAAGATGGAATTATGCAAGTATTTCATCTTAGAGAATCGCACTGCTGATCTTTATGCAATTTGGCAGATATGTGTAAGTAACGTATAAATATATTTTCATAATAATGTACTGTACTAGTTGAACATGAGTAGAAGGGGATTTGATATTTTAAATTAGGTCAAGTGGTATACTGTTCATTTTGTTTTTATTGAACAGAAAAATACTAATATGCTTACTCATGGGTCAAGATCATTTCTGTATGTTACAGGCTAAAACGTCAAAGACTTGGCACAACGCGATGTCTATTAGTCCAAGTAGAACTAAATGTAAATAACTTATAGCTTGCTAATATATTAGAAGTTATTTCATGGTTTTAGAATTAGATAGACATTATATATCGTCTTGATTACGATGGTTGTAGACACCATCACATAGGCTACCGAGATCGTGATTCTAGTTTCTGTTTCCAATTTCCAATCGTTTACTATTACAGACAAAATGAATCGATGAATTTAAAAAGTTTATGTTCAGTTTTACTGACTCATCAATTTCAGTTCAATCCCACTAACCCGATAGTTTTTCATTGTTTACACATAACGACACAGCAACTAATATATACACTACAATAAAATCCTCAATCACGATTCATGACTAACAGCTCACATAATAATTCTTTTAACAGACAAATAGATAAGGTAGAGGTACACTTTGTATTCCCAGTTTAGAAGCACAACACGTTAACCATGCACATTAACTGAAAAAAAAGTTATTGTATCACATTCAGTTGAATTACATATATTATGATATATAGGTATAGGTAGTAATAGTTGAATATATGTACTAAGGTACTGTAGTTATCAAACACCAGAATTTAGAAATACCCTTTGAGGTTTATAAACAATGAAAACCACAAAAACATATACGTGCTGATAGTATAAAATTTTTATTATACTGTTGCCACTCTGTCTGCAGCCTCTCTCAATAAATTTACATAAGAGCCTGGCTCGCAACGTGACCGGCCAACGCAATACATATTCAACACCAATCGTAAATTTCAACGACAAATAAAAGAAAAGATGACGATCTGAACACCTGAACATTATAAAATCAGATAAAATTCTCCATCGAGATTTATTTCACGCCATATCCACCATTAATCGAGAAATATTAATTAATTAAAAGCAGAGGTCAACAATCTTTTTATTATTAAAACGTTCGTGAATATTTAAAAAAAGTCCTTGGACTAAGTAGATTAAGATTCAGGTTTGGAGTGACACGTGGAGATATAACTTACTTACTTTCAAAGGCCACCTTAGGTGCAAGCTTACTGCAGACAAGTAACTATCCCACTATTGTATTCCCGGATATTTTCCCGGGATTCCAGTTTAAAAAGTATACTATGTCATATCCCGGGCCACAGATAAAAAAGGTTCAGTTTTTTATTGAAGTGAAAGCTTTTTTTTTGCACTTTGACTACTTTTTGGGTGAACAGACATCATAGAGCTCGCGTCATCGTCATCAGCTTTTTATAATAATGGTTTCCATGACTACCTATTGTTGATTGTGTGTCTTAAAAATAACTCAAACAGTTTTACTAATATCGGCAGTCCCCAAAGACTGCCCGCATGATTTTTTTAAGTGTGAAGAAAGCCTAACACAATGTCGAACACACAAACACACAAATGATACATGTCACTCGAACTGATAAATTATAAAACTAATCAACTTCACACTAATAGGGTAATAAAATAACTAGGGTTCATTGCAGACTCACACATTACACATCGCAAACATCCAAAACCCAAGAGCAAACATTGCTGCTCCTCACACAAATATTTGCTCCGGCTAGGGATTGAACCTGGGACCCTTCGCTCCAAAGGCAGCGTCACTACTAACTAGTCTAACTGGGTCATGAATGTTTGTGTTATTTGCAAAATAGTTATATCAAAACCATTGCAACATAACCCTATAGGTCGAAATCATGATAAACAATTTGGAAACAATTTAAACCTAGTTCCATTCTGATATAGAAGTTACCTACTCAAAATTACCAGACCCGATGTTGATGATATATTATTATCCAAAAAATTACTAGTCAGAGCATGATCAAATTTATATTGGACCGCATGAGAAACAACAGCTTACAAATAAAAAGCAATCATCAAAATCGGTTCACTTTTAAAAAGATCAAAGGCAAGAGACACAAGAATTTGTCATGTGACACAGTACACAATTTAGTATGATCATGATGATCATCAATGACACAGTACAGTAACACTTTTGACACAAGAAGTTGTCAAGTGACACAGTACACAGTTTAGTATGATCATGATGATCATCAATGACACAGTACAGTAACACATTTGACACAAGAAGTTGTCAAGTGACACAGTACACAATTTAGTATGATCATGATGATCAACAATGACACAGTACAGTAATACTTTTGACACAAGAAGTTGTCAAGTGACACAGTACACAATTTAGTATGATCATGATGATCATTAATGACACAGTACAGTAACACTTTTGACACAAGAAGTTGTCAAGTGACACAGTACACAATTCAGTATGATCATGATGATCATCAATGACACAGTACAGTAACACTTTTGACACAAGAATTTTTCAAGTGACACAGTGCACAATACAGTATGATCATGATGGTCATCAATGACACAGTACACAATACAGTATGATCATGATGATCATCAATGACACAGTACAGTAACACTTTTGACACAAGAATTTGTCAAGTGACACAGTACACAATACAGTATGATCATGATGATCATCAATGACACAGTACACAATACAGTATGATCATGATGGTCATCAATGACACAGTACAGTAACACTTTTGACACAAGAATTTGTCAAGTGACACAGTACACAATACAGTATGATCATGATGATCATCAATGACACAGTACACAATACAGTATGATCATGATGGTCATCAATGACACAGTACAGTAACACTTTTGACACAAGAATTTGTCAAGTGACACAGTACACAATACAGTATAATCATGATGATCATCAATGACACAGTACAGTAACACTTTTGACACAAGAATTTGTCAAGTGACACAGTACACAATTTATTATGATCATGATGATCATCAACGACACAGTACACAATACAGTATGATCATGATGATCATCAATGACACAGTACAGTAACACTTTTGACACAAGAATTTGTCAAGTGACACAGTACACAATTTAGTATGATCATGATGATCATCAACGACACAGTACACAATACAGTATGATCATGATGATCATCAATGACACAGTACAGTAACACTTTTGACACAAGAATTTGTCAAGTGACACAGTACACAATACAGTATGATCATGATGATCATCAATGACACAGTACACAATACAGTATGATCATGATGGTCATCAATGACACAGTACAGTAACACTTTTGACACAAGAATTTGTCAAGTGACACAGTACACAATACAGTATGATCATGATGATCATCAATGACACAGTACACAATACAGTATGATCATGATGGTCATCAATGACACAGTACAGTAACACTTTTGACACAAGAATTTGTCAAGTGACACAGTACACAATTTAGTATGATCATGATGATCATCAATGACACAGTACAGTAACACTTTTGACACAAGAATTTGTCAAGTGACACAGTACACAATACAGTATGATCATGATGATCATCAATGACACAGTACAGTAACACTTTTGACACAAGAATTTGTCAAGTGACACAGTACACAATACAGTATGATCATGATGATCATCAATGACACTGTACACAATACAGTATGATCATGATGGTCATCAATGACACAGTACAGTAACACTTTTGACACAAGAATTTGTCAAGTGACACAGTACACAATTTAGTATGATCATGATGATCATCAATGACACAGTACACAATACAGTATGATCATGATGATCATCAATGACACAGTACAGTAACACTTTTGACACAAGAATTTGTCAAGTGACATAGTACACAATTTAGTATGATCATGATGATCATTAATGACACAGTACACAATACAGTATGATCATGATGGTCATCAATGACACAGTACAGTAACACTTTTGACACAAGAATTTGTCAAGTGACACAGTACACAATTTAGTATGATCATGATGATCATCAATGACACAGTACACAATACAGTATGATCATGATGATCATCAATGACACAGTACAGTAACACTTTTGACACAAGAATTTGTCAAGTGACACAGTACACAATTTAGTATGATCATGATGATCATCAATGACACAGTACAGTAACACTTTTGACACATGAAGTTGTCAAGTGACACAGTACACAATTTAGTATGATTATGATGGTCATCAATGACACAGTACAGTAACACTTTTGACACAAGAATTTGTCAAGTGACACTGTACACAATTTAGTATGATCATGATGATCATCAATGACACAGTACAGTAACACTTTTGACACAAGAATTTGTCAAGTGACACAGTACACAATACAGTATGATCATGATGATCATCAATGACACAGTACACAATACAGTATGATCATGATGGTCATCAATGACACAGTACAGTAACACTTTTGACACAAGAATTTGTCAAGTGACACAGTACACAATTTAGTATGATCATGATGATCATCAACGACACAGTACACAATACAGTATGATCATGATGATCATCAATGACACAGTACAGTAACACTTTTGACACAAGAATTTGTCAAGTGACACAGTACACAATACAGTATGATCATGATGATCATCAATGACACAGTACACAATACAGTATGATCATGATGATCATCAATGACACAGTACAGTAACACTTTTGACACAAGAATTTGTCAAGTGACACAGTACACAATTTAGTATGATCATGATGATCATCAACGACACAGTACACAATACAGTATGATCATGATGATCATCAATGACACAGTACAGTAACACTTTTGACACAAGAAGTTGTCAAGTGACACAGTACACAATTTAGTATGATCATGATGATCATCAACGACACAGTACACAATATAGTATGATCATGATGATCATCAATGACACAGTACAGTAACACTTTTGACACAAGAAGTTGTCAAGTGACACAGTACACAATACAGTATGATCATGATGATCATCAATGACACAGTACACAATACAGTATGATCATGATGGTCATCAATGACACAGTACAGTAACACTTTTGACACAAGAATTTGTCAAGTGACACAGTACACAATTTAGTATGATCATGATGATCATCAATGACACAGTACAGTAACACTTTTGACACAAAAAGTTGTCAAATGACACAGTACACAATTTAGTATGATCATGATGATCAACAATGACACAGTACAGTAACACTTTTGACACAAGAAGTTGTCAAGTGACACAGTACACAATTTAGTATGATCATGATGATCAACAATGACACAGTACAGTAACACTTTTGACACAAGAAGTTGTCAAGTGACACAGTACACAATTTAGTATGATCATGATGATCATCAATGACACAGTACAGTAACACTTTTGACACATGAAGTTGTCAAGTGACACAGTACACAATTTAGTATGATTATGATGGTCATCAATGACACAGTACAGTAACACTTTTGACACAAGAATTTGTCAAGTGACACTGTACACAATTTAGTATGATCATGATGATCATCAATGACACAGTACAGTAACACTTTTGACACAAGAATTTGTCAAGTGACACAGTACACAATACAGTATGATCATGATGATCATCAATGACACAGTACACAATACAGTATGATCATGATGGTCATCAATGACACAGTACAGTAACACTTTTGACACAAGAATTTGTCAAGTGACTCAGTACACAATTTAGTATGATCATGATGATCATCAATGACACAGTACAGTAACACTTTTGACACAAAAAGTTGTCAAATGACACAGTACACAATTTAGTATGATCATGATGATCAACAATGACACAGTACAGTAACACTTTTGACACAAGAAGTTGTCAAGTGACACAGTACACAATTTAGTATGATCATGATGATCAACAATGACACAGTACAGTAACACTTTTGACACAAGAAGTTGTCAAGTGACACAGTACACAATTTAGTATGATCATGATGATCATCAATGACACAGTACAGTAACACTTTTGACACATGAAGTTGTCAAGTGACACAGTACACAATTTAGTATGATTATGATGGTCATCAATGACACAGTACAGTAACACTTTTGACACAAGAATTTGTCAAGTGACACTGTACACAATTTAGTATGATCATGATGATCATCAATGACACAGTACAGTAACACTTTTGACACAAGAATTTGTCAAGTGACACAGTACACAATACAGTATGATCATGATGATCATCAATGACACAGTACACAATACAGTATGATCATGATGGTCATCAATGACACAGTACAGTAACACTTTTGACACAAGAATTTGTCAAGTGACACAGTACACAATTTAGTATGATCATGATGATCATCAATGACACAGTACAGTAACACTTTTGACACAAAAAGTTGTCAAATGACACAGTACACAATTTAGTATGATCATGATGATCAACAATGACACAGTACAGTAACACTTTTGACACAAGAAGTTGTCAAGTGACACAGTACACAATTTAGTATGATCATGATGATCAACAATGACACAGTACAGTAACACTTTTGACACAAGAAGTTGTCAAGTGACACAGTACACAATTTAGTATGATCATGATGATCATCAATGACACAGTACAGTAACACTTTTGACACATGAAGTTGTCAAGTGACACAGTACACAATTTAGTATGATCATGATGATCATCAATGACACAGTACAGTAACACTTTTGACACATGAAGTTGTAAGTGACACAGTACACAATTTAGTATGATTATGATGGTCATCAATGACACAGTACAGTAACACTTTTGACACAAGAATTTGTCAAGTGACACTGTACACAATTTAGTATGATCATGATGATCAACAATGACACAGTACAGTAACACTTTTGACACAAGAAGTTGTCAAGTGACACAGTACACAATTTAGTATGATCATGATGATCAACAATGACACAGTACAGTAACACTTTTGACACATGAAGTTGTCAAGTGACACAGTACACAATTTAGTATGATCATGATGATCATCAATGACACAGTACAGTAACACTTTTGACACATGAAGTTGTCAAGTGACACAGTACACAATTTAGTATGATCATGATGATCAACAATGACACAGTACAGTAACACTTTTGACACAAGAAGTTGTCAAGTGACACAGTACACAATTTAGTATGATCATGATGATCATCAATGACACAGTACAGTAACACTTTTGACACATGAAGTTGTCAAGTGACACAGTACACAATTTAGTATGATCATGATGATCATCAATGACACAGTACAGTAACACTTTTGACACATGAAGTTGTCAAGTGACACAGTACACAATTTAGTATGATTATGATGGTCATCAATGACACAGTACAGTAACACTTTTGACACAAGAAGTTGTCAAGTGACACAGTACACAATTTAGTATGATCATGATGATCAACAATGACACAGTACAGTAACACTTTTGACACAAGAAGTTGTCAAGTGACACAGTACACAATTTAGTATGATCATGATGATCATCAATGACACAGTACAGTAACACTTTTGACACATGAAGTTGTCAAGTGACACAGTACACAATTTAGTATGATTATGATGGTCATCAATGACACAGTACAGTAACACTTTTGACACAAGAATTTGTCAAGTGACACTGTACACAATTTAGTATGATCATGATGATCATCAATGACACAGTACAGTAACACTTTTGACACAAGAATTTGTCAAGTGACACAGTACACAATACAGTATGATCATGATGATCATCAATGACACAGTACACAATACAGTATGATCATGATGGTCATCAATGACACAGTACAGTAACACTTTTGACACAAGAATTTGTCAAGTGACACAGTACACAATTTAGTATGATCATGATGATCATCAATGACACAGTACAGTAACACTTTTGACACAAAAAGTTGTCAAATGACACAGTACACAATTTAGTATGATCATGATGATCAACAATGACACAGTACAGTAACACTTTTGACACAAGAAGTTGTCAAGTGACACAGTACACAATTTAGTATGATCATGATGATCAACAATGACACAGTACAGTAACACTTTTGACACAAGAAGTTGTCAAATGACACAGTACACAATTTAGTATGATCATGATGATCATCAATGACACAGTACAGTAACACTTTTGACACAAAAAGTTGTCAAATGACACAGTACACAATTTAGTATGATCATGATGATCAACAATGACACAGTACAGTAACACTTTTGACACAAGAAGTTGTCAAGTGACACAGTACACAATTTAGTATGATCATGATGATCAACAATGACACAGTACAGTAACACTTTTGACACAAGAAGTTGTCAAGTGACACAGTACACAATTTAGTATGATCATGATGATCATCAATGACACAGTACAGTAACACTTTTGACACAAGAATTTGTCAAGTGACACTGTACACAATTTAGTATGATCATGATGATCAACAATGACACAGTACACAATACAGTATGATCATGATGGTCATCAATGACACAGTACAGTAACACTTTTGACACAAGAATTTGTCAAGTGACACAGTACACAATTTAGTATGATCATGATGATCATCAATGACACAGTACAGTAACACTTTTGACACAAAAAGTTGTCAAATGACACAGTACACAATTTAGTATGATCATGATGATCAACAATGACACAGTACAGTAACACTTTTGACACAAGAAGTTGTCAAGTGACACAGTACACAATTTAGTATGATCATGATGATCAACAATGACACAGTACAGTAACACTTTTGACACAAGAAGTTGTCAAGTGACACAGTACACAATTTAGTATGATCATGATGATCATCAATGACACAGTACAGTAACACATTTGACACATGAAGTTGTCAAGTGACACAGTACACAATTTAGTATGATCATGATGATCATCAATGACACAGTACAGTAACACTTTTGACACATGAAGTTGTAAGTGACACAGTACACAATTTAGTATGATTATGATGGTCATCAATGACACAGTACAGTAACACTTTTGACACAAGAATTTGTCAAGTGACACTGTACACAATTTAGTATGATCATGATGATCAACAATGACACAGTACAGTAACACTTTTGACACAAGAAGTTGTCAAGTGACACAGTACACAATTTAGTATGATCATGATGATCAACAATGACACAGTACAGTAACACTTTTGACACATGAAGTTGTCAAGTGACACAGTACACAATTTAGTATGATCATGATGATCATCAATGACACAGTACAGTAACACTTTTGACACATGAAGTTGTCAAGTGACACAGTACACAATTTAGTATGATCATGATGATCAACAATGACACTGTACAGTAACACTTTTGACACAAGAAGTTGTCAAGTGACACAGTACACAATTTAGTATGATCATGATGATCATCAATGACACAGTACAGTAACACTTTTGACACATGAAGTTGTCAAGTGACACAGTACACAATTTAGTATGATCATGATGATCATCAATGACACAGTACAGTAACACTTTTGACACATGAAGTTGTCAAGTGACACAGTACACAATTTAGTATGATTATGATGGTCATCAATGACACAGTACAGTAACACTTTTGACACAAGAAGTTGTCAAGTGACACAGTACACAATTTAGTATGATCATGATGATCAACAATGACACAGTACAGTAACACTTTTGACACAAGAAGTTGTCAAGTGACACAGTACACAATTTAGTATGATCATGATGATCATCAATGACACAGTACAGTAACACTTTTGACACATGAAGTTGTCAAGTGACACAGTACACAATTTAGTATGATTATGATGGTCATCAATGACACAGTACAGTAACACTTTTGACACAAGAATTTGTCAAGTGACACTGTACACAATTTAGTATGATCATGATGATCATCAATGACACAGTACAGTAACACTTTTGACACAAGAATTTGTCAAGTGACACAGTACACAATACAGTATGATCATGATGATCATCAATGACACAGTACACAATACAGTATGATCATGATGGTCATCAATGACACAGTACAGTAACACTTTTGACACAAGAATTTGTCAAGTGACACAGTACACAATTTAGTATGATCATGATGATCATCAATGACACAGTACAGTAACACTTTTGACACAAAAAGTTGTCAAATGACACAGTACACAATTTAGTATGATCATGATGATCAACAATGACACAGTACAGTAACACTTTTGACACAAGAAGTTGTCAAGTGACACAGTACACAATTTAGTATGATCATGATGATCAACAATGACACAGTACAGTAACACTTTTGACACAAGAAGTTGTCAAATGACACAGTACACAATTTAGTATGATCATGATGATCATCAATGACACAGTACAGTAACACTTTTGACACAAAAAGTTGTCAAATGACACAGTACACAATTTAGTATGATCATGATGATCAACAATGACACAGTACAGTAACACTTTTGACACAAGAAGTTGTCAAGTGACACAGTACACAATTTAGTATGATCATGATGATCAACAATGACACAGTACAGTAACACTTTTGACACAAGAAGTTGTCAAGTGACACAGTACACAATTTAGTATGATCATGATGATCATCAATGACACAGTACAGTAACACTTTTGACACATGAAGTTGTCAAGTGACACAGTACACAATTTAGTATGATTATGATGGTCATCAATGACACAGTACAGTAACACTTTTGACACAAGAATTTGTCAAGTGACACTGTACACAATTTAGTATGATCATGATGATCATCAATGACACAGTACAGTAACACTTTTGACACAAGAATTTGTCAAGTGACACAGTACACAATACAGTATGATCATGATGATCATCAATGACACAGTACACAATACAGTATGATCATGATGGTCATCAATGACACAGTACAGTAACACTTTTGACACAAGAATTTGTCAAGTGACACAGTACACAATTTAGTATGATCATGATGATCATCAATGACACAGTACAGTAACACTTTTGACACAAAAAGTTGTCAAATGACACAGTACACAATTTAGTATGATCATGATGATCAACAATGACACAGTACAGTAACACTTTTGACACAAGAAGTTGTCAAGTGACACAGTACACAATTTAGTATGATCATGATGATCAACAATGACACAGTACAGTAACACTTTTGACACAAGAAGTTGTCAAGTGACACAGTACACAATTTAGTATGATCATGATGATCATCAATGACACAGTACAGTAACACTTTTGACACATGAAGTTGTCAAGTGACACAGTACACAATTTAGTATGATTATGATGGTCATCAATGACACAGTACAGTAACACTTTTGACACAAGAATTTGTCAAGTGACACTGTACACAATTTAGTATGATCATGATGATCATCAATGACACAGTACAGTAACACTTTTGACACAAGAATTTGTCAAGTGACACAGTACACAATACAGTATGATCATGATGATCATCAATGACACAGTACACAATACAGTATGATCATGATGGTCATCAATGACACAGTACAGTAACACTTTTGACACAAGAATTTGTCAAGTGACACAGTACACAATTTAGTATGATCATGATGATCATCAATGACACAGTACAGTAACACTTTTGACACAAAAAGTTGTCAAATGACACAGTACACAATTTAGTATGATCATGATGATCAACAATGACACAGTACAGTAACACTTTTGACACAAGAAGTTGTCAAGTGACACAGTACACAATTTAGTATGATCATGATGATCAACAATGACACAGTACAGTAACACTTTTGACACAAGAAGTTGTCAAGTGACACAGTACACAATTTAGTATGATCATGATGATCATCAATGACACAGTACAGTAACACTTTTGACACATGAAGTTGTCAAGTGACACAGTACACAATTTAGTATGATTATGATGGTCATCAATGACACAGTACAGTAACACTTTTGACACAAGAATTTGTCAAGTGACACTGTACACAATTTAGTATGATCATGATGATCATCAATGACACAGTACAGTAACACTTTTGACACAAGAATTTGTCAAGTGACACAGTACACAATACAGTATGATCATGATGATCATCAATGACACAGTACACAATACAGTATGATCATGATGGTCATCAATGACACAGTACAGTAACACTTTTGACACAAGAAT
The DNA here is from genome assembly GCA_917880725.1 of Selenia dentaria. Lineage (NCBI taxonomy): Eukaryota > Metazoa > Arthropoda > Insecta > Lepidoptera > Geometridae > Selenia > Selenia dentaria. The sequence continues at coordinate 27,941,012 of OU862888.1, read as the reverse complement.
TTGTCAAGTGACACAGTACACAATTTAGTATGATCATGATGATCATCAACGACACAGTACACAATACAGTATGATCATGATGATCATCAATGACACAGTACAGTAACACTTTTGACACAAGAATTTGTCAAGTGACACAGTACACAATACAGTATGATCATGATGATCATCAATGACACAGTACACAATACAGTATGATCATGATGATCATCAATGACACAGTACAGTAACACTTTTGACACAAGAATTTGTCAAGTGACACAGTACACAATTTAGTATGATCATGATGATCATCAACAACACAGTACACAATACAGTATGATCATGATGATCATCAATGACACAGTACAGTAACACTTTTGACACAAGAATTTGTCAAGTGACACAGTACACAATTTAGTATGATCATGATGATCATCAACGACACAGTACACAATACAGTATGATCATGATGATCATCAATGACACAGTACAGTAACACTTTTGACACAAGAATTTGTCAAGTGACACAGTACACAATACAGTATGATCATGATGATCATCAATGACACAGTACACAATACAGTATGATCATGATGGTCATCAATGACACAGTACAGTAACACTTTTGACACAAGAATTTGTCAAGTGACACAGTACACAATTTAGTATGATCATGATGATCATCAATGACACAGTACAGTAACACTTTTGACACAAAAAGTTGTCAAATGACACAGTACACAATTTAGTATGATCATGATGATCAACAATGACACAGTACAGTAACACTTTTGACACAAGAAGTTGTCAAGTGACACAGTACACAATACAGTATGATCATGATGATCATCAATGACACAGTACACAATACAGTATGATCATGATGGTCATCAATGACACAGTACAGTAACACTTTTGACACAAGAATTTGTCAAGTGACACAGTACACAATTTAGTATGATCATGATGATCATCAATGACACAGTACAGTAACACTTTTGACACAAAAAGTTGTCAAATGACACAGTACACAATTTAGTATGATCATGATGATCAACAATGACACAGTACAGTAACACTTTTGACACAAGAAGTTGTCAAGTGACACAGTACACAATTTAGTATGATCATGATGATCATTAATGACACAGTACAGTAACACTTTTGACACAAGAAGTTGTCAAGTGACACAGTACACAATTCAGTATGATCATGATGATCATCAATGACACAGTACAGTAACACTTTTGACACATGAAGTTGTCAAGTGACACAGTACACAATTTAGTATGATCATGATGATCATCAATGACACAGTACAGTAACACTTTTGACACATGAAGTTTTCAAGTGACACAGTACACAATTTAGTATGATTATGATGGTCATCAATGACACAGTACAGTGACACTTTTGACACAAGAAGTTGTCAAGTGACACAGTACACAATTTAGTATGATCATGATGATCATCAATGACACAGTACAGTAACACTTTTGACACATGAAGTTGTCAAGTGACACAGTACACAATTTAGTATGATTATGATGGTCATCAATGACACAGTACAGTAACACTTTTGACACAAGAATTTGTCAAGTGACACTGTACACAATTTAGTATGATCATGATGATCATCAATGACACAGTACAGTAACACTTTTGACACAAGAATTTGTCAAGTGACACAGTACACAATACAGTATGATCATGATGATCATCAATGACACAGTACACAATACAGTATGATCATGATGGTCATCAATGACACAGTACAGTAACACTTTTGACACAAGAATTTGTCAAGTGACACAGTACACAATTTAGTATGATCATGATGATCATCAACGACACAGTACACAATACAGTATGATCATGATGATCATCAATGACACAGTACAGTAACACTTTTGACACAAGAATTTGTCAAGTGACACAGTACACAATACAGTATGATCATGATGATCATCAATGACACAGTACACAATACAGTATGATCATGATGATCATCAATGACACAGTACAGTAACACTTTTGACACAAGAATTTGTCAAGTGACACAGTACACAATTTAGTATGATCATGATGATCATCAACGACACAGTACACAATACAGTATGATCATGATGATCATCAATGACACAGTACAGTAACACTTTTGACACAAGAATTTGTCAAGTGACACAGTACACAATTTAGTATGATCATGATGATCATCAATGACACAGTACACAATACAGTATGATCATGATGATCATCAATGACACAGTACAGTAACACTTTTGACACAAGAATTTGTCAAGTGACACAGTACACAATACAGTATGATCATGATGATCATCAATGACACAGTACACAATACAGTATGATCATGATGGTCATCAATGACACAGTACAGTAACACTTTTGACACAAGAATTTGTCAATTGACACAGTACACAATTTAGTATGATCATGATGATCATCAATGACACAGTACAGTAACACTTTTGACACAAAAAGTTGTCAAATGACACAGTACACAATTTAGTATGATCATGATGATCAACAATGACACAGTACAGTAACACTTTTGACACAAGAAGTTGTCAAGTGACACAGTACACAATTTAGTATGATCATGATGATCAACAATGACACAGTACAGTAACACTTTTGACACAAGAAGTTGTCAAGTGACACAGTACACAATTTAGTATGATCATGATGATCATCAATGACACAGTACAGTAACACTTTTGACACATGAAGTTGTCAAGTGACACAGTACACAATTTAGTATGATTATGATGGTCATCAATGACACAGTACAGTAACACTTTTGACACAAGAATTTGTCAAGTGACACTGTACACAATTTAGTATGATCATGATGATCATCAATGACACAGTACAGTAACACTTTTGACACAAGAATTTGTCAAGTGACACAGTACACAATACAGTATGATCATGATGATCATCAATGACACAGTACACAATACAGTATGATCATGATGGTCATCAATGACACAGTACAGTAACACTTTTGACACAAGAATTTGTCAAGTGACACAGTACACAATTTAGTATGATCATGATGATCATCAATGACACAGTACAGTAACACTTTTGACACAAAAAGTTGTCAAATGACACAGTACACAATTTAGTATGATCATGATGATCAACAATGACACAGTACAGTAACACTTTTGACACAAGAAGTTGTCAAGTGACACAGTACACAATTTAGTATGATCATGATGATCAACAATGACACAGTACAGTAACACTTTTGACACAAGAAGTTGTCAAGTGACACAGTACACAATTTAGTATGATCATGATGATCATCAATGACACAGTACAGTAACACTTTTGACACATGAAGTTGTCAAGTGACACAGTACACAATTTAGTATGATTATGATGGTCATCAATGACACAGTACAGTAACACTTTTGACACAAGAATTTGTCAAGTGACACTGTACACAATTTAGTATGATCATGATGATCATCAATGACACAGTACAGTAACACTTTTGACACAAGAATTTGTCAAGTGACACAGTACACAATACAGTATGATCATGATGATCATCAATGACACAGTACACAATACAGTATGATCATGATGGTCATCAATGACACAGTACAGTAACACTTTTGACACAAGAATTTGTCAAGAGACACAGTACACAATTTAGTATGATCATGATGATCATCAATGACACAGTACAGTAACACTTTTGACACAAAAAGTTGTCAAATGACACAGTACACAATTTAGTATGATCATGATGATCAACAATGACACAGTACAGTAACACTTTTGACACAAGAAGTTGTCAAGTGACACAGTACACAATTTAGTATGATCATGATGATCAACAATGACACAGTACAGTAACACTTTTGACACAAGAAGTTGTCAAGTGACACAGTACACAATTTAGTATGATCATGATGATCATCAATGACACAGTACAGTAACACTTTTGACACATGAAGTTGTCAAGTGACACAGTACACAATTTAGTATGATCATGATGATCATCAATGACACAGTACAGTAACACTTTTGACACATGAAGTTGTCAAGTGACACAGTACACAATTTAGTATGATTATGATGGTCATCAATGACACAGTACAGTAACACTTTTGACACAAGAATTTGTCAAGTGACACTGTACACAATTTAGTATGATCATGATGATCAACAATGACACAGTACAGTAACACTTTTGACACAAGAAGTTGTCAAGTGACACAGTACACAATTTAGTATGATCATGATGATCAACAATGACACAGTACAGTAACACTTTTGACACATGAAGTTGTCAAGTGACACAGTACACAATTTAGTATGATCATGATGATCATCAATGACACAGTACAGTAACACTTTTGACACATGAAGTTGTCAAGTGACACAGTACACAATTTAGTATGATCATGATGATCAACAATGACACAGTACAGTAACACTTTTGACACAAGAAGTTGTCAAGTGACACAGTACACAATTTAGTATGATCATGATGATCATCAATGACACAGTACAGTAACACTTTTGACACATGAAGTTGTCAAGTGACACAGTACACAATTTAGTATGATCATGATGATCATCAATGACACAGTACAGTAACACTTTTGACACATGAAGTTGTCAAGTGACACAGTACACAATTTAGTATGATTATGATGGTCATCAATGACACAGTACAGTAACACTTTTGACACAAGAAGTTGTCAAGTGACACAGTACACAATTTAGTATGATCATGATGATCAACAATGACACAGTACAGTAACACTTTTGACACAAGAAGTTGTCAAGTGACACAGTACACAATTTAGTATGATCATGATGATCAACAATGACACAGTACAGTAACACTTTTGACACATGAAGTTGTCAAGTGACACAGTACACAATTTAGTATGATTATGATGGTCATCAATGACACAGTACAGTAACACTTTTGACACAAGAATTTGTCAAGTGACACAGTACACAATTTAGTATGATCATGATGATCATCAATGACACAGTACAGTAACACTTTTGACACAAGAAGTTGTCAAGTGACACAGTACACAATACAGTATGATCATGATGATCATCAATGACACAGTACACAATACAGTATGATCATGATGGTCATCAATGACACAGTACAGTAACACTTTTGACACAAGAATTTGTCAAGTGACACAGTACACAATTTAGTATGATCATGATGATCATCAATGACACAGTACAGTAACACTTTTGACACAAAAAGTTGTCAAATGACACAGTACACAATTTAGTATGATCATGATGATCAACAATGACACAGTACAGTAACACTTTTGACACAAGAAGTTGTCAAGTGACACAGTACACAATTTAGTATGATCATGATGATCAACAATGACACAGTACAGTAACACTTTTGACACAAGAAGTTGTCAAATGACACAGTACACAATTTAGTATGATCATGATGATCATCAATGACACAGTACAGTAACACTTTTGACACAAGAAGTTGTCAAATGACACAGTACACAATTTAGTATGATCATGATGATCAACAATGACACAGTACAGTAACACTTTTGACACAAGAAGTTGTCAAGTGACACAGTACACAATTTAGTATGATCATGATGATCATCAATGACACAGTACAGTAACACTTTTGACACAAGAAGTTGTCAAGTGACACAGTACACAATTTAGTATGATCATGATGATCATCAATGACACAGTACAGTAACACTTTTGACACATGAAGTTGTCAAGTGACACAGTACACAATTTAGTATGATTATGATGGTCATCAATGACACAGTACAGTAACACTTTTGACACAAGAATTTGTCAAGTGACACTGTACACAATTTAGTATGATCATGATGATCATCAATGACACAGTACAGTAACACTTTTGACACAAGAATTTGTCAAGTGACACAGTACACAATACAGTATGATCATGATGATCATCAATGACACAGTACACAATACAGTATGATCATGATGGTCATCAATGACACAGTACAGTAACACTTTTGACACAAGAATTTGTCAAGTGACACAGTACACAATTTAGTATGATCATGATGATCATCAATGACACAGTACAGTAACACTTTTGACACAAAAAGTTGTCAAATGACACAGTACACAATTTAGTATGATCATGATGATCAACAATGACACAGTACAGTAACACTTTTGACACAAGAAGTTGTCAAGTGACACAGTACACAATTTAGTATGATCATGATGATCAACAATGACACAGTACAGTAACACTTTTGACACAAGAAGTTGTCAAGTGACACAGTACACAATTTAGTATGATCATGATGATCATCAATGACACAGTACAGTAACACTTTTGACACATGAAGTTGTCAAGTGACACAGTACACAATTTAGTATGATTATGATGGTCATCAATGACACAGTACAGTAACACTTTTGACACAAGAATTTGTCAAGTGACACTGTACACAATTTAGTATGATCATGATGATCATCAATGACACAGTACAGTAACACTTTTGACACAAGAATTTGTCAAGTGACACAGTACACAATACAGTATGATCATGATGATCATCAATGACACAGTACACAATACAGTATGATCATGATGGTCATCAATGACACAGTACAGTAACACTTTTGACACAAGAATTTGTCAAGTGACACAGTACACAATTTAGTATGATCATGATGATCATCAATGACACAGTACAGTAACACTTTTGACACAAAAAGTTGTCAAATGACACAGTACACAATTTAGTATGATCATGATGATCAACAATGACACAGTACAGTAACACTTTTGACACAAGAAGTTGTCAAGTGACACAGTACACAATTTAGTATGATCATGATGATCAACAATGACACAGTACAGTAACACTTTTGACACAAGAAGTTGTCAAGTGACACAGTACACAATTTAGTATGATCATGATGATCATCAATGACACAGTACAGTAACACTTTTGACACATGAAGTTGTCAAGTGACACAGTACACAATTAAGTATGATTATGATGGTCATCAATGACACAGTACAGTAACACTTTTGACACAAGAATTTGTCAAGTGACACTGTACACAATTTAGTATGATCATGATGATCATCAATGACACAGTACAGTAACACTTTTGACACAAGAATTTGTCAAGTGACACAGTACACAATACAGTATGATCATGATGATCATCAATGACACAGTACACAATACAGTATGATCATGATGGTCATCAATGACACAGTACAGTAACACTTTTGACACAAGAATTTGTCAAGTGACACAGTACACAATTTAGTATGATCATGATGATCATCAACGACACAGTACACAATACAGTATGATCATGATGATCATCAATGACACAGTACAGTAACACTTTTGACACAAGAATTTGTCAAGTGACACAGTACACAATACAGTATGATCATGATGATCATCAATGACACAGTACACAATACAGTATGATCATGATGATCATCAATGACACAGTACAGTAACACTTTTGACACAAGAATTTGTCAAGTGACACAGTACACAATTTAGTATGATCATGATGATCATCAACGACACAGTACACAATACAGTATGATCATGATGATCATCAATGACACAGTACAGTAACACTTTTGACACAAGAATTTGTCAAGTGACACAGTACACAATTTAGTATGATCATGATGATCATCAACGACACAGTACACAATACAGTATGATCATGATGATCATCAATGACACAGTACAGTAACACTTTTGACACAAGAATTTGTCAAGTGACACAGTACACAATACAGTATGATCATGATGATCATCAATGACACAGTACACAATACAGTATGATCATGATGGTCATCAATGACACAGTACAGTAACACTTTTGACACAAGAATTTGTCAAGTGACACAGTACACAATTTAGTATGATCATGATGATCATCAATGACACAGTACAGTAACACTTTTGACACAAAAAGTTGTCAAATGACACAGTACACAATTTAGTATGATCATGATGATCAACAATGACACAGTACAGTAACACTTTTGACACAAGAAGTTGTCAAGTGACACAGTACACAATACAGTATGATCATGATGATCATCAATGACACAGTACACAATACAGTATGATCATGATGGTCATCAATGACACAGTACAGTAACACTTTTGACACAAGAATTTGTCAAGTGACACAGTACACAATTTAGTATGATCATGATGATCATCAATGACACAGTACAGTAACACTTTTGACACAAAAAGTTGTCAAATGACACAGTACACAATTTAGTATGATCATGATGATCAACAATGACACAGTACAGTAACACTTTTGACACAAGAAGTTGTCAAGTGACACAGTACACAATTTAGTATGATCATGATGATCATTAATGACACAGTACAGTAACACTTTTGACACAAGAAGTTGTCAAGTGACACAGTACACAATTCAGTATGATCATGATGATCATCAATGACACAGTACAGTAACACTTTTGACACATGAAGTTGTCAAGTGACACAGTACACAATTTAGTATGATTATGATGGTCATCAATGACACAGTACAGTGACACTTTTGACACAAGAAGTTGTCAAGTGACACAGTACACAATTTAGTATGATCATGATGATCATCAATGACACAGTACAGTATCACTTTTGACACAAGAATTTGTCAAGTGACACAGTACACAATTTAGTATGATCATGATGATCATCAATGACACAGTACAGTAACACTTTTGACACATGAAGTTTTCAAGTGACACAGTACACAATTTAGTATGATTATGATGGTCATCAATGACACAGTACAGTGACACTTTTGACACAAGAAGTTGTCAAGTGACACAGTACACAATTTAGTATGATCATGATGATCATCAATGACACAGTACAGTATCACTTTTGACACAAGAATTTGTCAAGTGACACAGTACACAATACAGTATGATCATGATGATCATCAATGACACAGTACAGTAACACTTTTGACACATGAAGTTGTCAAGTGACACAGTACACAATTTAGTATGATTATGATGGTCATCAATGACACAGTACAGTGACACTTTTGACACAAGAAGTTGTCAAGTGACACAGTACACAATTTAGTATGATCATGATGATCATCAATGACACAGTATAGTAACACTTTTGACAGAAGAAGTTGTCAAGTGACACAGTACACAATACAGTATGATCATGATGATCATCAATGACACAGTACAGTAACACTTTTGACACAAGAATTTGTCAAGTGGGAACCTCCTCCTATTTGGAAATTGGCTGAAAGCTAGCAATCACACCTGCATGGGCATATAACATATATATAATATAGCGCTGTAATATATAACGATCCGAATGCCGAAGCTAACGTTTCAACTGCCTAGGTGAAGTCAACCTACTGTGATTTTTGACCTCTATGTTCTCTGTGTCTAAGTGGAACGCAAAATTGATACGATTGCTCTCGTGCGCATGCTTTTCAGATGTTAAAGATCATGCGGTCAGTGCAAAGAAGCTGTATATAGGTACCTACCACCTACACACAGCTAAATTTATAGAATTTATAGAGCTGAAGTAGTATAGCGTATGTATAAACCCCTACTTTAGGTCAGTGCTCCCTTTTATAATTTATCTGCACTCTATATACTACCTATTATTAACATATTTGTACCCGACTACGATGACTTCACTGACATCGGTAAAGTTATTACATTTGTGCTCTTTAAATGGCATTTTTACGCTAAATGAGATGTGGAATTGTTGAATAGGTTTTTGCTCGAAAACCTCTGAGTTACGATGACACCAGCACATTTCTGATAATAATTCGAAGCAAGTTTAGTGACGTTATTTAAGGGGTCTGGTAATAAAAATATTGACATTTCAATTTTCGGATTATTTTAGTATTATTAAAGCTGGCGCCAAGCTCACGCCTAGTAACAACGTGTATATCCATGCTCTTAAAGTCTGTCTAGTTTGATCTACACCTAATCCAGGTCCTCTCGGAGGCTTGCGGTAATTATACCGCTATAAATTAGCATTCAGTAGATTAGTAAAGTATCTTTGTGTTACTGGAGCGAACTGATTTCTACGGATTTTCTACGGCGCGGTTAGTACATTTTGCATATTTCCACAGCGTAATGACATAAGGTATATCGCTATGGGGTTCAGCGGCTGATATAGAGACCATCTTTATCTGACAAAAACGTGCTATTCGAGCCATATACGAAACCATACGGGACCCATCCCCGTGAATGTTTGAGAGATTTATTTAAAGAAATCAATATATTAACTTTGCCTTCCTTATGTATTCCTAATTTATGTAAATTGAATATTGATCACCTCTCTTACAATACTAGGTATACGAATAGGATAGCTATACCTAGTTTTAGACTTGCGAAGACTAGTGAGTCGTTCCTCGGTAATTGTGTGCGTTTTTACAATAAAATTCCAAAACACATAACTGAGCTCGCACAGGAAAAATTTAAGTCGACTGTAACGTATTAATAAAAAAAACATAGAATAAAGCCCAAAATTATATAGGTAGAAGACAAAGATGCTTGGAATACTCCACTTCTGGCAAGTTGTCATCTGCCATAATAGTAGTACCTAAGTAGAAACATTGTAAAAAAATATATGAAAGGAATGGCCTCAAGTTTCTTACCGCTTCTTCTCGGTAGGCTCTATATATTTTGGAACGCGGCGGTAGAATCTTTAAGATACATTATAATGAATAATTGATGTTCATAAGTGCGTCTTTGATGCCTAAATTGTATAAATGATTTTTACTTTGACTTTGACTTGTACACAATAAATTTGACAAAAATAGCATGAGAAGCTGCTATGCTTTTTCTCTTTTCTTTAGTTTCCATCTGCTTCTTTTCTGATGATCATTTGGTTTGCGCATTAATTACATTTTCTGACATAACGTTTAGTATTGTCTGTCTCGAATTACTAAGTGAACCTTGACATCCTGCAGATTCTATAAAAATCATGCACTCATTTATCTTCCTGCCGTTTCTACAAAGTATAGACAGGACAATCTTTATTCGCCTTTACAATTCATACAGGTTTTATGTATATATTTGATACATTTCATATAAGCAGCCGTGTGATTCTCTAAGAGCAAACATCTTTGTCCGTGAAACAAATGACGAGATTACAAGGAACGTTGAAAAAACAACCTTGTGTACAGCGTGATAGTTCACAAAGTATTTGACATCGGTGAGCTTGTTGACGAACGCAACGACGAATCATTAGAGAATAGCACGGCGGAATATTCACTCTTTGAATCAAATGAGTGATTAAAATACACTGCCGTGCGATTCTCTAAGAGCAAACATCGTTGCATCTTTGACAACATTCGTGAAACAAATGACGAGATTACAAGGAACGTTGAAAAAACAACCTTGTGTACAAGGGCGATATCTCACAAAGTATTTGACATCGGTGATCTCATCAACGAGTGCATTACGAATCATTAGAGAATCGCACGGCTGACCACTGCCGCCAACGAGAAAGCGAACATGCTTACGCAAGTTTCTTCAGAATAAAAAAACACGAAGCCGACGGCCTAACGTGCAGGCACCCTTCCAAGTAGTTCATATCTGTTTGATATGAATATTTAATTAATTACATTTATTTTTAGCTGTTCTAATCAACAATTTAACTAATTTTGATCGTAGGATATGCGATGTTTTAATCGGTCCGAATCAGCAAGCCTCTGCTCCATTCATAAATATTTTGTTACAGCGTGAAGCTGATGCGGACAGATTAATGTTACACTGTACCTATAAAAAGAAAAGCTATTTACAGCACTGAATATAGTGTTATGTAGACATAATAAAAATCATTAGGTTTGTCTAATTCAAGACACTTTTTAATCTTCTTATTTCACTTCTTAAATATAAAATCAAATGTTCGTTATCTTGTTAAAACTCGAAATTGGCTTGACTGATTTGAATAATTCTTTGTTTTGTTTTATCCGCTCTGAAGTGGTTTAGAAATAAAATAAAACATCATCAACATCAGCCATCACTTCGCAGATGAAACTGCGGGGTACAGCTAGTAGGTAAATTTAAATATTTGACTTCGTTATGGGATAGAGTAAAAGAATACTTCTTCCACCATAAGGATGCGAATCGTTTAAAGGGCTAAGAATTCAGACTTGTTAGATGATAGGCTTTTTAAGCAAGAAGCAGTCGCGCTGTGTCACTGCAGTGCTTGATATTCTGACTAAAACATCTATAGTACGCTTCATCACTCAGTAAGGATAATAAGTACTGTAATAAGTGAAGTTATCCAGCGAAAGAGACTAAACCCTGATGTTTTTGGGCGATCACAGCGCGGGATCACGCAAAACAAGCTCGATACAATTTGATAAAGCTAAAATTTAATGAGCTCGACAAAAATATTAAGGAGTTCTTATTTTAATTAGATGCTTTCAGTAATGGTGGATTTGTATGTAAATGGAATTGTGTTATCAAGTTAGTTTATTAACTTTACAAAATATCTTCAATTCGGGACAATGTTTCCATGCATTAGCGTTTTTCATACTATATCTTGTTTAGTGGCTATCGAAGACATCTTTATCATTCCGGGTAAGTTAATCTCATATAAAGGGTAGAGTTAGGTTTACCTTTGCGACATTTTAAATAAATTTAAATAATTTATATAGTTATAATTAAAATATTTTGGGATTATTACGATTAGCAATTATTTAAGGTCAAATAAAAGGTAAAGCGATGGAAATATTGTAAATGTGTTTCTAGGAAAGGGGTTTAAGTGTACTTGTGACCACTTTATGAGAATTCTACATAAAGTCTTTAAAGTTTCTTACAATTGTGTTAATAAAGATTTTTAAATTTTAATTATATCGCTTTTTATTTAAATTATTTACTGGTTGAGAACGCTGTTAATGCTCTCCTCAGTTTTATAATTGTCAAGCTAGCGTTAGACCATTATACGAGTATATGTCTCAACTCAACACTTTTGACTTCTTTTTGAGAATTTCATTTGTTTCATAATTGTCAAGCTAGCATTGGTCACCAGCCGTGCGATTCTCTAAGAGCAAACATCTTTGCATCTTTGACAACGTCCGTGAAACAAATGACGAGATTACAAGGAACGTTGGAAAAGCAACCATAAGTACAAGGGCGATATCCCATAAAGTATTTGACATCAGTGAGCTCGTCGACAAATATATATATATATATATATATAGAATTGCACGGCTGCTTACTTGATCAATAATTACGATGCGGTCAAAGGTAACACAAGAGCTATAATCGCGACTGGCTCTCTAATGCTGGGTTTCTGAGATACATTTAGTTAGTACATTTATTGTAACATTTATTGTAGTTTATTTGGCATTACTTGTGAAATATAAGACGTCAAATAGCTATAACGTATATATGAACTAGGGGTAAAGTGTTTCAGGAACCCAGAATAAGACACATTGGGGAGGTATGCTGGAATAAACAGACACAGAAAACTTCAACAATGTTTTTTTTCATACCGACTTCCAATAAGTACAATTTGAAAAAATTAATACCGATTTCTTTTTCTTTTTTTTAAGTTAGTTACCTCATAGCTAACCGATTCTCAAAATTGTTTTTTTGATTGAAAGCTGGGGCTTTCCGTGTAGTTCCATTTAAATTTTAACAAATTCGGTTAAGTCGTTTTTGAAATACACTCCAATAACTGAATAGAATGGAAGTCGGTATTAAATTTTTCAAATTGTACTTGTTTTGTGTAAAGTAGGTACCGTGTACTAAGACAGACACTTGAATTATTATTAAATTGTTTATTTGCGATGTAATAGATATATACTTAAACTATAACTAGTTACTTAAATAGTAAGTAGACTGTTTTAGTAGAGTTCACCTATTAACCCGTCGGGTGTCGTGCGTACACCATGTACGTACAAAAAAGTGCTAAACCATATCGCGCATACTCCAAGTGTAAACACATAAAAATATACCTCTTGTTTGTAACTAATTTTATCAGTTTTTTTATTTGTTAATTTCTAAACTCTAATTTTATCAGGTCCAATGTACTCCACTGGTATAAACTTGCTTTTAGTTGGTCAAAAATTCAAGAGTAGTATTTGTTATCTGAACTTTTATGCGTAGTTCGGAAAGACACCGAAAGAAGTAGACACTGGACAGGTTAAATAGGGCATATATTAAACGCAACGCGTATCCTACTAATTTTGATCCCGTCGGTGGAAAAAAATTAACTTCGTTCTCCGACGACGATACTTTAACTATTCTATCGTCCAAATGTTACTGTATCTGGTCTATACCTATCTTAAATCGACACTCACGTTTTATTCCTAACGGTGAAAGACCTTCTAAATAAGCCAAATCGTAAAATTTAAGTTTGTATGTGTGTGTGCCCGCGAGACGGGTTATATAGCGGTGGCGACTGGGAGGTGCAAGTTTGTTTGTAAATTAGTATTATTATTGTAGCTATAACATATTAAGCCTTTTGTCAAATTAACGACTCGATGTGGGCTCTGTATAAAAAACCGGCATTACAAAAATAAAATTGATGACAATTATACTCATACGAAGACAAGGCTGAATATCGAAGCGACGTCTTTTGTCATTGGGCTGAATGCATGATGCCTATTGCCAGTATGATGGTTAGATGTACGCGAACTTTTTGAAAGAGTAAAGTGTTTTATTTAAATTACTTACCACCCTAGGGCTTTTCTAGCTACACTATTACCCTAGAGCGCTAATTGGTCACCTACAATCCCCATTTGGGGGTAATAAGGACCTACTTACCGAATATGAGAGATGTAAACCGGCCTTGGGCTTTTCTAGCTACATTATTACCCTAGAGCGCTACTTGGGCACCTACAAGCCTACAGCCCCATTTGGGGGTAATAAGGACCTACTTACCGAATATGAGAGATGTTAAACTAAGTAAACTAAACTAACTAAAAATAACTTGTTAAAGTCGGTACCATGATAGTTCAAAAGTACGAATACCTATTATCACAATATTGTGCGCAAGGTACCGACTTCGACATGTTATTTCACAGTTTTTAACATTTTCCATTTTTGACAACAAAAATGTTTTCACCCTTTTTAGTGACTCTTGCTACTTACGGGATCGATTGTCATTCACTGTCATTAAGAACATCATCAAGATATGCGAAAAACTTTTCAGTTATTGGAGTGTAACTCAAAAACTGCTTTACCGAATTTGATGAAATTTAAATGGAACACCTCAAAAGTACCAAGGATGATACTACATCGTTGGAAGTACACAAACAAAAATACACAAGAAAATTATTAAAAACAGACCAATCTGTAAAAATTTATGCGTGGTCATACATATATAAGAATAAATATATAATATTTTTAATGTATGACCACGCATAACTTCGTCGACTTATGCAAACCTTTTGGAAGTCAGTTATTGTTATTATTCTGTGTAAAACCCTGAATTTAGACATGCGACTACGCTGAAAACACGCACGTAATGACTTCAGCCTGGTAACCCCATAACCATCTCATATAATATTAGTCGATTTCAAACCCAACATTTCATTCAAGTTTTTATCTGATGTCATAATAAAACTGACCGTCAAATTGTAATTGATGCGTACTTTAATTTTATTAGCGACATGAATCATAGACGCGCCCAATTCTCAAACACTTCAAGGTAAAAAAGTCAGTAGCATTAGGAACCGTTTTATTTATTTAACTGCGTTCTACGATAATTTAAGGTATCTATTTATTTATTCATTCCATAAACATAGCTTAGTTACATATAATTAAGGTTCTAGTTTCTAGTATTACATAATAACATAATAAGCTCATTATGTACCACCTGCTGGGATTTGGGCCTTCCTCTCAGAAAAAAGAGATAGGCACAAATCCACCACGCGGGCCCAGTGCAGCTTGGTGGATAGACTAGAGGCCAACTCATGTGGAAGTGTTCAAGCCGCCCGAAGGTCTTCGACATAGCCCAACAACTGTTGTCCTAAGACAAACAAGCGGGACCGATGGCTTAACGTGCCCTCCGAAGCACGGAAGCGCTCAGTTGAATACTGCCACTAGTATACACCCATCCAACTCCTAGCCGCAGCAAGCGTTTTTTAACTTGTTGATCGGTTAAAATTGCCAAGTCAAGCTTCGCTGCGAGCGCTTCCCAATACATTATTATTTTAGCTAATATAATATGATCCATGTTTAATAGAAATACACATGTTTTGACTGCTGGTATAAGTAGGTAGGAATGACAGAAAATTTTGGAGATACCGACAGGGAAGTTAGACATATATCAAAACATAAAGATAGGTATGTATGTTTTGGTTCGTTCTGACTTGTTGTAACAGACTTTTTTAATTTTATTTTATGTAAGTACCATTTAGATTAGTACATATTTTTTTTATTATGAAATAATGAGTAGAATAACGTTTTTTTAATATGAAACATAAAATGCCTTACATATGTCCATGGATGAGCTCTTACTCCTAGATTGCCTTGTTTCATTTGATTAAGGCGCTGTCAGCTGCTAGCGCGTACATACATCGGTGAAATCCAGCACCTGCACTACGTAAAAATTGAAAAAAAAATCATAAAAAAATAATGATTACTATAAAACAAAAAAGTAATCCGTCAATGTATGTGTATTTAAAAATGTTATTTTATTACATGTATTTCATGTTAAATACAATTGAGAATAAAGATAAAAACTGTTTTAAAGGTTAAATATGTGGTATGTTTGATATTTTTTTAAATGTACTCAAGTATGTTAATATATGTTTTTAGTTTCGTCAATGTGTACTTAAATGTCTTAGAAATATGTCATCTTTTTGTAATTTTAAGTAAAACACCGTTTGTAAGATAAACTGATTTAAAATCTTCATTTTTATCGACGTCAGGAGTTGACAGCACCTTATGGATCTATACATAATTACTTCTCTTGACTGATTCATAAACGCAGAGCCGTTCTAAACCGCTAAGGCTACTAACTGGAAATATTGTCAGTTTATGCCTTTTATGTTTATACTATAATATAATATATTATATTTTATACACTGAGAAATGATATATGAAAATTTTACTCTTAAAGAGGTGAATTTAATTTATTTTAGTGGCTTCGTTGACCATGGGAGCGAAGCCGCTAGCAGGTCAGCTAGTGTACAAGAGTAATAAGGAGGAAAACTTTGATTGTTTGTTTGTACCTAATAGGTAAACCCAAAAACTACTTTACCCATATAAATATTTTTATATATTGGTTCGTCAAAGTGACTCACTCACTCCTAATGGATAGCGGAGAGGGAATCAAGAAGCGATGACCATTAATGCCGTAAGCTGCGTTAATCGCCACCCCTATAAAGACCTGGCAGATGCTTTTTCACTCCCCGTCAGGATCATAGTTGCAAGAAAAATCGTACGCCAGCAGAGCATTCCATAATTTAGTTACACGATCCAGGTAGAAATTACTAAAATGTTTAGTTCGTGGTAAGAAATTTTGAACAGTATATGGATGCAATGCTAGGCCGGAATGAGTATTTTGGGATCGGAATGGTGAGGAAGGAATAAGATTAAAGATTCTTTAAAACATTCGCCATGAAACAAACGGTAGAAAATGCTTAGAAATCTATAGTTCTACGCAGTTATAGGGGACTTGTACTGGAGTAGCGATATGGGGCACTGTTGCGGCCACTACTCCGTGTTCTGAAGTGCCAAGAGGCGCTCGCACGGATACTGTGTAATTGGCGGGGACACTCGTCAGCATCAGATCAAGCAGATAAGGTGCTTGACCAGCAATGTCTGGTATGCGAGTGGGTTGCAGTACCAGTTGGGTCAGGTCATGCGTGAGAGCAAATGCGTAGGCGGTTCTTCCTGCATGGTCGGTTTTTGAAGAACTCAACCAGGTCTGGTGAGAGTTTTGAAGATCGTATAGGTAAATCTCCCAGAAACACCAGTTTTGAGTTTGGAAACCGTTTCAATACTAAGCTGCCTGGCTCAAGAAGTCATACAATCCTGAATGTTTCACCAGTAAAAAGCTACATTATTTCTGAAAGACATAGGCTATATTTGATTCATCAACAAAATCGTCCAACACCACGTGGTTGAAATATATAACAATCCTTGAAATGGTTACGTACTTTTTTTGTTTGAAAATTCTCGCGAGATTGGCATATATTTATTTAATATTAAAACCGACTATACTCACTAATTACGTGAGTATAGTCGGGTTTTAATATTGAATAAATATGGTTAGGTACGTTTACAATTTGAAAAGTCCATTATCAGCAACGAATTTTTATAAATATACAACAAACAACATTTATAAAACGGCTTTTATTGACCTTATCTTTAAAAAGACTTATATTAATAACTAGGAGTCAATTAGACTAAGCTGAATAAACACGTAATTAATCTCAAAGAACTGTTAAACGTTCGCGAGGCTTCTGCCAATTATAGACACCGTGCTAATATTAGAAAAAAAAACTATTAGACAAGATAAGGAAGACAAATTCGCAACATTTGTAGACTGTTGGGATACAATTAATTATGACCAATCTGCAGTTGCGTTTCAAAGAAAAAGTTAACGGTCATAATATTGACACAAGCTTTGCGCAGAAGTCTGTTTTGATTATACAATTATGTTTTTTGACCGCATAGTGTCCTAGTAATTGACGTAATTAACACTTATAAGGTACGCAGATGATGACTTAGATTGCGACGCTTTAAGAATAGAACGGGAAAATAAGTAGATATTTTTTTCCTGTTTGTCGCTATCACCGAATTTCGTAAATTATAACGGATGTGAGAATACGTCTTTCATTGTTTGCACAAAATGGCGAAAACATATTTGTGTTTTACAATAACACACAAGGATTTTTTGAGAAAACATCGATCAAATATTTATGTTTTGACATTGTATCTTAGTAATCGACGTAGATACGTAACACCTCAAGTAAATAAACTTATGTGAGTGACACGACCATTTTTCACTTCTATGCATACTTATTATTCAGCCGTCCACTGCTGAACATAAGCGTCCCCCAAAAAATCCCAAAAGGACTGGTTGGAAGCGGCCTGCATCCAACGTCATCCTGTTACCTTTGTCAGGTGGTCAGTCCACCTTGTCGGTGGACGACCTACGCTGCGCTTGCCGGTCCAAGGTCTCCACTCCATAACCTTCCGGCCCCATCGGCCATCTATTCTGCGTGCTATGTGGCCTGCTCACTGCCACTTCAACTGGCTTATCTTCTGGGCTATATCGGTGACTTTAGTTCGTCTACGGATCTCCTCATTTCTGATTCGATCACGTAAAGAACCCCGAGCATAGCCCTCTCCATAGCTCATTGTGCGACTTTGAGACTATGCATACTCAAATACAGGTCACACTGATATGCTCATGCACACGTATGTTTGACCTGTTGGAATCGACTCCGGGATCAACGGCTTCGAAGGGTAACTATCAACTGCGCCAACGGGTCAGTATTGCTCATAATCGGTATTTTTTCCTCAAACAGTATATAAAAGTACAATATACAGAGTTTATTTTTATAACGCAAGTATATAATTATAACATAATTTAATCACACCTTTATAAAATATTTAATTTTAATGTTAATAAATAGTTTAATTTTATTGCAATTAAATAATTCAACTACATATGATTTAATGTTTATTAAATAATGTAATTACATATAAATAACTTAGTGACTATATAATTCAATATTATATTATAATTATGACATCTTGCACTCACACAACAAGCGTAAGCATTATTACAGAGGAGTGTAATCCTTAAGCTAAAAGTCAAATGACAATCAAGTACATTTATCTCAATTATGATAATTAATTAATTAGATAAATAATTAACCGACGGTTTTCCGGCTGAGATGACATTATCCTGATTTTCATATACTACCTATAATGGTTTATCTGGCGTCTCAACACGCAAAGCCGTGCGCTTCTCAAATGATTCGTCGACGAGCTCACCGATGTCAAATATATGAGATATCGCCCTTGTACACAAGGTTGATTTTCCAACGTTTCCTTGCCATCTCGTCATTTGTTTCAAGGATGTTGTCAAAGATGCAACGATGTTTTCTCTAAGAGAATCGCACGGCTGGAGAGACTGTTGTTAATACATAAAACTTTCGCTTTTAGCAAAGTAGTAAATGTTAAATTTAATATAATACTTTTTTCTTTTAAATGAATACGCAGCTAATGAGTGTCGATTAATATGAGATAATTAATTTGTCAACCTTCATTCCACTCTGTTGACATAATGATGCTAGAAAATATATGACGATATTGGATTAGCAATTATCATGTCATGTTCGTTAAAAACACGACGAAGAAAGTAGCTTGACAGTGATTAATTACTGATAATTAAAATAAGATTAATGCTGAAGACATTTAAAAAAGCTAATTTTAAAAACTATTAACACGCCTACGGCTTCGATCGTTAGTTTGACCCGTCTAGTGTCTACTTCTTTTGGTGTCTTTCCGAACTACGCATTAAGGTTCAGATAAAAAATTACATTTGCATAGTTTGACCAACTAAAAGCAAGTTTATACCGGAGGAGTGCATTTTATCTGATAAAATTAGGTAGTTATAAAGCCGATGTATAAAAATGTATACACTAGGTGTACGCGCGACATGGGCTAGCACTTTTTCGTACGTACACATGGTGTACGCGAGCCACGTGACAGTTTAAAGGATACAGGTCAATATTTATTTTAAATGAATAATGTTCGATACCATTACAGTTTAATTATATTGGCGGACGCCATGACATGGCGCTTCGACACTTGAGAGGATTATAATAGAAGAAATATTATAAAAAGTTTGTTTTAAAACATTATAAATACATAAGAATTTATTTTAATCTAGTTTAAGTTAAAAGTAGATATCCAAGTGTTCTTGTATATCTATTTTCTACCGACTTCCAAAAAAGGAGGAGGTACTCAATTCGTCTGTATTTTTTTATGTTTGTTACCTCATACCTTTCGACTGTGTGAACCGATTCTCAAAATTCTTTTTTGTTTGAAAGCTGGTGCTTTTCGTGTGGTCCCATTTAAATTTCATCAAATTCGGTCCAGTAGTTTTTGAGATTCACTCCAATAACTGAATAGAATGGAGGTCGGTATTAAATTTTTCAAATTGTACTTGTAACTTAAACTGAGGTACGGGTAACATTAACTTATGATACAGTATTGAAATTCTCGTGAGTTTGACACATATTAAATTAGTTTAACCGTGAACGGTTAAGAGGGAAGACAATGTTTGTAGTCCTCATTCGTTTGATAAGCATTTAAGCAAGTTAAAAACTATGTCATATTAAACTATTATTATTAACCGGCAAAACATTCACGTTAGGGATCTCACGTCAGCGAGCTCCCGGCGGGCACTGACGCTGCTGCGCACTCGCCGTGAAGATGAGCATCGGACATGCTCGAAACCCGGGTCGACGTATTCGATCCCTAAAGTGAGTGTTTTCCCGGTGAATAGTAATAGTTTAATATGACATAGTTTTGAACTTGTTTAAATGCTTTTCAAATGAATGAGGCCTACAAACATTGTCTTCACTCGATTCTGTATATACGAGTACCTGATTATCGTTGGCAAATTAAAATTAAAATTCAAATTCATTTATTAATTGCTCATATGGGTAAACAAGAAAATATGCAGATGGAAAAGTATTAATTATAGAACACCATATTTAACCAATGAGGTATGCAATTTCCTGTGAAGTTAGTGATTACAAATTAAAATTTTATCTGGATGGACGATGCTGATGATGAATCAACGTGTATCTATAGCCTATGATCGCCAGGGATGTAAGATAATAATAATAATAATAGTTTAAGAATTTTTCAAATCAGTGGTTTCCGAGCCTTTCAATTCAAACAAACAAACAAATATATCCTCTTTATTACTATTACTAGCGTCTGCCCGCGACTTCGTTCGCGTAGTGAGCTCGGCCTTCTTTTATAAGAATTTTCTCCTGACAATAATCAATACAACAATTTCGCAAATCAATTTGCAAAATCGGAAAAGCCGTTCTCGAGTTATAGCGTTACCAGGAAAAATTGGGGTTTATTCTCATACAGGATGTTTGGTAGAGGGACCGACAAACCAAATGAGCGTGTTCAGGGGGCCCACTTGGCGAATACTAGTTGGCCAAAAAAAAAACCCCGACACCCCATTTTTTTTAAAACTTTTTTTGTGAATTTTCTCGTTTTCTCCAATATTGTACCTATTTACCACCACAACATTGTAAAGTATGTTTTAGACCGGATGTTTTTAGTTTTTACAAATTTTACAAATGTTATGGTGGTAAATAGGTGTACCTATTTACCATTTCGGAGAAAAAGCGAAAAGTCACGAAAAAAAGTTAAACATATTGGGGGGTCGGGGATTTTTTTTGGCCAACTTTTATTATCCAAGTGGGCCCCCGAACACGCTCATTTGGTTTGTCGGTCCCTCTACCATACACCCTATATGACAAAAAACAGTGGACCCAGAACACTTCCCTGTGGTACACCGTACCTAATATTCATATCGGAATAAAGAAAGGTACAGACCTTTCTTTATTACGATATGAATATTAGTTATGTTAACAAAAGGTAAATGATGCTCACCGTTAATTACATTTAGAAAATTGTGTTTATGAGTTCGTCCTTAGAAGTACGGCCACCATACCATTTTGTACCGTGAAACAGTAATGATCGACATACTGTATTCTGATTTGAATGGTATGGGTTGCCGGCACGAAAACCGGTTGAAATTACAGGCACATAAGGCTTAACAACTTAACGTCTCAGGGTTACGGACGCAGTGCATCAGTTCTAGGTAGAGGTTGTCGTTTAGTACCAGGTGGGCATCGTGTTTGTACCGTCTTCTAATACCAATAATAACCCTTGAATATCCAAAGTGCTTATAAGCATCACCTATCTCATATGCAGCGATGAACAGTTTTGGAGTTCTTACCATCTGTCACCTCTTTGCAATGAAATTGCCTTCGAACTCTGCTTCTGTATTCATGGTGGCGAATCAAGAATTAAATAAAGCTGCAAGTTATAATGTTCTGCGTAGCTTACCGTAGTATACGTATGGGGTCTAATGGTAAAACTAGCTAATTCCACATAATACTTCATAACTCAATTTGGTTTTCCTCTAATTCTTGCAAAAGAAATTGGATACTTTTGTTTGAATATTTGGTCATAATTTAAATAAGCTTATAATGATTACTTGTAGATTTGCGAACGGTAGACCTCGCGAGCACATAGTCTTATCAGCGGCCATTTTTCGCAATAACTCACAACATATTATCTCGGAAACCACTTAATCAATGATGCTCAAATTCGAATTTCTAGAATAAAGTCAGGTACTTACCTGATGTGTGTCGCAGACGAAAAAATATATGATAAATAGTAGAACATGCATACCAAGTTTCGTCAAGATTGGTTTACAAATGCTACCTGTACAGGAAGACGTACATAAAACCTAACATACAAAATGCCTTTCATCTGTCCGCAGACAGATGAAAGTCATTTTGGCCAGATAAAGCAAGCTTCGCTGGCTTGGTCCTTTAATTTTAATAGTTGTAATGGAGACCTTCGACATTTGCCTTGTGATATAACAATCCATTGATTTAAAGTATTTCCCAATACAGTTGCGATACTATTAGGATTCAAATATAAAGAAATCTATTTCCACTACTCTATACAATAGTTTTTAACTGAAGTTATATGATTATTAACGGGATATTTACCGTGGTAAGGTTGTGGAATGAGCTCCCGATATTTCGGCGCAGTTACATGCACCATGTTCACGGGAAGACTGAAGAATGCGGGTGGTTGGTCAAAAAGTTTAAAAGTTAGGTGCAGACATAACGATCTACCCTCTTTCTTAGTCCCGACAAAACACACTCACTGTATCACTGTGTTTTGGCGGGACTTAGGATCGAGTTCGAGTTCCAGTGATAACCGTAGCAAAAGACTAAGAAAGAGGGTAGATCGTTATGTCTGCACCTAACTTTTAAACTTTTTGACCAACCACCCGCATTCTTCAGTCTTCCCGTGAACATGGTGCATGTAACTGCGCCGAAATATCGGGAGCTCATTCCACAACCTTACCACGGTAAATATCCCGTTAATAATCATATAACTTTAGAGAACAACCGTGATAGTTTAAAACATGAGTTAAAAGTTGTATTAAAATAGTAGTTTATGCAACTGTCATATAATAGAGGGTATTAAAACATGAGTGTAGTTTTACTACCTTGTACTACCTTGTACCTAATTATATGCAGTTGCATACACTACTTTATTTAATCTCATGACATTTTTGCTACTAAAGTTTCATCCAACAAAATATTACTCAAATTCGTATGTATGAAATAGCGCCAAAATGGAAAAAGTCTTCTTCTTCTTGTTTGTATGGCTTGTGCGGCGTAACCACAATTTTGCCAATATCAGTGGGAAAAGTCTGTTATTGGTCTATTGGCTCGGAACCAGCGCGAAGCGCGCGCAGCGCGCTCACCACAGATAATGTGTACTTAAATTGAATTGAAACCTCCTTGGTCGGGACACATTGTACTTTAATAATTAAAAAAATGTTTTAAAGAATTGTTTTGTTAGGAGAATAATGCTTTAATTTAATTTCTTAATGAAGTATGTAAATAAAATATGTCAATAAAAGTCTGTAAGTATTTCATTTCAGAATTAGAATATTACCGAATGATATTATATAAATATATTTATACTCGTACGAAGCATATGTAAGTATAAGAAGTAAGTTATATAATAAAGAGGGTAAGATAACGGGACAATAAGATTGGCATAACTATATAGTGTAGTCAATAAAGCATACACATGCATCGAAAAACTGTGAAATATCGAAATATTATTTGTTACGGTACATTATATTATGATTTCGTCTTTGTAGTTGCTATTGATGGAATTGTTAGACCATTCCAAGTAAACCACGGGCACCAATTTGTGCTGGTCGATGATAATGCGCCCGCCCATCGAGCTCAACGTGTCAATGCTGCTCTCCCAGAATACGACATCATAAGGTTAGACTGGCCTAACAAGAATGGGACAGGTTACCCCAAGAAATACTGGATTACTTGATTCTCAGCATGCCCAGGAGGATCACCGCATGTGTTCGAGCCAGGGGAGGAGCTATATTATGTTGAATATAAACCTTTTATTAATAAATTATTGATTAAGTTCAATTTAATAATTATGTCAGCTTATGCGTGTGATCACAAACTTTTTTAATGTGTGTGTGTAGTTATCATAAAGCAACAACATATTAGATTATATAAAATCCCACTGGTTACTGGCATACCGCTCTTTCCAAAATTTGAGTTTATAGTCTTGCCTTGCGTTACAAACAATATTCTATAATTAATGTATTAAACTTCCCAAGATACTAAAATTTTTAAACATTAAATATATCTGATTTGGATAATTTCCAATATTTCAAATGTAGCTCTCTACTCATAAAGTGTACTAAAAACCGGCCCAACCGGTTTTGTATATCAGACCATATCTCACCCATATTTTAAATGTATTATCATATTAATTGCCAATACTTAAGAATTTTACGCTTACGTAACTCCTAATCAGGATGTGTACTCTGCCAATAATCCATGTCAGTAAGTGTTAAGCAAAAAATATATAAACCTGCCATTAAAATGTCTATTTATTACGTAATGATAGATCAATTGTTCATCAAACTCACTTGATCTAGTTTCCGAAACTAATGGAATTAATTATAATATTGGATTGGATTGGACTTTACGGCCAAAGTATCGTTATTTATATGATACTGATTGACATAACTGATATAATAAAATTAACACAACACGGTGATTGATTTAAAAAAATAATAAAATAAATTAGTCAAATTAATTCGTTTAATATTGTGATTATCATTTTATATGAGAATGGGAAACTTTTTGTGTGTGTGTTAACCCTTTGCGTCCCAGAGACGTAAATATACGTCAGTTTCATTCATAAATCTTTTGTTTTAATTATCACGATATAGGAAGGATTAATGTTATCGTTACCTCTGAAACCGCTGACGTATTTTGTATACAGGTGTCAGAGTCATCCTAGATTAGAATATACTCGTAGATTGCTTTTCTATTAACCCAGTCGAATTAAGATCTAACCCGGAAAAATTATAAGTAGCAATTTTCCTTCGGATTCTTTGGGGAAGGTCACTGGCTGTCTAAATTTTGTTTTGTCATCCGCCATCTTGATTATAAGTATTTTTTTGGTTTATTGAATAACTCCTTTTATTTTAAATATTACAGGAAAAATGGTTTTTATAAAAGTTGTTGACAAATACACTTTCTAAAATTTTGATTCGTATTTTATTTTTTCCCGAAGATCGATATTTACCGATTTAAATCCAAAAGATGGGGTGAATTTTTATTTAATTATCAACACGTTTACTTTATATATAAGCTGAAATATTTTATGAAATAAAGTTGTTTATAATTAAGTTTTTCTTTTCTGTACCAATATTTTTTTGTCGGGTATATATTTTTTATTTGGTTCTAGCAACCTTTCGTGTAAAATTGAAAATAAACGTGACAGTGCAATGATACAATTTTAGCTCCACCTCTTCTCGGGTATAAATTAGATGAAAGACTATTATATGAACTTATGTTGTAGAAAATTTATTTCCTAACACCATTTTTTTATTTTATACCTTTTTATTTTTCATGTAAAATTTAAACTAAACAAGTTGATAATCAAACAAAAACGGAAAATATCGACCTAGGAAAAAATATTTAAAATTTTATAAAAAAATTAATAATAATTAAATTTCGGACATTTAATTCCCAACAACTTGTGCCATAACCATTTTTCGTGTGAAATTGAAAATAAACGAGTTATTCAATAAACAAAAGTGACCCTTAAAATCAAGATGGTGGATGACGCAACGCATTGATTAACACTCAAAACAAAATTTAGACTGCCAGTGACCTTCTCCAACGAGTACCGAAAGAAAATTGCTACGTACATTTTTTTTCCGGGTTTGTCCCTGTTTTGAGCTAATTCGACTGGGCTATATAAAGAACTAGTAGTTTAAAGAAATAGATTTCTGAGGTCTTATTTCGACGTAAATTTCAATCATCGTTTAATTTTAAAAGTATGTGAAATAATTTGAGTGGATGAAGTTTGTTAATATAATTTTATCTAAGAACATACATCTTGTCTTAGTTTAAATACATGTAAAGTTTATGAACTTACGAAGTCGCCGCCAAACTCACTTTGCTAATTCAAGCACTTAATAGAGAATCAAGTGTAAACTATCGAATATATATTTAACATTAGTTTTTTGTATTTTTGTATTTTCTCTTTTAATTTGTACTTCTATATCATTATTTTATTCCAGAAGTATGTTAATTAGCAATAACTAGAACAAATATGAAACAAACAAAAACAGATATAAAAATTTTGCGAAATTCGACACCTCAAAGCTATATAAATATAAAATATTATGTTCGACTAATTAGACGCAAATGGGCATAACTGTATATTAATTTATTTGCCATCTTTATTTACAAATAGCAGGAATTGTCGGAACACAGAGGTTGGTAACATTTATCACACACTGTCTCCTTCCTAAACCAAACTTGTTTAGACAAGAAACATTATTGTTTTTATGTCATTTATAACGAAACAATAACTAATAAATTTTATTTTAGGAGAATATAATCGTTACTTGTTTGCCAATCAACTATACATTTGCCCGCAGTCTCATTGCTTATATTTTGCTTGCTGTTAATTTAGAGTTGCTTAAAGGTTTATTACTGTGTTTATATGTATCTACATAATATATGCTTTCAATCTATGGTGGACACCAACATTAGAAATGTTCATATAATTTTCGGTATGTGTATCATATATGTTTAGTCTGATTTTCCGGCACTGTTGATGCCATGATCACGAAAAAAACGTAACATCGGAAACTAACATGTACCAAACATGTACATAACCAAATAAACGTGGTAACTATCCCGTAAATAATGTATACATATCCCATTTATTTTCGTCCTTGGTATGATCTCCATGACAATTTCACCTGTAAAGACGTTTTATATACAGAAGATTCCAGACCTATTGAATTTAAATACCAACTCATTTTTATTCCTCACAATGATAACATTGCTTGCTGAACGTAGGCTTTCTCCACAGAATATTACAAAGAACAATTTCTTGGCAAACTTACTGATGAGTCTGTCAATAAGAATTGATCATAGCTCGCAAATGTATAATACTATGTAAATGTGGATGTTACACGGTACTAAGCGAGAGTCAGCTGCTGGAATGTTTGTAACGGGTTCGAATCCTACATTGGCCTGAAGCTTCCGGCAAAGGTAATATTATTCGAAAATCTTAAATCATAGAGTGGGCACTTTCATAAGCCTACCTTGATACCTATCATCCTAAAGATCGTTAATCTGTCACCAATCATGAATGTTTTCTATAACCCTGTATTTTAAATGAGTCTCTCAATATTATACAAAACAAGTACAATTTGAAAACTTTCACATCGAATTCCATTCTATTCAGTTAGTGTAACTAAAAAGTACTGAAACGAATTAAATGAAATTTAGATGGGAGCAGCACTAGCTTAATATAACTAAAAAAAAATTGAGAATCGGCTCACCCAATCGAAAGTTATAAGGTAACAAACATAAAAACAGTCGAATTGAGTACCTCCTCCTTTTTGGATGTCGGTAGATAAGACAAAATAATACTTTAGTATATTTTTTCGATCTATCCCTTCCTGGGACTCACGATGTCCACGTTGTAAAACAAAAGGGGAACGTAAAAACATTTTTTTATTCATATGTAACACAATATATACATACACTAAATGTTTTAAAGTCGAAACACAGACAAACATACAGAGCGAATCTAACCAATAGTAGATTTAAAATGATAACTCGTTTAATAAAATTCAAATAAATTATATTTATAATTAATTAATTATAATCGACAGGCGTTCTGTTCCTTATGACTTTGGCTGCTCCGTGGCCGTGACCGGCTCAAGAGGTGTAAGTACATAGATTGTTCAAACACACAAACCTTTATTTGTTTTATAAAATAATCATTACATTATGTACGTTGTACGACTAGATTAAAAGAAATGAACTACACGTTATATTGGTATTCATAACATAGGAGAAGTATAGGTTTAATAAGTTCGCTGACAGAAACAATGAATAAATTATACGAACAATGACTATAGATTAGCAGCTTCATGTGAGACTTGACTAAATAATAACATTCTGAGTCAGGGAAAAACAAAAGTTGCTATGTATATAAGTATACACAAGCATGTTTGAGAGTGCATCCTACAATGTTTGGTTTGAGAGTGCACCCTACAATGTTTAGTTTCAGAGTGCACCCTACAATGTTTGGTTTGCACGTTTTGAGTAAAACGCTCTCCTAACTCAGCAACCGTAAACATTGCTGATTATGAGAGACATGTCCATCTTTACTCGAAGCATAACTTTTTCAAATGTTATTGTAATTACAGTCGAGGTGGTTTTTATATGTTTATTGTAAAGCAAAACAATGAATGAATACATGAACAAATTTGCAACTTATGAAAGTCAGTCATTATTACATTAAGTAAATAACATTAGTTTTTGTCATTTAAAAAAATATATAACACACTTAAATTTAAACTCTCAAGATGAACCAACGATATTACCATTTTAAGTTGATTGAAAGATATTCCTTTCATCATCATCATCATCTCAGCCGTAGGACGTCCACTGCTGAACAAAGGCCTCCCCCATGATTTTCCAAAAGGACCGGTTGGAAGCGGCCTGTATCCAACGTCGTCCTGCGACCTTCCTCAGGTCGTCTGTCCACCGTGTCGGTGGACGACCTACGCTGCGCTTGCCGGTCCGTGGTCTCCACTCCAGAACCTTTCGGCCCCATCGGCCATCTGTTCTGCGTGCTATGTGCCCTGCCCACTGCCACTTCAACTGGCTAATCTTCTGGGCTATGTCGGTGACTTTCGTTCTTCTACGGATCTCCTCATTTCTGATTCGATCACGTAGAGAAACCCCGAGCATAGCCCTCTCCATAGCTCGTTGTGCGACTTTGAGCTTTTCTATGAGGCCCATAGTAAGATACCACGTTTCAGTGCCATAAGTCATCACTGGTAACACACATTGGTCGAAGACTCTTGTCTTGAAGCACTGAGGTATTTTTGACGAGAAGACTTCGCGAAGTTTCCGGAACGCTGCCCAGCCGAGTTGGATTCGACGATTGACCTCTTTCTCGAAGTTGGACCTGCCTAGTTTGACTGTCTGTCCCAGGTAGATGTACTCGTCAACAACTTCGAGAACTGAGTTCCCAACTGATATTGGGGTAGGTACAACATGGGCATTAGACATAATTTTCGTCTTGTCCATGTTCATCTTAAGACCTACCCGTTGGGAAACTCGATGGAGGCCTTCGAGCATTGTACTGAGGTCTTCCATGGATTCTGCCATGACTACAATATCGTCGGCAAATCAAAGGTGAGTGATGTATTCGCCGTTAATATTGATGCCAAGTCCTTGCCATTCCAGAAGCTTGAAGGCGTCTTCCAATATAGCGGTGAACAGTTTCGGAGATATAACGTCTCCCTGTCTCACGCCTCTTTGCAATGGAATTGCCTTCGAACTCTGCTCCTGTACTCGGACTGACATGTAGGCGTTTTTGTACAAACACTTCAGCACTTCAATATACCGATAGTCAATACGGCACCGCTGGAGAGGCTCAAGCACTGCCCATGTCTCGATCGAATCAAAGGCTTTCTCGTAGTCCACAAACGCTAAACAAAGAGGCAAGTTATACTCTTCGGTCTTCTGTATAACTTGCCGTAGCGTGTGGATGTGGTCTATGGTACTATAGCCTTTTCAAAAACCGGCTTGTTCCGGAGGCTGGAATTCATCAAACCTGCGACTGAGACGGTTCGTTATGACCTTCGAAAACAGCTTATAAACATGGCTCAAAAGCGAGATGGGTCTGTAATTTTTAAGTAAAGTGTTGGCACCTTTCTTGAAGAACAGCACCACCACGCTTTTGTTCCATGCTTCTGGCGTTGAACCTTCGAGTAAGACGGTATTAAAGAGCTTCTGAAGGACTTTAAGTACCGGTGTTCCACCCGCTCTCAGAAGCTCAGATGTGATACCGTCGTCACCAGGCGCCTTGTTGTTCTTAAGCTGTTTCAAGGCCATTCTAATCTCGTACAGGCTGATGTCCGGGATATCTTCGGTATAATGTCGGGTCAGCTTGGCTCTTGGGTCTTTGACCGAGCTGCTAACAGGTTTAGCGACCGAGGTGTATAACTGTCCGTAGAAACTCTCGACCTCTCCTAACACTTCCGCTTTGGTCGACGCTACACTGCCGTCTCCTCTCTTCAGCTTCGTCAACTGGCTTTGCCCAATAGACATGTCTCTTGCAAACACTTTGGAGCCTTTTTTCCGCTCTATCGTCTCTTTAATACGGTTTGTATTAAAGATCCGGATGTCGTGTCGCAAAGACTTCCATATTCGTCTATTGAGCAGCCTATATGCTTCAGCATCATTCGAAGACTGCAGTTTCAATGAGCGTTGTTCAGCCATGAGGTTGAGGGTATCGTTGGAGAGTTTCTGTGGCCTATCTGTACGGTGGGGCTTAAAGTACTTGGAACCCACTGTATGGACAGTTTCTACTAACCTGTTATTGATCTCGTCCGCTGAAGCGATGTTCTCAAGGCAATCGAAGCGATTGGATAGCTCAAGTTGAAAGCTCTCGGGGTCTTGAATACGGGCACGAGTGGGTCGGAGCGTAGACTTCATCAGACGAGACCTCTCCAGTTTGACATTAATATTCACCGTGCCTCTTACCATTCGGTGATCACTACCGGTTTTAACCCTGTTGATCACGGAGACATCAGTGAATATTTGCCTTTTGGTGGTCATAATGAAGTCAATCTCATTTCTCGTGGAACCATCGGGACTCAGCCAGGTCCATTTCCTGTGAGGTGGCTTCTGAAAGAAAGAGTTCATCATAAAGAGCCCCTTTTTCTCCAGGAAGTCGGCCAACCTCTGTCCCCTACGGTTCCGTTGTCCATAGCCAAATTGCCCCACTTTCGACTTATCCTCGCTTCTCTTACCCAACTTCGCGTTGAAGTCCCCCATAACAACTAGAAAGTGCGTTTCAGAGGTATGTATGGCCCGACTAATGTCCTCATACATATCCTCCACCTCATCATCCGGGTGCGACTTCGTCGGTGCGTATACCTGAATGACCTTCAGCGAATATCGTTTGGATACTCTGAGTATTAGGTATACGACCCTATTGGAAACGCTATCGATCTTAACTATGTTGTTAGTAAGGGACTTGTGGACGAGAAACCTGACACCACCTTGGGACTGTTGGTCGCCCTCCCGGTGGTAGAGTAGGTTACCTGATTTTAGGGTTATCGTGTCCTCATCCGCTCTACGGACTTCAGATAACCCCACAATGTCCCAGTGTAGCTTACTCATTTCTTCTTCCAGCTCATATATCTTCTCGTCTGTCCTCATCGTGCGTATGTTGTGTGTTGCCAGGGCCAGTCGTCTTCGTTGGGGGTGGTAGCCGGGCGTCTGCCGGGGACTCTTAGCACCCCCTGCCCCACCGTTACCGTGGCCACTACCGTAGCCAGGAATAGCGGGGCTGCCGGGGACTGGGGGCCTGGTTCATTTTGTCAAATCCATAAGGGGTTTTTGCCAATACTCGCCACGCTTGGCAGGCGGGTTGGCGAGCGCAGTTTGTGTGTGTTTGACTGGGAAGGTGCTGCTGCCCACCTTCTGATTTGTTATCCCTTAGCCGCTTTCTACGGCACCCACGGGTAGAGTTGGGGGGGTGCTATTCTAAGCCGGCACCGCCACGGCATTCCTTTACAGTAGATAATTATAACTATTTTAACAAATGCTTACTTATGTATCAGATAATTAAAGAATATTCATATACCTAAATTAGATAGATCTAAATTGCACTGTGATAATAAAAATGTATGAATACGCTAATGCAGCCAGATTACCTACTTTCGACGTATGCATCATAGCACCTACGAAACTGTTTCTGTGCTTGCATCCAAAGGACCAAAAAAATCACCATGTAAATTATGATAAGAAATAATGATGTCTTTCCTTAAAAAGTCTGTGTAACTACCAGAATACGGTATAAAAGGATATTGACTGCCCACAATAGGATATCATATCGTTTTAAGATACATGGGTGACCACCTCTAGGGTGAATGTATCTTAAAACGACGTATCGTTTTAAGTATTAGTTCATTAAAGTATTTAATATATAATAAAGTATATAATAAAATTCAGTGAAGTAATTTTACAGAAATGAATGTTCAATACCTATCAAAGTATCGTGAAGAATTCCACTTCTATTAGATATTCACGATGCGATTGTAATGTCTGGACAAGAATAGTTGACAACAGGTGTAAATGTATCTTAAAACATGATAAGAACTAATTTTACAGAAATGAATGATCAATACCAAAGTATCGTGAAGCATTCCACTTGTATTAGATATTCGCGATGCTATTGTAATGTCTGGACAAGAATAGTTGACAACAGGTGTAAATGTATCTTAAAACATGATAAGAACTAATTTTACAGAAATGAATGTTCAATACCAAAGTATCGTGAAGCATTCCACTTGTATTAGATATTCGCGATGCGATTGTAATGTCTGGACAAGAATAGTTGACAACAGGTGTAAATGTATCTTAAAACATGATAAGAACTAATTTTACAGAAATGAATGTTCAATACCAAAGTATCGTGAAGCATTCCACTTGTATTAGATATTCGCGATGCGATTGTAATGTCTGGACAAGAATAGTTGACAACAGGTGTAAATGTATCTTAAAACATGATAAGAACTAATTTTACAGAAATGAATGTTCTATACCAAAGTATCGTGAAGCATTCCACTTGTATTAGATATTCGCGATGCGATTGTAATGTCTGGACAAGAATAGTTGACAACAGGTGTAAATGTATCTTAAAACATGATAAGAACTAATTTTACAGAAATGAATGTTCAATACCAAAGTATCGTGAAGCATTCCACTTGTATTAGATATTCGCGATGCGATTGTAATGTCTGGACAAGAATAGTTGACAACAGGTGTAAATGTATCTTAAAACATGATAAGAACTAATTTTACAGAAATGAATGTTCAATACCAAAGTATCGTGAAGCATTCCACTTGTATTAGATATTCGCGATGCGATTGTAATGTCTGGACAAGAATAGTTGACAACAGGTGTAAATGTATCTTAAAACATGATAAGAACTAATTTTACAGAAATGAATGTTCAATACCAAAGTATCGTGAAGCATTCCACTTGTATTAGATATTCGCGATGCTATTGTAATGTCTGGACAAGAATAGTTGACAACAGGTGTAAATGTATCTTAAAACATGATAAGAACTAATTTTACAGAAATGAATGTTCTATACCAAAGTATCGTCAAGCATTCCACTTGTATTAGATATTCGCGATGCGTTTGTAACGTCTGGTCAAGAAAAATTGAAAATAAGTGTGAATGTATCTTAAAACATGATAAAAACTAATTTTAAAGAAATGAATGTTCAATACCAAAGTGTCGTGAAGATTTCCACTTCTATTAGATATTCACGGTGCGTTTTAAACGTTTGGTCAAGAAAAGTTAAAAACAGGTGTAGAATTAAAAAAAAATTATGTGCCTAACCTCGTAGGTTTTTCTAGATTGTAGGTACTATGTATAGATCAATCATACCAGGTAACTACTAAGTCGATGTTAGTATTCTTGATGAAATAAGGCTATGTTATATTATTACACTAGCTGCAGCCGCGACTTCGTTCGCGTGGCTCTTTAATTAATGCTTTCAATATAAATCCCATCAAAATTGGTCCAGCATTTTCAGATAATATCCGGATTATAGATGCAGACAGACAAACAATTAAAAAACTGGTAGGTATCGTGCAAATAACCATATGAAAGTGCAAGAAAAAGCTGTTTTTTTTTTCTGAAAGATCATTGTAAAGTTTATATTCACTACGGTGTTTCCTGTGTTTTATGTGACCTTCTATCCAGATTTTTCGTTTTTTTACTTTTAGCTAGTATGACGGTTATATCATATTCACAGTCCCATTATATATATATATATAACAGTGTGAACGATCGAGACGTGTGGCTCCGGAGACGCACTCCGATAGAATGTACGCTTGCTATATATTATAGTATCTGCGCCGTGTGTGGCGGGTTAAGTTAACATAACTTTTATATTCAACGCTATAATATATATTATCTTACTCGTGTGTGATGGGCTTAAGCGAAATGCGGGTTCCAAAGTTTTGATCCAATCACATATTATACTTAAATAGGTAAATAAAATCTTTGTGCGATGGTAAGAACAATGATTTATTCGGAAGGCAATTATATTTATGTATAGAATTTGTTAACGAGACGATCACAAAAATTATCTATATTACTACCTGTGCCCCGCGGTTTCATCAGTGTGGTGATAGATGATGAAGATGATGATGATGATGATGATGAAAAGTACTATTCTCAGACCTACTGAATTAACACACTTTCATAAGAATCGGTCAAGCCGTTTCGGAGGAGTTTTGTTGCAAAGACTGAACGAAAATTGTATGTATTAGATTATATAAGTTTTTAAACTATCATGGTCACAAACATTAGAAGTATTCAAATTATCAACGGGATAATAATTATAACGGGATCAAACGAGTACGGAAGAGGGTAGACCGTTTCGTCTGCTCGTAAACATTCACCCACCCGCAATTCCTCAGTTCATCCGTGATCATGGCGCTTGCAACAGTGCCGAAATATCGGAAACTCACAGAAAATATACGAGTACATGGTAATTATCCCGTTGATAATTTGAATAGTTCTAATATTAGATTATAACCCATAGATAAGTATATAGACTAACAAGCTGCTAGCAATGAGTCAAGTCAAAGTCAAAATAATTTATTCAATTTAGGCATCAAAGACGCACTTATAAACGTCAATTTTTCATTATAATGTACTTTAAAGACCACCGCCGCGTTCCAAAATATATAGAACCTACCGAGAAGAAGCGGCAAGAAACACGGGCCATTCTTTTTATATAGATGTTTTTACAATGTTTTTACAAATATTAGCTCCAGTGTGTTGCCTTACAAAAGAGAACATAATAATGGTATCAGTAGGGCAAAACATGCTACACTTTGACATCTTAGTACACGAGTAGATAGATCCTGGAGTGATCACTCCCAATCTGTTTTATCCTCCAAGTAATCCGAAATTTTGTAATAACCTTTTTGAGAGAGTTTAGTTTTAATAGTAATTTTAAACTTATTAATAGGCAAATCTCGGATATCATTGGGAACTTTATTATAGAGTTTACCATGAATACAAGTCGCAGAACCCATAACCAATATGGCATAGAAATAATATGCATTTGGAAGACCACGAATGCATTATAAATGTATAACTGCTATAGGCTGATGAATATATGCAGCACGTTGAAAAGTAAACCAAAACAAAATTGTGTGTCAGTAATGTCATACATTAGTATGGGAGGGTCAAATCCACTCCAATGAAAGTCCATCTGTATGTTCTGATTCAAACGTTCATTTGATTCGAACCGGAACAAATTGATTAATGTAACCTAGATTGTTAAATCAAAAATGGTTCAGGTACAGGTACGAACATAGGTTTATGGTGATAAAAAACAAAACAGTCCAACGTTAATAACATTAATGGATAAATCTTATAAATCTAAAACAGCCAAACTAGAGAAATTTATAACACAATCTAAATCATATATTAATAAAATTACAAAAAATGACAAGGTATATTTATATATTTTTTTTAATTTACCCTTCATACATTATTTCATATGTGTGTAGAACATAAGCTAGAATCGAGCTAAACTGTTTTTTTATTGTATGTAAGTTTATCATGTACTTATTATCCTAACAGACTTTGAACAGCCTGTATTTGAACATAAGACAGGAGTAACGGTGTTTGCAAGTTTTGGGGCCGCTTTGTGGTCAACAGATCAATATGCCGAACATCCATCAGGCAAATACAAGTGCAAGTTTAGTGTCCATTCATTAAATTCAGTTTCACTTATTGCTCTATACTATACCACTATTGCGCTCCGCGGTTTCACCCGAGTGCGACTGTAAAACAGAGCGTATGTGATTTAGACTTAATGTAGCTTTCTCTGGTGAAAGAGTTTTCTGAACCCCAACTTTTTGTAGACATTGATGTCTTCTATAAAACTGTATCACTTTGCTCAACTGTCAATAGTTTTCGCAGTGCACGCGATATAAAGATTTTTCCACGTTACTATTGCATATTTAATCTGTCTGAATCAGCAAGCCTCATTCGAGGCAAGTTTCATTCATAAATCTATTGTTATTTTTTGTCCTGATGCGGACAGATTAACATAAAAAAGTAGTTATTTTGACATAATACATATTGATGTCCTCTAAAAAATGTAGTTCATCACTTTGCTCTATTGTTAATAGTTTACGCAGTGTAGGCGATATAAGTACTTAAATTTTTATTATTTCTACAGATTTTATATTATTATTTTTATTTTTTAGATAATCGTAGTTTTTCATATGTATCAGTAACTTTTTAGAAAATATTATAAAGCCTATATTCATTAAGGTATCCCCTGTGTAGGATTGTTATGGTGAAATAATTTTTCAAATAGGTCCAGTAGTTTCGGAGCCTATTCAATTCAAACAAACAAATTTTGCCTCTTTATAATAATATATATTATTAGTGTAGACGTAGATAAATAGCTCAAACGAGGCACAGAGCTATACAACATTTAAAAAAAACATTCGTCTTTAAAACTAACTATTCATCAAAACCAATTACTTAAGTAAAGTTCCTTCCGTTAGACTTCTTATTATTATATACTTATTCATACATACAGTTCAAGAAACTTTTCCCAAAGATGTTTAAATACTTATTGTAGAGAATGCCTGCGCACTACAGTTTTCTTGCGTCAGTTCTATAAAATCTTTAATTTGTGAGCAACAGATTTCGAGGTCCATAGCAATTTCAATATTATATCTCATTCATGTCCAACGTCATACGATCCTATCTACGAACATCCATGTTTTCACTGACGACAACAACATGAAGTTATATTAAATATACATCTACGGCGAACGTCTTTCACATCTTTAAACGTCATTGAGAGATTCGTCAATAGATGTAAAAAATGGTACTGAGTCTTCATAAATTAAACATCATTGTAATCTCAAGTTCATATCAATTACACAGTCAGCATACATTACTGGTTTATAAAGGAAAGTGTGAACTACCTACTTACATATCAATGCATGGTAAATGTTCATTGTAAAAAGTTCCATTAAACTAGTACTTAGTTGTGTCTGTTTTATACGTTAATAAATTGTTATTTGTTTAGCTATCAGCGCAGACTTGACGTACACATGCTTATTGCAAATAATAACATAGTATGCGAAAGTAAAGGTGTGAATTGTTAGAGTCGGTTCATTGTTTCTATTAAAGGTCATCCTTTTTGAGTTCACAACTCTTATAACCTCATCAGTTTTTTGTATTCTTTAGTCTTTACACGCAATATTCTCCACACTACCACAAATGATATCAAATCAATACAATAATAAAGATATGCTTCTTTATTGTAAAGGATAAAGGAGCAAAATTAACCCAGGATTTTTAAACTCCACAAATGATAACTTGAATCCATTAGGTAGATACCTACATGCTTACCGAAACTTTCGTCTTAAGGATAAAAATTCATTTAAATTGACCGAGTGAGCAAAGCGAGTGAAGTGTCTTTGCTTTAACTGACCAAAGTTACTTTCATCTGTCCGTATTTGTTAGGTTGTTCGTTGGTCTTCTGGTACAGGTCACATTTTTCAACTACTCTTGAGAAACTTGGAATGCATGTTCTACTATTTAATATATTTTTCTTGGTCCTAAAAAGGGAGAAAGTTTGCGGCGCTATTTAACTATCTTAATAAAAAATGGTACACACAGTAGGTACCTGGCTTTTAAGAAGAATTTCGAGTAAAAGCTTAATTGGTCAAGTGGTTTCCGATATAAATAGGTTGTAAACTACTGCGAAAAATTATTTTTTCGTCTTCCTGGTACAAGTCGCATTTTTGAACCAATCTTGACAAAATTTAAACAATTCAATATTTTTTTTGTTGGCGATTTGGAATGGGGGTGCATTTCCAAAAAAGGGGGATGCTTGCTGCTACGTTATTTACTGAATTAATTTGATAAAATTTGGTGCACACATTAGTTACCGGACTTTAAAGAGGAATTTTTGAATGAGAATAATTGGTCTAGTGGTTGCCGAGATAATAGGTAGTGAAGTAATGCGAAATATTGCCGCTAATAAGACTAGGTATGTGCTCGCGAGGTCTACTGTTTGCAGAACTACTAGTATTACTTACCTACATTTTACCAACAAAGTTTTCAGCATTCTCGATTAATACTTCCCAAAACACAACCCACTACCTACTTCATATTAAATAAATACGTATACTAGAGTTTATAGTCGTGCAAAACTTGTTATGAGTGAAGACTCTTCATAAGGTGTATTGATATTGTTAATTGAATTTAAATATTAGCATTACCACTACACACATCTAACGCTGTTTGTAAATATGACTCCACGTTTAGTATTCAGTAGACAGTTTGTTGTTATGCATACAGTATTTTACGTGATAGGTCTATCGCATATTATATCACTTCGAGCATTGGAAGTGTGACAGAACCGTTACCGAATTATGTCTCATAATATTATTTTTACTTCAGTAGCCCAAACATGTAGGTTTTGCTGCCTGAAATCAAAGAGCTAAATGCGATTTTGCTCACTGAGTGAGATAAAGTAACTTTTTAATTATTTTTTCCAGATAGCCGCGAATATCTTATTTAACCTTGGGTTAATCATACAATTTGAAACATTCACACTTTATCTCTTTCCCGCCATTAGACAGAGTAAGAGACAAAGATCAGCCTTTTCGAAGTACCGATTATGAATTGGAAGGAGTTGAAGGAACATTTTGCTCCGTCCTCTCTCAGAGAATACAACATGTAAACTATGATAGTAGGTACAGATATCAAATCAAGGATTTTCCTTCTTTTTCTGTTCGTGTTTTTTAGAATTAGTTTAGAATTTAAAAGTTTTGAAATTTGACTTCAGGTTGTATTTCTTGT
Organism: Selenia dentaria; assembly: GCA_917880725.1. Classification (NCBI taxonomy): domain Eukaryota; kingdom Metazoa; phylum Arthropoda; class Insecta; order Lepidoptera; family Geometridae; genus Selenia; species Selenia dentaria. The sequence goes on along the minus strand of OU862888.1, from coordinate 27,900,660 downwards.
TTGTTGCTTATTATGAAATAGCTATTCATAATGGTTGCATACGGACTGTTTTCTATTTTGCCTATAAAATGTATAATTTTTTACATAGATAATAAGCAACCCTAAGTCAGGCATTCGCCTTATAGGAAAATAAGTACCCTTGACATTTAAAATTATGTCTATTATGTGACGGTACGTACTTACGTATTAGCGTTATTTCATGCAATTTATAGAAGAGTAGAATTTATAGAAACATAAAATTTCACGCATGTTTTACTAAAATAAAACCTTTGCGCACAAAAAGGCCATATGAAGTTGTTTTTTGAAAACAAAAAGTAACTCAGAGAAATGCACTCCGTTGACCTAACGTCTTCGCTTTAGAAGTTTTTCGAATATGTCTCTTTTTGTGAAATAACACAGTACATGCATATTATGGTTTTATGAACCTTTTCCGCTGGTTTTAATAATATAACGCACCTAGTTACAAACACGATTTCGTTGAACATTGTTTAAGTTATATACAACACGTGTATTGTGTATATTTTATAATGTAATAAATATTAAACTACTTATAAATAAGTATTCATATCGTCATAGTTTTAGCATCAGTCCCGTTTTTATGATTAAATATACTTTTGGGGTTTAATTAAAAAATCAACTACTTCTGGTGCTGTAATTGTTATTACATCTTTAAAACGCAATCAAGGGCTTCAAAAAAAGAAAAGCACTTATTTGATATGGATAACTGCAATCAAAGCCCGCAATGTTCTGGTAAAATTAATTTTATTCAAAGTGGACGGTTCATTAACCTAACGAGCGAAGCGTCTCAGTTTCAAGAGTGGCCAAAATACTTTTGTCCATCTTTGAGTTTATCTGCAATGTTCTCGTCTAAATATCTCATTTTTGAATTTTCCAAATGGCATGAAAGTTGGCACGCAAGTTACTGTTCCCAGAGAACCATTTCTTTACGATTTTGGTACGGCTACTCAATTTTTACTCGGTTCGGGAAATTGACTTGTTCTAAGAGTTTTTTGGTTGTTTTGTTGTCCACGTAGGAATTGCTATTAAGTAAAATCTCTTTATTGCTCCGGTATTTAGAATACCGTACTTTCATTAACGTGATTATTTTCAAAATACTACATATATGATACCTTTACAATGAAGAGACATTAATCTTCTTTGGTTCTTTTCTACTGACTTCCAAAAAGGAGGAGGTACTCAATTCGACTGTATTTTTTATATGTTTGTTACCTCATAACTTTCTACTGGGTGAACCGATTCTCAAAATTATATTTTTATTTCAAAGCTGGTGCTTTTCGTGCAGTCCCAATTTAAATATCATCAAACTCGGTCCAATAGTTTTTGAGTTACACTCCAATAACTGAATAGAATGGAAGTCGGTATTAATTTTTTCAAATAGTACTTGTATATTTCTTATTATTTACACCTTTTATACAAATACCCATACATTACACAGTCCATACTTACCTTATTCTGTAATACTCGACATTCCTTGAGTTACTTTCTTTAACCTGATCATGACATAATGTCTATCTATAAAGTTTATGGACTAAATTTACATCTCTTGTTATACAGTTCGTAATCTTGTATATTCAACACATTCATCTTCAATTCGATTCTCGTCTCTGTTACAGGTAGTTTTCTTGCATCTCTATTCTACTCTATATTTTATGTAGCCCAAAACTTAAATCTGTACATTAATACAAGTGTTACTTTTATGACGGTGTTATAAATTTTCCCCTAGAGTTCCATGAGCATTCGTAGGATAAGATGCGTACCATAAAACTATCTCCATTTCATCAGTTCTGCATTCATTTTGTTCCTGTTGCTGGTTAATGTTGCCGTCGTTTGAGATCAAGGAACCAAGGTACCAAAAGATTGAGCTAGTTTAAGTCTATTAAGAATTATATCTGTTTTATGTGCTGAAATGACAGAATAGACAATTAGTTTAAGCTCTGCTGATATTTAATGAGACTCTGGTGTTTCTGTTGCTACTTTGGATCTCGGATTCGTTTGCTCCAAAATTAAAACAAGAAGTTTATTGTGGAAAAAGGCCTCTTCCTGAATGTTAGGTTAGGTGCATCCATAATGATGAGGATGTGTACGTGCTTAAGCCGATCGTTGGGGTAAGTCTACAGCCACACATAACGAACAAGTTGTCTGTAACAACCAACCTCAGACGAATGTATTGGCTCGGCTGGACATAGAACGAATAAGTAATAAAACTCTTTTGTTTGTAATAAAATCCCAAGTTTACATTTCAATATTTGTATAAACAGATTAGGTGATTCATTAAGTACATCCTATTTGTAGATACTGGTTAGGCAAGAGTAATGAAGGCAAGCGTATAAACGTTAATTAGAATTATAATATATATAGTACTCTCTATATAATATGATATACTTATTTTGGAACAATCGATAAACAAATCTATTTTAACTTTCGCGAACTCAATGGTATGATACGGTAGTAACATTTATTGACGGAATGGTTTCCATAAACAATCAGGATAACTCTAATATAATATAATATGTGTTCTTCGTGGAGGGGAAGAGCCCAAAACCACAGAACACCAATAAAACGCTGGCTGCGTTAAACTTTATTATGAAATCATTATCGAACTTGTACAGTTACATCCACTTTTTATTAGAAGGTACTTGACCGGACCCAACAGGGATCCCTTGGTGTCTTTTTACAATGTACTTTATCGTCGTGAGCCTTCGATATACTTTAATGTCTTTGGAGATAAGTAAAAGTGATTTTGGTATGGTTGTGAATTTAGGATTATTTACCGTTATTCATGATTACCATGCAGGCAGGTAAAAAAAGGTTAATTGTGTAAACTTTGTTATAAAAGAGTTGGGCCGTTATGGCATAAGGAAAGATAATAATCCGAGTTATGGTTTAAATTTATTTCTTTTTGAAGGAATGTCAATATCCTAAAATCTTCTCTTGTAACATAGTATATCGTCCTACTAATATTATAAACGCGAAATTTTATATTGTTTTTTGGATGTATGGATGTTTGTTACTCTTTCACGCTCAAACGGCGGGGCCAATTTTGAAGAAATTTGGTATGGAGGTAGATGAAGCGCTGAATTAACACAGGATACTTTCATCATCATCATCATCCATCACCATGCCGATGAAAAACTTAATATTCTTGGGCACAGTATAGACAAAATAACAAGATTTCCGCCAACGTCAAGATCGTAATGATGACAGTTATGTCAAAGTTTGTGTCAGTTTCTGATAGCTTAATCAAAATCACGCTATAATTTTGACAGCTTGATACAGTAGACGTGCTCTGCGACCGTCAAGGGTGATGAAATGTAATGACAGGTTTCCATTGTGATTAATTTTATATTTGTAAGTACTTTGATTTAATTGATTTACTACAAAAATGAATTAACTCATATAATACTATTATATCAATTGCATTTGCCCAGTAGTTATTTTATTAAATTTGGTATAAAGACCGACATGGTCTCGGAGAAGATAATAAGCAACTCGAAGTACTAATCCGGCGCTGACGATGTCGCGGGCACTAGCTAGTATTATATTTTTACCCAGCCTTGCAATTCACGAGGGTAAAGTTGACTTCCTTATCCTCCCACGGGGATATCGTAAAACCGACCATAAAATAAAGAGATAGATTTACTCGAGACAGTTATTTTGTTGTTAGTAAAACCAAAATATAGGTGTTTATACTTTGTTTACCTTTTCAGGATACATATGTTTATGTATATAAAATCATGTCATTCATTTATCTGAAGAAGCGAATTAAAATAGTGGTCGTGTAGATAAAAATCTTCTATATCTTCTTGGTGGTTAACCAATAAAACAATGTTTTGAATCTTGGCAAGAAGTTTTTCTTTGCTAATGTTTGACAGTACAGATCACGACTCCACTGAAGTGGGATAAGGATAAAACAGCAATCATATCTCATAAAAATGTCAGGCTGATTATTAAAGGATATGTTTATCTGTACTCAAAATCGTAGAAAAAGCAGCAATAATAAATAATAAACACACCGAGGCGGCTTTGTGGTGAGCTGTTGGTGAGTAGCGACACCGCGGACCCCCATTCTCCCTGGGACTAGACCCCTCACTCCTGGCGTGCCATAGTTTGCTGACCGGGGTTGGAAACGCAAAAGCAAGCACCAAAACGCTGTAAGGTTGGAAGTATTAAAGGGCAAAACGCCGAAAGTAGCGCTTTAGTGAAACCGCAGCATACCTCTTGACACCTTTTAGCCAGCCACACCAACGTTGCCCTTTTCATCGCCTATAATGGCGGGCACTTATGGGGGTCCGTTTAGTGGATGGCAAGTCACTACCTGTCTAAATATATAAGATGAGACTTAAATTGGCATCGTATCTTCCATAGCTTATCATTTAAGAGTTCATATCAAATAGCTATACTATGTGAGGTACGTATTTTAGTAATATTTTATTTAATTTTACATACTATTTTAATAATATACTATTATCTACTATATTACTAATATGTATATATAATATATTTCATTTTATTTTTAAATTATTTTATTGATAAACAAATCCACAGCCTGTATGTATTTTATATCCACAATATGTATTTTATACCTATGGCCAGTGATGGATTTACATTTAACTAAATTTTCATCTTTATGCCAAAGTCTGTTTTTATACACAATTGTATATTACATACCAAACATGCCTCTTAGTGTTAGCTATAGCCCCACTTACGCATTTGTACTGAATACTACATTCGTACATTATAAAAAATATGTCAAACGCGTAGCCAAAAGCTGGGAAGGACTTTAAGCACTATAAGCGTTAGAGATTTAAGCAGAGCGAGGGGCAGAGGTCTCGAGCGAAGCGAGCCGGTGACCTTGCGAGTGGAGTGAAGGTTAAGTGTACGAAGGTCAAGTGATGATGTAAAAACTGACCAATAAGAAATGACGAAGATGTGATTCTATATCATTTCAAATAGTTTTGATAATTGAGCCAAGTTCTGGTTTTAAATAATGAACACCAACTAAGTACTAGTGCAATATATTGTTAGATATAAATCTTTCAATTTAAGATTACATATTTTTACTAAAATCAAAAGCTAAGCTCTTAGATTGGGATCAATAACTGTACCATTTTGCAGATTTACGAAAAAAGATATACATAATTATTAAAAGTTTGTTTTATATTTCTTCTAAGACTAATTTAATTATGAATAATTTATCACCTGTAAATTTTTCACGGAAGTTTTCAGGCATAATCTTTAAGACCAAATTCGGAACCAACTTATACTTTCACGTTTTGGTTATTCAAACTTCTCTAATATAAACCTTGCCTAAGTTAACACTACTTTTAGCTGCGAAATGTGTAATATGTATAATAGTGCGCAAAATGTATAATAGTGCCAGGCTCAGATTTAACATCTTTAATAGAAAATTTGGTGTAATATGCAGCTGTATGGGTAGACACACACTGACTACGAGAATTTCGTGCTACATCTAAAAAGATAAAAAAAAACAACATTTTTTAATACAACCTGTATCTAATCATGGTAAAAAAAAACTACACGTCGACGCCTTATAACAAATGTACTAATTGTATAATATTATTTACCATCGAGTTTTCAATTGATTTGCTTGAAGACACTTCGATTTACAGGAAACGAAATCAATCATTGATTTTACGAGGCTCTAACGTTTTAAATCTATAACTATGATGAAGGGACTTCTTAACTTTCAGGGCCGTATTCTACAAGTAAGGAAAACGATTCTACAGACGTGTCAAGGTTTAGCATTAATAACGTTATTTTTATGAGCACAACTCACTGCACAGTGGTTTGAAATGTATTAGCTACGCTGCGATTTGTTGTACTGCATAATCATATACTTCGTTACAAAAAAGTATGTAAGCACCTTCATATTTACATTTTGTGCAATAATAATAATAATAATAATAATACCGCAGGGGCGGCTTTGTGGCGAGCCGTCGGTGAGTGGCGACACCGTGGACCCTGATTCTCCCTGGGGCTAAATGAGACCCCTGACCCCCGGCTTGCCTTTATTGGCTGTCTGGGGGTGGAGACGCAAGAGCAAGTAACAAAAAGCTCCAAGGGTGGAAGTGTTAAAGGGCATAACGCCGGTAGTAGCGCTCTAGTGAAACCGCAGCACACCTCTCGACACCCTTTAGCCATTCACACCAACGTTGCCCCTTTTGTCACCATTGATGGTGGCTTTTATGGGGGGCCCGTTTAGTGAGTGGCAAGTCACCACCTGCCTAAATATTTTAAGATGAGACTGAAATTGGCAGGTGCCGTAGTCTCGACCATAGCCCACTATCTCCCGTATCACTAATAAGTACATTTCAATAACCATGCCATTTTACCCATTTTTGTAATAGATAACCTGTAACCTTCCATCCAAAATGTTTCTGTTTTTATACTACATTGTATTTTTATATCAAACAGGCCTCTAAGTGTTGGCTACAGCCCCACTTATGCCTTTGTAAAGGACCGGGTGAAACCCGTGAAATTGGTTGAATAAAAATAATAATAATAAAAATCTTTATTTCGGACACTAGGTCCATATCACATTTACAAAAAACACACAGTATTAAGAATAATAATTAATAAATTAAAAATTAAAATAAAATAAAATATATTTAGGTGGCAATTTTTATCCAATTTTTAATTTTTATCTTATTTTTAATAAGTTCTTAATTTTTTGTGTAGATTTTTCTTGTATAAAATTTCAAAGTTAAGTCCATAGTTTGTTTAATTTTAATAGGAGAACTCTTGATGCCATTTGATAGTGAACTTCTTTTCTTTAATCTTTGTCAAACGAAAAAGATTAAATGGACCGTTTTTTGTAAGGTCCAATAAAAAACAACAAATGAGGTTTATTTTCCACATGTGTAGCTGATATCGGAAGTGTAACTACGTCGACTAGCTTTTTCTTCGTAACAATGAAACTACGAAATTTTTGTCCAGTACCTGTTCCTGCGAACTCCGTTTCGCCTTGATAATATCTTTGTCCAAGCCCGTTTGTCAAGCGGAATACAATTTACAAAATAAAATATAGCTTATGTTACTCCGGAATGGTGTAGCTTTCCATAGATCAAACATTTTATTAAATTGTTTAACCAGTTTCATTTTTTTTGTTCATATTCATTACATGCAAACAAATAATCAAATCTTTTCTCTTTATTATCAGTAATCCATGTAGATTTTAGTTACACAAAACATCATATTTACCATTCCAATTGAAACACTCTCCTTTTTAAGAAAGATAGACTTAAAAACTCACACACTTATCATTATACATATAAATTAGCTACGAAAAATATTGCAAAGAGACTAGATTTTTATTTATTATAATTGAAAACTGATAAATAATCATTTTATCATGCATTATTTTACTGTTTGAAATTGAGTAGATACAATGTACATACGTAATTACAGTAATTCTGCGCCTTAATACAGAAATACGCAATACTATTTGTTGACGTTATAATTAACTAGCTGTAATCCGCGGTTTCATCCGCGTGGTGATGGATGATGATGATGATGATGAAAGTATCCTATGTGTCAATCCAATGCCTCATCTACCTCCATATTAACTTTCATCAAAATTGGCCTAGCCGTTTAAGCGTGAAAGAGCAACAAACATCCATCCATCATTCCATCTAAACTTTCACATTTATAATATTAGTAGGATTAGTATCAGAATATGATACCTAACAAAGACTAGATATTTGAGAGTTAATGCATAAAATGTAAAGAGCAAATCGATTGCTCAAAAAATAACTTTTCTATTTGTACGAACTTTATAGAGTTGAGAACTTAGTACACTTAAATTACGATGAAATATCTTATATCTTTAGCCTTATTTATCATAGTATCATCGTGCATTTGTGATCGTGTTAATGCTCAAATACTTTGCGGTCACACGCTTCAACCTTTCACGTGATAAGTGATTGAAATACTTTCATGTCTTATGTTTATAGATGTACAGCTTTCTCATTAGGCAGGAAAACATTCCCCCCAGATAAACTTGCTTAAACACAGAAGCAGCCGCGAACACAACATGATATTAAATAACAGCAAGTTATGTATCAGATAAACCTAACAACCATATAAATATTGGTTTAATTAATATTGAATTAATTAACTTAACTTTGTAATAAGTTGATGGCAATGTTCATATCAAGATAACTGTATTATGGTTTGTGTTTTGTCATTAGTTCTCGATAACCACGTGTATAGGACAGTTCTGCGTGTCTTGAAATACTGTATAAAATAATTAATTATTTTACTGTGTTGTGTATTTTTATCAAGTGAACGGTTTAAATCAGAACTATGTGCGTATACATCGTAATGTTTCTATAATATAAACAATAACATAATCTTAAATTTACTGATTTTAAATTGTTGAGCATGTTACGGTTTCGTTTTTGAAATTATAATTTAAGTTACAAACATACGTTCATAAAGATCGTTATTAAACAATTGAAATCAGATAATCCGTATACTGAATAAAAAGTCTTTTTATATTATAAGACATTCAAAATCTTCGCTAATAAGAAGTCTAAATTCATTAACGGACTTTAATAAGGGGCTGTTTAATTTTAATATATCAAACAACTTTCCTGCAGGTGTCAGCCATTTGAACTTTATAAATCTTAGTTTGACCAAAATAAACGGTGTCTTTGCTTCTACACACAAACATATGAATCACTTTCTTGTAAAAGATGTCAGCGTATTAGTTATTCATTAGTAAACATTCAATTTATTCAAATGAAAGCACTACAACATTAGTGACAGCGCATCGAAAGCTTGCGGTCAGGGACCTCGTTATTTTTTTAACCTACGGCATTTGTTATTGTGATTCATCATGCATTAACCATTCGCGGTAAGATTCTGACCGTCTTTTATTTATTGAATCATTTATTCTTCGACCAGTCATCGACACACTTTTACTTTGTTCTAAGTAATTGATTAATGTTATTGACGACTTTTTCCTCAAGACCTATTTACTTTTAACCATATTAAGTATCATAAACCGCTATATTGGATATATAAATCAAATCAATGTCTCAATTATAAAAAACCTAAATTATGTCTCTTAAATTATGTCAGTGATCTATTTCTATTATTGTTATCTTTATATTTTTTTCTCGGATTTTATCCGGTCCTTTACAAAGTAGGGCTGTAGCCAACACTTAGAGGTCTGTTTGGTATAAAATGTACAATGTAGTACATAAACAGCAATTGAGAAGAAGGTGAAATGGTATAGCTATTGCAAAAATTAGTAACATAGTAGGGCTATTGTCATAAACTCTTAAATGATAAAGGAAATTGCTATTGACAAGACCACGGCCACCTGCCAATTTTAGTCTCATCTTAAATATTTAGGCAGGTGGTGACTTGCCACTTGCCACTTACTAAACAGGACTAATTATTATTAAGTAGATAAATACTCTAATCTATCTGTGATCTGTATAAGTTCACTGATGCCCATAACATTTTGTCCTTGAAATACTGCGCCTGAAAATAAGAATTGATCTATCTAAATTTATAATAGGCTACAAGTGTACGAATAAACACATATGAGTGTTTTTGGAACTATAAAAGAATACTAAAGTTCTCCCGGAAAACATGAATGTTGTTTTTGATTCTAAACTAACGTTCTGAGAAATAAGTGTGCATTTACATTTCCTAATCTCCAAAATAAATAACTTGTATTTATTATGTTCGAATACATGACATGGGAGCAGAGAAAGTGAATATGTCAATTATATCAGCTTTGTCACTCCTGTGATCAGTATGGACAGATTTTGAAAGGCGAAAGTGGTTCCACGAATAATGATAGTTATTGAATGCTAAGTAACAGTGACTAAAAAGCCACCGCATGTCTGTCTTGGCATTCGGTTTCAAAGTGATAGTGATGAGACATTTATAGTTGGTTTTAACCGTCTTTAAAAAAGAGGAGGTTATTTGTTCATGTGTATTTTTTTATGTGTATGTTCGCCGATTTCTCCCCTATCACTGGACCGACTGGGTACAAATTCTCAAAATTCTTTTTTTGTTTTGTATAGTATACTTCCGAAGTAGTCCCATTAAAATTTCATCAAATATGGTAAATCAGTTTTTGATTTACATTCCAAAAACTGAAAAGTGTTAATTTATCATGATGATGTCATCATTGACAATCGATACCGTGAGTAGTGAAATAGTCAAAAAAAAAATTACCAAAATATGAAACCGACTTCAACACCAAAAAGTGTGAAATAACTATTCGAAGTCGATACCATGTGCACAATATTGTGATAATAGGTACCTACTTTTAAATTATCATGGTACCAATTTCAATAAGTTATTTCACACTTATTGATGTTGAAGTTCGTTCCGTTTATTGGTAAACAATTTCTTTTATTATTACTGCTTCTACATCTTATGGAATAAGAACATATAAGCGATTACTTAGCAGATAGGGTACCCATGAGTTGTTTAGCCTCTACCTTCATCGTACAGCTTAGAAACAGAGCTTCTTTCGGGAGTTTGATATAACCGAAAAGTACTTACAAGTAATAGATATATATCTTTTAGGCAAGCATGCTCTATCGTGGCCACATCGGCAAGCGTATCAATGTTAAAATAATCAGAACAATAAATTATCATTGTAGTTTTGCTTAACTGCACTGCGTAAACCCCCAAAATAATTTGTATATATTTTACTAGTAAGTAGCGAGACGAGAAAGCCGTTCATCCGATGGTAAGTACGCGTCACGCATACCCGTGACTGCTGCGTGCTACCTTCTTCGAACTTGTTTTATATGATAGGTACATATGAAATTGGCGTTTTATATGGAAAAAGTAAATTTAATATATTTGTCATAGCATCTCATTTATTCATTAAAACCTGTGTAAGTTTGTAACTTATTAGTAAATTACCAGCGATACGTAAAATTTAAAAAATAATTGAAAGCAAGTCAGGAGAGAAAATGACCAAGTCTTGGAATTTATTTTGGTCTGGTTATGATAAAATATCAAGGAAAAACAGACATTTTGAGATGAATTAAAACTCGAGAGATTATTTAAAAAATAAGAAAGCTAAAATAGATTTCGAGGATTTCCGATTTTTATATTTAAGACAAAGAACAAGAAAATGGATTTGGACCCAGGAGGTGTCCCAAATGAAAAGGACTGGCTCGATACATCCGGTCGATAATGTGGTAAGGAGTCCAGTTATACACCGAGGGATACCACTACTAGAAAGAGATACTCGAAAAGTGAAACTTCTACAGTGTCGCTTACGTATCGTATTATTATTTTCATTTATAACATTGCAGGTAATAAAAATATAATTTCCAAAAAAAAACTATTTTTTTCATGGCAACACCGGAATCGTCATCGCGAAGGCAAAAGCATACACGGTAAAACATCTTTCAGTTGAAAACTACAAAAACTAGAAGGTTTTCATTAAACCTTGAATGAGTCGATAAATTTCAGCACATATTCTCCCTCCATAAGTAGAAAAAAATATAAATATATTTACCCCTTTATCAATGTTTAATTTTACAACTCGATCATTTGAACTAATCACCTCTAGGTACTCGAAAAAAAAATCGATTCTAAGGATTATCAATTCTATGAAATTATAAATTATTTTATGGCTAACGTTAATACGTGCTTGTTTACATGGTATCAGGTGTTTCATATTTATTAGTATTATTGATGTCATATGAATGTTAAAGAAGAAAGTCTTAGTTGTGCAGTAAAAAATATCAGAAATTACTTTACATAGTGTTATAGCAGCAACTTTAACAAATAATTATCTGTCTACTATCTAACAATTATCTACTAACTATCTATTATCTTATTTATATCTTTGACAATGCTGTAGGTATAGATTCACCGAATTATCTAAAGCAAAAATATGATACTTAGCTTTTTAATACGTAGCTTTTATTTTAAGGATGTAGTATATAACGTTGCGAACTAAATATGTTTTTACCTTTGTAACTTCAATTAGAATAAGTAAATCTTACCGTTATGTCTAATACATCATTACAAAATCCGCCCAAGTCGAAATTCCCAACTAAACTCTATAACTCGAAAACTCATCATCGCGGTCCTACCCCAATTTTAATATAATTTACGATGCTTTACGTAGGGTTGAAAATCGCTTGTTGGGTTGGACGATGTAATGTGAAAACGCATTAATTTTGTACATTTTCTTTACTTTTCTTTATTTTTCGATCAATACTAACACAATTGAAAAAACTGCTGGTTACTTTAGTACTATATGTTGCCTAAAAAATATAGTGTTATCGCTGAAAATTCTGAGAGTTTGGACGTGAAACTTTATTTTTGTGGACCTATTTAGGATTTTTTTCTGCAGAGAGCGAGTAATATTTATGAATTCTATTCGGTTATTAATCTTTTCATTCATTTTCTAACCAAAGTATTTTTTATAGAAGATTATCGATCTGTTTCGTTGCACTAGATGTTAGTTCGCCTTAACTCGAACTGATTGGCGTCTCTCCAGAAGTTCGACTTAAAAATGTAACTTAATTATTTACGTAGATATATTTGTTAAAATGTTATAGTACCCTTTTTCTGTTTGATGGATACGGTTATATAGGAAACAAGTTTATGCTGTACTTGGAGGACTTTCGGTTATAGTTTTGTTTTTGCAATATAAAACTAGGGGCTCACAATGATAAATATACACAAAAGGCATGCTACGCACAGAGACAAAACAAGGAAAAGATGGTATGTATAGGAAAGGTTCAACATATATAAGTAAGAAGCAAACTTTTTTGTTTATAAGTATAAGATAGCCCCATTAGAATTTTACTTTGGATTTTTCCATTCCCAAGGCAAACAAAGTCAATAAAATCCAAAATTAAGTACTTAATTGATTTCCTGAATATATATCGTAAATCACTGAACGCATCTATTTATTCTACACTTTACAAATGAGGCATTTTTATTGATCTTGCTTACATTCGTTAAAACTAAAATTAACATTTAGGTAATTAAATCAATTCCAGGAAAGTTGTCGATACTTTGGCAAATCATTTGGGTTTGGAAAAATACCGCAGACATAAAAGTTTTCCTCGCCTATTCCAATTAATTGTATTGGCCTTAATGTGAAGAATTTAAACGTATACTTTTGCAATATCAAAAAAGTTATATACAATATATGATTAATTCGTTTTTTAGAATAACGTTTGATTAATATTGTTATTATACTTGCTTTTATTTTTTATTATATTTGTGTAACCGAGTGTTTTACCACTCTCTAGATGATCAGTGATGACATGGTCGAAAGTGATGTTACACTAGATCTAGAATGGCAAATGACTTTTAAGGACAGTTATCAGCACAAACCGTTAGATGCTTGAGAAAAGTTTCCTACAACCATACTGTTGATTTTAGCACAATGATATCTCTCTTTCCCACAACTCCGCCTAGTGTTCGGCATATTCACGAACCGCACTGAGCCCGCGTGATGGTATGAAAGGAGAACTCGAGACCCGCTAGGGGGAACGAATTGGGTTTATACTTTTAAATAGTTAAGACACAGATAAAAAATCATCTATATGTACTATATCACTATATCAGTATATCACTCGTATGTACCTATAATGTGGTGAAAAGCACCACATTATAGGTACATACGAGTAGACATTTAAGTTATATCTATATGTATATGTACAGGTCTGACTTTAATATTATAGTCTATCCAAATTCTGGAATCAATTGGGAACTTGTCTAATGGATATAAAATATATAAGAAGGCAATGTAACCTACACTAATTATAATTGCCGTTCATAAGTCCGTCTTTGATGCCTACATTAACATATTTAATAAATATATATAAATGTAATAAATATACATTCAATAAATATTTAATTTTATAATTAAAATATTTTATTACTTCTGTGAGTAAGTCACGATGTAAATGGTTGAAACCCTGCCTACTGCTTTAGTATACTGTGTTGCAGTAGGCAGTGTCTTCTCCCCTCTCGAACCCACATTGCTGGAGGTGGTGGTGTCAACTCTGTTTCCGAGCAGAGTGGAGTAGCAACCCCCAGTAATGGCCTCTCTGCCGGTTGGATGTGGAGAGTAGAGGGAGGAACAGGACGTCAAAATACCCCCTGTGTCGCTGGGAAAGCTAAGCGCAGCAATGCTAAGGCTGAGAGCCAATAAAGCCCCTGGCAAATGGCGTTGGCGTTCTTGGGTGTTTCTTGGTTCTAGCTCTCAGAATCCTTGAAGATCGGTTCCTGCGGATACTCGCAGCCTGTTTGGAGACGAGACGGTTCCCGTTTCTATAAAATACGGGCAGGCTCGTCTTTCCAGAGAGAAAGACGAGTCTAACGCCCGATCGAGATGCTCCACGAGGCCGGTAAGCTCTGTGCCCGTCGGTTCACGAAGAGCCTCGGGGAGGTTGGCTCCAACTTGTCCGACCAACAGTTTGGTTTCAGGGGGTCGCTCGACTATCGACACAGTTGAACAGGTCAGGACTCTCTCGGACAAGGCGACATCCCGCGGCTGGGTGATGCTGGCGGTGTCATTTGACATTTCCATGACATGCATTCAATTCTATGCCGTGGACTACTCCTGCTTCATGCCACCGTGATGGGTTCCTCATAAAGAGGCCAACGCCACCGAGGCCGCGGACGAGTGCGAAAGCGTTTCCGTAGCCCCGACACTAGGGCGACCGGAGAAACACCGCGTGGTGGTTTAGTCGGTATGGTCTGCTTGCTGCTATGGGTGCAGTTGGCGCGTACATGACGAGTCTAACATACCCCGTCGAATCTTTCTGGTTTGGCGAGGATGTGTAGTGCATTCCCCACAAATATATAAATAAATATAGTGACAACTGATAACCTGATATACAGATTACACTAATTATTTTCCGTAACTTTCAGGAAGTTATAGTCATCCACCGCTTATGATATATTAATAAAAACATTTAGTGATACTGTATTCATCGTCGCACCATTGTTATACTTAATCTACTAACTACAGACTAATCAATCATCTGCTAATATGTTTATTGACCCCGAAAATAGCGCACTGTAATTATACCATAAAACTTAGCATTTTGGTGATCTAAACATGTTTCAATGTTTACGTCATAAATTTAACTAATATGTGCTTGCGACTTTTGCCAACAACGTACTTCTTGTTAAATCCTGTTTAACTTTTTGCAATTCTGACTTGCAGGCCGAAGTTGCAAAAGTTTGTTTTGTCAAGCTTTTGCAACTTTTTATACTTAGGTTTATAGTATTTACAAAATATGTGTTTCGTGTTCAACATAACATTGATTTTAAAAGCCGATAACACATCCACAACACCTTATATTGCGGATGTGGTGTAAAAGTGTGTTATGTCAGTAGACGATGTTGAACACTTAACACCAGTCAAGCCACCTCCTCATTTACCCTCCTCACAAAAAAAACGGAAGCCCTAACGCATTATTAGTATAAATACTGTAAGCAATCATAATTAATCTCATTACATCACATACCAATTTTGATTAAATTTTGTATAGAGAGAGGTATATGAGGCTTATAGAGTACTTTTCATTTTCATCATCGTTATCCATCACCACGGGCAGCGAAGCTAGTTCTTCATAAATCTAAGATGTGTATAAGTATTTTATAATTTAGTTCCCTAACATAATCGTATAGTTTGTGGGTAAGAGTCGAGTACTGTTCCCTATGCTCATATAGAAATAACTTAAAGAGCGACTAAGGAAATAACACGTTGAATAACAGCAAACCACTACTCGTAGATCTGCAGTGGGCAGTAGAGTGTTGCTGCACAAAAGGTGCATAACAGAGCTTATAACGATCTTAACGCTACTATAACTTGATATATAAAGGTTATACTACTAATGAGGAGTATTGCCAAGGAAGGTTAGCTCCAGGCAATTGACCAGCCATAACAACACAGTGAACCAAACCCATTAACAATAAATGAATGTGGGTTAGCGAAAAGCATATTGTACTTACATCAAAGCACCTGAAAATATCACTTGTGTTCAGCTAGTACCCTCACATCACTCGCTATCTTGGAGAATGTAGTGATGAGGAAGTGATTTATTTTCTATGTATAGCATGTATCTATGTAGGAAAGTTTACAAAATGCGTTTTACCTATACAACATTGTGTCGTTAACGGTCGTTTTATTATTATTATGTAATATAACAAGTACAATTAGAAAATTTTAAAACCGTCTTCCATTATATTCAGTTATTGGTGTCTAACTCAAAAACTACTTAACCGAATTTGATAAAACTTAAATGGGACCACACAGGAAGCACTAGCTTTAAAAAAATATTTGAGAATCGGTTCACCCAGTCGAAAGTTATGGGGTAACAAACATTAAAAAAAACAGTCGAATTTTTAGAAGTCGGTAGAAAATTCATGATGATTTATATACAACCGCTTTGGAAAGTAAATCACTCTAAAATCATAAAGTGTTCAAAACAACATATAAATTATAAGTGGGACTGATTGAACTGACTGACATGACTAAAGTTAGAAGATACTTGTTTATATACATAATAAGTTGCAAAAATAACAGCGATAACAACACTAGTTTAAACGTTGCAGCATTATAAATATTTAATTTAATTAACCGTTAAATATAGAAGTGACGCCATCTATTGCTTTTAAAAATTAAAAACCTGTTAATTCAAGTTTATGTCTAAATTAACACCTTTGAGACTTTGTTACTGACATTAAATAACGTCTGATTACAATATAAACGTAAGTAGTTATAAATCAGCCGTGTCATCCTTAAGTTGTTAAATATAAACTAAAAATAATAGATAAATATCTATACAGATACGCACTAAGAATCGTTCACGACTTCGTAGGGGGAAACATTAAACGTGTATGGTGTATGCCTGCAATTTACTCAAAACCAGCCGTGCGATTCTCTAAGAGCAAACATCGTTGCATCTTTGATAACATCCGTCAAACAAATGACAAGAAATGTTGGAAAAACAACCTTGTGTGCAAGGTATATCTCATAAAGTATTTGACATCGGTGAACTCGTCGACGAACGCAACGACGAATCATTAGAGAATCGCACGACAGAATGGGATGATGTTACTCGTAGTACCTACAGTACTACACTTCGACAAAGGCTAACAGTGGATAGTTTGATGTATGATCAAAATAATTTTTCGGCTAAGACTAATTAGTAGTAGTCTTAAGTAGTTTATTTATAAAATTACATGGCAATAACGTTACAATATATACTGAAGTATATATACTACAAGTGCAATTTGAAAAAATAATACAGCCTTCCATTCTATTACTTATGTAAAAATCAGTTATTGGAGATTTGGAGGAAATTTTAAAAACGTCTTCCATTATATTCAGTTATTGGTGTCTAACTCAAAAACTTTTAAACCGAATTTGATAAAATGTACATGGTACCACATGGGAAGCAGCAGCTTTCAAACAGAAGTACAATTTGAAAAATTTAATACTGACCTCTATTTTATACAGTTATTGGAGTGTATCTCAAAAACTACTACCTAGATCTAATTTGATGAAATTTAAATGGGACCACACGGGAAGCACCAGCTTTCAAACAAAAAAAGAATTTTGAAAATCGGTTCTCCCAGTCGAAAGTTATGGTGATCGGTTCACCTAGTCCAGAGATACGAGGTAACAAACATAACAAGTACAATTTGAAAAATTTAATACCGGCTTCCATTATATTCAGTTATTGGAGTGTAACTCAAAAACTACTTAACCGAGCTTAATGAAATTGAAATGGGACCACACGGGAAGCACCAGCTTTCAAACAAAAAAGAATTTTGAGAATCGGTTGACCCTATCGAAAGTTATAACAAAAATAAAAAAAACAGTCGAATTGAGGACCTCCTCTTTTTTGGAAGTCGATAGAAAATAATAGTATTTATTTAAATAATTTTATCCGAATTAAATAATTTGTTTAAATCAATATAAAAATGATAATATGCATACAATGTCAATAATAAAAAAAACATGTCAAAAATCTTAGATTGTTGCTGAATGTCACCATTGATTAATAAAATAAATATTTGTTAGATGACAAATTGAAGAAATCATAAATCCCTCAAAGCTTAAGAAGGTCCGTTAAAAAAGCCAACGTTTTAATTTATTTCTAAAAGATGATGTGCTTGGGGAAGTGGTGACATCATCAGGAAGTCTTTTGAAGACAGCTGGTCCCATTATATGCGTCAACTTACTAGATTTAGCAAGCGTGTGCGGCAACGACTTAAGCTTATCAAAGTTACGCGTGTGGTTGAGATGCAAGTCTCTGTGCTTTTTGTATGTGTGGAGAATGGATTGCCACCTGGTAAATGACGATCGCAGGTATCGTAAAAATCTAAAATTTTTTTGTTATGGGCCATGCGGGTTGTATGACTATTGAAAAACAGAGTTATCGGTAGTTAAACGTATTCCCGTTTATAGGTTATAGGGGTGAATATTCGCGATAATTTTAACCCACATATGCAAAAATGATCCATCTGTAAGTGAATGCAGCAGCAAACATTTATTTAAAAAAAGTATAAATTTAAATCTCATTTTTAAAAACTTCTGATTCATAAAAACGATTAAGCACTGGTTATTTATCAATATTAAAACCACTATTAACGGTCCAAATTTATAAAGCGAGAAGAATAATTATTTTAGTTAAATATTTTTTGAGATGTTATTCCATAATCATCTCGTAAGGCCTTAAATACAAAAAATACGTTATGAAATTTGGCTTGCTCATCATTTTATAAACATAACTGTTTTCTTCTGTACTGTAAAAAACGTTTTAATAAAAAAAGCTTATTATAAAGTCCGACATTATATAGAAGATAAAGATGCTTGGAATACTCCACTTCTGGCAAGCTGTCACTCTGCCACACATTAAATATAATATTTGTAGTACCTAAGTAGAAACATTGTAAATTTCTATATAAAAAGAATGGCCCCGAGTTTCTTGCCGCTTCTTCTCGGTAGGGTAGGTCTATATATTTTCGTACGCGGCGGTAGAATCTTTAATGTACATTATAATGAAAAATTGACGTTCATAATTGCGTCTTTGATGCCTAAATTGAATAAATGATTTTGACTTTGACTTTGACTTCATTTGCTCTTCAACAACGCATTTCAGCTAGTAACCATAGAAAGATAAAAAAAGGATATTAGCTCTCGATTCATGTATGATTATAATCTAACCGTAAGTCATATAAGGGAACCTTTTGTACAGCGCCGCCTAGACTTTATTCATTACCCACATCAACAACAAAAAGTAAAGTAAACCCATTTGAATTTTGACAGCTAGACCAATAAAACATCGGAACTGTAATAAACTTATTAAAACGAAAATCTTAATATCAAAGGTAGGAGATCTCCATTCATAAGTGAAGACACATAATAACGCCGGCGCCGAATACTTTTTATCTTAATGCGAATAAGCACTCAAAACAACACAAAAAGTTTGACATATCGACTAAGTTATAAATCACTGCGTTTTTTATCTAAGTAAGGTCTTAGGTAAGCTTTTTCGGTTCCTCTAATGGGGAAATTAATGAACTGTCTTATTACGCATATAAGCTTAGACACTAATTTAGGATTATTAAATTCAATTAGCACACTAAATCAAATAAATACTATTTATAAACCAGATATAAAAGAGTATAGTAGCACTTGATATGATTTCTTAATTTTTTTATATTAAACAACTTTAAAATGAATTTTATTAATGGCAAATATTTTAAATTATTTCAATCTTACCTTACTTCTTCTAATATAAACTTAATTTTCTTCATGTTATGTTTAAAATAGCACCTCTATACATATTTGACATATTCCCGTCAATACTATTTTTCTAGCGCTTGCTCTTTCAAATTTAAGGCTCATCCCATACTACCCATGGCCTTTCCCATACTAACTTTTATAACTGGCTTGCACCATCGAATTAGAACAATTTATTTCCATAAGGAAACAATAAACAATAATGTTCAACAATGATAAATTAAACAATAATATTTAATTACAATTTAGGAAAGAGTCAACACAAAATTATTATTCCTTGATGTTTTGCATATATTTAAAAGTAGTAAAATCTTTAAAATTATATTTAATGTAATTTTTAAATTACAGTAAAAAGTTTCCAAAAATCTCCACTGCTTCTACAGTTTTTTCAATAAAAGATTGATCAAGAGAAAACAATTTAAATCATATACAGGGTGTCCGCCGGCAAGGTATACTACTTTGTCTGTTCAGAATTTTCGATTAAATGAAAGAGATTGGATCTTATATTGATAAATGTTTTAATAATTGTAATGTCGGCAATTATGTATGGAGCACAATTTCAGATAAATGTCCGCCTCTGTTAGCCTCACAAAAGCGAGCCCTTTTGAGCACATTTTTCATTATATTCTCACACATTTCACGTGGTATTTCATTAATTTCATCACGAATATTTTGTTTGAGTTGCTCAAGCGTTTCTGGTTTGTTTGCATAAACCTTACTTTTCAAATATTCCCACAAAAAGAAGTCCGGAGCAGTCAAATCATGCGGAGGCCAATCAACATCGCCATTTCTTGAAATAACTTGTCGTGGAAAGTGATCTCGCAGTAATTCTATTGTAATCCTGGCTGTATGCGATGTGGCACCGTCTTGTTGATACCACATGTTAATTAAGCCCAAAGCATGCAGTTGTGACGTTAAAAAGTTTTCAATCATATCACGATTTTAGTCCCCATTCACAGTTACCGTTACGCCGTTTTGATTTTCAAAGAAGTATAAGGTCCAATGATTCCTCCTGACCAAATTGCACACCAGACTGTCACTTGTTAGATGCAAAGGTGCTGATGAATAATTTGAGGGTTTTCCATTGCCCAGAATCGACTATTCTGTTTATTCACATATCCATTCAAATGAAAATGTGCCTCGTCACTCATTATGTTTTTTTCAGGAAAATCGGGGTTGTCATGGGCGAGCTGTTGGCATATTGGGCGAACATCCTATTGGCATATGTACGGCGGCTTAAATGGTCTTGTGGAAGAAGCTCTTGTGTCAACTGAATCTTAAATGGAAACAAATGCAAATCCTTGTGAAAAATTTTGGCCAAAGTTGTTCTTTGAAGACCAAGCTCCTGAGCACGGCGTCGAATTGAAGTTGATGGATTGTTTTGAACACTTTCTCGAGCAGCAGCAATGTTTTCAGCCGATCTTGCAGTACGTTGTGGTCCATTCTTGGGCCTATCACCTACAGACCCTCTTTCTTCGAAATCATTCACTACACAATAAATAGTGCGTTTTATTGGCACGTCGTTTATCCCAAAAAAATCACGTAACTTTCTCATCGTCACAGTAATCGATGACTGGTTTTGATAAAATGTTTTAACGATTAAACCACGCTGGTTTATCGAATATTTTTCCATAATAAATTTACCACGTGCCTACTTCACGACTGTCAAATATGAACTGTCAAGACTAATGTTTACCAAAATGACGGCAAAACAAAGTAGTATACCTTCCCGGCGGACACTGTATATTCAGTTAGGAATTCTCACGAGACTACAGAACCTTATCATCAGAGTTGAAGGATGAATTGTTTATTCATATAATTATAATATTACAAGGCCTACTATCTGTCTGTTTGTCTGTCCAACCTTAGAAGGGGTGTATCTTTTAAACCATTATAATAGAAGGCAGTTGGTTTTACAGAATAGTTGTTATCATGGCAGATACACAAAAAAGTAACATAGGGACCCCATACGATAAACCTGGATTTTTCGTTTGTGGTATTGTTTCATAAACTTGAAACTGGGTGTATTGTTGGTGCAAATTCTATAGTAAAACAACAAAACACAAAACCCACCAAGTGCAAGCCGAAGTAGAGCTAGGGAGAAACACTTGTCAGAAATACGTCGTCTGGTAGGGAAGTACGTAACCCTCCTAGGTGCGTAAATCTGACTCGTGCTTGGGCCGGATTTCTTTATATTAATTTATATTACCAAGCCTCAACAGCAATGTAGGCGGAAAAAATGCCAACAATGGCTATTGTTTATTTTGTTGAATTTTCCTAGACATTCTGGCATTTCATGTGTATGAAGCGCTCGTAGCAGGAGCTCGACTTGGCGATCTTAAGCGATCAACAAGTTAAGCAACACTTGCTGCGGTCAGGACTAGAATGGGTGACCGCTAGTGGCATTATTCAACTGAGCGCTTTCGTGCTTTGGAGGGCACGTTAAGCCTTCGGTCCCGGTTGTTTGTCTTAGGACATTAGTCGTTAGGCTATGTCGAAGGCCTTCGAGCGGCCTGAAAACTTCGACATGGGTTGGCCACTAACCTATCCACCAATCCGCACTGGGTCCGCGTGGTGGATTATGGCCCAACTCCTTTCTCTGAGAGGTAGGCTCGAGTTCCAGTAGTGGGAACAAAATTGGCCGATTATGATTATGGTTATGAGTGATGCAAAGTCAAAAGCTCGAGGCCGCGCGCTCCAAGTACTTTGGTGATGGATTGTTAGCCGTTAATTGTTCGTGATTGTCTATGAGTAGGCAAAGTGTAACCATGAAAATTTGTCTCAGACGGAACCCATACGATGAAGTTCCCATCCGATGACGCTGTAAATGCCGGTAAAAGCAAACAGCATGTACACCGTTCAAAAAAAAAACTCAGATAGAAATGTAAATATTACTTATGTACGTGATTGTGACTTGAATCTAACCACTTGAGTAGAGAACAGACTTGATATTACTTTAAGTATTCACATAAACAAGTTGAGCAATGACAAATTAATGTAGACATTGTAATTGGATATTTATACCTTTATAGATTTTATTTAAATGGATTAAGTTTAATTACATTTATCATGACACGACCAATAACTATTTGCATACAGTCAAACATATCAGTCTACATACGAACATTTTTAACCATATGATAAAAATAAGATACTTCATTGTAATAATACTGTTGTGTTTGGCAGTCGTATTCCTCTAAATAGAAAGGGCTACAGATTTTATGAAATACATCTACGGTCCAAATATTATATAATTTCTATTAGAAGACCAACTCATGATTAATAAGATGGTAAATTGAACTGATTAGATGATTGTTTTTGATCTAGTGTAGATATGTGTACGCCTGCAGCATGGCGTGCAATTTTTCTAATTCAGAGAAAATAGGAGCTCTACTAAGCTCAAAGAAAATATTTAAAACGAACTTTGACCGACTTAATATTATAAAGGTACGGTGAAAGACATCAACCCTCTCATTTGATCACGTGCGACAGCTTAGTGCGTATTAAGCAATAATGGTGATCGAAAATATTCATATACCATTAAGTAAATATCAGATTGTTTCACCCAATAATGCTAATTTAGATTTTGACTTAAGTACGCTGGTTATTATTGGAGAAATTATAATACATTTAATAATTTGTAAAGTAAATTGGAAAAACTAATTCAAAATAATACAAACTCAACCAACAAATCAAAGTTTACCAAGAAATTGTATTTTTTTTTTTAAATAATATGTCATGCTATTTTTGCATTGCACTGAGAAATTGCCCTGCATTGTCACAGTGCAGTTGAGCATATAGCACCCGGCGAAATGCTAGTTATTGAACAAATACGAAAAATGTGTGCGACTATGAGACAATAAAAAACCTAGACTAAGATTTTCAAGAGCCGAACCTCATATTCTCACCATTGATATGCGATGTTAGCAGGATGTTCTTTGTTGATATTAAGCAAACTTAGAAGACAAACATAAAAATATACCGACGTAGTTCGAAATTACATTAATCTTTATAAATATTTGACAGTAACGGATGTGATTACTTATATGTATAGGTATGTACCTAATTGTATGTTCTTATACTTATAGGAGCAAAAGCTAATGACCTTTTGCAATAAATAAAAATGTTTATGGACTCGTACCCACTAACGCCCGAGGACCATGCATACAACAAGCACACAAATTTATGCAACAACCTGTACAGTCTCAGCCAGGAACCAAACCTGAACTGCAAGCTCACAAGACAATATAACATTTTACTTGTTTTGTATATTTACTTTGTCATTTTTTTAATCTAAAATACGAAATTCGAAGTTAAAGCTCAAACTTTGAAGCGTAAAATAAAAGAGGCATTGAAATTAACAACATTAAACAAATTAACTCACGTATGGTTTATTTTTTTTCAAAAAAAATATTTAAAGGCTACTAGTGAGGGTACACTAGATGACTATCTGTTATATAGGGTGTTTGGTAGAGGGACCGACAAACCAAATGAGCGTGTTCGGGGGCCCACTTGGAGAGTACATAGTATAGAGATATGTAACCATATTTTTATCTACCGCCTGTGCTATTTAAATGAAAACGTTACCGATGCACGCAGTAGTAAAACTATTGTTTATAGCAGACAACTATTATCTACATAGTTTAAAGTTGTTTTGTGAAAATCTTTAATAATTGCTAAAGCCTATGAAACAGACAGAGAAGAAACTGATGTAAATACGCCTAAGGAGCTAGAGAGGCATGCTTTTCTTGCAACAGTAGACAAGTGTGAGTGAAGCGAAATTGAGTTTATTACGCATCTCAGGTTCATTCATAAAATTCAGGTTTTACAACATTTAGTTGAAATAAAGCTATCCAGGTTATGTTTTATTATTAATAGAATAATGTTGCGTACAAAAATAGTCTGTTATGTAATTTCGTATAGATTTAGTATAAATCATTCTACTAAATTGTCATTCTTCGAGATAAACCAAAATTAAATGTAAACTTTAAAAAGTTATTATTATTCGCACTCGGGAATCCTTGAATACAGACCAAAATTATTCAAAACGCGTTTTAAATTATTTGGTGTTTTATTTTACATTTAAATAAGGTTCTTTTCCTTATAGATATATTTTAAAGATTCTTTAAGACTGCGTATCTCGATACGGAAATACGGTTGTCATTGTGTCCGACTCTCCACCTGTTTTGACATTGAGTATTACTTTTCATGCATCACAATTGAGGTTCATTTGAGAACGGTCATATCTTCTGAAGAAGCACGTTTCATCGGTGATTACGTCATCACTTTTCATTCACACTTTCATCCTTTCATCCTAGCCAGTGGTCCTAGGAAGGCCGTGGATTACTTAGCTTAACCCCATTTTCCATTTTAAAGAATCAAATGATATCATGGATATTAGAGTGTATTTACTTATACACAACCATTAAATACAATTGTATTAAAAAAACTTCAAAATAAAATTGCGTGTAAATCAAAACTATCCTATTAACCTCTTAGTGAGTGGGGGGAAAAAGTTGGCAGAATACTGGCTTATTTGTTGGCCAAAGTAGTTGCCAGTATTCCAGACACACAATGTGACGGTACATTAATTTGGCTAAAATTAAACCTCATATCTTTTCATAGTAGTAGAAATGTCATCCGCAGCCATAAATTCGAAGTTATGAAGAAAGAAGATGATCATACGGTCAAATAAACGTGGCAGGATTATGTTGCATTCAACGGGTCCTTTCGGAATCCATGGAGGATTTGGGAGTCGCATTTATGTAATATTCCTTTTTTTGTAGCATTTCTAGATTATTTAAGTTTTAGGATCAATAGTTCAGGCCCTAAATGTTCATTCCACTAATTATGGTTAGTTTTTTTAATAAAATATCTTTGAAGAGGTCACACTCACAATATGTCACTGGAAAGAATTTCATGATATTATGATACCTAATCGATGTTCCACTCGAGGAGAAAGGTTATTTATAATATACATTTTACACTTGTTTGAGATATTTTCGCTTCTTACCGAATAGCAACTTTTTAAACTAAACATATTTAAGTTGGGTATATATTATCTTTATTCCAAATTTCATTCTATTGAACCATTACAACATGCAGAAGCACAAACTAACATAATCACTCACGTAGATCTTCATTCATTTATATCAACTTTCGAGTTTTCAATACAATTAATGTGATAGATGAACCCGAAGAAATAATATGTACTCATAAAGATTTAAAAGCCTTAAAAATTTAATAACATTAAAAGCATATTATACTTTAAATGAAATATGATTATTATACGACAAAATTTGTATTACATTTCATATATATTTAGATTATGCATTAATTTGTATACGATTACAACGAGCGCCTCTCAAACCAAATAAATTAACTTAATGCTTTAGAATTGGGTTTTCCTTGAATATTTTCCAAAAAGATCGCGCCATCAGACGACACGTAGTCTGCCGGATCCGATAGATGTCTCATTTCATTTTTATTGTAACACAAGTTCTATAATTATACATTACTTATAGTCCGACATTTTTCTGGAAAAAAAACTGCTTTTGTCTAGCATACCGATTGTTTAGTGTGGATTTGATTATTATTATAAACATACCTGCATTATTTACAGAACTTGTTTTAATAGATCTATTATACAATCACTGCTTTTATAAGGTTACCTAATATTGATTTTAATATTATATATAGATCAATAAGAAGAAACTCTTAACTAACTTTTAACTCACCATTTTATTATGTACAGTAAGTAAAGGAATATTGACAAGCTGGTAAGCATTCTATTAAACTTCGTAAGTGAAACAATATAAGTACTTAATGAAATTTACTAAAGCTCCATTTAATTATTCAGAGTATAATAAAACTTTCAATCATTCAGAAGCTACTTCAATATGATGAACGTTGTCCAAATTCTTAATAAGGAATCTTATAAATACGTAATTTTAATAAGGCGCAGAAAAATAAAGATACCTGCTTACTGATTTGTTTCTTCTAATAGGTATGGCATTGAGTCGAGACCGGCTTGGAAGAGCGTTGGGCATTGTAGGTACGTTTACTAAAGCGATTCAAGATCATGAGAGATAGTTCAGTAGCCGCCGTGCCGACGCTATGTCTGGCGAAGTTGAAACCTGCCTGATACATTCATTATACATACATCGCCTGTAAAGAGGCCTCCCAATTCAATCGCATCGTAATAATGTATCAAAGCTAAATGTTTGTCGAGTTTTCTTTTATTTTGTTCAAACCTTGGTAAAGAGTCATTGGAAAAGTCAAGTTTGTGATTGCTGTAATATTTTTTTAGTTAACTACTAAAAAAAAAAGTAGTTATGGGAAAATTCTGTACTAAGATATTTTTAGATATAGTTCGTTTTGAAAATTTGATTGTTGGAAAAAAAGGAATGTTTCAAAAGTAAATCCTTTATTGGACGTAGGATAAAATAATTGAGATATATTTTTTTTATAATATGGTCTGTGAATTTTGTGTTTTAAAACATTGTTCTGAATCAAGAGTAGGTATTTGTACCTACGTTTTAAAAAAGGTTTATAGATAATGTAACAGTTATTTGATTTTATGTTTTCTGTATTAAAAACTAATCATTTTTACGCAATAAAAAAAAATGCCAACTAGCAACCAGAAAATGATAAAGGAAATGTTTCTTTAAGATGTTTAAATCTTTAAAAGAACTGCACAGGGTTGGGCTAAGTATAAACGTTTGATTTATACCGGCTATCCAACCCGCCTAAATTTCAAACAGTATATTTTAACGTAAACCTGAAATAATAAAATCCTTGAAATTAAGGTTCATTGGTAACTTTCACTCTCATTAAAAAAGTACATTAAAATACTGCTATACTGAAGCTAACTGGAGCTTATTACAGAATAATTATAATGACATCGTTTCACTTGTTTAAAAATCTAAATTAAACTAGCGAACTAAAATTTGATTAATAACACTTATATAAGTACCATATCTATAGCCAAATTCATATAATCTTTGATTGTCATTTCTAAATATGAGATAATTATATAAAATTTTGGCTAGTGCCGAGCGTAGTAGCGAGCACCAAGTTACGCGGCGTAATCTGTCTAAAATATACCTACAAATGGAGAGAAATATCTCATTTTAATGCTGTCATTCGGAAGTGCTATACTATCTAGATTTTAGCCTAACCAGAATAAGAACTGCCGTAATCGACCGAGCGAGCGAAGCGGCTCTGTTTTAACTGGCCAAATTGACTTTCGTCTGTCCGTATGTTTGTTAGGTTGTTCGTTTATCTTCCTTCCTGTACAGCTCGCATTTTTCAACCAATCTTGACGAAACTTGGTATGCATTGGTAACTATTTAATATATTTTTTTGGCAATTTTTGAAATGCGTACAGAATCGATTTCAATGACGGCCTCATTAGTTTTACCTCATTAGTGTACCCCTCGCTTCGGGGTCGGGGCTTAGGGGTCCCATGGTCAAAAAGGGGCAATTATTTGTGTATATTGAGCAGAAATGTGTGCACTCGGGTCGTGAATGTTTGTGGTATGTTAATATTTTGCATCTCACGACACAAATAATCCGAGTGCAGGGGTACGAGAATGTGATAAAAAAGATATAGAAAAAAATGTATACATAGCCTCTTAACATTTTATCACAATGATGCAGGACTAAGAATCATCTCATTGGTTTTTAAATATAATAAGGCCATTTATTTAAAGGTCAAACGAACTGGATTCGTCTCCAAGACGAATTCTACAGATGTTATTACTATCACACAAGTTGTACCCAAACTAAAGAAAGCGATGCGCATTATGAAACTTTGAATTAAGTTAAAACTATAAGCAGGCGAAACGGTTTGCTGATTTAATCTTTGACATCTGTTTTATTGATCGTATACTTGTTCGGAGATATAACGATCAATTAAGCAAACACTAACGAACTCGATCTTTTAAAAACATAAACTTGCACAACTGTTTTGGAGTCGACTTTTTATTTTATTACCGATAAAAACATATAATTATGATATACTATTGTCAATGTTTATTGAATATCGAGTATGATTTGACCTTTGAGTTTTCTAACAGGAAAGGAAAAATGTGATACACATAATTATAAATAACATTTTGTATATTTACACAGTTTTGTTTACACATACTCTGGATATCCATAAGCAATCAATATTACATTAAATAAAAAAATTATTTCATGCAATTTAATAAGTTAAATAAAACATTTTTATGCGAGAAACTAGCAATATTGTACAACTTGCTACTTATCGCAAAAACACTACTTTCGTAATGTTATTAGTACGAGTATATATGAACTCTTAATTTTTGTCAGTAGCATTATGTATTTAAATTTCGCTTAAACTATGTAACTATAGATGTTGTTCTAAGGCCAAAGTCTCTTAATTCCATTGCCAAGGTCTAAGCCACCGAAGCCAAGTAGAGTATCTGAATTGCTAATGCGGTCTTCAAACATTTTAAGATTTAAATTCAAGACACGTGGTACTAATGTACGTGTTGGAATAGATTTTTTTTTATACAAAGTCGCTTAAATTCCTTAAGTTTTAGAAAACTAATGGTAGTTAGGTATGTACATAAGTAATATAAAATATAAATATGTTGCTAAGGTAATTCTATAACTGTTACTAAGCATATTCAGTTGCTAGAGTCATATCTGTTTCTATATATATAGGGAAATGATACTTTTATTAAATGAAATTTTAATTGAGAAAGTAAAAGAAATTGATTTGTAATCAAGTGACATTTTGCCATATTTACAAATATGTACGAGTAAACATTTATACGATACTAACGTCACTCAATGTTTTTGCCTTCCCGGAACCTCTCAACTAACACTTAAACTTTATGGTATGGCATTAAAGTTCAAATTGACTTTTAAGTATTATTTTGAATTGATTGTATGGGAGTATAGAAAAGTGTTGTTTTTAGACCTTTTTAGGCAATTTTTTAATGTTTTCTCTCCGTAAGAACCTTCCTCGTACTTCAAGGAATATTCTAAAACAAGAATTAGCAAAATCGGTTCAGCTGCTCTCGAGATTTGCGCTTAGCAACACATTCAGAGATTCATTTTTATATTCTAGATGTTAATGGTTACATGATAAACATGAAGATTGTATCAAAATTTGTAATAACTTAATATTCTAGGCAATCTGTTGTAATCTACATGTGCTAGGCAGAGAATCAACTTATAATAATTTAGATACGAGTATGTACCTGATTGTATATACTTACTTAGGTTTCGGGTTTGAAAGTAATAGGCATGTAAACATGAATCATGTTAAATATCTAAAATAGCAAGCCAATGGCAAATGATCGGAAACTGAGGATAAATCTTTAAACATATGAAACCCGTTTTGAAAGGTGAAACGAGTTAATGTCAGTAGTTATTTATTTATCTAGTTAATTACATCAATCAAGCAACTTGGGCTCATGTTAAATAAAATACGTTACCATACCTTCGTAACCTTTTTGCATGAAAGTAAAGTTTGGCTGATGTCATCGTCGTTAAGACTCGATGATATTCAATAATCAAAATAAGCAAGTTTAGTACTTGATATGTTGTCGATCAATCCGATAAGTTAATTAAAAATATAATGAACCTAAAACATGACGTCGGGTTAAATAAAAAGGCTATAAAAATCTAAGTCTTTAATATGCAAAATTAAGAACAGGCGAATTCACATCAGGTGCCAAACCGGATTGGTTGGCAACAGACAAGTTGTCACCTAAAAGCTTTCAACCAATATTAGTCCGAGTAACTACCAATGAACAATTTAGTACAACCAATCAATATTCCTCATCTGTTACAAAATTTCACCGAGCTATAAACATAATTTATAATACGTTATTAAGTTATTTCTTTGTGACATTGGAACGGATTGGTATAAATACTTTAAAGGTAGTGTATAAATAATTGTTTATATTCGTACATACAATCAGTAGCTCTACTAGGTCAGTCCCTAGTTAGTTCGTCCTTGATAATTTAATTACAGAGTCAAATATTTTTTTTATTAAATAATAATTATTTATTTATTTATTATCAGAAACTTACAACTATTTTATAATAATACTACGCGTTCTACTCGTATGTGTATGTTAGCATGAACTAGATATTATATAGATGAATCGTTAGTACTACAAAACGCTGTGACAAACACTTGCGTGTTTTAGGCGCGTACAACGCCATCTAGTGATTTTAATAACAAGCTTTTTATAAAAACTACTAGATGATGCTGTTACTGAGTATAAATTGAGCAGAATTCTGTATATTATGATCCTTACAGAAGTGTTTGAAAATGAGCCCTTGTGTACAGACCTTTTTAAAAATTTATGTTTCTTGCTTGATTACCTTAGAAATATTGTCTGGTTTTGCGAATTCTCTTGCATTCTCCATAAGCATACAAGTACTCGTAAATAGGTAGTAGATTTTTTAATATATACCGAATGCGGTTATAGTTAAGTAAAGTTAAAGTTTGACTCTGGTTAAAGTGTAACTGTGTGGTAATTTGTAATATACAGGTATAACATTTTTGGAGACCCGCAGCCTTATTGTCTATCTTTACGGAGAATGGGAATGGGCTTTATTTTGACATTTGAACCCCATTCTCGGCAAAGCCCTGCAATTCTATTGGCTGAAACCATCAATGGGAATGAGAATGAAGTGTCATTTCATTCTCATTCAAGTTAGACAATAAGGCGGCTGTAACCTCGAACCTTCAAATTCAACCCACGGTGAAAACTAAAACTAATACTTGATTACTACACCGTTTCACCCGCGAGTCTTCCACTTTATTGTTAACGAAAAATCAATGAAAACTACACTTGTAGGTAGTTTGAAAAACAAATCCATTACAATGATACGCAACAGATATTTAAAATAGGTACATAAACCATTTTGAAATTACATGATTTTTTATAATTATTTATTATTTTAACTGTGTAGTAGAATATGGTGCATATATTGCTCGATTACTAAGGTTCTTATCTAGTTAGATGAGCAGTTGCTCCTCTATGCTGCTCAATTGTCTCTGAAACTGGCACTAGATCTAAAAGTTTATGCCCCATAGATGCCCAGCCGTGCGATTCTCTAAGAGCAAACATCGTTGCACCTTTGACAACATCCGTGAAACAAATGACGACATGACAAGAAACGTTGGAAAAACAACCTTATGTATAAGGGCGATCTCTCATAAAGTATTTGACATCGGTGAGCTCGTTGACGAGCGCAACGACGAATCATTAGAGAATCGCACGGCTGGTCGTGCGCTTTATAATGCCATGGACGCGTTCGTGGGCATCCATTATATTCTGTTTAGTTTTTTTAGCAAGTTTCTATGGAACGATATCTATGCCACATAAACATACACGTGTTAAGATGTAGATTAGATATCGAGGAATACTTCTGTATAAAGAACACCAAATACAAACTAACTAGACATTTATCTGTGGTTTCAAGTATTTCCTCGTACCTTACATTTTGCCAGTCATGTTTTTCGTCTCATCACTTATTAGTTTATTGCAAGCCTATACTGACTGGGCACTAAATTACTTATAAAATATCAAACAATTGTATTTTCTGATGAAAATGATTTTTAGTATCTACCTACTAGTCAGTTGTAGGTAAAGTTAAAGAGAAAGAAGAAACAAGGAAAGGTAAAGATGTAATGGTTGACGAACATGTTACTATAAAATTTAAATAAGGACATATAATAGTATATTATGATACAAATAAGCAGAGCTCATGAGTTTCATACGATGTTTTTCTACACACTTGCGAGGAAAAAGCAAACTTATATAGCTTTTACCACACAGCGACAAATACGACAAAAGCAAAACATGAAAGTAATAGCAAATGGCGCGCTCGTTTTTTACTCGCCAATGGCAAGGTGCGTGAACATACAGCATAAGTACTTCAAATCATAATTTTAAGATATAAAATCCATATATATTTTAATACCTTATAACAAATGATTATGAAATATCAATAGTATTATAATATGCAATGTTTCTTTGCGTTAATTAAGGACGAACAAGTTGATTTATTGCATAAATGTATATGGGTTGTCAGAGGCTTTGTTGTTACTAAAAACATAACAGCATTACCCGGTTAAACTTAAAATGCTCTGTTTACTCGCCTATAACTTGTAGTAAGGTACTAATTTAATTTAATTTTAAGTAGGGATAATTCTATAATGCTCTAGGTTGTTTTTATTCTGCACGTGTGTGTTATAGCTTGGTTTATGACCCTGAAAGCGAGATGACAAGGCACACTTTACGTGTGTTGAAAAATATTTGCTGACACATTAGCTTACATAATAAAAACATATCTAAATGTTTAAACTATATCGGTATAAAAGGTTAAAATGATAGGCACGTGACAAATAAATATGATGATCGAAATATAGCAACGATAGTAGAATCTGTACGTGAGTAAGAGCTCAAAAAGCTTAGGCACACAACTTGCTACTAATAAAAACATATAAATAATATTGTCTTGTCCATTGTAATCATTTTCCTGAATTCATAAATCTTTATTCGTTTAGGGTTTACACACACACACATCATTTACATAAGACTTGTTATTACGAATTATACTAAGCATTAACGGCTTTTTATAAACATTGCTTAAATTTAAAGAACGTCTTGTACGGCGCAGAACATTTTTCCTTTGCGCGGTACTAAATAACATAATTTAAAGTTAAGCAGCGTTTATAAGTAAGGCCGACTCGCATAAAAATCTACACGAAAGCCAATAAGCCACACTGATACAAAACGGCGGCACCAAGTAGCCTTTGACACAAAAAAGGGTGATTACACATTATTCTTTCCTTGTTTTTGGCCGCCTATAATTTCGCACGCTTCCGCTTCGAACAATATCTGTCAACATATTTCCACGTTCAACGCCGACGCATCACAAGAACTCGATTTCATTGAAGACCGCCGTGTGAAGCATAATGAGTTTTAAATATAATTATTACTGCCGATAAAAAGTAGCCGACCGATGTTCCTATAACCTTTCTTTGTTTCGTTACTGAAGACACTGCACGACGGACGAAATAGACTAATTCCTGCATTATATTACTCATTCAACACTGAATATTAATTATTTCATAAATAATCAAATTCAGAGTTGGATGAGTATTAAAATGCAGAAATGCGTCGTGTTGTTTTAACGGAGGTTTAGAGATGTGTGGTTAGGGTGCGTGCGACTGAGTAGGGCCGCGGCAGAAATGCGCAGACGCAACGGGCGGCCGGCGTCGCGGCGTCTCCATGGAAACGACCCCGCGACTATTTAAGCGATCGCGTGGAGATATCACCGCACAGATTGCTAATAACCGGAGAGCGCGCCGCACGTAGTGCAGCGGATCACCGGAGATAAAAAGTTTGACGTTTCGTAAATTAAAGTGACATACAATTTTAGTTACGAATCTCTGCTTCAACGTGAATTTTAGTTACAAAGTGTTGTGATTTAAAAGAACTCTTTACAATATGATGTCCTTAGTGTTGTTTGTTTTGGGAGGACTCCTGGCAACTACAGAAGGCTGCGGCCCTGGAAAACAAATGCTAAGTAAGTAGAAACATATTTTTCCAGTCCCTTTTTTCATCGTCAAATATTCATTCGAAACTCCTTTTCATCTGTCTCAAACCCTGAAAATAACTCGATGAAATAATTTAATAAATCTTATAATTTCAATATTTTATATTCTTACCGTTTCTTTAGCGATTAATTTAACATTAGTACCTACCTAAAACATGATATCATATGACCATCAATTTTATGAATGAAATCAATGAAACCGGTGTTGTAAATCAACATGATTAATTGAATACTAATTCATATGGCTCTCTTTTTAATAAAGCTTTATTGAATCTTGAAATGATACCACATTTTTCCATTTAGGACCGACAGTATTTCAATTTATTTCAAAAGGACATTAACATTGAAAAGGACAATTTGTTCATAAGTAGAAGCGATAAATTAAATCGCCGCCACCCAGTCTAGATTTCGCGAACAAGTTTTGGCAATATGATGTATCTATTTAGCATACTTGTATGGGTAGAGATCGTAAAATTTTATTGACGCAGGCACCTGTGTTAACACGCATCGGGCTTATAAATTAGATAAATAGGACTGGTTTTGTGAAATGAGGAGATTGTTCTCATTACTTTGGCAATCATTATATCTATTCGATTTCATCAGCCCATACATTTTAAGGTGTATTTAAAAATGTTTGACATAATTATTTACAAGGAATTGTATTAATCTTTCAGAATCCGGAGGATTGACGGCATATGAAAAGCAAGCAATCGTCGATGCTCACAATCGTCTTCGGCAATCGGTTGCTTTGGGGCAAGTCTCCAGCCAACCACCAGCGGCCAATATGATGGAGATGGTATGTTATCAGTTTTATTGTTAAATTCTGTTTTCATATTAGGTCCGATTTAATAAAAATAACTTGTTTATAAGATAATGTGAATCTTAATCCTAACGGGTATATTTAGTGTTTTATGACCTGATCTAAGTGTAAATTATTCAGCATTGAAAAGGCAGATTTATGACATTCTTAAGTATTTGATATTTAAAATATTCAAGGATATTTTATATATCAAAATCTTATCAACCAAATTCAACTTCAAAAAACTACCTACTTTGAATAGGTAAATTAAGTATATAGAGAATTAAATAATAATCGCACTTTGTAGGTATATCTCGAACAGAAAAAGTTTTGAACAAATTTGAATAAGAAGAATAATTTTAATACTCGTAAGAGTAGCAAAATTGAGTTTAATATAGTAATAAACACAACTTTCTGGTTTAATTGTAAAAGTTGAATGTCTCAGTCTTAACAAGTTTGCGGTTACCAACCATCATAAGTCTCAAAAAGATTTCGACGAGCTCATTATCTTTGTTTAAAATTTAAGGCATTTAACTGTATTCGCTTAAACTGTAATCGGGCATGTAAGTTAATGATATTTTTTGTTAAAAGGTATGGGACGATGAGTTGGCTGCAACAGCGCAACGTTGGTCCGACCAATGCGTTCCCGCTCATGATCGTGCTGCACAGCGCGACGTCGGTCGTTTCCCTGTAGGCCAGAACCTCGCAGCCACTTGGACCACTCGTCCTCCAACCGAACCAACTGACTCTACTCCCGACTTCAACAAGCAGATCAACGCCTGGTTCGACGAGGTCCGCATTTATGGATTCAAGCCTATCACCGGTGGACATGGCACTGGGCATTATTCTCAGGTAAAATAAAATACAAGATCAAAACCAAATAATTCTCAGTTAAATATATGCAACTTTTTAGTTTTTATAAGTTTAGATCTTTAATACTGATAGATTTTTATTCCTTTTAACAGCTGGTTTGGGGCGAGACATCGCATGTCGGCTGCGGATACACGTTCTACTACGATCCCTCCCGAGGCTACACCAAGCTTTATGTTTGCAACTACGGTCCCGGCGGCAACGTCATCGGATCCAACCCCTATGAAAAGGGATCCCCCTCATGCACTAACTTCGGCCTCACTGACTCGAGAAAATATTCTGGACTTTGTGGTGAGTACCATCTTAGTCATTACTTAATATTAGATGCCGATCTCATTCTCGAAACCGTTCCAACCAGTCTAGTCCATATTCTGGCAGTATTTCAATGCATTATGCTTCATTAGCGCCAATTTCCATAATGTTTCGAAGTTTTATTATCTCTTGAGATGTTGCCTTATCTTAATGGTTTTTTTTATTGTTACAGCGGCCAGTTTCACGGCCACCTCATCGTACCAGAGTGTGGACAACGCTAATAGCTACATTTCGAATGTCATCCCCGACAGCACCGGTGACACACAAGGCTACAACTTCCAATTCAGCAACCAGTACTACAATCAATATGACAATCAATACCAGTACCAATACCAACAACCCCAAACTTACTACCAGCCTGAGACCACTTCCTTCAGACCACTTCTCAGCATCTTCAAAACCGCTTCAAACCTTTTCAACAAACCCAAACCACAAGTCAGAATTGGAACAGTTTATGTATAAAACTAGGAATTGTACACTTTCCAATCATAGCAGTATTTTAAATTATTATAGTGACAGTTGTGTTACTTGACTGATTATTCGGAACCGCCAAGTGCAAGTTTCGGAATATTTAGATAGTATTTTGTTATTCCTTGGTTTTACAAGGAACTTAGGTACCATTTTGTATTTCAATATGCGCAAGATACTCTACCGGTGTGAAGGTCCGGTGATATTGTTCTCCAGCAACGATGCTGTCGTGAATGGCCTTCTAGTATTAGCACAGAGTGAAAGCGTTGTTATTTAGATAGAATAGATATTTATAGATAATTTAATTTAATAAATATTTTTTCAAATAATATAATTCCCTATTTTCTTTACCTTGATCCCAACTATTGTAATAGTGTAGGTAGGTAGGTGACTTTGTCACTGCGAAAAGTTACGTCATCTATGCTGATTTTACGGATAATAATTTACAAATACTGCGTTGCTTTTACTGGCCTATCAAATGAGTCAGTTTGAATTTAATCTCTGCCTGGTGACTATAGATCGAAAAATTAATCCAATGACCCCCATTACGCAACGCTTAAAAATTTGCATAAGCTTTGCCGCCTCAGCTCGCTACTATCTACTTATAATTTTTAAACTTTAACTCTAGATAATTTTTCGTGATGTCTCCTGACATCATAACTGCGATTCTTTAATGATTCGTCGACGAGCTCGTCGAGGAGCTCACCGATGTCAAATACTATGAGATATTGCCCTTGTACACAAGGTAACTTTTCCAACGTTCCTTGTAATATCGTCATTTCTTTCACGGATGTTGTCAAAGATGCAACGATGTTTGCTCTTAGAGAATTGCACGGCTGGTCTTAGATTCTTGTGAGCTAACGGATCAAATATTGATGTCGCAGTTTCATGCCATACCAGCCGACACGTGACACGAGTAGCCAATAATACGGTTGTCTGAAACTGTTTACAACCATTGTTCTTATGTACTTAATAAATGGAGAATTATGTTTCTCACGAACACTAGATGGCAATTATGACTTTTAAGCGATTGTTACTTTTTGCAGCTACTACTACTAGGTACCTTATTAACATATATTTTTTCGAAACCGTACATTTTTAAGAAGGGCTAGATTGAAATAAATAACCCTGCAAGAGTAGGTATATGCTACTCATTTAGGCATTTCACGTGTTTTATTTAACAACTCGTTCCAGTTAAGACTGCCGATAGCCGTTTCAATACATCCATGAATTTAAATTATTCTGTTATAATATATTTTTATGAAGTATTTTCTTGTTCCTTTCTATGTATATAAGATATATTATGTGAATGTGGGAGTGCGTGGGTGCTAAATATTAAACTTTTAGCTATTTTTGTTTTTTATGGTATGTTCTTAAAATCCAAACAAGACTTTATGAGGAGCAAACGTCATTTTACGAATGTAAGAACCCCTCCAATGTCAGCGAAGGAAAGTGATTACGCCATGACGTACCAAGTTATGTCTTCATTACTTATCTTAATAATGAATATTTGTATATAATTAATTATTAATATATAATAAATTAGATTAATAATTGAAATAAGTTACTGTTTCTTACAAAAGTTGTAATAATATGTATGTTTTTATAAATATTTGCATAATCATTATCGTCGTGGCAATATGGCTTGCTTATTGTCATATACCTATACATATTACACGCGAATCCAAACGCGTGTAAATACAGGTGTAGGTGAGATGAAGCAAACTTATGACGATGCCATCCATAGTTCGTTGGCATACATTAAATATTAATACCTACATTAATTAGCTTAATATTTAGCAGCATTGAAATCACTTAGCATTTCCATAATAGTCAGGTAGCATTGAACGACGCAATTTGCTTTTATTATTAACAAATTTGAGAAAGAAAATATTATAGTAAGTTAGTACTACTTCGGTATGTTCTTATTCGATCTGTCAGATATAAATAGATAAGATAATATTAGATTATGAATATGTATAAATATGAATATGTTGTTTATTATTTAGTCATCCTAAAATAGGTACACAATTACACATAATTATAGTAGGTATTGAAATTTATAGGGAGAAAAATTCACATCCTCGGACGGGATTCGAACCCGCGTCTTCTTACTATCCGTGTCAGACGCCATGATAAATAATATTAATAATAAATAAATAATATTAAATATATATAATAAATTGAATATAAAAAATTAAATTATAAATATGATAATACTCGTAATAATAAATAATATACCTACGCGTACAATGGTAAATTGGAATCTCACGCACCTTTTTTCATACAATGACAATTTATAATAATGCCTATGTACTCGTGTGGTACGGTTTGACATAAATAAAGTGACAAGTATGAAAACGTGTTTCCATTCGTTAACCATTTCCAAACATTCCAGATCTGCTGGGTTATTCTAATTCACTCGGAAACGATTCCGAGACAGAAACGGCCTATCCGTCTCTGACTGATTGATTCTGTAAGTTATTGTGTTTGTATGCAATCGCGATACACACATGCCAATGTATATTATGTTAGTCAACAGCGTTGAGTAAACATTAAAAAATACAAACGTCAAATCTCAAAAAGGTTACATAACATAAAAAAAATATCAGGTTTTTCTCTTTTTGTTAATGAAAGGAGGCTGGCAACCTTTTTATGAACTAAAAAAAACTAGCGCGGCAATTTCGTTTGTTTGTATATTGTTTTTTACTAAATTAATAATTGAACAGTACGCATATATTCTAAATAATTTTTTAAATGTCACCGATCGTGAAAGTGACAATTTTATAATGTTGACGCCACCAGAAATAAAAAAATACAGCTTAAAAAGTCAAGATGTATTTTCTTACAAAATGCTCCAGACAACAATTACTTACTAATGACGGTATTTTATAATTTTATATTTTGTTTCCTCGTAGATGTAGGTATTATAAAGCACTATGTATATATACAAGCTACTCGGGAGAGAGTTCCATTTCTGTTCTAGAGTTTCCTTTAAGCATACATATTTGAAACATGCTGTCAAACATAAATATATTTAAAATTTCAATGTTTGAGATCGCTAAAGCAGGCGTTAGTGCTTTAAAAAGTAAAACTATAAATATATTTCTTTCTCCCCTCGGTATACCTTCAATATACTATTTAACCACGGAGATTTTGGCATAATTTCATAGGTGTACATTTTATGAATTTTGAATGCAAGTGTAAAAATATAATTAGTAGATTTTTTGTCTAGGGAGCAGACTACTACTGGCTATGTATCCTACTGGATTCGTAATCTCTAAGGGTCGTGTCGGGTCGGTCGTGACCACCTCCATCCATTATTCTCTCCCATATGACGTTTCGCCATCTACTCCTATTGTTGGCTACATGGCGCATTATAGAAGGAAGTGTCCAGTGTGGTTCGGACTTGTTCAGCCAACGCATTGGGCTCCGACCACGCGATCGATTGCTTTCTACTTTGCCAGTGACATATAATTTTTCCAGATTGATTTCTGGCAATGAATCCGAAGTATTCAAGGACGCATCGTCGAGTCGTCGTCGATCGTCAAAGTCAAAGTCAAAATCATTTATTCAATTTAGGCATTAAAGACGCACTTATGAACGTCAATGTTTCATTATAATGTACTTTAAAGACTACCGCCGCGTTCCAAAATATATAGAGCCTACTGAGAAGAAGCGGCAAGAAACTCGGGGCCATTCTTTTTATATAGATGTTTTTACAATGTTTTTACTTGGGTACTACAAATATTAGCTCCAGTGTGTTGCCTTACAAAAGAGAACATAATAATGGTATCAGTAGGGCAAGACACGCTACACTTTGACATCTTAGTACACGAGTAGATAGATCCTGGAGTGATCAGTCCCAAGCTGTTTTATCCTCCAAGTAATCTAAAATATAAAATTTTGAAAAAACTTTTTTGACGGAGTTTAGTTTTAACAGTAATTTTAAACTTATTAATAGGCAAATCTCGGATAACATTGGGAACTTTATGATAGAATCGTATAAATTGTCCCATAAAAGAACGACTTGATGATAGCTTGTGCTTATTTCGCGTGTTGATGGAATGAGCATCACTCCTTTTATCAAAACTGCTAATGTTTTTCTTTACATACATTAGATTTTCATAGATAAACTGAGAGACAACAGTTAGAATGTTTATGTCTTTAAACTTCTGTCTAAGGGAAACTCTGGGAACTAAACTGTAGATCGCTCGTATAGCCCTTTTTTGCAGTATGAAAATAGAATTAATATCTGCAGAACATCCCCAGAGCAGTATGCCATAAGTCATAACGCTATATGTAAATAACTAAAATAAACTATTCTAGCTGTGTCTACATCAGTTAATAGTCTAATTTTTTTAACAGCATCAGCCGCTGAACTGAGCCTACAAGACATTTTTTTTATGTGGAGAGCCCATTGCAATTTAGCGTCTATAGTAATTCCTGAAAAGACCGTTGACTCCACAAGGTCCAACCCTGTTCCATTCAATTGTATATTGTATTCTACTTGTCTCACATTTGGTGTCGAGAACTTTATACAATTAGTTTTCTTCTCATTGAGAAGAAGATTATTTGTATTGAACCAATTCACAACTTTAGCTAATGCATTGTTAACATCGTCATAGTTTAATATCGTCATCAAGCATACTCGAGAGCCTTGATTGTGATAATCTTCCATTGTCTTATTATCGAAACGTTGGTTCGAAATGCCGCCCAAGAAACACACCACATCTCGAAGGCATCAATGCGTATGCGTTCTGCGGATCTTAAAGTCCATCCCTTAGGGGCGTAGACGAAAAAAGAAGAAACGTGAGTGCGAACTAGTTTTATATTTGTCTTTAATGAGATCTTCCTGTTCTTTCAAGGTCTATGAAGCTGAGTCATACCACTCTTGGCAATTCCTATTTTTCTTCGTATTTCAGATTCAGAGGAGCCGTTGTTTGTGACAGTTGAGCCAAGATATACAAAATCATTTAGGATTTCCAGGTTAATCGCGCGGATCAGCTCTAGCTTATTTGCTCGATCTATCACCATTATTTTGGTCTTAGATTTGTTGATAGCGCAACTCATTACTGATTTGCTCCATTCTTCCAAGAAGTGTGATCACTCAGCTCGCTTGCGGCAAAGAACATTGTGTCATCGGCGTATCGAAGGTTGGTGATCTTTACTCTACCAATGTGCACCCCGCCTTCCCAATTGTCTCAAGTTCGCCTTATGATGTAATCGCCATATGCTGGCAGCTGGTGCAAGGGGCAGCCATTAGAGTCGTTTATAATCCAAGATTTTGGTTTGAACTTTCTAGTGATTATTTGTTTTTTTCTGAAAAGATCAGCAGTTTGATGCGTCATGGAGTGTTGCCGTCATGCCATCCATGAAGGTACCCTTGTCTTTCCGGCATCTTTTATCGATAAGCCTGAACAACTCCACATAATTTTTCATTACCACTACATCCTGCAGCCCCATCACTTTTATAGCTTACCTCTGCTGAGTAAGCTTCCAGCTTTGGTCTTTCAGTGAAAGACACGGCCATCAAGGTACTCCTGATGCTTTTAGGTGGTTCCAAAGTGCATCAGGAATGGGTGATGTGACTGAACCAGATGTTTCTTTGAGCTTTGTTTCTGTTCTTTTTCAGTTATATATTAGTAGTGTCAAAGTGCGTCACTCGAGCATAAAATAATGTAGCTCCCGAGGTGGAAACTAAAGAGCTCGTTTATTTATTTACATACAATCAGGAGCAATGAGACAAATAATAGAAATAATTAGAGACTAATGTTTATATTTGAACAATTATGAAAATGCATCGTAATATGTTATTTCATTCTTTTTACTTGAGGAATACACACGCATTTTATTTAAACTAATCAAGTAAAATTCGAATATTGAGTAAGACATTTAAGTGAGAACGCGCACACTTGAGTCTTCCTTGCGTTGAACTTCCAAGTTGCGCGTTCCTCTTAACGAGAGATGTTGTCGATCAACCACCCTGGAAAGTTCAGCGACGACACACCGTCTATTTTTTACAATTTACTAGATCTTCCAAAGTACCGTCCGTGGACAGTACTGTCACAGCATAAAAGTCGTAAGGTTTACATAGATAGACTGTGGACTGCCGGGAGCTTGGAAAGAAGAGAACGATGCCATACATACATAGATAATAAAAACTTTGGCGATGTCTTCGCTTCGCTCTCGATTCAAAGAAACACTCTCGCCTTAAAAATTGTTGATCGTAATATATCTATATTTTTTCTGGGCGTCTTTATTTATTCTAGTTTGTATATAACTATAAAGTGTATTTGGACATTTCGGACTCACATATTGTTATTGAGTATTAGAAAATTTTGTTTGAACTAATGCCCCTACAACAAATTTGAACATGTCTTATAAGAATAATTCTAATGACTTCTTTCGTAACATGTATTGGTAATTAATTAGTATTTTATTTACACACCTGTCCACTGTTCATTGTTTAGGTAGGTACCTATCTCTACCTACTTGTTAAATATTGGATAAAACGCAAACATTTTAAAGATTAAAGTGCGTTATGAGTATGGTTACGAATATTATAAGTCAATATAATGTCCCCAATGTAAATTCTATAAACTATTCATTTTTCCGTAAAAATAAAGAAGTTATTTTATATAATAAATGGAATTCTGTTGATACTCTGACGTATTTTCATCCATTGGTCTTCCCGTTTGTATGAACATTTTCGTATTAACCACAAATACCTGTATCAAGTTTGAGTTCGGTATAGTTACAATCGACATCCTACTAATATTATAAACATGCAAGTTTTTGTAAAACAATCGAATGGATTTAATGAAATTTGGTACGTAGAAAGATAAGGAACTGGAAAAACATAATAAAACTGGATACTCTTTAATCATCCCCACGCGGGTGTAGCCGCGGGGCGCAACTAGTCCATAAACAAGAGTTAAAAACTAGTATTGAAAGGGGTTAACATTTGAAA
The DNA here is from genome assembly GCA_917880725.1 of Selenia dentaria. Classification (NCBI taxonomy): domain Eukaryota; kingdom Metazoa; phylum Arthropoda; class Insecta; order Lepidoptera; family Geometridae; genus Selenia; species Selenia dentaria. Next base: position 27,856,797 of record OU862888.1, on the reverse strand, counting down.
CCTGCGTAATATTATTGTCGAATGTCATTTTCTTTATTTACGCAACCCGAAGACTTGCCATTGGCCATATTTTCAAAACACAACTTTTCGTCTCGCTTTTAGAAGGTTTAAATATCCGGCTTCGTAATGACCCTAAACGGACTTTGGTGAGTTTTATTAGTGGGCAGTAATCACAAAATTGTAATATATCCAGTTCCCAGCTTAGGAGAATGTTCCGTATTGTGCCATCGTAAAAAGTAAAGTTGTAAAAGCATCTAAGGGATGAGACGAAGTTACTGTTATCCCCTTATTAATGAGAGACGAAATGAGGATATAATTATCTTAGGGATAATATGAACTTATTTAACCTTTATAGAACCTTTTATGCCATGGGAACGTTTGGGACGGCGATTTGTATTGGGATCTCAAGGCGTGATGATGATATAAAATAATATATACACAACAAATATTTTCAGTAAACGTGTTTGTGTGCTTTCAATTTCTATTTCTATTCTAGTTGATCCAAGAATACAAAACAATTACGAGTACATATTTTTGATCAAATACTTTTGAACAAGAACTTGCTATAGTGATTTTGCATAAGGTTCCTAATCTTTGTTTTTATGTCAAACGTCGACGAGACGAGTCATTCGCTCGCCTGATGTTTAGCATCACGCTTGGCTTTTCAGTGCCATTCAAAACCTTAAACTACAAGAGTTAAAATCTCTGTATGGCAAATATGGCAATGCACTGCGCTCGCCACTCATAGATATAAGATGTCAAATCTCTTACACTGTAATTTCGCTGGAAACATATCTTTTCAACGAAACACAGTAATGTTTGCACACTACTGCTTTACAGTTGAATAACCGACAAAGGTGTGATACTTCCCCAGGCGGACTCTGCAAAAGTCAGACACCCAAAGTACTCATCAGAATACGTTCAGCTCTGGGATCACTGTGCGTATTGATCGGTAATTACTAGAGCATTCTCACTTTTGCTAGCGAGACTGAATCGACGCGGGCGTCCCGAACTCTCATTGAAAAAGAACATTGGATGTGGTCGAAACTATAGCCGGACTTATCCGATATATATTACGTGGGAAATCCCGTATTTCTCAGTAAATATTAGTGCAAACCACGTAAGTATTTATTTTTATTTAAAAAATATAGGCCATCCTTATTTAATTTTTTTAATAGGAAATACGCGAAAACTGTGTTTGACCACTATTACACTTGATGGTCAGTAATGATGCGGTCGAGGGTATCCCACTAGATTTTTTTATGGGATAGTTTGGCAAACGAGCAAGTGGCTCACCCGATGGTAAGAAATACCGTCGCCCACGGACATCCTCAATACCAGAGGTCTCGAGTGAATGAGAGAATGCGTTGCCGACGTTTGATGAAGGATGATAAGAAGGAAGAGTTAGAAGGGGTTAAGGTTGGAGGAGGAGGGGGAAGGAGAAGGAGAATTGTGAAGGGGAATCGGACCTCTGGAACCCCCCACAAACCGACGAAACGCAATAGCAAGCTATGTTACTTCACGTCGATGTTATGTGGGAGTGTGGTACTTCCCCTGTCGTGCCGGGATGGGCATTCGGCTGTGGGGTTACAGCGTGGCACTACCACCTCCCTTATTACTCCTTGGATATGATCGCTTCACAAAACTGCTATAATTTGGGATATGTTGGTTAGCTTACGATTTTAACGCATGCCAGCAACACATGGAGTGTTACCAAGTGTCCCTGACCTCTGGCGTGAAGTTGCGGACACTCAAATAAAACATTAAACATTCGTATGTGTCAAAATAAACACCCTTCGATTCACACTCGCCTTTAACAGAAGAAAAACTTACGAATCTGTGTTGCCATAAGAAAACAAAGTAAACAAGACTGAGACACCTGGCCTCCGACGGTAAATAACTTACACTTATTTTTATAAATTATCAGACCACCATATTCTTCAGATTCTTTTTTCGGTCAAACGATTTTGTTAGCATGCGGCAATAAGTCAATCTAAATGTTTTAACATCTGGTTGTATTTGGATTCAATATGGTCACGACTTCTTTATTTAGATACATATTTATAAGATCTTTAACTTAAAATGTAACGTGTTACCATATGATGCAACGAAAATATAGGTATTAATAGACATAACGTCTACTGATGTGGGTATATATATGTTAATTGCCTTTTTTAAGTGTACATTTGATGTGCCTATGTTTTATAAAAACGTGGTTGAAAAATATATATATGTATACATGACAAAGTAAATTACATAACGCCTATTATTTATAAGGCGAGTAATAATAGTGCGAGGACAAGTTCGTAAAAACATAATCTATAATATATATATATATATATATACATTGAAATTTATAGAGAGAAAAATTCACATCCTCGGACGAGATTCAAACCCACGTCTTCTGACTCTCCGTGTCAGACGCCATTGACCAACTAGGCCACGGAGAATCTGGTCCGAGCATCGAATTTTAACTCTCTATTTGACTAACCGTCTTGCGGGGACTCAATTTTTTTCTCTATAAATTTCAATGTTTGAGATCGCTAAAGCAGGCGTTAGTGCTTTGAAAAGTAATACTATATATATATATATATATATACATATAATAAAAATGTAAGGGATCGCTGTCTCTTAATGGAATATTATATGAGAAAAATGTTGTAGATACTGATGTCCTATATAATACTGTTATACAAAACTTTGCTCTATTGTCAATAGTTTCCATAGCATACGCGATATAAGGATATTTTTTTGGATGTTTTTCACACATTGGGTTACATTAGCGAAGTTTTCATACGGATCCCTTATTTTTTTAAACATTATCCTACCCTTAAAACATAGCATATGTTGATCGTAAATAACATAAGATTCTAATATAGAAAGATTTTTGAAAATCTGTCTAGTTCTTTCGGAGACTATTCAATTCATACAAACAAACAAATCTTTCTCCTTTATAATATTAGTGCAGATGTATATTAGTGTAGAAGTAAATAAGTTATTGTTTACTTAATGTTAATTTATAACATCAAAGAATCTATTGATTTTTTATAATTTACAGTAATAAATAAAAAAAGCATAAATTATAATCTTTCAACGTTCAAATTATTATGTGAAATATACCTACGACAATTTCGAGTAGTGTAAAAGTTACATTTTATATCGTCGTACCCAATAACATTGGACATATTATTACAATATATAAGAAAATTATATGAGGCAATTGTTTTAAAAATTTGAAAGAAACCAATAAAATTATAACTTTATACGAATTTTGTTTCTCTAACAACCTATTTATTAGCTAAGAGACATACATTTTCATAACTTCATACTATAATGACTTCAACGTCTGTAACATGTCATTCAACATGTCAATTTATACACGTAGGGCATTGTTCACAATTAATTATGTACTATATAATTTTAGACATAAATATCAATACTAAAATGACGTTCATTTAGCATCAACAAATATTATTTATCAAATCTAATTATCACTGTGGCGACAGCGAAATGGCACTGAAGACGAATGATAATTTTATAAAGATGGACACTATACATAGAGAAAATTAATTTCACACGTGAGCGCTAATATTTTTGTCAAACGCTATATACGTATACATGTTTAATGTGCGTATAGTAATGGCTGCCTTCGATCTATGTGCAAATAAGTAAGTTATATAGAAATAGTGATAGACGAATATCATTAGGCCACTTTGCGTATAATACGAGAGTTTATGTTTACAAGGTCATCGTGGTGTTTTAATAATTCAGAAAGTTTTTCTATATGTACGTACGTAGCTCAGAGTTAGTTAGCCCGTGCATTAGCACTAACTAACTCTGTATCTATTATATACTAGCTGGTGCCCGTGGCTACGTCTGCGTAGGGTTAGTACTTCGAGTAGCTTATTGTCTTCTCCAAGGGCAAATCTATATTTATACCAAAATGTCATAAAATATGTACATGGTCAAACGTGATTGCTTTAATAGTATTATATGAGTGAATTTAAATACTTAGTATATCAATCAGTAAACATTAAACCAAAATACAGGACTTACGGACATACAAATATAAATTTATAACCATGGAAAAATCTGTCATTACATTTTACCCTTGACGGTCGCCGAACACGTCTAGTGTATCGAGCTGTCAAATTGACTTGGCTTTTGAATAAGCTATCAGAAACTGACACAAACTGTCATCATTACGATCTTGACGTAGGCGGAGATCTTATTATTTTGTCTAAGCTGTGCCCAAGCATATTACGATTTTTCACCCACGTGGTGATGGATGATGAGGATGATGAAAAATATCTTATGAGTTACTCCAGTGCCTCATCTACCTCCATAACAAACTTCACCAAATTTGCCCTCGCCGTTTGAGCGTAAAGGAGTTACAAAGATCCACACATCCATACATCCATACTTACAAACTTTCGCGTTTATAATATTAGTAGGATAGTAGGCTTCTTATATATTCTATATCTATTATATATTCATACATATTTTGCTTAAATATATATATAATATATGAGAATGTTAATAGATACACCGCCCTCCTTTCAAAATCATTATTTAATCCATCCAAAGGACAACCTTTGGATGGATTAAATAATGATTTTGAAAGGATAGATCGTTTTAGCGATAAGACTGCCCTTTGTACATACTTTGTAGACATATATTTTTGTGTCAATTTTATATTTGGTGTCAAAAAAGTATATTTGTATTGTATTGTATTGTATTGTATTGTATTGTATTGTATTGTATTGTATTGTATTGTATTGTATTGTATTGTATTGTATTGTATTGTATTGTATTGTATTGTATTGTATTGTATTGTATTGTATTGTATTGTATTGTATTGTATTGTATTGTATTGTGGCGTTGCTCTCTTACACTATTATGTATAGTGATTTTTCAAATAGCGTGTTAAATTCGATGCTTGGAGGGATTGCCTCCGTGGTTTAGCGATTATTACATACTCGGTCACTTAATGTCGGAAGACGCGGGTTCAAATTCCGTCCGAGGATGTGTAATTTTCCTTTACAAAAATACAATCTTTGATTAGCATGCGTTAATGCCTTAACGCATGGAGTCTTCAACATTTTGGGGAACTTTTTAGAATGTCGCGTCGAATTTTTATGGAGTATTGAAAGATATTTAAAAAAATAACAGAGCCGATTGATGGAATTGCCGTTTATTACGGTTTTTTAATGTGATTGGTGACGGAATATGGAATACTCACCTGGTGTTAAGCGCAACCTCTGCCTATAACAGTTGTCACAAGTAACAGTCAGCACTGCGCCCATCACCCTAGACATAAAGTAGTTAAGTTTCATATGTCTGTAATATCGTCAGCACCCATACCCTTCAAACACAGTAATGTGAACATTACGGCTTGGTGGTAGAATAACATGGTGGCAGCACTTAACCGGACGAACTCGTTCACAATGAGTTCTACTGCTACCAAATGCGGTATACAAAGAAAGAGGTCTATGTTTAGCAGTGGACGTTTTTCGGATGGTGATAATGAGGAAAGCTATGTAGTTAGCTTTCATTATTACTGTGTCATCATGAAAGCCAAATTTAATTGGTATATTTCAGATATAGATAATAATAATAATAATAATAATAATATATTTTATTCATTTAAAACATAGTTTCATAGTTACATTAAGGATACTTATAAACTAACATGCAAGGTGGAACAAATAAGGTGGAGAAGTAATAAATACATAGTTCAGATGTTCTCGTAAAAATGAGTAGTAAGTTGTAACGTTAGTGTCGTCCTAGCCCTCACGGTAGGATACCCTGAGTCTGTGAGGGCTTAGTTTACTTCTAGAGGGTTTAAGAATTGACGTGCAACAATCGCTGTGTTATTTGTAGATGGTGTTTTTATGTGTGTTGTTATATACATGTGTCTTGCTATATACATGGCTTATATACATGGCTCATGTTATAGTACGTCTTATATATATTAGGCTTTCGTTTGTTGTGGAAGGTGAAATACTGTGAATAAGATTTAGATTGGGTGGTTAGTGAACATGTAGTATCTTTGAATTACTGTAGCTTTAGTTAGAACTAAAGATTACTGCAGTACAGGATGTTTAGGAGGACATGTTACTGCTGCTATATATTTATTCTAAGCAGTTTTTCTGTGCTAGTATAGTCTAGTGAAAGTAGGTAGTCTTTTATTTTCTTTTTACAAACATGTTTCGTGTCCTTGATAATATTTAGTGTCTTGTTCAGTTGTTTATATATGTATGTTCCCAGATAATTATAACACCTTTGTCCAATTCTTCTTCTTGTCTGTATTGTATTCCATTTATGATTCCGTCTAGATTTAGTTATTGTTAAATTATCTGCAGTGGGTAACAGGGCAGTTTTATGGAAGCGTAATGCACTTGCTAAAATGTACAGCTGGCGATCTATAGGAACAACGTTTACGATCCCTGCTTTTGTCATGCACCTTCGATGTCCTTCCAGCATGCACTCCCCTCTTCAAGATTAAAAATACACAGTTCTGGCCAAAATATCATGGCTGTTAAAAATGTATAATAAAACTCCGGATATGATAAAAGCTCAAGATAAAGACGAAATGTTTGAACTTAAACTTAAGACGCTATTACTTACGTTAGTTATTATAGTTAAGATGATTTTTTTAACGATACGTTTTGACGAAAAGTAACAATATATCGGTCCGTTTCTACTCGTATTGCTATGCCCAAAAATGAGTACACATATGACTCTGTATTATAATATTTAAGATCCCTGTAACATGTATGATGCAACAAATGATATGAATATAAATATGAAGGACGCGCGTAAAATTTCATACAATACAAGGTCCTGCCTGCAGTACTATCAAAGTATTTCCGGAAGAGCTACTAGTAGGACAGTTGCTTGGACGATCTATCATTAACCCGTAGACTTGCTAGTCGCCATATTTGGCCAATAATACAATAGATTTCTCAGAAATCATACTACTTTTCCAGGAATCGCGACATGTACGGTGAAATATCATAGTGTCAACATTTTGATGGGTTGCGTTGCGACATTATTACGAAACTAAAAACAGTTCTTTCAGATAAAGCTTATCAAGTTATTCAATAGATGTCGCTTGGTTAAAATCAATTCGATGGTCGGACGGATCGTGGATTGTTAGAAGACACGGGTTCAAATTGCGCTCTAAGACGCAACTTTTTCTTCAAAAACGCAATGTTTGGTATCGCTGAGCAGGTGCTTGAAAAACATTCCTTAAAATTATATGTATGATTTTATCTTCCTGGATAGCTACAATGTTGATATATAGATAGAGAAAGTAATCTATTCGAGGCATTTTCACGGGCCTTTTTTATGAGTAGGAAACGTACGGGTGTGGTGAGGGTGACGCAGATGTCAGTACCTACATGCTGTAATTTGTTGCGATACTGCGAAGCACGTATTGGTGATAGTGCATTCTTATTTCTGAGTCATGAAGAGGTCCATATAGTCGTTGGACTCATACCATAAAAACATTACTTACCAACTAATTCCATTGTCAGGTTTAAATAATATGAATACTAATACCCGTTTGACCCCTTTGACCTACCCCGTTTGATACCCTATTTACAGGTGTTATCACAATAATATTATTATGATGACACCTGTAAATTATTGTGAGTGAGCGATTATTCAAGTTTTTACTTCTTCCGCTGAAATATAACGAATGGATAAAGTTGAATAGAAGGCCATTTATTTCCAATGAAGCTTAGTTGGAGATAGCTTACCAATATTCAGAATTAAATGATAGTCCACCTTTTATTTCATTAACAGCCGATTTTTAAGATAATCAAAGCATATTGGTATGGCATGCATTTTGGTAAGCTACCTCAAACTACACTAGTAGTTTGAGGTAGCTTACCAAAATGCAGAATTCAATCATAGGCTACATTAATTCCATTTTCCAGTTAATTCCTGATATTAACAGGTATCTACCAAGTAAGCTACCTCCAACTTAGATAAGTTGGAGATACGAGTAGCTTACTATTCATGATTAAATCATAGGCTCCTTTTTATTCCTTTTTCAGTTAAGTCCTGAGATTATCAGGTAGATAAGTTGGAGATAGCTTACCAATGTTCAGGATAAAATCATAGTTAATTTATTGATTCAGGCGTTACTTTGCGGAAATCCATTATCAAAAAAACGATATTAAAAAATATTTAGTGACACTTCCGTCTGTCGGTCTAGCGCTCGACGAGTCAACATCTCCTGAGGATGCCTCGTGTAGAGGCGAAACACGTGTCGAATAGGTTTTGGTTTATTTGGGGTTTCTTGTGTTTTTTATTTTGTATTCTTCCTATTAACATTTTATGCGGGAGGGAGGGTGGTGCACGCCTCCAAATAGGCCAAAATCATTGTTTTCTTTTCAGCGGAAGTGTCACTAAATATTTTTTAATATCGTATTTTTTGATAAAATCATAGCTTACTTTTTATTCCATTTTCAGTTAAGTCCTGAGATTATCAGACAATTAAGTAGAAGATAGCTTACCAATGTTCAGGATAAAATCATAGCTTACTTTTTATTCCATTTTCAGTTAAGTCCTGAGATTATCAGACAATTTAGTAGGAGATAGCTTACCAATGTTCAGGATAAAATCATAGTCTACTTTTTATTCCATTTTCAGTTAAGTCCTGAGATTATCAGACAATTTAGTAGGAGATATAGCTTACCAATGTTCAGGATAAAATCATAGCTTACTTTTTATTCCATTGTCAGTTAAGTCCTGAGATTATCAGACAGTTTAGTTGGAGATAGCTTACCAATGTTCAGGATAAAATCATAGTTAATTTATTGATTCAGGCGTTACTTTGCGGAAATCCATTATCAAAAAAACGATATTAAAAAATATTTAGTGACACTTCCGTCTGTCGGTCTAGCGCTCGACGAGTCAACATCTCCTGAGGATGCCTCGTGTAGAGGCGAAACACGTGTCGAATAGGTTTTGGTTTATTTGGGGTTTCTTGTGTTTTTTATTTTGTATTCTTCCTATTAACATTTTATGCGGGAGGGAGGGTGGTGCACGCCCCCAAATAGGCCAAAATCATTGTTTTCTTTTCAGCGGAAGTGTCACTAAATATTTTTTAATATCGTATTTTTTGATAAAATCATAGCTTACTTTTTATTCCATTTTCAGTTAAGTCCTGAGATTATCAGACAATTAAGTAGAAGATAGCTTACCAATGTTCAGGATAAAATCATAGCTTACTTTTTATTCCATTTTCAGTTAAGTCCTGAGATTATCAGACAATTTAGTAGGAGATAGCTTACCAATGTTCAGGATAAAATCATAGTCTACTTTTTATTCCATTTTCAGTTAAGTCCTGAGATTATCAGACAATTTAGTAGGAGATATAGCTTACCAATGTTCAGGATAAAATCATAGCTTACTTTTTATTCCATTGTCAGTTAAGTCCTGAGATTATCAGACAGTTTAGTTGGAGATAGCTTACCAATGTTCAGGATAAAATCATAGCCTACTTTTTATTCCATTTTCAGTTAAGTCCTGAGATTATCAGACAATTTAGTAGGAGATATAGCTTACCAATGTTCAGGATAAAATCATAGCTTACTTTTTATTCCATTTTCAGTTAAGTCCTGAGATTATCAGACAGTTTAGTTGGAGATAGCTTACCAATGTTCAGGATAAAATCATAGCCTACTTTTTATTCCATTTTCAGTTAAGTCCTGAGATTATCAGACAGTTTAGTTGGAGATAGCTTACCAATGTTCAGGATAAAATCATAGCTTACTTTTTATTCCATTTTCAGTTAAGTCCTGAGATTATCAGACAGTTTAGTTGGAGATAGCTTACCAATGTTCAGGATAAAATCATAGCCTACTTTTCATTACATACACAGTTTATTCCATACAGTTAATTCCTGAGATTATCGTATTCTGACAGGTAATTCCTGAGAGATCACGTTAATCTTATTCCTCGTAGACGAAGTTGCAGGCAGAAGCTAGCGATACATATCTTAAATCAATTTAGGTGCTTGGATTAAAATATGACAAATAAAAGCATCTACCTGTGGAAATTAATTCTAAGAACAATCCTGATTTAGTTACATGTTTGTTATATGGTTTCATATTACAAGGTACCTGTGTGTTGTTTTAAAATATATCACATCTATTATAAATCAGGTAGATATAAAACCTTCATATACAGAATATTTTATTACATGATACTTTACAACAGTAAGAGCAGCACGACTGTTTTATAGCATCTATCAAGTTTCCTATCACACAAAATACTCGTATTATAAATGCGAAAGTGTGTGAGTGAGTGAGTAATGGAAAATATGTGTGAGTGTGTAACTTTGTAACTTCTTCATGCTGAGCCTATTCGAATTACATGCACGTAACGCAGCGCCTAAGATTGAATGAGAAGGAATGAGTATACTTGTATGAACTTTACCATCATTCGACGTAAACCTACTACCTACCCTATCTAATCTGATTTACCTATGACTCCCATAGATATACAGAGTCAGTATATTGTAATGACAGTTAATTTATTGATTCAGGCGTTACTTTGCGGAAATCCATTATCAAAAAAACGATATTAAAAAATATTTAGTGACACTTCCGCTGAAAAGAAAACAATGATTTTGGCCTATTTGGGGGCATGCACCACCCTCCCTCCCGCATAAAATGCTAATAGGAAGAATACAAAATAAAAAACACAAGAAACCCCAAATAAACCAACACCGATTCGACAAGTGTTTCGCCTCTACACGAGGCATCCTCAGGAGATGTTGACGCTAGATCTAGCGCTCGACGAGTTCCTATTAACATTCAATTCTTCCTATTAGCATTTTATGCGGGAGGGAGGGTGGTGCACGCCCCCAAATAGGCCAAAATCATTGTTTTCTTTTCAGCGCTGTCACTAAATATTTTTTAATATCGTTTTTTTGTAATGACAGTATTGCGCAACCAAATTATGTACGACCCGTATTGTACGCCCCGTATTGCAGCCCATCATTTCTAAGCCTTTTAGGCTGTACATTGTCACCCCGTACCGTTTTTGCTCAGGCTGGATTGTACGACCCGTATTGCACGATTAAAGCCCCTGTTTGATAACGGATCAAATTTAGTATGAAGATAGCTTTTGTTTAAGATACATAGGTATTTTATACTAAATATACGGGTACTTTGTTGCGGAGGATCCCGAAAACTTGTTTATCATGCGGACGAAATCGTGTACTAGCCTAGTATACTATATTTTAATGTCTATATACGTAACTAGTATATAAACGTATAAAATATTATGATAGGTATTCTTAAAACGATTTGTCGTTGTCATCATCATCATCAGCCTGTAGCAGTCCACTGCTGGACATAGGCCTCTCCAATTGCACGCCACTTAGGTCTATCTTGGGCTTCTCGCATCCAGTTTTTGCCAGCCGTCTTGCGCAGATCGTCACTCCACCGTGCCTCAGGACGTCCTACACTACGTTTGCCGAGACGCGGTCTCCACTCTAGAACTCGTTTACCCCAACGGTTGTCGGTTCTACGGCTAATATGGCCAGCCCACTGCCACTTCAGCTTGCTGATCCGGTGGGCTATGTCGATGACCTTGGTTCTCTGACTTCATTTCTGATGCGATCCCTCAGAGAAACACCGAGCATAGCCCTTTCCATAGCGTGCATGTAATTTGTCGTTGATCTTTTAGGAAATATAGTAGGTAGTATACTTCGCCGTAATAAACAAAAAAGTAGGTATTTCGTGAATCATTATTTTCTTATACGACACAGCTGTCTAATTAATTCTAATATTTACCTTAGCAATTCAGACACATGTATAAAATTAACGATAATCATCTAAAATTATCAATTTTTCTCGCCATTTTTTGCTTGTGTAAATAATCTAATGGTCTAACCTTTAAATGATAATTAAACTCTTACTAACTAGTTATACGTAACTATTATTCGATGATTGGACGTCGTGCCGCAGTGGCCTAGTCATGGCGCCTGACACGTATTGTCAGAAGACGCGGGTACGAAAGCCGTCCCAGGATGTCCATTTTCTCTCTAAAATTGTAATATTTAGTTATAACTAGTCATTCGTTATTGTACTTGTATATTGCGACTAAAATTAAAATAAGTAATGTCTGATATGGGCACGGCCACGTCTCATTAAATAAAGAACCCTAGACTCGCCAGTCAACATATTTGGCCAATAGTTTTCCCAGGAAACATACTACAATTCTAGGAAATGCGGCGTGTGTGGTTAATAAAACGTTGTAACGGAAAAATAAGCGTCCTCCTAAGGTGAACAAAGTCTCAACCCAAGTTTATAAATCATGTTGAATTAAAGCTGTCAATTCCGAAATTAACATGGAGATTCAAAAACAATAATTTACATTTATTTTACTAAAACATTTATGTAATGTAAAAATAGAACAATGATAAAATGTAAACGCAATTTTTTGGTTAAAAAATACAACGACTGGCGGGATTTCACATTCAATTGCAACAATTGTGTTTTAATTTACCGCGTGAACATAGTGAACCGGTTAACTCATGCTTATCCAGGAAGGCTTACTTACTGGATTCTACAGTAATGTTCTATATATAGATTAATTATTCAGATTCAACGGAATAAAATTAATCAGTTGGTCGGAATTTTCTGAGACACAGTTTTAACCCGAGAAAATATTACCGTGGTTTTAAAAACCCTACATTGACTCGTAATAACAAAATTGACATAATGTTAACACAACATTTTTTTACAAGAGATTGACTACCTACCCCGAAAATATGCCAGGAAACCCGCCGTACTCCAGCGAATGTACCATTTTGCATGTAATAAATCACAATTATAACGTACTTAATAATAACAAAACCATTATCTGTGCAACTTTTTGATAACCAACTTCTTTTTCAGTCCGGATATCCTAAAGTGACCATGGTTGTTTCATCGTAGACCCTGTCCAAACCAGCAAAGTCATGTATGATGTTTTATTACTTCAATGTAAATTTTGTCTGTGGTCATATTTGCACTAAAGACTTGCAGCCAGGTAAAAGGCAAAACAAGAAACATGTTAAACAAGGATTGCATATACCTAGTAGGTATTTGTAGTTAATTGATTCACTTGACGCACAAGATAATTAAACATTTTTACAAAAACTGTGGTGTATAGGTGCCAACAATAAAGTGTGTCATGAAGACGCTTCATACCAGCACGAAATGTCAGATGCCCGTGACATATTCTGTATGTTCAGTGGTTCAGCCAAATCGTATGCTTCGGGAATTGTGAAAACTATACCAGCAGGGCAATTACGTATCTCAGTTACAATCAGATGTTGATTGACATCTTGAAAAAGGCTTTTTGTCAGTTTTGACAATTTCATGCAGTAAGCAGATTGTTAAAGTGGATGACTGCAGCTGACAAAAGTGACATAAAGACACTATTTTTCTAGGTTTTAATGACCATTTGGTTGCGACTTAGTTACGTAATAGCCCTGCAGGCTGGTAGTCCTTTTTCAGTTAACAGTTGCGAATGACAAGGTAAGCTCCGCTTCAAGCGCTTCAACAAAAGTTTAACAAGATCACAACCATCATCATCATCATCTCAGCCGTAGGACGTCCACTGCTGAACATATGCCTCCCCCATAATTTTCCAAAAGGACCGGTTGAAAGTGGCCTGCATCCAACGTTGTCCTGCGATCTTTATGATGTCGTGTGTCCACCTGTGTAGGTGGACGACCTACACTGCGCTTGCCGCTCCGTGGTCTTCATTCCAGAACCTTCCGGCCTCATCGGCCATCTGTTCTGCGTGCTATATGCCCTGCCCACTGCCACTTTAACTGGCTAATCTTCTGGGCTATGTCGGTGACTTTCGTTCTTCTGCGGATCTCCTCATTTCTGATTCGATCACGTAGAGAAACCCCGAGCATAGCCCTCTCCATAGATCGTTGTGCTACTTTGAGCTGCAAGATCACAATGTTTAAAATATATTCAAATACCGTAATTAAAAACTACTTAAGAATTCAAAATATCGTATTCTAACTCCAGTCACGCAATCCTACTAATACTATAAAATTAAATGTTTAAAATCAATTAATCGAAATCGTTAATTCCGATAAACCGTTTCGTTTTAGTTATAGTTATTACAATTTTCTTTAAAACAATTTTGATACAATGTAAATACACATCAACAGAATTATCAACTGTGTTAGAAATATTAAAGGTAGGAACCACATTTCAGTATAAAATTTTTGCTTTTTTTTTACTGGCAACGTGTTTCTTGAATTTTTAAAATTAATAATCTATTTTCCGTATACCCTTCTACGTCTTTTATTTTTTCATATTTATGTTAAAATTATGTGTTGACACATATTTCATTTATTTTGTTTTAATGTGATTTAATGTAGTTTGTATTATGTGCTGGTCCGATAGAAAAAGAAGAGCAATGTTTCTTGTTGTAACTAACTACCGATTGCATAAAGGAGGTGAGACCATCCGTGCTTTCAACGCAAACTTTGTTCGTTGTATCTGCTGTGGCCCGAGCACGAAAATCTGTTTAAGTGTAACATTATCGCATCGCTAACGTATTTAGTACAAACTATGAGTTGTCTATGCCACTATAGTACTAGATAAATTACAGTTTGTACTAAATACGTTACCGATGCGGTAACGTTAGACTTGAGCATATTTTCTTGCTCGGCCCACGGATGAGAAACGTTAAGTTTTTCAACGAGTACAACACGCTGAAACACACAACTGCCAATAAAAATGTATAATCATAGGGTATGATTACACAGTTTTACTTTACTGTGAAAAGTAAAGTAAACAATTGGTAAATACGGAAAGGTGTAAAAGTTTTATACAACAAATACCTACTTACCTACCTATTTTGAAATTTAAAGTTCAATGTGACATAGGCAACCCTATTTAATAAGATTTAAATATCAGACACTTTAATATGTACATGTTAAGTGCAAATGAGTTTATGGCAATAATGTAGGGTACCAAATTTCGTACCCTTCATTTTGGGACCCATTGTGTATTTATACACAATGAGCATACATTTTGCACAGTCATAATTACGTTGAGTAGCTACGTACAAAGGTTATTTTTACTGGTAGTTGAATACCAGAATTATACCTAAAATACTTTGAAGTAATATGATAGATAACGAAAGGAATACATATTTTAGAAAAATACTATTTGTTATTTATGAAAGCGACATCTAGCAAAGAGTTATTAAAGCTTTTTCTGTGTGTCTCAAAGCTCTTCAATGTTTGACCGAGACCAAATGCGATACGCTGTAGCAGCGACTGAGCTCATTTCGTTTAGAAGTAATTTAAGTTAGAGTTAGAGTGGATGCTAAGCAACAGATGGCGCTATATGTCTCTATACTTAACATTTTAGACATTTACTTAGAGACATTGTTTTAAATCAATATTACTATAATAAATACACACATCAACATGGTCTAGGGATATTTCAATTAAACCTAAATAACTAAAATTCTATTAACTTTTTGTTAAGTCACCTACACATTAAAATAAACCTTGTTTCATAGCCTATCTAATCTGATAATAAACTTTTAGATAAAGTTTATTAAAAAAAACTTACTCGTAGAAGAGGAGGAAAAACTCAGACAAAATTTCAATCTTAACTTTATTTTTGAAACATTAAAACCTAAACAAATCAATTTTTTTAATAAAAAAAAAAAAATTAAATAAAAATTGTTGAAGACATAAAATTAATAATCCGTGGATCCACCTAAGACTCTCCTGACACATCTGCAGCGGTTCTGCATACTCAAAACAAGAGTGTCAATATCTGTTGTAACCAACTTGTAACGATACGCGCCGTATGTGGACGGGCATTGTCGTGCATTAGCTGGAAACTTTGTCCCATTTGCTGTCTGTGGGGCCAGATTACAGGTTCTAGCACCTCATCTCGGTATTTTAGAGGTGTCTTAACAAAAAGTTACTAGAATTTTAGTTATTTAGGTTTAATTGAAATACCCCTAGAACATGTTGATGTGTGTAGAACAAATGTTTATAACGTGTGGAAAGGAAAAGGCAACAGCGTGTAATTTATTTTTTGTCTTTGGGTGAGAATAGATCAAAGTAGGTAGCCTAGGTAGGTACTTACGGCCATAGATCATTCAAATCACGGATAATCACAGTGTAAATAAAATTAAAATAAGCATGAAACTGGGATAGGTACCTTCATACGTATTCTTACAGCTTTCTTGCGGACAGACCCAAAACATCTCTTTAGTAAAATAGAAAACTGCATTTTTATGACTTGATAAGTCTATTTTTTATCGTAGGGAGGAGATGCAGGGAGAAGAAGGGATTATATTTTTATAAAGCGTTTAAAAGATCTACTACTAACAAAATGCTACTTTGACGTGAAAGAATTCATGAATGATTCATGCATTTTTTTTATTAATAATAGTTATTATGACTAACTTAAATGAATCGGCTCGCTCATAAATCATATTGCTACACCCAAATAGGGTAATATGTTTCTCCTCATTTCTGATTCGACACGTAGAGAAACCCCGAGCATAGCCCTCTCCATAGCTCGTTGTGCGACTTTGAGCTTAGTTATGAGGCCCATAGTAAGAGACCACGTATCAGTGCCATAAGTCATCACTGGTAACACACATTGGTCGAAGAGTCTTGTCTTGAGGCTGAGGTATTTTTGACGAGAAGATTTCGCGAAGTTTTCGGAACGCTGCCCAGCCGAGTTGGATTCGACGATTGACCTCTTTCTCGAAGTTTGACCTGCCTAGTTTGACTGTCTGTCCCTCGTCAACAACTTCGAGAACTGAGTTCCCAACTGATATTGGGGTAGGTACAACATGGGCATTAGTCATAATTTTCATCATCTTAAGGCCTACCCGTTGGGAAACTCGATGGAGGCCTTCGAGCATTGTACTGAGGTCTTCCATGGATTCTGCCATGACTACAATATCGTCGGCAAATCGAAGGTGAGTGATGTATTCGCCGTTAATATTGATGCCAAGTCCTTGCCATTCCAGAAGCTTGAAGACGTCTTCCAATGTAGCGGTGAACAGTTTCGGAGATATAACGTCTCCCTGTCAAGTATCCCTCGACGTGAGAAATATAAGCTGTGTATGCACACTTCCAGAAAGGCGCTTATGAGTAAGAGCATTTTCTGTATGGGACCGAAAATGTACAATAATATTCCGGGATGTTTAAAAGAACTAAATACGAACACATTTAAATCAAAACTTAAGAAAATTTTACTCACTAAATGTTATTACAACGTTACGGATTTTTTGATCGATCTGAGTTAAGCTCTGCATCCTGTCTGCGCATAATGATATTAATTTTATTACTATTCCTATTTTTATTGACACTAAGTCCATTATTATTTATATATTATTATCAAATTAGTATTATTTAAAATGACATTGTTTTTACATAACTTCACATGACTGCATTAATTCAATTGACATTTTCACTAGCCTCCTCATTGACTTTCTTATATGTAGGTAATGCATGTAGTAGTATTTTACAATTTACTATTGTTTTTTGCTTTAATTTATATGAATAGCCTCATAACTAAGCTCAAAGTCGCACAACGAGCTATGGAGAGGGCTATCCTCGGGGTTTCTCTATGTGATCGAATCAGAAATGAGGAGATCCGTAGAAGAACGAAAGTCACCGACATAGCCTAGAAGATTAGCCAGTTGAAGTGGCAGTGGGCAGGGCACATAGCACGCAGAACAGATGGCCAATGGGGCCGAAAGGTTCTGGAATGGAGACCACGGACAGGCAAGCGCAGCTTAGGTCGTCCACCGACAAGGTGGACAGACAACCTGATAAAGGTCGCAGGACGACGTTGGATTCAGGCCGCTTCCAACCGGTCCTTTTGGAAAAACATGGGGGAGGCATATGTTCAGCAGTGGACGTCCTACGGCTGAGATGATGATGATGATGATATCGATACCATAATTAGCAAAAATAAAAAAATGGAACCAACTCAACACTAAATAGTGTGAAATAACATGTCGAAGTCGGTACCATGCGCACAATATTCTGATAATAGGTACTTTTGAACTAACATGGTACCGATTACAACAAGATATTTCGCTCTTTTTGTTATTGAAGTCGGTTCCGTTTCAGGGGGGAAATATGTTCATAGTCAGCATCCACTTAAGCTGCTCCGCCAGAATTTTATCTTAATTAATATGATACGTAGGTATACAATGGTACCCAGAAATAGGTAATTAGAGAAACTGTTACTCTAGTCTCCAAAGCTTTTATAGAGAATTCAGTTTTAGGCATTTCTAAGTTGTCCTGTGTGGGCAGCGATTTTCGACATAGCTAATTAGTCTATTCATAAAAACGCCAATGGCAAAGACTTATTAATGTATTAATTATAAGATTTATGTGCTTATAAATTTCATTGAAATTTATATAATACTAGCTGCTCTCCGCGGTTTCACCCACGCGGTGATGGATGATGATGATGATGAATCTCATATAGCCTTTGTTACTCAGGGTGAATGTAGCTTTCCAATGGTGAAAGAATTTTTGAAATCGGTTTAGTACTTTTTGAGCCAATTCGTTACAAACATACATACAAATCTTTCCTCTTTATAATATTAAGGAAATAATAGATTGAAGGTAAATGGACATTAAATTTGTTATGAGCTCAAGTAACGAAGCAAGCCCGGTTATATACAGCTGCCCAAGACAGAAAGCCATCCAGAACTTTTTGCTGGGAATTATAGGTACTGTATGGCACTGCCACACAGTTTTTATGAAAGAGAAACCAAGATGGGAGGTTTGGCAAGGCCGAAGGCCGAGCCTACTACACGAACGAAGTCGTGGGAAGTCGCTAGTTTACTCATAAATTGCAATTTAACCAACCTCCAAAAAAAGTCACGTCTCAATTTTCTGTGCTTAAATAAATGTTTACTGTGAAACTCTTACAGAGACAGTGGTTCACTCGTTCAAAAAACTAAACAAAACTACCTACCGAACTAAAAATGTATTATGGTGGTTCTTATTATGTTAACAATAAAATCCAAAATCATGTTAAACTTAGAATTACATTTTTAAAATATTTTTTACACATACAGTTATTATTTAATATATTTATAAAACTACAAAAATACGATTATTCTCTTAAATTTAAGAGGTTACATTAGTTTAACGAGCACCATGTTACGTCACGACTAATCGGTCTAAATATACCCACAATTAAAGGGAAATATCTAATTTTAGTGATATCATTGTTATACTAATTTAGAATTTAGCTTAAACCAAAGATTACGTCTTATTATTTATTAGATAATTACCTCTTTATATATACAGACTGACTGGTTGAACACTTTACATAAACAAGGACATGATAATTCATGGTCACATGAAACGTTTAAAAAAATAAAATTAAAAAAATACCGTTAAACTACAGAGGAAACCTTCATTCTATGAATGTGCTATAACTCGAAAATTATGGACACCGTCCGAACGGGGTTAATGACCCAAAGCGCCGCGCCGTGTTCAAAGGAATCAAGCTGCGTCCGAACGGGGTTAATGACCCAAAGGGCCGCGTCGCCCGCGCCGCGTTCACAGGAATCAAAGATTACTACACGCGCGCCGCGAGTGACCATGTTTATTGTTTTGAGTAGACAATTAAAGTTAAATTAGGTAAATATTAGGCACCTATTTGTTTTTCTTAATTAGAACGAGAATCGAGTACTGAGCACTATATATCAATATGTAAAGTGTTCAACCAGTCAGCCTGTATATATAGTTAGTTTAGAGAATGCTAACAGAATCGACATAATTAGTGCGTTCGAATAGGCCATTCGTGAGCGTTTTTAGCAAAAATAACGCTAAAAACGCTCACAAGGGTTGTTCGAATTGGGAATCTGTGGGTGAAAATGTCGTTCATGTCTCTTTTTGTTCAGCGTTCGGAAAGCTAAAAAAGTGTAATTTTTGACCCACGCCCGGAGCATGGTTGTTTGTGATCGTTTTTTGACAGCTATGTATTTGACAGCATAATCAAGCGATTTTAGGTCTTATGCTCAGTTGAGCTTTACGAACGCTTTAACAAAAGAGCCATCAATGACAACGCCACCAATGCCCTCGTAAGCTAAACGAACGCACCTATTATCTCATATACGTAAGAGTTTAGCATTTATAAATATTTTTACCTGGTTTGTGTATAAAAATAAATCCATCTAAGTGTATGTTAAAAAATTGTGTTTTTAAGGATCATTCAGTTTCGGGGAGATATGTATGTATGTAAGTATATGCATTTTCTCTTAATATGTAAGAGATTTGCATGTAGGTATAGATATTTTTACCTGGTTTGGTTATAAAATTATATCCATCTAAGTGTATGTTAAAAATTGTGTTTTTAACCCTTGAGACTTTATCGATAACTAAAATTTGCGACCCAGCGTTGGCAAAAACCCCCCGAAAATCCGCCATTTGAAAAATAGCGTGTGGTCGTGGTAATTTAGTTGTAGTAAAATATCTATTGAAGACATTTTGTATCTGTAAACGGCATAAGGTAACACTAAGTATCCAGTACATCCTCTTTGATTGTATGAATAAGTCATCTGTTTCTTTTTAGTCAAACCACAGAGGTAAAGTAAATCGAATAACACAACGACGAGACGACATAGGGTAAAAATTTAACTACTACTTTTTACTAAATAATACACTAGCAAACACGTGCTTGCATACAATTAAAAAAACAAGTGACTGTCGCTTTTTTGTTTATATAACCCATCTGGTATCTTCCAAAGGATAATTTGTTATGTAAAAAGTTTTTCCAGGTCCTTAAGCGTATCAAAAAAAACCTAAGCATTAGCTGCAATCTATTGTACATTTGAAAAGTTTACATTTCTAATTTGATCCTTATTTGATTTGGCCTTGTCATACCTGTATGCCAAGGGGGCTTTACGAAAGTTTGGTTTGGCATGCAGATATGCCAAGACGGCTGTATGGGATCATTCAGTTTCGGGGAGGTATGTATATGTTGAAACGAATGTGCTGTAGGTATATCTGGGTGATATTACAATTGCTGTCAATCGGTGGTTATCGGTTTGTATGGTACAAACGGCTTATCTACTCGTATCGAATCAGTTCGAAACACACAAATAATAACAACATAAAGCCCTAATCACAATTCATCAAACAAATAGCTACTTGGGTATCTAATAAATAATTTGGTACAGGCTCGCTTGGTCCAGACAAAATTAATCACGTTATCGACAACGTCGTAGAAACGCCTAATAATAACGTGCTTGTGTCTTTTGCAAGGGAATGCCCTCAATAAATATTAGATAAATGGTGAAGACATTTCATCTTCATTTATTAGGTCTCAGCTCAAAAGATTGTGTCGTACTAGAATTTCCAATAAATGTAATACAATCGTGACCTGGATAGGTACAACGTGTTTTATTTGTATCGTATGAGTTTTATTTCAATATAATCTTGTTATGATATGTTTTGACATAATTTTAGTTAAGTGGAATCAAAAATGGGAGAAGGCGGTCCTCGAATCACAGTGTAACGCTACATCGAGGACCAGAGGCTTCAAATTTAAATTGTACACTCTTTTATGTCAATAAATGATAATTTATGTTTTTTTTTATGTTACGAATCCTACTAATATTATAAACGCGAAAGTTTGTGAGTATGGATGTTTGGATGTGTGGATCTTTGTTACGCTTTCACGCTCAAACGGCGGGACCAATTTTTATGAAGTTTGGTATTAAAGTAGATGAGGCGCTGGATTAACATATAGGATACTTTTCATCATCATCATCATCGTGATGGATGATGATGATGATGAAAAGTTTCACGCGGGTGAAAAAGCGTAATATGCTTGGGCACAGCATAGACACAATATTATGATCTCCGCCTACTTCAAGATCGTTATGATGACAGTTCTGTCAAAGTTTGTCTCTGTTTCTGATAGCTTAGTCAAAAGTCAAGTGAATATGACAGCCAGATACTACCTATACCTATAGAGCCTACACTAGACGTGTTAGGCGACCGTCAAGGGTGATGAAATGTAACACAAATACCGTCAAAGGTAGATATGACCTTGGAGAAGATAATAAGCTACTCGAAATACTAATCCTGCGCAGACGTAGTCGCGGACACAGGCTATTATTATAATACATGCGAAAGTTCACATCACTCACATTCGATTTGCCGACGATATTGTAGTCATGGCAGAATCCATGGAAGACCTCAGTACAATGCTCGAAGGCCTCCATCGAGTTTCCCAACGGGTAGGTCTTAAGATGAACATGGATAAGACGAAAATTATGTCTAATGACCATGTCGTACCTACCCCAATATCAGTTGGGAACTCAGTTTTCGAAGTTGTTAACGAGTACATCTACCTGGGACAGACAGTAAAACTAGGCAGGTCCAACTTCGAGAAAGAGGTCAATCGTCGAATCCAACTTGGCTGGGCAGCGTTCCGGAAACTTCGCAAAGTCTTCTCGTCAAAAATACCTCAGTGCCTCAAGACAAGAGTCTTCGACCAATGTGTGTTACCAGTGATGACTTATGGCACTGAAACGCGGTCTCTTACTATTGGGCCTCATAGATAAGCTCAAAGTCGCACAACGAGCTATGGAGAGGGCTATGCTCGGGGTTTCTCTACGTGATCGAATCAGAAATGAGGAGATCCGTAGAAGAACGTAAGTCACCGACATAGCTCAGAAGATTAGCCAGTTGAAGTGGCAGTGGGCAGGGCACATAGCACGCAGAATAGATGGCCGATGAAGCCGAAAGGTTCTGGAGTGGAGACCACGGACCGGCAAGCGCAGCGTAGGTCGTCCACCGACACGGTGGACAGACGATCTGAGGAAGGTCCCAGGACGACGTTGGATGCAGGCCGCTTCCAACCGGTCCTTTTGGAAAATCATGGGGGAGGCATATGTTCAGCAGTGGACGTCCTACGGCTGAAATGATGATGATGATGATGATGCGAAAGTTTGTGTTTGTATGTCACTTCGTCTACTTCGCCAGCTCAACAAAATGGAGTATTTTTGGATAACCCTTAACCTTTACTTCGAGTAATACTTTGATCATATAATTTTCATTTAAATGTTTGTTTAACTTGGACTAGTTCTTTGTGCGAAACTCTAGGTATTATACTGCAATCTCTCTTTCTCTCATGCCCTTTAAATCTAAGCCCAGTTTTTAACATAAATGTTGTAGCTAGGGAAGTACTTGCAGAACTTCAAGTTAAATATCTTCATTACAATTATGTCATCAAATAACCCCATAACTTAGAACGAGAGAGTTCTCGCGTACAGATAGGAACAGTCTCGTTTGCATAATTTGTAAAAAGGATCCGTATTTTAAATTTCTAACCGCTTTGATCTTCACCATTTTTCTCAACCCTTGATCGACCGGTATTATACCGTTTCTAGGGGCGGAATTAAATTTAAATTAATTCCCCGTTCATTTCCTGTGGATCATATCTGAGAAAAAGTGTGAATGGGCGAATGACGGTAAAATTTCTTATTTCTGAATTTTTTTGTCTGAATTAACATTGAATAAGTACTGTTTATTAAAAAAAAATTCTGGATTAATTTTTAACTAGATCTAATTACATATCTACATATAATAATAATATATCTTTATTTCAGGTAAATTATCACTAAAAAACTAATATTTTGAAAGTGATAAAAACCAGAAAAATATATACTTTACAACCTAAAATATTTAATAATATTACAAAACTCTATCGTACAGTTAGGGATTTATGTTCAGTCTAGGCTCCCTGTACTGTCGAGAACAATCCCTTCAGACCAAAAGTCTGGTGCTGGTGGTTTTTTACATATGTTATTTTCGATCCCTATTCCATCATCGAAGGACCATACATAAAGCGATAAGCCACCGCACACATAATATGCACCTACATAACACCTTTAGGAAAAAAGTTTTCTTTCTGGATACGTAAATATAACCTTGGACATCTCCAGCCACGGGTGACCAGATATCTTGTACATTTGAATGCTACATAAAACCACGTCATTGGACACATTTAATACACAAGCATGTATCTAATCTAATGAAAACAAAGTCGTTTCTGCCTAAAAAACGCCATAAGGTGTTAGGGCAAAGTCTGGTCACTTGCAAATGCAAACTTCTCGAAGGCATTTGTTCCTACATATTAATAATAAGTAGTTTTATTGATACAAAAAAAACAATTTTGTAACTTATAATTAACACAAGATACAACAAAAATAAATTTCAAAATTAGACACATCACTAAAGCACACAGTGCTGTATAACAAGTTATTTATATTGTGTTATGAGATATACATATAAATATAAGCTTACAAAGTTAGACTGTTTAGAACCCTAGCTCTCACGGTAGAATACGAGAACCCTGTGTTTGTGAGAACTAGCTCTTCCTAAATGTGCAAATAGTCGGATATTTATAGCAAATATCTCTGTCGATTGCATATCAAGAAGGAGCTAGTACGAGTGTTAAGTATAGTCAGATGTGTTTGTATTGTCCTGTGTGTGATTTAGATTTGAATTCGCAACAGTTGTTCGATGGAAGTGAGGTCTAACGACAGCAGTTACTCTTTTATTTTGTTTTAGCATACTCTTCTAGAGTCATTTACAATATTCAATTTCTTATTTAGCTGTTTGTATATATACAAATATAATAATGAATGTTTGTTTAACAATAATATTCTATAAACGAAACGATTTTGGTTTTTACTGGAAGCATCGTTCCACGATCTATTCCCAAGTAGTAATTATAATGGACCTTGCGTTGCTATGACGTCGATATTGGGTTTCTGCCTGTCTACGTGTAAGCAGATATCAGCCATACATGTCAGAAAACTAGTTTCATGTGAAACTAGATGGCATTAGTTTCCATTATAGAAACGATTCTTCGTGAACTTGAAATTTAAATTATTTTTAAAATTGTATTTTGCGTTATAAGTAGTAGGAGCTAATCCCCGCGGTTACACCCGCGTGGTGAAGTATGGTGATGAAAAGTATCTAACGTGTTAACCCTATGCGTTCCAGAGACGTAAATATACGTCAGTTTCATTCATAAATCTATTCTTTTAATTAACACGGTATATGAAGGATTAATCTAGTGCTTCATACAGCTCCATACCAAATTTCATCAAAATTAGTCTAGTCATTTGAGCGTGAATAAGTAACAAAAAACAAACACAGTCACAAACTTCGCTTTTATAATCTAATTGTGCTAACTATGCTCGTATGTGTACCCGGATTTTTTATTTATGTTGTGAAGACGCACACTATGAGTATCAAACCTACAGCGGCTTCATCGAAGAGCGCTTGTTACCGAACCACAAAACCAGTACATTGTTAGTCTGTACACTAGAATTGTATGCGACTGGTGGAAAACAAAACTACGTTGTTTTATAGATTCTTAGTTTGTGATCAATATTTAAAGTACATGTATAAACTATAGAAACATATATATGTATATATATATATATATATATATATATATATATATATATATATACTATATTTAAAGTACATGTATAAACTATAGAAACATATATATGTATGTATGTATGTAATATATAATATAGTATATATATATATATATATATATATATATATATACATATATATGTTTCTATAGTTTATACATGTACTTTAAATATTGATCACAAACTAAGAATCTATAAAACAACGTAGTTTTGTTTTCCACCAGTCGCATACAATTCTAGTGTACAGACTAACAATGTACTATATATATATATATATATATATATAGTATAAGCTACCAGAAGTGGTTTTACTTAAAAAAAATACACTTGATGATTAATCTAAACTGAATTTAAACTTTACACATTTTATTAAAATAACAACAATCAAAGTTTCAACAAGATAATAACATCTATACGTAATTTGACAAGAGGTCCGCTCCGCACGAAGTCTCGACTAATAATGACCGTTGACGCGCTCGTACCGCCTTTTTATACTCGTTTTCTGGGTTTTATTATTCAGTCTACCCACACGGCCTCTCCTGACATCCTGGCGTCCCGACAGGCCTAGTCGTCGTCTTCCGAGGATGTAGGAATCAACCGGGGGAGTGATTGCAGTGGTGGGGCTGCTACTTCGATAACACCCTCGTTGAGTTCTCTATCTTCCGAGGATATGGGCATCGAACGTGGTTGAGGTCCAGTTGTCTCGTCAGGTGCTGAGGATGGCCCAGCCGTATTGGAGTCCATCATTCCTGGGTTTGGATCCAGGCATTCGTCATTAACGTCGTCATCGACGTCTGGAAAAAAACTTAAGTTATTTCTAGACTCCATGTCGCTGGTAAACAAGGTTAGTTTGTTAGGGTTGTTATAAAAGTTAAGCACTTTAAAGAAGTAAACAAACTGAACATTCACATCAACTCAGAATAATGTAAAAGTTACACAGGTTCCTCGGTAGGGGCCCCTACCGAGGAAATACTAAATCTACACCAGGGGGCAAGGCGCATGAAACCCCCCGGTGACTCTCCATACGGAAAGCTTTTGCATCGAGGGAAAAGGAGGTTGTACTCCCTCGATGACTCTTCGCAACGCGAAAAGCTTTCACGTCGAGGGAAAAGGAGGTTGTACTCCCTCGACGACTTTTCGCAGCGCGAAAAGCTTTCACATCGAGGGAAAAGGAGTTTGTACTCCCTCGAAGACTCTTCGCAACGCGAAAAGCTTTCAGGTCGAGGGGAAAGGAGGTTGTACTCCCTCGACAACTCTTCGCAACGCAAAAAGCTTTAAAAGAACAGGGCAAGGTACCGTCTTCACTTTAAGACGGGTCAAAAAGGGTGAACACGCACCTTCAAAAAACACTGCACATGTCTCCGGGGTCCATTCACCTTTCCATGGGATCATAAACTGAGCAGCTGCATAAGTAGACTTTCCATAAGATCCAGTAAGTAACTTCAATTCGTATCGGTGGTTAGGAAGGGTCTTCACTACCCTATAGGGTCCCCGCATGCCAGGATCCAGTTTACCCTGAGATTGGGCATACTTGACAACAAACACCATGTCGTTAATCTGAAACACACGAGGAGGCTTCCGATGCTCATTGACGATAGTGTCCTGACGATCCTGGTTCTTTCTCAACCGTTCGGCCGTCCTTTGCCTAAGCATTTCTCGTCTCGCTTCCCGGTTACCCTCGGTCAGATTCAAAACAACATCTCGCACTAACATTCGGATTGCAGGAGTTGCGCTTTCGTGGCCAATTAAGAGATTTAGGGCAGAAGTCTGTGTGGTTTTCTGCTTTGTCAGATTTAGAATAAGCTGTAATTGCCACAGTTCTTCGGCCCACTCAGCTTTACGATGATTCACTGCAATGCGGAGCATGTTCAGGACTGTACGGATGTAGCGTTCCACTTGTCCATTTGCGTGGTGCATCTCAGGAGTTATGTAATGGAGCTGTACACCAAGGACCTTCATCCATGAAGTGAAGCCCGTTGATTCGAACATACGTCCCCTATCTGATACAATTAAATTAGGAGTACCGAACAACGACAATACATGTTGAAATACTTGTTTCAGTTCATCGAAATCTTGGCGACATATGGGTTTCAGTAAACAGTATTTTGTAAATGCATCGACCACAAGCATGACAAATTTATAACCCTTAGACACAGGGAGGGGACCTAGAACATCTACATGTAAAGTTTGAAAGGGGATTTCAGATTTGTCCCAAGATGTAATAGGCTGTAAAGGTGCTCGTGGTACACGTTTGTGGGCGATACACGTTAAACAATGGGAAGTGTATTTAGTAACAAATCTCCTAAGACTAGGAAACCAAAAATGTCTTAGTATTAGGTCCACCACCTTATCTGCACCTATGTGACTATGCTCATCATGGAAAATTCGGAGGAGACTCAAACGGTGACCTTTAGGAATGAAGCAAAGTAGCCTCGGCTCTGCACCTGTCGGTGTATACCGGTAATACAATATGTCGTTGTGTACTTCGTATCTGGACGTATCCAATTGACCTTGTTCAATGGAACGAATCATAGTTTGAGTCTCCTCATCACCCGCTTGAGCGATTTGAGCCCAGTTACGTGGACGTTCAATATTGTTTACATTACAAGGGTTTCTACTCAAATAGTCCGCGTGTGGCATCATGGCGCCTTTTCGGTAAAGAATGGTGAAATTAAAATCTTGTAGGTAAATCCACCATCTTGCCACACGCGGTAACAAGTCTTTTTTACTTTGAGTGGATTTCAAGGCATTACAATCCGTTACTACGTGGAATTGAATACCAATGAGGTAGTGCCTGAAATGCCTCAAGGCTTTTACTACCGCAAGAGTTTCTAGTTCATAAGAATGGTATTTCGGTTCAGCGCCCTTAGTGACCTGGCTATAGTAGGCCACCACACGCCGAGTACCATCCTTATGAACTTGCTGTAAGATCGCGCCATACCCAAGGCTGTAAAATATGTGCTTTTACCCAAGCGGTCGATGTGGTCATCAATGAGTGGTAGTGGGAATCGATCTTTTACTGTTCGTGCATTTAATGCGCGGAAATCCACACACATCCGGTCAGAGCCGTCCTTTTTCTTAACGAGTAACACCGGACTTGCATAAGGCGACTCTGACTCACGGATGATACCCTTTGAAAGTAAATCTTGTGTGATACTACGTACCTTCAGCTTTTCGTCCTGAGACATTTTGTACGGCCGGTAATGAACTGGGGTATCGTCCTTTAGACGAATACTCATAGCACCTGTTGTAACAGTTGAAGAGGCCGTACCTGAAATCATGTGTTCGGAGAACTCGTCCAGGATCTTATTTAGATGGGCTAAAAGTGGACCGTCCAAAGAGGTATTACAAATGCGTTGTTGGTTGTTATTGTTCACAGAAGAAACAGCGCGTTTAGGGGCTCGTATGATTCGCTGCGAGTCTTTGGTTCGTACGTACGTAACCCCCTCCCGATTCAGCACATCAGTGCCAATTATGACAGGGGCATTCATGCACTCGTTAGGAACAACCAAGAAGTCCACATCTAGTGAAATGTCTTCCAGCTGAACAATCAGAGAGACGTACGAATTAACGTGTGTTATGGACTTACCTACTCCTTTTATTTGTTGATTGGTAGGTTTCTTAGCGCAGGAAAGGTGATTTACTACTGCAGAAGAGATAAGCGACACACCTATGGCACCACTATCTATAAGTATGTCAACGGGAATCCCATTAATGACACCAACAACGACGTCGTTCTGTTTTTCGACGGAGGCAACTGAGCAGAAATTGACCTTACCAGAATCCGCACGGTGCTTTGCAAAGCAATCTCGTATGTGATGGCCTTGTTTTTTGCAATACGCACATGGGATGGGGCGCTCGACCTTAGCAGCATTCGATTTTGGGACCGGATCGTTTGCAGAACCTGCAGCAGCGGGTTTCGGCTTCTTGGGACAATTCAACTGCTTATGTCCCAGCTCGCCACATAAATAGCATTTCGTACTGTTATTAGAGCCCGAAATCGGTCGCTTGGTAATCGATGTTTTATGCCTGCTACTTGGTGCGACCGGACGGCGTGCGACACAACTATCTGCACTTTCCGGTTTCGAGAAAGTAGTCAAATAGCCTACCAAATCTTGGGGGGATAAATTCGCGTTTATAGCCGCCGCTTTTACTTGAGGATCAGTGACGCCTCGTAGCACAATATCGGTGATCAAATCATCACTAAGGCCCTTAACGATCCGCAACCGGAGTAATGATTTGCGTGCGTATTCAGCATAAGTGCGAAAACTATTAGAATTAGTGGACATTACCTCGTACAAAATTTTCGCCCGGTCTACCTTTTTAGCGCACAAGCATTTGAAGTCCCTTTTAAAATTGGACCACGAGCGGTCATTGCAAACCCACTCATCCAGCCACGTTCTCGCATCACCTTTCAAACATTTACCAACACGAGCGAGGCATTCGCGTTCATCCCACCGGTTTGTAATCTTGGCCCTATCAACTTCCTCGAACCAAGAATCCACGTCGTGTATGCTAGGGTCAAAATTAGACACATAGTAGCTTTGTGTACTTACCGATTTCAATGATTGAATGGCTTCGACGATCTGCTCCGTTCCATTAACGTAGGGCGGTTCAGCAGAGGCTAATTGACCTGATAGATGCGAAGCAGACGCTTGCGACTCCAAAGCCTGAAGACGCGACATGATAGTGTGCCAGGATTCATGACCACTAAACTCACCATTGTCGTTTCGACGACTGCGGTCATGGCGGTAACGGTCGCGGCTACGACTCCGGCTACGATCGCGGCTACGACTCCGTCGGTAGTCACGACTCCAGCTACGATCGCGGCTGCGACCGCGATAATAATTACGGCGCGTGTGACGTACATCATGACGTTCGCTGCGGTTACGGCTACAGCTGCGACTACGGGTAAAATGCCGTTTTCTTACCGGAGGCGTATATCCTCTACTCGAACTGCGGGTACTATTACTCGCAGAGCGTTCGCCACGCGGGCGGTGAGTAGAAGAATAATGCCGGTCACGAGATCGAGATCGGCCCATTTGCTACTCGTTTTGAAGGATACTAGATAACAAAACATGCAAAAAGGTACCAGAGTAATAAAAATTACCTTACCAGGAATTATTAATCACAACCTTGTACTTCACGGACACTCAAACGAAGTAAACGAAAACAAACTGCTTTTGAGTGGACGTAGTGAGCAATCCCACTTCTGATATAAGCTACCAGAAGTGGTTTTACTTAAAAAAAATACACTTGATGATTAATCTAAACTGAATTTAAACTTTACACATTTTATTAAAATAACAACAATCAAAGTTTCAACAAGATAATAACATCTATACGTAATTTGACAAGAGGTCCGCTCCGCACGAAGTCTCGACTAATAATGACCGTTGACGCGCTCGTACCGCCTTTTTATACTCGTTTTCTGGGTTTTATTATTCAGTCTACCCACAATAGTATATATATATATATATATATATATATATATATACGATCGATAACGATCCGTTCAGCTGTTTAGGTTTGATAAGTAACAAATAGACAGAGAGACAGAGTTTTACATAAATTATCGTTCTTAAATTAATGTAACGTTACTCCTAATAATATCAGCTATCTGTCAGTGAAAGTCTCGTTAAAATCGGTCCAGCCATTTTAAAAATTAGCCAGAACAAAAGGACAGACAATTTTTTTTTGTTTTTTAGTACCGTATACACTTTCATAGTGAATAGTATTTAGTAAAAAACTCTTAATTTTGAATTACAACACTTCAATTTTGTTTATCTGTTGGTATTTATTATTTAATTATATTTTACAATTTTTAGAAAACATACAGCTAGGTGAAACAAGACAAAGAAATGAATAAAATACAGAAGGCCAATTAAAAGTGTTCACTAGTTTAATATCATGAATCAAAAGAATAATGTAAGTAAATATAGTACAGTAGAACCTCTATAAGTCGAACATCAAGGGAGACGCCAAAAATTCGAGTTATAGAGTTTTCAACTTATGGAGGATTTCGACTTAGGCGGATTTTGATTCGACATAAAGAGTTTGAGGTTTATTCTTATAAATTTTGTTAAAAAAATTAAAATTATGTATTTAAAATTAAGTTTACGTTTCACAGCACTCATGTTAACTGTTGTACTAATTGATGTGTATTGCAGTAGAACCAAACTACTTCTGACAGTATTTAAGTCGAAAACAAATGACTTGCTTAGCTAAATTTCAAAGGAAATCAAAATTGAACACCTGACACCAAGCAAGCAAACACGTGTTTACGTGAGTCATAAATTTATTATCGTATACTCCTAAAATGTTTTCTAAGAAACAATAGTGTACTCACACTGTCGGCAAGTTCTTAAAGTCGGTAACTTATTTTTGTTCGAACAATAGAGGTAATAAATTCCAAATGATCAAGTTGTAAAGGTTGTAAAATAAAACGTTGTTATGTTCGAGATACAGAGGTCAAATTTAATTTTTCGAGTTATAGAGTGAAAATATGTACCAAAATGGCTTGGAGAGACTCGGTGATTATTTCGACTAACAGAGGGTCAAGATTTCAAGTAATGGAGGTTTTGGTGTTTGAAGGGAAGGGAACAAAACATTTTTTCGAGATTTGGAGGTTTTTGACTTATCGAGGTTCGACTTAACGAGGTTCTACTGTATAAGTAAAGAGTATATGAGTATAATATAAATATCTATGTAACATTATATAAAAGTAATAAAGGCGAGTGCACACGTAATAAACGAATATTATATTGTATAATACTACTTAGTTACCTAATCGGGGCCTACTCCCACCTTTTACGAAACTATCATAAATCAGGAGCGTTTTGTAATAAGCTTAGAATAATCATACTTACTATCGTACTCCCACCGACACAAAACCATCAACCAAAATTAATGGTAAGCAAAATAGTGGTATGCAATATGACTACTTTAAGAGATGAGAGTACGGATCTTCAAAACTTTGACATTGGAACAATGAAACTTAGTGTCAAAAGTCAAGTCAAAGTACGCGAATTGAATTAACTATTTTATACTACGTCAACAAAACGTCTATCGCAATTCAATAGTGTTTTAAGCTTGCTATATTAACGTGGTGGTACCAAATTTAATGGTAAGGTTAAAACATTATTACTTTACTTTTACTTATTAAGAGGTGGGAGTAGGGCCCCTGGTACTAAATCAGTTGAAGAATGTATCGCTCTCTGTGTATGTATGTATAGATTTATGGATTGGAATAGAAATTATTGACGCCAGTTTAATTTTATAATTTACACAAAAAACATACTAACATGAAAACATATGAATGTATAACGATAATAAGTAATGATAACGATGATGATAATGACTTTCTTACATAAAAAAACGCACTTTAGCAAAAGGAGCTCACTGGCTGCGTAAACGCGAGTTATACACAAGGCTGGTTTTCAGCATAGCCATACGAGAACTTACGTGTAACTCGAATAGTAATGTACAAGCAGTGTGTAAGCAGGTTACATATAATACTACAAATATTGTTGTATATATGCATGTATTATGTCTTTAGATAATTTTAAGGTTAACTATAATCTTCGTTAATAGCTATGGACAAATGAATATTGCTCTCTCATAGAGTGCTAAACTCGTTTTATGAGCGAATTGTCTCTGCAATGGCAAAAACGCTTTCGTGTGTCCGGATGTTCGGTTGTTTTTCTTTACAGGTTGCATTTCTTTACACATTTAAAAAGTTGTGGTAACTTGGTAATGATTCAACCACAAGTTGAGGTTCCAGTAAGAAGTCGACTACAAATTCAAGGTTTTCACTTTGTTTAGTTTTTATTGTATATACTTTACTATCACCACATAAAAGTCCAGTCAGTGTTCAAACATTCACTTCACAGGTAACTAAAATCATGAATTTTCGTAAATCGCTACTGACTAATGAATATTGTTCTCTTATAGATTTCATTCAAAACACACCTCGATATTTCTAATCTTGTCTTTTTACTAGTACCTACTCGTATGAATAGGTACATACAATGTTTTTTTTAAATTTTAATTTTAAGTTGCATTTAGTTTCTCAAAAAGTGCAGTTAAATATATTAACATGATTAACTCGCTAGTTATGCAGTTTAAAAATAAATAACTAGGTACACTAAAATCGTTTTTCATTTTATGGCCGTCCAACGCACCAACACTGTATGTATTAAAATCAGACAAATGTTTTTACTTATACAGTAAGTACAAAGAAAGGTATTTTACTAAGATTACAATTATTACTTTTGTGTATCTAACATCAGGTTTTCGGTATATAAATGACATAATACATAATAACATAATATATGACAATATAAATGACACCTAAATACCTTCACATAAATAAAGAAAACAGCGAGTATTTACCTGATAAAATTAAGCTATCCTAACATCTGTTAGCGTCGTAATTTATAACCCATGTTAAATCAATCTCGGAAGCAGAGAAATTAACCAAATCAAATCAGAGCGAACATCTTGAGAGCGCCCAACATTCGAGTAATTTGTGGTGGCAACACTGCAAGATTGGCGAAAATAAATTACAAAATCATTCGAGCGCTGCAGTCTGCCGCGTCGCTACAATTGAATGTGATTAACAGATGCCTGGAATTAACACAGGTAACACAGATTAATGAGATAGGTTTTGATGAGGCCGAAATAAGCTTAATCTTCATCTACCTTTGAGGTGTGGTCGGTAAAATATTTTTTCCACCAACTTCCAAAAAGAAGGTGGTGTGCGTTACCTCATAACTTTCGACTGGGTGAACCAAATCTTAAAATATTTTTTTTTGTTTGTAAGCTGGTGCTTCTCGTGTAGTCCCATTTAAATTCATCGAATTCGGTACAGTAGTTATTGAGTTACTCTCCAATAACTGAATAGAATGGAATTCGGTATTTTTTCAAATTGTACTTGTAGGTACTGACCATGCTTGCATACATTGATTTAGATTCGGTTATACAGGTTTATTACTCAGCCTGAGATCCTCGTTGGTAGTAACTAGATACATTTCAGATAGATTAGCGTTAAGATAATGAAAAGTTCCATTGTGTGCTTAATTATGCAATAACATCCTAATATACAACTAAAATAGTGGCAGACCGCTCATTCGGTGCGATGTATCCTCTTACTAACTTGGTACTTGGTGGGCTGGCTGTTTTCCGCAACCAGGCTCTGTGGCGCTGCCCATTTAGCGTGATAACCGGGTGACGCTGGTCAGTCCAGCCACCAGGTGTCGCCCAGGAAAGGCAGCAGCTACTTCATCTTGGCGCAGGCTTCCCACACTGTCCTCGGCGAGCCGAGTTTGGCTGCCCTTTGTACCGCCACGCTCCTGCGTTCGATGAGCAGATGCGCAGACGTTTCTTCCGCCTCCATGCAGCCTCTGCATAGAGGGTTGTCTGTAACACCTAGATTAAACAGGTGTTTGTTTAGGGAGCAATGTCCGGTCATCATTCCGACGATATGTCGTACATTTTTTCTTTTGAGATTGAGTAGTTTTCTGGAAAATTTCAGATTTCAGAGAATCGGAAAAATCTCCTTCGACTGCCTACAACCCTCGATACTTGCCCAGTAGTCCTGATGCTGGTCTTTAGTTTTTTTGCGAATACGTGCACGAATTTGACGATGTATCCTCATAATTATCTCAATGTAACAATGTACGATCCAATACAATTTCTTATTCAGATTGAAGGCGTTATTTGCACTGACGTGCCGTTTGGGGTGTATTGAAAGAAAATAAATAAGAAATAAAGAATAAGTAATACTTGTTTTACTTGATAGACTAATAGTGTTTGATTACTCACTGGATAGTCTGTGATGATGCGGTCGAAGGGGTATCACACTAAAGAATAGCGACTGGCTCTCAAGAACAGCTGCCGGAACATACCGTAAAATGCCAGGTTTTCCATTTTGAAGGTGGTAGCTACCCAGTTGGCACCAGAAATTACCCCCTACCATATACTGTAAATTTCATAACGATGCTACCTTCACCAAGCTCAACCCTAAGAGGTAGGGATCAATCCATTTGCTCTCAGTCTAGTAGTCGTCCTTCGTTACACCCTCCAATCCTATCATCAAATTCTACTTCGGTGGATGAGTGATGTACAAGCTAATTCAGATTCTTATTCAGATTGGGAGCTATATTATGTAATAGAATGCCGTCCCGCTTGGGACGTATTGCTCTATTTTCCCGCCAGCTTTTAGCCAAGCCTTTCCAACTACTTATTACTTGTAGGGACATCGTAAGTATGAATGTTCATATCATGCATATCAGCGATTTTGTGTGTGAAAGAGAGATGTATGATCGGAATTCGATCAGTTACTGCGCACTGACCGGCTAGTGTGCTAGTGTTTGTTGAAGGGATTTCACGTAAATAATAGTTTATTTTCAAGTCGGTTGTTGTATTGAAGGTCAGTGGCAGTAACTCCAGTGCAGTGTAGACCCTCACACTTATAAATACATGGTTAGCGTAATATACAGGGTTATTGGATAGTCGATCTATTCCCGTTAAGGGCGTGTAGTTTACATCGTTTCTGACTGATTTAACTAAGAAACACCCTATCCTAACTGTAACCGTTTTCGAGATATTTGAATTTAATTGTTTTATTATATATTCGTTTTTATATGTTTTAATCGTCTACAACGACTTACTTATTCGTTTTACGTACAATATTGGTAATTGAGATCCTAAATTATCTTATTTTACAGGTCAAAATCAAACAATGGTAATAATAAGACTTAAATATTTCAATTAAATTCAAATATCTCGAAAACGGTTACAGTTAGGATAGGGTTTTTCATAGTGAAATCAGTCAGAAACAATGTAAACTACACGCCCGTAACGTGAAAAGGCCGACTTACCAATAACCCTGTATAGGTATAAAAGTGACAGACAGAACACACACTATAGAAGAAATAATGGCGCACATATAACCCTAGATAGGTGACGTGTGGCACGAGACCATTTAACATATCGATGAACCCCACATACTCATAATCGAGTAATGCTCTGGGTCGTAGGTATATCGATGTACGATCACCAAATAGGAGAAAATAATAAAACATACAACTGAATTTTGAATCTTTTTTTACTTTAGAAGTAGGTTTTAAATTATTATTTTTGGGATTCAGCTTGCCTGGCATTATCGTTTTACACAGTGTGAAATAACAACCTACACTAAAAAAAGAAGTCCACATTTAAAAACCTGTGTTTTGTAATGGAATGCTTTATAATCAAGTTGTTAAACGTACAATTCGATAAATCTCGTTGTTTATAGGTCACAACAATCAGGACTATTCGATTGTGCTCTATTTGATGACGACGTTTTGTTTATTCGTGGTATTTTCACGATTCAACGTTTATATTTCCGTTTACGAATTCGGTGTCGAAATTTTCGGGCAATAAAATATCTTCTATTTAGATGATGACTATACAAGCAACTAATTGAGTATAGCAACTCAATTTGCTCCTTTCTGGAAACTGTTTAACCATCATCATCATCATCTACCTATTATATATTATATCATGTGCAATACATCTGTATTCGTAAAATCTCTTCCACTATCATGGGGGGATTTTTCCAATACTCGCTACGCTTGGCAGGCGGGTTGGCGAGCGCAGTTTCCGTTTCTTTCCTCAGAAAGTGCTGCTGCTCACCTTCTGGTTGCTATCCTTTAGCCGCCTTCTACGGCACCCACGGGTAGAGTTGGACTATTCTAAGCCGGCACACACGGCATGGAAACTGTTTAAATATATTTTTATGGACATCACTAAACTGTGATAAATATACCCCCGGTTGCTGGTAAAGGTCCTGAATCTACGTAGGCGTATCGCTTTCAAATAATTAAACGACATTAATAAATAACAATTCACAATACCACAACAATAACTCGTACATGTAGGTATGTAACGTGCCTTATAACTTTCGTTCTTTATATTTTGGGGGTAAACGCTCAGCCCTAAAATGGACGATAATTTATTATTTTCACCACCACCTTATTAATGTAGCATATCACAAATCCGATAATAATTTCGGTATATTTCTACGTTTAATTACGTCTAACTACAAAATAATAAGGAATAATCGCGTGAGTGGAAGTAATTCTGCCTCCTGGAAGCAGGTACCCAATTATATTCAACTTCCCTAATTTTCACGAGCTCATGCTCACGTAAAAGTCTCCAAGTTAGCAAACTTTTATATAAAACTGTCCTTTACAAGAATAATCGTAAGAAAGTATAATCGAAACTACTGCTATTTTATACTTATAACTTTTGAAATGTTTTTGTATAAAATACATTTATATATAATCTCATTCGGTAATATTCTAATTATGAAATGAAATACAGACTTTTATTGGCATATTATTTACATACTTCTTTAAGAAAATTTAAAAATTAAATTAAATCATTATTCTCCTAACAAAACAATGCTTTAAAACAATTTTATTATTTTTTTATTATTTTTATTTAAAACAACCAAGGAGGTTTCAATTCAATTTACGTACATACGAATTTGAGTAATATTTTGTATATATAGCAAAAATGTCATGAGATTGAATAAAGTATTGTATGCAACTGCATATATATATATATATATATATATATTTAGTATTGGTTTTATACAACTAAAATTACACTAACCTATACCGCCCTACAGATACTATATATATAGATACGATATATGAGTGTAAAGTTCACTGAAAATTAATAATACAATAATACAGCGATCACAAAAAGAAAAATATCTTGGCTTATGGATAGACGACAAGCTCAATTGGCGAGCTCATATAGGACATGTCCGATCGAAGCTGACATCAGTCTTAGGAGCACTAAGAAAAGTCACTAATTGTATTCCGTACAAAATACGCACCACGATATACAACTCTTTAGTTAAATCACACCTGGAATATCTAGTCGAAATCTGGGGAACACCTTCAAAAACTAACTTGGATCCCTTACAAAGAATACAAAATAAAATAATTAAAGTCCTATTCCATTATCACTATCTTACACCAACAACATTATTATATGAAAGTACTAAACTTTATAATATCAAACAAATATACACATATAACACTTGCATTCTCATAAAAAATATCATAACTCAATCAATTCACTCAAACATTCAGTTCACACAACACATAAATACCCACAATTTAAGGAATGAAAATAAATTAAGATTGATAACACCGCGTACTAACTATGGGAGAACAACATTATTATTTGAAGGAGCAAAGCTATACAATCAGTTACCAAATGAAGTGAAAGAATGTGAAAATATTAATGCATATCGAAATAAACTGAAGCAATATATAAATATCTCGTTAAATAAGTAATGCCTACCAAGCCAGAGGACTCATTTATAAATTATATTTAAGAGAATCTCATTGTAAGTGAACACTAGTTCTTATGAGAAATAAAGTTCTTTAAACCTAAACCTAAAGTTTACCATATCATGAAACATTCTTTTTTGCTGAAATTTATAGAGAGAAAAATTCCATCCTCGGACGGGTTCGAACCCGCGTCTTCTGACTCTCCGTGTCAGACGTCATTGACTATCTAGGCCACCGAGAATCTGGTCCGAGGATCGAATCTTAACTTTCTATTTGACTAACCGTCTTGCGGGGACGGAGCGACATCTATTGGACAGTTTAACAGTACCATCCAACCGAAAGAAGCATTATTTAGAAATACTTGAAACTTTCGTATTGACCTCGCAGCCCTTGTAATTTTTAATAGTATTACTTTTTAAAGCACTAAAGCCTGCTTAAGCGATTCTTTTTTGTGTTTTTCTTATCAATCGCCTTATGAAGCTTTAGTAATAACCTTATGAAGGTTTAGTGCGGTAACGTCTATACGTTATTATTTTACACGCGACACTAAAGTGTAGGTACTGTTCGTGTAAAATTTTAAATAAACTCTCTTTAGAGTATAAATCGGAATATGTCGATATTAGGAAAAAATATGAGAAAGAAAATTGTAGGAAATTTAGTTCTTCTTAAGTAACTTTTGTTATAAGCTTTTTTCGTGTGAAATTAAACGAGCTCTTCAATAAACAAAAAAATATGGATAATGAAGGGTAAGGGTAATCTAACTGTAATCGAAAGGTGAAAGATTTTTCAAATAGGTCCAGTAGTTTTACAAAATAATATTAATTTTACACGCATCAGTGGCCGACGTATTTATGTAAATAAATAAGTCTGTAAATAATTTCCTACATTACTTGAGGCATGGAAAATGTACAAACATGCGAGGAAAGGGCAAAAATATTTTATATTTAATGTATAGAATATAGAAGTATATATTTTAGTACCTACTAAAATATATAACTACCTAACCTACCTAATGTACCTATATAGATTCATTTAAAAGTATTTCCAAAACTATACGACTTTGGAACCATCAAGAAGAGAGCTGATTCCTTCCTCAAAGGCCGGCAACCCATCATCGAGACCTCTGGTATCTGCGGATGTCCGTGGGCGACGGTCATCACTTACAATCAGGTGAACCGCCTGCATATTTGCCAACGTATCTTATAAAAAAGAGGTACGTAATTATTTACTACTTCTTACTACCATACAGCCTTAACAGATATTAGGAGCTTGAGTTGAAAACAACTATTGTAATTAAAACCACAATAAAGTCAGAAGTTATTTGCTGTCGATGAGTTATAGGAAAGTGTTATTTTGCACAGAAGCAATTAGAGCAACAGAAGTTATCGGGTTCATTCGTCAATTGTAGTCGTCGACTCGCTAATTAATTTTGTGATGCTTCGTGTAGAATTAACTTTTAGATATTAAATAACGATTAATTGTTCCTATTTTTAATTAGAAATACGGGACCACTGACGTAATATTTATCGGATCGGTCTGACTATAGTTTCGACCGCATTCGGTGGTCTCTTTCAAGGAGTGTTCGGGACGCCACGTCGATGACGTCTCTCTCCCGTATTTCTAATTAAAAATGAGTGAAAACCACGTTAGTTTTAATAACAAAATTGTGCTTATATTAATAATGGTTTATATATATATATATATATTTATAGTTATATTTACGGCA
Organism: Selenia dentaria; assembly: GCA_917880725.1. Lineage (NCBI taxonomy): Eukaryota > Metazoa > Arthropoda > Insecta > Lepidoptera > Geometridae > Selenia > Selenia dentaria. The sequence goes on along the minus strand of OU862888.1, from coordinate 27,816,195 downwards.
GGTTCTGTTGCAGAATCTGCAGAAAACCTCAAACGGAGAAAATATGCTTGTCTTGGAGATAATTATATTTTTCTTCCGTTTGGGGTTGACACTATGGGTTCTTGGGGTCCAGATGCACGGCGTTCAGTAAAGGATCTGTCCAGACGCCTCAAAGAAATTACAGGTGACCAAAGAGCTGGTACTTACCTCGGGCAACGTATCAGCCTGGCTATTCAACGAGGTAACGTTGCCAGCTTTTTGGACACTCTACCCGTTGACAGGAACTTAAATGCTGTTTTTATCTATAAGTTAGAAATATTTTAGTGAATTAGTTTTATTGTAATAGGTAGATTTATTTTATATCAGTAACTTTGTACTTAGATTAAACTTATTTGCAATATAAAGTTGCCACATATTGGTTTTCGAGAATTTCGCTTTATTATAGACCAGCTGACGCACAGGACAACAGGAATATTTCCGGTGTTAAAAATTTGTACCTAACCACACATGTCGTAACTTCTGGAATAGTAGTATGATTTCTGAGAAATCTTTTGTATTATTGGCCAAATATGGCGAATGGCGAGTCTACTGCCGTGCGGCTCTCTAAGAGCAAACATCGTTGCATCTTTGACAACATCCGTGAAATAAATTACGAGATGACAAAGAATGTTGGAAAAACAACCTTGTATACAAGGGAAATATCTCATAAAGTATTTGACATCGGTGAGCTCGTCGACGAGCGCATCGGCGAATCATTAGAGAATTGCACGGCTGGTTAAAGGTATTTATAAGACATCTTTATTCACTCGTGTCAAAAGTTTCATTCAGCTTTGCTACAGTACTGTGATGAGAACATATACAGGTCAAAGACATCAAACTAATAATATTATAAACATGAAAATTTGTGGGTGTGTTTTTATGTTTGTTTCTTCTTCACGCTCAAACGGATGAACCAATTTTGATGAAATTTAGAATGCAATGAAGCGCTGGATTAACATAGGATACTTATCATCATCATCCATAATTACGCGGTTGAAACCGCAGGCTACAGCTAGTTTTTATGTGTGTTACTTCTTCACGCTGAAATGGATGAACCAATTTTGATGAAATTTGGAATACAACTAGACGACGCGCTGGATTAATACATAGGATAGTTTTCATCATCATCATCCATAATTACGCGGTTGAAACCGCAGGCTACAGCTAGTTTTTATGTGTGTTACTTCTTCACGCTGAAATGGATGAACCAATTTTGATGAAATTTGGAATACAACTAGACGACGCGCTGGATTAATACATAGGATAGTTTTCATCATCATCATCCATTATTACGCGGGTGAAACCGCAGGCTGCAGCTAGTTTTTATGTGTGTTACTTCTTCACGCTCAAATGGATGAACCAATTTTGATGAAATTTGGAATACAACTAGACGACGCGCTGGATTAATACATAGGATAGTTTTCATCATCATCATCCATTATTACGCGGGTGAAACCGCAGGCTGCAGCTAGTTTTTATGTGTGTTACTTCTTCACGCTGAAATGGAGGAACCAATTTTGATGAAATTTGGAATACAACTAGACGACGCGCTGGATTAATACATAGGATAGTTTTCATCATCATCATCCATTATTACGCGGGTGAAACCGCAGGCTGCAGCTAGTTTTTATGTGTGTTACTTCTTCACGCTCAAATGGATGAACCAATTTTGATGAAATTTGGAATGCAACTAGATGACGCGCTGGATTAATACATAGGATAGTTTTCATCATCATCATCCATAATTACGCGGGTGAAACCGCAGGCTGCAGCTAGTTTTTATGTGTGTTACTTCTCCACGCTCAAATGGATGAACCAATTTGATGAAATTTGGAATGCAACTAGATGACGCGCTGGATTAATACATAGGATAGTTTTCATCATCATCATCCATAATTACGCGGGTGAAACCGCAGGCTACAGCTAGTACTCTTAGAAAATAAAGCAATCATTCATATAGTATTAAGATGACGTGGGTGATTCAAGTTTTAAAAATACGAACAAAATCGTGTATTAAACTATTTCAATCCTTGATCCTGACGCTTTGAACACTTATTTATCGCGATCTCGCGTAAGCTAAATAACCAACTAACTACAGACAACGGTCTGTATTGTATAGTAATGAAATTTGTTTTTACATACCGCCAAATGTATTTGAAACAAAACGTTCCCGATGCACGCCGTAATCGTTCACGTTCTCCAGACTCGTCCTATATTGTATTCTACGGAATTTAATTATTTTATTGCTCGATCTCAAGCTGGGGCCTTACTATGAGCTCTTAAAGCAGGACTTCTAGACAACTGCCCGGATTAATCGTACCATGACAACTTTAAAGCAGGCCTGCTCAGGCATACTATTCAAGAACCGCAGAAAAACCGTTCACCTGTTTTTTTGTATGGACTCTCATTAACATGTCGCTCTAAATCCATTCAGTTTATCAGCTTACAAACGTCTAGGCGTCTGCAATGTTGCATTGTTGTAAATTGTTAGAATGCCAGAGACAATATTATCCGTTCATCTTTGAGAAAACAATATTCAAACAGTTCACCAAAATGAGCGTCATGGTATGATTTCATTCAAAACTGTTTATGTCAGGTTTAAGAACTGCACGGAACTTGCATGGGTTTTACGAAGCTGATAGTAAGGCCCCTGGTAGTAGGTATTGGCCGTAAATGTTTTTTTGGCAAATCTTGGCAAATATTGTAACTATTTGACAAAGATTAACGGTTACTAAACCGAATGTAGTGATTGGGCTTCTCCCACTGTGTACGTTTCCAGATCATACCTACTCGCATACTGCACAATTGAACGAATACTATTTTTGTTCATAACATGAACACCTATACGTCTCCTTATTTGATCAAAGTATGATAGGACACACTCTTAATAAAAGTGTTCTTACTGTAATAACCTCCAAATTTTATTTTATTTTATCTACACTGTATATACCTAAATACAGTAGAACTCTTTGTGAATGAGTTCGTCCGGGTAGTACTACCACCATAGATTTATCTACTGTGAAGCGGTAATGTTCGCATTACTGTGTTTTTTTGCCGAAAAACTAATTACAACTGTCTAAGTATGAAGTTTTCAAAGTCCCCTTCAAGCCTTCACCAATGTATAGTGTCTATGGCTAGATAAGGAAAAAAACTGTCCTGTATTCTTTATGTAATTTAAAAAAAATTGCTAAAAAGTTAAAATAGGATAAACAATGTCACGGACCCATTTGTTGTCTGTGAACAAAAGAATAACAAAGAAAATACTGTGTTTTATTTTGAAAATATGATGTCCGGCCAAATTACAGGCACTTAACAACTTAATGCCTCAGGGTTACGGGCGCAGCCGTGCAATTCTGTAATGATTCGTCGACGAGCTTGTCGACGAGCTCACCGCTGTCAAATACTTTATGAGATATCGCCCTTGTACATAATGTTGCTTTTCCAACGTTTCTTGTCATCTCGTCATTTGTTTCACGGATGTTGTCAAAAATGCAACGATGTTTGCTCTTAGAGAATCGCACGGCTGTATAATTCGTCACTTATGACGCAATGTGTCTTTTTCTAGACAGATTGTAACACCGTAAAATCGTAAAATAATTTGGCCTTCGTTTGGAATCACCTTTACCTAATGTGTTGCCATTAATATATAAATTGGCAAAAAGTAATTCTTCGACTGGCAATATTATTGCAAGAGGAGGGGATCATTCTAACCTACGTGGACGGTACACTTACGATAGCCACGGGAGGTTCCAAGTTTTTTGGCCGCTGCTAAATTTCCAGATTGAAGCGTCGCCGACTACTAATTTGGGCTCAACTACGCCTATTGCGTTGTTTCGCACTAAGATAAGCTCGGTCATGCAATTTACTTCAACTGGGCTCCGGCTCTAATAATTGGACTCGTTCCCCACAACAAAGGAGAAGGTGTGGATCAAGCTGCAGATCTGCCCTAGGATAGTACCAGGGCTGGCAAGAACCCGCAGGACACCTTCTTCTTTTACTTCTTCTCTATTTCCTCACCTGCCTCTACATTGGTGCACGTTCTCCCACATTACCCCGGGGGTAGTCCCCCGGGGTAATGTGGGTATCCTCTGCTGGTGCCATCGCCTTTTCCGGAAAACCTTAAGTATCGACTTTGTTCCTAGATATTGGAGTGTCGACGTTTAAATTAGAACCAAGGTATTATAACTAAATTGTATACTCACTCTGGAGACCGAGTATTGTATCTAGCTTTAAGATAGCATTAAGATAGATAACTCAAGCAACCAACGTTAATGAATTTTGTAATCTAACCTCGATTAATTAAAAATATGCGTAAAGTGGACGGACGAAATTTTATTATTACAAGATGTACCTCTTAGGTTTCAGTGGAGCCCAATATTGTACTATTTCCTAATAACAAAAAAAACTGAAGTATGCCAGTTTGACTCTTTTAGCGTCCTCATTTTTCCATAACTATACCAAAAGCAAGAGGGTCATAGCGATACAAACATCACCAAAGTAAGCTCTAAACCAAAGAGCTGTAAACAAGATAATGATCCTCAAAGCACAAAAAATGTGACGCACGCGAAGCAAACACTTTAGCCAATTGCAGACACAGCGCACGTATTAGCAAGCTGGGAAACATAAATAACAAGCGAAACAATTTACCTACGCCCGCATGAGGTATTCTTACAACTGTTTAGTTGGTTCAATATATACCAGGCTTCAGTACGTGCCGCGAATCCGGCAGACCAAGCTTGCTTTATGATTCGATGAATGTTCTATATTGCTTGTAAGTCGGGTGTGTTCGCTCGAATCGCGATTTTATACGCCTTTATTGTACTTTCAGCTTCATCCGTGGGGGTTGCGGTGTAAATGTTTTGATATACGTAATGGGAGGGTGTTACGTTCGGTAACCGTATACGGAGATAATGTTAGCAGAGACAAGCAATGCGTTATTAACAAGTTCTTAAAATCTAAAGTTTAATATTGAGTAAGGGTCTGGATGAAAAAATCGAATGTGGTTAAGTAGATTTAAACAGTTACATCGACTGGTCAATAAGCGAAGCGTTATCAAATCTACGTAATGATACTTTTAATTACGTCGAAAGGACAATATATCAAAGGTATTGCATATTGAAGTGCCTACGCTACATCTAAATGGCACTCTATCGAAGACACGGTACAATATCAACGTACAAGGGACGCAAGCATGTTGTCTATGACGCAATCACTCGTTCTTGAAGCTCTATACGCTTCCAATATAGTAATCTTCCAACATTCTACAAATATAATGTGTCTACATTGATGTTGTAACTACTATAGACAATACTGTACCATGCTACTAGAGTTACAGAAGTGTAATAGTAGATTAGTAGCCAAGGGGTGTAAGGCAACAATTGCAGCCCGAGATATCTCCCTCGCTGCGCTCGTGCGCGTATAGTTCGAGAGTGCAATTGATGCTTACACCCGAGCTAACTACTCTGCTTTACATCTCGATTGTGAGGTAAGTAGAAAAAAAAACCGCCATTACAAAAATAAAATTGATGACTATTATACTCATACGAAGACAAGGCTGAAAAGCGAAGCGACCTCTTTTGTCATTGGGCTGAATGCATAATGTCTATTGCCAGTACGATGGTTAGATGTACGTGAACTTTTTGAAAGAGTGAAGTGTTTTTTTTAAATAACTTACCGCCCTAGGGCTTATCTAGCTACATTATTACTCTTGAGCGCTAATTGGTCACCTACAAGCCCCATTTGGGGGTAATAAGGACTTACTTACCGAATATGAGAGATTTAAAGTATATTACTATCGGATAAAAGCGGTAGTATATACTCGTAGTTACTAGCCGCTTCTAGTAACCAATCTGTTCCTTGAAAATGTATCACTCCTGTAAATTTAAAATAATACTGCATTATATTATACATTTATTAAATTCATTGCATTATCAGCACAGAGTGACTATTTTATAGGTTAGAATGGCGGGATGTTGGCTCATTCAATCTGTGTGCAACAGGCTCATGTCAAAGCTGATTTACCTCCAGCACCAGTTAAGGCTTCAAATTGTAATGTTCTGTACCAGCTACTTCTACTTTAAAGCTACCTTTTACGTAACGTACAGTGCGATTCTCTCTGAGCATACATCGTTGCATCTTTGATATGTGACAACGTGAAAAAAGTAAACAAAAAAGACAGGGCCGTATCCACATGTATAAAACATGTCAGTGCGTATAGATAATCCGTAACTATTACTTCATCTGCGGTAAGAGCCTCATACAGATTTCTGCTCAACAAACACTCGTTAAATGTTGTTGTAAATCGCAGTTAAACAAATATTACTTTGTTCAAACAGCTTCCAAATCCCACTAAATCCACGCTCAGAATGGAACTCAAAAAGGTAATAAGGCAATTTTCTTGAAAATCCCTAAACGTAATAATGTGCCGAAAACGTTTTCTAAATTTACACATATTGTGCTCGCGGTAGAATCGCCCTAGTAGCGTACGGTCGGAATACTCAATGCGATAGGGGTGAAGTGTCAGAGTTAACGTAACGTCGCTACTTACAGGCGGTGTGATATCTTCACCAGCATCCTATTCTTTACCAAACACGTTTATACAAACCACGGAAATCCAACGCCAGGCGTGAAAACCCTATTCAAAAAGTGAAAACGCCCGGACGATTCTAAAGTTTAAATTGAAGCTGTGTGGAAACGTCCCTCAAAAGAGGCTGCTTTTAAATAGCTAAATAATTTTGTTCAGATAGAACATTTGGGGTGTAGAACATGGAGTAAATTTATTATTTCAACGGCGGGCCGCGGACAAAGGATTTAGGTTTGCTGAATTATGCAAATAAATTCACCATTCTGTAACATTTGTTGGGAATGTCTTTATTTCTGTAGATTTCTTAAAAGGCCCTCAAGACTAATCCCCGCTTTTGGCTTTAGAATCGTCTTAACTTGAACGAATGCTCGTTCATACACCTGCCTTAAAGCATTAATATATTATAACTCAGATAAGAGTAAAAGCACTAAGTCTAGTGGGTATTCCGATGCGAGATTAACATAAATCTCGATGCGGCGTTTTTATTTCTTCCTCTTTGTAGACAATTTCGCTTAGGGTGACGTCTTATTCCCAGGGGTGTTTTATCCTTTACATAATACGTTAATACCTACGTGTATTTACAAATCACCTCCATTGTGTAAATGGGTGGAGTATTTTATCTAATATTTCATAAAACATTTTAACTTGTTGTTATATCTTCACGGTAAGCGTAAATCCCGAGTCAAGAACGTATCCTTCTAAATTGTGTAATAAAATTTTGTTCCGTTTTAAGAGGCCTCTGGAACTAGATTTGCGAACAAGTTGCACCATTATTGTGTTCTGAACGAGCGTTCCGCAATATTTCCCAGATGAATATCGAAAGGATCCCCCGAGAAACCATTTTTGAATCTTTCTTCGCAGTATTTGCGCAGCGAAAACGAACCTTTAGACGTTTAATGCGACATAAAAGACTTTGCGGTACATTACTTCGGGGGAATTCAACTGGTTCACTTTTAGAATCAAATGTCTTCCTTTAATATAAACAAAATAAAAACTACGACATACCAAGAGATTAGGTAATAAATAGTTCATTTACCATTTTAACTACCAATTCAACGAATTGACCAGAATAATAGAATAAAATTGGGTTTATATCAGGCATATGAAACAGACAGAATTCTGCAATGTAATGCCTAAACTCAAATGTCATTTGTAACACAAATCCATTCACAGGGTGATTTATAGCTACTTCGCACTAATTCCAAACTTAACAAATTGGTATCATTTACTGAGAGTTCCGGCTTCAAGCTTCTGTATTTATGAAACTGCCTCTTTATTTAAGTTAATGCAATCGAGTGAAATTAATTAGTTTTAAATTGTATTAAAGATGTCAGAAACATTGTGGACTTTATTTAGTGCTACAGCAACAACAAAACCGTGAACCTATTATAGCATAATAAACCATTAAAAACTTAAAGTTGTACTTAATTTAAAGTCAGTAGGCATCTATATATCTCTATATACATAATAAATGCGATTTTGTACATAAGTTAATCGAAAACAAAAACTATTACATGTAATTATTTTACATCCAAATTAAACTATACGATTTCATAAGACTACTTTTGAATTTGATGATTTTTATATTCTGCAAGCTTCATAATACTAATTAGTGCGTATTATTTTTCATTGCTTCATTATTTTTTTCATATTTATTCTGAAAGAATCAGGACTGCTCAAATGCTCAAAACATTGGCTTTTATAAGATAATCTTTGAAACATAAAGCAATTTAAATATAAATCTGCGTGTGAGATAAATATAGTATACTAGCGACTGCCCGCGACTTCGGTTGCGTTAGTAGGCTCGGCCCTCAGCCTCGTCATAACCTCCCGTCTTTTCTTGGTTTTTCTTTCACTGAGAAAAATTTGCACAAAAAAAAAGAATTAGCGAGATTGTTGTATAAATATATATATATATATATATATATATATATATATATATATATGTATATATATATATATATAGCATTTATAGTCTAGTAGAGCTACACCATAGTACTATAGCGTTAAACTTCACTTTGTTGGTCGATAGCGGCATTGCCATTCTGTTTTAAAAAAACTCTCGTATAAATGTTTTCTGTGACCGTAATTCTGCTATAATGTGATTCTAACTGACGCAGACGATGGCGAAGAGTACACTTGTCCTATGGATAGCTTTCGTACCCTGGGAAAGCTAACGGACGTCTACTCAACAGCACTGCAAACTCAGCTCGGAATCAATTTCTAAGTATTTCCGTGGAGGATGCCATATCGGCGTCCAGACAATAAACGGATTCAATTCTCAATAAATCCATTGTGATTAAAATGTGTAAAGTGTTCTATGAATTTGAATTAATCGTCTAATTAAACCTTTATTTTACATTGTGTTTTATTTGTAGAAGTCGTATTCTAATAACTTCCATGTTTGTAAACAATATTATCTTTTATCTCATACTGCTCAAAATTAAAACGTGTTATATCATAATAAATAGGTACTTAGCATGATCAACCATTACTCTTCCACTAAATGCGGGTATTCACTCAGGGAGAGTAGTAGCCATAATACACCACGCAGGCCTACTGTGGTTTAGTAACTTGCCCATGACAGCTGCAGTGCGACCCAGTGCGAGTTTGTAACTGTAATATTGCCACTGCACTGTACATCCTGAGATCTTGGTTTTAGATTCTCTGTCCACTAGTAATTTCGCTTGCTACAGTGCCCTTCACATTCGAACACAGTAATGCTTGCCTAACCTGGCACTGCGTGTTACCAACCAAGACAGTCTCTTCCACAAGATATCTACCACCTAGTAAGTCGGATTTCATCGCCTCCAATGATTTGCATCCCGACAGTGGAGGGAATATATGCGGAGAATATATTAACTAGGTTTTTCCTTTCACCTGGACTGCAAGTGTTATGATCAAGTGTGACGCTTACCAACAGGTGAAAGATTTGCCCGTCTGGTCACACATTTTCATGCACCTTGTAAAATTTAAAATGCCTTTGGTTTTATCTTTTTAGTTATGCTTTAAGACCGGCTAGGACTCTCGTAAAATACTGAAAATAGTCTCCGACCAGCTTCGAACTTATTTACTATATTGCATAAGAGTGACTCCCAGAAAAACAACTTCAAATAAGTTCGAAGCTGGTCGGAGACTATTTCCGCTAAATAGGCGAGTTCTAGCCGGTCTTAAAGCATAATTATGAACATAGCTCGCTGTAGTTTTCTTTTGAGTTACAACTAAAACAAGCGTATTTATCAAGCATTATATAATGTCTTTGCTGAGTCACGGTTTTCCCCCAAGTGTGGTCATCGATCGCCGCCTATCATTTAGGGGAAGAGCCATAAACATCGAAGCAATGCTTGTTTGATTGAATAATACAAGAGCTGGGCGGTAAGGAAAATACATACTTGTACGTGACCCTGCCAGTTGTTGTTTACTGAACTTACCCTTGTTACAATTATGGATTGAAACTGCAACCAAAATAATTATAATGGAGACAATACTTTTCTTTCTTGTTTACCTTTGAAACTTTATTAACTCGAGATTTACTTTATTACTCAAGATTTTCTACCGACTTCCAAAAAAAATACCAAACATTGCAATGTTAGAGAAAAGAATTACACATCTATTGACTGGATTCGAACCCGCGTCTGTATCAGACGTTATGACTGCTACTATGGATTTTCGGAAGACGCAGGCTTGAGTCCTGTCCGATGATATCCTTCCAAAAAAAGGAGGAGGTACTCAATTCGACTGTATTTTTTTTTATTTTTATGTTTGTTACCTCATAACTTTCGACTAGGTGAACAGATTCTCAAAATTCTTTTGTTTTAAAGCTGGTGCTTCCCGTGTAGTCCCATATAAAGTTTATTAAATTCGGTTAAGTAGTTTTTGAGATACACTCAAATTACTTAGTAGAATGGAAGTCGGTATTAAAATTTTCAAATTGTACTTGTTTCTTCACACAGCTGCAAGAATTTGAAGTCTAATCGTGCGACATACGACGATCATTAGATGTATGGCAGTCATAAGCGAGATGTTTGCAGGAAAACTCATATCGCGAGCTGGTATTGCGTGGCCACCCAGAAGTCCACATCCGACACCACCAGACTTTTTCCTGTGAAGATACTTGAAGAGTTTTACAGCAATAAATAATGACACGATTGCCCAGTTCAAGACCAATATCCGAGAAGAAATGACCGCTATTCCATCTGTGATTTGAGCAGATGGTGCTCGTCTGATCGATTTAATTTAAAATTTTATTTTTTTATTTTTACTTTAATTTAGAGTTTTTATCGTACACATACTATTTTTGCTTCAAATCCAATAAACCTTCTTGCTCACTCTTTATTTAATTTTTCCATGCATTGGTGTAAGATTGTAACTTTTGAGTGTATACAAAAAGGTATTTTTTTTTAATTTATTTAAGGATCAACAAACAGTACACAGCGGAAGTACAAAAATAAATCAGTATAAATAAAACAGTTAATAGCTGGTGTACCAGCATCGTTGACCACAGATTGGATATAATTATTTTGTGTACAAAGATATAAATTATACAGTTATTCATTATTTCATTTACATATTAAATTTCTTCGTTAACTAATTGTGCGAATTATGTTTGGTGTTACCGACTTGAATCTGTTAACAGGCGCTTTCCGTGTCTCCAATAGTCCCGAAATGTTCAATGCTCGTAACTTTTCATGTGGGTAACTTTAAGTTTATTTGTAAACACTATCTATAGACACTAAACTTGTATAAGACTGTGTGTTTCCGAAATACATAAATAAAAAAACTAGTTATTGAAAGATGCATATTAATATTATTTATTGTTTTTGCATTCATTCAAGGCCTGTGTATACCTTTATTTTAGTAAAAGTAATCTATTATTAAAACTTTTTAATAATAGACATAATCATAAAACTCCACTCGGGCTGAACTAAAGTTTGCACTATGTTTGAGAGATTAGAAAATAATTTTATGAAGATCATTAAAATGAAACTAAAATAATACTAGGTTTGTAAGTTTCACGGAGGTACGAGTAGAAACAAATATCTATCTCTAGTTGTGTAATGAGACGATAGATAGGTTATTAAAACCGGACGATCGTTTTGTGCTGGGTATGCACAGACTATAACAGCCGGTGCCAATAATCTATCTATCCATAGTTTTCCTTGCTATACGGATAGAAATTTGACATAACGTCCATACAAATAGTGTCAAATATCTATCTCTAGTAAAGTAAACCGACGATAGATTGATTATTGGCACCGGCCGTAAGACAGATAAATAGACAGATAGTATGACAGAAAATCCTACTTAAACCATTACAAACTGGTTGTGGCCGATAATAAAATCTGATCAATACAAAAAACAAACGCTTCGCACACACATTTACACATTCACGCACTAGGATTATTTGTGTCACCAGTATCATAGGTATGGATTCACACAAAAACACATGACCTCAGAAAAAAACATTTGTTGACACATTTGTTACACAAGACAAGACACAAATATATTATTAAGGATCAAACGTGATACCCTGCGCTTCGGAGGCAGGGTCACTGCCAACTGAGCTGTTGAAGCTCTCAATAGTTTTATGGTGATTTTTATTTTTATTTATTTCATATGTATAGAAATATTAGAACTTTTTTATTTGTAGATTTTTTTCCTCATAATTGATCACAAACTGTAAATATATTCATTGCTCTGTATAACCGTATTCTGGACATACTGGCAAAGCTTATAGCTAGAATAACACACTTCCATCGTATCCTTTCATTCAAATTCGTTCAGGATAATTAAAGAACAACTGAACGAACTCATATGCATGTTTATATAACATCCACTCTATGGAAAATTACAAATGAAATGCATTATATTTGTAATGTGGTATCTTTTGAATGATTTTTTAAAATAATAACGCCTCATACCTTGCAAATTTAGAAAGGCAAATACAAGTTCCAGCCACATAAGACGGTTAGAATCCGCTAGAGAGTTAAATTCGCTGCTCGGATGGCTATTCTGTGTGGCTTAGCAGTCATGACCTCTGACACGGATTGTCTGAAGACGCAGGTTCAAATTCCTTCACAGTCTCTAAAATTGTAATATTTGTAATAATATCACATATATCTCTAATATGTATGTACGGAACCCTTAGAGTGCTAACGCAAATCGTACTAGTCTGTTTTTTTAATTTACTCTTTAAATGAGGCAAGACAAGCAAATAATTATTTTTCTTTCGTCATAAAATAATGATAATGCAATTACAGTTCAAGTATTCAATAAGTTTCCGTATTCAATAGCATTAAAATTATAAAATTAAATCATCTGTTAGATATTCGTTCGGAAACTTTGTTCAATCCCTTTCAAACGGTCGATACCGACTGTGTAACGAAGCGTAATGGTTCATTTTATTTGCATAAATTTGGTTGTCACAATTTTATATCCGTATTTCTGATAGAAATTTCCTTATTTTTGATGATTCTCTTCTCCAGTCCGTCCCGATATAGCTTTTATATTCTTTATATACTTAAACGTTCTTGTAATAGTAATGGTAATAGTAAACATGTTAGTACGTAATAGGTAGTTAGAGTTAAAAGATTATAAAAAAAAGCTGAACCTAAAAATCTAACCTTAGTAAGGATGTATTAAGGAGCTGCCGAGGTAAATTTTCTTTGAGACCTTAATGAAGTCATTATTAATAGTGATGATTATACCTTGAGACACATTAAAGATCAAAATAATAGTAGGGTTTTTCCCACAGACGGCTATGAACACGTAGTAGTAGACATGAAGGTTCGTATTCCGGAAATACGTTCAGTAGTGAAGATTCGCTTGAGCACTGATCTGAGTATTTTTTTATTGCGTTTACTATTTAATCACTTGTAAAGTCAACATTCTCAACAGAGCTCTCTCTTTCTAGCCGTAGACATTTTTACAAAACATATATTTTAAAAATGTGCTAGTTCGCAGTGTTTACCATTTCACACCTGGTGTACGGAGACTCGATGGTCGAGTACGTCTTACCTAAGTCTGGACACAGCATCTGATGGGGCCTTACTATCAACTCCGTAAAAACCATGCAAGTTCCGTGCAGTTCTTAAACCTGACATAAACAGTTTTGAATGAAATCATACCATGACGCTCATTTTGGTGAACTGTTTGAATATTGTTTTCTCAAAGATGAACGGATAATATTGTCTCTGGCATTCTAACAATTTACAACAATGCAACATTGCAGACGCCTAGACGTTTGTAAGCTGATAAACTGAATGGATTTAGAGCGACATGTTAACGAGAGTCCATACAAAAAAACAGGTGAACGGTTTTTCTGCGGTTCTTGAATAGTATGCCTGAGCAGGCCTGCTTTAAAGTTGTCATGGTACGATTAATCCGGGCAGTTGTCTAGAAGTCCTGCTTTAAGAGCTCATAGTAAGGCCCCAGTACTAAGAAGGTTATAAATGCTGTCAAATATTAATCATTAGACACGAAGCAGCTTAGAGAACGAGTCATGTTAGTGAAGTAGCTCGCAATAACGGCTTCCAGTGAAGTGCGCAAGTTGTAATTACTGATTGTAAAACCATAAGGTTTCACTTAAATTTTTCTAACAAGAAAAATTGTTGAAACATGAATGATTATAATGAAATTCCGTCCGATAACCGTGGCAGGTGTAAAAAACGAACCGAACGAAGGAGCGATATTGTTATGAAAAAGATTAATGGTTCTATACAACTTAGGAAAAACTTAATCGGTTTGGTGTCAATTAAGATTTCACAAAACAAAAATATTGTGGTACAAAAATGTATTTTGTAAATCTTATTTTCTGCTTTATGTTTTATTTTATAACTTGTGTAAACATCACGTAAAACTACGCCTTTAGCGAGAGAATAGAAATGTTTGTACTGTTTTTTCAATCATGAATTTCAAGCAATTTTCTTTAGAAACTGTTCTTGAAAGCTATAATAAAGAAATTTAAAATGGATTTTCATACAATTCACACAAAAACACACAATTGTTACAATGTCAAATTGTTTAGAGAACTTGAACAAAGTAGAAAATACTGAGAATTTCAACTTACTGCGTAAAAGAAACAAAAAACAAAAATGTTTTTACAAGAATCGAACCTTTACCACACAGTAGCTTTTACGGCGCCAGAATACATTTGAAAATAAATCTACCAACAAAGCGTTCGTGCCGTTTTACTACAAAAGTGGTACACCGAAAAATTCAAAGCAAACAGTAAGTACAGTCGTCGTGTTGAAGACATTTATTCGTTACAATGTGCAGAAACTTAACCAGACATGAACCGAATTGCATCTTGCTTGTTTCCCATTTTACTTTTCCTTCTAGCTTCACTACATACGGTCAGGTACAACATATTATAAGTAATTGTGAAACAAGGAAAGTAAAAGCACCTACTTTTAAGAGTTCCGTACTTAAGGAGCAAAACAAAGCCCCAATTGCTCTCCGAATCTTGTCGTACAAATATATATTGTTATCTATATCAAATCTCCAAAAATACGAACTCCTATTTCTCATCCCCTATGATCGCCACAGTCGTAGACAATTTGAGAACTTAGTTACCTTACCTGACCTTCAGTAACGAGGAGTTTGGTTTCTGAGGCATATGTTTGTGTGATGAGCTGAAATTGTTTCTTCTCGGGTTTGATGTTTTTATAATCTTAGAGGTATATTTATGTTACGTAGAGGTTCAAGCCTCCACAGGGATTTCCAGTATGAGGGCGACGAGTCATCATCATCATTATCAGCAGCCGAAAGACGTCCACTGCTGCACATATATGTCTCCCCCATAGAACGCTACTTGGAACGGCGATGAGTGTCTGAACGAAATTTTTGTTTTGGTTAAGAGTTAAGAATTTTTGTACTTTTGTAAGCCATACACCGCATTCAAACAATAAACACTGAAAGCGCCGATTTAAACTGAGTACATGATCTTTAATCAAAACATAAATAAAAGCTCCTTAAAATTTAGCAAGAAATGTCGCAGAATAAGTGAAAAATCCGAAAAACTTTACTTTGTAGTTACCACTACATATACTTATATACTTACACTATATATACTGATTTTTAATTATTTCATATATTTGTCTATCCAGAATGTAAAGCTGCATATTCTATACATACATTCTGGAAGTATAAAATGAGATTTATCAACTACAAAGTGGAGTTTGTCTTTTTGGAATTAGACTCTTTTTTCCTTGTATGTACATAACTTTTGAAGCAAGAATAATGATTGCTCGTGCCGATTTTTAATGATAGATATTATTACAAGTATAAATGATAATTAAGTTTGATGAGTAGAGAGAGAAATGTACTAAATTCTAATAAAAAATCACAATAACGTTTTCAAATTCCGTGGACCAAATCAATCAAATACTTTTAGAAATGTTGGAAGTCACAGCCATTTTTAATAATTCATGTACACAAAAATAGGCATGAAATTCCGGTATTTTGATAGATGTGATTTTTTAGCACATTCAGTACCCTACACTCAATCGAATTGTTCCGTGACTGCTATCGGCACACCTTGAAAAAACTAGGCTAATTGAAATACCGCAATGAAACCTAGACTACTGAAGAATTGCGAGTGACCTACCAAATCATGAAGCTAGGTCACAGTCAAATCCTAAATAGAATTAATCATTATTTGCGTGATTTTTAAAAGGCTTTTGCAAAGTTTTGTAAAACAAAATTTTGCCAAACAAAAATGTTTACGACCAAACATTGCAATGTAAGAGAAAATAATTACACATCTATTGACTGGATTCAAACCCGCGTCTGTATCAGACGTTATGACTGCTACTACGGATTTTCGGAAGACGCACGCTTGAGTCCTGTCCGATGATATCCTTCCCAAAAAGGAGGAGGTACTCAATTAGACTGTATTTTTTTATTTTTGTTTGTTACTCGTACCTCATAATTTTCACCTGGGTGAACTGATTCTCAAAATTATTATTTTTGTTTGAAAGCTGGTGCTTCCTTTGTGGTCCTTTTTAAATTTCACTAAAATAGCTGAATAGAGTGGAAGTCGGCATAACATTTTTCAAATTGTACTTATGAGTTAAGAGTATAGCAAACATTTCAACGTTAAATTTCAGTCATATTCTAAAGTGAATTATAAGTTCCATTGAGATCAAACTTTCCACCCCAGTGTTGGTTCTCGTCTTATTAAATCTTAATTTGTATATCAAACTCAAGCAAAAGATAATTAGATGCTTTACAAATGTAATAATACCGCCGACGCGTGGTAAAACTTCTACGCCCGCTAAGTGAAAATACATAAAGCTGATATAAAACAAAATGTTATAAGCCTTATTTGAGTTAGCAGCAAAAGCGCTTAAATTGTTGCATGTCTTTAGCACCAAACTACTTTTATGTAATACTAAGTTCGTACTGATTTTTCGCCTACTTATTCTTACTTATGTAAGTATCTTGAACGACTATTAAACAATAAATTAAACAACTTCAAATTGATAAAATTGCGTGCATTTTAATTTATATACAGACGTGATGAACATTTTAGGTGAATATAGTCACAAGTAGACTAGATGACAGTAGTCAGGTGTCTGTTATTGAGTATTGGAAATTGTTAACTACCCGCTATCAAATTTTAATAAAAACATTCCCGATGCACTCAATAGTTATTCGCGTATCCAGAGGTATTTCAGTATTGTGCTAGCATTGGGATGTCGTTAGCTTCATCACATCCCAAGTATCTCTATGCTATGATGTGGTTTTATATATATTACTAGCGACTGCCCGTGCCTTCGTTCGCTTAGTAGGCCTGGCCTTCGACCTCGCCATAACCTCCTATATTTTCTTTTTTTTTTAATCTAACAACCTTCTACGAAGTATTAGAAGACATTTAAAAAACAGCGGAATGAAATTGGTAAAGCCGTCCTCAAGTAAGAGCGTGACCAGGAGAAATAGGGGTTATTTTTTATATATATAGATCACGGCTATCTTGGGTTAACTAGTGCACGAGCTATATCTGACAAAGAGAGGGACATAAATTAACCACAAAAACAATATGTTCAAATTAAATTGCAGTGGCTGTTTATAACAAGAAATTTACGGGTTTTTACTAAATGCATTTCAAAGTATAATATACGATGTTAACATAATAAGTTATTTTATTGTTTTTATCACTGTTTGTTCCAGTTAATTTGCGAAATAGCTGGACCACTTTTGACGGGGCTTTCACTGCCAGATGGCTGATTTAATAAACCTACTTTTACTGTTTCAGTCGACACGCGGGTCAAACTGCGCAGCTAGTCGTTAATAAATTTGAAAATTACTTTTTTTTTTAAACTTTCCTCCACAGACTCCAGGGTCCGTGCCTCTTTTCATATTTTTAGATTTTCAAAACTTACGATTAATTTATTACATTCAACAAATATACATGCATGAGGAACATATTAAACTAACTAACTATTTACTATATTATATACATTTTATTTAACTAATACATATAACTAAATTTTATTATTACTATTAAGATTATTCTGAGTTGGTGTAAGCATTCACAGCAGACCAGTGTCCGCAAACAGCACCCGTTCACGAGTTGACGCATGTGCCAGCCATCGCCTTCCTCAACCATTTCTGAGGGAAGATGGCGACCCGCCACACACGCCACCGCTTGCCAACACATTTCCGTGAGCATGTCTGCTCTGAATGCCCACACTATCTCTTTGTCAGTTACAGTTTTTATGAGAACTTAACGCTAGTTACAGGTTATTGTGAGCCCACATTGCCCACATTGCGCTGAAGCATCCATCACCACGCTGTTTCGATCCCTGATTGCCATCTTCAGGTTGTAGCTATAGATGGTTTGTTTGCTTGCAACCATCGCTTGCCTCACGAACCGTCCGATGGCATCATCCTCGTCGTCGGCGTAGTAGACAAAGGTCCTCGTGTGCCGGGAAACCGCGACGACTGCGTGCGGGACGCTCTCGTGCAGCTTCATGTTGCCTTTTGTTTTTATTTACTTACTTTTGACTGCGTACGTCAGTCCCTGCGCCTCGTGAATGGTAAGGGTACGTGATCCTTTGCCCTTTCCATAGCCCTGGCTGGTCAGGGTCTCCTTTTCCTCCTGAGTGTGGACTAGGAAGAGGGCATTTGGAAGGAATTTGGGGATTTTCGCTCCTGTGTAACTCTCGAGGCGCAGGGACCTTATACTGGGAGCCGAGGAATATATACCGGAGTATATTTCCCTCAGCGCATACGCAACATCCATTGGGTTCCGGTGCGTGCACAACAACTCCTGGCTGATGTTCGTAACCAGGCTAGGGCGGTTATACCTTCGATCGAACAGGTTCTCCCTAACTATGTAAGGTAATTGGTTGACGTCTCCGATGAGGACAAGTTCGCTAGCTCCAGACAGCCTAGAAGCCATTACTATGGCCCCAAAATGGTTCATGAGAGCCTCGTCCACCATCAGGCGGACGTAGCTCTCATTCTTTTTAAAACCATTTACTAAAACCAAGGCCATAGTGCGCACCTTGGTTTTCACCAGGTCTCCGATTCCTTTCCTCAGGTCTTTTGCTGCCTCTGTAGTTGTTGTTGCGATAACGTCCTTGTCCACATCGAAGTGTCTTACAACCCAAGTTGTTTTTCCGCATCCGGGAACTCCATTGACCCACTGTATTTTGGGTACCTCCCAGTGTTTCCAAAATGTCTTGATCTCAGAGTCTCCCGACATGGCTTTCGCCATTTGCAAGACTCTGTCATCCAACATTATCTTGGTGCACCGGGTGGTGACAACAATAGGGTCGTGTGGTGGTGTTGCGTATTTTGGCCTACCAGTCCGTTCGGTATCTTCCTCTTCCAAAAACACAAAGCCACTTGTCGCGTTGTAGGCAGCCATATACTGACCAGACATTGCCCCCATGATCGAGGATGTGTCGTTGTTGTATATTGCTGCTTCAGCCTCTTCGAGTCTCTTATGCAGCAGTCGAGATTCGATGATGCTGCCCTCGTTTGCTCGCCTGTATGACTGCAGGATGTTGTTGCAGTTCCTGAGATTGACGTCTCTTGTTGCTCTCGTTATGACGAGGAACTCGAAGAAGGCATTCGCTGCATGGCTCACTGGTTCCTGTGCTGGTATGTACTTTGGCGGACTGACTTGTCCCATGTCAGCTCTAGTCCGAGGTCGTTTGTATTACTTTATTAATAAGTTAAAATCATGACCACATTTAACACAATTTTCGATACTATAATAAGTACTTTTCTCGTATTTTTTATATTTTCATGTAAAGAGATCCTTCATCGAGCCTAAGGTACAGTGTCAATGTGCCGCTTTACGCTTCAGCGAAGCATTGCACTTTGCTCATCATTCTGAGGCCATCTTTTTTAAGGATCCTTGCACACGGCGCTGAATACACGACGATTTTCTGTACCAATGCAAACGAATGTGAATGGCTGAGATTCTGACGCAATTTTGTTGTTCCGTGGCCGTGTTCCTTAGACAGGCACGCTTCTGTATCGATACTGTAATGCAGTTACTATAAATAATCGATCATGTAGTGATGCACTATCTATAATACACAGTCACGATGCAGTAGTACTACTTGTGCGTTTAGATAGGGTTGCCATCCGTCCGGGTTTTCCCGGATTTGTCCTAGTTTAGAGGGCGTCCGGAGAACGTCCAGGCGGGATTTTATTTGTAGTCCGGGTCTTAAAACGTATTGTCTAAATAAAATAAATCTAACTGATCTAATTAGCGCAATTTGTAACAAAGATTATGTTTTGTTAGATACATTTAAAATGATGATAAAAGATGACTCAATTTCATGAAAATAAATATAAAGGTGATTAATGACATTTTTATTACACTATGTTTAAAAAACCCGTTGAAATGTCCGTGTTCTGGGCTCTAAAAGCCGGGGGTTTTACGCCTCTTGTCCTGTTTGTCAAATTTTAGAGGTGGCAACCCTACGTTTAGATGATTCCCATCTTCTGTCCTACAATGTCGCAGGCCAATGACGTCGCACGATTGAAGCGCCACGGCGAATACTGTGGACCTAGCACGAAAACTTATGCACGAACGTATTCGTAAAGTTGCCGCAAACAATTAATATTATAATTAAGGCGTTGCGCCTTGTCGTCAAACTGTAAGTTATCTGTGACACAATTTTATAGTACTAGAAGAATAGCAGTTAGTAATAATTAAATTAGTTTTACATTACCGATACGATTACTTTACTTTTTCTCAATATATTTTATACGACCTACAATGTACAGTACCAGACTGTGTAGTCACTTAAACAATTATATGTCGATGTAGAAATAAAATGTTAAAAGAATGCAACGCGACTGTGTCGCTTCTGTGACGCTTTTTAAGTGCTACGACCGAGTTTATCTGTCGATGCGGTCGCGCGCTGCTGTAGTGTCGCTACGAAACATCGTCGTGTGTAAGGAAGCCTTTAGCACTGAATAAATACAGTTGTATGTAGTACATACAACGTGCGCTCGAGCAACGCATACAGACATCTCTCACGGACACGATATCTCGCAACAACCACAAGTGCGAGAGCAAGTGCGCTCCGCTTCAGACACGCGTTTTGTGATGTTTTTGTGCCAGAGATGATAACCCTAGCGCGACAACCACGCTTAGGTATGAAAGGTGAGGTATATACATGAACTTGACTTCTGCCCTTGTTTATTTTGTGTCCTTAGTGTCATTATCCAGTAAAATGTTGTGTATCTTAATTAAACACGGCAATGATTACACATTACCTGGCACTAGCTGGTGCTAATGTGTAATCATTGCAAATTCACGTTTGTAAATAATCATATTCATATTTTATTGGTATAAAATCCATACATGTCAATATTGCTAATAAAAATAAACAATGTGTCAAGAATCGAATTAACAACTTAGGTACAATAGTACATTTGTACTTTGTTGTTCATATATTGTATACTTATAATTAGTATCTACATAATCATGTTGGATTACTGCTACCACATACAAATAAGTAATTAATAAATACATGTCACCAAATCTAGGTGATACCAATATATAAACAATATAAAAAAATCATCATGTCAATTACAAAATAAAACATATATCGAATAATTTATGATAATAATAATAATCTTCCAGTGCGAGGCGAGACGCAATCGCGAGCGTTCTGCACTCTCCTTGAAAAATACCACTGGATTTGGTTGCAACTATAGTCGGAATGATCTGACTTCTTTACGTGAGTAAATCCCGTTTTTCATATTAAAAATAATAATCTTTATATTAATAATAAAAACATTAATTCAATTTAATATTAATTCTATGAACAATTTTTAATGTGTTAAATCTTCCGTGAGAACTCATAGTTAAATGGTAAAACCGGCAAAAACTCGCGTTTATCATCTATGAGGATGGGCATCAGTACTGCCCGAACACCGGTCGGAGTATAACGACTAGATGATATTTTTTTTAAATGTCGAAATTAATTTATAAATTCCGCGTAACCAATAATAATAAAAAAAAATGTTCTTAGAAATGATATCAACCTTGCAGACAGTATTGTAGCAGTATTATTATCCATCAAGATCTAAGTGGCACATCGAGTAACACCCAGATAAGCTCGCGACAGCGCGGTGCTAAGTGGTAAACTTGCAGTATAATTAACAATTCAACAGACTTCCGTTCAGATGGTACTTCGGAAACTCCTCCGCTTTTACACATACTTATTATTTATTCTGTGATAAAACGTAGATAATTAGTAATAATGTATGTAATATGTTGTTATCGATCCGATTTCTTTGCATGTTTTAGTATTGGTCAAGATTTCTCAGCCATTTATGCATTGATTATGATAGTATTTTTTTGTTTAGTATGCTATACTTCAGATGTAGTCTTGTACAAGTACAATTTGAAAAATTTAATACTGGCTTCCATTCTATTCAGTTATTGGAGAGTAACTCAAAAACTACTGAAACGAATTTGATGAAATTTAAATGGGACCACACGGGAAGCAGTAGCTTTCAAACAAAAAAAGAAGTTTGAGAATTGGTTCACCTAGTCTCCAAAGTTATCTGGTGACAAACATAAAAAAAATACAGTCGAATTGAGTCTTTTTTGGAAGTCGGTAGAAAAGCTTTAAAACCGAAATAGGTTCCGCGTGCTTTGAAAAAGAAATACAAAAATCGAAAACAATATGCACATATTATGACTCTACAGAAAAAGTTTTGAGTACTACCTGGGTTGGTATAGTTTAAATTATTATTTTTAATTTGGTTTTATATAATATAATTAATAACACTATCTGCGCCACTTTGTCCCATAAGCAGTTTAAATCAAAAACCTTTGATTCTTTGACGAACTCGTAATGTTGATTGTGACCCATATTCATATTATTATAATAAACAAGTTATTTTTGGAGCGTTATTAAAAAACTGATTGTTGACTCCCATCCTGCGGTCCTTCACAGTCAAGCACTGCAAACATCGGTACAGTATTTATGTTGGTAAAAAATTGCCGGCGATTCAGTAGGCAAAGTTCGTTAGGTATTTGCAATATTTAGTGGTTGCTAATTAGACAAGTTTCCATCTCGTCGGCATGCCCCACGAACACTGCAGAGCACTAGAGCCTCTCACTCTGTCGGCCATGTCATAATTAACAAATGTATTTTTTGTCAAACTCTGCAATTACATTGTTTTAGAGGAAACTTACGCCATCTACACATTGAGGTGCTTTGTGTTGCTTTTGGTAATTTTTACTTTCTCTAACAATAAATCAAAAGTTGATTTTAATCACTTTTTTCCAAGTGTATTAATGCGGTTTTTGTTTAAATACAGCAATAAAGGCGAGTTACAGAGTTATAATATGTAATATCTAATAGGTATATTTATTCATTATTAAAAAAACAAATAAAGAACAGAATTTTCACCAAAAATTAAACAAAGAAGTTCAGAAACTGGCAATGGATCCTTGCAATTATTTTAAATCCAGAAAACATTTAAATTGAGTATTACTAAAAGCTAATTTTAAACCTTATATATTACTAAAACCCTTTTTTGTAGTAGTGCCACGCTGCAACCCCACAGCAACCCCACAGCCGAATGGGCCGGCACGACCGGAGAAGTACCACACTCCTACATAACACCGACGTGAAGTAACATAGCTTGCTATTGCGTTTCGTAGGTTTGTGGGAGGTTCCGAAGGCCCAATTCCCCCCGTCCTCGTTCTCCTTCTCCTTACCCTCCCCCTCAACGCTCACCCCTTCTATCTCTTCCTTCCTATCATCCTTCCTTAAAGGTCGGCAACGCATCCTCGAGATCTCTGGTATTGCGGATGTCCGTGGGCGACAGTATCACTTACCATCAGGTGAGCCGATTGCTCGTTTGCCAGCCTATACCATAGAACAAAAACTACGTGTGTTATTAACAAACATGCAGATTCCAATTAAACATTGCAGTAAATAAGTAAATAAAGAACTAAATCAACTGCAAGGAAGCGCGTTAACCCACCAGGCCTTCTTCGAGCTTTAATTTTATTCAGCGTTAACACCGAGTGCAATGCAAACCCAATCAAACTCGACCAAATCAAACAGTGATCGGTGTCCTCGTAAACGAGTAATCGAGTGTTCAATTGAGCAAGATCTCGATATCTCGATTATACAGAAATTGGAATCAAATGCGGCTTCGAATTGAAAACGGATCTTCAAAGTCTGTTCGCTCTTCTTTTCTTTTCTTTCTCGCTTTAAGTTCAAAGGAGTCTGCAAAACGCTGGGTGTAGTGTTTTATTAAGTAGAACTAATTATATTATATCAGTTCTTGATATTTTATGTAATATGCACCTCTACTTCTGATTGAATGTGAAGTATATCAAAATCGATTATTTAACATGGTTCATATTGTAGCTTAGTATTTTAAAGAAACTATACACAACACTGTGTAATTTTTTGTGAAAGCATAAGACGTGCTAAAGTTTTGTGAAACTGTTTGAAGTTTGAAGTAAATGTAGTTCAACACATTTCAATAGTTTCTACAAGTCGCTTTGTGTTCAGTCATGGTGTCATATAGGTGTTGTATGTTTTTACAAAACGTAGCTTAGTTTTAAAATACAGCAAATGCATATTCTCAAAAATATCGCATATGACGTGTTTCTTCCAAATCCTAACTTACTATCATGTTTCTCTCCACACATCAGATCCTGTGTTCTTTTATACACAATCTAAAAAAAAACTTAAATAGGTAATGGAATTATTTATGTTTCTTTAATAACATAGATTTACAGTTAAGTCATAGAGAACCCTGTAAACGCTTATAATTAACTTCCAAAAGCTATACAACAAAAAGCGCGTTTTACAAACAAAAATGTAAGAGAGTAATTTATTACAGCCATTACAAAAGTTCCGATTCTCAACGAAACTATCAAAGCTCCCGGTGAATAGACAGTATTATACTTTGTAAGGGTATATTTGCAATAGAATTTGCTGACAATAGTTTGTTTACTATTCTATGAATGGGATTTAACTTTAGATTCGGTCGACCGTGTACTACACAAACACATCGGGAGAAAGTGGAAGTATTGATAACGTTAGAAATATTGTTCTTGTAACAGGAAATTTGTCAGTGGGTGTTAGAAATCGTGATAAAAAGTAATCAAATATATATTATTACGTGTCCTGAATGACTGACTGTTTCATCAACGCATAAACCGCTTTGGCTAAAAATTTGTAAGCATTCACAAAGGAAGTATTTTTTGAAACTCCAGCCTTAGTGAAGTAATTATTAATTAACTGTGATTCTTCTTCTCCCTTTGATCTTTTTTATCTGTAGACTTATAATTATTTTTATATATACTCATATTGTTGTATGGCTGCACCGCCTGTTGGCACTGCCCCCCGACCTTCACACTGTACAAGCACACAATGCACCTACCCCGAGAGCTATCACTTATATTAATAAGATTTTAACTCAAAATCCAGATCTGGATATATTCCATGATACGGTAGGCAGATTCAGGTTACTGTTTCTGACCTAGTTTAATTGCGCCATGTAATGTGTCGGATTTTAGTCTGTAAGTTACATGTATAAATTGATATAACGAAATAAAGAAATGGCAAACGACTACCCCACAGAAACACTGTGCCAAGTGAAAAAGGTAGCGTTAGTTTAGAAGAAGAGATCAGACATCTGTCGTAGGCAGATGTGATATGTACATCCCATCATGGGCATAACTTACCCGTGTCGTCATGTATTGTTCATTTATTTATTTGAAAATTCTATTAAATAACTATGTCTGACTGATAACTGGTCGGAGAATATTTCCGGTAAATATTACGCGAGTCCTAGCCGGTTTTAAAGCGTAATTATAATGATGACTCCTAAATGAATGTACAGAACTATTCAATACTAGATTACCCGCCAGCGGCTTCACTCACGTGGCCTCGCGGGATACAGTTAATTTCAGTTTTTTAACTAGATAGTCGTGATATTTTAAACCGTTCAAGTCGTTTCAGAGATCGCGCGTACAAACAAACATACAAATACAGAAACAAAATATTTAAAAAAAAGTAGTTCGATTTCACTCCTTAGATCACCTTGACTCGTTTTTTAGCATTTTTTCATTTTCATACATAACTTCAACCTCTACAATTTTATTATATGTAGTGATAGTACTATGGATAACCATAACGTAGGTACATAATTTGAATACAAATAAATGCAAGCTTTAACGAGCTTTTTGTTCTACTTATTGTGGCCTTCTTAGTTATTTTTCACTCCAAATACATGTTTACACAAGTACAATTAGAAAAATTTAATACCGACTTCCATTCTGTTACTTTGGTAAAAATCAGTTATTGGAGTGTTACTCAAAAACTACTAGACCGAACTTGATGAAATTTAAATAGGAACACACGGGAAGCACCAGCTTTTAAACAAAAAAATAATTGAGAAATGGTTCACCCAGTCAAAAGTTATGAGGTAACAAAGGAAAATAGGTAGAGATGTTAGCTAACAATTTATAATTTCAAGCTGCACTGAATATCGACCTGTGGCGTTTCATAAATCTACTTCAGTTAAATAACAAAAGATAGCGAAATCCAGGTTTCAGTTGGCAAAATGATTTATTGTTTTTATTCTTGGAATCTTAAAACCCCAGTTCGCGCAATCACCTGTAAACTTATAGTAAACATTTAAAATGTTAATATATTCAGAACGACCATCTGGTCGTGTCTCAAGTATGAGTTCTGGAGCTTATCCTTCAAAACTTTAATAGTTCGGCGCTTATAAGATTAATTGCTCTAAGCTACCTTGAATCGAAGTTGTTTATTCGCCGCGCGGAATTATCCTTTAATTATGTAAAGTGATTCCGGCGAAATGTTATTATGTGAAACGCAATCTATAATATAAAAATGAATCGCAACTGTGTAATAATAAATATAGTTACGGCGGAAAAACATATTTTGTTCAATTCTGCTCGTAAATAGTCAAGTCTTAGAAGTCTTAGTCAAAACCTAAAAGCCAAGAAGTAGAACCTAAATCTTTTTATTAGGGCTACATACATACATAATTATTTTTTAACAATTTTAGGTACAAAAATATCGGAATCGATGTCACCTGCAGAACTACTCGTATTAACAGTGTCGCAGATGTCAACGCCCTCCTCCGAAAGTAAGCTAATTACGAGTATATAGTTCCTTAGTTACAAACAAAGTACGTAGGTACAACTATATAATATATTATGTAAATACGTACGAGCAGACTAAGTGTGGGATATTGTAATAATTAATGTGGGAATTGTATTTATGTTGGTTATAAATTATAGAGCTAATACATTTTGAACTTAAAAATCTTCTTATGGGGCGATAGGCCCGGGGTCCGGTTGCCAGTTATATTTTTACTGTCCGCTTCATTATACTTTTTGATTTGTGTTATTGATAAAAGAAGCAGACGTCATAGGGCCCAGTTGCCTACATCTCGCCTACACAGTGATTATTTCTTTGCCTTGGATAGCATATAATTATAATAAGCATTAAATTTTAAAATGATCCCATTAGTAGCTTTATAGTAATAAGATCATATTCAACATTTGAAAACGTTTGTTAGCAACCGGTCTCTTATTTGCGCAACTTTGCTTTTTAAATTAAAATAACTTTCAGCATCGGTTTAGTAGTTATTAGGAGATTACCTACATCCAAACCAAACTCACAAACAAACATTGCATCTATCTAGCTATCGAACAATTGCCTAACATTGACACCAAAATGTGCAAGCTGCCGTGCGTACTTCCGTCTAGCTGGTATATCATGTTTTACCTTATAGGCACGTGTTTGAGGAGGTCAAACATTTAATTTGTGACAACAATTTCGTAAGCTGAAAAATGTGGTCCGGTTATATATCATCAATTATTCCCATCCACACATTGACCGAAAAATGGCGTGATCCTTTTATTAGGATTTTTGTGCACTTTCTCACTCCAATAATGTTTATTGTAGTAGTTAGTTATCCCATCTTGATCGAATTTGGATTCGTCAGTCCATAGGATTTTTTTCAAAACAGATGCGACTTCTAAATCTGCATTTAACACAAATCTGCAGAAATCAAATCTCCTTTCAGGGTCCTCTTCGTGGATAACTTGCCCAGGAGTATAATGGTAAGGATGGAATCCTACATTATGCACTGTATAACCACGCTTACCAATGTGTTACAGAGTCCTGTAGCGACGGTGTTTGTTAAAATTGTTAATTTATCGATAAATTCTTGCAGAATATCCACCTCATGTTACCATGGACTGGGGGCTTTTGGCGTTAATTAGTAGTCTCTAAACACTACCAGTTTCTCAGATTTGCTTATAAACTCCATTAAAACTGGTACTTTAAGGATTAGGAAACCGACGCGAATAAACTTGACGAGCAGTTTCACTGTACCGTTGCAAAAGGCGTAACAAAACACAATATCGGCGTATTCTTCATTTGTGTAATTTTGGAACATACACTGTCTATTTGGATCAAGCTCTTCCATAATTTTAATTCGAATTAAATTATACTACAATTGTGAGTGTATTTACTTCAAAAACACGGCGCCAATTATAAATTAAACGAAAGAACGCGTCAACATTAAAAAAAAACTCCTTCTATACATTGTTTTTTTTTTCTTATTCTTTTCCTGCATTGGCTTTGGTACGCATTAAATCTATTTGCAAGATATTTATTCAGTGGTTTTAAGTTTCATTTGCATACGAATTTTCGCCTGCTTCCTTTGTGCTATTTTTTTTCAGTTTCTTTGAAATAAGTTCCTAGATGTTATGGATTGTTGGAGAGCTAAGAAAACGGTTTTGTTTTCAAAATAATCTGCAAGCCAAGTTCCTTAATTTTTTTTTTGTAAAAAGACATTTTAGTGGAAAAAAAAACTCAAAAAAATATTGAAATGGTATAATTTTTTCGTCGCGCAGTTATAAATTTGATCTGATAATTGTTGTTTCAGTAGTGATAAATAACCAGTATTTAATCGTTTTTATATATCAGAAGAAAAATTTAAATTTAAATTTATACTTTTCTTAAAATAAATAATTGATGTTCTTACTGAGAAAAAGCTAAAATAATATGAGTTCTTAAAAATCGTACACTTTTGCATAACAAATATTATTATAGGGTTAACATTATCGCAAAAAGTCACTCCTATCACCTGCTAACGGAAATACGTCGAATTACCAATAACCCTGCCGCGCGATTCTCTAAGAGCAAACATCGTTGCATCTTTGACAACATCCGTGAAATAAATGAAGAGATGACAAGAAACGTTAGAAAAACTACCTTATGTACAAGGGCGATATCTCATAAAGTATTTGACATCGGTGAGCTCGTCGACGAACGCATCGACGAACCATTAGCGAATCGCACGGCTATATATAATACATCATCATTATCAGCTGGACGACGTCCACTGTTGAACATAGGCCTCCCCCATAGAACGCCACTTGGACCGGCTACTCGCTTCCTGCGTCCAGCGATTACCCGCGGTTTTGACGAGTTGGTCGGTCCACCTATCGGGGGGCCGGCCTACACTACGCCTTCCGGTGCGTGGTCTCCACTCGAGAACCTTTCTTCCCCATCGGTTATCAGTTCTGCGAGCGATGTGGCCTGCCCATTGCCACTTCAACTTGCTAATTTTGAGAGCTATGCCGGTGACCTTAGTCCTCCTACGGATCTTCTCATTTCGGATCTTATCACGCAGGGAAACCCCAAGCATAGCCCTCTCCATTGCTCGTTAAGCGACTTCATGCTTGTTATAATACATACATCATGTAGGTATTACATTTACCATGACAAATAGTAAACCTTATCAATTGACATTGCATTATATAACTTCACTGACGACTTTAGTTATTCTAAATTGACATTTGCATACCTCATACGAGGTTGTTATGGCGGACTTAATTTATGTTTTAGATCTTATTTGTACCCATATTCATGCAAATAAAGTATTTGAATTGAATTGAATTAAATTGAATGTCACAAATTAATTTAAATTAGCGATATGACATGACAAATGAATGTATGTTTCATATATACATATTATGTAACTCATCTCCATACGCAAGACTAGCGTATGGAGACTACTATGAACGTATGTACCGAGAAATTGCTACGAAATTGGGACGATGCAATTGTCGATCGCGATATCGACAACGCGGCAGAGCACAGGAATCCTTTTTTATTTTTTAAATCATAACGAACGTGAGTAAAAATACCATATTTTTATCCATAGAAAGTGACAGAAGAAAAAAGTAGTTTCTTTTTATTTTGTCAAGGTATAAAACTCTCGAGCAATCGCAATATATTTTTCAAGCCATAACATTCAAGTTTAAGCAGAGAAAAGATATCCAAGACAATTGTAATGTTCGCCATTATTCTTTAGGCGATCCTAACAAATCTTGTTTTGCCTGTAACGTCATCAATCAACGCTTCTTGTGTAGTAAAATATCCATCAAGCTCTTATCTTTATCACAGCTGTATGTGGTCGGTACAATATGTGATTTTCTTCCCCGTATACTGTTAAAAAGGATTGGATTTGGTTTCATTGGATTATGGCCTGCCGCGCGATTCTTTAATGATTCGTCGATGCGTTCGTCGACGAGCTCACCGTAGTCAAATACTTTATGAGATATCGATCTTGTACATAAGGTGGAAAAACATTTCCAATGTTTCTTGTCACCTCGTCATTTGTTTCACGGATATTGTCAAAGATGCAACGATGTTTGCTTTTAAGGTACTTCAAAGTTCAAATCACATATAGTATTTTATATCTCGACGTTACGAATGTATTATTATCTCCATCTTCAAATTAAGTTTAGACTTATTAGACAACGAATTAAAAAAAAATCAATAAGGTATTTTAAAAATACTTTTTAATGGATTGCTACCTATTATCATCTCTTACCCTTATCATAGATATGTGGCGCTTTATTATACGTTTGCCCTTACGTGTGCTTAATTAATTAGCTTTGATTTTGTGGCTGGCCACCAACTTTATTTTACACATCTTTGAGACTTATATTTTTTGTACAACCAATCAGTTTAACGCGACACCAAATAGTATGCGCACTTTGTAAACCTAACCCGCAACAACATCCTACACATACATAACGGTAGAGTGAAATTATATTTTCTAGACAGTTTCCTAATAGCCTGAAAAAGTTGTCTAAAAGACTTAGGTGCTATGCCCACCTAAGCAATGTGACACGTGATCTGGCAAGTGATGACATGTAACTTGCCACTAGCATCAACATTCAAAGCAATAATTGTAAGGAGTAGCGCTCGCTTGCGTGGCCTAGCGTCAAACTAACAGCCGTCCGATTCTATAATGATTCGTCTACGAGATCACCGATGTCAAATACTTTATGAGATATCGCCCTTGTACATAAGGTTGTGTTTCCAACGTTTCTTGTCATCTCGTCATTTGTTTCACGGATGTTGTCAAAGATGCAACGATGTTTGCTCTTACAGAATTGCACGACTGACGTTTTACTAGTACAACAAAAGTTTTAGTAGTAACACAATAAAGTGACGCATGACATGAAACTTGAAAAGATTGATTAGTATATAATTTATTCCTTTATTCTTGGTTCCCTAAAACTGTTCAACGGTCTTAATTTTTCGAGTGTCAATAAGTAAGTTT
This sequence comes from Selenia dentaria, assembly GCA_917880725.1. Classification (NCBI taxonomy): domain Eukaryota; kingdom Metazoa; phylum Arthropoda; class Insecta; order Lepidoptera; family Geometridae; genus Selenia; species Selenia dentaria. The sequence goes on along the minus strand of OU862888.1, from coordinate 27,784,454 downwards.
ACTTTTTCATTCCATAAAATGTCTTATTTATTTTATTCCTTTATAACCACGTATGTGCCACCAGAAACGTCTTCGTCTATTTTGTATACCCATAAAAAAAATTGTTAATAAGCAAGGGCATCATGATCTTCATCAGACGACGACATAGTGCCTTTGTACTCTGACATGTTTCTGGCATGTCACTTTGGTGGGTCCATCGAATGTCGTGCCAGAATCATGCTACATGTCAAAGAATAATCGCTTCTGTCGCGTTGCTTAGGTGGGCACAGCGCTTTACTACTGAAGAGGATTGCATAGCTAGTACTTTACGTACTAAAAGAAAAAACTCTTTTCTACCTCTTAACATTTCAGTGATTTTTTTTTCATGGAATCATCGCATTGTTTACTATACCCGTACGTTTTGATTTTTTCAGTTTTTTAAGTTATAAAAAGGAAATTTATAGTACTTTTAAATACTGAAAAAAAATCAAAACGTACGGGCATAGTAAACAATGTGATGATTCCATAAAAAAAATCACTGAAATCAGACAATGTTAAGAGGTAGAAATGAGCTTTTTGTATTAGTACGTAAAGTACTAGCTATGCAATCCCCTTAAACGAAAATATCCTAAATATTATGCGGATTGTGTAAGTGTAAGAGCAAAGATATTCAGGTAAAAGCTTCCGCAAGGTAACTGAACTTTAGAAATAATACTAAGCTCCTCGAGGACGTGTTTACGTAATCATCAAAATATTTATGTAAGAAGCCGGGACGTTACTTCTCAAAACTTTAATTCCATGTTCTTATGTTGTTTCTGAGATCCTTATTATAATTATTATACGATTTATGTTTAGTAAAAACTAAATTAACAGCATTACAAGTGCCATAAATAGTTACATCTATTTAGACTAATCTATATTTTTTTTAATATAATATGAATTACAATGAAAGCTAATAGATATACATCGAAAACTTATAGATATATTAGAGATATAGAGATCATTTATTTACATGTAATTTTTTTTTAATAAATATATATGCAAATATTAAAAAAGTAATCTGTAAATTGTTTTTGGAATCCTACTAAAATTATAAACGCGAAATTTAGTATCTATGGATGTATGGATTTAACTCTTTGTTACTCTTTCAAGCTCAAAGGAATGTGCGAATTTTAATAAAATTTGATATGGAGGTAGATGATGCGCTGGATTAACACATATGATTCTTTTCATCATCATCATCATTGTCGTACGAGTGACCATAAATGAACATAAATACTTACAAAAAATTCCATAAACATACATAACATAATGTTGACAGCACATTGCCATAAAAATGTGCTTTCATGTACTTGTTTGCTTTGCAAGTGTCAAATGAAACAGTTTGGGCTAATATGTTAATTTCCTGCTGGAAAACGAAGCTGTTATTGCATCCGCCATCGCTGCGTTAGCAATCGCCCATTTGTACTATTTGCTTTACTTACAGTTTGCATCTTTTTTTTTAAATGTGTACACAGTTATGCCCCACCAGAATTATCTGAGTCATGGAAGGTAAGGATAAACATATCAACAATTCACAAACAAACAAGTCCCAAGAACAAACATTTCTGCATCCCACAAATATATGCCCGGTAAAGAACCGAAGCAGATATCTCGCACTTTGAAGGCAGCCAAACCAATAAAATTTAGCTAATGGGGTTCACGTATTTAATATTACAGTGGTAATGCACGTTGCATAGGACCTAAAGCTATTAGCTAAGTTTCTTTAGATAGCACCAAGATAGGCGTAACACTTATATTTGATGAAATTTAAATGGGACCACCTCGGAAGTATTAGTATACTTACTACTAAGTTATCAAACAAAAAAGATCATCAAAATCGGACTACTCTGTAGTAAAATAAACTAAGTATACTCTACCAAACCTCCTCCTTTTTTGAAGTCGGTTAAAAAGAACTAACACTGCTACAAGAACAATTTGAAAAATTTTATACCAACTTTCATTCTATTCAGTTATTGGAGTGTATCATAAAAACTGTTGGACCGAATTTGATGAAAGTTAAATGGGACCACACGGGAAGCACCAGCTATCAAAAAAAATAATTTTGATAATCGGTTCACCCAGTCGAAAGTTATGAGGTAACAAACCTTAAAAAAAACATACAGTCGAATTGAGTACCTCCTCCTTTTTTTGGAAGTTGGTAGAAAAGACACTAACATTCTTACACTTCTCCAATTCAAATCCAAAACTAAAGAGGGTATCCGTGAAGGGATGAAGTATGATATCCCCTCCGCCGGGATGTGAATCGTAATAGGTGAAAAAACCCGACATAAGATAGGGTTTTTGTGCAAGAGGCCCTCTTGGTTGGTACCACCGCATTGCCAGATATTCTGCCGCAAGCAACCAGTGGGCAAACATTACTGTGTTAAAAAGTGAAGGGCACTGTAACAAGTGAAAATACTGGACGAAAGAGAATCAAAATCCCGTGTCTCGGGGTGACCAGCAGTAAAGTGCCACGCAAAACTTTGATTCTCGATGACACAGCAACAATGGCAAGCCCGATGTTAAGTTAGTGCTTAACATCGGACACACGACATGCCTGTTTTGTTACTTAACTGAATAAAAATCGCCGCTGACCTACGCCAATTCAGGGAGTAAGAGGTCTACATTTCTAAATACACAAATAGTAACACAAGTATACATGGAAATCCAATATCAGCTGCGTTGAACTTGCCTAAGGAAACAAACATTTTCACCAAAAGTGTTGTAGGCATACAGATACTTTTCAGCTACCTTCAGCCATTACCAACAAGTTAATACTTTGATGTAAAGGTGGTAGCAGAGTCCCTGGAAGCTAAGGAAAAATACGAGCTTAAGACCAAAGATGCTCAGATTGGCAGCTGAAAGGAGTTTTGTGAGAAACAGGACAAGGAAGGAGTGTGGGAGGGTATATACAGGATCATCCGCAGAACAACAAAAAGGCAAGAAGGCCTACCCCTTGTGAAAGATGGCAAAACCCCTGAAGAATCGGCGGCCTTACTGGCTGGAACGTTCTATCCCGAGTATCGAGAAGAAGAGGATAATTCTGATCACGGTCGGATAAGAGAGCTTGCAAAGTCGGTAAACGAGTGGGACCATGATGAGCAACATGACCCACCGTTTACCATGATAGAACTAAAACCACCGTGGAAAGTTTTAATCCTAAGAAGGCCCCTGGATCAGATGGCTTCACAGCTGACATTATGCAAAAAGGTGATTCTCCAGGACCCAAAAGCGTTTCTTGCCTTGGCCAATAAGTGTCTGGAAATCGGGCACTTCCCGACAATCTGGAAGGAAGCTATCGTGGTACTACTTAGAAAGCCAGGCAAGGACGATTATTCACATCCAAAATCCTACAGACCTATTGGACTACTGCCTGTGCTAGGAAAGGTCTTGGAGAAAATGGTAGTCACTAGACTAAAATGGCATCTAATCCCAAGGATGAGTACTCGCCAGTACGGCTTTATGCCCCAAAAGAGCACCGAAGACTCCCTCTATACTCTAATTCAACACATTCAAACTAAGTTGAAAGAGAAACAACTTATCACCTTGGTTTCTCTAGATATAGAGGGAGCCTTCGATAGCGCCTGGTGGCCGGCTATTAAGGTACGACTCGCTGAGGAAAAGTGTCCGAAAAATATAAGGACACTGATGGACAGTTATATGCACCAATGCACCAGAGAAAAGTCCGAGTAAGGTACGCCGGTGTAGAACACGTTAAAAATATAATTAAAGGTTGTATCCAAGGTTCAATTGGCGGACCGATTCTGTGGAACCTTCTTCTAGATCCATTGTTGAAAAAGCTCGAAGAACGGGGAGACTATTGCCACGCATTTGCAGATGACGTGGTTCTTGTCTTCAGTGGTAAAACAACACAGGAGATTCAGTGCATTCGCACGGCTCTGAATGACGCCCTCGACTATATTCAGGGGTGGAGTGTCCTAAATAAGCTGAGATTTGCACCGCACAAAACGTGTGCCATGGTGCTTACTAGAAAGCTAAAATATGACATACTACAGCTGAGCATGGGAGGGGTAGACATTCGCATGACTAAAGCTATAAAACCACAACGTGCAGGAAATACGTATTTTCACCGATGGCAGCAAAATACAGGGCAAAGTCGGAGCAGCACTATCCTTTTGGAATGGTGAAGTCGAAACCAAAGCTCTCAAGTTTTGCTTGCCTGCGTACTACACGGTGTACCAGGCGGAACTCCTTGCCATAAGTGAAGCCACTAGGGAAATAGTCCGGCGAAGCGAAAGGAGTTTTGGCATATACCGTGACTCACGAGCAGCGCTGGAGACTGTCACTAACCAGAGCTCCTCACATCACTTGACTGCCGAAGTGTGACAAAACCTAATGCAAGCCTTAATACAGAACAAACATATATCTTTCTTCTGGATCAAGGCTCACGCGGGTTTGCCAGGAAACGAACGTGCTGACGAATTAGCGAAGGAAGCTGCGCTGAAATTAAAGAAAAAGCCCGACTATGGTAAGTGTCCGATCTCATATGTTAAGCGAAAGATACGTGGTGAAACTCTTGAAACATGGAATTATAGATACAAATCGGGTGAAACAGCTTCAATTACAAGGATATTTTTTCCAGACGCGATATCGTACTACAAAATAGTTAGGGAAATCCAACCAACGGGAATAGTGACACAGATTTTGACAGGGCACGGTGGGTTCTCCGAATACTTGAATCCATTCAAGTGTAAAGAGAACCCAACGTGTGTCTGCAAGCCCGGAGCGATAGAATCGGTCCCGCATGTTCTTTTGGATTGCCCCGCTCATGGAAGAGAACGCTTCGAACTAGAACAAAAAAAGACGCGTGGCACTCAGAGACTGCCGCGGTAAAGCTATTGCATAGGTGTTTTTATCAACTTATGCAATTATAATTATTTAACCAATGCCATCTAGAGGCGAGTTGCTGAACTAAAGAGACAAGTGTGATATTTCAAAAAGTCATTAAAAGTTCTGCTATTCATCGATAGATGCCAAATCAACTTATGCAATTATAATTATTTAACCAATGCCCTCTAGAGGCGAGTTGCTGAACTAAAGAGACAAGCGTGATATTTCAAAAATTCATTAAAAGTTCTGCTATTCATCGATAGATAGAGTCGGAGTGGGGGGTGTTAGGGTATTTTCGTTACGGAATTTCTGGATTCGGTCTCCACGCTCAAGGCCCGCTATAGAAGCTATGCAATAGCTTAAAAATAAAAGGTAAGGTCACAGTACAAAATGTAAGCGAAATAATGATAGATAAGGATACTAGAAGTGAATTCATTAAATATAGCTCAAAAGTAGCAACAGCAGTAAATAATAGAAATAAAAGTATGCTATAAGTATATAATAAGTATTTATATGACAATAGCATCTATAAAACAATGTAATTAAAATATGAGTTATATAAACTAATTCCAAATTCATACTCCCAAAAAATGTTTCAAAACGTAAATATAAATATCAGCATAAGAAGGTCTCTGATCATATGTCAGAGGAACATAGCACAGGGAGGAGGTTTTAGCCCGTACACGCTGGCACTCCTATCCTTGCCACCGGACTCGGACGTAACCTCAGAGGTACTGCTCTGCGGTATCCATAAAGGATATCCTTATACCTAAAGAAAAAAAAATACTTTGATGTATACTACAGATCCGCGATCATTGTTGCGACATGCTCAGTAAAGGATCCCTCAGTATTAAGCAGTTTTTCCCTATTTATCGAAAAGTTACTATTACTCAAGCTTCCGCCCACAGCTCCGCACCCTTGGAAAATATCCTAAAGGAACATTTTTCCGGAATAAAATGTATCTGACCTTTACGGGCTACAGGCAGGTATGTCAAAGTTCATCATTAATTGGTAAATTCTGCATTCCCCATCTTCCTTCAATCGCCAACAACCTCTGACGTACTATACTATATATTTGTTACCTTTACCTGCTCCATCCGCGTAGGCTGGAACCTCTCAGCTGAAATCTCTCCGTTTGATAAAGGATTTGATAAGGGATAAAATGTACAAAAACTCGCTGATCCTTGGCTTTATAGCTGTGTGGAAGAAAAACATGTTAATAAACTAACATCTTTTACTAACTATTATAATTGCGCCCCTTAGTTCCTAGTTCCACCAGTGCTTAAAATGTCTATTCTGAAGGACATTTTTCCGGGGTAAAACCCTATGCGTCAATGCGGTGCATAAGCTTCGTCTATGGATACCAAACATAACTAAAATTAAGGTGTTGTCAATTCCTGTCGAAGATTAAAAGGAAGGGTTTTAAAGAAGTTTATCTCATAAACAGTGGTTTACATAAAATAACAAAATAGATATGACATTTCTAGGACTTTAAGTAATCCATTGACGGAATTGAAATTATACTTGAGTACATTTGAAAAAATATTAAACATACCACTTATTACGCTTTTGAATCAGTTTTTCTCTTTATTCACAACTAGCGACCCGCCCCGGCCTCGCACGGGTGCAATGCTGATACTAAATAATATACCTACCTACTACAGAATGAAATGTAAAGGGACATATTGATCTATATTGAATGGACAATGTATTTAAGGTACTTAATTGGATAAGGATTAATGCTGTATTGCTTAAAATAACTTCCTAAATAAGCCATTTTTTCTCTTAAAACGTAAATGATATAAAATGGTTATTGTGGGTTATCCTTAAGAGATAGACATATACCATCGCAGACTTTTTTGTTGACCTTTTTAAGGTGTATAATACCGTAGTAAATTATTTTGATTCATCTCGTGGGGTTCAGTCAGCGTTTGCAATGTAAGCGCAAAAAAGTGTGTTTATTTACGACATCACATTAGAAACCTGTAAATTAATCAGTGTTTCTCAGCCATATTATGCATGTAACATACATATAAACCTTCCACTTGAATCACTCTATCTATTAAAAAATAGCGCTTCAAAAAGCGCTTTCGTAGTTTTGAAGATTTAAGCATACATAGGGACGGACAGACAGCGACAGTGACTTTGTTTTATACTATGTAGTGATAGCGATGATTGTATTTGACATTAAATACATGTAGAGATTAGATTCTTTGTGTATGGCCCCTGCGACTTGATTGAGTGTCGCAACTTACTTAACCAGTATCTGTTACATGATAGTGAAATACATGTAATAAAATTGCAAATTTTAACACACATACATTGACGGATTGCTTTTTTATTTAATAGTGAACATTATTTTTTGTCTTAATTAAGCCGTTTCAGAAGTCAACTTTGAAATTTTCACATTTAAAGTATTAGTGGGACGTGCGGAGATTTATTCTTTACTAGGCGCATTATGAAATATATTATTCCGAGTCAAATGTATTATTTCACATTTAAAAACTATAAACAGATTATGTCCTTAGTTTAAATGGCGCGAGTCAATTCGTGTCGTGCATTGAACTAACGGAAACTATTAGAAACTTCCAAGAACAGGGCCTTGTGGTGCCTCAGCGACGGGAGGCGTGCCGACCTGCCCGTACCTACTAGTCTCCTTACCGATAAACCTACACTTACGACAATTCTACACACTTGGTATCCATTACTCATTTAGCAGTAACACAAACCAAGAAACTCAAAACTGAAAGAGCAATGTACATTGAGAAAATAGTAAAAGCGTTAATGGTCTATAATGCGGCTGGATACAGTACAACGATACAATTCAACGTTGCATTCTAAAGAATAGAGGAAAGCTTGCAAAATATCAATGCAAATAAATAGCAACTATTCGGCTTGCCATTTTAAAGTGACACGTCTAAAAGACGGGTCTTTTCGGACAATTCGTAAAGTCTTGTACAGCGCGGTTTGACCGCACATAAATATCAGTTTTAAGTATGCAACCCCCATGAAATTACTTAGCATTAATAATAAATGCAAAAATTACAAAATATCCACTAATACCAAATATTTTCGATTACCACCAATTTTCATACAACACAAACTAAACTTTTCCACAAAAGTCCTCAAAAGCTCGGGAAAATGCGTTTCAATTGACTCGCAGCTGGTAAGTCGTTTGCTTTCGTCTATAGATAGTTTGTGAATAAATAATAATTACACAATATAAGAGTATAATGTATATACAGGGTGACTGGTTGAACACTTTACATATTGATATATAGTGCTCAGTACTCGATTCTCGTTCTAATTAAGAAAAAAAAATAGGTGCCTAATATTTACCTTATTTAACTTTAATTGTCTACTCAAAACAATAAACATGGTCACTCGCGGCGCGCGTGTAGTAATAAAAGCGCGGCGCGGCCGGGCGGGCGGCCGACGATCGTGGCATTCGCGGCATCCTTTGGCGGCGCGGGCGGCGCGGCCCTTTGGGTCATTAACCCCGTTCGGACGCAGCTTGATTCCTTTGAACTCGGCGCGGCGCTTTGGGTCATTAACCCCGTTCGGACGGTGTCCATAATTTTCGAGTTATAGCACATTCATAGAATGAAGGTTTCCTCTGTAGTTTAACGGTATTTTTTTAATTTTATTTTTTTAAACGTTTCATGTGACCATGAATTATCATGTCCTTGTTTATGTAAAGTGTTCAACCAGTCAGTCTGTATATGCACTACTGTAGTTTAACCACTATTCTGACAAAGTTAGAAAATAATTAAGGTTTGCTCAAAACGCAAGAGATAAGATATTCCAGTCAAAATTGTTTAGTATTCCCCGCTATATAACAAGATTTGATTTAAATAAAGTGTTAAATAAAACAATCTTAGCCGCCGCTTCGCTGTGAATTAAGAAACAAAGCAATCGTCCATCAACACGTAGAGCTGGAATTTGTTACTATAGTGATGTACTGAAAGATAGTTATCGATATATATTACAAATTTATTGTTGGAAACAGTTTTTAAAAACGTTTGAACATTTTGCACCATATATCTGAAACTATATTTACTTAAATATCGTTTTAGTATTTTAAAGTATCAGATAAGAAAGATAGTAGTTTTGTTAGTGGTAGTGCCACGCTCTTACCCTATGGGTTAGAGACAAATGGGCCGGCACGACCGGGGAAGTACCACACTCACAAACAATACCGATGTGAAGTAATACAGCTTGCTATTGCGTGTCGTCAGTTTGTGGGATGTTTCGGAGGCCCTAACCCCCTTCCCCTCTCTCTCTCCCTTCCTCTTTAAAAGGGAGAGTTAGCATCTCCCCTACTCTCTCTCTCCCCCACCCCCCACCCTTCTGTTCCGTTAAGAAGTCGGTAGCGCGTTGGCAACGCTCTTGGTGTTCCAAACGTCTATAGGCGACGGTAACCACTCAGGTTCATCAGGGTTCCATAACGTGGGCCGCCTGCCTGTCTGCCTACTTATGGCAAAAAAAATTAATAATAACCGTAACAAAGCTACACTTAATTTAGAAAAACATCGTTTAAAATTCTAAATCTACATCTACCTCAAAACGGTGGTGAACAAAATATATCTTGATTGTAAATCAGTAGTTCGTATTAATTTTAATATAAACCTTATAATTACAAGATCCAGTTAAAATAAAAATATCATTAGATACTGTAAATAATACAAAGTTATTTCAAATATTAACGTGGGAGACACCCCTCATGTGTCTACTCGTGACATACTCGTAACGATGAAATTTCTATTATGACTGGATGGTGACACTTGAAGCAATATAATACTGGAAAAAGTTTCTGTATTTTATTTCATTTTGAAAATAAATGATTAAAGCATAATGAAATAAAAGCCTAATGTTGTGTGACATTTATTGCCTATCTAATAATCCTATTAAAAAGAAACATATAGGTCCATTGTCGACAACATAGATATATCTATAAGTTCACCGTTGCACCACTACATAAATGTGAATTTTGAGAACTCCATCAAAATGCAAAGGTCAATTAGCGAAGCCGTGAGATTGCTTTGATCCGAACAAAAGACCTTCCGGGCCGGTCGACTTCTTTAATATTCTCTGGACGGCAAACAGATTATCCACTTTTGTTCGCCAGCTTTAGCATTCTTAATGAGACATTTCCACGGGAAATTTCCAATGTTCAATTTGAGCTTGTTCTTTTAATTTAATCTTAAAAGGTGCTTCATGGGAAATTAATTAATCAGACCCATTGATGTCTTTAAGTTTTTAACTCGGTTTATATATTTGAGTTGAACAATGTCATCAAAATCTAAAAGAAGTGAATCATACAAACAAAACGATGAGAGCAGTGAACGTTGGCTGCTTTTTCGATGTCATGGGTTAAATCGTACTTCTGTCAGAGCTTCTGGTGAAAATATAATTTTGAAAAAAACCACAAAGTATTGATGGAATTTTTTTCAGTAGCAGTACACATCGCCGGACTAGTAACTTAAGGCCTTAATCCTTCCTATACCGTGATAATTAAAACAAAAAAATTTATGAATGAAACTGACGTATATGTACGTATCTGGCACGCAAAGGGTTAAGACAAAAAAACTGTATTTTTGTTCATTAGCGGCATTTGAGTTTCTTACATTATTTTTATTTTGTAGGTACGTCAACAATACGATTACGTTACACTTTCTCAAATTTTTATGATAGCTCCACTGAAGAAGGCTTCCGGACGAAGCCGAAACTTTTGTAGATCGTGATATCGACAACGCATAAATCTTATTACAAAACATCACAACATGCCCGAACTTTTATAATACAAATAAAATAAAATAAAAACGCGAAACGTTTTCTTGAACAGCAAAATGTAAAGTGCTTAAAGCGGACACTTTGCATCCACTCGCCGCTAGCCAACTGTTAACTGAGCTGACACGTCACATAGCTGTTATATATAAGCATCGTGCTTCCATCCGTATTCTGTATGAAATTAGAATTTCGCTACGAATTTTGCAAGTAAGCACAGCGTGAAATTGTATCGGGCTTGCAGCACGCTTCAAGCTGACGCAGAAACACTTCCCTTGGACAGACGTCATAAGTTTTGGGTATTCCGCTAAAATATCACCAAGTAATTTCAATATGCAGTTAAAGCGGCAACTTTATTAACTTTATTTTGGACGGTCGCTTAGACGTGCGATTTGGCTCAGAGCTTGAATTCGGCAGCTTTCAAACCTGGAGGTATATTGATATTTTTCAAGTGTCTGTTTTAAATTATTTTCATTTATATCAAATGCTAGCGACTGCCCGCGACTTCGTCCGCGTAGCAGGCTCAGCTTTCGGCCTCACAATAATCTCCCATCTTTTCTTAGTTTTTCTTTAATAAGATCCTTCTCTTGACAATTATTTACACAACATTGTTCCATCCGTTCTCAAGTTATAGCATGACCAGGAGTTATATGGGTTCATTTTTCTACTGACTTTCAAAAAGGAGGAGGTACTCAATTAAACTTTTTTTATGTTTGTTACCTCATACCTAACTGTTGACTGGTTGAACCGATTCTCAAAATTATATTAAATTACGTATTCCCATTTAAATTTAGTAGTCCCATTTAAATTTCATCGAATCCGGTCCAGAAGTTTTTGAGTTACACTCCAAATAAATAATAATAAACAGGGGTTCATTTTTATAGATTATATAGATAGATATACGAGTAGATTATCATAGTAACACATAGATACTTATCTACAGTTCCATTATGGCAGTACTGTTAACAACCTGTACCGAATTACTGATCCGTCTCTTAGTGATAAGCCCCTCAAATTAGCTGCAAACTGGAATTCACGTACCTATAGCTGTCCTTAATTAAATGCGCCGTAACACGTCGAGCATTATCATGCTAAATAAAGTGATTACTAATTTAACATTAATTTTTATAGAAATTAAACAACGCTTATCTTGCGCTAGGTAAGATGATGGAGAAAGTAGTGACAGACACACACCAGTTAGAGCAGTAGATTTCGTATTTGTTCATGAAAATGCAACATGACCGCAAAAATAGGCTATTTTTTTAATTTAATAGTGTATTTTTTCAAGTCAGTTTTGTAGAAAGGGTCTTATAATATATATATAGTAGTATTGTTTCATCAAGTGATGACGTAGAATAAAAGTTTAGTTGTAAAATGCCTTGTAAAGCGGGGGATCCATTACTAAAACTTACTAAGAGAATGACGAGAGAAACACTTAAACTGCGTTTCGCGTTTTGTACACTTTGCCTGCACTTGTGCACCATTACGAACACTTAACGGTTAATAATCCACCACTATTATACACTGGAAAAGGAAAGGTGGGGATAAGGAAGAAGTCATGGTTGCGGAATATCCGGGAGTGGACTGAAATATCAGGGGCGTCTGAGTTGTTCCGCCGAACCAGAAACAAGAAGGACTGTGCCACGCTGATCGCCAACCTCCACTAGTTGAAGTGGCACTTTAAGAAGAAGAAGATTATAAGTTAAAATTAAAAGATATAGAAATGTAAGAAAATTAAACAAAATGAACGGTAGTTATTTTGGTTTTTTACCGCCTTCAAATATATAAACAAAATACTGTTACCGTATTGCTTTAAATTTGCCCATTTTGAGAATTGAATGAACAGATGAATGAATTTATTTGTTCTATATTTGAGTTGATTTCTATATTACTAATATCAAATCAATTACAATTTACGATATGGGCATTTTCGCGACGTTGTTAGGCCCCAGATACACGGGTAGCCTGAAACAGTCAGCATGGCCTGCTTCAAGCTGCGACTACACAGTGAACTACAGTCTTCTACGTACACACATACATGAAACCGCTTAAACAGTTGCAAATGCTTCGGGCGGTTGGCGGTCAATCAGTCGCTAGGCATACACTGACTGCTTGAGCTATCGAATGCTCTCGCGTAGTTACCTCCACCCGCGCTCATTATTTCACGTCGCTCGCGCTTCCCGCCCCGGAATTGAAAGAGTCACTTCTTGAGCAGTTAATACCAACTGTTCGAGCAGCTATCAATGGCAGCTTCAAGCTGTTGACTATGAGTGAGAGCGGTCCATCTAAGTTGATCATGGGCTAACTGCTCGAGCAGTCCGTGCTTATCCGCCCTAAAAGCTTCAGCACAATGAACGCGGGAGGTGCGCGATGCGTTCCGTCGACAGGCCCACGCGTGTTAATCGAAATGTATATATGTATAAAATATTTTTTAATTTTGTTATGTTTTGAAGAGATTTTTGATGCTTGCTATTTTTCATTGTTTGTGGCTAATATTTATTTAACCACTTACAGAATAATAATAAGTTGTTTTCATGTCTTTGCTTTTGTAATGTCATTGGTGTATCGTGTTGGTAACTACGTCAATTGTATTTTAATATATATGAACCAATTTGTGGAGCATATTAGTGCATTATGTCTGTTACATTGTTTTGGTTTGTGTTTTGAATATGATAATGGTTAACAAGCTATTAAAAATAGGTTTGTTTAATGCGGGTTCCCTCGGGATGAACCATGATAATTTTATAGCCGCAGTTACTCACAACGACTTGGACATCTTAGCTGTAAATGAGACCTGGCTTAGAACAGGCGAGGAAGGACGCGCCCCCGCACATCCTGCATACAGAATCCGTCATTTAGCCAGAGGGGACGGCGTTCGTACGCGCGGGGGCGGGGTAGGCTTTTATATAAAACAGAATATTAACGTACGTACCTGGCCTCACCCAGTTGCTCCACTACACAAGTCCGTTGAGCAAATGTGGTTATATTTGACCATAAACGGCAAAAAACTTGTTATTGGTAGAGCTTACCGTCCTCAGTGGGTGAATGTTGACATATGTTTTGACGCCATTACTGATTCTATCACATGCATTCCTCAATATGATAATTTAATATTAGTTGGAGATTTAAATATTAATTTACTGAAAAAATACGATGGTAATACAATAAAATTAAACACTTTTTTATTATCTCTAAATCTGTCACAGTTGGTAACTGTCCGTACTCACTTTACTAATACTAGTCAGACTCTAATCGATCTCGTTTGTACTGATTTGCCAGCTACAAAAATTTCTTAAGAACTAGTAGGAACTTTTTTTGGACACTGCTTAGTAACCTGTGAATTCAACATTAAGCGTGTAAAAACTTTGCCGTGTACTATAACTTATAGAGCCAAGAAACATATCTGTGTTGAACATTTTAATAAAGATTTGGAAAACTCAGAGCAGCATCAAATATCGGCACTCAGCGATGTAAATGAGATGGTTAACGTTTTTAAAAACAAAATCTTAGCTATTTTCGATTTGCACGCACCTTTGAAGTCGATTGTAATCAAAGAGCACTATCACCCCTGCATTACTGACACAATTAAGTTAATGATGAGTTTACGAGATGAAGCCTCCGCGGTTTATCATAAAACTAAGTCAGTCAGTAAAAAAGAATATTACAAAACGTTAAAATCGACAGTAAATGTTGCACTTTATCAAGAGAAATGCGCTTATTTTAAATACAATATTATTCGTAATATAAACAACCCTAATATGTTATGGAAAAATCTTAAAAACACATTATTGCCTAAAACTGACATTAAACTTCCATCTCACTTTAATAATCCCAATATAATAAATAATAGTTTTTTGAGTATACCTGGTCCATTGGGCGTTACTCTTTCCCAAATTACATACTTTGAGTTTCATAGATTTAGTGACGCAGTTTTTCACCTCGAGCCTGTTAGTTTGGATAGAATAATAAAAATAATAAAAAGTTTAACATCCAACGCAGAAGGGTGTGATGGAATAGCTTTAGACATGCTCATTATGACATTTCCTCATACAATTTACACTATAAAAAAAATTATCAACACATCACTTTTTACATCCACATTCCCAGATACTTGGAAGGTAGCAATGGTGCATCCATTACCTAAAAACTCTAATCCAGTGGACCCTAAAGATTTAAGGCCAATAAGTATATTGCCATGCTTATCTAAGGTTTTAGAAAAAGTAGTCTGTATTCAATTAACGGAATATCTTGAAAAAAATAATATTTTACCGGAAGTTCAGTCTGGCTTTAGAAAGGGGCGCAGCACAGCAACTGCATTTTTTGATGAAATTGATCATCATCATCATAATCATCATCAGCCTGTAGCAGTCCACTGCTGGACATAAGCCTCTCCAATTGCACGCCACTTAGGTCTATCTTGGGCTTCTCGCATCCAGTTTTTGCCAGCCGTCTTGCGCAGATCGTCACTCCACCGTGCCTCAGGACGTCCTCCACTACGTTTGCCGAGACGCGGTCGCCACTCTAGAACTCGTTTACCCCAACGGTTGTCGGTTCTACGGCTAATATGGCCAGCCCACTGCCACTTCAGCTTGCTGATCCGGTGGGCTATGTCGATGACCTTGGTTCTCTGACGGATCACTTCATTTCTGATGCGATCCTTCAGAGAAACACCGAGCATAGCCCTTTCCATAGCCCGCTGAGCGACATTGAGCTTGTGGACCATTCGAGCCGTCAGTGTCCACGTTTCGGCTCCGTATGTCATGACGGGTAGGACGCACTGATTGAAGACTTTCGTCTTCAGGCACTATGGAATCGGCGAAGTAAGGACTCGACGTAGCTTCCCAAACGCTGGCCAGCCCAGCCGAATTCTTCTATTCACCTCGTTCTCAAAGTTGTTTTTTCCCAACTGCAATGTCTGCCCGAGGTACACATATTTTTGAACAACTTCGAGAACGGCGCCGTGTATCGCAATTGGTTCCGGTAAAACATGTTCGTTGAACATGACCTTGGTTTTGTCCAAGTTCATCCGTAGGCCGATGCGTATAGAAGAGTCAGCCAGGTCATTCAGCATCTGTTGCAGGTCCTGCAGCATCTCTGCCACGATGACGATATCGTCAGCAAATCGCAAGTGAGAGATGTATTCGCCGTTGATATAAATGCCACGTCCTGTCCAGTTCAGCGTCTTGAACATATCCTCCATTGCATTTGAAAACAATTTCGGGGAAATAACGTCCCCATGTCTCACTCCTCGATGCAACGGTATGGGACTTGTTTGCTGATTATGTACTTGGAAGGACATGGTGGCGGTTTCGTAAAGACATCTCATCACTTGGATGTATCGCCAATCTATCTGGCAACGCTGCAGGGACTCTAGAACAGACCAGATTTCAACCGAGTCAAAGGCATTCTCATAGTCCACGAATGCTAGACACAGGGGCTGATTATACTCTTCGGTCTTCTGTACAATCTGCCGCACTGTGTGAATGTGGTCTATGGTGCCGTATCCGCTCCGAAACCCAGCCTGTTCCGGTGGTTGGAATTCGTCGAGTCTACGCGCAAGACGGTTCGTGATCACTCTTGAAAACAGCTTATAGATGTGGCTTAGAAGGGATATGGGTCGATAGTTCTTCAGCAGGGTCTTATCTCCCTTTTTGAAGAACAGGACGACCACACTCCTACTCCACGCCTCTGGAGTTCTCCCTTCGAACAGGACAGCGTTAAAAAGCTTCTGGAGCTCCCTCAGTACGGGCTTACCTCCTGCTTTTAGTAGCTCTGTTGTAACGCCATCCTCTCCAAGGGCTTTTCCATTTTAAGCTGTCCAAGAGCGATCTCGATTTCGCCAATACTGACTTCTGGCAAGTCTTCGGTGAAATGGCGTGTTACTTCTCCACTAGCTGTGGTCAACTTCGTCAGGTGGCTTCTTCCAAGAGATTGTACGAACACCTTTGACCCCCGATTCTGCTCGATCGCTCTTTCGATCGAAAGAGTATTGAAGCACTGGAGGTCGTGTCGTACGTTCTTGTTGATCTCTCGGTTTAGAGTCCGCATTAGAGTACACATTCCTTTATCTTGGGATTGAAGTATATTATGTAATTGATAATATAGATAGATAGATTAGTAGATTGTATCATAAGGGAGCAAAATAATATTTTTACGGCGAGGGCGCTAGAGTAGAAGAGGAGTAGTAGAAGATTCTTTAGTAGAATCCTGAACGTAGCGAGGGATTCAAAGTACGTCGCCCGAGCCAAAAATATATTTTGCGCCCGAGTGATACATTCTACTTTTCATCACCCACTATGAGAAAATAAAAGCGCCTCATATTTTATTGTAATATTATTATTTAATAAAACATAGAGTAACAACTAAATTGAAATTAAATAGTATCCTTTATTAAAACAACTAAAAACTTATATTTACATTTGAGACATTTTCGCAATTATGAAAATTTATTGTTACAGTTTTATTAGGAATAGAGATTGTTGTAGATTTTATATTCTGCGTGTTTGAAATGTCCGAATCTGGATCATTTTGAGGAAAATGTGACGGTGAATCTCGTTGTTTGGATGTAGATAGGCGCGGCGACAGTGGTATGGATGGATTAACTGAAGGTTGCAATTTAATGTTTTCCACGATGCGTTCAGATGTTTTCGCCTTGTTCTCAATGGAATCTTCTATATACCCTTCTGCTACAGCACTCGATTTCCATCCTCCATGTCGCTTGAGAACAGTTAAGTCCGCTCCAGTATCTGCCAAAAGGGTAGCAGAAGTACGACGAAAACAATGTCCTGTATACAGTTTGATATCTGGTAACTTCAAATAAGTAGCAATTTCTTGTGGCATGTTAGAAATTTTATTTTTTCCCATCACTTGTTTGAAGCACTTGCCATTTTGATAACGGATGAAAAACCGATTGGTCTTCATAGCAGCAGGACGCAGGTCCAGGTATTTTTGTACAATAGTTTTGTATTCTCCTCGTATTACGAAGGATCGGTCAATTTTGGTTTTTGTATCGGTCAGCTTTACTAACAGTAAATCATCCGAGTGATTTTCGACATCATCAACAGTTATTTTTAAAAGCTTTAATTTTCGGATTACATGGAGCTTGTCGTGGCAATGAGCCACGACAAGCTCCATGTAATCCGAAAATTAAAGCCACCTGTAACAAAACCGAATGTGAATAAGACAAGTATCTATCAAAGTACAGGTTACAATAAAATGTGCATTTTTAGACACTATGATTATATTTTACTAATCCACCGTAAACATAGTTACCTACTTACTTTTACGGCAAGAAAGACTTTGTCGGGTGCCTCATTAAGGAAAGTCTCCACGTTTTTGACTGAGAACACTTTGGATTTTTTAGGTTTAAATCCATCAGACATCCTCTTCAGGTACGCTATTAATTTCGAATATGTGTCCAGTTTTACATCGTTATTAGAACTGACTGTTGATTTTAGCATTGAGTATGTACTCCAAAGAGTGGAAGGTTGTTTAGTTTTGACTAAGTACTGGAAGTAGGCCAAAAACACAGATTCTGAAAAATTCTTGGCGCTTCTTGCATTTCTCCATTCAATAAAATTACCATAGGCTTTCATATATTTCTCCCGGGATTTTGCAGGTAATAGATTATCCATCACATTTCTTGCTTCAGTTCTAATGCTATCAGGAGTTAATTCTATACTTTCACTGTCACTTGAAGAACTCATTTTTCAAAACAAAACATAACAATGAATTTCTAACAATCCGTGAAAATTTACGAAAACGCGGGCTGTAGTTCGCGCTTTTTTAATTTGTTTTTTTTTTCATTCATCCGGCGGCGTGACTATGGGCCGTCGTACCAGCCAGTCTTTATTCAAACAATATTTGCGTTCGATTTCTTTGGTGCTAAACACTAAGATGTTCCAAATTCAAAAAGTGCGCGGCGAAGATAATTGCGGCGCACTTATAAAGAGGATTAAAAACTCATTACTGCCCGCTAAAACTTTCTTATAGAAAACACTACCTTTGGGTGCACATAAAGGCAAACCAAGTCGTCCTTTTCGAATAGATGGGATGAAAAATTCTTTATTGTTACACCACTTAATATACAAAAATAACATAAAAGTAAAAGTAAGCTTAAAATAAAGTGTTACAATGGGCGGCCTTATCACTAATAGTGATCTCTTCCAGGAAACCTTAGGATGGAGAGGAAATACAGGAATAACAAGATGGGGCGTAATATAAAGATAAAGGTACAATCAAATCAAGACAATAATACATTACTAAATTAAATTAATAATAACTTATAAACAAGAAAAGAAAAATATCTACTAATACATAAAAATACACAAATACATATTGAAATATATATAAACATATAATTAATTCATTGATATACTTACATAATATATATATACTACAATACAATATACTTCCATACATATATTTATACATTAATTCTTTGATGTATTATAATCAAAACCCAAGTTCACACGGGTTAAACTAATTGGCGAGATAGAAACTTTTTACTTGGCTTTTGAAGGTCGACAAGGATTGTGCACGCCTGATAGTAACTGGTAATAAGTTCCATAAGTGAACAGTTTTCACTGAAAAAGAGTGATCATAAAATACTGTGCCATGCTGAGGCATACTGAGGGCAAGATTTTCTGATGACCTAAGATTGAGAACGTTGGCATTGTGTTGGCATTTGACATTGTTGGCGCGGGGTCAAAGGATTGAACAAAATATTGTAAAGGAGTATGTGAGCATTCCGGCGAAGACGTATAGGGAGCCACTTGAGCTTTGATCGATATTGAGATATGTGATCATACTTGCGCAAACCAAATATAAATCTTATGCAGAAGTTTTGAAGACGCTCAAGCTTATCTAGTTGATTCTCAGTGAGATCTGGATAGCAGACATCAGCGTAATCTAGAATTGGGAGTAGAAGAGATTGAACTAGAGCAATTTTAGTGGTGATAGGAAGAAAGTTGCGCAGCCTTTTTAAAGCGCCAGCGGTGGCGTACAATTTGCGACTAGTAACTTGTAGCTGAGGAGCCCAACTTAAGCAATGATCGATTGTCAACCCTAGATTTTTTAAAGATGTACTATAGGGAATAGGGACTCCATCCAAATGAATGGATGGAATCGTTGACAAGTCCACCTTTGAGATTAACTGCGAACTTCCCACAATCATTACCTGCGTTTTGCTATGATTTATTTTCAGACCAAATTGTCTGCACCATGTTGTGATGCAATTTAAATCAGCATTTATTAGGTCTACGGCTCCAGAAAGCTGGTCAAGAGGGAATTTAGAGTAGATTTGTAGATCGTCTGCGTATAAGTGGTAGGAGGAAGAAAAAATATTTGAGATTGAATTAATAAATATTGCGAAAAGGAAAGGAGATAAAACGCCGCCTTGTGGAACACCTGCAATTGCATCACACCAGGAAGAGAACTTCTCTTCTTGACAGATCCGTTGCCGGCGCCCAAATAAATAACTGTGAAACCAATCGAGTACCGTTGGAGAAATGTTAATTGAGCGTAGTATGGCTAGAAGTATGTCAAAGTCAACTGTGTTAAAAGCATTACTAAAATCTAGTAATGTGAGTATAGTTAAGTTTCTGTTGTCCATGGATAAGCTAATGTCATCAGTGATCTTCACGAGAGTGCTTACTGTGCTGTGGCCGGGACGAAAACCGGATTGGAAAGGATTTAGTAGGTCATGAGAGGATAAATATTTGCTTATTTGGCTGTGGACTAGGCGCTCAAGACATTTTGATAGAAATGGGAGAATGGATATAGGACGATATTCAGTAAAAGATTTGGGATTGGGTTTTTTGGGTAAGGGAATAAGTTGTGCATCTTTCCAGATAGTGGGATAAATGCCGTTTGTCATGGAGTTATTAAATATAAGGCAGAGAACAGGAAGGATGATGTCAAGGATGGGCACTATCATATTGCGACTAATTCCATCACCGCCTACAGCATTGGAAGTGATCGATAATAAGCTCTTCTTAACATCACAAGCGGACACTCGATTAAAAACAAAAGGAGAGTAGTCAGGAATCGGTAACGTTGAAAGATAATTAATAGTATTAGATTTTTCAGATACATCAATAGGAAGCACTGAAGAGAAATAGAGATTGAAAGAATCTATGTTTATGTTGTTAGGGATACTATCTATATAATATACTTCAATCCCAAGATAAAGGAATGTGTACCTTGCTGGTCTTACTTGATTTTTCCAGAGCTTTCGATTCCATAAATCAGAATCTTCTCATATCTAAATTAAGTTATTATGGGTTCGACGAGAAAGCCTTAAAATGGTTCAACAGATATCTCACGAATCGTTTTCAGTGTGTAAAACACAGTCAAAAAGTCGGATCTCGATTGGAGTCTGACAAAGTAGCTGTCAAGAGAGGTGTCCCGCAGGGATCAATACTGGGGCCGATTTTGTTTATTTTGTACTCGGCTGATATATGTAATTACATTAAAAACTCTAAATATCATATTTATGCTGACGATATTCAGTTATACATTTCATGTAAACCTTCTGAAATTGATGACGCAATACTAGCTCTAAATAGTGATCTATCTAGTATAGCTTCATGGGCTACTAGCAATAATCTTTTGCTTAACCCCATCAAAACCAAATATCTACTATTTGGCAGTCAGTATCAACTAGCAGGCGTACGTCCAACGGTGAGTGTTATGCTCAAAGATGAACCTATTGAGCGAGTATACGAAGCGCGTAATCTGGGTTTACATGTGGATTCTGTATTGCGGTTCGAAAAACATGTTGCAAATGCAGTTAAAAGCTGTTTTTACAAACTAAAAGTGCTATATAGAATGAGAGCATTTATTAAAGAAGCGTTACGTATTCAGTTAGTGGAATCACTGGTTCTATCTAAATTAAATTATGTGGATGTGGTATTTGGCCCTCGCCTGCTAGCAAGAACTCAAAACCTTATACAAAGAGTTCAGAACGCTTGTGCACGTTTCTGTTTCAACATTCCATTTAGAGCTCATGTGACACCTTAACGAAAACTGTATGCTAAAAATGAAACATCGTCGCAAATTTCACATAGCCTCGCTTCTTTTTGGTGTTATAAAATATAAATCTCCGAACTATCTATATGAAAAATTATCCTGGTTGTCAAATATGGACCATTTGGATCGCGGCAGTGCGCGATTCAACTCTCCACAGCTCAGCATGGCTCTGCTGCTTTTAGGGGGAGTTTCCGCTACGCTGCGTCCAAGTGTTGGAATAATATCCCACCACCGATTAGGAACCTTCAAAACATTAGTATATTTAAAATGAAACTAAGACAATTTATCTTCACTCATCAAAAATGCCAGGAAAATCAAAGACATGACACCAGTGCCATATAGTAATGTAACTAATATGACTTATGAGTAGGTATGTACTTACCCGATATAACTTTCTCATTTATATCTGTATGTATAGTCATAATTTAAGATTTATATTTAAAAAACAATTGTATGCTAGTTATTGGTGTCGATTCTGTTACTTTTATTGAACAAGTAGATCGATACAGATAGCTATTGTAGAACTAAGTATGCAGTTGTAGTGTTAATTTGTTTTAATAATTTAAGCTGTTGTAGTATAAATCCACTAAATCCACCGTGACGTCACAGACTGGCTCCAACGGAAGACCAACGCTGGTTTAAACCAGCATTATGCTGAGTTGGGGACCATTTTATGACATAGCAGTAAATTGTAATTCTTTTTTCTTACTTTTAAATCAATGCTGCCGTCATAAATAAACTATATTTCATTTCATTTCATTTCAAATGTCTCTAATTTGGCACATCATATATAAGCGTAGATCCGCTGATGCCGCTGTATATATAATAGAGGTACAACGTAGAGACTTATAATCTTCTACGTTGATAAACCTTATTAAAATACTCCTTTGAAATGATATCGAGCACAGTGTAATTCTGAATGAATGAATGAATGAATGAACGTGTTAATCTAACATTTTCAGTAATGTAAATGGCATAAAAATGCGACGCCCCAGCAGAAAGTTCATAGACTTTAGAAACAAAAGAAGAAGTAGACTCGCTGAGAGGGTTTATCCTTCTGTATAGAATTCAAAGCCACGGCGACGATGCGACATTATAATAATACTAAAAATTGAGTTATAAATGCTAGTTATAACTACTATATACTAATAACGGAATTTTAATTTATTTTCTACCGACTTCCACAAAAAGGAGGAGGTACTCAATTCGACTGTATATTTTTATTTTTGTTACCTTATAACTTTCGTCTGGGTGAACCGATTCCCAAAATTATTTTTTGTTTGAATGCTGGTGTGCTTCCCGTGTGGTCCCATTTAAATTTATTCAAATTCGATCTAGTAGTTTTTGGGATACACTCCAATAACTGAATAGAGTGGAAGTAGGTATTCAATTTATCAAATTGTACTTGTCAAATCTGTATAACTCGGTTCAGACTAATGTTAGGTTATACAATCACATAATAACTTTTGCTTATTTTTTTTATTTTACTAGGTATAGCCTAGGTTTGGTTGATGGCCGCGGTAAAACTCAAGGTTATTTTGCGCTAATTGTTTGGGTCCATTGAATGCCCCAGCAGAAAGTTCATAGACCTTAGAAATAAAAGAAGAAGTCGACGTAACCAAAATATGTAAAGAGAATGACCCGTTCGTAGATGCGCAATGATGGAGGAATCAAGTTATGTAACTCTAAAAGAGAGATAAAAGATCGTTAAACTAGCTACTGTGGGTAATAATAATGATTGCTCATTACCAATGAAGATACCCATTGAAATACATCGGTATGCTAACATAAACTTAGGCGAAAATATGTTGTGGGAAGTATTCTCGTTCGTTCAAAACACAATAAGATCTAATGAGCTAAAAATTTGTTACAATACCATAAACGCACTTGTGTATATGTGTGTCTGTGAGAGGGGTGTTTACGTTTTGCGGTAGTGTGTGTGTGTAACAGATGTGGGAGGGTTTGTGAGTGTGAGAGAGAGGGTGTGTGTGTTTGTGTACGGAGTGGCGGTGTGAGGTGGGTTATAGTAAAGCTGTGGATATGGATAGCAATACTAAAATTGTCTACGGTGATGGACGAAGAGAGTACAAAAATATTTTGACTATACTCGTTATACAGTCACTAACACTAAATGACTACTTATCCAATCGTAATTAACCGTTAAAACTCAAAATATACAAATGTAGAAAAAATAAACGGGATAAATTATATCCATTTTTGAACCATTTCCTGTCATAAACTCAACTACTTTACATGCTAAAACTCGAAATCTAATAATAAACTAATCAAATAAAAAAACAAAATCAATGACATCCGTTTTCGAGTAATTTCCCGTCAAAGCCTCAACAAACGCAACACTCCTTTATGCTCTGTAACAGGTTTCAACATAACATTATTGTGCTTTACAGTAACAGCTTAATAGTGCGGATTGCAAAGTTGTTACTGTTTTTAGCTTATCCTAGAAGAAGATGAAAACAGTTGCGAACTCATGCAGACACAAGTTGAAGCAGTAGATTTCGCTATTTTCAGTAATCACTCTATAAAATGCGATCTTTTGTGAGTTTGTTTTTGTATCTATCGAATATTTTTTCACGTAAAAGGGCCTAAACGTATTTGAACGAAATTTAGAACGGTGACACATAATAAACTTTATATACAGCCAGGATTAACACAGGCTCGATTTTATTGCGAACGTCGACACGGACAAAGTCGTCGGCATTAGCTAAACTTGTATAAATGACTAGCTGCGCTCTGCAGTTGCACCAGCTTGGTATAGCATATCTTAATCGGAAATAATGTCGCTTTCTACAGGTGATTTAAAAAAAATCGGTTTAGTAGTTTTTGGGGTTATCCATTACTAACAAATTAACAATAAAAACAGTAGGCAGGGCACATAGCTCGCAGAACAGATGGCCGATGGGGCCGAAAGGTTCTGGAGTGGAGACCACGGACCGGCAAGCGCAGCGTAGGTCGTCCACCGACACGGTGGACAGACGACCTGAGGAAGGTCGCAGGACGACGATGGATGCAGGCCGCTTCCAACGGGAACTTTTGGAAAATCACGGGGAGGCATATGTTCAGCAGTGGACGTCCTACGGCTGAGATGATGATGATGATGAACAATTAAATCTTTCTTCTATATTAAAAGTGTAGATAACCTCATCGGTACGGGTACCGTAACTTGCATAAACAATATAATTAATAAGTTATATTATAATCATTTGCGCGGGGTACCGCCTTAGAATAGTACCTCCCCAACTCTACCCGTGGGTGCCGTAGAAGCCGTCTAAGGGATAACAATCAGAAGGTGGGCAGCAGCACCTTCCCAGTCAAAAACCCCAAAACTGCGCTCGCCAACCCGCCTGCCAAGCGTGGCGAGTAATGGCAAAACCCCCTCAATGATTGACACCCACCTCCTCGAGTCTGCGCCGAGCGCCCGGACCCCACCTTCTCAAGCCTGCATCAAAGTGCCCGGGCCCCCCTCCTCGAGCCTGCGCCAAAGCGCCAGGGCCCCACCTCCACGAGTATGCGCCAAAGCGCCTGGACCCTGCCACACCTATGTGGACTTGGCGGCCAAAGCCCATAGGAGCGGCCCCGCCTGAGCCGGCCAGCGCACCCTAATGCCGGTGCGGCCCCTGGGTTCCTCTTGGCTTCACCGTGGTGATCGAAGCCACTCCACACCATCCACATCACCAAGGTATATTGAAGTGCTAAAGTGTTTGTACAAAAACGCCAACATATCAGTCCGAGTACAGGAGCAGAGTTCGAAGGCAATTCCATTGCAAAGAAGCGTAAGGCAGAGATACATTATATCTCCAAAACTGTTCACCGCTACATTGGAAGACGCCTTCAAGCTCTTGGAATGGCAAGGACTTTGCATTAATATCAACGGCGAGTACATCACTCACCTTCGATTTGCCGACGATATTGTAGTCGTGGCAGAATGCATGGAAGACCTCAGTAAAATGCTCGAAGGCCTCCATCGAGTTTCCCAACGGGTAGGCCTTAAGATGAACATGGACAAGACGAAAATTATGTCTAATGCCCATGTTATACCTACCTCAATATCAGTTGGGAACTCTGTTTTCGAAGTTTTTGACGAATACATCAACCTGGGACAGACAGTCAAACTAGGTAGATCCAAATTCGATAAAGAGGTCAATCGTCGAATCCAACTCAGCTGGGCAGCTTTCCGGAAATTTCGCGAAGTCTTCTCGTCTAAAATACCTCAGTACCTCAAGACAAGAGTCTTCGACCAATGTGTGTTACCAGTGATGACTTATGGCACTGAGACGTGGTCTCTTACTATGGACCTATAGATAAGCTCAAAGTCGCACAACGAGCTATGGAGAGGGCTATGCTCGGGGTTTCTCTACGTGATCGAATCAGAAATGAGGAGATCCGTACAAGAACGAAAGTTAGTATTGTCAATGTTATAAAATGCAAGTCATGTTCGTCAATTATGTTATTATAGTACAACGTGGGTAACATTAAAATGTAATACGAGATAAAATACACTTCTTATAGAATACAATATTTTAATAATTATTATTATTTTATGATTGATTTATTATAGTGGTTGGTTTATTTTTCATCTTAAGCTGCGACATATTATATACTACTCGTATAATGTCACTTAAGAAATGACAAAATATGAAAACGTAATTTAAAGGGAAAATAATAGGCATAGGCCAGACCTACCGCCTAGTCATAAATAGCTTTCTATGTACTCTTTGAAATTATATGCGAAGTCCACCTAAAGCTAAAGAGTAGATACAAAGTGATTTTGTAAGTGGAAACGAAATCTTTCCACATTGTAATGTGAACATCGCGTGCTGGCGTGCGGTACAGAAAGGGTAATGGAACTAAGACAATTTGCTGAATACCTGCCAGTGTGCAACTTCTTTTAGATTTGTTCAGGTTACTTTTTGATAATCTTGCGGTGTATTACATAACGTACATATGACCTTTATGACATCAGGGCGATGAACCTTACTTACCTTGGCAGGTGCTACAACTTTATTAAAAAATAAGGTTCCGCTTAAGCTGGATTAATGTCACGTATTAACATAAGTTGGAGGTTTACAGCAAGATCACTACTTTACTTAACTAGCCTACTTAACTACTAGTTACCTAACTTAATTTAACAAGCTTAACTTGTGACATTGTCATATTATAGTTCACTAACTGCGCCCCATGGTTTCACACGATTGATACAGGTGATGAAGTATCCTATGTGTTAGTCCAGTACCTTATATATCTACCAAATTTAATCAAAATTCCAGTTCATAGTCGACCAGCGACTTAATTTGAATGAGGGGTTTTGTTATTATCAAATTTCATGTTAATTTCAATCAGTACAGTAGGTAAATCGTAAAAAAATATCATCGGGACATACGTACCTACAATCACCGAGCGTTTATGGATGATAATGAATCAATTTCAATCAAATATAGCGTATGTTACTCATGCATAAGGCTGTTGTTTGGTACTTTTTCACACCTTGGTTTACATAATCGAAGTTTTCATATGAACCTCTAACTTTTGTTATAATATTATTTTACTCAGTGATAATATAGCTTTCTAACGGCAAAAGAGTTTTGAAATCGTTCCAGTAGTTTTTAAGTTTATTCGTTACATACAAAAATAACAAATACAAATGTGTAGATGTATATATTATATAGGTGTATCTATATACCCAAAAACACAAACCTTCAAACCGAAACACAGTAATGAGAACATAGTTTAGCGGTAGCAATACGTATGGTGGCTATATAGGTATATATAAGTATCTTTTCAATTTCATCAATATATATTGTAAAAAAACCCTTCAAATATTAAAACGTCGCCCAGCTGCGAGCAAGAAGTCAGCCTACATTGCTTCCGTGTGACAAATTTGCGCCGTCGTGCTTTATTGCTCTGCTGTCAGTCCTGTGAAATAATGCACAGACAAATGCATCGACTGCAAAGCTCACAATAGTTTTGCGAATCGCCTTCGACACAGACAAATGTAGTTGTATCTGAATTATGAAAATGGGCTTTATCCATCTCTTATTGTGTTTAGAGGCCACATATCTTTCTTACAGATCCAAGCTTCGAACAGCGCTTCCAGATTTGGTTTACTGCATTATACACTTCGTTGTATCATCTTTCTTCATGTTATGTCTAATTGTTGTAAGTTTATTTATGTTTGAACACTTATTAATATGGATTTAGGAGTTATGAGGAGGTCATCGTTTTTGGGTATTTTCTATCGGTATATTTGACTAGTAAAGTAATTGATATATATGACTCTAATGTAAAAGGCTCACTAGAGTTAGTCAGTAGAGAAGCGACTATTATGGCATACTTTTAATGAACTAAGCGACAGATTTACAACCTGAGGTCTGGAGGCCTACTACGAAAAACGAACTACGAGCTTTCGTTTGACGAGTTCCGCGATCACTACTGTGAAAGTTAAAAAGCACAAATACAGTCAAGTCTGGTGAAATTGAATGACAGATTAGTTGATTATGATTAGTGTTTAATGTTAAGCTGATGATGACATATGAAATCGTAACACCATAATATGTAATGTGTAAAAAATAATTAGGTATATGTGGGAATAAATCGTCTTTAATATCCTTTCAAAAATTTTAATAGTACTCAAAATTAAACATATACAGAACATTATATACAAAGTATAACATATCAAAGTGTATATATTATATTAACGGGGCTTAATCGCGTTAGTAATAGTATTTATTTACCTCGACGTTTCGATCAAGTTGCATTGATCGTGCTCACGAGCGGACTGAAGAGACGGGTGTCATTGTCTTGAAGTATGGAGATACTTTTTAATATACCCCCAACAGTTGTTATAAAAAGTCATTGTCCCAACACACAACACTAACGATATCGACAGATTTTTCTGAGGATAAATCGCGACGGGAACACTTTTTAATCACTGGATTCCATGTTGCCGCCAGTTTGAAACCATCCTCCCGGTTGGAGTTACGGTGTTTTTTAATCTCAACCGCTTCACGTAAGTTAGTGTAGTAGTAGTGACGCTGTTGGGAGGCAGTAGCCTCCTTCTGTGAGATTATTGTCTCGCGGAGGGAGGCGGCGGAGCGTGAGAGGGAGAGAGACCCTCTCTCTCTTCCGCTCCGGAGATCGCGGACACGGGTGCGGGCTAACCGAGCCCGCACTCCGTCTCCGCTGAGAGGGCCTGGGCCGTCGGATGCGGGGGCATCCGGCACCCTTCAAAGATAGGTCCTCTCGCGATGTTGATGCCCCCTCCGTGTTCGGGGGGCATCACACGAGGTGGAGGGGTGTTCCCATTGACACCCCTCACCGAGGAGGGCTCGCCACTTTACAGCGGGCAGCAGCGTCGACGGGGGCTGTGTTAGAATAATTCGGTCCCACGCCCCCCCGTCATCAGTCGAAGACGCTGGAACACCGTGGGGTATTGAGACGGTATGGGCCTTTAGCCGAGTCCGTCATACCCCGTATGCCCCCCCCCCCGAATACAGCAATGCGTAACAGCATTTCCCCACGTCAAAAAAAAAAAAGTAGTAGTGACGCTCCGTTGAGAGAAAATTCTCTCAACGGACCCCAAAATTGGGGTCGTGAAGTTCATTCCAGTGGTTAGGTCCTGACTCGAGCAGATGTTATGCAATCGCAGATTTATTTATGTGGCGGTTCTTTACAGCTGCAATATGCTCTTTGACTCGTTCAGCAATGGTTCGCTTAGTTTGTCCGATATACGAACTACCGCAGCTGCAATCAATTCTGTACATACCCAGTGTTTGGAATGGTATCTTGTCCTTGGGTGACCTGACACATCCTGCCAACTTATATAAGGGTTTAAAAACAGTCTTTATGGAGAATTGTCGTAGTATTGCTCCAACCTTATCTGTTATCCCTTTCACATACGGTAAGAATGCCGACTGTCTCTCGACTTCTACTCTGTTCCTTTTAAATCTGCGAGATGAACGCACTTCTCTACTTTACTTTGTAGCCGTTTCGTTTTAAAACCTCCTGAACATGCGTTATTTCAGAAGCTAGATGTTCAGGGTTACAGAGATCCTGAGCTATGTTTAATAGGGACCTGGCTACTGACTGTAAGTGACGAGGGTGGTGATGAGATGTGGCGTTCAAATATATGTCAGTGTGTGTGGGCTTCCTGAAAACAGAATGTCCTAACAAGCCATCTGGTTTTGCCATCACTTTCACGTCCAGGAAAGGCAAGCTTCTTTTCAACTCGAGTTCGTAAGTGAACTTTATGTTTGGATGGATGGAGTTCAGATGATCCAAAATCACCATATAAAAACCTATCATTACATTTTATCTAAGAGACATGTGACTGTTTTGTGTTCTTTACTTTCATAGTAGAAAATGCGAAATCCGTCAAACGAAACTACGAGTACGTGCTTTGTTTTTGAGAGTAGCCCTCCTGGTCGCTAAGCTGGTGGGCAACAGAATGTGCTCTACCTAGTGCTGTAGACTCCCTCAAGCTTCGCCAAAGGTTTAAGCTTGAGGTAGGCGGCGACTGCTTGATCTGTGGCTAACCACTAAGCTATCATCGCTTATAAAGGCTCTAGAACGGGGTTTTTGCTGTATTACGATAAAATACGAAATAAAGACGTAGTAAGAAAACAGAACATTTTAGAAATAACTAGCCGCCTTTGACTGGCCTCGCGGGTAGACGGATCTACGATATGATCGCTCTCCTTGAATCCCTATTATTTTTTATAAAATAGAAGTAGCTATGGGCCGTAATGTTGCAGTGAAAATTACGTTCCATAGATTCAAGCGCGGATCCACCGTTGTGGGCACGATGGGCATGCCCACAACCCTAAAATCTATGGATATAGTTTGATTAAATCTATGCCTAAAACACTTGTGACATCATACGTCACACTTTCATACTTATCAGACAGGCTGATGATATGACGTTGTGATATGACGTCCAATGCAAAACTGGATATCCATTGGAGAAATTACTAACGTTTTCGCGAAAAAAAATCTTCTTTTAGATTTAATTTGACATTATTTTAATATCCTTTGTACTTTCCAGGTTCCAGCGAGTTTACATAGCAAGAAGATCTTATATCTCCAAGTAAAAAGCGCAGTGCTTTGCCAAACACGTTTTGTGTTGTACCTGGTTCAAGATTCTGAATGGCACTGGACTGTAATGGGCAAGCGTGACGCTTAACATCAGGCGAGCGTCTTGTCGATCATGAGACAGTTCATGCTTCGACTCGCACTTGATGGTTGATTTTCGGATGGCTGTGACCACAACCTTGTTTGAGGGTTGGATCCGCGCCTGCATAGCCATTCGGAGATCAAACGAAACCGGGTAGTACCATAAATAGTTTCTTAAGCATTTAGTTAAAAGATGATTTGTTTCCATCTCAAACGACTTTTCTATTTTATTTGCTGGTAAAAGTATAAATTTATACACATAGATAAAAATAACATCATACTGATACACTGTTTCCATTTCCACTTTATTACTCAGTGACAGTACTCCGCAAACAAAACGCCCCAGATTTAAAACACAAGTTTTTCTCGTTTAAACAGGTAAATCACAGGGGACTGGTTAGGACACTAATTAACTAGAACGTCCCGCGGAGCCGCAGTTACAGATGGACAGACAAACCAATTAGACCGTGTAATTAGTCTAACCAGCTGATGTAGGCCATGGGACGGGGAAAAACTAAATCTGCGATCACCGCAATGTTTGTTTTAAACATTTGAATCTGTGCCCCCAGGGGTAACGCGATAACCAAACTCACTTTTCTTAAAGGTAAGTGGCTACTTATTATTGACAATAATATCTTTATTCATATAGTGTTACATAATATTATACAGGATGGTTTCTTTGAGAAGAGCGGTGATGGCCAAGTCCGAAACCACGAGAGTTGAAGAAAGTCGTGAAATAAGTGATGCCCTAAATTTATAGGAAAAGTACAATTTGAAACATTTTGTACTGACTTCCATTCTATTCAGTTATTGCAGTGTAACTCAAAAACTACTCAGCTAAATTTGATGAAATTTAAATGGGACTACACGGGAAGCACCAGCTTTCAAACAAAATCAATGATTTTCAATTCAATGAGAATCGGATTACCCAGTCGAAAGTTATGAGTTAACAAACATAAAAAAAATAACAGTCGAATGGAGTATCTCCTCCTTTTTTCGAAGTTGGTAGGTAAAATAAAAATAAATTAAATAAAACTCATTGTGTCGAATTGAGTACCTCCTCATTTTTGGAATTCGGTAGAAAACTAGCTGCACTCCGCGGTTTAAACCACGTGGTAATGGATGATGATGTTGATGATTAAAATATAGACTTTTTTTTCGTTATAAAGTTTCAGCAAAGTGACTCCCTCTCACCTGATGGAAAGCTAAGATGGAATCAAGAAGCAATCACCATTAATGCAGTGGTAACCTGCAATAATCGCCACCCCTATGATGACCTGAGAGATGGTTTTATACGCCCCACTTGAAATGCTCAGGGTCATAGCTACAAGGAAATACGTACGCCGGCAGAGCATTCCACAATTTACTTACACGACAGAGGTAAGAAGTTTTGAACAGTATATGGATGCAATGCTAGGCCGGAACGAGTAGTTCGGGATCGAAATGGTGAGAGAGGAATAAGATTAAAAAGCTCTTCAGTACATTCGCCATGAAACAACCGGTAAAAAACGCTTAGAGAAGCTATAGTTCTACGCATTTGTAGGGGTTCTAGGTGTTGAGTGACTTTAGTGTCTCCAATAATACGGCCAGAGCAATGTTGCAGTCTATCGAGAGCATCCATAAGGTAGCGGTTAGCGGATCCATCCCAGTGGTGGCAACAAAATTCTATACATGGGTTGAGTTTGATAAAGAAGGCAATGCTGATGACGAGTAAAGAAACGCCTCGCTCTGTTCAGGACTCCGAGTTTGCGGGAAGCTAACTTGATAATACTCTCGATATATATATATATAGTTACGCTGGTTCAGGTCACTACGGATCAGGTCCTCTCAGGATCAGATCTCAGTCACGCTGGTTCAGGTCACTACGGATGTCCATGCCAAGGAAGTCAAAATTACAATGTACAGGTAAGCTGATATTCTGAAGAGAAGGAAGTGGAAGAAATGGAGATGTTTTTGCCGAGAACGCGCACACTTGAGTCTTCCTGGGGTGAACTCAACCAAGTTGCCCGTACCCCAACTAGAGATGACTGTCACTCAATAAAAATATTATCTATATATCGGATGAGAGCAGTATATGAAGTGTGAGCCGGTATGAAGTAATCACGTTATGTCGGTTCCAGGTTTTATCTTCGATCTCTTATTACATTATGAAAACAGAGACGTGCGCGGCTGGCGGGCGCTCGCAGCAAACTGAGCTCTGGTTGCCAAGCGTAGCTGTTTTATAAGCGACTGTGATAATGAGTGTGCGGTGAGTCAACCGCTCGCCTCTACTACGGCCTCTGCTGATATGCTCAATTAGCTGCGTGAGTGTAACGTAACGGGTCGTTCATTTAAAACATTACAAACTGTTATTTATCTAGGGCAACGGTGACACATCTTGTTAATGTTGAACGTGATAACTCATAGTTTGTACTCTGAAAAGTGACACGTTGCCGCTTACGATTCGAATACTTTTTCGCAAATTGTTTGTACTACGGCCTCTGCTGGTATGCTCAATTAGCTGCGTGAGTGTAACGTAACGTGTCATTCATTTAAAACAATACAAACTGTTATTTATCTAGGGCAACGGTGACACATCGTGTTAATGTTGAACGTGATAACTCATAGTTTGTACTCCGAAAAGTGACACGTTGCCGCTTACGATACGAATACTTTTTCGCAAATTATTTGTGTTGGGGCCTCTGATCATCACTGTCGACGTGACCGAGTCATCCACTTATACAAATACCAAACATGACTCAAAGAGTTCTTTTCTGAAATTTCTTGAATTTAAATAAAACCCATATAAAGTCTTACATAATAAGAACCATTAAAGTAGCTTGGGTCGCTTCACGATCGGCAAATATAACGCGTAACATATAATTTATACAAAAAATACAGATGAGATGAGAAACTCCCCCTGTTTTTGGATGGCAATTGTGATCTGGTGATGTTTTTAATTGAAAAGGTAAAAATTTCACGTTGTCAAATAATGGATTTTACGCAAAAATAATCTCCCTACTAAAAAACTCCTCGTTTTAATTATCAATGGCGTTTAGACATATTTACCTAATTATTTACCGTAAATTCTTTATTTCCTTTCTAATTTAATTAAACTTTGTATAATTAATTACCTTATTCTACTTTATTTGCGTAATCTTTAAAAGTGATTTTTCCTAATAAAACGTCCGTGAACGTAAACAAGTTTTTTTAATTTCCTCACCAATTTTCCTTAAACATCGGTAATACATAAATTAATTTCAAGTGCCATTTCTATAATGAGAGGCTGTAAGCACACCGGTGGATGTTCGCAAGTAGGGCCAACTAATTTGGACCGCGCTTTAAAATTGCGAATAATAAAAGTTAATGGGACCGCCTGTTCATGACTCCTGGCGAAGGCGAATGCTCATTTCCCTGGCCAACGTTTTTGCCATGTTAATTAGCGTTTTGGCACTAAAGAGGAATCATTGGAAACTAAGAAAGTGTTGAGAATACGTGTGCGCTCTACGAATGCCAGCGGCTGATTGGCATGCCAGATAACATCATACATAGTTTATAATAGTACATTATGGTACTAGTGTGTAACATTGGTGATTACCGCCGAGGCGCCATTGAGAGAGAGAGCCGAGCACGGTAATCATCAATACACACGTGTATCATACGACGTTTTTCAACACACGTGTGAATAAAATAACAATAAAAACTAATTTTATTTAGTAGAATAAAAGTTTATTTAGAAAAACAATTAGTAAATGTGCAGTTAGTAAAATTATAATTAAGTGTTTTTGATGGCTTAGTGGTCTCATCAGATAGATTATTTATTGAAATACTTTCATGTTCTATTGTAATTTGAGATGGCTCATTATTCGTCTAGGTAGGTGAAATCCAGTCATTGGATGTACTTGGTGTTTCGTCAGTAGGAAGCGCAGAATCAAGTTCAATTCTTTTTGTGATTATTGCACAAATTTCCTTCTTGTTTTGTATGGAATTCTACGTATGATTCTGCTACATTTCTAGATCGCCACCCACCATGACGCTTCAAAGTCATTATATCAGCTCCTGAATTAGCCAGCAATGTAGCTGAAGTTCTTCTGAAACTATGTCCAGTGTAGCTCTCAGCATCTGCTAAACCTAAAAACTTAGCGATTTCTTAAGGTATAGAAACAAATTTGTTTATACCTATAGGCTGACAGGTACATTTACCATTCTGGAAGGTAATTTAGAAAGAAACGGTCAGTTTTTGCTTTTGGTGACCGCAAACTTTCATACTTCTTAACAATTTCATAGAATGGACCGTGTATGGTGAATGACCTCGGTACTTTATTTTTCGTGATAGTTATTTTCAGTAAAGCATCCGGCCATGGTTCTCTATGTTTTTTTACGGTTATATATGTGAATTTTTGTATCCTACAGGCACCAGTTAGACCAAATATTAAAGCAACCTAGAAAAAAGAAACAATAATAAAGTTCAACACACAACACACATGAAGTCGCGTAGATATTTAAAATTAATTTAACTAACCTTAGTAGCCAAATATTGGCTATCTGGAGCATCTTTTATACATTTTTCAATATCGTCAGACGATAAAACCTTTGATTTCTTGCTTCTAAATCCATCGGATAGTCTCTTTAGATAAGCTGACAAATTAGAGTATGTTTTTAAGTCCACTCCATTCTTTGTTCGGAATGTACTTTTTAACATTGAGTATAAACACCACAAAGAGCTAGGCTTGTACTTAGAAGATAATTCTTTAAAGTACGCCATGAACACATTTTCTGAAAAAGACTGCGTATTATTGCTGTTTTGCCATTTTATGAAATTTTGGTACGCTAATAGATATTTTTCCTTGGAGTTTTCAGGGAGTAAACGTTCCATAACGTTAAGGGCTTCACATCTTATATCGGGCGGTGTACAACATAAATCATTTTCTTCGTAACTAGTACTTGTAGACATTTAAATAAATAAATAACTATAATTTCAACAGTGAAAACGATTTGTGATAAATGTTTCGCTATGGCGGGAAAAATTAATCAGTTTTCCTATGCGCGCGCATTGCGGTCAGCCACAGACTAAAGGTATGAGGTTTTTTTTTATTTTCCGCGCATAGGGTTTGCGCCTATTCTGCCATGTACAATGTACAAAATGGGGAATTTAAAGTTTTCTTTTATTACCGAGAAAACAAAAGTTATATTTGAGTGAAAGTTTTATTAAAGTCAGTTTGATTATGGGTGTCATTATGTGCCTAATTGCGGTGACCATAGAGCCACTTTATGAGCAAGTGTGTTGAAAAATATATTTTATCAATATACAAGATTAAGCTCTTAAATATTATTTTTGTTCATAAAATAACGAAATGTAATTTAATCTATTTATATCTTTGGCTTTTATTGATAACTGTTCAATGATTTCAGATAACCCCCAATTGGGGGTTATCTGTGGTAGGAGTTGTCCCGGTGAGGCAAGTCAAACTTTGATATAGTTCTTTGGTTTCTCAGAACGAATAATTTAAGAGATTATATATTGTTTAAATCCTGAGGCCGCGATCTGCCGTGTGATTCTCTAAGAGCAAAGATCGTTGCATCTTTAACAACATCCGTGAAACAAATGACGAGATGACCAGAAACGTTGTAATAACAACCTTGTGTACAAGGGCGATATCTTCAAAAGTATCTGACATCGGTGAGCTTGTCAACGAGCGCATCGACGAATCATAGAGAATCGCACGGCTGAAGGAAACCAGAAGCTTCAACTCTTTTCACCGAAACCTGACAAAGAGCCGACGTTGCTACGGTCATACAGCCGTTTGTCTTTCCATTTAAGTCTGAAGAATGGATAATTTTTTGAGTTTCAGTTACCATAAGCATGGTCGAGTAAAATAATGCAGTTACAGGGACGTGACGCGTCTTTAAGGCACCTGCGAGGCAGCACAGCAGCCTCGCAGGTGCCTTAAAGACTACTAAAATAGTTTCGTCTTGCAATGTGTTGGTTGTTCCCTTATAACCTCGCTTTGTGTGCAAACATAGTTTTCTTTTTTGACTGATTTAAGTTAACCATATGACACATGTACTTAACAAAGTGGCAAAGAGTATAGGGTTGGCTTTAGAATCGTGACCCCTGAATTTGGTGAAACAAAAACTGTGGGTGGGTTGAAGGGGTTTGTATAAAGCGTATTTACAACAATTTAGCTGCCGGAGACACGCCAAAATAGTCTAAATAGTTTTTTAAAGTTTCAATAAAACACCGTAATTTTGATAGTGACAGGTGACATAAATGACATTAATGCGTAAAACGAAAAGTTTCTAGGTAACTTTTAGCCTTTTTTGACATGTACGTTGTATGTAAGTTCTTGAAACGGAACGCAAACATCGAAGATAGCGTAATGTCACTGTCGGAATACTCGCGTCATTCCGTTACTTCCGAGTGTACGTGAATAAATGCTATAAATTATGTCTATAAAATATAAGTTCTAAAAATAACA
Source organism: Selenia dentaria (assembly GCA_917880725.1). Taxonomy (NCBI): domain Eukaryota; kingdom Metazoa; phylum Arthropoda; class Insecta; order Lepidoptera; family Geometridae; genus Selenia; species Selenia dentaria. The sequence goes on along the minus strand of OU862888.1, from coordinate 27,747,120 downwards.
AATTGTTTTTCAATTTTAATTATCAGACCCATACTAGTAGGAATGTGTGCACAATAGTATATTAGTACCTAATGAATTGGCAATGTCACTTGTCTGTGACAAACCTATAGGTTAGGTTAGGTTTGAACTGTGACCCACCAGGCGCGAGCCGAGCGAGCGTAGCGAGCGTGCCGCGGCAGCGGCCGGCGAGCGCTTCATCAAACTACTTTTGTTCCAAATTTGTGCACAATAGTATATCAGTAGCTATCTAATGAATTGGCAAAGTCACTTGTCTGTGACATACCTATAGGTTAGTTAGAGTTAGTTAGAATAGGTCGAAGTCAGTGACAGAACCGACTCATAGCACCCCGATTTCAAGCAGTCTTGTCGGATTGCAGAGCCGACGCGGGGGTGGTAGTAGATCGAAATGCAGTACTTAACCTCAAAATACTTAAACAAACATAACTCGAAAACTAATGGTCTCCGGCGGGTGGGGTTTGCGGGGGGGCACTACCCGAACCCCTCCCCCCCTCCCCCTCCCCCTCCCTCCCGAATTCAGGCGCCACGATTCTAAATGTTTACCAGAGTATATTTCAAAATGAATACTCAGTACACATTTTGAAATACCCACATTAAAATTTTACTTCCAGTCCCACTAGAATTTTTAGTTCATAGTCACGCACTTCAGGTATGTTGGCTCTAAAAGCAGTACCAGTCCTGAGTTGCTTCTTTTTACAATTTCTAGGACATACACAATGGTATTATACAAGCAATCACTGTCAAAAATTGTAACCTACTGTTGTCCCTAGGGACTTCTACTAACTAATATCACCTCTGTAGTCTGTAGCCTTCACCCTTATATTAGTCTCGTAACTGTGGTCTGCACGAAGTATACTCCGCTGCATCGCCACACCATTCTGGTAACAATTTTTCAAATGGAAGGCGCCATTTTAAAATTATTTTTTGACGTAATTTGCCTTGCGACCGTAAGAAACACGCAAATCAAACCTTGCCTTTTTCAAAAACAACACAACTTATGTACAAAGTTCCTCTCAGAGGTGTTTGAGCAGTTTGCGGGTTCAGTGCGGCTTGGTGAAGATGTGGTTAGTGGCCGCCCGAAAGTCTCCGACAAAGTGATAGCATAAACATGCCGTCCAACGTAAGGAAGCGCTTTCAGAAAGAGAAAAAAGTAATGGTTTATCTTTCTTTTACTTTTTTGTATACATGAATTTAATAAATACGTAGACAGATACCGTACGCAAGGTAAGTAATAAGTAAGTAAACAAAGTTTAAAATATTTACGTTTCGATGAGAACGCAGTAGTATATAACTACCATGGCTTTAAAAGTGACAAATGATCTGCATGATGCCAAAGTCGTGTCACTTGATAGTTTAAAAACACCTCCTAAATTTCCACTTTAACTTTTCAATTTTACCCCATCATCTACATTGTGGTTGACACCACCCATGCTGTGCGGTGGAGGTAGTGGACGCTATGATCGTAAATAACATTTAATGCCCCCCACAAAACGTTTAATTTCCGTTTTACAATGTCCATGAGCCTCTGACACGTGTCAATTGACTAGTTTGATATTGATTTATATTCATATAAGGATTTTTTCGGATTGCAGCTGTGGTTTTCTAAATTTGCTTTTTATAGTGTGACACACGTGTAAATACATTGCATTAAATTCTTGCAGTTTCCGCTTCTAATAGTGGTGGTATATTTTAAAATAATAAATAACTTTCCATAAAGTTGAGCATGAGATCACACCTTAGATATTTAGACTTAATATCATAAAGAGGAAAGATTTGTTTGTTTGTGTGAATTAAGTAGGTTCCGAAACTACGCAGCCGATTCGAAAAATTATTTCACCTTTAGTATCCTACATTAACCTTGACGAAGATAGGCTATATATTTTGATTCATCATCTTCATCATCATCATTCATTACCAAACGGATGAAACTGCAGCGCGCAGCTAGTTAGATATACAATTCCTTTGTTCTCTGTATGCCTGAAACGTTATAAGGCTATGTCGCCTTTTGACTAAAATTTATTCGCCTACATCGCGATTGGGCTGCAACGTTTTAGGACTAAAACGCTTTAAGACTAACTAAAAAATCTTTGAATACAGTGGTATTGATTCACTTGTGCGTACACTAAACTAAAATGCTCTAAACTATGGTAGTATTTATTACGTTAACACTAAGATCCACATTCTTGTAAAACTTAGAATGATAATTCTAAACATATGATTATTCTATTCAAATGTGGGTAGTTTTACATGAGTTTGGTTTAGTTTAGAGAGCACGAACTTACATGACGATTAAATTTGCAGTAAACATACCCACAATTAAATAGAAACGGCAAATTTAAGAATTGTCACTTGCAAGCATTAAGCGAATTTGGACTAAAGCGTGAACAAGATAAGAACTACCATGATTTACAAAAAATAGATTTTAGTTAGCTAGTTTAGTTTGGTGTTCTGAACAAGCGAATTACTACCATTGTAAGTATATACTAAGGTACAAGAGCTGTCAAATCTGGCATAGTGGAGTAATTCTTCCAATGGTCCTTACATGACAAGAGTTCACTGATCACTAAAAAGAAAAAGCTTATTTAAGATAAAAGCAGGGATGTAAGTCCTAATAAGCAAGAAACAGGTGGAGGAGGGTGGCTTTTATTAGATAAATTCCAAGCGAAACGTTGTTACAATTAGTGTGCCCGCATTGTGGTTTTCGATAAGCCACTATGTTTAATTCTTATTTGGTTTGTTCGCAGAACATAATTCTTGGTTTTATATATGTGATTTTGGTAATGCAGTGGGTATAATATTGTTATGAAATTAAAGTAGCATAGAGTCAGAATCAACTGCTGATTTGGCAGTTGCAAGTTTGAATCTTACCTCATTGCAGACTTGAGCTTCTGGTGCCAGTATAATGACGTGGAAACCAGCAGTCCACGTTCAAATACTCGCTATAGCTGCAATCGTCAAGTTTGAACTGGTTTCCCCAAGCACGAACTAGAATGGTTTATTCCCAATTTTTTTTGTGATTATGAAACGGTACAACAATGAGGCCTACCTGATGTTAAGTGGTTACCTCTGCCTTCTTCTTCTTAGTCGTTCACTTTTGACAGAGTGGTCGTAGTCGAAGACGATGCCCTTTAAATAATGCAGCCCTAGCGATGCGCCTCCATCCATTGCGGTCTTCTGCGTTTCGGGTACTTTGGACTCTGCCTAGAACATATGAATTGTCTCATTGCACCCGTAACGCTGAGACATTAAGTTGTTAAGTCTCATGTGCCAGTAATGTCACCGGCACGCATACTTCAAACCAAAACACAGAATTTGGAACGATTCTGCTTCACGGTAGAAACAGTTATGTTGGCAGTACTACCCCGGACGAACTCATTCACACAGAATTCTACTGCTCTTACCAGGTCTTTTATTTTACTAATATTAGCCCGCATCATTATTATACTACATTACATATCACAAAATACCTGACTAGTTTAAAAACTGTAGTCAGCTACTAAGATAGCATGTAACACTCGGTCCTATATTTTGTTTCCTCTTATATAGCTAGTTATTACATATAGTGCCTATGTTGATAGTGTACCTAAAACTATGGTAAATAAAGAAGTTTATTATTATTATTAGTACTTACCATCAAATCATATGGCGGCCCGACGTAAGGTTTTTAAAAATTATCAATATGCGAAAAAATAAATACAGGGAAGCATTCTCCAGCATCACGGGCCATAACAAGCACGTGGTTGAATAGAGATTATGCAAGGTCTTAGATAAAAAGCAAAATGAAGCAAGAAACCAAAAAACAATAAATAATTAATATCGCATCATTGCTTCGGTCGCTAAGGAGAGATTAAAAAAAGAAATGCTTGTAAGAGAGCACGGAAATTTCCACCCAATTAATTTCGTAACTTTATTTTGTAAGGGCGTAAAATGATAAATTTCGAAACACTAATTAATTAATGTTTTTAAGAATCTTTATAAAGTTTGTAAAACTTTTCTCCACGTAGACATGAAGAAGCGATTAAAATGATATTAATTTGGCTTCATACATTTTACGGTGCTATTTCAAAATCGTGACGTCATAGATCCTGAATTATTTGTAGTGAGAGTTTTGGTTATATCTCGATTAATAGATTTTATAGCATAAAAAAGAGACACGATATTCTAAATATTTGATCGTATATCTAGCCGTTTGCTTTTACTTATTATTTGTGGTACCGTCTGTATGACCAGCTGCGCACTGGGACTCCGTCCGCTTCTGACACTATCTCAAAGAAGCATTTCTTTACCTGTTGGAAACAAACCACATACTCGTACTACACACTTTTCATCATGTCAATATTATTACTGATATTTGATATGGTTATTATACTGTGAAGTATCGTGTTGAGCAAGTTACGTGCCTGATGATGAGCTACGCCTGCCAGCAACTGTAGAGACACCTAGAGCTTTGAGCTGAAGTCTTGCGCGACAGTGTACTGCGCTTGTCACTCCAAAACATTGGTTTCTGCGTTTCCGTTATTTCCAGCAACCGCTAAGGTGGGTTTCCTTGCCTTTTACATATTCCCTATTCGTATTCGTATCTAAACGTTTTACTTTATAACTTGACTTATATTGCAGGCCGCTTACGATGAAATGAACTGATAGCTCAGGTTGGAGGCCAAGTCCAATCTAAGCTCATCGTGTTTTGTAGTTTACTATAAGTGTACACTAGCGACTGCCTGCTTCTTTGTTCGCTAGTAGACTCGACCTTCGGCCTCCCCTCTTTTCTTGGTTTCTCTTTTATAAGACAATAACACAATCATCCTGACAATTATTCACACAACAAAAAAAGAATTAGCGAGAGTTCCATCCTTTCTCCTCCACCTTTCCATATATATGAGAATTCCTACGTGTTATGCAGGCTACACACGATGAGACGGTCGGATGGCTTGCTGAATTTAATCTCAGGGTGAGTGGGCTTTGATCTTGTCCGTCAATTGCCGCAATCCACTCAGAGTACTTACTACAGTGCCTACAGCACGGAATGACGCAGTCAGGTCAGGCGATGACTCTCCTAGTCTCCTCACGGCCCTAGTTTAAAATTTTCTTAACTGGTACAATTATACCTGTTTTATTATCAAATTATCATCAGCCGACCTTTTTGTCTCCTTTTAACATAACTTTTTTCAACACGCTCGTAAAGTCAGCCTTATATCATCGCTTTTAGGGCCATAAACCAGACTATGAAACACATGTGCGTAGTGAAATTATAACCTAGTACATAATAGAATTATAGCTACAAAATTAAATTAGTACATTAGGTACTGCAAGTTATAGGCGAGAAAACAGAGCATATTCAATTTAACCGAATAATACAGTTACTGTTTTAGTAACAAAAAAGAGGTTTTTACCGTTGAAAATCCATTTACACTTTTGGAATAAAGAAATGTGTAGGTCCTTAATTAAGTCATACAAACATTTATTATCATTAAACTATTCGTAATTCACAATAATTTGTTGTCAAATATTAAACATTCAAAATTATAATTTTGAAGCAGGCTGTATGTTCACTCACTTTGTATTTAGCGCGTGACAAAAAAAACTATTGCGAATGCCCGCTATTTTCCATAATGACAAATACGATAAAAAACATGTGAATGTTTTTTATCGTATTTGTCGCTGTGTAGTACTCATGAGCTCTGCTCACTTGTATCATAATATACTATTAAGAAAATTTTATTCTATTGTACCCGATGTTGATGATATATTATAAAAAAAAACCACTGGTCAGATCTTGACAAAAAATACCATCATTCGGTTCCCTTAAAAAAACACGAGGTAGCACACATAAAAGAATTTACGAATTGAGCACCTCCTCCTTTTATGGAAGTCGGTTGAAATGTAAGACAGCACAAGCTAGTGTCGTCAGTGTGCAGTTACATAATTATATAACTCTTGAAGAAATCAGATACCTCACATGCACGTTTCTCTTTTACATAAGTACTAAGTCAGTATACATTTGCCTATACTATAGCAAGCTTTTCGGCAGTTCATGAAGGCTCGATCTCGACGACCTCAAATTACCAACTACTAATAATGATATGTGTCTAATTATTAAAAATATTAACGTAAGCGTGTGTTTTGGAAGACCTGCTCCTCCACGAGTGGCGTGGAAAATAAATTAGTATTAGTTCTAGAAAACGTTGCCCTTCCGTGAATGGAATGTACCGTAATTACATTGAAACATACTAATTATAAAAGTATGCCTATATTTCTGAGTTAGGTGTTATAGAAAATTAACCTACCTACTCAATCACCTATTAGAACTGAAATTATCGGTAAATCAATAAATACGTTTATTACTACGGGTACCTTCCCTACCGTATATTGCTAGATTTTAAAATCGTTCAGCATTCCTACATCCGAAAACATTCTCATTTCTAAAATACACATTGGCAGTTCTACAGTCCACAAAGGGCATGCAATATTGCTGAGCAATCGGTTTATCTTATACCAAAATTAGCGAATTAACACAGCAATCGTCGCGTAATTTAAAACTAATTAACAAAGGAAAATGCTTGCTCTAAATGCTTACTTTCTGAGAAAATGGACTTTGCAAATATTCCCCAGAGGATGAAGTCACTCGGGCCGTTTAACTTTTGTATTCAATTAAATAGAAAGCTCTAGAAATAAACGGTACGGATAGCGAAATGATATTAAATCGTGATTTTGGACTTGGTTATTTTCAGGTTACAGGTTTGTTTGTGAGAAAATTGGTCGTTAATGGAAACAAGACACCAGAAGGTTATGAAATCCTACCAATATTTTGTTTTAGTGTTACCGTCGCTAAAATCTAATGAGAGTTTATTATCAGTTGTTTTTGTTTTTCATTTGTCTTTTCACCCTATTTATTGTTTTAAGCGGAGAGCGGAAAGCGGAAACAAGACACCAAAAGACAAGAAATACCACCAATATTTTGTTTTAGTGTAATATACGTCACTATAATCTAATGAGAGTTTATATATGAGTTGTTTTTGTTATCTTTTGTCTTTTTTACCCTATTTTAAACGGCGCGTAATAATTCGTAGAATGTGTCTATTTGGTTTTGGAATATGACGTTTAGTAAAGTATGTTATGAAACGTATAGTAACTAGTTAAATCACTAGAGTGGATATTTCTGGTCGAGTTTATTAACGCCGAGTTTATTCCAAAGGGTTATTTTTTAAACCTTCGTGAAGCTTAGCATCATAGCATGTAACAGCAGGTTAAGCCACGAGTCACAGAGATCAAAAACTAAGAACCTGATGTAGCCGTATCAAGAAGACTTTGTTGCAAGGAGATAAATTATTCTCTTTCATCACGAGTGCAACATTACAGAGCGCAACAAAATATTCAAGACTTAAAGCAGTAGTAAGGGAGTGAAGGAGTAAATCCCTTGGGTAAATGTAAATAAAATTCAAAAAAATTGGAATTCAAAACTAGAATTGTGTATCGTAACATTTTTTCTTGCAGTATTAATTTAACAAGTCAAGTTAGTCAATTTGAAATGAATTCTCCAGTGCGGCAACCGACAATGCATTTCCTTGAATCGGTTTTCAAGGCATTAAAGATGAATTTTAGTTTTTTTGACACTTTGTAAAGTATACAAGGTGCCCCAAAATTTAACGATAACCTGGTACCGGATGAGAAGCCAAATTATACAAGTTATGTAAAAAATATCGATGTACCACATAAAAAAAAAATCACTGCAAATATGTGATATTTTAGATCTTAGTACTTAATAATGCGACCAATGGTGTCGATTATCGCGTGACTAAGTGACATGGCTAAACTTCTTATTTTTTCCGGAACTGGTATATCAGGTATCAGGTTATCATTGGGTTTCGGGACATTCTGTATTGATGTTTGTCTCTATGAACATGTACAATTCCACAGTCCTAGGTATATAATGCTTTACTTGTGGTTGCATGACATTCAATGTGAAATTGTCGAGACTGGACGTGAAAAAAAGTTAAGTGTTGTTACTTCCTAATATCTATCTATATTATAAAAATGAACCCCTATTTTTCCTGGTCACACTATAACTTAAAAGCGGCTTTACCGATTTCATTCATTTTTAAATGTATTTTCCTATACGTCATAGAAGGTTCTCATAATTATAAAATAAATAAAAAGGAAGGCGAGAGATTATGGCGAGGCCGAAGGGCGAGCCTACTACGCGAACCAAGTCGCGGGCAGTCGCTAGTAATATTATAAATCCGAAAGTAAGTTTCTTTGTTTGCTTTCGGCTAAATGGCTGAACGATCGTAATTAAATTTGGCCAGATGATAGATTGTATCCGGGGTAATGACATACGGTACTTTCATCATCCATCACCACGCGGGTGAAACCGCGGAGTTCAGCTAGTTAGTCAGTTAAATAGACTAAAAGGAATGCTGCTTTACTAAAAGCCACAGAATGATCCCTGAAATTTAAAGTTGCTATCGTATCTGAGTTACTGCATGGAAACGGCCGCAACAGCCACAAATTTCCCTAACACGTACCTAACAACCTACACGAATCAAATTTTCACCTTCAAAGTTATATCTAACGTGAGCTGACGTGACTAGTTGGCATATCTCAGTTTAAGGGCTCGACTCGCCTACTTTGGTGGCACGTTATATGAAGTATGAACATGAAAACGTATTGTTGAATTTTTGAATTAATATCGAATATTTGATGGATTACGTACAAATCGTTCCATCTATACGTCTATATCTATGTATACACAGATAAATAAAATTGAAGTGTATGTAATTCCAAAGTTACAGCTTTTCACTAAATGCATATATGAAACTACTAAGTCAATTTTAAAAATTTATTCTGTCTGTTTGTTTCGGCTAATCTCTGAAACGTCTGGACCGATTTTGACCGGGACTTTTACAGGCAGATAGTTCATCTTATATGGAGTAACTTAGGTTACTTTTATTTTAGGAAAAATATATATGTAAAACTCTGTCTCTGTGTCTGTTATCTTATTACGCCTAAACGGTTTAACGGGCCCTAATCAAATTTGGCAAAGTTACAAAATATATCCGCGGAAAGCACATATTATATATTTTATCGTCATCATCATTATCATCCATCACCACGCGGGTGAAACCTAGGGTGCAGCTGATTGAAATAAAACAATGTAGAATTATAATGATTAACTCACCGATTTCATAAACAGGATAAATAAAATATGAAAGCAATAATGAACAGACTCCATTTAAACGAATTAATAAAATAGGAACAATTTAAAAGCAATGGTACAAAATTAGACCAAGTGCAATGTGAAAACTGAACTTAAAAATATTCCCTTGCTTTCTTTTCTCCAAGTTAGTTTTCAAACTAAGCTAAAGTGTTTCACTGCTTACGTTTTCTTATGTATGGTATAACTTATCTTTCTTTAATTTTAAAAAAAGTTTAAATAAAAAATTTTTATTGAAACTCACCTTCATTATAATTCTGAAATAGTAAAACGGGATTAACGTGAGACTTACGCGTTGTCGTATATCACGATCGACAATTGTTTCGGTTATCGGACATCGGTGAGCTCGTCGACGAGCTCACCGATGTTGAATACTTCGCCCTTGTACATAAGGTTGTTTTACCAACGTTTCTTGTCATCTCGTCATTTGTTTCACGGATGTTGTCAAAGATGCAACGATGTTTGCTCTTAGAGAATTACACGGCAGGATCTTGAGTGCGGTGCGCTCGTCGTTGCGTCCCGCCTCGCACTCAACGATTATTGTCGAAACAATAGTCGATCGTGATATCGACAACGCGCAAGTCTCACCACCAGTTTACCACCACCACGTACCAGACAACTTTAATTACTTATCAGTAAGCGAATCAAACAGTGTAAAATATAAAAAGAAAGAAAACAATATTTCCAGCTAAGACATTATTACATAAATTATGGTAAGCTAAGATTTAGTATCTACAAAACTATCCTTCGTAACAAAAATAACTGGATACAAACTACAATTTTGGCTCCAATTTTAAAGGATTTAGAAGCAATCACGCCGATTCTATCCCCACGTTCGTACTTGCTGAGAGCGAAGTCAAATTGCTGTCAATCGCGTCACACACAACAAACACAAATAAAATAACTTAAATCACGTCTGTTTCATTTGATCAGACAGGTATATTGCTAGACTATGTAATTTGACTTTATCTCTCGCGTCAAGTATGCAGACTAACGTACTTAGTATATGTCTGATTGCTTTAAAATATGAATTTTGATATACAATACAACTTGTAGACAGTCATGTGTTTAATTTTTCATCGTTACGTGAAAGTTTGGATGTATGGATGTCAGTTTCTCAATTACAGAAAAGGGATTCCGATGAAATTTGGTAGGTGGATAGATGAGGCACTTACAATTACACCTGTCCTACTTTTCATTATCATCATCTTCCATCACCACACATGTAACAAGGAGGGCTGAAACTAGTACAGTGATATAATAACAATTTACACTCATTAAATATGGAAACGTAGTACTGTTATTTATTCTGCGACATTATCGCCAATTTTATCGTTAATGAGATGGGCAGCAAAATGTGATAATTATCGTAATGATTGGCGCGTTGCTTAAGGCGATGATATGCATTGACGTTGAACCTTGATGTGGTTGATGTATTATATCTGCCGTACGATTCTATAATGATTCGTCGTTGCGCTCGTCGATGAGCTCACCGATGTCAAATACTTTATGAGACATCGCTCTTGTACACAAGGTTGTTTTTCCAACGTTTCTTGTCATTTCGTCATTTGTTTCACGGATGTTGTCAAAGATAAAACTATGTTTGTTCTTAGAGAATCACTCGGCAGATTTGTCTATGAAATGTGACGTTGCCGTTCTGTTATTTCGAAATAAATATGGTATAGTTATGTCAATATTATAACGCATTTATTGGTAAGAAACTATCTCGCCACTATAGCAACCTTACGCTTAGAATATGTATATGAGAACAACGATGAAATAAGAAAGCTATAAGGATTTTTAACTAGTAACACTTTATGAGTTTTTCTACCAAACGAATGATTTCAATTAAATCGTAGATTTCCGTGACTATCACATGCATTATTATGTAGTATTTTAGACTGAGGAAACGAAGCGTCTCTGCTTTATCTGGCCAAAAATGACTTTCAGTTGTCCGTATATTTGTTAGATAGTGTGTTGGTCCTCCTGTATAGGTCGTATTTAAAACCAATCTTGATGAAACTTGGTATGAATGATCTACATTTCAATATAATTTTTTGATCGTCGGCAATAAAATTGTTTAGTACGAGGGAACTTTTCCTAAAAAGGGGAGAAGTTTGCTGCGGTGTTCATTACCTGACTTTAAAGAGGAATTTCGAGTATGAGTATATATTGATCTAGCGGTTATAAATCCGCTAATAAAATTGTACTCCCGAGGTCTACTGTTCGCAGAACTACTAGTATAGGACTGGTATGCAGTAGAGGAAATGGCAATAGATGAGATATTGATGTTGATGCAATACAAACCAAAATTGCGGCCACTGTTGCTATAGCCACCTCTATAAATAACATATCACTGGTAAGTATGGATTTATTTACAGTCGACACGACGACGTCTCAGGTGCACCTCTCGTATTAATATCACACTCGAAATACAAATATCTCGCACCCGGGACCGAATTCAGACCTCGATTGTTTAAAAAATATATAGGATTGAAATATTGAAAAATGGAGGCTCTATGTCACTTTTGACAACTCCAGTAAACAAAAATGTTAGTACTCGTAAATTGACGACTGAACTGACATAAGTGACATAGAGCAGCCAATTTTCTCGATTTTAATCAACATTTGTTACAATTGTTAACAACAACTAAGATACATGATACTAAGCCAAAATCTTTCTGTGTAATTGAGGAATTTTTCCATTATAACATTACATTCGGATAGTAGCCTGAGTCACGGGTACAAAAATGCTTAAAAAAATATTTCATGCGTTTACTGTGCGCGCTTATTATTTTCGTAGTCGGGTTATTAAACTGTTAATTTCCATAATTGTTTTCTTTCTTAACGTGATGTTCGTTGTAAGTACAGTATACACTGAAGAAAGCAATTATTTTATAAGATATCGTTAAACATACATTATTGATCTACATTTGCAAGAAATTTTATGCGTCAGTCGATATTAATTACTAATTACGAATTAAATGATTATACTTAGGGCTAATATGTTGTGTTTAGACTGACACACAGTAGTAAATACATTATATTTTACAGCAACTACAAAGCCCAGTAATGCTTGCAGACTACTGCTTAGAAGAAGAATATTTGGCGCTGTTCTAGAACACATTACCCACCAAGACGGATTATTGCAGGAGTCCCATGCCACCTAGTAATAAGAGACCGACATGGGACTATGTGTAATGAACTGCATACTGACACCAACATTCTGACGTAGGAGAATTACTCCTGACCATCAAACGTATCCGTGGTTATGAAACCAAAGCATTAATAAAATAGTATCTTAATCCGGCCCACGCTCAGATGACAAAGCAAGCGTCATATTGCTATACTGGTGAGCTTTCATGTGGAACTTAATACAGATCAGTAACAAGCGTTGCCACATCCAAGATTTTGAGTTTACATTGTGATTTCGTAATGATATTTTGGCTTTGAATCTTGAAACTCGTTGAGGCTCTTAAATCAAGAGTAAATTGCTGTCTTCTAGGCAAGCGAGCTTTGTCATTAATTGTCTTATTAGGCACTTCAGGTGATGGAACAGATCTAATATTTACCACTTGTTCAAACTCGTATCTTCTTCATATTAAATTCATTTAAAATGTCTTAAGAATATATACCGAACGACTATTAACGAAGAATTTTTTTGTGGTTTTACTGTCCTGTACATTCAAGTTATTTATTTAATATAGTCTTCAAGGATGCCCTGGCGGCCAATAATTAAAAATTAATTCGCTAAAGACACTTCTACCGCGTTCCAAAATAAAAAGAAACCTGGCCGAGACGAAGCGGCTAGAAACTCGAAGACCATTTTTCGTCTTTTCATTGTTTCCATAGCACCACAAACGTACTTCAAACGAGGACATAGCATATGGCCATCAAAGCTGACCGCCAATTTGGGCATTGTAAACGCAAATTGTTGACTTTGGCAACGTTTCAACGGCAGCACTGCTGCTTTCTACCCATACTAATCGGTCTGCTGGCATCATACAAATGTAATCCTGCCTTTCGTTCGTCGCCTTATGAACTCTAAATTTATCTATTACTAGCTGCTCTTCGTGGTTTCACTGGTGATGGATGATGATGAAGATGATAAATCAAATATAGCGTATGTTACTCAGACAGCGTTACTAATACATATGTTATAATTCAAAAAGAGTTATTGAGACATAACTGCCTTGCGATTCTGTAATAACTCTTCGATGCGCTCGTCGACGAGCTCACCGATTTCAAATACTTTAGAGATATCGCCCTTGTACATAAGGTTGTTTTTCCAACGTTTCTTGTTATCTTGTCATTTGTTTCACAGATGTTGGTAAAGATGCAATGATATTTGCTCTTAGAGAATCGAACGGCTGTTATAGTGACATATGGTATTGTATTTTTTTGTAGATGTCCTCTATGAAGCTGTAGTAGCAGCGTTCGCGATATAAGGATGTTTTTTGGTATTTTTTCACACCTTGGGTTATATTATAAAGTTTTTATACGGATGCCTAACTTTTTTGAAAATATTATATAGCTTATTTTACTCAGTGATAATGTATCTAGGGTTCTAACGGCAAAATAATGTTTGAAATCCGTCTTGTATTTTTTATGTTTATTCGTTACATATACAAAATACAAATAATTCCTCTTTAAAATATTAGTATAGATTAGTGTAGATATAGATGCATATGCAAACAATGACTTTTTTAGTATCTTTTCTTAACTTGGTCTCAGTTTCTTGGCTTATTTATACCTTCGTTGTGGTTCAGTCGAGAGTAGGCTATGTTCAGCTTCTTCCAGCTGATGATTTACGTCAATGTTGATGATTAACAAGTTACGCAACTCATACGTGTCCGCAATCAACACCAGTTTGCCATTAATTTCGTTCATTAAAAATGAACAGTTATTTTTAAAACCCGAGCTGCCTACTCTAGCAGAAAATACATTTATTTTTATTTTTACGTCTAATTAGTATCAAGTTAGACTTGATAAAAAGGTTTTCTACCCGGAGGCCCGGGGTAATGTATATTTTTATTTCTTTCTCAAGTTTTCGTATACATTTTAATAAGATTAGATTTTTCTTGACGAACGTAGAGTACAAGTTGGTAATAGCGTTGTTAGCTTCAATACTACAGAGAGAGTGGGGCAGTGGTTCGGAGAATGAGTTATAAATTGTAGATCTTGTTCACTACCGTTCATTAACATTATAAATGCGAAGGTGCGTGGGTAGGTGTATATGTTTCTTTGGTTTTTCACACTGATACAGTTGCATGAATTTAAGGCCAGCGCACACTACAGCTGCGACAGGTCGCAGCGTAACACATTGTGCAGAAATTGCACCAAAGCAAATAGAAGTCGCGTCGGGACGCACCGCAAAGAAATAATTGAATCAGTCAGCCATTGGCATGGCAGTCCAAAATGATGATTTGTTCTGCCGAAATAGTTGTGTTGTTACCTACTGTTTGGTGAAAACAGTTTATACAATAAATTAAAAGGAACCTGAAATTTGCAAGAAAAGAACTTTGGTGAATTTTACACCTTTATTACAGACTTATTAGATGATATAAAGAGTAAAATAAAAAAATTAAGCCGAAATATACCTAAATTGATATGTTGTTGTGCGATAGTTCATAGAACATCTAGTATATTAATCTACTAGCTGCGCCCCGCGGTTTCACCCGCGTGGTGATGGATGATGATGATGATGATGATGAAAAGTATCCTATGTGTTAATCCAGCGCCTCATCTACCCCCATACCAAATTTCATCAACATTAGCCCCCCCGTTTGTGCGTGAAAGAGTAACAAACATCCATACATCCATACATACAAACTTTCACGTTTATAATATTAATAGGATAATACGAGTAGTAATGTTATAGGAAGATTTTTGTTATGCGATGCGGTACGGCGCGTCCCGCCATAATGTGCGCGACTCTTTATATGACAATTTATTTGAAACTCACCTGCGCGGGAAATGGCAATAACATAAGGTTTATTTTAGCATGGAACTCTATTTTTTTCTTAAATAGATTATAGTAGTTATGTTATCAGTCGTGGTGGAGAACTAAACATAATGTTTAATACGTACTCAGTTTTTTAAAGTACCGTTTACCCTTTTATAGGTGTAATAAGATTTTAAAGAAACTAGAATTGAACCTACGTAAACATAAGTTATTATATTGAAGGTATTATTATACGTGGTATATGGAAGGAATTCTTATTCTTGTACGTTATATCCTACCCTCGAGTAGACAAATTAAACAGTGTTTGACCAACTTGCTTGATTTACTACAATATCCATTTAGTAAAAACCTTTTATATGTCATGATAAACTTACATTTCAATTTAATTTATTTGTAAGTATAGTTGCAGATATATTTTACTTAGAGTCAACTTCTTCTCATTCAGAGTCATCAGCTAGTCGCTGCGAGTAATTGTGACAACCTTCTTCCAAGTAAAGTCGTGTACAATAGTTACTTAAGTGTTGGTATAATGGTAATGCGTACGTATGGCGTACTCAATAAATGTAAGCATTGCAGATTGTGAACTTTGGCATGCAAGCGTTAACAGTCGTACCTTTGGAAACCCAGTCATGGCTATTTAGGCGTAATTATAAAGGCGTAGCTATTGATTCGCAGCATTAAGGAGAACTGAATATTCCTTAATTTTAGTTATGGGAGTTAATGCGCGCTCGTACCCTGATTAAAGAAAAAGCAGAATTTTTAAACACCTAGTGTAACGAAACAGATCGATAGTATATTATGAAAAAAATAAAAAGGTTAGAAGAGGAATAGGAAAAGAGTGATAACCGAATAGAATTCATAAATATAACTCTCTTTCAGCAGAAAAAATCCTGAATAGGTCCACAAAAATAAACTTTCACGTCCAAATTCTCAGAATTTTCAGCGATAACACTATATTTTTTTTAGGTAATACTTAGCCAACGTATAACTAAAGTAATAACCAGCAGTTTTTTCAATTGTGTTAGTATATATCGAAAAATATAAAGAATACGTTCAAAATTAACGCATTTTCGCATTACATCGTCTAATCTAACAAGCGATTTTCAACCTTACGTAAAGCATTAAAATTATTTTAAAATTGGGGTTGGACCGCGTCTTAACTATGGTTTATTTATTTCAAATTAGATTCTGCCCGCGATTACATGTACGTGGAATAAAGTATTATCGCGATTCCTTTAGGAACTACCAATTATCGACATTATAAGGTAGTAGGTATATGAGTCAATTCTGGATTTAAATAAATGTGATTTCGAGCATATGACCGCCACGGCTAGGTCGAATGAAGAGCAATCTTGAGGCCTTATTTTTGACAATTTAATGAGCAGTTGGGGTTGTATATCATATCAGCAATAACACGGCGAATTTAGACTTTCAAATGGTCCATCATCTCTGATGTATCAGCATAGATGCATACCCAATACAGTTATGTAAAGGTGTGTGTTCACACGAACGATTGTAGAGGTTAAGCTACCTCTTTTCCAACTTTCATCCATAAAAACATTTACATAACTCAGTCACGGTAATATTAATAATATTACTCAGTATGACTCAGTCACTCATTCATTCATATCCTCACACGCCTTCGTATTTAAATTATTATAGTGTGACTATATTACTATACAGTAACTTACTGAGGGTACACGAGGAAACGGAATATATACCGTGTATTTCGCTTTTGTTGGAGATCCGGATGTTTCATTCCGGATGGAATTCTAGGTCAGTCAATCTAAAGGCAAAGTAAGTAAGTTAATATCTGAGGGATGTTTTTTAGAGGTCTACACATTCAAAATTAAGTAAAACAAATTAAAATAATGGTAATGTGTATGATATTGATTGAATTTTAAAGGCCTTTATGATTTTATTTTATTTTATTTTTATGCCATTAATAGTTATATATTATTTCGGGGATATGAGTGCCACGGCTACGTCGAATGAAGCGAAATCGTGAAGTCTAATTTTCGACCACTTTACCGAGCAACTGAGGTCGTACATCAGCAATAATACGGCGAATTTAGAATTCCAAATAGTCCAACATCTCTGGTTTATCAGCATAGACTAGTGAGTTCACACGCCCTCAAAGAAAATTATCTGAAGGTGTGTTATCACAATGATTGTAGAGCGAAAGTCAACTTTTCGTTCGTTCGCCAAATGTTTCCTGTATAAAACTGATGGTGCCGCCCGCTGTGTAGCATGTTGCGCCATCTTGTTGAAACTAAAGCTCTGTCTCTTCAATGCCATTTAACTGTACGAAGAAGTTAGCAATCATTATTCTGTAGCGTTCTCCATTTACGGAAACATGACCGCCATCTTTTAAAAGAAATAGGTAATTAATTCCACCTTCTCATAAAGCATGATGAAATGGCAAAACGTACTGACTACAAAACAACTGTCACTTCAAATTGTCAGTCTGTATAAACAATATTGCCTGTTTAAAATCATATCAATAAAAAAACACCCCTTATAAGTAGAACGCGAGACGCGTGTAGGGATGTCAGCATCGCATCTACGAACAAATCTATCTTCGACCGATATATTTTGTTGGTAGCCTACTTAAACAACAAAAACAATAACATTTAAAACTGCCAACCCCTACTGCCAGCACTCGCGTAATGATCACCGGCAAGCGAAGCGAAGCACTGCCACTGCCTACTTTTGTCACCTATTTATTTATCGAGAAGACGCTTCAAGTACTTTGCTAACGGTATGTGTCAATTAAGGAACACACAAGAGCAGTTAAAGCACTGTGATGCATAACAAGTAAAATTTGAAAAATTGTATACCGACTTTCATTCTATTCAGTTATTGGAGTGTACCTCAAAAACTACGAAACTGAATTTGATGAAATTTAAATGGGACCACAAGGGAAGCACCAAGTTTCACCCAATATTAA
This sequence comes from Selenia dentaria, assembly GCA_917880725.1. NCBI lineage: Eukaryota > Metazoa > Arthropoda > Insecta > Lepidoptera > Geometridae > Selenia > Selenia dentaria. Next base: position 27,728,976 of record OU862888.1, on the reverse strand, counting down.
AAAAAAAATTTTTTAGAATCGGTTCATCCAGTCAAAAGTTATGAGGTAACAAACATTAAAAAAAACCGTCGAATACCTCTTCCTTTTTTGGGAAGTCGGTAGAAAAACACGAATTACTCAACACCTCTGATCCAGTCGTGATTACCAACTGGTAAGCAAAGGATTATATTTAAAGTCTCATTCAATTCTGTCAATTGTTTACTGAACTGGATTGTTACTTAGCAATGTAATCTCTTCGGAAACACAATAAATTGCATTGTGAGTTGAATGTTTAACCCTTTTATCCGTACATAAGCCACATTTATTGAAACCAACTCTGCCAGAGTAAAATAATTGTATGCTCAATTAATTTAACCAACTTGTTGTGTATTTGTAAATTTAATTGACCACATCATTTGAACAATACTTTATACGGTATGAACTAAGCACCCCTTGACAATCAATTTGTACCTACCGTGGCAGGAAATCGTTATTAGCCATTGACCCAGCGAAGCGAGATCTTCGAATCTACTGGGACAAATAGGAGTTCGAAGATAACTTGAAAACGCTTGAGAGGAGGGTAGTTATATACTATCAATAGAATTTCAAAGTTTGGATTATGAGTCAAATCGCATGGGATATAAACATTTCAAACCTGTTTATATTTTATTTGGGGCCTCAAAGTTTTATTTTACTTAGGATATGAAGAATGAATGCATTTCTGTGGTTAAATCAGTGCAGCAAGTTATAGCCAACATTTTGTAATATTTGTACTTCGCCAGTTCGGAGCGAATACACTTTATGCTCATGCCTCACTTAATGTTTGGGTAATAATAAACATAACTAGTTAATAATAATATACTTATTGGGTTTAAACTTAAATAACAATAATTATACTTTCTTACATATCCTGGAACTATTAATTACACATACATTACATAGATAATATGAATGCAACAAGTAGGTTGGCAGGTACCTACTTATTAGCTAAAATACAAACATCTATATTACGAAGGTTTGCAAGCCTGATCAAGAGATTCTGTTACCTAGATTTAGACCCTTAGTTGATTTAATATTAACAATATTAAAACATAATTAGAAAACATATCAAACTTGCTTAGAAAAAATACGCGTTTGTAAGTAGGTATGCGTTTTATTGTGTTTGTTATTAAACAACCATTCTTGATGAAGACGTCCTTACAAAGTTGGTCAACGTAAATCAATTTACATGAAAATTACGCTGTATCCATGATTGTTTCTCTTTTACCCCTGCTCTAACTGAACCGATCAGTCTGATATTTTAATGTAGCTTAAAACCTGAAATATCATAATGCTCGTCTTTCTATTTCGTATAAATTTTACTATGACATAATCATGTACCACGTATCCTTAAGGTTGTACCTCACTATCTTATAAATACAATTTTTTCTTATTACCGAGCATAGGAGGCTATTTTCATGTAATATGCTATTTGATATTTGAAAACTTTGCATTTCTGTTACAAAGCTTCTCTCTTAACCAATCCTTCCGCATCAACCTCATTTTCAAATTCATGTAATTCTATTAAATGTATTACTATTACTTTGAGTCTATAAAATGTATACTTTAAGATTCCTCAAAGATGGAAGCCGCCTGAAGCCCAACAACAGAACACCAATTATGCATAAATAGACGACAATTTGCGCTTTACTTCTACCTTCTTATATATACTTTTAAAAAGCATCAAACGTTGTTTGTTAATCTCCGTTTTTATTACCACTTTTTGCCTTTTATATTATTTATATATTTATTATAACAAATTTCATATAAGTTATATCTACGTTGTGTGCGGCGATTCCGAAGTTTTATAATGTACAGAATATATATAATATTTTGCAAAGCAGATTAAGTTGAATAATGAATTTGCCGAGCAACAAAAAATACTTTATTCCTCTGCAAAAACGAGAGGGTTCACCTTAAAGCACAATGCTTATACGCCCACTATACATCCTACTTTACCACTTCCCAATTAAGAAAGGGAATCAATGTGAAACAAAAACACACTTTGATGAGAGACTAAATTTAGATATCAGCTGAATCTTTTACGAGTATAAAGTATTTAAAAGAAAGTGGTAAGATTTTGGCGTTATTTAAACTTAACTTTCTTTATATTTATTTTAATAGAATAGGTGTTTCAAAACTGCTTGGAAATTCTGGTAAAAGACCAATTAAACGTGGTCCACTTGATGCATTCAGCCCATTATAAATGCTTATGTAAAAAATACGATAACTTTTGCTAAAATATATCCTGTTAATTCTAAATATATCAAATTTTTCTGCGTGTTTTTGTTGAAGCACGCATTTTCACTTACAGCTGTGTGATCTCAGTAGCAAAGGCCTTTTAACAATACGTTTTAACATGCTCAAACTATCTCAAGTAACAATGTATAAATTGCCAAAAGGTAGTAAGCATGTCTACTGTATTATTGTCTAATTTGCATTTGCACCTGCAAGCGACCATGCACACATTTTCTAATTTTCAATTTATCGCGTTATTTCAATGACATTAAAAAATTACAATACAAAAATATCATGACAATTTTCAATATTTTCTCTACATATTTTACGTTTTGAATATTAACTAGATTGATTTCTTAGATAATAATCTAAGATATCAATTTCTACAAAGGTACAGAAATCGCGAAAAATCCACTTATCCTTGCATCTGACACGAACTACAACTTGTTTTGAAATTTGGTGTCCACTAATAGGTTAACCGTTAGAAAATTGATTTATTTTACGTTTAAAATTATTAAAAACACATATTTTACTACGAATTAATAATATCAGGAAGAGTTACTTGCTTTAAAATTGACCCAATAAAAGTCGTGCTAAATCAATAACATCGTTCACACCGCTATGACTCAGCTGTTATAGTAGATGTTGCAGCACGCGCGTGGACCACTCGCTGCTTTTCTTCTGAAATTTAAACCAATCACCGAACATGTCTATTTGTAACCTTGGAAGTAATTCGTATTTGGAATCATACGTCGTTTCGATTTGAAGGACCACTTATTGGGTGGAATTTGTTCTGAGTTGTGTTTCCTGACATTATTTCTTCGTAGGTATTTTATATGTTATTTATATCAATTATTCAAAACGTGTTACTTAGCTGTCGGCAGTCGCCTCTCGAGCGGGAGTTCCAGAGTTCACTGTCTCCTACCACCCAGAACCAAATTCTAAGTCATTTACTCTGAGATGCGACTTAAAGTGAATAACTGTGTGTATAACTCATGCACAAAAAACATTTTATCCTCGACTTAAATATCAGCCTACAACTAAATTTCCAATTTAGTTATCATCTACTACGTCATAGTGCAATAGTACACTGTACGACTAGTGAATAAAACAAGCAATTTTAGCTTGTTTCGTTTGGCTTATGACTAATATATAAATGATAAAATGGCTTATTTTATGCACTAGTTGTACAATCTACTATTTCGATGAAAAATAATCTATTTCATCAATAAGTAATAAAAAGATTTCCGAAACGCTACGTCATCCAAAACGCAAAAAACTAGGAGCCGTATTCCAGACGCATATTGAATATAAAACTAGGCTAGAACTGGGAAATTTACCAAGTATTCGATTTTGTTTTGACTGCTTTATATTTCAGCACAGTTGTGTATATCATGTTCACGAGTAAGCTGAACCGGGCTAGTTATTTGTGAACATGGCACATTAAACTGTGCCGAAATATCAAGACAAACGCAATACATTGTAAATATTATCTGCTAAGTTACACCTACTTATGTTATACTTAACACGCACATCTATCAGCGTCTCGGCAAACGTAGTGTAGGACGTCCTGAGGCACGGTGGAGTGACGATCTGCGCAAGACGGCTGGCAAAAACTGGATGCGAGAAGCCCAAGATAGACCTAACTGGCGTGCAATTGGAGAGGCCTATGTCCAGCAGTGGACTGCTACAGGCTGATGATGATGATGATGTACATCTATAGACCGTATTCGGAGTTGTTATAAAAACATTATTTTACTATTAATCTATTTATAAGCTGAAAAGACACATATTAGTCTACAAAATTTCGTAAACTAAGTAAATATTTTGGCAACTTTAAAAGGGTAGGTATAAATTACTTTTGTTGTACGACTTTTCTCAAAGCAGATTTTATTTTAAATTTTCTTAGCATATTTCTAATTTATTTTACATATTTTCATTTTCTTTTAAAGGCTGGTCTTGTATACGGTTTTTTCAATTCAAGTTACCTATATAGGTAAGTATGTAAATATATATAGTAGCAGCAAGGGAAACTTTTATTCAAGTAGTCACTATCAAGTCACATTCACCACTGTTTAAGCCACCATAATACTAATATATATTATATTTTAAAGTAAAAAGAGATTGAAATAGTTTTTTCATATGTTTACACTTTTAGTTATACTGGCTTGCTCTGCATTAAATAAAAGAAACGCCTCTCGTAAGTACGTCACGAAACTCACCCAAGTACCATGCGAGCATGGATCTCACGATAAACTGACTTTTAGTAGTTATCCCATCTTGTCTGCGGTTTGATATGGATCTAGCTATGATAGTTAATCACGGGCTCCTTAACCGATAATCTTATCCTATCGTACGACTTCCACTGGTACACTATGTTTCACACAACACCTCTTTAGATGTTTTATTGTTTATTACAATAAGTAGATCAAAAGTTGTTTGTTATGATGTACAAATAGATTCTTTGAGAAGTTTTTAGTATTTTCCCAAGAAACTTGTATAAAGAAAATCCGACCAGTAATATAAATGTGAATAATTATTTTAGAGTCAGTAAATCTTTGTTACGAACGAACTCAATTCAAATTATTGTAATGGAGACATCAAAGATTATCAATTATGCTTGATTCTTTTCGTCTCGGGAAAAAAGTTATTTGATGTGAGTGCACGAGACGAGCAAGTCGTGTAGTGATGGTTAGCGGAGATGTGGTTATCAGTGGTATCACTATAGACCCAGAATGGGAAACATTTCAATGGCAAATGTTTTATCCATAGATTTCTTAAACACCATCGTGCAAATATAATAAAAACAAGAAATACCAAAAAATTGCATACAAAACTATTTTACGAATATTAAAAGCTTAAAATAACAATGTCACAATGAAAGGTCTTATCGCTTAAACCGATCTCTTGCAAACAATCATGCATGGATATGAATAGGCGTAAATTTATATGGATGATGGTGTAGGTATAAAACAAGTTTATTGGCGGTACATTTAGATGTATGAATAATGAAAATATTTACAAACAAGTACAATTTGAAAAATTAAATACCTACTTCCATTCCATTCAGTTATTGGAGTGTAACTCAAAAAGTACTGGACCAAATTTGATGAAATTTAAATGGAACCACACGGGAAGCACCAGCTTTCAAACAGAAAATAATTTTGAGAATCAGTCCACCCAATCAAAAGTTATGAGGTAACAAACATAACAAAATACAGATGAATTGAGGACCTCCTCTTTTTTGGAAGTTGGTAGAAAATACAATTTACATAATAACATGAAACATACTATACATTATATATATGGCAGCTGCAGGAACACGCGGTCAGTTTTTTTATATTATATCTTATCTTTAAGACGCGGTCCAACCCCAATTTTAAAATAATTTACAATGCTTTACGTAAGGTTGAAAATCGCTTGTTAGATTGGACGATGTAATGGGAAAATGCGTTAATTTTGAACGTTTTCTTTATATTTTTCGATACATACTAACACTATTGAAAAAACTGCTGGTTATTACTTTAGTACTATACGTTGGCTAAGTATTACTTAAAAAAAATATAGAGTTATCGCTGAAAATTCTGAGAGGTTGGACGTGAAAGTTTTTTTTTGTGGACCTATTCAGGATTTTTTTATGCTGAAACGGAGTTATATTTATGAATTCTATTCGGTTATTACTCTTTTCCTATTTCTTTTCTAACCTTTGTATTTTTTTCATAATATACTATGGATCTGTTTCGTTACACTACGTGATTAAAAATTCTGCTTTTTCTTTAATCAGGGTACGAGCGCGCCTTAAGTTGCCAAACCAAACGGGTACGATAGAAAGTGACTGGATTTCATCATGACCTTCACCGAGAGCCCAAGGTAAGGAGTGAACCAATAACTGCGTGATCAACGGTGTCTCTCACTACCTGACCATTGCTATAAGATGCATTACAGATGACATCACTAGGATAATGTTTTACATTACACCAAACTTATCTACACTATGCACGCAAGACGCGTACAGAAAGTATTAGAATGTTCGTAAAATGGCTGTCTACTGATGCATAGAAACGATTCAATTCTTTTATATTCATTAAAATTAATTTACAGAATTATCCGCATCTTGTGTCCGTGTCCGCGTGGGTATAGGGAGATAAATGTAAATGTTCTGTCAACTGCCAGTGAGATGGATAGCCGAGATCTTGACGAAGACTTTCTGAGTGCCTCGGATTTTCATCCACATCCAATTATTATGACAGAATGACTCATCTCTTAGTGTCTAAAGACAATACTCAAAACAGAAAAAGGAAAATGTTTAACAAAATACCTCTTCTTTTATTTGATAAGTCAAATATCATAACTATTAATGCCGGCACTTCACATGGCTATTTGTATTTATGTATTTGGCATATTTGGCAGACAATTACCATGTGTAGTTAGATTATTTGACAAAAGGCGAATCCCAAATACGTGTTACCGTGCGCTTGTCGGTTTTTCGAGGCACATCAAAGGGTTAAAATAGGCAAATACGCAAACAAACCGTCCACACATTGGCCATATTCAAAAGCGCACGCGCCCTAGTCTTATACGGACGTGCAGTATTTTTGTGTCTGTATTGTTAGCGAGAAATTGAATAACCACTGAAAATTAACAGTGCTAATTATGAAATTACTAACTGGGTTTGATTTTAATTTTAATGCATAGTCAGCATCCAGCAGCGCCTTGCTCTCCATGGTCTTTTCAATACTTTTTTTATTTCTGACGCATAAATGTAATATTTAGTAGTACATTTAAATAATAAAATTTCGCTGCAAGTTGAAACACGTCCATAGTGTTGCCAAACGATCTGCTGCCAAATGTTTGTTTGTGTTGTTATTTGTCTGCCAAGTGTTTGCCTCTGTTTTCATGTTTGCATTAACATCATATTTTTTGGCAAATAGAACAAACACACACAAAGCGAACACAAATAGCCATGTGAAGTGTAACCATAACAGGGTACAAACCTAGTTAGAAAACATCTTTAAAGTGAGATTTCAAAAATCTATTTGAACTAGTTCTCGTTCTAGAGGAAACCAAATTTCAAACTATTTATTCATCAAATAACATTTTCCTAAGTATTATTGACTAGCTGCGCTCCATAGTTTCACCTTTGTGCTGATGGTTGATGACGATGAATCAAAACATATACCTAGTCTATGTTCATCAGGGATGATGTAGGATTCTAATGGCGAAAAATTTTCCAAATCGGTCCAGTAATTCCGGAGCCTATTCAATTCAAACAAATATTATATTTGTATAAAGTGTAGATATTTGTTGTTATTTCTTACAAGCTTAATCCAATAAAGCTATTAAAGACCTGTGATTGTCGCTAGCCGTAGCTATACTAGGATTCCCTGTGTTAAGAACCTTGATGCGTCGTCCGCAGCAAGTCATTGCGTCGAGGGCGATATGCGGATACCGAACGGTGTATTAAAGGCAGGCGCGAGCCATCCTATTGCGGTGGTGGAAGGAGGACCTGGCTCCACTGGTCCCTCAGGAGTTGAAAATGACGGCCATCCACCCGGTCCTTCAGAGGAGAGTAAGGTTGTCTTTCAGGTCCCTGACCTTCCAATTGGTGCAGGTGCTCTCTGAACATGGATGTTTCAGAAACTATGTGCACCAAATCACAAGACTCCAGCCTGCAATGAATGCAAAAAAGAATTCCCTGTGTTACAGCTACTACCATTTATATCTCTGTACAGTAACATATACAATTATACATAGGTACGTCAAGCCGTCAGCTTCAGTAAAAACTTTGAATCCAGGTGAGCCTGTCCAAGCCCCACTGGGCCTGCGTGGTGGATTATGGAAAATAGGTACTCATCATTGCGAGGAAAGTTCAAATCTTAGCAGTGGTAACAAGAGGTAAAGTGGTAATAAGGGGCTGATTATGTTACGACAAATTATCTACTTACCTTACATTAGCAAGTAGTACAATGAATGTGAGCGTCATGAATAATTACGGATTAATTAATTTACACAGGTTATTAATTAATTATTATATATGAAATTAATTATTATTCTAAGTTATAATTGCAATATGTATGCCAACGAGTTTTTAGTCCATGTTTGGTTTTGTACATACCACAAATGTATATATTCTTTTTTAAGGCTGTAAAAGAACTCCTGTGTTAAGGTTGAAGGACACTGTAGCACATGAAACTACTAATCGAATGAGACTGAACAGCTATATGTTTCGTTATCTTATTATGTCTTGAAGAGATGCTTGCAGGTAGGTAATGAATAAGCATGACGAAACACAAATGGCAAAGTACATATACCAAAGGCCCTGTACATATACCAAAGGCGAACACCTTGCCAGGAAATGAGGCACAAACAAAGAGCATGGTGTATTTAGTGCCATTGTTTCTGATGATATCAAAGGCAGGGAAGTTTTTAAGTATTAATTTAGTCTTAGTAATTTTTTAAGGTAGATAAAATGGTGGCAAAGTCTCTCAGAGTTTTGGATATAAAAGGTTTAGATTGCAGTTCAACTGTTTTGAGCAGAAGTGACGCTCAACACCAGGGCTAAAACTAGCCCGCCTTGTCATATAATCAATAATCGAACTGTGATGGGATGAATTTCGTTATCCTGCATCGCATTTCACGTGCAAGTTACTCCGGCTCCAGTTTTTCGTTGTAACATTATTTTACGCGAGAGCTTTACACAGTTAAAATTAAATGTCCGATGTTTTCGCGTCACAAATTGAGTCCTCGATAATAAGATATGATTAAAATATTAATCTGCATGTGGTGGATGACGTGGCAAAAATAATACAGGATATTTTTGATGAAGGGACGTGCGGGAGTCGAGATTGAATCTTTTATAACTTAACTTGTTTGTAGCTAGCTGTTTACTGACTATACTGACATAAACCTTGTGCGCGATTGAGATATAAAAACTGATATTGTGATAGGGCTATGAGTGTAGTTCATCAGCAGGGACTGTACAGAACTTCACAGTTCTAAGTTCTGGACGGCTCAGCAACTGTCACGAATCAATTTTGATGAAGGGTCGTGATTGAATCTTTTAGAACTGCTTGTTTTTTATGCCTCAGGTTAAATACTAAAATATTTATAGTTGCATCAAGTCAGCGTTTTATTCACGCGGTCTGAATCAAGCCAAATTCATATATAACAGTCCTTAATTTACTGCTCTGTCAGTCAGTAATTTTTATAAAAATCTCGAGGCAACTAGGGTCTAGGAATAATAAGTAAAATCAATGATCAATGATAGCTATTATTAGGTTTTCCCGGCTTTATTATATTACTGAACAAATAAATAATAATGTTGCTTTCCTAAATGAATTTCAAGCTTAGAGTTTATATAAACTGTTAATATACTAATACCTAATACTATTAGAAAATAAGTCTATTTTATTACAACGCAAATTATCATAAGTGCCAAAACTTACTTGCCTGGACGACTTGCTTACGGCTGGTGCCAATAAGCTATCTAAGGTTTACCCTACTAGTCATTTGACACTTCAAATGACTAGTAGGGTAAACCTGTCACATAATGTCAAATTTCTAACCGTAATAAGGAAAACTGTGGATATATATATTATTTATTATATTGGGATCGGCCGTAATTAGTCTATCTCGCGTAATTTTTGACAAAACTCAATAGTAGAAAAGAGAAGTCAAGACAAGAGTCTTTGACTAATGTGTGTTACCAGTGTTGACATATCAAGACAAGAGTCTTTGACTAATCTGTGTTACCAGTGAGGACATAATATGTCACTGAAACGTGGTCTCTTACTATGGGCCTCATAAGTAAGCTCAAAGTCGCACAACAAGCTATTGAGAGGGCTATGTAACAGGGTTTCTCTACGTGATCGAATCAGAAATGAGGAGATCCGTAGACGAACTAAACTCACCGACATAGCCCATAACATAAGTCAGTTGAAGTGGCAGTGGGCAGGCCACATAGTACGCAGAAAAAATGGCCGATGGGGTCGGAAGGTTCTGAAGTGGAGACCACTGGCCAGCAAGCGCACCGTATTTCATCCACCGACAATGTGGACTGAGGAACTGATAAAGGTAACAGGACGACGTTCGATGTAGGCTTCCAACCGGTCCTTATGGAAACTTGTGGGGAAGGCTTTTGTTCAGCAGTGGACATACGTCCATTGTCGGACCTGCTCACAAATATTCACAAGAAAAGTTGAGAAATGCGACCTGTAGCGGAGAACATCCGGACCTACGAAAGCATTTTTGTCCAAGCTATTGCAGAAACGCTTCGCTCGTAATTCGCACTCGCTCAGTTAATAATACTTTACATAACAATACGTACATATTGCGTATACGTGCATATTCCTTCTTATTGCGTATCCCGCGACACGGTACTGCCGCATTTAGAGGCAGTTTCCGCTGCTGTGCAATGAAGTGCTGGAACTCGCTCCCCCCACCTTTACGTATACTCAATAGTAAACATAGTTTTAAAACATTGTATAAACGTCATTTACTTGAACTACAGAAATCAGCTTCGTGATATTTATAGTACTAGCTATAAACCTGATATAGTTTTATATACACTTCTCTCCTTATCCTCCTCGTTATCAAATAAACAATATTATAATATATTTAACAATAATTATATCATTTTTTTTATATGTAAGCCTATTTTTATATGGAGATACGCATCTTACTTAGCATCCGGTTCCTTGTCGGTAAATACTTATATACCTGACTATAGACTGAATTTTTAATCATCATCTATTTCAATATCCTTGTGTAAAACATGTCCACTTTGATATTATAACAACGTTGTGCGTCACCAAGGTGTAGGCTGGAAATTAGCGCTGTAAGTCTTCTTGCAGCATCATGCTGAGCTTAGACCATTTTAGGCAGGACTGTGCATGACAGCGATCTAAGTATTTATTGTATGGTATTTCTATTTTATCTTTGCTTTTTACTTTTGTTTTTGTATGCATTGTAATATTTAATTTATAATAAGCTGTTGTGACCAGCGTGTCTAAAAAATATTCATTCATTCATTCATACATATTGATAATTTTCAATTCAAAATAAATTTAGTAAGTACATTGACATCAAGCACATATTTAAATTATCTGTAACATTGCATGTTTACACAAAAATTGTTTGTCTGCTTTATTTGTTGGGACGAATATTGCAACTTAGTCGCTAGTCGCATGGCCTCAAATAAAGCTAGCTGTCTCTGTATAGGGCATTCAGGGTTGCATGTTTAGGTGAAGTTTTAATTTTGTTCCGTATTGTACGAGCACAAAGTGTTGTTTGCCAGAGGTGAAAATTAGGTGTAACTTTCAGCAAAGTTTTATCTGCTAAAGTAATTAACATGTTTGTACGGGACTTGGCTTCTTTATCCGAGTTGTACGCAAAGAGGACACTTTGTGCTAATACAATGTTTAAATTGTATTTGTTTCTTAGACGTCTAACAGAATATTATTTTTTTTATGGAGTCGCAAGCCAATCTCAAAACCGGTGTCAATAGTTAATATTTTTATGCATGATGTGTTACTTTATAATTATTTAAATTTTACATTTGTCTATAAGCATGTTAAATTAAAAAATATATATGCGTTCTATATGGAAATTCATAGATATAGATATACTCTTTATTCAACACCTAAAAAAATTAAACAATCATACAGTTATAAAGCTTAGAACAGTGTAAAAGTTAGCGGTCTTATCGCTTAAAGTGATCTCTTCCAGACAACCTTTCAATGGAGAGGAATATAACGGCAGAAAAAGGAAGGTGTAAAAACTAAGTAGGAATAACATATATTTAAAAGATGTATTGACCTTATACATACTGAATTATACATACTGATGAAAAATTCTATATAACAATAATTAATTCTTATAATATATACATACATACTCACATTGCCATTCAAAGCCTTGAACATAGACGCAAAGTTGCCAGCTTATCGGTGTTTTACAGGATTCACTTCGGAGAGTGTGCAATCGATCTTCACAATCTTATTCCCTCATCTCCATTATTGCATCGAACAACAAGACGCACAGAAACACGTCATCCGTACATGGTCGAAATTCCAAAAATACGCAAGAAGCACTTCAAATCTAGCTTCATAATGCGTACGGCTGAAGTATGGAACAACCTACCAGCGTTTATATTTCCTGACATATACAATCTGGGAGTCTTCAAATACAGGGTGAATAGGTACCTTTTAGGCAAGCATGTATCACCGTCGCGTCGTCACTTTCCTTTCACTTAAAAAAACATATATTTTATATTATATACTACATAATAAATGTGAAATGTAAAGTTCTAACGAGAGAGATAGATAGCTTTAACACGTTCTTTGAACACGGCGAGTGACGGAGCACGCTTAACTGAAGTGGTAGTGCGTTCCAAAACCTAACGGCTTCGACAGTGAAGGAATGGTTATAGACCGAACTTTTGAGTGGAGGTTACGCGAGTATAAGATTCTCTGAAGGCATCCTTCGCAAAAAAATGAAACGGGCTTTTTTGTGTTATTTTTTGTATCCTTTGAGGCTTTTCCTGGCTAATTGATACTGCAAGCTGATCAGCATAATTCTACGCACGCATGAGATATATTGTGTATCAGAAGTTTCTGTATATAGTACATTACTATCTCCATCATAACTTAGTAGAAACTAACTACCTATATAGTAACATAAACTGATACAATACCAGCGACCCACCCTGGCTTCGCACAGTTATCATTTAGGAAAAATAGAGGTGCAAAATGTGAACATGTTTTTCTGAAAGCAAGAACAGCAAGTACTGGAGGTGTGAAGATACTTAAAACGCTCTTTAAGATAGCGAGTAGAAGTGGGTTTGAACAAAATATTGTAGAGGAGAGAGAGAATATGAGTATTCCGGCGACGACGAATAGGAAGCCATATGAGCTTATGGCGGTATTCGGAGATGTGGTCATATTTGCGCTAACCAAAACTTGGCTTTATCGAGAAGTTTTGAATACACTCAAGTGTGTTAAGCTGATCCTCTGTTAGGTCTAAATAGCAGGCATCCACATAGTCTAGATAAGGAAGTAAGAGAGAACGGGCAAGCGCGACTTTAGTAGCAGTGGTTAAAAACTTCGAAGTTGTCTGAGTGAGCCGGTAGATGCAAATGTCTTGCGACTAACCTCTATTTAGGGGCCCCAAGTTAAATACTGATGTCCTGGGCACGGATGAAATCACCGATTTGGTGACTCAGCAATACTCGTGCTCCCCTAGACCGAACTCATTTATGGTTAATTTCAGGTAATGCTGCATAATTCTTTTTTTTTCATGGTTTTATATTGTTACATAGGTAATCCTGTGACAGGTATAATATACATTATTTTATTTTCATAGGTAGTGTGTGCTATTCTGCACTTCATATCACAACCCACAGTCAGCCAAATCATCAAAAATATAGCTCAACTTGCTGGACTAGATCAATGTATAAAATTCCCAAACAACATACATGATGGCTTCAAGGGTGCATGATGACTTCGACAATGTTCAAAATCGCTCAGGGATAACAACATAATATGTATATAATATTATTAGAAGAGCGATACACATATAAAATAAAACTACTGAGAGCATTATTAATAATATACTATGTATATTCTAGTAATAATATAGTCTAGTACTATCTAGTGAATGTAGTGCGAACTTTATTTCCCATTGTAATTAATATTCTCGATTTGATTTTGAAAAATAATATTCTCCCGCCAGACAGGTATTTAAAAAGGCGCCAATTCGCGCCTTTTTAAATTTTTCTATTTCATCTTCTTTCATAGGGAAACTATATGTTTCTCTCTTTATAACGCAATGTTGCGAGACACAAAAATTATTTCAATCTAATTTGAGATAACCAAACAATATTTTATTATGAAAACTAACGTGGTTTGTACACATTTTAGTATAAAAAACAGGAACCACTCATGTAAATACGAGTAAGTCAGATCTTTCCAACTATAGCTTCAACCACATGCAGTGGTTTTTCTGAAGAAGAGTGCAGAACGCTCGCGATTGCACCTATATATTGCAACTATAGCATGGACAGATCCATAGATTAATCAGACTATATCTGAAAAATCTGACTTATTTACGAAAGTGTTATTATTCCCGTTTTTCATATTAATTTTAATATGAATAACATAATAAGCAAACAATATATAGAGGCGAACTCCATTGAGTAAGCAGCGAGTTCACGATAGTACTCAAATGTGAATTACAAAATTCCGAGAATACTCGCTATGACTGGAGTTCGAACTCATGCGAGACAGATCAGAGTAAACTCCACCTGAATTTCAACCTAAGACTCCGCTGTACGTCTGTCACCAGACTTTACCTCATGGACCGTGTTAGTTAAACAGTTGAAATTTACACAGATGATGTATTTTTGTTGCCGCTATAACAACAAATACTAAAAGCCAAGTGCGAGACGGACTATAATAATAGGTAATATGGTACGGAACCCTTCGTGCGCGAGTCCGACTCTGACTTGACCGATTTTTTATTACATTATATATGATAAAAAAACCAGTCTTAATTTTTATATAACATTATATATTTATTACTCAGGTATTTTATAAATTCTTAACCTTTTCTACCGACTTCCAAATAAGGAGGAGTTACTCAATTCGACTGGATTTTTTGTATGTTTATTACCTCATAACTTTTGACTGTGTGAACTGTGATTCTCAAAATTCTTTTTGTTTGAAAGCTGGTGCTTCCCGTGTGATCCCATTTAAATTTCATAAAATTCAGTCTAGTACTTTTTGAGATACACTCCAATAACTGAATAGTATGGGAGTCGGTATTAAAATTATCAAATTGTACTTGTTAGATAAGTAATACTTACTCACATGAATAAACAGGAAAATTTTAAATGACACGATAAATAAATCAGGCATCAACCAACAACAGAAAACATCAAGCAAAACGTCTCTTTATAAAATGTACTGTGAAAGATAATATCAATTGTTTTCAATATCAATTTCATAACATATTAACCAGGAAATCAGAAGTCTCAAGATGATGAGGTACTCGTGTAAGTGACATGAGGATTGACTTCTGTGACACAATTCCAACCGGAGGAAACGAACTGTTTGATACCCAAAACGGAGACAAATTAGGCCGATGACAACTGGCTGTTTTATTTATAAGGGAAAGTTTTATCGTGTGTTTAGTTTGGTAAAACTTTGCGCCCGTTTCTCCCTAACACGTCAATTTTAGTTTAAGCGACCTCGGGCGAAACACGCCACCACTTCGCGGAATAGGTGGATAAATAATGACTTTCTTTACTTTAATACTAACCAGTGTCTAAAAAAAGTATATTACTTTTTCAAATTCTTGCTGAATAAATAGGTTTACAAACATATTAAGAGGGAATATCAAATTAAAAACTCAGGAAATAATTCAAACCTTTATCGAAATGTTTTATTTTTAAGGAAGAGCTATGAAGTAAACATGGTAATAGTCAAGTTATTCGTGACAGTTGCTGAGGTGTCCCTAACTTAGAACTGTGATGTTCTATAATAGCCCCTGTCCCTGCTGATGAACTGCACTCCTTATCCTGAAATCTCAATATCCGTTTTTATGTCTCAATCACTCAGAAATTTCATGTTAGTATTCAAGTGAACAGCTAGCTAATCATATTAAATAATAACTTTCGCATTATTACTAGACTAGACTAGAGACATTCATAAAACTTCTGTAAAAGTCAATATAACATAACGAATATACGTCTAAAAAAAGTAGAGAGTTAACCCGCAAACATGGAATCGTATATCTGGGTAAATACACAGGGGCAACATCGTTCACTTATGCCCATTACTGCGTTGGGAACTTTGGCCCGGCGAGGTACCAGCGAAAACAATTGCCGAGTCATGGGAATCAACTTGTGGACTGGTAGAATAGTTCGCTGCAAATTGACATACAGTTCGTAAAAAGTATTTTAATTGGTATGCGGTAATTGGGAAAGAACACAGCTTTCTAACTTTTGATACTGAATTTTGATCATGATGGCATTTTTATGTGTGTGCTGTAAGTTTTTGTTACCATTGAGCAACTAAGTACGATAACTGGCGTTAGCTAAGTCAGTAAAGCCTTATTTAGAATAATGTCATATGCATGCCATTAGATGTCACATCAAAACTACAAAAGAGAGATCAATTATAAAAATACATATGTCTATCTTTATAATAATACCTGTTGCTAAGTTCATCAGTAGATGTTTTGTACCTGATGGTGATAAAGATTGTGAGAAAGATAACATTTTCATCTATTTTTCTACTGAGAATTTTGGCGCCATTTACTTTCATGAACTAGAAACTGTATTTTGCACATAGGAGAATATGAACGCCTAACAAAATAATAGCTTTTACGTACATGAGGTGAAAGGAAGGTTTATTAGTGCTAGAATATTTATCTAATTCAGAAACGCTATTTCAAAATTATCTTTTCACAGAATGTTTCGCGCATATCCCTAGGGGAACTATTTCGTTCCTGATGATGAAAGTATTTTAGTGTGAATTCACAATACACGACATAACTTCCCGGCCCCCATACCATTCAAACCAGAATACAGTATTGCAAGCATTACTGCTTCCCAGTATAAATAGGTAGGTGGCAGATATGGTGGCTTTACTTTCCGTACTCATACACAAAGTGTTCTACTGCACTAAAACATTTGGATTTGGGTACAATTTGGTTTAACTATAGGTACCCAGAAATAACATATACGCAAAATTCCAATCCTATTCAATCGTCTCACTGATGACTTTGCGATTAGTGGGTAATCTTATATTTTAATTAATATACTAATGCAAATAGACATTTTTATAGTATTGCTTTTTTATAGCTTAATGCTATAAAAAGTAATACTTTAAAAAATATCTATTTGCAGCAGCCTGCTTAGTGATTCCAAAAATTGCCGTCATGTGCATCCATTCCCATAAGACGGAATAATCAGATAAAGAGTTAATATTCGATGCTCGGACCTCGAGCCTCAGTGGCCTAGTTGGTCATGGCGTCTGACACGGATTGTCGGAAGACGCGGTTTCGAATTCCTTCCGAGGATGTGAATTTTTCGCCCTAAAATGTTTTAATGTCTTGCAGACATTAAAAAAGTTCATGTTCATAGACGGTAGGTATGTAACTAGCGGTAATGCAAGTGTTTATTAGGATTTAGGTAAAGAATTGTTTCTTACTGATTCACTAAACAATTTATCTGTGAAAAAATATGTTAGATGAATAAATAAAATTGATCTGATATAATGTGTAGCAATGACCTAGTTGAGCTTCTTAAGATAATGTTTTAGGAAGCTAAGCTTCAGTCAAACCTACGCGTCAAGACAACAGCTAAGAGTGATGCCCCATTAGGGCGTCGCGTCGCGTCGCGTCTTAGCAACGGTTCAACGCATTGTATGCCACCGGCGTTGCGTCTATGCACGACGTCGCAACGCAAGAGAGTATGCACGCCGTCGCAGCCTCAGTGTAGCTTCTCAGTCCAGCCTTCGCAGTGGATCTATACAAATGCGTTCTTTTTTTGCTTTTTGCCGCAACGCCATCGCCGAAACAAACTTAAAAGTAATAGTTTGCCCCTCTAGCAGTGGAACACTAGCCGTCGTCGCACTACAAGAGCGCAGCGCATCACCCTACCTTGTCGCCTTGTCTCTTGTCGGTCGATCCGTTGGAAAATCGCGTGTGAGGACACAACGCACTAATGGGTAAATCTATATACTACTAATAGGTAATGGGTATAAATATATTTATATGTAAAATGCCGCAAGCAACGTAACTTAAGCATGGGATGGGCCTCTCTCTAAATGGAAGCGTCCACCGCGCGTCTGTCTTGCATATGTAATGCTTATGAACATACATTCTACGCAAACTTACATGGCAGAAAGCGTAAGTACAACGGAGACTTACGCATCCAAACGAATAAAGTTCAGATGCCGCATTCAGTCGCACATGTATTAAACCTAGGTTTTGTGTCTTATCCGCTCCCATTTCCATTGCCATTTTCCATTCCCGCCCTACCCTCGCTCAGGTTTGTCCATGCTCTAGGCCCGAGGGAAGGTTCTCTTCAATTTCAGCCTGTTTTTGTAATAACTGGTTAGGTAAACTTTCTTACTTTAATGCTAATATTTTGAAACTAATGGAACCTGGATAGTTAATAGTATATGGAAATATTATTTTAAGAGGTTATATTTAGAAATAATACGATGACCAACAATGGCTATCATGATTTTGTTTAATTTCCTCTATGCGTGTATCTTCTAGTTTTGACGTGTTATAGTGGTGTACCACACGCCGTTACGTGTATTTAACGGTTGACAAATGTAAGCAAAGTTTACATAATCATTAAACTGAGTAACACTGTCACTGAGTAACATAGGGTATATATTTTCAAAAAAGTTAGGGATCCGTATGCACACTTTGATAATGTAACCCAAGGTGTGAAAAAAATACCCAAAAATATTCTTTTATCGCGTACGTTGCGGAAACTATTGACAATAGAGCAAAGTGATGTACTAGTAATACAGTTTTGTAGAGATGTCTACAAAAAAGTATGGGCTACCATATGTCTAATCTAACTATTACCGTTGTCGCAACTTCTCCTTGTTAATATATGCAATATTAACGCCGGTAGAAACTAGGCCATATTATTCGAATCCTTATCTACTCTACCTCTCACGAGGAAAGATTTGATTGTTTGTTTGTAACAGATAAATGCAAAAGCTTCTTATCCGGTTCAAAAAATTATTTTACCAGTAGAAAGCTATATTATGCCTGAGTAGCATACGTTATAATATTTGATTCATCATCACCATCATCCATCACCCGGTGATAGACATAAATTTGAACTGAAAAACTCTTTTTACTCGTATCATAAACAATCAGTTTTCTGAAGCATACCGACACATACAACCTCGCCCACACACACGTATTATGTACCTACCCTCAATGTAAGGGAGAGAGAGAAAGAGTGAAATGACTTTCGCACTTCTAATAATAATATTATATAATATTAGTAAATATGATTTGTCCTCATCTTTCAGAAATAGGATAAAAATGTGTATAAATTCCTAAACATCTCACCACTGTATTTCACGATTTTCTTGAATAGGTAAGTAGATAATTTCTCACAAATATTATAATCGCGAAATTTTGAGAGTGGCTGAGTGTGCTTATTATGTTTCTTGCTTCTTAACGTAGTATATACGTAACTTTTACTTGAATTACTTACACACTTAAGGGCTGCTTGTACTTATTAATCTACATCATATCATACGTTACCGTTTATATTACATTTACGCTTCAATTACGGTTTAATTATATTACGCGGTCGCTTACTCGTGTTGTAAAACGAACTGTGCCTGCGAAGTAATTTAGAATTTCTATTAAAGTGTTTGCAAATTTGACATAATTAAATTATGGCTTGTTTTATAGACAATATAGACATGTTCTTATATGATTTTGAATATTTATGCTTTTTCCTGTTGTGGTATAGATTATACCCAACTTTCCTAATTAGGAATTACTAGAGACTGCCTGCTCACGGCTTCGTTCACGTAGTAAGCTCGGTCTTCGGCCTCGCCATAACCGCCCATTTTTTCTAAATTTTTCTTTGATAAGATTAGGGTTTATTATTGTCAGGAGAAACTTCTGCTGACAATAATAAACACAACAAAAAAATAAGCGAAATTGTCCGAACGCGTGATGCGATGACCAAGGGAAATACAGATTAATAAAATTGTTACATATATAGATTAATGTTGGTTATAAATATTTTTTGTTTATGGTTGATGATTTGGGCAAGTCTTGCACCTGATGTATTTCTTATCGCTAAGCAGGCGTTAGTGCTTTAAAAATCATATAATAAACATTATTGGTGGCCTAGTATGCATGGCGTATGAGGGCCTACGGCGACCGGGACGGCATGTCAAGGGATTTAAATTTTTACCAATGGACATTTAAAACGTATTGTTATAGAAATACGACATAAATTGCTATGCTTCAAAATGATGCAGCGGCATCGAAAGGGATGGGATTTCATCGCACGGCATTGAAAAACGCGTCCCGGGCTCCCGCGGCGGGCGTACCTGCGGCAGGCAACGGCATGGCACGCCATGACGAGAACGCCGCCGGCGCTTGTTGTGACATACCGCGGGGTGAGGCGCATATAAAATAATTAATATTAACAGCCTGTGCACCTTCTTTGTCTGCAATAATCGATATTTACACCAAATCCCAATCTACAATTTTCAAGCTGAGGCAAACTTTGTCGTGCCATGACATGCCGTGGCAAGGCGCTGGAATTCCGCGGTATCTAAGCGGCTAGTCTGCGCTGACTGACGGCAAAATCCTTTGCCATCCCGTCCCGGTCTGCGTTGGCCTTAACACGGGTTGTCGAAAGACCCGGTTCGTCCGAGTGTATTTTTCTCTATAAAACTGCAGTATTTGGTCTCACTAAGCAGGTGTTAGTGCTTTTAAAACCATATAATATAAAATCTATATACTTAATTAAATGTAGCTCTTATGTTAATTGGGAAATTCAATTGTCCATGTACCGACGGCTTGATGTGTCCTTCGAAGGCACAGAAACGCATTATTTTTAAATTCAACTAAGTTCTGAATGCAGTAAGTGCAATTAAAACTGTTAAGGGCATGATTTAAGAACATATCTTGATATGGGCATTACGCTTGCCCATATTAGTCGCAGTGACATACAGAGCTTAAACTTTAGGTTTTCTTAGCACTGCACAGTCTCCACGGCCCAGTTAATTCACTTGCACTTTACACCCTAACACAATAATGCTTAGGTACGCACTTGCTTGTTCAATGCTCAGATTATGAAACAAATGTCCTCAGCAAGGTTTGCTTTATTAAAAAGGTACGAACGACCAAGCAAGCTGTAAGTCGCAGTAAGCGATGGCTTCATAGTACATAATGCTTTTGAGTTGCAATATAATTTTTTGTGAATAAGTTTTTAAGCTTGTTTTTTATATTTACTACTAGCTGACCCGGCGAACTTCGTAGCGCCTAACAGTCTAATCTTCAATGATTTTTTATTACTTATTCTGGTATTCGGGACGTCGGGTAAGCTAGGAAGATTTATCTTTATCTTTAAGAAAGTAAATACATTATGTCAAAAAAAAAATGATTCGATACTAACGTCATTGTATTGACTTCCCGGAACCTCTCCACTAACACTTAAACTTTATGGTATGGTATTAAAGTTCAAATTGACTTTTAAGTATTATTACGAATCAATTGTATGGGTGCATAGAAAAGTGGTGTTTTTAAACTATTTCAGGCAACTTTTAAATTTTTTCTCTCCGTAAGAACCATCCTCGTACTTCAAGGAATATTCTAAAAAAAGAATTATCAAAATCGGTTCAGCTGCTCTCGAGATTTGCGCTTAGTAACACATTCAGCGATTCATTTTTATATTATAGATACTGTGTTTTGGTTTGACGAATATGTTGCCTACAAAGTTACAGACACATGAGACTTAAATTAACAACTTAGGGCATTATTTATAAACACTGCTTAAGTATGATGTAATTTAGTACTCCACCCAGCAAAAATGTTCTGCGCCGTACTAAATGACGTTATTTAAATATAAGCAGCGTTTATAAATAAGGCCTTTAAGAGGATTGCATAGCTACGAGAAGTACTTGTCCACACTAAAAGATAAAACTCTTTTCTACCTCTTAACATTGTTCGATTTCAGTGATTTTTTTATTTCATGCAATCGACACATTGTTTGCTATGCCCGTACTGAAAAAATCAAAACGTACGGGCATACCAAACAAAGTGACAATAGCATGAAAAAAAATAAACTGAAATCGAACAATGTTAAGAGGTAGAAAAGAGCTTTTTCTTTTAGTGTGGACAAGTACTAGCTATGCAATCCTCTTAATGTGTCAGGGTTAGGAGCGCAGTGACGAAACCCATACGTACACCTCGTGCTTGTAATGTCTCTTACTAACATGTTAAAAATGCTTTATCCAAGAACGATTCATAAACCAGTCTGTATCATCATAAACACATTAGGTGTTGTAGGAAGAAAATTATTATCATTTCAGCCATTTTTCTAAGGATGATAGGTAAAAATCGTTTTCCCGGTACACGTGATGATCCTCATTCCATTAGGCATCGGTTACGATTCGTTCTTGGTCACGCGATGCCAGCATTATAAGGGAACATGTTTTCTTGTTTAGTTTTTTGTTGTTTTTGTATGAGATAATTGTTTGTGATATGTATCCCCTTTAATCATAACCGGCCTTCGCTTTCAGAGAAAATGAACTGTGATTATGCTTCTTTCCTCGTAAAGCGCTTTTTTTAATAAGATTCTGTATTTATGTAATGCATCTGTGTTATTTATATTATGTTATTAGTTCGCCTTTTGTTAAGAATTGTAAATGTCCTACGATCTAAGATCTAAGTACTTACCTACAGAAACTTTAAAAATTAAAGGTCTTATAGATATGGTAATTATTATTTCTGTTTGATATTGTTTGAACCCGTACTTAGTATAAACTGTGTTGCCTACAGGGCAATAACCTAAGACGGCTTTTGATTGCTTAATTAATTAACATAGCTCACGTGTCATTGCCCAAGTTCTTTATAGAAATATTTATATTATAGTGATGGAAATGTTTAATTTTTCTGTTATCATCATCATCATTATCTCAGCCGTAGGACGTCCAGTGCTGAACATATGCCTCACTTACAAATTTTCAAAAGGACCGGTTGGAAGTGGCCTGCATCTAACGTCGTCCTGCTACCTTCTGTCTTCAGTCCACCTTATCGGTGGACGACCTACGCTGCGCTTGCCGTTCCGTGGTCTGGAGACCACAGATAGAGTGGACTCTAGAACCTTTCGGCCACATCGGCCATCTGTTCTATATGCTATGTGGCCTGCCCACTGCCACTTTATTTATTTATTTATGTAATTCAATACACAATGGCTTACAGCTTATGCCAAGACACCATAATGTCATACGGTCACACACAGATATAAATACAGTTACACACAGAAAAAATAAAAACACATTAGATATAAAATATAAAATGTCACACAATAATTCTAGTTTTGCAGCATTGATTATAATTTCAATAAACTTTTCAGCAAATATGTCAACATCATTACACTGAACGAGCATGTCACCGAGTAAAATGCGAGCACGTACAGTTGGAGCATAACGGGCGCGACGGGTACGCGCGGAAGGTCTCGTCAAAAGTCGCGGCATCCTTCTCGGCGCGACTTCTCTCGGAACCCACAGTGCAATCCGATATAGAGCAGCCTGATTGTCCACAGTATTGTGCAGAACTGAACAATAATGCACCACAATCAATAGCTTCCGCCTCAGAACCAACGTGTCTGAACCAACCATACCTGACACATACAACAACGGGTATAAAAACGAATAGTACCCATACGTTTGTTTGTACAATCATCGTGCAATTTTTCGTTGGATCTTCTCAATCATAAGAGAATATTTAGCTTCATAGGGATCCCAAACAACCGCACCAAACTCGAGGATACTTCGGACATACGAGTTATAGAGCACCTTAGCTACCTTAGTATCATTAAATTGGGAAGCCACTCTGATTATGAAACCAAGAGTTTTGTTTGCCTTTTTTGCAAATTGTGGTTAACTGCGTTCTAATCATTCAAAAATTCCAGCTTACTATCCACAGTCAGCCCTAGGTCACGAATCTCCTTAACTCTATCAATTGGAGTGTTATGCGAGGAATAATTAGCGTGAAAAGGAGAATGAGAGCGCGAGAAAGTTATAACCTTACATTTCGAAGAGTTAAACGGCAAATGATTACAGTCACTCCACTCAGCCACAGCGTCTATATTTCTCTGTAGGGCTGTGGTGTCATCCACCACTAACACCATTAACAGCTAGGAATAGTTTGAGGTCGTCCGCGAACATCTCAGTGCTAATAACTTTTGTCAGGTCATTTATCAGCATCAGAAATAAAGACGGCCCCAAAGTACTGCCTTGGCTCACCCCTGATCGCGTGTAATATTCGCCAGATTCATGGCCAGCCACTCGAACATACTGTCTCCGATTGCTCAGGTATGAAAAACGTTAGGAGCCGCGGTGTGAACCCTATTTCCGCTAATTTAAAAAGCAAAATGTCATTATCGACCAAATCGAATGTCTTCCTAAAATCAAAATATGTCGCATCAACTTGCTTACCAGCATCCATCTCTGCAACAACATAATCAACTAGATTAACGTGATTTGTTGTGGTCGATCGTGCCCTACGAAACCCGTGCTGGCAGTCGCCTAGAACAGAATTGACCAGATGGCCAATCTGACGATCCAAAATAGATTCGAAAATCTTACCAGTTAATATGGCTTGCAGTTCTTCTCTCACATTTGCCCGAATGCTGTCCAGATTGCCACACGGGCAGTTGCATGATATTGGGGCATCCATCATCATCTGCTGCCTTCTCGTTACATAATTTCCACGGTGAATAGTTATATTGTTCGCATCATCATCATCGGATTCCGTCTTACTCGTATGCTGAGAAACATTGCGTTTGGCGGGATCCGCTACAGTGGTGCAGGGAGTGGTGGCTTCGATAGTGGTGTTAACACTTCCCGCAGCCGAAGAACAGGTGGTGATGTCCTTGCTTACAATGGTGGCAGAACTGACGTTAGCGTTGATAGTGGAGCTGGTGCCAACTGTTGCGGCGCTGGTACAGGGGTCATGATTATTCATCAAAAGACGGATTTAGCTGGCTTATGTTCTGGTCTATGTCGGTGATTTTAGTTCGTCTACGGATCTCCTCATTTCTGATTCGATCACGTAGAGAAACCCCAAGCATAGCCCTCTCCATAGCTCGTTGTGCGACTTTGATCTTATCTATGAGGCCTAGTAAGAGACCACGTTTCAGTGCCATAAGTCATCACTGGTAACACACATTGGTCGAAGACTCTTGTCTTGAGGCACTGAGGTATTTTTGACGAGAAGATTTCGCGAAGTTTCCGGAACGCTGCCCAGCCGAGTTGGATTCGACGATTGATCTCTTTCTCGAAGTTGGACCTGCCTAGTTTGACTGTCTGTCCCAGGTAGATGTACTCGTCAACAACTTCGATAACTGAGTTCCCAACTGATATTGGGGTAGGTACAACATGGGCATTAGTCATAATTTTCGTCTTGTCCATGTTCATCTTAAGGCCTATCCGTTGGGAAACTCGATGGAGGCCTTCGAGCATTGTACTGAGGTCTTCCATGAATTCTTACATGACTACAATATTTTCGGCAAATCGAAGGTGAGTGATGTATTCGCCGTTGATGTTGATGCCGTGTCCTTGCCATTCCAGAAGCCTGAAGGTGTGTTCCAATGCAGTGGTGAACAGTTTCGGAGATATTATATTACATCTGAGCGGAGAGGTAAAACAAAATAAATAAATACATGTCTGTGTGTATTATTTGATTTATATTTTATAATAAATTATTTTCTAATACTAAAAGTGCAATAACATGTGCAATGATTACCACAATGTACCTTTAATAATAATAGTGTTTCTTGGCTAGATATAAAAACAAATTGCAGATATTGATTCTGAAATAATTCTAACTTGTGTTATCTGTCCTTGATTAACAATAATACTTAGGAATGTCTCTGTATGTGTAAATGGGTATTCAATAATCTCATAAAACATTAATGTTACTTTAACTAACTATGTACTCGTAATGGACAAGGCAACAGTCTTCCTAGGCATTAAAATTGACGCAATATTACCTCATATAAATGCCCTGTCTGGGAGACTCAGTTCTGCTGCATATGCAGTACGTAAAATAAGAGAGCTAAAAGATGCTTCTACGGCGCGGTTAGTGTATTTTGCATATTTCCACAGCGTAATGTCATATGGTATATTGCTATGGGGTTCAGCGGCTGATATAGAGACCATCTTTATCCTTCAGGAACGTGCTATTCAAGCTATATACGAAATGGGTCCCTGTGAATCTTTGAGAGATTTATTTAAAGAAATCAATATATTAACGTTGCCTTCCTTATATGTATTTGAAAATACAATGCATGTTCGTAAAAATTTACATAAATATAAGTTAAATAGTGATCACCACACTTTTAATACTAGAAATACAAATAGGATAGCTGTACCTAAGAAATTCCTAAGAGTAAAAAAGTTCCTAAGAAATTGTGTGCGTTTTTACAATAAAATCCCAAAACACATAACTGAGCTCACCGAGGGCAAATTCAAGTTGACTGTAAAAAACGTTTTAAAATTACGCTTACTATAAAGTTCGACATTATATAGAAGAAACAGATGCTTGGAATACTCCACTTCTGGCAAGCTGTCTCTCTGCCACCCATAAAATGTTATATTTGTAGTACCTAAGTAGAAACATTGTAAACATCTATATAAAAATAATGGCCCCGAGATTCTTGCCGCTTCTTCTCGGTGGGCTCTATATATTTTGGAACGCGGCGGTAGAGTCATTAAAGTACATTATAATGAAAAGTTGACGTTCATAAGTGCGTCTTTGATGCCTAAATTGAATAAATGGTTTTGACTTTGACTTTTATGAATTAACCCACGGTATGTGCCACTTTGCTCCCCAGTGTTTCAGATTATGATATTTTTACAAAAATAAAAACATAGTTTAGGATATTTGTCTTATAATAAGCAGGAAGCATCTGTCCTGGTTTGTACCTATAGCACTGTTCTATACTGTATTACATATAATAACATTATTGCTATATACCTACATGTAAAATAAAAGGTTGAAATCTGTTATTATGATATATTATAAGAGCTGTGAAACATGTACTGTATTTATAAAAGGTATAATGAATATAATTACAAATTACAAATCTCCCAGTCTCACGCCTCTTTGCAATGGAATTGCCTTCGAAATCTGCTCCTGTACTCGGACTGACATGCTGGCGTTATTGTACAAGCACTTCAACACTTCGATATACCGATAGTCAATACGGCACCGCTGGAGAGACTCAAGCACTGCCCACGTCTCGAACGAATCAAAAGCCTTCTCATAGTCCACAAACGCTAAACAAAGAGGCAAGTCTCTTCGGGTATTTATACAACATTCATACAAGTTAAACTACTTTTCTGTTATACTTTAGAGATATTTATAAAAAAAATTATATGACCGCTATAGGAAATTGTAATTTGCCATTATTTCACACGACGTTTGAAGGTTTGAAAACTTGCCAAGCTGCAGTAGTTAATAATGTGACCAATGGTGGTATGATAGCAGGAATATTTATCTCGCTTGGCTGCGCTGGTGTTCAAGGAGACCTGTCTAACGATGGTGCCAACAAAGAGAAATTTTATTGTATTGATAAAAAATACAGACGTGCCACAGCAACAGCTTCTAAAATTAGAACTACATACAAAGGAAATTACACATAGATATAATTATCCCTCAACGTCTAAGGTTTATTTATTGTTACATGCTTACTATTATTGTCTTGTTGCTTATTATATCTTTCAAACTCCTTGCTGACCAAACTATTTCAGCATTGTGCGAGATTTATATTGGACTGTAGCTTATACTTGTCGAAAAAAAGGAGACTCACCGGTAATAAATTATAATGAATTGTAATAAATTGTAATGAATTTACGGCGCGGAGGTTTATCACGAAAAAGGCAGATTCGAAATCCGAACTGTGCTGTGCAACGACAATGGTGCAATTCGTATGACACTTCGAAGTGTCAAAAAATGCTTTTTAAGCGGGAATTTAAATTATTGCCATTACAAATATTGCCATGTATGCACTTTTTACTATTAACATTATTGAATACACAACAAGCATCTTTTTTCGTGTTAGCTCCATGTGTATATTTCTAAATATACCCATCTAAAATACATTCTCCCTTGTGTAGTTTCTGCATTATGTAGAACGAGTTATAAACACTTTTGTTCCATATAAAGTAACCACACGAGAATAGTAAATCAATGGATGACAATCACGCTGCACCGGGCGCGGTGGACTGCAGAGTCCTGCAGTTCCAAAAACAAAGTAAAATCTGTATGGGGTCGTTACAGCGTCGGTGAGTATAAGATTTGGAAACATTTTTTCGGGTGCTTTGGTACATTGTCTTGTTGGATTGAATACAACTGTAGTATGTCACGTTGCAGCGTCGTGAATGCAAGTTTATGAAAATTTTTTTCGGTAGCTTTGGTTTATTGTCTTATTGGACTGAATGTAACTGTAGTACGTCATGTTACCTATAGCGTCGGTGAGTATAAGATTTGGAAACATTTTTTCGGGTGCTTTGGTTCATTGTCTTGTTGGATTGAATACAACTGTAGTAGGTCACGTTGCAGCGTCGTGAATGCAAGTTTATGAAAATTTTTTTCGGTAGCTTTGGTTTATTGTCTTATTGGACTGAATGTAACTGTAGTACGTAATGTTACCTATAGCGTCGGTGAGTATAAGATTTGGAAACATTTTTTCGGGTGCTTTGGTACATTGTCTTGTTGGATTGAATACAACTGTAGTATGTCACGTTGCAGCGTCGTTGAATGCAAGTTTATGAAAATTTTTTTCGGTAGCTTTGGTTTATTGTCTTATTGGACTGAATGTAACTGTAGTACGTAATGTTACCTATAGCGTCGGTGAGTATAAGATTTGGAAACATTTTTTTGAGTGCTTTGGTTCATTGTCTTGTTGGATTGAATACAACTGTAGTATGTCACGTTGCAGCGTCGTTGAATGCAAGTTTATGAAAATTTTTTTCGGTAGCTTTGGTTTATTGTCTTATTGGACTGAATGTAACTGTAGTACGTAATGTTACCTATAGCGTCGGTGAGTATAAGATTTGGAAACATTTTTTCGGGTGCTTTGGTACATTGTCTTGTTGGATTGAATACAACTGTAGTATGTCACGTTGCAGCGTCGTTGAATGCAAGTTTATGAAAATTTTTTTCGGTAGCTTTGGTTTATTGTCTTATTGGACTGAATGTAACTGTAGTACGTAATGTTACCTATAGCGTCGGTGAGTATAAGATTTGGAAACATTTTTTCGGGTGCTTTGGTACATTGTCTTGTTGGATTGAATACAACTGTAGTATGTCACGTTGCAGCGTCGTTGAATGCAAGTTTATGAAACATTTTTTCGGTAGCTTTGGTTTATTGTCTTATTGGACTGAATGTAACTGTAGTACGTAATGTTACCTATAGCGTCGGTGAGTATAAGATTTGGAAACATTTTTTCGTGTGCTTTGGTACATTGTCTTGTTGGATTGAATACAACTGTAGTATGTCACGTTGCAGCGTCGTTGAATGCAAGTTTATGAAACATTTTTTCGGTAGCTTTGGTTTATTGTCTTATTGGACTGAATGTAACTGTAGTACGTAATGTTACCTATAGCGTCGGTGAGTACAATATTTGGAAACATTTTTTTGAGTGCTTTGGTTCATTGTCTTGTTGGATTGAATAAAACTGTAGTATGTCACGTTGCAGCGTCGTTGAATGCAAGTTTATGAAAATTTTTTTCGGTAGCTTTGGTTTATTGTCTTATTGGACTGAATGTAACTGTAGTACGTAATGTTACCTATAGCGTCGGTGAGTATAAGATTTGGAAACATTTTTTCGGGTGCTTTGGTTCATTGTCTTGTTGGATTGAATACAACTGTAGTATGTCACGTTGCAGCGTCGTTGAATGCAAGTTTATGAAACATTTTTTCGGTAGCTTTGGTTTATTGTCTTATTGGACTGAATGTAACTGTAGTACGTAATGTTACCTATAGCGTCGGTGAGTATAAGATTTGGAAACATTTTTTCGGGTGCTTTGGTACATTGTCTTGTTGGATTGAATACAACTGTAGTATGTCACGTTGCAGCGTCGTTGAATGCAAGTTTATGAAACATTTTTTCGGTAGCTTTGGTTTATTGTCTTATTGGACTGACTGTAACTGTAGTACGTAATGTTACCTATAGCGTCGGTGAGTATAAGATTTGGAAACATTTTTTCGGGTGCTTTGGTACATTGTCTTGTTGGATTGAATACAACTGTAGTATGTCACGTTGCAGCGTCGTTGAATGCAAGTTTATGAAACATTTTTTCGGTAGCTTTGGTTTATTGTCTTATTGGACTGAATGTAACTGTAGTACGTAATGTTACCTATAGCGTCGGTGAGTATAAGATTTGGAAACATTTTTTCGGGTGCTTTGGTACATTGTCTTGTTGGATTGAATACAACTGTAGTATGTCACGTTGCAGCGTCGTTGAATGCAAGTTTATGAAACATTTTTTTCGGTAGCTTTGGTTTATTGTCTTATTGGACTGAATGTAACTGTAGTACGTAATGTTACCTATAGCGTCGGTGAGTATAAGATTTGGAAACATTTTTTCGGGTGCTTTGGTACATTGTCTTGTTGGATTGAATACAACTGTAGTATGTCACGTTGCAGCGTCGTTGAATGCAAGTTTATGAAACATTTTTTCGGTAGCTTTGGTTTATTGTCTTATTGGACTGAATGTAACTGTAGTACGTAATGTTACCTATAGCGTCGGTGAGTATAAGATTTGGAAACATTTTTTTGGGTGCTTTGGTTCATTGTCTTGTTGGACTGGTATTGGTGTAATACTTAATAACGAACAACTGCTGTATGCTGAACCCTGAGGCTCCAACCGCTAGGCAAATTAAAATTCCACAGGAAGCTCTTTGTATGTATAAAAATAAAGGATAAAAGCTGATTTTGTTATGTTTTTGTAAATAAATTGTCTGGCAGCGCAGTGCGAGATATTCTGCATTCGAAGCAGTAGTGCGCAAGTCTTACTGTGTTAGGGTGTGCAGGGCGCTGTAGCAAGCAATAGCGATAGGGCGATAGCGACTGAAACCCTAATGTCTCAGGGGGGAAAAGCTCAGTGGGCCTAGCACGAATAAATGACGTATCTAGGGCAACTGTGACACGAAGACAACGTGCCGAAGCGTGACGTGTTAAAGCTTACTATACGAATACTTTACAAAGATGAAGATAAAGATTTATTGATTTGTCAAAAGATGTATGTAGTCATACAGGGATGTGCATGTAGGTCTTAAATTTCAATAAGTTTCAACATGTTTCGCCCGCGTACATAAATTAAAAATAATAATTGAAATATTTATATAGTCAGAACTTAGATTAATCATTGGTCTCGCTCTCGCTTCGACTAGATACCGCGCTATTTAAAAACAACAGCTCCGTGAATGCGGCAACTCAATATTGTAGTGTGTGTAATGCTAATTGGGAGGATGCTAGTGTGCGTGAAGAACTGTGTTGCTAGCTACTAAATTGTCACCCAATTAATGGGAAAATATTGTATGTTGTGGTTAAGTATGTATGTTACTGGTTATAAATGTAGTTCAGAAAAATACATTAGCCTCGTGTATAATAAGAAACATAACTCACTTATATCATAATATTCTATTATTTAACTATGTATTTAGATATTTATATGAGAAGACAAATAACAAGTATTTAGTAATACTCGTATCTATAGTGCTTTCTATTTCCATTCCACCAGTAATTTGGTCCTACCTTTTGTACGTAACGTCTTAGGCTAATTTACAACTAATAGCTGCGTAGAAACAAAAAAAAATATAAAACAATAATCATATAGACATAGTAAAACCTACATGTACCTAATTATGTACAGGTTAATGGACAGTCTAAACATTATTCATCATCATCATCTCAGCCGTAGGACATCCACTGCTGAACATATGCCTCCCCTATAATTTTCCAAAAGGACCAGTTGTAAGCGGCCTGCATCCAACGTTATCCTGCGACCTTTATCAGGTCGTCTGTCCACCGTGTCGGTGGACGACCTACGCTGCGCTTGCCGGTCCATGGTCTCCATTCCAGAACCTTCCGGCCCCATCGGCCATCTGTTCTGCGTGCTATGTGCCCTGCCCACTGCCAATTTTACTGGCTAATCTTCTGGGCTATGTCGGTGACTTTCGTTCTTCTACGGATCTCCTCATTTCTGATTCGATCACGTAGAGAAACCCCGAGCATAGCCCTCTCCATAGCTCGTTGTGCGACTTTGAGCTTACTTATGAGGCCCATAGTAAGAGACCACGATTCAGTGCCATAAGTCATCACTGGTAACACACATTGGTCGAAGACTCTTGTATTGAAGCACTGAGGTATTTTAGACGAGAAGGCTTAGCGAAATTTCCGGAACGCTGCCCAGCTGATTTACTACCTACCCGCAGTACTACTTTACGATACAAATTTTCTCTATTCTCTCTATATCTCTATATTTCTATCTCTATTATAATAGTACATATAATAGTACAATAGTCCTGCGAGACCGAAGTGCGGCGGAGGATTTCAGGAGGCTTCAGGCAAACGACCGAAAACGCGTAGATGCCTTCGAAATGTGGTGTTGGAGGAAAATGTTGCGCATCCCCTGGACAGCCAGAAGAACGAACGCGTCGATACTCGACGAATTAAGTATTACCACTAGGTTGTCATCTATATGCCTCCAACGAGTACTCGAGTACTTCACGCAAAAAAGGCGACAACCTAGAGAAACTTGTCATCACAGGCAAGTTGGAAGGCAAAAGACCAAGGGGAAGAAGTCCAATGCGCTGGTCGGACCAAATTCGTACCGCACTTGACAGTAAAGTCCACAGTGCTATACACGCTGCTGAAGATAGGTCAAGGTGGAAAGACTTCGTTCGACAGAAGGTGATCCGTGGAAGGGGTCACGACCCTCAGCAATGAGGAAAACGACACTAGGAGGAGGATAATAGTACATATGTGAAGAATATCGAAAAAGAGTTTGATTCAGCCAGTGGTTGAGAAGTGAATACTTGGATGGCCGAATCATTTAATTTTATGAATAGCACCGTTGTTTATACTCCTCACGCAATTATATGCAGCTAGAGAGTAAAAGTTTAAAGTTAAACAGAATTTCTTAAGTTCGTTTAGGATACTTTGGTTTGGTATATTTAGTAGTAAAATATAATGACAATAAATTCACATTATAAAAATCTAAACCATAGGTACTTGATCCTTATATTATACGGCAACACTGGTTGGCGTTTAAGGTCAATGTTATTTTATGTTGAAATTTTGAAATTATATGGTATTTACTGATCGTATGTGATCCCAGTGTATTTCTTATTTCTTGTAATATTATTTTTACACATTTTCACTTTGCAAACAGGCATTTTACTTCGGATTACAACCAAAATTACAACAAAACACTCGGTACGTTAACACCACGCTGCTTGGGACGTGACTGACTCGAGTGGGCTCGAGTACGCCGAATTCGGCGTAGTATTAGTTGCCGCATTTTGCAAGTACGCCGGCGGTATCTAGTAGAAGTGCGCGCGCGGCGACTGATCATTAATCTATGAGTCAGAATTCAAATTAAAATTAAATATTCATGCAATATTCATAACTTATAACTAAACTTATTGTACTTCAAATTGCTTATTATCTAAAAAATCATTTATACTATAATAACATTTAGTCAATAATATGTTTTTAATTTTAACTTTAAATAGACTAAAGCTGAGGTCTCTTAGGCTTTGCGGGAGCTTGTTATAAATAACATGTCAATAACATGTAACATGCTGAAAATGCTCTTCCGAAATATTGTTTTTCTCCCATAGTTCAGCCTTAATCTTTTTGCGTCTCGTCTGTTTCTTTGGACAGTGTCGGACAAACCTGGGAACAGTCGCAGGTTACTTTTTACAAATAATGCTATTTCTAATATATATAGTGACTTTGTCAAATACTCAAATATAGCACTGCAACTGTCTTGGGCAAGCGTACTTACCATCAGGCGCATGACTTGCATGTCTCGTTATTTGATTGCATAAAAATCAAAAGCCATTTCAGGGCAAAGAAGTAACAGATATACACTTTTTTTAACACTTTTAGAATTATTCTGATATTGTAAACGGTAAAGTTTTAACGTTATAAATAGTTAATTACAACTTTATTAACTCGACTAAGCGGACTCTAAGTTAATCACTAATCTGCTACAAGCATCAATGATCTACTAATTAATAACAGCATCCAGCGTGGATTCTGTTGCACTTATTTCTTATACTAGTATTCGCTCGCGACTTGTTCGCGTGGAATTAGGTTATAGCGTACCCTCGGGAAGTACTAATTGAATTGGGATGAATAGTAGCCTATGTTTTAATTCCGGGTACAAACGATCTCAACTCTAAAATTCATCCAAATCCGTAAAGCCGTTTTTGTGAGTTAGAGTAACAAATACCATCTAAAATTTCAAATTTATAACAAATACTACATGATGTGGGTACCCTATATGTTATTCCATTGCCTCATCTATCTACATATACAATTTCATCCTAATTCATTCGGGCGTTTTGAGTAATTGAGTCCCGCGGTTTCACCCGCATGGTGAAATAATGATGATGATGAATAGTATCCTATATTCTTCCCCAGGATATAATCTGTCTCTTTGACAAATTTTATTACGATTAGTTCAGCCGTTTAGGCGTGAAAGCGTAACAAACAGACAAACAAACAAACTCAACTTTGCATTTATAATATTAGGATAGTGGGAAGTAAGATTAGTGTGATTGACAACTCGGTTCAACTATCTCTACGTGTTAATTTGCTATTGTAGAATGGATGATTTGTAGTAGTTTGTATATTGTGCTTGTATCCAGAAAACGAGTAGAACAAAGCTGATTATATCGGCTTTGTTCTAAATGGATACTTTTATTACTATCCTAAGTCGCTGTCAGCTGCTAGTGCGTGCGGACTCATTGAAATCAAGCAATTGCACCTCGTTAACACGTAAAATAACTCATAAAAAAATAATGTTAACTATTAAAGAAAAAAGTAATTCGTCACTACTTAATTATGTGTATAAAAAGTTGCTATTTTATTACATGTATTTCATGTCAAATACAATTGTAAATGAAGAAAACACTGTTTTAAAGGTGATATAAGTGATATTTTTTTTAATGTTTACTCAAGTATGTTAAAAATGTTTTTAGTTCCGTCAATGTGTACTTAAATACGGCGCGTTAACTAGCTAGAGAATAGTCGTTTACGTTTATTTGTAGGTACACAAGATATTGATTTTAAGACATCCTGAAATATTGATGAAATCTGTGTCTATCACACTTTAGTTCTTCCATTAGTAAATAGGTATTCGCTGCCAATCATTTTAACATTAGTAGAATCGCAAGCTTTTCTTCATTATATCCATCCAAGTTAGAGGAATTCATTGTAAGTATGACTGATTTATAAAAACGTGTGCTTACTCCAAAGGCTACAGCTGTATTGACTCGAAAAAACGTCAGAGCGCGCCCCGCCACAACAGAAAAGTGTGCACACTCGCCGTCACGTCAGAGAGCACCACAACATAATAATGTAATTCCGGCAGATCTAAAAAATTATTGAGAAGGTCCTATAGTGTGCCACACTTCAATAAATGGCTGTTACTCCAAGTTTTATTATACCTCCTTGATTTTTGACATAATCTGTAATCCTAATAGGTAAATAAGAGTTAGCTCAAGAAAGGGGCAAACCCGGAAAAAAATATAAGAAGTATTTTTCCTTTGGATTTCGTGGGGGAAGGTCACTAGCAGTCTATATTTTGTTTTGCCAAGGTAATTTTATATGTTTATAACAATTCTTAAGGTTAAATTGAAAAAAAAAATCGTTGTTAGTCAAACAAAATTCACCCTCTCTTTTGGTTATAAATCGGAAAATATCGATCCTAGGAAAAAAAATCAAGATTACTTCGCAAACAAAATTTAGACTGCTAGTGAGCATTAATTTTTCATGAAAACAAAACAAAATATAAATGAAAATGAAAAAATATAAACGAGTTGTTTAAACAAACAAAAATTCACCTCCTCTTTTGGATATAAATTGGAAAATATCAACCCTAGAAAAATTTTACTTTAAACAGCTTTTGTGATCACTATTTTTTCGTTTCAAATTGAAAATAAACGAAATATTAAATAAAAAAAATGATCTTTATATCAAAATGGCGGATGACGCAACGGATAGCTTACCACGCAAAACAAAATGTGTCTGCCAGTGACCTTCCCCAACTAATTCCGAAGGAAAATAGCAACCTATAATTTTTCCCGGGTCAAATCCTTATTGTACTGGGCTACACGGCTTTCGTTTACCGATCGATCGCTGGTATATGTATCGCTATGCTCTGCGACGAGAGTGAGATTTACACTTGTCACGAAAAACTCATTTAGACTTTAGACTTTTCACTTTAGATTTTTTTCCTTTAAAACTCTGATAACGTTACTTAGGTGTACTATTAGTTATTCTGTGACGTAGGTAACAATAAGTTTTGACACAGTGTACCTACACGCCGGCTGTTATATCAGGTGAAAGACCTGCATAGATCCATATACATAATGTAACCCGTTTTTAGTTTTTCCTTACATTGTTATTTAATTTACAAAAAATACATACACGAACATAATATAACCACCTCCTTTTTTGAAGTCGGTTAAAAATGATTTAAAATGTAAAAACGTAACGAATTATCATGGTAAGTAATGATTTTATTAGTAAAATCTTCAACACGTATTTATACTATCAGTGAGTCACTGTATAGAGGGCCGCATATCCTTCACGATAATGATGATGATGATGATGATGATCATGAAAGTATAATATAATGTTATTCCCGCTCCTCGTCTATCTACACACCAAAATATCCAAATCCGTTTATTGGTGTCATCATCATCATCATCATCTCAGCCGTAGGACTTCCACTGCTGAACATATGCCTCCCCATGATTTTCCAAAAGGATTGGTGTGGTTCAGCAAAACTTCCATTTATCCAAATAATCTTAGTAATATATATAAAAAATCGTAATGACGGAAAATGCCAAAACTACGTACTTACAGTCAAGCAAAAAGTAACACGATATGAATAATTAAAGCATCCAGTAGGCGTATTCCTGTAGACGGCTGTAAGCGACAAGGACTGCTCTCCGTTACATATTATAGGCTTTCTTTAATGAATATTCATAACTTCATTTGCTTGAAGAAGCGTCATACATCACGCCGACGAATGCGAGCGAAAATATCCAAACTTCACTTAGCTATGCTAAACTGTAATGAATATGCATAAGTAATTGTTTTTGGTGATGCTATTTCGACATTGTTGTTTTATCATGTTAGGGTGTTTAGTTTTATCAATGAATCACTATTACCTACACTTTCCGGGAATGTGTGTAGAAAAAGGTAGCGCATACAGTAGGTCTACCATGAGTTTACAACATTGACATAAATCGACGCTCGATATCGACTGCCGCTAAAAAATTTATGAAAAAAAGAACAGTGCCACCTCGTGATCAATTGTAGAACTAAAATTGACATCGAGTACGCCAATCACAAGCTTAATAGGTAGGCGAGATCGAGTATCGACTATAGATGACGTTTATGTTGCCAACTCATGGTAGAGCTACTGTATAGTTGAGAGAGTAAGTATAGTTGGTTGTTTCCGTACTTATCGCATGATACTTTAATTCATTTGTTTTGAGAGTCTATACTCAGATTCATGTAAAACGACAGGTGTTAGTGATGGACTTATAAACTTTTATCCTGAGTTTCCAATTTTGATCAGATCTAGTAAGTATATATCCTTGGAATGGATCGGGACTCTGGTCTTCTAACTGGAAGTGTCAGACGCCATGACCGCTAAGCCACCAGTTTTAAATCAAATCAAAACAAGTAAATTATTCTGTATAGGCCTACGAGGACACTTACAAATTGTCATTTTACATTAATTTTTTCATAAATCTACAACCGGCTCGAACTGCGCCCACGACTGAGAAGATCCGACAAGAAACTCAGCGGGATAGCCTTTTAATTTAGTTTATCGCCAATTTCTTAATGTATATAACCATATACCTATAGCCACTGTTGAGCATAGAATTTATCTCTGAAGTTTTTAAACCTTGTAAAAGGATTGAGTGCAACCTTTTTTAGATACTACATGTACACCGTGTTTCGAAATCCGTTGTCCGATCGAAAAATACACGAAGGCCCTTACTTAGCCCCACTAGTTTTTTATTGTATTATGATATTCAAAGCACTTAAACTAGCTTACGAAACCAAACGTTTCAATTTAAAAGAAAAAAATTAGGTTAATGAAGCTGTAAATACACTATGTATATATTTTTTTTTTGTGTGTGTATATATATGTATAAATAAACATATAGGAAATAATTGATTTCACAGATATTTTAAGATTTTTTTGTTGCTAATATTGCTGCGTTACTTTTAAATTCCCTATTTTACCTCCTTAGTTTATGGACATAGGTTACATTTTGTCCAATGAGAATAGTGTCGTCGGCGAACAACATAATACGTGTAAGCCTAATATCACAAAAATTGCGTAAGTGTAATGTAATCGTATCGATGCTCGCTGCACCTCGACTTTTCGAGGTGTTCCGATTGCCTATGCTATCTTAAAATCTATTTTAGAACTTTCATCTCGCTCTAAGATAGTTATTTTACAGTGGATTCCATCTCACGTAGGCATAAAAGGCAATGAGACAGCTGATTTATTAGCTAAACAAGCTTGCATTGATGGTATTGACTTCCACCTACAACCTTATTTTACTGATTTCTTATCTTTAGTCAAGAATAGGTGTCGGACATTATGGAAGGAGTATTTTGATGAGCGATCCCGAGAAAAAGGAATTTGGTTTAAAACAATACAGCCGATGCCTCTAAACTCCCCATGGATTGATAATAGTAAGCTAAGTAGGCAGGATCTAGTTCTATTGCTTCGACTGCGGAGCGGACACATTCCACTAAATAAATTCGGTCATCTGATGCGTAAGGTTAATTTACCATTGTGTAGCGCATGTAACGTTGTGAAAGACGCATACCATATATTGATGGAATGTGTCCGTAACGAGGGACCTAGACAGATAATATTTCGTGACAGTTCCATTGGCTTATGCAATATCTATCTATCGTGCCCACATTCTGAACAAGTCAAAATGATACTAGAGTTAGTTAAACATGGTCTTAAGCGTAGGGATTAACTATGTCATCATCATCTCAGCCGTAGGACGTCCACTGCTGAACATATGCCTCCCCCATGATTTTCCAAAAGGACCGGTTGGAAGCGGCCTGCATCCAACGTCGTCCTGCGACCTTTCTCAGGTCGTCTGTCCACCGTGTCGGTGGACGACCTACGCTGTGCTTGCCGGTCCATGGTCTCCATTCCAGAACCTTCCGGCCCCATCGGCCATCTGTTCTGCGTGCTATGTGCCCTGGCCACTGCCAATTTTACTGGCTAATCTTCTGGGCTATGTCGGTGACTTTCGTTCTTCTACGGATCTCCTCATTTCTGATTCGATCACGTAGAGAAACCCCGAGCATAGCCCTCTCCATAGCTCGTTGTGCGACTTTGAGCTTATCTATGAGGCCCATAGTAAGAGACCACGTTTCAGTGCCATAAGTCATCACTGGTAACACACATTGGTCGAAGACTCTTGTCTTGAGGCACTGAGGTATTTTTGACGAGAAGACTTCGCGAAGTTTCCGGAACGCT
Source organism: Selenia dentaria (assembly GCA_917880725.1). Lineage (NCBI taxonomy): Eukaryota > Metazoa > Arthropoda > Insecta > Lepidoptera > Geometridae > Selenia > Selenia dentaria. Next base: position 27,689,148 of record OU862888.1, on the reverse strand, counting down.
GCCCAGCCGAGTTGGATTCGACGATTGACCTCTTTCTCGAAGTTGGACCTGCCTAGTTTAACTGTCTGTCCCAGGTAGATATACTCGTCAACAGCTTCGAGAACTGAGTTCCCAACTGATATTGGGGTAGGTACAACATGGGCATTAGACATAATTTTCGTCTTGTCCATGTTCATCTTAAGACCTACCCGTTGGGAAACTCGATGGAGGCCTTCGAGCATTGTACTGAGGTCTTCCATGGATTCTGCCATGACTACAATATCGTCGGCAAATCGAAGGTGAGTGATGTATTCGCCGTTAATATTGATGCCAAGTCCTTGCCATTCCAGAAGCTTGAAGGCGTCTTCCAATGTAGCAGTGAACAGTTTCGGAGATATAACGTCTCCCTGTCTCACGCCTCTTTGCAATGGAATTGCCTTCGAACTCTGCTCCTGTACTCGGACTGACATGTAGGCGTTTTTGTACAAACACTTCAGCACTTCAATATACCGATAGTCAATACGGCACCGCTGGAGAGACTCAAGCACTGCCCACGTCTCGATCGAATCAAAGGCTTTCTCATAGTCCACAAACGCTAGACAAAGAGGCAAGTTATACTCTTCGGTCTTCTGTATAACTTGCCGTAGCGTGTGGATGTGGTCTATCGTACTATAGCCTTTTCGGAAACCGGCTTGTTCCGGAGGCTGGAATTCATCAAACCTGCGACTGAGACGGTTCGTTATGACCTTCGAAAACAGCTTATAAACATGGCTCAAAAGCGAGATGGGTCTGTAATTTTTAAGTAAAGTGTTGTCACCTTTCTTGAAGAACAGCACCACCACGCTTTTGTTCCATGCTTCTGGCGTTGAACCTTCGAGTAAGACGGTATTAAACAGCTTCTGAAGGACTTTAAGTACCGGTGTTCCACCCGCTTTCAGAAGCTCAGATGTGATACCGTCGTCACCAGGCGCCTTGTTGTTCTTAAGCTGTTTCAAGGCCATTCTAATCTCGTACAGGCTGATGTCCGGGATATCTTCGGTATAATGTCGGGTCAGCTTGGCTCTTGGGTCTTTGGCCGAGCTGCTAACAGGTTTAGCGACCGAGGTGTATAACTGTCCGTAGAAACTCTCGACCTCTCCTAACACTTCCGCTTTGGTCGACGCTACACTGCCGTCTCCTCTCTTCAGCTTCGTCAACTGGCTTTGCCCAATAGACATGTCTCTTGCAAACACTTTGGAGCCTTTTTTCCGCTCTATCGTCTCTTTAATACGGTTTGTATTAAAGATCCGAATGTCGTGTCGCAAGGACTTCCATATTCGTCTATTGAGCAGGCTATATGCTTCAGCATCATCCGAAGACTGCAGTTTCAATGAGCGTCGTTCAGCCATGAGGTTGAGGGTATCGTTGGAGAGTTTCTGTGGCCTATCTGTACGGTGGGGTTTAAAGTACTTGGAACCCACTGTATGGACAGTTTCTACTAACCTGTTATTGATCTCGTCCACTGAAGCGATGTTCTCAAGGCAATCGAAGCGATTGGATAGCTCAAGTTGAAAGCTCTCGGGGTCTTGAATATGGGCACGAGTAGGTCGGAGCGTAGACTTCATCAGACGAGACCTCTCCAGTTTGACATTAATATTCACCGTGCCTCTTACCATTCGGTGATCACTACCGGTTTTAACCCTGTTGATCACGGAGACATCAGTGAATATTTGCCTTTTGGTGGTCATAATGAAGTCAATCTCATTTCTCGTGGAACCATCGGGACTCAGCCAGGTCCATTTCCTGTGAGGTGGCTTCTGAAAGAAAGAGTTCATCATAAAGAGTCCCTCTTTCTCCAGGAAGTCGGCCAACCTCTGTCCCCTACGGTTCCGTTGTCCATAGCCAAATTGCCCCACTTTCGACTCATCCTCGCTTCTCTTACCCAACTTCGCGTTGAAGTCCCCCATAACAACTAGAAAGTGCGTTTCAGAGGTATGTATGGCCCGACTAATGTCCTCATACATATCCTCCACCTCATCATCCGGGTGCGACTTCGTCGGTGCGTATACCTGAATGACCTTCAGCGAATATCGTTTGGATACTCTGAGTATTAGGTATACGACCCTATTGGAAACGCTATCGATCGTAACTATGTTGTTAGTAAGGGACTTGTGGACGAGAAACTCGACACCACCTTGGGACTGTTGGTCGCCCTCCCGGTGGTAGAGTAGGTTACCTGATTTAAGGGTTATCGTGTCCTCACCCGCTCTGCGGACTTCAGATAACCCCACAATGTCCCAGCGTAGCTTACTCATTTCTTCTTCCAGCTCATATATCTTCTCGTCTGTCCTCATCGTGCGTATGTTGTGTGTTACCAGGGCCAGTCGTCGTCGTTGGGGGTGGTAGCCGGGCGTCTGCCGGGGATTCTTAGCACCCCCTGCCCCACCGTTACCGTGGCCGCTACCGTAGCCAGGAATAGCGGGGCTGCCGGGGACTGGGGGCCTGGTTCTTTTTGTCCAATCCATTGAGGGGTTTTTGCCAATACTCGCCACGCTTGGCAGCCGGGTTGGCGAGCGCAGTTTGTGTGTGTTTGACTGGGAAGGTGCTGCTGCCCACCTTCTGATTTGTTATCCCTTAGCCGGCTTCTACGGCACCCACGGGTAGAGTTGGGGGGGGTGCTATTCTAAGCCGGCACCGCCACGGCACATTAACTATGTAACATAATCATATTATTATGTAATGTGTTATTTTTGTGTTTGTTTGATACTGATATTGCCATACAGAGCGACATATTCGCCATAGCGAAAAAGCTCTTTAAATAAAGAAAAAAAAAAAAAACATTATTGCTATATACCTACATGTAAAATAAAAGGTTGAAATCTGTTATTATGATATTTTATAAGAGCTGTGAAACATGTACTGTATTTATAAAAGGTATAATAAATAAAATTACAAATTACATATCTCCCAGTCTGACGCCTCTTTGCAATGGAATTGCCTTCGAACTCTGCTCCTGTACTAGGCCTGACATGTTGGCGTTATTGTACAAGCACTTCAACACTTCGATATACCGATAATCAATACGGCACCACTGGAGAGACTCAAGTACTGCCCACGTCTCGATCGAATCAAAGTCCTTCTCATAGTCCACAAACGCTAAACAAAGAGGCAAGTTATACTCTTCGGAAATTTATACAAGTTATACTACTTTTCTGTTATACTTTAGAGATATTTATAAATAATTTTATCTGACCGCTACAGGAAATTGTAATTTGTCATTATTTCACAGGACAAGGTTTGAAAACTTGCCAAGCTGCAGTAGTAAATAATGTGACCGATGGTGGTATGATGGCAGGAATATTTATCTCGCTTGGCTGCGCTGGTGTTCAAGGAGACCTGTCTAACGATGGTGCCAACAAAGAGAAATTTTATTGTATTTATAAAAAATACAGACGTGCCACAGCAACAGTTTCTAAAATTAGAACTACATACAAAGGAAATTACACATAGATATAATTATCCCTCAACGTCTAATTTTCTCAACGGTTTATTTATTGTTACATGCTTACTATTATTGTCTTGTTGCTTATTATATCTTTCAAACTCCTTGCTGACCAAACTATTTTCAGCATTGTGCGAGATTTATATTGGAATGTAGCTTATACTTGTCGAAAAAAAGGAGACTCACCGGTAATAAATTATAATGAATTGTAATAAATTGTAATGAATTTACGGCGCGGAGGTTTATCACGAAAAAGGCAGATTCGAAATCCGAACTGTGCTGTGCAACGACAATGGTGCAATTCGTATGACACTTCGAAGTGTCAAAAAATGCTTTTTAAGCGGGAATTTAAATTATTGCCATGTATGCACTTTTTGCTATTAACATTATTGAATACTGAACAAGCATCTTTTTTCGTGTTAGCTCCATGTTTATATTTCTAAATATACCCATCTAAAATACCTTCTCCCTTGTGTAGTTTCTGCATTATGTAGAACGAGTTATAAACACTTTTGTTCCATATAAAGTAACCACACGAGAATAGTAAATCAATGGATGACAATCACGCTGCACCGGGCGCGGTGGACTGCAGAGTCCTGCAGTTCTAAAAACAAAGTAAAATCTGTATGGGGTCGTTACAGCGTCGGTGAGTACAAGATTTGGAAACATTTTTTCGGGTGTTTTGGTACATTGTCTTGTTGGATTGATTACAACTGTAGTATGTCACGTTGGAGCGTGGTTGAATGCAAGTTTATGAAACATTTTTTCGGTAGCTTTGGTTTATTGTCTTATTGGACTGAATGTAACTTTAGTACGTAATGTTACCTATAGCGTCGGTGAGTATGAGATTTGGAAACATTTTTTTGAGTGCTTTGGTACATTGTCTTGTTGGATTGAATACAACTGTAGTATGTCACGTTGCAGCGTCGTTGAATGCAAGTTTATGAAACATTTTTTCGGTAGCTTTGGTTTATTGTCTTATTGGACTGAATGTAACTGTAGTACGTAATGTTACCTATAGCGTCGGTGAGTATAAGATTTGGAAACATTTTTTCGGGTGCTTTGGTACATTGTCTTGTTGGATTGAATACAACTGTAGTATGTCACGTTGCAGCGTCGTTGAATGCAAGTTTATGAAACATTTTTTCGGTAGCTTTGGTTTATTGTCTTATTGGACTGAATGTAACTGTAGTACGTAATGTTACCTATAGCGTCGGTGAGTATAAGATTTGGAAACATTTTTTCGGGTGCTTTGGTACATTGTCTTGTTGGATTGAATACAACTGTAGTATGTCACGTTGCAGCGTCGTTGAATGCAAGTTTATGAAACATTTTTTCGGTAGCTTTGGTTTATTGTCTTATTGGACTGAATGTAACTGTAGTTCGTAATGTTACCTATAGCGTCGGTGAGTATAAGATTTGGAAACATTTTTTTGGGTGCTTTGGTTCATTGTCTTGTTGGATTGAATACAACTGTAGTATGTCACGTTGCAGCGTCGTTGAATGCAAGTTTATGAAATTTTTTTTCGGTAGCTTTGGTTTATTGTCTTATTGGACTGAATGTAACTGTAGTACGTAATGTTACCTATAGCGTCGGTGAGTATAAGATTTGGAAACATTTTTTCGGGTGCTTTGGTACATTGTCTTGTTGGATTGAATACAACTGTAGTATGTCACGTTGCAGCGTCGTTGAATGCAAGTTTATGAAAATTTTTTTCGGTAGCTTTGGTTTATTGTCTTATTGGACTGAATGTAACTGTAGTACGTAATGTTACCTATAGCGTCGGTGAGTATAAGATTTGGAAACATTTTTTCGGGTGCTTTGGTACATTGTCTTGTTGGATTGAATACAACTGTAGTATGTCACGTTGCAGCGTCGTTGAATGCAAGTTGATGAAAATTTTTTTCGGTAGCTTTGGTTTATTGTCTTATTGGACTGAATGTAACTGAAGTACGTAATGTTACCTATAGCGTCGGTGAGTATAAGATTTTGAAACATTTTTTCGGGTGCTTTGGTACATTGTCTTGTTGGATTGAATACAACTGTAGTATGTCACGTTGCAGCGTCGTTGAATGCAAGTTGATGAAAATTTTTTTCGGTAGCTTTGGTTTATTGTCTTATTGGACTGAATGTAACTGTAGTACGTAATGTTACCTATAGCGTCGGTGAGTATAAGATTTGGAAACATTTTTTCGGGTGCTTTGGTACATTGTCTTGTTGGATTGAATACAACTGTAGTATGTCACGTTGCAGCGTCGTTGAATGCAAGTTTATGAAAATTTTTTTCGGTAGCTTTGGTTTATTGTCTTATTGGACTGAATGTAACTGTAGTACGTAATGTTACCTATAGCGTCGGTGAGTATAAGATTTGGAAACATTTTTTCGGGTGCTTTGGTACATTGTCTTGTTGGATTGAATACAACTGTAGTATGTCACGTTGCAGCGTCGTTGAATGCAAGTTGATGAAAATTTTTTTCGGTAGCTTTGGTTTATTGTCTTATTGGACTGAATGTAACTGAAGTACGTAATGTTACCTATAGCGTCGGTGAGTATAAGATTTGGAAACATTTTTTCGGGTGCTTTGGTACACTGTCTTGTTGGATTGAATACAACTGTAGTATGTCACGTTGCAGCGTCGTTGAATGCAAGTTGATGAAAATTTTTTTCGGTAGCTTTGGTTTATTGTCTTATTGGACTGAATGTAACTGAAGTACGTAATGTTACCTATAGCGTCGGTGAGTATAAGATTTGGAAACATTTTTTCGGGTGCTTTGGTACATTGTCTTGTTGGATTGAATACAACTGTAGTATGTCACGTTGCAGCGTCGTTGAATGCAAGTTGATGAAAATTTTTTTCGGTAGCTTTGGTTTATTGTCTTATTGGACTGAATGTAACTGAAGTACGTAATGTTACCTATAGCGTCGGTGAGTATAAGATTTGGAAACATTTTTTCGGGTGCTTTGGTACATTGTCTTGTTGGATTGAATACAACTGTAGTATGTCACGTTGCAGCGTCGTTGAATGCAAGTTGATGAAATTTTTTTTCGGTAGCTTTGGTTTATTGTCTTATTGGACTGAATGTAACTGAAGTACGTAATGTTACCTATAGCGTCGGTGAGTATAAGATTTGGAAACATTTTTTCGGGTGCTTTGGTACATTGTCTTGTTGGATTGAATACAACTGTAGTATGTCACGTTGCAGCGTCGTTGAATGCAAGTTGATGAAAATTTTTTTCGGTAGCTTTGGTTTATTGTCTTATTGGACTGAATGTAACTGTAGTACGTAATGTTACCTATAGCGTCGGTGAGTGTAAGATTTTGAAACATTTTTTCGGGTGCTTTGGTACATTGTCTTGTTGGATTGAATATAACTGTAGTATGTCACGTTGCAGCGTCGTTGAATGCAAGTTTATGAAAAATTTTTTCGGTAGCTTTGGTTTATTGTCTTATCGGAATGAATGTAACTGTAGTACGTAATGTTACCTATAGCGTCGGTGAGTGTAAGATTTGGAAACATTTTTTCGGGTGCTTTGGTTCATTGTCTTGTTGGACTGGTAATGGTGTAATACTTAATAACGAACAACTGCTGTATGCTGAACCCTGAGGCTCCAACCGCTAGGCAAATTAAAATTCCACAGGAAGCTCTTTGTATGTATAAAAATAAAGGATAAAAGCTGATTTTGTTAAGTTTTTGTAAATAAATTGTCTGGCAGCGCAGTGCGAGATATTCTGCATTCGAAGCAGTAGTGCGCAAGTTTTACTGTGTTAGGGTGTGCAGGGCGCTGTAGCAAGCAATAGCGATAGGGCGATAGCGACTAAAACCCTAATGTCTCAGGGGGGAAAAGCTCAGTGGGCCTAGCACGAATAACTGACGTATCTAGGGCAACTGTGACACGAAGACAACGTGCCGAAGCGTGACGTGTTAAAGCTTACTATACGAATACTTTACAAAGATGAAGATAAAGATTTGTTGATTTGTCAAAAGATGTGTGTAGTCATACAGGGATGTGCATGTAGGTCTTAAATTTCAATAAGTTTCAACATGTTTCGCCCGCGTACATAAATTAAAAATAATAATTAAAATATTTATATAGTCAGAACTTAGATTAATCATTGGTCTCGCTCTCGCTTCGACTAGATACCGCGCTATTTAAAAACAACAGCTCCGTGAATGCGGCAACTCAATATTGTAGTGTGTGTAATGCTAATTGGGAGGATGCTAGTGTGCGTGAAGAATTGTGTTGCTAGCTACTAAATTGTCACCCAATTAATGGGAAAATATTGTATGTTGTGGTTAAGTATGTATGTTACTGGTTATAAATGTAGTTCAGAAAAATACATTAGCCTCGTGTATAATGAGAAACATAACTCACTTATATCATAATATTCTATTATTTAACTATGTATTTAGATATTTATATGAGAAGACAAATAACAAGTATTTAGTAATACTCGTATCTATAGTGCTTTCTATTTCCATTCCACCAGTCAGTAATTTGGTCCTACCTTTTGTACGTAACGTCTTAGGCTAATTTACAACTAATAACTGCGTAGAAACAAAAAAAATATAAAACAATAATCATATAGACATAGTAAAACCTACATGTACCTAATTATGTACAGGTTAATGGACAGTCTAAACATTATTCATCATCATCATCTCAGCCGTAGGACATCCACTGCTGAACATATGCCTCTCCTATAATTTTCCAAAAGGACCAGTTGTAAGCGGCCTGCATCCAACGTTATCCTGCGACCTTTATCAGGTCGTCTGTCCACCGTGTCGGTGGACGACCTACGCTGCGCTTGCCGGTCCATGGTCTCCATTCCAGAACCTTCCGGCCCCATCGGCCATCTGTTCTGCGTGCTATGTGCCCTGCCCACTGCCAATTTTACTGGCTAATCTTCTGGGCTATGTCGGTGACTTTCGTTCTTCTACGGATCTCCTCATTTCTGATTCGATCACGTAGAGAAACCCCGAGCATAGCCCTCTCCATAGCTCGTTGTGCGACTTTGAGCTTACTTATGAGGCCCATAGTAAGAGACCACGATTCAGTGCCATAAGTCATCACTGGTAACACACATTGGTCGAAGACTCTTGTATTGAGGCACTGAGGTATTTTAGACGAGAAGGCTTAGCGAAATTTCCGGAACGCTGCCCAGCCGATTTGGAAAATCATTATTATTAATTAAATATCACATTCAACTAACTTGTACTACTTTACGATACAAATTTTCTCTATTCTCTCTATATCTCTATATTTCTATCTCTATTATAATAGTACATATAATAGTACAATAGTCCTGCGAGACCGAAGTGCGGCGGAGGATTGGTATGGCCAAAAATGCGATGACCCAACTAGCCGGAATTTGGAAGGACAGACATATCAGGAAAAAAACAAAAATAAACCTGGTTAGAAGCCTAGTGTTTTCCGTTTTCCTATATGCGGTTGAAACTTGGACGCTTCAGGCAAACGACCGAAAACGCGTAGATGCCTTCGAAATGTGGTGTTGGAGGAAAATGTTGCGCATCCCCTGGACAGCCAGAAGAACGAACGCGTCGATACTCGAGGAATTAAGTATTACCACTAGGTTGTCATCTATATGCCTCCAACGAGTACTCGAGTACTTCACGCAAAAAAGGCGACAACCTAGAGAAACTTGTCATCACAGGCAAGTTGGAAGGCAAAAGACCAAGGGGAAGAAGTCCAATGCGCTGGTCGGACCAAATTCGTACCGCACTTGACAGTAAAGTCCACAGTGCTATACACGCTGCTGAAGATAGGTCAAGGTGGAAAGACTTCGTTCGACAGAAGGTGATCCGTGGAAGGGGTCACGACCCTCAGCAATGAGGAAAACGACACTAGGAGGAGGATAATAGTACATATGTGAAGAATATCGAAAAAGAGTTTGATTCAGCCAGTGGTTGAGAAGTGAATACTTGGATGGCCGAATCATTTAATTTTATGAATAGCACCGTTGTTTATACTCCTCACGCAATTATATGCAGCTAGAGAGTAAAAGTTTAAAGTTAAACAGAATTTCTTGAGTTCGTTTAGAATACTTTGGTTTGGTATATTTAGTAGTAAAATATAATGACAATAAATTCACATTATAAAAATCTAAACCATAGGTACTTGATTCTTATATTATACGGCAACACTGGATGGCGTTTAAGGTTAATGTTATTTTATGTTGAAATTTTGAAATTATATGGTATTTACTGATCGTATGTGATCCCAGTGTATTTCTTATTTCTTGTAATATTATTTTTACACATTTTCACTTTGCAAACAGGCATTTTACTTCGGATTACGACCAAAATTACAACAAAACACTCGGAACGTTAACACCACGCTGCTTGGGACGTGACTGACTCGAGTGGGCTCGAGTACGCCGAATTCGGCGTAGTATTAGTTGCCGCATTTTGCAAGTACGCCGGCGGTATGTAGTAGAAGCGCGCGCGCGGCGACTGATCATTAATCTATGGGTCAGAATTCAAATTAAAATTAAATATTCATGCTTGTCAAATAACTTATAACTAAACTTATTGTACTTCAAATTGCTTATCATCTAAAAAATCATTTATACTATAATAACATTTAGTCAATAATATGTTTTTAATTTTAACTTTAAATAGACTAAAGCTGAGGTCTCTTAGGCTTTGCGGGAGCTTGTTATAAATAACATGTCAATAAAATGTAACATGCAGAAAATGCTCTTCCGAAATATTGTTTTTCTCACATAGTTCAGCCTTAATCTTTTTGCGACTCGTCTGTTTCTTTGGACAGTGTCGGACAAAACTGGGAACAGTTGCGGGTTACTTTTTACAAATAATGCTATTTCTAATATATATAGTGACTTTGTCAAATACTCAAATATAGCACTGCAACTGTCTTGGGCAAGCGGAGTACTTACCATCAGGCGCATGACTTGCATGTCTCGTTATATAATTGCATTAAAAATCAAAAGCCATTTCAGGGCAAAGAAGTAACAGATATACACTTTCACAAACACACGTTGATAATATCAGAATAAATAATACAAATAGCATTATTCTGATATTGTAAACGGTAAAGTTTTAACGTTATAAATAGTTAATTACAACTCTATTAACTCGACTAAGCGGACTCTAAGTTAATCACTAATCTGCTACAAGCATCAATGATCTACTAATTAATAACAGCATCGTGGATTCTGTTGCACTTATTTCTTATACTAGTATTCGCTCGCGACTTGTTCGCGTGGAATTAGGCGTATTATTTTATAGCGTACCCTCGGGAAGTACTAATTGAATCGGGATGAATAGTAGCCTATGTTTTAATTCCGGGTACAAACGATCTCAACTCTAAAATTCATCCAAATCCGTAAAGCCGTTTTTGTGAGTTAAGAGTACCAAAAATACATCTAAAATTTAAAATTTATAACAAATACTACATGATGTAGGTACCCTATATGTTATTCCAGTGCCTCATCTATCTACATATACAATTTCATCCTAATCCATTCGGGCGTGTTGAGTAATAAAGCTGTGCCCCGCGGTTTTGCCTGCTTGGTGATGAATGATGATGATGAATAGTATCCTATATTCTTCCCCAGGATATAATCTGTCTCTTTGTCAAATTTTATTACGATTAGTTCAGCCGTTTAGGCGTGAAAGTGTAACAAAGAGACACACAAACAAACTCAATTTTGCATTTATAATATTAGTTAGGATAGTAGGAAGTAAGATTAGTGTGATTGACAACTCGGTTCAACTATCTCTACGTGTTTATTTGCTATTGTTGAATGGATGATTTGTAGTAGTTTGTATCTTGTGCTTGTATCCAGAAAACGAGTAGAACAAAGCTGATTATATCGGCTTTGTTCTAAATGGATACTTTTATTACTATCCTAAGTCGCTGCTAGTGCGTGCGGACTCAGTGAAATCAAGCAATTGCACCTCGTAAACACGTAAAATAACTCATAAAAAAATTATGTTAACTATTAAAGCAAAAAGTAATTCTTCACTATTTGTATAACAAGTTGCTATTTTATTACATGTATTTCATGTCAAATACAATTGTAAATATAGAAAAAACTATTTTAAAGGTGATATAAGTGATATTTTTTTTAATGTTTACTCAAGTATGTTAAAAATGTTTTTAGTTCCGTCAATGTGTACTTAAATACGGCGCGTTAACTAGCTAGAGAATAGTCGTTTACGTTTATTTGTAGGTACACAAGATATTGATTTTTAAACATCCTGAAATATTGATGAAATCTGTGTCTATCACACTTTAGTTCTTCCATTAGTAAACGGTATTCGCTGCCAATCATTTTAACATTAGTAGAATCGCAAGCTTTTCTTCATTATATCTATCCCAGTCAGAGGAATTCATTGTAAGTATGACTGATTTATAAAAACGTGTGCTTACTCCAAAGGCTATAGCTGTATTGACTCGAAAAAACGTCAGAGCGCGCCCCGCCACGACAGAAAAGTGTGCACACTCGCTGTCACGTCAGAGAGCACCACAACATAATAATGTAATTCCGGCACATCTAAAAAATTATTGAGAAGGTCCTATAGTGTGCCACACTTCAATAAATGGCTGTTACTCCAAGTTTTATTTTACCTTCTTGATTTTTGACATAATCTGTAATCCTAATAGGTAAATAAGAGTTAGCTCAAGAAAGGGGCAAACCCGGAAAAATATATAAGTAGTATTTTTCCTTTGGATTTCGTGGGGGAAGGTCACTAGCAGTCTATATTTTGTTTTGCCAAGGTAATTATATATGTTTATAACAATTCTTGACGTTAAATAAAAAAAAAATTCGTTGTTAGTCAAACAAAATTCACCCTCTCTTTTGGTTATAAATCGGAAAATATCGATCCTAGGAAACAAATCAAGATTACTTCGCAAAACAAAATTTAGACTGCTAGTGAGCATTAATTTTTCATGAAAAATTGAATATAACCGAGTTGTTAAACAAACAAAAATTCACCTCCTCTTTTGGATATAAATTGGAAAATATCAACCCTAGAAAAACATTATGTGAATATAAAATGTAGGAAATTTAACTACAGCTTTTGTGATCACTATTTTTCGTTTCAAATTGAAAATAAACGAAATATTAAACAAAAAAATGATCTTTATATCAAAATGGCGGATGACGCAACGGATCGCTTACCACGCAAAACAAAATGTGTCTGCCAGTGACCTTCCCCAACTAATTCCGAAGGAAAATAGCAACCTATAATTTTTCCCGGGTCAAATCCTAATTGTACTGGGCTACACGGCTTTCGTTTACCGATCGATCGCTGGTATATGTATCGCTATGCTCTGCGACGAGAGTGAGATTTACACGTGTCACGAAAAACTCATTTAGACTTTAGACTTTTCACTTTAGATTTTTTTCCTTTAAAACTCTGATAACGTTACTTAGGTGTACTATTAGTTATTCTGTGACGTAGGTAACAATAAGTTTTATTATGACACAGTGTACCTACACGCCGGCTGTTATATCAGGTGAAAGACCTGCATAGATCCATATACATAATGTAACCCGTTTTTAGTTTTTCCTTACATTGTTATTTAATTTACAAAAAATACATACACGAACATAATATAACCACCTCCTTTTTTGAAGTCGGTTAAAAATGATTTAAAATGTAAAAACGTAACGAAATATCATGGTAAGTAATTATTTTATTAGTAAAATCTTCAACACGTATTTATACTATCAGTGGGTCACTGTATAGAGGGCCGCATATCCTTCACGATAATGATGATGATGATGATGATGATCATGAAAGTATCATATATGTTATTCCCGCTCCTCGTCTATCTACACACCAAAATATCCAAATCCGTTTATTGGTGTCATCATCATCATCATCTCAGCCGTAGGACGTCCACTGCTGAACATATGCCTCCCCATGATTTTCCAAAAGGATTGGTGTGGTTCAGCAAAACTTCCATTTATCCAAATAATCTTAGTAATATATAAAAAAACCGTAATGACGGAAAATGCCAAAACTACGTACTTACAGTCAAGCAAAAAGTAACACGGTATGAATAATTAAAGCATCCAGTAGGCGTATTCCTGTAGACGGCTGTAAGCGACAAGGACTGCTCTCCGTTACATATTATAGGCTTTCTTTAATGAATATTCATAACTTCATTTGCTTGAAGAAGCGTCATACATCACGCCGACGAATGCGAGCGAAAATATCCAAACTTCACTTAGCTATGCTAAACTGTAATGAATATGCATAAGTAATTGTTTTTGGTGATGCTATTTCGACATTGTTGTTTTATCATGTTAGGGTGTTTAATTTTATCAATGAATCACTATTACCTACACTTTCCGGGAATGTATGTAGAAAAAGGTAGCGCATACAGTAGGTCTAGCATGAGTTTACAACATTGACATAAATCGAGGCTCGCTATCGACTGCCGCTAAAAAATGTAGAACAGTGCCACCTCGCGGTCAATTGTAGAACTAAAATTGACATCGAGTACGCCAATCACAAGCTTAATAGGTAGGCGAGATCGAGTATCGACTATAGATGACGTTTATGTTGCCAACTCATGGTAGAGCTACTGTATAGTTGAGAGAGTAGGTATAGTTGGTTGTTTCCGTATTTATCACATGATACTTTAATTCATTTGTTTTGAGAGTCTATACTCAGATTCATGTAAAACGACAGGTGTTAGTGATGGACTTATAAACTTTTATCCTGGTTTCCAATTTTGATCAGATCTAGTAGGTATATATCCTTGGAATGGATCGGGACTCTGGTCTTCTAACTGGAAGTGTCAGACGCCATGACCGCTAAGCCACCAGTTTTAAATCAAATCAAAACAAGTAAATTATTCTGTATAGGCCTACGAGGACAATTACAAATTGTCACTTTACATTAATTTTTTCATAAATCAACAACCGGATCGAACTGCGACCACGACTGAGAAGATCCGACAAGATACTCAGCGGGCTAGCCTTTTAATGTTTTTTATCGCCAATTTCTTAATGTATATAACCATATTTAGCCACTGTTGAGCATAGAATTTATCTCTGAAGTTTTTAAACCTAGTAAAAGGATTGAGTGCAACCTTTTTTAGATACTACATGTACACCGTGTTTCGAAATCCGTTGTCCGATCGAAAAATACATGAAGGCCCTTACTTAGCCCCACTAGTTTATTATTATATTATGATTTTCAAAGCACTTACACTAGCTTACAAAACCAAACATTTCAATTTAAAAGAAAAAAAATAGGTTAATGAAGTAGTAAATACACCATGTATATAATTTTTTTTGTGTGTGTGTATATATATGTATATATAAACATATAGGAAATAATTGATTTCACAGATATTTTACACATATTTTAAGATTTTTTTGTTGCTAATATTGCTGCGTTACTTTTAAATTCCCTATTTTACCTCCTTAGTTTATGGCCATAGGTTACATTTTGTCCAATGAGAATAGTGTCGTCGGCGAACAACATAATACGTGTAAGCCTAATATCACAAAAATTGCGTAAGTGTAATGTAATCGTATCGATGACGTATACATTGCGAACTATGAGTTCTCTATACTACAGTTCATTATCATAATCTCAGCCGTAGAACATCCACTGCTTAACATATGCCTCCCGCATAATTTTCCAAAAGAACTGGTTGGAAGTGGCCTGCATCCAACGTCATCCTGCGACCTCTATCAGGTCGTATGTCTGCCTTATCGGTGGACGACCTACGAGTACGTTGCGCTTGCCAGTCCGTGGTCTTCAGTCCAGAATCTTTTAGCGCCATCGGCCATCTGAGTTCTGCGTGTATGTGCCCTGCCCACTGCCACTATAACTGGCTAATCTTCTGGACTACGTCGGTGTTCTACGAAACTCGTTATTTATAATTTGATCACGTAGACACAATATTAATATAGAGAAACAGTATGGAAACTACTTACAAACGTTCGAAACTGTTCACTCGCACAAACATGCGCATCGACGAGAGCCCTAAGCAGTTGTGGCGGTGCTGTCAGTAGTGAGGCCGCGTCAAGACGAGTGGTCACTTATATGTTTATTTCCGCTTAATTCCGCTAGGCTTAGTTTATATACTGTTGCGTCTTTATACTATGACATGAAGAACCCCTTTCATAGATCGTTGCGCGACTTTAAGCATACTTATGAGTTACATGAGTGAGAGACCACATTTTTACTACTATTAATAAGAATGAAAATATAAATTTCAATGTTTGAGATCGCTTAAGCAGGCGTTAGTGCTTTGAAAAGTAATACTATAAAAATCACAAGAGGGTTGCCATATCAATGCGAAAGTTCAAGTATTTCTAAATAATGCTTCTTTCGGTTGGATGGTACTGTTAACTGTCCAATAGATGTCGTTCCGTCCCCGCAAGACGGTTAGTCAAATAGAGAGTTAAAATTCGATGCTCAGACCAGATTCTCGGTGGTCTAGTTGGTCAATGGCGTCTGACACGGATAGTCAGAAGACACGGGTTCGAATCCCGTCCGAGGATGTGAATTTTTCTCTCTATAAATGTCAATGCTTGAGATCGCTTAAGCAGGCGTTAGTGCTTTGAAAAGTAATACTATAAAATAGAAATGATAGTTTTCACTGTATACGTCAACGATGCGATTACGTTATGCTTACGCAGATTTTAATTACATTATATTTAGGGTGCTTCTTTGCGAATGTCTGAATTCAGTAAACATCCATATAAAAAGAATGGCCCCGAGTTTCTTGCCGCTTCTTCTCGGTGGGTTCTATATATTTTGGAACGCGGCGGTAGTCTTTAAAGTACATTATAATGAAAAGTTGACGTTCATAAGTGCGTCTTTGATGCCTAAATTGAATTAATGATTTTGACTTTGACTTTGACTTCAGTCTACCCAAAGTAAGACGAAACAGTATGAGTCTATTGTTTTCATAATTAGTGTTCTGATTTTAGGAATTTTGAATTTTGATTATCTTTACTTAAATTAATATAATGAACCCATATTACGAGCTATAACTTAATACGTGGATAATGAAGTTACCAGTATCGTATATAATCACCCAGATATTTTAGTTAGAAATTATGGTAAACACAAACATTGAGTAGGTAGAGGCACGAAAGCTTAGCCAGTGCTAGTTGCGATCGAACGTTACGGCTCATTATAGGGCTTGTTACGTGGACGGCTTTATGCAACCTGAGACAGTCTGAAACGAACATAAAGTTGCCCGCATGGATAATGGAACCTTTGAACCGTTTTCAAGCAAAAATTTATTAAGTTTATTAGAAGTGAATTTCTTGGTTGGCCTCTTTTTGCTATTTGTTTAGGTACTTTATAGATTACCACTTCAAGTTTGAGGTTTATATAATTATAAAGATAGAGTAAAAACACATATCTTTGAACCACATATATTTTATATTTTCTTATTATTTTACTTTTTGGGTTATTTCTGTGTGTTGGAAAATTTACAGTTCTAGTAATATTTTATGAAAACTTCGAATTGCTACATTAATTAAGTACGGTACGTAAGCCCTTATAAGGTGAGGCAGACTCACAGTGTAGGCTCAGGGTCTTAGAGAAACCTAAAACAGGCATGTAAGATCTGTACATCTGTATGTTTGTATTATGTATTTAGGTACCAACGTGTCTTTCATTTTGAGGATTTTTCCTTAAAACGACCCCTACTAGCAGTTGCCATTTATTACGATGTTGACGATAAAGCAAAAACAAAAAAGTTCACTATTACAAGTTCTTTAACTTTTACGGTATTTTACAAGCAATTAATGTGTGTACTTTAGTTGTTTCACTGTTCGCCATAATATCACATATTCTGTGAAAATGTATGTCGGTTCACTAATTTAATTAAATAAAAAACTAAAATTGAACAAACGGACAGACAAATTGCGTAGACTTAGTATACAGGGTTTTATAGGATTTCATGCAATTAAACCCTAAACGCAGAGATAAGCAAGTAATATTTACTTGTCTATATATATTTATTATATCTCATGCTCAAGGGCTTAACTTTACAAGTAAAAACTGATTACTTACTGTATGCTTTAAATATTATGGAATATAAAATTAATAAAAACTTGCCAATAAGAAAAAGAAACACTGATTTCGGATTACAGTCTGAAATTTAATTTATGCTCATATATTGGGTAAAAAGCAGAATGTCACTACTAATAAAACTGTAGAGTTCGAATTTCGGTACAATGAAAATTTTTTTAAAAACCGCGTCAGGGGGATGTAAGGAGTGGAATCGAGTTTTTTTTTTAAGTTTTTGTTTGTCTGTTTCTCTGTCTGTTTGTGCGGGCTAATCCATGAAACAACTGGCCGGATTTAAATGAAATTTTGTATGGTGGTAGCTTATATCCCTGGTCAACATATAGGATACTTTTGATCCCTGTAAGTTGAAGAGTTCCCGTGGGACAGTTAAAAACTGTAATTAACCGTATATCCCGCGAGGTCATGCGAGCGAAGCCGCTGGCAGGTCAGCTAGTATTTAATAAAACTGCGCATTATGTGACTTTTTTTTTGTTTAAGGGTAACTATTATTCTCTTCACTATTTTCATTCCCAAACTCAACAATCCACAAATACAATATGAAAGTCAGCAATATCAAAGAAAACGTTGCATAAATCCGTTCAGGCAGCAAGTGTGCGCCGAAGCGTTGACCCCCGATTTCTCGATAAGAACCCAAAATACTTTGTCGACCAGCATTCCGACGAAATTGGGTCGTATAAATAAATAATTTTACGATGGTACCCCACAACTAACACTTAATAGCCTAGCCTTAAAATTGTTAAGGACTCCAATGAAATCTGGAAAGAAATCTTTATGATTCTTAATTTCGAAGTGCACGTTATATGAACAGTTGTTGTGATTATTAAGTCTTGGTGAAGGCTTACGCGGGTATGTTATTTGCCAAGCATTTGATATGTTATAGGCATAAGTAATTATTGTTTTTTATAGTCAGACACAACGTGTATATGTACAGCCGTGCTATTCTTTAATGATTCGTCGTTGTGTTCGTCGACGAGCTCGCCGATGTCAAATACTTTGAGATATCGCTCTTGTACATAATGTTGTTTTTCCAACGTTTCTTGTCATCTCGTCATTTGTTCAAAGCATCGTCAGATTTTGTCAAAGATATAATGATGGTAGCTGTAGAGAATCGCACGGCAGTTGAAAGTTGACTAATCCTTCCAATACCGTGATAATTGAAATAAAAGATTTATGAATGAAACTGGCATATATTTACGTTTCTGGGGCGCAAAGGGTTAAGGTGTCACCATTACTAGAGATGCCAAAACGTAATCGCTAAGTAATAATGTAGAACTGCATAAGTACAGCAAAATATTTCCAACAACTTTAGATAATTTTTCATAATATTTAGACGGCTTAACTTACGCAGTAGATGGTAGAAGCGCGGGCGCAGACGGGTGCGCGAGTAATTTTCGGTAAGTGACCCGGAAGGTCACGAACCCGGTCCAAATACGCGACTATACATAATGCGCAAGTTAAACCATTAAAATTATATAAAAATATACACTTACGAAAGTGTCAATCAAGTAATGACCTCAGATAATATCAAACGATTCAAAGGATGGACTAAAACACATCGATGATACCTAACGCTTAGGACACGCCTAAATTGACACAGATAATATCACATTATACATTATAAATGTACAAGTGGTACTATATGGATTAAGTTTATGTTTTTAAACGTTCACAGATCCACACCCCGCACTAGGATTATATGTTTTAATGTTATTTGACGGTTTAACTTACGCAGTAGGTATAGTCGAATATCTCGACCGGTTTCGTGACCGACCGGGCCACTTCTTCATGGAGTACGTGTGCACCCGGCTGCGCAGCGCGTGCGCGCCCGAACGGTCACGAAACCGGTCGAGATATTCGACTATACCTACCGCGTAAGTTAAACCGTCAAATAACATTAAAATGTGTAATACTTACGAAAGTTTCAATCAGGATTATATGTGTCGCTGGAGGCATGAGAGACAAACATCTAAGAACCGAGCACACACATTTCTGATCATCACACAAATGTTTGCCACTGGCAGAAATCGAACCTGGATATATTCGCTTCGAAGGAGCACTACCAACTAAGCTAATGAAGTCAAGTTTTGACATAGACATAGCACTTATTCAGGATTAACATACTGATAGGCTGTATGTCACAGAAAAAAAATTAAAACAAATAGAATTCCATTAAAAAACAATTAAATCTAATAGTTAAATGAAGGTACGGGATTATCATGTACTTATTTTGTGATTAAAAGATAACAATACAAACCTCCGTCTGGAAAACCAACAACTTTTTCACGCAAACTGACTTCGAATACAGTTTTTCTTTATACTTTATGGACTTGACTTTGGCCACAATCTGTGGACTTATTTGCTATGACCATTCAAAAAAGTTACGCGTTGCGTTACGATTTCTTAAAGGAATGATCGTGGAGTCAATCAAATTTGAATAATATTCCTTGAAGACATCATACCGCGCCGCGTTTACGTGCATGAGCGGTCATAATAAACAGAGACCTGCCGTGCGATTCTCTAAGAGCAAACATCGTTACAATCTTTGACAACATCCGTGAAACAAATGACGGGATAACAAGAAACGTTGGAAGACAACCTTGTGTACAAGGGCGATATCTCATAAAGTATTTGACATCGGTGAGCTCCTCGACGAATCATTTGAGAATCGCACGGCTGAAATGTGAAATGTTGTTGCGGTTATTGATGTAACACGCGTGCTTTGAAGATACCTATTCGCTCTTGAAGACTTGAAGATATCCAATTCCTCTCAAGAAACATAGGTACAGGCAATTTGCAGAATATAATGAAATATATATATTCTAGCTGCGCCCCGCGGTTCACCCGTCGTGATGACTAAATTGAACCTGATAATAAAATTAGCCTAAGTTACTCTTGATAGTATCAGCAAAGTTACGTCAACATTTTGACGTTCGTTTCAGAGATTACCCGGACAAACAGACGATATTTAAAAAAATGTGTTTGTGTTTTGATTATCGTATAATATATAATATTTCCAAATATTACGAAATATCTCAATTTTATTTTTGTATAGACATATAGAATTTATTATGACTACGTGCTAGACCAGTGTTTGATTACTATAAAGTGTTGGCAAGCAATAATTTCGGCTACCGTACGAAAATTTAACACACAAGTCTAGAAAACCATTCTGATGTTTTGCTTACTCGAAACTAAGGTTTTCTTTTTTAATGTATGTTTTATTTTTATTTATTTTTTAACAAAGATACATTCTTACACTTATTATTTTTAATTTTTTTATGATAACTATCATATTTCTTCTTCGTTGCGCTCTTGACAGAGCGGTCGTGATCGTCATGTAGAGTGTTGGTGGGGCCAGGAGCTATACGCCTCACGATGTCACGGCATTTGTATGTGTTACTTCTTGCATATAATATATGCAAGAAGTAACACATAGTAAAACATAAGCATGGCAAAAATAATAGCACGCGTGAACACATAGGTACTTTTATAGTAATATAGGTATTCATGCATACCTGATCATACTTGATTAAGCAAATAATTCACTCAAGTAACATGAAGCAATACAATACTAAGCTATATTAAACCACAAGTGAAAGCGACTGTACACACTGATTGTACATCGTATAACTATTTAGGGCTGGGATAGGTCATTTGACTCCCGCAGGATCACTTTACATAAGTGCTACATGTTAACAATTAACTCTCAATGCTTACAATTATACAAATCACATCAGAACGTGAATCCCCGAAGGAGCAGGCTGAGATACAGGTAATCTTCATTTCAGCACTTGTTTTTGAGCTCATGTTATAGTTCAATTAGTTTAATTTGTCAAAATAAGGGTCGCTTCATACCACTTTTAGACATCCACACTAATGTTGTGCTTTTCGTCGCAACTGGAAGTCTACTCGTTTAGTTGGTAGCCATAACCTTTTTTAAGGGGAGTATGCCGTGATTGGATATGGAGAGGGCTATCCTCGGGGTTTCTCTACGTGATCGAATCAGAAATGAGGAGATCCATAGAAGAACGAAAGTCACCGACATAGCCCAGAAGATTAGCCAGTTAAAGTGGCACTGGACAGGGCACATAGCACGCAGAACAGATGGGGATGAGGCCCGAAGGTTCTGGAATGGAGACTAGTAACCGGCAAGCGCAGCGTAGGTCTACCGACACGGTGGGCAGACGAACTGATAAAGGTCGCAGGACGACGTTGGATGCAAGCCACTTCAAACCGGTCCTTTTGGAAAATTATGGGGGAGGCTTATGTTCAGCAGAGGACGTCCTACGGCTCAGATGATGATGATGATGATGATGATTTGCTTTTGCATCACGAGAGTTAAGAATGGTGTGTGTGTATGTCATACCCGCTTGCCTTAACATCTTAGTTTAGAGCTGTTGTGACAGGTTTTAGTGGCGCCATGTTACATATCAGTTTGTAACAAAATATGTCTTCAAGTAAATCAGAAGAAAAAGCACTAAAGAATAAAGATTTATTATGTAACTTTTCTTATCGTTTCAAATCTAAATAATATCTCACAAAGTTATACACAGTAATTTTATTATATTATCGGTAAAGTCGGTTTCGCAGTATTTTACATTATCTCGGCAAATTGCCCATCATACACCTACCTAGTGGCTGTTTAACAGGCGTTCCCAAACTTTCCAACGAATGGTTTAACTTGTTAACAAAGAGCTTTCCGACGTTGTACTAAGCATATTCAGAAAACGTGAATTTTCGAAATATATGTGATGAACATTCACTTTGTTTTAGTTTACTAAATAACTGGCCTGCAATTGGCTATGCATGTGTGTTGTAACAACCCCCCCAATTTTAAATTTTTTATACTTATTATTCGTTTTGGCCAATGATCGTCTAGTCTAGGAGGACCCTAACACTGTGTACCGCTGCTGTAACCTTGTTCTTTTCGGAAAGAATTGACACAGAGAAAACTATTCAGAACTATAGATGCCTAGAGAAACCAAAAGCAACGCCTAGGTATTCTGACATTACGATGGATAACCTACTACTACATTACAATAACTGAATTGCTAGTTGATAACGATAAATTGCGATGAACATACTAGATTGCAAATATTAAGTTCCTACAGACTGACTGACTGAGCTGATCCTAGATTTCTAGCTTATGTACTTGATTTGACTTCTAATCGTGGAAGATATTAATCATCAATATAAGTTTCTGAATTTAAGGTCTATGTTATTTGTCCATAGAACATAGAAATAGTAGGTTATTTGCAAGTTTTACTATATAATTATTAGCTTGCAAAACTATCTGTTAAATATGATAAATCAGTTTTGATTAGTGAAATAATATATAAACAACTCCATTAAATAATATCAGATATACGCATGATTTTCGTTATTATTAATAACAGTTATAAACCTGTTAATTATAAAACTAGCTTTCTTTATAGATTTATGTTTGTTGCTATGAGCATTTAGCTGTTGATAAGATTGATATAATCTCTTGCAGACTAAGTGTCTATAATATGTACTATTTGTTTCGTTTATGAAAACTGCTAAGAAATAAATATGAAATTAAAGTAAAAATACACTTTATATGCGCTTTAGAAATCTCTTGTGATCAGTAACTACTACGCTGATTATCCAATTCCTTTTGGACAAATATTATCAGCCACTAGTCCCTGAATAGTTCAATTGTTCAAGTTTAATCATTTACTTGTTTACTGAAAGCAATATATGGGAAATAATATCAGTGACTTAGAGAAATCTCTAGACCCTGGTTTGTGGTTTACAAGAATTCTCAAGGTGCTGCATTGCTTGACCAAGTTTGATAAGATTTACCACATACATAAATCTCCTTTTTATACGAGATTGCGATACTTTGATTACTAGTGTTTTACATGACATGTCATCTATTGAACCATTGTAGGAAAAGCAATTATTTTAAATACTTAAGTATTGGCAGAATCTTTGTTGTATTGGTTATCTCAATACTAGAAAGCATATATTGATTATGATGATTATTATAATAGTTAGCTTTATTTTGCCGAGTAAATTATTGATAGATATCTCTACAATTTAAAGATATAATATATTTCATTAATTTTCATATTGTAAGTAATTAGTTTGATTCCTTTAGATTTGCCGTAGAATTCTAGATTTATTATGATTTAAAAAGTAGGATTCTTGGCATGTTCAAGGCTTACAACTCGAATGCTGGATTAAGAGCTGTTCTTTACTGTGACACAAATGTTCTCCATCATGCCAAGATCCTCTTCTATTTACCCCAAAATTAGTAAGGCCTTACTAAGTCCGTTTGGTAGTTTTCCAAATGTAGAGTTTGCGTCTATAAGCGATTATAATCTTATTTATCTCTTCTTACTATTATTATTTATCACAAAGAAATGCTTAAGTGAAAAAATATTAAATAAATATATATAATAAATACTAAATATTACATTTGATACTCTCAGCAAATAATTCAATTGCTATAATTTATTACCGCATTCTCATGCTAGAATCAGAGTAGACAGTCTAACCCAAACTCAAATACACGGACGCGTAACAAAAATGTGTTCCTCACTTCAATAAAATATTGTCTAAAATAATTGCCGAATGGTAGGCCTTAAAACGTCGATGTATCACTAGCCTTAGTCGCAGCGAAAATTGGTCGATGTCATTTCAGGAAACATTCCGAGCAATAATCTTCGATATATTTCGATCATTTCACAGATACGTTCCTGACTCAATATATAGAACTCGCGCGTAGTATTCCATATTCGATCACGATCAAGCCGATGCAGGAAGCACCATTATATTTGAATAGCAAAATTCATACCTTCTTTTTGGCATCTACAGCACTAACTCATTTTCATCATCACGTCGGGGTCACCAATGAGGACATCGTAGCGAGTCGTCGCCACACCTTTGTATGGCTAGAAATATCAATGGTGCTTATTTCATGGTAATTGTATTAATTTTGCTTAAATCTTTTATGTATTTAAAGAATTATAACATTTCATTTTTCTTGAAATCACTTATCAATACTGTTTGAGCAATCGATTTAAATGTTTGCTACATCGAATATCTTGGTAGCTTAAATATTATATGCTGCTAGCTTAAATATTATATGCTGCTTATCATTTTCAGTAAGTATAGTCTTGCTATAAGAAATACCCGACCTAACATATAAATCTCAATATTACACATTAAAGCTGTCTTCTACTTTTGATTGCCTAAATTTCATCAATATTTGTTCATACCAAGATACTTTTTAAATGTCTCTTTATTTGTGAATGGTGACGGAATCCTCATCCAGAGCCTGTTCCGTTACAGTGTCCACACACTATTATATACTAGATTGTGCCCGCGACTACGTCTGCGCAGAATTAGAACTTCGAGTAGATTATTATTTCTCCAAGGGCATATATATCTATCTTTATAGCAAAATGTAAAAAAATATGTACATGGTCCAACGCAATTGCTATAATAGTATTATTTGAGTACATTTTAATACTTAGTATATCAATCAGTAAACAATAATAATCTCACCATGGAAAAAACTGTCATTACATTTCATCACCCTTGACGGTCGCCGAACACGTCTAGTGTATCGAGCTATCAAATTGACTTGGCTTTTGCCTGAGCTATCAGAAACTGACACAAACTTTGACAGAACTGTCATCGTTACGATCTAGACGTAGGCGGAGATCTTATTATTTTGTCTATGCTGTTGCCAAGCATATTACGCTTTTTTACACGCGTGGTGATGGATGATGATGATGAAAAGTATCATATTTGTTAAACCAGTGCCTAATCTACCTCCATACCAAATTTCATCAAAATTGCCCCAGCCGTTTGTGCTGAAAAGTAGACCACACATAAGTAACAAAGATCTGACACATCCATACATCCATACATCCTTACATACATCCATACTCACAAACTTTCGCGTTTGTAATATTAGTAGGAAGTAGGAAGAGGATGTAGGCTACCCATTTTAAATTACGTGTCGACTAAATGAAATCGAAATTATCAAAAGACGATATTAGACTAAGATCCGCCTAGGTTCGCGTTTTTATTATTAAAGCCTTAATAACTTAGCCAAAATTAGTACTGTTACGAACGGTCCCCTATAGCTTAACTTAAGTGACTGTTTATAACAGTATTAATTTCTTTTCATTTTGAGATAACACCAATGTATTAATTCCTTACATTAATTCAGACAACAAACATTCATCTCAAATCCACCAAGACGGATAGTTCATATTACCATAAAAAGAAAGGTATGTAATTTACACTTTTTCACGTAGACTCGACGGAATATCTGTGAATATTCTCACGAAACAATTACGGCACTGCATTTTGCATACAGTTCCTTACCACGACGGCGGCGCCTATAGTATTGGCGCATTTCGCTATATAGCTACGAACCCTTTTTGATCTTTTTTATTCGTGACCCGGAGTACATTTTTGGAGCTACGCCATCCGTGAACTTTTAGATTTGTTGGTTGAACATGGGAGATGTGACCGTTCATATTTGTTTTTATTCGCAGTAAAAAAGTAGTAGTTTACAATTCGAATGCGAAGCTTATTTCAAGCGACTGAATATATTGGCTACAGTATTTTTAGATGCTCTTGCCGGGTCCTTCACCAGTAATCAAAGAACTTTTACGTCTAGCATGTTCACAGTTTTCAGTTTCCAATAGAATGGATATCCAGATAGAATGGAATTGATAGGGGTCAACGTATAAAATATTGGGTAAATATTTGACGGAGATCAAAGAATCAAGTGTTACGATCTGATATCGATGTTAATAAGTCAATAAAACGTCGCCGGACTGAAAGCAATCTCTTTTTATGAGTCCCCCGCCGATAACTGTTACAATTCAGCCTCTCAAAGTATCTATAGGTAATGCATTATAAGATGAAGACGGAGAAAAGGAACTGTTACTAGGTGCTTAAGGGTGTAATTTCACAAATAAGAAGCCAAAACGCTGCGGTCAGGATTTCTGTACGACACACTTATATTTTATTTCGAATATTATCTTTTCCTTTTTCTTCATTAGGCTCATTAGACTATTTACTGTAGAAATTTGCACAAAAGGAAGCTGATGATTGTGTAACAAACGAATGTTATAAAGCAGGCGGCGGCAGTGGCAGGGCTTCTGGCAAATTGCGTATTTAAGTAGCGTACATTTATATGGATTGAAAACTAAGAACCTGCGAGTCCATCGCTCCATTTTTATACAAAATATTTTATTGGTTGTTGGGTAGATATAATAATTCTGGAGGCCAAAGATGATTTCAGTAAAATCCTAAGTTAATTTCTTGTGCAATTCAAGTTACGAGTAGTGCAAATCGTATGCTTGATATACGCACTATGCTTGGCCATCACGGCTGCACAGCTAAAGTTATGTTTTGCAGGCACTGTGCTCGACTCCGCGAAACATTGTTTTCTGAGTTTTTTTCGCTTAGTAATTATACTATCCCTTCACACCCAATTACAGCTAAGCTTACGCGCTATGTCCTGACATACTAAGTTACGCGACTCTTTTTTTTATACTCGCATTCAACAGCGGCTAAACTTTGGTCTCATACAAAGTGTCTTAAAACTACGACTCGTATAAAACAGATCATGATAATATTGTTTTTATAGAAACCCGCCATTATTTTGGAAAACGATCGTAATTTACGTCTTCTCAACTGAGATTTGTAACTGATATCGAACAGAGGTCTTATTTCTGAATTGTGACTGAAATATTTATTCCATATCAAAAATAGTAACCTGGCTTCACGAAACATATTACGCATAGGTATGTACGTATATGTTAATTACGTTTACGTCGAAAGCTGTTAAGATTTTAATCGTAACTGAAATATTTACAGATATAAATTTCAAAGTAATTAATGCGGTATATAACTCAGCGTACCAGAAAATTAACCAATAACTTTGCTATGTTAACCTTACAAGATTACGTACTTGTCGAATTTTGATTTATATTAACATTTAAGGAGACAAAAGTTTCTTTGAACAATAAACAAGCGAATGAAACAACTGAGTTTAATAACCAAAAAGTTTGAGGGCGAAGTCGCTCTTCGAATTAACATTTCCTAAAAGGAATCATTTAACTTACTCTTTGTAACATTACTTGTTTTTGCACGTGATCTCTCTTAGAACAACAGCTTTTTATCTGTAAATTCTAACAACAAAATATATAAACATACCTTCCCAGAGCATTTAATCTCCGAACATCAATAAAACGTATTATAGAATCGCCAAGGAAAACAACCAAATAAACAAACTGACTCCGTCTTTTATACTTAGAAGTTGTTGGATGACTCAGCTAAAAGAGTGCCATTCATGAGTTGTTTGTTACAAGCCTTTGTTTATCCATTGTTTAGTTTGGAATTTGACTTAATAACAATCTATAAGTGAAGCGTTGTAGCGGAGCTTAACTTGATCAACAAGTTAAGCAACGCTTATTGCAGTCAGGACTTGGATGGGTGACTGCTAGTGGCATTATTCAACAGAGCGCTTCCGTGCTTCGGAGGGCACGTTAAGCCGTCGGTTCCGGTTGTTTGTCTTAGGACAACAGTCGTTAGGCTATGTCGAAGGCCTTCGGGCGGCTTGAAAACTTTGACATAGGTTGGCCACTAACCTATACACAAAGCCGCACTGGGCTCGCGTCATAGCCCATCTCCTCTCTCTGAGAGGAATGCTCGAGTCCCAACAGTGGGAACAAAATGGGCTGATTATATAATATATATATATATAAATGAACCCCTATTTCTCCTGGTTACGCTAAAACTTGAGAACGGCTATAGCGATTCAATTCATCTTTTTTAAATCATTTAACTTCGTAGAAGGTTCTTACATTAAAAACTCAAGAAAATAAGGGAGCTTATGGCGAGGACGAAGGCCGAACTTACTACGCGAATGAAGTCGCGGGCAGTTGCTAGTACGAAATATTTTTTAGGGTATGTGCTGATTACTTACACGAGTGAATTCAAATGTTGATAACAAAGTACCTAGGCACAAATATTTAGTTACGAAAAAGTTCTGCAGTAGGTACTAAATTTACGCTACGTACGTAAATGGTTGCTTCTGGTCCCAAGATATTTTTATATAATTATTTGGTTATGTGTTATTATTATTGACCATTAGCATGTACCCTTTTTGATAAGCGTATGAATCCAATTATAAAAGAAACAAATGTTATTCGAAAGAGATCCAAGGCTTCTATCACGCTTTGATTATTAATGGCAAAAAATTATCATATCCGAATTTTATAGAATTTAGTCCATTAAATGGCGTACAGAATATGTTTATGGAGGATGGTAAAGAACTAAAACTAAATAAGATTTACCCCCATATCGATAGATATTACTTAAAAAATCCGTCACTCCAACTCGAGTCAAGGGCTTGGTATGCCTGGTATAGACACAGGCGGATTGTTTGAGGTTTTTTTACGAATACGGTTTAAATAAAATTCTTAGGTCTGCAATGCTACCATAAACTTAATAACCAGTTTATGCTGTAGATAGCTACAGCATAAACTGGTAAGTACGTTTATGGTAGATAGACGTCATTGGATGATAAATGAGATATCATCAGATAATACTAAACCCTATCAAGGGTAATCAAAACCACCTTGACGCCCCACAGACAACGATGAAGACAGATCAGTCCAAAAACAACACCATAATTTTATATATCATATAACAGGCCATACGTATATGAGTTTAAGAGCGTTGTTTCTGTAGTAGTTTCAAAAAAGTTTGTTCGACACTGTACTCTTCAGTACAGGTGTACAGTGACAGGTATTGGTATTTTAATTTAAAATAAAAAAAACAATTGAATTAGTATGTTTTCATTTAACTATTGTACAGGACCCTTAAATTATTTCATTTGAGCTAACTCACTAGACCTTAAACACATATACCTAGTCACACAGAGCTACATAAATAAAAAGTTATATTAAGTCTATGTTATTCTGAACATCCATTACATTTCTGTATCAAGCAAGAGGTGCTCAACTTATGAGTTGCTTAAGCAAAGTTTGCTAAATCGCTTTTAGAAAGCTTTTGAAACATGTTTCATTTGAACGGTCACGATTGTTATGTTGCTAGCTGCACACGCGGCGCCGCTCGTCCAATAACCCAGAGGAACATTATTCCTCGTAAAAATAATAACTATATAATATCATAATCCATGTATGGTGCCAGTATAAATAAACATTGTTTTACTATGGTAAAATAATATAATGATAAAGTTATAGACCCCTTTCTGACATTTTTTTTTTTTTTAATTGATATGAAGGTAGTATGATATGATGGTATATATACATATATTATTCATATTCTATATACAGGGTGTGTGGTAGAGGGACCGACAAACTAAATGAGCGTGTTCGGGGGCCCACTTGGACAATACAAGTTGGCCAAAAAAAATCCCCGACACCCCAATTTTTTTTAACTTTTTTTGTGAATTTTCTCGTTTTCTCTAATATTGTACCAATTTTGCTTTGCGTGGCCTGAAGGTGTATTAGAGACCAAATTCACCTAAAAACATCCGGTCTAAAACAGATTTTACAAATGTTATGGTGGTAAATAGGTACAATTTCGGAGAAAAAGGGAAAAAATCACAAAAAAAAGTTAAACATATTGGGGGGTCGAGGATTTTTTTTTGGCCAACTTGTATTCTCCAAGTGGTCCCCCGAACACGCTCATTTGGTTTGTCGGTCCCTCTACCAAACACCCTATATAATATATAATGGCGCGTGGTGACGGATGCTGAGGATAAAGAAGAAAAGTATCTTATGTGTTATTCCAGCGCCTCATCTAACTCCATACCAAATTTTACCAAAATAGGTCCAGCTGTTTGATCGTGGAGAACTCAGAAACATACAAACACAATCACAAGCTTTCGCCTTAATAATATTAATGTGATTATTTTGATACAATAAATTCGAGTGTCGTTATTTTGATAATTACATAATTTATTAATTTTATTTACAAAATATTAAAAGTAAAAATATAAACTAATCTATAAGTCATAGGTCATATTTAGATATTTTACCATTTCTGTTAAACATATCAGTTATTAAAAGTTGCGTACAAGCATGACTAAATTCATATACATACTCGTATACCAGAACGCGAAGTTTGATCGAGAAGCCACAAATCCAAGCAATTATCGGGCGAGTTTCGGTATTCCCTCACGGAGATGCATCGTCGGCCATGCTGCTCATATGTTAATATCGACAACACAGTTAAGCTCCGTAATTAATCGAAATAGGGATATAATTTGTCTTCGTCAAAGAGCAAATAGCTAATTCCCACATTAGGTCCACAATAGCCGCCCGTCCTCTTATTGATTACACTCTATTGTTCGCTTCGGGCCTCCTTAAATGATACACTTGGCACGGTTGAGGCGACAAGCACTGTCGTTTATGGATTAACGAGCTAATGATTGTCGTGCAGGGTTTTACTTTGGTGAATCGTTTGGTCGATCGCACCCTGTCATTATGGTGCGATAAATGTAAACAAACACTTTGTGTTGTACGCTCTACAACAGGGTATTGTAGAGATTGAATTTGATTATACTAAACTACATGATCTAGACTACAATGATAAAATGTCTGCTTTCCAAGAGTACAATTATCTATTTGAATATATTATCTATTCTGTTTGGTGGTAGTGCCACGCTGTGACCCCACAGCCGAATGGGCCGGCACGACCGGGGAAGAATCATACTCCCACATAACATTGAGGTGAAGTAACATTGCTTGCTATTGCGTTTCAGTCGGTTTGTGGGAGTTTCCGGAGACCCGATTCCTCTCTCCCCTCTCCCCTCTCCCCTTTATATATCTTCCTTCCTATCCTCCTTCCTCGGCAACGCATCCTCGAGACCTCCGGTATTACGGATGTCCGTGGGCGACAGTATCACTTGCCATCAGGTGAGCCGCTTGCTCATTTTCCCATCCCAAAAAATATCCATGGACTGCCTTGAAATTAGTACATTGAAGGTTATCTCTAGGAAATGTATCCATGATTGTGAACTCCGATTTCTCTCTTAAGCCGTAGAGGCTTGGACGATCTAGACATACATACACACCGACGAGTAGATTTCTTGAAAAAAGTCAAAGTACTTATATTTAACTTGCAGTATATTTTACATGTATACGGGAATATACCGTATCGACTACAGTTTTAACGAGTTAAACGAGTCATAACATAACTCGTCAATGTATTTAATGTACCTACGGCGCGTAAACGGAAGCGCTTCACACGTTTCACACTGAGGGCGGAACAAAAATATTCGTAAAGAATGAAACCACACGAGGAAGCCGAACGCGTTACTTGCAAACAATCGGGGCTTTATGTACCGGAAGATCATTAGCAGATCATTTAAAAACGTGCGAACGGCGCGTCCTCAGTTTTAAAAGTTAGATCCGATCGCGCGGTGTCGCAGAGAGTCGCAGCGGCCCGCGTGCCACGCTAACATTCCCTACACTTTACATTTCAACGGATATAAAGCAGGGCAATTTACCTTTAATGATCGGGCGTGTAGACCTTTTTTTCCCCCAATATATTTCATGGAATCCCAAGTTTTTATGGGAACCGAAATACAGGCGGGTTTAAACGGAGTTTTCATTGCCTTTTTACCTCATAATATTCATATAGCTTTGGTGAGCAATTCCAAGTTGATAATCCAGGGTTTAGCTTAATGTTGCCGATGTTATCCCTCGGAATTAACACACGTGTGTATGCCTTGCCCGGTGCCGGTGTGTTCCACGCGTTCATTGTGTTCTTTTCACTTCCGCTCGGTATTTAATCTGAGCAAAACGAAACCAGGACCGTGGCGAATTAAAAACATAAACGGGACTGGTTTCATTGATGCATGCTGATATTTTGTTATAAAATATGGTAACAGTTGAATATATAGGAGAGGTGCAAACACGAGGATATAAATAAATCGGCTTGGAACCTTGGGATGGTACACAATATGGCTTCAAACTATTGAACATTAATTAATTACATACCGATTTTATGCTATAATCGGACCCTAATTACTTACTTAATTATAATTAAAGATTTACATTCTATAACAATCATTACAAAACTTATAAATAGCAATTTGCTAAAACTACATACTTCTGTACTTTTACTTTTTTCTATATCTCATTACTTGTAGGTACTGTACTGTAAAAAAGTATATCAGAAAATTCGCAATTATATAGAAGACAAAGATGCTTAGAATACTCCACTTCTGGCAAGTTGTCATCTGCCAACCATAAAATGTAATAATTGTAGTATCTAAGTAGAAACATTGTAAAAATCTATATGAAAAGAATGGCCTCGAGTTTCTTGCTGCTTCTGCTCAGTAGGCTCTGTATATTTTGGAACGCGGCGACAGAGTCTTTATAGTACATTATATATGTATAATTGACGTTCAAAAGTGCGTCTTTGATGCCTAAATGTAATAAATGATTTTGACTTTGACTGTGAGTTATGTCTTAGGTGACTTGCTATTTGAAAAAGACTGCTAATGGAAAAAGTATAACAATTAACAATGTAGTTAAACATATTTTATGAAAAGCTGGTGCCTGAAATAGAATTTCGAAAACATACCTTTATTTACCAGGCCCCCAATCGAATCAAATTAAAATGTTTTATTGAATTGTGGCATCAAAGACGCACTTTTGTACATCAACTATTAAATTATGTAGGTACTTTAAAATTAAAATACCGTACTGCCACGTTCTAAAATAAATAACGGAACTACCGAGAAGAACTGTGTGCCTAGCACGAATAACTACATAAGTGTAACGTAACGTGTCGTTTACGTGAAACAGTACAAACTGTCATGTGTCAACTGTGATACAGATGTGACATAGTTATACGCCGAAGCGTGACGCGTTGATGCTTATGATACGAATACTTTATTGCAAATTGTTTGTGCTACGGCCTATGGTACAAAAATCAGGGTATAATATACTTATAAATATTGCAATAACTGTTTAGTCTCTCTGCGTGTGTATATATTTGTTGCACTTACACGCTATATAATCCGCCACTAGGGCATATGACTCGATGCCAACCTCAGAGAACAAGGCCACCATGCGCTATTTACAGCGTGCTGTAAAGAAACGCATGAGTGAGCTGCGTGATCAAAGCTGGGACGACAAACTGTCAGAGATTGAGCCAACTCACCAGGCATACTGGCAGTTGGCACGAGCTCTGAAATCTGACGGACAATCGACAATGCCTCCACTCATTAGGCCACCTCCCCTCTCCATAGCGTTCCTTGACGAAGACAAAGCCGAGTGTTTAGCTGATAGCGTTGAGGCTCAGTGTACTCTCAATCTAGATCACGTCGACCAGAAACACCTCGATTCGGTGGAATCTGAAGTCGAACGTAAAAGCTCTATGTCCATCTCTGACCTTCCCACTCTTCCCATTGGTAAAATCATCCGAGGTAGTGTCCCTGATCAAGAGCCTCAACCCGTAAATCCTCTGTTGCTGATGGTATCAGTAACAAGGTGATCAAACACTTCTCAATCCCGCTAGTTCATCTCTTAGTTAGCATCTTCAATGCGGCTATGAGCAACTGCTCCTTCCCAGACACTTGGAAGCATGCCATTGTCATTGGTATTCACAAACCAGGCAAACCGGCAGCCAAGCCTTCCAGCTACCGTCCCATAAGTCTCCTCAGCTCTCTAGGGAAGATTTACGAGCGGCTCATTGTGAACCGACTCTGGTCCCACGTTAGGTCCAATAACCTCCTTCCCGATGAGCAATTTGGTTTTAGAGCCAAACACTCTTGCGTACAACAAGTGCACCGCGTAACGGAGCACAACCTAGGCGGTTTCAATAAGAAACCAAAGCCCGCCTCCCCGCATCCCATTCATGCAGGTGTCCCTCAGGGCTCTGTACTCTTACCCATTCTCTTCTCGCTGTACACCAGCGACATCCCACGATCTGAACCTAATGCTCAGATTGCAGATTTGCGAATGATACTGCAATCTACTCTACTGGCTGGTTCAAGGTCAGGCAGAGATGCGCCATCCAACGGGCCATCACCGTAATCGGCGCATGGTTTCGTAAATGGCGGATCGCAGTAAATCCTAGCAAAAGTGCAGCAGTGTACTTCACTGAGACCCGGCGGACTCTCATGCCGTCACCCATAGTCCTATTCGGCGAACCCATCCCTTGGGCTAAATCTGCCAAATACCTGGGCGTCACTCTTGATCGCCAACTCACTTTCGCGAAACACATCCAGATTGTTTGTCTCATAGGCAAAGACAGTAAAATGTCTCTTAGAAATAAGATGACTCTTTACAAACTTTGCATACAGTTTTTATTATAATTATTATTCTGATTAAAACAGATTTATATTATTAGGTAATGATAACTTTGTACTGCTGAGACTGCTAATATTATGTTTTATTAGACCTATATCTGTGATGTTTATAAATAACTATGACTATAACTAAGTATATAATATTTCTTATAAAAGTTGTAGTGTAGCATTCACGTAGTGTTCATTTAGATACGTGGTATAATTTTTTTGTCAGCTAATGATTATATTAAACCCTACTGGCGCGTCGGCATTCACTTACTTTACTATATTTTACTGTACAGATGGGTAATCCATATGCCTCATATTTTTTTTGATTGAACACCGGATTAACCACCAATATTTGCCCAATACGTACGTTAGTACAAATTATTTTATGCTGTTACAGGTGAATATCAGCTTCAACTGCAGCAGTACGCCTAGGACTAACGCCTGCGCTTAACGAAACCAAACATTACAATTTTAGAGAGGAAAATACATACCGTCAGGCGGGATTCGAACCCGTGTCTTTCGACTTCCGCCTAGTGGTCATGTCGTCTAACACGGTTTGTCCCTCCAACGTAGAGATACGAACCATAAGAGACGAGGAAAACTGATTCAGTAGGTGGTACATACAGAAACAAGGGAGATATGAAAAGGGGCGGGGCCGGTGTCGCAGCAATATGCCCAAAAACAAAACACATTGCTGGCAACGGTTCGCAACTTTTGTATTATGTGATTGAACGCTGGTCGCGATATTGTATGTAAACAGTTTAGAACGCTTGCTATATACTTACGAATATTCAAACGTTTAGTTTTAATACCGCAGTGGATAATGAACTTATTAAAGCTTACAGTAACGTTGAATCTCCGAATACGGGCGCTGCTTGCGACTCCAGGTTTTGTACTCACCGCACGGATTGGCATCTCTTTAGATTTCTTTGGTGGTAGACGTGCCAGATATTCTGCCACAAAGCAATATTGCGCAAGCATAACTGTCTTAGGGTGAGAAGGGCACGGTAGCAAGTGAAGTTACTGAACAAAAGAGACTCAAAAATACTCGTAAATGCATAGGGGAGACGAACGCAGTAAAGTGCCACGCAAAAAAAGCTCTGGGAGGCAATGCGGCTGTCAAGGTCAAGCGTCGTGCTTACCATCAGGCATTTCAGTGCCAGTGATGATATCGTCCACAATATCATAACAAAATGCATGTTACCAAAAGCACTCCCAGATCGGTGCCACACATCGTTTTATTTACATCAATAAGCCGATTATAAAAGCGCGAGAGAGTTTGTGTTCTTCGTTGCTCGTAAAGTGCGAGATGTTGTTCCATGGCCATGAGGCGAATCTAGTTGCTCAAGGGAGATTCTTATTTAAGTTGTCAAAGCTTAGTCACTTTTAATAAATAAGTCTAGGTCAAAATTAATGTAATATAAAATTTCTTGAGATATCATTCGAGTACAAAGGCCGGCAAATATTAACTTGACGCATTGATTTTGCCCGTAATAATAAAGCACAGCGGACACATTACCTAATATTTTTGCCAGCAAATTCAACAATATTCCGGGCACTTTGCCACACGAACGTGAATTTCCTAACATTGTGGTGAATAATACCAACTTTCTAAGGGGAAAAGTACGAGAAAATTAAAGTAGACATAAAGTTTTTGAGAAGACTTACTTCTTTGTTTGGTGCTAAATTTTAAAGGGTATTTTCAACAAGCGACATATTATGCCTTATTGTTTTTAACATTGGCTTAGTGCATAATGGTTGAAGTAAAATTTCATCTATTATATATATATATATATAATATTTTACTAGTTGCGCTCTGTGATTTCACCCGCGTGGTGATGGATGATGATGATGATGATAATGATAATTAATAGTGGTCTTTATTCCTATTTATCTGTAATCTATCTCCTAGACAAATTTCATTACGATCCGTTTAAACGTTTTGGTGTGAAAAGCGTAACAAACAAACAAACGAACTAACTTTTGCATTTAAAACAATATACGAGTATTACTAGTGGCTGTAGACCTCGCGAGTAAGTCTTTGCATAGCTTAAACTGAATAAATATTCATGGCGCACCTTTTAACAAAATCCTTAAATCAATCTTGACTTGTTTGCTAGGTTTCATCTTAGGACAGTAGAAAATATCGTGCGGCAAACGCTTGCGCGTTTTAAGGATTGCCAACGCCATCTGTGCGAAATATGCGATAACGATGCTAAAAACCTATGAAATGAATTTTATTTAAAAACACAAATACTGAATTGACAACAAAATATATAATTATCGAACCTGCTCACAAAATATTCATGAGAATCGGTTGCAAAATGCGACCTGTAGAGGAGAACGGCGGGTCGACATCCGGCCAGACAGACATACGAGAGCATTTGTGACCAAGCTAATGCAGAGGCGCTTCGTTCAGTCAATAAGTTAAGATTAAAGTTAGTTATTAGTGTATTTTACAATTTTAGAGAGAAAATTCTCATTCTCGGACGGGATTCGATCTTCCGACAATCTGATCTAATTTTAACTCTCTACTTGTATGTTATTGTATGTACTATATTTTAATCGTCGTATGGGGATGGAATGTTTTATGGAGATGTGAACTTTTCTCTCTAACATTGTAATGTTTGGTCTCTTTAAACAGGCGTTAGTGCTTTAAAATTCATTTAAAGAAAAGCTTGTGTATTTTATTATTAGAAAATCAGTGACGACTTTAGCAAGTCACAGCCTGATGGCAAGCGCCACGATTGCCCATAACAGTTATGTGTTATTCAAAATGTTAAACTATAACAGAAAAACGCCGCACGACGATGCACTGCGCTCGTCACTCTGAGATATAAGATGTTTCTCTTTCCTTATTGGAAACATTGTCCTTCAAACCGAAACACAGTAATGTTTGCACACTACTGCTTCACGGTTGAATAACTGGCAAAGGTGCGATACTTCCCCAGACTCTACAATAGTGACGACTACGTTTTTTTATTATATTTTAGTGTATTTATACCTATCATATTTTTTACTAGGTATTGTACAAATAAATATGTATATCAATAGAAATGACAAATAGTGCTAAGTAACTGTATTTTTCTACTGACTTCCAAAAAAAGGAGGAGGTACTCAATTCAACGGTTTTTTTAAAATGTTTATTACCTCATTACTTTCGATAAGGTGAACCGATTTTAAAAATTTGAATTTTTTTTATTTAAAAGCTAGGGCTTCCCGTGTGGTCCCGTTTAAATGTCGTCAAATTCGATTCAGTAGTTTTAGTTACACTCTAATAACTGATTTTTATCAAAGTAATAGAATGGAAGTCAGTATACATTTTTTCAAATTGCACTTGTTATTTCAGCGGTTTTAATAATTTTAATAGCAAAGATTTTCCAAGAACATAAATAAATTCAATTAATACATTCAACATTATTTCTAGAAAGAAACGTAGAGTTCGTAGTAATTTAATTACTACGATATACTTTTGCTGACTTGTTACACACGTATCATTCCATTTCTCCTCAACTTCAACTTCAACATAAAATCCAACCATCCAGCTCCTGTATCTACAATCCTCTTTATCATGTGTTGCTGCACTGTAGTGCTACAGAAGAAATCAGATCAAAACAGGATTACTGGAGTTCCACACCAGACCGCATGAGGCATCACTAGCATCATCGACAGTTGTTCATACAACATCTCAAACACTGGAGCAGTTGTGCCAGCGACCCACGGCCATACTCCGCTATGTAAAGGAGTTAGGCTGGCTTGAGTAAATGCTGGCAGGGGGGAATGCACAAAACACCCCAAGCGGGACGTCAGTGCAGGCCTCATCGCCCCCAAAGAAGAATAAGAATAAGAATAAGAATCATCTTTATCCAGAACTACAAATTAATAACAATGCAAGAACAAAAAACGATTCAATAGAAAGTTTAAGTGTTTGTAAAGGACGGGATACGAACCCGCGGCTTCCGTCAATTTTTCTCAAAAAATTGTAATGTTAGTGCTTTAAAAGTCGTATAATAAAAAACGATTCTTTTGGTTGGATAAAGTTTGTTAAGCTATTATTATTATATATTAGTTAGTTTAGTTAAGTTATTATATATTGACAACTATTGATAGTTGTCATCCTGTCGCTATATCACAGATATAATAATAATTTATAGTGGTTACAATTAGCGAGTAAAGTTCTATGCTAGGACATGGATATGTCCTATGGCGTTTGACACGGATTTTCCAAAGGTGCGGGCTCGAATCTCATTCAAGGTCGTGTAATATTCTCTTTAAAATTACAAAAAAAATATAAGAATAGTCTATATAATATAAGAATCTTTAGTCAGAGCATATTATTATGAGAATTCCAATAAAACTAACAAGCTGGTGCGCGTCGTCTGTGGAGGATTAGTAATCCGAGGAGCTCGTTATCTTCTCCAAAGCCATATCTATCTTTATACCTAAATGTCTTTAAATATTTACTTGGTTATATGAGTAAATTTCAGTACTTAGTAAATCAATCAGTTAACACTAATTACAATACAGTACCTAAGTACATAGAAATATAAAATTAATCAAAATTGACATTTCATCACCCTTGACGGTATTTGCGTTACCTTTGATCACCCTTGACTGTCGCCGAGCACTTCTAGTGTATCAAGCAGTCAAAATCATAGCGAGCGACACAAACTTTGAAAGAACTGTCATCATTACGATCTCTACGTAGGCGGAGATCTTATTATTTTATCTAGGCTTTGCTCAAGCACATTACGTTTTTTCACCCGCGTGGTGATAAATGATGATGATGATGAAAAGTATCCAGCCCCTCATGTACCTCCATACCAAATTTCATCAAAATTGCCCCCGCCGTTTGAGCATGAAAGACTAACAAAGATCCACATTCACAAAACATCCATACTCGCAAACTTTCACGTTTCTTTTGATATCACCGATTATCTTTCCTTTTGATATCACCGCATGAAATGGAATCTCTAATTCTAAATATTAGTTAACTAGAGATTCGATGGTTAATTAATTATTCAATGATATTTATTTTATTGTTATAACATTATGAAATTACCATGTTAAATTTCTTATATGGTTGAGTTGATATTATGTCTAAAGAGTTTAAGTCAAATTTTAAACGTCAATAGCCTGTGCTTGTCGTCCATTATCGACTATTAGTTCTGACGAATGGCTGATCACTAACCTTTAGCTGCCCTTTTCCTTATTGTATTTGCATCAAGAAATACATATTTAAATGTTGTTTTTTTTATTAACACACAGTTTACACAAAAAAACTGGAAAATGCTAGAGTAGCCCTTCGGCGGGGTTAAGTCGTAATATTTATACAAAACAATGATGCTATGATACTAAAACCAGAAACTGTACAAACTAGAAAACATAATACATTCGAATTCTAGCTTTCTTTTATGCTCTTCTACGATGATTTATTTTCTAGAAAATATTTCAAACCTTGAAGGTTATTGTATCTCCTTGGTCGACGAGTTGCGTAATAAGCACCTGGAAGCACTATACTTGCCTTCAAGAGTTGCAGTACCACCCAATGCGTATACCTTTAGTTTTGCGAGGTAATGCACTACGGTCATCACCCGAGGTTTTTAGTCTCTTTCGCCTATTTCCTACTAAAACTACGACTCGTGACTGTGTGTTTATATAGTTTGCTATTAAAACTGTCAACATGAAGCGAAACACTTGCCCGTCACGGGGCTGTTATAAAAATTCTTTAAAATTATTTGAAATGAAAGTTTTATTTGCTTGAATACAGGTACATTAGGTCATAGGCTATTATGTCTGGAATCACTGTACTCGACCAATTTGTCGTCAAATGTTTATTTAGGCCACCTACTTGATTAATTATGTGTTACCTTATATTATTATGCATTAAAATAAAAATGTAATAGGAATAAGTAAAATTTACATGCGATTATAGAAATTAGATAATATAAATTCCAATAAGTACATACAAAAGAATTAGCAAATAATTTAACAACATAATTAAAGACATGAATTTGTATTTAAAATATTCTTCTAAAGAATAAAAGCGTCTGTCCCAGAGCCTATAAATATTTTTTCTTTTTATATTCATTATCCTTTGAAATCAAAGAATATTAATTTATAATAGCATTGATAGTTACACCTCGTCCCCCTCATCAATCGTCTAGTCTAGCTCGCAGTATTGAAATTAACTTGCTACACGCAGAAGCTTGTCTAAGACTGCTTAGAGGCAGTATGTTTGGCACTATGGTTATATCCAGATGAACCCTTGCAGAAAAGACTTACCATCGTTTCGGCGGCGATACACCTCTTAGACAATACCAAAAACGTCGGCCATAGCTTTCTCGAAACGATCGTCATCACAAGCCTGGTTAGCCCACAACATTTCTAAGTTATGGTCTACCACATCATATAAAGGCATCGGTTATGACCTCTATAAAACGGTATCATGATCAATCAGAAAGCACGAAGGATTCAAAGCGTGCATGTATATAATCAGTGATGACTTACGGCACTGAGACGTGGTCCCTTACTGTGGCCTCATCAACAATCTTATGTCAGAGAGCTATGCTTAGGGTTTCCCTGCGTGATAAGATCCGAAATGAGGAGATCCGTAGGAGAACTAAGGTCACCGACATAGCTCTCAAAATCAGCAAGTTGGGGAATGATGGAGACGAAAGGTTCTCGAGTGGCGACCACGCACCGGAAGACGTTGTGTAGGCCGGCCCCTGCTGGGTGGACCGATGACCTCGTCAAAACCGCGGGGAATCGCTAGATGCAGGAGTCCAAGTGGCGTTCTATGGGGGAGGTATATGTTCAGCAGTGGACGTCTTCCGGCTGATAATGATGATGTTGGCTAATCAGAAAATTTAAGACTGCCTAGGTAAGTCCGCAAAGCCAGTTCTATAGTTTCGGGTAATATCTATTCCGCTATCATCACTAACTTTCCGTAAATAATAAAAATAAGTGAATATAAGTCATAAACAAAATACTTACATAATAATAATCCAGAACAAGTATAAAGCCATTTCTAATACTGCTGACACACATTATGATTAGAACAGGCCCCTAGGGTGTTGACAAAGGTTTCACTGGAAGATTACACCTACGTTGTACGAAATACAAGAAATATAGATAATTAAAGACTAATTGTATCTCCGTTGTCGGTCTTCATAGTTCTATTTTTAGAGACATTAGATATTAATGCGATAATATATTGAAGCGGACATCCTATTTGTCTAGGTACACTTGGCATATGAAAATACTCGAAACAATTATAGCTTAGGATCTAATTTCGTCACAACGTTTCATATCGTAAGATTAATTACTTATAAAGGCCTTTATAAAGGTTGACATTTTACACATACTATCATTTATTCGTTATTTGTCGGCATGACAAACAAGCTAGCTAGAGACAAACTCACTTTAGCATTTGTCAATTTGTTTAATTGGGGGAGAAAAACCCCAAGAATGGTTATCATTAATTTTCCTTGATGTATGTTTCATCAAGTTTTGATCTATATGGTGAGTGTAGGCAAAAAGTACATCATGAAACATATTTTTAGCGTTTTCCTCAAAAACCGCCTTAGAAAGCTTTAGTCACATGTTCACCGCTTTAAAACGAACGTGACTTGGAGCTGACAGTGAGTTAATGACAGACTTATTTATGTGACTGTGAAAAAACTGTGAAATAAAGTGAATAAAAATGTCACTTGAAGCAACTTTATCTATATTTTGTATTGTATTGCATTGTATATTTACACACATTAGGTTTTTTTAGACAGCAGGTGCCATGCAATGTTTTAAACTGTTGTAGCTTAAAATTCTGAATGACACTGAA
Source organism: Selenia dentaria (assembly GCA_917880725.1). Lineage (NCBI taxonomy): Eukaryota > Metazoa > Arthropoda > Insecta > Lepidoptera > Geometridae > Selenia > Selenia dentaria. The sequence goes on along the minus strand of OU862888.1, from coordinate 27,646,437 downwards.
CTGCTATGGGCAAGCGTGAATCTATGTCATGCTTTTATCATGTTAGTCTCGTACCAAGTTACATAGAAAAAAAGTTGCTAGTTGACTCGCCAGCGGCTTCGTTCGCTTAGTGTCTATGTCTAAAGAAATAAAATGACTCCAATTGCCAAACACCCTAAGGACAACATAAACGGCGTCAACTGGCAAGCCCCAGCGGTGTTGGCTCAGCATTGACGAATCTGTTAAATTATATGTATAGTTGACCGAGCGAACCAAGCTAGCGTCTGTCTTATCTGACCAAAATGAATTTCATATGTCCCGTATGTTTGTAAGATTGTGTGTTGGTCTTCCTGTACCGGTCGCATTTTTTAACCAATCTCGACGAAACTTGGTATGTTTCCTAAAAAGGGGCGCAGTTTCTGCGGCTTTATGTACCGAATTTGAAAACAATTGTTACTTACATTAGGTACCTGATTTTAAATATGAATGTTGAATAGGAGCATATATTGGACATGTTGTTTCCGAGAGGTAGTGAAGTACTGCGAAAATATTCCGCTACTAAAACTATGTGCTCGCGATGTCTACTGTTCGCAGAACTACTTATACTATACTACGTATTTTCTACTTTCTGCAAGTATTTTTCCTATTTACTAATAAAGAAATGCACCCCAATTCAAGCATGCCAATGCACGCACACATTAATCTGTTTTTGCTGTACATAAGAAGCAGAAGCAATCTCTAAGGACCCGTAGTAGACCCGTGGGTCTTATACATTATTATTATAAAGAATTATTATTATTATCTTCCTATTCCATTTGTTTCACGGATTACGTCCGGTCCTTCACAAAGGCATAAGTGGGACTGTGGCCAACACTTAGAGGCCTGCTTGGTATGACATAAAATATAAAATGTACTCGTTACTACGAGATATAATAAGATAATAAGTATAAAAACAGACATTTTGGATGAAGGGTAACATGGTACTTATATCTATTACAAAAAGGGGTAATATGGTAAGGCTATTTATATGAACTTATTAGTGATAAGGGATATAGTGGGCTATTGGACGAGACTACGGCACCTGTCAATTTTAGTCTCATGTTAAAATATTTAGGCAGGTGGTGACTTGCCACCCACTAAACGGGCCCCCCATAAGGGCCATCATCACTGGTGACAAAAGGGGCAACGTTGGTGTGGATGGCTAATGAGTGAGAGGTGTGCTGCGGTTTCACTAGAGCGCTACTACCGGCGTTATGCCCTTTAACACTTCCACCCTTGGAGCTTTTTTTTACTTGCTCTTGCGTCTCCACCCCCAGACGGCCAATTAAGGCAAGCCGGGGGTCAGGGGTCTCATTTAGCCCCAGGGAGAATCAGGGTCCACGGTGTCGCCACTCACCGACGGCTCGCCACCAAGCCGCCTCTGCGGTATTATAATTATTATTATTATACTTACGGCGAGGATTCCTAAAAGCTTGGCGGCATCGGCGGCTAGGTGCCAAAAACAAAAACTTAACTTGTTCATGTTTGGTTAGCCATAAATACATATTGTATCGACCCTACCTCAATAGTAGGAAGGAACTATTATTTATTATGTATTCAAAGCTTATATATCCCGCAGTAATGGGAGATCCTGCCTGCTATAGAATGCTAGCGTAATTACGATCCCACTATCGTCCTTTGTAATGTTAGGAATCTCGTCAATGGTAGCTATTCAGAATCGTCCCAGTTCAGCTGACAAGTGGCGTAAGTGGTACTAACTCTATGTTTACCAACCATTGCAGTTGTAAGAGACTGGTACTTATAATAACAAAACAACCGAGATACGACATTATATTTTTTTTCTATTTTCCATATACCTACTCGTATCTACTTTGTTTTTTCAGGTATTCTTAGAACTAGTACCTTAATAATAATAGCAGAATCAACATCAAAACACTGTTTTAAACTATCACGGTTGTTCCCTAAAGTTATATGATTATTAACGGGATATTTACCGTGGTAAATATCCCGTTAATAATAATCATATAACTTTAGAATCAACATTTTCATATTTTTTTTTATATTCTTGTAAGAGATACGTTTTTCTTTGTAGCTATGACCTGGGTATTTCAAGCGGGGCGTGAAAAACATATCTCAGGTCATAGGGGTGGCGATTAACGCAGCTTCTACTTCTTCATCGCTACGCTCTTGACAGAGCGGTCGTGGTCGTCACTTCAGGTGTTCAACGCAGCTTACGGCTGCATTAATGGTCATCGCTTCTTGATACCATTTCAGCTTTCCACCAGGAGCGGGAGTCAGTTTGATGAACTATTATAATAAAAGACTGTCCCACATGTTTTTTTATAAAAAAAAACAGACAGGGACAGTCTTTGGGGACTGCCGATAGAAGTTAAAACTAAGTAATGAAGCGTGCGGTGACGATGACTTGAGTTCCATGATTTAATTAATAAGTGCTTTATGCCTTATTAACTCTCAGGACAGCTGCCAGGACGGGTTCTGGTAGCTGTCCTGAGATAACTCCTATATTAATTAACTTCAATTGCTTAAAATAAGCTTATAAATAATTAAGTAAGTGCTTACCATTGCTATGTATTAGTGTGTTTACATGTTTTAATGTTTATTTATTGTCAATAAATTTATTTCTAATTTCAAGTTTTTGTTTACCCAAATAGTACTTACTCACCGCGCCTAAAGAAGTCTTCACTTCAAAAGAGATTAACAGATAAAAGTAAACATCATGCTTACTCATGACGCAACTTATTGCATTTAAACAGTAACATAGTACTTCTTGCTTCTCGTTCAGTTTCTAGGATTTTAATCTGGTACTATTGTGGTACCTGCTTATACGGACACTTGCAAAAAAGTCCATCTACTTAGTGTGTTACCTAATTAGCAACATCTGGCACCACGTGACAGGATTCGGTGACAAGTACCCTCTTACGGAGACTCGCCTACAAATATATTCGGCCACGCTCGTTTCCGTTTAGGTCGTATCCAAAATATATAATTAGTAAGCTAGTAAACTAGCTAGTGCCCGCGACGTCGTCTGCGCAGGATTAGTACTTCGAGTAGCTTTTTATCATATATCTATCTTTATACTAAAATGTCATAAAGTATTTACATGGTTATATGAATAAATTTAAGTTCTTAGTAAATCAATCAGTAAACACTGATAATACAGTACCTATAAACATACAAATATGGAAAAAACTGTCATTACATTTCATCACCCTTGACGGTTGCCGAAACCGTCTAGTGTATCAAGCTGTCAAAATGATAGCATGCTTTTGACTAAGCTATCAGAAACTCGAACAAACTTTGACAGTACTGTCATCATTACGATCTTGATGTAAGCCGAGATCTTGTTATTTTGTCTATGCTGCGCCCACGAATATTACGCTATTTCGCCCGCGTGGTGATGGGTGATGATGATGATAAAAAGTATCCAATGCCTCTTCTACTTACCATACCATACCAAATTTCATTAAAATTGGTCCAGCCGTTTGAGCGTAAAGACGTACAAACATACAAAAGATACATTAGACAGGCCGGTTGGCGCAGTTGGTAGCACCCTTGCCTTCTGAGCCGCTGGTCCCGGGTTCGATCCCCAGACAGGTCAAACATTTGTGTGCATGAACATGTCTGTTTGATCTGTGTCTGGGTGTGTATATATTTAAGTATGTATATCAGTCATCAGGTTACCATAGTACAGGCTCTGCCTAATTTGGGACCTGAAGACCTTTGTGTGGATGTTGGCCCATATTAAAAAAAAACACAAACTTTAGTATTTCTAATTGTGGTGTGCTAAGGATCAGGCATAATGATTTACGGCCTTACTTATAAACGCTGCTTAACTTTTTTAAATGACGTTATTTAGTTGTAAAAAGTTGTAAGTAGTAAAAATGTTCTGCGCCGTACTAAGTGACGTTATTTAAATTTAAGCAACGTTTATAAGTAAGGCCGTTTGCCATCAGAGAATACAGTGAAGTAGAGTAATTGACTTCAATTCCCAAGCTAAGGGTCCGATGCGATACCACGCAGCGGTTATACACCTTCACATGGACCTTGGGCGATGTAGCACAATATAATTTTATTAATGTTACCTAGAAGGCAGGGCTTCACCAACGCGGTGAAATATAATTGTTTCATAGACTTGTTCTGATTCCGCTCATCTGAGCTGTAGTGGCATATTATTCTAGGTATATACATCTTATTAATATTATAAACGCGAAAGTTTGTGAGTATAGATGCGTGGATGTTGGTTACTTTCATCATCATCATCATCATCAAGTTTTGTCACCACAAACAAAACTCTAGTCCAGTCGACGAATCCACATACAAAATAAAAAACATTTTTTATTTGACACCTGCTTGACAAAGACAAGCCAAGCATGTAGTTTGCGTTTTGTTAGTCCAACATACGTAGTATCTTATAGTCTATGACTGCAACGATATTTTAAAAATAGTAATACAAATTTTGTAAAATAGCTAAATCAAAACCCTAATGGTCACTTCCAAGAGGGTTGTATCTGTTCGTGTTCACACCTTTTTAAAATATTTTTGCCAACATTCTTTAAAGCCGACTTTAGCTAAAGGATAATTAAGATATCAACTACGTATTTTGTGCAACTCCATTTAAATAATGGTTTCATTAGCACAAAAACTGGATTAACTAATAGACTGCTAATTAAGGGCTTTCTGCAGCAACTGGCTGTGAGAGTAATTATTACTTTTAATATTCTATTTTAAATTTAAGGGTTTATGTACTAAATAAAAAGACGTAAAATTTATGTCCAATTTCGTTTACTTACATCGATACGAAATTAATTATAAAGCGACAGAAGTGGTCCGCGTCATAAAACAAAATTCATGCTCTATACTTACATTTATTCAATAACTTATACATTATAACATATAAATTATTACGTTACCTACGAGAATTACAATTGGAAATAGTAGGTTTTGAAAATCACATTCAATTGACAAAGGTTTTATGGTTGTTATGTTTAAATGCTCCGAAGACGTAGCTCACATTTTTCAAATCTGATTCAAATTTGCGTTAAAATAACGGATTCACATCTCACATAAATACATTCGAATTTTAGTAGTTCGTAAAAGTTTGGTCTACGTATTACGAGCAAAATAGTAAGCTACCTATATTTTATTAATTAGCTTTCCATGTTCGACAGTCATTTGTTGATTGGACTCTAAATAAAGTTACATCATTTAACTTAGAAATCTGAAGAAGCTGCCGTAGAAATCAATAGAAAGCTGTTTCTTTTTACATAAACAAACGCGTTTTTTATTATTTACTAAACTATATAATAACCATCTACCACGAGTTACTCGTTAAAAAGTATTCGTTAGTACATACTTTCGTTTTATAACAATTGAATAAACCGACCCGTTTGATGTCATACGCACATTATGCACTATCATCTACTCCATGTTTATAGACCAAATAAATATGCGAAGTAGATTCAGTAGTTTTACGTAAGAAAAATAAATGCAATAATAATTTCATAGGTAATAATATAATATTACTTAGTTAAGTTTATAACCAGTAATTCGTCGTAGACACACTGACATTATCAGTCAAACAAATAAGAAATTAGCTTATTAATGCTTAAACTAACATCCCTATTTAATAAACATAATACAGACACCTCAACATGTGCACATTTATTTTATTAACAAGAGCATAATGTATAGACAATTATATGTTAAAATATATATTTACCTACACGAAAGATAGACAACGGAATAGTTAATATTATTTTTATTAAAGCATGTAGCAACCTCTGCTAATTTTTACAATAGTATTTTACTTATCAAGCCCAAATCTCGTTTAGTTAATAATTTCTTACATTATAGTATATTAGTTTAACATTAATTTATGTACAAGCTTAATATTCATGAAACTCAGTCTATATTTATTAATACTTCACGTATTTAATAAGCTACTTAATTACTTTATTATACTCGTATTTACGTACACTAATCTACTAGTACAAGATATGTCGTCTGATATAATACGCTTCAATTTGATATGATAAATTAATGATTTAGCTCTCAAACTAACAACTATGTATGCGTTACGTCCTGTAGCTGAAATATGTGTACTGTAGTGAGAAGCAATGAAATCTGATGATTTTGACTGTTGGCTTCTCACCTATTCTTTCAGTATTCTCTCCTCGGAACAATAATAGGGCATGGAAGCCGGGCTAAAAACAGAAATGAAATGAAAAGAATAATATGCATATTATGCTTAAAACTGCAAAATTAAGTTTATAGCGGACTTAAAGTATTTTGACGTACTCGATAGAACTTTTGCATTTGTTAGCATTATAAGATGACCAACAGTACGGTCCCATTTGAGCCATAATCGCTATTAGCACGATAACAGTCGGTCCCTTTCACCGTGAGCGTGATTACGATGGCCCACGCTACGTCATCGATGACGTCTTAACTACCGCCATATTGACGATTACATGAACCATGCTCTACACCATAATCGTTGTGAGCGTTCCGTCAAAAGTGACAGGTGTTTGTTTATTTCCACAATGTCTTTACTGGTGTCCTTTGTTTTTGATGTAAAAGTTGTAAAAGTCGGTTCATCCATTCCATTATTTCTTTTTAATCCACACACCACATAGTTAACCTTCACACTATGCGCGATATTTTTATGAATTTATTTTTTGCGTGCAAATGGTTCGTTATTGCTACAACTCTGGTCCGAATTTAACTACACGCTTGCAGTGCCATGAGCTGTCAAAATCGCGATATTTGTCTCGGACCAGCTTTGGTAGACGATAGCACTGTGAGCAAAATTATCGCAAAACGGACCACGGTCCAAAGGTAACCATTTGACATTGCTCATTTTTAGCTTGTGACAAGTTAAAAAATAATTAAAACAAACAGCCATGTTTTGTTTCACTCACACCTTAGGACATGTTATTCGACATAAATGAATAAACTATAGAGTACTCGGTTCTGTTTTAGCCCGGATTCCATGCCCTGTTATTCTTCCGAGATTCTCTCTTGCTGTCTTCGTGACTGTCAGGCGGAGAATCAACACATAATATGATGAACTACATTCATATAGTATTTTATTCATAAAAACTCCTCGATATACCACATGTAGAAAGAGACGAGCATGCATTTCATGCCGTGCGATTCTCTAATGATTCGTCGATGCGCTCGTCGACGAGCTCACCGATGTCAAACACTTTATGAGATATCGCCCTTGTACACAAGGTTGCGTTTCTTGCCATCTTGTCATTTGTTTCACGGATGTTGTCAAAGATGCAACGATGTTTGCTTTTAGAGAATCACACGGTTGCTGACATCTGGTGTATCGCTTATGCCTCTAGGAATTTCTAATGAACTAAGTTTGAGGCATTTTAAAGCAAATATAATAGAACCTCAAGTAACTACGTAACTTTGTCACCATTTTGTTTCTACTAAGTACTATGCACTGATTATTTTTAATAAAGGTATAATAGACCAATTTTTGATAAAGGAGTGTTCCACGTCGCGCGGTCCATGCGGATGTTATAGTGGCTGCCTAAGGTATGGATGTAGGCTGAGGAGTCTGTGACCCTACACATAACTAGGGGCCTAACTAAGGGTACTTACATGGAACAAAAAATGCTAATGAAATGTTGATGTTTTGACTCCCCGGACAATTAAGGGGTTATACGGGGGTTATTTCAATCTACAGCTCTTCAGTTCAACTACCATCCACCTCGTTTGCCATCACTTGCTTTGTAGCGTCGTATGTTTTATAAGAAAAAATCCTTGCTCTCTGGGACCAAAGTACAGTTTGACAGTTGCACCGGAAGCAACAAATAAAAAATATTATGCCGAATACTTAATTTCACATATTGTCTAGTTTACCATATCTTGAATACAATGGGATTAACCTAATTGTTTTAACCACAATCTTTATTATTATTTTATGTTTTACCCAATTATCACTAGTTACCTCTATTTACAAAACATAGTAACAATAACAAAACAATATAACAAAAAGGATCCTTGGAAGCTGCCTTATTGTAGTCCTGTAGTCTGAAATCTGAAACATTTCACCAATTAGAGCGTGTAACGAAAAGAAAAACAGTATTGTAAAGCCTAAACACACCGGACCCGCTTGGTTACGGTACCTATTTATGCCAGCAAAGGCTTGGCGTTGCATATAGGTGGTTGGCCATTTATGTTATTTACGAAGTAACGTACATTTTTATATTTTATCAAATGAAATGTAGTTAAGGCACCTAATTGATAGCAAAACCAAAATTTTATAACTTTATATTCGTGACCAAATTGTTCCTTAGAACCGATTTAAATGTAAGAAAAAACAGTATTCCACATATTTTTACGTGTAAATGAATGAACGATATATGATATCGAAGGGAATGTAGGAGACACAAAATGTAATTTTCTCCTAATCAGTTATAACATGAATTTCTGATTAGTCAATTTTATTCTAATAGCCCTTTTAGTAATCCAATTTGATTTGACAGTGTTGTTGACAGCTATTTTAATAGCTATTTTATTAACTGGCCAGAATCCGTCAGCCGACTATGCCCACAGCGTTGTTTTGAACAAGAACCTAAGTAAATAATAATATAATAATATAACGTTTACAAACTTATAAGTCGTCACAGGGAATCCTAGTATAGAGGTATGCCCCCACACTAGGATTCCTAGTATGGATGGTGGGCATGTAGATAAACTATAACTCATCACAATTCTCAAGATCCGACGACAAACATTTGTTCCAAATGCACCCTAGGGTGAAACCGTGGAGCCCGGCCCGTGGGTTCGGTCTAAGCTAGATGAGAAAGAAAATTTATTTACTAATTTCTCTGATCTTATATTCACCAAAATATTTATTTAGATAAGTAACGATTCAATGAGCTCTTCCTACGCCAAATTTGTAAAAGGCGATATTTTTACTAAATAAATGCAGAAAAGATAGTCGTTAGAAAAAGCCTAAATTATTAAAAAAATAAAGAGATACGAGTAATCTTTACGCGCTCGAAGTACTACTCGGAACGGACCTTCTTTAGCTCTTCATAACTGTTCAAATATGTCACTATTTGGATGGATGACCACTAGTGCCATTTTCAAATAAGCTTCTAACTTCGATGGTCGCAATCTTTCAGGTGATCTGAACACCAGGATACCTCTAGCCTCCAGCCTGCACTGGGTCCACGTAGTGGTTAATTATGGTTCAGACTTTTTTTTTTCATTTTTACACTTGATAGGTGTTTGACCACCATGCCACTTCATAGTCAGTGAAAATACGGCCGAAGGTAGCATACACCAGACCTAGAATAGCGTCTGGCTCTCAAGGACAACTGCCGGAACACACTGTTAGGTGCTTAGGGACAGAGCTTCAAATTTGAGGGTGGTAGCTAGGCCAGGCGGTTACCAGAAGGGGCGGGAGCCGGTCTGCTCTCGGTATACACGACTTTTAGAAATAAGTTCAAAAGTATGAATGTGCTCCTCAGGCCCTTAGAATATATTGTATGTGTCCCTCAGGCTAATAAATAATAATTGTCATGTATAACATTTTCAAAGTGCCCTTCATGGCTTCGCCAATGTATAGTGACTAAGGCTAGTAGAGTAAAAAACAAAACAAAAAAAAAATACAAAAAAATAATAAGTACATAAAAAACTGTCCTCCTGTATTCGTTTAGTAAATATTTAAAAAAAAATATGTTAAAAAAGTTAAAATAGTACAAACAATGTCACGGACAAAAAATGACAAGTGGTATCCTGTGTGAAAAAAAGCATAATAAAAAGAAGACACCAAAAGGCTTGTACCACAATGTTGAGGATTTTATCACGTTGTTACCTTCATTGAAAGTTCAAGCCCCATGTGGGAATCGAACCCCTTGGCCTTGGAATATTGTCGTTCTAATGCTATTATACAAGGCTAGTTTTTCAAGATAGCAAGCTAGTGTCAGTGAGCTAGCAAGCTAGTGTCAGTGAGCTAGCAAGCTAGTGTCAGTGAGCTAGCAAGCTAGTGTCAGTGAGCTAGCAAGCTATACAGTACTTCTGGCTTCGTGCAGACAAAACTAGCTTTATTTCTAAGCTAGTAAGCCAGTAAGCTAGTTTACAAGCAAGGACAGTTTCAATAGGATGGAGTTCTATTTGTAGGCTAGGCCCACCACTGATTTTACTATCCTGGCTTGTGTACTAGCTTCATGTGGCCGGCGAAGGCGGCGAAGCTAGTTTTCAGTTGACTAGTAAACAGGAACCACGTGGTTCATTATATATTTTACGTGTTTTTTGTGATTTCAGGATGCCCAAACTATGTTCGGAGATTAGGTAATTTAAAGTTTTTACAACTGTGCCAAGACCATTAATGTATGTGGAACGCCACCCTTCCAAGTTATAAAGACAATTATAAAACGTGATTCAGGTACAAAAAATGTGTAGCGAATAAAGTGGGTATTGTCCCGTACCGTTTCTGAAATTCATCTTCTACTTCGTCTAGTGCGAATTAGCACAGTTTTCAAAGTAACTCGTTCAGTCGGTTTGTATGTTGTTTTCGCATGCCCGGTCAGCAAGCCAGGACAGTTATGTATGATATTTCTTATAGTACGAATATGATATTTCTTATAATGAATTGTCCATGTTTTTTGTCTGTTGTATATTAAATAATCAATTGAAACAGACGTGGGTACAAAACAAACTTCTAGGAATCCAAAAGCAATGAACATGCATATATCGTTTTAATTTAAATACAAACTTCAGTACACAAACAATCAAATAATGTCTATCGGTTCAATCAAGATATTTAAATTCTAAACTACAGGGTTCGAGCCAGACTGAGTTATTAAAGTCCATCAAAAGTGAGCAATAAAAAACCTGTGCAATCAAACAGTGAAATGGAGCAAAATATCACGAATGTTTATGTGACTCCATCGGAATCTCACTGACTGGGTTTTGATTTATTTTATACGAGAACGAGTCCAATACAGTTACGATATTATAAATACAAAAATTGCATTTGATCACTATCTATTTGATAAAATACAATTAAGTTATCCTGTACCTATATTTGGCAGAGGTCAATTTATTCAACAGAAACTATTTTCTGCGGAAATTTACAGCGAAAATTTATCACAAGTCTCGAACCCAACCAGGCTTTTGAAAACTTTACTGCTATATACGATTATCAAAGCAGTACTAACTTATTTATTATGCTATGTATTGTCTGTTAGTATTCATCTTAAAAAAAAAAACTATTTATTGCACCAAGGTTACATTACATAATGAACCCTTTCCTTTTTCGAAAAAATGTATTACTATTGGCGGCATTGCCATTGGATAATTGATATGTATACATAGGTGTGTTGACTCTGTACAGGTGTATTTTCCAAAATCAACTGGTTTTAATTCCGGCAATATGGGACCAAAAGTTCTCGCTGTCCCTCTTACTTCCGGATTTGGTAATCCTTATCCGGAAGGTGTTAGAATTAATTAAAAGTTAAAATTCCCACTATTTCAAAATTAGATACCTTGGTACAAAAATACCCATTCGATTTATGATAAATACTCGTACTTGCTACCTAAAGGTTTTATATCATCGGAACAACAGTTTCAGAAAAATAAAGTCGCAAGATATTATAAGTAATTGGAGGATAAAACATGGATCATTAAGGTATGATGCTCAAGAAGGTGCGCTATTAAACATTACTTTGCAATAATGAAATAATTTGAAAAGTACAACCAAATAAAATGTACAGCTAAAAGCCATATCAAACATAATTACATAAAGGTAAACTAAAATGTCGACCAGATAAATGACACTTACCCTGTGTACCAAAGGGGGTACTTTCGGACGACTTCTCGGCCATGATGTTGAGCCTTTGAACCACTGAAAAGTAATTAATTTTAATGACGTAACAAGCCTGAATAATTACAATTTAAAGTGAATGTTAAATCTTACCATTTTTATTCTCCAACGCTGGGAGTGGCATTGCTATGAACAAAGCGTTTTATTGTACTTTAGAATTATTTATCAGATGGGTACGGTACTCGAGTCGACGCTCTTGACAGAAACTTTATTAAGCTGTTACATTACATTGAATATAGATAAACAAATCAACTAATTCTTACCACTCTGCCTTTTCGTAAGAATTTGATTAACTTAAATCCATTTAGTACTCAAAATCTATCGGATTATTTTATAATTACAGATTTGTTTTTATATACATCACCAACAAATCTGCATTTATAAAATTGTATGCTATTTCTAAAGTAAATAATTGATTTAAAAAATTCAAAAACTCCTACGTGTTAACTCATTCAAATCCAATCTAGTGACACTGACTTGAAGTAATACATAGAATTTTTATTCTTTCATGTCGGTAAAATGTTTTGGTGCATAAATGCACTTTCCACACGAGCAAAGCCGCGGAGCGCAGGTAGTACTTAGCAGGTAGTATTTATACAACTTTAGGGTTAACTGAAGAACTACTTGTAGAAGTACAATGAATCGTTATGTTCTGATTGTCTGTCTGCCTGTCTTTATCCTTTAAAAGTTAACAATTTCCTCGGTTAATAAAGTAAGTGTATGAAATTACCTTGCCTTATAATAGGTTTTATAGAGATATCAATTTAAAAAATATATAACTACTTGTGTGGTCTCTAATATCACCGTTACTCATATATTAGGTTTTTTCGATGTAGCCCCGTTCAAAGTACATCGTTCAATAAGTCTTTTGTCTTGAAAGTGAAACTTTACCTTCATATACATGTCATTTTCTTCAAGAGTACGGGGTTTCTGAGATACATTAAGTCTTATTTATCTATACTAGAGTAAAAAGTATCTCATCTCAGAATCCCAGCGGTTACGCAGAAGTACCTATAATTATATATTTTAGCTGTTTACAAGTTTGAAAAGAAAAATGGTTCAAACATATTATATTTGCATAACCTAATATGATTACAAAAAAATACTTCACAAACTCATCACATTGCTTTTTAATCCAAACAGTTGACAAACAAGGAAGTCTGTTACCAAAATTGGGTAGCCGAAACATTCTGAGTTATAACCCGTAATAACCAGCATTCTGGGGGTAGCTGATGTTTTATACGACAATGAACAAGTCATAACCCCTTATTTTATTGCGGGAACATACTCGTAATGTTACGCGAAACGTGAGCCAACGACTGTATAGATTTTTCTCTGAAATTGTTGTAGCTTTTGGTAGTTTATCATCCATTATAGTTCAAATTTACAAATGAAACTTAAGCATTTAAATAACTAAGGGCTATTTTATAATTTTGTATACGATATCTAAGTACTACCCTTGCAGATTAAATCAAACCACTATATTAACTCAATCAACAACTAATACAAATGTTTCTTAATGCAGTAAGTCATTAAATTGTGCAATTTTGAACACACAGACACTAAATGACGCTCTTTTTTACACAATACACATACAAGCCCACGCACACCTTTATGCACAACCCACACACACACCCTCATACTCACACACATACGGGATGTCACTCTTACTGAATGTTTTAATACATTAGAATACAATAAAGATTATTATTATAATATAAAATCGACTTAGTTAATTATTTCCGAAAGGCGTTTTCTCTTCATTAATTACGAAAAGAGTTCAGTCAGTCAGTGTCCAATTTAAAGAAGAAAATGTTTTTTATAAACGTTTCCGAAACTTAATAAATACCTATTTGACAAATATATTAAATTAATTTTAAAAAGGTTGATTTGAAAATTGGGACATTTAAATAATTAATATCTTATTAATAAACATCCAGTATTGATGTGAGATATTTACTCATCATTTTGTGTTTTGATTTGAGTGTCCACAAGTCAGATAGAAATTAAAAAGCGCAAAGATATTATTAAATATGTTTTTACAGCACAATCGCCTGCTAGCCAAAACAAACTGCTATTTCAGATATACATATTATCTCTAAAATTGCATTAAATCCTCAGACATGATTCGAACCCGCGTTTTTTTGTATCTAACTGTCTCAAACGGCATGACCCCTATTCCACTGAGGATCCTATTCCAAATTCATCTCTCTAATTTCACAGTCGATGGAGTGCCATCTTATCATCTATTATCTCTTATCATCCATTATTATTGTCTAATTTAGGAATTACGTAAACATTATATCCGCCCTCCGCACTATCAATATTATCGCGGCTGAAGTGGACCTGTTTTGTTGTGCTCTGAGCGAATAAAAAATAATAGCTTTACTTATTCTTTGCTATAGAAACTAGACATTTATTATGTATGATAGATAATATATCTACTCTATTGTATTGGGTTTATTACCTGTAATGATAGATGTAAGTTTTTAGATAAATAAATAAATAAATTAAAAAAATCTGTGTATATACTTTATTATGTAGCTGTTTGCTTTTCCTAGTATAATAAAATTTATTAATAAATCGTACGACTAGTCACCCCACGGTCTCCCAGTAGTAAAATCACAACACACATTAAATTATGCATCAGCGTACTTACGATATAACTTTATGGTGCCCTCGGTGTCTCCAAGAGAGTTTTTAGAAACACATTTGTATGCGCCGTAATCAGAACTAGTGACCCTTCTGACGGCGAGCCGGAGTACTGATCTATACGAGCCATCAATCTTCTGCGGCTCCAGACCTCCCCCTGTACACGAAACATATATTGTTTGAGTGCGCAAATCATATATACGATGATCAATACCAAAATCTGCCATCCTACAGGAGCAAATCTAGTTACTCTAGTTACTACATAAGTTTGCAAACGCAGTGCTGGTAGGAGAAGAACATACTGGCTGAAGAACTTACACCAGTAGTATAATAATATGGATAAGCACCCGTTCATTGTTCAGAGCTGCTGTGTCGAAGTTCACTGATGGTCGCCGACGTTCAGTAGAAGATGGTACGCCGAGAAGAAGAAGACATAAGTTTTGTTTGTGTTTTGAAAAATAGTTTTGGCAATCTCATTGTTAGCATACATAAATGGAACCAGTAACAGTAAATTAAAAGCCATATGACCACTTCTAGGGCGCCAACAATTTTGATTGTACATTACACCCATCCTATCAATTTGAAATCTATTTGTGTAATAGATATTGAATAAGAAATGATGTGGTGAAAGCCCATTTAATGCAAAAAACGCAACAGATAACTATTATATAACTTTCTAGTGGAAATAACAGCAAAATGCACTTAAACGGTAGTAATTATGTGTATTCCCTCAAGGATGGTATCGATAAGACTTTAGTCTGAACTATGAAATAATTCAAGACATTTCAAATGAACTATTACCGGATATTGTTGCACGCAGTTAAATTGATTCGCGGAATTATTTGTATATGAAAGCTCTTACACCGGTAATTGCTTCGGTGAAATAGTACCTAGCAAGGACTGCAACATTCAGCAACACTAGTACTGACGAAGTTATTGTTAGAAAGCATGTTATACTCCGTATGTGTCCAAATTAGTGATAGCTTTAAGATGATATATTTAAGTCAATTACTCAATTTAATTTTGTTTAGCTTTATTTCGGAGCTGCATCGATTACCGTTAGTCAATACGATTTATAACTCGTGTACCCACCAATTTTGTCCCACCAGCCTCATGGTCCACTAACTTAGGGCACTAAAAACTAAGTCCCACTGATATCAACAATCGGATTATTAACTCGTGGTTCCACCACCAAATTACACCCCAAGCGGGGCGTCGCTTATTTTGTCGTTAATTTGCTATGGCTCCGAATCTGAATTCTTACAGTTTTAACCATGTCCTTATGTATGCTTTACAACGTGAAGTTATTTATTTTTCAAAAGGTACACTACCTCTTTCAGACAATAGGCCAGTACAAACATCAGTACAATAGCTATATCGGATGTCTAAACACTATGCATCTCTAAGTAGAGCCCCTATTGCGTTCCGGAACAAAGACTCTCTCAGAGACATTGTATCTTAACAACTCACTTACAAACGTTCGGAAGGGAATAAATCTCGACAGTAATTACAAGCCAATGCAAAGTACCTTGTTACCTTACTTGGACCTGATGAAATGAAATTAACCTACAATTTAAACGTGGCTGAAAGAAATTATAAAATGTCTCTAATTATGAACTCATCACCGGCTGTCTGTTATATCGTTTTAGATTCCGTACTATATGTAATACCGTTGTTTTTAAATTTCCCCACTACTCATTGAAATATGTACTGAAAATTATTATGGTTTAGATCTCATTTCATTCACCTCTCTGTAACTTTATGGTCGGCAGCAACATTTCAAAACTTTAAGGACTGTTACGATCAGTTCAGTATTACTTTGTTTTAGCCACCACGCAGAATGCTTTGTCTATTGTAATCGGTGGATAAATACAAATATAAGTATGCCAAACTGTAGATTAAATTAGGAAAGTTTAGCAGATCATAATATATTAAAACATACATTACACCCCAAACTAATTATATATAATTGTAGTAATAGTTAGCTATAAAACCCCTGACAACGTGTTGTCGAAGGCTTAATTGTAAGTGTTGAAGTAGGGTCGTGTTTTATAACAACACTAAATTAGTTTCTGATTCGAGATAATATATACCGACAGAACATTTAATAATTTAATTTTGTAGAAATTGAATAATAAAAGTCATTGACTAATTTTTAGAATGGTTACACCACACTTTCGTAAACTGGTTAGCTGTTTTCTACCAACTTCCAAAAAGGAAGAAGTACTCAATTCGACTGCATTTTTATATTTGTTACCTCATAACTTTTGACTGGGTGAACCAATTCTCTTAATTATTTTAACGTTTGAAAGCTGGTGCAAGTGTTGACCCATTAAAATTTCGTCGAATTCGGTCCAGTAGTTTTTGAGTTACACATGATATATATATATATATATATATATATATATATATATAGATGATGCCAATTGTACTTGTTATTATGTCAATTAGATGGCTAATTTTGCTGTTCCATTGCATACACTTGAATTAATTTTAGACATTCGGATTCTAAATATTAATTAAATACCAATATTTATGTGTATACGCTTGTCGTTACGACGACAAATAAAGAAGCAATCGATAAACTGTTGGAAATTCTACAAGACCGCGGTTACTACCGTCATCCCCACATCAGTTGTGGACATCCAAAGATAACTAATATAAACTGAGGTTTACATTCAACTTTCGCTTTACTTCGCTTTGGATTCAACCACCAAGCAGCTAACTTTATTTATAATAATATGTAAACATAATCTTATCTTACCAACAGGTACAATTTCCCCGCTCTCCCTGCTCCAGTAGCTGACTGGTTTAGGATACGCTTCAGTCTCGCACTCCAGAACTAAGTCAGTCCCCAGCGCCGCACCAACTAGCTGATTTCTGATAGTTATGACTGGTGGAACTGTCAACCAGAAAAAAATATGATATTACATAAACTTTCATCATGGCGATATTCTGATATAGCCTTTTATACCAAAATTTTCACCTTCTATTGCCTGTGTTCCTGTTCCCATTAATATGCATGACTTCGTCCACCGAGATGTTTTAGACAGGTCAACGCAAATATTTATCTCGAAGGATGTCGCATTAAAATACGCACATACTTGCTACATTGTGATTGTTTCGCTCAGCAGCACTAGCAAACCATGGCATTCCATATTATTTTACTAGTCATTATATCTTTTTCATATTGTCTTGATTGAGTAAAAACCTACTGCTCATTATAATGAGAGTTCTCTTACATCAAGACTTTGCTAGACTTTTTTTGGAGCTAAGTTTGTCTTCGCATATTCTCTTTATCTTATTACTTAAAATGTGTTTTTGTGCATACAAAAACTACAGAATACATATTCAGGGTATAGAGCATTCTTTGACTTTCTCAGATTTGTAATGACTCCAGACTTCAGTGTCGAGTTTTATCCGAGTTCAGTGGGACTAGCATGATCAATATACAGTTGTACATTACTAACTATGAGTTGTCTGTACCATAGTGTAGTGGATAAATAAAATTATATATTTTACTGTATACATCAACGATATACGATTATGTTCACCTACTGAAATGTTCGTGCTAGGTCCACAATAGATAAATCGTGATGAAATAATAATAAACAATAAATAAACAGAATAGGCGTGGTCTTAATTAAATAAAACTACTTACATTTCAGATTTATTGCTAGACGTTGGTCTCGGGTTTTACGCTCTTTAGAAAAGGCTTTAGTTAAATTTAGACTCAATCTGTAATCTTTAGATCTATGTAAGATGTTCATTATAAGATCAGATTTAAAAAAAAAAAATTAAGCACAAATATATATTGATATGCTTTAAATCATTGTATAGGTATTTAAAAACATGATATTTTTGATCAAATATAAGGATATTTTACTTAATAACATAAACACTGTCCGAACTTTCTCGAAATAAAATAAAATAGAGGTCTGACTTACGCTCGCCATATCAGAAAGGATTATAGCCCACAATACAAGTGCGTTGAACCATAATTTTGCTCATAAGGAGTTTAAGTTATTATTCTTACCACAAAGCACTGTTTCTTTTATATATCAAAATATTAATGGTGAAAATACGAGTATTTTCAGTGGGATCCGAAAAAAAAACTCGTTACTTGGATATTTGTAAGATCTGTATGTAGGTGAAGGTTTATTATATTTTTCTTTTGTTCATGCGTCTGGTGTGTATTGGTACTTACTTAAAAATCTAATTATAAAGGTAAGGTTGTATAAAAAGAGACCAAGAGAACGTAGATCAATAAGATGGTCTGACCAAGTGTACCAACAGCTGGACACAAAGATCACAGATGCATTGAACAGTTTCAAAGTGGTCAGTCCATCTGTAATATATTCATGGACTACGCACTTGAATTTGAGCTGATGGAGTACACTGATAATAAAGGTAGAAGTAAAGGAATAAGTGCATTCCGATTTTATTGCTGTAAAGAATAACATCTCTGAGTTCGATATAAATAGCTAGGAATCTTATCGTTAAGCGTATGGAGGATACAGCTTTAAATGGAAAAACAATGAGATCCTGGTCGTGGGACTCATTAACGGACACCATAAATGGTACAAATTAGTCAAAAGTTTGAAAGAAATTGCTTTTGGGTAATTGAATTGGGTGTTATACGTGACGAAGCCAAGCTGCCAGAATTGTGTATCTGAGCACATTACTGTGGATTACACTGATGTAGAGTATGTGTGGGACCACTTGGGCGAGTTTAAGTTGCTAGTCCTGAGCATAATAGAATAATATCAATGAAGACATACGGACACATCCGCTGAAGTGAAGCGTGGCCAGGTCATATTTTTTGTGTATTATATCTTTATTTACTTAGAAAATCTATTTTCTTTTTCTTATTTAGTGTAAGTACCATTCATGATAACAATGCAGTGAAGGTCTGAACGGCTGTAACACTATATCATCTTATTGGGCTGTGTCCTCTTCGACTCATTCGTTCCGCACGCAATCGCTAAGGATAGTTACGGATCAGCCCCGAGAAGTACCGGGAACATCACGATACTCAGCATGGAGCTAACAACTGGAGGAGTACTTCATATAAGCAACGGCTTACAACTGTAGTGATCACATCAGTTTCAGCTGTTGATTTGTTTAATGACTCCTGTTTACAATTAGAACCAAAGGTTTATGAATGAAACTAATGTCCAGGGATGCTTAAGTGTGCGTAAATGTCTAGCAAGTAGAACAAGAATTGTCACAAAGTATAAGAAAGTGCAGAAAAAATGCTATCAAAATAGTATTTTTCAGAGAAGCATATTTTCCATAGCAAACTTCGGTTTTTCTCTAAAGAGAGAATTTATACATTGAAATTTATAGAGAGAAAAATTCCATCCTCGGACGGGATCCGAACCCGCGTCTTCTGACTCTCCGTGTCAGACGCCATTGACCAACTAGGCCACCGAGCATCGAATGTTTGAGATCGCTAAAGCAGGCGTTAGTGCTTTAAAAAGTAATACTATAAAAGATTGAATTTATTTTTTAAGTTTAAGAAGTTATAAATATCTTTGCAGTTTTAGGAAAGAAATACACATATTCGAACCCGCGTCTTCCGACAATCCGTGTAAAGACACCATGACCCCTAGACCAACAAGGGTCGCTGCTCCGAGCATCGAACTTAAACTCTCCATTTGATTTTAACCGTCGTATGGGAACACAGCGAAAGCTATTGAAAAGCTTGACAATAAATATTTTAGTCATTTTTCCATACAAATACCGAATTTCATTATAGTTGCTAAAATTGTGAAAGTTTTGATAAATATATTATTATATACATATACACCCTATTTGTATAATTTACAAAAAAAATAAAATGGGCGGTACAAAAGTGTTAATACATTGTAGATATGTAGTCAAATTTTTTTATTACTTCACAGTGAAATAATTATTAATTGTTAAACTTTTCGAAAATTCCATCTAAAAGTATGGACACCATCTTAACAAAAATACTACATGCCTATGTACAACTTATTAATGAAAACACATGATTCGCGTCAGTGAAAAAATATCTCTCTTACTCTTTCTTACACCCCCCACCCGAGCGTTCGGTGTGAAAGAGATTGTCGACTTTCAGCTTTCGTTCGTTCGTTTTCGGAAGAAACAAAGGCCGCGCGGTGGCAGGGCGGAGGGTGCGGGGTTGGTCCGGTGGCCAGGTCTAACGAGCTAGGACGCGAGTTTGCCGAATGTTATGAATGAATGATACATTTCTATGTAGGGGTGTTAAGTTTCATGCATAAACCGCGCGCAGTATATCTTAATGAATAGTGGAAATGCCTAGAATAAAATTTGTAGGTGTGAATCAATCTAGACGTTTGACCAAATATTGATGATTATGTGGGATTTTTTTTAAGTAGTTTTAAATTTTCTTCCCATGTATGTATTAAGTACCAGCAGCATATAGTGCTGTTGTTTTTTTGGTAATTATACAAATTAGGTGTATATACAATATATTAATGTAGAAAATCTCCTACGTGAAACACTTTAATGTTGCCACATTAGTTCAATTCTGCTATTTTATTTAACAATTATTGTTACTTGTAGCTTTATAAAACGGTACCCAGTTAGAGACAATATATATGAATGTACTTACATTCGACAGTGAGCATAATTCGTTTGCTGACTGTAGGCGGCACGCCGTTTGACGCGATGCAGAGATAAGCGCCCGCATGCTGCCGGTTCACTCGGCTGATGTTCAACACTGGGCCTTCTAGCGATGTTGCTACAAAGATTATATAATTAATTAGGTCATTGTCTGTCACCTGTCTTCTAAGTTGGAAGTCAGTGCCCTGCTTGCCGAGAGAATAGCCTCGCCTCAGGATAACCGCGCATTTAATACTCGTAGTATCGTTTTTATCAAACTCCGTTAAACCTTTCAGTGTTCTGTAAGTCTCTGTAGTCACACATTTGCATTTATAGAAGGACAACAATTTAATATCTCGGAAACTAAGAGTAATAAATAGGTTATTTTTTATAGACTGTTGACGGTAGGCTAAACATTGTACTGCAGAACAAGAACAAGGTAGCGGTACGTTTCTCGCGTGGGGTGCGGGAGGTGACCCGGATTCATTGCTCCCGAGAGTAATATTAATATGATTGTATTACTTGCTAGTAATTCATTTGTTGTGAGTGTATTTCATTACAGTATTTGGTCAAAGCCCGCCTTTTTTGTTTATTATAAAAGTAAAGGATTATTTTGTTTTCGAAATACATTAATAAATAAAAAAACGATAACACATAACAATATGCACACATGAATAAACATTTCTGTTCGTAAGATAAATATTCGCCTCGAGCAGGCATTACTGTTACTATCAACGCAGTTAATTAAAGAAATCATCAGAAAATAAAAGTAATCGCATTAAATTTTTAAACTTTCACGGTTGTTTTCAATAAACATATTGCTACTTACGGGATGAAAACCGTGGTACTTATTTAATGAGCTCGTGATAATTATGAGCGTAATAATTACGATCGAGTTCCATCAGTGCGTGTAGCAAAAGACAGAGAAAGAGGGTAGACAGATATATCTGCTCTTAATGTTAATTCATCCGCCCACTCGCATTCTCAAGTCGTCCCGCGATCATGGCGCTTGCAACAGTGTCGAAATATCGGGAGCTCATTTAAATAAATCCCACGGTTTTCATCCCGTAAGTAACAATATGTTACCCAAGACGACTGTAGCAATTTGCTTTTATATTTTGATGGATATCTGTTTTTTTCACTGGCTGCGGAACTGAAGAATGGTGTCTAACGAATTAATAAGCGTCAGTAAAAGAAAATCATGTAAAATGCACATTCCCAATAAAAATTACCGCCGTTATCCAAAAGCTAATTTATTTAGGTAATAATGACTGTCTTCTGTTCTGGCAACTCTTCCATTAATTATGTACACTCCTCTCAAACACATAATCGCTGGCCATCAAGTGTGATAGTGGTTAAAAGCAAGCCGATCAAGACACAAAAAGGCATTGCAAACGTCGATATTATTCTTATCAAACTTACTACTCTACTATTAGCTACTCAACAATACTAATACAAAACGTTTATTGTTCTTAGATATCGTGCTTAAATATATAAGTTGCCTTGCCTGCTGCTTTAGCGTAAACTGTATTGCAGCAGTCAGTGTCCCCAGATAAGTAGCTTTAACAATAAGCGAAAATATAACCTAACTGTAACTTAAATAATATAACACAAGAAAGCAAAATTTGGGAGGTAAGATAGTAGATATCTATGCGTAGTTATAAGTGGTACCTCTGAACTCACAGACCTATGTACCTGATATTGCCTATGCAAAGTTTTATCAAATGTGATTGTACATTGTAAATTGTGCATGTTTGTTTTTCAACCAAATTTTACAAAGATATTTTCAAGTAGTTCATAGTCAAAATCTTGTACTCGAACTATATAAGATGGTTCTGTAGAAATGTAGTATTTACCTTGAATCCCTTCAGCTATCGTTATAGGTTTTGACTGCTCCCTCCGCCACGTAATCTGAGGATGTGGGGACCCGGTGGCAGCACAAGTGAGCGTCACGGACGCCCCTTCTCTTACGGTCTGATCCGTACTCGTGCCTCGATCCAAGATATCGGGTGGTACTGGGGATAACGGCAGTTTCATTAATATCGTAATTATTTTAAATTTTACTTAATTCAAAATAAATCAAGCCCTAAACTTTTTAAACTTTCGTAAATATATATAATATATATATATAATAATTAATGTTTTAAGAGAATATCGGGACTTTTTTCGCACACAGATTATTATCAATATATACTTTGGACTAACCTTGACGTTTTGGTCGAGTTACCTCGAGGTGTTGGTCGAGTTGCATCGACCGTGGTCACGAGTATAGACTCCAGCGTACTCCTGACCGATCGATGCAATCCGATATTCTCTTACATGTGTTTAAGCCCCGTCTGAACTAAAGTTGCAACTGCTTATGCGTGTATAAGTGATTTTATTTAAAACTAGCTACGCTCCACAATTTCACCCGCGCGGTGATGGGTGATGATGAGGATGAATCAAATATAGCGTATGTTACTCAGGCATAATGTAGCTTATTAAACGTGAAAAAATTGTTTAAGTCAGTTAAGTAGTTTTACGTGTATCCATTACAAACAAATAAACAATCATATATCTTACCTCTTTATTATTAGAGTAGATAAGGGTTAATATAACCCGCGGCACGTAACTCTAGCGCTGACCGTTATTGCGCAGAAGTCAAAAATTGGGTATCACAGGGGGGCTAGAGGGACGAAGGACTCTTGTCTCTCTCTGGCACATCGAAGACGAGGGACTCTTGTCTCTCTCTGTCACATGTGCGCGACTGTGCCCATGCGCAGATATCCCCTCCACATTTCGCTCAGCGCTAGGATTACGTGCCGCGGGTTATACCACGGTACGAATAATGCAACCTATTTGTACCGGGCGGCGTTACTATTGCATATTTCAAAATGAAAAAGTATTTATTGTGACATAACTGTAATAGTTAGACATATGGTAATGTAGACTTATTTCTAGATATCGAAGTCTTCATTAAAACTGTAGTATGTTACTTTGCTTTTGGCAATAACATAGACTAGTATTTTATGGTCAATAGTTTTCGCAGCGTACGCGATATAAGGACTTTTTTGGTATTTTTTTACACATTATTTTCACATTATTTCATTTGTTACATTATCGAAGTTTTCAGATTGAACCCTAACTTTTTTTTAAATATTATATAGCCTATGTTCATCAGACAAAATGTAGGATTTTAATGGTGTAAGGATGTTTCTAATCGATCAAGTAGTTTTGGAGCCTATTCAATTCAAACAAAAAACTTTCCTCTATATAATATTAGTGTAGATGAGAGTAAGGCCTTGCTTGTATGAAAATGCCTAAGCATTTACTTAAAGATTATTGTCCTCATTGCAGAGGGGCATAAGAGTGACTTTGAGGCGCACTTGTATGACGTCTCTATAAACGGTTCTCATGAAACGTAATTCTGTGTCTGCCACAGAGGTTTCTACCAATTTCAAATACAACACATACTTGACGATTTCATTGGCTTTTAGATTATCAAACATTGAAATTGAACAACTTTCAACGAATGAAGTTATAAGTATATATTTCACACAATACGTTTTTTGTGTCTCTTTTTGAAATTAACAACTTTATGCGGATAATCGCTTAAATTTTATATTATTTTGATTAGTTGACAGTTAACTAGGCGACTGGCTGGTTGGTGCAGTTGGTAGCAACCCCACCTTCTGAGCCGCTGGTACCGGGTTCGATCCCCGGACAGATCAAACATTTGTGTGCATGAACTGTCTGTTTAACATGTGTGTAGGTGTGTACATGTATATAAGTATGTATATCGGTCATCAGATTACCATAGTACAGCTTTATTCAGCCTAGTTTGGTTCGGAACCTGAAGTCTACTATTACATATTATGTGCCTGAAGACCTGCTATGGATGTTGGCGGTTAATAATTGTTTAATTAATTTAATTAAAATTAATTACTTTAATTAAAGTTAATTTATTTATTTATTGTGGTATCTATAGCAAATTAAATAATTGATTACCTATGATGTTTTCGTTAAAATGCACTTAGTAGTCGCTTATGGAGACAATCTAGCAGTATTGTTTCAGGCCTTGGGGTTTAACTATTTAGATGACTGGATTCCAAGCAAGTGGTACTCTTACAACTTTGTTTAAGGTCCAACTAGCAGAATTATATCGTAAAAACATCAGCAGCACGTTTATGTTTCAGATATTAGTAGTGAGTCGGATCTTTAAAAAAGTAGCATAAACGACATGTGTGTGTGTGTGGTGTATAAAAAGCGGGTAAAGCCAATTTTAATGTGACTACTGCAAATATATGCATATTAAGTACGCGTCATTATCCTCATCTTTATCAATAACCAGGCCACTGCTGGATCCCTCTTTCAAAGCTTACCTCTAAACCTATAGTCAATGCAGTAATAACTCCAAGGTTCTCGCTGCAACCTACACTTACGTACGTATATAAGTATAAAGCGAGATTTTCGACAACGTATCAGATCACCGCTGAAGACCCCTTTCAAAGCGTTCCTAAAATAAAATATACAAAATAAAATAAACAAATAAATAAATAAATTCCTCTGAACGTGAACAACCTTACAATTTTTTGTATTGAAATTCTCGTGAGTTTGACACATATTAAACTTTAACTGTTAACCGGCAAAACACTCACGTTAGGTACCTATCAAATACGTCGACCCGGGTTTCGAGCATGTTCGATGCTCATCTTCAGGGCGAGTGCGCAGCGGTGTCTGCGAGCTCTCGGAAGGCACAACTAACCTTACGGTTATTCCAGGAATAACTTCTAACTTCACCAGCTAGGTGACGACTATTAATTTAACTATACCTTACTTCCTTGCTTCGAAGAGCACGTGAAGCAGGAGTCTCTAATAGTTAGGTCATGTCGGATACCATCGAACGATCCAGAAACTCTGATTCAAATTCAATTCTGATGTTTCAATCAATCAAATCAATCAAATCATTTATTCGCCAGAATACAGTCATAAAGGTCTTAAATAATATAAATGTGGCAAATTGTACTCAATTTGCAAGCAGACGTGCGAATTCTTGTACTTCAAAAATTAAGATTGTATAAAATATTAAAGTAAATGTCAAGTTAGAAAAAAAAATGGTATTATAATTAAAATAGATAAATGTCAAAATAAAGAAATAAATAGCATTAAAATCAAATTATTAACAAATCATTACAATTTTGAGTCTCTAAACTCCTTAACACTATAAAAACTCTTTCCACTATAGTCTATCCGCCAAACCGAACTGGGCTCGTGTTAAGACCCACATTCCTCTCTCTGATGAAGGGCCCGTGTCCCAGTAGGACCAATAACAACTTAATGTCTGGAGCTTATCTGCGATATATATATATATATAAATGAACCCCTATTTCTCCTGGTCACGCTATAACTTGAGAACGGATGGTACAATCTTGCTATTCCTTGTTTTGTTGTATTTATTATTATCAGGAGAAGGTTCTTATGAAAGAAAAACCAAGAAAAGATGGGAGGTTATTACAATAAAGAAGGCCAAGCCTACTACACGACCGAAGTCGCGGGCAGTCGCTAGTCAAAAATAATAAATATACAACCGGATTAATATGCCGTTTCCCAGCTAGTAGGTTTTCAATCATTCATCTATACCCAGTACCTATTATATACATACATCGCATAAACACATTATATGTATGTTGCAAGAAACATATGAAACAAAATACCTAGAAAAAAATAAAACAGTAAATACAAACACAACTGAGATAATGTTTCTCTTGAAGAAACTAAATCAAATAAACAATACTCCCACTGCTGTTACATTGCAACTTTAATTCTTTATGAAAGTGAAAGATTGCTGGCTATCTTTCACTCTAATTACATCAGTAACTACTTAGATATATTTTAATACATTATATATATGACTGGTCTGAAACACATTATTTTGACAGCTATTTGTGAGAGGTTACCCTTATGCCTTCTCGCAGATTAAAGTAATAATCATATAGTACAACCCTAGCTCAGACTCTAATAAAAAACTTTGCTGCTCGTAGTAAGCACACGTAGTAAGCATTGGGGTAAGTATTTTATTTAAATATTCGGGATAGTAAAAAGAACCATGTTGGTTTGGAAATGAAAATCGGTAAAAAAATTACGGGATATTGAAACTATTCGGAATGAACTGCAAATAAGTATTTCTATGCAACTGAACAACGTCTGTTAGGGCAGTTAGTTTGTGTATATAAAATTTAATTATGTTTGTTGTTAAGCGCATAAGTAGGTGGGGCAGAAATGACCATTTTGAATGTTTTTTGACGCTTCTAATAAGAAAAAGTTGGGAAAGCCAAGGATAATTCGGGAAAGTAGAAAGTACTTATTATTTAAGTATGGGAAAATTGAAAGTACTTATTTTCTAATAATAAACACTAATACCAAAGTAAGCGGGGCCGCGCGCTTTAAGTACTTTATGCAAATCTATGTCACGTGACTACGGATTCCGGGAAAAAGACAACAATGGTTATTATTTTTTTTGTTTAACACTAGTTTTTGTTTAACACAAGCACAACACAAAAACAAAGTTTTATGAAGTTTTATTACCTTAGAAAATTAAAGTTTTGTATCCACCGCAAACAGGATAGTGACTGATGGGGGATCCCAATTATCTATCTATCCACAGTTTTCCTTGCTACCGATAGAAATTAAATTTTATAATTTTTAACGCCCGTACAAATAGTGTCAATTATCTATCTCTAGTAAGGTAAACCGGCGACAAATTTTTACCCGCCGAAAAAGAGTGAAGTTTCTAAATTTACTATATCAACCACTTGCCCGTAAGGATTTATATAAAAGGAATGTGTACAATATGTGCATAACTCTATATAATTATTTACCAGATGAAATTAAGGCATTGGATGGAAATCTGTTTAAAAGTAAATTATCAGATTGGCTTCTTTCGAATTGTTTTTATAATGTTCGATGAGATTATTGTGTTCGACTTTTTTAGAGTATTAGATATAGAAAATTTGCACGTCTGCTAGCAGACAGAATACATTGTGATCTATATTTTATAAGATCTCGACTTTGTACATGTGTTCTAGCAAATAAATTATTTGATTGATTGATTGATTGATAAGATTGATTATTGGCACCGGCCGTTAGTGAAAGACTTAGGTATATAAATGACTGTTACTTGAGTCTGAGCACTTGCATAAAATATAATGGATAAAATGTACACCTACATAACTACAGAAATAGCAAGTGTTCAAACGTATGAGACGTAATAAATAAGAAGAAATGGCTACGAATAATAACCTAATGTACCGTTTTGGCTTGTGTTGTATTTCTTATCACATGTCGGAATTTATACACATTGAAAACTAATCGACCTTTCACATGTTACCAAAATGTATGAAGCGCTCGCACCGGAGCTTGACTTGGCGATCTTAACCGATCGACGAAGTTAAGCAACGCTTGCTGCGTTCAGGAGTTGGATGGGTGAGCGCTGGTGGGTAAAACCCGGATAGTTGCGTCGGTGGGATACATGCTGCAGTTTTGAATACGCTACGTTAGGGCTGTTGGTGGCATTAATACTTTACTATAGTTAGAAGCGCCCATCCCACAGACCTTATTGCCATGTCAGCTGGTGGTATAGGTGCAAGCGTTTTGTCTGTGAGCGAAAATCTCCCGCGGCGAAACATTATTAGGCGTCCAAATTATATTGGTAAGTAGTTTCTGTTGAATATTTTTTGTACTGATTGTAATTTTAAGTGTATGTATTTTTAAATAAGTTTTATTGTTAAATAGTTTATATTTATTTTGTAAATAAAAAGGGCAAGTATCCATACCAAAAAGGATAGATGTGCTATCTAATTTTTCGGATAGTTGCTCTATGGGCAACTATCCGCAAATTTGAATTCTTTAACGAGCCAAATAATTTTATATTCATTTGATGTTTTTAACTGACCTGATTGACTAATTAATGCTAATGCCAAAGTTATCTTTAACGCCAAAGTTTTTACATTACTATTATGGATGTTTTTGGATGGTTTAGTTAGAACATTAGAACATATTTTTATTTTGTAATTTTGATTAGTATACTTAAATATGGATCATATTTATGACTAAAACTAATAAATAATAAAGACTTAATCTGGAAATAATATTAATTTACTTTTGTATTCTAAAAATCATAGAGAGGGGTCTATCCCCGCAAGAGGCAACTATCCCACGAAAGACTTGCTACCGGATACTTGCCTCACGATTTTTATCGTTAAGGGCACGTTAAGGCGTCGGTCCCGGTTGTTTGTCTTAGAACAACAGTTAGGATATGTCGAAGACCTTCGAGCGGCCTGAAATCTTCGACATTGATTGGCCGCTAGCCTACTCACCAAACCGCACTGGGCCCGCGTGGTGCATTGAGGCCCAACTCCTCTCCCTGAGAGGAAGGCTTATGTTCCAGCAGTGGGAACATAATGGGTGTCCGATGTTATGTAATTTTTCTCTCTAAAATTGCAAAGAGAGTTATTTTTACCTGCTACGGACAAACACCTTAAAACGCAAAGGAAGCTTACCCACGACATCCAGGTATCCCAGCTGACTCTTCATTGGATCTGTGTTGATCTGGCACATGTACCACCCTCTGTCCGTCTCTCTCAGTTCTCGTATGTGCAGGAACCACGTCCTATGGTCGCTGTGGGTCACTCCGACCCGCCGACTTCTCGATATGACGTGCGTGTGGATCGTCAGAATGGTCTGCGTGTCCACGCGCAGCCACGCAACCTGCAGAAATAAAAATAATATTAAAGCTACGGTCGGTCGTATTCGTAAACAAAAGCTTGATTGTGTTATTGCTTTGATAAAGTTTGCTTATCGTTTTATGTTAATAATTTGATAAGAACTCGTTAAAAATATTAGAGAACTGGTTTTTATTCCAAATTAAATGTCTACACCTGTGCGGAATGAAATTTCTTATAGGTTATCAGTTTAACTTGCTGAAAAGAAACGAGACGGCCAAGCCTGATGTATAGTAGAAAGAAAGAAAGAAAAATCATTTTATTTGACACACAGGTTAAAAACAGTAATATAATAAAAGCAGCAGTGACAGCAGTGTGTCAAACAGGCCCCACCTCAGCATATAATATGTCAGGTATCCGTGATCCGTGGCATCTGACGCTGGTTTTCAGGCAAAGCCTTATAGGTGAGTAGGTTACATAGAAACAATCAAATATAATATTCCACCTCCAGTCACACATACATCAGACATTTAAAAATAAACAAAATAAATACATATCGGGTGTCTCGAAACTCAAAGACGACCTTGTACCGGGCTAGATGCCAAAGTATACCATTTATGAAAAAATAAGAATAAAAATACATGTCACTTAGCCAAGAGATAATAGATTTTTTTTTAAAGTTGAAAATCTTTGCAGTGTCTTTTTTTTAATAATGTCATCTTGTATAAATCAAAGTAATAAACATTGTTAACTAAGTAAAATAAATTAAGTTTTGACGAGTTATGGTTTACAAAATTATTGTCAGTTAAATTTCACACTCCGTGTTGAAAAAATAATATTTTTTTCTTGTTTTTTTCATACCTACCAATATATGGTATACCTTGGCCTCTCGCCCGGTACCAAATTATCGTTGAGTTTCGAGACAACCTGTGTAGTACAGCACTACGCTTGTCCATGACAAGAGCAGTGCCACCCAGCCGTGCGATTCTCTAAAAACAAACATCGTTGCATCTTTGACAACATCCGTGAAACAAATGACGAGATGACAAGAGACGTAGAAAAAACAACCTTGTGTACAAGGGCGATATCTCATAAAGTATTTGACATCGGTGAGCTCGTCGTCGAGCGCATCGACGAATCATTAGAGAATCGCACGGCTGACCTTAGAACTGTAGTGTTGCGTGGTGCTGCACTGCACTCATCACCCCATGTTTGTTGTGTGTCTGCCCAGTGATTCCACTTGCTATAGTGCCCTTCACTGCACCCTTACACTATAATGCTTGCGCACTACTTCGCGGTAGAATATTTAGCACTGCGGTGGTCCCAACCAAGATGGCCTCTTGCACAAAAGGCCTAATGGTCATGCCCTCTGGGTAATTGGGTTTCGTTGCCTCTTACGCTTTGCATGCTGACAGCAGAGGCAACATTCTTTAACTCCGTTCCTTCACGGATTTAAGCGTAGATTATGTTTACAAATTGCGTATAACGTACTTAACCCAATTTGATACTTGCGCTTAGGACATAAATTTAGATAGGTTGCATAGCTCTATTTTTTTACTTGGAAGCGTTTTATTGGTCTTATTAAAGAAGCAGCTGAGTGGGCATTCCAAGTCATTTACTACTCGTAGCTATGTATTTGGCGAAAATCGAAGAAAGTACTGCGAAATATACGCGCATAACCCTGTATTTGGACACTAATACACACATCATAAATCTTTAAAATGACCGCAACTACCAAAGTAGCAAATATTTTCGTCTAGTTATAGATTTTTTTTTGTATTTTATACATACTTTTATGTTAATACACTATCATCACTTGAGTTAGAGTGTGATTAATTTCAATAGGTGTCTTATTAATTTCTTGTTTGATAAATGATCATCTCTAAGGGATCAGATTTGACATTTTGTAAACGTTACAAGGGCTTGAGATATAATCGCCCTCTAGCTAGATGTTCGGAGGGAACAGCAAGGGCTCAACCCAAATTAATTCGTCATTGAGTTATGAATAAGTCTGGGGCGATTCAGTGTTACATTCAAACTGGAGCCAATTAGGACTAAATAATTTACATCTGTTACCACCGAAACGGATTTAATCCAACAATAGGAAATAGATAAAACGTACGTGGTTACATTTTTTCTTCACTCATTATAAAGGATAAATATGATATACCATAAAAATATGAAATCATATCTATACTTAATATTATAAAGAGGAAAGATTTGTATGTATGTTTGTAACGAATTGGCTGAAAAAGTACTAGACGGATTTCAAAAATTCTTTCACCATTGGAATGCTACTTTCACCCCGATTAACATAGACAATATAAAATTCATTATCATTATCTATCACCGCGCGGGTGAAACCGCGGAAAGCAGCTAGTAATATATAAAACAAAGTCGAACACATAACTCGAGAACGGCTGGACCAATCGGTAGTTCTAGAATTATTTTATGTTCATGGTTTTTTATTTGTTGCATTTTTCCGTCCCAAATGGAATAATTATTAAAAACATTCGAAAATTGACGAAAAAGTAAAATACAAGAAAAAGAAATGTCAATACAAAATGTCCAACTGTCAAACATTTTATGTTCATTCCGCCAATACAGCCATGCGATTCTGTAATCCGTCGACGAGCTCGTCGATGTCAAATACTTTATGAGATATCGCCCTTGTACGTAAGGTTGTTTTTCCAACGTTTCTTGTAATCTTTTCATTTGTTTGACAGATGTTGTCAAAGATGCAACGATGTTTGCTCTCAGTGAATCGCACGGCTGTACTCTCTCTCCTCAAAATAAATAACGTATTTAAATAAAGGTTTCGAATCGACAAGATATATCCACGATATTCGAATCATAATTCGAATGACTGCGCAATTTAGATTAAAAAAATGTAAAATAACGCCAGTAATGAAAAAGGATTAACATAATAATACTGGTTGTCAAATATTTATGCGTGCGTTCAGAAATTCATCTTGTGTCTTTACACAAAATGAGTTTCTGAAAATCTTAAGGGAAATATATCAAGCTACTTAAATATACAAAAACTTCATGGATACTGTCATCGCCATCCAAAAGCGAGCCATTCAAGCTACACACGTTGTGTATCGGATTGCATTAATAATAAATAATTACGGAATACATTCGCTTGAGTGATCCGGGGTTACCGATTCTGACCTACATGTGAAAAGTGAAGTGCTAATCCATAGGTCATGTATCGCTATTATTATCGGTATTTATCTCCTAAGTTCCTTTTTATTTCTTTAAGTTAGTGTAGGCCTTAGGGGTAATCACTATTCTTGATAGTTTAGGTTAATAACACAGTATAAGTCGTGGGGAGTACCTTTACACTACACAAGTACAATTTGAAAAATTTAATACAGACTTCCGTTCTATTCAGTTATTGTAATGTATCTCAAAAACATATTATAGAAATAGAAATTAAATAACAATAAAAAAACACACTGGAAACACCAGCTTTCAAACAAAAAAGAATTTTGAGAATCGATTCATCCAGTCGAAAGTTAAGAGGCAACACACATAAAAAACAGTCGTATAGAGTACCTCCTTCTTTTTTTGGAAGTAGGTAGAAAAGCTTGCGATCTGAAATGAGGGGAACTTCCAGTTATCAATTAAAAATTACAATGACTAGATCTGACTTACGGCAGGGCCGTTAGTCAGATCTGAGATCAATCTGAGTTATTTTGTTTCGGAGCACATTTTAAGACCAATTCAATAAAAAGCGTCCACTATTCAGAACATGATAGAGATATTTGTTATTGTTTCATCAGCTTCCAGGCAAAATAAAGTTTATTATTTAATTCTTTACTACTAGCAATTCTTAACTTAAAGACCTCAGTAGAAGGCTTAGTTGTCTTAGGCACTTTCACCTTCTAACTTATGCAGACACACATTGAAAGGACATGCAATAATTTATGCAGGCGCAAGAAGTAGTAACTGGGTAAGTGAGCGCCTGGCGACTTTAGTCGCTCATTTTGTGCTCACGTGCTGTGCACCACACTACATATCTACCAGCAGACTCACACTTCTCGGAATTCAATGTTTTGTGATCATACCTGAACACAAAAACTCTAAAAAGATAATATCACGAGGCCAAAAGAGATGTCTTGCACTAAATGTAACTGTTATAATACTACACAAAATCACAAGGAAAAAGAACACAGTGAAACTTGAAAGGCTTTAACTATTTTGTACGTTCTTAAAAGCTTTATTGAATAGTGTTTGCTTTGTTGAACGAACACAGGCGGAACCTTATTGGTTGCGATGCTGTGAATGCATTGAAAGTTTCTAAAGCTCTAGCAAGATTGGAGGAGATATACAGCGAATTTCTAACATGCATGTTTACCCAACTTCTTGTTATTTCAGAATTGTACTCGTAGATGAAATCTTTTAAAACTTTTTCCTTCTCTTAGCGCTTTTTGTTTGTCGTGGAAATTGTCAGTATGGACAAACGGATCATTAAATTGATGATCTGTTTGCCGAATTGACAATTTGCAAAATGTAATAGATACGTTTATGACATATACGAACCTGATCATAAATATTACAAATTAATAAAATAACCACTTTTTAGAGAAGAATAAATAAGCAAGACCAAGAGTGGTCATTATAATATTATATTATATTATCTTATCAAATAAAAACCAAGAAAATATAATCACGGCGAGGCCGAAGGCCGAGCCTATTACGCGGATGAAGTCGCGGGCAGTTGCTAGTAAATATATATAAATGAACCCCTATTTCCCCTGGTCACGCCATAACTTGTGAATGGGTGGAACAATCTATCTAATAATTTTTTTACTGTGTTAATTATTGCCAGGGAAAGGTTCTTATGAAATAAAAACCAAGAAAATATAGTGACGGCGAGGCCGAAGGCCGAGCCTACTACGTGAATGAAGTCGCGGGCAGTTGCTAGTAAATATATATAAATGAACCCCTATTTCCCCTGGTCATGCCATAACTTGTGAACGGGTGGAACAATCTCGCAAATTTTTTTTTACTTTGTTAATTATTGCCAGGGAAAGGTTCTTATGAAATAAAAACCAACAAAATATAGTGATGGCGAGGCCGAAGGCCGAGCTTACTACGCGAACGAAGTCGCGGGCAGTCACTACTGCCACACAGTAACAGTATACATAAGAAAATCTTCGAGTGCGAGTGAGTTATTTGTTCGTTACTTCTACTCGGTGTGAAACGGCTTAACGAATTTGGATTATATTTGGAATGAAGATAGTTTATACAGGATAATCATTTAAATAAATATATAGGATAATCATTTAAGCTAATTTTATTCTAATATAGCGGGTAGTTCTCGAGAGACCGCGATAAATTTTCCACGCGGAAAAAAGCATTCGTAGTATCCCATAGTTTATTATAGGCTTGCATAGTTCGTGCATGGCATATGAACTATGATGGTTTTTCTACATGGTTTTATCTTAAAACTATTATGACTAATATTAAGATATTATGACATCAACCTTAAAGAAATAATTATCACCCATTATACAGCACGTGTAACAAAATGGTGTAGTAATACTGAATGGGGTGTACATGTACCAAGACAGGATTCACATGACAAAGTATTAAATTATTAATTTAATCGCTTCCTTATATTTCATACCAACTTAAAAAAATATTTACCGACATTTTGTTTGAAAAGCCCTATGAGTACGTTGGAGTAAATACGCTCGGCAATTTCCACGCCACCTATTCATTCGTAGGGAACCTGCATGCGCCCTCTCCCTGCGCCGCACCCCAGCCCGGGGCTTGCTTAATTCCTTTATTTACTTAGTTAACGTTCTGTAGGCTACTTTGAGTATAAGATTTTTTTTGGAAATCATAACTCGAAATTTTTATTTTTTTCTGGCACGCAGTATCTAAGTCCCAATTGTATGCAAGCTTCTGCGTGTGTGGTTTTAGTATAACTAAACCTTTTTATTACACGTAGTTAAAAAAATAAACTATACCACTTACTATACAGTGAAGTATGCCTAATCTTTGGCAAACAAAAATAGTTTTAAAATTATTCATAGTTAGTTTTTCATGAACAGTTTCTTTTGCAGGTGCAGAAACGTAGGTGTATCAAAATTCGATCGAGATACGATACTGCATGTAAAGTACAACTTAGCTAGTTTAAGCAACACGCAGCTGCCTCGTTATATATTCGTGTTTACTTACACTATATGAGCAGTATAACCCCATGGTACCAACCTTGTATGTGGAGAGATTGTGCACAGTACACGCGAGTATTGCCTCACGTCCAAGCGGTGCCGTCACGTTGGCAATAGGCGCACTGAAGCCTGGCTCGTCTGCAACAACAGGTAAAAACATAATAAAAAAAACAGTTAGTCAAGAAATTCGAGCTTTCCTTAAACGTATAAGGAAAATAACGTAAAACGAAGCGCTCGTAGCGGAGCTCGACTTGGCGATCTTAACCAATCATCAAGTTAAGCAACACTTGCTGCGGTCAGGACATGGATGAGTGACCGCTAGTGGCATTATTCAACTGAGCGCTTCCATGCTTTGGAGGGCACGTTAAGCCATCGATCCCGATTGTTTTCTTAGGACAATAGTCGCTAGGCAATGTTCGCGGGCCTTTGAGCGGCCTGAAAACTTCGACATGGGTTGGCCACTAACCTATCCACCAATCCGCACTCCGCGTGGTGGATTATGGCCCAACTCCTCTCGCTGAGAGGAAGGCTTGAGTCCACAGACCATATCACCACTATGGTCTGTACTTGAGTCTTAGCAGTGGGAACATAATAGGCTGATTATGATTATGACCATGATGATAAGGAAAATAAATTAATACAACTTCCTTGTACCTGGTTTCGACATAATGATTACTTTTCATCTAAATATTATATCATTCGTGTCATCTCGTAACCGTAGTTGCTTTTGCAAATGCCACTTTAGCAATTCCGATGTTACCACAATATGGATGGTAACGTTAAAATTGTTAGATATTACCAAAATATGGGTAAAATATATAAACAAAACTAAACTAAACAAAACTACTGGTAAAATATATATATAACAAAATATATAATTTTCTCATACCACTTTAACACCATCGTATAGAATGCTTTTCATTTTAATGGACATTTGATTATTTTTATATTTTGGTGACTGCAAAATTAAATAGTTTTTTTTATATTGTAGTTAATTTGTAATAAATATACGACTTTATCATGTGATATTCGAGATTGAATACATGCTCAATTTAGTTTTTTTAACGAATGGCACACAAGCATCCGGCTCACCTACCTGATCTAAAGCGGTAACCGCCGCCTATGCCTAATATATGGATATTTGGAATACCAAATGCATTGCTAGTGCGTTGCCTACCTTTAGCAAAATAATATTGTATTATCATTTGCTAAAACTGAAACGATGAAAACGAAATCAAATTAACTTTCATACCCAATATACTTAAAACCAGTATAAAATACAATTCAGAATAGTTCTAGCAATACAACTCGTACATTCTATGTGTCATTTAACAATGGGGCTTTACGCAATCATACCTACTCGCATATAATATTACGCAGAAACTGAATAGATCTCTCTATTCGACGGGAATTCGTTTGTTCTACCGAAATAACATCAAATAATAACTGCGTGAGATAAATGCGTTCATATTTGATGGAATCGCTTTAATACTCGTCAATGAGATTATTTACTATAGTCAATAATAGTATACGTAGATTTATACAAGCTTATTGGAAGAGCTTACAAATGAATAATCAACTAAAGACGCGACATAAATAATTAGCGTACTTTATTGGTAGGTCCTATTTGTTTTATGGAACATGGCGTAATAGAACAATTTGAGAAAATATTGTCCCTATTTGTACTATAGAACAGTTTGTACTTTTTATCTCAAATTGTTCCATAGAACAAAGTAAGTAATTTTTTGATAGTGAACTGTACCTGGTATTAACGTCAATGATTAATGGATGGAAGAATTTGGGAAAAGCGATTCCCATTTAGTTCTATGCATTCACATACAAATAAAAACAGGAGCTAAAGTAGTATGTAGTAAAAACATAAGAAACAAACATAAAATATAAAGCATACTTGGAGAATCGGGTAAAAACAATGACCTTCTTTAATAGAAATGATGTTTTTATCGAGTACAGAGGTGACTGCAGTGCACCATTCTGCATAGATCTTATCAGAATAAGGTTACAAGCTTACTGAGGTCATGTCGAGTGCATAACGATCATTATCAACTTATTTCACGCCAAGGTTGGGTACGAGTAACGTCTAGTAAGTATGTTATATGTAAGGGTCTTTAGTTCTCTAAGCTACTTTGCTAAGTTTTAGCCTCAGAAGATAGATTACGTTGGGGATTGGAGCAGAAATCCGGATCCTAGCTGCATTATATACTTACTAGACGTTCCTCGTACCCAATTACGAGGAACGTCTAGTAAGTATGTTAAAATAGGGACAATATTTTCTCAAATTGTTCTATTACGTCATGTTCCATAGAAAAAATGTGGCCTACCGTACTTCATGACAACTGTAACAGTCTAGGACAAAATTAAACCTATCAACGGGTGATGGATCAGTTAGCTCAGTTGTTAGAGATCCTGCCTTCGAAGCGTGGGTCCAAGGTTCAATCCCTGACAGGCGCAGATATTAGTTTGATTATCAGAAATGTGCGTTCTCGGATCTTGGATGTTGCGTTGTGTTATTGTGTGTTTATTCCTCCCGCGATTCAGGGAATCCTAGTGCGGGATCTGGGAGTGTAAACGTTACCTTACTTTAACTGTTTTAATTTGAACCCAATAAAATCTCATTGTGTACATGCACATCATTAAAGTATAGCTGTAAAAACACTATAACGTCAATAATTAATGTGCGGCAATTACGGTATAAACTAAATTATCATACTGAAAGGCCAGGCTAGTTGCCCTGGCTCCTAGCTGATGGTCACTGCCAACATAGAAGGAACAAGATCTCGTGGTTGCAGTCCGATGCGCTGGTCCGACCAGATACCCTCCACACTCGAGATTCCAGTACACGAGGCTCTGCAAACCGCTGGCAACAGATCGAGATGGCGCTCAATTGTAAAAGATCAAATACTAGGTGGAAGAGGGCACGAGGAGATGCTTGTAAAATTCTATACAGAACTGAAAAACGGGCAATGTGTTTTGTCTGCGGCATAAGGCTAAATAATAAGTAACATATTACGCTGTTAATGCAGCTAGGATCCGGATTTCTGCTCCAATCCCCAACGTAAACTATCTTCTCGGGGCTAAAACTTAGCAAAGTAGCTTAGAGAACTAAAGACCCTTACATATAACATACTTACTAGACGTTACTCGTACCCAACCTTGGCGTGAAAGATGTTGATAATGATCGTTATGCACTCGACATGACCTCAGTAAGCTTGTAAGCGTCTGATAAGATCTATGGAGAATGGTGCACTGCAGTCACCTCTGTATTCGATAAAAACATCATTTCTATTAAAGAAGGTCATTGTTTTTACCCGATTGCCCAGATATGCTTTATATTTTATGTTTGTTTCTTATTTTTTCATGTTATGTCCATAAAGTTTGATATTAGACATTGGATTTTTCTTAACCGTTTTTCTTAATCAGTGTCACATGATATATCACATGAAATAACTTTAAGAAAGCCAATATGGCTGTATACTGCTTGTTAGAATAACGATGAAACAAAAGTGTACCAAACCTATTCTCGTGAGGTAGCAAAATAAAAAAACTTTAAAAACCATTCCAGTAATTTATAGCACTACAATAAAAAAACATTTAAAGTTATAAATAAAAATCTAATGTTATTTAAATCGAATGATCCGATTGCGAACAAATCAGAAAAGAGATAAACAAACTTGAGATTGTTTATATTTGAAAAGCAGACATGTCCGACTACGCTGCAACAGGCGTTAAATTTCATATCACTAAAAAACTTGATTGTTTGATACGAACTTTAATGCTCATTTGCCCGTCGAGTTTACCTAAGTGTTATTCGAAATCGCGTCATTTTTCTACCGACTTCCAAAAAAAGGAGGAGGTACTTAAAGCGACTGTATTTTTTTAAAATGTTTGTTGCCTCATAACTTTCGACTGAGTAAACCGATTCTCAAAATTCTTTTTTGTTTCTGATTTATTTTTGAAAGCCAGTGCTTCCCGTGTGGTCCCATTTAAATTTCATCAAATTCGGTCCAGTGGTTTTTGAGATCCACTCCAATAACTGAATAGAATGGAAGACGGTATATTTTTTTTTTAATTGTACTTGTTTAAATTGTTCTTGTTTTATATAATAATTTTATCAATAACTTCTATATTTAATTACAATTATTAGTAAATTATTTTTTACATTATATTATATTGTTGGACGCTACTGGCAACACTGGTGGAACGAGCGGTGGACCGGCTATATAACTGTGCAAAAACCGACGTGCGCTCTCTTAGCTGCCTGATACTCCGTACCGAGCGGACGCACCTTGCTTAGCCTATCCGATTCAATTATTGTCATTTCTAGTCGAATTACTTATTAGTGTAGATTTGTGTTATTTTTGTTAATTATTATTTTAGTGTTAAATTACATTTGTATTTTTATAAACTGTTTTCACTTCTGATTCCTAATATCAGAAGTGGGATCGTCTTCATTCCCACATTTAAATCTGACATAATCAACTCATTTTTTTGCAGTACTTATTGTACTCGTTGTTTTACTTGTGCGTCCGCAAAGCACGTGTTGGCATAACCTTTTATTTTGTGCTATTTTTGTGTTGGGCTGCGTTCGCGCACCACGATCTCGAGTTTGTGTTACAGGGCGAAAAATGGATAGATCGTCTCGTTCCCGGTCTCGTGAGTGGCATTCGCGGACTCTACGAAGATGACGTTCACGTAGCAGAGGTTCACGCGGCCGTCGCTTGCGCAGTTGGTCGCGGAATTCCCTGCGGCGCAGTACGCGTCGTTCTCATACCCGCAGCGACCGTTACGGAAAAAGCCATCGCCACCGCGATCATAGTCGTGATTGTCGAGATCTCCGAGATGACCGAAGCAGGACTCGCGGGCATGATCACCACTACCATGATCGCCGTCACAGTGCTCGAAGTGGCAGCCGGGACAACTATCGTCGTAGCCGTGAGTCATGGGAAACTATTGTGTCTCGCCTTCATGCTTTGGAGACGCGCACACAGCCGGTAGGTTCAGTAGGCCCTACTGTTGAGAACAGCACTGGACAGATAGTTGAAGCTATCCAGTCATTGAAATCCGTGAGTACCCAAAAATACTATGTCTCAAGTTTCGATCCCAGCATTCACGATGTTTATGTCTGGTTTAATGAAGTAGACAGGGCTAAGCTAGCTAACTCTTGGAGTGACCAGGAATGTCTATCACGCGTAGGAGCTTGTTTACGAGGTGACGCTAAAATGTGGCTTGACGAATGGGTCACTAATGAAAGTTCATGGACTAATTTTAAAACCGATTAAACCTCTCTGTGTTAAGAAAGTTGACACCGCTGGCATTTCACTTAACGTAATTCTGACAAATTCAGCTCTTGCCAACTACGCTCGTAGGTCGCTATTGCGTTTGATGAATGTGATGAACTCACTACGTCTAAAGTTATACGTGGTGTTACTGACCCATATGTCAAAGCTACTGCAAATCTAATGCTAATCTCGCTCCGACAGATTTAGTGAATTTACTGTCTACGTTTGTAAAGCCGGAAAATACGGTAATTACAGACGCTCGTACGGTTCACCGTTCAATGTAAGATAGTAACAAGTCGCAAATCAACAACAGACAATTTCATCTCGACTCTAGTAAATGCTTTTTGTGCGCCGAGACCTGGCAAAGTTAGTTAACTGTCCAAAAAAGATGAAACGAAGTCTTGCACCAAGCTAGGATCGGGTTAAACCAACCAGCAAACACAATTCACTTCTTCTATTTACTTTCTGCCAAAAGACGGGACACGACATTAGTAAATGCTATGCAAAGCAACGCACGGAACAGCGAAATACGAAAAATACTAACTAATGCACTACCCTCCAAAAAAATAATAATAATGAAGTAGTGGTAAGTGTAAGTCATAGCTCCCGTTGTGCCTTAGACATTCCGTTATAAAATGTGGTAAATAATTTTTCCTGTCAATATAAACCTGCAAGCCGGTAGCTTATAGGGTAATAAGGGTATATGTCTCTGTGACCCATGTAAAGTTATACGTTACTTTTGTGATCGAGTTAGAAGATATATCACTAGAAGTTGATTTGCTCGTGGTATCTAAGTGAATGTATGAACGCGCCCGTGCTATTTAGTACCAATGCACTTAATTGTGAGAGTGTATAATGTACCTACGTAAGAACAGAAGTCTTCAATAGTGTCGGCTGTTGATTCGGATGAGTGCGGTGTAATTAACACTAGTTTGACCGGGGATGATTATAACGAGTTAATTAGAACTTTGGATAAATATTCACAATTCATGATCTCCAGCACAGCTATTTCCATCGTAACCATGGGCACCATGCACATTCGACTCAGCAATGATACTCCGATACGTGACATTATTCAAAACCTTCTTTCTAAAGGTAGTATACGCGTATCGGAGGACACGTTATTGCGATATATGACACCGTTTTACAGACTGAGGTACACACCGATGCCTGTAGTCTCGGGTTTGGCTCGGTTTTGCGATAAGTTCATATGGATGGTATTCGTCGCGTCGTTACCTAATACAGTCATATCAAAAAAAGGAGCTGAGCAGAAATACCATTCTTATGAGCTTGAAAGGTTAGCGGTAATTAAGGCTCTGAAGCACTTCAGGTTCTATTTAATCAGCGTGCAGTTTACAGTAATTAATGATTGTAATGTCTTAAAGGCAAACCAAAACTAACGAGATCTGTTACCACGTGTGGTATGGTGGACTTTTCTCCAAGATTATAATTTCAGCATATCCTACTGAAGGGGCGCCATGTTGCCGTACGCGGATTATCTCAGTCGTAATCCATGTATTGTCACTAGTATTGATCTACCTCGAAATTGGGCACAAATCGCTTTAGCGCGAAGAGACTCAAACCATGATCAAATCACTAGAGCAAGGTCAACTAGATCCGACACGGTATGTAAACAAAATTAATTTCTGTAAATGATTCACACCCACTAGCGAAGACCCAAGGCTACTTTTCTATTATATCAAAGGGTCATCATTTGAGTCTCTTACGGATTTTCAATGATGAACACAGAACACAAAGTGCAGACAAGGTAGATTTGATATTGAGACTTTTTTGGTTTCCG
Organism: Selenia dentaria; assembly: GCA_917880725.1. NCBI lineage: Eukaryota > Metazoa > Arthropoda > Insecta > Lepidoptera > Geometridae > Selenia > Selenia dentaria. The sequence goes on along the minus strand of OU862888.1, from coordinate 27,603,337 downwards.
GACCTTAGGTCCCTTGTTACTCATTGTTTGAAATGCCTCGCCCACAAGAGAGTGCCACGTGCGCCTTTGCAACCAATACAGTCTTGAAACTGTTTTGTTCGGGAATAAATAGCACGCGATGCGCAATCTAAATCACCATTATATTTGAGACTGCTTTTTATTGTAAACAAGAAGGTAGATATAAATTCCATAATAATAAGCAGAGGTAGGAACAACAATCATACTTCAATAACAAAAACAAGCTAGACATTCCATTTGACACTTAGCACGTTTACGTTTTAGGACCTCTTGCCGTATCGAAAGGCTACAAGTACATCATGTTGTTGATGCAATCACTAAATATTGTTTGTTGATGCCAATAATTCGCCAAGGCATTGAAGAACTTATGCGAGTGTTCCAACATGCAATCTCGCTATTCGGCACTCTTAAACTTATCGTATCAAATAGGTGTTCGAAAAAGTGCTACCCGAGCGATTCGAGCGCTAGTGTGAGATGTCTCAATGAATCCTGCAATGCCTAATCGTGTCACGAGGTCAGAGACAAAGGATAGCCGAACGGTTGGTAAGGAATCAAGTACTGCAGGATACTGTCGTCAACGAAGGTAGACAATCTCCTCGTGTGTTTCAGAAGGACGACATGGTCTTCGTGATCAAGTACGCTCAATCACAGGCAAAGATGGACCCTGGTATGCGAGGGCCTTACCGGGTCATCAAGGTGCTACCTAATTCTGCGAGCAAGCGAGCGAGCTGCGACTGCTTGCCGGGGCGTACGGGAAGACTACGTATGCTGCTGCTCAGTTCATGGTGCCTTGGAGGGGCGAGTGGACTCCCGAAACCTGTGCTGCCTTCTTGGAGCGTGAGTCTGAAATCTTTTCGTTTATCGAAGAGTCACCGTTGGGCATGCAAACTGTATGAGCCTCTGCCACGGTGTGAAATCTTTTCGTTTATCGAAGAGTCACCGTTGGGCATGCAAACTGGAGGAGCCTCTGCCACGGTGTGAAATCTTTTCGTTTATCGAAGAGTCGCTGAGTGGCATGCAAACTGTGGCGCCTCTGCCGAGTAAGTACTCAGTGTTAGTTATTTCCATGTGCACATGTGTTTATTTTAATTTTCTGTTTTGGGTCGACCCTGTTTCACTTTGCTTGGTGACTACCTATTACTTTGTGATTAAACGAAATAATCGCAAACTGATATGTGTCCTGTTTTGTTGTGTTAGGTGACAGATGAACTAACAAAACTAACCTAACCTAACATACTGATCCAACTTAGTATATAAGTTTTACTTGTTGGTAACAATCTAAATATGTCTGCAGATAGCGATGACGAGCGTGACTGCCTTGATGATCAATCTGAGGATTCAAGACGCGAGGCAGAACTACCAAGGCACACACCACCGAGGTCTCTTCCTATCTTTGATGTTTGGTCACCACATAAACCTGACGAGGACGTCAGGGAGTCAGGAGAGGCCGTGTTGGACGCTACTGGCAACACTGGTGGAACGAGCGGTGGACCGGCTATATAACTGTGCAAAAACCGACGTGCGCTCTCTTAGCTGCCTGATACTCCGTACCGAGCGGACGCACCTTGCTTAGCCTATCCGATTCAATTATTGTCATTTCTAGTCGAATTACTTATTAGTGTAGATTTGTGTTATTTTTGTTAATTATTATTTTAGTGTTAAATTACATTTGTATTTTTATAAACTGTTTTCACTTCTGATTCCTAATAATATATTATTATATTTATTTATATTATTATGTGTTATATTATGGGACAACATCCACACAAAGGTCTTCAGGTCCCAAACTAGGCAGAGCCTGTACTATGGTAACCTGATGACTGATATACATACTTAAATATATACACACCCAGGCACAGGTCAAACAGACACGTTCCTGCACACAAATGTTTGACCTGTCCGGGGATCGAACTCGGGACCAGCGGCTCAGAAGGCAGAGGTGCTACCAACTGCGCCAACCGGCCTGTCAATTACTATTACTTTTAATGTCAACACAAAATAAAGACTGTTATTACTTGGTAACAGTTTCTTTACCAGAAACGTAACTAAATTATAAGAACAGCTATGTATGAGCTATTGTAGGGTTTCCTGCCGTAGCTTTAATGTTCACATACACATTATATACGAAAGCCTAGATATTATACGCATAGACTGCCTATTCAAACAGAAGGGAGAGACGGGATAAAAGTATTCTACCTTCTGGGAAATCATTAAGTTTGTTATGGAAACATGAAGGGATTTTAATTAAGTTTTACCAATTGGGACGGAAAATTATTAAGCAGTGAAGGGGTAGCCACTTCGTACGATAATGAAATTTTTAAAGGTAGGAAGGATATAAAAAATTGTACCTATAGACTAATTTCCGTACCTATAGTATTATAGTCATAATATATAGATTGATTTATGGATTTTTAGCAAATCTGCTTCCTTGGTATTTTTGTGGATATTAATTACACTAATGTATTTTAAATGAGAATATTAGGGAATAAGTATGTGAGTGTGTATGATTCTTTTTTATATCAATCGGTGACAAGACGAGCCAATTACTGGTCTGATGTTAAGCATCACGTTTGGCCATAACAGTTCAGTGCAGAATTTTCATTGTAATCAGAATTTTAAGCCATTAAAGTTGCACTGCACTCTTTACTTCAAGATATACGACGGATTTGCTTGAAATTGTGTTATAGTTAATGGATAGTTCTGAGGTGTATACTCTTATTACACTCGTATGTAATCACGGCAACTAGGTACAAGTACAATTTAACAAGTTACAAGTTTGCTACAAGTACAAAAATTTGATACCGACTTCCATTCTATTCAGTTATTGGAGTGTTACTCAAAAACTGCTGGACCGAATTAGATGAAATTTAAAGGAGACCTCACAGGAAGGCCAGTTTTCAAGCAAAAAAAAATGTAAGTATCGGTTCACCCTATCAAAAGTTATGAGGTAGCAAACATAATAAAATAAACAAAATAAAAAATACAGTCGAATTGAGTACCTCCTCCTTTTTGGAAGTCGGTAGAAAATACACTAATAAAACAGCTTTTAATTTTAGCCAATTAATAACTAATTTAATTAAAGCCAATTATTTTTTGTTGTGTTAATTATTGTCAGGAGAAGTTTCCTATGAAAGCAATACCAAGAAAAGATGGGAGGTTATGGCAAGGCAAACGAGGTTACGGGCAGTCGCTACTACACAGTACAGCAGCTACTCTATATATATATATATCATTTACTCAAATACATCGTCATACTTAAAAAACCTTGCGATCAATATACGTCAACTGGAAAGATACCAAGAAGAAGATATTCAAACTTTTTACAACAAACTGGCTAACGTCATCAACACCAGCCTTGCATACAGAACAAAAAATAAAAAACCTAAAACTACTAACAAAATACTTAGTGAGTCTACTAAAACTCTTCTCACAAGACGAACGGAACTTCTGAAAACGAAACCAAAAACTAAAGAAATGAAGGAAGAACTAAGCACACTATTTAAAACTACAAGTAAGGCAATAATAGATAAAGACTACAAAAAACATAGACATAGATTCATAGAAAATAACCTAAACAAATACAGAAGCACGAAAAAAGCATTTAAGAAACTGATCACACACAAGAACTGGATTCCAAACTTAAAATCAAAATCAGAAGAAACAAAAACCAGAAAAGATATCATGAACTGCGCCACAGACTTCTACAGGGAATTATATGCGAAATCGATTTCTTGTATCACTACAGCCAATATAACAAGAGTAAATTCTCAAAACATGAACGATTTGCCACCAGTGGATGAGATGGAAGTCATAAAACACATCAGGAAACTCAAACCAGATAAAAGCCCTGGTCCCGACGGCGTACAAAATGAAGCACTGAAAGCTGGAGCTATTCTGCTAACTCGCCCACTTACGCATTTGTTCAATAACGTTCTGAACACAGGCCAGGTACCGATGCAGTGGAAAAGATCTGATGTAATCCTTATATACAAGAAAGGAGACCCCCAAGACATCTCTAACTACCGCCCGATTAGTCTTCTTTCGAGCGTGTACAAATTATTCTCGTCAAACCTACAAAGCCGGCGGAGCCCGAAGATAGAAAACTATCAGCCAGTTGAACAAGTAGGGTTCCGTTCCGGATTTTCTACAACGGATCATAATACAAGTCCTACAACAAATAATGGAGAAATACAAGGAATTCAACAAGCTACTTTACATTGCTTTCATCGATTACGCCAAAGCGTTTGACACGATCTCTCATGATGCTATTTGGGAAGCGCTGAATAAATGCTACATAAACGAAAATTATGCAACAGTACTGAAAAACATCTACGAGGGTGCGTAAGTCAAGTAAAACTGGAGACGCGAGGGCCTGATATACCGATTTGTAGAGATCGACTTACACACCTCAGATTCGCAGACGACATTGTCTTATTTGCTGAAACAAGCAAAGGATTAGAAAGAATGATAAGTAGTTTGAATGAAGTAAGCGAAAAGGTGGGCCTCAAAATGAACGAAAATAAAACTAAAATAGTGACTAACAGTTACGCTAACGCCATATACTTGAACGGGAAGCCGCTTGAGTATGTGAGCAACTACATATACCTGGGAAAACAACTGTCATTCGATGACAAAAATGAAGAACTAGAGGTCGAGCGGCGTATTAACATGAGCTGGAAAAAGTTTTGGTCCCTGAAGGAAATCTTGAAAGGGGAATTCCCCCTCTACCTAAAGAAAATTGTCTTAGACACCTGTGTCTTACCTACTCTAACAAACGGATGCCAAACGTGGACATACAACAACAAAATAAAAACTAAACTAGTAACATGTCAAAGATCAATGGAAAGAAGCGTACTAAAAATAAGAAGAATACAAAAAGTAAAAAGCAAAAAAGCTAGACAAGAAACTAATGTTATAGATGCCTAACAATACGCCCTATAACAGAAGTGGCAGTGGGCAGGACATATAGCAAGACGTACAGACAAAAGATGGACATTACAGACAACTATATGGAAAGGACCAAGAGGCAAAAGAAGAAGAGGGCGGCCTAGAAAAAGGTGGATAGAAGATATAAAAGCGATAGCAGGAAGCGATTGGAGAAAGAAAGCCATGGACAGAGAGGTTTGGAAGAAGCTGGAGGAGGCCTTTACCCGAGAAGGGGTTCCGATCAATGGTACTGAAGAAAGTAAGGATAGCAAATTAAAAAAAAAACGAGAAAAAAAAAGTTTCATTAAAAACTTTATATTAAAAATCATGTATTTAATGTTAATATAATTTAAAACGCAACAAATAACAATTATTATTGTGGATAGGAAATAAATGGGCTTTATTATTATTATTATATATATCATTTAAAACATAAAAGATTTTTAGTATGGATATGCTTACTATAAGATGCTGATAAGTTCGCTAATTACGTAATAACTTAAGACAGAAGGTCCCTTAAATAGGGCCTGAAAATTAACCGACTTGGTTTTACATGAATCTCAAAACTTTTTCCGGTAGAAGAACAGTAGGTAACTGGGCGAGACTTGGTTTTTTTCGCAAGTTTTTTTTTTGATGGCATATGCTTTGTACTTTATATTGGTATTCATGGTACAATAAATTAATATGTGAATACATTATAATAACTACCCACTTTTACGTAGAATATATAGGATAACTTCTAGACGAGTTCGTAAAATTTTAGATATTGGACATATTTGTCGATCAAACAATTTCTGTTTAAAAGTAAAAGCTAATAATGTAGAATATGGATGAGTTTAAACTTGATTAGGAGTTAAAATAACATCAACATATTCGCATCAGTAGAGTTTTCCTTTACTCTGACCCAACGACCAAACTTCCAATCTGCCTTTAATATATTGATAAACTTTGCGCATATAATTTAATTGATATTAATACTTTCTGCACCCCGCGATTTCACCCGTGGTTATCTTTTTTTATGGGATAGGTTGGCAAATGAGCAAGCGGCTCACCTGATAGTAAGTGATACCACCCACGGACATCCGCAATACCTAGTCTCGAGGATGCGTTGCCGGCCTTTGTGGAAGGATGATATGAAGGAAAAGATAGAAGGGTTGAGGGTGGAGGTGGAGAGGGAAGGAGAGGGAGAATGGGGATGGGGAGAATCTGGCTTCCGGGCCCCCCCAAAAACCGTTGAAACACAAGAGCAAGCTATGTTACTTCACGTCGCTGTTATGTGGGAGTGTGGTACATATATGGTAAGTACACACCCACACTGTTATGTGTGGTTATACCTACTACGCGAACGAAGTCGCTAGTAATATATAAACTTATATGTTTATTGTTTCATATATATTTGCGTGCGTAATACCTACGAAGAAATAATGTCAGGAAGCATAAATCAAAACAATATCCACACAAAAAGTGGTCCTTCAAACCAAAACGACGTATGATTCCAAATACGAATTAATTCCGAGGTTACAAATAGACATGAAGATTAGCCAGTTGAAGTGGCAGTGGGCAGGGCACATAGAACGCAGAACAGATGGCCGATGGGGCCGAAAGGTTCTGGAGTGGAGACCACGGACCGGCAAGCGCAGCGTAGGTCGTCCACCGACACGGTGAACAGACGACCTGAGGAAGGTCGCAGGACGACGTTTGGATGCAGGCCGCTTCCTACCGGTCCTTTTGGAAAATCAAGGGGGAGGCATATGTTCAGCAGTGGACGTCATACGGCTGAGATGATGATGATGATGGAATAGACATGTTCGGTGATTGCTTTACATTTTAAAAGGAAAGCAGGGATTGGTCCACCCGCGTGCTGCAACGTCTACTATGACAGCTGAGTCATAGCGGCGTGAACGATGTTATTTATTTAGCACGACTGTTATTAGGTCATTGTTAAGGCAGTTACTCTTCCTGATATTATTTCTTCGTAGCGTAATACTTTGTAAGTATAAATAACAGTCATTTGTAAATCTTGCCTATTTTACTTTAACTTTTTTACGAATAGATGCTGTCGAACGACGGAGGAAACGTGTGTTCTTTCTTTGGATGTAATCTATCTCCTTGTCAAAATTTCATTACGATCTTTTCAGCCGTTTAGGCGTGAAAGGGTAACAAACATAAAAAACATAAAAAAAACAAAGAAATTAAAACCCTAATACAAACATATTAACTTGTAATTGGCCCAGTTTGTTCATGAGAATGTTGTTTTACCTATAATGTATATAGGCTGTAAGTTTTCTTATGAAAATAAAATAAAATAAAATAAAACACACAAACACACTCACTTTTTTATAAACGTATAATACATATTAGTTACATTGAAATATTTCTACAGAATCATGTTGACCGTTATTTATTGACTGGTTTACAACACACCATATTCTTACAGAAAGATCTTCTCCGATGGACCAAATTCAATGAACATTCGGTCAATAAAATTACTGATTTTATTTTGTTTTTGTATTTGTCTTCGGGACACCTAATGCCTGAACGGGTGAACCAAAATTGCACAAGTTTAAAAAACATGTTTTCGTTGAGGTTTTTAATTATGTATTGTGGGTTCAACCGTTTCGAAAATCATCAGCTTAAATCAGATATATATTTTGTTCTAAGATAATAGTCGTATGAAATTGACAGAGTAGGTATAATAATAAGATAATTACTTATTACTTAGAGCCATATTACAGTTCAGAATCACAGCTGCAGTTTTCAGAGTCGTAACTAACTACAATTCAAACTTCGCCTTCACAAGATAACCCCGGCATATTGCTTAACTTATTGTATTATATCTTGACTAGAACGTTAGCCTACAAATCGGGATTGGTGGCCGTCTAATGGAAAGCTCTACTCTAGTCTACCAGGGTTACAGTGCCACCCAAAACTGAGGCATATAATTTTTTTGTGGTACTGCTCTGATGACTACACTGACGGACAGTGTCTCACACTGACCCTTTAATTAACTCTTAACTTACTTCCCGTTTGAGAGGAAGTAACAGTGCCTTCCAAACCTTAACACGTCAGTACTCACCTTACACCCCCGGAAACAGAATATCAGACTATGCGGTGCTATACAATTTACTCTAACTGCGTTTTGTTAAACTAAATTTCATTACCATCACCTCGCTGTAGAATGCGTTATCATTTTGATTAAGATATATAATGTATCACTGTTTGTCATTTTACTTGTTTACTTACAGCTTTGTTCGAATTAGATACGAATACAAAATAACAACACATATTCCGTGAGAATCTTGTCACTGCCATTTAGGATTTTGCAATGCGACTGTTACGCCATCTAGTTTGAATGCAATGAACAAACTGTTGTTTTTCAATGCCTGAAGACACGGATAAATCGACGTTTTCTAAAAATTAAACCTTATCTGCCCCGAAACTTTTAACTATTTATTATTTAAGCTATTTTCATAAAGTTTAAATTTTATGAACATAGCTGGAGCCGTTTCTGAGCTCCAGATTATATATATACAATAATCTCGTTTAATTTTTAGATTATAATAAAATACATAATGAATAAATCTTAGAGGAATTGCTCTCTATCAACATCTGTATCAATCAACACATCACCGTAAGACAGTACCGGGGTGGTGCCAACCGAGTGACATGGTTTGTTGTTGACATTGGTGGGTAGTACCCGACATTCTGCCTTGAAGCTGAAGTATGAAAAATGATCTGTTTTAAAGTTGACAGAGTTTCATTCACGTAGTAGGGACTACGTGAATGAAACTACATTATGTCTCGACGTGACAAGAGCAGTGCAATACTACGGACAATTTGAAAGATTGCACTGCAACTGTTATAAGCAAGCATGGCGCTTATCATCAGGTTAACTACTTTGCCGCCCCATAATCGTAGAGCAAATTAGGTAATTATGTATTGTTCAGTGGCTCGAAGAACTGTCCCGTAATACGAACGCATGTTTGATGATTTGTAGGTTTGTTGGTATATCCCTCTTTCACGGAGCACGGATTACGTTCTTAATAAAAAAAAACATTTAAATAACAGTAATCTAACTTGATCAAACTAAATGTTCATTTAGCCAAATAACTTGAGAAATGGCAAATGTACAGAAGAATGTAGACCAGGAAAAAGAAGGATTTTGAAAGTTTTATTCTACAAGAGTATGCCACCCTAGTAACGAACTTAAATAAACTAAGTATAAAATAACTTAAGAGTGACCTGCTTTTTAAAGCTGCTTGATCGTACAACTTTCTGGCATCGGCATAAGTATACGTTTATTGATAATTATATAAACAAATCACTCGTGGTTAAAGACACTGGCAACAGTTTTTAATAAGCACAGCGTGTCACGAAAGCATTACGCGCGGATAGGTATAGCTTATCATATGTAATTCGATAAGGTGCTTAACTTAAGAACGTTAGTGTGTGACTCCAAGTTGAGCGTTAATGCCAAAATACCCTTTAATATACCGTGTTTTTATTAAATTAGTTTCGTGGCACGCGACACACGAAACTCAACAAAATCAGGTCATATCTGACATTGTAGGTTTAAACAATATGATTTTAGGCAAGGTCTTCGGCGTCGGGGAGGTTTGTATAGGTTTTCTATTAGCGAGCGGAAATTCAACGGTCAATCAAATGTACAAAGTAAGTAGTAAGAGCATTCGAATTTTATCATACGTAAGTATTTTTTGTAATCGACTCCTCGGAGGAGCAGTTATTTGTTTTTCAGGGTGTATGTATGTAAGATTCTTAGGATTGCTCTAAAGCCTAAACAGATTGATGAACATTGATATGTTAAGCAACATTGTATGCGTCTTAGCCATGTAAGTTATTTACATAGGATATATGACCTGCCACGAAAGCCTGTATGGCGTCATGCATACAATCCTTACCGAGCGGAGGTCAAAATAAAGCCCATTTCATAACATAATCACAATAACTATACCGAAACTAAATAGTTAAATTAAAATTAAAGCAAATCATTGATAAGATACACCTGAGTTAAATTTAGTATATTATCAAAAGGTAAGTCTTTCGTTGGCTTAAATCCCACGTCTTCCTATTATAATCGCAAAGACGGTGATACATACAAATATCAAACTTAATTGTGACTGAAGTATAAAACAACAAAAATATTAAAACCGACCGAGTGAATCGTGCTACGGATTATTATTTTGTGTGTAAGTACGGAAACATAGGTGAGAGAGTTCACTCGCACTCGGGCCCTATTTTTGTATTATCACGTTTCGAGACAAATGGAAAAATTACGTAAGTATGTAGGTACATTTTAAGTGAAGTATATTACAAGTCATGCTCTTTGACAGACAAAAGAAACAAGATAGTCGACGTAGCTCAAAGAATAAGCACATTTAAATTGCAGTACGCTGCTTAGTGCTTTTCCGTGCTACAACATTGCCGCATAGTCATCACCACTATAGCACCTAGGTCCTCAAAAGTCCTGCAGCCCGCCTGGTGAAGTACCACATCTTTGGCAGTTATTCAACAGTGAAGCAGTAGTGTGTTTCGTTGAAGGGCACTGTTTCCAGTTAAATTAGAGGCCATATAGGTTTAAGATCAAAATAATAATTACTTATGTCAGGATGTCGGGCGCAGTGCATTTCCATGCAGGGTTTTGGACTCTTGCCGCCTTATTATAAAACGTGAAGATAGTCCAGAGTTTAAACCATGGTTTAAGGGAATTCCCTTTATGTCATTTGTTTTGACCACTTAAACTCGAGCGAGACTATCTTTTTAAGTCAATGTTTAATAATTAGGTGGATGCAGTATAAAGCTTTGGATGGCACTGAACTATTATGGGCAAGCGTGATGCTTATTCTTGCAAGTGACTTACTAGTCTCGTCATCAATATAAAAACACTTAGCATCAAGTGGTATAATGGTCAAACGCAAGCCTATAAAATATGAAAAAAAAACCATTAAACGATACTTACACTGCTGGACTAAACGATCGAATGACGAAACCACGTTTAGGCAAAGTAAATGTAAGAGATCGTGAAGCCGGCCTGGCTTCACAATGTCTCACACAAGGATTACAATGGCTGCGCACGACCTGAGGAAGGCGGCTGGCAGTAACTGGATGCAGAGCGCTGAATACCAAGAAAATGATCCTCTGGGATAGTTAATTAGGCGCGTGTGAAAACAATACCTACAGAAAAAAGATGTTTTATGTTACATGCCAAAATAAAAATGTCCATTTAAACTACAAATAACTATTCAAACAGTATCAAAACTAAAGTCAAAGAATATCGTTAATCGTCCTCACAGTTACTGTCTACTTTATCGCCGTAAACTCCCTCATACAACTTCGTCGTTCTATCCAATGTGTTGAACCGCGTTAATAGTGCCACTAAGCGATGGAACATTTCGATTTACTGTTTTAATTATAGATTACAGTTTAGGCGGTAGAGTTGCAGAGTTGGAGTAAAGCAGGATATATTGAGCGTATTGTCGTATCACCACACGACAATATGATGTTTATGCGAGTACATGTCTATAGTATGTTTTCATATTAAACTACTGACTTACAAGATGACTATATATTATTTATATATAATTTTATTATGTATATCTAGTTATCCACTGCTATCACAAGAGTATAAATACTTTTGAAACTGTATTTTTAACACTCATCATTGATATCATGTTTACATAACTTGTAACTTATTGTTGAAATAAATGATTTATTATTATTATTTTTATTCAGTTATATTCACGGATTTATTATCCGGTCCTTTACAAAGACGTAAGTGGGGCTACAGCCAACACTTAGAGGCCTGATTGGTATAAAACATACAAAAGTGTATAAAACGCTGTTTGCGATGGTGGTGACATGGATTATCTACCTATTACAAAAATGGGTAAAATGACGAGGCTATTAGTATGAACTTATAAATAATAAGGAAAATATACGACTATGGACGAGACTACGGCACCTGCCAATTTCAGTCTCAATTTAAATATTTAGGCAGGTGGTGACTTGCCACTCACTAAACGGGCATCCATAAGGGCCATCGTCAATGGTGACAAAAGGGGCAACGTTGGCGTGGATGGCTAAATCGACACATTGTTTGCTATGCCCGCACTTTTTGATTTATTCAGTATTTCAAAGTAATATAAATTTATTTCTTTTAAACTTAAAAAATCTTAAAATATCAAAACCTACGGGCAAAGCAAACAATGTGTTGATTGCACGAAAAAAAATCGCTGAAATCGGATAATGTTAACAGGTAGAAAAGAGATTTTTTTTTAGTATGAACAAGTACTAGCTATGCAATCCACTTAACCCGTCCGCATCAGGACAAAAAATAACAATAGATTTATGAATGAAACTTGCCTCTAATGGGTCTTGCTGATTCGGACAGATTAATCAGAAGACGCAGGTCCGAATCTCGTATGAGAATATGGTTTATCTTTCGAACTTGCATACTAAACATAACAATTAATGACTGATAATAAATTTTACGTGTTTCGTCAGTAAATCAGTGGTATTAACTTTAGTGTCACCTCTGCACGACTAGGACGAATGCTTTTGAAGAACTAAAACTCTTTAAAAATTTTGAAAAACTGATAACTGAGGTAGGTTACATCATATTTTATACTCAGACAATAATAAAAAAGTCAAGACAGAATGTTGTGAACAGAGAAGTAAGGCCGGTAAAACTACGGCCCGTCGTGAACATATATAATTATACGTACAACGAAACTACGCATTGACTCGTCAGTCGAACTATCGCGGCGCGTGGAAGCAACACGTGAAATTATGATTATCATTTAATTTAAAATTATTAATTATTATTTTTAATATAAGTTGAATTATCATGGCAGGTCCCATGCACGCATTACATGTTTAGAATACCGGCATCACTTCTCCGTTCACAACATTCTGTCTTGACTTTTTTATTTTGTCTGAGGGTTTATATAGTATACTTCCTAGTGAACCAGTCCATCTCAAGGGTTAAATAATATACTTCACGGTATATTAGCGTGTATAAAAGAATCATTTAAAACGATACGCCACTGATACGCATATAACCTCGGCGTGTAAATCAAACTGGTCCGTCATTAAAGCATTATGGCCGTTAAAACTAGGCTCGTTTGGTACACTTCCGATGCTGTCACTGACAAATTACCGACGCGGGCCATGCCCCACAGTGCCCCACTAATTGAGTGCACGTCAAATTTGTTGCGATAATCTAAACACAAGGAAAATGTTCTTTTAATAAATGTTTTCGAGATACGCTGAGGCTTATAAATGGTTCACAGCCAGTAAATAAAATTCACGATAGAGGAATTAACCGAAAGTGTATGAAATGTATGCAATTTGAACGGGGTTAACTATTGAACTTTATTATTTTTAATGAAACTAAGTTACGAGGCGGGCAAGTCGTTATGAATACAGTAGTTTAATGTAAAAGCCCTGTATATAAGCCATTTTCAGCACAAAACAAATAGCTAATCAGCATAAAAACCTTTATTTAGAAAGTATAAAATATTTAGTGTAGATTAAAGGCAGTATTAGATGTTTCCATGCGTGCTTGTGAGGTTATATGTTCGTGTGTATGTATTTTTATGTGTATGTTAGCCGATTTCTCCCATATCTGTGGACCGAATATCAAAATTATTTTTTTGTTTGGTAGATAATACTTCTGAGGTGGTCCCATTCAAATTTCATCAAATCCGGTCAAGATTTATTTATTTACACTGAAAGTGAAAAGTGTTGATTTATCTTGATGATATCATGATTGACAATCGATCCGTAAGCAGGATTTAATATGCACCCACTTGCTATCAGACATTTTTCAGCAGACAAGCGTGAACAGTTCCCAAACCATACGCACACCCATTAAACAAGACTGGCATTATTCTAATAACCGTTTTATTAGGTGCACCAAAATTTATAATAAAATATCGATTTCATAGACATGTGTATATAATATATATATGTATATATATACATATTTTCGATTTAAGATAAACTTTACGCGGTGCCATGTAAATAACCGTTTTAAATTAGGTTTATGTGTATTTTATGTAATAAAATTGTAAATATCGTATTATAACGTAATAAATATTAATCAATTGTAAATATATTATTATGATATTTGAATAATAATTGTTGTAAATTGATAACTAAACATTTCAGTAAAAACTTTGATTATTATTAAGCGAAAATAAATTTAATTATAATATACCTATTACAATATAAGTAAACTATTGAAATTTTATGGATTCGTACCCGCGTCTTCTGACTATCCGTGTCAGACGCCATGATCATCTAGGCCACCGAGGCTCGAAGTCCGAGCATCTAATTTTAACTCTCTATCTGATTTAACCGTCTGACGGGGACGGAGCGACATCTATTGAATACGCTTTGACAGCACTATCCAACCGAAATAAGTGTTGTTAGAAATACTTAAACTTTCGTATTGACGTCGCAACCCTTTATAATTTTTATAGTATTACTTTTTTAAAGAACTAACGCCTGCTTAACGATCTCGAATCCCCTCCGAGCCTTATTAGATATTTATTACATTTACATAAGTTTGTTGGGACCAATGCAGTCTGCAATCCCTACGCCACCTATTCGTTCACCTCCGTCCCGCTGCCGTGCATGCGCCCTCTCCTCGCGCCGCACCGCAGCCCAGGCCCCGCTTAGGCCCCCATGTCAATAGTCTACATTCTACGTTCTGGAGGTCATTGCCATTTTTGACCTGGTTTTTCAGGGATGAACCTGCTTGAGAATAAAAATTATTTTAAGTTATTAATTACTACACTATAATTTATTATACTATAATATATTAAACTAATTACTTTACATAACTCGCACTTTTTACTACTACTACTTCCTGAGACGCATTTGTTAGCTCCCAATTGTATGCAATCTTCTGCGTGTGTGTTTTTAGTATTACTACACCTGTTTGTTACACGCCGTATCTCATATAAACTATTTAATTTTAAATGCGCATGTTTGGATGGATGAAGGTTTGTTACTCAATCACGCGAGAACGGCTGAACGGATTGGTATGTTTTTCGTGTATATATATATATATATATATATATATATATATATATATTCGTGTATATAGATGAGGCGCTAAAATCACACAAATGATACTTTTGGCCATCATCATTATTCATTCATATCATCATAAGAATAAGTTAATTTGTATTTAAAAGCATATGCGGAGTGCCTACCAATGACATACGAGTATAATAGTTTCAGTCCGGAAGTTCACGGTGATAAGACCGTGACCGTGCTGTGCGGCCGTGCGATTCTGTAAGAGCAAACATCGTTGTATCTTTGACAACATCCGTGAAACAAATGACGAGATGACAAGAGGCTGTGAGCCTAACACGAATAACTGCGTAAGTGTAGAGTAACGTATCGTTCACGTGAAACAGTACAAACTGCTATTTATCTACGGAAACTGTGACAGAGATAACTCATAGTTTGTACGCAGAAGCGTGACGCGTTGACGCTTTCAATACGAATACTTGTTCGCAAATTATTTGTGCTACGGCCTCTGCACTGCATTTGTTAGTTTTGTTTTATGTTTTCGCAAACCGTATAAAAAACTTGCAGCCCACTGGGCCTCGCAACGCTCCAGTGGAATCAGAAATAGCAAAATGTGACACGCTGGCGAACCTTCCGAATCCCGCTACGTGTTGTCAGTTATGTTTTAGAACCTGATACCACGAAGCGGGAAAAGCGACTGTTTTGTGGTATTTTTTAATTCTTGAGCCCAATAGCAATACAGGCTAACTTATAGTCTTTTAACTGCCTTATCAGTAATTATATCAAACTCTTTTAATTTCTTTTAGTTTTAAGGTACATAGGTATTTATGGAGGCTAATTACTATTAAATAATGCAAAGAAAGCATTATTTTTCACGGTTTTCCTACCCTCGGAAATGAAAACCTCGAAAATATTATATTATTTATGTTATACTGGTAGCCATCCATAATCCATTAAAGAAAATGAATGCACGGAGGCGAGACCTACCTACCTACACATTTTAAAATATCTATTTTGTGACAAAAATATATAAGAATTGAATCATTGAATTAACTTTATTTTCCATTATTATACTTAAATGCGTAAGTAAATTTAGGCTTTAGAATAGTAAGCTTAACAATTATTATGCTTAAAAATTGTGCCGAAAAAGTTATGCCAAATGAATATTGTGCGTAACTATCATTAGAATAAGTGATTGTATGCCACCTTAAATTAGACCAAAAAATATGCAAGAAAATAGGGAACCTATTTAATCATGTCCCTTAATCACAGTTTTCTTTTTGTTTAAGTTTGTTCAGTAGATTTTCCGTCATATAATCCTGTACTCACATACGTTGTGAAAAGTTATCTATATTTTAGACAAGCTGACCCGCCAGCGGCTTCGCTCGCGTGGCCTCGTGGGATACGGTTAATTACAGTTTTTGTATCTATCCCACGGGAACTCTTTAATTTACCGGTATAAAAAGTATCTTATATGTTGACTAGGGATATAAGCTACCACCACACAAAATTTCATTTAAATCGGTCCAGTCGTTTCCGAGATTAGCCCGTACAAACAGACAGACTAACAGACAAACAGAGAAACAAAAAAATTGATAAAAAATTAAATTAGTTTGATTCCACTCCATTACATATTCGAAAAGGCAGACTAACGAAAGGAAGAAGAAACTTTATTACAATGTCTAGATTCTAAATCAATGTAAGTATGAGCGTATCACACATCATTTTATGCCTTTAAGCCGTAATTTTTTTACCAGTTTACACACACCACGACCAACACCAGGTACACAACTGTATACACACAATTACCTCCTATTCTACTGACTTCTAAAAAGGAGGAGGTACTCAATACGACTGTATTTTTTTTATGTTTGTTACCTCGTAACTTTCGATAGGGTGAACTGATTCTCAAAGTTCTGGTTTGAAAGCTGGTAATTCCCGTGTGATCCCATTTAAATTTAATCAAATTCGGTCGTTTTGAGTTACACTCCAGTAACTGAATAGAATGGAAGTCGGTATTAAATTTTTAAAATTTTACTTGTATACTATAGATTCGATTGCTGTTCGTTGCTCTCGATTAGGATAAAATGTTGTGTGTAGATAGATGAGGCGCTGAAATATCACATAGGGTTTTTGAGAATATTTTTCGTCGTCCTATCAGCATCATCCATTAATTGGGTGCAACTACTATCTAATAAATTATGATTAGGTCCCGTGTAAAATTAAGCTAATATTCCTATGGAGAAATACTGGCTTAATTTACACAGAAACTTTCAACATGTGCTTTTCCGTTTAAGTTGCAGTCAAAGTTAAGGGGCATTTTGTCAGAATACGACATTTTGCTATATTAAAAAAATTACATTTGATTAGCAATAGATATGTTGAAAGTTAAGGATGTGTTATGCGACTACTTTGTAAAATACGATGTTATCTATTGAAAACTCAAAATATCTCTTAATTAAATTAATTATAATACCTAGTATGCAATGACTACATTTTTTTAGTTTCTTCTCTACCGGCATGACTGGATGTCTGTTTGAGGCGCGTACTGATTGAATTTTAAAAGGTACCGCTTACTGAATAAATGTATTCAATGATATGCGAATCCATATTTTTATTTTATTGAAATTGGTCCTTCCAAAAAGGATGTTATGAGAAATCGACAGTCATAGAGAAATATATTTTTGGGCATCATCATCATCATCGTCTAAGCCGCAGGACGTCAACTGCTGAGCATAAGCCTCCCCCATGATTAAAAAAAAGGACCGGTTCGAAACGGCCTGCATCCAACGTCGTCCTGCGACCTTTATCAGGTCGACTGTCCTCCGTGTCGGTGGACGACCTACACTGCGCTTGCCGGTCCGTGGTCTCTACTCCAGAACCTTGCGGCCCCATCGGCCATCTGTTCTGCGTGCTATGTGCCCTGCCCACTGCCACTTCAACTGGCTTATCTTCTGGGCTATGTCGTCGACTTTCGTTCTTCTACGGATCTTCTCATTTCTGATTCGATCACGTAGAGAACTCCCGCGCATAGCCCTCTCCATAGCTCGCTGTGCGACTTTGAGCTTAGTTATGAGGCCCATAGTAAGAGACCACGTTTCAGTGCCATAAGTCATACTGGTAACACACATTTTTGGGCATACTTTTATTCAACTGGACCCAGCAGCGTAAAAAACAGCTAGAAGTGGCGAGTTGTATATTGAGTTGTATTAGTGATTCGCGAGGAATTTGCACTTTACACTGGTGCGAAAGAGCAAAGAAAAATTTGGTCTCAGTGTAACATTATTTTAGTTTAGGTATTATATTAACGTATTTGCGTATTGCTTCTAGATCAAATATTTAGGGTGATGATGCTGTAAAAATGGAATATCGCAAAAATGGTTTTAAACTGATCTCGAAAAAAGCTAAAGAACATTTTATAAACATTCGTGAAATGATTTAATTAACAGGGATTCATATTGTATTCCGAAGTATTTGTAATTTTAATTTAAAAAGCGTATTTTTAATATGCTGAAAATTTATTATAAAAGCTTTCAATCATAATTAGAATTAGACCAATTTATAGCTGTAGCTCTTAAGACTTCATATGCGAATAATTCTTGTGGACAACATAATCGAAGCCGTGGCCTGGCTAGTCGTAGATAAAGACAGTGTTCATAGAGCATACATTGGATAAAAATAACAAGAAATCCACTAAATAAATCAATTTCACTCCAGATACTATGGCAGGGCTACTAATGTCTTGAATGTATATATATGTTACAGTCATAGTGATTAAATAGTTATTATACATAATGACTGGTCATTATATATAATATCTACTCAATTTAGATAAAGTGATAATTGACACAAAATTAATCACATTAACTAGCTATTTTATATAATATCTTCGAAGACTTGGATAATGTAAGAGCACAAGTAGGTATAGGTTAAGTTAGGTTATTTTCAATTTTGTTATTAACTTTTACGTTTTCATTTACTATTTTTAAAATCTTATGGTAATTAGATATATATGGATACATATTAATTATAATACATAATTTATGACTCTATTTGTTTTTTACTTTTGACACGGTTTATTACTTTGGCTAACTTTTACCAGCTATGGTGAATAATATCCTGATTAAGTGATTAATTTATCACATTATCTAGTCAATTTTGCTATTATATATAATGTAAAAGTTAATAATAAAATTGAAAATAACCTAACCTAACCTAACCTATACCTACTTGTGCTCTTACATTATCCAAGTCTTCGAAGATATTATATAAAATAGCTAGTTAATGTGATTAATTTTGTGTCAATTATCACTTTATCTAAATTGAGTAGATATTATACATAATGACCAGTCATTATGTATAATATCCAGATTTATTACTTTGGCTGTAACATATATACTATTGCGCAGACTAATACCGGATTATATTAATATTAGGTAACTCTGCAAGCAAGCAAAAAACGGATATTACGAAGTTGTTAACGAACTGATTAGGTATCTACTCTTAAACCGTTGCGTGTCACGCGTACACCATGCGTACATACAAAAATTGCTAAACCATATCGCGCAAACACCAAATGTAAACACATTTTATACCTCTTGTTTGTAACTAATTTTATCAGATCCAATGCACTCCACCGGTATAAATTTGCTTTTATTTACTTCAAACTATTCAAGAGTATTTTTATCGGAACTATTATGCATAGTTCGGAAAGACACCAAAAGAAGTAGACATTGGATGGGTTATTTATGTACGAGTAGTACAGTACGTAAACGTAGTACAGGAATTAGACAGATACTCTTTATCTTTTAATGACAAAGACATAGGTCTTTTAACTCTTGATAAACAACATGCAGCCATCTCTAAAAACAAATTCATCGCAATAATAAATTATAATTAAAAACGTGAAAATTTGAACGGATGTGTATTAAGCACACAAGAACGGTTAAAAGGATTTGAACGAAATTTTATACAACACAGTAGTTTACATTTACATCTCCAAATCAAATCAAATCAAATCATTTATCATGAATAGGCGTACAGGGGCACTTACAAATTGTCATTTTACGTTTATTTTTTCTTATTTCTACAACCAGATTGAAATGCGACCACGACTGTGAAGATCCGGCAAGAAACAGCGGGCTTGTCTTTTTACATTTTTTTATCGCCATCACGTGTCGCGCGTACACCATGTAAACGTACAAAAAAGTGCTATGCTACGTTGCGCGTACACCTAATATACGTATACTGAATGGATACTGGATATGTATGGTTTACGCCTTATTTACATTTGGTGTTTAGTTGTTTGATATGTCGTTTGATATTTGGTTTATTGGCATTGCCTCCTCGCGCTCTGATTACAGCTTCGAGCCGGTTTGGCATACAGAAGACGAGATTGGGGAATTTCCTTTCATCCTGGAACTAGGCATATTGCAAGAATGATGGACTTAACATTAAGAACGGTCCGACAAGAAGAGTAGAATTCTTTGTGAACGAGTTCGTCCGAAGAAGTACTATCAGAAGAAGTGTCTCATGTGCCTGTAATTTCAAAACACATAAGTATAAACAGGTAGAGTTTTGTTGGACCTGTATTATGTGCTACGCAATATTGTACCCAAAACTGAAGCAGATAAATATTCTGTCATTCATTCATTCATTTAGTTGTTAACAACGATTGAATGAATGAATAAATGAATGAATGAATGACAGAATATTTATCTGCTTCAGTTTTGGGTACAATATTGCGTAGCACATAATACAGGTCCAACAAAACTCTACCTAAACGGCGTGCAAATGTTTTATACAAGATTTATACTTATGTGTTTTTAGAATCTACAGAAAAATAATAAAATATTAAACAGGCAATAATTAAAAATAATACAAACTGATTTTAGATATAAAAATTAAGAATGTCAATTGATATAATTGTTTGATAAGTCGCTTCTGTCAATTAATTCAATTAAATGTCAAACCTTAATTATTACCTATGTTAGATTCTTATCATCTAAGAAGTTCTTTATAGACATATAGATACAAGTAGTAAACCTCCCTTGATATTGTCAGGTAAAGTATTGTACACTCTAATTGCCACACAACCGGCATCTCAGGCTGTCTCAGGGTTACGGCGGAGTCCAGTTCTTGTGACGAAATGCGTCTGTTCTAAGCAGAGGTTACTTGACACCAAGTGAACCTCATGCTTTTACCATCTCCTAATATTATAAAAAAGGTAAAGCGAAGGTACGAAGAAATTGGTAACCATCTGATAATACCTTGTAATTTACTACTGCCTGAGAAGGCCGGTATATTGTTTCCACTGTGTTGAAAAATCACCACCTTCATGCAGTTGAAAGTCAGCAGCAGCTTCTTCAGACCCGAAGAGATTTCACTAGTAACTAAGTAGTCAGTAAGAAGAAGACTTGCTGAAGCATACCTTAAGCTCCAAAGGCAAGTAAGTGGCCCCAAATTTGAGAGCAAGACTGAGCTACGCCCGTGAACATTCTTATTTTCTGCCAAATTCCGAAAAGGAGGAGATACTGATTCGTCGGTATATTGTTTTTCCTTTTTTTATGTTTGTTACCTCATAACTTTAGACTGGGTGAACCGATTCTCAAAATTATCTCATTTAAATTTCATCAAATTCGATTCAGTAGTTTTTGAGTTACACTCCAATAACTAAATAGAATGGAAGCATTTATTATATGTTTCAAATGGTACAAACAAACTGAGTAAAAACTGAAAGTATTTTTTCTATTGGACAGTAAAAATATCTGTCGGGCTAGCTAATTTATAATAGGAAATATACAAATCTTAGTATGTTCGCACGTAAATGCTTATTGCATTTTCCAACGATGTGACAAGCAACATGCATGACTTATGCACGCTAATTAAACTGTAAATAGTGCGACTTTAGAACAAACTTCAGCTTTTAAGCATATTAAACTAACTGCGAAGCAGCCGTCATATTAATTTATAGGTTATATCCCCCTATTTTGGTAAACGATGTTGTGAAATTTTGGTAAACTTTTGAACTTTATTACACGGACATAGAGACGAGAAATTTAACATTTTATTATGAAAGTCACGCTAGCGTTATAAATGCAGGAAGTTTTATCTGTTTGGATGGGTATGTGTTTGTTACTCTCTCGCAAACTACTTACTGAACCCAATTGGGTTAATATTTTTAAGTTTATTAGGTCAAGACATTATTTTTATTACGTGACCTTGAATAGCTAATAGGTAACTTTTTTTGACAGTCATTTCCAGTCCAGACGGTGGCGCAGCATTTCTGTACAAAAACTGTTAATCGTGTAATAACTTTCACAACGCATAGAGACTTAAGACATTAAGATGTGTTTATAATTTGTAACCGACTTCAAAAAAGGAGGAGGTTATATAATGTATGATTGTATGTTTTTGTGTGTTCACCTATTTTCTCCCCCATTTCTAGGCCGCTTCATATTTTTTTTTTTTATTTGGTAGTGTATGCTTGTGAGGTGATCCCATTTAAATTTCATCAAACTCGGTCCAGCAGTTTTTGAGTAACATTCCAAAAACTGAAAAGTAT
This sequence comes from Selenia dentaria, assembly GCA_917880725.1. Lineage (NCBI taxonomy): Eukaryota > Metazoa > Arthropoda > Insecta > Lepidoptera > Geometridae > Selenia > Selenia dentaria. The sequence goes on along the minus strand of OU862888.1, from coordinate 27,580,767 downwards.
TTTGCCTATTTTGATGATATAATATCATCATTGACGGTGAATGACAACCGATCCCGTAATATCCAAGGGTCACTAAAAAGGGTGAAAAATTTATTCTTACCCAAATTTTTTTTGTCAGCTATTTATAGGATACCAACAGCTGACATGCTGCTCAATTGTTATTCCTGATTAGTAACTGATGTATTTGTTTTCAACGTAATAAAGACATAAACAATTTTGTTTAAATATATAAGAGACACAGCAGAGATTGCTGAGTTACTGACTGATTCATCAACGCAAAGCCCATGCCGATGGGGTTACATACTTCGACTATAGGTATGTAATATAGAAATAAACATAAATATTTGTACGCCTGCTTGCAAGTTGAATACATTGACGTCAATTATTCATAAGATCTGAAACTGTATTATGTGTATTCTGACAAATAAATAATTGATCGAATTGAGGGAAATTATGCCTCTTATGTTGCAAGCATCTACTGAGAAAGGATTTTTGAAAATTTCACCACTAAGGAGAGAAGCAAGCGAAACCGCCGATGGGCTTGCTATTTATATAGGTACAAACAATATTCGTTTAAAAAACAAATGCATATTACAAAAAATAAACCGTATATAACTAAAACTATCCAGATATAAAATATATAATAAATATACCTATTCAATATATCCGGAATCTAGTACAACGTTATATGTTTAGAGGAACCGGTTCCAGAGTATTCGGAAGAAGCTTTATTGCAATGAAACTCGCAATTAATAAACCATCGCGTATAAAAATACCTATTAAAAAGATAATATGATCAACTGAATAATAAGACCATGGTAACTTTACGTAAGTGCACAAAACACAAGTGCAATTTGAAATATTTTTATACCGACTTCCATTCTATTACTTTAGTAAAAATCAGTTATTGTAGTGTAACTCTAAAACTACTGGACCGAATTTGATGAAATTTAAATGGGACCACACGGGAAGCACCAGCTTTCAAACAAAAAAAAGATTCCCAGTCGGAACTTAAGAGGTAACAAACATTAAAAAAATAGAGTCGAATTGAGTACCTCCTCCTTTTTTGGAAGTCGGTAGAAAACAAGAACGCTGCGGCTGGTGCAGGGAGGTGCAGCTAGGATTTGCTACAACATCAAACATTCACAAGCAAGTCATACTCACGTGTAGTGGCATCTGTTGTATCTGCCAATAACCAATCCAGGACTAGCAATGCCAGTAGTAATTTTACACTTTTAGACATACTGTAGTGGCTTAAAATATTCATCATTATTTAATTGAATGCCGATGATTTATGTTATTTTCTAAATCATCAATTAATGCCCCACGTTGGGCGCCAAATTTCTATTGCACATGGAATCTAACAATAAACCGTACGTTTACTTCAAAAGTACTTGTCTACGTAAACAATACATATTTTCAGGAGCCCGAAAGTAATTTGGCTATTCAAAACATAACTACGCCATGAAACACACGGTAAACTCTTCTATAAATTGCATAGAGCACACGCGAAGAAGCTATTACAAGCCTGCTGCTCCCAAAGCAATAATAAATACTTTGCCGAAATTCCGTGAAAAGTTTGATTCGTAAAGCCAGCTCGGGAGCCCACACGCGACCGTCCCTTACGAAGGGTGGTTGATAACTGGTGCACGGTACATGCTTGCAATACTATTAACTGAAAGCGCCACCCCCTTTCGATATCGCCATCCTTTTCGTTCAAGGGAACCTCGCATATGATTCTTAAATCAGCCTTCACTTTAACCTTCTGATCCTGACATTTTACTCTGCGATAGGTTATATCGACGGCAATGAATACGGGAAAGTATTTCAACATACGTGATGTCTGATAATTGTTGCTATCAATCTATCAATCGCTTAAAATACTGAATTAAAACTTATGAGTGTAAAATGCCTTAATCGTTTCTTTTCATACATTCCGGGCAGGATATTCCCGGTGCAAGAATTGGAATATTTCATAAATGGATATACTACGCGGATATCGGAAAAGCCGTTAAGGAATAAGATGGCCATAGGTTCGCCTTCAATTATATGAGATAGTTCGTTTATGAGGAGCCTAAGACTCGGACTAGAGACTTTATATACCTCTGTTGACCCTTTCGGGGATGAAAAGGAGTGACGCGTGTATTATTTAAGCTCCGTCCCACGGTACAAAAACAAACGATTTCCACCAGTTTCTGGTTTATGAATGATTGAACTATACGAGTAACTATATGAATTGAACTATTCCATATTGTTACAGATGTCGTAAAAGCCGATCAAAAGCTAGGATGACAATAGGCTCGCCTGCTATTACCTGTATCTGTGAGGAGACTGTCAACAAAATAATCAATTCATTTTTTATTTTTGGTTTTGAAACACGTTTGCCGAACTTTTCATGTGTGTATATAGGTTTGATGTATGTAGCCCATCAGTGGGTCTAGCACGAATATTTGCGTAAGAGTAACGTTATTGCATCGTTAAAATATAGATAGATAGATAGAAAATTCTTTATTGCACAAAACTAAAAGTACATAGGCGAACTTAATTAGCATTTTCTTCCAGCTAACCTTTGTGTGATATGGAAGTGTGTTTGGCAGTGCTTTATTTAAAACTTGAGAGTTTCTATAGAACAGATATTTTAGGTAGAATATTAATAAATAATAAACTATTTATATACGATAACTTTACATATACATATATATAGCATACATATATATAAACTTGAAAAATAGCTCAATTGGGTTTATTTTTGCAAGGAAAGGTAATGTTGATAAACTTTGGATTTGAAGGTTTCCAAGGAAGTTGTTTTGGAAATTTCAACAGGAAGAGAATTCCACAACCGAATTGCAGTGACTGTAAAAGAGTAAGTGTAAAAAGTGCAATAATGTTTTGGAAACCTAAGTAGAAGGTGATTTGAAGAGCGCATAGAGCGTCCATGGGAGGAGAGCAGAGAGAAACGTCCTGTTAGGTAATTTGGGGAAAAGGGGTTGTTAAGAATGATATAAAGAAGACAACGTATGTGTGTATTCCGACGATACTGGATTTCTAGCCAGTGTAGCTGTGTACAGTAAAAAGATATATGGTCAAACTTTCGTAGTCCGTAAATATACAGAGGCCGTAGCATAAACAATTTGAGAAAAAGTATTCGTATCGTAAGCGTCAACTTGTCCTGCTTCGGCGTACAAACTATGAGCTATCTGTGTCACAGTTGCCCTAGATATATAACAGTTTGTATGTTTTACGTGAACAACACGTTATGTTACACTTACGCAGTTATTCGTGCTAGGCCCGCTGTATAAACTACAATTCATCTAGCACAACTGTCGCACGGATAGCTCATAGTTCGTATTGTATACGCCATCGTATGATGTATTACACTAAAATATGTTTCACTGAAGCGCCTAATAATATTGTGTCTTAATTATTTCTGAGTTTTTGATTCTTTATTATTATTATTCATCATTTACTATGGGAAAAAACTCTGAAATACAATCCCACTAGTATGATAAATGTGAAAGTTTGGATGGATGGATGGTTGCATGGATGTTTGTTACTCTTTCACGATCAAACGGCTGGGCCAATTTTTATGAAAATTGGTATGGAGGTAGACGAGACTTTGGATTGACACATAGGATACTTTTCATCTTCATCATCATCATCATCGTCCAACACCACGCGGGTGAAACCGCGGATTGCTGCTAGTCATAATATATACAAGGAACCGTATTCGAAATCGTTGTTACTAAAGAGTCCATAGATTTTTAGTTATTAACATTTCTTTATGATTTACGATACATTTAAATAAGATATTATAATTTAAATAAAAGATTTTTATTCATACTTATGGGGCCCATCACCTACGTTCTAGGATAGTTCCGTGTGTTGCCATGCAAGTATTACACTATTGGTAAGACCTTTATGCGTCTGTCTTGATAGTTACCATCGCTGTAGCAAATATTTACCTTGCGGTACTATAAAAGCACTACAACGTTAAGTTTGGAGGGTAATGTTTATGTGACATTACTGCCTGAATGGGAGTGAATAGGTATATCTCGAAATGACTAGCGCATTTTGTTGATGTGCAGAGCTTTAATTCTTAAGGATCTGGGTGCACTGCAAACTGTCACCAGGCGTGACGCTTACCATCTCAGCCGTGCGATTCTGTAATTATTCGTCGACGAGCTCGTCGACGAGCTCACCGATGACAATTACTTTATGAGATATCGCCCTTTTACATAAGGTTGTTTTTCCAACGTTTATTGTCATCTCTTTCTTCATTTGTTTCACAGATGTTGTCAAAGATGCAACGATGTTTGCTCTTATAACGATGTTTGAGAATAGCACGGCAGATTAACTGAGTGATGTGCATGTCTCATCACAATAACAAATAATAAGATACAAATAAATAAATGACAATCACACTCCCTGCACTAGAACTCCTTTGGGCCTAGCACGAATAACTGCGTAAATGTAACGTAACGTATCGTTTACGTGAAACAATACAAACTGTGATTTATCTAGGGAAACTGCGACACAGATAACTCATAGTTTGTATGCCGAAGCGTGACGTTTTGACGCTTACGTAACGAATACTTATTCGCAAATTATTAGTGCTACGGCCTCTTGTGTCGCAGGAGGCATACACACAATAACTCGTCACAACTTCCAAAACCTGAGATAATACATTTCTGCTCATTACTCAAATATTTGTAATGGCTAGGGATAGAACTTGGTACTTCGCGTTTCGAAGGCAGGCTTACTAACAACTGATCTAACGGAACCGGATGAAAGTTTGTATGTATTGATGTATGGATATTTGTTACTGTTTTACGCAAAATTCAATTAGGCGCTGGAATAACATATAGGATACTTTTCATCATCATCATCAGTTTCATCCATTACCACGCTGTAACAGCCAATTAGGCGCTGGAATAACATATAGGATACTTTTCATCATCATCATCAGCTTCATCCAACCAAGCTGTAACAGCGGGGCGCAACTAGTCTATATATATAAAAATGAACCCATATTCTACCCCTACCCGGTCACGCTATAACTTGAGAACGGATGTAACAATCTCGCTCCATCTTTTTAGTTGTGCTAATTATAGCCAGGAGTTTCTTATGAAGGTTAAACCAAGAAAAGATGGGAGGTTATGGCCAAAGGCCGAGCCTACTACGCGAACAAAGTCGCCAGTGGTCGCTAGTACAATAAAAAATTACAAGATATTTAAATAAAATAAATAATTGTCCTCGTTTTTATTACTACAAGTTCCTGCAGCTATATGTAAGTGTGACAGAGAAAAAACAATGTCTATCTACGAATATGTCTAGCTCACTTACGTCGTAAGGTTTCCCTTATTGCGGTTATTGTAAATGTAATGGAATATGATTTTGTCCGCTAGGAAATAACTACTCGAATTTCAACGTATCGACTAATGAAACCCTTCAAATGCCATTTTGATTCCATTGTAGAAATATTAGTATCAGTTGTTACCAACTTATACGTTATCACTTGTAAAACAAAATAAATATAATAACTTCAAAGGGCGAACGACTTGCCCTTCATACTTCTCGATGCTATCCACATTATACACTAATCTACACCGTTATTATAAAGAGGTTATATTTGCTTGTGAGTTTTTTGTCACAGTAGGATCAACACAGTATAGTGATTTCACTGTACAGCTTGGATTATGAATATTTTGCACTGCACTACCAAGTTGGACACCCTCAGATTTGTCTTGCCACCATGTACCTAATTCACCTGCATTTGGAGACTGTGTCCAAGGATTGGCATCGTAAGAGGTACCCCGTGACTAGGATGCTTCTTCCCTCAAAACCGTCTACAATTTGTTTTACGATTTACAGTATTTTAAGCATTTTTATTAACAGGATAACAGGAAAGCAGGTAATTGTGGCGCTGTTTATATTTTTGAAGTGAATATTTCTTTAGGCGCGTTGAGCACTTTTTGGGTGAACAAAACTCATGGAACTTGCGTCATTGCCACCGAACGTTTCGTCACTAAGTTTTTACTTCTATCGGCAGTCCCTCAAGACTATTTATAAAATTAATTCACTCATACTCCCGCACTTGGATTCCCCGTGTTACGGCAGGCATGGACGCAAACATGAACATTCATGACTCTAGATCTTAGTGGGCGTCATAGAATGTGATACCCGTCTTCAGAAGCAGCAACGGAGAATATAGCACATAGGCTGTCGAGTACAGAGCAGAGCCCCGCAGAATCTTAGCTCGATGTGGCACTGTAACTTATTCTTATTCGTTTTGGGGGCGATGAGACCTGCACTGACGTCCCACTTGGGGTGTTTTGTGCATTTCCCCTGTACTCGTTGTGGGGCGATGAGACCTGCACTGACGTCCCACTTGGGGTGTTTTGTGCATTCCCCCTGTATTCATTTTGGGGGCGATGAGACCTGCACTGACTTCCCACTTGGGGTGTTTTGTGCATTCCCCCTGTATTCATTTAAGGGGCGATGAGACCTGCACTGACGTCCCACTTGGGGTGTTTTGTGCATTCCCCCTGTATTCGTTGTGGGGCGATGAGACCTGCACTGACGTCCCACTTGGGGTGTTTTGTGCATTCCCCTGTATTTGTTTTGAAGGCGATGAGACCTGCACTGACGTTCCACTTGGGGTGTTTTGTGCATTCCCCCTGTATTCATTTTTGGGGGCGATGAGACCTGCACTGACTTTCCACTTGGGGTGTTTTGTGCATTCCCCCTGTATTCATTTTGGGGGCGATGAGACCTGCACTGACGTCCCACTTGGGATGTTTTGTGCATTCTCCCTGTATTCGTTGTGGGGCGATGAGACCTGCACTGACGTCCCACTTGGGGTGTTTTGTGCATTCTCCCTGTATTCGTTGTGGGGCGATGAGACCTGCACTGACGTCCCACTTGGGGTGTTTTGTGCATTCCCCCTGTATTTGTTTTGAAGGCGATGAGACCTGCACTGACGTTCCACTTGGGGTGTTTTGTGCATTCTCCCTGTATTCGTTGTGGGGCGATGAGACCTGCGCTGACGTCCCACTTGGGATGTTTTGTGCATTCCCCCTGTATTCGTTTTGAAGGCGATGAGACCTGCACTGACGCTCCACTTGGGGTGTTTTGTGCATTCCCCTGTATTCATTTTGGGGGCGATGAGACCTGAACTGACGTCCTGCTTGGGATGTTTTGTGCAATCCCCCTTGCCAGCATTTACTCAAGCCAGCCCTCCTTCACATAGTGGAGTATGCCTTTAGGTCGCTGGAATAAATGCTCCAGTGTTGTTTGAGGTGTTGTATACAACTGTCGATGATGCTGATGATGCTTCATGCGGTATGTGGACATAGTGGTATAGTGGACCTCCAGTAATCTTGTTTTTACTAATCTTCCGTAGCCCTACAGTGCAGCAACCCATGGTCTACAGCCCCATCCTCAGAAAGAGTCTCTACATCTCTACAGTGGGCATCTTCGAGGCAATCTTGTGTGACTGGCAATTTAGCCTGACCAGTGATAATGCCTACCATTAGACGAAGGTCCTGTATACTGGTAGCTTTATAACAGTCATAGCAAGACATTATCGTCAGGTGAACGGCTAATCCGTTTCTTCACTTAATAATGTATAGAACCTCGACATATATTGGTGTACAAAATATTGGTTAGTATGTTTGTGCACAATAATGAAAAGAGATTGCAATTTTGAGAGATTTCTAATCAAAGATACACAATGAAGTTAGAACTAGTTTGTTTGTTGACTATTATCATTACTGTATTAAGTAATAAATATTAATCTTATGGTATTCGTTTTTAAACGGGAATATACAAATAAACTATACAAAATAGAGATCCGTCATCTACCAACATTAAAAGCGATGTTAAATAAAAGTAAACCTCAATCATTCAAGTCAAGTTTGAAATGTTATATAGGAATACTGAAAAGAAAGCCGTTGGAGCTACAATCTTAAAAGTTTTGGCAGTAGATATATGTTGTAATCATCTACTAATGAAGGATTTTTGAAAATTTCCGTCCTAAGCGGTAAATTAAATTTTAGTTCTGTCACTTCTTATGTCATAGAATATACAAGCGAGCTGTTACACCACGTATATTGCTGACCTAGGGGCAAACCCCCATCGACTTCATTCAAACACTGTCAGCAGTACATATGTTCCTATGTAATCCGCGCTTTCCAAATTAAATTGCAATTGGTTTGTGTTCTTCGGTGTATCTACTTATTGTTCTTAAAGCCGTCTTGCTGCCAGTTCAGTACAGTAAAGTGAAGTGCAGGAATTTATTCCTTTGTGTAAAAATTGTGTAAATTTTATATAAAATAAAATAGATGTTTGTGTGTGTGTGTGAATGGTTGTTTTTTAAGACAACCAGGAAGAGCCACACACCAGAGCGAAGCTGCTGGTGAGTCAGCTGATCTTACTGAAAATATTATAAACGCGAATGTTTGTAAGTATAGATGTACCTATGTGTGTTTTTACTCTTTCAAGAAAAGTCTACTAAATGGATTTTAATGAAATTTGGTATGTAGATAGATGAGGCGCTGGAATAACATATAGGATACATTTCCATCATCATCATCATCCATCACCACGAGGCTGTTACCGCGGGCGCAGCTAGTATAATAGTCTACAAGAATCATTATTATCAAAATGCTTGGCTCGTATCTCTTACCTTTCACATTAAATAGTACTGAGTTGACAAGCTGTAGTTTAATGGAAAATCATTAAAAGCAAGGCTATTGATTTGCGAGAAATAACCGCATTATGATGTTCTTACAGTTAAAGCTAAACTATTTCCTCGGACGCACGAGTGGATTCTAAAAAGGCGGGTATAATTTATTTTGCTTCCCGGTATGTCCGGCGGGCCGGCGCCGTGGAATTGAGTTCCGCGAAACTCGGCCCATTCTTGCGGCCCCTAGGCCTTAGAACCATCATTAATATTTATGCCGTGCATACGTCGCTACCCACGTTCTATGGACGTAATGCAATAACGATATTATTAATGTTCGATGCCTTTTCAAGAAATAAACAAACATTAGTGTCATTTTAGGTTTGAGAAAGATAGGAATCTTTATAATGCATACTTTGTTGCTGAGTTGAAGTTACTTTGTCTTCAGGGTGTATGCTTCATCTCGGCATTATAAGACACATTGTCCAGATAACTTATGACTTGATAACTTTTAATTAGTATGTGAGTTTTTAAATTGATAGCAAATAATTAACTGTAGGTAGATACGTTACTGTTTGGAAATATTTGTAGAGAAATAAAATATGTTAATTAAAGTTATTAAGTGTTTCAGAACATACAAATGTTTGTTGGTGATTGATGATAGGTCTACACCCAATAAGTACTGGCTCTCATATCAAAGGTATAGAAACTATTTATTATTTCTTTCCCTTGTATAATATGCAAATAGATGTGCAGGAATAGATTGCATTGCGGAGAACGCAGCTTACCCGGTACTTACACGAGATTATTTTCTATTTGAATTTTGTAATATGAATCAGAACCCTTGTAAATTTTTAATTATGTAAGTAACTATTAAAATATCTACATTAAAGATATAATATTGCTCGACTGGAATTATCTATCGTAAGTGTTTGCTTGCATACAAAACTTGTCTCATATCGTAGGTAAACTAACAAGTTGCTTCCGTTTCGCAGAACCACTTTCAGTATGACATGAGGCAAAATTTATATGTAAGAGTGTGTTTGCTTGAAGTAATGGTAGATAAGGGATAAGGGGTAGTGAGCGAATAAAAATCCATTGGCGTTCTTCATCTAATTCGCCGCCATCTTTGACATCATTAACACCAACCATCAAGCAATAGTGCCCAAATGCTCTTATCCTATCAAGTGAAAGAATACAATACTAATTTAAATAAAAAAAAGTACAATTTGCAAAATTTTATACCAACTTCCATTATGTACAGTTATTGGAATGTAACTCAAAAACTTTGACCGAATTTGATAAAATTTAAATGGTCCCATTTAAATTTTATTAAACAAAACAAAACAAAAAAAATTACACGGGAAGCACCAGCTTTTAAACAATAAAGGAATTTCGAGAATTGGTTCACCCAATCAAAAGTTATGAGGTAACATAATAAACATAGAAATAAAAAAAAACAGTCGCGTTGAGTACCTCCTCCTTTTTGGAAGTGGGTTGAAAATGAAATTGGTTTCAAAGTCGAATAAATTTCATTGCGCTGAGAGAAGTATGTGGGGCGTGTCATCGGTTAGAGTGATGATCAGCATAAGTATTTTTTTTTGCTATACGAACTAAAACTAATAGTAAAGTAGAAGCAGCTGATTGTTATTTGATAACAATCAGCTGCTTCTAAATAATAACATTTATAAAAAAACTTAGAGTATCAAAATTTGCCTTGTAAAACCTTTATGGAAATTTAATTATTCCGTATTAAATTAAGGTAATGCACACTGAACCTTTTTTCATTTATGCTAAATTATTTATACTTTATTGTGCTAGATATACTTCCATTATAATAAACCTTTTTCTTTAGATTCTTAAGGCGCTGTGAGCTCAGCGCTTGGCTACGTTCAATTTCCTTTACTTGAAATCAAGCAAATGCATGGCGTAAAAACGTATAAAATTCATAAAAAATTATATGCACTCTTAAATAAAAAATAATCCTAAAATGTATGTGTATTAAAAATTACTATATTATGATATGTGTTTCATAACAAATACAATAGTATATAAAGAGAAAAACTGCTTTAGAAGTCAAATCTAGCTTCTATATTTCCTTACAATCTGGGAGTCTTCAAATACAGAGTGAATAGGCACCTTTTAGGTAAGCATGTACCACCGTTGACCGCGTCATCACTTTCCATCAGGTGAGACTGTGGTCAAATGCTTGTTTATCAAATGTAAAAAAAAAATTAAGGGGTGTGTTTGAATTCTTATTGTACTCTATTATGTTAAAATATGTTTTTTATTCCGTCAATGTGTCATCTGTCAAATTAGAAGTCTTAAAAATGTCATATTATTTTTAGTAGTTTTAATTAAATTGCTGCGAGATAAACTGCTTTAAAAACCTTCATTTTTATAGACATCGTGATATGACAGCACCTTAACGTTGAAAGACTAATACGCTGCGAGGTAGGTACCATAATTAGATATCAGTAGTGTGGCTGTCAACGTTACCTTCACTCGAACGCCTTAAGTCTTTACCTGTTATGCCTTCTGACATTTAGATGGCTTCTTTGATATTTTGCTCGAACATTTTAGTTGAATTTACATTTTCACTTGAAGCAAATAGCTGCATATTCAAAAGTTTGTATAGATGCCTTAAAAGTAGGATTCCGAAAGAATGCAATCGTGTGTTCAAATCAAATCTATTGTAAGCAAGTTTATTTAATACTGATACCTACCAACAGTTACTGCGCGTTTATTGACATTATATCTAAGAAACCGGCCAAGTGCGAGTCCGGCTTAAGCCCTTTTACTAAGGAGTTTGTACTGTAAATGCACCAAGTTTGTCGATTGTATTTCACCGTCGTCACAACGACACAATCAAAGTATGTTTTATGTGATATCGTCGTTGATACTGCAATACCGCGAAACTAACAACAGACAATACCGCATAACTTAGGTGCGGCAAACTTTACAGGAGAGCGAATAAACAAAATATCTTCTCCTCTACTTATCTAATACGTGTCTGAACTTTAAGCTAACTAGAAATGTGCATTCTTTAACTTTTGTAATAGTATTTAATCCAAAGAAATCAATATTCAGCCAGAAAATACCCTTACGCTGTTTCACATAATTTTAGACAGTAATAATTATTACTTTCATAACATTTACGCGGAATCGCAGAGGAGAATAAAACAGGACAATATTGATATAACGATGTTATATTCACTAAAGAATCAGTCTCATAGTTTTAACATTTGTAGTTACTAGTTAAACACCTTCATAAAAAAATCAAAGACTTACAAATAAAATAAATAGGCATTCCAACAGCCAATGCATAATTTTTTTTTTTGTATATGTAAATAGGATCATCAATTTAATCCAAAGGATATCACTTAATCGTACTAAAGAATTAATTATATAAAATAAATAAACTTTATTTTTTCTTATAAAGTAAGTTATCATAAAACTGGTGACAATCGCCAGAAATTACGCTTTTTAATTGCTGCTACTGCAGATATTTACTTTCTAATATTGGGACTCTCGATGAGAACATCAATGGAACACTATTTGCAAGTGTTAATATATTTCGTGGTCTTCGTGGCAATGCTGTGAAGTTATCCTTGAAATGTTTTTTTAAATTGAATAGTACCGTCAGGAGTATATTGCAACACTCGTAGGTCCACGACACAATCATCACCAGCAGATCGGCCAGCTCGTATAGAATCATACACTTGGTAATCTTTAATCCCGTAGTCTTTAAAAAAGGTATGACTAGGTTGAATGACTTTGTATGGAGAGGGTTTCTTTCTTGCTTGCTTAGTCAACGTTGCATACTGAGATGGTAAAAATATTTCTACATTTTTTAACCTTCTCTCGATAACAGAATGGACAGAGTCCACCTCCATCTGTGTATGTCCCTTTTCAAGATATTTCTGTGTTATTGTAACATTTTTTCCATGGCTAGTCTAAATAGCGCATTTGAAACGATACTGTTTCTATTTTGGGCAGTACAACCGTCTGTCTATATAGCTACATCTTTTGCATCTGCATCTAACAGACTTGTTAGATAATCTACAAAAAAAGAAGCGTAGGTGGTAGCTTTCAGGTCACAAGTAGTTTCATCAAACCAATAACATGTGACATCGTCTGTTCCGAGGTTGTAGATAGTGAAATTATGCACTGCTAACTTGGTTTTAAAATATAGAGCACTAGCCGTCAAAGAAGGGCATAACTTCACAGCTTGCAAATCAGCAGTTATAGTGTGCATAGCTCCAATTCTCGCAGCTTGTTTATTTTTGGCCTTTTCTTCTCGTGCCATGTTCTTGAGTTCAATATGGCGGTGATAGTCTTCGTCTAAGACATTACCCACCTTATAAGCACAGCAAATATCACAGGCGTCTTTTTTAGGTTTGAATAATGCTATGTTTTCGTCTGCTAAAACGTCACAAAAAAGCTTCCTTGAAGCAATCGGTTTGGAGGATGAGAATGCAAATTCCACGTATAAATTGTAAAGTTGCGATTTTGATTGAATAAAAGGCTCCAAATATTGCTTTGTACTAGATTTGCGGCAATAGTGCGAAGGCAACTTAAGCAAGACTGATAGAGAACTTTTAATGGAATCTCGTTTAAATTCAGTGTTTTCATGTGTTCACTGCTGTATGGTTCTCTTTATCACCTCCACCACCAAGCCGAACAGTCCATTCTTTTATGCCAAGTGTATTTAAAAATGTCGTTAGGAAGACTCTTTCTCTTTTGCCTTCTATTTGAAAATAATACACTTTCGAATTTGAACGTCTAGAGTCACTTCCTTTAGTTTTTCTACGAGTCTCAGTTTTGTCCACCATAGAAGAATCAATTTTTTTTTGCGGCCATGACATGCTCCAATATTTATTAAAAATCATCAACCTCATGTCTTGCGTTAAACGCGTACATAATAATACTTTGCTGCGAGCACAAAACTATGAATTGCATAGAGGACCTATGGTTCTCTCAGGTTTGGATTTTATTTGAAGGTATTTATTATCCACCTTTTGATATCCAAGATATTATTTCCCTAACATTCTGTTTCTTTTGCTTTGTTCTCTTTTCCATGTTAACCTGTCAGCTTTTCGTTTTCTCGATCTTGACTGTCTCCCAACTTCTGCTTCAGTTTCTCTCTCAGGAAACCAGTGAATATTATCAGATGACTCGATCGGTTGTATATTTGTAATTTCAGATAGGGGAAAGTAATCCGGATCTACAACAGAGTCATCTGATGAAAAATTGAACAGGGACTCGACAGCTTTTGGAAGGCCTGATGAGCTAGGGACAGGATCCAAAACTGTCGTCAAAGTATCGCAGTCAGCAACGCAGTTTTCGACATTCGTAGCTGCACGTGGAATTTCGACAGCTTTTTGAAGTAATAACAAACTACTCGCACGCCTTTGGTCCTAAATTTGAATCTTTTTATCAACAAGTTCCTGTCGTCGTTTAAGAAGCTCTTGTAGAGTGATACCATTACTACTGACATCAGCATCTCTCCATACTTCGGATTCGTCAACACCTGACTCTTCTTCCATGTTCGCCTAAAAGAAAAGTAATAAATGTTGAGAAACGCTTGAAAGCTATCCAGAAATGGTATTCCTAAGGTAAAATATTATAGTATATTCACCGTGTGTGGTCGCTCATTGAATTATATGGTGAGCGATATGTCCGAATCTGACCTAAGATAATTTATATTTTATAGTATCTTCATCGTGTGTGATGGGCTTAACGGTGGCGGCCCCTTCAATGCCGCGGAAGGCGGGGAGAGCGGCTCACCGTAATACCGGCACTCCTCTCCCGCCGCGGCTTCTAACTCTTAGCTGCAGTTGTGTTGTCGCTATACAATAACATATTACAACAATAAAGAAAAGTCACATTTTCGAATTATGGAATGATCTTTACAATTATATTTTCTAGTATCTGCCATAAATGCTACACATCGTATTATATACATAACAAAGAACTATTAATAATCCTCTGCTTATACAAATACCTATTCTTGGTTCCAGTCAATTTAAGTTAGTAGATAATAGGGTTATAATCACTAAGTTTAATTATGGCTTTTAATAGCTGTAACACAACGTTTAATTTTAGAACGTACTCAGCTGTTTCTCTATATTTCTATATTCTCTGGATTTATACCTCACATACTTTCGTATTCGGAAAGTCTAGTCTTCAAACCTTTACACTTATAAAAAGAAAACGAATACCTGTACATTGGAATGGAAAAGGTGGATCAACTGTAGAAGGTTTGTATACTAAATGCTTCTCGAACAAATCTTGGGAAACGTCTCAACATATCCGCCAAAGGAAAATACGTATAAATATTCAGATAACAAAACGCTTTCTCAGAACTAGGTAGTTATTTGTTGAGAGTTCCGGTTAGTGACTGAGATAAAGAGAAGTTACATTTCGTGGTGCGAGCTCGTGCAACGTTGCGACGCGGATATGTGACATATTGCTCGAAACTGCTGTGCTGTCAAATCTGCCAAGCGTTATTAAACTAAGACGTTTGTGATTTATGTACTGAAATGCTAGATTAATTACTGGCTATGATAACTACGAAGTGCTGGAACCAAAGCCAATCTAGTAGTTCGCAACTTCACTTCAATTTTTAACTTCACTAGCTTTGATTAAAACCTTGCTGTGGTTACTTGTATGAGTGAACTTAGTATGCCATTTTCAACACAGCTCTTTCTGCTTCGAAGGGTCAGTTTCCGGCACTCCTGGTTTTTATCTTCGGACAACATTCGTTAGGCTATGTCAGAGGCATTTTGGCGGTCTGTAAACTCCGATAGCCTAAAGTACCTGGGCCTGCGTGGTGGACGACCCGTGTCCCAACAGTGAGAATATAATAAGATGATTATTATGGTAGCTGGGTAAAACTGATATTTGCAGCTTTGTGTCGAACTAGGTAGTTAGGTTAGTAGCTAGGTTAGTAGTAATGTGTGTAGAAAGAAAAGATAAACATTAAAAAATAAACATTTCACTACTCGATAATTGTGTAATATGTATGTATCTGCTAACCCTTTTACTTCTTGCTCTATGTATATCAAACTCCTAACCGATGAATATGGAGGGTAATATATTTTTACTATATAGGGTTACGTATTCTTGCGCTCCTAAGTTACATCTTGTGTCAAACTTTGCAAACGTTTAATACGGGTGTATTAAACTTTTGCAAAGTTTTATCAATTTACCAATTTTATCAATTAGTTTGAACAATTTACTATATGTGAATTTTAGGTATAATTGATTTTATATATTATAGGTACGGTAAAACCCGATTCTTTATTTTTTCTTCAGTTTCTCGGAGATGATTTCTCATACAAGTTTCATAACAAAAGTCAAGACCACTAGTAATTTAAATATTAAATTGTAGTATAAATATAAAGTAGAGGGTGACTTACGAAAGAAGACATAAAAGTTGACGTAGCGCGTGATATAGCACCGGCATACAAAGAAACATTGACTTACTTACGTACCTCCTTAACAAAGTCACAAATAATTTCCAAGAACGGCATTACTATAGCAACCCGCGAGTAATTTCCAAACAAGCCCCTTATTTTTGGGTAAATTGAGAAACTTTTCGTACAACGCAAAGGTATTTTGTATTTAGTTTATCCAAGTTTTTGTTATCTACGCTACAAATCGGAGGGCAAGAGGGGAGGGTGTTATAAAACGTTTCGTATTTACGATACGTCTATTTTCGCTTTATTGCCGCTTATGTGCTGCCACTAATTTACCCCACCTTTATATATCACGCGATCTGCTATATAAATGACCTCCAGACCTCATACAACGAAAAATGCTCATTTAGGTTTTAATTGCAGTTTGGCTTGTACTACATTATAATTGATGAACTAACTCTAATGGAAGAAGAGTTCAAGGCTCATCTGAAAACTTATAATAATAGAAAAGTAGTGTTTCTTATTTAAATGTCAAGCCTGGCCAAAAATAAATATTAATAGTAGTAAGTAGATAATAATGCAAAGGCACTTACGCGTGTACACACATAAGTAGCCATTTGGTTATACCCTTAGCATGGATCGACAAATCAAGTTAAGAGCCCCTAGAAAATGTGGGTAAAGCCAACCTCAAAGTTGAAATAGCACCTACAAACCGAGCATTTTTTCATAAATGGCGAAGCAATTCGCAGTTTATTTGGCATTTAAGCAAATTTAGAGGATCCCTTCTCTGCTGGCATTTTGTTTTATGTGTCTGCTCGTTACCAGCGTAGGCCGCGCGTGAAGTTACGGCCGCACTGGGCCGCTCGCCTATACTCCACGCACTGACTCATGAAACGCAGCAGGATTTCTGTTCGAACATAAACAGTCTAGTCTCTTTTTGCTTGTTGGTGCTTATGCACTATCTATTACTTAATCTAACCATTAGTTACATTTTTGCTTGTTGATGCCAGTTGTTAAGTAAGTAGTCCAGCTCTATTGATGCGTTTAAAACATAAAAGGTAAGTTAGAAATGTGATAGTTACACATGTTTTATCATGTCCGAGTTGTTCTGCTCGCTTAATACATATACTCATCAAATACATACACGCAGTCACATCTATACTATAAACAGAGTCACGTTGCCAGTAAAATGTATAAAACATTTATAGAATATCTATTGCCTATTGTCCCACATAACCAATTGGAGCGTTCGATGTCGGCAATTCAGCCGCTGTAATTCAATCACCGAGTGCGTAATGTGCCCAAATCGCACCCTCAGGGAACCGATGCAACTCGCATCGCATCTCACTACCAAATTGTCACAACTACCAACCATATTTTTAAATTTATTTTGTATTTGCCGTTTTCCTCTGTATTCCTCAACAATTCCGCAAAAGGCGATAGCCAACCAGGCTAAACAAAAGTAAACGGTAAACAAGTTGTTTTTTTGTTTTTACGAGTTCGCAGCAACTACTGTTTAAGAATATTATTCTTCTCAAATTCGTAGCGTGCACTGTTTAAAATGTAATATCTTAATGGGTTTGTAATTGTATGTTAGATACCTACAGTAGGTACACGTTTGAGTTACTAGAAACTGTATGTTAGTTTGTTGAAAAAGACAGCTTAAATCTTTTCCCAATTTCAATTTCCTGGAACTTTGCGTTACTTATAGAAACTACCTATACGTAGAGACTGGTCCCTTGTCAAATAAAAACTTTTTCATGTCTTATCGAATCAATTACTATAATGGCCATGAACCCTTTGTGGACTTTTGTGTTTTTCTCTTTACACATTTTAATCGAATGTTTAGGGGTATGTTAACAAGAAAGAAACTAGTTTAAACTTAGTACAACCTTTTTACTTTTCTGTGTTTCATCAAGAGACTCCTGAAGACCAAGAATATATATGCTCTGAAGCGACTAGCAGCATCGGCTCCCCGACATGCAGTACTCAGCTGCTACTACGCCCCCGCTCACAGCGTACTAATTGTACGGGACCGAGCTGTGGGGAGATGAAGCGGAGTCAAAGCGACTGCTGATCCTCCAGAAGCGCGCTGTCCGAACTACTGTAGACGTAAAGTGGGACATGCCTGATGCGAACCCCTACTACGAATAAACTAAAAATACTGACTGTACTGGAATATATGTTGTAGATGTATGTTTATTTGTTTAGACCATTATGGAGAAGTTCCCTGACATGAGAGCGTCGCACACTTTATAACACCAGATATAGGAACAGATTGGCGACACATTCTCGCGTACTTGCTTTACTAAATCTGTACCTATATGTTAGAGGCTTTAATTTATATAACTAATCTGCCAGAAAATATAAAAATGCAGGTGCTTTGACCATTTTTAAGAGACATCTGAAGCTATTCCTCCACAGAAAATCGTATTATAATTTAAAATAATATACTGAAGATGAGATAAATGACTGAATGTCCATTGAAGTACTTAAGTATGTACTTTACACATTAAATTTTTATAAGAAACTTGTAAAATTTGCTAGCATCGATAAATCTTATTTATCCATAGTGTAAGTTATTAAAGTATAGTGGTCACTTCATAAATCTTAATATTACCCGTAATAATTGAATTCACCTTGAAATATCATCAATTTTCCAAATCGATACGTCTGCTTGGACATATTTTCCTTCTAAGGGGGTGCAATATTTATGCGCCCAAGGGTAAAATAATTCAGTCAGAATCGACTCAGCAAATTGGTTTTCCCTACCTAACCTGAGAATGTCAGAATGGCCGCTTCACTAACATTTGAAACTCGTAATATTACGCTCCTTTCAAGGGTCCTTGTTTGTACATTGTAAGTATATTGAAGATCAAATATGCGAAAAAAGAAGTCTATTAAGTAGAAATTTATAAAATGTGTTTTTTAATGTATCTGCATAATATAAATCAAATTATAAAGGTATTGAAATGTGTGCTATTGAAATGATGACCATATAAAATGATATGAAACCCTACCTTCAAATCTAACCTTTTATTCTGTGACAAACATTTAAAATAAATTAAAAACTTTTTGTTATTCACTTATGATTACATTACGGATTTAACACGGGGTCTACCTGTAAAGCGGTAACCTCTACCGCTGCATTCTATCACAAAAGAGATAGCACTGCCACCCTGAGACATAAGGTTATTTATTCTCATAGAACTGTAATTTCAACGGCACCCATACTCTTCAAACAGGAACACAGTATTAGGAACATTACTGCTACGGTATAAATAGGTTCCTCACGACAAGAGATTTTTTCGACCAATGTGTGTTACCAGTGATGACGTGTGGCACTGAAACGTAGTTTCTTACTATGGGCCTCATAAGTAAGCTCAAGTCGCAAAACGAGCTATGGAGAGGGCTATGCTCGGGGTTTCTCTACGTGATCGAATCAGATATGAGGAGATCCGTGTAAGAACGAACGTCACCGACATAGTCCAGAAGATTAGCCAGTTAAAGTGGCAATGGGCAGAGGCACATAGCACGCAGAACATATGGCCAATGGGGCCGGAATGTTCTGGAGTGGAGACCACGGACCGGCAAGCGCAGCGTAAGTCATCCGCTGACACGGTGGACAGACGACCTGATCGACTGACGAAAGGTCATAGGGTGACTTTGGATACAGGCAGCTTTCAACCGGTCCTTTTAGAAAATTATAGGGGAGGCATATGTTCAGCAGTGGACGTCCTACGGCTGAGATGATGAGAAATAGGTAGATGGCAGTACTTCCTAGGACGAACTCGCTCACAAAAAGGTCTATTGCTTACCTTACCTATTCGTACGTATAAAGTAATCCTGTACGTATAAAGTAATCATGAATCGCTCTTTGGTGCATAAGGAAACTACCGAGACAGACTGCGTTAAGTTAGTTTTATCTCAAAGGGATTAATTGGGTTGATTTAGTGGCTAGGCAACTTGATTGGACATTCGACCTACACCGGAATCAAATGCACATACCACATGTCAGTAACTAGATATTCTAAAGTAATATACGTATCTATGTAATTGTGTCCCAAATGCTGTGATGTCATTTCTAACATTGGTAGAATAAATTAAAGTTGTAGCTGACCTATGCTTTAATTTAGTTAAGGTCTTATTCATAGTATCCATTTTGTACTTTTTACTAAATATTATAGTTTAATATCATATTGATAAAAAAAATGTTAATTAATAAACTATCGGTATTGTCCGACCTCCTGTCGCCCGCGAAGGTACGGGAGTGACTGAGGCTGATCTTCAATTTTCGTCTTCATTTTTTTATTCAACTTTCGTTTGGCGCTTTCAATAATTGATTGCGTCAAAGAACGCAATGCCAATCATTAACGGCCTTATTAATAAACTTGGCTTACACCCGGAGTAGTTAAAACATCTATCTGTCAATTTTTCGCTTACAATAAATGTCACGCGTGAAAGCAAGACAAAGCATGTTACGCCTAATATAGGTTTACGCAACGTTTATTAATAAAGGCCTTAGTTCTTATACTCGTACTTCTAATGATGTTTTTATTGATATTTGTATATTGACTACCCTAACAACTTGATATTGCGTAATGGATAGTGATGACCAATGCAATTCTTGTTATCAAAGCATTACCACCCTTAGCGAAACTAATTCAATAACTGCTAGGACGGATAGCCTCGGTGGCCTAGCGGTCATGGCGTCTGACACGGATTGTCGGAAGACGCAAGTTTAAATACCGTCTGACGATGAGTAATTTTTATTTCTAATATTGCTATTTTGGTCACAACTATGCAAGTTGGTATTTATTCATGTTGATTGTTTGTCTACTCAGACGAATTGAGGTATCTTAATACAATATCATAATACGTTAAATATGAAAGAAGTCCATGTGTATTATTTAACACAAAAAACGTG
The DNA here is from genome assembly GCA_917880725.1 of Selenia dentaria. Lineage (NCBI taxonomy): Eukaryota > Metazoa > Arthropoda > Insecta > Lepidoptera > Geometridae > Selenia > Selenia dentaria. The sequence continues at coordinate 27,559,733 of OU862888.1, read as the reverse complement.
ATCAACAATCCAATATAAAATTCAACAAACTAATCTTAGTAAAACTACTTTTACAACACATTTACCCGAAGGGTTACAGTAACGTGCGTAAAAAATGTGCCAAAAATATCTATACATCAGAGTAGAGACACTACATCTTTACAAATCGCCAAATAGGGACGAGTGCGAAGGTTCAACCCTACCTCCGGCTTATGTTTCAGGAATCGTAAAATATTTCGCACCACCCATAACCAGTCTCTAGGATTCAAAGGATATCTAGAAATGACAGTTGTTTGATGTTATTAAAAACTGACGTTCATTATCATTCTGTAATTAACCGGCTTCCAAGAGGAAGAGAATCTCAAACAACGCGTATTTTTTTCTGTATGACCACGCATAATTTTTTTTCAGAGTTGTCCGATTTTGATAAATATTTTTTGTTTGTTACAGTATACTTCTGATATGGTCCCATTTAAATTTCTTTAAATTTGGTCAAGCGGTTTTTGAGTACTCGTACCTATAATAACTGAAAAGTGTTTCGCCTATCTTGATGGTATATTTATAGACGGTGAATTCCATCGCGTAAGTAGGTCATTAAAATGGGTATTTTTTAATAAATGCTACGCAGTTTATATATATGTATACATGAATATAAAGAAAATGAGAAAAAAACGAGAGTTAAGAAAAAAAGCACATATTATTATCACAGATCACAGAACAATGCATTTATAAAACTAAATATTCATGCATATAATAATAGAAATTTTAAAATTTAGAACACGTCTTCTTTTTATTCTTTTTTACTAAACACCTATATAAGTGTATGTATACCACATACCACAGAATATGGTGACGTCACAGTACTGTGACGTCGCTAATACCTACTCTAACCTAACTGTAATCAGTACTCAATACTTGTACAAGTAAGTAGGTTATAAACTTACAAAATACTTATACCACGAAAGGGTAAAAAGTAAAATAAAACCCACAACACAAACATAAATCTGTAAAGCCTTCGTAATTAGCGTCAAAGCGCAAAAAATCAAGAAAACAACTCCGCTAGTCCATAAACTAGCGATGCTTGAGCTAATTTAGCTAACGTTTCCAGCTTGATTATATTTCTCGGGCGGGAGCGCCTCACGAGCGGAGGAAGCGCCCAATTTACCCGGTAACTGCATCTGAATGTTACCATATTCGAGGAACAAGTGAAGATTGAGCTCTCAATGGTTTTCTTGTCGTAAACTGCGTGCCTTGTTACTATGAGCAGGAAAGCCGGAGTTTATGGAAGCATTCTAGTTTTTACACGGGTACGACTAGAACACACCGGCAACACTTTATGTTATAAAACAGCAAGAAAGCTTTTTTATTTGTATTTACTCACTATTTTATTAGGATAATGCTTATAAAATAAATTTTTAATAATGAAAATCCTAGCATGTTTGAGATCGATCGCAGTTTAATTAGTGTGATTAGTTCATGTGCATCAAATAGCTGCAACTACAATTATATTATTGACGACTCAATTAGCTCAGTTGGTACGCTGCCTGCGCAACGCGGTATCTAAGGTTCGATACCTAGTTGGGTGTGTAATATGCAGAAATGCTCCTCCCGTGACACGGAATCCTAGTGTTACAATGAGTGTGTAAACGCTTACGTTAATGTTACTTTTTAGGAGTAATTCATACTAATATTATTTCAAGTGCTACTCAACAAATAAGGTACGAGTGCTATGTGCATATATTCCTACGAATACCTTGCTTAGTGTTTGCGAGCGAACATTGTGTTAGTATTCTCTCGACATAATATATCTAGTCCACTAACAACGTGGATCGTTATGTTAAATGTCAAGCAAATGAAATGGCAATGTAAAAGAATTGCTGTATCAATTAACCTACCAAAAAAGTGTATACCTACCCACTGAAACGATATGATTAAACACCACCAGGATGCATAAGATAGAATCCCAGCATTGGATGTGGAATGGAACGGTTAAAGTCATAACTAAAATAGAAGGCTGGTGCATTTATCTCCAGTCCCCGGGCAAAGTTAAGGCCGCAGTTCATTTTGTTCCTTCCTAGTATCTTGTATGAAACACAGTGGTTCCGGGTAATATTGTAAAGTACACTTTACCTGTAAAAGAATGCGCCAGCCGGACCGAACGACCGGGATATTTTTTATTGCCATTTAAGTTCATTCCTCATGAAAATCCGTTTCGCTCGCAACATTCTGTGGGTGGGTTTACTTCTGCGCGACCAATAACTGGCTTTTATTTTCCCAATAAGTATGTTTTGAGTATTGTTTTGTGTATGTTTTGAACTACGAATAATAATTATTATTCGTAGGTTTTGAAGCTTTATGCTGTTTCTGCCAATGATGTTAATATAAACTGAGGTAGATACGCCTTACTGCGCTCGGCTTGGCGACATCAACACAAGCTAGTTGTCTTGAGTCAACTTAGTTCCAGCCTGTCTGGCAACGACGCAGCACGTGTACTACATTTAGGAAAAAATGCCTTCTTATGTGTTAGAAACTGCAGAACATATACTGGAACAAGTGAAAAAAACAAGAATAATTTATCTTTTCATTTGAAAGTATTGTTTTTCTATGTTATTTATCAAAAATGGTAAATCAAAAATCGTATTTTAATTTAAAATAACTCCTGCGACGTTGCCGCTTAACCATCCACGAGAACGAGACAAGTAGCGAGCGACAGAGAGAACGAGTCTGTCATTGGCGGTCGAATGGTCGGTCACAGGCGAACGTTGTTGATGATATATTGATCCCTTTCTGACAACTAGGATTCATATGTCTTCGTGCTCTTTTAACCTTGTTAATGTCGTTGTGCGAGTTGTGTACTTTAGTTATAGGTAGGTGGTGAGGCAATCAGCCACCATACGCTCGGTGAAAGGGGGTGTGAGGATAAATACCTGGTCTCCAATTGGGATGTCGGATGAATCTGGAACTGGTGGGAGCTGGTGACCGTGAGTCCTCGGTGGAGGCGTCCTGCTGTGGACGTCGTGCTGAAGGGGCTGAAGAACTGTTCACTAGTAGTTTAATGTTCGTATAGTCTTATGGATGTACTGGTTCCGGCACTCGCGTTCGCGTATTTTACGTCGGTAAAATTTGGGGGCGTATCCGGGTCGTGGCGAAAACGGCGGCGGCGCAGAGCGGATTTTACGTGGTTTAGCGTGCGCGCGAGCTGAATGCGTCTGGCTCAGTGATTTACGTGTAAACACGGGCTGATTTAGGAGGTGGTGTGTGGCCGTGCCGAACACACCCTAAAGGTCACTCGCGGCGAAGTCAATCGCGGTGACTCGTGCTGGTAATGGCGGTTGCCATGCGGTCGCGTGACGTCACGCTTTCGCGTGAACAGTAGGTATAGCATAAAATTTGCCATGTTTTTACTTCATATTCAAGGAGTAAAACGCCTCTATTAGTCAATCTCATTGGTTTCTGCCATATCGTTTTGTTTGTGTAGATCAAACAGTAGCTTCTTTTTAAAATAGATCGGTGTCGTAATGTGAAAGCATACCAAAGTGTGTTAAAAAGTGTTTAATCGGATTTTTTTTTCTATTACTTTATTTTTGTTATACAAGATGTACAATAAACGTTCATACCATAATTTGTTTTCAGACCATTTCATCATTACACTTTTCTGATTTTTGTAAGGACTGGTGGAAACGTAATAATATTTTAAATAATTGCGCATATTAATCATATTTCTTTAGGTAACTACAGTACTGATGTACCTGCATCAGTCTAAAATTAATTAATTGTATTTAATACCAAAATCGACTTCACTCACCTGATTAGAAATTACGAAATCGAGCGTTCGGGCATGTCTAACGCTCATCCTTAGGGAGTTTACACTGCAAGATTGGGGCGATCCACAGCGTAAACAACCCAAGGATGGGCATTCCCCGCGGGGATAAAGCCGTCTTGGGTGGGCTTAAATCCCTCGTTGCACTCAATCTTAACTCTCTCACTTTGGATCGAGAGTTAGGTAATCTTTGCCCACCGGTTCATAAACGTTCTACTTATGCCTGATGATAAAACAATATTATACTATACACTAAGACCACAATGCTTTACAGATAGTATTTACCTTAGAAAGGCCACTCTAGAATTCAGTTTTGATTTTAGCATTTAATATTCATCCCGTGACGTATTAACCCTTCGCGTCCCAGAGACGTAAATTTACGTGCGTTTCATTAATAAATCTCTTGATTTAATTATCACGGTGTAGAAAGGGTTAAGACGATGCTTTATCTGTTTGGTGCATAATCTTCTAAGACACGTTGTCTTTTTTATCAAAATGGTGACAGTTATAAAACTAACTCTTACGTAATAAGTGCCAGATGCTTGGAAGCTACCGTGCGAAAGCACTGGTTCGAACCGAACACTTTAGAAAATGAAGGAACTTGTTGAGTGGGACTAAACAGCCTAAACCAGAATAACAGACTTTACAGAACCTACAGCACTCTAGAGCCTAAACATCTGAGTTATACTTACTGCTACTAGGTCCGAATTTTCATGTAGGCATGCGTGATGAGATAGATGACATGCTCGTCTCCTTACTCACTTGTATTAAGAAAATCTGTGATACTTCTTATTTGATAATTAGGTACAGCTTCATATTAAAATATATTTAATTGACTTGTAATGTCATGTTGCTAGCTTGAAGAACAATAATCCAAAAAGACTCCTCTCTACGTCATTCAGAGAAATGACAACTTAAATCTCCTTCAAACGTTGGTGAGTCTGACGCTCTTCAGATTGGATGGTATCCCAAAATCTAATAAGTTTAATTTAAACAAGTACAATTTGAAAAATTTTATACCGACTTCCATTCTATTCAGTTATTGGAGTGTAGTTCAAACACTACTTGACCAAATTTGATGAAATTTAAATGGGACCACATGGGAAGCACCAGCTTACAAACAAAAAAGAGAAGAAAAGAGTTTTGGGAGTCAGTGCACCCAGTCGAAGGTTATGAGGTAACAAACATTAAAAAAAATTAAAAAAACAGTCGAATTGAGTACCTCCTCCTTTTTTGGAAATCGGTAGAAAATAACTTGGTATTAGGAGATTTAAATAAACTTTATTGGTAAATTAAACTCCTATATATTTAAGCCCTCCTATATAATATACACATAATGTGGATGTCGGAAACGGCTCCAGTGATTTTCATGAAATTAAGTATGCAGGGGGTTTTGGGGGCAATAAATCGATACAGCTAGGTTTCACTTTTAGAATACCTACGTCGTTTTATCCGTGTTTTCAGGCAATGAAAAACAACAGTTTGTTAGTTGCGTTCAAACTAGATGGCGGCACAGTCGCATTGTAAAATCCTGAATCGCGGTTCTCACGGTACATGTATTGCTATTTTGTATTCATATCTAAATCGTGGAAAGCTCGGTCATCCAGTTACTATATATTTACGAGCTAGAACTATATCTCCTCGTTTATGTTAACGCGCGGTCCAACCCCAATTTTAAAATAATTTACAATGCTTTACGTAAGATTGAAAATCGCTTGTTAGATTGGATGTAATACGACGTAATACGAAAATGCATTAATTTTGTACGTTTTCTCTATACTTTTAGATATATACTAACACGACTGAAAAAACTGCTGGTTACTAATTTAGTACTATATGTTGGCTATGTATTACGTAAAAAAATACAGTGTTATCGCTGAAAATTCTGAGAGTTTGGATGTGTATGTTTATTGTTATGGACCTATTTAGGAATTTTTTTCTGCAAAGAGCTAGTAATATCTATGAATTCTGTTCGGTTATTACTCTTTGCTTGTTTGTTTCTAACCTAAGTATTTTTTCATACATTATTATCGATCTGTTTCGTTACACTAGATGTTTAATGATTCTGCTTTTTACTATTATCAGGAGACGAGCACGCCTTAACTAGCATTATTACGAAATCAATCAGTTACAAAATTAGATATTGTTAGATACCATCTTCATATATAATTTGCTATGGAAATGAAAAAGATCTGATATTTATTGCACGCGTATTTGTAATTTTATCGTCGTATATAGATTTTCGATATTTGAAAACTTGAATAAAGTTTGCCTGCTTACATGCTTCATTTCATTAGAAGTTATCGTCATATAGGTATACCTCAGACGTATGCAGGCTATTGATTCACTAATACTGAGAAAACCTAGAACCGTTCACGTTTCATTTAAACAGACTGTAATAATTTACTCAGAAGCCACGAATATCAGTATGGCTCACTTTAAATGAATTACTCCCTAAAAATAATTAACAAATATTTAATTAGTGGCAGAATCCCTATCAAATTAATCTGTATTTTAATAAATTGCAATTTTATAAACGACTATTCATTAAAATTGTAATTAAAGTTCAGAAATAACTTACAGGTTTAAGCATCATTGAATGTTTTGGTACTTATATTTAATAATGTACTCGTACTAGCTGACCCGCCGGCGTCTTCGTACGCTTGGTCTTGGAGGTTTCATTATCAATCCCAAAAACAACCCTTAGAGGTCGAATTTCACAAAATGCCGTCTTAGTGAGCATCTACGTCCTAAAAAGAACCCCCATGCAAAATTTTAAACTTTTAGCACTCGCAGTAACGAAGTTTCATACATTATTAATTAAAAATACGGGATTACTCACGTAATATTTATCGGATAGGTCCGACTATAGTTTCGACCACATTCGGTGGCCTTTTTCAAGGAGTATTCGGGACGCCCGCGTCGATGACGTCTCGCTTAGCACTCCGGACCTATCCGATAAATATTACGTGAGTAATCCCGTATTTTTAATTAATAATGATTGAAAACCACGTTAGTTTTTATAACAAAAAAGAAGTTTCATACAAACTATCAACCCCAAAAAAGAACCCTTGGGTGTCGAATTTCATAAAATCCCGTCTTAGTGAGCACCTACGTCCTAAAAAGAAACCGCATGCAAAATTTGAAACTTCTAGCACTTCTAGTTTCTGAGATTTCGTGATGAGTGCGTGAGTGACCTTTCGCTTTTATATATAGGGTGTTTGGTAGAGGGACCGACAAACCAAATGAGCGTGTCCGGGGGACCACTTGGAGAATACAAGTTGGCCAAAAAAAATCCCCGACCCCCCAATAAGTTTTTACATTTTTTTTTGTGATTTTTCCCTTTTTCTCCGAAATTGTACCTATTTACCACCATAACATTTGTAGAATCTGTTTTAGACCGGATGTTTTTAGTTGAATTTGGTCTCTAATACACCTTCAGGCCACGCAAAGCAAAATTGGTAAATATAAATAGATACCTATTTCAAGTAGGTTTCAGAAGCAGTATAACTGAAATCAAGTGACCGTTCGGCTCTATTTACAAGGTTTTGATTTGTATCATGAGGCTAAATGCCCCGTTGACATGAACTCTAATCCAATTTTCGTAGCTCAACAGTCTTTGGCATAACAATCGGTGGGTATAAATCATTTTAGTAGCATAATTACATAGTAAGTATAACGTAATCTGTGGCACAATTAACGAACCCCACTGCCGGCTTGCGCGTGGCTGCTTATGCTGGGGTTACACTTACGTCTTTCCACATGAAGGTTATATTATTATATATTATGTAAGGTGTTATATCATGCACCACACGCCGTTAGGATGCAATCTTTTCAAGTGTGCAAAATGAAGCGATAGAAGTCTCGTTTAACAAAACAGACGGCATGGTAAGATAAGATAAGATAAGATGAGATATTAGCACACAAGTACAATTTGAAAAAATTTATACCGACTTCCATTCTATTCAGTTATTGGAGTGTATCTCAAAAACTACTGTACTGAGAATCGGTTCATTTAGTCGAAAGTTATAAGGTATCAAACATAAAATAAACATTCGAATTGAATACCTCCTCCTTTTTTTTAAGTTGGTAGAAAAGCACACATTATTTTACGGTAACAATCTGGCAATTAGAAACGCATTTCGACCGCTCCGGTTGACAACGTACAGTACGCGTTCAGCGCTGACTGGACAAAATCAGCTGCCTGTTCAGCGCAGACGAACCATGAATGTAATTCTGTAGATATGTGTATAGAACTTAAGTCTAGGGATGCCCAGTTGAGGCATAATAATACGAAAAGACAGTAACAAACAAATATCGAATCCGCACGTACTTTAAATACTTTTTTTTTTGAGGGGGGAAATGCTGTGCACTTCCCTTCCGCCACGGGGGTGACGGAACCGTCTTAACCGGGCCTCAGCGCCTGTGAAGGGATGACCTTGCTCACCAAGGTCACCCCCTAGACGAGTAGGGCCGTGCAAACCGGCGAAGAGTCCCCCAACTTTTCGCCAGTAACCCCACTACGGAGGAGGGAGGAGACGTGCAAACCGTCTTCTCCGTTCCCCCGGTCGTCTGCACCGGAGCGGGTCAGCTCGGACATCGTTCTCCCTGATCCGCTCCGCGGCCTCCTTCTGCGTCATCACCGTTTCGCAGAAGGTGGCCACCGCCTGCCACGATCTCTCGCTGCTGAGCATGGAGAACACCACGCTCGGCAGGGAGAGATCTCCGCCTATTTCTGCTGAAAGCGTGTGCCGCTGCGGGCCCCATGCAGCACACACTTCCAGTGTGTGGTGCGCCGTATCCTCTGGCGCACCGCACGCGTGGCAGGCTGGAGTCGCCTCCCGTCTTGCGATTTGGTGCACGTACTTTCCGAAGCATCCATCCGGAGAGCACCTGCACCAATCGGAAGGTCAGCGACCCGAAAGGTCGTTTCGTTTGAAACGTACTTTAAATACTTAGTTTAACCTGCACAAGCATGATTAACCTAAGCTTTATTGGTGTTAATTTATAAATATTAAATATAGGTATATATATCCGTATACGCCGTAAAATCCGCCATTTTGCGTTTATATCCCGCCACCCATATACACCCACCCAGTGACACTCCCGCCAAGTTACTTAGAATTTCGGCCCTGAGTAAGTAGAACGTCATCGCGATAAACAGGCGATAAAAGTGGCGGTGGGTGGGGGCGGAGGACGCTTGCCGGCAATTATTATGTGAGTGCCGGCAGAGCGGTCGGGGTTGGCAGTTTTTAAATGTCGTTGTTTTCTGTTGCGTAGGTATAATATACCAACAAAACGTAGATGCGATGTGTACTTGTTTTGTTGCGATGTTGACATACCTACGCTAAACTTGCGTGAATTAATGCTAGTAGGGAAGACGTTCTACTTATTTACTTAATTTGCTCCCGCCATGTAGACGTATCTAAGGACGTATCATTTATCAAAATAGGCTATCGATTAGTTACGAGACGATATAAGAACGGACATACATGTATACAGGTCATATACATAACTTACCTTTAGGGCTTCGCCGCGGTCGGTTATAAAAACGCAAACACGCAGATATTACCCCAGCACAACAATAAAATGTCGATGACGACGGGTCAACAACTGAAAAACAATAAGAAATAGAAAAAGCTCATTAGTCACGCGAACTAACTCAGTACGGCAGTTGCTTTCAGAACTTTGTAATGCCACAGTAGAACTAACATTTCAAAAGGGTATAATTTTTATTGATTAATGCTGTAGGGTTTTAATTTTTAAGTGTGCGTGTAAACAGACTGAACTTACTTTGAAATAATTTGGTTAAATTTAGGTACTTTTGGTGTTTATATAATATAGGTAAACATACAGAGTGTTAATACCTAATAATTGAATATGTAATTTAGTCGTTTTATTAGTTCCTAAATTATACTTTAAAAACATAATTTATATATGTGATATATATGTTTTGCAGTCGTATGGTTAATTTAGATAAAATAAGATAAGATTATTTTATTGGCCTCCTAACTGCGTCTATTACACTATAGGCAAGTCATATTATAACAATTATGAAGGGTTGCGACAGCAGTACAAAAGTTAAGAATTTGAAATAAAAACTTTATACCATTCCTACTCTAAAAAGCTTATTTTATTCACTGAAAACAGTGAATAAAAAGGCCTTTAAATGACTGTTTTGGTGTTTGAACTTCGAACACACCAATATTCGATCTCCATCTCAGTGCTTATACATCTTCCTTACGCAAATAATAGTCGACATACAAACTTTTTGTGCAAGTAACTGCTCGAGATTCGATTGGTCGATATTTGAGACAAGGAGTTTAGCATTAGAATAAAAACTGTATTGTGTTCTTTGCTGCAATTATAATAAAAATATAGAAAAAAATATATTATAATAATAAATAAATTACTCTTATGTTTAGTAATTGTTCTAATTTTAATGTGCATTTTAATTAATTTAACTTTCCTTTCTTCTTCATTAAATGTCTATTTTCGCATAAGTTATTTCTTTTTCTCTTAGTCATGGTATAAAGTATAGTATGCAACTCTTGAATAAAACGGATTTATATCGAGGGCCATGAATCACTCGCATCGCTCAGGATTATAATCATCATGTTAGAATCCTTCACTTGCTCATGATTCATATATGGCCCTCGCATTAAATCCGTCCTTTATTCACTAGTTGCATAATATACTATTTTTCGGTTGGATAATGCTGTCAAGCTGTTCAATAGAGGTCGCTCCATCTCCATACGACGGTTAAAATCAAATAGAGGGTTAAAAACCGATGATTGGATCTCGTGCTTCGGTGGCCTAGTGGTCATGGTATCTGACACGGATTGTAGGAAGACGCAGGTTCGAATCCAGTCCGAACTCTGCACCTCGACATGGATGGAGATGGAAGGCAACTTCGCACGAGTGCTCACTCGACCCCGGCCAGTGATACCACGTAGCGCCCACTTTTCCCTGAGATCAAGCGGGGCTTCCAGTGGCCTCACCACCTACTCGCTATCCTAGCTCGAAGAGTTGTGGGCCGAGATCGGCTGGCTGAGGGTGGAGCTCACAGCATTTAAAGCTCGCAACCCGAAAATGGATTTGGAGGCCGGGCACAGTACCAAATGCTCTAACTAAATCGAGGGGGGTGTTGGTAGAGGCAGAATTTGGGGTACCGGACCTGAAAATAGACGTGCAGGCGTGGCCTGTCGATGGCCAAGCACAGGAGGCACAATCGTAAAAGGCAAAGGGTGCAACCAATGTCTGTGCGGCGCACTTCGCAAGTGCCGAAATATTCTTCGATATGTTAAAATGACACACAGCAACTATTTGGGCAGCCGTACACGATTGCATCCTGATTATCCTCGTCTTTTTATCACAAATGGCTAAAGGCGTCGTTGGATTGTGTACTGCGTTTACCGGCTACACGTTCGCCAGAGCGATTTGAGTCGTTCCCCCCTCCTCAGAACTTGAGTCCATGGGCTGACTGATCAAACCCTCTTTATTATAATGTGACCCAAGCCCAAGAAAATGTGTTATTGTTTATTGTTATTGTCGTGGTGGTGTGTGATGTTATTTTAAAGTAATTTACTTTAAAGGGGGATCTCGTAATAGAATCGAGCACTATAGGCCTATATCTATACTCAACATATTTAGTAAAGTATTTGAAAAGGTGGTACACCGCTTTATTGGTCCTATTATATTAACATCTATTCCAGAACAGCAGCACGGCTTTATTAACAGACGTTCAACAGTAACTAATCTAACTGTTTATTCAAATTACATTCTTCGCAGCATGGATGATAAGATGCAGGTGGATGTGATCTATACCGATATAGAAAAAGCATTTGATAGGGTAGACCACATTATCTTGCTCCATAAGCTTCAAGCATTGGTAATAAGAGGTGACTTACTTAGGTGGCTTACATCATATGTATCTAATAGAAGGCAGGCTGTGTCAATTGGTAGTGCGCGTAGTAACTATACAACAATCTGCTCAGGCGTCCCACAAGGGTCAATTTTGGGTCCGTTACTCTACAACGCCTATCTGTTTGACATATCGACATGTTTTGATCGTTCAAATTACCTAATGTTTGCTGATGATAAAAAAGTATATATACAAATTAAAGGTATTGAGGATTGCATAAACCTTCAAAATGATTTAGATAATCTTGCCAAGTATTACGCAATGAATAGAATTAATTTAAACATTACAAAATGTCAACAAATCACATTTACACGTAAGGTTGAACCTATCCAATTCCATTACAGAATTAACTGCTTACCGATTAAGAAGGTAACCACTATAAAAGACTTAGGAGTCATATTAGATTCTAAAATGATGCTTACCGAACATGTAGATGTAATTGTAAATAAGTCATTCAAACAGTTAGGTTTTATAAAAAGAGTCTGCGCTCCGTTTAAAAGTATATCTTGCATAAAAGTTTTATATTTTGCGTATGTACGGAGCATATTAGAATATGCGTGTTGTATTTGGTCCCCACGCTACGTTGTACATATTAATAGGTTAGAATCTATACAGAAGAAATTCATTTAATATTTAAATTTTAAAAATAATAAGTTATTTGATTCATATGATGAGGCTTGTATGAATGTATCGATATTATAGTACCTACTATAATATCGATACATTAGAGCAGAGGCGTAGGCAATATGACGTCACATTGTTACATGATATTATGAATGCACAAATATAGATTGTACAGAGCTACTTGCTAACGTTTCGCTTCGGGTACCTTCTATTCGCACTAGGAATACATCGTTACTGCATGTACCCCATCGCAGTACTAATTATGCCCAGAACTCGGTGCTTTGCCGTGCAGCTCGACATTTCAATAAATATTATTCGGAATTAGATCTGTTTCACTTATCGAAAAGTTCTCTCAAATACCACATTAGGGAAATACATAAGAATACTTAAATTAAATGTATCATACTCACACTCACTCACACACACACACACACACACACACACACTCACAAACAAACTCATTACTTATAAAGCGGCAATGAGTACTTCATAATTATTGATACAGTACGGGTAATGGCATTTACTGGTACATACTCATTTGAAACAAGTAGGTACCTACTACTTTATTTTTTGAATGTTACTTAATATTTAGATACTAGAACGGATATATTAGTATGCTAATTAATTGTATCCTATTTTGGCCATACTGTAGATAAGAAATGTCACATATGTAAATACTAATTGTAACGCTGTATGGATAACTAAATAAATAAAATAAAAATAAAAGTTCATAATTACGCTCATTTTGTAGTTACATTATTTAGCAACAAGTATGCACACTTTAGTTTATTCACAGTTACTCATTGTTCGTTTACACGTGATTCCGTAAGTAAAGTCAGAGCTATTTTTGAAAATGGATAAAATCGAACATCGTGCTGTGATAAAATAACTGAATTTGAAAGTTTTAACTCCAAAAGCTATACATGAAGACATATCTGCTACTTTGGGTGAATCCACTCCTTCGTATGAGACTGTTAAAAACTGGGTGGCAGAGTTTAAACGTGGTCGTGAGACCATTCAAGATGAGCCCCGTAGTGGCCGGCCTTCGACTGCTTCCACTGATCAAAACAAAGAAAAAATCTGTGATTTAATTTTATCTGATCAAAGATTGACTGTCGAGGGGATAGCTAAGACTTTAGGCATCTCATCTGAGCGAACAAATCATATAATTACTACTGAACTTGGATTCTCTAAGGTGTCTGCGCGGTGGGTACCGCGACTGCTTTCAGTGGAACAAAAACGCAACCGACTCACATCTTCTCGCGACTGTTTAGAGTTATATGAAGCTGACCCAATAGAATTTGTTGAAAGATTTATAACCATGGATGAAACCTGGGTTCACCACAATACATCCGAGACAAAAGAACAGTCAAAACAATGGAAAAGAGCAGGATCGCCCACCCTAAAGAAGGCAAAGGTGGTTTTGTCGGCGGGCAAAGTCATGGCATCCGTTTTTTGGGATGCCAAATATAATTCTCGTGGATTATTTAAAAAAGGGTGAAACAATAAACTCCGATTACTATTGCAACCTGTTGCGTCGTTTGAGAGAAGAAATCAAAGAAAAACGTCCAGGTTTATTGAGAAGAAAAGTCTTGTTTCATCAGGACAATGCGCGCGTTCACACTTCTGTGCAATCCATGGCAGAAATCCATCAATGTGGCTTCGAATTGTTACCTCATCCCCCATATTCACCGGATTTAGCACCGTCCGACTTTTATCTGTTCCCAAAGCTGAAAAAATGTTTAGGTGGTAATCATTTTTTTACAAATGAAGAGGTCATAGCCGCCGTGGACGTTTAGTTTGAGGAGTTAGACAAAGATTTTTTAAAACGGGTATCGAAGCCTTACGGGTCGATGGAAAAAGTGTTTTGAGATCGGAGGAGAGTATGTGGAAAAATAAAAATAAACTTAAAATCGTGTGGTTTCATTAAGTATGTTAGGCTAAGAACTTTTCAAATGACCCTCGTAGCAACAGTAGGTCTCAGAGAGAGGAAGGTTTGATCCGTAGCCGCGGAAAATCCCACCACCGGACTCGGACATAACTGCAGAAAGTAAATAAAGATCTGCAGTAGATATCTATGAAAAAAACCAACTCCCTCCTTTCTACTTAACAAAAAGCTTACTTTAGTGTCATCGGCAAATAGGTTAACATAAGTCCAAACATCCATTGCATGGACGAGATTGTTAACATATATTGCAAACATTTCTGGTCATGATGCCAATAATATTTGCCCCGGCTACGGATTGAACTAGGACCTCGTGCGTCGAAGGCAGCGCCACTACTATCTTAGCTACTACTAGAGACTTCCACATAAAAGGCACAATAATGAGATTATTAACCATTATTCATTATTAACCATTAACCATTATTAACCATTAACCATTAATGATTATTTATATGGTTCAGTTACAAAAGGTACGTTATAAAACTATGAAAAGCAAGTATTACGATAAATACAGCTATTTACAACATATATCAAATGACCAGTCAACGCTCTCAGTTATGAAAGCTCCTACTAAGGCTAACGAGGTTTTAATGTGAAGAAGAGCACCAAATCCGTCGCTTATCATTATCTCCCGGAAAATAACTCATGTGATATGATAAACTGGCCTGGCCTGTGCAAACGCACACAATGATATGCAAAAAGTGCTCATAACATTATGAAAATGAGTAGGTCCTTATCGCTACTACTTTATAAATCTGAAAGTGAGTTTGTATGTTTGTTACACTTTTACGCCTGAACGGATCGTAATGAAATTTGTTAAGGAGATAGATCCTGGAGAAGGACATAGAATACTTTTCATTAAAAAAACACCCTTATTTCAATGAAGCACCTGTTTGGGATCCAGTGATCAAGCCAATAAAATGTCAAAACCTGCACAATACTGCAAGACCTTTGACAGGCCGGTTGGCGCAGTTGATAGCACCCCTGCCTTCTAAACCGCTGGTCCCAGGTTCGATCCCCGGACAGGTCAAACATTAGTAGTAGTAGTGTGCATGAACAAGTCTGTTTGATCTGTGGCTGGGTGTGTATATGTATTTTAGTATAGATATATTCAGTCATCAGGTTACAGGCTCTGCCTAGTTTGGTACCTGAAGACCTTTGTGTGGATGTTGTCCCATATTATTATTATTATTACCAGTAAGTGACTACTGTGTGCATGGGGAACGTATTGATTAAAATATGAATGGCGGTACATAAAAATAATGTCCATTACTTTATAACAGACAACTGTCATCCAGTCTACCCTTGACAATGTTCACTGAAAAGTCGGGATAAAATAATATAAAATTATACGCAATTAAATCCGTTTCAAGTTGTTTATTTCTATGCATAAAAATCGCGAAAGTTTAGAAATAATTTAATATTATTAATGATAGAATAATATTGTCAATAAACCCACAGAGGTGGCGTTGTGAGGAGTCGTCGGTAATTGGCAACACTGCAGCCCGTTATTCTGCCTGGGGTTAAATTCTTATTTAACCCCAGGCAGACTCCGACTTTTAGCTCTTATTTAACCTCCGAGCTCCGACTTCTGAGAGTTAGAGGCCGCGGCGGGAGAGGAGTGACGGTGTTACGGTCAGTCGCTCTCCCTGCCTTCCGCGGCCTTGACGGGGCCGCCACCGTTAGATGGCGGACGCGGTGGGGTCGCAGGGGAAGAGGACTGTCGGTATTGAGAGGCGCCGCTGTCCCTATCCCCTGCGGCCGAAGTAGCAGGCGGTGGAGCTACTCACCTGACCCATCGTAGGGGGACTTAGGGCGCCCAGACTCGGGGGAGTCTGGGGTCCATTTGCGGGCTTGGTCCCCCGTGGCGGTTGCGGCACGCCAACTGTTCTGGCGTGTTGCAAGAGAGAAGGGTCTGGCAACGGACAGCCGTGGCGGGTTCGCGGTCGTGTGCGAAATCTGTCCCGCGTTCCCGCCAAAAGCGGCAGTGACGGAACACCGCAGAGGTTGAGTTCATTGAGGTTTGGTGGGTATGCTGCCCTTCTGACAGAGACTCCCACATAACCACCGTGCTCCCCCCAGGGCCGGTGGTATCCATAAAGGATTACTCTGCGTCAAAACAAAAAAAAAAGAGCTCCGACTTGCCTTTAAATTGGCTATCCGGCTATCCGAGTACAATCAGTAAGATATTTTGCTTACCTATAGGATTTATAACTTTGCACTGCAAGTACAAATCCCCAAGTGTAAATGTTTAAAGTAGGTTTTACCGTTCAATATGTTACTAGTTGGAAAACTTTGGTACCGAAACTAGAAGATCTGTCTTATGGCATACCAGTGCCTTCCACCTGACCCTGAGTGCTAATTCTGATACCGCTGTTTGATTTTACTAAGTCTAAAAGTTATGAAATTTATTAGGTCTACAATTGTCATTATAATGATATTATCTGTCAAGGTGTGAGTTTGTATAAATATAGACAGATGGGAGAAATAGTGTATCCTACTAATATTAAAACGCGAAAGTTTGTGGCCAATGTTGATGAAATTTGGTACGGAGGTAGGTGAGGCGCTGGAGTAACACATGGGATACTTTTCATAATCATTATCGTCATCATCCATCACCAAGAGGGTAACAAAGCTCATAATATTCTTGGGTACAGCATCGACAAAATAACAAGATCTCGGCCTACGTCAAGATCGTAATGATGAGAGTTCTGTCAAATTGTGTGTCAGTTGCTTAGTCAAAAGCACGCTATCATTTTGACAGATACAATAGACGGGCTCGGCGACCGTCAAGGATGATGGAATATAATGCCAGTTTTTTCCATGGCATTTAATTTTATTTTGTTATTTACTGTACTGTATTTTATTGGGTACTGTATTTTATCATTAGTGTTTACTGATTTATTTACTAAGAACTTAAATTTACTCATATAACCATGTAAATATTTTATGACATTTTGGTATAAAGATAGATATGGCTTTGGAGAAGATAATAAGCTACTCGAAGTACCAATACTGCGCCGAGGACGTCGCGGGCAACAGCTAGTTTGTATATATGTACATATAAGTATGTTCGTGTCACTTTATGAGGTAGAAGATGGTAAAGAAGTGCGTGTATGCTTGAGAGAATATATGTATTTATGAAATATTGCACGGATTAGACGGAAAACTTTTATAAAGCGCGTTCATAGAGGTGCGATATTACACGTGCGTCTAATACATTTCACTCGAAGTTAGAAACAAAAGTCGTCTAGGTAAATGTAGATATCTAAACGCAATATCGAATATTGATCATTTTACTGCGTATAAATAAAGCGAAAGTGAGGTTTTATAGGGCAATACGAAATTGTTAGAGCAATAACTTAACGTTCTCAATCTCTCTGATATTTGAGTGGATGAGTTACGTAGAAAGCACCTATGGGGTACGATTCACCAATTTCTGATAAGAGATTATTTATAAACATTAATAAAAGTACAATATTTAAAGTGTGACATAAAATGGGACTCAGGATGTTTGATGTGGATGACATTTGCTGTAACTCCCCTAAAAAAAGTATGTATTTTATTAGGCAACGGAATTTGTATTTTTTTATTCCTATAGTAATTATATAATTATTAAATACTAGCGACTGCCCGCGATTTCGTTCGCGTAGTAGGCTCAGCCTTCGGCCGCGCCATAACCCATCTCTTCTGTATTTTTCTTGCATAAGATCTTTTTGCTGACAATAATTAACACAACTGAAAAGAAAAAGTGAAATGGGTAAAGCTGTTCTCAAGTTATAGCGTGACCAGGAAAAATAGGGGTTCATTTTTATATATTAAGATTATAATTACTATTATAGAAAGCACACGATTTAACTTTGGTGAGTAGTTAGTAAAGCAAGCAACCATGACAATGAAATGCCTAATCAAATAAATAACTTCCATGCAAATGACTGAATCACAGACCATATATCCACTGGTCTGTGTACTGGATGAATGAGAAAGTCTGAACATGGTATGTACTAACTATACACAATGTAATCACCTGTCAAATCAGTTACGAAAAAAAATATATTATCTTTTTACAACTAGTTATGAAACAAGATTATTGTATGCATGTCATCTGTTATTAAATACAAAACAAAATATAATTTATTTTCACAATTATTGATTTCAAACAATTTACAAATTGTAAGTTTTTTGGTATATGTGTTGACCAGCATTGTAACTGGAAGGATGATGTGAACGTGATCACGTTTGTGCTAAGCTCAATCGAAAGCGATTAATACTGTGCGTCGTCATCTTTTTAACACAAACACCTGTGTGAGTGTGTTAAAAAGATGACGACGCACAGACACGATGAATGCTGCTCCCAACGCTTATCATGGTTCTGTAGCATCAACTCTTACCTATGGCCTTTTACTTTGGGGAAACTCTACGAACATTACGTTCTTGGTGCAAAAAAGAGCATAAGAGCAATATGGGGTATTGGATTCATGTAGACCATTTTAAAAAAAACTAAAGATTTTGACTTGAAGCTTGTATATAATGCAGGTTGGAGCTGTTGTAAAATTTGATAAAAGCTAATTTTCTCCAATGCCAATTAGAGATCCCACAAAGTTAAGAGTAATAATAAAATAATAATAAACACAATTGCAACGCAATGACTGTTGCAGTATTCAACAAAATTCGTAGAAGTATTAGAGAGCTTTCACTACAATTATTTCAAATTAAGCTTCACAAGTGGCTCACTGAAAATTTAATTTTACGATTTGAAAGAGTTCTTCAATTTTAAATATCATACTACTAGGTACTTACTTAATTATAAAAATCATATTACTGTTTTAAAATTAAGGTTTAGGCGTTTTTATGAGTTGTGAGATAAGTTGTGAGATATTCGACATTTTTATAAATCAATTTGAGTGCTAAGACGTCTATTAGTTTAATTTAATTACTAATTATGTCATTATTAAATTGTATTTCATATTAATAATTGTAATGTATTCTTGTTATTTCTAATTAGTTCGACCTGAATTCGATCTACTATTAACAATATTTGCATGCTAATCTATGGTAGAACATGCAGAACAAATTAATGTATAAATAACACCTTCTTGTAACCACATTATGTGCAATAGTTTTTAGTCAACAGTAATATCATGAGCTAAAGAGAAAAGAGAAAATTACTTTATTGAGAGAGTAATATTTTTAAGCACACTCAGTATGCGCGTAGTTCTTATCAAATTAATTGATCTCAAAAAAGTAACAGAATTTGTAGTTGTACGGTATTAAATTTTCAGGAAGAAACTTATACTAGGATAGCATACGCGTTCGACAAAATATGGCTTAAAGGACTTATATACAAACTTAGCTGGAGTACCACTAGGAAGTGTCCTAGGTCCGGTCTTGTACTTATTGTACACTTGTGATGTTCCAGAGCTATAAAATAATATTGCTACTTTTGCTGATGACACTGCTATCACGGGTGCTACTCATGGAGAAGCAGTGATGAAAGTGCTAATAGCCATCATAAAAGCTCCGAATGGACAAAAAATGGCGTATAAAGCTCAACGCATGGAATCTGTTCACATAGATTACAAACAAAACACCAAAATATCATCCATTATATTCAAACGGTGATACGATACCGTAGGAATATACAGATCGCTGGAAAGAACACATCAAAAAGAAAAGTGGAGAATAAGAGCTTCGATACATGTAGATATAGACACTGGCTCCTTGGGAAGCATTTTTCGTTGTTTGCACATAAAAGAATCCTTTTATAAAAGCAAGTCCTCATGCCAGTATAGACTTATGGTGTTCATCTATGGGGTTGTACCTAACAAAGTAATATTCAAACAATCTAACGATTACATTTCAAAGTACTCAAAGGTAAAGTACTTAAGAAATCCATCGGAACCTATGAATGGATTTTATCGTCAATATCATCTAAAAGTACACAGAAGCTCCAGGTGAATGTCGAGGCCATTTAGCAACACGGATAACGTTAGAAGGCTTAAAAGGTAAAATCATTTGAGTTAGCGCACTGAAGAGTTAAAGTAATGAAATAAATACCCACAAAACCTGTTGACAAGAACAGTCAACAAACAAGTGTCTTCCCCTTACAAGATACAATAAGACAGGTGTTTGTTGACACATTCTTAGCAGTAACTCCATTTATAAAATTTAGTCAAATATACATTTCTCATTTGTCTTTAGGCTAGATTGCAATTTAATGAGGCACATGCATACGTACGTCATAAATAAATTAAAAAATAACCTTTTCGTTGTATTATTTTTTTTGCTATATAAATACTTTTCAGCGGGTGGGGAAGGCGCGTAACATTTTAGGCGCTAACGCTCCGCAATGCCGGTGAATACTAATACGTTTTATTAGGAACAATATCATATTTTAACATACACACTACTCAATCACAGGTTGCAATATTCATAAAAGGTAAAATAATCTTTAAGTTTCTCGTACCTATAATGTATTGGATCTGTGAAAATAACTGTTATTTCGGTACCGTTCCGAATGTTTTAAACTTGCTTAAATTTTACATTACGTGGTAGGCCAATATATTTTGTCTTAACTAGTCGAATCATTTTGCGTAGGTACCCATGGAAAATTGACTAGATGAAATTGATATACGTAAAAGGTCCGGCGACCAGTCTTATTCATACAGAAGTTGTGAACACCTCTAGAAGATATCACGGCTGTACAAGCTCTGGAGGAGCTGCTCGCCGAATCCAGGTGTTGAACGCAGGGCAGTTAGTGAACCCACCACATTCTCTCTGGGCTAAAGTCTCAGTGTTTCCCTAAAGGGCGGGATGGTCATTATTCAATAACAGGCTAGCCCATAAACGTCCACCGTCACCGTACGTGGTTATATTCGTTAAAAAAGATATTCTAGTTTGCTAGTGTGATTCTAGGGAACCTTTCTTTTCAAATCTTCTTATTCAGCTTTATCCTTTATTTCGCTAAAAAATTTATCATGACTGTAACACAAAAATAATAGAAATTTTAAAAATAAGTCCATTTCTATTTGATATTTCATTAATACATAATTATAATTGTTACTGATTTGGTTGCATTATTTAACATAAGTGATAGGTAATATATGACCTGTAATAGATACAATATGATGATTATTATTATCATAACCCGTTTAAAGATGTATTGTACCAGACATAATGTTTATTTCTACGAATATATATAAAGCTTATAATTGTGTTGTTTTTTTGCTTTTGTTTAAACGTTCTAATCTCTGTAATTACCGTCCGGTTTTAAAAATTATTTTGTTCACGAAAGCCAAGTTTATGAGGAATAGTTAAAGCTGTATGTCATTAGGACATTACATATAGGCACGATTTAATTCTGACAAAACATAGGTGATCCTGAGGGTGCAGCTACTGTATATTATAAAAGTCTAGTCATGTGAAATAATATACCAATCCCATCCAACGTTCTCATCACTTGTTTGTTAAAGGGTGGTTCCACACGCAGTGGAAAGGTTTCTATAAAAGTTTTCTAAAAAAATACATCATTCCTACCAAGAAGGAAACTACGCAATCAATCGAAATTCTACGCTATATGTTATGAATACGCAAATAATGAAATGAAGTAACAAATAGAATATCACTAAAATCGAACGCACTTTTTTAGCACATTAATGCCAGTTTTCACCAACATTTTAGGTAACACATAAGCCTATTTAGGTGATATTTTTATACTACTAAGTGTTACCTAACTGGCTTAGGTGTTACCTAAAATGTTGGTGAAAACGGCCATCAGTGTATCAAAAAAGAATTGAAGGCGCGTAATAATTATCTCAGTTTAGACGTTCGAGCCTAAACTATACCAACTGCCTTTACTTTACATGTTCCGTGGTTTTGTTAACTTTTTAATAGTATGGCAGTAGTCAAAACAGCAAAATTTATACATGTCGATATATTATAAAAAAATACCCGAATCAAAAATCAGAGCTTAACTAAATCCACGAACAAGTTATGTGGATAAATATAAGTAATGATAATGAACTTCTACCCGCCCCTGAAGGAGGATAACGAAGCTGAGAGATGTATCTTAAACTCTAAATTTGTGCATGCGCGACGCCAGACGACGCCATCGTGAACACTCAAACAAAGAAAGACAAAGTGGAAGGAAAGATATTAGTGTTTACGATCTTACCCGTCAAACATGCGATGCAGTGATCGGTAAATTAGTTCTCAACAATGCACATATAATTCCACCCACAATCGTGTCACTAATCACACAAGTTTATACGTAGATGTAAAACCCCCAACAAAAATATGCTAGTCTTTTTAAGTAATTTTACAATCAGTTGTATCACTTAGTTATACAATATAACATGATGTGGCAACACAACAAATATACAAACGCAATATAATAGATTTATGAATGAAACTTAACTCGAATAAGTCTTGCTGATTCGGACAGATTAAGAGGCAAAACAAAGGTAAGCAAACTAAAGGTAAAGCCCGTTTTATTGATTAATTATTCGTACTTGCTTACATAAATATGTATTTACAGGCAGTTCTTATAAAAGGTATAATTGAGTCAATTATATGTACCCTGTACGGTCTTTGCAAGGTCATTTACATTAATAATGATTTTTATTTATACATATATATGCATATTGATTAGTGTTGGTACTTCCTAGTCCAGATAAATTACTCATTAAAATACATGTATGTCAACATTGGTTGGGTAGGCCAGTTACAAGTATTGTATAAACTGACGGTCATGTAAATGAAATAAAATTTAACATGATTTTATTCTAGGGATATTAGAATAACATATTTAATTATTCTAATGTCATTATCATTATCATGTACATATTAAATATTATTAATGATTAGGTTTATTATACGTCTTTGTTAAATTAGTGTACTTCGTATATTATGTTTTTTTTTATTATGAATTTATTTTTGTACCAAAAAACGTGTGATCTATAGTTGACGATGTTTACTATGGAAATGTACTAATGCGGTTTCTTTCACACGCTGACGTCAGCGTGTGGACGTTGTAGGAGGTATCCATGCACTTTGCCCTTGTATACACGCTGCAATGGTTTGCAGCGTTATGGTCGTACTTGGCGTCAGTACAAAATGTCGAAATTTGATAAAGAAAAAGGCGAGTATTGAGTGAATCAGTTCAATGTTATATTCCATTAAACCATAAAAGAAAACTTTAAACTTTTTTGAAAATATTCTATCGCCTACGTTCATCAGCATGTAGGATTCTAATGGCGAAAGATATTTTCAAATCGGACCTTCGTTTCGGAGCCTATTTAAATCAAACAAACAAAGAAATATTTCCTTATTATAATATTACGAGTATAGTGTAGCCGCGACACGCGAGCACTTTTTCGACTACAGCCACGAAGAGAACACGAGTTTGTCGACTACAGCCGTGCGATTCTCTAAGAGCAAACATCGTTGCATCTTTGACAACATCCTTGAAACAAATGAAGAGATGACAAGAAACGCTGAAAAGCAACCTTATGTACAAGGGCGATATATCATAAAGTATTTGCAAACGGTGAGCTCATCGACGAATCATTACAGAATCGCACAGCTGTACAGGCGTGCGATTCTCTAAGAGAAAACATCGTTGCATCTTTGACAACATCCGCGAAACAAATGACGAGATGACAAAAACCTTGGAAAAACAACCTTATGTACAAGGGCGATATCTCACAAAGTATTTGACATCGGTGAGCTCGTCGACGAGCTCGTAAATGAATCATTAGAGAATCGCATGACTGTTGTGAACGAAACGTCGTCGTTCGCATTTAGATGTATTGACCGCTGACGCTGTGCGTTCAGATGTCGATTGAAACGTTTACGCTGAAGGCGGATGCTGCGTATAGCATTTAATTAGGAGACCGTTACCTTCTCGTTTTTAAAGTTGATGTAGGTTTAAGATAAGTATGTCCTTGTTCCTTCTGGAATAGTTGAGGCTCCTATGTTTGCTCACAAATAGAGCGAGATTAGAGATAAATAATGTAATATATAAGTATTTTTTTCTATTGTGGTAATTAAGCCATTGTTTCGTGTCGTTTAAGGTTGTATCAATTAATGAAATATCATTTATTTAGGTTTATTTAAAAATAAGCCGTGTTTGGCAAATAGCACACATGGATTTTTTATTGAGCTTGGTAAGTGGTATATGTACATAATAAATAAGGTGCAGTCAAGCACACTACCATAATTATTCTTTAAGAGCTGCGTGATAACATCCACACATATTTACAGACATTTCCTGTAAACATCACGCGTGTCTTAGTCAGTTCTTAACACAGATTAATAAAAACCAGGTTGTACAGTCTTTGGTTCCAGAATGAAGAAAATTATCAGTGCTACAAGGTAACCGTCATGACTCACTTGTAGAGTCACTTAATAGTGTAAAAGAATATATTCAATATTACAGTGTTTTGTGTCAAATAATTAATGATTTATTGATGATCATTTAAGCAACATGACTTTACACTCAAATACAATTGTTTGTTATAGAAACAGCTGCTATAACCATTAACATTATTAATTTTGCAACCCCATTTAAATAATTATCATTGCCTTCAATGTACATTTAAATTATGGAAGTTCATACAACAAATTTTTTCCTCGCTCTACTTTTGTATAGAAACAACGCCTTTAAAAATACATTTCGTACTGAAGGTAAATAAATAGCAGCTTACATAAAAATAAACGGTAAAACAAAAACTCAGTAGATCTGCCAAATCCTCTCGGTGAGTCTCGAAAAAGTCTGTTAGGGAAAATTTGTTTAACTTGCCTTGAAAAGGGCCAGATGCCTTCGAAACAAAGTAAGAGATTTGAGGGACAGCCTTGGAGGAAAATAACATGGAAATCTTATTTGGCAGCACTTACCTCCCAATTAGCATTTGACATGAGTTTTCTTGTACTGTTGGACTTTTATTTAAATGTCACGATTTTATGGTCAATTAATTTTGCCATTAAATGTCTGAATAAGTTTAACCATTCTTTTCCGCTCTAAATAATTCTGCCATGACATATTTGAGTATTTCTCGACGTATATAGGACGTTCGTTGTTTCACAAATTTATTTACAGTGGCGTATTTTATAACGAATAAGCTAACATTAATAGGTACTTTGGGGGAGGTCTATGTTCAGCAGTGGACTTCCTACGGCTGAGATGATTATGAATAGGTACTCGTACTTTTAAGAACACAAGTACAATTTGAAAAATTTTATACCGACTTCCATTTTATTCAGTTATTAGAGTGTAACTCAAAAACTACTGGGCCGTATTTGATGTAATTTTAATTATTAAATGGGACCACACGGGAAGCACTAGCTTTCAAACAAATAAAGAATTTTGAGAATCGGTACATTCTATCGAAAGTTATGAGATAACAAACATTAAAAAAAACTGTCGAATTGAGTACCTCCTCCTTTTTGGATGTCGGTAGAAAAGTGGGGAAGGCCCATGTTCAGCAGTGGACGTCCTACGGCTGAGATCATGATGATGATGATAATGATGAAAACAAAAGGAAGGTGAGGATGAGTGGGCATGGGAAAAGCGTGTGGCTATATATTGGACAGGAAACACGCGTGCGAAATCCGTCTCTATCACACTCACACTAAAATTATGAATGTTGAAGCGAGTAAGGATGTTAGCGAGATGTTTGACTTCTTCACGCGGAAATTAAATTATTACTATATTAAATTATTAATACATACCAATTCATTTTTATTCCAATTCAGAGTATATTTATAGAGGGAATACGGTAATCTTATGCTACGCGGACGAAATCACGGGCAGATTTATTTCTTTAAGACGCGGTCCAATCCCAATTTTAAAATAATTTACGATGCTTTACGTAAGGTTGAAAATCGCATGTTATATTGAACAATGTCTTGCGAAAATGCATTAATTATGTCAGTTTTCTTAATATATTTAGATATATACTAACACAATTGAAAAAACTGCTGGTTACTAATTTATTACTATATGTTGGCTATGTATTACCTAAGAAAAAATATAGTGTTATCGCTGAAAATTCTGAGAATTCGGACGTCAAAGTTTATTTTTATAGACCAATTCAGGATTTGTTTCTGCAGAGAGCGAGTAATATTTAGGAATTCTGTTCGGTTATTACTCTTTGCCTGTTCCTTGTCTAACGTAAGTATTTTTTTCATACTGTATTATTGACCTGTTTCGTTACACTAGATGTTTAAATATTCTGCTTTTTACTATTATCAGGATACGAGCGCGCCTTCAAGCAAATTGTTGAAAACAGGGCTCGCCTCTTATGAGCTTTAATCATTCAAAATGTATATATTATAAAACTGTCACTACGCTAAATCAAAACTAATTAAAATGTATATTTGATTAAATTAAAGTCGAGATGTACTTTGTTATTGACATAGAAACCAGCAAAATATTATTTTATTTTTTTGTATGCCTGTCTGTCTATTGCCGCGCATCACTCGGAAACTACAACACAGATTTTAATGAAACTTGGCACCTTGGATATCAGTATTATGATGTAACATATTGTAGGATATTTATGTCCGATAAAAAAGAAAGATATCTTCTGGAAAGGGCATGAAAATATAAAAAAAATACTTCTTGGTACGGAGTGTAATGTAATTTTCTCTGTTCAATAGCTGAAAGGTTAACTTAAATTCTAAGTCGTGTTGCATCTCTATATGATATCAGAATGCTACAAAAGACTGTGTTACTAGATAAAATCGAACACTCTGTAATGGTTAATAGCAAGGGTAAGTTTATTTCGATGACATTAACAATGTTTTGTTCCAGTGACTACTGCGAGTATGCGAGTCATGCGGTAGCAGTCCAGTTTGAGTCCCAGTCAATTAATTCTCATTTTGGGTTTTCTTTTGTTACTGTTATATTAGTGGAAAGTATGCGCAAAACCGTAGGGCGGGGTTTAAGACACCTACTGTGTACTTAACGAGAAAATAAGTAATAATTAAGAATGTAACACGTATTTCAATCGTTACAGTATTGTAACGATTGAAATACGTGTTACACCCTCTTCCTGCCAATACTACCCATACGGGTGTACAATAAAGTTCCGAAATATATATGTAAATAAATTCACTCTAAACTTTGGTGAAAATAAACTTTTAACGTAAATAATGAAATACATGTAATTTTTAAATATAATATATCAATTCGTCACGTCTATATATCCTCGAAGAGGTAGGCAGCGGTGTTATAAGCACCTAGGTACGTTTTGCCAGAGAGATGTGTTTTTGGTTTCATGTAATAGAATGCGAGCCTGTGCTATCTACGGGGCACTGACATTGTGAATTTCCTTTTCAGAAAAACCCAATACCTGTCCGGACCGGATATGGAACCCAGGACCTCGAGATTCCATAGCGGTGCTTCCGCAACTACATCAAGAATAAGCGAGCGAAGCCGCGTATACTACAGTACTTTTATTTATTTTTATTTAAACTATTCTCAAATAGATTTGATTTCCAGTACATGAATCATTGTCACAGGATTCATGTACTGTCTAATTGTTTGTATGCTAAAATGTTTTAATAATAGTAAATTGTGTTCAGTTCATTTTTGTAATAATATGATAATTTAATAATAATAAAGGGCATAACGCCGGTAGTAGCGCTCTAGTAAAACCGCAGCACACCTCTCAACACCCGTCAGCCATCCACACCAACGTTGCCCCTTTTGTCACCATTGATGGTGGCCCTTATGGGGGGGCCCGTTTAGTGGGTGGCAAGTCACCGCCTGCCTAAATATTTTAAGATGAGACTGAAATTGGCAGGTGCCGTAGTCTCGTCCATAGCCCACTAATAAGTACATATCAAAAGCCTTGCCATTTTACGCATTTTTGTAATAGATATACCATGTAACCATCCATCCAAAATGTTTCTGTTTTTATAGTACATTGTATTTTTATTCCAAACGGGCCTCTAAGTGTTGGCTACAGCCCCACTTATGCCTATGTAAAGGACCGGGTGAAACCCGTGAAATGGTTTGATTAAAAATAATAATAATGAATGTGTTATAATTGTGAAATGAATTGAATTGTGTATGTATGCATATGACTTGGAAAATTAGTCGAAATAAATGTATTTGATTTGATTTATATAGCGTTTACTGCAGTACTTTTTATATTGTTTACACTGTAATAACTCAATCAGAGTTTTAATTCAGTATAGTTATACGCTATCTGGTAATGGCTGTTGATATTCTGCCAAACTCTCATTCAAAATTAATCTAACGCCAAAGTATCCATTGAAAACCAGCGGCAAGTTGTCGCGGAGTGTGAACAACTCCCCCAAACTATTGCGCACAGTAATCAATTCTCAAGTTTTGACTCGAAACTTTGAATGCTCTGATTTGAGGTTATCGACTACGCTTTACACTACTATTAACTTTTGACTTAGTATTTGAATTGATAAAAATGTATTTCAGTCTGAGTTATTCCATGAAATTTATTGTGGTTTTTTACTAAATGAATCTTTATACGAGTATATCGGGTGTCCCTTCCCATCATTGAAACTCAATGATAACCTGTACCGTACTTGAGTCCAAGGTATACCAGTTATGAAAGAAATTAGAAAAAATCCATGTCACTTAGCCAAGTGGCAATGACATTTAAAAAAAAAAAAAAATTTAGTGATTGATTTTTTTAATAATGTAATGTCAAATAACAGTGCTATTAATCGCAACAACAAATCTAAGTAATAAACATTGTTAACTAAGTAAAACATGTTAAGATTTGACGAGTTATGGGTTACAAAATTATTGTCAGTTAACTTTGACACTCGGTGTTGGAAAAAAACTATTAATTTTCTTAATTTTTTTATAACTGTTATACCTTGGGCTCTCGTGCGGTACCAGCAGTGCGATTCTCTAAGAGCAAACATCGTCGCAACTTCGATAACATCCGTGAATTGAATGACGTTGGAAAACAACCTTATGTACAAGGGCAATATCCATTCTCGTATTGACACGCGTGCGAGGCGGTTGTGCCTACAAATCTGCATAGTTGTTTATTACCTGCATACGCGCGATAAGCGCGGCGCGGTTTAACTACCTACTTGGTGCATTCCATTGTTGCGAAATCATGGAGAATCAGCTTATAATGGAGTCTAGTATTGAAGATAGTGTTACCGGTACAGAAGAGTGTGAAATGATGATTATTAAACCATCAAAGAGAAGCCGCGAAGAAGAAGATACAGAAAATGAAGATAGCGAGTGGAAAACAGTGAGTGGAAAACAGTGACTGGAAAATCCAAAAAGGTACGTCAAGGAGAAAGTAGCAAAATAGCGAGTAGTAGCTCCGTAGAAAGAGACCGAAGTTTAGAAATTTATGTAACAAGCCCGGTAGACCCTTTACCTAAGCAGTTCGCTTTAGCTCGGTTATTCAAGGACATTCAAATCACTGATATAATATCTATAAAGTATTTGAATCCGTATAAAATAAGAGTTCAATTCAATGAAGCAAAGTCCGTCGAATATTTTATGTCAAACGAGTTACTTAAAAACAAAGGTTGGAGATGCAATAGATCATCTGAAGTTAGCTATTCATACGGCGTAATAAAAGATGTGGACTTAGACCTCTCAGATGCGGAAATATTAAACAATATTACTTGTCCGGGGTCTGCAGAGCTTATCTCGTTGAAAAGACTTGATCGACGGAACAGAGACAGAGATAACAAAGACAGTAAATGGAGCCCTTCGGAGTCAGTGCGTCTATGTTTTAAAGGTAGCTTCTTACCTGCATTTGTTTATGTTCACGACGTGAGAGTTGTAGTTGACCCTTACGTATACCCAGTCACTCAATGCTATCTGTGTTGGAAACTAGGTCACACAGCAAAAATGTGTACCATTAAGAAAGAAGTTTGTCCAAAGTGCAGTGGGGATCACGCTAACTGTGATACAAAAATATTAAAATGCATTAACTGCGAAGGTCACCACATGGCTATGTCAAAGGCTTGCCCAGCTTATTTGAAAGAAAAAATGATAAGGGTAATCATGGCAGAAAACAATTATTCATATGTGAGAGCAGCACAAATGTATGTAGCGTCTCCCTCTATTATACCAGCCAACTCGCACAGTAACGTACAGGCTAAAATTCAGATTGTGGACTCGAACAGAACATCTCGGCCGAGTCAACTTAATGAAAATGTAGACGCTGGCATTACAGATACTCAATCAGTAACGTCTTCAAAGAGTATCATTCTACCCACGAAATTTCTAAAAAAAAAATCTAAGAAGAAGCCTTCAAACCCGGAAATCAATCACTTTTCTGAATGGAGTTCTATGGTGGAAGAGGAGAGTGAGCAGGAGTCTAACTGCCAAGAGAATATGAGCTCCAAGGAGCGCCAACCAGATAAAACAACTTTTAAGGAGCTTTTTAACCGTGTTAAAGAACTAGTGTTTTTAAATAACCTAGACTTACAATCTAAAGTGAAAAAGATTATTCAGCTGTTTATTGAGTGGTTAATTATCGTATCGGTAGACTATATGAGTGATTGGCCTATAGCTCAGATAATTAACGGTTTTATAAACCGTAATGGTTAGTACAAAATCTATTAAACTGAATATCGTACAGTGGAATGCCCGAAGTATTAAGCCTAAGTTATCGTCGTTTGAACAGCTATTAGTGCAAGAAAAAGTACATATTGCAGCTATAAGTGAAACGTGGTTAGAACCGGACTGCCCCTTTAACGTAAGTCAATACAATGTTTATCGGTCAGATCGTGATGATTCATATGGTGGTGTGGCTATAATATGTCACAGATCTATACGATCTCAAGCAATTTGCTTAAATATAAATAATCCGGATATTGATATTGTTGGTATTCAAATATTTAACTGTAAATTTTTAAATAACATTATTTCTGTCTACTGTTCACCTACCGCACAAACTAGTCTAAATGACTGGAATTGCTTATTTTCTTTATTTAGTAAACGCACTTTAATTCTAGGTGATTTTAATGCACACCATATTACATGGTCATATAAAACTAACTATAGAGGACAAATTTTATTTAATGCATTATTAGAATGCAACTTAGCCATTTTGAATGATGGCCGTGACACACGTATTAATCTAGTTAACGGGAACCTACAGAAATCATCTCCGGATTTATCCCTTGTAACGTCTGATATTGCATTAGATTTTAACTGGAACGTACTTCAAGAAAATTTAGGCAGTGATCATTTGGTTTTAAAAATATGCACTAGTCTATGTCCGACCATAAATCCCACTTATAAAAGGAACTTTAAAATGGCTGATTGGGACAGTTACACTAACTGTTTAACAAATATCTTTGAAACTTATTCGATCCCTGCAGATAATCAACAATTTTACGATTCATTTTTAGATAATATAAATTTGGCAGCTGACCTTCATATTCCCATTAAAAAGATCAATCACAACCCTGAAACTAATTTCAAACCTAAGCCATACTGGAATACTGAACTATCCAAAGTAGTGGCCGAACGAAGGCTAGCGTTATCAACCTTTAGACGTAATCCTACTCCCAACAATTTAATTAATCTTAAAAATAAAACAAGAGATGCTCAGAAATTAATCAGTCAAGCTAGGAGTAACAATTGGTTTGACGTTTGTTCATCAGTGAACCATAAAACTACTTCTTCCGAGATGTGGCAGCGCATGAGATGGGTTAAGGGTCGTAGGTACAATCAGCAAACTATTAATGAGGTCCAGGCGTCACAATTACTAAAAACTCTCGCACCTGATTACGTCAATCCAACTCAACCTATATTTACAGGCATTGATTCTCAAATAGATGTTACAATCTCTATGCAGGAGCTAGAAATATGTATTAAATCTAAGGATACATCTCCTGGATGTGATGGTGTGTCATACTCTATGATAAAACACCTGCCGAGGTACGTTAAGTGCTTGCTACTCGCGTTCTACAATCGCTGTCTCTCAGATGGGTTCGTACCTACACAATGGCGTACAGTAGGTATAGTACCTATTTTAAAGCCAAGGCGCAACCCAAATGATGTTTCTTCATTACGTCCGATAGCTTTACTTTCATGCATATGCAAAATAATGCATTCCATTATTAACAAACGGTTAGAATGGTATGTAGAATATAATAATATGTTTTCTCCTAATACTGTAGGTTTAAGAAAAGGCAAGTCGTGTCTTGATAATCTAAGTTCTTTAATAACTAGAATACAAACTGGGCTCTCGACAGGCGATACGATAATTGGTTGCTTTATTGACGTACTAAACGCCTACAATAATATAGATGTATCTGTATTACTTTCGATCTTAAACAAAATCAATGTTAGTCCTAAAATATGTATATATTTATGGAATTTTCTTCATGAACGTACTTTAACACTGAAGGTTGGTTGTCAAAATTATATAACTAGAGTCACCGGAATGGGTCTTGGGCAGGGGGATCCCCTCTCACCAATACTCTTCAACATTGCAACTATGAACATTTGTAAGTTACTAGAAAGCAATGTTAATATTTCGCAATACGCTGATGACTTTATAATATATAAACAATGCAAAAATATAACACAAGGTGAGCGTTCATTACAATATGCATTGAATGTTCTCAATGCGTCACTGGCCAGTCTAGGGTTAGATATATCTCCACACAAAAGCAAAATATGTGTATTTAGAAGAGGATATAAATTACAGAAGCTAATAAGTATTAAAGTGAATAGTGCGCCTTTAGAGATAGTAGATAACATAAAATACTTAGGGTTATGGATAGATCGGGGTCTCAGATGGACAAAGCACGTAAATGAACTACATAAAAACTGTCTGAAGTTTGTTAATATATTTAAGGTTTTGGTTGGTTCTAAGTGGGGCTTGCATCCTATTCACCTGAGGCGGTTATATATAGCTATTGTTCGTAGTAGAATTGATTACGCAAGTTTCTTATACGATAACAGTGGTAGTACGATAATATCTAAACTGGATAAATTACAAAATATTTTTTTAAGAATCATAGGAGGTTTCATCAAAAGTACCCCTATCCATGTGATGGAGTCAGAATTATGCATCTCACCATTATTTGTCCGTAGACATTTCTTAGCGAGTAAATATTGGTTGAAGTCTAAATCTGTTCGCAGTAATATTGTTATTGACTTAGTTGAGGAGCTGGCCTATCAGATGCAGTTACATTATTGGAGCCGTAAGAATAAACCTTTGTTGTTAACTGTGCATAACATCCTGAAATATAATAATTTTTGCAGTAGTATAAAATTGGAAATGTTCTCTTTAAATACGTGGGTTTCAAACATAAATTTGATTGATGTACTAGAACCTAATATTTCAATAATTGATAAACCTAAAAGACTTTATAACCCTTTTGAACTTAAATTTAAGTGTGCAAAGTACCTGCGTGAAAAATATACTGATTATTATAAAATATTTTCGGATGGATCATTAACTGCAGAAAAGAGAGGTGCTGCCTTCTTGGATGCAGAAACAGGCTCTTTTATTAAACTATTGATTCGATCTAAAATTAGCATCATGAACGTGGAACTTGTAGCTATAATAGAAGCTTTATCTTACGTAGAAACTATTAACTATAACAAATTCGTAATATTTACTGATTCGAAAAGTGCAATATTTCACCTTGCCCGCTGTATTAAGGGTAGTTTTCGAGGCATTCCAATAGCGTATAAAATATTAGATCAAGTAAATAAATTGAGTTGTATAAATAAGTATATTAAAATCCAGTGGATTCCTTCCCATGTTGGCCTGAGAGGAAACGAAGAAGTCGATTGTTTGGCTAAGGAAGCAGCTTTTGATGGAGAAATATTTAATTGCTTACCAAATTTTACAGACCTAATTTCACATATTAAAAAGTGTAGTTTCGAAATTTGGTCAGAATATTTTGATGAAAGATCATTATCCAAAGGTATTTGGTACAAAACTGTTCAACCCTCACTTCCTCGTTTGCCATGGTTTCAACAGGCCAATATGGGTAGGAGTGAGATAGTCACAGCTGCGAGACTTCGATCTGGGCATGTTCCTCTCAATAAATTTGGCTTTATGATGGGAAAAACTAATTCGTCTAAGTGTGTTCAATGCGGAGTCGTTGAAGATATATTTCATGTGATGATGGAATGTGCCCGGAACGAAGGTCTGCGGCGGCAACTGTTCGCCAGTGACCATGTTTTCTGGCAGGTAGGCGGATGTAATACAATCTTATCTCAACCAGAAGCAGATGATGCCAGAAAGTTGTACGATCTGTATCAAGCAGCTTTGAAAAGCAGGTCACAGTTTTGAGTAATTTCATACTTATTTAAGTTTGTTACAAGGGTGGCATATTCTTGTAGAATAAAACCCTGCTTAAAATAAAGGAAAAAAAAAAAAAAAAAAAGGGCAATATCTCATAAAGTATTTGACATCGGTGAGCTTGTCGACGATCGCAACGACAAATCATTAAGAATCACACGGCAAGTTATCGTTGAGTTTCCGGACTCCTGAATGTAACGCAAGCTTTTGACTAATACAACCAATTACTTGTGCCTGAGATTAGCATAGTACGGAATAAGATTTGCCAAATCGGTATACCCGAGTAACGTAACCGCAGCGACCTCAAATATCTGACTTCAACTAACTAATCTTATGTAAGGTAGTACGTATAGACCAGCTGCTACTACGACAGGTGCACGAATATATTCTAGACTGAAATATAGCTCTGATTACATAATGCACTGTCAGAAATAAGGAAACTGCAACCTTGATATGGCCTGGAGAATGTCTCGCGCGACATTCTTTTACACAGGACGGTAATAGTCGGCTTTATTTCTTTCAGCACGCAATTTGCAAAAACAGAACAATCGTGAAGGTTTATCTCATTCTGAAAAATGGTAGTAGTTGGGAAGGACTTGTGGACCTATAATATCTAAACACTAGCTGCGCTCCGCGGTTTCACCCACGAAGTGATGGATGATGATGAGGGTGAATCAAATATAGCGTATGTTACTCAGGCATAATGTAGCGCTAAACTCGTGAAAGAATTGTTTGAATCGGTCAAGTAGTTTTACGTGTGTCGATCACAAACAAGCAAACAATCATATACCTTTCCTCTTTTATATTAGCGTAGGCTTAAAACCAAGTTACGTATAATTTGGCCCGGATTGTACTGGGGCTACTATTCCATATTTCAAATTTATATATTAATATTATTTATTGTGACATAAACTGAATCGTTAGACATTATGTTAATATGGAATCCTTTGTAGATATTGTATTGAAATCTTCTATAAAACTGTATTACGTCACTCTGCTTTATTGTCAATACCATAGACTAATGGAGGATCCCAATAATCTATCTAACCACAGTTTTGCTTACTACCGATAGAAATTTGACATAACGTCCATACAAATAGTGTCAAATATCTAGCTCTAGTAAGGTAAACCGACGATAGACAGATTATTGGGACCGGCCTTTAGTGGTCAATAGTTTCCACAGCTTACGCAATATAACGACTTTTTTTGGAATTTTTCCACACCTTGGGTTACATTATCGAAGTTTTCGTACGAATCCCTATTTAAAAAAAAAATACTATATAGCCTATGTTCATCATGGAAAATGTAGGATTCTAATGGTGAAATTATTTTTTTAATCGGTTTTGGAGCCTATTCAATACAAACAAACAAGCAAATCTTTCCTCTTTATAATATTTTTAGTGTAGATGTAGTTTACTGTATAAGAGTAGATAGTATATGTTCCACTTTCACCGTAGATATGTTATGTAAGATATCTTATAACCAGAAGAGGAGCGGCCAAAAAAACAGTTGGAAGTTTGTTATTTGTAACTCGGCAGTTCAACCTCGTTCAAGCAATATTAAGATGCGCGTTAAGCTGAAGTGGATGAAACAAGTCTAGGAACCAGCTTTAAGTGCGCATAAAGCGGGTTAGCCGCCGTCGCTCGACTAACCAACGGGTAATACTAGATCGTGTTCTTTTTAACGAGTCTCCCGTCGGCTATAATTCATGGTGAAGGAATAAAAAGTGAACTGCGACTGTACTGGATCGAGGACAGCACAAAATATTTATCTGATCAGGA
The DNA here is from genome assembly GCA_917880725.1 of Selenia dentaria. NCBI lineage: Eukaryota > Metazoa > Arthropoda > Insecta > Lepidoptera > Geometridae > Selenia > Selenia dentaria. Next base: position 27,523,360 of record OU862888.1, on the reverse strand, counting down.
GTGGTTTACCTAAACAATTTATACAGACCAGCAGAACTAACTGCTGTTCTCTTTAATTTACTTTCGTTAGTTTAGCATTGCTAGTTAATGGTGTCGATTATGTAAGCATTATCTTGACTAAAAAATCTCAAAATTATGGCAGTTCTTATTTTGTTTAGGCTAAAATCCAAATTAGTATAACACTTTCGAATGACAGCACTAAAATTAGACATTTCTTTTCAATTGTGGGCATATTTTAGATAGTTTAGTCGTCTAAACTAACCTAAAATAAGCCTAAATTGAATAGAATAATCCTGTTTTTAGACGTGTCATCAACAATAAAATCCAAAATCACTTAACACTTATAAGTGTTAAATGATTTTGGATTTTATTGTTAACAAAACAAGGACCACCATAATATATTTTTACTTCGGTAGTTTAGTTTAGTTTTTTTGAACAAGTGAATCGCTGATTTCATTTTCATTTGAAACGTATAATTTTGAATGCTTAAACAAATTCAAAGAAACAAAGTAACATATGTCCATTAAGTTTATCTATTATTTAGTATATGTATGTAAAAAAAATGTAAAGTCGGTTTACGGACGATAATTTTACGTGATAACGTCATAAGACAAGGATTGTGTCTCTCTATCGCTTGTCCCGCGCACTCGCTTGAACGCTCAGCCGGAGCAAACATTGTTGCATCTTTGACAACATCCGTGAAACAAATGACGAGATCACAAGAAACGTAGGAAAAACAACCTTATGTACACGGACGATATTTCATAAAGTATTTGACATCGGTGAGCTCGTCGACGAGCGCATCGACGAATCATTACAGAATCGCACGGCAGCTCATGCAGAAGTAGCGTGACAATGCATTTTTGTGATTGCAGACGGCGTTCATCAATTTATAAAAAAGTCAAAAATATATAAGTGTAGAAAGTAAATATCTCTAGCAAATATTTAGCTCCCCTATCTCTCCTAAATGAGCATGTAATGTTGTCCATAAAAATAAATCTTTACTTCAATACATTTAACAAATGTGCGTACTCTTCTCTGGAGTGAGGTTGTATATCATAAAAAGTATAACGTGAGCCTTTGTTTCGGCGAACGTTCCGTGCCTGCTCGAGCCGCCAGGCCTTAGCAGGTCGGATGGTAAGAGACCGGACGGACTGACCCTGGTGCCGTGATGCTTACTGTGTGCGGCAGATGCTTAATTTTGGACGCAACTTGTGTCAGCACTGTCGCTCCTAGTCACCTGGGTCGCACTGTCCACTCTCCGGCAGCTGCTGCGGAGGACGCAGCCGATAAAAAGAGGCTGAAGTACGCGGCATTAGAGGCACATTACTATTTTGTGCCTTTTGCCGTGGAGACCATGGGTTGTTGGGGCGCGGAGGCCAAGAAATTGGTAAGTGAGATAGGACAGAGGATAAAGGAGAAAAGCGGTGACTCCCGCTCCGGCTCGTTCCTGGTGCAAAGGTTAGCCATAGCCATCCAGCGCGGAAATGCAGCCAGCGTCATGGGCACCTTTGCACCGGGTACAGTACGGGGTGGGTTATTTAATTGATTTTATTTTTGACTGTTGTGTTTGTTTATTTATGTAATTAGTGACTTATTTATTTATATTGACATTAAAACGTAATTTATATTGTTTGACCCAATGTACAGTTTCTCATGAATCCTTTAACCTGTCACGTTGCAAAATTTACTATTCCCAACGTGATTTCACGGCCTATCGGCTCCTTTACGGACATGTTTTCTGGCGGTGCGCTCGGAAGGGACGTAAGCTTATAATCTTCGTTGGACTCACTAAATGGAGTCGGTTTGGCTCGAGCCCAGGGCGAGTCGAAAGCTAAAAGGTGAACAGCATTATGCAAATCACCATACGCTTTGTTCTGTTCCGTAATTTTATTTACATTTTATTTATTAGAAACGATATAATGTTGGGATGTTTCAGAGGGTTGGACGTTTTTGTTTACGCGACATTAAGTGGATTTCGGTTTAACGGTAATACGGGTATGCAATGTGAGTAGAACAGCTTACATATAATACTCCCTTTTTATGGGTATTATTACAGTCGTATATTGTTTTAACTGACTTCAGGTAAAATTCATATAACGAGTACCTAAGTACCTAAAATTAAGACTCAATCAGTTCGACTTTTTATTCGAACAAACATTCGATATTAGCTCAAAAACTTTATATAGTTTACAATTCAAATGAGAACCTGCAAAATTATCATCAATAACTCTCCGGCATACATAGTAGTGCCTATTGAAGCACTCGCGGCGGAGCTTGACTTGGCGATCTTAACTGTACAACAATTTTAAGCGACTCTTGCTGCAGTCAGGATTTGCATAGATGACCGATAGTGGCAATTATTGTTTGTTTATTGTATTTTTTATTTTTATTTGTTTGTCTTAGAAAAACAGTCGTTAGGCTATATCGAAGGCCTTCGGGCTGCCTGAAAAATTTGACATTGGTTGGCCACTAACTTATCCACCAAACCACACTGGGTCTGCGTGGTGGATAGGCCAACTCCTCTATCTCTGAGAAGAAGGCTCGAGTCCCGGTGGGACCATAATGGGCTGATAATGATACACATAATTTATTTTTTTAATGTTGTACTCACTACGTCCGAAACTGAAAATATCAATTAAATCTAGCTATATTTCGTGTAAAAAATACTTATATTGCTTAGATATTTCCTAAGCAACAACACGAAAATCAAGAAACCACAACAGACTCGTGAGTAGGTATGGGAGAAGAGACAAGTGTGGTACCTACGTGTCTTGAGGTTGTAAATTTGCTGGAGAATTTACGATCGTGCAGTAGCATCAACTGCTCACGCCAGCTGGTCACCGTTGCATCAAATGTAAGCAAATGTAGCTTTAGTCATACTACTTACCTACCTATCTACTTCCACCACACTATGACTTACTGCAATAAACTCTGCACTACATTCCTAGTCTATTTTTATTTGATTTCAGCGCTAAGTAGATTATGCAACCCTACCAAATGTAACGCTAGTTTTAAACAATTTGCGTTTCGTGCTCTGGAGAAATCGATTAAAAGATTAAAAGTTATTTGTTATACAACATTTACGCATGCTCACAATGTATGCCAAAATTGTTTACATGTCTTCAAAAAGTAATTTTGAAACGGAAGGGAGATTATTACCTTAAACATTATAATTAGTACCTACTGCTTTGTTTCCATAACCGTTTACACAAAACGTGATACGTAAATTTGCAACATACATATAAGTATTACTTTGCTTGGACGGAATTTGTATTCTTCCCTCAAAATTTGGAAAGTTTGGTATTGCTAAGCAGGCGTCAGTGCTTTAAAACGCATACGATAAAAAATATCCTAGTACTAGTATTTTACTTTGTATTTTAGTACTAGTACTTTTTATAGCACGTCATTATTAAGGTGTTCTGCAATTGTTAAATAAATGCCGAGACATAAGTGTTAACAATGAGTTATGTAAAATTAAACAAAGAAAATCAAACTTTCATGTACATAATAAAAACTCAACTTCAAATAGATGTTTTAGTACTCAACTAAAGTTATTACATTTTTGTTGCTTTAACTCGAGAGCTTTTTATTGCGATTAATATCCTTTATTTCATGTTGGTTTAGAATCTTCACTTAGATATTGAAGTTCTTATTTATATGTAAGTGAAGATAATCAATCTAATGATACTTACAGCTATGTGACATAAGTATATAAAATACATTGCAAGTCGGATTGTTTTAGACTTAGCGTCCGATCCTTCATTATCCATCATTAGTGTAAACAAGTTAGTTAACACTATCCCTGTGGGGCGGGCTCCTGACTTTGGTCCCATGGGATAGAGTTCCTGCGTTCAATCTTATTGAACGATCAATTCATTTCAGACCGCTTTCCGACTGGAGACTCCACCAAGGGTTTCTCACGTATTACGAACGGTGTTAGTTTTGTTTATCTTTCATGGTAAACAGGATGTTATATAGCGTTATAACCGGATTCAAAAGTTTGCATTAATACACCTTCAGGATGATAAATGTTTTAAAAAACATTAATAACCTGACAATGGTAGAAATTTGCTTGAGCACAACTCGAAACTAAAATTGCCTAAGCTATGGTAGTTCTTATTTTGTTTGCCAAATTCCAAATTCGTGTAACACATACCCCCAGTTTCTAGAACGTTAGTCAAAGCCTCGGTTAGTTGACCAACAAAATACTAAACGCTCATTGGTCAATGTTACTCTATGACGCGATATATGAGCAATCAGCAGTCAGTATTGCGTATGTTTGTTGATCTAACATTGACAAACGTTCCAGAAACTGGAGGTTAGAATATGAATTCTAAATATATGCATTATATTCTATTCAATTGTGGGTAGTTTTACATTAGTTTAGAGAGCACGAACTTACATGACGGCTGAATGTAAACTAAATGTAACCACGATTGACCAGAAATAGCAAATTTAAAAGCTGTCTAAATTTAAGAACTACCATAATTTGATAAAAAAATATTTTAGTTCGCTAGTTTTGTTGTTTGTAACAAGCGAATTGCTTAGAAGCTTAGAGCTTTAAAGTAGTACTGAATTTTATTACAAGGCGCTGTTGTACTGTTAAGTAATGTTATTAGTATTCAGAAACTTGAAATTGAATTAGGAAGCATTTCTATGAAATCTTACTTTACTCAAAAGGTATATAGATAGATAGATATAAAACACTTTATAGCTTCATACATATAGCACATAATATTTTATCAATATTTCCTTGTACTACATATTTTGAAATAGTACACTCGGCGACATTATCGTTAAGCAATCTCTTCTCGGTAGTGGTTTGCATAGAAATAAGTTTATTTTTTGAGAAGGCACCTAATCCCCGGAATGGACGCGACTCAGGCGTATATCATTATTACTTTTGAAAGTACATGCAATAATGGCCTGATATACGCATAAGTACATGATTTTTAATTAGTTGTTATCTTACCATATCTTGTTTGTGTTATTAACAATTAAACTCAATTTAGGTAAGAGAAGAATCTTATTCACTTTGGATAAGAAAATGTAGTAGGTACATATTATAAACAGTGTTTATGGACTATGTGGCAACTGACTCAAGACTCATACTTCTGATAAAACTAAAATTCACTTTATTCTTTAGCAGCCTTTGTTCGTCCAGCGATGAAGCATAATATGTAAATTGCACTCCCGTATACACCACTGTAGTTATGTGGTAACTCGCAATGCAATCGTTTTATATTCTGAAATTACAGCCACAAGCCTTATAGTCAGGGAACGAATACGATATAAAATGATCTAATCAAAATACAAACATTGGACTTCCACCTACCTAAATAATATGAGCTGTGCTTTATTAAAATTTTATTCCTGAAAAGCGCTCTCTCTCATGCAGCAGAATTACTCTGCTATATGCACCGGCGTTGTCACAATTACATTTAATTTTGTTACCTATAAATTGTGTAATGATAAACGAGTTTCGATGTATACGTCAGGATTTTAAGAATCGGTTCACACAGTCGAAAGTTATGAGGTAACAAACAATAAAAAATAAAACAGTCGAATTGAGTACCTCCTCCTTTTTTGGAAGTCGGTAGATAATAATACCGCAGGGGCGGCTTTGTGACGAGCCGTCGGTGAGTGCCGACACCGTGGACACTGATTCTCCCTGGGGCTAAATGAAACCCTAGCTTGCCTTAATTGGCTGTCTGGGGGTGGAGACGCAAGAGCAAGTACCAAATAGCTCCAAGGGTGAAAGTGTTAAAGTGCATAACGCCGGAAGTAGCGTTCTTGTGAAACTGCAGCACACCTTTCGACACCCCCAATCCACACCAACGTTGCCCCATTTTGTCACCATTGATAGTGGCCCTTACGGAGGGCCTGTTTAGTGGGTGGCAAGTCGTCACCTGCCTTAATATTTTAAGATGAGACTGAAATTGACAGGTGTCGTAGTCTCATCCATAGTCTTATATCTCCTTTATCACTTCTTAGTTTCTAACAATAGCCTTGTCATTTTACCCATAGTTACGTCATGTCACCGTCATCCCAAATTCCTTTTATACACTTTTGTATATTTTAACAGGCTTCTAAGTGTTAGCTATAGCCCCATTTATGATTTTGTAAAGAATTAGATAACTAAACCCGTTAAATAAGTCGAATATTAATAATGAATTTATTTTATTTGAGCCACAATAACACTGTTCAGTCTAATAATCATTTAATATCGTATGTATTATCACTAATTTTGTATATATGTACATATTGTTATTTGCCCAGGTCTCTTTTTAGGCAAATTAAATAAATTTAACGCCACAAATCACTTGTTTCCCACACTAAGCAATTCAAAGTAGTACCTAAATAATAAAATAAATATGGGCCAACATCCACACAAGGTATTCAAGGTCCCGAACATGGCAAACCCGTACTGTGGTAACAAGATGACTAATAGAAATACTTTTATACATATACACACCCAGACAAGTCAAACAGACTGCTCATGCACATAAATGTTTGGCCTGTCTGGGGATCGAACCCGGGACCTGCTAGAAGGCAGGGTTGCTACCAACTGAGCCAACCGGCCAGTCAATTAAGTTGTGCGGTTCGACTCAGCAGTGCTAACTTCACATATAAACATGTATTTTCCACCGCACCGTAACACGACCGAAGCATATCTACGTTTGATAATAGCATGCTAACGCGAGCTGGGGCATCTCGCGCACACTTCAGTTCACAAACGAGCGAGATCCTCACGTGGCGTGCTCGAAAACCTGACAATTGCATAACAAAAACAAACACGAGTGCTAAAACGAGCGTCGCCTTTGTGTGGGATCCGTCTTGCTAGGTGAAGGAAGCTAAACAATGGTCTATAGACTCTTACACTGGCCATTGTAGAGACACAGCTCCACAAAAGTATCTGGCCTTCTCTTGTGCACACAGACTTACACGTTTACTTGGTATTTGAACGGGCTAAATATGCTCTTAACACGCGTGTCAAAAGACGATTAGTATTTAATAACATCTTATTAGCACATAATTTATTAGCATCTGTCACATAGTCTCATACTATCATCATCATCATCATCATCATCATCAGCCTGTAGCAGTCCACTGCTGGACATAGCCTCTCCAATTGCACGCCACTTAGGTCTATCTTGTCTCATACTAACTGTAGAAGAAAATGAAGTATCGTGCTCGAGCTTAAAACTATTAGAAGTGATATTTTTACATAGCTTCATCTATTCAGTATGTCATAACTATAAGATAACTATTAGCACAGCGCGAATATTGTGAATACCAAACAAAATTCATTCATAAAGTTCGGAACTGAGTCATATTTATTGTACTGGTGACATACTCTAACACGTGAGTTTTTGACAGTTAACTGTAGATAACTTTTAATTACTTTCTGTGCTATATATAAAGCAAGATACTAATATCCTCAATGTTCAGTATTTAGTCGTCAGTAAATGACATATAAATGTTCAATTAAGTTAAGCAATAAGCGATTACTGCGATTAACACGTGCTTGGATGACCGCTAATTTCTTTTTCAGATAAGCTACTTGTTCTTGTTTTTGTCTTATAACAGCAATCGCTACTGCCACATCACCAATTTGCAGTGTACCTTCGTGGCCCATGGCCCATACCTCTCTGAGAAAAATATCTGAGCCCCAGGAACGTAATGGGCCGATTATGCTATACTATGCTTATTCAAAACGAGTTTAAAAATGGGCCAAGTTGTAATGCTGTGTAAGTATTTACTCTGTTCTCTAACACAGCGGGTTCAAGCCCCTAAAGTCTACTGAGCGAGACAATAGCACCACGAATATGGGCTCAAGAGAAACGTTCTTGTCTTGTTACCGCGAACAATATTGTTAGTTTTATGAAGGAACTGAAAGCACCCTTTGTGGAAGTTTTATAGGCACCAGACATCTTACAAAGCTTGGCAACTTGCATAGGTATTATAAATACAAATTAAAATATTTTCTTTATTAATTTGGATTTTATAGGTTTGTTCACATATATAAAGTCAGTCAACAGATTAACAGACAGCAATATGATTATGTGGTGTCAACGATAGATTTTATTGACATCGGAACTGTTGCAAGAGAGTAACTTGTCGATTGTAGGATACGTATTTATTATTTATTCCCTAGTTTTTGGGTAAAGTAGCGTTTTTTTACTTGTTCTGTAATTGAAGCATTCGCGTTTACTTTCGAAAATTGTAACATGTATTCACCACACCGTAATAAAAAACTCAACCGTAAAAGTAAAATTTATTTTAAAAATAAACATATACTATGTCAATAAAACGAGTGAGTTAGAATTGGCATCTTTGTCTGAGGGAAGTCAACGTGCATAAAGTTTAAAACATGAGTAAAACATTTATAAATCGCTGAAATAAATAAAGGAGCTGCGTATACATAGCTGGGTTACCAAGGTTTGTGAGTTCATTGCATCAACAATGTGTAGACCATGAAAGATTTTTTCATATTTACCCCTGCAAGCGTCAGCTGGAAGCACACTTATGAGTCCATAGTTTACCGTATAAAAAATTCTAAGATTACCTTCTTCCAATATTCCAAAAATAAAACCTAGCATTATTAGTCTGCTGCCTATGTTGTATTTTTTATTTACGATTTGGCTATTATTACTTCTTAGGTAAGATAAAGTTTATCATGTGTTTTGGTTTCAGTATCTTCGATAACTGTTGGTTGTCTTTGCTTTAGCCAGTATTCCTGAGAAATAACATTTAAACTTTATTCCGACAACAATTTTCTTCTAAGCGCAACACGTCCGGTTAATCGGTCGTGTTAGTAACTCAGAGTCCTAACGTCAAGAAACATCTATTGTGTCAGCATTGTTCTGTTATTAGGTCAACGGCAACTTGATTATAATATTAGGACTTCCGCCCGTTCTGTGTATAGACGGAGAGACGGCAAACTCAGCTACGATATGATTACATTAAACAAACAGGACAGAGATGACTCAATCGACAGATCGGCAGGCCTGGGAATCGGACTGTGATTGAAAGGACGCTCTGCCGTCGACAAACAAAGCTGTGGACAATACGCCTAAGCGGTTGTTTGTGAACAGTATGATGTACTTTTGCAATTTGCTTTACGCTTGCTTACTAATGACAAATACCTTCATCCGTGATTTGTTTCAGTTCAGTTAATCTTTCGCGGTCTGTTTCTATGTAATATGGAGCGGTTTATAATAATAATAATAATAAAATAATAAAATCGTTTATTTCGACCAGCTTGGGCCATAAGATCTCAACAACAATCACAATTAATTACATTATGTACAAAAAAATAAATCCAAATAATTATATTTCATTCAAATTAGATAAAAATTTAATTAAATAACATACAAAATTCAATTTATTAGGTACCTATACAAAATTATATTAATAAGAATTGTGATTATTTATGTATTAGTCAGTACATGAACCATGCAGCAATGGTTCAAGTACTGACAGTCAAATCTTTCAGCAAATACCTTCAGGTATTTGCTTTATTTATCGCGGGAAACTGTTGCAAAATTACCTCAAGGTTTTTTGCATCTGGATTTATTTTACGATTATTTTTATTCGTACACACATGTCAGTATACAACTAAAATATAGTAGTTTCGTGTCATTTGTATCACATTAAAATCCTTAAATATAAGTTATGTAAACGCAACGTATTATTTTGTTCTAAATTTGCAACCAAATTTGTAGCAGTAGTGTATGGAGAGTTAGATTTACAGAAAAATAAAAATGCTCTGAAAACCACCTTAAAAAAAAATAGGAAAAAAACATATTTTGATAAAAAGTTGAAAAGCAGAAATCCTTTCTATAAGGGTTTTTGATGGGACGAATGAAGTCATTGAAATGGGGGTAAAGGTTAATACAGACATTTACTCTCATAAAGCGAATTATTTGCTTGCACTTAATTCGTCTCTGTCTGAAATCCCAATGCTGAGCTGACGCCCACTTCCTACTTTCGTGATTATGCAATGAATCGATATATTTAATACATATTATGGTACGATTAATTCCTCATTTTCTCTGCAGCAAATCAAGCTATTCCTTCGAGTTTACTTAGAACCTACGCAGATTTTAAGTTACTTTTTTCTGATACTAAAATATAATAATTATCATAATAGACGACTGGATCCCGAAGCAACACCATCGAATGTATCCATTAATTTCTTGTCAGGCTCATGTTCTCTAAGCATACTTATAGTTGTATAAGGCATTGCTGCAGTTACATTGCGAGTTTTTTTTTGTTTAAGAGATTTATTATACACCAAAATTAACTTATACAAAATAATCGAGCAATACAACTGCAATAGTTATCAGCTAATTAACAAAAAAAATCTGCGTACTGTAGTTGTCAAAACTGACATAAAGCGGTCAATTTTTTAAACATTTGATAGCAACGGAGATATGTAATTGCCCAGCAGATGTTTTGTTCTTTAGACATGACAGGTGCAGCGAAAGACCGCATGCAAACTGTACGAGTAAGTATCGCATCGCTGGTTCTGTTGTTCTTAAATTTATTCAAGCTGCTTCTCAACCATCCCAGTATGTATGGATGATTGTTATTTTAATAAAAAACACACTGTTAAAAGAAGCTTGAAAACCAATAAAACGTTTGAACAAAAGCGAGCCGGTTGAAACACCCATTTAACGTGAAGTTTATTTAGTAGCTAATAGATTTTTCAAAGATGTACGTGCAGGTAAACCTCAAACTTTAAAGTTGTGTGTTTAATTGTTTAAATCCCGCAAAACTAGCATTGCAATGTTTTTATTCGTAGGAATAGTCGGTAGATTCCCTTGATAGCAAACCTAATTTCCAGCTGAGCATAAAGTTGAGTTGTTACACAGCTGTTAAAAACTTTAGCGCACAGTCCGACGCGGCTGTGCACGCGAACTAACTAGCTTGATCGACGTGCTTCACTTCTACATACGCCATTATCTAAATACAGAAATAAATACGTTCCAGAAATGTACCACTTACCTTTAAGACTTTTCTTACCAAGCGCATTTAGGAACGTGTTTTCAAAAGGAAAGGAGATGTTTTCAAAAGGATGCAAGCAATGCAAGAGCTTGTTGTCTCCAGAGATCTTTAAGATATGAACTAAAGCTGCTATTCCAAAAGGTATTTTCAGTAAATGTTTGTGCTTCGTGCGCTACATACAAATGTTGTTTAGTCAAAAGAAATAACATAATATAAAACCACATAAAACGTAATGTGTCGGAAATATTACAAAACCAATTTGTGACTAGGGAAATACGATAACAGTCTTGCTCAGAAATATAAATACGTAGGTATCAGTATCTTTATGTATCTACTAGAGTTTTCTCATTCATTCTTCAGTAACGAATCTATTCTAAGCGTATTTAAAAAAAAATTAAGTTGAATAACATAATGTCGGCTTTCATTATCCAGAACCCAAACGAAGCAATCAACATTTTATGTTTTTCATGTTCGTATGTAAGGTTAAATTTATGAATAGTATTAATAATCATAATTTACTGCAGGGCTGACGTTGTGGCGAAATTTTGATGATTGGCGACACCGTGGACTTCGATTCTCCCTAAGACTAAATGAGATCCCTGACCGACGTCTTAATTGATCGCCCCTGGTTAGAGACACAAGAACAAGTATCAAAGAGTTTGAAGAGTGGAAGTGTAAAGGGCATCATCAAAAAGTAGCGCTCTAGTGACCGCAGCTCACCTCTTAAAACCTTTAGTCGTCCATGCCAATGTTGCCCCTTTTTTTACTAATGTTGATGGCCTTTATAATTTTGACGGTCTGTTAAATTATTTGAAGCGCTCGCAGCGGAGCTTGACTTGGCAATCTTAATAGATCAACAATGTGAAACAACGCTTGCTGCGGTTAGGAATTAGATGGGGAACGCTAGTGACATTAGTCAAGTGAGCGCTTCCGTGCTTCGGAGGGCACGTTAAGCCGTCGGTCCCGATTGTATGTCTTAGGTCGACAGTCGAAGGCCTTCGGGCGGCCTGAATTCTTCGACATGGGTTGGCCACCAAGCCGCTCTGGGCCAGCATGGTGGATAATGGCCAACTTCTCTCTCTAAGAGGAAGGCTCGAGTCCCAGCAGTGGGAAAATGATGGGCTGTTTATGTTAAATTATTTATATTAGTATTTTTTTTATCTGGAAAACGGTAATCATTTACGTAAAGAAGTCAGATTTTTCCAACTATTGTTTCAACCACATCCGGTGGTCATTTTCAATGAGAGTGCAGAACGCTTGCGGTTGCGTCTCGCCTCGCACTGAGTACCATATTAAAATGTGTACAAACCACGTAAGTATTCATAATAAAATTAGTAAAATTATAATTTTACTAATTGACGGCTTTTACTCATTTTGACCGGCTGTTTCATATTTGAAGAAAATACGTTACAATTGGAATATTTTGTATGATTTAATAAAAGGTTAATTTTTTTTCTCAATTTCTAGAAGACTAATTTTTGAAAACATGATTCTATTAGCTACAGTTGCAGCCATGAAATGTGAAAGTTATTCTTGCTAATAAATTGCATCAAGAAAAAACAGAAATAGTCACGAAATGATGTAAAATGGATAATATTCTTGATACAAATGTAAACCCTGTTCACACAGATTCATTATCATCGAATAATATACCAGCCCCGCCCATTTTCATACTCGTATCTCTGTTGTTTCTGTGATCTGTGTATATCAAGCATGCAGTTATTCTTGAGTTCGCCATTTTTGACATCCCTAGTATTCGCTGTATGTTGCCTTATTTGGCTGGTTTTTGTCTGTCTGTCTTTCTGTTTGCTAGATGTGTTCTCATTTTTTGCAGATCTAAGGCTCGGAGACGCGTAATGGGTTTGTGTACTAAAATTTATGAGTAGCTCTCTAACATTATAAGTAACGATTCAATCGCTTCAAATTATACTGTGAAACAATGAGTTTATATTTATTTGTATAGACTTGACATATTTATAGCATCCAAAAGTTGGGCGTATTGAACACATAAACATCAAACATCAACAAAATTCAAACTATAATTATAAATGTAAAGTGTGCCTTACGATTGTGTGTATCTGTATATTTGTTCTCACTCAGCGCTGTATAGGTGAATGCATATCTAGTTTTCATAACCATAGACATTAGTGCACGTACATGCAATCACTTTTCTATTTCCAGGCTGTTTGAATAAAAGCGAAATTTTGCATTCACTTGTTTCCCAACATTGATTTTCTTTTCTCGCTTCCCATCGCTATAAAATAATTTCCCTATATATAAAACGTATTGTTTGTTCCACTCGTTCTCTACCGATCATAACATTACATGTCATAAGTAACAAATGCATCTTACACAAAAAACATCTTTCATTACTCAACGCTCCTCACGAACTTGTATTTTACATAGACTTAGCTCATTACAAAGGATTGGAAGTTTTAATTATTGTTTACTATTCTTCAATATATATAAAACAACTGTATAATGTTACTGCATATTTATATCTTTTTTATATTATCTTTCTTACCATATTGTATTCTATTTTTTATTTTATTTGACAGGCCTGTTGGTCTAGTGGTTAGTGACCCTGACTGCTATGCCGGAGGTCGTGGGTTCGATTCCCACCCAGGACAAATGTTTGTGTAATAACGATCATTTGTTCTGTGTCTGGGTGTAATTTATCTATAATATGTATGTATTTAGAAATATATAAGTATGTTTATCAGTTGTCTAGTACCCATTACACAAGCTCTCCTTAGCTTGGGACTAGATGGCGTTGTGTGATAGTTGTGGTATATTTATTTATTTATTTATCTATTATTTATTTATTTTCTTGAATAGTTATTTATTACTTTTTACACGTGGTTACACGTCTATAACTTAAAACTCATAAAACTTCTTTACGTGATGTGTGATCAATGAATTTGGTCTCACACTTATTGTACCTTAGAATTTACAACTTTCTATATAATTTATATTGTGAAACTGTTAGTTGGTCCTTAAAAATAAATTTCATAAAAATACTCGAAAATAACTTGCATTTTTTTCGTTCTGAGCCTTCAAAGAGAGAGCATATAACCAGAGAGTGCAGCTTGTTGGATAGACTAGTGCAAGCCTGTGCAAGTTTTCAGACTACGCTCCACAAATCCTAAAGATTGGGAACTTTTGTCTTACAATCCAGTTGTCAAACCGGGTCCGGTCGCTGAACGTGCCCTCCGAAGCACGGAAGTGTTAAAGTTCAAATTTCACTAGCGGTCACCCATCCAAGTAGTGATTGCAGTAGGGTTCGCTTAACCTTGTTGATTAGATAAGAATGACAAAGCCATCCACACTGCCAGCGCTTTTTAATTTCGATAAATACTATTCAGCGTTACATTAATCTGCCGTGCGATTATCTAAGAGCAAACATCGTTGCATCGTCGACACCATCAGTGAAACAAATGACGATATGACAAGAAACGTTGGAAAAACAACCTTGTGTACAAGGACGATATCTCATAAAGTATTTAACATCGGTGAGCTCGTCGACGAGCGCATCGACGAATCATTAGAGAATCACACGGCTTATAATATGTCTTTCCCGACACGCGGCTACTAGTAAACAAATTGAGAGACGTCCTAATTAGGACGGATTAATTTTGGTTTCGGTACACAGGACATATCTATACTTTATTACATAATTGCAATAGAATTTACAATTTTCTCTCGCACTCGACGCTAACAATACAAGATTGACGTTTCGTGTTCACGTCGTGTTACCCGCCACGATCGCTTCCGTGCGTTCGCCGCATCTCGCCCTATACGCTATTGTGATTACGTTGTGCCTTCATTCCTTTTAACAATTTCACATTCATTTATGAAATTACATTTCATAATGTTTTCTATGAGTATATGCAAACATTAAATTTGTTTGTCGTTATAGAAATCCTTGAACGCAGTAGGAATATACTAGATTAGATATACTTCCAAAATAAATAATTATTAGAAATGTAAGTATAGGTAGGTGTTGTTAGTACGTATGACCCTCTTACTCTCTGATTATCCAAATTACACCAATACAATATTCACTTAGTATATTATTAATTAAAAATACGGGATTACTCACGTAATATTTATCGGATAGGTCCGACTATAGTTTCGACCACATTCGGTGGCCTTTTTCAAGGAGTGTTCGGGACGCCCGCGTCGATGACGTCTCGCTTAGCACTGGTTAAATACTACGTGAGTAATCCCGTATTTTTAGTTAATAATGATTGAAAACCACGTTAGTTTTTATAACAAAACTTAGTATATTGTTAATATGATAGACCAACTTAAAAAAAGTTATAATTATAAGGCTCCAGATACACGGGCAGCTTAAAGCAGTAGCATGGACTGCTTCAAGCTGCGACTGAACAGTGAACTACAGTCTTCTACGTACACATATACACGAAACCGTTCGAGCAGTTGCAAATGCTTCGGGCGGTTGGCTGTCAAGCAGTCGCAAGGTATACACGGACTGCTCGAGCTGTCAACT
Organism: Selenia dentaria; assembly: GCA_917880725.1. Classification (NCBI taxonomy): domain Eukaryota; kingdom Metazoa; phylum Arthropoda; class Insecta; order Lepidoptera; family Geometridae; genus Selenia; species Selenia dentaria. Next base: position 27,507,831 of record OU862888.1, on the reverse strand, counting down.
ACTCTCGCGCAGTTACCTCCGCCCACGCTCTTCATTCAACGTCGCGCGCGCTTCCCGCCCTTGAATATTAATCGTGCCTTGATGAGCAGTTAATACCAACTGCTCGAGCAGTTATCATTGGTTTTTGACTATGACTGCAGGAGCGGTCTGTGTATGTTGATCACTGGCTAACTGCTCGAGCAGTCCGTGTTTATCGGCTCTAACGTAGCCGCAACTTTTATTTTCGTTCGGTTTATGGTTAATACTTACATACTATTAATAAATAGATAAGTGCAACAAACTAGATTATAACTCCAACATTAAAGGAAAAAACAAAAACCAGTTGTAAATTGAACTCGTTCCGAAACATCACAAAAAACACTAAATATTACAAGTTTAAAAATGAATAAACTCTTATAAACCTATATTTTATGGAAGTACAGAACCTTTCGGCACGCAGTTCGACTCGTACTTGGTTGTTATATCAAGTTATAGATCAATACCAGGTACATTTGTATTTTAATCGTATTGATTCAGATATCAATCATTAATTAGTCTATTACAATTTTACGCAAAGTTTCTGATGTTCATTATCGAGACTGTAATTTCTTGGAACGTACGAGTACAAGCGGTCCGAGTAAACTTTGAAGCTGCAATATCAAATGAATAGTTAACTACTACCATTTGCTTCGCTTGCAGTGCATACTTCAAGGAATAAGAGCCTCAGGCGTTTTTCTCTCTCGGTGAGTGAGCTAAGCTATCCATTTATACTTTATAAAGGTGGCATACATACAACGAGCGGTACAGTACAGCTCTGGTTATTTATTTTCTGTTTACAAACGTTGTCGCCGCTTAAAAGTCTTTCGCTCCGGTGACAACCCTACATGAGCTCGTGGGAAAAATTTCCGCGAGTTAGCACAAACTTAACAAGGCTATAGACTGACGCTTTTCAAACGCGAGCGTAACTAATACCTAGCTTTCACTGATCTCTGATATGGATAATAACTGAATCACGTGTACGCAAATTTGAACTACATGACAATTTATCAAGTAACATTTTTGTATGGTATTAAAACAAACATATTTAAGATAATTTATTGATTCCGCCGTTAATTTGCTGAAATTCATTTTAAAAACGAATTTATAATTAATATTTAGTGACCCTTCCGCTGGAAAAATACTTACGGTCTCTGCCGTAGGAGAGAGGCTGCATCTCTATGCAGCCTCCCTCCGACAGACTAAAATTTTACCGTTTAGTATTTTAGCTCTTACCTGCGGACCCCCAATATGGTAGCTATTGCTACGTCACTGGGTGCATGTCCACAGGCCATGTCGTACAAAGCGAGCACACCTCGGTCAATTGTCAGCAGGAAAGCGTCTAATTGGACGGCCCTGATACCGCTGGTCAGATGAGGTGGGGAAGGACCGCGAGCTTCACCTGCCTAATTGGCAAGAAACCGCACAAAGGAGGGAGCAATGGTGTCTTTTGATGTCGAAGGCCAAGGCTCACTTTGGGGTCATCGCACCATAAGTGAGTAACGGGTGGACATTTTGTATTGAGTCGCACCTGCATAATATTATTTTTTCCTTTGTACTGATCTTTATTGTTACTATTACTTTTACATACGTTGTGACGTATACCTAGAAAAAATATGTATTTTATTCGTTATCTCATCATCATTATCAGCCGGAAGACGTCCGCTGCTGAATATATGCAATAGAACGCCATTTCGTCATATATTGTAGTATAATAGTCCCTATACGATTCTAACTGGCCAATAATAAAACCTACCTTGATGTGTAATTTATTCCGTCAATTTCAATAACAAGAAATTAATTGGAGTCGTTATTGCTTTTAAAAACAAACTCGTACAAAAACGCATGTTATTAAAGTTATTTTGCTTAATTATTTTGGAACATAAATCCGTAGATATTTGCTTATTATACCTGTGTAATGCTAGGGTGACTGGGCACTGCGGTCACGCAGGGGAATGAAAATAAGAGAGAAGGTGTAATTTTCTGATTATACAGTTGGAGTAATAAAAGAGTGAATTCCTGAAAACGTTAAAAACGTCAATTACAAGTGTATTTATACACATAATTAATGTACACCCTTTCAGCTCCCAATTAGACTATATTGTTGTATAAATAAAATTGGTATATGTAGCGCCATATTAGGTATGTTTAGATAAAAAATCGAGATATTGATTTATTGGCAAATGACATAAAACTCGGCGTAAAAGTGGTTCATATTTTGATAGTGCTGTCTTAACAGCTTGATTTTCTTACAGATCCAAGGAATCGTAGACCTAAGTATATTTATTTCAACTTGATAGATCCACGCTTTCGTGAGTTAATTGCTTTGACCGACAGTCAGAAAGACAGACAAATAAGTTACTGATGCGATGAGGGTTCTTTTTTCGATTGAGGTACCTGAGGTATAACTGTACCTTTTTATTAGGGGGAATTACTATGCACTTCTACTGCCACTGCTACGGCCCTTCCGCCATGGGTGTGACAGAAGGGAGTGTGTGGTTGAGGGCCACCCACTAAATTCGCCTCGTCCGCAGTCTTCCGCTAAGGCAGGGCGTGATAGGGACTGCTTTTCACCATCACCAAACATTCACCATCTAGCCCCAGCCAGCGGTATTCCCAGATTGATCTAAAAATAGTGCAGAAGTTAACATTGGAAAACGAAAAACACACCGATGAGAGCTCTCTAGGGCTAGCACTGACAGACTAATCATACCAAAATTATAAATGTTTATTCCGAGAAGGCAAAATCATTTGAAGGAAAAAATATATTTTTTTTTCTTTTTTCCTTTATTCAGATTGAGATTCAGATTCATTTATTGTTAAACTGTGTTACATTGGGTTCTTAAATTATAATTATTAGTGTCAACAGCTTTGTCCACAGCGAACATACAATATTTTAAACAGATAGTAAATGATAATTATAATATAAATTTTAAATTAATGTCAGTGTAATATTAGATTATTGTCAGGTATATGATGTCAAGTTTACATAGAAAATATAATATATTTACATAATGTCAATACCCATACAACATAGCATCAGAAAAGTTTGAAATATTATCATTCAAATATTCATTTATTGTATAGTATCTTTTCAATATAAGAAAATTGAACAATTTACTTTTAAATATATTTACACTTTCCGATTCCAGTATTATTCTTGGCAAATGATTATATATTTTGGGAGCCATACCACATACACCCTTAGTAAAACCTGCGGTTCTATGTGGGGATATATTTATTTTGTTTTTGTGTCTCTCTCTTTTATTAAACTCAAATAACTAAAAATTATTTCTGACGAATAGTGCCATTTCAAAAATATACAGACATGGGAATGTCAATATTTTTAATTTTAAGAAATGTGGCTTACATGAATCTGTAGACTTCAGATGACACACAGATCTTAAACATTTCTTTTGTGCCTTGAACAAAGTTTCACGTTCCGTACAATTTCCCCAAAAGATTATACCATAACGTAGGGTAGATGTGACATATGCATGATAAGAGATTATTACTGCTGGTTGACTAACCACTTTTGACAGCAAGTAAAGAGCATATGAATAACTATTAAGTTTGGCACGTACTGACTCGGCATGCATTTTCCAATTCAGATCAGAATCTACATAAAGACCCAAAAACCTCGTTACAGAAATGTCATGAATGTTATTATTTAGATATGTTATTTTAGATGTCAATTTTATATTCTTATTAAATGTCATTATATTCGTTTTGTCAAGATTTATTATAAGATTATTAGATGTCAACCATTTTATTATATTTTTTAAAGCTAAATTTATCACTGGGCCAGATTGCTTCTCTTTTTCCCCTACAAATATAGCAGTACTATCATCAGCATACAGAATCATGGGATGAGCGATTCGGTTTTAGTATAGCTTGAGGTAAGTCATTGATGTAAATTATGAATAGCAACGGCCCAAGTACACTCCCTTGCGGCACCCCATATTTTACTAGCCCAGGAGAAGACGTGTATTTTTGTTCGGTTTTAGTTTCTAGACAAATTTTTGTGATTTGAGTTTGTTGTGATCTATTACTAAGATAAGATTTTATTAAATTTAGGACATTACCTCGTATTCCATACTTTTCTAGTTTCCCTATCAGAATGTCATGGTCAACATAATCAAATGCTTTTTTTAAGTCCATGTACATAGCATATACAGGCAACTTTTTTTCACGACCAGATCTAACAGTCTTGATTAAATTATAAATACACATATATTTATTTGAAGGGCTTTGTCTTGCTGAGCGACCACACCGCCCTGTAGAAAAAATATATAAACATGATCATGGCATCCTGTATTCAAAACATTTGTTATTTATAATTATTATTATTTGTAATTAGGGTAAGCAAATAAAAAAGTTTAGGAATTGGTTTGGAATTACTATTACGTATATAAAGAATGTTAGGACGGTTAGTATGGGCAAGTCTGAAACTATAACGCAATGGATTTATTTTTTAATCATGTCATCTATATTAGTGACAATTTCCGAACTGAGTAAGTTTTTTTTTAAATCTGTGAATGCAGTTTTGTCCCTAAAGTTTATGGCATGGTTCCTAAGAAGAGATCTTTGTATATCTTATAGTTTCAGCCTTGCCAATACTGAAATCATTTAAAATGCCCCCCGGATTTTCGTATTTCATAGAAAACATACACATATTATAACGCCACTCATTTAGAAACGGTTCAAAGGATAGTGATATTTGGTCTTCATTCGTCAAACTATCGCCACCCACGCCCAAAAGTAGCATACAGCTATCTGTTTAAGGCCCTTAAGTTGCATAAAACTTGATATTCTTTTTGTAACCATAACTCGTTTTCTCGCTATACTTTGCAATTTGAAATTAAAAGAGGTATGTTATTAAAGCTACATTTTTAATAACTAAAATTCTGTTTTTCAAATCTTTAATTGTTCTAGAGAACTGAAGAAAACGTCATGAATTTTTTCCCAATACGTCTAAATTTTGATGTTGCTACTATTTCGTTCTATCATTATTCAATAAACTAATGAAATAAACATAGTGTGTGTGATGCGTATACTCAATTTTATATCATACTTTTAATATTAATTTATGTATATAGGGTGTTTGGTAGAGGGACCGACATACCAAATGAGCGTGTTACTTGGAGAATACAAGTTGGCCAAAAAAAATCCCAGACCCCCCAGAGCTTCAGGCCAATCCAATTCAAAATCCAGCCAATTTTGCTTTGTTTGGCCTGAAGGTGTATAGAGACCAAATTCAACTAGAAACATCCTGTCTAAAACAGATTTTACGATTTCGGAGAAAAAGGGAAAATTCACAAAAAATAGTTTAAAAAAATTGGGGGGTCTTCGATTATTTTAGGGCAACTTGTATTCTCCAAATGGGCCCCCGAACACGCTCATTTGGTATGTCGGTCCCTCTACCAAACACCCTGTATTATAAAGTGTCTTTTTGGTACTAAGTCCTCAATATATCAAGAGTCAAACCTACCAAACACATTAGAAACATCATTGTTATGTGGCAATATGAACAGCCCAGTTGGACAACCTGTTCGCCTTACCTTAGTTAGACTATATTGGTATTGATAAAGTATAACAAGTTTCGAGTTTACAATATTTAAATGATTTTGAGTTCATTGACATTCAGAAAAGCTTTTTAGATGTTAATTTATCAGACTATTCACTATTCACTATACGCGTATATTTGATGCGTGGGTTGTGAGAGTATGTGTGTGTTTTAGTGTGAGTAGGTACGAGTTATTACAGGAAATACTTGATGATGGTTAGAAAGCAGTGCAGACTGACAGGCGATCTAGTGACGAGGCTAAGAAGAATATTCTGAGATGATTTGGCTATGTAGAAAGGAAAGTACCTATTTGGTTATCCAAGTTGTATTTTATTCGCAAAAGAAGATGAAAACAAGTATACAAGCCGAAAGTAAATGGAACAATCAAAAAAGACAAGTACATGGGCATTTTTCATATTGGAGACATTATTGGAGTAGGCTAAGTCAAAAAGACTCTGCGACAATGAGGTTACATGAAAAATGTCGTGACAGCGAAGGAGATGATTTCCACCATCGAGATATTTAACTATAAAAACTCTATTATACCAGTACTGCTAACTATTAAACTTAATTAGGAGTCTGTAAATTGTGTATTTTATAACAGTAAGTCTATTTTAGTAAGTAAGAATAAATCCATGATCTACGAGTATCTAACCATTTTACAGTCTAAATAAGGTTTTGAGTAAAAGACTCAACCTAGAAGTGGGGTTATTAGTTAGGGTTATTATTCCATATTGTTTTATACCATCATAATGTTATATTTCAGTGGCATCCCTATTTCATCAGATTGTTGCCATAGCAGCGAGCGTTAAGAGCATCGCAAGTATAAACACATTCGTTATGCACGCCACGTTAAAAATACTTTATTTTATTCGCACACTTCAAGCAGGTTTGAAAAACCATTGAGTGATACGGTTGGTTCCGAATATTTATGAATAGTGTTTATTTCATTGACTGAACTTAAAATAAAAGTCACAAGGAATGAACAATTTTGTATGATTAAGTAACAATGTTAATGTAACATCACGCCTAGAAGGGGTAGACAGAGTTATGTAAACACCAAAATTGTGCCAGTGATGTTGTAGCTCCCATGTAATAGAGAGCGAGTCTATTGCCATATTCCAGGCACAGGTTTTAATTTAGTACTGCTACAAAGAATTTGTTTTCAGAAAAACCCAATAATATTTTGTGCGGCCTCATTCTCCAACTCCTATACTTATACTTACGTATATAATAAAGAAGCATAATAGTTGCATTGTTTCAGTCTTATTGAAGATCAGAGATTTACATTGATCTCAGCCAATCTTCATTACAAAATAGTTGACACTATTAATAGAGATTGAGTCCATAGAGTGTCAAAATCAGCGAGCTGATAATAGCCTGAACTACGCTAAAGGTGACTACAATATCCCATGCAGTATTTATTTATGCTTGACAGACGAAGAGCTGCAAATAAGTGAAATAGTGCCTTACTTACTACTACTGTACCCTAATGATCTAAGATTTGCAACAGGGATCTTTGCTCTAGACTCTATCATAAAACCATAAGAGGCATAGAAATCTCTTCATCCTTTTTAAAGACATTTCAAGGCCAAAAAATACTAGTGATCACATAAAATAAAGCGATTCCTTTTAAAACGCAAAAAATTAAGTCTAGCAGGTATACTTGATTACGAAGAGTGAATAGCAATAACAACGAATAACAGTCAAGCCTGTATTGTAGACGCACTAAACAACACCAAGGGGATATTGCTTCACACCTGCAGCCTGTGTGAGCAAAGATGTGATAACTATAAAAAAATAACGATTAACAATCCAATGCCGAATTAAAATAAACATTTTATCAGGAACGTTCACATACCCTTCGACCTTTTTCAGAGAAGTTCAGTAATTACTTTTCCCTGAAATGTAACCTGCCAATTTTGAACAAGTTGTAATACAGCAACACCAGGGAGTAACCATATAATTTGTACTGTTTTGATCTTGATACAGTATAATATACCTAACTTTGCATTGCCTTGTTTTTTTTATAATGCTTTTGTTCACAGACATCAATGGGTATTGTTTACATATTTTAAACGTTTCATCTTTTTTTATAATTACTAAAGGAATACAGGAGGACGTTACTTTTTTTTTACTTAACTAGACTTATATTCTGTAACATTATGATTGTGTTACATTGTGAAGGCTTGAAGGGCACTTTTTTGATTTTTGGGTGTAATGTTTTGTTTTATTTCTTATAAATTATGTCAAGTGAGTGAGTCAATAAGTCAGTGGTACTCAAACTTTATGTATAGGGAGACCAGAGCCACTCGGAGCAGCCATAGCTAAGGTCAACATTGGGCTGCATCATTTGATACAAATATCATTGCACAATATAGTGATAACTACTGCCCTTACCGCGTGGGCCAGTTCAATGTATGCTGGTTAGTACCAGCGAAGTTGAACTTATGCAACATTACTTCCCATAGGGTTCTGAAACTTTGGTGCTAGTACCACGCTGTAACCCTTTAGGTTATAGCCAAATGGGCCGGCACGACCGGCGAAGTACCACACTCCCACATAACACCGACGTGAATTAATATAGCTTGTTATTGCGTTTCAGTAGATCTGTGGGAAATATCGGAGGCTCCATTCCCTCTTTCCCTCTCTCTTTCCCCTTTCCCCTTCCCCTTCTATTCCTTCCTCAAAGGCCGGTAACGCATCTTCGAGTCTCTGGTGTTGCGGATGTCCGTGGGCGAAGGTCTATCACTTACCATCAGGTGAGCCGCCTGCTCATATACCAATCTGCCAATAAAAAATATCTATCCCGTAAAAAAACTAGTACCTACCGGACAATCAGCGCAAAACGCGCGCAAGTATAATGGAGTGAGAGAGAAGAAAAACAACGGTGATATCATTGTATCTAAAAACTACGTACGGCCTGTGGTACGACGTAGATGAGACCCTACTCTTAAGGGTTACGAATAAGAAGCTGAAAAAACAGCTGAAGGATCGCCCGTACATTTAGTGCTCGGAGTAACCATCGACACTAAAAGCTGCGCATCTGTAACGATTTCTTGAAGAAATTATTTACCGATCGCACCCGTGGCCACGGCTACGAGGGGATACTGTGCCCCACGAACGCCGGAGTGAGTACTATGCTTGCATAATACTCGCTCCAGTACTCGCGCAACGTACACTCTCATAGCCGCCGTCATGGATTGCGGCGACCCGAAAAAAGGCCCTTTTAAGGGCCACCCACCGCTGACAGAGGACCTAACCACCCCTCCGAAGCAAAAAGGCCCTTCTGAGAGCCGCGTAACCGTTGCTACTGCTAACCACAGTAGCGATAGTGACTCCGACTCGTCCGACAACGAGGAAAGTAACCTTCCCGTTGCGGAAACGAGCCTCAAGCGCACGGAACCCGTGCCCACCAGCGCACTATCGCCGAAAGGGCGTCACGAACGTGATATTATCACGCTCGCCCGTCTTATTGAAGCCGAGGCCCTATCGGAAGGCATGCTAAACTGGATGGGTATATATGTGCGCATCGAAGAAGCCGAATTGAAGGGACGCGAAATGTCCGGCGAAGACCGCAGAGTGCTCGAACTCGCGTCGCGGTCACTCATCACCCTGCCTCCGACTAAGCCGCTTGCCTTTAATGCAAGGAGGCGTAAGCTCACCAGCCCTCTGAAGCTCGGTGACGAAATCAAGAACCCCCGTACTGTACGATCGCACTCTGCGAGTACAAGTATTAGTGAAAGAAAGGGACAGAGCGATCCCGCCCCTACCAATGAAAGAAAGGGACAGAAGGACAAGAAACAAAAGGCAGTACAAGCAAGCCAGCCTGTAACTCGCCCGACTGCACAAGCGACGGAGCGCCCGCCCGCCCAAACGGTGTCGCGCCCGCCCGCCCAGAAGGCAATGCGCCCACCCGCACAAGCGGTCACCCGACCACCTATGGACACTGTATACCCATCCACGTCGACCGACAAAACGTCAACGGCAAGTACTAGTGACGCCCCGCTGCCTCAAAGGCAGAAGCGTAAAGCTACCGATAATGTAGCCGCAACAGAGAAGCCCTCGTTCGCGCGCGTAGCGCAGACAGAGAAGCAGGGTGGTACCAAGGCTACCCCCCGCACAGCACCTCCGCAACCAACGCAAACGACTGCGAGAGCGGGACAGAAGCCGAGAGAGGTGATGGATACGCAGCCCGCCCCGCCCCCCGCAGGTGGGAAAGAGAAAGGGTCTCGCTATCCCCCTCTGATAGTGGAACGTATAGAAAACTGGACATTCCACTTCAAAGCGATAGCTTCTAAATTGGGGAGACCACCTAACGGACGGCCATATGGACAAGGCATAAGATTTATGCCGGCCGACGAAACTGAATACCGGGCGATACAAGCGTATCTGACCCAGCTAGAAAGGGAGGAGAATATTAGCTGGTTCAGTTACTCGCTGCCTGCAGAACGCAGTTTGAAAGTGGCCCTCCGAGGCTTACCAGCAGACACCGATTCTGAGAAGATTAAGGAGGCCCTCGAGGAGAAAGGGTTCGAGCCAGAGTATGTCAAGAATATCCAAGCCAGGCAAGGGCGCCCTGGCAGTATCTTCTACGTACAGCTGAAGAAGAACGCGCAGACAATCCCGGCTATTTATGAAGTAACCGAGTTGCTATTGATGCCCGGCGTAGTAATAGAGGCATGGCGCGGCAAGAAAGGCCCCGCACAGTGTCACCGCTGCCAGAAATTCCGCCACAGTTCGCACAATTGCCACCGAGCCCAGGCTTGTGTACGCTGTGGTGAAGAGCACTCGGCGAAAGAGTGTCCGCGCCCCCGGGAAGAACCGACAACCTGCGCAAACTGCCAGGGGATGCACCCAGCCAACTTTAAGGCATGCCCGATCTTCAGAAAGGAGTCACGCAACAAGAAGGCGGGAACTGTGGCCGCTACCCAGACAAACTGTTTTGGTACTGCCCTAGTTGCAACAGCAACCATTGATGAGACTGCAGAAGCGACCCTAGTGGCGCCGGCAAACCTGCCAAAGGGAACCGGGCCAAAGACAGGCAAAAAAAAGCCCAGAAAGAAGGCGCAAAAGCCACAACAACAGCAGCAATAACAACAACAACAGCAAGATGCTCCACGCCGTGACTCCTTGGGACAGACTATCGGCGTGCTTAAAGAGATCCTGGAGGCGGTGCAAAAAGGCACCGACCCCGAAATGGCCACTCTACAGGGCCTTATGAGAATTTTGAACGCCAATAATGGATCACGGGCTTAGGATCGTACACTGGAATGCCCAGTCGCTCGCGGGGAAGAAACAACTGCTGACCATCTTCCTCCGCGAGCAAAACGTAGACATACTACTGGCCAGCGAGACGCAACTGAAGCAGGCACAAAGGTTCAAGATACCGAATTACCTTGTATACCGGAAAGACGAGGTGTCAGATACTGGGCGCGCCTTTCGAGGCCTTGCAGTACTGGTCCACCGAAGAATCATCCACCAGCTCATCCCACCAGAAGAGTTCGAGTCCATTCAAGCCTTGGGTGTGCTTGTTAACATCGCCGGAGAGACGCGGCGTTTGTTTGCGGTTTATAAACCGCCGCACACCCTACTCAAACCTGAAGAGATAAGAAAGTTACTACACGCCACTGAACCCACCATCATTGCTGGAGACCTCAACAGCAAGCACACCCACTGGAACTCGACCAAAACGAACCGCGATGGGAGAGTTTTGCTTCAAGATTCGGTGGACCATTGCTATGACGTCATAGGGCCAGACGAGCCCACCCATTATCACTATCAAGACGATGGTGATGTACTAGACGTCACGGTATACAAGGGACTGAGGACGCCGCCTAGCCAAACGGTGTTACCAGACCTGCCTTCAGACCACCGCCCGGTACTCCTGACGCTGACGGAGCTCCCAAGCAGAGTTGCCATTCCCGCCAGGAAGAGGAAGATCTGCTGGGAAGCTTTCCAGAGAGAAGCGCAGGAGCGTACAAAGACGAGGCCGATACGCACACCGGAAGACCTTGAAACGGCCACGGAAGTGTTGACCGCAGCTATCCAATCCTCTCTCGAGGCAGCATCGCACACCGCCGCGTCGGTAGAGAGGGCGCAACCCCTCCCGGCGTGGATCAGGAACCTTATTAGCGAAAAAAGGGAGATGAGGAAGCTGTGGCAACAAACTCGCTGCCTACGTCTTAAGAGCGAACTGAACGCGCTGGTGGAGCGCGTTAAGACCGCCTTACAAGATTACGCCACGCATAGTTGGGAAGCGCACTTAGACTCAGTGGAAACGGAATTTCCATCAGTACACCGACTTTGCCACCAACTATCGCGCACCCCGGAGCCGACTAGACCACTATTCGGGCGGGACGGCCTTCTGAAATTTATCGCCACAGACCGAGCTGAGATCTTCGCGGACCACTTGGAGGCGCAATTTCTGCCCAACCCGACCAGTGACGACCCCCATATTGACACCATCTGTAGACAGGTAGAACTCTACTTGTCTACACCCCCGGACGTGACTGAAGAAGAGGAGGCGCCCATCATCTTCTCACTTGGACGGGTGCAGAGGCTGATAAGGCGCCTACCGAACAAGAAAGCCCCAGGGCTCGACAGGATCTCGAACGAAGTCTTGAAGCACCTACCGCCAAGAGCCCTGGCCGCGCTGACCAGGATTTATAATGGAGTTATGCGCTGTGGCCATTTCCCACGGACTTGGAAGACTGGCGTCGTTATAATGCTCCCTAAACCCGGAAAGGACCCGAAGAGACCGGACAGTTACCGACCTATCACGCTGCTTAGCACCTTGTCGAAAGCCTTCGAAAGGTTGCTATTACCGCACTTAACACCGCACATTGTACCTCGAGAGGAGCAGTACGGGTTTAGGGCAGAGCATTCTACCACATTGCAACTGACGCGGGTCATCAATGAAATGGCCACCAGCCATAACAAGAAGGAGTATGTTGTGGCTGTGTTACTTGACATGGAGAAGGCCTTCGACCGCGTATGGCATGAGGGCCTGCTGTACAAGTTGTCGAAGAGCCCGATGCCGAAGCCCATGATCAAACTGATAAGATCTTTCCTAACGGACCGACGAGTCACAGTTCGAGTCGCGGAGGCCTTATCAACGGAGAAGCCGGTACGTGCCGCGGTACCGCAAGGAAGCTGCCTCTCGCCCAGCCTGTATGCTTAGCATACCAACGATATCCCGCTGATAGGCAGCACCAAGCTTGCCCTGTATGCAGACGACGCCGCATACTACGCCTCCTCGATCCGAACAGAAGCCGCCGTCAAACGAGTACAAGAGAACCTGGACGCCCTACCTGAGTGGCTGAAGAAGTGGCGGATGACAGTCAATGTCTCCAAAACTCAAGCCCTCGTAACGGGAAGATCGAACCTGCCGACACAGCTGCAACTGCTCAACGAAGAGATTCCATGGGCCCGGGTTGTAAAATACCTCGGGGTGGAAATCGACCGAAACCTGACGTTTGTGAAACACGTCAACACCGTAGTAGGAAGAGCGAAAGGTGCCCGCGCACGCCTGATGCCTGTACTACGTTCGAAGCTGCCATTCCGGGTGAGACTGATGATATACAAAACATATATCCGGCCAATACTCACCTACTCCGCCCCGGCGTGGTACGCCCAGATAGATACCCACCTACGCACGAAACTACAGAGCCAGGAAAACCAGACGCTGCGCGCTATCGTTGACGCCCCACGCTACGTCAGGAACGCAACAATAGCGAGAGACTTGAAGCAAGAGACGCTACAAAAATTCGTCGAGCGACTGGCGATCAAAATGTTCGCCAAAGCCGATGAGTCAAGATTGCCACACATCAGGGGCATAGCCCCCCACCATACCCGACCGCCCAATCAAGAGGGCAGAACAATGAAGCCATATCCCAGGGACCTACTTCCCAGAGAAAACCAGGATGAGACAACAGAAGAGAGTATGGATGCCACGGCTGTATCAGTGCTGCCCCCAGTGGCCAGCGACTGTGTAGCCGATCGGTCCGCTGGGCTTCACCCGTGTAGGCGGGGGTTCCACCCGGCGTGGCCTTGATCGCTCAGTTACCTTTTGGTCACTGGGGTGGCAGTACAGTGAGGCCGTGGTAAACCCAACCTAGAGACCCGCCCACCGTTGTGGACGGAGACGTGCCAGGGGCAGAGGGCATAGCCCTGACCCCCTTTCCCCGCTCGAACCGCACATTTGAGCGAGACGAAGACCCGACGTAAAACAGCTGAAGACGTAATGTGTTAACTTCATATTATTGCATGCTGATGAGCATATATATTTAATACGTCTAGTGGATTTAACGTAAATAGCCAGACATAGAGTTTTGACATTAACGTAACGTGTTAGGGTGACCTTTTTATAACCGAACTCTTGATTGACAAGCAAATATTAGTGTCAAGTGAACCTCAGAGATGGAAATGGTGTAAGACGTATCCCTGCTCATCAGCCGTGCGATTCTCTAATGATTTGTCGATGTGTTCGTCGATGAGCTCACCGATGTCAAATACTTTATGAGATATCGCCCCTGTACATAAGGTTGCTTTTTCAACGTTTGTCATCTCGTCATTTGTTTCACGGATGTTATCAAAGATGCAACGATGTTTGCTCTTAAAGAATCGCACGGCTGCATGTAAGTCTACACTATATAGTAACGGCTATATTTCGTAGGCTTTACTGATGTTCAGAGATAATATTAGAGTTTTGACTTTAGTCATGTGTGTGGGCTGAACTTTTTAGACCCGATGTCTTGCTACTATGAGCACCAAAAGACCATTGCTTTCAGATAAAAATAATTTATTTATGTATAAGTTCAAGGTCTACACTCTTTACTACCTATACCGATTCTCTGAAATAATAAAATCAATTATGAGCGTAGCCGTGAGCGAACAGCTAGTTAATGCGTAATTTGATTATTAATTAAAAAATCAAAGCACAAGTTATCATAAGTTCGAGTACAAAGGATCTCTATCCTTTTTATGATTGATAGTGTAGACCCCGTAGGTAGGGTATTTCAAACGGACCCTTGATTATATCATAACATAACTATTTTGCTTGACATGCTTTTTCTTTACAAACTTGTTAACGGAACACTGGATGTTCCTGAACTGCTGTCTCATTTGTGCTTCTCTGCGCCAAAAATGTTTTCTTATTATTTTCTTTTTTAATAATGCTTAAAAAATAATAAATTGACAAAAAAAAATGTAAATTGTTTCAAATGTTTTTTCTGGATTGCTTCGGATTATGCTTATATTTGTTGTTGTTTATATTTATTGCAATAAATTGAACTTATTATGATGTCTTAAACACTGGCTAATAAATGTGATTTATTTTCCTTCGTAATTGTACATATTATTATCTACTTTAATTTGTGAACCGCTCGCTTATATTAGTGCGTGTAGTCGGTACCTATAATTGTGTTAGCATTTAGTCAGAGTGTGTAGTGAATTGTATTTATTATAATTGTCTTAATGTATAACATGTTGATACTCAATAAATAAATAAAATAAATAAAACTATCGGAGATAAACCACTTTGAAATTACATAGTAGACACTATGTAATTTGTACTGTTATCCTGCTTTGAAATGTACAGTACAATTATTTTAGTTAAAGCTTGCGGTTTGATGGGTCATGGTGGTTTTATATTATTTTGATTGCCTAAATTGAGAGTAATGAAATATATTGGCTTTACATGGTCAGTTCGACATTATGGTATTTTTCATTTGTTTTGAATCAGACATCGTGCAAACTGAGCTAGCCGTTACATGTTCAAATATGTACAAAGAAGTTTGGCATCCACATTTGAAGCTACTATCTGAACTAAGTAGCCGTATAAGAACCTCTGGGAGCACCTTTACCAGACGAATGTGTGGAATAAATTCTCCGAGTTCTTTGAAATAATATCTGTGGAAGCAATAAACCTGTAAGTTGGAACATACTCTCGAGAAATAGCAAAGTTTTCAGTGTGTCGTAACTTGCGAATACTTAGCACGGGTAATAATTCGTGACTTAGTTTTTAGCATAATTTGTTTCCGGTTATATGTTTATTGGTATGAAACGATAACTTCGGCGGTGTTATCTCTCATCTTGAAGTTTCTCTTTACAGATATATTGAACGTATATATCATAAATGAAATATGCTGGAAACTACCTGCCACGAGCTACTCGATTTGGATATTTCAGATCTGAAAGCCTTTGCTTAGTACCGTGTATATTCTAAAATATATATATATATATATATATATATATATATATATATATATATATAGTATTTAAGTATGTTAACGGTTAGTTAGTAATAATATATATATATAGTAATCATTATTAACCGAATTAAAAACAGACACGACTAAAAAGTTATCCATTGATATATATATATATATATATATATATACAGTCGTGGTCAACTAATTAGGGACATGCAAGATAGTGAAGAACAATAACCGGTTATGTACATACAAATATAAAACCCTATTGATTTCTCAGTAACTATTATTTGCATAATTTGTCCGATTATTATTCTTTAAATGGCTGTAAATAAAAGAATAAATAAATAGAAAAAAGTATTTAATATCAAAGTTTGAACATGTATTCAATTTTAAGGTATAATTCTGTAGCTGGACATTTAATTAAGGACAGTAAACTATAATGAAAAAAAGAGTTAAACAAAACTAATAATCTGCAGTATTATAATATCTTTAACAGCTCCATTTTATTACGTGTAAAATCAGTACCCAGTAGCAAAACCTTTGTTAGTAATTACCGCTTGACACCGATGTGGCATAGACATTATCAGTTTCTGGCATGTTTCGACAGGAATGTTTGCCCATGCCTCACAAAAAGCTTCATTAAGTTCATCTAAAGTTGTGGTACTATAAGTGGCTACTTTTTCTTGATTTCGTGCCAAAGGTGCTCGATTGGGTTAAGGTCCGGGCTATTTGCTGGCCAATCTAGCACCGATACTGACTGACTGGTAAGAAACGACTTGACTGAACGGGCGGTATGTTTCGGGTCGTTATCATGCTGAAACGTCCATATAATAGGGAGATGCTCCTCAGCATAGGGAAGCATCGTTTCCTCCAATATTGCCTTGTATTGATGTTGGTCTAAGTTACCCTGAACTTTCCTCACAGGTCCCACTCCACGTCCAGAAAATGAACCCCACATTTTAATGTTTCCACCGCCATGTTTCACCTGCTTTTTTGTGAATCTTGGATTCATTTCCGCTTTTACTGGACGCCGTACGTATTGCCTTCCATCTGAAGAAATCAAATTAACCTTGGTCTCGTCAGAGAATAATACATGTTGCCATTGGGCGTAGGTCCAATGTCCATATTTACGTACAAACGCCAAACGAGCATTTCTATGTTCTTTGTTCAACAACGGTACTTTGCGAGCCACTCTTCCGAACAACCCTGCTTCTACCAGACGTCGTCGAACGGTCCTCGCTGAGACACCAGCTCTTTCGTCTGTCCCAAACACTTCGTGTTTAATTAAAATAGAGCCTAGAAACGGATCTTTCTTAGCTAACCTGGTTATCATTCTATCTTCTTGCGGAGTTGTTTTTCTCGATCTTTTTGTTCTGGGCACATTTAAATCTGTGTTATTGCGTCTGACATGTTGCACTGCATTGTATACCATAGTTTTTGAACAATTTAAATGTTCTGCTATCCTTCGGTATGGCCAACCATGCTCGACAACAAACTTCATGATAATTTTTCGTAGTGTTGGATCGCAACTTTTATTTTTACCCATTTTTCTTCAAAATATTTTTCAAAACTTAAATAAATATCGGGATTGCCGCCAAAACTACCACGAAACAATAAGAGAAGAAGTAAAAAAGTATTGAGATTCAAATTTTGAAAATAGAACGCAATATCTCAGTGTCCCTAATTAAATGGCCAGCCAGCATTATTTGAACAAATAGCACTACGATAATCTATCAGCTATACTGTAAAGAGGTTTAATGTTTAAGAAGTTGTTATTGTTTGTATAATCGTGCACATAAATGACTAATTATACTTACATGTAAGAGATATGGAATATGGTTTAGACTCGTTGGAAAATAAAAAATAAATTCACAATTCGTTTTAACCAAAGAGTGTCCCTAATTAGTTGACCACGACTGTATATATATATACAGTACTATACTATACTATATATATATAGTATTACTATATAAAAGTATGTTTTTAGCCTGTTTTTAATTCGGTTAATAATGATAACTATATATATATATCATCATCATCATCATCATTATCAGCCGGAAGACGTCCACTGCTGAACATAGGCCTCCCCCATAGAACGCCACTTGGACCGGCTACTCGCTTCCTGCATCCAGCGATTCCCCGCGGTTTTTATGAGGTCGTCGGTCCACCTAGTGGGGGGCCTGCCTACACTACGCCTTCCGGTGCGTGGTCGCCACTCGAGAACCTTTCTTCCCCATCGGTTATCAGTTCTGCGAGCGATGTGGCCTGCCCATTGCCACTTCAACTTGCTAATTTTGAGAGCTATGTCGGTGACCTTAGTTCTCCTACGGATCTCCTCATTTCGGATCTTATCACGCAGGGAAACCCCAAGCATAGCCCTCTCCATTGCTCGTTGAGCGACTTCAAGCTTGTTAATGAGGCCCACAGTAAGGGACCACGTCTCAGTGCCATAAGTCATCACTGGCAACACACACTGGTTGAAAACCTTGGTTTTCAGGCTCTGAGGTATTGGGGACGAAAAGATGGATCGAAGCTTCCCGAACGCTGCCCAACCGAGCTGGATTCTTCGTGCGACTTCCTTGTCGAAGTTGGACCTACCTAATTGGACAGTCTGTCCCAGATAGACGTACTCGTCTACAACTTCGAGTGTATCGTTTCCAACAATTACCGGTATAGGTGGAACATGGACATTGGACATGATTTTCGTCTTATCCATGTTCATCTTAAGACCAACCTGTTGGGAAACTCTACTGAGGTCGTTGAGCATGGTGCCGATATCCTCGAGCGACTCCGCCATTATAACTATATCATCGGCAAAACGAAGGTTAGTGATGTATTCGCCATTAATGTTGATGCCACATCCTTTCCAGTCCAAAAGTTTGAAAACATCCTCCAATGCGTTAGTGAACAGTTTCGGAGAGATGACGTCTCCCTGTCTCACACCTCTCTGCAATGGAATTTGTTCCGTACTCTGGTCCTGTAATCGGACTGACATAGTGGCCTTGCTGTATAAACACTTCAACGCTTCGATATACCTATAGTCAATTTGGCATCGCTGCAAGGACTGCAGTATGGCCCACTTCTCGATAGAATCAAAGGCTTTCTCGTAATCCACAAACGCTAGACACAGTGGCTGATTATACTCTTCGGTCTTCTGTATAATCTGCCGTAGTGTATGAATATGGTCTACGGTGCTAAAGCCTCTTCGGAAACCGGCTTGTTCAGGAGGCTGGAACTCATCAAACCTGCGTGCGAGACGGTTCGTGATGACTCTCGAAAACAGCTTGTACACGTGGCTCAAGAGCGATATGGGCCTATAATTCTTCAATAAGGTTTTATCACCTTTTTTGAAGAACAGCACCACCACGCTCTTGTGCCACGTTTCCGGCGTTTTGCCTTCGAAGATGACAGAATTGAATAACTTCTGGAGGACTAAAAGTATCGGTCTACCACCCGCTCTCAGAAGTTCAGTCGTAATTCCGTCCTCTCCTGGCGCCTTGTTGTTCTTAAGCTGTTTGAGAGCCATTCTAATCTCGTACAGGCTGATGTCCGGGATGTCTTCGGTATAGTGTCGGACTAACTTTGCTCTGGTGTCCTGAGCTGCTTCAGTAACGGGTTCGCGCGTCGAGGTATATAACTGTCGATAGAAGCTCTCAATCTCTCTCAGAATCTCAGGCTTGGATGAAACGATACTGCCATTTTCGGTCTTCAGTTTTGTCATTTGGCTTTGCCCAATAGACGAATCCTTTGCAAACACTTTAGAGCCCTGGTTCCGCTCAATTGCTGCCGTAATACGCGCAGTATTATAAGCACGCAAGTCGTGTCGCATGGACTTCCAAATTCGTCTATTGAGTTTACCGTAATCCGACATATCAACTGCGGACTGCAGTCTCATTTCGCTCCGTTCTGCCATTAGTTTCAGAGTTTCTTTTGAGAGTTTTTGAGCTTTCCTGCGGCGTTTGGTCTCACAGAATTCAGACCCAACCGCTTGGACAGTTTCCACCAACCCGTTGTTCAACTCATCCACTGTGTCGCATTCAGCTAAGCGGTTAATAATGATTACTATATATATATATAGTAATCATTATTAACCGAATTAAAAACAGACACGACTAAAAAGTTATCCATTGATATATATATATATATATATATATATAGTATTACTATATAAAAGTATGTTTTTAGTCTGTTTTTAATTCGGTTAATAATGATAACTATATATATATAGTAATCATTATTAACCGAATTAAAAACAGACACGACTAAAAAGTTATCCATTGAGAACTAACCGTTAACATACTTAAATACTATCTCTGCTGGCTATAAAATAAATCGCTTTAGTGATTAGTAGTAACAAACATATACTTTTGTATTTAGGGTATTAGTATAATATATGATCGCAAACGACAATGGCGAACGTTTTGAACGTTTCAGTAACTACAATACAATAATCCTGTAGAAGCAGACGGCCCGCCGCAATTTGTAAACTGCCGAACGACCAGTGCTCTGTTGACAAATTGCGACCAGCCTAACTGATATTCTACTCTACACTGTAGATTAGTGATAAGCGACCAATTTGAGGAGGCGCCACGACTGGGTACGGAAGTCGTTATTACAGTAGGCGGCGAGACCTGGCAAATTGCTCGCAAGCACGCCACCCGAACGTGACAGCGCTGTCGAACACATTCCTTATTTGAAACGTCTCAGCTTGACATTCCAACTGTATGGATAATACACATATTGAAATCTTTATTAAAGGCGAGAACCGTACACGACTGCGCCAAATTTAGACAGGTACTAAGCATGACATGAATGACTACATATTACCGTTTCAAATAATATTGCAGACATTAATTTATCAACCGACAGTCTTTTGTCTCTGTTAAAACAGTAGCGGTAACAATATTACGTAGCAACCATCAGAGCTACGCCGTACTACGCCGTGCTACGTAGGTACTAAGAAATGTTGACTTGTACATTCCTGTACAATAGTGTTATATTAAAAAACAAGTTATATAAAGACATGTTAGAGACTTTCTTACTTGCAGCGTCGGTAGTGGAGACTACAAGATATGGTGCCCAGTAGTACCTTAGTTACTTAGTACATTAGTTAGTTAAACTTCAATTACGATTAAACATATTATAAGGGTTTGCGTTGAGCACATCAGAAAAAAGTAATAGTATGTCCCATACATACATTTACTTTATTAACTAAAATAATATTATATTAGCAAAACTATGGATGATTTATGTAGAAAGGGTATGTTTTTTAATACAGTTATTAAAAACACGTTTTACAAATAACGTATAATTTACAAACGATATTTTGCGAACCTTTTTAAATCATCCACAGACTCTCCAGTGTTTAGATCTAGAAGTGATACGTACGCCATTATGACATAGTATGGCTGTTTCTGTTCAGAACTTCAGTTCTAAGGTCTGTGTGCCACTGCAACAGCTGTCATGGACGGATCTGGCACTCACCATCAGGTTCGCTAGTCTCGTCGCATGATGGTATATTTTACTGGCGATTATAGATTGACTTGACCGTGCTTATCAGGACATCTTCAGAGTGTAAATCTAAAATCGTCAGCCCAATACGTTAAGTCAATTAAGCTATTAAGTCAAAACTCAGTGTCGGTGACCGTTGCCATCACTGACATCAAGCTGCCCTGACCTTAACTAGCCGACGAGTTTTTACCTTTCGATCCCGAGCTGTCATATACTTAAGTGGTGACCAGAAATGTTTGTTCCCGGATCTTGGATGTTTGTGTTACCTAATCGTACTGCGTGGCATTATTTTTTTTAATCCCACCTAACGAAGTATATATTTTTTTTGTTTTTTTAATTTTTGCCAGAGCATTATCGGCCTGGCCTGCGTTCTAACTGCTGCTATATTACGTAAGTATAGTTAATTCGCGCAAGATTAGATCAATTAGTGTCACTGCCACATAAATAAATATCACAGTATCAAATTTGCTTAGATAACTAGGGAATGGAAATAATTCGAGACAGACTAGTCTTAGTAGTAGTCAGTAATTGTCTAAATATTGCCTCCCTGCTTGAATGTAGATAATTGAGCCGTGGATAATGTCAATCAAGTTGTATCACTCTATATAGATAGCTGTATTGATTTCAGATTTCTCACAGATAATAAACGCGGTAGGTTTCACAGACCCACACCAAAAGTTTGTTCAACTAATGTTATTGGAACTCACGTTCATTATAATTTTAACCGACTTCAAATAAGGAAGAGGTTATATTGCGTGCGTATGTATTTTTTTGTGTGTATGTTAGCCGATTTTTCACAAATGAGGGATTTGTGGACCGATTCTCAAAACTATTTTTTTGTTTGGTAGAGTATACTTCTGAGGGGGTCCCATTAAAATTTCATCAAATTTGGCTAAAGTTACTGCAAACACTGAAAAGTGTTACGCCTGTCTTGATGATATCATCATTGACGGATGTGCATCTTTTTCATTCAACTTGTTTATTCAACTATTATCTGTTACTTCTGATTTTGATTACGAGAGATTTGGAAACGAAACATCGATGTCACCTTTACTCTTCCGAACTCCGAACCGTTAATATGGGAAAGATAAGTATTCTTTTACCAAATTTCGTTAAAATGTACCTACAACTCAGCTGTGATGAATCAGATTGGTAGACCAACACACGCAGAGATAATATCGGTTTGGAAGTAAATATTGTTTGAGCAATCGGCTTCCGTTTTGGTTTTTGAAAAGGACCGCGCCTGTCGAAGAACACAGACCAAGAGACTTGATTTCATTGAATTAAATCAATCAAGATAGTTAATTTGTATAAGTAAGATGCCTGGTGTTTATACAAGAGTTTGTCAAAGCACCACCGAAGTGCATCTAAAGCAGTTATGTGCAACATTGCTGCATTTAGACTGCAAAGCAAGCAAAGTACGTAAAGTGAGCACTCTTTTTTTGGGGCTACATCTATATGTATACCAATAACTAAAAAATACCCGTTAATATTTCTATCGTTGCTGAAAAACCATTTCTGATGAAAACAACATCGAATAGTTATCCCAATAACCCATTCAGTCATTAGTCAAATATTAAATTGAAACAAACATTTTGGAATTCCGTAGTACTTACTACAAAGAACTCTTTTTGTAAAATAATTATGTCCGGCCAAACCTTTCATCCTTCGAAATCATTTACAGTTTCATAACTTTTAATTTGGATATAAAATTTATATGAAATTTAGCCCTTTAGTAGATTATACATAGATATATACTTTAAAAAATAATTATTGTCTATTAATATATTTAACTGTTTTTAATCATCAGTGTGTATATTACCTAAAGCATTATTTCTTTTAATAAACCGCAATAATATTAATATATCTCTCTATTTAAGGTTGCCCGTAAGATATTGTTATAGCGATAAGGCCGCCAATTGTCCAATCTTCTGTAGCGCCATTTTATTGTATTCATAATCATAATCAGCCTATGTTATACCCACTGCTGGGACTCGAGCTTTCCTCTCAGAGAGGAGTTGGGCCATAATCCAGTACGCGGGCCCAGTGCGGCTTGGTGGATATTATGGATTATATTATGGATTGGCTTTATTAAGATGAACTATAAATAATTCTTGTATTTTATTACGTACGAATATAAGAGGTGGCATTTATAGACGTGAAATGGTGATGAGAATAATGTTTTTCATCTAATTCCTATGTAATATTTATAAAAATGTAGTACTAAGCATTACAGAATTCAATGCAGAGGTACGTGCTGTTGTATCTTAAAAACATATTTAATAAAGAATAAGATCTCGATCAACTATATTTTTTCTTTGCACTATTCTACATAACTAGACCATTTTACAAAAATATATACACTTTAGCATTAGACGTGGCAATTCGGCAATAATGACGCAGAAAGGGTAATAAATTGTTACTAATAACACGTATAAATTTCTATTTGGTAAAAGAATATCGACTACGCTAGAAAGAATTCTTAAGTGGTTACCATATATTTTAATTAAGAGCTAGCGCATGCGACCGTCGATAACTAAAGACGCGAGTCGCAATTCATATTTATGACTTGCTGTACTCCGCAGCTTCGCGAAGGAGCGATGATAATTATGAGTCAAATATAGCCTTTGTCACTCAGGAATAATGTAGCTTTCTACATTTTTGAGGTTATCCATTACAGACATACAAACAATAACATTTTACTCTTTATGATATTAGTGTAGAAAGCACATGGTATTTCATATGTCAGACTGTACGTAAGTGTATTTTTATGCGTCACTCGAAATTGATTGGATGGATTTTTACTTGGTTTTAGATAATAGTGTGGGCTTTTCCAGCTAGTATAAACTGATCATGGCGTACCTCGGCACGTTAACTAAAGGCTGGAACGCGGACAACTAAATTGTGTACCGACGCAACGTTCTATATGACCGGCACGGTATAACATTACCTTATTTTTAACATTATTTCTATATTAATAATTTATCAAGAAGTACTCGTATTCTAGTCTCAGCAGACAACTTTCTTATCCAATACTCATACAGCGAGTCCGTTAGTATGACTAGAATAAACTATGGAATAATAAAAGTAAACTATCGGCTCATTTATAAAATAAAGAGTAGCAAATAACTAAAACGAATGTGCAATGCAAAATGAAACAATTCGTGAAATTTGGTTACATAGGTAATAAAAATATCAAAAGTAAAGTAAACTTTAATACATATTAATACCTACACGTAATAGATTTACAAATGAATGTATATAAAAATGAACCTCCTGGTCACGCTCGTATTACTTGAGAACGGATTGAACAGTCTCACTATTTATTTTTTGTTGTGGTATTTATTGTCAGGAGAAGGTTCTTATGAAAGAAAAACCAAGAAAAGATGGGAGGTTATGGAGAGGTCGAAGGCCAAGACTACTACTCAAACGAAGTCGCGGGCAATCGCTAGTAACACATAAATTATAAGTGCGCATACTACATTTAAGCATACCATCATCATCATCTCAGCCGTAGTACGTCCACTGCTGAACATAGGCCTCCTCCATGATTTTCCAAAAGAACCGGTTGGAAGCGGCATGTATCCAACGTCGTCCTGCGACCTTCATGGGTTGTCTGTCCACCGTGTCGGTGGACGTTAAGCATACACTAGTTAGAAAATTACATTAGGAACCAAAAATTATCGGTCCGTGTCTGTAAATGAAATAGCATACCATTGATGTAGTTTTTCGTCGCATAACTTTGGAAGTCGCGCTTACTGGAACTGTACCTTAAGTGGATAATATGGTCGTGGCGGCAGTTCGGTCTCGTTGTGGCGCGTTTTATTTCACATAATAACATATTAGGCCGAGCCTGCGGCACGCTCGCGCACCCTCGCGTATTTTCGTTGCTCGTGTAAATAAAACTCTCCTAACTACTGCTCGAAACGCCACCGCGCCGCACTCGCCGCCGGCACACCGAACTTTCCATTTAACACAGATAAAATGTGATTCCATGTAATATTTTTAGCATCAACCGACAAGGGAACTCATTTTGAAACAGTGCAAATAAAAAATGTTAACGTGAAAATGGACTCATTGTTGTATTTGTTTTGTCATAAATCCGCCACAATGAGAGGGCTGAGGTCTTCATTTCTAGCATATTTTGCTCATTTTACCATACATCCTGTTCGTTAAATGCTATAAAAGCTGAAGTTATGGAGATTAAGTTACGTCTTTATCTATAAAACGTCTGTTAATAAGAAAGGCATAAGCAATTTTGTAATATGGTAATACTAATTGAAAACTGTTTTTGTACATTTTAAGTTTAAGTTAATAAAATTCATTTATTATTTGATCAGAGTTATCGTTCTACCATCAAACTATTATTATTATTATTCTTATTTCAAGATAGATTTTATGAACACGCTTTCAAAATATCGTACCTCCATATATTAACTATAATTTTTGATATCGTATATCCAGAAAAATATTTTTTGATTTAACAAAAATATTTTTTGCCATATTCGGCTGACTGAAAGGAAAACCCAATCCTAATCCTAATCTTACTAATATTATAAATGCGAAATGTTTGGATGAATGTTGATTTGTAACTCAATCACGCCCGACCGGCTGATATAATTTGGATGAATAATCGACGATTGATTGATGAATGATTATTTAATATATAAATAGATGAGGTGCTCGAATAACATCGTCATCATCCATCAACGCTGTTTCAAGAAGACGAAAATATCTTGACTAAAAGAAAAAGTGTGCAAAAACCGTTAGTAGTGCCAAGATATACACTAAAAATGGGTGACAAAACTGTTATAAAATGGCAATAAAGATTTACAATAAATTACCCAATGAGTTTAGAATGCTAAAGGAAAATGAATTTAAAAAGAAAATATATACATGGCTCTGCGACAGATGTTTTTATTCTATAGATGAATACTTTAAATACAATTTCATGTATTAAATTATTTTATTAAATTAATCGCCAATTATTGTGTATTCTACTTATTAGAATTAACATTTTTTAATTTCTATAATCTTAATGTCTGTTAATTTAACTTATTTTTTATACATTTTATTTTAATGCATGATAATACTACGTAATACATAATTAATCTATTAGATAGCCAAAATAAATATTTGCACGACAAATTGGTCGAGTACAGTGATTCAAGACATAATAGCCTAAGATCCAATGTACCTGTATTCAAGCAAATAAGACTTTCGTTCATTCATTCATTCTTTCATTCATCATCACGCGGGTGAAACTGCGAGGCGCAGCTAGTAATCTTATAAAATGTGAACGTTTGCATGTGTGAATGTGTGTAACCATGTAACATTTGGAATGTAGATAGTTTAGGTTCAGGAATAACCCATTTACCTTTTTTCATGCAATTAGGGATCTACTCGGGGTATCCTAAGTAATTGCATCTCCTAAGGAGACAAATACGTGTTGAAGAGTTTTAGGTTGATTGACATTTTATGCGAGAGAGAAGGCGGTGCACAATGCTTATCAGCCTTACGCATTCTTCCATCGGAAGTGTCATTTGAAATAATTAAAAATTTAATATTGATTTCTGCAAAGTAAGGCATGTTGATCTATGAGTTAGCTTTACCATTTATCAAAAAACAACCACTAATGGGCTTATACTGAATGGTAAAGTTTCACTCAAAACTCGTACAAACCAACTTTAAAATTAATAAAACACGTATTTCTTGTTCTTATCTATCGTAGGGGGGTTTCGGCGGCTTCAGAAAGAACACGGTTTAGCCTTCTCTTCCTCCACCCTGAAGAGTGACCAGTGTACGGAATTAAATCTAATTAGAGCAGCCATGCGATTCTCTAAGAGCAAACGTCGTTGATTCTTTGACAACATCCGTAAAACAAATGACGTGATGACAAGAAACGTTGGAAAAACAACCTTATGTACAAGGGCGATATCTCATGAAGTATTTGGTGAGCTCGTCGACGAGCGCATCGACGAATTATTACAGAATCGCACGGCTGATCATATCATATTTTTTGACAGCAGTATCTTACTATACAAAAAAGGTTGGTACACATCGCAGGCGGTGCCAATAATCTATCTATCCAGAGTTTTCTTGCTATGAGTAGAGATTTGACATAGCGTCCGTTAGATAGATTATTGACCCCACCCGGGAGGATTAAAGCTAACTAGATTGTTTCTCAATGTGGAGGAACTAGGGGAACGAGCGCGGCGTATTACTGCAAACAATAACAATAAGTAGGAACGTTACCATGGCATATCCTCGTGCGTATAGACCGTCGTCCCGCACTAGGGCGTGCTGAGTCGCAGGGCCCTTAGCCCTTACCCTCGTATCATCCACGGATGGGCGGCCCCGGTAATGAGGGCGACCTGCGTTATTTCCCAGTGAGGTTATGAACCTGCAACTGTTTGAAGTTTTTACGCATGTTGGGTCTGGTTTTGCATAACTATGTGCTAGAAAGTCATTGAAAGATACAATGCTTCAATAAGTTTAAATCGTGTGTGTTAGATGTTTATATATTAAGTATTAAGTATACGTATTTTTTTAATATGAAAAACGGGATTCACTCACGTAAAAAAGTCAGATCTTTCCGACTATAGTTTAGTATTATATGTTGATACACAAGTTTGTGCTGCAGACCTCTTTGCAAATGAGTTCATCTGGGTAAGTATACTGCCACCATACCATCTTCTACCACGGTAGGTTCTTCACGAAGAAGTAATGTTCGCAGTACTGTGTACTGCTTTAAAGGGTATGGGTGTCGGCGAAATACGGGAACATTAGACTTAACAGTTAAATATCTCAAAATGTCGGGCGCAGTTTAGTTCGTCACTTGTGTCGAAATGCATCTGTTGGAACAGATACATTTAAGTGGTAACCTCTGCATCTAGGCAAGGCAACACTAGTTGGGCTTCGTGGTTGTACCGTCTCATAATAACGTATAAAATGCCAGTGCGATAACGAGTGCCCATCGCTTGCTGCGGACCCTAGAGCGACTAAAATCGATCTGTTACTATTTTGAAATTGTATTTCACGGTAATATAATAGGAATTCTTATTTTTAAACTGTAGCAAACTATAAATTCATTTTTTACTAGTTGCTCTCTGCGGTTTCACCTGCGCGGTGATGGATGATGATGATGATGGTGATGATGAATCATGTATAGCCTATGTTACTCAGGGTGAATGCTTTCCAATGGTGAAACAATTTTTGAAATCGGTCCAATACTTTTTGAGCCAATTCGTTACAAACATACTTACATAACAATATTTCCTCTTTATAGTAATATTAGTATAGATTTGATGTGGGTCTATTCGCGAAAAAATATCGTAGCAATATTTTGACCAATCTCGTTTTCGTTAAACAAAACCTTAAGAAAACGCATGTTTATTGTATGTATATTATGTACATATGAGTAATAATGTTGTGTTTGTTACCACCACAGAAAAGCTGAAAGTGTCTCTCTTTTGTGGATACCATTTAAACTTGGTATCTTTTTGGATTTTAATGAGATGAGACCTTTGGTCAGCAAAATGTCATGTGAAATGGAAATGTATTAGTCTGTAATACATGTGAAGCCATGCTTGTTACAAATACATGCAGATGCACTTTTTCACCAGCGACTAATTTTAAGCGGTTTAGACGTGCAGCAGGAGTAAACTTTGATTTAGGTAATGAATATTCATTAGTTCATTACAGCTACAAATTAATTGCGAGATATGTGCATGAGCCGCGCGCAGCTTTGATGTGCGTGTACAATAATTAATACGAGCAGTCACATAATTAAATATATATCTCAGTGGCTAACAAATATTGATTGAAATTGAAAAAAAAAAACACCAGGTGGGCCTCGTGCGCGTACCATCACGTAATAACATAAAATAATATATGAATGATGGGGTTAGGTTTCCCATCTAATATCTCTGTATGTCTATTATTAAATTAGATTAATGGGTTGTCTGGAAGAGATCGCTCTGAGCGATAAGACTGCCCATTGTTGCGCCTAGTTTAAAGCATTGTTTTTTTTTAATTTTATTGTCTAATATTAAGTCATAAATGTAGTGTCTCAATAAAGTGTTATCTATCTATCTATCTATCTATCTAGACAAATTCGAGTATGATGATATGATGAATGATAGTCTTGTGGCAAATATACAAAGAAATGACGAGGTAGATTAGCTTGATTTTTTATTGCTATAAAATAATGTTACAAGACAAGCTTTTCTTGCTTTTTAAATCAGTGGAATACGTTGCGTACGAATATCTGTGGCGCCTCCTACACACAGCAGACATATGCACAGTCATTCAGGCTTATGAACCTTATAGGATGTTGCAACACCTATGAAAACGACTATACATTTGATTTAACCAGGTAATATTTTATTCTGTAATACACACACCTATTTAATAAAGACAGTAAATGCCATTTAAAACACGTATGAAGATGATTAGTTATTTGGAGAAAAAAGTACTTGAACATTCTGATCAAAGCTTTCAAATTTCGTAGAGACTTAATGTTCTTTTAAACTGAGTCTACAAGGTCCGTCCACCGTCTAGAATGGATAGTGCATGAACTCTCAATCACAATCGAATATCGGCTGGGAAATATAGATGTGACGAGCAGAAATATATCTTCACGCTTGGGTTATTTGTGGTAGGTTTCCATATCCGTGGTGAAGAGAGTTAAAGAATACAATTACTCTTCGCCTTCGGGATGAAAATAGTGGTGAGGAAACTCAACTTACTAGCTGGTAGGCTTCTTAAGCAAGGGTAGGGCAGATATTCTGTCCTACCCTTGCTTAAGAAGCAAGTTTTAAAGCAATGAACTTACTTTGTGAATACTATTACCAATGTCTCGGTGTGACGTGTGCAGTGCAGTGAGTGCCACGCAGAATTTCAGCATTACAACTGTCATGGCCCGGCATGATGCTTAGCATCACGACATATCCGTCTCGTCACAACTCTCACGTGATAAGTACTTTTATATAGCTTAATCCTAAACTATCATTTCCCTTGCAACTGTACATTATGACTAGTTTTGATACTGCTTGTCCAGAGAAAAATATTCACTGTCAATATGTTTTTGACACTTGATATGCTAGTGTGTGACCACTATCTCACTT
Source organism: Selenia dentaria (assembly GCA_917880725.1). NCBI lineage: Eukaryota > Metazoa > Arthropoda > Insecta > Lepidoptera > Geometridae > Selenia > Selenia dentaria. The sequence continues at coordinate 27,477,394 of OU862888.1, read as the reverse complement.
GCCGGTCAGTGATGATGCGGTCGAACACTAGACTTACGGCCGGTAGCAATAATCTGTCTATCGCCGGTTTACCTTACTAGAGTTAGATATTTGACACTATTTGTATGGAAGTTATGTCAAATTTCTATCGGTAGTAAGGAAAACTGTGGATAGATAGATTATTGGGATCCTTCATTAGAATATCAACTGGCTCTCAATAGATTGCCTTGTTTTTGTACCATGTTGTAATGTATGAATATGTTATAATATAAACGTGCAGAAATTTCTGTTAAATACAACTCCGAGTTCCAAATTAATGTGCTTAATTGTATCTGTGTAAGTTTTAAATTATTTAGCTTTAACTTAAAATTTTAATGTTATGATTATAATAGTAATTTAATATTTATATATAATATAATATTTAGAATATTATTTGTTATTTGTGATGCTAAGTACGAAATTATAAGTGTTTGGAAGGACTATATCTACCAAGATACGGGTGTAAGTGATACACCCAGTTTGCCAGGTATTGCCACAATGTATTACGATGTACTAACTCTAGAAGAAAAATAAACTTATTTGAACAAGTAATTGAGTATTTTCTAATTCTAGGTATAATTTTCCAGTAGAAACGGATGTCGTATATACCTACAGATACAGTCAAACCAATTGACATGAGGCACATTTAAACCGAAAAAGATATCACTGAGTAACAAACCGATGGTTATATTTTATCGGATGGTTTCCTATCTCATCGCCACCCTTCTCATTTGTCAAATCAACAGAAATATATGCGTGAGAACTCACAGATTGATGGGGTAGCCTAGATTGAATTACATCCCGGTAAAACCTGACGAGGGTTTGCTCCATGCGGGTATTACGAGAACAAGAATAACATAAGAATGAGCTCGGCTATCCGATAGCTCGAGATGCTGGTTCGATTTTGGCATTGGCTATTAATCATTCTACTCGTATTTTATCGTTGGTTGCGTGATTCATTTCGATTTAGTTAAAGTAAAGATTCACTGCGCTGACTATTTTCAACCGTGAAACTATATTTCCTAATGACTTAATGGCACAGAATCCTGAAGATTAGTATCTAGTCATGTACTTTTTGACTAGCGACTATTCCGGTTTAGACGTTCAGCAGGAGTAAACTTTGATTTAGGTAATGAATATTCATTAAAGCTACAAATTAACTGGAAGATATGTGCATGAGCTGCGCGCAGGTTTAATGTGCGTGTACAATAATTAATACAAGCAGTCACGTAAGTAAATATCTATCTATATTATATATATAAAAGCGAAAGGTCACTCACTCATCACGAAATCTCAGAAACTACAAGTGCTAGGAGTTTAAAATTTTTCATGCGGGTTCTTTTTAGGACGTAGGTGCTCACTAAGACGGGATTGTATGAAATTCAACCCCTAAGGGTTTTTTTGGGGTTGATAGTTTGTATGAAACTTCCTTACTGCGAGTTCTCAAAGTTTAAAATTTTCATGGGGGTTCTTTTTTGGACCTATGTACTCACTAAGACGGGATTTTGTGAAATTCGACCCCTAAATGAAATCTGACCCATTGAAATCTGTAATTACCGTATCCCGCGAGGCCACGCGAGCGAAGCCGCTGGCGGGTCAGTTAGTACGTCTATAATTACATTAGTTAAATTCTAGTATGATATGATGAATGATAGTGAAGATTAGTATCTAGTTAGTAGTCTTTGGCATTTTCTCCATTCAAAGTATTCCTTGATTATTTTCTCTGGATGTTGACGCTAGTAATGTAATCAGTCTATTATTTTCCCACTGCTGGGACTCGAGCCTTCGTCTCAGAGAGAAAAGTTGAGTCATAATCCATCACACGGGCCCAGTGCGACTTGGTGGATAGGCTAGTGGCCAAGCCATGTCGAAGTTTTCAGACCACCCGAAGGCCTTCGACATTGTCTGACGAATGTTGTCTGGTGCTTAACGTGCCCTCCGACGCAAGGAAGCGTTTAGTTGAATAATTCCACTAGCGGTCACCCATCCAACTTCTGACCACAGCAAGCGTTGCTTAATATATTGATGATATGAAGATCGCCAAGTCAAATTCCGCTGCTTGCGCTTCTCAAGCTCTGCTGCGAGCTCTTGTTGCGCTCGTGGCAAATTAATTTGTTATGTGTCATAGATTTTGACTACTGGCACATGCGTGACGTCCATATGTTACGTTTTTTATAAGTTACTTCTTATAGAAACTATGACCCAAATTGAACTTACGCTTTAAGAAAATTCGGAGGGTAACATTTATATAATTAAAATATAGAAAGAAGTTTATTTTTCTACCAACTTCTAAAAGGAGGTTCTCAAGTCGACGCGTATATTTTTTTTATTTTAAGTAAGCTCACGCATATTTTTTTTTACAGTATTGATTATATTTATTTAAAGAATGTTAAAGTCTTATAAATCGATGAACGCCGGCTGCACCAATGAGATTGACTAATAGAGGCGTTTACTCCTTGAATATGAAGTATAAACATGGCAAATTTTATGTTATATCTACCTATAGCTAAAGTACACCACTCGCACAACGACATTAACTACATTGACAAGATTCAAAGAGCACGAAGATATATGAATCCTAGTTGTCAGAAAAGGATCAATATATCATTAATACGTCACAGGAGTTACTTTAAATTAAAATACAATTTTTGATAAATAACATAGAAAAACAATACCTACAAATGAAAAGATACATCATTCTTGTTTTTTACACTTGTTCCCGTATATGTTCTGCAGTTTCTAACACATAAGAAAGCATTTTTTCCTAAATGTAGTACACGTGCTGCGTCGTTGCCAGACAGGCTGGAACTAAGTTGATTCAAGACAACTAGCTTGTGTTGATGTCGCCAAGCCGAGCGCAGTATCTACCTCAGTTTATATTACATCATTGGGCTGCAGCCACGAAAAAGCATGATTCGTTGTCACGTTACGTTGTTGTCACGTTATGTCTAAGGGTTCGGCTTGTCTTATAACGTTATCACGTAAAATTATCTTCCGTAAACCGACTTTACAGACAACCATTTTTTTAAATATATTTTTGTTTGATAGAATATACTTCCGAGGTGGTCCTGTTTAAATTTCATCAGATTCGGTTTTAAGTTGCAACCTAATAACTGAAAAGTGTTTCGCCCATCTTGATATCGTAAATTGACGGTGACTGACAATCGATCCCGTAAGTAGCAACGGTCACTAAAAAGAGTAAATTTTTTTTACCAATAAATGTAACCGTCCTCAACACTAAAAAGTTTGAAATAACTTGTCGAAGTCGGTACTATGCGGACCATATTGTGATAATAGGTAGGTACTATTGAACTATCGCGGTACCGACTTCAACAAGTTATTCATTATCTAGACTTTTTTACTAGATTTTGAAAAATGTGCTACGGTATGATATGCTATAATAGGTATCAAATAATGCAATTTTTACACATTTTTGGGTTTTTATATTGCCATCGAGCTATTAATACGATTGATTATATTTTTTATGTTTATCAGCTCATGGTGGCAATACAAAATACTTTTATAGCCGACCCGCTTTTTGCGGCCCAGCGTTTTTCAAGCACATTTAAATCTGTTTTTATAATTAACCAGTTTCGTCGCGACGCGTACTATCATTTCAGTTCAGTTTGTAGTCAATTTTATCCCCAACGAATCTAAAATGTTACCTGCTTCGCCATTTAATAAAAGTGTACTAACTTGCAAGTACTAATAAATACTTGTTTCTGTCACTTGTTTGGTATTAAAGTTACGAAACAACATATACTAAAACTTTGTACTATTAATAAATAAAGCTTATATCAAGTGGTAAGTTTAATACGATACTCGTATTAATACAGCTACTTGGATATTCCTTGGTATTATCCCATGCTTTCGCACCTTCTCCCTTCGGCCCCTCTCTTCCCCGCCCAGGAAAACTTCAGTTTCAATATGAAACTGCACATACATAGGTAGTATACACACATACACGGCTTAAGGAAACGCGGCAAATATGTCCCTACAAATTATTTTCATATCGAAATTTGGAATTATAAACTACAAGCATATGACTATTTATTTTAATTTTGTTTTTATTTTCTTCCTTCGCGCGATAGGCTTGGCCTGCGGCCTCGCCATAACCTCCCGTCTTACCTTATTTTTTTAACCTTCTACTAAGTATTAGAAAACGTTTAAAAAAATATGAATGAAATCAGTAAAGCCGTTTTCAAGTTATAGCGTGATCAGGAGAAATAGGGTTTCATTTATATATATAATTTTTATATATATCGACTAGCGACTGTCCACGACTTTGTTCACTTAGTAGGCTCGGCCTTCGGCCTCGCCATAACCTCGACTGTTTTCTTGATTTTTCTTTCATAAGTACCTTCTCCTGACAGAGAGAGACTGAAATTGGCAGGTGCCGTAGTCTCGTCCATAGCCCACTATCTCCCATACCACTAATAAGTACATATCAATAGCCATGCCATTTTGCCCATTTTTGTAATAGATATACCATGTCTCATCCATCCAAAATGTATCTGTTTTTATACTACATTGTATTTTTATACCAAACGGGCCTCTATGTGTTGGCTACAGCCCCACTTATGCCTTTGTAAAGGACCGGGTGAAACCCGTGAAATTGTTTGAATAAAAATAATAATAATACCGCAGGAGCGGCTTTGTGGCGAGCCGTCGGTGCGTGGCGACACCGCGGACCCTGATTCTCCCTGGGGCTAAATGAGACCCCGACTTGCCTTAATTGGCCGTCTGGGGGTGGAGACGCAAGAGCAAGTAACAAAAAGCTCCAAGGGTGGAAGTGTTAAAGGGCATAACGCCGGTAGTAGCGCTCTAGTAAAACCGCAGCACACCTCCCGACACCCTTTAGCCATCCACACCAACGTTGCCCCTTTTGTCACCATTGATGGTGGCCCTTATTGGGGGGACGTTTAGTGCGTGGCAAGTCACCACCTGCCTAAATCTTTTAAAATGAGACTGAAATTAATATATAAGTACCATGTTACCCTTCATCCAAAATGTCTGTTTTTATACTACATTGTATATTTTATACCAAACACTTATCCTTTGCAAAGGACCGAACGTAATCCGTGAAATAAATGGAATAAGATAATAATCATATTTTTTATAATAATAATTGGGACAACATCAACACAAAGGTCTTTAGGTCCCAAATTAAGCAGCGCCTGTACTATGGTAACCTGACGACTGATGTACATACTTTAATATGATATTAAATACATATAAACACCCAGACACAGATGAAACAGACATGTTCATGCACACAAATGTTAGACCTGTCCGGGGATCGGACCCGGGACCAGCGGCTCAGAAGGCAGGGAAGGGGCGGTGTCTTAAGCGCCTATGTTTCGCTGGTCTCAACAATTCTGCAACCGCAAATAGCACTAATATTAATCTTCATATTTAGTAGTTTATGGTATGAATAAATATATTATTATTAGTGTATTATTAATTATATATAACCAGTGCTTAATAATATTGATAATATATAATTAATAATATATTTTGTTGTCCACCACATGTCAGACTGGCCGCTGTTTAACTACATGAACAAGTATGGATAACAACCCTTTACAATTACCAAATGGAATCAACGTGCATTCGACTGCAGTAGTTAACCTGCTGCAGTGGAATGCGCGAAGCCTTAGACCTAAGAGAGATAAATTTGAATTGTTATTAAGTCAGGAGAAGATACATATAGCACTGGTCTGTGAAACGTGGCTCGACCCAGATAGTAGCTTCAGCATTAGCGGGTACTATATATATATATATATATATTCAGAGCGGACCGTAATGACGGGTATGCGGGAGTAGCTAAATTGACACATCGGTCAGTGCAAGCACGAGAATGTGTATTTAGTACTTCCAATCCATGTATTCAGGTACTGCACGTTAAAATATTTGGTCACTTGAGAATATTATCGGTATTTACGGTCCATCACATGTAATTCCACACACATCTGCAGCAGATTGGGATCAGGTTTTCTCACGTTTCAATCAAAAAACTCTTATTGCGGGAGACATGAATGGCCACCATCCCAATTGGTCTTCCAAACGAGATACAAGAGGAGGGCAGATATTTGATGCGATCTCAATCAACAACTACGTTTCTCTTAATGACGGCAGTTACACTTTGGTCAAACTCGTTGATGACTCGGTACAAGAGACCTCACCAGATGTATCAGCGGCAACTTCTGATATCGCGCTCAGGTTTGAATGGAGGATAATAAATGAAAACCTGAACAGTGACCATCTAGTAATCAAAATGAGCTTTAACATCTGCCAAACTAACTCAAATAAAACGTTGAGGAACTATAAGATGGCAGACTGGGTAGGCTACAGACAATATATTGAAAATGAGATTAATAATTATGTCTTGTCATCAGATAATCAGGACGCATATGATATGTTCATATGGGTTATAAATAAAGCAGCCGAACTGCATATTCCAAATATAAAAATATGTGATAATCCCCTCAGCCAGCAGCAATTTACTTATAAACCATACCGGTCTCAGAAATTATCACGAATAATAGCAGAACACCATCTAGCGTTAGCCATATTCAGGAAGAACCCTACTCCAGATCACTTATCAGCTCTGCAAGAAAAAGATAGGCAGTCCCAATTCCTCAAGCAAGGACTAAATCTTGGCAAAATATGTGTAGTAGCATAGGGAGTGTGACTACTTGTAGCGAAATGTGGAACAAAATAAGATGGATAAAGGGCTTTAAATCGCATCGATCTCCAATTGATCGTGATAAAGCTAAACATCTAATTAATAGCTTAGCACCAGACTACGTACAGACAGACATGCCATATTTTTCATCACAAAATGATCAGCTATCTGCTCCTATATCTATATCAGAACTTAATAACTGTACTAAACTGACAGACACTGCGCCGGGAGATGACAACATCTCATATTCTATGATTAAGAATATACCCTATGTAGCCAAACGAACACTGGTTTCTCTATACAATAGATTCCTGGAATCTAGTGCTGTCCCAGTACAATGGAAAAATGTTAGAATAGTTCCGATACCAAAACAGAATGGAAACAGTAGTACAACACCGAGTATAAGACCCATTGCACTGCTCTCATGCTCATGTAAGATATTCCACACAATACTTAACCGTAGAATAGAATGGTATCTGGAGAAAAATTATTATCTTCCGAATGAAATGGTGGGTTTCAGGCGAGCCAGATCATGTCTGGGTAATTTATCCAGGTTAGTTGGACGTATACAGATTGGCTTCACAAGAAGTTGCCCTACTGCGGCATGTTTTATAGACGTGGAAAATGCTAATAATAACGTCAACTTAACTAGTTTATTGAAAATTCTCGATAGCCTCTGAGTAGGAGCTGTATTATGCAAGTATTTGTGGATGTTCCTTCGTGAAAGGATATTGAACATCCAGGTTAGTGAAACCGAATACTTGCGGCGGACAACAGGAATCGGAATAGCGCAAGGTGATCCGTTATCTCCCATTTTGTTCAATATTGCAACTATAAAAATCTGTCAAAATATTGATAACGTATTCATATCACAGTATGCGGGTGATTTCGTGTTGTATAGTTGTCGAAAGAAAGTGCCTGACGCAGTGATCGAATTGGAGAGTGCCTTGAAAGTAATGACTGATTTTCTGGAGGAACTGGGGCTTATTATATCTCAACGAAAAACCAAAACTAACCTGTTTACCAGAGGTAGCAGTAGACAAAACGTCAATATAAAAATAAATAACGATTTTATACAACAGGTAGATAGCGTAAAATACTTGGGTATGATAATTGACAGACATTTAAGGTGGGGTCCACACATTGGCAAATTACAGGACACAACCCTGAGATTTATGAATTTATTCAAATTTTTGGGTCTAACTGGGGCATGCATCCGAAGCATCTGCGAAAGCTGTACATGTCAATTATACGAAGTAGGCTAGATTATGGTAGCTTTCTGTACGATACTAGCGCTAAATGCCATCTTTATAAACTGGAAAAAGTACAAAACCATTGCATGAGGGTTATAGGAGGATTTATCAGGACTACACCGACACACGCCATGGAATCGGAACACTGCCTACCACCGCTACATATTCGCAGAATGTACCTTGGTGGTAAATTTTGGTTACGATCGCGAGCATTTGAGGGGAACACAACTATGGGAGTGATAGAAGAGTTGTGTAACCTTTGTGACATGGCTTACTAGAGAAGGAAAAAGATACCTTTGTTGGCAAATGTTCATTCAAAGTGGAAAGATCAACGTATCCACACACACCCTAAGCTAAATGTATATTCACTTGATACGTGGATAAGCAACTTTGACCTATCGCGGAATATTAATAGTAACATCGAGGGAATTGAGACAGCCAAAAAGTATTATGGCACAATAGAGTTACGTAACATTTGCTCTGCATATCTGGACGCGAAGTACGACTCCTTTTATATGATATTTACTGATGGGTCTAAAGTTGAGTCCACCTCTGGAGCTGCATTCTTTGATCCGCAAACGGATTTACGAGCAAAATTTAAAATTGATCAACATATTTTTACTATGCATAGTGAACTAATTGCTATCTCAGAATCGCTATTATACTTATCAGCGGTGAACGCCAGCCATTTCGTAATTTTCACGGATTCAAAGAGTGCAACCCAACATTTGGCTCGGCTAACCTCGAATATTCGAGGATATCCGATAGCCTATACCATATTGAAGAGTATCCATAAGCTTAAGGCTGTATATAAGATTGTCTTTATCCAATGGGTCCCCTCTCACATTGGTATCATGGGTAACGAAGAAGCAGATCGAACCGCAAAAGAAGATATTAGCGAAAGGATTTCGTATAGTTGCCTCCCATTTCATAGAGATGCTTAAAACCGTCAAAGAACTATGTCGTCAAAATTGGCAGGAGTATTTCGATGAGAGGGCTCGATCCGTAGGTATATGGTACAAAACAGTACAATGCTAACTGTCTTGGTACCCTTGGTTCGACACAATAGACATGAAGAGGGAATGTGTTGCAGCCCTACTTAGACTTCGTACCGGGCACATTCCAAGTAACAAGTTCAAGTACCTAATGGAAAAAACCAGGACACCACTCTGCTGTTTTTGCGGGTCGGTAGAAGACGTACATCATGTGTTGTCGGAGTGTGCGCGATACGAACTCCAGCGGCGAGCACTGCCGCATTTTATTGCAAGTAATATAGGTAATTGCAACAGTATCTTGGCCTCACCTGGCTCATACTGGTGCAAATTTATTAAATGTTTAAAGAACTTAACTGCCTGTGTGGAAACTGTTCCGGGTAGCTTTAATTCTACGTGTAATATGATTTTACGGGGTGGCATTGTCATCGTTGATAAAACCCCATAAAAAAAAAGAATAAAAAAAAACATTTTAAAGGAGATCGTACTTTGAAATTTGCTATTTTCTCGATCGACTATGGCTATCGGTCGATTATCATTGTTGCGTGAGATATTTTACTTTTAATCCTCAAATTGAACTAAAAAGTCAACAACCCCGAACATGACATATTTTTATGAAAATGCTAGAATCAGTAAATAGTGACCTTCGATAAAATATGATTGACAATTTACACGTATTTACTTGTTTCTAGTAGCTATTAGTAACTCTTATTATTTAAAGCCTTCTTAATTGTCCAAATTTTCTATACGTCATACCGTCAATTTTAGAACAATTACCTCATTTTCTTTCTGTTATTTAAAGACTGGGAACCCTTTTACTCCCTGAGCAAGTGTTGTTTTATTTTCAATGTTTATTTTAATTAGAATGATTCTAGTGGCTTCTAAACTAGAGAGAAAAATAGTGTCCTCTGACAGTATTCGAACCCGGGTATTCTGTCTAACTGTCTCAGACGGTATGACCGCTAGGCAACTGAGGTAGCTAAGGATTGTTTGCTATAATAATAATGTTGATGCATATTATTAAGATTTTTTACTTTTAGTTCATCTGTGAAGTCACCCAAACGGCTTCAAAGGAACGACCAACACAACGCTGAATTGAGGCCGAATTGCGATAAATAAGTTTTTTAATTATTACTTTGTAAAAAGGTCGCGGCTAATAAATTATTCTGATCTTGATCTTGATATTTCATTCGGATTCCGATTAGAACTATATCTATCTGCCATACTACTATCTACTATTCTACTATCGGACTATACTATCTAATATAACGTTCGAATGAACGATGATGTAAATTTTCATTGTATAAAGTCTAAATTGTGGTATCGCTAAGCAGGCAGTCGAAACGGTCGTAGCGGAGCTCGACTTGGCGATCTTAACGGATCAACAAGTTAAGCAACACTTGCTGCAGTCAGGACTTGGATGGGTGACCGCTAGTGGCATTATCAACGCTTCCATGCTTCGGAAGGCACGTTAAGCCGTCGGTCCGGGTTCTTTGTCTTAAGACAACAGTCGTTAGGCTATGTCGAGGGCCTTCGGGCGGCCTGAAAACTTCGACATGGGTTGGCCACTAACCTATCCATCAATCTGCACTGGGCCCGCGTGGTGGATTATGGCCCAACTCCTCTCTTTGAGAGGAAGGCTCAAGTCCCAGCAGTGGGAATAAAATGGGCTGATTATGATCATATGATAAGAAAGCGTTAGGGATTTAAAAGACGTTTATTAAACTTCTTAAATAAAATTTAAAAAATTAATAACCCAAGACAGGATTCTAACTTGAATCCTCGGGTTACACAGATACTCCAGCAAACTAAACTAAGTAGTGGGTCTCGTAGCGCAGTAATTTAAACATTCGGGCCGATAATCCAAAGGAAGCAGGTTCGATTCTGTTTTATTTTTTCAGTTCAACTTAAAAACTGAAATTAAATGTTGTTATTTTATAATGGGTCTTGTTTATCAGGGTTATATGTTGAGGGAACAAAAGGTAACTATTCTTATATGTCTTAATAGTCAAAGCATGTGCTTACGGAGTTTCTAAACTAGATGTTGCATATTCATGGGGTGATTTGCGTAAGTAAGCAATCGTTTATGTATGTACATAACTGGGTGTGAAGCTCCCGGTTTCGATATCGCAGTTTGTTGAACTAGCTAAATTGGTTTCCTAACATACGAGTACTTTCCAGTTTCCACATGTTCTTTAAACGTGTCGTTTAATATGCACTTAAATAAAAAAGATTTAGCATTAGGTATCTACTAGTCCAGTGAAGTATAATTTTTAACCGACTTCAAAAAAGGAGGATGCTCTATGTTCGACTATATTTCGCGGACCGATTCTCAATATAATTTTTTTTATTTTACAGAGTATACTCCTGAGGTGATTTCATAAAATTCGGTGAAGCTTTTTTGAGTTACACTCCAATAACTGAAAAGTCTTTCGCCTTAATGATATCGGTATTGACGTTTAATGACAATCGATCCGAAAATAGCAAGGGTGGAATTTTTTTTATGCAAAACATAGAACCGACTTCAACGCAAAAAAATACTGTGAAATAATTTGTCGAAGTCGGTACCATGCGCACAATATTGAGATAATAGGCACTTTTGAACTATCATGACGCCGACTTCAACAAGTTATTTCACACTTTTTTAGTGATGTCGATGGTTATATTTTTTGGTAAACATAATTATTCGAGATGTTTAACAGCTAATGGCCCCAAGTTTTTGATTTGTAACCGAATATGCTCATTATGCCCATGTCGCACGCTCACTTTCTTCTACGACCTGTGGCATATCTCAATAACTATAGGTATATATACATATATATAATATAGTATAGGTTAAGTCATGTAATGTATGAGGACCCTTTTTCATTACTTGGCTGCATTGTTAAACTATTCTTCACGTATGTAGGTTGTGTATCATGTTTTGACACCACGATGCGTCTACGTTCAGTGCAAATCTATTAACGACCTGCTTTTGATCTAAAAACTATATTGCGTATATTGTAAGGTCAAAAAGTAACAAAAAATGTATTCCTAGACGCAATAAATCCATCACAGCGATGCACAACCTGAAGGATCATTAGACGAGAAGCAAGCAGGTCCAAGGAAAGACGCAAAAAATTGTATTGTGAATAGACACAGATTTCAGAGCAAAGCAAAGTAACTCAGAGTAAAGGTTTGGATCTAATGTTAGGTCATACATCAACCTGCGAGCTCTTTATTATGGTCTTACTCGCTGACTTGAAGCCTTAAACAAGCTAAGAGATAAAACTTAAATATTAAGCCGAAAACTTGGTTTAAGTATTGTTCTATGTCCTTCTCACTAGAGATACTAAATTTTACTTGTAGACCAAAGCCACTCCTCATAATAAAGGCATCGAAATCGTCCAGTAACTGTATTTGGGCCCGTAAGTACCACACTGAGTGAGTACCAAAATATACCTAGCATACTTCTACAAATGTACAGCACAGGGATCTCCCTTTGAGAGTATATTCGTCCTAATTATACAATAGTCAAACGAACTGTTACGGAAAATGATTAATTTCCTTTTAATTACTTTTCCGGCTACATTGTTCATTACGACGCTCGATTGATTGGGTTTTAAATATTCCGATAAAAGAATTGTCGGGCTGTCCGCTGACGTCTATAGGTTTGTCAAGTATTTCAATTAATTTTTCTCACTTGATCGATTGGCTTGCGAGAGAACAAAGCAATTACGACCCTGGAACGTAACCGATAGCAATTAGTTTGTTTTCGCGTCGCCGCACAGCGCAGGGCCTGTCTTTTTTAGGCGTCAATTCAACGGCTTTTGTATTACAATTTCGTTTCTATAGCTCTGACTAATTCTCACTTTGATATAAGTAAGATACATGCCCCCATATTAATATTTCAAGCTAAGTATTCTTTGGTAAAGTATACGTTGAAGGCAGGTAAGTAGGGATAGTATGCCTAAATCTCCGTCTAGTTACGTACCTAAAAGTAAGCTTTGTAAGTAAGTGCTTAGAGATATTTTCAATCAAAAGTCTCTACTATACTTGTATTAACGAATAAAGTAAAATAAAATAGGAAACACTCAAACGCCCACCCTATCGTTCTCAGACTGTATGTAAGTAAAGCAGCAACGAGAATTTAAAAGAAAGCAACTCTGTCAAAAGCAAAATGCAGTGTCAATGTTACAATCATTCATAAAGAATATGATAATAACAACCTACCGAAATAATGAACATTATTTTAATAAATAATTAAATTTCAACAAGGGTTTCTCTCAGCTCTCTTATTTTCGGTAACTGCTATGCTCGATATACTCAAAAGGCTCTGGACTAAAACTTGTTTATAATATATAAAGTGTTCTTACAGGTTCTTATTATATTAATTAGTACATAATTAATGTTAGATTTTTTTGTGATGATGTCAAAAATCTAACATTACTTAATATGGTATATAATATATAATATTTAGGTAACATAAAAGAAGGAATAACACTAAAACAAAATTCTCCTACTCCAAAATGAAAAGAAATTAAAAATCTTTGTTTAGGGATTTCGAGTTTAAAAATTATTAGTTTTGTGTTTGTACGAGAAAACAAAACAATGATCAAATGGAACCAATGCAAGGTAGAAAAAAAAATGGAATTATACCATAAATCTATCACTACATTATAATAAAATCTGTAGAGGTAACTAAGAAAATTTCTGTACAGTGAAAAAATGGTAAAAACCAGGTCAGGGGCATGTAAGGAGTGAAATCGAACCAATTTAATTTTTTTTTTTTTTAATTTTTTTGTTTCTGTGTTTGTATGTTTGTCTGTGTGTACGGGCTAATGTCCCAAACGACTAGACCGATTTAAATGAAATTTTATATGGTGGTAGCTTATATCCCTGGTCAACATATAGGATACTTTAGATTCCGGTAAATCATATAGTTCCCGTGGGATAGTTAAAAAACTGTAATTAACCGTATCCTACGAGGCCACGCGAGCGAAGCTGCTGGCGGGTCAGCTAGTGGTTCAATATATATGTTCCTAATTTTAACTACCGTTTTCGTAGTACAAATATGTATCGTTGTCTTAGTGTGAAATCAACTTCGGAATACACGTCATTAAGTGTATCTTTCACAGATGTCACAGCTAAGACCTAATTCAGTGTTATTTTCGAGTATAGGATGTACTCGTGTGAAATATAACATAAACTGTCACTTTGACAGCTGTCTCAGCTAAATCGGTGTTATTTTCGATTCGCATGTAAATTTGACATTTTTGTCACAAAGATCCTGGAAAAAGGTAGAAGTTTCAACTATAATTGATTGAACAGATATTTCCCAGTATTTACTAATATAGGTAACAAAAAATTGTCTTGTGTTACTATTACTTACTTGTAACACAAGACAATTTTACTAGTAGTAAGACTAGTAGTAACATGGATAACATATCTCTTATTTGTAATTTAGTAGATCTTACAGCGCTGATTTTCAGAACATGAAAATGCAAACAAATATGACATTAGGTACAACATACAAATATTAAACACACAAATAGTAACATTCGTAGTGGTTTGACTCTGCAATCAAGTTAAACCACGTAATCCAAGTAGAAAAAATATTATATGCTTAAAGTAATCTACATATGTTTGGTAATGTATGTACAAACGGGTTCTAGTAGGGTAAATCTGGACGCTATATTTAAAACAGCTTTCATGCCCGAGCTGCGACGGGTATTCACAGCACCTAAGAAAATAAAAAGGTCTAGATTTACTTTTCAATGAATAAACCCGGTATTTTGCGAGAATAGTCGTACTTTCCTTATTTCTAAAATGAATAGAAAATTATTCCCATGTCACATTGTGAAGGCTCGAAGCAGCGGTTGATTATTAGTGTAATTATTTTAAAATAGTGATGATTATAGACTAAGACACTAAAACATCCAAGAATATAGTTATTCAGTGCATTAGCAGATTGCGCAATCAGAATATTGCGTCTTGGCGTGTTTTAATTTTAGATTGTAGAGTTTTGGGATCGAACTACACAGTGACTGATCTTGGAGACCGGATCGTGGGTTGTCCCGCCGCGCACTGCCGGCCCGCATCTCGTCAATCGGACACGTATATCGGAACAAGGGGTCACGAAAAGCAACCTAACGGACGTGTAATAAACCGAAGACGTGATATCTACCTTTTCCCGGCCGACATCTGGTAAAATGTCTCATCTGATGGCCAATCCATTTACAAAGAAAATACTTTTCAAAAGAAAAAGGAATCGGTACGGATTTTACTGACATTGAGGGCTTCAATCACGGTGCGCACTCGAAAAATATAGGAAAATAACAAATGATCGTGTTTAAGGCCAAAGCTATCGGAATAACGAGGGAAAAGTGAAAATTGATAACACTACGACATAAAACAAAGGAAAATACCAATATAAGCAGAGCGCATCATTTATAAAATGAACACGAATGGTACCATAAAATGGAATCATGAAAGTTTATGCCCTGTTTTAGTTAAGGGCGGACCATTCAATCGTGACGTAAAAAATTTACGATCACACGTCAAGAGAAACACCAATGAGGCAGTAAACAGTCCCCTTCCAATACTTAAGTATCTACTTGTAAAAGTTCATTAGCAATTAACGTTTACCTATTTTACTTTTGTTTGGTGTTGTTACTTCTTTTATTTTGTAACCGTGTTTTTTTATCTCGGAACGTAGATGCTAGATTAGGCTTTATATAAGGCTTTATACAAGCCTAGCTTGTGTGGATATATGTATATCGCAAGTAGGGGAAGGTCCACGATTTGAATAAATTTTCTTCATGGTCAAGCTGACTTGGAAAAATCATATATAGCATTTTATCCGCAGATTTAACAATTGTATGTTACATATATATATATCACAAAAAGATGAAGTTATATGTATTTACGAATGGCAGTAAACCTTAAAGAGGTTTAATTTTGATTAATTAATTACTTCTTGGCTTATTCTAGTTTTAAGGTTAGGTATTGTAGCAACGCAAACAGAAAAAAGTAAAAATTATTCACTAAGCCAAAACCAAACAAAATTTATCACGTGGATAATGTAAAAAACACATCGTATAATAATTGTCAATGTCAAATATCACTGAAACACTGCCAACTATAAACGTTAAATATGTATACCTCGCGCTCCAAACTAACTGCAAGTAGGCTAAGGTACCGAATAGTTTTGATTATCTTCAACTCCCAACTGGTGACAACTGTCAATAATAATTTATTAGTATCAGTAACGAGTCTGCGAGTTACCAAATAGTAAATATATAAATAGGAAAACTTTAGTATCTTATTTGTTAAAAAGATGAAGAAAAAGAAATTGTAGTGTGACATTTTATTTAGCACTGTGAGATTCATCATCATCATCAGCCGGAAGACGTTCACTGCTGAACATATGCCTCCCCCATAGAACGCCACTTGGAACGGCGACTTGCTTCCTGCATCCAGTGATTCCCCGCAGTTTTGACGAGATCGTCGGTTCACCTATTTCGGATCTTATCGCGCAGGGAAACCCCAAGCATAGCCCTTTCCATTGCTCGTTGAGCGACTTTGAGCTTGTTAATGAGGCCAACAGTAAGGGACCACGTCTCAGTGCCATAAGTCATCACTGGCAACACACACTGGTTGAAAACCTTGGTTTTCAGGCTCTGAGGTATTATGAAAGAAAAGATGTATAGAAGCTTCCCGAAAGCTGCTATCCTGAGCTGGATCCTTCGTGCGACCTCTTTGTCGAAGTTGGACCTACCTCTAATTGGACAGTCTGCCCCAGGTAGTACCTACTCGTCTTATACTACTTGTCAAGCTTCACTTAACTTTTAAGGTGCGTTCGATTTACTTGTGAGGGCATTGGTGGCGTTGTCATTGATGGCTCTTTTGTTATAGCGTTCGTAAAGCTTAAAAACGTAATTTTTGCAACTTTTGCCACTGTTGCCCACATCCCATTCGAACGCTCAACTGAGCATAAGACCTAAAATCGCATGATTAAGCTGTCAAATACAAACTGTCAAATTGATTAAGCTGTCAAAAGACGATCACAAACAACCATGCTCCGGACGTGGGTCAAATATTACTCTTTTTGGTGGCAAAAAATCCTCTTTTTTAGCTTTCCCAACGCTGAACAAAAAGAGACAAGAACGACATTTTTACCCACAGATTCCCAATTCGAACGCCCCATCTGAGCGATTTTGGCGTTATTTTCGCTAAAAACGCTCACGAAGGACCTATTCGAACGCACTACTCGTATTTGTTTCATGTCAATCGGTTTATAAAAAAAATTAATTTAAAGAATAACTATCTCGTCACTACATCAAGAACATGCGAGCGAAGCCGCTAGCGGGTCAACTAGTGTAGTATAAACATGATTCATGGGACTGATGAGGTACGTATTAAAAACCTACATTACAGGATTTACTAGACTGACATCTGTCAAAACATAAAAGAGTAAGTACGTAATGTAGGTATACAAATTACAACCTTTGAGCGTCAAATTCTCTATTATATTCTCTTTGGTCAAATTGTTATAAATGTCATGTAAATATCAGACCAATCGCATTATTCACCACAGTTTTCTTTTTCACAAATAATCAAATGTTGAAAATTACGCGGCATTATATACTGGTATTTGATCCTGTTGATATCATTCTAAAAATAATTCAACAAGTCTCCTGTTTTTCTCCGAAATATAAAAACATGAAACAAGGCATCCCTGTTTATACTTCTTTTATAAATAAAAATACAAGTTTATTAGCCGGGGTAGAATAAAAGGATAAATGGAATTAAAGCGATGTTATTGAAAAGAGGAACAGGGTTATCGCGGTGTGTTTCGTCCGATGCCTTTACCTGAACTAGATCGAATAGTTTTTTGGACCAAAAACTCGTTTAAAAGCGGATATTGCATTCGGGAGCGTTCCAGTTAGATCGATACTATGTAAACTATTCTTTTGCCTATTAATTTGTTCTTTCATGCACTTTTACTGCCTTTATTTCGTACAAGGATAGAGGTAGATAATGTCTTTAATTTCGATTGCAAAGCTGATATATTTACAACGGTAGATATTAATGTACATCTGATCATTTTACCAATGTTTTTCAATATTGAAAAAAGTTTTGGAGCTAGTTCTATATATAGTATAGTTCTTTATATATAGTTATATATATAGTATAGTTCTATACATATAGTTCTATATGTAGTATAGTATAGTATAGATAGTTGAGGAGTTGAGGAGTGCGATTCTGACTTTGGTACGGTGTGGCCGCGTTTCGCGTGTCTCTAAAATATTATCCGCAACTTCACGGCATTTTCTATCATAAGTTCAAGTTACTTAGCGTCACTGTGGAGTGCAAATGTGCAAGGAAGATTTTACTATCTACGAGTATCTCAACAAAAATCATAGCTACGGTGCTTGCTGAGGTAAGCTCCACCTCACTTCGGGTAAAAGAGACGGGCTGTTAATTCTAAATAATTCATCTCGGTCGCACACCGGCCGTGCGACGGTGGAATCCGGTTTTGGCTGTGTGGCTGTTTGCTACGGTGCTAAGTGAGTCTGGCTATTGATACTTACTAACACATAAATCGTCGACCGCCTACGATAATATAATAACGTCTGAAGATGGTTAATAACAGATTACTGCACTGCGTGTACTAAGAATATTCGATCTACGCAATATATTCAATGCTCCAAATGCTCGAGTTTCTATCACGCAATTTGTGTTAACCTGTCAGATCTTCGCAAAATATCTGAGAATGTAAGAGCAACTTGGATCTGTCCAACATGCCAAGCTAAAGAGCCTAGACGGGACAACTCTAATACACCGGTGCGAGCAACGCAGCCGTCGCCGCCGTCTGCCGCGGTTACGGCGACCGAGCTAAGTGGCGACCGGGTTACAACTGACTCGCCGTGCGAAGGCACCCGTAAAACAAGTGCTATTTCGCTACCTGGTCCACCTTCCATTGCCGCTGACACTGACTCGATGAGCGACATACTCTCACAGTTAAAATTGTTGCGTGGGCATGTTGGGGACATGAAGACGGAAATGAAGTCGCTCACCGAACATATCACACTGCGTCTCGACGAGTATGGAGCTAAACTACACGCTCTAGAAGAACGTGAAATCGAAAGAGACTTTGAAATTATCTCCCTAAAGAACACCGTAGATCAGTTACGGGATGAACTGAACTCTAGGGCCCAATCAGGGCTAAAAAATGAGATTGAAATAGCAGGAATCACGGAAGGACCTGAGGAAAATCCGACGCACTTAATACGCGTCACGGCCCAAAAGATCGGAGTTCCCCTTGATGACTGTGACCTGGATTACGCAATGCGCGTGGGCCCCCGACGTCGCCAGCCGAACGACACTGACGACTTAACCTCCGGCGCCTCAAAACTTCCACGTCCATTAATCGTCCGTTTCCTGCAACGTCAAAAAAGAGATGACTTTTTGAAAGCCGCTAAGAGTCGTCGTAGTTTGACCAGTGCGGACATTGGAGTAGGAGGAGTCAGCAGGAAGATATATTTTAACGATCGCCTGACTCAAATGAACAGGCAGTTATTTCGCTCGACCAGACAGCGCTGTAAAGAATTGGGTGTTAAATACTGCTGGACCAAAAATGGCGCCATCCACGTGCGCAGACGGGAAGGTACTCCTGCTATCATTATTGACGAAAGTTATTCCACGAAAGACCTCGAGCGGCACCTGGGTCCCTTACCATCATAATTATTATTATAATAGTCCGTATGAAGACATTTACGTTCCACTGTCAGATCAGTTTAACCCTATATTACGATATTTTTTATATGTAACCATAATAGTTATTTTAGTATTACACAATACACTCACTCAATACATAACACGCACTCAACTTCTTACACATGTTCACTCACACAGTCATGCTCGCCGTTCTGGAATAGAAAACTGTGCATTCATTGCTGGTATCTACAAATGTAATGTCTACTTTGTTAAATTCAATTTAATTATGACACACTGGGTTCTGTCTCTAATTTTCGCCTATTTTTTATTTTATCGTGATGGCTTTACTTAACGTTACCTGTGATATCGATGAAATAACCTCTATTAATTGTCATAACCACGAGTCTGTAGAATCATGCAAATCTTATTTTAAAGTATATACCGAATTCAACTTTAAGGTTATCTTAGTGAACATAAGAAGCTATCAGTGCAATTTTGATAAACTAGTCGTTACTTTAACCCGCTTCAACTTAAACTTTGACGCTATTATATTAACTGAGTGCTGGCTTACTGACTACACGTTAATTAATTCTCTTCCTGGTTATAATCACTTCCGTACATTTAGCCAACAGAACAAAAACGGAGGAGTAGTCATCTATATAAAAACCTTGTACAAAGCTATCTCTTCTGAACCTGTCATAAATGATGCTGACTCACTATTAATACACATAGCCAACAAAATTTCAATCCTAGGAATTTATCGCTCGCCGTCCAAACCTGTGTCGGAACCTTTTATGAAATCACTTGACACGACTCTAAGTAAATTAAAAACTAAACCTTTTGTTGTTGTCGCTGGCGATCACAACCTAGATTTATGCGATTCTTTTAATGGTGTGGTCTCGGACTTTCTTTGCTTAATGGCAACGCACGGTCTACTCCCTGCAATTACCCTTCCCACCAGAATCAAAACCTGCCTCGATCATATATTTATCAAATCTAATACTAAGTCTACTGGACTGGTTTGTAAAACGTCTATTACGGACCACGATATTGTAATAGCCGGTGTCGCTCGTCAGTCCCTAAAACATTTAAAAAATATTTCTGTTAGATTTAAAACGAATACTGACGCAGTGGTATCTGAAATAAACAACACTAACTGGTCACTGGTTGTGTCAAAAAAGTGTGTCAATGCTGCAGCTTCTGCGCTTAATGATATTATCACAGGTATAATAAATAAACACACTAAAAAGGTTCAAATTGGAAGAAAAATGGTGAGTCTTAAACCCTGGATCACCCAAGGTTTAATAAGGTGCATGCATCACCGCGACAAACTCCATCGTGATTGTAGAGCTTACCCGCATGACATCCAACGACACAAAATTTATATAAGATATCGAAATTTTTGTAATAAATTACTTCGTAAAGTCAAAGCTCAATATCATAGAGAACAACTAGAAAAGAATCAAAACGACCCTAAAAGACTCTGGAAAACTATCAAATCTATATGTTATGCGTCGAACGGAAGAAATGAACCTACAGATCTGTTAGTTTGTAGCAATAATATAACTCACTCTCTTGACCTTTGCAACCAGCATTTTGCTACCGTTGGTAAGTCACTAGCTGACAAAATATTGTCCGAACTAAATGTAACAGAAGAATCTCTTACACGTGCATACACGCCCCCCACACTTATATCTAATTCTTTGTTTTTATACCCTGCAGATCCGCATGAAATTTCCAAAATCATTAAAAATCTTAAGATTGGTAGCGCTCCTGGACCAGACTCAATATCAGTTGAAGTTATTAAAAAATCACTTGAATCATTACTCTCACCGTTGACTTACATTTTTAATTTAAGTTTAGAGACCGGGGTATTTCCAGATTGCTGGAAAATATCTTCTATATGTCCCATATACAAAAACGGACCCAAAAATATGCCTGAAAATTATAGACCTATTGCGCTCTTAAGTGCCATCTCTAAGGTATTAGAAAAGTTGGTAAACACCAGACTAATCGACTACCTGGAAAAACACAAACTCATCTCAGACAGACAGTTTGGCTTTCGAAGGGGCAGGTCGACCGAAGGCGCTGTTACTCTTCTTGCTGATCTAGTTGCAAATTACACTGATAATGATGAGTACTGCTTAGGTGTTTTTCTAGACTTGGCAAGGGCGTTCGACACGGTCTCGACCGGTTTGCTTTTGAGAAAGCTGACAGCGTTTGGGATAAGAGGACTTTCCCTTGAGTGGTTCACCAGTTATTTAACTAACCGCAAACAATTAATTAAAATAAACAATCACTCTAGCAGCCAGCTTCCAATTAATTACGGCGTCCCACAAGGTAGTATACTGGGTCCTACTCTTTTTATCTTGTACATTAACGATATATTGACTTGCAATCTCAAAAACGCTGAAATTATAGCGTATGCTGACGACACTGCAGTCATATTTCATGGAAAAGCGTGGGATCGAGTATTCAGCGCGGCAGAGGATGGTCTCGCGGTAATTCTTAAGGTCCTCAGAAATAATCTCCTTACCCTTAATACTAAAAAGACCAAGTACATTGCCTTTTCGAAGACGTCTGTCTTGAGTCCCTCCTATGAAATGGATCTCAAAATACATAGCTGTACTACTTTTTCTTCATCCCAAGCTGTAAACTGTACATGCTGTTCAATCAGCCGCACTAACTGTGTAAAATATTTGGGTGTAACAATTGACGAAACTATGTCATATAAGCAACATATAGAAGATGTATCCGGTCGAACGCGTAAGTTAATACACGTGATGAGAAACCTTCGCGACTGTGCTCCGTTGCCTTTATTGCGACAAACATACATAGGATTGTGTCAATCTATTATCCAATATTGTATTTGCGTGTGGGGTAGTGCTGGATCAAGCTACTTCTTAACTATTGAAAGAGCACAGAGAGCTCTAATCAAAGTTATTCTACGGAAACCTTTCCGCTTTCGTACTGATACCCTTTACGCCGAATTCAAAGTACTAAGAGTTCGACAGCTCTTTGTATATAATGCTACCCTAAGAGTTCACAAAACCGTGAAACTTTGCAAAGACTACGATTTGATCATGAATAGACGTGCGTTCCGAATACCGCTTCCCAGTGCTAAGTGTCTCCTTGCAAGACGTAGTCCAAATTACTCACTGCCATGTACTTACAACAAAGTTATTATAAAATGTGATTTTGATATTAAAAACCTATCGGTGTTTTCCTGCAAAAAAGCCTTAAAGGAATGGTTGTCTCAACTCTCTTACATTGATACCGAAAACTTAATCTGATTACATCACTGCACTTACAAATACACACACACTTGCACAAACACACTGTCACACTCACACAAACTCACCTACACACATATACACACATTCACATCACATTTACACACATGATGCGAATGAACGCATAAATTCGCACCATAACAAACTGTTTTTCGGCATTAAGTTTATCATAACTATAATTACCTACTCTTATAATGTAAGTGTCGCTTCTTAGACACAACGATAAAAGCCATAAGCTATATACTCGTATTGTTTTTACTGCCATTTTACTATGACGAGTTTTGTATTTAATTGATTTATGCTGTTTAGTTAACATTGCACTCGGGCCCCAAGATACAGGCCTAGTGCTTAGTTTGGGGTCCACCGGTAATATATTTAGTTTGTACATACAATAAATACTAGTTACTACTCGTTACTTAAGTTACAATGTTTAGTATTTACATAACTTTTTTTGGCAATAAAACATCTTGTATCTTGTATCTTGAGATAGTAATTTAAAACCCATTAAAATGATTTAATGTACAAGTTTTACATTCATGATAAATCTTTTTGACTAACAATTCAAAGTTTAGGATCTAAACGACTTTAACAATAGATTATTATTATATATAGAAATTAAGTTGTAATGTTGCAGCTTGCGGGGATCGAACCTGCAAGGGCAATGCTTACATTACGGGTCCCACGCGCCGGCTGCGCGTGAGATTGGGTGTGCTCGGCTAGCTATGGTCGGAGGCTTCCTAGCGGTGGAGGTGAAATTAAATACGGATCACTTTCCACTGGCCGTGTGCTTTATTTACTTACAATGGTACTTTATACATAAAGGGGGTTTTACCCCAGGTTACAGAGGTTACGGTCGGAACGCGGGGAGGGCTCCCTCTGACGGGGCTGTCTGTCCTAGTCTATCGTGAAGTTTTATTATCTGGCGAGGGGTCGTGCTGCTCGGTAACCCCCGAGCCGCGCCAACATGCCCGCTGATACGCGGATCCCTATTTAGAATACCACCGTGTTGCCCGGTAGCCCCCAGGCCGCAACAGTGGTTTCCCTACCGGACCGCGGAACCCTGAGTGCTGCTCGGTAACCCCCGAGCCGCAGCTGCAAAGCTCCACGGGAGCGACTTGGTCTGCTTGCCTTCTCACTGGTAAGGGTGCGAATCGGTACCCCAGTCCGCACAACCTTTCAGTTCGAGCGCTCGCAGACGAGTGCTGCTGTTTATTTTTTTTTTATTTTTTTTTTTTTAGAACGGACTAATGCTGTTTGCCTCTACCGGCATTTACAGCGTCACCGGACGGTTGGCGAGCGCAGATGGCACTCAGCCAGATGCGGGCGCAGAGGGCGCACCGCCTAAGGCGAGCGTTGAAGACGCTTCGCCGCAAGGAGAGGAGTAGGCGACTTGCTCAAGGGCACCACTAGGGTACGGACCTCGGCTTGGGCCGTCGCCAGGAGAGAGGGGAGTAGGAGAGAATCGCCCCGGTACATAAGTGTAGCGTTGAAAGTGGGCCCTATGAATTTTAACTCTACGACTATTTGGAGAGAATCTAACCAAGACTTAACTTTTGCCTCGAGCTCGCCGGCGAGCTCGGTGTTTGACTGTGTTTACCACTAAATCATAACCTTGTGTACCTCGCCTCCTCCCATTTCCGCGACATGGGTCCACACCGCGACCAGGATCGTCGCGTTGTGCACTCATGACTGTACTTTGGGTGGGGCTACAATAAGAAAGTGTAATACCTCGCCCACAGCCATGGTGGCTGGGACTACTTAGAGAACCAGTGTTACCTCGTCCGCAGCCATTTGCTGGGCCGGAGGATACATCGCGACCGGGGCCGCGGTGTATACTCCCACCCGCACCGTGGCTGGGACTACAATCGTGTGTGTGTGAATTACCTCGACTGCGACTGGGGCTGCGAAGAAGATCTCGGCCGGAGCCTACAATGCGATCGGGATCACAGCCCTGGTCGGGTCTACAACCATTACCGGGGTTCCCTTGGGACGACGCTAAAGCTGCCGAAGTAACGGCTGCGATGGGGTCGTCCGGGTCACCCAAAATATGCCTTGGACGGCGACGGGGGGGAAGGAAGTGGGGATCGGTTATGTCAGTGGAGTAGTTCGCCGCTTCGACCACGAGGGGATTCGAGTGGTGGGGAGCTTTGTCGAAGTGGCGGCGGGAGCAGTCTTTCATATACTGCGTAATAGAGGGGAGGGTGAAATCGCAGTGCAGTTCGGCGTTCCGCAAGTACCACGGAGCGCCCACTGCCCTGCGCATAAAGCGATTCTGAATCACTTGAAGTTTGTGGAGGTCGTGTTTCTGAGCATGGGCGAACGCTACAGATGCGTAAGTCATGATTGGGCGGATGCAAAGTTTGTAAAGAGTCGTCTTATTTCTAAGAGACATTTTACTGTTTTTGCCTATGAGGGGATTAAGACGACCCATAATGAAGGCCGCCCTATTTCGAACAATCTGGATGTGTTTCGCGAAAGTGAGTTGGCAATCAAGGGTGACGCCCAGGTATTTGGCAGATTTAGCCCAAGGGATGGGTTCGCCGAATAGGACTATGGGTGACGGCATGAGATTTCGCCGGGTCTCAGTGAAGTACACTGCTGCACTTTTGCTAGGATTTACTGCAATCCGCCATTTGCGAAACCATGCACCGATTACGGTGATGGCTCGTTGGATGGCGCATCTCTGCCTGACCTTGAACCAGCCAGTAGAGTAGATTGCAGTATCATCCGCAAACTGAGCGATCTGAACATTAGGTTCAGATCGTGGGATGTCGCTGGTGTACAGCGAGAAGAGAATGGGTGAGAGTACAGAGCCCTGAGGGACACCTGCGTGAATGGGATGCGGGGAGGAGAGCGTTCCCTCGGTGCGATAGCTAAACGTTCGATCCCTGAGAAAGTCTTGTAAGATGAGTACAAGACGGTCTGGCACACCCAGTTGGTACAGCTTGAATATCAAGCCGTTGTGCCAGACTTTGTCGAACGCTTTCGCTACGTCGAGGAAGACAGCTATGGTCCCTTGGGGCTTTGGTTTCTTATTGAAACCGCCTAGGATGTGCTCCGTTACGCGGTGCACTTGTTGGACGCAAGAGTGTTTGGCTCTAAAACCAAATTGCTCATCGGGAAGGAGGTTATTGGACCTAACGTGGGACCAGAGTCGGTTCACAATGAGCCGCTCGTAAATCTTCCCCAGAGAGCTGAGGAGACTTATGGGACGGTAGCTGGAGGGCTCGGCTGCCGGTTTGCCTGGTTTGTGAATACCAATGACAATGGCATGCTTCCAAGTGTCTGGGAAGGAGCAGTTGCTCATAGCCGCATTGAAGATGCTAACTAAAAGATGGACTAGTGGGACTGAGAAGTGTTTAATCACCTTGTTGCTGATACCATCAGCACCAGGGGATTTACGGGTCTTGAGGCTTTTGATCAGAGACACAACCTCGGATGATTTTACCGGTGGGAGGAGTGGGAGGTCAGAGATGGACATAGAGCTTTTACGTTCGACTTCAGATTCCACCGAATCGAGGTGTTTCTGGTCGACGTGATCTACATTTAGAGTACACTGAGCCTCAAGGCTATCAGCTAAACACTCGGCTTTGTCTTCGTCAAGGAACGCTATGGAGAGGGGAGGTGGCCTAATGAGTGGGGGCATTGTCTGTTGTCCGTCAGATTTCAGAGTTCGAGCCAACTGCCAGTATGCCTGGTGAGTTGGCTCAATCTCTGACAGTTTGTCGTCCCACCTTTGATCACGCAGCTCACTCATGCGTTTCCTTACAGCACGCTGTAAATAGCGCATGGTGGCTTTGTTCTCTGGGGTTGGCATCGAGTCATACGCCCTAGTGGCGGCGTTCTTAGCTGTCAGTAATCTCCTCGCACCCTCGGGCAGTTCGAAGCGGCGACCATCCGCCACTTGGACCTGCTTTGAGGATTCACCTACTGCGGTGCGGAGGTGGTCACTGAGAGCCTCGATCGCAATTGACACGTCTTCTACTGTCTGTATGTCATCGGGGATTCTATCGAGAGCGGGTGAACTGATAGCTTGGAGGGATTCCCCCAGTTGCTTCCAGTTCACTACCGTTCTAGTGATAGGGGTTATGTCCGTCGGGTCGGGGCCTAATTTCAACAATACAGGGCGGTGGTCTGAAGTCAGTTCGTGTAACACTTCTATAGAGCGCAACCGGAGGGTGACGTTCTTGAGAAGTGCTATGTCAAGTATGTCTGGTCGTTGGTTGTCAACATAGGGATATCTTGTGGGCTCCAGAGGGGAGAAAATATCAAAGTTTAAGTGGCTGACCAAGCCTTCAAGGATTTTACCATTGCTATTGTTACTAGTACAGTTCCATATGACATGTTTACTGTTGAAGTCACCGATCAGAAGGACGGAGCTTCCTAGAGAGAAGAGGGCTTCCAAGTCTGTCTGTAATAGTTCTTTACCAGAGGGGAGGTAACATGAGGCTATGATGACTGGTTGATGACCTGACATCGCTAGAAAGCAAACAGAGGCTTCTAGTATTCTAAGTGGTGGAGTAACAATTGGGATACAGTGCAGAGCTCTTTTGTAATAGATGAGAGTGCCACCTTTTGGGGTGGCCACTCTATCATTACGAACCAAACGGTAATTTGCAAACCTAGGGTTCGCTGTACCTGGTTTCAGAAAGGTCTCCTGCACGCATAGGATATCGACCTGATGGGTCTTACAAAATTCGTGAACTTCGTCCTTTTGACTAGAGAGGCCGTCAGCGTTGAAAGTCGCTACGGTGACTGAGTGGGGCTTAATTCGTTTCGGTGTACTATCCATATTGGATGATACCTAAGAAACGCTGGGGAGGGCGTAGCGCCTCACTGCGCTGATTAAACCCGCGTGTGTGAGCGTGGCTCGCAAGCGGTCTTGGTCGTTTGTGGCAGTACGAAGTTTGTGCGCGAATGCACGTACTTCGTCCACGTCTATGACCATCGCGTAGTCCATGACAAGGGCTATGTCGGCCGCCAGGTCAGATTGACCTGGGGCGTCCATGAGCCCAGCCATTGGAGGCCTAGAGAGCGGCGGTTTGGGCTTAGGAGCCGGCGCGCTGGCAGAGGCCTGCGGGCGGGCGGGGGTGAGGGGGGCGCTTGCTTGTACCATGCTCAAGGGCTTGGACCAAGCGTTGCGCGCGGGCGCGGGCGCGGGAACAACAGGTGTTGCCTGCGGTGCGGGTGTAAGGTTAGGCTTAGGGCCGTTTCCTTGTGAGCGGGTAGTGACCGGGCGAGGAGGGGGAATAGGCCTCCTAGCCGGCCCACTTGATACGCGGGGTGCCTTAGGGCAACCGCGGTAGTTGGCGGTATGTCCCTGTGTGCCGCAGAGGACACAACTAGGTGGGTCTGCCGAGTCCCTTGTGCGAGAACACTGGGCTGTCCCGTGATCCCCTAGGCACTTGACGCACCTCGGGCGGGCGAAACAGAATCGGGCGGCATGCCCGTACAATTGGCAGTTATGACACTGGCCAGGCGCTCGGTTTCGGAATGGGGGTTGAACGGTGATCCCCGAGAGGTTCACTACCGTTTTGACATTAAAAATCGCTTTGCCCTCTGGCGTGCGATTGAGGATGACCAATAGTAGGTCGTAGGGCCTGCGATCTTTGCCACTGTACATCCGGTGGCATTCGCGGACGGGGTAGCCTTGCGCCTTTAAGTCGGCGAGGACACTGTCGGTTTGCACCTCTTTTGGTACGCCGCGTATGACAACGCGTAGTACCTTCTCTTCCTCGAGAGCATAAGTATGAAAGCTTATACTCTCGTTTTTTAAAATTCTGGTGAGCGCCCTATGGTCGCTTGGGGTCGGCACCTGGACTTTGATACCCAGTTGGGTTGAGCGGGCGCTAGTATATTGGATCTTACGATCCGTCAATAGTCGTGAGACCATGTCCCACTTCGCCTTGTCCTGAAGGAACAGAGGCGGCGGCGGTTTCTCGCGTCTAACTGACGCTCCTCGAGAGGAGACGTCGCGTTGAGACGCGGCGATGCTTGCGGGAGCATCGGAGTGAGCGAGAGGGTCGCGGGAGGTGGGAGCGAGAGAGCCTGATGGCTTCGCTCCCGGGGCGGTGCAGGCCGCTTTGGGTGGCGGGGAGGGAGCCTCTGAGGCGGCTTTGGGGACGCGCTTTCTCTTTCCGACGGTAGTGAACCCGTCGTTGGAGATGTTGCCAACAGAGTTAGCGCGGGAGCGGGAGAACTCTACATCCATCTCATTCTCCGAGTTGGATGCCGAATCGTAGGCGCGTTCGTACTCAGTCCGAAGGACTGGAGAGCGATCGCGGGTGGTAAAGGTGCGCGGGGAGCGCGGGGCGCATAGGGCGCAGGGTCGGGGGAGAGAGGGCTATCTAACGGCTTGAACGCCGAAGAACCGAAGGGCGCCCTCGGAGGGAGGGAGCCGGAGGAGGGAATTTGGGAGTCCGTGAAGCGGGGTCTCTCTTTAAAGTCCCTATTGGACTGGAGATACTCGGACAGCATGTCCGGGTAGCAATTTGACACCCACGAGGCGAACGCCTGAGGCGAAACGCCTTGCGGGAGGCTCATAGCGGGGGAGGGAGATAGTAGAGACATCTCGAGGGGAATACTCGAGATGCGAGTGAGGGGTGAGTGACACTCCCGCCGGGTACAGGCGGGAGAGTGAGTGCCTAGGTGTCCCTACTGTGTGCCCTCTGCCAGTCTTATTGTGCAGTGGGATGTGTGCCTAAACGCGAGGCCCTAGCTGCTCCGGGGGCGAGGAGAGAAGACCGAGTAAAACCCGGCTTCCAACCAAACACTTGCCCAGAGAATAGGAGAGTAGGATAGGGTAGGGTGGGAAGGAGATACCTGCCGTCGGCGAGGGGAGACCCCAAGGCCGGTGAAGGCAGGCCCGTCCGGTTTTAGCCGTTCCCTCCCACGCTCAGGAGGGAAAGGCTTGACGCACCGGGTCCGCGCCCAACTGGGTGGCGTTAACACCGCAAGGATCGTCCAAAAGACCACGTGAAGCGTGGATTTGTTTGACTCGACTTTGAAAATTGAAAAATTAAAAATCGAAACTAGAGTTCGCTCTGAGAAGAGCGGTTTTGATTAGACAATGAACAATAGGTGATTGATGTGTCGAAGCGCTCTTACAAGAGCGCGCTTCTTCCGCGACGCGAGCCGAGCCGAGCCGAACGCCTCCGTGCGCCGAACGGTACACGAAGCGGTGGCTTGACGTCGAATCTGCACAGAAAATCCACTATTAGCGAAGTCCAACACTGAATCCTCTTCAATCGAAACGATACAGGTAACCGGCACTAAAAGCGCAAGCACTTTTAGGCCGATCGGAATGCTGCTGTTTATTTTTTTTTTTTTTTTTTTTTTTTTTTTTTTTTTTTTTTAGAACGGACTAATGCTGTTTGCCTCTACCGGCATTTACAGCGTCACCGGACGGTTGGCGAGCGCAGATGGCACTCAGCCAGATGCGGGCGCAGAGGGCGCACCGCCTAAGGCGAGCGTTGAAGACGCTTCGCCGCAAGGAGAGGAGTAGGCGACTTGCTCAAGGGCACCACTAGGGTACGGACCTCGGCTTGGGCCGTCGCCAGGAGAGAGGGGAGTAGGAGAGAAACGCTCCGGTACATAAGTGTACCGTTGAAAGTGGGCCCTATGAATTTTAACTCTACGACTATTTGGAGAGAATCTAACCAAGACATAACTTTTGCCTCGAGCTCGCCGGCGAGCTCGGTGTTTGACTGTGTTTACCACTAAATCATAACCTTGTGTACCTCGCCTCCTCCCATTTCCGCGACATGGGTCCACACCGCGACCAGGATCGTCGCGTTGTGCACTCATGACTGTACTTTGGGTGGGGCTACAATAAGAAAGTGTAATACCTCGCCCACAGCCATGGTGGCTGGGACTACTTAGAAAACCAGTGTTACCTCGTCCGCAGCCATTTGCTGGGCCGGAGGATACATCGCGACCGGGGCCGCGGTGTATACTCCCACCCGCACCGTGGCTGGGACTACAATCGTGTGTGTGTGAATTACCTCGACTGCGACTGGGGCTGCGAAGAAGATCTCGGCCGGAGCCTACAATGCGATCGGGATCACAGCCCTGGTCGGGTCTACAACCATTACCGGGGTTCCCTTGGGACGACGCTAAAGCTGCCGAAGTAACGGCTGCGATGGGGTCGTCCGGGTCACCCAAAATATGCCTTGGACGGCGACGGGGGGGGCTGCTGTTTACTGTCGCGAGTGGCTTATATAGCTCCGTGGCGAGTCGACGTGCGTCGTGGGTGGGCGCGGCGCGGGTGGGCGTGGTGTGCCTGTGTGCGTGCGGCCATACGTCATCGTGTCGCTGTGCGCCGGCCCATCGGAATGCGTGGAATGCACTGCGTGTCGGCTCGTTACAAAGTTAATCTAAAGTTTATTGCACTTGTCACCTTGTTGTACAGGTAGAAATTAGACTGTACTTGCGATTCTCTAATGATTCGTCGATGCGCTCGTCGACGAGCTCGCCGATGTCAAATACTTCGATATATCTCCCTTGTACATAAGGTTGTTTTTTTCAACGTTTCTAGACATTTCGTCATTTGTTTCACGGATGTTGTCAAAGATGCAACGATGTTTGCTCTTAGAGAATTGCACGACTGTTCCTATACCATTAAGACACAATTTGGTATTCAAATATACTGCATATGTCGAAGCGAATGTTAATTGTGCATTTATAATTAATTGATAAATTGGAAGCCTCTGTCTAGCTAGACGTAATATGGTATTTAGCATGCTTCCCTAATTAAGGACTGGTTATTTGGTTTGTTGTGAAGAATAATATATAATAATGTGAATATTTATTCATATCAAATCACCTAATACACGTGTGTTTCACTTGTAATATTTCAAAGTGCAACATCCACTTCCGTTATATAATATTTAAAATTATAAGAATACATATTCATTCGTAATATTCATTACATATCAGATGGAAGATAAATTAATCTATTATTTATCTTAAAAACATATATCTAAAAGAGATTCTGAATATAAGTTTTTAAACTGACATAATCACTAATGCAAGAATTAACGTTAGAAACGGGATATTTACCCTGTATTGTATTTGTAGTGAGCTCTCGCCATGTTCACGAGTAAACAGTTTACTCGTGATCATGGCGCATGCGACTGTGCCGAAATATCGAGAGCTCAGCTTGTGAGTATGGATGTATGGATGTGTGGATGTTTGTTACACTTTCACGCTCAAATAAAACAATACATGGTGAATATCCCGTTTCTAACATTAATTCTTGATTCTGAATACTTGAACTATCATATTACGAGTCATGATATTTAATGTAATCTATACTTTTTATTTTGTAATCTATACTTATGTAATTTAACGGCCGGTTGGCGCAGTTGGTAGCACCCTTGCCTTCTGAGCCGCTGGTCCCGGGTTCGATCCCCGGACAGGTCAAACATTTGTGTGCATGAACATGTCTGTTTGATCTGTGTCTGGGTGTGTATATGTATTTAAGTATGTATATCAGTCATCAGGTTACCATAGTACAGGCTCTGCCTAGTTTGGGACCTGAAGGCCTTTGTGTGGATGTTGTCCCATATTATATTATACTCGTATTATATACTAATATTATAAAGATTAATGAGAGAAGTGTTTTGGTATGTTTGTAACGAGTAAACTCAAAAACTATCAGACTGATTAAAAAAAAATATTTCACCATTAAAATGCTACATTATCCTTGAGTAACATTGGATATATATTTTGATTTATCATCATCATCATCGTCTATCACCACGCGGATGAAGTCGCAGAGCGCAACAAGTAATAAAGAAATGTAGTCGACATTAATATCTACATATAGCCAGTGCTTAGTGTGTCCAGTTCATCACATAGCGAAGAAGAAAAAGACCTAGGACAAAATAATCGCATTAAAATTAAAAAATGTGTTTCCGTTAAGGATCAACGTCGAAAACGACGAAATATGCGGAATTAAGTGGGGATTAAGGCTTAGAGGCAGGCGGCCGACCTGCACTCAGGTGAAATATTAAACGTTTGGGCAGATGGTAATTAATAATGCGCCGCCACTGGGCACGGTCGACGTCCGCCGGATATAACGGAAAAATTGCCGGATCAACCAAGAATTTGCTTAAAATTCTCCAAGCAATATCGGGCGTACGTTAAAAAGTTATGTTGCTTTTAGGACTAGTCGATGCGGTACGAGCGGACATACGAAACCACTTCGTTCATTATTAATGCTGTTGCATGGTTTCGATCTTTTAATCCCTTATAGGCATGTTATTTTTCTTTGTGAAATACAGTAGAGTTTTTGTGACGCTGTGATCAGATGGCGGTATGAGTAATGTCCAACCCGAGGGTGTATCGTTTCTTTCTCGGTTAAATTTGTATTGTTTTGTTTGCTTACATACGTAAATGTGTTTTAGATCGTACGATGGCAAAATTGTATATTATATAATAGTAATCCTACTAATATTATAAAGGCGAAAGTGTGTGAGTATGGATGTATGGATGGGTGGATGTTTGTTACTCTTTCATGCTCAAACGTCGGGGCCATTTGTGATGAAATTTGGTATGGAGGTAGATGAGGGCTGGATTAACACATAGGATACTTTTTATCATCATCATCATCATCATTCATCACTACGCGGGTGAAAAAGCGCAATTTTCTTGGGCACAGCATAGACAAAATAACAAGATCTCGGCCTACGTTACGATCGTAATGATGACAGTTCTGTCAAAGTATGTGTTAGTTTCTGCCGTGCGATTCTTTAATGATTCATCGTTGCGCTCGTCTGCGAGCTCACCGATGTCAAATACTTTATGAGATGTCGCCCTTGTACACAAGGTTGTTTTTCCAACGTTTCTTGTCATCTCGTCATTTGTTTCACGGATGTTCTCACAGATGCAACTATGTTTGCTCTTAGAGAATCGCACGGCTTATAGCTTAGTCAAATGCATGCTATCATTTTGACAGCTCGATACACTACCGTCAAGCGTGATGTATGTAATGTAAATTGTAATGTAGTTACAGTTTTTCCATGGTGATTAATTGGAATGTACGTAGGTACTGTATTTTATCATAAGTGTTTACTGATTGATTTTCTAAGTACTTAAATTTACTCATATAACCATGTAAATATTTCATGACATTTTGGTATAAAGATAGATATGGCTTTGGAGAAGATAATAAGCTACATGAAATACTAATCCTGCGCAGATGACGTTGCGGGCACCAGCTAGTATTATTATGCACTCGGATCTTGGACATTTGAAATCCTACTAATATTAGAAATGAGAAAATTTGTATATATGGATGTTTATTACTCTTTCACGCAAAAACTAATTGATAGATTTTAATGAAATTTGGTATGTATATAGATAAGGCGCTGGAATAACATATAGGCTACTTTTTCACCATCATCATCATCCATCACCACGCGGGTTAAACAGTGGGAAACAGCTGGTGTAATATATGATTTCTATATACGAGTAGTATGTTTATATGCTCCTTGAGGTACATGGAATCTTAGTAATAGAGTGAGTGTGAATATAATTTAAAAATAATTACAATTTCATGACATTATTAAATCAATATATCAGGTATCCATGTAAGTTATTTGACGTGTGTATTAAGTTCTCGCTATTTATACACGTTTGGGAACTACATTATAAATATGCCGCTGGCTGAAGCTAGCCGAACTATGAGTAGCTCTCGCGGGACATATGAAACTAACTTATGAAATGTTTCCAGACGAACAGATTTATGTGAACATACAGAAACTACTTCAGATTGAAAATAAACGCGGTTCTGGGTTGTTACTGAAGGGTTTTGTAAGGTCCGTATCATCGTCAGCTCTTACTCGTGTTGTGCTGGACGTTGGACTCTCCTAAAATGTGCCAACTAATTCACTCAAACCCCTATTCCAGATGATCGCTCACTATTGAGTGAGTTTGGACTTGAGAGATGATATTTCATGTATACAGGGGTACTGGTAATCAGTTAGCATTATTTTAAGAGCATATTCTGTACATCTAAACAAACAAATTTTGTTCTACGACTATCAAAAATTCCTATTTTTTTCTTCCATACAAAACTTAAAAAAACCAATTTGACCGGTCTACACATAACTAACACTATGTAAAAAGCGCGCGCGCAATGCCGACAAGCCCCGGCCGGTGGCAGGCGGACTACACGTAGATGAATGAAGTGGATGCGATGTAGAGTTATGAAGTGTAAGAGGGAACAAAAACTTAAAAAAAATGTTTTTAGGAAATTCGTTTTGTTTTGGGAAAAGCTCTAGAACAAAAGTTGTTTGTTTGATGTACAGAATATGCCCTTAACAGGATGCTAATTGATTACCAGTAACCCGGTATACTGCTAAATTTTCATTACAGTCGAGATGGAAGCTTGAGGATCTTTCTGGAATACGAACTAATTTCTTCAACCCGTTCCGTACGTATATATTTTGAGCTTTTGCACAAGATTTCCTTTTTCATTTATTTCATATATTTTTCTAACCGTAAAACAAAGCATCCACTGTCGAGTTTCTCAATTACAAGCTGTAGGTACAAGTGTCTCTTTTAGGAAATATTTAATTTTACCAGTTAATAGGTATTTAAAATACCTACTCACCGCTATGGATATTACAATTCTAATATTTATTCTGTGCGATTACGTGGTAGGGAAGCTTAACTCGCACTCGACTCCGTTTTTGTACCAACTGCTTGCCTGACTCCAACTCTCCTTGAGTAACCTCGTTGCTAGTATATCTTATGACTTTTAGGATCAGCCCTGCTGTACAGCACAACACTAGGTAACCGTGAGTTGGGTCTTGCTGCTCATCCTACGCGTTTTTGTACTTAATCGCCTTTTACGATCATGCATGGGATAAAATGGAACAGTCCTAAATTTTAATTGGTACGATTACGTGGTAGGGAAGCTTAACTCGCACTCGACTCCGTTTTTGTACCAACTGCTTGCCTGACTCCAACTCTCCTTGAGTAACCTCGTTGCTAGTATATCTTATGACTTTTAGGATCAGCCCTGCTGTACAGCACAACACTAGGTAACCGTGAGTTGGGTCTTGCTGCTCATCCTACGCGTTTTTGTACCTAATCGCCTTTTACGATCATGCATGGGATAATATGGAACAGTCCTAAATTTTAATTGGTAGAAATGTGCAGGTGTATAGCTATAGGTGCGAAAAAACATGATAGCGGCAATGAAAGTATCATACTTAGTTTAAGTGGCAAAATTAAAAGCGCTCAGAAGAAACGCCATCTATTTAATAAGTCAACAAATTGTGCGCGATTGAAGCAATCTCCTTTTATGAGTCCCTAGAAAGTAGCCACAGATATCTTGTGAGAGTCCGGTAAAGTTATGAATGAAAGCAGACAGAAGATTTAGAATGTTTATCAATTTTAGAGAACATTGTATACCAGCTTACGAATAAATGAAAGATTTCAATAAGGATGTTATATTCGATCACCGGTTTATAGTTTATAGTATATAAGCCTATTCGTAGAGTATACAATCATTTACCAGACAAATTCAAAATTGAAGGCTTAAATTTATTTAAAAGGACAATTTTCAAATTCTTAATCGATAAATGTTATTATTCGGTCAAAGACTTCTTAAATGATAGAAATATATGTAATTAATTGCTACGACTTAGATTTATCTATAGCTTTATTGACATCATTCTGGACATTACTTTATTATTAGGTTTTGTTAGGGTATATACTTTGACATTAATGAGTTATTATTTTAATTGAATATGAAATGACAATCATTTAAATATGTTAGTTATGTATGCAATCGTTTTATTCTTTCTATTGTCAATAATATTGTAATCTTCATTAAATTAATAGTTGTACGCCTATTAAGGTAGAATTTAGATGGAACCTTAGCATTAAGAACTTAGCTACTTGTGTAAACTTACCCAAAATTCTTACTAATAAATAAATTTGAATTTGAATTTGAATTTGAAAATGTTGCAGTAAGTAATGTAAATGACACTCAAATTAAAAAATTTGAGTGTCATTTACATTACTTACTGTAACAGTTAGTAACAGTAAATTCTGATGTGGATAATAAAATACGAAATAAAAAATTACGGCTGGTTAGAATACCCATTTTGCCGACTTGCTCGTGTCGTCACTTATTAGTATAACATACATATATAATTTTACGAATATACAGCACTATTATCCGCTTACGACTGGGATAAAACGCAGAACATGTGTTAATGCCGATTAGATGCCAGACACTCCAAATTTCACCTAAATACCTTCAGCCGTTTGTAAGTGATGGTGTGACCACCCGTACATCCCAACTTTCACTTGTATCATATTAATATAATTAAGTTTCTGGAACGTAAAATTATTTGCTTTATCCAAGACTTTGCTTTGATATGAATAATGTATATTATTTTAATTAAATAAAATTACATTCGTACACAAGTATTCGTAAATTTATTTTAATAATGAGCTCAATGCCTCCTATTTTCTACCGACTTCCAAAAATAGGAGGAGGTACTCAATTCGACTGTATTTTTTTTATGTTTGTTACCTCATAACTTTGGACTGGGTAAACTGATTATCAATTTTTTTTTTGTTTGAAACCTGATTATTCCCGTGTGGTCCTATTTAAATTGTGTGGTCCCAAATTCAGTCCAGGAGTTTTTGAGATATACTCCAATAACTGAAAAGAATGGAATTCGGTATTAAAATTTTCAAATTGTACTTGTGCTATATTATTATCACTTTAGGCAGGCAAACCCTGCGAACGTCACGCACATTGGTCCCATTTAACACCCGTAAGAAGATTTGTACCAAATTGAGTGGAGGCGCATTTTTTCTAATTTAATTTTCTTATCTCCATCACAGGCTACAGTTTGGTTGGACTATTTACGGGTGAAAGCTTTGGCGTGAGATATAAAATTAACTTTTTAAATTTTCTAATCTCACGCTAAAGTCTCGGTATTTCAGTCAAACCAACACGTAATTAATGTACGCTCATTCAAACTGTTGGAATGCATACCTCAATAAAAGGCTGCAATTAAATTATACCTTCTCATATTCTCACGCACGGTAGCACTGAGGACGGTATTAACGAAAATAAAATCGACTGGTACAATCTCGGATCTCGGTGCCTGCATTTCTTTTTTTATTATCATCATCATCATCTTTATCACCCGGAAGACGTCAATGCTGAACATAGACCTCCCCATAGAACGCCACTTGGAACGGCTACTTGCTTACTGCATTCAGCGATTTCCCGCAGTTTTGACGAGGTCGTCGGTCCACCTAGCGGGAGGCCGGCCTAAACTTTGCCTTCCGGTGCGTGGTTTTATTATCATCACAAAGAAATAATATAAGTTATGTCTTAATTACAAGGTGAGATTTATCTAGATGGAAGAGTGCTCATCATAATCATAATCAGCTCATTTAGTTCCCACTACTGGGACTCGAGCCTTCCACTCAGAGAGAGGAATTGGGCCATAAACCACCACGCGGGCCAGTGCGGTTTGGTGGATAGATTAGTGGCCAACCCATGTCGAAGTTTTCAGGCCGCCCGAAGGCCTTCGACATAGCCTAACGACTGTTGTCCTAAGACAAACAACCGGGACCGACGGCTTAACGTACCCTCCGAAGCACGAAAGCGCTCACTTGATAATGCCACTAGCGGTCACCCATCCAAGTCCTGACCGCAGCAAGTGTTCTTTACTTGTTGAGCGGTTAAGATAGCCAAGTCAAACTCTGCTACGATCGCTTCTGCGCCACCTACTAATCATATAATTTAAATAATGAAGATAAAGCACGTCGCGTGCTCATATTTTCCAGGCGTTTATACAGGCGGCATTTATACGTCTACGCAGATTTAATATTCTGCAGTCAGCAAATATTATTCGTCGCTTAGTTATTGTATCTGTATACTTTTCATGATATATTTTTGATGACTTAATCTGTCCGCATCAGGTTTACGCTATAACAAAAGATGATGAACTGGGGGCTTGCTGATTCGGACGGGGTGTACTGTATTCTATAAGTATGTGTATGTGCGTGCAGTCTTCATCACCGTCATCAGCATCATTAACTGACATTAGTCCACTGATAGGCAATGGCCACTCCAATTTTGAAACAACAGAGCCTGATCTATAAAGTAGTCAATTGACTGGTAGCAATATGAACAAGAAATATATTGTCTAATCTAATTATAGTACAGATTGTAGTGTTAGTAAATATGCGGTACAGTAAGAAGAAAAAGTAATTATCTATATAAAACAAAGCCTGGTTAGTTACAACACTTAAAACTCGTGTATGGGTAAACGGAATTATATGAAAAGTAGGTAGATATATGAGGCACTGGATTAACACATAGGACTTCATCATCATTATCTATGACCCGCGCGGTGATGGATGATGGTGATGATGATGAATCTTATATAGCTTATGTTACTCAGGGTGAATGTAGCTTTCCAACGGTAAAAAAATTTTTGAAGTCGGCCTTGTACTTTTTGAGCCAATTCGTTACAAACATACATACAAATCTTTCCTCTTCATAATATTATTATATTGTATATAGTATAGATCAGTGTACGTAATTCCCCAGCCGTGGTTTACTAATCACTTCGGCCATCTGGATTCATAAATATGTAAGTGCGCGTTTCCTGAAAATCTGGCATAGTCAGATGTCTTATTATCTTCACTAGCCTTCATTTGAATACCCATTTTGCGAAGGAATTGGATATTACCCCGAAAAGGCACCCGTTTCAAGTCGAAGATTGTGCAAAGGAGAGTGAAAGCGCTCGGGTGGGTGACGGCCACTCGAGTACGAGAGGCGACTTCTCGTGAGCATCCCTTTGATCCGCGGCTCACACGCCGCCAGTCGCCTTGCCTGCCGCCTAATGAGATTGGAGACATTTTTGCAAGAAAATGCCTATATATTGATATATAGTCAGTATTTTAAGTTTACAGCATTACGAAAAAAATATTTGTGAAATACTAGCGACTACCCGCGACTTCGTTTACCCTTTGTTCGTGTAGTAGGTAGGCTTGGCCTTCGGCCTCGCCATAACCTCCCGTCTTTTCTTGGTTTTTCTTTCACAAGAAAATTCTCCCGACAATAAGTAACACAAGAAAAAAAGAATGAGCGAGATTGTTCCAAGTTATAGCGTGACCAGCCGTGCGATTCGGAAATGATTCGTCGACGAGCTCGCGACGAGCTCACCGATGTCAAATACTTTATGAGATATCGACCTTGTACATAAGGTTGTTTTTCCAACGTTTCTTGTCATCTCGTAATTTGTTTCACGGATGTTGTCAAAGATGCAACGATGTTTGCTCTAAGAGAATCACACGGCAGAAGAAATAGGGGTTCATTTATATATATATATAGATTTGTGACGGGTCGTCACATCTCGTGACGGGCTTGTTAGCGTTATACCCCGCCTTCAAGACAGGTCACAGGTTCGATTCCGATCGGCGGATATTTGTGTATTTGATGAGCAGAAATGTTTGTTGATAGGTCATGTTTGTTTGTATGTGTGTTCATGCCTTGACACAGGGAATCCTGATGGGGGCGTGTGATAGAATACGTGTGCTGAATTCACGTTATCTATGAAAGAAATCTTTTTAGATTAAGAAGAAAACGTTTGATACCTGTATTCTTCCCTGCATTACATACGGCTGCGAAACCTGGGCTCTGACAGAACATTATAGAGAAAAACTAGCGAAATGCCAGAGAAAAATTGGAAAGAAGCATGCTAGGTTTGAAACTAATAGACAAAGTTTCAAGTAAAGACATCAGGCACAGAACTCAACTAACAGACAAAGTGTCACGCATGGACCAACTTAAATGGCGGTGGACTGGGCATAAGCTCCGCTGCAAGAAGGAAAAGTGGAGTAAGCTGGTGACAGTATGGTACCCAAGGGGCAGCACTAGGAGCTGAGGTCGTAAAGCAATAAGATATGGGAGGATGACCCAAAAATGACCGTGCCACTTTGGATGAGAGTAGCGGCAGACAGAAAACAATGGAGAGAGTTGGAGGAGGTCTTTTATCCGAATTAAGAGACATTTTATAATATAAGTGCAGTTTTAGCCTTTAAAATGTTTAACTTTCCCCTTTTAAATTACTTCTATTTAATTTTATCTTAAAATTACATTTTAAACACATAATGTAAACAAAATTTAATATTTCGGAAATAAAGGCTTTATTACTATTTATGAAAGAAATGTTTTTATCAGGTAACATTACATTTAGTAAAAAATATCTAGACATATGAAAACATTAGCGTATCAGCTTTAAAGCCAGACTGCAGACATGCTTCATGAACAAGAAATAATATCTGCAGGCCTAAAACGGCCACATTGAGCAATTCAATTCTAAGCAATTCATTTCCTGAACTCCCAGCGATTGCTTCGCAATTCCTCTATTTTTCGTAAAATCGCCAGTTTCGAGTGAACCATACGCAATTCAATTCAGCAGCAAATTCATATTTGACAGATGCAAAAAACAGAATGAATGAACGAAATATTAAACCTGTATATTTATTTGCGTATTGCTTTGCTATTTAAGTATATATACGTAATAAAGTAAGTTAGTATACGTAATAAAGTAAGTTAGTATACGTAATAAAGTACGTGATAGTGAAGAATTTGTAAAGAAAAACATTTTTTGTTTCATTGGATAGGACAAATTTAAAACTGAAATCGAAATGGTTTGTGAATGTTATCATGGTTCACCACAGCTGACACTAATTTGAATGGCAGGATTTTTAAACCTTCCCTGCAAAATCAGTAAAGTCGTTCGGAAGTTACGCGGAGACATACATTTTGGCGATTGTTTTTTATTTATATATAGAGATTATGGCATAATTATAATGAATAAATATTGTATCAAATGATTGTATTTTGTATTGTGTATTTATTTTTTTTATTGTATGTTTTAACTTTTTAGAATTATATTTTAATTTTTGACTGCTTAAATTATTGCTTCCATTTAATTTTAAACGTATTTTCAAATCAATAATTTATTAATATGATTGTTGATTTATTGTTATTTAAAACATATTTTTACCGTCTGTATCTTAGGTGTAGGTAATAATCTTCTTATCTCTTAATGTCCGACATGGAATGGGTCCGAGTGGGTCTTAATGTACTCTATTTTATTTAAATTTATAATTAAATACAATTATTTAATTTAGAGATATATATGAGTGTTCGTCTGATTGCAGGTTGAATATATTACACACAGAAAATGTAAATGTGTATTCTGACAAATAAATGATTTGATCAAATTTTAATTCTGAGGTTTTTAAAAAAATATGTAGGTACGTCCCGTGTTCCGCAGTAAATATGTCATGAATGAATGAAATATTTATTTCCCAATTACACATTTCTCAACTGTGACTTGATTTCTGGCCGCATGCCATCTGGCAATGACATCAACCCACTCTTTTTGAAATCAATCATTTATTACTATAACGCTTACTATAATAAAATAATTTTTCCTTGATATTTTTGAGAAAAATGTATTCGGGTTTAAATTACATGAGTTTTATTGAATTTTTTGTTATGCAATTAAAGCAATTAAACAGCTATGTCTCGGGATGACGAGATCAGAACAGTGCCACGCAGAACTGCAATGCTTAATCTACATATATATAAAAATGAACCCCTATTTCCCCTGGTCACGATATAACTTGCGAACGGATGGAACAATCTCGCAAATTTAGTGTTAATTATTGTTAGGAGAAGGTTCTTATGAAAGAAAACCCAAGAAAAGATGGGAGGTTATGGCGAGGCCGAAGGCCGAGCCTACTACCCGAATGAAGTCGCGGGCTGTAACTAGTCTACATATATAAAAACGAACTCCTATTTCTCCTGGTCACACTATAACTTGAGAATGGATGGGACAAAGTCGCTGATTCTTCTCAGAGAAAAACCAAGAAACCATGGGAGGTTATCGCAAGGCCGAAGGCCGAGCCTATTACCCAAACGAAGTTGCGGGCAGTCGCTAGTAAGTTATAAATTACAAAGTTATGAGTCAAGCTACAACTGGCACAGGCCAGGGTGACGTTTATCAGCAGGCGATCGACTTCCTCGTATAATATACTTACGAGAATAAAATAAAACAAGAACGTCGTTAATACGTAGGTTCACAGCTGATCGAATGGTCAGTCAACCTAGTGTTCCCAGAAACAATACCATGATTATGCCCATTCGGTACGCTATACCCCATTTCGCATAATAGCGAGTAATAGTAATTTCGAGTAAGCCACGCGATCCACATGGATCCCACCTTGAAAGCGATTACAGAAGAAATACTTAGATAAATATTATTATTTATATACGTATGCATGCTCCGGTATTATAGACGCATGTAAAAGTAATACTTACGAAATACCTGTTAATACACATACATTTATGGGTGCTTAAATTTACACAGCGTCATTTGTGTACGTT
Source organism: Selenia dentaria (assembly GCA_917880725.1). Classification (NCBI taxonomy): domain Eukaryota; kingdom Metazoa; phylum Arthropoda; class Insecta; order Lepidoptera; family Geometridae; genus Selenia; species Selenia dentaria. The sequence continues at coordinate 27,433,994 of OU862888.1, read as the reverse complement.
CAACGTTTCAACGTTTAGTACATTGCAGAACATTTTTTGCTATATGCTAAACGCTACTACATAATGTCATCTAAAGTTAAGCAACGTTTATAAGTCAGGCCCTTAAACGCAGTCAAGAGCAAAAACGCGCATATACGATCTAGATTTCTTGGATCTTGATCGCTCGTTGCCGATTGGCAAGACGTATTTTTGTAGGTGACTTCCTAACCACACATGTTGCAGTTCCTGGTAAACGAGGTTGATTTCTGCGAAATCTATTAGGCATCTGAATCAGGCGACTCAGTTTAGTGAAAACGAGCATATATAGTTATTCATGTATAAACGACTTTCTCTCAAGCGAATCCCATTATATGAGAAAGAAAAGAAAACCGAGACTTGTGGAAAAATGTGTAAAGATATATTACTCGTCATGCCACGCATAGATTTGTAATTGAAAGCGTTGGGTCAATTTATGCCATATCGGTCCCTAGCAAGTTCGGCCCACACAACACAATCTGCCACACTGCAACTGTCATAAGCAGGCGTGACGCTTATCACCAGGTGACTAGTCTGGTGATATGTGGAAGGTACCACAGTGGGCTAAAGAAAACATATGCATGCTTCGCATACGCCATGTTGACATATTGACTGTTTTTTTCATATGACTTGAATCTTGATATCGTTAATTTCTCATGTCCCTAAACTAAAAGTAAAGTATCAGCCCAATATTTGTAGATGTACCAAATGTATCTCTATTTAATATAGCAGAGATTTTCTTTTTCTTAAAAACTGATATACATTCATTTGCCTTTGCTCAAGTCTATGTATTACATCATAGGTAATGTGATACATAAATTTGTCACTTGAACTGATGCTTTACTTAATTAACTTGAAGGCAAATGTACTATAGGTAGGTACAGATCTATAGTAACACTCCGAATTCAGCTACCCTCATATTTGGCGTTGAAATGAAACAATAACCATATTTATTACGGTAATTCTTTAAGTTTCAAAAACATTCTACTGTGAAACGCGAGTTCAACCGGGAGCGGAGATATAAATGGGTATAGTTTGAAAAGTGAACCGCAATAGTGGCACAATTATAATTTTACAGACTATTTTCAAATTGAAAAGCGGGTCAGTCCGTCGGATAACGTTACACAAACTGGAACAAAACTGTGCGGAAAATTCACGAAGATAAACATTTATGTGGCAGCGATGCTTAATTAACAATTTGTTGGGTATAAAATTGGGTAAGAAAAATATGTTGAAAATATAGACACAAGAAATAAATCGAGACCTATTTTTAATTTAAAAAAATTTCAGAGTCAGAACATTATAATTTCGTATTATCATTCCTTTTTTATAAATAGTAGGTATAATATAAATGTTGTAATCCGGTTAATCATATAGATACCTATTTCGAAAATGTCTGTTTAATCCGTTCAGTAGTTTTAACATGACATTATAGAATTGGCTTTATAAATATAAAGAAATGCTGCATTTATAATAGTAATGACCTGTCCGGAGACGTGATTCAGAGGCACCTGGACTGATTTAGCTGCAAAAAGACAACATACTAGACTGTCGGGCGCAGCGCTAGATATTATTGTTAAGGTCTCTTCGACTCACTGGGATTAATTTCCAAAGGGAAGACATATCACATCACTCACTAACAAACTTTTGCATTTATAGTATAAGTATGTAGATGAGAGTAAAATTTAGGCATAACACATCAGGGGTCCCAGTTATTTAGAGAATGCACATCGTCCAGAACTTGTGCAAAGTTCAGGTGAAGGATGAAGACAATAGCGCTCGTCCAAGAACTTTTGCCGCACAAAGCATTTTATTCGCTGCCACACGTTTGACCGAGATTAAACTAGCGATAATACAAATAAAAAGTTTTAAATACAGTTATGGAACTCTGATTTAGATGCATGGCACGGACCCGTTGTCTGTGTTGTATTTCGCACGCGTATCAAATAAAAAACATATGTGGAACACTGTTATTCGTATGTGTGTGTAATTGTATCGCAGTTTAGGTTTAAAAATATATTATATATAAGTGATCCGTAGTTTTGCATCCTAGTGTATTTAATATGCAATGAAATATATGTATCTACTTATATCATTTGCATGGTTAAAATTAAAATTATCATATTTTACGTGTTTACAAATCCCGCAGGTAGCCGATAATTTCTACTCGCAAAATTTTAATTATGATTCTAGTCTTGTTTGTGTATGTCCATTACAAATAACATTCTAAATAATGGGTAATTGATATTGTGATCAAACTAATAATAAACTGGGACCCGATATCGGATTGTCGTTAGCACTCGTAACTAGGTGTAAATAAAACAAACCTGTATTATATTTACAAAAAACTCAGTACAGAATAACCGTCGTCACTGAGCTTTCCTTTACCACATAGCTAAGTAAGCAACTTATTTTGTATCGTTTATTATAAACATACAAGAATAGACTTGAAATTGGTAACGAAATCGTGTTAGCTAATTTGCGCTTTTGACTTTAGCATACGATAATGAAATGAAATGAAATGACATGAAATGAAATGAAATATGTTTATTCGGACACACACAATATTATATAAAACCATAACATAAACACAAAATACAAAATTTGAATATAGGTATATAACACATGAGGTTAATGTAAAAAAAAAAACACACATACATTCCATTGCAATTGGAGAGGCCTATGTCCAGCAGTGGACTGCTACGGGCTGATGATGATGATGACATTCCATGCGTGCTGTCACGAATATAGGTCCCAACTCAGCATTTCACTAAGATCTAACTTAGATCCTAGTCACTGATTTTCAGCCGGAACCCTTATCCATGACATTACGAACATCAGCAGCCTTTAATATAACATTGTTTATCATATATATATTAACATCATAATATACCTATATGCGTTGCTTATACGTTTGATTGTCTATTGTACTACTTATTTTTGATGAGCTACCTCATTGTCATAATCACACTTTTATTTTGTTTACGCTTAGCAAGCACAATAAATATACTTGTACATACAATTACGTCCTATAAGTGTTAATTGACCGAGCGAGCGAAGCGTCTCTGCTTTAACTGGCCAAATTGACTTTCATCTGTCCGTATGTTTGTTAGGTTGTTCGTTGGTATTCTTGTACAGATTGCATTTTTCAACCAATCTTGACGAAGCTTGCTATGTACATAATTATGTTCTACTATTTAATTGCATTTTTGTCGTCAGCGATTTTTGAGTAGGGTGGTACTAAAAAAGGAGGAAGTTTGCTGCGGCGCTATTTACGAGTACCAACCTATATTGATAAAATTTAGTACACACATTAGGTAACTGACTTTAAAGAGGAATTTCGAATACGAGCATATTTGGTCCAGTGGTTTCCAAGGTTGTGAAGTTTAAAGAGGAAAAAGAAGCTGCGAAAATTGCTACTACTTATTATAATAAGAATACGTGCTCGCGGGGTCTACTGTTCGTAGAACTACTAGTAATAACTGGTACAAGATCATTATTATGTGTATAATAATGATTTATTTATATTGAAACAAATCTACCTACTATTGCTGTTTTTCTGCTCTAAAATCCACTAGTACTGTTTACACCTAATTTTAGGTTTCGATCGAAAACTACTGTATACCTATTTGGTGTTAGTTTCAGTTAGTGGTATATTTTGAGCATTATGCAATTCATAAGGAAGTCTCTTTGAGTACTCACAGATCTTTCACCCCATATTTTGCCTCGAAGAAGTCAATAAAAAATTCTGCGACATTCACGAATGGGGTAAACTTGTCGCACTTGGAGTTTTACGATGTTCTGCTTTGGTACTTTTGATCTTGCTGGTTCTATACTATCATTGTTTCACTCGTTTCCGTAGTTTGGTGCGAGAGCTTCTTATTGTTGTTGCACTTTGTGTTGTTATTTACTTCAGAGTTTTTATGCTGTTGTTAAGGTGTGTTGTTGCGGAGTCTGTGAATTATATTTTGTCCCATTTAAATAAAAACCTCGCAGGCATGCTATTATAGGCTTAAGTCTATATACAGTCTACCCGTGACCATGTTAACTTAAAAGTGTTCGAAACCTCGGGATTAAAATAATATAATAACACTCAAATATCATAGAGAGGTGAAACATAACTTAGTTTTTATTTTCGTTTCTTTTCTGTTTCATTTGTGTTAACTTGTTGTGTAACAAAAATATTCGACACAGACCTTCCTTTGAGCTAGCTACTGTTGGGATATATAAAAAAAAAGTTGGCCGAGGCATTACGAACTTTTCTGTAGAGTCTTATGGAGTTCAGATGTGGCTAGACGAGTAGGGGAGAGAGGGGTCAAAACTAACAAATTTTAGATAAGATCTTGTATCTCTGGGACGGATGATTGTATAAAAATGGTTATTAGATCACGGGAAAGGAAAATTATCGGACTCTCAATAGTCAATACAAAAAAAAATATAATTTAAATAGAAAACTAACAACGACACCTTTTTTAAAAATTGACTCGTGTTAATTTTAGCCCCGGTGTTGGGGCTACTTATAACATGGATGGGGCAGGTTTAAACATGGAGGGCATGTATTAACAGTATCAAATTCATTAAGTTTTCAAGAAATTGAACTACTGAATATTACCTTTTAATTATTGATTATTTATATATTAACGCCTGAAATCACATTTGATGAATTTCTCAAATATTTCGAGAATATAGGCAGCCTAGCTTTAACATACTTCAAATAATACAACACGTTATCAGTAATAATACTCCTAAAATCACATTTCTTAAATGACATATGAGGATTTTCTCACAAATTTCGAGTAAATAGGCAGTCATGCTTTATAATACTTTAAATAATACAAATTATAACACAGTCAGTAATTATACTAGTGTAAGAAAAATGCAGACAATTACCTAGTAAGTATAAGACTAAGTGTTGCTATCACAAGTAACAATAATTATAGCTTTAAAAATTAAATGCTGGTCTTTATTTTTTCTTACTTTACTAACCAAGAAGAATACAATTACTATGAATCACGAAATTCTTAACTATAATAATATCTTAAAACTACCAAACAGTCTTCACGTTACTATTATCATAATGTATACTATATAAGAATCATGCTATATAAAAAAATGTATGAAATATTATGACTTCCTCGTAATCGTCATCCGAGTTACAGTTTGTGCAAACAAAGCATATAGTGTCTCCTCTCGCACAAGTGACATGGGCCCATTGCTTGCAAACTGTGCATTATACCCAATCAACACCTCTTGAGTCAAGAGAATATAATTCTCCACAGGATAGACAAATACAGTCATCATCTTCTGTTCCACTATCTTCCCTCAATATCTTTTTTTACTCTATCAGCTTCCTTTTTGGTTGATATTCCTTTGCCTTTTCCTTTGTCCATTTTTTTCTGTGTGTTTTTGGTATCTATCGCAGGGTTTGGTTTGTCAGTTCGTTTCTTCTTTGCAATTAACTTCCCTTTTTTCTTCTGTTTTTGCATGAATTCTTCTTCCAGGTTATTTTTCTAGGGGGCGTCGGTGAAAATCGCTGATATGCGCGTACGTTTACGTATTATTTATGTTTTTCGTGGTGGTGCTTTCGGAAGTGGTCTTACAAATTCTATGTCAAAACATTTAGGAGATTGAATAAGTCCGGATGGTCCTGGTTGCGGTTCAGAAGACATTTGATCTATTAAGTCGGAAACACTGATGTTCAAGCCTCTTTCTCTTTCGAAGTAGTGCCTCTTTCCGTTCTTCGATTATAGGTCCTCATTCTGCATAATAAACGAAAATGAACTATAAAACTAAGAAATCCAGAAGACGGTGCGGGGCACGTATTAACAAGTTAATGTTTACCCCAGTTGGTTTGTTACTTTTAGCCCCGTGCCCTCATTTATAAAAAAATATCTGTTTATTAATTAAGTAATGACTTTTTATTCAAAATGCAAGTAAAATAGACAAGCCAGATAACCAATGCACCGAATAAAACAATAATTAAACATTAATTTATAACTTTAAATAAACAAAAACTCAAAAAATTGCGTAAGTAAAAAAGATCGTTTACCTTGTTAAATTGACCGCAGTGCCGCGAGCTATTCTAGTGAGGGCTGAGCGCAGAGTGGCTGGTATGTACGCGTTCGGCACTATTCAAAGTATTGGAATATTCCGCGTATTGAGTAATATTGCGATTGGTTTAGCGACAAATCGCTTGTTAATTGTTACCCCTGTTAATTGTAACCCCGGCTTCCCCTATGTCTTCTCAGACCGTTAGTTACAGTGCTTGATAAATCCGCTACAGAATTGAGGTGTCACAGCCAGAATCAAGTAGGTCCAGCCGTGCGATTCTCTAAGAGCGAACATCGTTGCATCTTTGACAACATCCGTGAAACAAATGATGACGAGATGACAAGAAACGTTGGAAAAACAGCCTTGTGTACAAGGGTGATGGTATCTCATAAAGTATTTGACATCGGTCAGCTCGTCGACGAGCGCATCGACGAATCATTAGAGAATCGCACGGCAGTACTGAAGGTAGTTATTTAGTAATATAGAAGCAGTAGAACTCTTTGTGAATCGATTCGTCCGGGGAATCACTGACACCATTGCTATTTCTACCACTAAGCAGTAATGTTCGCATTACTCTGTTCCGGTTTGAATGGTATGGGTTCCGGTGAAATTACGAGTATCCGTACTAGGCAGAGGGTACCGTTTAATACCAAGTGGTGTGTGCTTGTTGCTTAAAATAGTAACTAAAAAAATATGCTAACAATATTCACTTATCTATTAATATAATGTAAATATATATTACAATATATAAGAACATAGTCAAGGAAATAAAATAGTTAACGGTATTATAGTCTTAAAGCTTTTTGTGTTGCCAAATTAGTCTAAAGATTCTCAGAAGCTTACACCAGGGAGTCAGGAGAGCGGAGATGTGGTTGAAGTTTAAGCTGCTTTTATTACTTGCGCTAGTTAATTATCTCGTCAGCTCCCATTTTAGAACTCTGTAGTCGTCTAGGAGGATCAAATTGTGTTACCAAACACACTATTTGGGTTTGAGACATTATGCAATATAATCTCTGTAAAATTCTTAAAGAGAATGAAGATATATTATATTTTGTAGATCATCTTTAGGTTCTATTTGGTTGAAGCAAAGAGATTGTTCCTCAAATCACCATTAACATTGTCCATCAATGGGGATTTCTAAACTTTTCTTCCACAAATCCCCATCGGTTTAAAATACAATCTTCATCAACAACATGACTCTTAGGATTCTAATGTATCCTGTATCTTCAATAAACCAACAATTAATACAAAAGGGTACATGTTTCTTGGTTTGCAACGGAATGGCGTTATTTATCTCATTAGGCTATTCTGTGAAGTTTGAAATGCTTATAGCAGTGTAGTACTTATAGGATAAAATATTAGAAACTAATACATTGGACAAAAATAACTATTTAAAATATAAAAATAACAGGATCCAATGTTTGCAGCATTTGGCAGCTTCAGCAGTTCTAACGTAACATATATACTCCTATTACTTGACTTGTACTTAACACCCATAATTCTCGCGGCCAGGTTTTATTTATAAGTATTTTAATATTTAGGTACCTATGTACGTAGGTATACACATAGAAGTGTTAAAGGTGTCTTGAACTTTACATACTTTTGAAGACACAATGTAAAACGGTAAATGTGAGTGACACTCGCTATTCTTTAATTAGGAACTTGGGTGAGAATTATCGAAAATGAAACAACGCCATTGTAATTTAAAACGGAAGGAAGCTCTATTTTTTTTCTTTTTTACTAAGTTACAGTTTAAGGATGCGTTCACAATAATACTAAGGGTACATTCTTAATTCCACAACACTCGCATTCCTGCTATTTTTGTTGCAAATGTAAATAACTTACACCATCATTAAGCAGTGCCTAAATAAAGAAAGCAAATTTGCTGACTACAAACAATCTTCCACAACTTTAACAATTTACCTTAACCACCCTAAACTCACAAACTCAAACTATGCTCAAACATAAAAGGAACAAGGCGTCATTACCAAAACGAAACGAAGAAATGACCCCGGTCGTTTCTCTAGACGTGAACGCACGGTGGTAGCGGCATGGCCACGCGTTTGTTTCTCAAGGTACCAGGATTGCCTAGTGACGTACATACTCGAAAGCCATCCGGCTAAAATAATAATTTGTTCGGTATTAATTTTTTATTATTATAACTATCGCAATACATTGACATTTATGTAGCGGGAGTTCTTAGTACACATTATAAATCTAAAGTACGCAGTTCGGAAAGAGACAGCGAAAGAAGTAGACACTGAACGGGTTAACAGCTACTCACTTGAATATTATGCACTTGAATATTGAGCATGACGGAATTTTTAAGGTTGGACAAATCCTGAAAAATTATTTCATATATACGTTCGAAACGTCATCAGCCTTAGACCGGCACATTTTTTTATTGTTTTTTTCTTGCATATGCATTTAAGTGAGGTAAAAGCAGAAAGGCTATACCATCATACCTTTTTGCAATTTACTAATAATACCAGCTCCTACTCCATAAATTCTGTGTCCGACAGACTTCGACTAAATTTAAAACGTATATACGGTAATTCCAACATGATCTTTTGGTAACGTTCAGGCTTAATGATAAACCAGTATAGAGTCTGAGCAAAAAGAAAACGTCCTAGGAGTTCACGGCTCACGTGTGCTGTTTTGCTGTTTTAATGCTAGTAAATAAAAAACTGAATAAAATGACTGCTAATTTATAGTTTTATCAAGTCGAAGTTCACAACTGACTGTTGCATGACATATAAAAGCTGGATTGGCCTTCCCTATAAAACTTTTGATTTTGATTTCACGTGCTGACGCGTACTCAAACATTTTGCTTGCTAAATGTGTTCACCACGGGAATAAAAAAAACGTAGTGGTGCTGGGTGAACAGGTGAACAACGCAGTGCAGCTACTATATAGCTTATAGCTCTGGATGGCACTACAAATGCAAATTATTAAAAATAGTAAATTGCCATCGGCATAACAGTTAGCATCAATATTTACCGTTTAACAACCAGATCAAACATGATAATAAATATTCATGTTAATTTTTATTCGTAACAGTTGAATATATTAATCACTTATTGGTTTTATACAACCTTTTTCCGTTTCGTAGTTATGATACGAACCTACAGTTTTTTTGAGTTTATTTGTCAAGAGACATGTACGCATATTCATAGTCATTTTAATCCAAATTCCTCTACTGGGTCTGACCACAGCACTGTCCGGTACATAATGACGGTAGTTGCCACTTGAATGCCAAAAAGCGATAGGATTGCCAACTTAATCAAAAATAATACTATTTGAAGCACCTTCAAGTAAATACGTACGTAATACCTCGATTCCACTTAAGGCGATGGAGGAAGGGCAAACTAAAATGTGTTTCTTATTTTTAACCCACAAACACAAAACAGAATCTCAGTTCATCAGTATGGTAAGGAAAAACAATTTTTTTTTCAACATGGTCACTAATACAAGGATTACCTTTAGAAACAGAAAATCCAACATGTATTGTATTTAATGTTGAGCTCTCGATATTTCGGCACAGTTGCATGCGCCATGTTCACGAGTAAACTAAAGTATCTGCGGGTAGGTGTTGTTATGAACAGACGAAACGGTCTACCCTCTTCCGCACACGTTTCTTGCGTTCCGTTTTATTACCAACGACACAATAGGTTCTTGGAACTCGATCGGTGTCTCAACGCACATAACTCACGGTATCTGCTCGCGAGCTTTTTTCGGAACTTCATCGGTTTTTGCAAAGATTTGTTATAAGAATAAATAAAAGATTTGTTTTTGAACTTATAGTTGTGAAAATTTGTATTTGTATTTCAATATAAAAAATGTTCGCCTAACTTTTTTTATATAGTGGTGGTTTAAGAGGGTGAAATGGAGGGGTGAAAGTTTGTATGGAAAGTTTTGGGTTTTCGAACATACAGTGATGAAAATTAGCATTTGGACAGTTTAAAATGATGATTCCAATATTTATTGACAGGGATGACTTAAGGGGTCAAACGGGGTATAATTTCTTTTTTCAAAAGTTCTTTGTATTTGGAGCTACAGTGGTGGAAATTGATAACTGAATAGGTAATTCAAAATAAATAGTGATGCTTTCAATATGTTTGTCAGGGATGACTTAAAGGGGTAAAACGAGGGATGTAAAAACTACTACATATTATAAACTGTAGAGGTCAAATTTCTGTACAGTGAAAACTATGCTAAAAACCGAGTCAGGGGATGTAAGGAGTGAAAAATAAGTTCAAATTGTTTGTTTCTCTGTCTGTTTGTACGGGCTAATCTCCGAAACGACTGGACCGATTCAAACGAAATTTATACCCCTGATAGCTTATACCCCTGATAATTAAAAATCTGTAATTACTGTATCCCGCGAGGCCACGCGAGCGTAGCCGCTGGCGGGTCAGCTAGTATACTTATACTTTTGCCCGTGCTTAATGAAAACAAAAGATTTATGAATGAAACTCACGTAAACTAACGTCGACGGGCAGATAAGGGTTAAGTAGAAAATCTAAGTAGTTAAGTACGCCCGCTCTCTACGTCACTAGCTCCGGCATAATCTACATCACTCCATCTCTGTTAGAAACAAAACGCATAACCGGCCCGATTAGTTTAACGTGTGGGACATAGTTAATGAGCCAGTGAAATGTTACCCCAGTAATGGCCGCCCAGTGCCCAACTGTGGGTGTAAATTACCGCCATAATTGGGCAAACCACTGTTTTTAGTGACATTTAAAACAATTCTAAGTAATCACCTTATCTGCGGTCGATTTCTATGGTCGGTATTTTTTGTTGGAAAGTTGAATGTAATTGAAACTGTGCGTTCACAATATACTTGCTTGCAAAGGCAGTGACGTACTCGTATATTCAAAATAAGAAATAGGCCAAACATTTTGATACCATGATGATTATGTTGGAGTAATCGAGTTATATAAACTTCTATAGACATCAATCTGTCTGGCTGATATGCTTCTTCATCTTGGCCTTTCCAATGGCCACCTACCAGTGGCTGATATTTTGTTCTTTTTCTCTGTTCTTTGTTCTGACTGACCGTACCCTGCCCTAAACTTTGTATTTCCAACAGCAGACAATTACCAAACCTTAGAACCTAGTACGCCACGCCACATTAGTCTCTGTAACCTCGACTTTGTTATGACATGGCCACTTACGCTAGAAACATTTTTTTTTATAGAATAGCGTCAGTGCCCATGCCATCAGGTTACCTAAAGAGTACAATAATTATTATCCAGATACAGAATAAATATTTTAGGAAGGTTCCCATTCACTCTTCCTTTGTATTTAATTTAAAAATTAAAGCACTTCAAATACTCTTACGGTAGTGCCATTGTGTATGCGACGGACACAGCTCATGCGTTTCACGCATTCCTGTGTGATGTAATTTATTTTAAAACTAATATTAATTAAATAATCCCCTAAACCATACAGATGTATTTCCAGCAAATGCATTGTTGTGTAAGCAGCTCAGCCCACCGAACGAATGGTTGCCTTGAATTGCTGACCAAATAATTAGAACACCTAAATTAGCATTTCTGTGACATTACTGCTGCAATATTATAACATGGAAGACCTCAGTACAATGCTCGAAGGCCTCCATCGAGTTTCCCAACGTGTAGGCCTTAAGATGAACATGGACAAGAAGAAAATTATGACTAATGCCCATGTTGTGCCTACATACGACCAAACCACCCGACCGTCGCACCCGACTAATTGTATAGATCTGTACAGCCCGACCCAAGATTTAAAAATTGCTTGTAGTACAGATCTGTACAACCCAGCCTGGGAAGGGCAAATCAAATCAAATCAAAAAAATCAAATCACCAAATTATAGTCAGTATTTACCCGTTAAAATATGTAGTCTCCAATTGATATTCTACCAAATAGATATGACTCCTCACGTTCCTCCGTATCAAGTATCGCCAGAGTTGTACTAATAAGTCAGTTTTTTAACTTCTGACTCTAAAAAAATAGTGAAGTTGTATTTGCTTGTGAAATGTTGATATGTTTGTGTGAAGATGATCATGAACGGCTTGCCCGTCTCGTCAATTAACAGCTTGATAATGGTTGGCCAGTCTTTTACTATAATAATAAAATCACCGAGTAAGTAGGCAATAATTTTTGGAATAGCACACTACTCGTATTATATGTGTATATAGGTATGTTACAAGATTTTTTTTCATCCATAGGTATGTGCTTTCACAATATTGTTATTTCCCCTCCCTAAATATCCTTATAACTTTAACATTTCACAACTCACAACTACGCTATATATAAATACAAACCTAACGTTTGTACGTACGTATCTATGGCTAGCTAATAAGTAATTATTAAGTATGCATAAAGTATTTTATGCATTCATTTTATTTATGTCTACGAAAATGTTGTTCATCTTACCGGCGTGTATAAAGTTTACTTTTTGCTTTATTTAGAATTTAATTTTATACTCGTATTCTATCATAAATACTTTATTTGCAAGCATCAAAACAAGAAACCTCGATCGAGACAAAAATCATTTATACTCAACAAAAGCAAAATTGTAAATGTTTAATATTAATCGCTGTTTGCCCTTTATTTATTTCCCAAGTTACACCTTGTTGACTTTGTAAAAGGTCGCTGGGGAAATATGCGAGTACTGTCTTACTCAGAATTTTTACTTGACCGACCACGGTACAGTAATTTTTATATTTCAAAGGGACTGCTTTGAATTCGTAACAGCTTAATATTAGGTATGATATTTGCAGGGCTAAATTTAAAAATCAATTAAGCTTTTTCATAAATGTTTACAGGGTATTTGGTAGAGAGTTAGCTAAGCGTGGTGGGCGTATATATATTTGAATTCCTCGGTCGCGGTCGTTTGATTTAGTCGCTTGAATATTTGATATTTTGTAGCTTGGATATTTAATTAATAGCAGTGTTGACCATAAATACCTCCGCTATATGAATCCTAGGGTAGGGAATGTTAGTGAACTCTTTAGAGAACATATTCATTCGTCTCATCGGAATTTTTATTTTTCCAAACTCCGTTAATATATTGGAATTAGTTGGAGCAAGGTCGGGTGAGTATGGTGGATGACGGAGAGTTTTTAGTCGTAATTCTGTGCTTTTAAGACGGGCCTGTTTGATAAGTCTGTGGGCCTAGTATGAATATTTATTATAGTGAATACTTGTACCGTTGACGTATGCGGTACATCGTACTAGTCCCGTTAATGTCCGGTTTGTATAGGAGCGATGTTATGAAGAAAAGTCTCAGTTCTTTGACAGCAAGCTTGTCCATCATCATTTGTAATTCTTCGCAGTTTACCTACTCTCTTTATGTCAGTTAACTCTGCAGTAATTCTTGTGCTATGTCTCAAGAAGCTGTAGTTAACAATGCCGGCGCAGAGCCTACTATAAACCCACAAGCATCTTCTTTTGACTTTACTTGCGTTTGGCATTGTTTGACTGCCTCCCCTGGGGGGCCTACTCCTACCTTATACGAAACTATCATAAATCAGGAGCGTTTTGTAATAAGCTTAGAATAATCGTACTTCTTATCGTACTCCCACCACACAAAACGGTCGAACATATTACTTCAATACTATTTATGGCTTGTTCCTTTTTTAGCCGAAATCGGTCCTAATAGTGCGTTCCAGGATCAATACATATAATAGAAAGAACACTATTGCAGTTGCAAAGTAGGCGAATTAAGTGCACTATTTGTTAATACGTCATCAAAACGTCTATCGTCATATATTATTACTTTAAGCTTGCTATATTGACGTGGTGGTACCTAATTTAATGGTAAGGAAAATATGACTACTTTAAGAGGTGGGAGTAGGGCTTCTGTATCCGACCATTTCATAAATAAGCACCAAATATTAAAAATTATGAGATACTAATGTTTGTAAATGTACTAATCTGTACCAATCTTTGTACAACGTTTAATAATGTAACGTTTACACACTCATACCCTGCACTTGTATTCTCTGCGTCGATGGAGGCATGGGCATACACAATAATACATGACGGAATCCAAGACCATCAACAAATATTTCTGCTCTTCACACAAATATCTGCCCTACTCAGGAATCGAACCAGGGATCCCGCGTTTCAAAATCAGGCACTACCAACTGAGCTAACGGAGGCCTCATCTATACCGTCATCGTTATGAGAAAATTTTCGGGTTATCCTTGAAAGTTTTAGCTTTTACCATGAACTATATGTGCTATCTGTTGCCAGTTTTAGACGGAAAAGTTCACATCCTCAGACGGAATTCGAGCCCACATGTTTCGACGACATGTGTCAGGCGCCCTGACCACTAGTCCACTGTGGCTTACCGTCCGTGCATCTAATTTTAACTCTCCATTTAACCATCGCAAGCAAACGGAGCGATATCTATTGAACCTCTTAACAGCATTATTTGGTATCACTAGGCAGGCATTAGTTCTTCAAAAACCATACTAGTATTTGAAAAATTCTCCTTTCGGTTGGATAATTCTGTCAAGCTGTTCAATAGATATCACTTCGTCCCCATACAACGGTTAAAATCATATGGAGAGTTAAAATTCGATGCTCGGACGGTAAGCCTGCGTAGCCTTGTGGTCATGGCGTCTGACACGGATTGCCGGATGTTACGGGTTCAAATCCCGTCCGTTGGTCTGAATTTTTCTGTCTAAAATTACAAGTTTGGTATCGCTAAGCTGGAGTTAGTTCTTTAAAAATCATACTAAAAAAATATATATGCTATGTTAAACAGGTCGGGCAGAGTTACAGTGAAACAGTAACTCAAGTCACATAACTTCCAGGCGCAGTGGCTCGCGGTCATACTCGCGCGGCTTTTGTACGGCATAAAGTACGGTAACCTATGATTTGTAAACCAAGTCTGTTGGCGGGCGTCCAGGAGACCATATTCGAAATTTACTCCATTAAATATGTAAAATTCGATTAAGAGTAGGATACCGAATAGGTTTTATAATAGAAACGACGTAATTCATGACTATTGCTGTTAGAAATTACTGGTTGAATCTAATCTATCTACTCGTATATATATATAGGTATATAAATGAACCCCTATTTTTCCTGGTCACGCTATAACTTGAGAACGGCTTTACTGATTTCAATAGTCTTTTTTTAAATGTTTCCTAATATATCGTAGAAGGTTCTTACATTAAAAAAATTAAGAAAAGGAGGAGGTTATGGCGAGGCCGAAGGCTGAACCTACTACGCAAACGAGGTCGCGGGCAGTCGCTAGTATTATATAAAAATGAACCTCTATTTTGCCTTTCACGCCATAACTTGAGAACGGATGGAACAATCTCACTATTTTTTTTGTTACATTATTATTGTCAGGAAAAGGTTCTTATGAAAGAAAATTGACAGGCCTGTTGGTCTAGTGGTTAGTGACCCTGACCGCTATGCCGGAGGTCGTGGGTTCGATTCCCACCCAGGACAAATGTTTGTGTAATGAGCACGATCATTTGTTCTGTGTCTGGGTGTAATTTATCTATAATATGTATGTATTTAGAAATATATAAGTAAGTTTATCAGTTGTCTAGTACCCATAACACAAGCTCTGCTTAGCTTGGGACTAGATGGCGTTGTGTGATAGTTGTGGAATATTTATTTATTTATTATTATTTATTTATTTAATTCAAAAAAAGTTATGGCGTAACCAAAGGCCGAGCCTTCTACGTGAACGAAGTCGCGAGCAGTCGCTAGTAGTTAATAAATATTATAAAGAGTTATATTTTAGAGGCTATGTCTCGTAGTGACTGTTACAGGTCATTAAAATGAATTTAGCAGCTTTCCGTATTCGTTAAAGCGTAACTTTTAAATTTGGCCAAAAGCAAGTCAGACTCGTGCTGCAATAGGTCCTTATCACGCCCAAATACGAGTAGCACTTGTTTTTAAAGATATTTGTTGTTTGAGTTGTAAGTTATATTTACAGATGTAGCATTTTAATATATAGAAAATAACAGAGAAGTTTCATTTCTAAACTTTTACTTACTTACGCCATGCATTTTTGTTTATTTTTCAAAAACACTGTGTTGTGTGTGTGTGTCATTGCATATATGTGGGTACAGAATAGTTTCTGTACCACATCACACACATAATTCAAGAAAAATTCAACAATAGAATAAATCTCGTTGTTTGGTGGACATAGTTCTACTTTTGATAATGTTATAAGTATCTACTGTTGAATTGACACAATGATACAATATTTATACATTACAATTGTATTGGTGAAAAGTCGAATCCAGCAGGTTTCGTTATTGTTTGTGTGGACAAATATACATTTATATTTAAGAACCTTTGCAGAATTTCTCGACACATTTCCAATACCGTGCTCACAGCAGTTCTGCGAATTTATATACCTGAGCTTAACGTATTGATACATTTGTAGTAGATATAAAAAAATATAAGTACATAGCTACGTTTAGACTTCGTTTGTAGCAGGTCTACGAATTGCTATACAGCGTATCCGTTCGTAGCAGATCTACGAATTCAGCCGTGTGATTCTCTAACGGCCGTTTTTAATAACCTATCTATCGCCGGTTTACTTTACTAGAGATAGATATTTGACACTGTTTGTATGGACGTTATGTCAGATTACTATCGGTAGTAAGGAAAACTATGGATAGATAGAATATTGAAAACGGCCGTAAGTGCAAACAACGTTGCGTCTTTGACAACATCCGTGAAACAAATGAGATGACAAGAAACGTTGTAAAAGCAACCTTGTACAAGGGCGACATCTCAAAGTATTTGACATCGGTGAGCTCGTCGACGAATCATTAGAGAATCGCACGGCAGGACCTACGCAGCTACGCGTTCAATATGTTGTTCGTAGTACGTAGTACGTTCTACGAATTACTATATACAAACCACAACAAGGTTTGTAGCATTTCTACAACTCGTTACTTAACTTTGCATGTAGTATCATAATACTATTAATTTAAAGCACATCTATAAGATTTTAGAACTACTCATTGCTACTATATATAGGTATACCTTTGTGGCAGACTAAATTCACTAACAAAAGGATGTGTACAAAATGTATACTCGTACACATAATTACAAACCTGTAGATAAATTTTGTACACATCCGTTCCAAACACCACCTTAAAAGTCTTTTCATTTATATTGTAACTCCCAAACAATAAAGTATATTTAACAATGGCTTGGTTTGCCAAAAATCTGTGTATACATTCCATATGTATGTATAGAGATATTGGGAATTGGGATGCCGGCTGAAATACAGTAAATAAGCAAAAAGTTCCTGCCAAACTTCCACTGCACTTGTTTATGAATGCAGCAACCGCCTGGGGAAAATATTGAACAATGTAACTAGCATTCTCTTTTCACGGAATGTACACTCAAAAATGTAAAAAATACATATTATTAAAGTACGTTAAAAATATGTTTCCTAGATATTAATTAACTTTGTTTACAAAGTATTAAAAGAAAAATAAAAACTAATCTATAAGCCCCATGGTGGGGGGAAAAGTGGCCAAAACGCTGGCGGTACTGCTACGCTGGATTGGGAATTAATTATGTATGATTAAATATATAATTTATTTCGTGAAAAATTGTATCACCATCCTATCCTACTCTTACTTATATTATAAACGCGAAAGTTTGTGAGTATGGGTGTATTGATGTATGTATCTTTGTTACTCTTTCACGCTCAAACAGCGGGGGCAATTTTGATGAAATTAGATATGGAGGTAGATGAGGCGCTGGATTAACACATAGGATACTTTTCATCATCATCATCATCCATCACCACGCGGGTGAAAAAGTGTAATATGCTTGGGCACAGCATATACAAAATAATAAGATCGCTGCCTACGTCAAGATCAGTCAATGATGGCAGTTCTGTCAATGTTTGTGTCAGTTTCTGACCTGCGATTCTCTAATGGTTCGTCGTTGCGTTCGTCGACGAGCTCACCGATGTCAAATACTTTATGATATATTGTCCTTGTACCTACGAATAATAATAAGTCAGGAACAGTAACTCCGTTAAAAAAATGACCCAACATAAGTCGTGTTCAAGTAGGCGGGGCTTAAAAGTCGTGTTCAGTACGTCATCAGTCGGACATTTTTCTTGCAAGCGAGCACACGTGAAATCTTCGCATACATTTTAATTATTATCATTATGAACTACAGCTGTGAATCATCATGCCAGCATGTGTTGTGAAGTGGTGCAGGATCCATACAAGATTAAAATATCCAGGAATCACTTTTATTAGTACGTAGTAGCAAAATTATATTTATATTCAAAGATGTTCAAATACGTATACAAACCGAGATGGTCAATACTATGCAAAATAAAGTCAGTCTATTTTTGTTTAATGTATATTTTTTTACAGAACTGAATATTGAAATGTAACAGCAATGTATTTTGCTTATTTTGTTTTATTTTCATTTCCTTGCCGATCCAATGCAGTAAAATCAATGCCTCTAAAATCTAAATCTAAAATCATGACTAGATGCCTGTGAAAACCAGCATTATATACTTACTCCGTTCATTTTGAAGAAAAAAATAAAAAAGTAAATTAAAGGATATTGTATATGTACTATGTTACACAAAAACTGCGGATCCTCCCAGTTTGTACAGTAAGTACTACTGTTTTTTAAGTTATATTATTATGTAAATCAAATCTTATATTAAGCATTTTAACGCTGATGATTCATCCCGAAAAAAAATCAACATCTCTAAAAAAGACTACAGAAAATGAACAATTAACAGTAATAACCGATTACCTACAGTTGCATAATATAGCATTAAAAATAGTTCATTGTTTGGTTGAATTATGTAAGTACGTTTAATTTTTCAAGCTAATGAAAATTCACCCTCTGCAAATTTTGAAGTGGTTTAATTGAGTTGCTCATAAATCTGTTAGTAATATCAACACAATGCTTTTCTAAAATAATTGATAATGAAGGTATTCTGCGACCACTGAAAAACGTCCATCAGGCAAATAACGAATATCCTATCCTACTTCCTACTTATATCCCACTAATATCATACTCGTAAATGTGAAAGTGTGGATGGCTGGATGGATGGATGGATGATTTTAATGTTTGTTACTCAATCACGGCATAACGGCTAAACGGATCTGATTGAAATTCGTCACAGAGATAGATTATAGTCTGGAATAGCACATAGGCTAATTTTCATCATCGTTATCATCACCCACGCGGGTGAAACGGCCTAATATTCTTGGGTACAGTATAGACAAAATAACAAGATCTCCACCGACGCCAAGATCGGAATGATGACTTACTTTCTGTCAATAGAGTTCTGTCAAAGTTGTGTCAGTTTCTGATAGATTATATAGTGCGTTCGAATAGCCCCAAGTTGACGAAAATAACGCTAAAACGCTCACAATGGCGTTCAAATTAGAAATTTGTGGGTGAAAGTGTCGTTTAGGGCTCATTTTGTCCACCGTACGCAAAGCTAACAAAGGGTTACTTATGCCACCGAAAAGTACAATTATTAACCCACGTCCGGAGCTGCGGTTGTTTTTGATCATTTTTTGACACAACTATCTAATTTACCGCACAATCGTGCGTTTTTATGCACGGATTAGCGTTCGAGTAGAATGTGGGAATAGCGGCAATAATAACGATTTTGAGCTTTACAATAAAAAGCTAAAAAAGCCAACAATTTCAACGTCACCAATGCCCTCTTGCTAAACGAACGCACCTCGAGTCAAAAGCACGCAATGATTTTGCTAGCTCGATACACTAGACTTGTGCTTGGCGATAGAGTTGGCATGTCATCCGTCTTTGTTGTTCAGCCGACTGTAGTCGAGCGATTCCGGCATCACGATTAGGTAAAACATCAATCTAGCGGTCTTGAGTGAATCGCCCGCAATACTTACATGTTATTTTTAAACACAACATAACAAATGGTTTCGCCTGTATATCCTCGAAGGGGTAAGCAGCGGTGTTCCAACGCCTATATTTAAGTAAAGTTTTTTTTTTTTTGTTTGTGCCTTAAGTTTGTGTCCTCGTATTTTGACAGCTCGATACACTAGACTCAAGGGGGATGAAATGTAACACAAATACCGTCAAGGGTGATGAAATGTATGACAGTTTTTTAATGGTGATTAATTTTATATTTGTATGTACTCGTAATTCCTGTCTTTTATTATTAGTGTTTACTGATTGAGACACTTAATATTTATTTTTTCTCTTGGATTTCTATTATAACAATGGCGTTTGACCATGTACATATTTTATGATATTTTGGTATTTTTAGATGGATGTCTGGTCAGGGTGAGGCCTTGAAGAAGATAATAAGCTCGAAGTACTAACCCTGCGCAGGCGTAGTCGCGGGCACCAGCTAGTTAAATATATTTTTGGTTATTTAATCGCACTTTACTACATTGCGGAAAAAGAGTCTCTTCTAATTACTTTTAGACGAAAACTTAATATTTTGCGGGACATAAAGTTCACTGAATTTTAAAAAGTAACCGGTATAAAAAAACAAATAAAAAACATTGTGTATATTATTGACTTGGTCCAATCCACTTGTTGCATTACATCGTCTACGCCGCTACGACTCAGTTGTCATAAGTAGACGTTGCAGCACGCGCGTGAGCCAATCCCTGCTTTCCTTCTGAATTTAAACCAATCACCGAACATGTCTATTTGTAACCTCGGAAGTAATTCGTATTTGGAATCATACGTCGCTTTGGTTTGAAGGTCCACTTTTTGTGTGGAATTTGTTCTGAATTATGCTTCCTGACTTATTATTATTCGTAGCCTTGTACTTAAGCTTGTTTTTCCAACGTTTCTTGTCATCTCGTCATTTGTTTCACGGATGTTGTCAAATATGCAACGATGTTTGCTCTTAAAGAATCGCACGATAGCTTAGTCAAAAGCCAAGTCAATGTGACAGCTCGATACAATAGACACAGTAGATATAAAGAGAACAGTACGGAAACTAAACGTAAAACGTAAAACGTTGTGTGATAGTTGTGGAATATTTATTTATTTATTTATTAATTTCATTAATCATCGGACACAACATTAGACAACATTAGACTACCCTCAATTGTTCAAAACGGCCCACTGACATAAACATGCGCATCGACGAGACCCCTAAGCGGTTCTCGCGGTGCCGTCAGTAGTGAGTGTTAAAAACTATTTTTACATAACCTTTTTATATAATCTAAAATATGAAATGTCACACTTGACTGACTGCTATGTGTTTTAAAATTGTAATAGTGTTCTTGTAAGATCGATCAATAATCATAATAAATTCGTAAACATAACACATAATACAAATCTTAGATGGCGGCTGCAATAGATTATAATATTATTATGAACTATATCGTACTGGGTGTCGTTTTTATGGTTTTCGAGGATGTCGAAGCCGATAGTGCTAACAAAAACGAAATCTAAGATGGCGTCTGCGCGAAATTATCAACTTTATAGTCATGCGTTTTCATGGTTTTCGAGGGTGTCGAAGTCGATAGTGCTGTCAAAATAGAAATCTAAGATGGCGTCTGCGCGAAATTATCATCTTTATAGTCATGCGTTTTCATGGTTTTCGAGGGTATCGAAGTCGATAGTGCTGTTAAAATAGAAATCCAATTAAGCGTTTGCGCGAAATTATCAACATTATCGTCATGGGTCTCGTTTTCATGGTTTTCGAGGGTGTCGAAGTCGATAGTGCTGTCAAAATAGAAATCCAATTAGGCGTTTGCGCGAAATTATCAACATTATCGTCATGGGTCCCGTTTTCATGGTTTTCGAGGGTCTCGAAGTCGATAGTGCTGTCAAAATAGAAATCCAATTAGGCGTCTGCGCGAAATTATCAACTTTATCGTCATGGGTCTCACTTTCATGGTTTTCGAGGGCGTTGAAGCCGATAGTCCTGTCAAAATAGAAATACAAGATGGCATCTGCCCGAAATTATCCACTTTTTCATCTTGGGTATCGTTTTTATGGTTTTTAAGGGTGTTGAAGCCAATAGTGCTAAAAAAATTGAAATCTAAGATGGCGGCTGGGTAAAATTATCAAAATTTTTTTGGAGTCACTAATTAGTAATTTATTTATATTATTAAACGTATTCTTTATGTATTTTTTTTATTACAAGGTATCAAACGCATTTTTGAGGTTAAACGCAGTACGGTTCAGCCCGAAAATGCGTGACAAACACCCGAAAACAGAGCTCATGAGCACTGCACCCGCGCTACCTGCAGCACCCAACCGCGGCTCATGTACGCTCCCGCCAAAACTTGTAAAAGGTTATGCCATAATGACAAGTTAGTGTAGTAAACCTACAAAAATCCCAAGATCTACAAGTGGTTGTGTGTCAATACTAAACTGTTTTCCGTATTTTAAACTATCAAGATTAACCGACGCCATGATACACCTACATACATTTTATTTGTAAACTAGAATTAACTAGATTTAATGTCTACAAATACCTTAAAACATTAAAAGTGACAACCCTATGGCTTCAATGGGGCATAGATAATTATTTGATCAACTAGGCTTAGTTTCCATACTTGCATCTTTAGACTGTGCAATAGACATGCTCGGCGCCTGTCAAGGGTGATGAAATGTAATGACAGTTTTTTTCCATGGTGATTAATTTTATATTTGTACGTACGTAAGTCCTGTATTTTATTATTAATGTTTACTGATTGAAGGCCTTTTCAAACCTGGGCGTTATTCGCTACCGCGAGCGGTAGAGAAATCCGAAAGGGTATGCGTTAGTTTTACTGTTCACACCAAAGCGGATATCTCTACGGCGCGCGGTAGATATATTCGTTGGCAACGGTTAGCGGGGCGGCGGAACTAGTTTCGCCAAACAAGAGAAAATACCGCCTCAGTAGGCGGTAGAAGTTTAGTTGCAGTTACGGAACTTCATACTATTTACCCATCGAGTTCCGCGTGGTATTTTTCGCTACTCACAGCGGTAGCGAATAACGCTCACATTCGAATAGGCCTTGATTTTTCTAAGTATATTTTTTTATTTTATTTTACAAAGTTTCACAGCTTAAACAATTTAATATTACGTAACTAGGTACTTGTAAAACCACTCATGAGCCAGTTTGAAACTTCATTATATAGACTTTTGTGTGACAATAAAGTAGGTAGGTAGTCATAGTCTCAAAACACTTAATTAAGACAATAGAAATAACAATGTTTGTGGTGGATTAAAATCAGTAATTGAATATAAACGAACTAACTGGTTCAACTGAATAAGTTATAAATATAGTTGTCATGACTAATAAGTATAGTCCCACATTTAGTATCTAACTGTTGAATTAGTACCTACGTAATGTGCTTCAACATTAATTATGAGAGCTGGCACCAGCTAGTATAACATATTTTTCATTATATTTTCAAAAACTATCGAAATTTAAATATTTATATATATTTTAAAACAACATTAGGTGGTCTATTAAACGTTAGCTGTAATTATTACTGCTTTGGCTTGGTAACACTGTAAACTGAACAGTGATTGTGAGCATAGTAAAAGGGAGATAATAAAAAAACTACCTTTAAACGCATGTTCCACACACACCGCGCTATCTCTGTAGATTTCAGTTGCTGGCGCCGCATTTCGAAACAGTCACGTACTGCGTCTTACGCTTTTTTAGTTTACGCACTTTTTCGTATAAAATATAAGTGGATCATCCTACAATCGTGAAAATAACAAATACCTACAATCATAAATTTATATAAAGTACGTTCTTACCTAAGAACATTATACCTTACTTAATGACATTACGCTTATGAAAGAAATCAAAATAGGGAGATACGAATAGAAGGTATTTTATAAAAACACAAATAATATGATGGTATCTAGAGAACCTAGTGTTTTACTGGGCTGCCGGAATAGTGGTATGGTTCTAGAGTATACATAGTTAATAAGATATAAAACTAGTATAATATGTAAAAAAATATTCTTAGGATCGTCTAACACCTTGAACGGCGTGATGAAATTTCGCCAAATTAAGAACGAAGTCGCCTTATTTGATTTCTTGACTGATCATGTCCATTATCACTCTGGTGATGACACAATGTATTATAATTCTGGCATTACTTCACGTACCTAAAACTATATAAACTGCCGAATGCTAGAAAGATTCTCTCGTTCTAGCGCTCGACGAGTCAACGTCTCCTGAGGATGCCTCGTGTAGAGATGAAACACGTTACGTTTCGAAGACATTTTGGTTGAATGAGTTCCATGTGTGTTACTTATTCAATATATATTGTTAAAGTAGTCATTATTACCCTCTTATAAGTACTTAAATGCTCGTTATAAGTGACGAGTAATTTACCTTTTAACAGACACGCTTCCGCACAATAGTAAGAATAACACTCAGAGTAGGTATTAGCAAAAAAATTACATTTGGCTTAAACTATGCGCGATGAGTTGATAATAAGCTACCGGACGACTTAGACAAGTCAGCAATTTACTATCAACGTATCAACAACACGGCTATTATAACGACGATTGCTATTCTCTTTGTCTGTGTTTCCGTCTGTTTGTTGCCTTTTCACAATTAAACAGCCGTAGGCATAGTAATGGTACCTTAGATCTTTTACAAGACCTACTTTTCGTCATCATTAAAATTTTTCATGACGCAGGTGATAAGCTACCATGGCGCTCTTTTACTAAGCTTACGATGTCCTGAAGTCTATTCTTCTGTCCGTCTATTTACCACTGACCTCTATCTCTGTAGAAACTATGTGTTGAAAATTTCACAGATTGTGTGTCGTTTTTTTTGCATGGACCTTGCTAATTACTAAGAAGGAAAAAAATACTTCAAGAACTAAGAGACCGTGATGACTCCAATCCTACAGATGAATCTCTTAAAATTTGCAAAGTTTAAATTATTTTTTGTTCTGGCCCTATATCTATCGATATATACTTTTTAGTAACCACGTTCTTTAGAAACGGATAAGCCAGTTGAAGTGGCAGTAGGAAGGCCACATAGCACGCAGAACTGATGGCCGATGGGGCAGGAAGGTTCTGGAATAGAGAACGGCAAGCGCAGTAAAGGTCGTCCACCGACAAGGTGGACAGACGACCTGATAAGTACGAGTTACAGTACATTGAGGGTTGCGTGTAATTAATATTATATATTTAATATAATTATATATTTAACTAAAACGTTCTTTATATAAACATACATTAACTAAAATCTACAGAGTTATCTAGCTTCGACGTGCTGTTATGTGACATGCCAACCCTATCACATTTACCGATATTTATTTTAATCATTAATCTCACTGGTTTTCTGTAACTGTATCCGATGACGTAAGAGGTCAACATGCCGCCATTCACTTTCAAGAAACATGCTTCAAACCGAATTAGAAACGTAACGAGAATTAAACGTAAAGAAAACAGCCCGTTTATATCACTGGCTGCGCTCGATACTTACTAACTACTATCTTCTTATTACTATGCTTTTGGTACACCCACATAGGAAATTGATAGAACAAAAACAGTGAAATAGACACTCTGCAGAATCAATTGACTGTGAAACAATGCGACAGTTTCAGGTAAAGCGCAGGCCACACCGCCAGCTAACGAGCGGGCGAGCGAGCTGGCTGGCGAAGCGAGGCGAGGGAAGCTATATAAACTAAGCGAAGCTTTCGCGAGCTAATAAACTATGTGGGGTCACAACGAACACTACAGACGGGCGGAGAGCGTACCGTCATTCTGCCCACATGGCACATGCACATGAAGGGGTGGGCGCGCCGAGCGAGCATAGCTTCAACTCTTTTCATTCTTCGAACTACCAGAGCTAAACTACGCTAACGAGGTAAACGCAGCTCGCTCGCTCGCTAAGTACCGGTGTCGCCTGTGCTTAAGACACCACTTTACCGTTGAAAGCCTAACTCAACGGACATGCACGTAGACACTAGGATCACTTAGTGAATCGATCTAGAATTGCTCGGGCCATCTTTTGTTGATTCGAATAGGAATTGCAAATTATCAATGTTATGATATTCGTCTGACGTATTTATGTCCGGGTATACCTATCATGCCCCCACCATGTGACTATCTGAATTTGGCTTAAATTCTCGCTGATTACATCAAATGAAGCTGAAAATATTATTAGTTTTTTTTACGTTTAAGATATTATCTATTATTCATTATTACATTTATAAATGCTTACTGCGGTCACGACTAGGATGGGTGGCTGTTAGCATTTTCAGCTGACCGCTTTCATGTATCAGAGGGAACATTAACTCGGTGCGTCGGTCCCGGTTTTTTGTCTTAAGATTCAACAGACCTTGGGCTGTAACGAAGGTCTTTGAGCGGTTACAAACCTGAGAGGAAGTCTGAAGTCCCATTGAGCACTGAATCGTAGAATGTAAAATAATACAACAGAACCTACGTATTTTGAAAAAGTGGAGTCACTTCCATAAAGAATTGAGGATGATTTTTCTTGTAATATATTTTTTAAAGAGGGGGTTTTTTTTAATTACTTGATTAGTAATAATAAAAAATAACCTTTCTTAAGCGCATAACAATATGGTTGGAAAAACGAAGTACTATTATCCGCTATTGTCTGCGTCCAATTGTATGTCCATCTAGATAGCCTAAGCTCACTTTAAAAAATATTTGGTTTGCAATCAATTATATTATAAAATGCAACGTGCGACTCGCTCATTCTAAATATTTGAATTTTGTATTTTTAGTGTATTTTGTACTTTATCAAATTGTGCTAATATAAAGATACCGGCTGCACTCACTTGCTATTATGTCGGTTTAAGTCTAACGACGTTTCGAACGTATAAGACATTCTTCTTCAGGGAGTGTTCACGCGCGGAGATCTCCAAGCTCCAAAATTTAAACGTGTACCTAATACTCACGATAGTTTTCAAATTTTAATTATCAAATTGTGTTGTATTTTTTACCTATTATTATTTGAATTTAAATTTTAAGCAATTTTCATAACAATCGACCATTTTAATTATTAGTATTATTGTGGACATATTTTTTACTGCCTTTAATATGGCTGTAATGTCTGTAACGCACAAAATAAAGAATATTTAATTTCAATAAATTTAACATCTCCAAGATTATATCACATCGTTTTGTATCAAACATTCACTTAGTTCTATATAAAAGTATATACTTAAATGAAAATTGTATCTCAGTTGCAAGTGAAAAAGCCTTTGTGACGTTGGCTTATTCTTTAGCAATGTTTGTTTTTTTCTGGCTTCTTCTTTTGTGACGAAGAATGAACAACAATACGAAACATTTCAAAGGTAGAACTTCTCTGTTTTGCGAACAATTATTGTGGGATTTTTCACACGTGACCCTTAGTGCGTCGTAACTCTAAAGGTACGGGCGCTCCAGATTAACAATATGTAGCTGACTGTTAGTCCAAGTCTATATTCACACTTTGGTGAAAATATACAAAGTGAGAGTTACCGGGTGGTCATTTCGGAGGTGCTAGTGCTCATTACATAAATAAAAAAAATTCACGCAACTATCAATGACGCTGTTACTAGATAAAAGTTTGTGGTATCTGCAGGGCTATTATGTATCGAGTTGCAATCAAATGTAAATTGAATTTTAAAAAAAATCGCTTCATTTTGTCACTTTTGTGTTGTAACTTAATTTTAAGTCTTGCTTAGTCTTAGTTAACATTTTGCTTACTGGAGTTGTGAAAAGTGACCAAAGAAAGCGCCATTCACAAGATTTCAATGAACATTTCATTGTAACTGAGATACGTAATTGCCGTGGGGATATTTCCTCTTCTGTCGCCCTATATATAAAAAGACATATTTTACGACCCCGCATAGCTGAAGATAGTAAGATGGACACAAAATTCACAAATAATGCAAAAACACCGAAAAACAGCTACTAATCCTTAGAATAAAGAAGAGAGCCTCACAGAGCTAATCGTGAATCAGGCAAAGTCGCCGGATAAATTATTCAAAGAGCCGGATTAATGGCGGTTGCCACCGGCATTGACACTTTCCTGCCGGCCAGAGTGGCTTCCCGAACGTTTCGTATTCAACTAAGCTATATATAACTCGATTTGTGGGTGTAACGAAGTATAAAATAAATTGCAGGAATTACATCCGTTTCTAGCCATTATACCTATAATTACTTATTTTCTACCAAATTCCAAAAAAAGGAGGAGGTAGGTACTCAATTCGACTGAATTTTTTTTATGTTTGTTACCTCATAACTTTCGACTGGGTAAACCGATTTTCAAAATTCTTTTTTTGTTTGAGATCTGGTGCGTCGGTCCCATTTAAATTTCATCAAATTCGGTGCAGTAGTTTTTGAGTTACACTCCAATGACAGATTTTTACCAAAGTAATGGAATGGAAGTCGGTATTAAATTTTCAAATTGCACTTGTTATCATACGAATCATATAGTGTAAAAAAACCACTACCATGTGTCACTAGTGAGAACCAATATGGTGAATGTAAGACTCCATATTTGACCTAACATCTCCCTTATCACCAGGCATTTCATTCTTTCAATAAATTTCTTGAAAGATCACATCTAAGAGCTCTTACAGTCTATTTTCGCGCAACTACATAAGTATCTGGCTCATTTTAATAAATTGTTTGCGCGTAACTACAAATCGCATCTCTTATCTATTATCATCACAATTACTATAGTGTTGTACATGTCTAATAGTGTACTATATCTATTTCACCATTTTATTTTATCATTTTCATTCTTTGATTTTTCGATGTGTTGTGAAAGAGTAAACAGACAGGAGAGTCATTCGTATTAATTATTAGTAGCTCAAGTTCTCAAATTATGTCTTACCAACATGCAGCATTCAGTTTTAATTTATATACAAAATATAAAATATAAACTCTTTTTCACTCTATAAATTTCAATGTTTGAGATCGCTAAAGCAGGCGTTAGTGCTTTGAAAAAGTAATACTATAAAAATAACAAGGGTTGCGATGTCAATGCGAAAGTTCAAGTATTTCTAAATAATGCTTCTTTCGGTTGGATGGTACTGTTAACTGTCCAATAGATGTCGCTCCGTCCCCGCAAGACGGTTAGTCAAATAGAGAGTTAAAATTCGATGCTCGGACCAGATTCTCGGTGGCCTAGTTGGTCAATGGCGTCTGACACTCTGTGTCAGAAGTTTCCCGAAGAAGAAGGGTTCGAATCCCGTCCGAGGATGTGAATTTTTCTCTCTATAAATTTCAATGTTTGAGATCGCTAAAGCAGGCGTTAGTGCTTTGAAAAAGTAATACTATAAAATATAAAACTACCGATTAGTGTTATATACCGATACACGAAAGCTATAAACATATGACACTAAAAATGTACAAGCATAACCAATAAACAAAACCCAGTAATTTTCTGGCCATTTTCCTCATTATTAGCTTTACATTATTCACTTATTCGCCTACGTTAGAAACGTAAATATTACGGTTACGGTGTACTATCAATGAGTCTCTCGTTATAATTTATAACTGCTTGGCCATCAGTAACGGTTTACAAACTTTTATCTATTCTATAAATCTGTTTATAATGTTTAATGTCCATTCTATCGTGGCTCAAACACAGTAATTTTATTTCGTATACTTTCGTGAATAGGCACACGACAGTTTTGTATATAAATAATAAATTAATGATGGAAAAGCTCTGTAAAAGTTGTTTAAATGTGTTTTAAGAGTTTGTTTGAATGTATATAATGTAGGTACACAATATAGCTTCGCAGTTGAGTCCTAGGGCCCTAAACGGCTGTTTCTTACTAATTTCAAGTTATGGTGTTGTTTTACATCTTGAGGGAATGTAGTTCAAGAATATCCCCTTCGCCGTGGGAATTAGAATCGTAGAAGATAAAAAACCTGACCTACTAGCTACTAGATTATTTTGCAGGTAATCCTCTAGGTTGGTATAATAGCGCGCAAATATTATTGTGTAAAGGGCACTGTAGCTAGTGAAACATTGTTTACCAAAAAATGGAACCGACTTCAACACCAAAAAGTGTGAAATAACTTGCTGAAATCGGTACCATGACAGTTCAAAAAAAGGGGACCTATCACAATATTGTGCACATGGCACCGACTTCGACAAGTTATTTCACACTTTTTGGTGTTGAAGTCGGTTCCATTTTTTGGTAAAAAAAATTCACTAGCTACAATAACCTTTACGTTATTGGTCAAAAAAATGTTTTCACCTTTATTAGTAACCCTGCTACTTACGTGATCGATTGTCAATTATGATATCATCAAGATAAATCAACACTTTTCAGTTTTTAGAGTGTAACTCAAAAACTGCTTAACCGAATTTGATGAAATTTAAATGGGACCACCTCGGAAGTATATTCTACCTTGATTTTACTAAACAAAAAAGAACTTTGAGAATCTGTCCACAGATGGGGGAGAAATCGGCTAACATACACACAAACATTTAACCTCCTCCTTTTTCGAAGTCAGTTAAAAAGTGAAGTCTGTCCTATGGGCGTAGGTAACTCGGCACCCAATTTGTTATCATTAATGGTATGACTACAGAGATTGATAATCAGATAAAATAAAATATTATAATTTATGGCACACTTAAAAAATATTCAACCGCTTTTCTTAATACTCTGGCTGTAATTTTAATTCTAATAATATGAAATCTCAATTTTTATATTTGAATGTAAGAGCAAGTATAAATTGGAAGCACACGGTCGGAGGGATAATAATCTGATAGTTACGGACGTAAAAACTTTAAATAACTGCATTAAAATAACTTTTTAGTGTGGCGCATAAACACATAAAAAAGTTTGGTTGATTCCCTCAGTAGGAAAGTAGGAACCAGGTCGTTAAATAATGTTGCGGTGCATAGAGCCGCAACAACGAATATGCTGTATTACAGAGTAAATAAACGATCAACTAAAGTGTATAGTGGGTCAGGCATTACATAGGTCTCCGTAGGTAGGGGAGATAGGGGGAATGGGAACCACTTAAGGGAAAATTCCAATTACATTTGTCTTTATGAAGATTGTATTATATTTTAGGTACTTTGAACACTATCACTAATGAGCCTTAAGTTTCCTTATCATCGAAAATCCAATCAAAACATAACGTTTTATATAATCGTCATTAATATAAAAAAGTGGCTTTGGCTCCCAATGCCCGTGCGTTTGGGTAATAAGAATCTGTAGATGGGGTTATGATAGCCATTGGGGCAATGGTAGCCATTTCCGTAGTTCTATTACGTATTCGCGGCATCTGTATTAAATAATAAAATTTATTTAATTTGGGGTAATGGGAGCCAGTTGGTTCCCGTTACCTCAACTCAAAATTTAATTTTCTAATTTTAACAATATTGTGAAAACATTTAAACATTTGCAAAGAATTATCACATTAACACAACCTTTAACGATCACTTTATATGCTATAGGATACAAATTGAAAAAGAGTGGCACTAGTACCTACTTACATTTTGTCCTCAAAGATTGATAAAAACTACAACGAATCCGCGTAAAACTGACATGCATCCAACACCATGCCCACAGAGGGCTTGAGAGCTATGCGGCGGGCTGCTCCTACCCCCTCCTGCCTGGGCCCCTTCACGTTTCACGGCAACAAGCCGCTTTCGAGAGTGTATAATTACCCCGAAACAAGACGGGTTCCCATTACCAACTGGCTCCTGTTCCCCCTTCTCCCCTATGCTAGCAAAATCTTACAACGTTTATTTCCGGTAAGTTTAAATTCGTTACGTACACCAAAATCCAAATAAATAAGGTAAGGTTGGTTTGTCTCGCATTGTTAATGAACAGAACGCCGTAGGTCATTCTTTACCATATCTCCACAATCGAGAAGCGTGTGGGAGATTTCCGGCGTACCTAAGTATCAGAGGAATGCTTAGTTGAGTTCTTCTTCGTTCATACGTGCGTCTTTGATGTCTAAATTAAATACATGATTTTGACTTTGACATTTACTTTGATAGTTCTCGTCACATCCTCGTGACATGAAAGACAACATTAGTACATCGGGGTTATGTATTTATATGTACCTTCTTCTTCTTCTTCTTCTTCTTCTTCGTTGCACTCTTGACAGAGCGGTCGTGACCGTCATGTAGTAGTGTTGGTGGGGCCAGAAGTTATACGCCTCACGATGTCACGACATTTACCTCATATGTACTTATAATGTAAAAATATTTAACAAAAAAATGGAACCGACTTTAACAACAAAAAGTGGGAAATAACTTATTGAAACCGGTACCATGATAGTTCAAAAGTAGGTACCTATTATCACAATATTGTGCGCATGGTATCGACTTAGACAGGTTCCATTTTTTTGGTAAAATATTTATACCATTTTTTGTGTCCCTCCCTACTTACAAGATTAGATTATCAATGATGATATCATGAAGATAAATCAACACTTTCCAGTTTTTGTATAATAATTCAAAAAATTTGATTAAATTTAAATGGGAGCACCTCAGAACTATATTCTACCAAACAAAACATACACATAAAAAAATATATACACAGGAACATATAACCTTCTCCTTTTTTAAGTCTAAGGTTAAAAATATCTAAATAATATTTCTCGTCGATATCTCACGTCAAAATGCGGATATGGGTGTTATTCCGGTGAAAACGAGTAAATACCACGACATCACCAACCCACGGTAACGTAACAGAGTGCACTTCACAAAGAAGTTTCACACGTCCCACACACGAGAGTGGGAGGTACTGTTGCTGTTGAAATGCGAAAATTCTTATGGAGTTATCACATTCACGCAGAACCAGTATAATATACTAAACGGTTTCTCTCAACTCCTCAGTTACGGAGATATAGCTGACACACAACCTTAACTTATTTTTAACGGACTATAAAAAAGGAACTTTGTCGCTTCGGCGGGTACTTATGTTTTTTACACCATTACTCCACCAATTATGAAATGATTTTGTATGGGAAATTCCCATAAACCAAGGTCTAAACTCGGGACTATCTCCACTATATATGTATAGTCTATATAGTCCACGTTTTCTAATAGGCAAATAGAGCCTAAACATTTTTGCTCAGTAATGTACTAGGAACTGTGAGCTTCAGACTGCTTGCGCACTATTGATGCGTGGTAAAATATCTGGCACAGCGGTGGTACCAACCAAGACGGTCTCTTGCATTGCACAAGAGGCCTACCACAAAGTAAAATTTCTCTACGGGCTTTAGTAATAGAGCTATTTCCTGCCCCCAGAAACAGAATTATGGTTGAAAGGGCCTTAAATTTCACAATAAGGCTTTAAATTTCGAATTATTTAACTAAAATTGAACTTTGAGCATTTCATTTAATAAAAGTCATTCGAAATCAAAACAAACAGTCCTACATAATTATGAACCAGCTCCACAGTTCGCGTTCCCACATATTATGGTGTCAATTATTTCTACGAATTTGTTACGTGCGTAGGTGAGTATGAAGGTTCGTAAAGCAAGTTAACTAGGATATTTTTAAAGACTTGGTTTATGATAAGGCAAAATATTTTTAAACATATTTTTCTTAGGTCAAACTTTTTATTAACGACAGCAGATATGCACTATGGCCTTTATTAATAAACGTTGGGTAAACCTATATTTGCCGTGGTTGTGCCGGCTTAGAATAGCACCCTCCCAACTCTACCCGTGGGTGCCGTAGAAAGCGGCTATGGGATAACAAATTGGTGGGCAGCAGCACCTTCCCAGTCAAACACACACAAACTGCGCTCGCCAACCCGCCTGCCAAGCGTTGCGAGTATTGGCAAAAACCCCTTCATGGATTGGACAAAAAGAACCAGGCCCCCAGTCCCCGGCAGCCCCGCTATTCCTGGCTACGGTAGCGGCCACGGTAACGGTGGGGCAGGGGGTGCTAAGAATCCCCGGCAGACGCCCGGCTACCACCCCCAACGACGACGACTGGCCCTGGTAACACACAACATACGCACGATGAGGACAGACGAGAAGATATATGAGCTGGAAGAAGAAATGAGTAAGCTACACTGGGACATTGTGGGGTTATCTGAAGTCCGTAGAGCGGGTGAGGACACGATAACCCTAAAATCAGATAACCTACTCTACCACCGGGAGGGCGACCAACAATCCCAAGGTGGTGTCGGGTTTCTCGTCCACAAGTCCCTTACTAACAACATAGTTAAGATCGATAGCGTTTCCAATAGGGTCGTATACCTAATACTCAGAGTATCCAAACGATATTCGCTGAAGGTCATTCAGGTATACGCACCGACGAAGTCGCACCCGGATGATGAGGTGGAGGATATGTATGAGGACATTAGTCGGGCCATACATACCTCTGAAACGCACTTTCTAGTTGTTATGGGGGACTTCAACGCGAAGTTGGGTAAGAGAAGCGAGGATGAGTCGAAAGTGGGGCAATTTGGCTATGGACAACGGAACCGTAGGGGACAGAGGTTGGCCAACTTCCTGGAAAAAGAGGGACTCTTTATGATGAACTCTTTCTTTCAGAAGCCACCTCACAGGAAATGGACCTGGCTGAGTCCCGATGGTTCCACGAGAAATGAGATTGACTTCATTATGATCACCAAAAGGCAAATATTCCCTGATGTCTCCGTGATCAACAGGGTTAAAACCGGTAGTGATCACCGAATGGTAAGAGGCACGGTGAATATTAATGTCAAACTGGAGAGGTCTCGTCTGATGAAGTCTACGCTCCGACCCACTCGTGCCCGTATTCAAGACCCCGAGAGCTTTCAACTTCAGCTATCCAATCGCTTCGATTGCCTTGAGAACATCGCTTCAGTGGACGAGATCAATAACAGGTTAGTAGAAACTGTCCATACAGTGGGTTCCAAGTACTTTAAACCCCACCGTACAGATAGGCCACAGAAACTCCAACGATACCCTCAACTTAGGCTGAACATAGGCTGAACGACGCTCATTGAAACTGCAGTCTTCGGATGATGCTGAAGCATATAGGCTGCTCAATAGACGAATATGGAAGTCCTTGCGACACGACATCCGGATCTTTAATACAAACCGTATTAAAGAGACGATAGAGCGGAAAAAAGGCTCCAAAGTGTTTGCAAGAGACATGTCTATTGGGCAAAGCCAGTTGACGAAGCTGAAGAGAGGAGACGGCAGTGTAGCGTCGACCAAAGCGGAAGTGCTAGGAGAGGTCGAGAGTTTCTACGGACAGTTATACACCTCGGTCGCTAAACCTGTTAGCAGCTCGGTCAAAGACCCAAGAGCCAAGCTGACCCGACATTATACCGAAGATATCCCGGACATCAGCCTGTACGAGATTAGAATGGCCTTGAAACAGCTTAAGAACAACAAGGCGCCTGGTGACGACGGTATCACATCTGAGCTTCTGAAAGCGGGTGGAACACCGGTACTTAAAGTCCTTCAGAAGCTCTTTAATACCGTCTTACTCGAAGGTTCAACGCGAGAAGCATGGAACAAAAGCGTGGTGGTGCTGTTCTTCAAGAAAGGTGACAACACTTTACTTAAAAATTACAGACCCATCTCGCTTTTGAACTATGTTTATAAGCTGTTTTCGAAGGTCATAACGAACCGTCTCAGTCGCAGGTTTGATGAATTCCAGCCTCCGGAACAAGCCGGTTTCCGAAAAGGCTATAGTACCATAGACCACATCCACACGCTACGGTAAGTTATACAGAAGACCGAAGAGTATAACTTGCCTCTTTGTCTAGCGTTTGTGGACTATGAGAAAGCCTTTGATTCGATCGAGACGTGGGCAGTGCTTGAGTCTCTCCAGCGGTGCCGTATTGACTATCGGTATATTGAAGTGCTGAAGTGTTTGTACAAAAACGCCTACATGTCAGTCCGAGTACAGGTGCAGAGTTCGAAGGCAATTCCATTGCAAAGAGGCGTGAGACAGGGAGACGTTATATCTCCGAAACTGTTCACCGCTACATTGGAAGACGCCTTCAAGCTTCTGGAATGGCAAGGACTTGGCATCAATATTAACGGCGAATACATCACTCACCTTCGATTTGCCGACGATATTGTAGTCATGGCAGAATCCATGGAAGACCTCAGTACAATGCTCGAAGGCCTCCATCGAGTTTCCTAACGGGTAGGTCTTAAGATGAACATGGACAAGACGAAAATTATGTCTAATGCCCATGTTGTACCTACCCCAATCTCAGTTCTCGAAGTTGTTGACGAGTACATCTACCTGGGACAGACAGTCAAACTAGGCAGGTCCAACTTCGAGATAGAGGTCAATCGTCGAATCCAACTCGGCTGGGCAGCGTTCCGGAAACTTCGCGAAGTCTTCTCGTCAAAAATACCTCAGTGCCTCAAGACAAGAGTCTTCGACCAATGTGTGTTACCAGTGATGACTTATGGCACTGAAACGTGGTCTCTTACTATGGGCCTCATAGAAAAGCTCAAAGTCGCACAACGAGCTATGGAGAGGGCTATGCTCGGGGTGTCTCTACGTGATCGAATCAGAAATGAGGAGATCCGTAGAAGAACGAAAGTCACTGACATAGCCCAGAAGATTAGCCAGTTGAAGTGGCAGTGGGCAGGGCACATAGCACGCAGAACAGATGGCCGATGGGGCCGAAAGGTTCTGGAGTGGAGACCACGGACCGGCAAGCGCAGCGTAGGTCGTCCACCGACACGGTGGACAGACGACCTGAGGAAGGTCGCAGGACGACGTTGGATGCAGGCCGCTTCCAACTGGTCCTTTTGGAAAATTATGGGGGAGGCATATGTTCAGCAGTGGACGTCTTACGGCTGAGATGATGATGATGATGAAACCTATATTAGGCGTAACATGATTTGTCTTGCTTTCACGCGTGACATTTACTGCAAGCGAAAAATTGACAGATGGATGTTTTAACTACTCCGGGTGTAAGCCAAGTTTATTAATAACTTAATTAATTATAAATTTTACACCTTTTCTTTTTTTTACCCGCAAAACTTGCGGCAATCCAGCAAAGGCCTTAGTCTAAGGCTCGTTTTGTAGTAGTACGCTCAATTGTGAGTATAAGCTGGTGTACAGATCTGTACACTACACACATACATTGTGTATTGTAGGTACGCCACTAACTGTTAAATCTCCGCTCGATCGGAGACGCATCATATCTGAGCGTCTTTCTGGTATACCGGCCTAAGTTGAAGTTGATAACTGTATCAAGTCGTGTTAATAATCTCAAAAGTGACACACTGACTTTGGAAGCCAAATCACCGACGTCTGTAGCAGGGCAACCTTTGGAAAAACCCTACGCCTGGACCCGGATGAGGTTAAATAGATGACATACCTACTATGTGATTAGAGTGTTTGGCATGTAACCGTAAGGATGAGCACCACCGCCCTGCCAAATATTCTATCTCTAAGCTATAGTGTGTAAGCGTTGTTAATAGATTCGAAGGTCACATGAAATGACTAGGCGAATGGAGCTGAAAGCTGTGTTTCGGGATGATGAGGAACTTGGAAGTTTACGCTGTGCATTTATCATGGGCTAGTTTGTGTTACAATACAATCAAGTGAACGACTGGACCATCCCGTCATTTAATACTGTTCAAAATATATCACGGTACCACAACACAGTAGAAGTAAGAATTAACTTGAGAAACGGGATATTTACTCACTTTGTCAACTGTCAAATTGATGGGTCTAAATGCCCGAAATATATAATTATTAATTTGTCATAAAAACTTCCGTGAGAACTCATAGTTAAATAAAACCGGCAAACACTCACGTCTGTCATCTAGTTGTTATACTCCGACCGGTGTTCGGGCAGTACTGATGCCCATCCTCATGAGTTTTAATTTAAATTTAATTTAAAAACCAATCCTAAAAAACACTATTTATATGTAGGTATGCTAAAGTTTAAGCCTAAATTAAAGGCTTATCGAACAGTCATTTAACTAAAAAGACGTAAGTCTATTTAGTTAGATGATATGCCTTCAAGCCTTGTTCCACGTCAAAATTAATATGATCTGACTTGGCTGATATATTTAACATGGATGATGACATGGAATAATTTTTATAGGTATAATTTTGGACTATCCCCGGAATATAATCCAGTCGATTTTCCGTTCGGAACCGCTCATCTTTTCAGCCGTAGGACGTCCACTGCTGAACGTATGCCTCCCCCATAAATTTCCAAAAGGACCGGCTGGAAGCGGCCTGCATCCAACGTCGTGCAGGACGACGTTGGATGCAGGCCGCTTCCAGCCTCGACCTTGACCAGGTCGTCTGTCCACCGTGCCGGTGGACGACCTACGCTGCGCTTGCCGATCCGTGGTCTCGACTCTAGAACCTTCCTAGGGTCAACCTAGGGTGCGCTATTGTCTAATAAAAGAATAGAAATAAATCTGTGATCCCACTCACCTGCACAGTCTATTGCCAAGTATTTTATTTTGCAAAATATAAAATATATTTTCTATTAAACATATAAAACTGCAGATATTTAGACAATCGGTAGCTAACAGAAATCTTAAAGGAAGTAGCTACCTATCTAAGTGAGCTTACCTTTGTAGTAGCCACCCGGTTCCTTAGAGTTTCAAGAAAATCTCTCCAAAGCGAAAGACTCCTCTGTACACTACAATCTGAGGTGCAAAGTATGAAACGTTACGATTCCACCGCGGCTAAACCTTATTTGCGGCAACTGGAGAAATAAATCGTTCAAAATAACCTTTGTATTCTGTAAATATATGATGTTACAGGCAGATGCGATCGGAATCGGAGGTGAGGTTTGACTTTCGTAAACGTTTTCCTGTTTACTTGTTAGCAATACCGATCATGAAGGTACTACTCGATTTTACGAGCAATTTACCTACTCGTGAGTTACTAGGCCTAAAGGCATACGAATGGGAATGACAGTCACGACTAGAAGTTTACCTTAAGTAACACAAATTGTAGGCACAGCTTATTTTTTTTGTAAATTTAACGTAATCGTATAGTCAACGTAAAACAATTTATTAGATACTCGCTCCGCAGTTTCACCCGCGTGGTGATGGATGATGATAAAAAGTATCATGTGTGCTTCCCGGGGAGTAATAATATCTATAACATTTAGGCGTGATAAGGTAACAAACAGACAGCGACACATTTTTTCAAACATACAGTTTGGGTAACCTAAATTACTCCTTCTATCGGCCAGTGAAAGTCTCGTTAAAATCGGTCCAGCTGTTTCAGAGATTAACCGGACAAAACAGACAGACAGAGATACAAAAAAATATTATTGTTTAATTGCCTAAGGGACATGGCGATTTTATTGTAAATTCAAGGTGATCGGTGAGA
This sequence comes from Selenia dentaria, assembly GCA_917880725.1. Taxonomy (NCBI): domain Eukaryota; kingdom Metazoa; phylum Arthropoda; class Insecta; order Lepidoptera; family Geometridae; genus Selenia; species Selenia dentaria. Next base: position 27,394,701 of record OU862888.1, on the reverse strand, counting down.
AATCGTTTCATGTCTGCTCTAAATCTCTCACTTTAAAACAGACTTCAAAAAAGGAGGCGGTTATATGTTCGTGTGTATGTATTTTTTTATGTGTATGTTAATCGATTTCTCCCCTATTAGTGGACCGATTCTTAAAACTAAACTTTTTGTTTGGTAGAGTGTACTTCCGAGGTGGTCCCATTTAAATTTCATCAATTTCGGAGAAGCAGTTTTTGAGTTACACTCTAAAAACTGAAAATTGTTACGCCTATCTTGATGATATCATCTTTGCCGGTGAATGACAATCGATTCCGTAAGTAGCAAGGGTCACTAAAAATGGTGAAAAATTTTTTATTTACTACAAAATGGAACCGACTTCAATACCAAAAAGTGTGAAATAACTTATCGAAATCGGTACCATGCTCACAATATAAAGGTAGGTACCTACTTTTAAACTATCAGGGTACCGGCTTCAACAAGTTATTTCACACTTTTTGGTATTGAAGTCGGTTCTATATTTTAGTATTTTTTTTGTTTGTTTGTACGCGCATCATTCTGAAACTACGACGATGTTAATGAAACATGACACAGTGATAACAAATATTATAACTTAACTTAAAGGATTTTTTTTATTCTAAACACGAAAGATAAATTATAAGCCAGTATAGCTTAGAATTAATTCATTCATCTATGATATCGGAGTGCTAAAAAAAAAGAGTTGAATTGTAATTGTAAAATGAATGAAATAACGCCGAACTCTCGATACACGCACACATCCTTGAAAGGGTAGGCAGTGACGTTTTAAACAGTGATCCCATCTAATAGAGATCAAGCATTTTGCCATCTACGGGGCAGTTTTAACACTCGGTACTGATATTGAGAATTTCTTCGTCAGAAGAACCCAATAACTTTCCGACCCGAGGATCAAACCCAGGGCCTCGAGGTTCCGAAGATAGAGCTTCCACCACTTCCCCAAGACCAAGCGAGCGAAGCAGCTAGCGGGTCAGTTAGTATTCAAATACATATACTTAAATATATAAAAAGTTAAAAAAAATATATAGGAAAAAAGTTAAATGAAAAGTTAGATAGACAGCATTCTAAATGCACTTATAGAAAACTTATTTGAATTTTTATTATTTACTCCAGTAGGTCTACCACGAGTTTACAACATCGACACCAATCGACGCGCGATATCGACTGCCGCAAAAAAATGTATGAAAAAAAGAACAGTGCCACCTCGCGGTCAATTGTAGAACTAAAATTGACAGCGAGTACGCCAATCACAAACTTAATAGATAGGCGAGATCGTGTATCGACTATAATGACATCTATGTTGCCAACTCAGCCCGAGTGCCATCTGCTCTAGCCACCCGTCCGGTGACCTGTCAATACCGGTAGAGGCAAACAGCATTAGTCCGTTCGAAAAAAAAAATGCTAGAGCTACAGGATAGGTATGTTCGATTCGTCCTATAGATACTTAAGTACCTACGTATACCACTATTAGAGTAAGTTCTCTAAATATGGACTGGTAACACAATATGGACCGCAGTAATATTTCGCAAGATGGCGTTAGTATCGAAGCGAAGTTGTTTACAAACGATGCTTTTACACAGTGTTTCCACAATGAGGGGAAATTCCCCTTTTAAGGGGTAATCAGGGTCCAGAGGGGAAGAAAAAGGGGAAATACTATAAAAGGGGAAATTGTAGGAAATCATATATTAAACCTCGTCTGAAATGTTGCACAATGAGAAATTTTGTATATGAGAAATCCGCTAGATATCAAGACGTAGACTATCTGCTATGTGAAATGTCAATGAACAATGTTATGTCGAAAAACCAATCATGCTGCAATTGGAACACACGCCTATGTTTGCGGATTCTACATACAGTAAAACCTTCATTATTTATGGACTAGTGTATAATAAAAAAAACAGTGACAACATATGCATATGCCGCATACTTAGCCTTACTCCCATTCTGTTTAAGGCTTCAAATATTATTCTGTTCTTTAGCATACTGTATACTGGCTTGGAATAAAAGGTAAGTATACTCCTGCTGGTTTTATATATTTCTGGTGAGGCTATAAATAAAACACGGATAGTTTAATTATACTTTATTCATATTAAGTCTAATTTTTTTAGATTCACTTGCAGTTGCATTGGACTGTACAAACTTAAGGTGCGGTATTTCTAACTGATTTTTCATCAGTTGTACAGAAGTTGTTCCCGTTCTTTTCAAGCCGGATTTTACACAGAGGATTGATGCCACCGTTTCATTATCCAGCCTATTGCGTTTATCTGTTTTGACATTTTTTAGATCACTAAATAATCGTTCAACAGCAGCATTGGAAAAAGGCAGTGACATAAAATAGTTCACCAAAATTGGGAGTTGAAGGAATTTGCGTTTGCCGTCAACACTATTTTTTTCAAACATTTTTTTCCAATAGCCTACAGTATCTGTGGAATGGTTGCAATCCGTATCAGCAAGGAGACTTTGATTCCTCCATTCCTTGTCCAGCTCTGTTAAATCTACAGTAATGTGCGATGGAATGTATTTTTTCGCGATTTGGTACAATGATGTAGGTTGCAAATCATTGGCATTTTTCGGGTTTAAAAATGATGAATCATGATGTACATCTTCAAATACAAATCGTTTCTTAATTTGTACGATCGCTTCAATATAAAATAATTTTGCTGACTGATAAATTTTGAGAACTTCACAGTTTTCTTTATTTTCTACCTCTGTCAATAAATGGGTTGCCTCCACACCTAAATAAATACGTTTCAATTCAAGATGTTCTCCTGTCTGATGAGGATCGATTTGGTTAGCAGGGGTTTGTTTTACATAATTTCTATTCATGAAATTTAACGCCAATGTTTTGATTAGTTCCTCAGTTTGATCCTTCAATTCTGCGAATTGAGGACAATCAGCTTGGAACATGCAATTGAAATCATTGAATAGTCCAAGGATGTAATTAACAAAATACATTTGACATTTGATTAAAGGATTCTCCAAGGTTTGAAGAGTGTGGCGGTTTGCATGTGTTGGATCTTCAAAGTTCAATATTCTCCAGTAACTCTTCAATGGATCCCACTGTTCTAAGATTCTCCGCACGCATGCTTGAAGCGACAGCCACCTGGTTTGACAAGCTCTCAATATTTTATGAGGTTTGACTTCATGGAAGCTTTGAAACTCTTTGAAAGCAGCAGAATTTTTAGGGCTCCTCGCAAACTGATTGTATACATTGCGGCACAAATCTTCTAAAGAGTTGCTTAATTTGGTGCACACGTGACTTGCCACCAGATGTATCATATGGCAAGAGCATTTTGACACAAATACTTGAGGGTAGTTTAGTTTGATTAGTTGAGACACAGAGTTATGCTGTCCCATCATAACTGCAGTTGTATCAGCACAAAAGCCTATCCAGTTTTGCAGAGGCACGTTATTTTCTTTTAGCGTGTTAATCATTTGTGAGTACAAACCAACAGCGGTCCCGTCAGGACAATCTACTACGTCAATCACATCTACTTTTGTTACAAAATTATGGCAGTAGCTGACTAGTATAGCTAGTTGCTTTGTAACGCTAACATCAGTTGTTTCGTCAATATAAACAGAAAATAAATGATGGTTCAGTTCACTAACAAGTTTCTCATTAAAAAATGGGCGCAAACCATTCCTAATGACATTAGTAGCTTTTTGTTTGGCTAAAGAGATTTGCGATGTTATTGCCTTTTCTGGTAAAGATTTAATCAATTCGATTAAAGGTTCAACTGATGAAATAGGAAGATTGTTTTCGACGATATATGAACAAATGGCAGCTTCGGTGTTTTTCAGCTTTGTATTTTCTGCAACAAATGTTGTTATACTAGGTTGATTTGTATTAGACTGTAGCCATGCCTCCATATTTTTCTTATGAACTTTTCCACCGCCATGCTTTTTAAGCTCTGATTTTCCCGCCTTCATAATCACATTGCACACCTTACAAATTGCATTATCATCTCTATTCCCATTTACCAACCATGCTTTGAACTCAGGTAGCTTAAGCCAATCATGCTGAAACTTCTTCTTAAATATCTTTTTCATACTTTTTTTCGTACACTTTGAACTAACCGACTGCTTTTTTTCATCTTCAGTATTGTATCCCTCTTCTTTATCTTCAGTACAGTTATCAACCTACAAAATAAAAGATAAGTAATGAGCACTTATTTTAAGTAAATAAATGCGCAAGCAATTTTGCTTGCGTATTTATTAACTGATTATATTAAGTGAAATAACAATGACCAATTTTTCATCTTCGACTTCCATAAGTGACAAAGTTTGCGGATCTATTTGTTCTTTCTGATCCTCGGATGCTGCTGGACGGATTATGCTGGAATGAAAACTCGTTCCGGGCTGAAGTTCTAAATTAGAGGACGTACTAGCGCCGGGTCTGTCGGATGAGCTGAGAGGAACCTTTTCTTCATTCTGAAAAATTATTGGATAAGTTGTATTAAACACATTTCACAAAAATTTTAATAATGTAGCAATGTCAGTCAAAAATTAATTTATTTTTTCCTAACCCAAATAAAAAAATACAGTTGGCAACATTCTTAGCACTTCACTTCACAGTAATCTTACAATAATCGAGGAGTTTAACATTTTGAACAAAAAAAATATATAAAGAAACTCCCCTGAGGGATGTATGGTACAACATCTTTGCATGCAGATCAGCTTGGAGATAAAAATAGAAACATTTTTTCATAACCTAAAATTCTAACCTATAATTGAAAATGAAAACATTGTTGGTATACTAAATTATACAGCTACAGACAGACCAATATAAAAATGGAAGAACCAACTCACCGATTTTCTAGCAGCAATATTTATCAGCCACCGATCCATGTTTCACATTAAACAACCGTCGCAATAAATATTTCTAGTTGTGATTATTTACTTAGTAGATATACTCAATCAATTTCACCAACCATAAAGTAGATAGAATCAGTCAGTGTTACCAATACTACAACGCACTTTTACGTTGTAGTGTTGGTAGCACTGTTGTCACTGTTTTTTTTTTATTATACGGTAGCACGCTAGCCCATAAATAATGAAAGTTTTACCGTATGAAGATTCTGCAAACGTAGGCGTGTGTTCCAATTGCAGCATGATTGGTTTTTCGACATAACAATAACAGTTCCAAAATAATTTTTGAGGGGAAAAAAGTTCTGAGAAGGGGAAATCGGAATTGAGGCATGGGGAAAGGAAATTTTTATAGTGGAAACACTGCTTTTACATCATGCCGTCTCGCCAGTGAATCACAGCGGAGCTACAGGTGTGTACGTGTCGGTGGCAGCCATTTTGAGATTTTAACACTGTTTGATGTAATTTTTCGGTAAGTTTGTTAGATTATTAGGCACCGTATTTATAATCATAATAATTCCATTGTAAACATTTTGAAAACGTTATTGTATTATTGAATACTGCTCGAGGAGTTCGTAGCTGTATCTAAGACAAACATATACTTGCAAATATTTAACGTTGACATGGCATCAATTTCTAATATGGACCGATTATGGGGTTTGAAAAATGGACTAGTAGTCCATATTATAATCATGTGATCCATTTTATAAGCTTCGTTCATTATTGTTATAGGATATGGCTTCGACGTCTAAACAAAGCAAAAGGCAGAAATGGGACAAAGATGCGATGACTATGGCAATATTGGCTATTCAAGGGGGCAGAATGGGATACTTAAAAGCATCCAAAACCTTCGATGTGCCAAAGACGACACTCATCCGTTTATCTCAAACAAAAAACAAGCCTTTGCAGGAGGTGACAAATATGAAACTTGGTAGAAAAGCAACACTTCCCGTCGAGTTAGAAACTGATCTAGCTGAATACGTACTTCGGATGGAAGAAGCAGGATTCGGACTAACTCGACGTGATATTATGTCATTGGCATATCAATTGGCAGAAAAAAATAATTTGACTCATAATTTTTCCAAAGAAAAACAGTCAGCAGGTAAGACGTGGTTGCGATTGTTTCTGAAGCGCCACCCAAACCTTTCTTTTCGTCAACCCACTGGAACGTCTATAGCAAGGCTAAAAGGCTTTAACAAAGAAAACGTCAACGGATTTTTCAAATTATTAGAAGAAGCTATGGACAAGTACAAGTATACTGCCAACAACATCTACAATGTTGATGAGACTGGCATTACGGTGGTGCCTTCAAAAATGCCCGAAATATTGGCTGAGAAGGGTAAAAGGCAAATAAAGGCTACAACATCAGCTGAAAGAGGCTCGACAGTAACATGTGTTATATGTATGAATGCCAGCGGTTCTTTTGTTCCTCCAATGATGATATTTCCTCGCAAACGGGACCATCCACTTCTAATGAAAGGGGCTCCACATGGTGCGATCCACGCGTGTCACCCATCAGGATGGATACAAACCAATCTTTTCACTCAGTGGTTTAAGCACTTTTTACAACACGTAAAACCTTCTGTTGCCTCTCCTGTACTTTTGATATTAGATGGACACGCTAGTCATACCCGTAACATTGAACTTATTGATTTAGCACGAGACAACAATGTTCAACTCTTATCATTGCCTCCTCATTCGAGCCACAAGATTCAGCCACTTGATCGCACATTCATGGGTCCTCTAAAAAAATACTTTATTGAAGAAACTCGTCAGTTTGTACGTAACAAAACTCAAGCTGCTACGCATTATGACATCGCTGAACTATTTGGGCGTGCTTATGTAAGAGCTCAGCGTGCTGAACTAGCCATAAAAGGTTTTAATGTAACTGGGATCTGCCCATTAAATAGAAATGTTTTTCAAGATCACGATTTTATCGATTACCAAAATGACCAAATAATTACCGATCCAGTTCACTATACTAACCAAACAGAGCCCACTGCCCAATTACCGTCAGTGAGCTCAAACAATGACGATTCAGATCAAACTTGCTTTGACGACTCTGACCCCGATCAAACAGTTGATGACCCACAATCCAAAATTAATGAAACTATTCAAGATCAAGAACCAGTTGGAAATTTTGTACCCATTACAGTTGATGAACCACAGCCCACATTTGACAACACTTTGTGTATACAAGTTCAAAAACCAGTGGTATCAATTAACAAATCTGTGCCCATTGCACTAAATGAAGTACAAAGTTTAGCCACATTGGCATTAGCGGCAACTCCTCAATTCAGCGAATCACGATTACATCATTGTTTATCTCCCGAAGAAGAATTATCAACTGTAGTCGAAACTCCAGTTACAGCCAACATTACAATAAGCAATGAATACAAACATTCTCAAAGTGTCAATCCTTCAAAAGAGATAACAGATTTTACAACTATATCTGCTGGTCCTTCTACATCTTCGCCTTATTTGTCACCGAAGCAACTGTATCCTGTACCACGTATTAAGATAACATGCAGTAACAGAGGAAGAAAAGCAACTAAATCCACATTTTTGACCTCATCACCATACAAACTTAATTTAGAAACATCAAATAAAAGAAAAGATGAAGAAGAAGCTTTAAAGAAAAAAAGACATTTCACGAAAGAGTTGGAGGAACCAGAAAAAAAGAAATCTAGACCAAAGAGAAAGATAGAAGAAAATACAAAAAAAAAATTACAGACAAAGAAAAGATATGAACCTAAGATAAAATTAGAACAAAAGAAAAAACAATTAAAAGAAAAAGTTCAAAAGAAAAAAAAATGGTCAGGAAAACTACAGAATCCAACTTCTAGTTCCGAGGATGGTAATTATTCAGTGGATGATGATACTGACGAAAGCCCTGACCGATCCCAGAATGATAATGCAAAATGTTTTTACTGTGAAGGTCTCTTTTCTGAGGACATTCGTGGAGAACAATGGGTACAATGTCCTTCTTGTCGGCAATGGGCGCATGAAGTATGTGCAGGCATAGAAGGTGTCGAATTTTTATGTGAATATTGCGCACAATGAAAGGGATTAATCTAACATAATATATTTGATATTTAAGCATAACTTGATTGTAGTTTTTCCAGACTGATTACTTAATTTAGTTCTTGATATAATTTTTAACAAAGCCTAATTATTACTTACCAAAAATAGTGTGTTCCATATTAGAGACCCAAGTTCCATATTAAAAACCTAGTGGTCCACATTGAGCTACCTATTTAAAAATGTTAATGATTGTAAGATATACCAAAAATTAAAGTTTGTTAAAAATGTTGTTCTTAAATGACATATAATTTATAGTTTTGTATTAGTTAATAGTTTCCGGACTGATTTAAATTATAACGACTTATTTAACTTCTATGTTTTAAGTTTCATTTATAAAAACCTTTATGGTAGTCCATATTTAGAGAACTTATATTACTATCTACGCAATGGGTAGCTACTCACGATAAGGTTTCTACATTCTGAACACAAGCATGACGAGACAGTTTTCGACGGCGGAGGTTTTAAATCAGTCCAGTGGTCCGTATCATCAAGTGTCGATCCCGGATCAAACAACTATCAATCTTCACATTCTTTAGATATTTTTTCTCGAGCGTTTCCAGTTCATTTGTAGAAGTGGATGGATAGGTACAAAAGGGTTTCTTCCCACAGCAACGGTAACTCAACCAGAGTATACCGACCCGTATGTAATAACTCGTAATTTGTTTATAGAAACTCAGAAACAATACAATGGCATTTCTACCGACTTCCAAAAAGGAGGAGGTACTCAATTCGACTGTATTTTTTATGATTGTTACCTCATAACTTTCGATAGCGTGAACTAATTCTCAAAATTTTGTTTTAAAGCTGGTGCTTCCCGTGTGGTCCCATATACATTTCATCAAATTCGGTCTAGTAGTTTTTGAGTTACACTCCAATAACTGAATAGATTTTTTTTTATTTTTTTTATTTTATTTATTCATATAAAACATCTGTTAGGTACATGTTTACAAATGACAATATAGAAATATTGTATTTAGTGATAATTTACACACAGCTAATAGAAGTACTTGATACATGTTTACATTAGTTTAGACATTAGCTTACTGTTGTGTAGTGACAATTTAATCAGTAATAGTGTTCAGAATGGAAGTCGGTATTAAATTTTTCAAATTGTACTTGTTGTGTAATAATTATCGAACGTCAACCAGAGTCGAACTGCAGTTGTAGCGAAATAGAACGTTGTGGAATAGTATAATCGGCCCCTGGTTAGAGATCAGAACTGTGGTTACTTGTAGCCAATTATGTTATACTCGTATATAAACGGAGGCATTGCTTGTAGCACTGCTCCGTGCGCGTCACCCCGAGACTCTAGTTTTAGAGTTTCTTTCGCCCAGTAATTTAATTTGCTACAGTACTTCATACCCTAACACACTAATGCTTGTGCAGTAAGTATTGCTTCGCCGTAGGTATAATATCTGGCACTACGGTGATATCGATCAAGACGGCCTCTTGTACAAGGTTCTGTATTGGAGACCACGGACCGGCAAGCGCAGCGTAGGTCGTCCACCGACACGGTGGACAGACGACTTGATTAAGGTCGCAGGACGACGCTGTATGCAAGCCGCTTCCAACAGAAAAGAAAAGGAAGAAACTTTTGGAAAATTATGGAGGCGTTTGTTCAGCAGTAGATGTCCTACGGCTGAGATGATGATGAAACAGAAACATCTATATAAAAATAAACCTATCTATATAAAAGTGCGGTTAATTTATTCATTTTATTATTACTTGCTCAAGACCTGTGCAGCAAAGCAGCCTGTGCTTAGTCATTGAGGTACCATTACTACGTATAGAGCAGACACCGCAAAGAAACAGTTTGCCATAGTAGTTGTGGTCCACAGTCCACAACTACTCGTATCTCGAAGACTTATTGAACAGAACGCGTAAGCGCCGTGAATTTCATGGCGCTTTCGACCTTTTGGGCGCGAGTAAACTACGCCTTCAATCAATTCTAGCGCTTTATGTTTGATTTGTTGAGATAGACGGCATATTTTTTATTTAGCACTGCAGCGAATATTAGCTTAAAATAATCAAAAATGTGACAATACTTTTACATGCGTTGGCTTCTCTATACGTAGTAATTGTACCTCAGTGTGCTTAGTTTCTTTTTTATACGCGTAATAAAGTCGAGACGAATTTGTAAATTTTTTAAATAATAATAAGAAATGATAAGACGGGCAAGTCGTTCAACTAATGATAAGCTTTACATGCACGTGTTGTAGTGCAACTCTGATCTTTAAACTATAGTTCCTACTAGGTATATACTTATTATTCTAATCACCCTAGACATCGCTGTTTAGTTAGACCCAGTAATTTCACTTCAAATCAAATCAAATCATGAGTATTTTCCAGAATATAGGTTTACAATAAGTAGGTTAAAATTACGTATATTTACGATTTAATTAATGGCTTCGTTGACTTGCTACAGTGCCTTTAACCAATTCAAAAATTGTTCTACACTGCAGCTTCGAGAAAGAATAATAATGCCATCAAAAACAAAACTTACTAGTTTTAAAGTCAAATACCAAGTCTCGCAACTCTGATCTTCTAACCTAAAAAGTTGTGAGATCTATGTTATACCAAGTCGATTAATTTATTCAGTACCTACTTAAGGGGCCTTCTGTCTTAGGTTATTGCGTAGTTAGGTAACCAAACAACATCTTATAGTGACCATATCAATATTAAAAATCTTTTATGTTTTAAGTACAATAGATTGACTTGATATATAGGATAGATATATCAAGTCGATCATGGCCTGAACTGGCACGACCGTGGCGCTTGTTTGCTCGACTTGGCGGGGGCTCTGCCGTTCCACCAGATGTGGCACTGTGATTGTAGGGAGACAGACAATACTATATAATAAGCATATTATTATCTACCAAGATGATTAGTTTTAAAAGAGTGTGATCACGTACCTGAAGTAGATATGATTTAATTGTTAAGAGTAAGGAACTCTTTAGTGCTCGTTAGTGCTTTGTACCAGTTTGACAGATAGTGTAACCATAGTTGCATATATATTGTTTGTCAGTAAAAGTCTGTTATATTTTATATTATAGTAAACATATCTTAATTTCTATTTTTCGTTTATTTATTCTACATCAACCTTAACATTAATTAAATTTTTTTAGGTCACTGGACCCTACACCCTTCTTTCAATAGAACTTTTTGTGAATGATTTTGTCCGAGGTAGCACTGCCACCAAACCTTTATATGCCGTGAAGCAATAATGTTCGCAATACTGCGTTTTGGTTTGAAGGTATGGTTGTCGGTAATTTACAGACACATGAGACTTGAACAACTTAATATAATAGGGTTACGGGCGTAGGCAGTTCGTCACTTGAGACGGAAATGCATCTGTTCTGTTATAAAATTGTTGAGGTTGGCATAACGCCGTAATATATCACACTAAAACTTATAACCGAGGCGAAAATTTGTAATTGTGTTTGTTGCTTCTTCGCGCTTAAACCGCTGGATCAATTTTGATGGTTGTTGTTGTGTTAAAATATTGTATAGAGGTAGATGACGGCGCTGGATTAACACATTTTTTTGTGCTTCTGCATCTGCAATCAGTCCCAGGACTATAAGCAGATTGGTTGGGCGGTTGAGACATTGTGAGGGGTCTCCCCAGCGGGAGGCACTCCTATTTTACCATCGAGCATGTAAAGTCTGGATATCGTGGCGTTTGAGGCGTTTACTGTAGGTACTTGATATTTTTTAATTCGGCAGCCAAGTAATTCGGGTGGTTGTCAAGTCAATTTGTATAGTTAGTGGAAACCTGCTGGATCTCTCTTACTTTACTGTTTTGGTTTCCGGAGCTTCATGGATTTCAGAGTGAGTGACAAACTATGGAGCATTCGATAACTACGCAATATGCCATTTTGCAGTCTCTGTATAATGGTTATATTGGAGTTATCAAGCGCTTCCCCAGAGTTGGATCCCATACATCCACACAGGTTTGAGAATCATTTTGTAGATTAGGAGCTTGTTGTCCACCAAAAGTTTAGAGTTACGTGCCATCAGCCAGTACATGGTCCGGAACCAAGTGGTATGTATATTCATCACGCTTCATTTTAATATGATTTTTCTATGTCAGCCTTCTGTCCAGGTGTATTCCAAGGTACTTGACTGATTGGGGCAGTGTATTGTTTCCTAGTTGCACGGGTGAACAGTTTCCTTTTCTAAGTGTGAAAGTTATGTGAGTTGATTTAGAAGGACTTACTTTGATCCGCCACTTCTGCAGCCAGTCCCCTACTTTGTTAAGGCTTTCTTGTAAAATATTTGAAGCAGATTGTAGATTTGTGCTGCTTGCTAATAGTAGATGGTGGATTAACACATAGGATACTTTTCATCCTTATCCACGCGGGTGTAACCGCGGGATTAACTAGTGTAATATAATCATCACCATCCATCGCCACGCGGGGGAAACCGCGAGGCGCAGCTATTCCAAATGCAAAAGCGAATTTGTATGTTATGCTTTTACGCCTAAAGTGAACTGATCAAAATTAAATTCGGGAAGTATCTTACAATATCCTATATTTGAAATGTAGGTACCCCCCCATCCTATGTTCATCCCCGGGATGTAATAGATAGATTAGACATATTTTTTTTACTTTCATTTAAGGAGTATTACATTGTCTATTAAATACAATTTATTGCATTAACCTATCATTTTTAGTTTCCGAGAGACACGGGAGTATTGTATTACGAGTTATTGTAAGAAAGCCGTTCGTACATAAATACCTACTGGCGATGGAGTGTGCCATTATGTCACAGTGTCAAAAAAAGATACAGATACTTTTCATCATATTCACCATCCTGATGTGATTAGAATTCTAGACACATCCATCGATATTTTTTTTCCAGGCGCAATAGATTGCACTCCACCATAACACAATAATACTTGTCGGGATCCACCAATGCGGGTTTTTTTAAAGAAATGCGTAGCTACTGTTATATAATTGTACAGATCGCCACACGACACGTTGTACCAACCAGTCCACTTTCCCTTAAATGTTATATTGACTTACCTGGTAACTATGAGCATGATAGTGGTTAAAAAGCTTACTGTTGGCATGCTCGTAGCGCTACTAACGTGATGTATACCTAAATGTCAAAAAACTATAACGTTTTAGTCATCTTTATATACAGAAATAAACTTAGAAATAGGACTGCAAAACAATATCGACTTGCCTTTTTTTACTGTTCTTAATTACAGTCAGATATTTTCATTACTTCGTACAGATGTTAACACAGATACATGATGTAAATGTAAATTGATTCATGTTAATTAGTGAATGCGATCAATAGATATTACCGTTTATGACCCATATTTTTGAAATATTTATCGATTTCACAAAAGAATCAAGACCCATAGGGTACTTCCCGATATTTTTTTCTTGTAGAACTATAAAGACGCGATGAATACTCACGTAGTATCTCAGTACTCTCTTTGTTGCATTGCGTGTGTATAAAGCTGACAGGCCGGTTGGCGCAGTCAGCACCCCTGCCTTCTGAGCCGCTGGTCCCGGTTTCGATCCCGGACAGGTCAAACATTGGTGTGCATGAACATGTCTGTGTCTGGGTGTGTATATGTATTTAAGTATGTATATCAGTCGTCAGGTTACCATAATACAGGCTCTGCCTAGTTTGGCACCTGAAGACCTTTGCGTAAATAAAAAAAATCATAGTCCTTTCCAAAGATAAAATAAACAAGTGTACGCGGAATGGACTCTCGATGAATTTCCATTCGATCTGTAGTAACGAAATCTACACTGATACGAACTATAAGTTGCACAACCCCAGAGTTAATGTAGGTACAATCAAGAGATCAAGAGATAACGTAGGTAAGTACCTAATATTTGAGCACAACATATTTTTTAGAATTTACTCATGATCCCATGAACTACACACAGATATAAATCTAATCTATACCACATCATTACAGAACTCTACTACTTCGTTCACATAAGAATAGAATAAATAACCTCTCTATCACTTTAATAAGCTTAGGTGAAAACAGTACCTATCCATGTTTACCATTGAGAGATTAGTAGTGACCATTCTTTGATCACTTGCCTTACTTCACTATTTTTTATAATTACTTCTGAAACTGAAGCACACATGGCTGGTCTCGCTTAGCTTTAACACATCTGCAATAATAATTATCACTGCTCTACCCACGCGACATTGCGAACTCGCAAAAGCCATAAGAAAGAAAAAAGAAAAACACTTTTGGGCGTGTTAGGGCTCTGGGTATGAAGTATCATATAAATGAAATAAGTAGAGATAGAATTTCTAAAAGGATAGAGTTGTCAGAGAAAGTCAATTGATGCATTCGAGATGTGGTGTTAGAGGCGGATGTTGCGGATACCATGGACCGCCAAACGCACCAACACATCAATCCTTTCACAGCTTCGTGTTCGGATTCGTCTCTCCACAATCTTCCAACAGCTTATACTGACCTACTTTGGCCACATAGTTTGAAGAGGTAACGAGAGCCTTGAAAGACTTATCGTGGTGGGGAATACGGAGAGCAAAAGACTCCGCGGGTGATTCCCAACCAGATGGAGCGAACAATTAAAATACCCTTCCTGAATCGAGTTTTGCTCAGTTCTCAGAAATGGATGGCCACCCATGGAAGCAGATCATACAATCTTGGTGTATACCATCCACATCCACCGATGACCAGACAGATTTTCTACAATCATTATCTAAAGCGAATTATAGTATTATAGTAGGGCTAGCATCATCTTAGGAAATATTTACCAAACCAGTAGATGATATAAAATTATAATTTGTGTCTCAAAATAAGTTATAACAATTTTACACTAGAGAAGTTTTTAATTGTGAAATCAAACACTGAGCCCAAGAATATGCTTCAAATGTGTTTTAAATTGTTCAGATCAATATAACCGTATCACTCCCTGTGCACTAGAACATAGATCGCCAGGCACGCTAACACAGCAAACTGAAACAAAACAAACCATAGCTGTAGAGAAAACATTATTGGCCTTACTTGCATAAACATTGCATGGGAGGAAATACTAGGGTCCACAAACAAGCACAAATATAGTTTTGGTTTGGGGACCATAAAAAAACAAGCCTGCAAATTGCCAGATGTGCCAGATAGTAAGCACAATACCTGCCCATGGCAGTTACAGTGTGACTCTGTGCAGCTTAACTGCACTGTACTTGTCCTGCTGAGACATTGTTATTCTCATCACATGAGTGATGAGAATAACAATGAGCATGAGCTCATTCACCTAATAATTTCAATTGCTACATATCCTAACACTGATTCTTATCTTATAGGTACAATTTTTGCCATATGATTGATCTATGTGTTTACAATAATATACTACATAGCAGACCATGTATTTCTCTTAAAAAATATCCTACGTCTACTAGCATATGCTAATTAAATTTCTAATTTATTTGGATCACTAAGTAATTTCTAAATCAGTTTTACTTAGTAGGCGGTAAGCTTTTTGAGGATTAGCCAACTTCAATGGGTACCATAGCATACCATACCATGCCAGATCAGTAACATACAATAACTATTGCTTTTCGGTTTGTACTGGTTGGGCAGTGTAATATATGAAATGACTGGGTAAATGAGATAGATATAAGAACTAGCCCTGGTCTGCTCACCCTGGTGCCACATAGAGTTTTACAGCTTAACTTTCCTTGCTGCATAACATCCCTACATATCAATTGTGTGGATTGAAACGCAAGTCACTAACCAGCTGATCATAGAAGAATAAGTCATACAATTCACTGCACTTGATAACATGGTAATGTATGTACCTACTATTTTTAAATACAAAATGCTGAAAGTTGTTCAAATATTTGCAGACAATAAAAAACATTGACAGTGCAGACCTGCCTTGCTGCAAGTGGATCAGTTAACCTGCCATGCTCATGCTGAGCATACAGAATATGTGAGCTTTGAAATTCATAAAATGGATGGGTTCAAATTTATCAGTAAAACTTTAACAGAAAGTGGGCAGGTTGACAGCAACTCTTTTGCAATAGTAGGTTTGCCTCATCACTTTGAGAAAAAAAAATACAATAATTACCTTAAACTTAGGATATTCATTCATATAAATTGTGACCATTCCCACATAAGGTAGAAAACCTCTTGCACGTCCAACAACATCCTTTTTTGTAAGCCATAACTGGCCCTGAGCATACAAGCCTCTATCATCTACACTGTTGTTATCTCCTTTTGTAAGAAACTTAACTGTGCCATTGTTCCTGAAAATTGTCAAGAAGAGAAATATTAGAATGTGTAATATTAGCCAGTTTTTGGAGCATCCTGAGGGCCAGGAGTGCCATAGCACAGGGCTTCGGCTAGTCTGTTTTATCAAGCTTGTGTTTCTTCCCATCAAACTTATGAATCCACAAATTCCCTAGTTATGTATTTTTAATGTAAAAGAAATATGTCCGATGGATAATAAACACATCTATATTACTTCATCAGTTGAACAACCCAGACACAATAGAAATTTCATTGTTATATTGACAACCGACTGGTGAGGGGATATTGTTATTATTAATATGGTTTTTACTCATATTACCCATTGCAGGTGTACATCCAATGCATGTATCTAGTCATTGTAAAAGAGATATGCGAGGACTATGATAGCATTAGTACATAGATTTAAACAATATTGTCATTTTGTTACTACATTAGGGTAGCTCAGCAACCTAGAACTATGAGTTACACAGCAGCTATTTAGATGGAGTTTATGGATCCAGGTAACAAGTACATTTTATTCAACTCAATAATAACAGAATACCCTAACACTGTTTTAGGAATTATAATTTACACAGTTAATAATACTTTTTACTATATGCCTCCCAATTTGTGACACACAAAATGAAACGCCCTATCAATATTTCATTGGCCGTTTCGTTTACAATTCTGATATTATTGATAAGGTTAAGATAAAGTTAACTTACTTTTCATGTAGCTTTAAAACTCTATGGACAATAGGTATGTCTCTTCCCTCAACTTTGAATACGACGATTTCTCCTACGCGCACGGGCTCTTCGGGATAGTTCGTTAAAAAAAGCAAGTCGCCTCTATGGAACGCAGGCTCCATGCTCCCAGATAAAACCACAACAATGGGACTTTCACTGCCAGTAACAACCATTAGACCTTTCCATATCATCAAGGCTGAGGATACTATCATACCAAAGCTTAAAACTTGGTAGATGAACTGAAAATACGTACGAAATCATGAATTAACAACCGGTATCGAAAATGGTCACGTCATCTTTAAATAGTATTTAAAAGAGTACCTGTCGCTTGTTCATTCGCTTCACATCGTCAAATAATGTATCCAACATGTTTGGTTTTGTATTTAATTAGCTTATTTATAGAACAATCATATGTTTTCAGTTATAACCTTTCCTCTGTTGTCTTCGCTTCTTTCAGTTTTCAACCACGTCAGACAGCACAGAGTCACAGATCACAGACACAACACATATCAAAAATTTCACAAAACCACAGCTGCTTAAGTTTTTATGCTGTGACAGAACACAGACCCGAGCGCAACTATTTCAAAATCAGCAAGGCAATTCAGCGTTAATATGCTTATCATAGCCCTTTATCGCGGTGTATTTTGTCGGTGACACCGCACACTATTCATTGTTCTATTTCTCCGAATTTTCTATGGAAAACAAGTATTGTGATGACCTAATTTGATTTTTAAAATGAGTATGTTTTGCGATAAAAATTGGCAATAAATGTTATAGGTAGAAAAGTTAAAAGTATTGTATCATTTTGAAATCTTGACTAAATGGGCCATCTTTTGAAGTAACTTGCCTAGGGTAGTACCATATTTTTTTTTTACTGAACCATCAAAGTTAGTTGATATTATTTTTTCAACCACAACTCCAAGAAAATGCGATAATATTAACAAACATAGCAACTCTTTTTGTTTAAATTGTGATTGCAATTGATAGCATGTTTATTAAAGACCACGTTAGTAAAAAAAACACTGTAAAATAGTTAACTTTGAAGTCAGAATAACTAAAGATATGAATAAAGGTGTCGATTTTCCTCTTTTTCATAAATTTGCCAATTATAACTTAACCAACTGATACAGAATTTTTATTTTATTTTTCCTGGTACTGGTATGACCCCCCTCTTGCCCCGTGCCCGCTTGACGTTGAGTTCATGGACACCCTGTATACATATTTGTATTGTGGTGTTTCAATAAAAGTTAATCTATTTATCTATCTATCTTCCTATTACCTATATACAACAACTTAACAATATTTCTATCTATATTTGATTATATAGGTACCTATTTGCACTAAATTATAAAACAACTCGTAAGCAAAGATTTTCAATGACAATGAAAACAATGAGAGAAAGAAAGGCAAATATTGCGCGAGTGCGAAAGATACTCGTATAACCACCATTAAAGTTTTGCCCCGTTTCATACATCGTTTTCACGCTATTTAGTTGCAACAGACTGGTTAATAGAATAATTAAGAGTCGATAAATAGAAGATGCTAGATTAACACGATGATATAGCTTATTCTATACACAACATAACCTCTAACTTACTATAGTATTACTTTATGCCGTTTACAGATACAAAATAGCTTCAATAGTTAATTTACTACTAGATTACCGCGACCCCGCGCATTATTTAAATGGCGGATTTTCGCGGGGTTTTTGCAATTACTGGTTAGTAAAATTAAGTATCCTAGGACGCTCGCCTGGCTAGTGCCGGATAGGGCTTTCAGCTGAAGAGATCATCCAACCTGTCGTCAAAGAGAATACAATAAAGACCTGTCGTTACATTGTAGGGTTTTCGCGCATGGATATGGCATCGAGGGCCGAGAAATGAAAACGTCAAAAGCTACATTGCATTACTCAACTTTTGCTGGTTTACAAGCTTGCCTTTTGCTTAATATAAAAGAGTCTTCGTCTTCATTGATGCAGAATTTGAGATTTGCGCGCACAAGGTGGGTATAACACTATAACTTTTGAAAAGGTACCTTTCGTTATACGTGAGCGTACCTTCCTAAAAATATTGGCTAGTTCGCCATCCCGTCTTTTTCCAAATCCAACAACGCGGCCACATTAACTAGACTCATCGCTGGAATGCGGGTCCCCGCCCGCTTCCCCCCGCAATCCCTTTTCTCGCTCGGCAAGTGTCAGTACGGTCAGCATCTTTGTTACCGATACACGCGTCGATAATTTGGCTAATTTTCTTGCTAAATTGGCTTGTTTTCTGTTTTTGTTATATAGTTTTTGTTTTGATTATTGTTTTGTTAAGTTTTTTGCTATTGTTGATTGTTGAATATTAACTGTTGAACTGTGTTCAAACCAGAATAACATGGGGAAATTTATACACAATGAAGGGAGAATACTCGTGTAGTTATTCTTCGAGAATGAGAAGAAATATAAACGTTTAAAAACGTTTTCCATACCGGTGGATCAGGTTGAAAAACCTACCTGTGCCGCAACTGGAATATCAAAAAGTACTCTTACTCGGATAAAAAAGAGGTTAAAATGGCATGTGTATCATCGCCGCGTACTTCTCCCGACGCTAGTCCAAGACCTAGTTCGAGCAGTATGAGTAACGATACTATTCACAAACTTAATTTTTAATTAATTTTTACTCGATCTTAATAAAGACCACTTTGCCGGTTTTTTTGCACACCGTAGGTACTTGAGCGCCAAAATGACGTCACATGGTCAAGCGTCTAGTTAATGCGACCGCGTTGTAGTCCTTAATGGCATGCTCTAGTAAACTCATTATCAGAACTAATTTTATTAGTCCTTGCGGTTAAAAGGTTTGTTTTTGCATTATGTTCTTATTGTCTTACCTTTTCATTCAGTAAAATGTAGGTATATGAAAAAGAAAGATAAATATAGGTTCTTTGTTTTAAAATTCAAAACCACAAATTGAATGAGGAAAAAAAATTTAAGTACCTACCTACTGCTCAAAGTGAGCCTTTAGAGTTAGCATGTGCAGTATGCGAGTGTGCGAAGACAATCGTGTCAAATAAATTTAAAAAAGTAATGTAAGCGGGAAAATGATATGAAGGGTAGTTATGTGTGTTTTTATCATTATAAAGTATTACCACCTTATATGTATTATATTATAATTTTACTCTCTATCCTAAAGAATTACGTATATTCTCGGACACGATATTCAAACATGGAACGTAATGTATTTTTTCGTAAACATAACCTAGCGCTAGAAATTCAATACGTTATTTCACTAAATAAACAAATAGTATAGTATAGTAATGTAAAAAATAGTAAGTGTACATACACAATTACACACACACACGCACAACGAAACTACGCCTTGACTCGTCAGTCGAACTTTCGCTGCGCGTGGAAGCAACACGTAAATTAAATCAACAAATTTACCAGTCAAAATGCCGAATTGTGTCGTGAAACGGTGTTAAAACAAACATCAAAATATAAAAAGCAGGATGGAATCACATTTCACACGTAAGTAACTTGGAAAGCAATATTTTAAATAAATAAAAATAAAAATAAAGTTATTGCTTGGAACATAGAAAGTGTTGCCATGGTAAAGCCTGTAAGGTTTACCCTATTATTGGGTAATCTTAATATTTAGTATATATGTTACGTTAATACGGGTACGTTTTATAGTTTATCAACGTGTTTTAACCGACTTCAAAAAAGAAGTAGGTTCTAAATTAGACTTTTCTTTAAATATAATATTGTATGACACTCGACGCAATATCTTTATACAAAACCGGTTCCGTCGTTTGAAAGCAAATAAAAAAAATAGGCAATTCTTTTTTTTTATTTTTAGTTTATTTTCAACCGACATCTAAAAGGAGTAGGTTCGCAATTAGGTTCTATTGTTTTAAATACTTGTTACCTCATAAGTCCGTTATTTATAAACCGATTTGAACAATTATTTTTTTGTTGGAAACCTGATACCTTTAATATGGACTCGCATTAATAACACACTGGATTTTCAATTTCGTACATATTGAAGGCGGTTATGTATTTTTGTAAAAATAAACCATATTTCTATTGAAGTCTTTTGTTTTTAGGGTGTATCTTATTATATATATATATATTGAATGTTGTTGTGTGTAGTTAGTATGCGGAAAGTTATACGAGATGGTCGACCAGTCTTTGTCATCACGCGATTTTATTTATTTATTTATTTATTTATTCATTCATTGCATCATGCACTTATACACTATATATAGCACAAATACATACCCTGTTAGGGTGTAGCAAACAGAATGTACCTAGTTCATAAAATTATTCTTATAAAGTCTACATAGCTACATTATTCATTATATTATTTATTTATTCAACTATACATTATTAATTAATTATGTTTATATAAAGTATAAAATTAACTGTCACAATTATCAAATGGGTGTATCAATCAATCATCACCTAAAGTCTATACGTACAGCTACATTATTAAATATATTTTTATTCCACCATGCATTATTCATTCATTATGTTTATATAAAAATCAAAATAAAATTAAATGTCACAATTATAAATATTATGTCATCAAATTCAAATAGGTGTAAAAATATTGTAAATTCAAATTTTAAGAGGTACTTACATTATCTAATTCAATTAAGCGTGAAAAATTAATTGTATACCCATATCTAGGATCTAATCAAAAATGAGATAAAACAGAAATAAAGATAATATAGATAATCATTGTGAGTGTAAAACGTTTTTATCTTCCAAAAATTCGTTAACGGTGTAATAACATTTCTTCGTTAATATATCTCTGAGTTTTAGCTTAAACTTTTTTTGATTTGTTTCGTTTCTTAGATCAAGTGGCAATTTATTATATATTTTTATTGTTCGACAGTGAGGCCCTCTTTTTACTATTTCTAATTTTGATTCTGGTGCTAGGAGTTGATTTTCCCGCCGAGGATTTGTATTATAGGTAAACAGATACTGGTACTTTCTTACGAATATAGATGCTTCCAGAATATAAATACAAGGAACTGTTAAAATATTGTGACGGATAAAGTGAGGTTTACTGCTATCTCGTTGACGGATGTTTACTAATATGCGAAGGCATTTTTTTTGCAATACAAACAGGTCATTGGCGTCAGTACAATTACCCCATACAACTATTCCATACGATAGCCAGGCAAAGGCGTATGCATAGTACGCACTAATTGCAGTTTTTAAATTGGTGCTAGCTTTTAAGATTGTTAAAGCGTATATAAACTTAGACAATTTCGCCTTGATTTTCTCAATGTGGCTCTTCCAGTTGAGGTGTGAATCAATGGTAATACCTAATAGATTGAATGTATTTACTTCGTCAGTGTTGAGGGTATTTGATAAACTCTTGAGATTTAGAGGGGTTTTCTGGTAAGGATGGAATTGTATAATTTTTGTTTTGCTGATATTTATCTCGAGATTATGAGATTCTATCCATGTTTTAATACCCGAGAAAGTGTATTTTATTGAATTTATAGCACTAGCGTCTGATGAGCATTTGAAGAGTAGTGAGATGTCATCAGCAAATAATATACATGGTGAGTCTATTAGTTTCGGTAGGTCGTTTATGTAAATTAAAAACAGGACGCACCCCAATACACTCCCTTGCGGGATTGATGAGTTTAGGGTGAGTATTTTTGATTGAATGTTTTGTATCGTCGTTGCTTTTTGACTGTATTTATTGTTATCAATTTGTACCAGCTGTTTTCTATTAAGTAAGTAAGATTTTAACCAGTTTTGGGGTTTTCCTCGAATACCTATTTCGTTTAATTTTTTTAGAAGGATATTATGCGAAACTTTGTCATATGCCTTTGTCATGTCTAGCATTATTCCAATAGAGTAATGTTTATCTTTAATATGTTCTAAAATTTGCTTTATATAATTGTATATTGCTAGGCTGGTAGAACTATGTTCTCTGAAACCATACTGATTTCTGTTTAAAAGTTTATATTTTTCAAAAAAAGAATTAATGCGATTTGACATTACGCGTTCGAATATTTTTGAAAATGTAGGTAACAAAGCGATTGGTCTGTAATGACTTACATCAGAGGCTACTCCAGATTTTTTTTAAAATTGGTTTTATTTTAGCTATTTTAAGTTTGTCGGGGAAACACTCTTCTTCCATCGACTGGTTTATCAGTTTAGTCAATGGTGGTGTTAATTCTACTATACAACTTTTTATAAGAGCAGGGGGAATATCGTCAACCCCACAGCTGAATTTATTTGCAATATTTTTAATGATTTTAAATATTTCACACTCTGTGACGGGCGATAAGTACATCGAGTGTAATGCTGGATCCGCGGATTTCCATTTATGTGTATTAGTTGTATTCGACTGGCGCGAATTCGATGATTCGCCGATTGACGCAAAATAATTGTTAAACGCGTTAGCTACAGGGTATGGTGCATCTACAATGGTGCCATTTATATTTAGTTTTATGTTAGGAGCGTTTTTGCGAGACTGTTTTTTAGTAGTATCCTTAATAATATGCCACATTGTTTTAATTTTATTTTGTGACCTGTCCATTTTTTTAATGTTGTTTAGTTTCTTTGATATTTTGACACACCTTTTCAAAGTTTTTTGGTACACTTTATAGTATTTTTTTAAAGTCTTATCATTTGTATAATTTATTAAAGTCTGTAATATCCTTTTATGTTTACATGATTTTTTTAGGCCTGTGGTAAGCCAATTAGTTTTCTTCTGTGTTTTTATATTGAGTGTCTGGTATGGGATGTGTGTATTTAGCAATTCATTTATTGTTTTGTCAAAACTATTGTAATTATCATTTATGTTATTGTCGTTTATTTGTATTATTTAATTCCAGTCTATTAAAGCTATCGCTTTTCTAAAGTTGGCTACATTTTTTGTTGAGAATAACCTTTTATAAATACTAATTGTACTACAATCATCTCTTCTTGTTACCGACTAGCTTGCCTAAGGAGCCCTGTGGCGCCCTCGTGATTGCTCCCGAGTGTTACGACCTGCGCCCGCGTCAATAGTTGGGAATAAATGGCTCTTGTGCCATACCTATAGCGAGTTAAGAAACGTAATTTTTGTCAGAGATAGTTGAATAACCAAGGAATCTGATACATAAACATTCATGTCAAATGTATTAGTAAAATGTTATGTTACACGAGGACAAACTTGACGTAGCCGAAAAAATCTGAGTTGATGTGGAAAAAAATTGTAATTCAAAAATTTTACATTAATACCTATAGGTTTTTTGCGGTAATTAAATAGTAAAAACACATATCTAACTAATTACATTCAAATATTTAAATTCGTAGAAGAAATAATATCATAAAAAAACTTGCAATCTGACCACAAAAAATAAGTTTTATCAATAAATAATGCTTACCAAGACAGGATTTTGATTTGGTATTTATAAATATTTTGAATGTCTAGAACAGAAATATTATTTTTACCTACTAACATATGCTTAGGTTATAAATAATTACATAAAAAATAAGAGCTACATTGAAATTTCGGCCAATAATGATATTTTTTTCAACTTGGGGGCCTATTTTCTAGACTTAGACATGGTGATTTCTAAAAAAAAATGTCTGTATGAAATATAATTTTTCTTGTTGGTTTTTTTATTTTATTGGAATTCTTATTAGAAATTCTACAAACCAAACTAGGTTTCAAAGAATAATTATAAATCAGAAATATTTTAAAAAAATTACAAATTTTGAATTTTTAGAACAAGCTAATTTAACTGTCACGTGACTTCGATTTTTTATCGATCCTGACATGATATGGCGTATTTATCATATTCTGAGTGGGTGTAATTACTTGACAACATTATTTCTGTGATATTTTACAATGTAAAAGTATAATCTATTCAAAATAAAGCAAATTATAACCAATCATAACAATGAGAAATTAGCTTACCGAGTGTGGTCGATTCGTGACAAATTTATTTCGTGTACACATATTTACAGTATTATTTACACATATTTACAGTATTCCTTACACATTCACGATCATATTCATGTTTAATTTGTATCAAAATCATGAGTTTAACCCGATTAATTCACAAAAAACTATAGCACAAAACATAACCTCGCCGCCAAACACAGATGAAAATATAAACATTGATTATATTTTTTTTTTAAAGTTCACAGATAGAACATGTCCGTCTGTAGTGTTGCCATAGAAAGAAAATATATTACGCTAAAGAATTACACTCTATGGTTAAACATTGGGATGACTTAAAAAAATAAACAAAAGAAAAACGCGCGTGACACTTACTTGCAACAATTGTTGCGCCGACACTTTGGACCTCAAAAATCCTTGCAGTTTTGTGGCGAGGGCAAACTAGTCGTTATGGTTTTAAATTCATAATAAAGTGCTTTATGGTCTGATATTCCATAATCTCTAACAGAGGTAATATTATCATATTTATAATTAGTAAACAATAAATCTATACATGTTGATGTTTTATTCGTTTCTCTGGTTGATTCTGTAATTTTTTGATAAAGGTTATATTCGAGCATAGTATTTTGCAATTTTCGGTAGTCTTTTGTCATTTTATTCTTGTCTAAATTGAAGTCACCTCCTATAATGATGTGTTTTTTTAATACCATTGGTTTTATTTTAATCAAAAGTTTGTCTAGGAAATCAAAGAACGTTTTAATCTCACAATCGCGTCGATAAATACTAATCAATAATACATTTTGTTTGGGTATGTCTATTGCACAACACTCCACCACGAACTCAACCGTTAGTTTTGTTAAATCTGTCCGTTCAATATATTCTATGTCATCTCGAAGCAGGATCGCTACGCCGCCGCCCTCTCGCTTTTTTCTATAGTAAGCTGCAACAAATGTATAACCTTGTATATGAATCACATTCTTTTGGTTTTCAGTAATCCATGTTTCTGACAAACAAACCGCTTGAATTGACTTGTTGTCTTCTAGTACGCTTTCTAAAATGTGGGTTTTATTTTTAATACTTCGCATGTTTTGAAATATTATTTTAAAACTATCCACGAAAAAACTTGTTTTGTAATGAGTTTTTTGGCGTTGTTGGAGTAGGGCTTTTCCTGGTGCCCAAATCTATATTTGATTCTTGTAATGTGGGGCAGGAAGTTTCATTATTCAGAGATATGGCGTGTTGTGATTGTGGTTTGGTGACTTGGGAAGAAGTTTTATTTAGTTTTTCGTATTTATTTCCTATATCTATGTATTGTTTTCCTTCCACGTATAATGTATTGTTTCGAATCACCGCATGTTTTCCATTTTTTCTCTCAGTAGTTAATATTTCTCGAAGCATTTTCCTTTTATGAATGTCATCTTTATTTAAATATTCCGATATAGCTAGGCCTGAATTTTTAAAGTGCTGGTAACTCCTTAGTATGTACTTGGTCATTCTCTTGCTGATGATTTCCACCGCTAGCGGTCTTTTATATCCTCTTTTCCCGATCCGGGTTAGTTCTTCTATATATCCGGTAAGGTCGATGTTTAATATATCTCGGAATACCATTATTACACGATCATGTAGGTCATTTTCATTCTCTCCATGTTCTTCCAGTCCGTATAATACAAACTTCTTACTATTGTCACTGTCTAGTGCGTTTTGTGATGTGTTGCACCCTGTACTTAAATTATAAATTTTTAGTTTCAACTCCACGTTTTCTTTTTATTATAAACCAGTCGTAGAAGAAAAATGCAAAGCAGGATTCATAGGTACTTTAATAAATATTGAAAGTTTAAAAGCGCTTTATACGAAGTACATAGAATATGAAAAAAGGCTGTTTTTTATCTACTTATAAATTAAGCCAGGATCATTTGGAGATTCTATTTACGTCTATTAGGATGCATGGAGGGTTCAACGATAACCCTAACGTAAGACAGTTTACAAGCAAGCTACAAAAAATACTATGTCATTTAGAAGTAAAATGTCTTGCAAAAAGTAATTGTGTTCCTTTAGAACACATAGCAATACTTAATTGCACTTCAACAACTAAAATATAAATAGCACTTCATCGTCGTATAGAAACGAAGAAGAAGAAGAAACCATTGAAAATTCTTCGTTGCAACTTCTTAATGAATCATTTGATTGGACCAGTTGTTTACATGACAATTCATATTATGGTGACTACAGAAAAATGATAATTGGTTACATATCTGGAAATACAGTGCACTATCTTGTTAAAACCATAAAATGCTCTAAATGTTAAGATGCCTTGCAGACTGATGAGAAACTTTATTTTCATAAGCTCATTAGTTTAAAAAACAAAGACGGTTTTCGCTTCCCGTCTTAGGATCTCTTTGACATTTGTGTCACTTGTGAAGCAGTTGTTCGAAAATTATTGAATGAAAATATTGCAATCACCGCCAAACTATAGTCTTGAACATATTAAAGAAATTCATTGGAAACAATCAGATTTTTATCAATTTAGAGTCAAAACATGAATATGTTGGGCAGGAACATAAACTTAATTTAATACGGTGTGTAATTGAGAAATACTTAAACATTAGATTCCACCATATTGCTAAATTAGAAAGTATTTCTAAATCAGTGCAAAGTAAACGACAAGCGTACAAAAAAACAATTCAGCATAAAGGTTTTTAAATAAAACTAGCAGTTACACCGAGTAATTTTATTTCTGAAACTCTTTGTCTTTTCTCTTTCACTACCCAATGCCACTACTTTTTACCGACACCTAATGTAGGAACCCTATTATTATATTAAAATTAATAACGTTATAACTTTATTAAATTTATAATGTTAATAATTTGATAACGTTATTTTTATGGGGTAATTTAAATTATCATGGCAGCACCGATTCACGCACTACATGCATAGAAAACCGGCCTCACTGCTCTGTTCACAACATTCTGTCTTGACATTTTTATTTGGTCTGAGGGTGTAAGAGAGATCAAATCTAAATTGAAAAAAGCTTAAAATATGAGAAGGTACAAAGTAAAAACTTATTCAATATCACTAACAATTCTAAATAATTTCGTATATTCTCGTACCTTATATCAAACAATACACATAGGTAGGTACTTAATAATGTCGTAACTTAGGACTAGAAATTCAACATGTTATAGTATTAAACATACAAAAAGTGCAGGGTAATAATGTAAAACATATGTATTTATTCTGTTTATTACTTTTTATTTGACATAAGATGAATAAATAGAAAAAAAAATTGACATTTTTGAAGTGATTGCAAAAACCTGCGAGTTCCGCCATTTTGAACCTTGAGTGCTGTAAGAAAAAAATTAACCTGGGCAGTGAAAAGGATACTTACCTACTCGTATATGAAGGGTGACCTGAGCGGTGAAGCGGGAGACGAGGCGTTGCGGCTCTGCCGGTCGTTTATCTCTATAAGGCCGATTCAAACTTATCAGTGAAGGCACAGTTCCGTCAACGTGTTCGCTCAGTTCGGTATCAGTGCTACAGTGTTGCGTCAGTGATTCAATTCACACATATCAGTACTCAGTTCACGGAGCTTTAGTGAAAACGTGTCGGTCGTCAAGTATCGTGATTAATAATAATAATAATTTATTGGCATATTGTACATATTGACATAAAGAATACAAATTTTAAATTCACATTACTGGATACTGGTATTCAAATAATATAAGATAGGCTCTATACTAGGCTAGAAGCCTGTGTTATAGGGATCTGCGGTCCCCACATTACTGAACTTGATAAAGTTTGTAACATATATAATATGACACATTTTCAATAATCATGAACATATCATAATAATTGGTCAACATAAAAACATCTAAAATATAATTATAGTACTTATTAGTTAAATTTAATGAACCTATCAACCAACAAAAGTCTAATCAAATTTCAATTTATAATATTATATTATAATAAGGTAACATATAAAATAGTTTTTATTCTTAATATTCCAAATAGTTGATTTGGGTCTCAGCATGTGCGTGTGCGTTCGTTCGTGAGTGTGTGTGTGTGTGTGTGCGCAAGGGTGTGTGTAGATGTGTAAGGGTGTACGTGTGTGTTTTATTTCCGGTTTTTATGAGAATTTAGAATATATATACGAGTGATTGTTGCTATGGCTCTGTTCAATACTGCGGAGCTAGCAATGATCGCTATTGCTTTAGACGAAGAAGAAGAGCAACATCAAGAAAAAAAGAGAAAATGGGTGCATGAAGCACGGCAATTAAGAGAGACATAAGGAGAATTCATGACATTATACAAAGAATTAGGTAGTTAAAGACGAAAGGAAATATTTTAATTTTTTTTTTTGCATGAGACAAATCATACAAAACCCTATTTTCGCAAACCAATTCTATCAATCGCTAGTCCTCCATTTTGTTTTTGATGCCGCGGCGTCCGTGATCCGACAAAAAATATCGTCGTCAACGAATACGTCCGTGATTGCCGGTGCACTGACACTGGGAGCACTGTGTCGGCACTGATACTGACAAGTGGGGCAATTTCATACATGCGTTCATAGAGAATGTATGAAAGAATATTTCGCACTGTGCCGGTACTGTGTCGGAACTGTGGCTTCACTGATAAGTGTGAATCGGCCTTTATTTTTTCTTTAGTTCTCGCTCTGTTCGCCCTAACCTCAATTTTTTGGCACGCTTGTTCCAATTTTGATGATCCTTATTAATAATTTCAACTATACTGTTTCAAAAAGCATATTTCTTACTCAGATAACGAGTTTAAAATAAGATTAGTGTCTTAATTAAACAAGAACAATTAAAAACTTTACTGATTTTTCCAAGTAATTGTTTTAATTGTACAATCTGGCGAACAAAATAGTTATCATACGAGTCCCATCATAGTAGTAGTAAGCCAAAATAAAATCTGAAAATTTGGCTGTTATTTGAACTTTTTCAAAATGCTGATAAACTGTTTTGGACACATTCAGTGCTTTAATTGTTTCTCGTATCGTACCTACAAGCAATTTTGTACACTACAAAGAGACGGCAGAGATGCTACAAAGTTCACACATTTATTTTGAAACCTCATCATAATAGGCCTCATCGTATAATTGAGTAATTGGTTTGTAACATAGTGTACTTGATTCTTTAAATTGTCAATTTCTCTGTAACTATGTTCCTACCCACAAAAGGGTCACACGTGTGAAATCTCTGCGATGCTTTGATTAATTGGTTCCCCTAAAAAAGGAGAAACTAGTTACACAAATTACCTGTAAAAAAGATCTTTTGCAGCATAAACCAGTAGGTAGTATTGGTAAAGCTTATACCATTGTATTTTTTGCTATAAGAACTCAAATTGAAATCTGATTAAAACCATGAATATAATAATTATGTACTCACTTTAATTGTAGGTAATTGTTCCCCCATATTTACTCTTCTTATAAGCCGAGCATTGCCTTACACTAGAACTTAGAACACTAGATACTGGTAATCCCGATGAAGAACTACCGTGCCGCCTTTGTTCTGAAGAACAATTAATTCATTTTTATTTCATACTGCACAAATTACTTTAACTCGATTCGGGAATCAAGTAGTTATATTGTTTTAAACAATGTTTTAAAAGAATACATTGACGTGCCAGTACCTTTCTTGTTTCAAGTAATTTGATTGCAGTTTTGATAAGATTTAAAATAGCCCATTTATAGAAAGCCCACTCGTGCCACGGGAAATCATATTTCCCGTGAAACTATAGGCCATAGTGTAGTGTCACTGGAAATGTACTATAACCCTTCGCACTACCAATAGTGCCACGGGAAAGTAAAATTACCCTTCACTCTACTGGTAGTGCCACGCGGTAGTGTCACGGGCAACGAACGGTTCAGACATTGTTCGGCTTTGTTTACAAACAAAAGGTATAATTTACTTTGAGATCCGACAGACCTTCGTCGTTCCTTAGATAACTGACTGCAAAGGCAGCTGCTGATCATAATCTAGGGATTCAGCTTTGCTTAGATTTATAGTTATTTTTAGACTTCGGAAATTATACTGAGGCGCTTGACATAATCATCGCGCCATGATGATGGTCGTTCATTTGCTATGGTATCTTTACAGGGATACATTACTATCATTACAAAAGTAAGTAAAGAAAACGGTAGGAAATTATTCAATTTATTACTTAATGAATGATCTATCTTTGTCTCACTCATAGATCACTATATATTGCATAATTAATGATTTCTCTCTGTCGCACTCAAAGATCACTGAATAGAATAAATATAATTTTTACAATCATATTAAAGGTAAGTTGTTATTCCATATATCGCGACATATCGACATCTTGTACATTATCAACGAATTTCAATTTTATAGTGATTGTGTTGGGCGTAGTAACGTCAGCAACCAAAATATCTGCACCGTTGTAAAGTCCGAGCTCAGTGACTTTCTTCTTCAGGTTGTCTCGTGTTCGCTCTTCAATACTTTTGATTGAAGACATATACAGCGTCTTGTTGCGACTGTTGATAACTGTAGTGATACCTGTATAAAAATAAACTTATGAGTTTTCAATGTTTTATTTCGTTTGTAATGTTTTGTTCTCTATGGTTGTATTGTGTAATGGCCGTTTTCAATAACCTATCTATCGTCGGTATACCTTACTAGAGATAGATATTTGACAATATTTGTATGGACTTTATGTCAAATTTCTATCGGTAGTAAGGAAAACTGTGGATAGATAGAATATTGAAAACGGCCGTTAGTGAAGAAAGTATTTCATAGTAGATTATGCCCCGGGGGGTAAAGCAGTGTCTACTGTGGGCCGAGCACGAAAATCTGTTTAAGTGTAACGTAATCGCATCGTTAACGTATTTAGTACAAACTGTAATTTATCTAGTACAATAGTGGCACAGATAACTCATAGTTTGTACTGAATACGATAACGATACACTTGAGCAGGTTTTCGAGCTGGGCCCACAGGACGAAGACAGGTTTTATCCTCAAAGTGAATACTCTACTTTTCATACCTACTGCGAGACAATAAAAAATTACGGCTACATACAAAAGCATTTATTTAGTTAAAAGTATAATAAATCAAAAGTTAACATTAATACTCGTATTGTAATGTATCCCACATTTGTTCAGTTATGGAAGGACAGAGTAAACATTTTGTTAGGAACATTTATGGGAGTTGCGGAGTTTATTTTTGTATTTGTATTTGAACAGTAGTTAAAGATTATGAAACGTGTGTCAAGCTCTCGTTTTGAACTGCTAACTAAAGGGGTTAATCGAAATTCGAACTGGCCACCACAGACAGATCACATAAAAAAATTTTACGTTCTAAATCCAAATCGTTTTAACCCTTTGAGTACCATTGACGTAGGTGGTGGTGGTACGAAATATATTTCACCCGGATCTGGGGCGGTCAAACCTGGGCAGCAGCCTTGGGCGGCATTTTAAAGGGCGCCCAAATCATAATATTAGTATATTAGTTTATCATGATATTAGTATATTAGTATAGTCGTAGTCGACTAAAATAAAAAAAACTTGCTCCACAATGCGCCTAACATACCGAAACATTAATTGGCTCACCGTTGACTTGTAAGAAGAAAATACGACAGACAGGTCAAATTATTGTGTGCATGAACATGTCTGTTTGAGCTGTGTCTGGGTGAGTTTATGTATATAAGTATGTATATCAGTCATCAGGTTACCATAGTACTGTGGGGCTGTAGCCAACACTTAGAGGCCTGTTTGGTATAAAAAATACAAAATTGTATAAAAACAAACATTTTGGATGGATGGTGACTATGGCACCTGCCAATTTCAGTCGCATTTTAAAATTATGCAGGTGGAAGCGCTCGTAGCGGAGCTCTACTTGGCGATCTTAACCAATCAACAAGTTAAGCAACACTTGCTGCGGTCAGGACTTGGATGGGTGACCGCTAGTGGCATTATTCAACTGAGCGCTTCCGTGCTTCGGAGGGCACGTTAAGCCGTCGGTCTCGGTTGTTTGACTTCGGACAACAGTCTATAGCCTAATCATAGCCTAACTATGTCGAAGGCCTTCGGGCGGCCTGAAAACTTTGACATTGGTTGGCCACTAACCTATCTACCAAGCCACACTGGGCCCGCACTGGTGGATTATGGCCCAACTCCTCTCTCTGAGAGGAAGTTTCAAGTCCCAGCAGTGGGAACAAAATAGGCTGATTATGTATGCAGGTGGTGACTTGCCACCCACTAAACGCCCCCAATGGCCCACCATCAAAAATTATTATATAGTAATTATTGATGGTGGGCCATAATATATCTCAAACGGTGGACGGCGCGCCACTATCATGTTTCTGCACCGGTTCGAAAAAATCGTGGATCCGGCGCTGAGTGCCGTGCTGATATTCAGAGTATAACCACCCGGCTTATTCTTGAATTCTTTTGTGAAATGTCTCAAGCAGAGAGTTAAATAAAGAAACTCCTGGAGCGGCATGCCAAGGGAGAAAAGCTCTAAGTGATACTGAATGTTTACTCATGAACTGTGGCACGTATGATTTGGTCGTCTCATTGAGTAAAGCCATGTAATACTCACCCGGACTTTTCATTAGATATCCTTGATCTTCACAGAGCTTATCGTATATCGCCTGCAACGTTGCACCCGCCTGGATCTCCATGGTCCTCGTAGTGTTGCTGCAAGCGACGCAATCGGTGCGCTTCTCCGCGCTGAATGTGTACGTATAAACACCTTCCGACATGTTCATTACCATGTAGTTATTCATGTTTACGCAGCAGGAGGATGCTAGTTTGAACACCTGGAATTGTTAAATACTATGTGAAAGTTTAATTTAAGCATGTTACTAAAAACGGTCACACCTCGCTAGGATTCCGTGTCACAAGAGGATACATACTTCAGAAACATTCAAGACCAGACAACAAACATTTCTTCTCCTCTATACAGATAAATAGAATTGAAGTACCTGTTTGTAATTCCAAATTATTAGGTTTTCACTACATGCATATGAAAGTATATACGGTACTTACATAAAAAAATCAAAAAATCAATTTTAAAAGCCAATGACCAAAATTAGCGCATTTTTTTTACCGCGGCGTTCAACCAAACCTAGGGTATTGAGTGTAAAATAATATAATAAGCAAAAGTTATTATATGATTGTATAACCTAACATCAGCCTGCCTGAGTTACACAGATTTGAAAAAAAAATCCGTTTTTAGTAACATGTAACTAGCAATTATAACCAAAATTTTAGTATTATTATAATCTCATTCGGTAATATTCTAATTATGAAATGAAATACAGACTTTTATTTACATACTTCTTTAAGAAAATTAAAAAAATAAATTATATCATTATTCTCCTAATAAAACAATGCTTTAAAACAATTTTTTTAATTATAAAAGTACAATGTGTCCCGACCAAGGAGGTTTCAATTCAATTTAAGTACACACTATCTGTGGAGAGCGCGCTGCGCGCGCAACGCGCTGGTTCCGAGACCAATAACAGACTTTTTCCACTGATATTGGCAAAATTGTGGTTACGCCGCACAAGCCATACAAACAAGAAGAAGAAGAAGACTTTTCCATTTTGGCGCTATTTCGTACATACGAATTTGAGTAATATTTTGTTGAATAAAACTTTAGTAGCAAAAATGTCATGAGATTCCCAATGTCCCCAGTCAATTCCGAATCGGTTTCTTAATTTACTATGAACAATTTCAAAGGTGGAAAACACTCCACAGCAGCTAAAGAAGCTATCGCCCAAACAATTTGTTCCCATCGGAAAAATCTTTGTCCCTTCACTAAGTATATTTTTCATTTGTTGCATATAGTTCGATAGTCAGTTTTGGTATTTTTATATATAATGAATAGTTAAGCACGCAACACAGCAATAACAATATTAAACAAAAACTGATTGAATTAAATCTTTTAGAACTACGTGTGCACCATTAAGTAAGTAAGAGTAGGGTAAGTGTACACGAATGTAAAACCGCAATTGAAGCGAAGTTTACAAAACACTACGCGGGGATTCCCCTTTTCTCCGACACCCAGCGCGCGTTCCGTTTAACACAAAAATTTAGCTGAACTGTACAGTAAAATTTAAATAACTAAATATTCATGCTTATTTACTTTGTTTTTTTAAATAGCGCACCATATTCAACTTTTTCAAAAACCATGTTTTTCCCCACCCCTGTTTGATTGCAAGTGCATAATATGGCCAGTATATAATAAATGAGTTACCTCAGTTGCGCAAGCAGCGGCGATCGCGGCATTAGTGCTAGCTACAGCTGGAATGATATTTTTCAACACGCCTTGAGTCAGCCGATATGTGACATTGGCTATCCCGTACTTCATGGCTCTTTCTTGCGATTTCTCGTACACCCACGCGACGTGTTGAGGGTCATCGCCGTCTAAACTAGCTGTACTGCCCCACGGATTCTCTTTGGGCCATTGGATGACTTTAACATACTCTATACAGTGTTCTGGTAATCTGCAAGATAATAAAATTGTTATTTTATTATAATCTATACTATTATATAACATATTAAACTATTACTGTTAACTGGCCAAACACTCGCGTTAGGGATCGAATACGTCGACCCGGGTTTCGAACATATCCGATGCTCATCTTCAGCACTCCCGGCGGGCACTGCGGAGCGCAGCGCGTGCGCCTCGGCCCGACACCGGCGGCAGCGGGGGGAGCTCGGTGGGGATGGGACGAGCTCAGTGCTACCGGCGCCTAATGACGAAGGCCGAGCGTAGCTAGCGATCGGCCGACGCCGCGGCGCGCTCGCCTTGAAGATGAGCATCGGATATGTTCGAAACCCGGGTACAACAAAGGGAGATAATTTAGCAGGAAACGTGCAAACTTGTGTCTTCTTGGGTTGAATTGGACTAAGTTAAGTCGGGCCCACTTCGAGACATTGGACAGTAAGAACTGAGGCCGTAGCACAAACAATTTGCGAAAAAGTATTCGTATCGTAATCGTCAACACGTCACGCTTTGACGTACAAACTATGAATTATCTGTGTCACAGTTGCCGTAGGGCGTAGATAAATGAAGGTTTGTACTGTTTCACATGAACGACCCGTTACGTTATACTTACGCAGTTATTCGTGCTCTATATGCTAAATCAGCACAAACTGACATTTATCGACGAGAACTGTGACACAGATAACTCACAGTTTGTACGGCGAAGCGTGAAGCGTGGACGCTTACGATACGAATACGTTTTCGCAAATTGTTTGTGCTACGGCCTGATAGGGTGCACCTGACTGGTGTGATAGGGTGCAGCAAAACAGTCTTCCATATGTTGGGTGCAACGCATGATGTGTAGCCGGAAAAGACGCATAAAAATCGGTGTAGCTCTGGAGCACAAGTCCGCGGCACTATCGAAAGGATGCCGTCAGGCCCACTCGACTCATGAATGCTCATGGAGAACAGTGCTTTACGTGCTAACCTACCCTCGAATATGATACACCGCAACACTTTCGGGATAAAATACTTGTTGAATATAATATGTCCTGTCGCAACATTGACTAGTCGATATATATTTTTCGACCGACTTCCAAAAAGGAGGAGGTACTCAATTCGACTGTTTTTTTTTTATTTGTTTATGTGTGTTACCTCACAACTTTCGATAGGATGAACCAATTCCCAAAAAAATATTTTTTTGTTTGAAAGCTGGTTTAAATTTCATCAAATTCGGTCTAGTAGTTTTTAGTAGAAGTATCTAACAAGTACAATTTGAAAAAAATAATTTTGACTTCTATTCTATTCAGTTATTGAAGTGTAGCTTACTAGCTACCTACTTGTGAAAGTATTTAACTTTCGAAATTCAGAGGTTGGTACACCCCACAAAACTTCCAAAAGTTTATTTATGCTTAAATATCATTATGCGTAAGTAAACGTAGACTTTAGAATTGCTTAATAATTATTTTGCTTAAAATTCTTATACTTTAAAAATTGTGCCAATAAAGTTATGCCAAACGAATGTTGTGCGTAACTATTGTTAGGTAACTGAATGTATGCAATGTTAATACGAGTAAATTATGACAAGATTGTATGCAAAAAAATGGGAAGCTGGTTAATCTGGTATTATTCAATTAAGTAATTAAATTTAAGGTTATATAAAGAAAACATATTAAAAAAAATTACCTGGGTGTGTTAGCGATGGTACAAAGTGGAAATGTCTTCTGTGGTGGATACAGATCCAGAGTACATTCAATGCAAGCACTCATACCAGGCAGGATCACTCTGGCATTCCCTTTGAAGCCTTCTGTTCCTCCGTCTATCATTGGTATAACACTGCTTTGGTCCAGGCTCCCTGAAATTAGAGTCTTTGAGAGCTAATCTTTGAGAGATTTATTTTAAGGAATCTATATATTAACTTTGCCTTCCATACATGTATTTGCACATCAAGGATGTTTTTTTAGAGGTTTAGTTTTTAGACCGGCAATACTGTTTCTACAGACTGTCAATCTGACAATTTGACAGTTGATTTGTAGTCAGTATATTTTGCCATTTCAGACCCAATGTTGATGACATCTTATTATCCACAAAATACTAGGTACTGGTCAGATCTTGATTTACAGATTTTATATAAAAAATAATCATGAAATACAGACTAATGCTTCTCAGTTCACTTCAGTAAAATTTTCGAGACAAGGCAAATAAAAAAATAAATTGAGATCATCCTCCTTTTTAGAATTCAGTTGAAAAGAACCGTTTGTCAAACACAACAAAATTTGTTTACAGTTTCAACATTTTACTAGGTGGTAGGCCTCTTATGCAAGAGCCCGTCTTGATTGGTACCACCACAGTGCCAGATATCTTGCCACAAACAAATGCAATGGCACAAGCATTAATGTGCTAGGGCGTGAAGGCCACTGTAACAAGTGAAATTACTGGTCTAAATAAAATTAGTAGGACACTCAATAACCAATATTTTGGGGGGCGATATATAGTGTCACGCAAACCTCAAAGACATGGCCAATTTAAAAGTACTGCAATTTTATTTCCTACAGTGCCCTTCACGCCAAATGCTCTGTGCACAAGCCTGACTCGCACATGGCGGGTTTTTGTAGTAGATGTATATTTATACTTACGATCATCATTATACTGCAACAATGACATCAGCATACCATTCAGCCAGCGCCGTGCAATGATAGAATCAAGCCCGCACACTACTATATGGAACTGGCGGTAGAAGCAGTCGTCTAAATCTTGGATGGGGCAGTGATGAGCCACAGCTTCACAGCCTGGTACTCTACAATTAAATTAAAAAATATACTGTACAAGACAAAGTGTTTTAGTAATACACCCAATTTAGCAGTTTTAATGTTGGTAAGTCTGCTATAGCTACATCAGATTGGTACGTTTTCACCCATCTACCAGCATTCACAAGCATAGTTAGTCGATAGGATAATAAAGAATACAGTTTGATAGTAATACTCTACAAAAGACAGCCCATAGTATAGCTATATCCATGTTAGAAACACGGTACAATAAATGTAACGATAGATTTAGTAAATTAGTTAATTGACTTGACAAGTTTATTGTGGATTGATTCAGGCTTGCACTGCTGATCTTATAATACAGTCATAATTCTACTCATTCTTATAAGATTCACTATTTAGGTACTATCATAGCATTGTATAATGTAAATGCATCTAATCACTCTAAACAACACCATAATAAAAAATATCAGATTACTTTATAATTTTTATTATGTGGGTTGAATAAAGACAATATTAATCTGACTTCAACCACGTAATACAATAAAATTTGTCCTGTCAGGACTAAACAAGAAAAATATTCATAAATCTCTCAAGGTTTGTGTTTTCCCCATCTAAAGTTTTGCTTTTGAAATTTTTGAAGTAGATAGTATCGGTTACATTCAAATTAACGTCTGAGGATGCTATTCGGGAGTAGTCTTATGACATGCCAGACATATTCTAAAGCTTTCAAGTAGTTTGAAAGCTAAACATTAGACCTGGCCAACTTAAGACCAACTAAGCAGGCAACCCTCACTGGGACTGTGTTGGGTTAAAGCTTATAGCCCATTTTTTTCTCCTGAGAAGAGTTGTGTAACATATAATGTCATGGGTTGATTATGCTACCATTTAATACACTAAAATACATCTCGGAATAGATGTTTTTATGTAAGATCACTGCAGTTAGTAATATTTTACAAACCAAAGATGCAAGACATACCATACTTATAAGGTAATATAAGCTTGGAATGTTAACGAATTTGGCATCAAAAATGTAAAATTGTTTCGAGATACTTAAACTAAAATAATAAAATAAAACATTTGTAATTTAGTAAAAAGACACTGAGGAACAAACATGTGAATGTTAATATTTAACTGAGAGTTCAAAAGTGCAGATTGCATGAGAGACAATTAAATATACCTACTATGTAATGATTTCCATGTATAATATTAACCTTTTGTTTACAAAATCCACAGCGCATTTGGCTTTTGAAAGACCTATATCATTCCGTCTAAAGAGAAACTGTCTGTTCAAATTAGATAGTTCAATAGTATCCATGTCAACAACATGGAGTTTTTTGAACCCCATCAAAGCTAAATCCTTCAGTAGTTCACACCCCAATCCTCCTGCTCCAACTATTAATACTTTGCAGGAATCCATGAGAAAGTCTAGTATTTCAGCTGATGCTTCAAAATCTGGATGACAGAACGGCCCAGATCTTTCAAGGAGTTTGCGTAAGTTCTGCCATCTTCTATGTTGAGAATCAGGGGTCTGAGGTTCGCTGGCTGACATTTCTTCCTGTAAAACATTTATGGCAGATATATTAGGTGCAAGAGCTCTTGTGCAACTTCAGCATTCTAGATACCTAATGTAGTAGTCAAGAAACAAAATTGAAGAAGGAGAAGCAGAAGTGAGGAACACTGGTTTTTATAGGAAGGTAAGATATATTTAGCTGCAGTTCCATACTCCTACATTAACAAACCAATGAAAGCCCGAACAATTCCCACAATAGAGTTCTCTACATCTCGTCAGATTTCATGGGTATAACATTTGTTCACAACATTCCTACATGGTATCTCATACCTACTGAATCTAATATTTGAAGATTACTAATGTTAAAGCAGCACTTTCAGTTGATATTTGTATGGTTGTGTTCATGGCTCCACACCAAAATGGCTTATATGTTGGTTGGTTTGAGTGGGTTTTATTCTCTCATTCAGGCTCATTAGAGCAAATTCTGTGATAAAACTGACTATTTTTATGTTCACACCCTGGATTAGTAGTTTTTTTTTCTGGATTATTTGTTAAAGAAATTCGTGCAAAGAATGTATACACAGACTTAAATCCTAAACATACAAGTTAAAAAGGGTGCTCTAATTAAAACTATATATATAAAAAAATTAACACTTGTTTCTCCTGGTCACGCTATGTTTTCAGAAAAGATGGAACAATTTCGCTAATTCTTATTTTGTTGTGTTAATAAAATTTGACAGGAGATGGTTCCTATGAAATAAAAACAAAGAAAAGACGGAGGTTACGGCGAGGCCGAAGGCCGGGCCTACTACGCGGGCAGTCACTAGTAGAAAAATAAACAAAGCTGATTCGTTTGGAATATTAGAATTTTCTAAATTGAATATCCTATATGACAATATTACCTACTTTGTTTGTGAGTAAAGAGTTGGCTAAAACCCTTGGTTTTGTCGCGTTATGATTTAAGCCAATTTAAGCCGCTGCGCTAAAATCGTTTGTTTTAAAGAATTTGCAATTTGCGAAATTTCACAAACTTAGCCGGACCGGCAGCACAGATAAATCAGATAATACTATATACATAGATTAATTTAATTGGACTATATGATATATCTAAAGAACTATATATTGGGCCGGCAGTAAATGCAGCCAGCGTTGAAATTTTTCTTACCCGAAAACTTACTTGATTACCCCCTAAAATCAGATCAAAATCCCCTAACCCACACACAGGTTATGGAAAAAATCTATTGAGTGCGGGTTGGGTTCGCATACCAACGATTGCTCTGACTAAAATACCAACTAGGTATCGCTATGGAAAACCTTACATTGCCATCCGATCCCTAGACACGGTTATTGCAATAAAAGCAAATACGAATAAGGTTTTAATATAAGTAAATTTGTTTGTTTGTGTTATTGGACTAAAATTTACCATTTAATGATTTTGATTTTTTGCCTTGTGAAACGTATAATACATGCGACGTAATCGGCTATATCTTTTGATCAACGTGATCACGTGACTTACAAGTTTGATATTTTCACTGCTAAAAGAAATTATAGATTTATATAACTGACGTAAATGTTTACTTGATACATTTACGCGTTCGTAATAAAAAGGCTGTTGACTTGTCAGACAATCATACAACAAAGTGATCCTATAAATATAACTTTTCCTTTTGAGGCACGGAACCCTTAAATGGCAATCTTATATAAAATACAAATGTTTGATCAGAAAAACAAACACAAATGTAATTACAAATGGTAATATAGTAATATCAATATGTGACATCATCCTCAAGGATTTCCGGTCCCAAACTAGGCTGAACCTGCACTATGAAAACCTAATGACTGACATACATACTTACATACGTACACAAATCCAGACGCAGGTCAAACAGACATGTGCATGTTTGATCTATTCAGTAATCAA
This sequence comes from Selenia dentaria, assembly GCA_917880725.1. Classification (NCBI taxonomy): domain Eukaryota; kingdom Metazoa; phylum Arthropoda; class Insecta; order Lepidoptera; family Geometridae; genus Selenia; species Selenia dentaria. The sequence continues at coordinate 27,353,190 of OU862888.1, read as the reverse complement.
ACCTGGGACCAGCGGCTCAGAAGTCAGGGTTGCTATCAGTGTGGCAACCAGGCAGTCAATATTGTGTATGATTCTACAATTTGTGTTCAATATGTCGTACATAGGCAATGTAGCATTTTAATATCATTATACAGCTGTATCAGAGTAGAACTTGAATTACATTAATGATTTTTGTTCATTTTGAGCTATTGCATAGCTTCTATCGCGGGCCTTAAGCATGGAGACCGAATCCAGACATTCCGTAACGAAAATAACCTAACACCCCCCACCCCGACTCCATCTATCGATGAATAGCAGAACTTTTAATGACTTTTTGAAATATCACGCTTGTCTCTTTAGTTCAGCAACTCGCCTCTAGATGGCATTGGTTAAATAATTATAATTGCATAAGTTGATAAAAACAGCTATGCAATAGCTTTACCGCGGCAGTCTCCGAGTGCCACACGTCTTTTTTTTGTTTTGCTATTTTTAATGGTTTTGTGCTTACTCTGATGTTACTTTTTTTAAATTATGTATGTAATAAGTAATACTATACAGTATTACTTTTTAAAGCATTGACGCCTGCTTAAGCGATCTCAAACATTGAAATTTATGGAGAGAAAAATTCCATCCTTGGACGGGATTCGAACCCGCGTCTTCTGACTATCCGTGTCAGACGCCTTTGACCAACTAGGCCACCGAGAATCTGGTCCGAGCCTCGAATTTTAACTCTCTATTTGACTAACCGTCTTGCGGGGACGGAGCGACATCTATTGGACAGTTTAACAGTACCATCCATGTATGTATGGTATATTACAAACAAACTATAGATAAGTAATCTATTTGTTCTACCATTTACCATTAAATCATTACAACAACCATAAATCTATACATAAATTAAGGTTGATCACAACTGTACATTACCGCCGATTATAGAACGATATATCACAAAATACACATAAACAAGCATCCCGAGGAGTAATCTGTACTAAGTGCAACCGGGATAAGCACGGACTCACACACGTCTTGCGCCATCGTAGTGTTATTCACTTTGGCGGTTGCTTTTTAATTTATATTATTTGTTTTAAAAGTATTTTATTAATGTGTCCAGGGTGGCAGCACAGTAATATAATTATAAAATACCCCTTTACTTCTCCCTAAATAAAACCCTACACATATTAAGCCCTTGAAAATCCCCTTTTGCACTTACATTTCCCTTTACTTAAGGAAGGAAACTCCGATGTTGGCAGCACTGAAACTCGGTAACACAAATTGTCTAAAATAAACATTGCTCAAACCAAAAGGGTTTAGTCTGTGGCTCAAACTCAAATACAAAACTGTGGTCTGGGGCACAGAGTAACGAGTCGTTTTTCATATCGATACGACACTAAACTTAGTATTTCAAGATACTGGCCACAGACAATCATATGTACTACGTAATACTGGCCAAGAACAAATTCCTTGGGCCAATAATAGACGTCAGAAATATCCAAGCTTTATTTCAATTCAAGATACTGGCCAATAACAAATTACTTGGGCTTAGGTCACTGGGCGTCGAGAAGACCAAAGAGTAAAATAATACATGGAGTAGACGACTCCACCTGCCACCAAGGCATATACATTTTTAGCAGCTAGATGAAGAAGAGGGGAGAGATGGCGGAAAATTACCAATATTTGCTATCGTTAACGTGCAAAGAGGTTTAGTGCCAATAAGGATTCTAGTAGGATTTTAATTTTTAATATAGCTTCTTATGGTTTGCAAGAGTTCGTACTCGTCAAGGTAACACAGGTAGGAACAAGGTAGGAACAGGGGTGCAAAGTGTTAAAAACGATCATAGTGATCACTCTTAGCGTGAGTGGAACAGCAAACTTGGATAAAATTAACGAAAACCGCAAAATTTATTGTGACTGGAACACGGCCTAAGTTAACATCACCCTATCAGGACCAGAAAGTATAAAATCAAGTTGAAACATTGTTTTTTTTTAAGTTACTTGCATAATGCACGTACTTTTAAACGTTAACTAATAACTAATGTTCCTACTCTAAATGATTGTATCGTGCTGTTTCAAAATAAACTCTGACTCTGACAGTTTTAATTTTATGTGAGAAAGAATTATTGAAACATTTTTGATAAAGATCATAAGCAACCTTTGTAATAATGATTACACTGAGCAATACACTAACATTCACGTTACAAGATAACCAACCAATATTTTAGCACAACAAGTACAATTTGAAAAGTTTAATACCGACTTCCATTCAATTCAGTTATTGGAGTGTATCTCAAACACTGCTGGACCGAATTTGATGAAATTTAATTGGGACTACGCGGGAAAGAATTTTGAGAATCGGTTCACCCAGTCGAAAGTTATGAGGTAAAGATCGCGCGGCGAGAGTTTGGCTTTGACCGTTATTGCGCAGAAGTCAAAAATTGGGTATCACAGGGTGGCTAGAGGGACGAAGGACTCTTGTCTCTCTCCGTCACATCGAAGACGAGGGACTCTTGTCTCTCTCTGGCACATGGCGCGACAGTACCCATACGCAGTAATCCCCTCCACCCGAAGGTCAAAGCCAAACTCTCGCCGCGCGATCTGTAACAAACATAAAAAAAAATTAATCGAATCGAGTACCTTCTCCTTTTTTTGGAAGTCGGTAGAAAAACAGCGTATTTGCGACCCTGTCTGACAGATTTGTCGTATACTTTTCTCTTTATTCAGGAAGCGGTGAGGAAGATGTTCTTATCTCTATTAGTTACTCACTCTACGATTTTACGTAGTATCCTATAGTCTGTGATTCAAGATAAATAAGAGTAGGTAGGTAACAAAAATACTAGGGGTAGGTACCTACTACTTTATTTAAACTAATAATTTGGGTATTTTCAATTGAGGCCAAATGAAATTTTAAATACAGATGTATTTTAATTTCAGGAATGTTAAATTATATTATAAACCCAAAAAAACTTTTTTGACTTTACAAATGTACGTTACCTACTACGGTAGTACAATATTCGCGCATGCTTGAGCACGGTTACGTACTACGGATGATATTCATTTGTTGAAAATGGAGGCGTGATGGGTGCGATTGTCCGAAAACAGAGATTTTGAAGTTCGCGGTTGTGAAGATTTCCATGTAAGTTGAAGAAATTAATTGGTGCTATCGTTATCTACTATATTTAAAATATATATTGCACCATTATTTGTGTTATTAAAACTCATCCGTCTGAGTTTATTTGAGGGAGAGACTCCAGTTATTTGGGTAAGTATAGATCATGGTTTTACCATGCCTGCCGCTACTGCCGCTAGTTGTGATTGATTTGTGATACAGATTGATTAGTTTCTACATAAAAACATCATTCCTAGTCTTGTGTTATTCGTATCATAGTTTTAGTTAGGTAGGTATTTGTTGTCTTGGTTGGTCAGCTAGCTTTACTCCTACACAGAACTCTGTCAACGTAACGACAATAACTGAGCTAGAAGCATGTTATGTCACTTATTATCTAAGAATTGCTTGATATATATTAAATAAGTGTTCTCATATGTTTATTTTACATTTCTAGTCTCATTATGGCTGGCAATAAAATCAATGCCAAGGCCAAAGGGAAGGATGAGAAAGGTAAAGGCAACAGTAAATCTATTTTTCCGAACAATGATGAACCTGAAGATACCGACTTTTCTTTGCTTAGAAAGCCAATACAAACCAGTATTACAGGCTTTGCTCAGGCAAGAAAGATATTTGACATGGCTACTGAAGAAGTAAGTTCTGTACTTGCTTATTTTGTAAATATACTTAGTGCCTTACATTTTTTTCAAGTTCAATTGTTTAATTGAATACCTATATTGTTTCTTGTTTTAGCTGAAGAGTTTGCTTGCGGAAGAGTGTGATTTGCTATATGAATGTAAAGTCTGCCGTAATCTGTTTAGGAGTTTGGCAAACTTTATATCACATAAGAGGGTTTATTGCAAGGATAAATTTAATTCCACAGTGCATGGATATTTTATCAAATCTTCTTCTACTGTAAGTATTGAATATTATATTAGATGATTAGTTCCTGTACTTTTTTACTAACTATGTTAAGCTATTTTTCCTATAAAAACTAATGTGGTTTTACAAATTTTTACTGTAACTGAATTTTCTACAATGAAATATGTGAAGCTAATTATTTATTACCATAACATTAAAATATCTTTCATTTTTATTCTAGCTAAATGAACTAGCAAAAATCAAACGTACAGAAGAAGGTTACCAAGAATCCTTGAAAGAAGCCAATGACTCTGAAGACATGGAAACGGTTGAGGTTGATGAACGAATACCGTTAACTAAAGACTTGACAACCATAATTGAAAAGATTGCAAATAACAAAGGCATAGGTGACATAAGCAATAAAAATAATCAGGTCACATTGCAGAAAATACCAAGCTCTGCCGTTGCAGTCTTTCAGAATATAGATACAGAAGAAAACAATGAAAGGGAAAATATGAAAAATCAAGTATGTAACATGTTTGGCTTAGAGTATTTTACAATTATTATTAACTACCCACATTATATGTTAAGCATACACAATTAACTTATTCACATGTTTTAGTATTGAATTCTGGTGAGTTTGACAATAACCTATTACTACTGCACTGTAATACCATGTATTCACATGTTGTTAAAAAAAAATAAGGTTTTGTGATATGATTTAATTTTCATAGTTATTTAGGCAGTCTGGAGTCTATGGAGATAGGCAACAATATTTATTTATGTTACCATGTACACTATACTTTCCTATTTGGTATATTTTATGTAATGCTCCATGATTATTCCGCTAACAGAGTTAATGATTATTCTGCTGTCAGAAAGTGAAACGTAAGAGGCAAAGAAACCTGATTTACTAGGTTATAGACCTCTTGTGGAGGCTTTCTTGGTTGGTACCACTGCAGTGCTAGATATTGTACCGGGCAGCAATAGTGAGCATTACTGTGTTAGGGTGTGATGGGCACAGCAGCTAGTGAAATCACTGGGCTAAAGAGACTTGAAATCCTGTGTCCTAGGGTGACAAGCATAGTGCAGTGCTACGCAAAACTAGCTTCTGTTCTGAGCTTTGGGTGTCCCTGCAACTGTCTTGGGCAAGTATAATGCTTACCATCAAGTGCATGACTTGCTGGTCTCATCACTTGCATAAAAATGCTGTATTTTTTTGAAATATGTTAGCATGCAGTACATGTAGTGTAGCAGAGTGCTTTCAAAATAACTACTGTGATGGCTACATCCCAAACAAGTCATAATAAATAGGGTATATCATCATCGTCCCAGCCATAGGACGTCCACTGCAGAATGTATGCCTCTCCCATATATATATATATATATATATATATAATATTACAGTCATGATATGCCCAACATTTTTCATTTATAATTAACTGTTATTCATCCAGACTTTTTGAAAAATTATTGTGTCCAGTATTTTTAACCAATCTCTAACTAATTAATGTTATTTAGTGAAAATTAAAAGAAATACATGTATATGAATTTTAGTCAGAGTTCATACTAGATACTTTCCTATGATGTTCCTATGATTGAAAAAGACCAATTGATAAATTTATAGTTCAGGGATACAAAGAGAAAATCTGTATAATGCATATATATGCATTTTTTAACAAACTTCAAAAAAAGAGGAGGTTTTTGTGTATTTTAGACGATTTCTCCCCCTTTTTGGCCTCAAAATTCTTTTTTTGTTTGGTAGAGCATACCTACTTCCGAAATGGTCCCATTTAAATTACATCAAATTCTGTCAAGTAGTTTTTGAGTTCACTCCAATAACTGAAAAGTCTTACGACTATATTGATGATATCATCATTGGCGGTGAATGACAATCGATCGCGTAAGTAGCAAAGGTCACTAAAAATGGTAAAAAAATATCACCGACTTCAACACCAAAAAGTGCGAAATAACTTGTCGAAGTCGGTACCATGCGGACAATATTGTGATAATAGGTACTTTTAAACTATAATGGTACCGACTTAGACAGGTGATTTCGCACATTTTGGTGTTGAAGTCAGTTCCATATTTTTATTAAAGGTTTTATATATTCAGATTTTAGAATTTTATGTACTTATGTATTTATTAGGCATTGACGCAGGTTTGACGAATTCCAGCCTCTGGAACAAGCAGGTTTCCGAAAAGGCTTATAAGGTACCATAGACCATATCCACACGCTACGGCAAGTTATACAGAAGACCGAAGAGTATAACTTACCTCTTATGTTTAGCGTTTGTGGACTTTGATTCGATCTAGACATGGGCAGTGCTTTAGTCTCCAGCGGCGCCGTATTGTCTATCGGTATAATGAAGTGCTGAAGTGTTTGTACAAGAACGCCAACATGTCAGTCCGAGTACAGGAGCAGAGTTCCAAAGCAATCCCATTGCAAAGAGGCGTGAGACAGGGAGACGTTATATCTCCGAAACTGTTCACCACTGCATTGGAAGACGCCTTCAAGCTCCTGGACAGGCAAGGACTCGGCATCAATATTAGCGGCGAGTACATCACTCACCTTCGATTTTCCGACGATATTGTAGTCATGGCAGAATCCATGGAAGACCTCAGTACAATGCTCGAAGGCCTCCATCGAGTTTCCCATCAGGTAGGCCATAGGTAGGTTCATCTTGAACATGGACAAGATGAAAGTTATGTCTAATGCCCATGTTGTGCCTTCCCCAGTATCAGTTGGGAACTCAGTTCTCGAAGTTGTTAACGAGTACATCTACCTGGGACAGACAGTTTAACTCGGCAGGTCCAACTTCGAGAATGAGGTCGATCTTTGAACCCAACTCGGCTGGGCAGAGTTCCGTAAACTTCGCGAAGTCTTCTCGTCAAAAATACCTCAGTGCCACAAGACAAGAGTCTTCGACCTATGTACCAGTGATGGCTTATGTCAATGAAACGTGGTTTCTTACTATGGGCCTTATAAGTAAGCTCAAAGTCGCACAACAGTCTGTATAGAGGGCTATGCTCGGGGTTTCACTACGTGATCGAATCGGAAATGAGGAGATCCAAAGAAAAACGAAATCACCGACATAGCCCAGAAGATTAGCCAGTTAAAGTGGCAGTGGGCAGGGCAGGGCACGCAGAAATGAACGGCCGATGGGGCTGGAAGGTTCTGGAGTCTAGACCAAGACAAGCGCAGAGTAGGTCGTCCACCGACACGGTGGACAGACGCCCTGAAAAAGGATGTTGGATGCAGGCTGCTTCCTGCTGAAAATAGAGCAGTTACATTTGGCACGACATTGTAACATTGTAAGCAATAGATTTATATATTTTTTAAAACAAGTTTCCTGTCGTATTTTTTTTTATATTCTAAAACCCATTTGTTGTTCCTTTGTTGGAATTGGAATAATACAGGTCGGAATATACCTACCACATATACGCTCTTGGTTTGTAGGCTGTTGGTTAACCCCATCAAACAATGTATAATCTCCAATTCTCTATCATTTCATAACCCCCATCAAGGAATGTATATTCTCTAAATCTCCATTATTTCATAACCCCATCAAGCAATGTATGATCTTCGATTCGGCATCATTTCATAAGTCCATCAAGCAATGTATAATCTCCAATTCTCCATTATTTCATAACCCCATCAAGCAATGTATGATCTTCGATTAGGCATCATTTCATAAGCCCATCAAGCAATGTATAATCTCAAAATCTCCATCATTTCATGACCCAATCAAGCAATGTATATTCTCCTAATCTCCATTATTTCATAACCCATCAAGCAATGTATGATCTTCAATTCGGCATCATTCCTTAAGCCCATCAAGTAATGTATAATCTCCAATTCTCCATTCTTTCATAACCCCATCAAGCAATCTATGATCTTCAATTCGGCATCATTTCATAAGCCCATCAAGCAATGTATAATCTCAAAATCTCCATCATTTCATGACCCCATCAAGCAATGTACAATCTTCTGGTCGGCATCATTTCATAAGCTCATCCAGCAAAGTACGAGTACAATCTTCAATTCAGCATCATTTCATAAAGGCATAATTCGGCATAATTTCATTCCCATCAAGCAATGTATAATCCCCAATTCGGCATTATTTCATAACCCTATTAAGCAATGTATAATTCCCAATTCTCCATCATTTCTATGCATAAACTATTTAAGAAAGTATTCGAAATGTTTCAGGTGAATGAAATAGATGACATTCTATCTCGTAATATAGCGGTGATGCAAAATGATGGAAACTTTAAAATACAAAATTCTTGCCCCGATGACACCACCGAAGCTCCAGCTGAGGCCGTCATACAGATTAGTGATGATGAAGAGAATGGGGACATTCATGATCTTAAGTGCAAGAAATGTAAGTATAATTATAACTACATTTATTATACATACTGTAGCTGGAAAGCAACATATACATACATACATAGATACATAACAGCTTGTAATTGTTAAGTGTTCCCAGGAGATTATTCCGTAAACATAAGTGATACTCATCCGCAGCTTCCGTGCTTCGGAGGGCACGGAGGAGTTGGACTCCACTTGGAGTTAAACTCGTAATGGACAAGGGAACAGTCTTCCTAGGCATTAAAATTGACGCAAAATTACAATGGGGTCCTCATATAAATGCCCTGTCTGGGAGACTCAGTTCTGCTGCATATGCAGTACGTAAAATAAGAGAGCTAACAGATGCTTCTACGGCGCGGTTAGTGTATTTTGCATATTTCCACAGCGTAATGTCATATGGGATATTGCTATGGGGTTCAGCGGCTGATATAAAGACCATCTTTATCCTTCAGAAACGTTCTATTCGAGTTATATACGAAATGGGTCCCCGTGAATTTTTGAGAGATTTATTGAAAGAAATCAATATATTAACGTTGTCTTCCTTATACGTATTTGAAAATATAATGTATGTTCGTAAAAATGTACTTAAATATAAGTTAAATAGTGATCACCACACTTTTAATACTAGAAATACAAATAGGATAGCTGTACCTAGTTTTAGACTTGCGAAGACTAATAAGTCATTCCTAGGAAATTGTGAGAGTTTTTACAATAAAATCCCAAAACACATAACTGAGCTCACAGAGGGCAAATTCAAGTGACTGTAAAAAACGTTTTAATAAAAAAAGCTTACTATAAAGTTCGACATTATATAGAAGATAAAGATGCTTGGAATACTCCACTTCTGGCAAGTTCTCTCTCTGCCACCCATAAAATGTAATATTTGTAGTACATAAGTAGAAACATTGTAAACATCTATATAAAAAGAATGGCCCCGAGTTTCTTGCCGCTTCTTCTCGGTGGGCTCTATATATTTTGGAACGCGGCGGTAGAGTCTTTAAAGTACATTATAATGAAAAGTTGACGTTCATAAGTGCGTCTTTGATGCTTAAAATGAAAAAATGATTTTGACTTTGACTTTGACACGTTAAGCCGTCGCTGCTTGTTGTTTGTCTTAGGACAACAGGTGTTAGGCTATGTCGAGGGCCTTCGGGCGGCTTGAAAACTTCGACATGGGTTGGTCAGTATATATATCCTGTATATACCTTGTGGTGGATTATGGCCCAACTTCACTCTCTGAGAAGAAGGCTCGAGTCCCAGCAGTGGGAACATAATGGGCCGATTATTTTATAGGAGATATCAAAAATAGGAAAACTAAAGTCTCTCTACGCATGGCCTATTAATTAATTGTATATGAGCGTTAAATGTAAAATTTCTGAATAAAGGTATGTTAAGTAAGTTATTCTAGTTGTTACTCCTTAGGTAATGTGCTTTCTATATAATTTTAAACGTAGGTATATTTACGGAATTATCGCATGGGTACCTTGTTTTTACACCCTAATATACATAAGAGCGACTCGCTCTTGACGCTGTCGGACTATGGGTCAAGAATAAAACTAGTAGTGCTGCGAACGGGAGCCTTTGCGAGCACAAGCTTTCTTCAAATATTATAAAAATCAACTTAGTTAGATGGCGCCGCAGACAACTTTCCCCTTTTTAGAGAAAATACCCCTTATATTGAAAACGCTGATCGCCAAAACATTCAGCGGAATCGTACAAACTGTGTACCCAATTTCGTCAAGGTTAGTTGTAAAATATGACCAGTACGCGAGCACCTACATAGATGAATGAACGCAAATTTCGTGAGTCGTTGCAGAGACTTGGCTCGCTTCGCTCACTCGGTCAATTATACGGTCACTACCATATATTTTCTTACTTCCTATGATATGCATAATTTGACATGTTGCGCTCGCTTCGCTCGGGCGTAACCCTATATACATTATGACAGTTTCAGACAATGTCTAAAGCCGTCCATTATTTCGCGTATGATTGCCACTTAAATTTTATTTCCTACTAGCTGCGCCCCGCGGTTTCACCCGCGTGTTGATGGATGATGATGATGAAAAGTATCCTAGTCCTTCCCCGAAATTTTACAAATCCAAAAACACAAAATAATAAAAAAAAGTCCAGCCGTTCTTGAGTTGTAACTTGTTACTTAAACGACTTTATTTTAAGTATATAATATATATAGATAAAGCCTGGGTTTCACTGCAAATGTCCAGAGATTCACAATGAAATAGTTGTTATTGTTACTCTTAAGGTGATATCAGACCATTCATTTTTCGTTCATTTTACTCTTTCATTTGGCAACTTTCACTCTAAATGAAACTTCTGAACACAAAATGAAACAAGAGTGCCGAATGAATTCATTAATGAACCGATCCAACGATGTTGGATATTTTCATTCGCATCTTTCACTCCCATTCCGAATGAACGACAAATGAACTGTCTGAACACAGAGAGAACGTTCACTCGGATTTGGTCATTTTGTCTCGATTCCTGCAGAAGACGAGTGTCGCTACGCTACATCGCTACTTTAAATATTTTCTCTGAGTTTGCAGTAAAATGGTGTTCAAGTGGAATGATACTTAAACGCTGTTGTTTTTGAACCACTTTAAAAACTACCAATGCCTTTGGAACCACAAACTTCCTGAATACCATATCCAAGACGCACGACTTCATTAGACGACATATTGAATGAAAAGAAGTGAATGTTCATTTCTATTTCATTCCACCTAAGCTGTGTGAACATGGAATGAAAGAAGAATGAATCATTCACTCGAGTGAACATTCATTCGAGTAAAACGTCTGATATCACCTTAACCACAAGGCTCGGACTTCGTGATCAACAACCTTGGAATTCGAGCTCATTCAAATTAATTTTATTTTTCCAGGCGACATGCAGTTCTCGACGCAAAAAACTCTCAGATTCCACATGAAATACAAGCACGTAGACACGCGCGTGGTGTACCCCTGTCCCGACTGCTTGGAGATATTCTCCACGTCATGGAGCGTTTACCGACACCTCTTCAAAGTGCATCGGTATGTATTTGTACTTGGACATCTACTTGTGTCATTTTATGATTTACTGCCTGCGCCCCGGGATTTCACCTGCGTGGTGATGGCTGATGATGATGCTGGATCAAAAATATAGGCTATGTGCATCATGGATAATGTAAGATTCTAATAGCGGAAGAATTTTCTAATTGGTCCCGTAGTTTTTTTCTAAGGGGTAGGTTGGCAAACGAGCAAGTGGCTCACCTGATGGTAAGGGAAACGTTGCCCACGGACAATACCAGACCGTAATACCAGAGGTCTCGAGGCGTTGCTGACCTTTGGGGAAGGAAGAGATAGAAGGGGTGAGGGTGGACGGGGAGAGGAAGGATAGGAGGGAGGTATCGGACCTCTGGAAATTCCCACAAACAATCAAACATATCATACCTCCTTTATTATTAGTATAGATTAGGTTTGTAGGCTTCGTAAGTTTGCCCTATCATAGAGCACCATGATGAATACAAGGTACAAGTGTAGAACAATAGGGTAACCACTCAAACGATGGGATCACTAAATTATTTTTTTTATTTTATTTATTGTCCTAAATTTTATATTTGTATGTACTTACGTACATACAAATATAAAATTTATCACCATGAAAAAAACTGTCAATACATTGTATCACCCTTGACGGTATTTGTTACATTTCATCTCCCGTCTAGTGTATCGAGCTGTCAAATTGACATGGCTTTAATCTAAGCTATCAGTAACTGACACAAACTTTGGCAGAACTGTCATCCTTACGATCTTGATTTAGGCGGAAATCTTAATAGTTCATAAGTGCGTCTTAGATGCCTAAATTGAACAACTTATTTTGACTTTGACTTTGATACTGGTCATAAAATTCAAAGAAAAAACATAGTTTTTATTATTAGAACCCATAATTAACGCTCCGCGGCTAAGAACCATTATGCGACTGAACGCACGACGTGGCGCACCACTATACATCACAATAACAGTAACTACGCGAGACACCATCATCTCATCCGTAGGACATCCACTGCTGAACATAGGCCTCCTCCATACATTTTCAAAAGGACCGGTTGGAAGCGACCTGCATCCAACGTACTGCTACCTTTATCAGGTCGTCAGTCCTACCGTGTCGGTGGACGACCTACGCTGCGCTTGCCGGTCCGTGATCTCCACTCTAGAATCTTTCGGCCGCATTGGCCATCTGTTCTGCGTGCTATGTGCCCTGCCCACTGTCACCAACTGGCTTATCTTCTGGGCTATGTCGGTGACTATAGTTTGTCTATGGGCGCGCGAGATATAGCGAGACATAGTCTGCGCCAATTTTGAAGAAAGAAATTCATTATATACATACTTCATTACTGTTTATCAAAAAAATCTTAGAAACTGGTGACAACGGGATCCTATTAAAAACTAATATGAAATATCCATGTTCACAGCAAAACTGCAGCTCAAATCCGAAGACTTAGGGAATCCATACAGGCGAAGGCGTTCAAAATGAACAACCCCCCAGCATTTTACGAGAAACGGAAGAACAATATGAAAACACCATCCGTTCCTAAAATCTCCGAGGAGGAAAGATTGGATCAAGAAAATCAAGTCAGTCACATTTCATTTCCTATTTTTAGTTCAAATTTTGAAAACAAAAATTCAGCTCGTAGCCCCCGTATCCAAAATTCTGTCGCTGCTGTAACAAATAGGATACAAGTATCGGCTGGAGCTGCCGTATTTTTCCTTTCGTTAGGAAAACTTCTTACAGTCATGCAATATATCGATTTTTTTGAAACATAATCGATTAATAGACCAATTTACGATTGGCATCGTATAGAATCGAGTACGCCCTTCAAATTTATAGAATACTAGCTGCGCCCCACGGCTTCACCCGCGTAGGATGATAATGATGAAAAGTATCCTATGCCCCCGGCATATAATCTATTTCCTTGCCATATTTCATCGAAATCGGTAAAGTCGTACTCAAGTTATGGCGTGACCAAGGGATTTATGGAACTATTTTCATACCTATATAGTAAAGATGATTTTATACTACACCCACTCAGAAAGTGTCTCATTACTCATTCATAAACGGGTTACAAAGTTTATCATTTCTCCCTTACAAATGTGCGTCAGGAAAAGTTATATGCAATGCTATTTCTGCCCTAGTGGCGTTCTTTTGTTTTTTAGCAGCGAACTTAAAAAGAATACAAACGTCAAATCTGAAAAGGTTTTATATCCTATAATTAGAATAAAGAGGTGGGAATTATTCTATTGTACTCGATTGTCATTGAAAGGTCAAAGTCAAGTCAAAGTCAAAATCATTTTTTCATTTTAAGCATCAAAGACGCACTTATGAACGTCAACTTTTCATTATAATGTACTTTAAAGACTCTACCGCCGCGTTCCAAAATATATAGAGCCCACCGAGAAGAAGCGGCAAGAAACTCGGGGCCATTCTTTTTATATAGATGTTTACAATGTTCTTAGGTACTACAAATATTACATTCTATGGGTGGCAGAGAGACAGCTTGCCAGAAGTGGAGTATCCAAGCATCTTTATCTTCTATATAATGTCGAACTTTATAGTAAGCTTTTTTTTATTAAACGTTTTTTACAGTCAACTTGAATTTGCCCTCTGTGAGCTCAGTTATGTGCTTTGGGATTTTATTGTAAAAACGCACACAATTTCCTAGGAATGACTCATTAGTCTTCGCAAGTCTAAAACTAGGTACAGCTATTTGTATTTCTGGTATTAAAAGTGTGGTGATCACTATTTATGCTATGTAATGTATACTTATATGTATGTAAATGTATACTTATATGTATGTAAATTTTTACGAACATACATCATACATATTTTCAAAGACATATAAGGAAGGCAACATTAATATATTGATTTCTTTAAATAAATCTCTCAAAGAATCACGGGGACCCATTTCGTATATAGTTCTAATAGCACGTATCTGAACGATAAATATGGAGGCTAGCAACCTTTTTCTGCACTACGAAAACAAATATTGCGGCCATTTGTTATGTATTGTTAAGTTTTGATTTTTACTAAATCGTTAAATTAACAGTACGCTTTTAATTAATAAAAATAATTTTCCAAAATGTCATCTGTTAGTGAAAGTAGCGATTTTATAATGATGAAGCCATCAGAAGTAGTGCGTTTTCGTAGTGCAAATAAAGGTTGCTAGCCTCCTTTCATTGAAAATAGAGTACACAAAAAATACAACCTGTTTTTATTTTAATTATTTAATAGAATAGAATATGATAAAATAGAAATAGATGAAAATAGAAATGAAATTCAATATAACTTTTCCCGCCGCACAATTATAAGGGAGAAATGACGAACTTTGTAACCCGTTTATGAACGAGTAATGAACGAGACACTTTGAGTGGGTGTGGTATAAAGTCTATTTTCGTTCTCCTCATGAACAAATCATCAAACTTGACATTTTATATTATTGGCATTTTTACACATTTTTTCTTAGCATACTCCCAAGTTTCTATTTTTATGTTTCGCGAAATTTGCGTACTTTGTCGAGTTATGCAATTTTGAGACTAACGTCGTGCTTATGGAAAACCATAGGAACTTTTCGATTATTTTCCCTTTTAGTAAACCGAAATCCCATCTCATGAAGTATTATTCTCTGTACCTCTTTTCAGAGCCATTGTATTAGCTTTTTATGATTTTACTGTCGGCAGTTCATTAAATTGTATGTAGAAATCGTACACCATTCTTCCAACAGCATCATAATCTAAATCGTAATTATCTAAACGAAATTGCTTTTTTGGCTTCCTTTTTTCGGAGAGCAGAACATATTTTGCAGTGCAAGCATTGACTTCGTTGTTTAAATTTTACGAAATTCTTGACATTGTAGTGGAGTTTGCAACTCCATCTTTGACTTTTTTTAAATAATTTAAAGAATAAAAATATTATATTAATTGTTAAAACTTACTTATTTACATTATCATTCTCGTTTTCTTTCAAATATGTTAGCTTACGTCACAAAATATTTATTAACATTGTAGATAACTTCGCGTAACTGACCTCGCAAAGGTTTAGGTCTTTTTCCTAAAGATGTCATCGTACACCTTTAAATTATTTAATTACCTACTTGGGGGTTTAACGATTTTATATATTTTTTTGAATCCGTACACGACCGCACTCTACCGCAGTTGAATGACCACTGACGTAGGCCACATACATGTCAAGAGACGTGGGCAGTACTTGAGTCTCTCCAGCGGTACCGTATTGGCTATCGGTATATCGAAGTGTTTGTACAATAATGCCAACATGCCAGTCCGAGTACAGGAGCAGAGTCCGAAGGCAATTCCATTGTAAAGAGGCGTGAGACAGGGAGTTCCAATGCAGCGGTGAACAGTTTCGGTAATAGATGTAATATCTCCCTTAAGACGCCTTCAAGCTTCTGGAATGGCAAAGACTCAGCATAAACATCAGCGGCGAATAAATCACTCGCCTTCGATTTGCCGACGATATTTTAGTCATGGCAGAATCCATGGAAGATCTCAGTACAATGCTGAAAGCCTCCATCTAATTTTCCAACGGGTAGGCCTTAAGATGAACATGGACAAGACGAAATTTATGGTTGATGTCCATGTTGTGCCTACCCCAATATCAGATGGGAACTCAGTTCTCGAAGTTGTTGACGAATATATCTACCTTGGACGGACAGTCAAACTAGGCAAGTCCAACTAGGCAAGTCCAACTTCGAGAAAGAGGTCAATCGTCAAAACCAACTGGCTGGGCAGCTTTTCGAAAACATCGCGAAGTCTTCTCTTCAAAAATACCCCAGTGCCTCAGGACAAGACTGACCAATGTGTGTTACCAGTGATGACATATGGTACTGAAACGTGTTCTCTTACTATGGGCCTCATAAGCAAGCTCAAAGTCGCGCAACGAGCTTTGTAGAGGGCTATGCTCGGAGTTTCTCTACGTGATCGCAACAGAAATGAGGAGATTCGTCCACGAGCTAAAGTCACCGACATAGCCCAAAACATAAGCCAATTGAAGTGGCAGTGGGCAGGCCACCATAGCACGCAGAACAGATGGCCGATGGGGCCGGAAGGTTCTGGAGTGGGGACCACGGATCTGCAAGCGGTACTTTAGGAAATTTGTGGAGGAGGCCTATGTTTAGCAGTGGATGTCCTACGGCTGAGATGATGATGAAAGAAAATGTATTTGTTGTTCCTTAAAGCTACTTAATGTTTTTTATGAGATAAATTTCTTTGCTTATAAGTTATTATGTGTGACAAGGCTTGGATGGACAACATGGAGTGTGACGGTGAAGTGCCACGCTGCGGCGGTTGCGGACGCACGTTCGAACGCAGAGCCGCGCTCGCCGCTCACACTCACACCTGCCAGCCGCGCTCGAGGGCCCTAGCGCGCCGGCAGCCCGAGACCAAACGCATCGAGATACAGATACGGAAGGACTACAATAAGGGGCCGCAGAACCTCGTGCTGCCCGTCACCGTACCGGATACTAGTGGTGAGTTCTCGATGTCTTGTCTACGTGCACACTCACACCTGCCAGGGTACACTGTCTATCATAGACCAACCAAGCGCGTTTTGACACAAACACGTTGGATGAACAAAGAGCCCTAGGTTAAAAAGCAGTTCAAAATAATCTATAGTAAGTCCAACGAACGCCCTATAGCCATTACGTCATTTTTATCCAACATAACAAGACAATAGAATCCATTATCCAACATAACATCCAGCTCTATAAGAGCACCAATACGGTTTTCATCGTGGACGCTCGGTTAATGATATTCGTTTAGTTATACCTCACGATCGATGTGCAGAGGTGGTGGAGTCCAAAGGTTGGCGGCTACTTTGGACATAGCGAAAGTCTTTGATGTAAATCAATTCTTTCGAACGGATCTCTAGCTTTTTGGTATATCGAAGCATCAAGTTCATTAACGTTGGTGCAAGCTCCGACTTAAAACCCATCAATGCTGGAGAACCGCAAGGTGGTGTGCTATCGCCGACTCTGTTCATCTTGCATATCAATGACATGTTGCAGGTCACCTATATTCATTGCTATGTGAATGACAGTACCGGAGATGCTTCTTATACGGCCGTGCAAAAAGTTCTCGAGAAAACGTTGACGAGAGTCGAAACAAACTTGTGTCGAAAGTAGAGACCCTGAAAGGGCTGACTGAACTTAGTCGAATTGAACCCCAAGAAGACATAAGTTTGTTTATTTACCGCTGAACATGTGTCGTGTCCCTTCGTTTTGAGGACTCCATTACTGTGTGATTCTTGAGGCATTTTCTGCCTCGCACTTCCACTTTATGGAACCAGCTGCCCTCGGGTGTATTCCTAAACGAATACAATTTAGGAACCTTAAACAAAAGCAGTGCATGCTCGCTTCTCAGACTGGCAACATATACTTAAGACCTCTTGTGTTGTGGATGTCCGTGGGTGATGGTGATCACTTACCATCAGATGAGACACCATTGTGCTTAGCACGAATATCTACGCAAATGTAACGTAACGTGTCATTCACGTGAAACAGTACACACTGTCATTTATCTAGGGCAACTTTGAACAGATAACTTATAGTTTGTACGCCCAAGCTTGACGTGTTGACGCTTCCGATACGAATACTTTATCGCAAATTGTTTGTGCCTTTGCTTGTTTGCCCTCCTACCCCCATGAGAAAAGGTGATACTCCCATACTAGGTTCCCTGTGTAGCGGGAGGTATGGCCACAAGCATTAATTGCCACATCGCAATCATCCAAGATCTGAGGATAACATTTCCGCTCCAACATTTCCATCACACAAATATTTTCCCCCCGCCCAGGGATCGAACCTGGGATCAGAACTACGAAGGCAAGTTTTTTCGCCTAGACAGTTACTCTATCTGTCCGCATCAGGACAAAAAATAACAATAGATTTATGAATGAAACTTGCCTCGAATGGGGCTCGCTGATTCGGACAGATTAAATAAAGTTATTATTCCTTGTCAAGGTTACTCGGTTAGGCGTTAACCGACTCGCTGACTTGTTGAGTTAGAAATACTCACATAATAACGGGATAGCTAGCTACCATGTTTGTTTTCTTAGATTTTTTTATGGGGTAGTTTGGCAAACGAGCTCACCTGATGGTAAGTGATACCGTCGCCCACGGATATCCGCAATACCACAGGTCTCGAGGATGTGTAGCCGACCTTTGAGGTAGGAATTTAGGAAGAAAGAGATAGAAGGGGTGAGGTTGTAGGGGGAGAGGGACGGGCCTCCGGAACCTCCCACAAACAGAATGAAACGCAATAGCAAGCTATGTTACTTCACGTCGGTTGTGTTATGTGGGAGTGTAGTACTTCCCCGGTCGTGCCGGCCCATTCGGCAGTGGGGTTACAGCGTGGCACTACCACCAAAAAGTCGAGTTGAGTATCCAATATTTCGATACTGTTAAATAAATATCGGAAACTCAAACAAAATATACACCGTAGCTGTATTCTGTTCTTAATGAGAGTTTATTTTCTTACTTTATGTTTATGACCATGATAGTAACTTAGATTTGAAATAAAGTATTTCAATGTCGACTACTTTCTACTTTCCATCAACATTTTTTTCATTGTATCCAATGAAAAAAACCACCATTCCTAATCGTTAATAGCTGGCTATCAGTCTATGGAACTCTTATCTGTGAATTTAAACATAAGTATACGCTGACCGTTGCTCTCCCAAAACTGTTCTATATTATTTTAAATAACCGAAATAAATACCTAGTAGCTTCTAAACTATTTACCACCATAATTAAGCGTACTGGACGACATTACAAAAATTGCATTTTCTTGAATGCATTACTACACCATTAACCCTTTCGTCCCAGAGACGTAAATACACGCCAGTTTAATTCATAAATCTTTTGTTTTTATTATCACGGTATAAGAAGGATTAAACTTGTCGATAATAAAATCGATACTTAGCTCTTTTAATTGAAGCTAGATTAAAGACTAAGCTATCTTGTAAACTATTTTCTTTCTTTTATTTACCATGTATTGTATTTTATTTGAGTAAATTACTTACTCGTGAACATGGCACATGCAACTGTGCCCAAATATCGAGAGCTCACAATAAATACATGGTAAATATCCCGCTTCTAAAGTTAATTCTTGCATTAGTGACCATGTCAGTTTAAAAACTTATATACATATTTCGTTTACAGAGAATAAAATGACGAAAGAAATCAAAGAGCCAAAAGAGATCAGAGAAGATGAGAAGTCTAAAGACAAATTTAAATCCGACACTGAGGATGTTCCGGAGAAAAAAGCAGTTCCCGAAGAGACGATCGCAAAAACAGTATTGCAGCCT
This sequence comes from Selenia dentaria, assembly GCA_917880725.1. Classification (NCBI taxonomy): domain Eukaryota; kingdom Metazoa; phylum Arthropoda; class Insecta; order Lepidoptera; family Geometridae; genus Selenia; species Selenia dentaria. Next base: position 27,333,510 of record OU862888.1, on the reverse strand, counting down.
ACAGAAGACGAAACTTCGGAGCTTTCTAAATCTACTTCATCCGTGTTAAATGCTGAAGAGACCGCGCCCCAACCAATATCACAAGCACGCATAATCACCAGACTACCATTCGCACAACACGCGGAGAAAGGCAACCTAATGGCTCTGAGACAGCGAATCATTCCAGATATCGAACTTGAAAATATGCGATGCAAAAAGTGCGATATGCGGTGCGTTCACATTCAAGATCTGTACGATCACGTCGCCAAACATTACAACTGGATGCGATACGCTTGCAAACTGTGTAACTTCAAACATTATTACTTCGATAAGCTGCCGGAGCATGTGAAAGTAGTACATAAGTTGAAGGGCGATAAGGATTTCTATTTTAGCACCGTGAAGGCTATTGATGGGCCGGAGGCTTTGGAATTAGCGACACCTGTGGAGGAGCCTCCTGAACCTGAGGAAAATAGTCCCAATTCAAGGCGGCCGAGCAGATGCTCCAGCGATTCTAGTAGACTGTCTGATGAAAGCTCCTCGAGTAGTACGCGAGTTGAAGGATCGAGGAAAAGAAAAGTAACACAAAAAACACTTATTAAAGGAATTGGAAAAAGGAGGAAATCATGTAGAGGTACATATCGAGATTTATTTTCAACTGACTGGTCTAAATAATTTTACGTTTTTATGGTGTATGTATGTAAGTGTTGGTTCGTCGTTCGCCTAATGATTTGAGATTTTTTTAATAAATTAAACTATTGTTCGTAACCAGCAATACACTCACGTTAGGGATCGAATACGTCGACCCGGGTGTCGAGCATGTCCGAGGCTCATCTTCAGGGCGAGTGCGCAGCGGCGCTTGCGAGCTCCCGCCTTTATGGCACACGCCCATTGAGTTATCTAATTAGTATTTTCAAGTGCCATTCGGTCGCCTCATTAAAGAGTTTTTTATTTAAACCCCTGGTTTCATCCTGAATTCCGTTTGACAGGACGATATTTTGGTTATTCATGCTCATTCAACCGTTTCCTTTTTTGTTTTTGTTTGCAGCTAGGTTCGTTATTTATAATCTTTTATACTTGTTGTGTTTAGAAATACTCTGCAGGTCACAAATGTGGTCTCTTCCAGTTGAAAATTGATGAAATCTTCAATCAAGTAGGAGATGATATGACTCACAATTAAAATTTGATAATAAACTACTAACTTAAGCCTGCACTCGTCTCTGAGATTTCTGACGAATGTACCGAGTGTTTATTAACTTATTTTGTTTATCGCAAACTTATCGTATGTGTTTCTTTAATTACAGGAGGCAAAGAACAAGATGGTGATTGGGATGATAACGCTGATTCGCCAGCGAATGTCAAAGCTTTTGAAGATAATTCTTCAGATATGGATGACGCATATGAAAGGGTTACAAAAAAAACAATTGAAGATAACTCATCAGTCGCATCACGCAGGCCAGTTAGGAAAAAGGCTAAGCCTAAAAACGCAGACTTTGAATATGATTTGTCTAATTTACTAAAAATGGAAGCACAAGGCTATCGTGAATCGCAAACAGTAACCACCACATCGAAAGTTACTCAGCCCAAAATGAAAAAGAGCCAATTGGAGAGTATCACCAATTATGAAATGTTGAACAAAGAATGCTGTGGAGCATTATTTACATTATCTAGAAAAGCGGTAGAAAAATCCGCGGCGCACATGAGGACCCCCGCCTTTTTATATCTTCCACCGAAAGATAAATCTTCAACAATCTTTGTCAGACCAATGATTCCAAGGGGGCTTGCTAAAACTGATAAACTATCACCAAAAAAAGAGAATATTGAAGAGAAGAAAGATGTCCCAAGTCCAGCTAAAAAAACTGCTAAGGATGATGTATCAACAGATCTAGAAAAGGCTGCTACCGAAATTATTACTATGAACAATGCTAATGAAGATGCCACTACTACTAAAGCAAGTGATTCATCTGATACAAGTGCTACAAACCCTGAAAAAAGTACAGAACCCTGTGATGCAAATAGTTCTAGGAGTATCATTACTATAGATAAGAAAAGCAGCAACTCTAATGCTGCCAAGACTGCAGATGAAAACGATTTAAAAACATCTATAAGTGATAAAATAAAACCTAAGAATATTAGCATTCCGTCAGTAGTGCCCATAAAATTTAGACGGCAAAGTTTAGATGTTATAAAAAATCCTCTAGTAAATAAAAATATTTCAGAATTAAATAAAGCAGGAATGAAAACAAAAATACTTGTCATTAAACCCATTAATCGGAATAACAAAGATGGAGCACAGTCAGTAAATACCGCATTAAAATTTCAAACTATAAAACTAAAAGAAACAAATAAAAGTTCTTCAAAAGAAGATAAGGCTTCAGATCAAGTTGTTGTGGTCAAAGTTCCAAAAGTTGACTGTATTACTCGGACTTTACCGGAGACTACAAAAAATCCTTGTGAAAAATCTTCTGTTAACAATAATGTTACGACGACTGATGCTAACGACGATCCTCTCGTCAGCAGCGAAGAAACTCAATCCAGTGCTAATTTAACAAGTATCGAAGTCCCAAATTCTGAAAAAAATGGTGATGTTAGAAGTGAATCTGAATCAATCGAGTTTAAATCTACAAAAGCAATAATCAAAAATAAATCAAATAATATTGTTCCTCCTCCTATTAGTGATGGTGAAATTAATATAACAAACACTACAAATGATATTATGAATACCTCTGAAACATCTAGTAATGTGTTAACTAAAACCCCTGAAAGTTTAGTCGATGAATCGGCTGAAATGGCGTGCGACTGAACTTAAAATTTGTAATCGTGAGTATAGAATAGAAAGTACTTATTAGTACATTATTAAGTTGAACAAAACATGTATTTGTACATTTTTATTTTAAGTTGCTTCCAGAATATGTTTTGTTTATGAACATTTACGCCTATACATAATAATTATGTATGCAGACGACTGCAAAATAGGCTTACTACTATTATTATATAAATAAATTTTCTCTAAAAAATATCTTTGTTTTATTAAAGAACTCCGGCAAATTTGCTGGCTGGCTTACCTAGTTTTACCCGACACGCATGGGTTAACGCGTCGATGGGTGATTTTTTTTTTTTAGTACGGACTAATGCTGTTTGCCTCTACCGGCATTTATAGCGTCACCGGACGGGTGGCGAGTGCAGATGGCACTCAGCCAGTCCCGTCGATGGGTGATGATGGTCATGCTCTTATATCACATCTTTATTACCTTTCTGCTAGATGACTTTCCGTGGTCGCAAGAAAAAAAGTAAATATTACCATAGATAATATAATGGCAATACCTACCAAAGAATACAACGCAACATTGGCCGCGTTCTAATTGCCAATTACATACATAGTAGGTAAGGCTGTTGCTACGACTACGCACAATTTCTTGGATGCGGTATGTACTATGTGTAAGTCTATACAAAAATATTCATGGAAATACTCGTAACATCGTACTGTTATAATCCTACCCTATTAAAATAGCTGAAAGGTGCTTCTTAAGCACCTTTGTATTAACTTATGATGGTTCTGTTGGAAGTCAGTCGATCCAACTCCCCACGCGGCATACTTTTCTTTTAGAAAGTATACAAATACAAATATTTTTATTTCGATAAAAAACTTATGATACATTTCATAGGATTGGGACCTTCTTTTAAGTATGAAAATACCTGTGTTAGAGAGTCCCGCTCTTCCGTAGTTTATGTTATATAGAATAAGTAAGTACACGATTATTGCTTGAAAAAGTTAATAAATTAAGTTTAGTAGCGTAATTGTAAAAACCTAAGTTAAATATGAAAGTTAAAGAATTATATTATAAACGAGAAGAAAAAGAATTATAAACTTATGTTTTACATGAAGTATTATGTGTGGAGTGTGTGTGATTAACAGTATTTCAGGAGCACCCAGGAAGGTTTGAGTGATTGTATGTATGTGTGTGGAAGTGTGTGTGTAGTTTGTGTGTGCATAACTGAATGTTACGAAACTACTTTTAAGTTGTTCAGTTTCCTCGTATTTAAGTGTCAATAGCCATTCGTTAAGGATTTTTTTGCATTTATAGTTGTTCCTAGGGTAAATATCCAAAGTTACATTTATAGCGTTGTAGATGTGAGTGGATTGCATGGTATACTGACGCGATGCAAACTGAGTCCGAGCAGTACTTTTATTGGCTACTCTACCTCTTCTTCGCTTGTTTAGATTTTTAGGGTTGTACTCTAGAGATCTGTGTAACTTTAAAACGACATTTAGAATATATAGTTTCCTGACTGACAGTAGTTCTGAATCTCTGTATAGTGTATTTGTAGAGTATCGGTAGGGTTTAAAATACATCACTATGATTAAAGCTCTCTGTGTTCTTTCAAGTTTCAAGAACTTTGTCTTTTAAAAAGTATATTGTTTAAGTTTATTAATTTCTATTTTAATAAATTATATTGTAGAATCGATCATTTTCGTTTTTTAAAGCTTGGAGTTTGAGACCCCGGATAATATTACGTAACAGCAGTGTGCAAGGCAGAAAAACACATAATGCTAAGCGTCAACATAAAACAAGGTTCGGGTATATATATCCGATATATAGCAAATTACTTTTTGTGACATATATCAATACAAAAATAATTTAAAATTTGTTGATATTATTTAATTTTGTGCAGTTTACTACTGTATTTCTACTTCCCAAATGTAGATGGCGTTGGAGTAAAGGTAAAACATACTCCCTAACAGTAAGTTTTAATCCTTAAATGGCAACACTAAATAGCAGCATTTAATGGCGTCAGTCCCTGTATAGGACAGTTATTCTACTCTAATCTTTGCGTCAGTCTCGTTAATGGACTACATGACAAATTTCGTAGATAATTAATAGTTTATTACGAACTAGCTGCGCCCCGCAGTTTCTCCCGCTTGGTGATGGATGATGATGATGATGTAAAGTATCATATACGCTTCCCCGGAATATAATCTATAACCTTGCCAACTTTGATTACAATATTGCAGCCATCTAGGCTGGCTTAGCCGATTAGGCTGATAAGGTAATAACAGGGGTTTTATATAAATACAAATTCTAAAATAAAAGTAGCCTAATTTACTCCTTATAATATCAACTATTTGCCAGTGAAAACCCCTATAAAATCGATCCAGCCGTTTTATTAAGGTTTAAAGACATTTATTCTCAATAAGACACATACAGAGTCACTTACTTGAGAACTTAACTATTTATAAATATACTTCGCCATATCATTTCTAAAAATACATTAAAATAAATTTTATTTAGTATATTATTCTATATTAGCCGGAACAAACAGACAAAGAATTAAAATAGAGTTTTTTATGTAAGTACCGTATACACTTTCATATGCATATAGTGAAAACTGTTAATTTAGAAATAAAAACTGACACATCAATTTTATTTATTTGTATAGATGCAGAACAAGATAGATTTGACAACTGAAACACTAATTTGATTTGATTATATGACTATTTGTAATGTTTCTTATTTTGCTACAAGATAGGTAGGTACTTATGGACATTAATGAAGCCATCGGCTGATGAGAATTTATAAGATTTTATCTTTTAGAGGTGATTTTTCCTGATGTAGAGGATTTTATGTTATTAGTAGATATTTTATATATCTACCTAAATAAATAAACACATATGCAAACAGTAGGTATATTTATATTATATAGTATATATAAATAGTACAATAAAATTATAATATGGCTGTCATAGAAAATCAAATATATCGGCTTATATATATCAAATTGTTGATATAAATATATCATAAATATCAGATATTTTGATATTTTATAATAAATATTGGATATTTTCGAACCTTGACATAAAAGTGTATAGATACTGGAGAAAAGCTCTACAAAATTCGTAAAATTTCTAGTCACTTATAAAGCACGCCTTTTCGAAATTTGACCGGTATGTACATAATATTATGTTCATCTGTTCCCACTGAACTTCTAAACTACTTATCATAATTAGACAAATGAGGTTTTGTTGGAAGTTTTGTTTGTCTTCTACGAGTAGTTATAGGCGTAAAGGCGTACGTCACATTAAATTGAATTTGGCGCCCTGTAGGGCAGTGCAGGGAGCACGAAGTCAAGAACAATAAAATATTTTCGAACCACATGTGGTATCATTGAACAGGGATTTAAAAATGAAGGTAGAGTTTGGTACATCATAGTTTTGTCAAGCGTAGTTACCGTTTAGGAGATATTGTATTGTCATGAAAAATAATCTTGTAACCTGTGCATTACCTATCTAATTACATACGAATAGATACATGTAAAACAAACCACTTTAAAAAGAAAAAAATGTGGCTTTACAAAAACTCCAAAATACTTTAAAATCAAATTATATAAGTAATTTTTTTTTTAATCATAATTTATTTAGGACTTTTAGTCACTTAGCGTCTATCTCCTTGGAGTATATATTGTTCTGTGGCGTCTATGCCAGTCCCGTTAAGGCTTACAATATCTTGACACTACATTAAAACATTCACAAGACTTATTTAAGTACTTCAAGCAGTACTCTGTAGAGTGTCCTAGCCGCTTCACTCCAAGGAACAGCCAAGACACTCTGCACTATGCCTAAGTCACACAAATTTAAACCAAATTCAGAACGTACTTGCAACCTCATCTGCTGGCTCCGAACACACTCCACCAGAAGGTGATGAACATCTTCTTTAACTCCGCAAGTGTCGCAGTTAGGGGAATCCACCGCTCTCATCAGGTGTTTGTGTTTATTTAGTGGTATATGTCCGGAACGCAACCTATGAGCCAGCACAATAATACGTCTCCGAAACTTACAATTAAAACTCCAGGGCACACGAGGAGGTTCACATTGTAAGATTCTGTACCAAATTCCCTTTATGTTTGATTTATATAAGTTAAAAAACTGAAACCCGAGTACTGAAAATTCACACTCTAAAAAGGATAAAACAAGAAAATATTACGCACTAGCCGTCCGTTTCCCAAGGTCCCACCCCTTTATGATCGAATTACCTTAAAAGCAAAGATGCCAATGACCGCAATATAGGACCCTACAAGAGGTTGACTAGGAAACTGTTTGCCTTATACTTATTATTACTGTTACCTATGACATAAAAAATTTGGTGATCCATACATTTATTAAATTATATGTCTACTAATATCACGAATTTTTCCTGATCCACACTATGAGTGTATAGGCTCATGACAAAGTACTAATAACTAGTACCCATTAAAGTCAAAAGTACTTTAGACCGAAGGAAGATATTTTGCGTGAACCGTGAAATGCTAGTTATATCCGGTATGCTGATGGTTAACCCTAGTTCTAATGGAAGAGAACTACCTCCAGCCGTCTAAACTATCGGTAACCATACTGGTTTTTAGCTGTGTTATGATTTTCAGATAAAACTACACAACAACAAATTTTGACTGATTTTACTTTGACAAGTTTTGACTGCAACATATAATAACGACTGCCCGCGACTTCGTCCACGTAGTAGGCTCGGCCTTTTCATATCCTATTTTCTTGATTTTTCTTTCATAAGAACCTTCTCCTGACTATAGTTAATACATTCCAAAAAGAATTAGCGAAATTGTTCCATTCGTTCACGCGTATTGCGATGACCAAGGAAAATAGAGATTCCTTTTTGATTTTTTTTAAAATGTAAGACCTTTCTAAGAAGTATAAGAAATAATTTTAAAAAGGATTAATAAAATCGGTAAAGCCATTCGTAAGTTATAGCGTGACCAGGAGAAATAGGGGTTCGTTTTTATAAATACACTAGTTACTGTCCGCGTAGTAACCTCCCGTCTTTTCTAATAAGAACCTTCACACAACAAAAAAAGTATTATCAAAATTGTTCCATCCATTCTCAAGGTATAGTGTGACCAGGAGAAATAGGGGTTCGTTTTTATTTATATGATAGATAGATATATATAAATTAGTTACCCAGTACTTCTTACGTTTTCAAGTTGCTCTTCCATTATTTATCAATTATAGAGATTACATAACAATATACTGTTCTGTGGTGAAAATAAAACAAGGAATAATTGTTTCACTAAGTTTAATTACAATCGAGTTACTTTCTCATTCATTCACATCAAACAACTATTTAAGCATTCTTCGCAAGTGTATCGGCTTTCGCTATAACTTCTTCGATTGGTCCAACCATATAGAAAGCAACCTCCGGAAGGTGATCATACTCGCCCTGCAGAATTTTGGAAAAGCCTTTAATGGTCTCTTCAAGGGGCACTAGTTTACCAGCGTGTCCTGTAAACACCTCAGCAACCTGGAAGGGCTGTGACAGGAACCTCTGAATCTTGCGCGCACGCGCCACAGTCAGTTTGTCCTCCTCAGACAGTTCATCCATTCCCAGGATAGCAATGATGTCCTGAAGTGACTTGTAGTCCTGCAGAATTTTCTGTACACCACGAGCGACGTTGTAGTGCTCGGCGCCGATAATGTTAGGGTCCATAATACGCGAGGTGGAGTCAAGTGGGTCCACAGCAGGGTAGATACCTAATTCGGCAATGGCACGAGACAGCACAGTAGTGGCATCTAAGTGAGCAAAAGTCGTTGCTGGGGCAGGGTCAGTCAAGTCATCAGCAGGCACGTAGATGGCCTGCACAGAGGTAATGGAACCCTTCTTGGTTGTGGTGATGCGCTCTTGCATAGTACCCATGTCAGTGGCCAGGGTAGGCTGGTAGCCCACAGCAGAGGGGATGCGGCCCAGTAAAGCCGATACTTCAGAGCCTGCCTGAGTGAAACGGAAAATGTTGTCAATGAAAAGCAGCACATCCTGCCCTTCTTGGTCACGGAAGTACTCTGCTACGGTGAGTCCTGTGAGGGCGACACGGGCACGCGCACCAGGGGGCTCATTCATCTGGCCGTACACCAGTGCTACTTTAGAGGTTTTGTCCTTGAGAGAGATAACTCCGGACTCAATCATTTCATGATACAAATCATTACCCTCACGTGTACGCTCGCCCACACCTGCAAACACGGAATAACCACCGTGCGCCTTGGCAACATTGTTGATCAATTCCATAATAAGCACAGTCTTACCTACACCAGCACCGCCGAAAAGGCCGATCTTGCCTCCCTTGGCATAGGGCGCAAGGAGGTCCACGACCTTGATACCGGTAACGAGGATTTCTTGCTGTACGGACATTTCTACGAACTCGGGAGCCTCCGCATGAATGGCGGCTCTCTTGTCAGTGGGGATGGGGCCGCGCTCGTCGATGGGCTCGCCAATGACGTTCATAATGCGACCAAGGGTCTCAGCACCAACGGGGATACGAATGGGTGAGCCGGAGTCAAGTACGGGTTGTCCGCGCACCAGACCCTCAGTACCGTCCATGGCAATGGTGCGCACGGTATTCTCACCCAAGTGTTGCGCCACCTCCAACACCAATCGTGGCTGACGGTTCTGCACCTCCAGAGCATTGAGGATGGGCGGCAGGTTGTCCTCGAACTGTACGTCCACTACGGCACCAATGACGGCGACCACCTTACCCTGACCCTGGCCGGCCGCTTTAGCTGCATAATCCCTTTTATTGATCGATACAGCTGCAATTTTCCCACATTCTGATAGGGTTTTTTCGGCCACTGATTTAGCGGCGAGGAAACCACTACCAACTCTACTTACGGCACCAAACATTTTAGATAAACTGGGTCCTTTTGAATAAAAATTATTGGTGGCCGCCCGCAATTATGTAACCCTAAAAATGCTACAGACAATAAAATAAAATTATTGATCGTCGTCAATCGAATGAATCCAATCGTTCTTTGCATAGATTAATCAGACTAAAGTTCTTTGTGCACTCACTCCCTCCACAGACTAAAAAAGAAATGGAGTCAGTTCAGTTTTTTATTTTACATTTTATTAGGTGGGTGGCTCTCCTCAAAATGTTATTATTGGCAAAAAAACTATGTTATTTTAAACCTAGGCATATACGTCAAATTTTTTATGGAGATAATTCTTTTGTTGATATACTCGTAGAACACTTTAATCTATTAGGCGTAAGAAACCGAGCCTTCGTTTTAGAAAAAAATGACAATTTTTCAAATGAGATGTTACCAACAATGATAATTTGTGAGGACAATGACATGAGTGCGGAGAAAAGTGATGCAATGTTGCAAATAATGACCACTGATGACACCATGATTTCTCTAAGTGAAGTAAAATAAAGAATTAGTAACTTTAAGACCAGACCAGACCAGACCCGAGCTGAACTTTGGTCACTATCATTCCAATCAATAATTATTTTATAATTTTTTTATAAACATACAAAAAAGATGTGTTTCGGAATCAGTAGTCGTTTATATATATGATCAGAAATAAATAAGTTTTTATCATTTTTAATATTAAAATAAGGTAACAAATTATTGAGGTTTTCATTGTATCTATTTCTACATACTTTCAATCACATATTAATAATTTCGAGTTCAAACTATCCAAACTGTTATTAGTATTTTCCTCTTCATCACTGCTGTCAGGGCTTAGAAATATTATTAATTTTATTCATTTTCAATCATATTGTCTATTCTCGCATCTCGTCACTATTCTCCAGACTTCTCTAGCGACTTCTGCACACGCAGTTTGTAGAAGAGTCATCAATTTAGCAGTACTCAAGGGTGGTACAGTATTGTTCTGCGCTGCATACTCGGATGGAGGATGGCATCCCAGTGAATATGACTCCAGATGATGTTATGAGAGAGATGAGTGAGTTCCTAAAGAGTATGGTCCATTTTAAAAGTTCGCTGGCTCAATTTTAAAGTTTCCATTGACGAAGTTGTGACTTGGAAACCGTCGCAAACAGTTATTTTGTCCTTTGATGGTAAAATTTGCCCTCTAGAGTCTTTCTATGTTACAATTCTTTCCCTGTTGCGGGTTATGCCTTCCTGACTAGTCAGTGCATCCATTGCTGTTGATACGGACACACCATGACGCAGTGTCGATCAAAACCAGCTTGTTTTGAAAACGGTTCTAACCACTTAGGTAAGTCATGTAACGTGGATGAAGTTAATGCGGAATATTTGTGGTGTGATGGCAATCACTTTGCTAATAGCAAGTGCTGCCCTGAAATCCAAAGGCAAAATAACATTAAGTCGCATATGTCAGAATTATCTATTTCATATGCTGAAGCATCTCAGTTTTTCCCTGCATATAAAAAGTCCCTTGCTGAAGTTACTTCCACCTCTGTCGCAGCTTCTTTACCGAGTCCATCCAGGAATATAACTACTGAACCGTCCAAAGTTCATTACAGGGGAGAAAGAAAATCTTTGAAATCCCATACATTGCCTTCATCTTGTGTTGGTTATGATCGTGGAGCGCACATTAACATCATTTGAGATGAATCCTCTGGAGCGTCGCAAAATGGTTATGCTTTATTAAATCCTTTAGCCCAAATAAATGAGACTCCTTCTGTACAAGCTATAATAGCTGATATCTTAAAGCTATTAAATCTTTTATCCTCTCTCAAGTCTAACTCTTCCTCTTCAATTAATTCACCGTCTAAGGCTGCCTTTAACTTAAATTCGCTTATTTCCCTACTTCAAAATGTGTCCCTAACTGTCTAACAGGATCCTTCAATGGGATAGTCATGGTATGGTATTTGCAACAAAAAGTCTGATTTGATATGTTTTAATAAATAAATATGAACCGAGTGTCTTGGCCGTCTCAGAGACTTGGCTAAGACCGGATTCCGTCTTTAGGTTATCAGGTTGTATCTATGTTGAACTTCGAAGTGACCGCCAGGATGGCTTTGGTGTTGTTGCACTTTTTATAAAAAATAATATTAACTTTTCAAGTAATTCTATCCCTTATCATAATGATGGCTTTGATGTTGTTGCTGCACGCATCAACAATTTTACAATTGTCTATATATACTATCCTACTTCCTTATCCTTCAAAATATAATATCCTTCAAAAAATATTTTAATCGAAATTTAATTTCAATAATTATGTCTCTTCCTAAGCCCCATTTTAGTCTAGGTGATCTGAATTGTCATCATCAGGTATGGGGGTGCAGTTTGTCGGATGCTAATGGAGTTTTTGTTAGATTCTTTAAACAGTTTTAATCTCGGTATCCTTAACGAGCCTGTATCCTTGCTCTGCTACAAGAAGAACTCATCCTAATGAGTTAACTAGTGCAGTGGATCTTTCTTTAAGTTCTCCTGAGCTTACATCACTTATGCCTTTGTGTGTTCTCCCGTCTACTCATGGTAGTGACCATTTACCAATTTTTTTACGTATCTAGCAAAAACATTCCCGTCCTGCTTCAATTAATTCTCCTCTTCTTAAATATATAATTGATAATAACAGTTCGATCTGGGATGTCTTCAAACGATTGTACTGATTCTAAAGCCTTAACTTTACCTCTCATAAATTCCTCTAACATTATATTCTGTTCTGAGATGTTAGTTCGATCTCTAGTAGAATGTGCTGATATGAATTTCTTGGTTAAGAAATCTCATCCGAACATAGTTCCTTCTCCTCCATTGTGGGAAAAAGATTGCTCTGAAGCCGTTAGATCTCGCAATGAAGCAGAAACTATCTTTTGTTTATCTATAACTCGTGATAACTTTATTGAATTGAATAAAATGATTGCAAAATCCAAGTGTCTCTTTCATGATAAAAAAACGTATAAGTAGTTCGAAGTCATTTTGCACCAGCATAGGCTCCAATACTCCTACATCTCTTATCTGGAAGAACATAGATAGATATCGTCGGTCTCAATGTGTTCCTTATCGTAGTTATAGCCCTTCCCAAGTTTGGGCTGATGCATTTATGGACAAATTGCCCCCTTATTATTATTATTTTTTTATTTTTTTATTTATTTATTCATCACGAAGAAATACACATCAGTTTGAATGATACCGTCTTAAAATCTATGTAAGATTTGTCTAGACAGTAGTGTTCTCGAATACATAAATATGGCAAGTAAATACCTATAGTCATTACACAAAACAAATACGAGTAACATTACGTCGCGCGCTCACTTCACAGCTTGAGTAATGCGTATAACAACTTATAATAACATTCTACTCGTCTTAGAACTTAAAGACTTTACGTATTGTTATCCTGCTCACAAAGTATTAGATTCCGCTCTGTTGCCGAGCGTACCATCCCCTCCCATGTTTACCAGCGTTCAGCAGTGTCACTCGTGTTCGTCGTGCATTCGCAACTGATACAGGACGCACCTGCTTTTTACAATCGTACGAGTTTTTGGTTTGACATTAGAAATAATATATTTTTAACACGTGATTAATATTTTTATTTGGTATTTCATTTTTTAATTCAGAAGGAAGTTTGTTTAAGAGTTTAGGAATGATATATTGAGTAGTACGTTTGCCATAAAAGAACCCATTTTTGAAAATGGGTATTTGTAGGATATTGTTTGTAATGCTTCTGGTAACTATTCTATGTGTTTTAGGTATCTGAAGTTCACACCTAAAGTATTGTTCTAAAATTAATACAATTTCAACCTTTTTATAAATGGGTAATATACCACAATACTTAAAAAGTTCCTCAGAAGCGTCTTTATATTTGTCCTTAATTTTTGCAGGTACTATTAGTTTTAAGAGTCTATATTGTAATTTATAGATTTCATCAAGATAAGTTTTGTGTGTACGTCCATAACTACTTAAACCGTAAGAAATAATATTTTCGACTAAGGCTTTGTATATTGTTAGTAAAATGTCAAACGGCACTCTGTTTTTTAAGACATACAATTTGGCCAAGACCGCTCGCGATCTATCAATGTGTTTTGCCCAGTTGAACCTATCATCAATGACAAGACCCAAGTACGTAAATTCCGTTACCTGTTCTGTAATTTCGCAGGTAGCAGTACATGGGACAAAACAGTTATGTAAACAGTCATGACTGTGGGCTACAATATTTACCCCTTCTTTACAAGGATTGGGATTATGGCTCGAATGCACATGCATGACTTTTGTCTTTGCGGCGTTGAGGACAAGTCCCGAGTCATGTGACCATTTGCATATCGCTGTAATATCAAATTGGATTTCTCTTTGTGCGATGAATATGTCTCTGCTCGCAGCTACCAGGCAGGTATCGTCCGAAAACTGATACATTTTGCAGTATTTAAATACGTTATTTAGGTCATTTACATAGGTCAAGTAGTGCAGTGGACCTAGAACGGACCCTTGTGCGGTTCCTTCTGAGACGGAAACACTATCACTGTACGCTGTACCGACGCTTACCTGATATCTACGGTCATGGAGATAGTCCTTGCACCATTCCAATAGGTTTCCGCGTATGCCGCTGCTGTCTAATCGTTTTATTAATAAGTCATGTCTCAAAGTGTCGAACGATTTACTGTAGTCAATAAAAATAAGAAGTATATGTTTTTTGTCATTAAGATAGCTGTTAATATCATCCGTGAATCGGGACAACAGAAGGGATGTACTTTTTTTTGGTTGGAAACCATATTGCTGTGAGCATAATACGTTATGGCATGAATAGAAGTTATGGATGACTTTCGATACATACTTTTCGACTATTTTGTCTAGGACCGGGAGTATCGTTATAGGACGATACTTCGAGTAGTCTTGCGTACTACCTACTTTATGTATGGGTCTCACAATTCCAGTCTTAAGCTTCCTCGTATATCTTCCAGTCAGAATGCTAGTGTTTATCAACCTAGTAAAAGTGTCTATTATTCGATTAGATAAACGTATAATATCACAGGCTCTAATGCCATCAGCTCCTGGAGCTTTGTGTGGACTCAAACTTTTAATAATTTTGAGCACATCTGAGTTTGTAGCCTTAGGAAAAAATATAGATTTATCAAGGGACTGACCGTAGTCATTTTCATTTAATAATTTATTACTACAATTTGATATAATGGATAAAACATTATTTTTAAATTCGCGGGCAAAATTATCTTCTATTGTTTTGTTGCATCCGTTTAAACTAAAAGCTTTCGTTATTACATCGTCAATTGAATGTGTAATTCTTCCTGTCATATTATTTATTATCTGCCAGAGTTTTTTATTATCCGTTCTATACTTGTTTATTTCTGATTTAAAGTATTTATTCCTTGCTTTGTGTACTAATTTATTTCTTATTTTATTATACTTAGCCCTAAGTTCTTTGTTACCAGTGTCCTTGATCCATTGTGAATACAGCTCATCTCTATACTGATATAATTTTGTAATATTTTTATTAACCCATTTGTAAATATTTCGCTTTGCAGAACCTGTGCTCTGTTTATACTGAGATTGCTCGTAACAGTTATTAATGTTTTGGTTTATGTATCTATAAATTTCATCGGGTTGATTCATATTTTTAGTTGCATTCCAGTCTATTTCCTCTAAGAGGTTGTATAATTTGTTATTATCGTATCGCGTTACGTAAGCCGGGGCATCCTGTATATGGGAGTCACTGATAAGAGCAAGCGTGAGCGCAGTCACTCGGTGGTCGGCTAGTTTAGTGCCGAGCGCGGCTGTGAACGCGTCTCTCATGCGAGATCTCACAAATATATGATCGATGCAGCTTTTTGTTACAATAGTTCTATTTTTTAATTTTAGTGGTTCAATTCTCGTGTAGTCGGAGATACCGCATAATAGACCGTGCACGCTCATTACATCAATGTATGCCTTCTGTATGTTTATATCAATAGCAGTCGTAGGTTTTAGGTTAATGTTACAGTCTCCTAGCAAAACTAAATCAGTATTAGTGCTGTATTTACCAAGCATGTTATCAATTTCAGAAACGAATTGATTATTGTAGTGTCTGGTGGTTTATACACTGCACACAGTGCTACTGAGTAGGAAGTTGTGGTTATTTTTCCTAGTAAGCTCTCGAAGTGAAATTTGTGTTTGTTATTAACGTAAACAATTATACCACCTCCTTTCCGCCATTTTCGTAGCCAGCTCTGTGTACATGTATAACCTTTTATATTATAAAGTGAACGAACATTATCCGATATGTTTGGTTCTGTGATGACAAGAACATCAATTGAAGAATTTGATACACAAATAAGGTGTTAAATTTGACAAAAGTTCCTAATTATTGACCTTATATTAACGTGTACAAATGACAGGTTGTGACAATTCTTTGTTACATGCTTTTGATGTGTTGTAATTAACACAGTCGCAGTTCTTTTAAGTTTGTGTCGTCAAATAATGCCATAATAATAGCACGCAATAGGTAGGTTACGGTTCTTATGAATTTAACGTAGTAAGCTATACCTACTTATGGATTGTTACTATTAGTTAATAACGATTTGATGTCACTTTTCGACCTAAGCTGGTACAACTTCTCTTTTTCGCTTTTACGCACTAGTACTCGTCCTTCTCTGAACCAAATGAACTTGTAGGCACCCTTCAGATCTTGTTTGGCTTGCCACAGCAAATTCTTGTGGTACGGAGTAAGGGCTTCACGTATGTATACCTTTTCGGTATTCAGCGGTCCTGGTAAGTTAGGTACGATATTGCGGGCCAAGATTGTAGCACCCCGAGCAGCAGATAAAAGCGCTTGGCGGGTAGACTCGTGGCGTAATTTCACGAGAACTGAGACGGGTCCCGTTTTACGAGCTCCGAGGCGTTTGACGGAGATGATGTCATCTTTTGATGAGTTTAGAAGAAGCACGACTTTCTCAATGTGTTTAGTTAGGTCTATATCGCTGGACTCCGGAATACCTGCTATTTCGACTTGACTTTCGAGTAACTGCTGTTCAATTTCATTACTTCGCTGCTCCATTGCTTCTAACTTAAGCTCGAGATACTTATTCCGGTTTTCTAGATGAACTTGCTTCTTTTCAAGGTCCTTAATGCAGCCTGTCAGAGAATGCATAGACTCTGCGAATTCATCTACCTTCTCACTGCAGTACTGCACTGAATTGGTAACTGACCACATTTCTTGCATAATGATATTGGTAACTTCCTTCCTCAACTCCTGTAGAAGCTTCTTTACATCGACATTGTCGCTCGTTGAGTTGATATCTTCGTCTTCCTCCTCCTCGCAGTCAGCGATAGTCCCAAATGACTTCCTACGCGACGAGTTCAAACTGCAGTCGTTGCAAGTCCATTCAAGGTTTTCAGCGACTCTTAGTGCAGATAGTTGTTTGGCACTTAAACCGGTGCATACATTAGTGGTATGCACCACTTTTTGGTATCGACTGCATTCCAAAACAGGAGTTTTTTTGGTTAACACTTTATTACAACTATGACACTTCACCAAAATGAGGGTAGTTATCGCACTTCTACTTTTAACTGATACTGTGTTAAGTCAGTGACGGTCAAGCAAGAACTGAGAATTTATTTATTTAAAGCACAAAACAGATCACAATCAAAATAATATAAAATAAAGATTCTATTATTTTTAAAGCTGGATTGCAATCCAACTACATGCGCTTACAGCTATACAAATTATAAATCATGCGCGTGTGTTCGTAGCTAGTAATATTGCTAATATAATAATACTAATATAATAATACTAAAAGAAAACCTTAAACTAATTATCAAAATATGTTTAATCAAACAATCTTTCAGACAGACGAGGCGCGACAGCGCCGATCTTGTCTGAGTTATTTTGTTTGGGGAAGAGGATATATTTTACAGTTTTGATATAAACACTTGGAGGAAATACGTCTAGCTCAGGAAATTTTACGAAAGTTTCGTTATACCGGCGGGCCATACGGACAAGGGGAGTATAGTAAGAAATATTGTTTCTGTGAATATTAAGAACAAACAAGGCGGTATTTTTGGGCGTGCATTGTATTTTATGTTACGGGTTAAGTGTGATAGTAAATTTGAAGTATCCGTGATGGAATGTGCAATCTTATAAAAATAAAAATCAAAGTACTTACGACGCAACTCTAGCGATTGTATTTTGAATTTCAAAAGCCTCATCTCGTAGATAAGTTTCGAGTGACCTATCTTCAGACGATAGCAAAGCATTCTTAAACATTTCCTCTGTACTCTTTCGATGTTATCAACATGTACTTTGTAATACGGAGACCAAATCGGGCTGCCGTATTCCAAAATACTTCTTACTAGGGTATTGAAAAGATAGAGAAAAGTGCGAGGTTTCTTAAAACCTTTAGTTGACCTGAAGACGAAAGCGAGAATTTGATTGGCTCGTGTGATGATATGCTGGTAATGAGGGTGGAAACTGAGCTGGTCATCAAACAAGATACCAAGATCCTTAGCAACAGAGGACCTATTTAATACTTGTCCATCAATTGTGTAATCATAAACAAACTTTTTACGCTTATTAGAGAAAGATATTGTGAAGCATTTACTAATGTTTAAGTACATGTTGTTATGTTTGCACCATTCTGATAGAGTATTAAGATCTTTTTGAAAATTTTGACAATCAGTGATACTAGTTATAACATTGTAAATTTTTAAATCGTCAGCATACTGGAGACGTTGACAGGAAAGGCGTTCAACAAGGTTGTTGATGAACACAATAAAAAAGAGGGGCCCTAAATGCGATCCTTGTGGCACTCCAGAAGTAGGTTCCAATGGGGATGAAATGAACCCTTTCAATGCAACTAACTGACTTCGATTCTTTAGGTAGGAACAGATCCAGCGGAACAAACTACCGTTAATTCCATACGTTGTGAGTTTATAACAAAGTTTTCAGTGGCTTACTTTATCAAAAGCTTTGGAAAAGTCCGTGTATATGGAGTCAACTTCCACGGCAAAGCTTTGACAAAGGAAATTCTCTTAATCTAAGAGGTTCCTGACAGTAGATCTATTTTTGACGAAACCGTGCTGCCTGTCAGAAATTATAGGTTTGAAGTGATTTTACAGATGGGTAAAAACTAGAGATTCAAATAGCTTCGCAAAGCAGGATAGAATGCTTATTGTTTTGTAATTTTCACATTTTGATTTGTCACCATTTAAAAAAATAGGAATAACATGTGCTGTTTTCCAGCGCTTAGGAAAATCGCCACTAATGAGTGATTAAATGAATATAATGCACAAAGGAACGGCTAGTTCTTTACTGAGAGATTTTATGAAAGAAGGGGGAAGTAAATCAGGCCCTGCGCCTTTATTGGGATCTAGCCGTTTAATTTTTATTATAATGTCCTTTTCTAATAGTGAAATACTCGATAACGAAGTAGCAATGGAGTTCGCGACAAGTTTAAAATTACTTTCAGTGGAAGACAACAATGGACTACTCTGAACACTATTACTTGTGTAAAAACTGAACCAAAGTAAGAAGAAAATAGTCCGCATATCCCTTTACCATCTGACGATGTGGCTTCATCAAACTTCATTGCATGTGGAATAGAGGCGTGACCCTTTCTACCATTCACAAAACTCCAAAATAATTTGACATTCTTGTCAATGGAGTCCTCGGTGGACGAGAGGTATTTACTATAACATTCATCAGTCATTTTTTTTAATCTTTCTCTGAGTAATGAAAATGAGTCATCATCGCGAGGGTTATTATACTTTTTGTACAGTTTATGATACTCATTTTTTCTTCGTTACATTTTATCAAGGACATGCTATACCAGATCGGATACTTTTGTGACTTTATAGTAACAAGAGGAGTGTGTCGATTAATGATGTCAAAAAGTATATCATTAAAAGTGTCAGTGCATGAGTTTATATCTGGGTTAGATAAGACATCCTGCAAATCTATTGAGCTAATTTAAGACTTTATTTCATCATAATCGCACTTTAAGAAATTTAGACGCTTACAATTACTTTTTTTGAGGCTTATTGATGTATTATTTAACATTATTTCTATACGAAGAGCAGGATGATGTTTGTCTAACAAGCTAAGTGGAAATGTGTCGGTAACAGCAACAGAATTTATATTTGAGAGAACCAAATCCAATAAGCGTCCATTGTGATTTTTTATATTATTAAATTGATTTAAGTTACACAGTGTAATAAGCTCTTCTAACAGTGTTATTTTTTTATTTTGCGTTGATATTGAATGTAAGTGAGGAGTTGAAGTAGAGCAAATTGAATAGTCAGGTGTGTTAAAGTCGCCGAGTAAGATAAAGTGTTCATGCTTGTTGTTTAGTAAATTATTTGGGCAATTTGTATAAAATTTATCCAATCTCGCAAGAGGAAGAAGAGAGAATTATATTAATAAGGAGGTAAATAACAGATACATAGGTTAAGGTAAGTAGTGTTTGGCGTATCAGATATTAAGGTGATCTAGATATCCTCTTCCCCGCATTCCCACTCTGCGTGGCGAATTATTTGAAATTTCTTGTGAAAAGCAACGAGTACACCTCCACCTTCTTGTTTAGAAGATGCGGTGTCCTCGCGATCGCGTCTAACAACAATGTAGCGATTATCAAATATATCACCATCAAATACACTTTTATTCAGATTCGTTTCCGTCAGACATACTATATCATAGCTAGCATTTAAAACGTTAAGGTAAAACTGTGATAATTTACTTCGCATTCTGTTAACATTTTGGTATTGGACATTAATCATATTGGAACGGTAAGCTGTACTTAACATTAAAACTACATGTATTATTATTAGAAACAGGTTAGCTCACTATTGTAATTTTTTAAGATTGTCTAGTAATTTTACATGTATGGCGGGACTTCGTTCGTTCTTACGCACATAAATTTGACCGAATCGCACCCACACAAACATGTATTTTTTGTCTTTGCAAAACTTTCTAGCATAACTATGTAACTCCTTGGTCTCGGGGGATAGGTGTTCCGATAGGTATAATCTGCGAGTCTCACCGCTGATGCCTATGTGAATTGAGGCTAACTTATCGTCAGGGTGGGTTTTGTTGAACCTCGTTGCCGAAGACAAGATAAGATCTCGAAGTCTCTGAGACGATAGAGTCACAAGAATATTTCGTGGCCTCTTCGAAGTAGGGTCCATCTTGGCGATACGTCTACGTCTACGATAATCATTGTCCTGATCATTCAGAATTACCATCTCTTTTCTAATGATCCTCTCAATCAACCTTTTACACTAAATGAATTTGAAAACATTTTGAAATCCATTAAAGATTCTGCTCCGGGTATTGACGGCATACTATATTCCTTTATTTCTAAAGTTAATGTCCGCTTTCAAAACTATTATTTGACTTTGGTTAACACAACTTTTGCAATTGTATTTGTTCCAGTTTCTTGGAAGTCTCAATATATTATTCCTATTCCGAAACCTAATAAAGATCCGTTGGACTCTAACTCTTAACGTCCTATCGCTCTCTCTTCAGTCGTGACTAAAATTGCGGAGCATTTGGTTAAGGACCACCTTGAGTGGTTTCTTGAGAGCAATGTATTACTTGCTAAGTTTAAATATGGCTTTAGAAAAGGCAAGAGCACTATGGACAGCCTTGATTTTTTTTTAATTTTGTCAATTGTTCTCCAAATAAAAAATCTTTATACGATTGTATTGGGTACTAGAAGTGTTTCTCGCTTAGATACCATAACACATTGATCTTTCAGGTAATGAACATGCTGATAAAGCGGCCAAAGAAGCTCTTTCCTGTGGAGATAAGGTCCCAATTATTAATTATAGCGTGACCTTATCTGCCTTCCTAAAAGTTTTCTGTACAAGTCAAGGTCTACATACTGGAGAACGGCTAGCTCATCCAAAGGCTCTGGTTTTGCTAAGATCCAACCAAAAATCCCAAGTAAACCTTGGTTTTCGCGGTGGTACTTCGGCAAGGTTTATACGTCGACCTTAATTCGCATGAGGCTTGGTCATTATTGCTCACCTTCACGCTTAAAAAAGATTCATGTGAAAGATTCATCTATATGTGAACGTGGCCTTGATGAGGGGCCTCTCAACCATATTTTCTTTTCCTGTCCTTTCAAAATGTTTTCAATGTATGATAAGGTTTTTTTCTACAATTCTCTCATATCATTAAAAGTCTCAATTCCGACTCATATTCCTGAACTTATATCATCTACTAATATTGATGCTATTATGTTAAATGAGGTGGGGTTGATGTCACACAAAAGGTTATATATATGTACAGGTAGTGGAAATTTATGATCAACAACAGATGAATATAATGCACAATGGTCAAATTTGGAACAAGAAAAAAATATGTGGTTGAGGTCGCCTTCATCCATTTCACATTCACATATTGATGTACCTTTAATTCTCAGTTTTTTAAGATGGACATCAGAACAGCAGTGGCCAAATCTCATGCTAGATATTATTGAACTAGTTCTCCTATCACATTTATATTTAAAAAACCAAGACTTACTATTTACATCGCGTTGATATTTAGCAAAGTTAGTACCAATTCTTTTACTAGAAATCAACCACCTTTTTGACCTTTTGATTAGGGATAAGTAATAGGTCTTGCGGGGGTCAGATGCTATAGAAACAAACTCAGGCGGGGATGGGATGGACCGGAATTCCACATCATTTACAATATCAGAATTTTGCTAACTATTTTTGGGGGGCCAGCCACCACCGCTGCCTTCGTCTATAAAAACAAAAGACAACTAATCCGTCACAATAAAATGTATGAACAAAACTTACCAGTGAGACGAAGAATTATCTAAAATACACACGTGAACAACTACTCTACATGTCTTGTCGGCCTTAGATAGATGTTGTCTATGGTTGTGCCACCACGCATCATTCCTCACAGTTATCTATGTTCTATACGGTGGCCTCGTTCTCTTCATTTCTATTAGAGCAAAGAGTTTGCGTAATCTCATATCGTTGTCTAATCAAGGAATATTTTACTCTCTACCGAGAGTTGTCTACTCATCATTTGTTTGAGAGAGAGTAAAATTTTCCTTGGTTTGAGAGTTGTCATTAACTGTCGGACGTATGTCAAAGGTGAAGATTACTGAGCTAAATTTTATTTAATTATCGTGTTTCTATTCCTTATATGTTTATACACAAATGTTGTGTAACTTCATTCTACGTTGTCGGTGAGCAAAGATACTCAATCCCGCTCAGGTTATGTGTCAATTCGATGTTCCATGACGACCGGGTGTAAACAGTATTATGGCTACAGAAGGTAAAGTTGCAAGCACAACTTCGAGCGGCGAACGAGTGGAGAGATCGCAGCCGGCACACGATATGGGTATGAGTTTAACATAATATATATAGAAAAATTAGATGGAAACTCATTTTACAATACACTGAAATTCGTGATCGAGTTGTATCTTATCCATGGCGACCTGTGGGAGTACACTCATACGACATTTGTGAATTCTGATAAGGCATAAAGAGAGACCAAAGAGAAAAGCGAGGATATGATTGATGATATAATCACATTGCCTGGTTCACGTGAGATATGTAAAAATGGCAAAGGAGTCATGGTAAGTTTTAAGATCAGCTTTTGAAGATAAAAGTCCAAACAACCGCTGCAGACTTTTGTTAAAGGTACAATGCTTAACGAAATATGTTTAACCAATGAGACTTGCAATGGAAAACTTAAATATGGAGTTGACTATAGACTATGTAAAGACCAAGCTGTTACTAATTCTGGATTCATACCGTGCAGTGCAGACCCAAGTACAAACAGCAAAGATATTGCACTATTAATGGATAAAAAATACAAAGCAAGAAATCTCTACAGAAAAAGGCACGCATTATATAATATTTTAATTTAATCTAGTTATTACATGATAAAATTAAAGTTAAGAAATGATAATTTATTGTAACATTTACGTAAATAAACCTTCTATTATAAACCCATGGCATTACTTGACACATCAGCCCAGATTTTCTTCAAAAATCTTTTATTATCAATGTAAACACTTGTTTCATGCGTTAAAAACATTACTGATATCTGTTTCACATAATTATGACTAATATTTACGTATTTACAGTTATATAATGCATATTCGTTTATAGTTAGGTGCTTAGCTAAATAACACAAGTCCAATTTGAAAATTTTTATACCGACTTCTATTCTATTACTTTGGTAAAAATCAGTTATTGGAGTGTAACTCAAAACTACTGTACCGAATTTAATTTAATTAAATTTAATAAGAATCTTGGAATTGGGAAGCACCAGCTTTCAAACAAAAAATAATTTTGATAATCGGTCAACCCAATCGAAAGTTATGAAGTAACAAACATTTAAAAAAAACAGTCGAATTGAGTACCTCCTCCTTTTTGGAAGTCGGTAAAAAACGAAAATGTTTAATTAGAAATTGTAATCATGCATGTTTGGAATAGTAATCTTATAAAACATAAGTGCTTTCAATATGTAAGGTAAACAATATGTATTACTCTTAATAAATTATCATCTTTGTAATTTTAGAATGTGTTCTTCAATAAATGGATTCAATTATCTTAAACCTGATTTTTAGTTTCATAAACTCTGGTTTTCATAACAATATTTTAATAGATTAGATAAGAACGCATCTTGCTACCTTGATATCAAACAGCAAATCCCTAGTTATCGATATCGATACGCGTCACTAATAACACACATGTACTGCGTTCGAATAGGCCCTTCGTGAGCGTTTTTAGCGAAAATAACGCTAAAAACGCTCACAAGGGGCGTTCGAATTGGGAATCTGTGGGTGAAAATGTCATTTATTTCTCTTTTTGTTCAGCGTTCGGAAAGCTAAAAATGAGGAATTTTTGCCACCAAAAAGTGCAATTTTTGACACACGTCCGGAGCATGGTTGTTTGTGATCGTTTTTTGACAGCATAATCATGCGATTTTAGGTCTTATGCTCAGTTGAGCGTTCGAATAGGGTGTGGGCAAAAGTGGCAAAAATAAAGTTTTTGAGCTTTAAGAACGCTTTAACAAAAGAGCCATCAATGACAACGCCACCAATGCTCATAAGCTAAACGAACGCACCTATGAAAGACGAGCGTGCGACTATGATCCGTCAAAGTGGATAGCACTTAAAAAATTAAACTTCCCGCTAACGTCCCGTTCTTTGCTTAAGGCTTTAAGGCATTGCCTAATTACTTTTAATTATTTTATTTTGATTGCCCTTATTAATAAAAAAATATAATCTTCACTTTATTTTATTAATAATAATTTCAATAAAATAACTTGTGAAGATTATTTTTGACATTGACAGTGAGAATGAGTGATTTCCATTAGATAGATTGTCTGTCTGATTAATCGATTAATCTATGCGTGAAACAGGCACGAATGTCATGTTGACAATTGCCACAAAAATAATTAATTTGTTTTGTCTTAGTTTTTGTTGGAGTTTGAGTTTCTACGAATTGTCATGAAGGATTAATAATAAAAATATGCAAGCAATGTACAAAAATCGATTAATATCACGCGTATGTATATTTCACATGTAACCTAAAGATGATATTTAAAATCGCTAACTAAAAATGTATTCTGGTCAGTTACGTAAAAGTATCTTTTAGAGTAAATCGGCATGTAATATTACAGATTTTATGCAAACAACGCCTGCTGAATAAAGGTGGTAACAGTGTGAGACCATGCATTAATGTTTTGGCCAATAAAAATGTCAGAGAACAAGGGACAGTAGCTGTAGAAGACAGTTACATTAAGAAATTCATGAAGGCAGTTGGATGGATGGACCAGTCCAGGACCGTAAGTGTTCTAGTCTAAATTAAGGTGTATTATAATAAAATTGTATTTTAATAAGTGTACTTACTAATTAAGGTGTAGGTACCACATAAAACATATGTAACATTTGCACGCACCCACATATTAGGTGCGTTTGTTTAGCTTATGAGGGCATTGGTGGCGATGGCACTTTTGTTATAGCGTTCGTAAAGCTCAAAAACGTTATTTTTGCCACTTTTACTCACACCCTATTTGAACGCTCAACTGAGCATAAGACCTAAAATCGCATGATTATGCTGTCAAATGCATAGCTGTCAAAAAACGATTACAAACAACCATGCTCTGGACATGGGTCAAAAATTGCACATTTTGGTGGCAAAAATTCCTCTTTTTTAGCTTTCCGCACGCTGAACAAAAAGAGGCATGAATGACATTTTCACCTACAGATTCCCAATTCGAACACCCCTTGTGAGCGTTTTTAGCGTTATTTTCGCTAAAAACGATCAGAAGTGATCTATTTGAACGCAGTAATTGATCAAGGGTTACTTGAAACGAGCAAAGGAAGCTTGGGGCTCATATATATAATTTGATCTCCTAGAACTTTCGTTAAAAAAGCATGGGTTTGTGTCATTTTATAAACATGGTGGTAGTATGGCTTGATTTGTATCATCATTTCAGCCATAAGACATCCACGGCTGAATACAGGCCTCACCCTTAAATTTCCAAAAAGACCAGATGGAAGCAGCCTGTGTCCAACATTGTCCGGTTATCTTTGTTTGTCCACCTTGTCCATGGATATGTGCTGTGATTGGCATCCTTTGAGTTGGGGTTTGATATTTTTTTTTACAGGAAGGTTACATTATTATAAGCACACATGCCAAGTTTGAACATACAGAAACGAGTAGTTTTTGAGAAAAAAAAATTGAATGTCCATTATTTGCAATATGTATGTCAATACCTACCACAGATCATATAGAATTCTCTCCATTGAACTGAAATATGTTTGGTAACATTGTTCATTATTATATAATTTACATAAAATAATTATATTGTGTATATATTAAATTACAGCATTATTTCCAGTAAAATTAAATGTCAGTATAAATGTAAAGTATATATTGTCTTTTTCCGGCTTGTGGATTGAAAAATAAAAACTGAGGATGTTTGGTAGGGTTGGTTACAAAGGAAACTTCACAGACTGGCTCATTAAATATTCTTGATGAAGAAAAATAAAAAAGTGGGTAATGTAGTTTTAGAAGAATTAATTATTTATTATTATCTGATTTGTATTATGTCAACAGTAATCTTTTAGACTGACAAATGCTGTCATTAAAATCGTGCAAAAAAGTGGAAGTTTTGTACATTGCTTCAACAAAACATACATATGATAGTAGTGAAGTATCTAGTCAGAGCACAGTCACGATAGGTGTGAGGGAAGTGACCACACAATGCGCAAGCTGAGTGAGGCAATATCAAATGGCACCGAAGTATACTTAAAACCAGAATATTCAGAGATACTCATTAAGTACAAAAAAAAAATTTCTTTGCACTGGAAAGAGTATTTTGATATTGTCTCTAGAGAAAAAGGTATTTGGTTCAAAACAATTCAAAATGAACCACCTCATATACCATGGTGTGCCAATATAAAGTTAAGTCGACACCTACTTGTAGTGGCATACAGATTGCGCTCTGGACATATGCCCCTGAATGGCTTTAAATTTTTAATGAAAAAAACAGAGAGCCCCAATTGTAACTTATGTGGAGTATTCGAAGATATTTATCATCTTGTAATGGAGTGTAGCCGAAGTGCTGATTTGAGACTTAATATATTCACATCACTGAATCTTGTACAGCTTCATGTGGGTCTACTCCAGAGCATCCTAGCTGAGCCAACATCATTTGCAGCTAGGTTGCTCTATCAGGGCATCTACAAGCTGTCCATTGACAATTGATATCTGTTATATAGTATAGTATAGTAATGGTTCATGGGACTGACATAGTCAATGTGTGACTCAAAGTCCCCAAATTAAATTAGAATAAAAAAAAAAAAAACCTGAGTGAGTGTAGCGAGCGTGCCGCGGCAGTGGCCAGCGAAGAGCCAAAATTAGGATAACCTACACCTCGATAAGGATATATATAACCCAACACCTAAATCCATAAAATGAAGAATAAAAAGATTTTAATCTTGAAAAGGGGAGGACTCCGCAGTTTTTCTTTTGAAGGAGGTAGTACCCCTCCCTCCCCTTTCCCCCTCTCAACTCTACTAGTAGTAGATTCTTCTGGAATCGTAAGGAAACACAGCTAGGAGTATCTCCCAGGTTTCCACCGTTTCTAGAACCTACAGAACCATGTTAAATATTAGGTATAAACTTTAACAGGCCATTAATTAGAAAAACCCAAAGAAGTTGGAATATTTTATTGTATTCTCTATTAGTTTATTGTAGTGTAGTGTATTGTAGTATTCTCTTTTAGTTTATTGTATTCTCTCTTTTAGGCTCTAATAAAAGCTCTTTGCGCCAAAGCGGCAGGTAAAGTCAATAATAGTAAAATAAATTAATTTTATACCATTCCCACTCTAAAAAGCTTACTTTATTCACTGAAAACAGTGAATAAAAAGGCCTTTTGATCACTGTTTTGGTGTTTGAACTTCGAACACACCAATATATTCGATATCCATCTCAATGCTTATACATCTTTCTTACGCAAAGAATAGTCGACATACAAACTCTTTGTGCAAGTAACTCCTCGAGATTTGATTGGTCGGTATTTGCGACAAGGAGTTTAGCATTAGAATAAAAACTGTATCGTATTCTTTGCTGCGATTATAGAAAAAAAGATATAATAATAATAAATAAATGACTCTTATGTTTAGTAATTGTTCCAATTTTAATGTGCATTTTAATTAATTTAACCTTCCTTTTTTCATCAATAAATGTCTATTTTCGCTTAGATTATTCTGTTTCTCGTAGTCATGGTATAAAGTATTGAGATTTATATCGAGGGCCATGAATCACTCGCATCGCTCAGGATTCTAACACTTGAATAACTCGCTACGCTCGTGATTCAATCATTACGAATCACTCCCTGCGGTCTTGATTCAGTCGTTAGAATCCTTTACTTACTCGTGATTCATCTATTCAAATTCAAATTCATTTATTTCAGATATAAATAATAAATAAATATATAAAATAATAAATACAATAATGATAATAATACATACAATTAATAAATTACACATAAAATACATAAGCACATAAAAAAAAACAAATGTCACAAAATTAAATAAACACAAAAATACATCTGTCATCTTAATCTAAATTTAGGTTTGGATCCAGAGTGCTCAATGTGCATCCTGGTCCAGTGCTGCATTATTTGGCAGTCAAGATTCATCCTCCAGACGAACAGCTGCAGGTAGCCATTGGAGCTGGCCCGTAGGCGACGCATCAGGGAGGCGACTCGCTTGCGCATGATCGCAGAGAAACCGTCTTTATGCGCATCCGAAAACATCCCTGACGCGCTACACCACGGTGGCAGCCCCATCAGCGCCCTGAAGGCATTATTGTATTGTATGCGCAGGGTGTTGTGTGACTTCTTAGTATGCTTGACCCACAGGCTGCACGTGTAAAACGATTGGCAGTACGCTCTAAACAGCGTCACCTTCACTTGTACCGAGCAACGTGCAAACCTGCGAGCCAGCATATTAGCCCTAATTGACAACGCCCTGCACTCTCTTTCCATGTCAACGTCATCTGAGAGCGCCTCGGTCTTCTATGTTTTAGGACTTGTTGAATTAAAAGATTACACTTGCTTTATCCATTTACTGGCCAACGACAGAC
The DNA here is from genome assembly GCA_917880725.1 of Selenia dentaria. Taxonomy (NCBI): domain Eukaryota; kingdom Metazoa; phylum Arthropoda; class Insecta; order Lepidoptera; family Geometridae; genus Selenia; species Selenia dentaria. The sequence goes on along the minus strand of OU862888.1, from coordinate 27,304,214 downwards.
TGGCTTGTTTTACATCTACCCTATTCTATAAATAATTATGTACCTGCTTTCTTAAACACTACACGGTCACCCAGTGTCCCAGATATTTGAAAGTAGGTACTACTTTGAGACCACATCCATTTAACACTACAGGTGGAACAGTGTATGTTTTGGAACCTGATTTAAACACCGTAATTACGGTTTTCGTGGCGTTATATCTGAGACCATGGGTCTCCGCATATCGCTCGCAGATAGCTATGAGTTTCCTGAGGGCTCTGATCGATGGTCTCAGCAGTACCATATCATCAGCATAACTGATATTGTTTACAAAAACACCGTCAATAGTGCATCCGACACCGGCACTGCTGAGTTCATGGATCAGGCGATCCATGTACAGGTTGAAGAGAATTGGTGATGTTAGCCCGCCCTGCCTCACACCACACTCCAACCCGTACCCGTTTGATAGTGACCCTGACCATTTCACCACATTGTCCTGATTGCCGTACCAGTACTTTAGAAGTGAAATAAGTTCTACTGGGAAGTCCGTATTGTCCGACAACTTCTGCCAAAGCTTGTCATACGACACTAAATCAAAAGCTTTAGATAAGTCTAAAAAGCAAGCGTAGACAGGTGTGTTTCTGCTCGTGTAGTACTGGACAGTGTGCTTGAGACTCAGTATAGCTGTCTCAGTCGATAACCCGGGTCTAAACCCAAACTGAGCGTCTCATGTGCCTGTAATTTCGCCGGCACCCATATTTGCAAACCAAAACGCAGTATTGCGAACATAACTGCTTCACTGTACAATAAGGTTCAGTGACAGTACTTCCCCGGAAGAACTCATTCACAAAGAGTTCTACTATACTTATTTTTTTTATAATTTATATTAAATTCTTTCACTAATTATAATCATATCTATTTCATTCCAGCGTTTAAAACTTACCGGCTATTTTCTTTATGAAAGTATACCAATGAAAGTGAAATATAACGATTGGTTTGAAGAGCTAGAACTCCCTGACACATTTGCAACGTGGTTCAATATCACTGAATTACATGTGTGGATATTAATGGTCCGATACATGGCAGAAGATGTGACTCTCACTGGCAATACCAAAAGCAAGTATGTAAAAGGGGATGGTCACTTTGTAAGAAATTGTATAATCGAAGCTATGTGGGCAGATGTTGCAAACAAAATAAAACTTTTAGAGGTAAGTCGTGTGTAATAAACCTCTTTTACAGACAGGGTTTGTCATTATTTTGTGTAGATATCTGCGACAAAAACAGGTACAGAATTAAGCTTATATTTGAACGATTACAAAAAAGACAGGCGGTTTTCAATTCGACTGTATTTTTTTAATGTTTGTTCAAACCTCAGAACTTTCGACTGGGTCAATAATGGTAATCGGGTGAACCGATTTTGATGGTTCTTTATTTATTTGAAAGCTGGTACTTCCCGTGTGGTCCCGTTTTCATTTCGTCCAATTCGATCAAGCGGTTTTTGAGTTACACTCCAATAACTGAAAAGTATTACGTTTTTCTTGATGATATCCTTATTGACGGTGAATGACAATGACGGTGAAATCATTCCGGAAGTAGCAAGGGTCAAAAATAGGTGAAAAACATTTTATTCTACACATTATTTCACAATTTTTTGGGTTGAAGTCAGTTCCTTTTTTTGGTATTTTCTTTATCTAATTTATTCCGTGTCATAATTCCAATTTTAGTTTTAATTGATAACATTCTTAATAATATCTTTTATTAAGCTGTTAATTACTAACATGTCTATGTTCAGCATTGGACGCCCTCAGATGATATGATGATGATGTGTATACTTCATTAAAAACAAATACTCAGCGACTTTTGTCTGACTGTACCATTGCTGCCGATTTTATACTTGTTTTATTAATATAGCTAGCCAGAATGTAGTTAAGACGCCCAATTTTAAAATAATTTACGATGCTTTACGTAAGGTTGAAAATCGCTTGTTAGATTGGACGACGTAATGCGAAAATGCGTTAATTTTGTACGTTTTCTTTATATTTTTCGATATATACTAACACTATTGAAAAAACTGCTGGTTACTACTTTAGTACTATATGTTGGCTACGTATTACCTAAAAAATAATATAGTGTTATCGCTGAAAATTCTGAGAGTTTGGACGTGAAAGTTTATTTTTATGGACCTATTTAAGATTTTTTACTGCAGAGAGCGAGTAATATTTATGAATTCTGTTCGGTTATTACTCTTTGCCTGTTCCTTTTCTAACCTAAGTATTTTCATAGATTATTATCGATCTGTTTCGTTAAACTAGATGTCTAAAGATTCTGCTTTTTACTATTATCAGAATACGACCGTGCCTATTTTAGTTAGGTAGCATAAGGAGCTCATTATTTATCTGTCGAAGCCACATCGTGTAACACTTCGTATTAGTTGGCGCGCCGGATTGATAAAGGTCGCTGTAATGTTATGCGGCTAAGTTACCCCCGAAAATTGAATTACATAGTTGAAAGTGTATTTGACTTATTCGTTGACTTGCGATTCGCCATATTTGGCCAATAATACACGTACAAGAGATTTCGCAGAAATCAACCTACTTTTCTAGGAACTGCAACGTGTGTGGTTAACAAATATTATTAACTTGTTACCTACCTTCCCAGTAGTGAACTACCTGCCTTCCAACTTAGTTGATCTGTTGAGAATGACAATGCAAGCTTCGTTTCGATCGCTTCTCCAATCACAAAACTGTCAGGCGTTATATAGTAAAAGTCTAGGTTTTCATTAAATAGAATGTGCCTAGTGTAGATTACAAGAAAACCCATGAAAGTGTAATCTTTACATTTTAATTTCCAAGCATTATATAATCAAATGTCCTGCATACCTTTTAATTAAAACCAGAGCTAATTAACCCTTCCTATACCGTGATAATTAAAATACAAGATTTATGAATGAAACGCACGTTGCACGTACGCAAAGGGTTAATCTCCTCGTAATAGAGAAAATGTAGTATTAGTCCACAATTTGACATTGACCAAAATAAAGCACAAACTTGTGAAGTTGTGCTCAATAAAAATCAATTGTTTCTGATCAAATCGGTAAAAATCTTTTTTGTTTCACATTACCAAAATCTATATGTTGTCCTGATTAGTTAACCAGCTTATGTTACAATATTCCAGGGTGCAAATCCAGCCATAGCACGCAGACAAGTATCAGAGTTATCGGAGCAGTTCCAAGCAGCATTAGTTGCATATGACGAGGGACTGAGTGATGACAAAGTGTTAGCTGCCACCATCTGGAGGAGATTTTATATGCTATCAGAAGATACTAAGCCGGAAAATATAGAGCGAATAGTCAAATTTATCAGGCATCAGGTATGTATCCAGTTAACACATATAAGCCGTAAGTAGTCAATGAAAATAAGCACCTATTGCTAAAATGCATAGTACTGCATTTTAACAGCGCGATACATTTTCCCGCAGCTGCTCGATATCATATTCGCAATATGAGATATGAGATTATGAGGGCTTGTTCATTTGATAACTTCTAATGCCATAAAAATACTAGTCCAAAAACAGCTAAAAAATGACACTGATTTCTTTTGAATTGTGAGTTTTCTAGTTAACACTACGAGTATTATAATAATAATAATTAAAAAAAATTTAATGAGACTGAAATTGGCAGGTGCCGTAGTCTCTTCCATAGCCCACTATCTTCTTATCACTAATAAAATCATATTAATAGCCTTGCCATTTTACCCATTTTTATAATAGATATACAATGTCACCATCCATCCAAAAGTTTCTTTTTTTTATACTACTTTGTATTTTTATACCAAACAGGCCTCTAAGTGTTGGCTACACTTACTTACTACTTACGCCTTTGCAAAGGACCGGATGAAATCCGTGAACTTTTTTAAATAATAATAATTTATGCTGTTATTTAGCGACGTGCGAACCCTGGAAAAGCCTACAAACGACGTTTGAATTTTTTTCTCAACAAGACATTTTGTTTTTACAAATTTGTTCTTTGGTTTCGGTCTCGTCCTACCAATTGGGGTAAAATATTTTTCTCTTGTATCCCAAAGGGAACTCTGTTTTGAACCACTTAAATACCTGCACCTCGAATATGACTTCCAATTTTGCCCTGACGGATTATCGGTGCCTCGAAGACGGAACAGACGCAGAGTGATCCACTGACATATCGACCAATCTTCTGTGTACCTAGTGTTTCTGTTATAAGTCAATTATATAAAACTTGCTGACTCGCCAACGGCTTCGCTCGCTTGGTGTTGGTGTAGTGGTGGAAGCATCATCATCATCATCATCATCAGCCTGTATCAGTCCACTGCTGGACATAGGCCTCTCCAATTGTGTGGTGGAAGCGCCGTTTTGGAATCTCAGGCTCCTGGGTTCGATCCCCCGGTCGGACAGTTATTGGGATTATGATTATAATAATAGGATTATTTTAAGTTATGCGTGAACATACAGACAGACATACAGACATTGTTTCAAATTCATATTCTTGATGAGTAGGTTATTTAATTTACGCCTTCCGACCCACATGTTTGTAAGAAAAAAGAAATGTCTAATAATAACAAGTCCCAAGTAGAGACTTTTTGGCCTCTACTCCTTTACTATAAGTACATATATATAAAATGTATTGGCGTTAGATCACGGACGCGCCGAAATCTCCGTTCAGTGTCGCGTAGGCCTTTAGCTTGATTCGAACCGCAGTATTTAGTGTAGGGTTTTCCTATTTTTAAATATTTTCACTGTCATCATAATTATTAATACCATCTTAAAAAAAGTAACTTACTATTGTGATCAAAATATGTACTTATGTCTTGTTTGTTCTTACGTGTTGTTTTTGGTTGCAGATATCACTCCTAGACAAAATCCCAGGTGAAGCTTTGAAATGGAATCCAGAGATAACCTGGATAGGTCTATTAGATAAGTAAATAATTTTGTTAAGCTAAATAACTTATGCACAGTAATTGTTATTAATAAATATAGATTGTTTTTAAATAAATATTTTTATTATTGCGTTCGGTGGTAGGTAGGTCTTATTGCTAGGTAGAAAACGAAGGAGATAATATGAAATTATATTACGTACACTAAATACGTTCAATTGGCTTAATAAAATGTCTGTGTTGAGTTTTCTTCAGCTGGTCTTTCGTGACATATGCGTATATAATGGTGTCGATTCGGTAAGCAATCTCTTGCTAAATTTCTCTAAATTATGGCAGTACTACAGTGTTTTGTTTGGGCTAAAATCCAAATTAGTATAACACTTTCGTATGACAGCACTAAAATTAGACATTTCTCTTCAATTGTGGGCATATTTTAGATAGTTTAGTCGTCACGTAACTTGGTGCTTGCTAAACTAACCTAAAATAACCCAAAATGGAATAAAATAATCCCATTTTTAGAAGTCATTCTAAGTGTTAAATGATTTTGGATTTTATTGGTAATCGAATAAGGACCACCATAATAAATTTTTAGTTCGGTAGTTTAGTTTAACAAGTGAATCGCTACCAATTTCATTTATTTATTTGTATAAAGAGCATTTAGTTTAACGACGACTAGTCTGTCGGTAAAGTTACTGAAGATACTTCTAGAGTAGAACATATTTCTCAATTCCTCACACCTTTGCCTTTCCCACAGCACAGATACAACGATTTTGCACACATTATCGAGTTTACAATCGTCATTACACCACGACATTCTCGGATCGCTGACCTTCGAAAAGAATGCTGCGTAAATGTCGAGTAAATCCCTATCTGTGGTCACCATCCTGCGGACTAAGTCGTTTAAAGAACCGGCAGAAAGATCCGTCAGTCTGAACGTGTTCTTCATGTCGTATAGTTGGAACCAGTGCGGTCTTCTGTTCGGTGTGAGGTTGGCTTCCGTCAGATTGTACACGTAGTTTATGATGTTCTGTGGCTCCTGAAACGAACAAGAAGATAAAACGTTAAGATTGCTATTGTAAAGTTCAGCTATTGGTACAAAGCGAGCGTACACGCTGAGACTTGGAAAGGGATACAGTTGGAAAACTATTGCAAGTTTTCTTTTTCAAAGATTACACTACATATTAAAAAGAGTAATGATTAAATATAGGTTCTCAAGACAGGACTCGCATATGTGTTAGCAACGTGTGAATGGGGTTTAAAAAGACAGATTCAAAACGTGGTCGAAAGGGAAAAAAATAACTCGCCTTTGCTTTTTCTTTTTTACGTTTTTCGAAGTGGAGAAATGATGTGCGGTTCACCCCTGTAAAGTGTGTGGGTCTCAAATCCACTAAACCACCCCATAAGCAGTCCGCCAAGGTAGGACGAGATGGGGTCACGGTAGCATTCAACATCGCATTTAGATTTTGAACATAGTTGTCCAAGTAGCGGCTCATTATAATAGAGCATTAACTGTACCCCACCAGGTGTCTCTAATATGGTATCCAGGCCCAGGGAAATCATTTGTGTGAGGAGCATAAAATATTTATGATGCGATGTGTCTAAATGCCTTTATGCCGTTATGGAAATCCTAATAATTTTCAAAAAAAAAAACTGGATGCGAGAAGCCCAAGATAGACCTAAGTGGCGTGCAATTGGAGAGGCATATGTCCAGCAGTGGACCGCTACAGGCTGATGATGATGAACGATTTCATTTCTTAGAGTTTCGCGATTACGATCATAGCCCAGTCGAATTAGCTCAACAAGTACAATTTGAAAAATTTAATACCGACTTCCATTCTATTGAGTTATTGGAGTGTATCTCAAAAACTACTGGACCGATGAAATTTAAATGGGACCACACGGAAAGCACCAGCTTTCAAACAAAAAAAAAAGAATTTTGAAAATCGGTTCACCCAGTCTAAATTTATGAGGTAACAAACATAAAAAAAAAAACAAAAAAAACTGTCGTATTGAGTACCTCCTCCTTTTTTTGGAAGTCTGTAGAAAAAGCGGCAAACCGAGAAAAAACTTCTAGCAATTTTACTTCGGAGTCGGAATACGGGCAGTCTAAATTTTGTTTTGCGTGGTACTTATAACATTTTTTTTATGTGAAATTAAAAATAAAGAAGATTTAGAGACATTAGATTGATAATCAAACAAAAAAATACCCCCTCTTTTGGTTATAAATCGGAAATTATCGATCCTAGGAAAAAACATATAGGAAGATTAATTCCATACAAATTTTGATCTAACCATTTTTCGTGTGAAATTGAAAATGAACGAGTTATGCAATAAACAAAAATGTACCCTACGCCCAAGATGGCGGATGACGCAACGGCTCGAGGACCTCGCAAAACAAAATTTAGACTGGCCGTGATCCCACTAACGAATTCCGAAGGATAATTACTACTACTTAAATTTTTTCCGGGTCAAATCCTAATTCGACTAGGCCAACATTGAAATTAAAGAACTTTTAAACGAATTAAATCGCGAATTATTAATAGTAGATTATGAACACATAACGTAGTCAGGCGGCATCATTGACCCTGAGTATAACGAGGGACTCTAAAGCGATGGAGTTATGTAGTGTCCTGTGTGAAGCGAGGGGTATAAGTCGCCCAAGACGAAGACGGTCTTTATACTAGAGGACTCTACTTATTACCTAAGTAGGTATATATATTTATAGGATACTAGCTGCTCTCCGCGGTTTCACCCGCGTGGTGATGGATGATGATGATGAATCGTATATAGCCTATGTTACTCAGGGTGAATGTAGCTTTCCAATGGTGAAAGAATTTTTGAAATCGGTCCAATACTTTTTGAGCCAATTCGTTACAAACATACTTACATTCAAATCTTTCCTCTTTATTATAGAAGTGTAGAATGCTTGCTTTACGCCGCGATTACGTGATTAATTGGAGATTGTCAAACATATAATATTATATGTTTATATATGGTATGACATAGATAATTTATAGTCGACGTTTCGTACACTGTTTATTGGTCTTACGGTCTTGGTTAGTAATTTTAGGCAGGTACTTACATATTTAGCGCCATCAAAAGTAGCTATCTTGTAGTTAAGATTGTAGAAGGTATAGCTGGTGACACTGCCGGCACCCCACGCCACGTTTATAGGCCTGCCGTCCGTACTGTACATTATTTTGAACTCGTCCGAATGTGTGTGCCCATTGAATTCAGCCTTGATAATGGATGAGAATCTGTGGGATTATTTTAAACTAGATTTATATATTTTATATTAAAATTTTAGAGAAAATAATTACATATCCTCTAACGGAATTCGAACCCGCGTCTCTTGACAATCCGTGCCAGACGCCTTGACTGCTACGCCACCGAGGCAACCATCAGAATCCGAGCATCGTATTTATCTCCAGTTGGTTTTAACCGTCGTATGGGGACGGGCTGAATACATATATATGGGACCTGGAGCCCCGTGCTTCGATGGCAGGGTCACATTACCATCCCTAATAAGTATGTGAGAGTCACTACTGGCGGGTCACATTACCATCCCTAACAAGTATGTGAGGGTCACTACCGACGGGTCACATTACCATCCCTAATAAGTATGTGAGGGTCACTACTGGTGGGTCACATTACCATCCCTAATAAGTATGTGAGGGTCACTACTGGTGGGTCACATTACCATCCCTAATAAGTATGTGAGAGTCACTACCAGCTGAGCAAACGAGGTCACCTTTATAATGAAAAGTAGTAAAACGCCGAAAATATAACACTCAAACCTGAAACTAGGTTAAATCTCTTTATAGGGTCATATTAAAATGAATTATTTATTCATATCATTATTAGTACCTAACTGTATTTATAATAAGTTTATATACCGATGAAATTAACATTTCTTGATACGGCTATCTTTACAGTTGGCGATATTCTCGTAGTCAGAGATAAGTCTTGCTATGGCGTCCCATCAATAGATAAGAATTGGCCAAGTGCGAGTTGGTAACGTACCGAGGATTCCGTTATTTCGTACTATCACACAATGTATTTATCCTTGCAACAAGCCTGATTCACACTTGATCACATTTTTCCATTGTTGATTTATTTTAAGTTTCCACTATACCTAATATACTCGTAATCACACCAAGTTTGATGTTAACGTTGCCGTGAAAACGGTTAACACAGTCATATAGTTACAGTATTACCGTTTTCACGGCAGATCAAAACATCGATAAATAAAAACGTTTCTTGTTTGGGGATGATTTTGGAAAGTATTATTTGATTTAAACTTTCGTTAGTTGAACACATTTTAAAGCGTTTAGTAAATCGATTTTAACTTACGCAATACGTCGAGTATGTAGGACTCGATCGGTTTCGCAACGTCCACAGCCGCTTCTTCACGGAGTACGTGCGCTCCCGACCGCGTCCGCGCATGCACTGCAGTGAAATCGGTCGAGTCCTACATACTCGACGTATTGCGAAAGTTAAAATCGGTTTAGTAATCGCTTTAAAATGTATTATTTGTTGGGATTTCTGCCATAATAACAGTTATATACGGTGAACATATTAAATAGTTTCGGGTTCGAAAAATACAGCTATTCAATATACAACAGACAGAGACAAACGCGGAGGCTTAATAATGAGATCCCGTTACGGAAGGTCTCGTTATGGGACTTCAAAAAGTCACTGTGATCGCCGGGCCCCATCATTGTTCAATTTCAATGCTCATCATCGCCATAAACAACGCACCAATGATTTCGATAATTATCACAATAAATTGAGTGGCCACACTTGAATGCTCGCGCCAAATCAACGCCATAATTCAATACGCATCATCGCCATAAACAACGCGCTAAATATTCCAATAATTATCGCGATAAGTTGACTGACCACACATGCTCCATTAAGCGTGCACCTCCCTGGAATGCAAACCCTCCTCCCGCTTCCCCGCGCGGCACCCCGCGTTTGCCTCTTGCTGTCTGTCTGTTACCGTTGCGCGTGAATTCCACGGTGACGTCACTCACAGTGCGAGGTGCACAGTTAAGTCGCAAGAGTTATAGTTAAGTATATTACGGAGCTTATATGACAACCTCGTTAGCACAGTTGGTAGAGACCCTGCCTTGGAAGCGCGGGATTCCATGTTCGATCTCTGCTAGGGGCAAATATTTGAGTGATGAGCAGAAATCTTTGTTCTTGGAACTGGGATGTTTGCGGTGTTAATGTGTGTGTCCATGCCTCTCGCGACAGGAAATCCTAGTGCGGGGGAATGAGTGTGCCAACGTAATTACTTTGGTCCTTCGAGCAGGGATATTTTCTAACGACTTCCTAAAAAAGGATAAGTTACTCAATTCGACTGTATTTTTTTATGTTTGTTACCTCGTAACTTTCGACTGGGTGAACCGATTCTCAAAATTTTTCTTAAAGGTTTTTTTCGTCGGCAATTTTTGAGTGGGGCGTACTTTGCCTAAAAACGGGGGAAGTTTGCTGCGGCACTAACACCGGCTGATTATGATAAAATTTGGTACACATATGTACCTGACTTTTAAGAGGAATTATGAGCATGATTAGTCAGGTGGTTGCCGACATAATAGGTTGTGAAGTTTGCCACTGATAAGACTGTGCCCGCCAGATCTACCTTTTGCAGAACTACTAGTCTGCTTTGTTACCGTTGCCGTTATTACCTGTTAATAATACGGTTGTATTCTCGAGTCCATGTGTAAGTAAGATCGTGCACCCCAGGAGGTATGTGCGCTAGAATGTGTACATTTTCTCCCGCCAATTCTGCTTTTCGCAACTCTTCCACCAACCAGTCCAGGTGCTTCTTAGAGTCCTGTGGATCGTATACTAGCCACCTGAAAATGTTTTGTTTTTTTTATATTCAGAACTATCTGACCTGTCCGCAGTTCGCTCGTATTGGTTCGCAGAATACGACGCATCTAAAAAACTAGCTGTAAAAACTCATTATAATCTCAGCTGAGTATTTTTGGCAGTGAAAGTCCCGTCAAATCAATCCAGCCGTTTCTGAGATTAGCCGGAACAGACAGACAGAGAAACATTTTAAAAATTGTTGTGTATAATTTATTGATGCAGGCGTTACTTTGCGGAAATCCATTATCAAAAAACGATATTAAAAAATATTTAGTGACACTTCCGCTGAAAAGAAAACAATGATTTTGGCCTATTTGGGGGCGTGCACCACCCTCCCTCCCGCATAAAATGCTAATAGGAAGAATACAAAATAAAAAACACAAGAAACCCCAAATCAACCAAAACCGATTCGACACGTGTTTCGCCTCTACACGAGGCATCCTCAGGATATGTTGACTCGTCGAGCGCTAGACCGACAGCTGTCGGTTGTGTATAAACTGAATGTATATACTATATACTATGTGTAGATTTACCGATAAAATAACCCCAAAAACACCCCCTAAAATATCTGCAGTACGAAACCAAACAGATTGTATTATATGCTTTCAGCAAAAATATGTTATTACTTTGCCCGTACGTTTTGATTTTTTCAGTATTTCAAAGTACCTACTATAAATTTCCTTTTTAGAACTGAAAAAATCAAAACGTACGGGCATAGTAAACAATGTAATGATTCCATGAAAACAACACTGAAATCGGACAATGTTAAGAGGTAGAAAAAAGTATTTCTTTTAGTATGGAAAGTACTAGCTATGCAATCCTCTTAACAGTGCCATGACTCAGTTACCCAAACTTTTCAATTTTTAATAGACTGTTTTATTCAGTAAGTGATTTTAAATAATTTTAATAATTAAATCTTATATGAGATAGTTTTTTAGCCCAGTTGACGTGCTACAAATTAATTATAATTATTATGATAACACCTACATTCATATAAAATTAGAAAATGTGTGCATATTTGTATGCAAGGTTGAATCACGGCATGAACGATAGAATATTAATTAAGATTTTTGATAATAAAATATGTATACCTAATGTATTGTACCAGGCCAGCCTCGAAAACCTGCAAACTCTGGTAGTGGAAGTCTTATAGGTTTAGAGTATGCAAAGATGCTGGGTAAACCTTTGTGACACCTTTTTTAGCCAGCTTTGATAGGGACTTACCAGTTATATCTATAGGCTACGTTATTGTTGAGCACGATAACCCTCAATCCAGGACGGACCAAAATCGAGAATTCTCCGCGTTCTTTGAACGACTTGAGGGCATCGTTAGGCAGACAGTCGCTCCATTTGTCAGCGAGGGCTTCGTACAACCATGTTGTGTTGATTTTAGGTCCGGTTACTGAGGTAGGTGCAAATCTGTAGAATTAAAAAAATAGGAACATATTATGTAATTATTCACGAAAACAATATACTAGCACACGCACACCTGCAAAAGTTTAAGAGATATGGTATCGACGCCCATCGTTTTTTTACTAGCCTACTGATAACCAAAAAAATATATTTCTATGTAAAAAATATTTCTAGGTGCTTATTACTATTAAAAACACATCTAATATCTAAAAAAATTCTATATTTGAACTGTTAACGTTTATGTTCAGTCCTGATATGGGTTTTTACTGCGGTACACCGGTGTACCAGCGCGGCTTTATGCATTATGCAATGTATAGATTTGGCCACCGGTGTACCGGCGCGGGTTTATAGGTTAAAAAGAGGATGCGATGACATTTTCTGCCGCAGGTGTATAACATGTTAAAGTTAAGATTTGACGTCATTACACCCAATCATAATATATTCTCGTATCTGTCCTTATCGGCTTTTTGAACCACGACTTAAAATTTCTTTTGATGAATGATCAGATTATACCCGTGAAAAATTGGCCAATTACCAGTCGAACTCGTGTATCACGTCGGTCGCGTACCGCCATACCATCTCATAAAATATTTGAGCTCATCTTTAGCATGAGCCCTTATTCGTTGTTTTGCTTTAGAGTTGGCACATAATCATACCAAGTTGCCGCTTATTAATCCCATTTTAACCGACTTCAAAAAAGGAAGAGGCTATATGATCGAATGTATGCATTTTTATGTATGTTCCGATTTATCCCCCATTTGTGGACCGATTCGCAATTTTTTTTTTGAAGGAGTATACTTCCGAGCTGGTTCCATTTAAATTTCATCAAATTTTGTCAAGCGGTTTTTGAGTCACACAACAATAACTGAAAAGTGTTTCGATCTTCATGCTATCCGTATTGACGGTGACTGACAATCGATCCCGTAAGTAGCAAGGGTCACTAAAAAAAGGGAAGATTTTTTTCACCATAAAATGGAACTGACTTCAAAACTAAAAAGTGTGAAATAACTTGTTGAAGTCGGTACCGCATGGTACCGACTTCAACACAACAACAAAAGTCGGTTTCATTTTTAATATAAACAAATTTTAAATAAAGCAAACAAAAAACTGTTTCAATAATGTTTGCTGTGTTAAAAATAAATATTTACTTTTCCGGATTTTTACCTTATGCTGTGTGACCCTGATTCTTGATCGTAACTTGCTGGCGAGTGGAAAATACGCGATCGTAGTCCTTTATATTTGACTAGCTGCCCTCCGCGGTTTCACCCGCGCAGTGATGGATGATGATGATGAAGCTTATATAGCCTATGTTACTCAGGGTGACTGTAGCTTTCCAATGGTGAAATAATTTTTGAAATCGGTCCAGTACTTTTTGAGCCAATTCGTTACAAACATACTTATATACAAATCTTTCCTCTTTATAATATTATATAGATAATAATTTCAACGACTTCCTGAGTAAAAGGTTCTTGACAGACAGACAACGCAGCTATGCTGTTTTAAGGGTTGGGTTTTCCTCATGACGTAAGGAACCCGATTACTTCGACCTTGTAGATAAGTCATTGTGGAATCTTGTTATTCTGAGATCAATACAATAGATACCTACCTACTTATCCTAAAAATGTTAGGTACTCTCAACACGACGACGTAGGTTTTATATTTTTTACCAAATGGTTTAGTAATGATTTTACAATTAGTGCCTATTTTGAACATTGTAGGTAGGTTATAATAAATCTATTCATATAACAAGAGAAACCTGTAAACGATTTTTTTATCAAGAGTAGTGCCTGGATGAGTGAGTTTTGCTCCTAAGTAAATAATTGATTTTCTTCGTCTAACTTATCTCAAACCAAACACTAATAAGCTTAATTTTACTTAACAACGCCATCTATTGTCAAGTAGCTTTAGTGTTGCTATGTCGGTAAAACAGTTTAGTTGTTGTCCTAGAGTAACTTTTATACTAGAAATAGAGATCAATCTCGGCGTCAATTAGTGTTAACCAGTATTTTCAGCCCATTAGTGCCATGTAATTTCTAGAAGACCCTAAATTATAGTGTTATGATACAAAATTCAAAAGTCAGTTACGAAAACTATCATAGAACAGACAATTGAGACTTTAAATTATTTGGATTATTGCTCCTTACTTTTGCACTAAGATTGCCTGATTGCCTTAGTTGCCATAAAGATATTGTAGCAGTTTTACATTGCCTGAAAACACGGATTAAACAACGTTTTCAAAAAATGAAACCTAGCTAGATCGATTTATCGCCCCGAAACTTCTGCATACTAAATTTCATGAAAATAGGTGGAGCCGTTTCCGACATGCATATTACATACATAAGTAGGTATATACAAGAATTGCTCGTTAGGTATAAGATAGTATTGATACACATGGGTTTATAATACTTACTGATTTGTAGGTTGAGATTCATGGTTTCCAATGACAGGAATGATAAGAACATCTTTGCCGAAGCTCTTCCTCATTTTGTCAATCGCGTATCGGTTAACTTCGTTGATCAATTCGTAGGTTGTTTCCCAGACGAAATGGTCGATTGTGTCACCGATGTAGTAGACTACGTCAATATCCTAGAAAAAGGATCCATGTATTCGAATAAACAGAGTTTAGGAGTCACAGATAGGCAACTGCCTTTTTAAGCTCAACTAATATGTAAGGTTTTTGATAGTGGTTTTACTAAAATGCCTTCTCAAGTAAACGTATGAACCGCGTTATTTAACTAGCGATCTTTCTCGTAAATTCCGCTGTAAAATGTTCTGACCATCCATCTCTCATACTCGTAGGTAATTGCATAGGTAATCGTGATTCGTGATTCTCTTCTTCTATCACCGGGTGCCGCTAAAATCGAAGCTTAGAAAAGAGCGTAAAGATTAAGATCGGTAAGAACGAATTCCGAAGCACCTAATAGTTTTTTCCTGGTTTATATTTTAATATCAGATATAACTTAATTGTCACTCTAACAAATATTACACACTGTGTCTTTTCCAATCTTACAAAACTCACCTTATGCGTCTCTACGATCCTGTCAATAGCATCATCGAAAGCCCAGCGCGGCGTATCGCAGTTTCTATAATCTCCCCAGTATCCTGCTGGCGGAGAATTCCTCTGCCCAGCAGAACTCGATCGCGCCATACTTCTCATTTGCCTCAATACATTAGCCTGGTCTAAATCTAGGCTTAAATATATACTGTTGTTAACAATGCTTTGAGCGATTATTGGTTCTTCTATGTCGAGTTTGTGCCGGAAAGTAGTCGCTGGGCGCTGGCCTATACGACAGCAGGTTGGCTCATCGCAGTCGGCTACTCCATACGCTTCGTATAATGGATCAATGTGGAAGTCGGTCATTACCGCTACCGTTAAAGGCTTGTCAGCAGCAATCGGAACCTACAAAATTATATATCTTTAGCTCAGAGTTGTGGTCATTTATCTACAGACGGACTATGGAAAGCGTTCAATTTATTCTAATCACGGAGTACAAAAAGAAAGCTGTTAAATTACCTACTCGTACTTTCCAATTGAAATCGATCTGCCATTGAATAATAAGGAAATAGAAGTCGCGCTGCTAATGTAGGTAGGTGGTACCTATATACCTACTATCTAACTAGATACCTATAAACAACTTATATTTTTTTAATTATATGATCATTAAAGCATGAACGCCTGCTTAGTGAGACGATTAAAATCAAATTTGAGTTAAAATTCGATGCTCGGACGGCGTGCCTCAGTGGCCTGGGGGTCATGGCGTCTGATGCGAATTGCCGGAAGAAGCGGAATCGAATTCCGTCCGAGGATGTGTATTATTCTCACTATAATTATCATCAATTTAATACAGAAGGGGTCGGCAAAGGTAAAAAAATACACCCGACACGCATATTTATAAGTACCTTCTTACTCGCATAACATATTAATAAGTTCTTGATCTCATCTATTATGAAACATTGAGCCATTGTTTTTCTTTTTACTTACGGGTGCGACTGCTGGTGGTGGAGGCAGTTCTACTGTCCATTCGAATCTGTCATCAGTGAATGGACAGACGTTAGAATTGTGTGCATTCTGCAACAAAAGTCCGCAAAACGCCCCAGGGGCCGCTTCCGGAGTGGTGTCGACAATGTAGTGGATGATAGGCTAAAACACATACATAAGACTTAAGAACAAAGTAAGTAATAAAAATTACAGTTGTGGGTGTTTTAAAGCCACGTGTTCACTAGGACATAATTATTACAAGAATGTGTCGGTCCTCCTGGCATAGTTATTTAGTTGTGAAAATAGAAGAAAACTTGTTATGCAAAGAGTTGCAGAAGATTTTTCGTTCTTGTTTCACATCCAGTTCACAACTACCTAAGTATTCATGTAGAAGTACGATTAAGTAGGTACCTAATGAGAAAGAGAGTTAGTTAATTTCTTTCAAGAACAAAATAGGAGGAAATAGCTGTTTTAATAACAAAAAGTATAATTATTTTGTAATTAAACAGTTATTTCTTAAGTAGCAAGCTAAATTATAAAAAACCTAAACCATATTTACTCCGTTTCAATCCCTCTTTCATAACTAAAAATATTGTCTCCGATCTGGATACAATTACTATTAAAAATTAAGAAAATGGTAATTAAAGGGTTAATAGTACCATAACAGTAGAACGGACAAAATGTGGATGGATGTCTAGTTTCGAAAACAATAAAAAAGTACTTAAGAAATCTACATAATGCCTTAAAGTAATGTGTTTCGAGTATATTCAGAACTTCCTTGACAGCTGGTTGTGAAGCCATCGTCTAGAATGGTTGTGAATCAAGAATAAAAAATATTCTTTGAATTACTTTGTTTGAGTTGCTTAGTTTTTTATTGGTGATGATTGTAAAACTCAGGTGCCATAGCGGTCGGAGATCTTACATATTCCATTTAAATCATTCATTCATAAACAGTACCTACATGTTATTATTTCCTGGTATTAAAAGTAGCCTTCCATATACAATTATATCAAAATATACCCCCACTATGAAGTTTTACAATTTTACGATTTTAACGTAGGTAGGTACTTTTGTACTTGTAGGTAGTTTTTTTCACATAGGTACTATTGTGATAGTAGTACTATGTGAACAAAACTGTTATCAAACATGAGAATCAACAATATATATAAAATAGATGCAAATATTTACCAAATTCAGTTCGATAGCTCCCTTGCAGACATCATAACTCTCGATTCCTATGACAGTGCATAGGGTGGTCAGGACCGCTGACAGCTGTTCATTCGTCTGGCCATCATTCACGGAGTCAATGGCTGCCCGAAATGCACTCCGGCAAACTATGCAGTCGACGGTCTGCCAACAAAAAGATGTATTAGCCAATTTTATGAAGAATAATTTGCTAAATACTTGATAATAGTTGAAACTCTTTAAGAATCACGACGCTATCTTAGCTGATATGGTTGGACCTTTTTGCAAGTGTCCGGATTCTTGTATCTGTATCAATGTATGGTATCCCTGAGTTGGAATTCGAAGGACACTTAGCAAGTAAAATTACCGATGGGACTAAACATTAACTGACTCAAGGAAGGACCTCTGTCACAGAATAAATAATAGTACTAAGTAAGTACTCGCGCAGAATTTTGAAACTTAGATCTTGAACGCATTGCGACCGTTACGGTCAGACATAAAGCTTCAGTTGAATGACTGCTGCCTCGTAACTCCCCAGAAGGTATAAAAAACTTTGAGGCATTTGAACCTACATATATCCAAAGCATATATATATAAAAATGAACCCCTATTTCCCCTGGACACGCTATAACTTGAGAACCGATGCAACAATCTTGCTAATTCTTTTTTTGTTGTGTTAACTAGTTATTATCAGAAGGTTCTTATGAAAGAAAAACCAAGAAAAGATGGAGGTAATGGCGACGCCGAATGCCTACTACGCGAATGAAGTAGCGGGCTGTCGCTAGTAATAAATAAAATATTAGTGAATACCTATACAAATAAGTTAAATTAAAATCTTTTGAATAACTTCACGTTCGTAGGAGTGTGCGTTGAATTAACGCTCTTCTATCCTTAGTCCACGGGTCGATCCAACCAAATATTATTTGAAGGGTCAGCCTTATTGATGGCTCACACCGCAGTTTAAGTTGGAAAGTAAATGTAAGTGCCAAGAACGTAGTATAGAGTGGTGTTGTGCCACCCTTTTGCCTTACGAATATCTTGATGGTACGGTAACCTAAGCACTACAATTTATGGACGATTACCCTCAAGCTAATACCTCCATGATTCCTCACGTGAAACGTGAGACGATACGTACCTAGATAAAGCGCGCTCGTACCCTGATTAAAGATAAAGCAGAATTTTTAAACACTTTCGGCCTTATTAATAAACTTGTAATAAGCCCGGAGTAGTTAAAACATCTATTTGACAATTTTTCGCTTGCAGTAAATGTCACGCGTGAAAGCAAGACAAAGCATGTTACGCCTAATCTATGTTTACGCAACGTTTATTAATAAAGGCCCTAGTGTAACGAAACAGATGATAGTATATTATGAAAAAAATACAAAGTTTAGAAAAGGAAAAGAAAAAGAGTAATAACCGAATAGAATTCATAAATATAACTCTCTTTCAACAGAAAAAAATCCTGAATAGGTCCACAATAATAAACTTTCACGTCCAAACTCTCAGAATTTTCAGCGTTAACACTTATTTTTTTAGGTAATACTTAGCCAACGTATAGTACTAAAGTTATAACCAGCAGTTTTTTTCAATTGTGTTAGTATATATCGAAAAATATAAAGAAAACGTACAAAATTAACGCATTTTCGCATTACATCGTCCAATATAACAAGGTATTTTCAACCTTACTTAAAGCATCGTAAATTATTTTAAAATTGGGATTGGACCGCGTCTTAAATTCAATATGTATATATATATATATATATATACTTATACCTAGGTACATACCTATTCATGATTATGGTTGAAATTGTAACACGTAAAAATGTATAAATAATAAATAGATATTAAATTAATAACAATAATAAAAATGTATAATGTATTTTGGCTGATATCAAAAGTGTTATAGGTATTATATTTGTTGGTTCAGACTACAAACTTTTAAAGATTCAGTGCAATCTCTTTCTTGAAAAAGATAATAATCTTACAAATACCTACATAGGTAATTAATACGGCATTAAATACCTACTTTCACAACGAGCTAGTGATTTCACTCTTTAATTAATAACTAACTAAACTAATTCTTTGTCGTTATCACACCTATTTGAAAAAATATTGCATTTTGTTGTTTCTAATAAACTAAACTAGGTAGGTAAAGGTCAAAATCAAAATTAAAAATATAATAAAAATATATAATATATTTATATTGGTATTTATATTTGGTATTATTATATGGTATTTATATTTGGTATTTATAATGGTATTTATATTTGGTATTATTATATTGGTATAAATATAATAAAAATATCTAGTCAACACAGGTCATACGTACTCGTTTTTTGTTTCCGAAATTTTCAGTGTTGCTTAGAACAACTCGGACAAAAGTTAGACACAGAGTTTTAAGGAATAGAAATAAGTGAAACATTCTGAACAGAACTTACCATTCTGGCTTCACTATAGAAATCTAGCGACCTAGACACACGTTCTGGTCTATGCAAGATTTCTATGACTTCACGGAACAACACGTCTTCAGCTTCTGACAGCTCATGCTTTACAAATTTTTTGAACAAATCTTCAATTTGAGCTGAAATTTAATAATCATAGAATCTACACGTTACATCAGATTTAAAACTATTAACATTTATAAGTTTGTCAGCCCATTAAACATGACTTTTTTAAATTTATCTTGTGTTACCTAAAGAGTTCCTTAGGGAACCATAATGGGCTCGCTTTTTAAAACACTGTTAGGTAGTTGTTAAAAGCAGTTAAATTAAAAGCTAGCGAACTGTTTGTAGTTTCAACTGTCAAGTGCGTAGGTACTCGTAGAAATCATATGGATTATAGAATTATAAAATAAAACAGTTAAATGCAGTGACCGCTTCTTAAGTAATTGTATAATTTAATATCTAGTACCTACCTGTAGAAATAAGTTGGCTCGCAAAGCTCGAGCCTAACATCACCAATAACACAAACAACCTCATCTTGGCACTGATTTCTGTACCAATGAACCGTACACTACGTTTCACTTATATATAAAGGAATTGTCGATCAGCACTCGGGAAATCGTACAAATCGTTCAAATATTTGAATACATAATATCTACGGTATCAGTTCGTAGGTAAATGTTGTAACTGAAACCATGCGGGCCGAATGGATGTAAGATAAATTCAATGCAATATTTATCTTTATCGCCGAAGGTGTGTTATCTTTGAACATGAAAGTATAAAAAGTACAGTTAGTACAAACACGCCTCCTACACAGTTGTTTATCACGTATACTTCCACTGCTTGTCACTTTGGTTTCACACTGGGCCCATGCTGTACGTTATCGGAAAATCACCAACTTTTAAATAAGCCACTATCAATCACAAATAATCTCTTTTTAATCTTTGTCGATTTGATTTCATAGCTATCGGTAAATAATATATAGTATAGTAATGTTGAATAAAGGATTTGATACAAATGTGCTAGAATCTAAGCTTCTGACATTGATTGGTTGAGCTTGCATGTTACAAGTTACACCTTTAATACAATTTGTATGTGCTTATGAACATTTTGTATTCAACGATTGTACCTATGAGATGTTACTTATATTCTCTTTCGGCTCACCAGCTTGCCTCACACAGTCTGCAGGAAACGGAACCAGAGATCTGAATTGGTTTATTATTTTTCACGATTTTAGACAAATGCTATGTAGATCTAGCACTGCAAGAAATAGAAAGCTTTTTAAGTCAGAATGCACCGGTCCAGTACGTATCTGAAATATAAATGCCTTTTAGTCAATTATCATACAGACCTATAAAAAGGATTACTTTTAATAAGGTCATAGGGCTACGCCAATATGTTATATATACCTTTAGGTACCTTTTTACGACATTGTATTTTTATCGCATCAGTAGCCCCTTAAAAATTAAAATCTAGAAATAATACTGATTAATACGTAATATAATGTCGCAACTACAGAATTCTGCTCGACTTTTCCCTGATCATCTGCTGACCCTCAAGAGTTTAATCTAGAAGCCTTAAGTACCTCATGTAAGGTCTAAACTTGAAAGTATACTCGTTACTTGAAGCCTATAAAAAAGTATATCTACACATACTGTAACAACCTATATAAGTATGCCATGTAGATCTTGCCGCGGAAACTCTCTGAGGATGGCCATCGGACATGCCCGAAACCTAGATCAATAACATCGGCTAATTACGTGAGTAAAGTCAATTTTGATGTTAAATAAATATATTTCAAACTCACGCCAATTTTCAAACTAATATAATGTATATAGTTTGAAAAGTTTGAAACCGATTTCCGTTCTATTATTGAATACACAAAATTTTAAGACCTGATAATAATCACTATCACTACATAGTATATAACAAAGTCGCTGTCGCTGTCTGTCCGTCCCTATGTATGCTTAAATCTTCAAAACTACGCAACGGATTTTGAAGCGCTTTTTTTAATAGATAGAGTGATTCAAGCGGAAGGTTTATATGTATGATACATGCATAATATTGTAGAGAAACACTGATGAATTTACAGGTTTCTAATGTGATGTCGTAAATAAACACATTTTTTGCGCTTACATTGCAAACGCTGACTGAACCCCACGAGATAAATCAAAATAATGTACTACGGTATTGTACACCTTAAAAAGTTCAACAAAAAAGTCTGCAATGGTATGTGTCTATCTCTTAAGGATAACCCAAATAACCATTTTTTATCCTTTACATTTTACGGGAAAAAATGGCTTATTTAGGAAGTTAGTTTAAGCAATACAGCATTAATCCTTATCCAATTAAGTACCCTAAATACATTGTCCTTTCAATATAGATCAATATGGCCATTTAGAGCATGTAATTTAAATGAATATTTCCGAAGATATTACAGATTTAAAATGCAGGGACACAGCGGTGCGGCGGCGGTTAGATTTGAGCGTTGAGTGTTTTTCTCATGGTCAATTATAGTTATAGTTATAGTCGCTCTTTCAAGAGTAACTTCTAAACAAAATATGTTTGTACTGTCTATTGACAAAAAAGCTGTAAACGTTGTTTATAAGGACATTCTGTAGTAGGTAGGTATATTATTTAGTATCAGCATTGCACCCGTGCGAAGCCGGGGCGGGTCGCTAGTAAATTAATATAAAAAACACTGACCAGATCTTGATCTTCAAATGGGACCACATGAGGAGCACCAGCTTTCAAATGATAAATGAATCACAAGATCTGTTACCTTAGAAAATCTTTGGAGGTTACACACATTAAAAACAGAGTCGAATTGAGTACCTCCTTCTTTTTGGAAGTCAGTTGAAAAAATGTATGTGTATATGTACAAACAAGGCAGTGTTATACCTAAGTAAAAATAAATTAAGTCCCGTTTTAAAGAGATTTATAATTCATTCATTCATTTCATTCAGGTCACTGTACGAATATTAATAGGTCGAGTCGAGACAGGGTCGAAATTGTCTTGCGGTGTACCACAGGGGTCGGTGCTAGGACCACTCCTGTGGCCTATCGGCTACGACTGGGTGCTTCGCGGGACACTTCCCGCAAGTACGCGGATGACACCCTAGTCGTAGCCAGGGGGAGGGATCTCAGAGAGGCGCTGAGGTTGGGCACCGTGGGCGCCACCCTCATCATCGGTCGATGATGCATACGTGCGCTGGGATTGGAGGTTGCCCTCTCCAAAACCGAGGCCCTGTTGTACCATGGGACGGAGCCCCCTCCAGGAACCCGGGTACTCCTAGATAGGGTCCCCGTCCCGGTTTGGGCTCAGATGAAATAGCTGGTGGTGATGCAATATCAGATGTGGGTGAAGCGGCCTTTCGGGTCGCTGACCTTTCGATTGGTGCAGGTACTCTCCGGACACGGATGCTTCGGAAAGTACGTGCACCAAATCGCGAGACGGGAGGCGACCCCAGCCTGCCACGAGTGTGGTGCGCCGGAGGATACGGCGGCTGGAAGTGTGTACTGCATGGGGCCCGCAGCGGCACACGCTATCAGGGTAAATAATTGGAGATCTCTCCTTGCCGAGCGTGGTGATCTCCATGCTCAGCAGCGAGAGAGCGTGGCAGGCGGTGGCCACCTTCTGCGAAGCTGTGATGACGCAGACGGAGGCCGCGGAGCAGATCAGGGAGAACGATGTCCGAGATGACCCGCTCCAGCGCAGACGACCGGGGGAACGGAGGAGACGGTTTGCACGTCTCCCTCCTCCGTAGTGGGCTCACTGGCGAATAGTCGGGGGACTCTTCGCTGGCTTGCAGGGCCCTACACGTCTAGGGACACCTTGGTGAGCAAGGTCACCCTTCACGGGCGCTGAGGTCCGGTTAACCTGGGCCTACCGCTGGGGCGAGATAGTGAATGCAAGCGTGACCCCATCTCGCCCCACCTTGGCGGAGAACTGCTCATAGGGAGGTTTTAGTGGGTCTGAGCCCCACACGCCCCCTTTCGTCACCCCTGTGGCGGAAGGGAAGTGCACAGCATTTCCCCCCTAAAAAAAAGGGCTCAAAACTGTGCAAAATTGTATAGGTATAATATAAGGTGCAACTATGGGAAGGTATAGATAATAAATTGACAAGAAATCGCCCAGACATCAATTTGCATCAAGATTCAAATAAAGATAACTAAATATCAATAATAAAACATCAATCTTACGTAGGTTTGAATATTATTATTGTTGTGTTTGAATATTATTAAAATCAAAAAATCATGTCCAATGTCCATGTTCCACCTATGCCGGTAATTGTTGGAAACGATACACTCGAAGTTGTAGACGAGTATGTCTACCTGGGACAGACTGTCCAATAAGGTAGGTCCAACTTCAACAAGGAGGTCGCACGTAGAATCCAGCTTGGATGGGCAGCGTTCGGGAAGCTTCGGTCCATCTTTTCGTCCCCAATACCTCAGAGCCTGAAAACCAAGGTTTTCAACCAGTGTGTGTTGCCAGTGATGACTTATGGCACTGAGACGTGGTCCCTTACTGTGGGCCTCATTAACAAGCTTGAAGTCGCTCAACGAGCAATGGAGAGGGCTATGCTTGGGGTTTTCCTGCGTGATAAAATCCGAAATGAGGAGATCCGTAGGAGAACTAAGGTCACCGACATAGCTCTCAAAATTAGCAAGTTGAAGTGGCAATGGGCAGGCCACATCGCTCGCAGAACTGATGGGGAAGAAAGGTTCTCGAGTGGCGACCACGCACCGGAAGGCGTAGTGTAGGCCGGCCCCCCGCTAGGTGTACCGACGATCTCATAAAAACCGCGGGGAATCGCTGGATGCAGGAAGCGAGTAGCCGGTCCAAGTGGCGTTTTATGGGGGAGCCGTATGTTCAGCAGTGGACGTCTTCCGGCTGATAATGATGATGATTGTTGTGTAAGTATTAGGTCCTTACTTATGAATTTGGCATTGTAAGTAAAAAGTAATGCGGAGAAAAATAAACTAAGTACATAAACAATTTAATCAATCGAAGTTTGTACCATTAATGTCTATGGCCATTCGCCACATTACCTACCTAGTTATTGTACCTAGGTTAGGTTCACAAACTAGTAAGTATAGATGCTAAAGCATGTTAGGCTAGTTCATTGATTTCTTTGCGGAAAAATGTGGGAGCAATAATCAATTTAACTTTAAAGGCTGTTTAGACAGCTCTATAGGAACTTGTTTATTTAAATTTGCAAGTTATAATACTATACATTTTCTTTTTTAAAACAATATTAATACTAAAAAATCATAACGTACGGGCATAGTAAACAATGTGTTGATTACATGAAAAAAAAAACAACGAAATCGGACAGTAGAGGTAGAAAATAGTTATTTCTTTAGTATGGACATAGGATTACTATAGAGGTAGAAAAGAGTTAATTTTTTTTAGTGTATAGGGTGTTTGCTAGAGGGACAGACAAACCAAATGAGCGTGTTCGTGGGACCACTTGGAGAATACAAGTTGGCCAAAAAAAATCCCCGACCCCCAATATGTTTAACTTTTTTTGTGATTTTTCCCTTTTTCTCCGAAATTTTACCTATTTACCACCATAACATTTTTAAAATTTGTAAAAACTAAAAACATCCGGTCTAAAACATACTTTACAAATGTTATGGTGGTAAATAGGTACAATATTGGAGAAAACGAGAAAATTCACAAAAAAAAAGTTAAAAAAATTGGGGTGTCGGGTATTTTTTTTGGCCAACTTGTATTCTCCAAGTGGGCCCCCGAACACGCTCATTTGGTTTGTCGGTCCCTCTACCAAACACCCTGTATATATACTATATACTAGCTATGCAATCCCCTTCTGTGCTGCGTCGATGCAATTCGATGTAATAATTTTCTTGTATCTTTTCGAAAATGATTGAAATGCCCTTTTGTTCGGTTCGGTTCACGCCTATACTACCATAATAAGCCTCTTTTCTTTTTACTACATATTTTTATTCCTTTTGACATTCATTTACGTTGTACCTTAGAATAGGTATACTATTATTCTTAAGAAAGGAAAACATAAGTTGTAAAATAGTACTTATTATGATCTCAAAAAATTGTAAATGCTAATTTAGGATCGTTACTCTCATAGGCTTCCTGAAAACTAAGTTTGCTTATTGGTTTTATGAACTTCAATCTATTATTTAAGCTGTAGTCGCGTTTTTTATGTACCAAAATTTAAGTAAGTTAAGTAAATAGGACTAGGGTCTATTTCATACTGGTTGGAAAAAGTAGTTCGATCATGTAACGAGTATATGTACATACGCAATACCAACGTTCTTTACCATTTAAACACGCTCTTTTGAAATCAGAGACAAAGCCCAAGATGTAATACTTATTTGCTCAGTGGTAAAGGTTTGTAAGGACCATAACGAGAAAAAAAGCGTACAAAACATTAAACGTGTAACTTGGTTAGCATTCAAGCGATTCCTTTGCAATAGATAAGCATTATCTCTATTTAACTTTTCATTTCCCAATCGCTAACTAGTATCACTCCTATCCTACTATCTATAGATACATTTATTTGGTATATAAATATGATTGTAGGTAAGCATACCGCAAGACCGTTTTACCCTTCGGCATCTCAGAGATGTGGATAGTAAGAAGCGAGAAAATGGAAGGCAAGAAACCGTCTTGGTACCACCGCCTTGCAAAATTTTGTCATCAAGCAGGTGCTACCTGGCCACGGTAACGGCGGGGCAGGGGGTGCTAAGAATCCCCGGCAGACGCCCGACTACCACCCTTAACAACGACGACTGGCCCTGGTGACACACAACATACGCACGATGAGGACAGACGAGAAGCTTGACGCGCTGGAAGAGGAAATGAGTAGGTTAGACTGGGACATCGTGGGGTTATCGAAAGTCCATAGAGCGGGTGAGGACACCGTAACCCTGAAATCGGGTAACATGCTCTAATACCGGGAGGGCGATCAACAGTCCCATGGTGGGGTCGGGTTTCTCGTCCGATACTAACAACATTGTAACAATCGATAGCTTTTCCAACAGGGTCGTTTACCTAATACTCAGAGTATCCAAAAGATACTCGCTAGGTATCGGTGCGTACATAGGTTCTCACCGACAGGTATATAACCTATAGAAGGTATAGGTAGGTATAGAATTAAGTCGCATGATGAGGTAGAGGATATGTATGAGGACATTAGTAGGGCCATACATACCTCCAAAACGCACTTTCTTGTTGTGATAGGGGACTTCAGCGCGAAGTTGGCTAAGAGGAGTGGTGATGAGTTGAAAGTGGGGCAATCTGGCTATGGGAAACGGAACACAGTTGGAGACAGAGGTTGGCCGACTTCCTGGAGAAAGAGGGACTCTTTATGATGAACTTTTTCTTTCAGATGTCATCGCACAGGAAATGGCCCTGGTTGAGCCCCGATGGTTCCACGAGAACTCATTTCTCGTGACTTAATTATGACCACCAAGAGACAAATATTCACTGATGTCTCCGTGATCAACAGGATGAAAACCGGTAGTGATCACCGACTAGTACAGGTTAGTAGAAACTGTCCTTACAGTGGGTTCCATGTACTTTAAACCCCACCGTACAGATAGACCACAGAAACTCTCAAACCATACCCTCAACCTCATGGCTAAACGACGCTTGTTAAAACTGCAATCTTCCGATGATACTGTAGCTTATAGGCTGCTCAATAAACAAATATGGAAGTCCTTGCGACACGACATCCAGACCTTTAATGCAAACCGTATTAGAGAGACGATAGAGCGGAAAAAAGGCTCCAAAGTTTTTGCAAGAGACATGTCTATTGGGCAAAGCCAGTTGACAAAACTGAAGCGAGAAGATGGCAGTTTATGGTCGACCAGATCGAGAGGTTCTACTGACAGTTATACACCTCGGTCGCTAAACCTGTTAGCAGCTCGGTCAAAGACCCAAGAGCCAAGCTGACCCGACATTATACCGAACATATCCCGGACATCAACCTGTACGAGATTAGAATGGCCTTTAAACAGCTTAAGCACAACATGGCGCCGAGTGACGACGGTATCACATCAGAGCTTCTGAAAGCGGGTGGAGCACCAGTACTTAAAGTCCTTCAGAAGCTCTTTAACACCGTCTTACTCGAACGATCAACGCCAGAAGCATGGAACAAGGAAGTGGTGGTGTTATTCTTCAAGAAAGGTGACAACACCTTGTTGAAGAATAACAGACCCATCTCGCGTTTGAGCCATGTTTATAAGCTGTTTTGGAAGGTCATCACGAACCGTTCAGTCGCAGGTTTGATGAATTCCAGCCTCCGGAACAAGCCGGTTTCCGAAAAGGCTATAGTACCATAGACCACATCCATACGCTACGGCAAGTTATTAGAAGACCGAAGAGTATAACTTGTCTCTTTGTTTAGCGTTTGTGGCCTTTGATTCGATCAAGACGTGGGCAGTTCTTGAGCCTCTCCAGCGGTGCCGCATTTACTATAGATATATCGAAGTGTTGAAGTGTTTGTACAATAACGCCAGCGCAGCATGTAAGTCCGAGTACAGGAGCAGAGTTCTAAGGCAATTCCATTGCAAAGATGCGTGAGACAGAGAGATATAATATCTCCGAAACTGTTCACCGCTGCATTGGAAGACGCTTTCAAGCTGGAATAGCAAGGACTCGGCATCAACATCAACGACGAATATATCACTCACCTTCGATTTGCCGACGATATCGTAGTCATGGCGAAATCCATGGAAGACCTCAGTACAATGCTCGAAGGCCTCCATCGAGTTTCCCAACGGGTTAGCCTTAAGATGAACATGGACAAGACGAAAATTATGTCTAATGCCCATGTTGTGCCTACCCCCATATCAGTTGGGAACTCAGTTCTTGAAGTTGTAGACGAATACATCTTCCTAGGACAGGCAGTCAAACTAGGTCTAGGATGATGATAATGATGAGGTGCTACAAATAAGGGTTAAGATTTGAAGGCCACGAGGCTTGAGCGGATGAAACTTAAATGTATGGGGGTGACTCCCACGCAAAACTTCAGCTTTTGCATAGACAGGTGACACTATTCGGTATGAGATAGATCTTCATCATCATCTGAGCCGTAGGACGTCCACTGCTGAACATATACCTCTTCAACAAATTTCTAAAAACACCGGTTGGAAGCGGCCTGCGTCCAGCGTCGTTCTGCTACCTTTATCAGGGGTCTCCACTCCAGAACCTTCCGGCCCCATCGGCCATGGGCCTGCCCACTGCCACTTCAACTTGCTTATCTTCAGAGTTATGTCGGTGACTTTAGTTCGTCTACGGATCTCCTCATTTCTGATTCGATCACGTAGGTAGAGAAACCCCGAGCGTAGCCCTCTCTGTAACTCGTTGTGCGAAATTGAGCTTGCTGTCAGTCTTGAGGCACATAATAATACATAGTAATGAATAAGTATGTTAATCGAAGGTTTTATGTAAATAGGCCGAATGAAGGGTTGTGTTCTAGAAGTAGGTATGGGCTTAGTACTGAAACTAGGACTGGCCGAATTAAGGACTACGTTCAAGAGGTACGCGCTCCGTAGTGAATCTAGGATTGGTCCAGAAGTACTAGCTCACTAGTGGATCTCGGATCGGCCGAATTTAAGATCTGTACCTATTACAGAAGTAGTGAATCTAGGATTGGTCGAATTTAAGGGCTGTATTACAGAAGTACGCACATTGAGAAAAATTGAATTCTGAGCTAAGGTGAATAAAACTAGTTCGTACACGGCTCAATTATAATTACATGAAGTGAGTTTGTAAGGCTTACGTTTAATTTTGCTTTCTTAAGCGAAAACGTACAAACGGTTTATTAGATTTAACAGATACAAATGTTTGAGATCGCTTAAGCAGGCGTTAGTGCTTTAAAAAGTAATACTATAAAGATACAAACTGTTGAATGTAACTTAAGGCACTTTCCGAATATACCTTACTCCGGTTAAATAACCAGTAAGTATATAGGTACTGTTAAAATCACCTTACGTTGCCGACGTATTCTCAATATGCGGCAAAAATCATAGTAATTACGGCAATATTCGCCTTATGAAAAGGTTGATTATTTAGGTATTTAGTAAAATGAAATAGGCTCGCTATAAAGTGCGGCATTTACTAACGGCTCAAGATGATTTTCATATTATAGCAAGGTATAAAGTGCTACTACTAAGTTAGTAGTAGCACTTTATACCTTGCTAACTTACTAAACCTCAATGTAAGTCCTTCGTGAAATGGCAAAAACTGATTTTACTTCAAGCGTCTTCAATGTAATGTTATCGTACGTTAGAGCGGCGCACCACTCAGTCCGGTGTCGCTTTTATTGCCCGTAGTGGCAAAGAGCTCTATGTACTTCCTAAAAAAAAATATTTAATAAGGTTCAGAAACAAGAAATGCAACTACGAGCTTAGACCAAAGACCTTACACTTACTTAAGTTAGTAAGTATAAGGTCTTTGGCTTAGACTCGTAAGTCGTAACAGGGGGCACACCTACAATACCTGGAACGCAAGTCAGCTTGCTGGTGTAAACCATAGAATATAATACTACCTATATATTGGGAGAGAATATGCAAATCATGTCCCACGAATAATAGTTCAATTACGTGAATATTAGATGGTGCTGTATAGTTATAAAATTTGCACACTAGATGGCAGTAATATACATATTTATTATTTCATACATTACTGGTTACAAAATTCAGGGTCCCATACTCATGAACTGAACTTGAAATATATGCATTTCAAATTCAGTTCACGAATAAATGGGACACATAAAACGCTATCAAGCTATTGATGGGTCATTAAAAAACTTCTTATTATTTCTTTTTATTTCTATGAACTTTTAAAATAATGGTCGGCTTGGTGTTTCACAACATCCCCTTCTGTAGAATTTCTTTAATTCGCTACTCAAAATGAAATTGTATGGTGGACCAACTTCGTACTGTAACTGCTATATTTGTGCAAAACTTGATAACATTTTCTTTGTGAACAATCCAAGTTAGATATGAAAATTCACACAATTAATCCACCATCATTTAATCTTCGCGCTCGAGTTCTTTCTTTCAGGTTCCGAGGTCAATGATTTATTAGTAACTTAAAATATATCTGCCAAACATTTATGCAATCCATCCAAATAAACACGATTAAAGAATTCCGAAAATTAGTATGAATTCTTAGTACGAAACGAAATATAATGAACAAAACATAACAAAACATAGTGGTGGGCGTTATTAACCGTAACTACATTTCATAGCAGCTCTTGCTGCAGTAGCAGTTTCTACGTTTTCGATAGACAAGAAAACTATTTATTTTAAATAGCAACTTTTACAAATACATGTAAGGTTCAGAGTTCAGACGGTGCTGCCGTTTTCAATACTATTGGCAAAGTAACGCTTGCATACGATGCGCCAGGTGAAAACGGCTGACGACTGACAGAATCTATATGAGTGAGTGAATAAGAAGGAAGACAGAGTTCAAGAGAGAATAATGTCTTTCTCACAAATTAAATCTTATAAGGTAAGGTGCATTATTGCATGACCAAAATGTTCGTGGTTTAAATTTTGCAAATTTTACAAAATTGTATCTGAAGCTAATTTATATGTCTGTGTGACTGATAAAATTAACGTTCAGTCGTATAGCTATGATTGATTATACGGTACTTTTTAGTACGGTTATACGAGCATCATGTACAGTTTGATGGGAAATGTTTTTTATTGCGTTGGTTAATTTAATTTGACTCAGTGAATTGACCTGTCTTGTGACACATGGATAAGGTACATACGTTGAAAATAATAAATCGCACGATGACAGGTTTCTTTGTAGAGTGAATAAATACATATATATATATATATATATATATATATATATATATATATATATATACATATATATATAATAGTATAGTTCATGATATTTAGTAAATTATTGTATTAAATATAAATAAATAGTAGTGTATGCACATGTGCAAAGAGTGTTATTAAATGAAGTGTTAAGTTAGATATTAAGTTTATGTCAATAGGCGTTTTTTTGATAACTGCGAAACTGCATTAATTTTGTTTTTGTTATAATTATAGGTCACGCAGATCTTAAAACACACGAGAAACGTGAAAGAGTTATGACCCGTTCTAGTAGGTATATTGTCTACACTCTACAGCACTGGTGGTCTACAGTCTACACTAATATTATAAAGAGGAAAAAATTTGTTTGTTGTTTTAATTGCATAGGCTCCGAAACTACTACTAAACATTATCCCTGATGAACATAGGCTATAGGATATTATCAAAAATTTAGGAATCCGTATGAAAACTTTGATGATGTAACCCAAGGTGTGAAAATAATACCCAAAAAATCCTTATATCGCAACAAGACAATAGAAGTTAAAGTCTAAATTGGTTTAGCGCTGTGATTGCAGAATATAATAAGAAAATGCATTTTAATTATTTGGTAAAATACCTGTTGTAGTTATAATAATCTACTATGTAAAAATGCGTAGGGTTATGGCAATGTTTTATTTTTATATTTATTTTAGCGTTATCTATGAAACCCAATGGAACTAATATGATTTAGTAAGCGGGTCCTATCCTATGGATGGCATTACCTTCCATACATTAAATTCGTTACGCCATTTGGACATGAGCTTCACCCCCCTGGCGTAAACTTACGAAGTCTTCCAATCTCACTCATATAATGGGCCCAACGGTATATAATAAGCCCGCCTTTATAATAGCGGCCCCCAGCTTGTATAGTTTTAAGTCTCGACTACGACGACGTTGGCTTACTGAGCACTCGTTTTATAGCTATGCCGAGTTTCTTAACCTACCTACTATAACGTAGTGTTGCTATTTATTGTATTTATATTTTGTTGTTACCATGTTTTTATTTAGTTTGTATTGAATTATAATCACGATGTATAATTTGACATTACTTTAAATATATGTGTGTTATGTTATCAATACTAATGTATTAAGATATGTGTATATAAGCTATTTGTTTGTCTGCATGTACAATGTGCACCCGCAAATGGCAATAGGTACATGATTATTTGATTGTAATGATTTTGAACGTTGACGTGTAAATTGGATTTATTAATAAATTGATTATGATTTTCATTACGTTAATCTGTTCGATAGTACGTAGAAACAAATAGTATATATATTAAGTCATATTAATCGTATTTTAGTAAGAGCGTTTATTGCTTTCTGATTAGAAAGCATTTTTGTTCGTATTACGTTTGGTCGGTTTTTGCCGTCGTACCAACCAAATCGGCCGTTGTTACGACGCTTTCAGCTTTAGATTTTTCACAGTGCACTCAGTAGTGAATCTAGGATTGACCGAATTAAGGACTGTATTCCAGAAGTACGCACTCTGTAGTTAATCTAGGGTTGGCCGAATTAAGGGCTATACTCCAAAAGTATACTATCGTGTAAGTATAGCCTTGAGCACAGATGTTTGTATAGCATTTACTGCCGAACTCCACTAGAGTCGAGATTCACACTAAGCATCTTTATATCATACTCAATCCATTAGTGGTCTAAGCTTCTAATCCCTACTTTTCTTCTGATGTCTTACTATAAGCTCTTAAAGCAGGACTTCTAGAAAACTGCCTGGCTTAACCGTACCATGACAACATTATAGCAGGCCGCTATTCAAGAAATGCAGAATAACCGTTCACCAATTTTTGTGTATGGACTGACCATAGAAATCTACAGAAATACCAATCTGTGCGCTGGGTATAAAACCTGTTGTCGCAAGCAGCGGCCGTATTCCCCAATTCAACGTATTATGTTAGCTTCAATAAGTTCATTATCCACTGCGCTATTAAAACTTACCGTTTCTATATTCGTAAGTATTGAGCAAGCATTGTAAACTGTTTACATGCAATATCGCGCCCGTCGTCCAGTCACATAGGTAATACAAAAGTTGCGAAGCGTCGCGAGCAATGTGTTTTGATTTTGGGCAGGGCATATTGCTGCGATACCGGCCTGGTCCCCTTTTCATATCTCCCTCGTTTACAAACTTGGTTTGTTGGAATGCCAGAGACAACATAATCCGTTCACATTTAGGGAAAACTATATTCAAACAGTTCACCTAAATGATCGTCATGGTAAGATTTCATTCAAACTGTTTAAGCCAGGTTTAAGAACCGCACGGAACTTGAATGGTTTTTATAAAGCTAAGTAAGGCCCCAGGTACACTGAGTAATGCTAGACAAGTTGCAAAGCTAAGCTGGGCTAGTAAGCTAAATAAATGAGTAGCTAAGACGTGATCGCGGGTTCGATTCCAAGATGAGTCAAAATCTTTTCAAACAAGAAATTGAATAATCCATATTATAAATCAGTGTCTGGTACGGCAACACGTTTTGTGGCTACATGTATGTTTACACACCTCTTCTGACTCTCCCAAGGACATTGTTAACAATAAAAACAAATATAAAACCAATATACATTTATTACCTTATAAATATATATAAAGAAGTTAAACTTCGCTCATCTCAACATCCTCGATATTCAAATCATCCAACATCTCAGCGAGAGTGATGGTCGGGAGAGAGGGGTCGATCTCATCCGTTGTGATAGGGATTTTACTGGAGTCCTTGAATATATTGACGTTCTGCCTGAAAGCCGGGTCCTCCTCGAGGTCATCCAGGAAATCGTTGTAGTCCCTAAAACAAAGACACGAGGTCTAGTCATCTTATACTAGGTAGACTTCTGATAGTATCCGGCTTGTTAGACGAACAAGGCTATATTCACGATTCACTTGTTCAAAAAACTAAACTAAACTAACGAACTAAAATTTTTATGGTGGTCCTTATTCTATTAACAATAATATCTTAAATCATTTAACACTTAGAATTACACTTCTAAAAATAGGATTATTCTATTCAATTTTGGGTTATTATAGGTTAGTTTAGCAAGCACCAAATTACGTGACGACTAAACTGTCTAAATTAAGCCCACAATTGAAGAGAAATGTCTAATTTTAGTGCTGTCATTCGGAAGTGTTACACTAATTTGGATTTTAGCCTAAACAGAATAAGTACAGCCATAATATAGAGATTTTTAGTTAAGATAATGTTTACAGAATCGACACCTATGTATCTCAGTTGGTAACAAATGTTGATTGTAATCGAAAAAATGGCGCCTCTATGTCACTTGTCAGCTTCAGTCATCAACTTACAGGAGTTGTCCTGTGAGCAAAACGGTTCTATAGCCGCAATTTTTAAGATTTCAATTTACATTTGTTAGCAACTGAGATACAATACATAATAGCCCTGCAGGTACCACTGCGATGCCAGATATTCTTCACCGAAGCAGTAGTAGGTAAAGCTTTTTGTGTTTTAGAGCACTTAATCAAGTGATTGAGAGCGAATGAGACTGAACAGACAGAGGCCGTAGCACAAACAATTTGCGAAAAGGTATTCGTATCGTAAGCGTCAACACTTCACGCTTCGGCGTTCAAACTATGAAATATCTGTGTCACAGATACATGACAGTTTGTACTGTTTCACGTGAAGGACACGTTACGTTCCACTTACGCAGTTATTCGTGCAAGGGCCACAGCTATGAGTACTCGTATGTCTCAGAAAGACACAGTGCTGTACAGAACTTTGAAGCTAACGATTTGAGTCAAACTGCAAACTGACATGGGCAGGCGTTATATTTACTATCATAGGCAGTAACACAAACAATTTGCGAAAAAGTATTCGCATTGTTAGTGCCAATGCATTACGCTTCGGCGTACAAACTATGAGTTATCTGTGTCACAGTTACCCTAGATAAATGGCAGTTTGAACTGTTGCACGTGAACGGCAAGTTACGTTACACTTACGCAGTTGTTCGTGCACACAGGTGAATGCCGTCGTCACTTACTTGCATAAAATAAAATATTACTGTTTATTTTGTGAGTCTACAGTGGGTCTAGCACGAAAACTTGCGTTGGTGTAACGCAATCGTAGCGTTGATGTATACAGCACAAACTATGAGTTATCTGTGTCACAGTTGTACTACAGATAAATGATAGATTTTACTGTATACGTCAAAGATACGAATGAGTTACACTAACGCAAATTTTCGATCTACGCCCACTAGCTGTATATTATACTAAAATTACTTGGACTAAGATTCCCTGTATCGCAGGAGTGTTTACTTCACAAATATCTCTTATTTGATTATTTAGTCAAATAACATGTAAAAAGTATATATTATTTGTATGAAATTGCCATTTTCAAGCATTCTGTAATCAGGGAGTGTGTTATTATGTACTTGAAAGCCACACCCAACCTTGCTTGTAATAATATTCTTGATTATAACGTGTACATATACTTACACCTGCATTCGGATAGGCTTGAGTTGGCAAAAATAACAGCTAATTATGCTAAAAACGTTACACAAGGCCGTTTGAATTTGGAATCTTTGGGAGAAATTGTCGTTACAGGCTAATTTGTTCAGCGTTCGTAAAGTTTCAAAATGTCAATCAATTTTCAACCCACCTCCCAGGCGCGAGGTCCCGTTTTAGACTTAATGTAATTACGGTCTAAGCAAAAGTTTCAAAATTAACGACATTGCTTTTTGAACATTTTCGAACGGTTCACACGAAAGCACATTTTGCGAACTCTATGTGAACGCGCTTTTTAACGCACCATAACGAACGTGAAAGAGCTGACTGACAGAAGACTGGCCGGTTGGCGCAGTAAGTAGCAACCCTTCTGAGCCGTGGTCTCGGGTTCGATCCCCGGACAGGTCTAACATTTGTATGTACATGCATGTTTGATCTTGTATTATTTGTTTACTGGGTATGTTCATGTATATCAGTCCTCAGGTTACCATAACACATGCTCCGCCGGGTTCGGGACCTGAAGACCATGTGTGGATGTTGTCTCATATAATATTAAGAAACTAGCCCAGCAGTTATACCCACGTGGTGATGGCTGATAATGAAGAGTATCCTGTGTTAATCCAGCGCCTCATCTACCTACATACCAAATTTCATCAAAATTGGCCCAGCCATTTGAGCGTGAAAGAGAAACAAACATCCATACAGAACTTTCGTGTTTATAATATTAAGTAGAATTAGCGTCGCCAAATTATCTTCCTACTCTTATCCCAACAGGGTCGTTCAATATATTATCTCCAAGTACACAGATACTTACTCATTAGTAGAGCTAAGCCCATCATGCAACTCCTCCGCCATATGCTTGAGTTTCCAGGCCCTAGCTCGTCTTCTCACCGACTTCTCTCCGTAGAACTTCTTCACGAGGTACACGTCAGGAATCACATTGCGGTCCAACTTGTCAAAATTATCATCGTTCACATTGGACTCGCTTAGGTTGTATCTGTTGGACATAAAACATGTTTTATTTCTTTTTTTTTCTTTTTCGAATGGCCATGACGCGGCTTATTGTGCCAATTTCAGTGTAAATCTTCTTTGCAGTAATTTTATCTTCTTCATTATTGTTCACTCCTTTTACTTATAGTTTTGATGTATCTTTTTTTGTTGTTTGCGATATAAAAAAGGGACAGATGAGATATTTATTTACATGGAAAAGAGTGTGTCTTAAGATACGATTAGGTAATTATCTTTACCAAAGGAGTTTTGTTTCTTATCACACTAATATTATAGAAGCTAAGAAAACTTTGACATGGGTTGGCCACTAGCTTATCACCAAGCCGCACTGGTGTCGCGTGGCTGATTGTTCTATGTATTTGACTAAACTTTCGTAAGTTGAACATGTTTTTAAACGATTAGTAACCGATTTTAATTTAAGCATGCCATACAGAATCCTTCCTATCGTCCAATCGGCATGATGCTGTAGGCTTGATTCAATCGGCAGCTCGTCCATTACACCACACACGATCAGTTAAAGCTGACAAATCGGCAGCGACGTTCAGTTGAAGCCAGTGACAAACGACGTTGCCGTTTTGGGCATTATACTCATGATAAAAAAAAAATCGCGTAGAGTGGTGCAAACACTCTACGCAATGTAAACACGTGTAATGGAAACAAATCAAATTACTCATACAAATTTATTAAAAGAATTGAGGATTACGCCAAAAGATTATCGTATTTATTTACGAATGAATGAAGAAACTTACATGCAACATCTATTGCTAATGACCCCTCTAATTGAAAAGCAAGACACTGTTATGAGATACGCAAAATCTTAACTCTACTGTACTGACAATCGCCGACCGCCATACGCCATACAAATCGGTATGATCAAGCCAAAAGAATTGAAATTTGATGGTGCCGTCAAGCATGACTGACATGCCAATCCACGTTCACGCACGGTCAGTTCTAACTGATCCAATCGGCAGCGTCATGCCAATAGCAAGGATCGTGTATGGCGGTCATTACGAAATAAGCTGAGCCGAGTATGCAGGACTCAACCGGTTTCAGCGGTTTCGTTCGTCGCAGTGCATGCGCGGACGCGGTCGGGAGCGCACGTACTCCGTGAAGAAGCGGCTCTGAACGTCGCGAAACCTATCGAGCCCGACATACTCGGCTTATTGCGTAAGTTAAAATCGGTTATTTTATGTAATCAGGTCTTAAAATTTTGAGTAGTATTCTTTAATATTTGAGATTATTTTATTAATAATGAGTAGAAGTAGGTTAAAACATTTCAAATTGTTATAATTAAGATAACATACCCTAAGACAGTGTCTCCAGGTTTCAAGATGTGTCCTAAATGTGTTTTGGTGTGTATGGGGCTGACGTCAGTGCCGAGCTCGCTGGCTTTCACCACCCACACATCGGCCAGCACATGCTTAGTGGACACCGTGCCCTGCCCGGGGAACGATTTCTTTTCCTGTAACATCAAACAGAATAATAACATAAAAATTTGCGGAAGTGTAACGTAATCGTATCGTTGACGTATACAGTGGGCCTGTATACCCGCGCAGACGAAGTCGCGGGCACCAGCTAGTATAAAAATATTTATAATGTGCATTTAAATTTTATATTTCAATTTGTTAATTTCAACAGTTGTTATAAAAGCTAGTATAAAAATATTTATAATGTGCATTTGAAGTTTATATTTCAATTTGTTAATTTCAACAGTTGTTATAAAAGCTAGTATAAAAATATTTATAATGTGCATTTAAAGTTTATATTTCAGTTTGTTAATTTCAACAGTTGTTTTCTTGCACTACCCGATAACTATTATTATTAACAATTAATAGCACCATTATAATAGTGTGATCGATCATCAACCTTTTCATTACAATTGTTTAAAGTTTTGGCGGATTTTTAGCACACTCAGTTTTATTTTCAGTATGACTTACATGTTCCTTCAAAATATCAATGTCCATAACAATGTATTCCACAAGTTGTTTCGGGTTGCATATGGGCGTGAACGGGTGTCTCCAGTACACTGTAGAAGATACATCACACACTGAAAAGTAAAATAAATTGTATGTTATGAAAATCATGTTTTGGACGATAGTAGATTCACTTTTTTTAAAAACTAAACTATACTAGCAAACTAAATATTAATTATGGTAGTCCTGGCTCGGTTAACACTAAAATACAAATTTATGTATCACTTTCAATGACATTTCTAAAAATAGGATTTTCCTGTTCCAATTTTGGATACATATACGTTAGTTAAGAGGATTGCATAGCTAGTACTTTCCATAAAATCAAAGTCAAAGTCAAAATCATTTATTCAATTTAGGCATCAAAGACGCACTTATGAACGTCAATTTTTCATTATAATGTACTTTAAAGCCTACCGCCGCGTTCCAAAATACATAGAGCCTACCGAGAAGAAACGGCAAGAAACTCGCGGCCATTCTTTTTATATAGATGTTTTTACAATGTTTTTACTTAGGTACTACAAATATTAGCTCCAGTGTGTTGCCTTACAAAAGAGAACATAATAATGGTATCAGTAGGGCAAGACACGCTACACTTTGACATCTTAGTACACGAGTAGATAGATCCTGGAGTGATCAGTCCCAAGCTGTTTCCCCATGCCAAGTCCCATACTAAAGGAAAAAACTATTTCTACCTCTTAAAATTATCCGATTTCAAGAGGTAGAAAAGAGTTTTCTCTTTTAGTACGGAAAGTACTAGCTATGCAATCCTCTTAAGCGAGCACCAAGATACATGATGACTAATCTGTATAAAATATACCCACAACCGAGTTAAAATATCTAATTTTAGTGCTGTAATTGTTAAAATAATTTGGACTTTAGCCTGAACAGAATAAGAACTGCCAAAATTTAGATATTTCTAGTTTAATGAATGTTTACAGAACCACACCACTATAAGAAATATTTAGTGACTATTCCACTGGAAAAATGCTTTTGGCAGAGATGCAGTTTGAGTGTGGTGCAGGGGGGCAATTCTACTATTTCACAACATTCAACAATCCATCCCGCTGCAACTGTAGTTCGACTTCGGTTGCCGTTCGATCATTACCCAAAAAGCCATTCTACTATTTCTGTAGACAAATTGGAACGTCACGTCACGTAAACGTATCGTAAACGCGTAATATAATAGTTAAATATAAAACACTAATTGAGTTAACGTGGTGTCCATTATCTATTGAGTTACTATGATATAAAATGTTGTTCGATCGCTGGCATCGATAGAAACGTAACTGCAGTTAGACTGTTTATCAATAGCAGAATAAGGATGTGTGTTAAGGTGCAAGTTGGTAGGGCTACACGTCGCAGCCGCAGACGACGTGTCGTCGCATCATGTCGCCGCGACACGTCGTTGCTTCATGTCGCTGCAGTCATGATTTCGAACCCGACTGCAGACGGCAACTGCAGATGGCATCATTTGAAAAGCGATACGAAAGGTTTTGTTTAAAAGCTTTCCAGTTGTTTTACTACATAGATTGACGTAGAGCGACACTATTGATCTGCGGTCGGGCGACAGTCTGACCTGCCGCTCGTCGACGCGTCGCTAGCTTTGTGTCGCTAACTACGAATGGTGTTTCATAGAAATACATAGAAACCAGTAGTGTCGCTGCGACACGTCGTTTGCCGCGGCTTTATGAAGCCGGCTTCCAACTTGCACCTTAAATCAGCTAGGGTTCAATTGCAGTTGGAACGAATTTAGTTAGTGGAATCGGCCCCCAGCTGACTCTCCAAGCGCTAGACCGATGCCTTGTGTAGAGGCGAGACACGTGTCAAATCGTTTTTGTGTGTTACTTATACTATTTACTACTGGTGCTTCCCGTGTGGTCATTTAAATTTCATCGAATTCGGTCCAGTAGTTTTTGAGTTACACTCCAATAACTGAATAGAATGGAAGTCGGTATTAAAATTGTCTAATTGTACTTGTTTATACTTCGTCACGTTGACTGCTGTCATGGTGAATTTGGTGACATCAGTTGTGTGACATTTATAATAGTTTTATTTTTATTAAATTAATTTATACTAGTATTCTAGGGTAGGGCTATGCGATCGATCAAAACCAACGTTTCTATCTAGAATACTTTTCATCAGGCGGTTGAAACCGCGGGGTACAACTAGCATAATAAACATAGTATTACATTACCAACCTTGGCCAGTGCTTGCATCAATAAGATGAATAGTGCTTGTAACTCTATTTACTAAGCATATAGGTGAAATGCCGCCGAGTTGATTGGTCAGTTTCTTGGGAAGGCACACAATGCTGTCCTTTGACAGTGGTACTATTTCAATGCTGAACGTGAACTTGTAGTTGTAGACATTGCTGTGTATATCGTGGGATATGAGCTTCTTGGAATGCGAGCATTTTATGGGCAGCACTGATTGGACGAAGTCGACCATTTTGCGAGCGGTGTTCTCTGTCGCGTAGAAGAAGTCTAAGCCATCTGTAAATTAGAAATGAGACATGATTGAAGATAAAAAGTATGACAGAAAATTGCAATTATATTTCCATTGAAACAATAAAATTTATCAAAAAGAAAATACAGTTCCTATGATTTATGAAACAACTGAACCGCTCATAGCGGAGCTTGACTTGGTGATCTTAACCGATCAAAAGTTAAGCAACACTTGCTGCGGTCAGGACTTGGATGGGTGACCGCTAGTGGCAGTATTCAACTGAGCGCTTCCGTGCTTCGGAGGGCACGTGAAACCGTCGGTCTCGGGTGTTTGTCTTAGGATAACAGTCGTTAGGCTATATCG
This sequence comes from Selenia dentaria, assembly GCA_917880725.1. NCBI lineage: Eukaryota > Metazoa > Arthropoda > Insecta > Lepidoptera > Geometridae > Selenia > Selenia dentaria. The sequence continues at coordinate 27,262,320 of OU862888.1, read as the reverse complement.
AAGGCCTACGAGCGGCCTGAAAACTTCGACATGGGTTGGCCACTAGCCTATCTACCAAGCCGCACTGGGCTCGCGTGGTGGATTATGGCCCAACTCCTCTCTTTGGGAGGAAGGCTCGAGTCCAAGCAGTGGGAACATAATGGGCTGATTATGATAATGTTATGATGTAACAATACATAGTTCTGTGGGCCCTAAACGCAAAATGTGCTAAGTGTAACATAATCGTATCGTAATCTTTGTTTGGGACTTAAAGAGCAGCCTCTATTCGCGCTGACCATTCATGCACGTAACATGACGCGCTACGTTATCTTCAATGAATTGTAGGTACATTGTATTGAATCCTTCCTATACCATGATAATTAAAACAAAAGATTTATGAATGAAACTAACGTATATATACGTCTCTGGGATGCAAAGGGTTAAACATATTGTAGAGCAGCGTGACCATTCAAATACGTAACGTTATATACGTAATAACGTATTTGAATAGCCATAGCAAATAAGGTCCCTTGTACTTGACCCCACGTACCATGTTTAGCTTTTATGCCTAAAGTATTCTCATGAGCCTTGTGCTTCAAAATCAGCTGTTCCAAATAGTAAAACGTCTTCCTGTTGTTGGCTCTTTGCCTGACCTGTACCAGAGCACGCCAGTAGTCCTGAGCTTCAGAGCGATGGCAAGCATCGCACATCTGATGCTGGATGTTGAATTCAACAATAAAGGTTTGCTGAAGCACCGCCCCACCCATTACTTCACCCTGGACGGTCAGTTTTACCTGTAAAATGTAGGTACTTTAATTTACAATCTGTTACTGTTATTCAGAAGAAAAAAAAAATATATATTTATTCTGAGTGCAGCGGCCATGGCATGGCTTGCTTTGACATGGGTTTTGATAAGTCCGACATTTGGACTAGCCTAGTTATCAATCCAGCAGTGCAAGTAAGGTACTTTGTCGATCGATAAAATGGTTTTTAACTATTTATATTGTCAAATATGACATTTATAATTAATAAAACTCAGAGCCCAGATGCAAAATTGGTGGTCTTCGTTTGTTTTTTCTTTATCCACGCGATTAAAGATTCTGTCGACGTCGAATTGACGAATTTATGTGTTATATGATATATATAATAATTTATAAAACTGATTCTGGTGACTTCGAATTGTTGTATTTATCGATAGACAAAGTACAGTACTTGCTTGCACTGCAGCTTATCAACCAACCAAAATTACGACCCATGCTCCTGTCTCTAAAAAGCAAGCCCCTTGTCCCAGCAGATTTGTGTATATCTGTAACTAATATCTTTAATGCAAACGTCTGTAGTGAGCACAGGTGAAAGTAGGTTTAGATAGCGGGCGATTCAGAAGGTTCAAATATTCTACCTCTGCCCTTTTTGGCAAAACTCAGCCACCAACTAGACATATTTTGCTTGGGTTTTTTAAAGACAGACTTACAAGAAACATATCACACTAACCTTACATAGTGAAAGTTATATGTATGTTTATCCTGCAGTCTTCAAGACGTAACGTCACGCTGAACAGATTTTGATGAAATTTGAAGCATACCTTCTACCGAAAAATGTCTTTTTATTTACCGCACGTGTTTCACTGGCGCAACTATGAAAGGCCATACTTATATTATGTATGTATTATACCGTGTTCGTACATTACAGTATTTAGGTAAGGTGACCATGCATAAAACAGGAAGAATTTGAAAACCATACAAAAACAGCTTCCCATAGGCATTTAATAACTTTCAAATTTGAAGACTCATTTCACGCCTCTTGGTTGGCACTAACTACTTTGAACTTTTATACCTACTTTTAACTTTAGCTGCATAATTCACCTCTATAGAGGTAAACAATATAAATATTATACAAGCTGCGCCCCGCGGATTCACCGCGTGATTGATGATAATGAAAAGTATATACATGTGCTGCCCCGGGATATTATCTACTTAATTGCCAAATTTCATAGAAATCGGTAACATCGTTCACGCGTGATGCAATGACCAAGGGAAATAGAGATTCATTTATAAAATTATAGAAGATATTTATTAGATAGCTAATTTTTAAATATTCGTTCAGATTGAAATATTAACAAATAGACAGCTTTAGTAGTATTTAAAGCTGGGAAAAATAGTATGTGACATACAGCTATAGGGACAGATGGACAGAGATTGAAGTCTCCACAAAGAGTTAGATTGATAGATAGATAGATAATACTTTATTGTTCACAAAAACATAACAATATGAAAACTTAAATGTAATAATTACAAAAATTGTGTCACAATGGGCGGCCTTATTGCTAAAAGCTATCTCTTCCAGGCAACCTTAGGATGGAATGTATATTTAAAATACATCGACATGGGCGCGTTTTTAAAACATAAGTAAACATGGATACAAAAACAAGTTCATTTTTATCAGAAAACTAGAACTACTCGTACATTATGTAGGTACATTTCGCAATAAAAACTATAGTTATAGTCATATTAATGAGTCTTTCCAGAATCTGAGAAGATTTATCTATTATATTGGAGGATATGGAACAGTCCATACTAAGGCGAAAATGGAATAGCTATTTAAATTAATACTTTACCTTTATTCTCTTAGAATGTGGCTCAGTCCACGCGAATCCAGCATCAACTAGCTTGGTTCTATTCAAACCTTTCAATCGCTTTAAGCAGAGGGCTAACAGCTCCCTCGACTCTAAGGCACATGTAATCCATTCTGCTGGCGGGTGAAGATACCTAGTAAAAAATAAAACATAGCATAGATAAATACATATTACTTTATTATTTTGCTATACTCAAGGGAATTATACCTAAGAGTAAAGATATACTTTGCAATTTTACAGAGAAAAATTTGTGTAACCTTGGACGGGATTCGAACTCACATCTTCTGATCTGCGTCAGTGTGTTCATGTTCGCCCGAGCGAATAATATGCCAGTCGGTTGCTACGCGTGACGCGCTCGTTTGAGTGTGCAAACTTACCTCACCCGCGTCTTTGAAAACGGCTAAACCTCCCAACGGAAAACAGAATAACCTACCAGCTCAAAAGTACCGAAATGAAATCGTCAATAATTATGTTCACGTCACTCACTGTCAGGTGAGGTACCTGCTTCGTTTAACTTTGAAATCAATGCAAAAAAATATCAATTTTATCCGCAAGTGTGAGCGAACGTGACAAATTGCTTCTGAGCTTTATTTCTATTATTGTTCAGAAACGAGGTTCATCCTTAGAGTAAATATAAATAAACAACAGACACCCCTCCCAGGGTGCACCAGCCTCCGGACGATCCGGAAAATGGCGCCGAGATGGCACTGGCCGTTTTTAATAATTAATTATCGTCGGGGTAACGAATAAGTGCGAGACGATTTTATGCACTTCACCGCAGAACGTTGGCGGCGCTCTGCGCCAATTTCAAAGCGGGGCTCAACTCGCCGGAACTGATGGAGAGGAGACCAAACTGTCAAACAAATCAGCGAAACTCCTCGCGTGTGACCCCGCAAAGTCGGGGATTGGATGTCCGGTAATTATGGTCTGGTCAACATGCCCTCGGCCCCAGCCGTGGGTTGTTCGCACTAGATTGTAGGCTCCGAGCCTTCAAGGTTATTTTGTCGGCCATAGTGCGGCAAGCTCTAATTCCATTAACCAGGTCACATTAAGTATCCAATGGCCCCATTGTGTATCTCAGTTGCAATCAAATGTTGATTGAAATCTAGAAAAATGGCGGCATTATGTCACTTTTGTCAGCTCCATAGTCATCAACCCCCAAACATTTTTGCTTACTGTAGTTGTTAAATGACATAAAGCTGCTCAGAATTGAGGTGGTTCATGTCAGCAGTGGCGTTGGTTGAATGACCAGCAAGGCTATTATATATCTCAGTTGCTAACAAACGTTGATTGAAATATAAAAATACGGCGCCTCTATGTCACTTGTCAGCTCGGTCATTAACTAACATTTTTGCTTACAACAATTTACATAGAGCCGGCATTTTTCAAGATTTCTAAATATATATCACAAACAAATTGAAACTATGTTTTAGCAAGATTCCGGTAATTGATTATATACCCCTGCATGTCTCCTAGAATAAGTTTTAAAATGTCTAAAGTAAATCGAAAATCGTCGTAAATTCGGTGGTAATACTCTTACCATTGCCTGGTTAGTATATGGTGGTAATATTGTTACCATTACCCATTAGCAAACTAACTATTTCTGATTTTTTCTCCTGAAATAGTATTTCAGCAGAAAAAGAAGAAAGAAGAAACATAAAGTAACTGATAGTCTTATCACTAATATTCTACAAGATGATGTATCCGCTATTGAAAGTAGCGTCGAAAGTGTTTCGGAAGAACCACTTTTGGGTGATTGCGCACTGACTGTATTACGACAAAGAGTTTTCAGGCTTTTGCAAAATATTTGGTTACGATTCTGAGTTGCACAGGTAAGGATTAGATAATTTTCAAGACTCTCCTCCACCACGTGTTTCGGTAGGACATCTAGAAAGCCATTTAATCAGTGATTGAAGAGTGAATTAATCACCCGAAATGAAGATAATACGGATTTTTATTTTGTCACTCTATTTGTCTCAACCAAACCCGACTACAGAAAACACATACAAAAAAGTACAAAGTAGCTTTATGTGCACACAACATGCTTCAAAAGCTTTTAGCTGCTCCAGAAGGAGAGGGTATGGATTGTAGCAGCACTACTTTCAGTACCTAAACGTCACGGTTCTAGAATATATATTATGATATATATATCAAACGACTTTTTCTGATATATTTCAATACAAAATGTTTGATATTATTATGTAATTTTGGGCAGTTGGCTGCTACACTTCTTCTTCCCAAATGTAGGTGATATACATTGTTGGAGTAAATTTAAAACATACTCCCTAACACTAGAATTAATCCTTACATGACAACACTGAATAGCAGCATCTCACTGGCGTTTGACAGTTTTAGTGGCATTAATGGCGTCAGTCTCGTCAGTGGACTACATGAAAAATTTCGTAGATAATTAATAGTTTATTACGAACTAGCTGCACCCCGCGGTTTCACCCGCTTGGTGATGGATGATGATGATGATAATAAAAAGTATCATTTATGCTTCCCCGGAATATAAACCTTGCCAAATTGTATTACGATCCGTTCAGCCATTTAGGCTGGTTTAGCTGACTAGGCTGATATGGTAATAACAGACAGAAAGACAGAGTTTTATATAAATTAAAAATCTGTAACAATATCTACTTTTGTAGCGTTATTTACTCCTTATAACATCAGCTATCTGCCAGCTGAAAGCCCCTATAAAATTGTTCCATTAGCCGCAACAAACAGACAGACAAAAATTCAAACTAATGTTTGTACGGTTATATACTTTCTTATGCTTCAATGTTATTTATCTGTAGATGTAGAACAAGACCAATTTGATAACTAAAATAGACTTATTTGATTTGATTATATACTTGACTTATTATGTATTTGCCATGTTGCTTGTTTTGCTAAAAGTTAGGTAGGTACTTATGGAAATTAATGAAGGAATGGATTGATTAGAATTTGTTTTTTTTGAGTTGATTTTTCCTGATTTATAAGATTTTATGTTTTTAGTTAATTTTTCCTTTTTTTTTTAATTCTGTAGTAATTAAAGGAGCTTTTAGCCACATTGGTTGCAGCAATGCCAGCTTCATCGGCACATTAATTGCTTATTTAGTACAATTTAAAATCTTATGGCATAACATAACCTATAGTGTTCTAGCAGTGTCGGATGTAGACTCTGCTAAAACACTCTGAAATACACCAACATCCAAATTATTGAGTTTATCTCCTAACTGAATTCTAATTAATTACGCTTAAAAACCGGCTAGGACTCGCGTAATATTTACCGGAAATATTCTCCGACCAGTTTCGAACTTATTTGAAGTTCTTCTTCTGGGAGTCACTCTTGTGCACAGCGGCGAGCGCGGGCCACAGCACGTAACTAACTGGAACACTTGAATTCTAATTGGTTCAGTTCGGGCACATTCCATTAAAAAGTGTTGGATGTCTTCTTCAATGTCGCAGATATAATATAATGTGTTATTGTAGTGTAATTATAATGTATTATAATGTGTGTGTAAAATAATGTGTTTGAACTTTAATAGAACATGCCCGGAGTGAAGTGTACATGCCATTACTATCATAAGTCTGCTTAACTTAGTCCTGATCCTGATTTATAAGATTTTATATTATTGAGTCTATATACGAATGTATTTATCTAATTTTAATTTCATGCAGTTTAAAGATACAAAATAGCTCTTCAATAAATATTTTACTACAACTGCACACATTTTTTTTAATGAAGGCTTTGTAACAATATATTTCTCGCACATACTCCACAGAGTGTGTGTACAGAGAGAGCCAAGTGCTTAACGTGCGTCAGCTTTTTATTTTAAAGACATTTTTATCTGTACACAAAGAAGTTATTTCTTCTGAAAACTATGATTCTCTGCTGAAGCGTAGAAATTACAAACTTCCTAAAACTTTGGTTACTACAAGGTTTGCTCAACGTCACGGCGAATTCATTAAAACTCACATTTACAACATGGTCATCAAGCATTCTGACAAAAGTCTTAAAAATTTAATATTTAAAATTAAATGTCCGTCAAGCTAAACCACTGGTGCAAAAATGGTTATTAACATTGAACTATGATGAAACTGAAAAAAAAAATCAAGTTATATAATTAGTTCCTTAGAGCAGATTATTTTGTCTTAGTTTTACAGTTTTGTTCATATATTATCTCGCACTTAGTTTTATTTTTAATAGTTGCATTAAGTTTTATTTTATTATTATTATTTATGTATTATATAATAAGTAAAAATCTATATTATTCTATTCATATTTAAGAACATTTGATACATTCTAAAGGGTACTCTTTTACATATAAGTATTATTTCATCAGCTGAGGTGTAATGTCAAATCAGCAAATCTGAGCCAGGTCGCCACGATACAGGCTGAGCCTAGTGTGGCAATCATTAGATAAATCTGCATCATTATTGAAATCTCTCTTTATTAATACCTTGTATGCCTAGTTTAGTTTTAGTTTTAATTAAATTTGTTTATATTTTAGCTTAAGGTATTTTATGCAGCAAATAAATACATTTTCATTTTTTCATTTTTCATTCTATAATTAGTTATGGCCAATGATCATCTAGTCTAGGTGACACTGTGAACCGCTGCTGTAACCTTAGCTCTTTTCAGAAATATTTGAAACAGAGAAAACTATTCAGAGCTATAGATACCTAAAGAAACCAAAAGCAACATCTAGGTATTCTGATATTACGAAGGACATGGGTGTGATTGAATTAAATCTTAGGAGGGGCTCATGTGTGTCAACCAAAGAAATTAAAATTATTTTTTATTAACTGGCTTATTACTACTATAATATACTAATATTACCTTTCACATCCTCGACAAAAGAACAAAGTTGCTTGTTTTGGGATGCCCTCAGTAATATCAACATGAGCGCGCAAGCAAGCAACACACATATTGGATGGGTTTGCCTCTATAGGCACAGCACATTGACAGCATAATCTGAAAAACAAGTATGCTATTAAAACTTATTTACACAATGTTAAGTAGATAAGTAATTATTCAATTTTAACTTACATATTGCATGTAAACAGTCAATTTAGTGATTAGCTGCAAGTTAAAATTTATTGCAGAATTAATCGAGTAAATTTATTATTTTGTCTATTTTCAGTCAAGTAACTTATTTGAACTTGTTTGCACATATACTTTTTAACATAATATTAAGTTAAATTAGCTACAAGTGCTTGATTGCACCATTTTCAAATATTTTGTCTTTTAACCAATCTTTTAGAGTTTCTCGTTTCTCTTGATATTTATTTCTATATTTCGTTCTAAATCACAAATTTAATAATATAATTTACTAACTTCTATGCAGAGACAAGAACTTGATTAAAATTAAGTTGTTACTAAACTACATTGATAGGTCCCCACTTATGAATTATGATGTAAGCAAGACTATACATAACCTAACTTACATTCGTGTGCTGTTGGCTATTAGAGCATCTTCTGGCGAAATATACTCCATGACCGGATTAATAAATTTTCTTTTCTGGCTAAACGTGAGGGTTGGTTCACTTCACACGTAGATTATCTAATCGACACGTACAGAAAGCCAATCAAAACGGAACCACAGTCCACACTGATCAATCACATTACACACAGTAATATATTGCATGCAACACGAAATCAGAATTATATCCACGCTCCAGAGACAGGAAGGGAAGAAAAGGAAAGGCAAGGCACAACACAAGAAAGGAAACTTTGGTTTTGGTCCAAGAGTATAAAAAGGAAATGAGGTTAGAAAAATATTATTGCCCTGTCTGTACCATAGAATATAGAAATAATGTATCCTAAGTCTGTACTGTAGTAATTTCCTCTATCAATATTGTCAGTTGTCAAAAACAAATCGATTATTTTGAAAATCGCTCATTTATTTAATAATTATGAATAGCGTTACTAATTTTTATTTCATTACTAGTGACTGCCCACGACTTCGTTCGCGTAGTAGGATCGGCCTTCGGCCTCGCCATAACCTTCTCGTCTTTACTTGGTTTTTCTTTCTTTAGAACCTCCTGACAACAAAATTATCGAAACTGGTAATATAACTCTTTTTTAAACAACAGTTTACGTTAGCGTTTTTACTTGATACTAATGTGGTATATTCATTTAAAAATAAGGTATTTTTATTCAAGCACTGCCATAAATCAGATACAGCGCCTTAAAAGCTTGCTCTTTTGTAGATCCACTTCCATCGACCATCGCCGTGTATGATCCACACATGACCACTGATGTATAGGTGTATAAGTATACATTTCTTTTTTTCTGTTTCAAGTTATTTATCTATTTCTTAGAAACATTTTACATTGACAAGCTGGTTGGCATAATTGAAGATCTTCTGAGGCGCTGGTCCTGGGTTTGATCCCCGAACAGGCCAAACATTTGTGTGCATGAGCATGAACATGTTTTGTTTCACCTGTGTATGGCGTGTATGTCAATATCAGTGAGCAGGTTATAATAGTAGAGGCTATGCTTAGTTTGGGACCTGGAGACCTTGTGTAGATGTTTTCCCATATTATAAAAAACAGAATATTAACCAATAAAATCTATGGTATAGTCAGATATAATATAGTATATAATAATAATTAGATTATTAGGAGAGAAAAGTTCGATTATGAAATCGATTTTCTACTGCTAAGTAACATCCTTAGAAAATATGAAAAAACAATAGATCTCGAACCCCCGCGCAAGGCCAAGCAAGCAGAGCGCCGTTGTCAAAGACTACAATAAATACTGATGGTCGTTCCGTACCTCAGAGCGCGGTTGTTTAGTTGTTTTCTAACTCGCTCTGAGGTACGGAACGTCCACGGTTGTTTTCTAACCTCAAACAGACTTTGACAAATTCGACATTGACAGATCACTTGAGCCTTCCTAATTTTCTTTGAGATGAGAGAAGAAGGAGAAGTTTGTTGTAGTCTGATTGGTCAAAGTTATGTCATATTTGGGTTGCAACCTTTTACCGATCGATTTTGATGGTTAAAAAGTTGCGACGCTCTGAGGTTCGGAACTCTCGAGTTAGAACAACCGAGCGCATTACCCTGAGGTTCGGAACGGGTCGTTATCGTTAGTTCGAAAAGTTGCACTCCGAGTGCGCTCTCAACGAGGTTCTGAACGCGCCCCTGGGTTGCCGTTCTCATTCATGGTGACAGTCAAGTGCCACAGTGCTGTCAATTTGATAAGTGGGTTGGCGGTAAAAAAGGCCAACAATGTCTAGTTATTGTTGATTTTGCAATTTTTTCTTCGTTTGTGTTTCTTCTAGTTTTGACCAATAAAAGTGGTGGATTATTTACTGTTAAATGTACGTGTACGTACGGTGCACGAGTTTAGGCAAAGTGAATAAAGTCATTTAACGTTTTGTCGTTTCCTTGTCATCCCCACAGAATTCGCCCAATTTCGCGTCGTGGTCAATTTCGGGAACGCGAAGCTTCTATAGTATAGGGGAATTTCAAAAGGTTGGGAAGCTACTGCAGTAAAAAACATTGAACCTTAAAAAGATTTATTAATAAAACTGTTAACTAAAGGACAATAATTTGTATCAAATAAATAAAACTAAAAAATAACTTACGAGATCTCTTCAATCTTCAACATTTGTATCAAATTAACATAAAAAGACTTATGAAAACTTTTAATTCAAAGGTTGCGCTTTTTTTTCATTAACCAAATATATATATCGTGGATCCGTTTTTGGTACATTGAGAATTAATCGAATAAAAAAAAATCTTGGAGCTCCGAGAAATAATCATTGAAACTTGCAGTGAAGTCCCAATTATGCCATAATCGATATTAGCGCGATAACAATCGGTCCCTTTCACCGTGAGCGTGATTACGATGGCCCACGCTACGTCATCGATGACGTCTTAACTGCCGCCATATTGACGATTATATATCGTCAGTACTACACTATAATCATCGTGAGCGTTCTGTCAAAAGTGACAGGTGTTTGTTTATTTCTACAAGGTCTTTACTGGTGTCCCTTGTTTTTGATGTAAAAGCTGTAAAAGTCGGTCCATCTATTCCATTATTTATTTTTAATCCACACACCACATTCTACACACTTCAAACTATGCACGTTATTTTTATGAATTTGTTTTTCGTGCGAAAATGGTTCGTTATTGCTACAATTCTGGTCCGATTTATCAACACTCTTACAGTGCCACGAGCTGTCAAAATCGCGATATTTGTCTCGGACCGGCTTTGATAGACGATAGCACTGTGAGCAAAAATATACCGATACGGACCGCAGTGTTGGCAAATACACAAAACGTGCGAAGCAAATTAAACCCCACGAAAAAATAAACTGACATTAGAAAGACATTGTCAACCAGCTGCTTTCAATGTTGCTAACATCTACATGTATCCGGTGTAATATTTTAATCACAAACAATAGAGGGTGGTGGTACTTCAACATGATTTAAACATACTGCAGTTTTACAAAAATGCTTTAATTTATTACCTATTATTGCCACGACCTTACTGATATATTATCTACGTCTACACTATAATATTATAATAAGGAAAGATTTCTTTGTTTGTTTGAATTGAATAAAAATCTTTCACCATTAGAATCCTACATTTTCCCTGATGATCAGCTATATAATATTTTCAAAAAGTTAGCGATCCGAATGAAAACTTCGATAATGTACCCCAAGGTGTGGAAAATATACAAAAAATCCATATATCGCGTATGCTGCGGAAACTATTGGCCATATTCGTGTTACATGAAGTGGTGCGTAGTGACTGGACATAATTATACCACATAGTAAACTTTTCATCAAGGAACGAGACAACGATAGTGCATAATTGAAAATACAGCAAATTGACGCACTACAGTTTTATCGAAGACATAATTATCTACAAAGAAGATTTCATTACCATATCTCTAATCTATCTCTCTGTAACAAAATATGTTTTCTTTTTTAAATATGCAATAATAATGCGAGTACAAACCAGGCCACATTATAATTCGTACCTTGGTACTATTCCTTATCTACTCTAATAATAAAGAGGAAAGATATATGATCGTTTGTAATGGATACACGTAAGACTACTTAACCGAATTAAACAATTATTTCACGAGTATAAAGCTATATTATGTCTGAGTACCATACGCTATATTTGATCCATCCTCATCACCATTACCACGCGGGTGAAACCACGGAGCGCAGCATTAATAAACTTGCAATGGGTATTGGTTATATCCCAGAAAAAGTTTATGTAATCGCACAAACAGTAAATGCATATCGATCTAGCATTTACTGTTTCAGCGCAAACAGTCATTCATTTTATTTTCAGAGGGACGTAGTGACATACATTTAACTTATCTCTCAGAGATCCATGCCTTAAGAGGCTTTGAAAATTTTGAAATTTGCTTTAAGGAATTGTGCTTATAAAAACTTGCGTTTATTTATTAAAAAATACATTGTAAGAATAATAATTATAATTTTGCACAATACCTCTTGGGAAGATTTGGACAAGACCAATTTTAATTATGAATAAAACAAAATATTTTTAAACTTTGGTCTAATGTGAGGTATATGAAGCTTTGCGAAGAACTTTTAGGGAAAAAAATAATCTTACCACTTTGATGACCCATGGCCTCTTGGCGGTTTCTACATCCCATTTCGGGTGAGCGTCTAAACGTGAAAAATGTGAAGTTTTTTCTACTCACATAAAAACTTAATACCGATCACTATAATGAACTTGTAAAAAAGCTTTTTTGAAGAAGGGTTGATCTGATAGTGGCAGCAATTCGCTTGTTCAAAACATCAAACTAAACTAACGAACTAAAATCTATTTTTGGTAAATTGTGTTTGTTTTTATTATGCTCATGCTACAGTCCAAATTCGTATAACGGTTGCGAATGACCGTTCTTAAATTTGCCGTTTCTGTTCAATTTTGGGTATGTTTTTTGCAAATTTAGCCGCCATGAAACTTCGTGCACTCTAAAACTAGTCTAAACTGATGCGGTGCGGTGCCGCGTCGGCTGATGATGACGTCAAAAGCAGTTGTGCCGATAATGTAAAAACGGTTGTCTCTCAACATACGAGTATGTAAAAAAAGGCTTATTGAACAGACGTCCTATCTATTTGACGATGTAACGATGTAAACTAACTAATAACTTGTATCTATAATGTCATTATATTTAACGTATATATTTTAATTTATTAGAAAATATGTTTTAGTTAGACCAAATATACTTCATTTGTTAATTATTTGGAACTACACTTAATGCTGATTTATAATTATACTTTTAATTTCTTGTTGACCTGTAACAATATTTTATCAATAAAGTACTATGACTATGTGATCTAACATAACATATATTTACATGCAGATTTTTAATTTAAGTAACATACAGCAAAATGATATAGCTGATAAGGAATAAAACGCTATACAACACCATCTTTGTTTTATTGTATTGAATTAATGTATTTTTGTCCATAGCAAAAGCTTTCTATCAAAATTTCAAACTCCAATTTCATAAATTACTTACTGTCAACTACCGTTTCATTCATTCTTGACTACAGAGTACTATTGTGCACTACTGTAGTCTGTGGTCTATTCGTTGGTTTATGGGCTGAGAGGAAGTCATAAAATTTATCTGTTTTGACATATACGTTTGTCTCTCTAGTAGACAAATGTATATGTCAATATTATAGTATCAACCCACATAATTAACAATGCGTATGTACAATTCCGAAGTACTTATAAGTAACGAAAACCTTGGGTTTTTTTATGATAAACTTACTGCATTCTTTGAATAAAATTATAATATCCCTAGACAAATAATATTATAGTGATAAACAACAATTGTTTAGATTAGTTCACTCTACTGGGCCCTTACTATCAGCTTCGTACAAACCATGCAAGTTCCGTGCAGTTCTTAATTAAACCTGACATAAACAGTTTTGAATCAAATCATACCATGACGCTCATTTAGGTGAACTGTTTCAATATTGTTTTCTCAAAGAGGAACGGATAATATTGTCTCTGGCATTCTAACAATTTACTATAACCAACATTGCAGACCTAAACTCAGTAAGGGAAATAATTATTTTTGTCACATCAGTATTCACATATCATCAAAAAGTAGCAACATGCTAGTAGTAGCAAGCTGCCAGTTTACTAGGCATAATTGAAAATCTGAGTATTTTATTTAGTGACGGTGTTAAGTAGTAACTTTTGCCTTGAACGAATGCATGTTGTCACTAAACTCAGTAAGGGAAATAATTATTTTTGTCACATCAGTATTTACATATCATCAAAGAGTAGCAACATGCTAGTAGTAGCAAGCTGCCAGTTTACTAGGCATAATTGAAAATCTGAGTATTTTATTTAGTGACGGTGTTAAGTAGTAACTTTTGCCTTGAACGAATGCATGTTGTCACTAGTAACGAACTACTGTGTGCCCGTAACCTGGAGTTATTAAATTGTTCTTCAGTCTATTGTGCCTGTTATTTCGTCGACAACCATACCGACAATCAGAACGCACTAATGCGAACGTTACTTGGCGGTAGCAATAAATTGTTGTAGCAGTACTTCCCAGCACGAACTCATTAACAAAGAGTTTTGCTCATATGTAGAACATATATTAAGTGCATATCTAGATACTTTCATGACTAGAACTTGAATTTAAAATCAAAACTGTTGTTCATTTGATGCAGGAATGTGAACTTGATAAGATGTAATGGTATAAATTATTTCGAATATTTACAAGCATATTGTGGATTCACTCAGAGTAACAATGTGGGTAATTGCAACGATAGAAAATTAGATTTAGTGCTGAGTACGTTGGCGGAGTGTGATTGTGTGAGTGTATGCGCCGCGGAGACTCCACTCGTGAAGGTTAACTCTTACTGTCGCCGCTTCAGGTGACGGTGATTTAACCTTGACGACGGCCGCGCTCGCACGCTGCTGTGGTGGGCTCGGCCACGCCAGGGGTCCACTCACACGGACCTAGTAGCCCTGATAGAAACTTTTATAAAGCTGTTTTTTTATAGCGAATATAGATTGGGGATATACGAAATAGATTTAGTTTAATTTTTATTATAGCAAGTTAAACTCTTCTGTTGTCAACTTTGTTCCATTCAAAACTAAAACACAGTAAGCTCAAAGTACGTTTATCCCGAATGGTATACCACTAATTTAATTAAGGATTTAAAATTAAATATTTTTTCATATGAGATATAAAGTCAGTAAGTCTGAAATTTACGATAAAACTTTTGCTAACTGCAGGACCAGAGTTAAAAAAATATCTTACACGCAGAAACGCATAATATACAAAATTAATTGCATCGGGACCCGAAGTCTTTTTGAAATTGTACTAATTCAAATAGAGGAAACAAAATTCCTCACAATTTAATAATGGATGATAAAGTCATTGGAAATGACCAAGGTGCTAGGGAATTGCTGAATGTTTCCATTCAACAAGCCAATTTAGACGTGAACGCGGCAGTAGCGACAGCGGGTGGCGTCAACGGAGCGGCACGTGTCCACTTAGGTAAAGTGCAATTGGTATACGTCAACCGTGCTCTTCGATAACTCAAACCGACTCCGCTGGCCCAGATGGTATACCGTGTTAAAAGATTGTCGTATGGTACTTGCTAAACAGCTTTTACACATATACACATGTATAACCACTGTCTTCAAGCGGCAGAGTTTCCGGATAGATGGAAGGTAACTGGGGTAGTACCTGTACCAAAGGGGAAGTTGCGTACTAACGTAGACGAGTATAGGTCTGTCGCGGTACCATCTTCACCGGTAAAGTTTTTGAGTCGATAATACATAAAATCATATCGACACAGGTGATCTCGCAGCTCTCAGACGCTCAGCATGGCTTTAGATCGGCAAGAAGCACTACCAGAAATCTACTCTGTCTCGTGGCTAATCTATCTAATACCGACTGTAGTTGGTGGGGGTCAACAGATAATGCTTACTTTGATTAAAAGAAAAGCTTTGGATCAGTCGATAATGACGTGTTGCTTAAAAAGATTAAGGACTGACACTTAACTCGGAGCTGATTTCGGCACCATACTACTAAGTTCTGCAAAAAAAGCCTACAGTAATTTGGGTTTTTTCCTACGTATGGCTAACGGCTTTACAAATATTAATGCGATTGCCGCCTTATAAAACGCGTTAGTAAGAAGCCAACTTGAAGGCAATGGAGTTATCTGGTCTCCTCATGAGATAAAGTACATTCTAATCGATATAGAATAGGTCGATTTAATATATTTTTTAAGGTGCTGAGGGGTAGGGTACATAATCCGCATATACTGCAGCAGGTATACTTTTGTGTTCTTGATAGGTATTTGGAGTGGTGAAGGCAACCAAATCTGCTGTCGGATTTGCCGATCAGTACCGCACGCTCGCTTGCTTTCGCTGTTGTGTCCGCACTAAAAGAACGTATTGAAGTTCATCGACAATCTGCGAACCACAGCGAATCCAATGATGTTATATAAATGGAGGTAGATACGTCTTACTGCGCTCAGCTTGCGATATCAACACAAGCTCATTGTCTTGAGTCAACTTAGTTCCAGCCTGTCTGGCAACAACGCAGCGCGTATTCAATATTTAGGAAAAAATGCCTTCTTGTGTTCAAAAACTGCAGAACTACTGGGACGAGTGTAAAAACAAGAATGATGTATCTTTTCATTTTTAAGTATCGTTTTCCTATTTTATCGTTGCCGCTTCGCCACTTACGCGAAAGAGACAAGTAGCGAGCGACAGAGAGAACGAGCCTGTCATTGGCGGTCGAATGTTCGGCCACAGGCGAACGTTGTTAATAACATGTTGATCCCTTTCTGACAACTAGAATTAATATTATCTTCGTGTTCTTTTAATCTTTTCAGTGTAATTAATTTCGTTGTGCGAGTTGTGTACTATAGCTATATGTAGCATAAAATTTGCCATGTTTAAACTTCATATTCAAGGAGCAAAATGCCTCTACAGTTAATCTCCTTGCTTGACTCACGTTGTATTTTAGTGATCATGGACGAAAACGGTGGTGCTGGTGGATGAAGTCGTTATTTAAAAAAATATTGTATTATGGAACCCAACTATTGAACGACTTACAAAAAGAGCTGGATTACAATAAATAAATTGATTAATTTTACAAGGATTGTATGTGGTTGTTAAATGAAATTGTGTGTGTTGAGTGGAAGCGCTCGCAGCGGAGCTTGAGTTAGCGATTTTAGCCGATGTTACAATCAACGATGAAGCGATCAACAAGTTAAGCAACAATTGCTGCGGTCAAGACTTGGATGGGTGACCGCTAGTGGCATTGTTTATCTGAGCGCTTCCATGTTTCGGAGGCCAGGTTAATCCATCGGTCCCGTTTGTTTGTCTTAGGACAACAGTCATTAGGCTATGTATCGAAGGCCTTCGAGCGGCTGGAAAACTTCGACATGGGTTGGCCACTAGCCTATCCACCAATCTATTATTTAGTTTTCTTTTTTATGTTGTATTTAGCATGTTTAGGATTTTAAAGCCTTGGTTTCTGCTTATAGAGCTCTATGAGCTTTAGCAATCTATCTTAGTCTATTCCATAAAGGTAAATAGATACAATTTATTCGCTGGAACGAAACGTCCGTTGCGCGCAACCGCCGCAACTGAATGAACATTCGCTCGTCCGTCCACACCACTGCCGTACGTTCGTTCCATTCCATTTCTCTTTGATGTACCGACAGCCGCCGGAGCATGGTCGAAGGCGAACGAACGCCCTCGTTTGGCTTCGCTTGCTTACGGCATGACGTCCGCACTGATTCGTTTGCGCTTGCTCGTTACCCTTCGCTCGCTCTGTACGCGGCATTACAGGAGGCACCTTTTACACGCGCACTTTGCACTCTCATTGCCATGGCGGTTGAAATAGATCTATTTCGTTGTATAATAAATAGTAATAGCTCTAAGGGTTTTGTGTCATTTGAGTTAGATAATATTATTTTAAGCTATGCTTCGCTATCGTCTTAGGTCAACAAACCTGTAATATAATAATCTCTAATGGTAGTTGTAAGTTAAAATAAATAAAGTACAAAAAAAGTGCGAAGCCAATAAAAACTTTTTCATTTAACTTCTAGTGACTAGCAACACTACACTAACCTAAACCGGAAGTTACAAATTACGCCGGACGAAGATCTGCCGGATTGTTACGTAAAAACTTCGTGATTTTTCGTAACCCTTTTGAGAACTACTTGCTCCACTTCGATCGAATTTCAAAAAACGAAAATGTTCTCTACCGTCTGCAGAGCTGGCCGTTTGGCCACAAGGGCGGTAGTAAACAACACCGAAAAATCACCTGCGGTTACCGGAGCCATTGTGAACAAACGTGATTATGCAGCCAAGACTTCAGACAAAGGGCAAGGTAAGGTGGTCGCCGTCATCGGTGCTGTAGTGGACGTGCAATTTGAGGATAATCTGCCGCCCATCCTCAATGCTTTGGAAGTGCAGAACCGCCAGCCCCGGCTGGTGCTGGAGGTGGCGCAGCACTTAGGTGAGAACACCGTACGCACCATTGCCATGGACGGTACCGAAGGTCTGGTTCGCGGCCAGCCCGTACTTGACTCAGGTTCACCCATCCGCATTCCCGTTGGTGCTGAGACCCTTGGTCGCATCATGAACGTGATAGGCGAGCCCATTGACGAGCGTGGCCCCATCCCCACCGACAAGAGAGCCGCCATCCACGCTGAGGCGCCAGAGTTCGTGGAGATGTCTGTGCAACAAGAAATCCTCGTCACTGGAATCAAGGTCGTGGACCTGCTCGCGCCCTACGCCAAAGGAGGAAAGATTGGGCTTTTTGGTGGCGCCGGCGTCGGCAAGACCGTGCTTATCATGGAGCTGATCAACAATGTCGCCAAGGCTCACGGAGGCTACTCTGTGTTCGCCGGTGTGGGTGAACGCACACGCGAGGGCAACGATCTTTACCATGAGATGATTGAGTCTGGAGTAATCTCGCTTAAGGACAAGACCTCCAAGGTAGCACTTGTGTATGGACAGATGAATGAGCCCCCCGGTGCACGTGCCCGAGTGGCCCTTACTGGCCTTACAGTTGCTGAATACTTCCGTGACCAGGAAGGACAGGATGTGCTGCTCTTCATTGATAACATCTTCCGTTTTACTCAGGCTGGGTCTGAAGTATCTGCTCTGCTGGGCCGCATTCCGTCTGCTGTGGGTTATCAGCCAACGCTGGCCACTGACATGGGTACCATGCAGGAGCGCATCACCACCACCAAGAAGGGCTCCATTACCTCTGTGCAAGCCATCTATGTGCCAGCTGATGACTTGACTGACCCTGCCCCTGCTACAACTTTTGCTCACTTAGACGCCACTACTGTGCTGTCCCGTGCCATTGCCGAGTTGGGTATCTACCCTGCTGTGGACCCACTCGATTCCACTTCACGTATCATGGACCCCAACATCATTGGTGCAGAGCACTACAATGTTGCTCGTGGTGTGCAGAAGATCCTGCAGGACTACAAGTCACTCCAAGACATCATCGCTATCTTGGGAATGGATGAACTCTCTGAGGAGGACAAGTTGACAGTGGCACGTGCACGCAAGATTCAGAGATTCCTGTCACAGCCCTTCCAAGTGGCTGAGGTTTTCACTGGTCATGCAGGTAAATTAGTACCACTAGAAGAGACCATCAAAGGATTCTCCAAGATTCTGCAGGGAGAATATGATCACCTGCCTGAGGTTGCTTTCTACATGGTTGGACCAATCGAAGAAGTTATTGCCAAGGCCGATACCTTGGCTAAGAATGCGTAAATAATTAAGCTTACAACTTGTATTCATAAGTAGGTGATCAAAATTATGTAATTTATTTATCTGTTGGTACATAATGTCCTCTGTGGATGTAATGGTAGAATCATTTGTACAGAATACCTTCCAGTGAAATCACACACTAATGTTATCTGTCTTGTCTACTGATGTAATAAATCTGTGAGGATTGTAAACTTGCCGCTTATTTCTTCACCAATTATTTTTATAAATTTTCCCTTTTTGCATAGGTTTGTTGTTACTTTAGTTGATTAACTATACCTTGATCTGCAGTCTACAGTGCTTATTATTACATAATATATCTATTCCTAATTTTGAAGAAAGAAAATTATATATTGATAATATAATTAAACATAATAATGATAATTAGGTAACTAAAATATTATAGTGGTTAGTTTCAAGCACAGCCAAAATAAATACCTACTCTGCATTAAAAGTAGGACTGCAATATCAGAGCTGAATTTGGTAGATACTAGCAAAATAGCTTGCATAAGTTGTAGAGATATTATACATTGAAAGATCTGTCTGGTTCAATTATATGTATTTATAATTTATTTTCTAATTAAATAATTCGAGCGGATCAATAATCATTAAAATTTTGCCAGTTACAAGAGCATGGTGTTGGATTGGATGCATCCATGGAGCCTTGAATGTTTTTCTAACGAAGACAAAAGCAACCTTAGAGATTTCAGAACTCTAAATGACAGATGGAGGTCTACAATGTTCTCTGTTAGATACATTGAAAAAAACCTTTGAATGAAAAAGAATATGTAAAACATAATAGGATATCATATCCTCATACAAGAATTTTATTGTGGTAGATATGTTTTATGCCTCTATTGTACAATGGTATAAATTATAATAATTTGTAATAATGGTAATATGCAGTCTGCATACAAAATAAATGAATAGGTACTAGTCTTGTCCACTGAGACCAAATCTAGTGCTGACTAATGCAGTGTTGGGTAAAACTGGGTAACCTTGCAACTGTTATGGGAAGGAAGGTTTAGTTTTAAACTAAAGTGAACAATTAGGTAACAGGTCAGACAAGTTTTAGACTTTTATGGCCTTACTAATAAACTCTACTTAAATTTAAATAACGTCACATTTTACGGCGCAGAACATTTTGCGCAGTACTAAGTAACGTCACTTAAAGTTAAAACAGTGTTTATTAGTAAGGCCGTTAAACGGCCTTACTAATAAACGGCCGCCGTTTGTGTGCTTCAAAAGGTTGCTGTAAGTATTATATATTTTTAGAATAGAATGGCGTTTTGCAACATATGTAGGTACTAACTACTAAGACAGTTTAAAGCCGCCTTACAATAATCAGCCCAATATGTCCCCACAGCTAGAACTCGAGCCTTCGAATCCATCACGCGGGTCCAGTGCGACTTGGTGGGTAGTTTTCAGGCCGCCCGAAGGCCTTCGACATAGCCTAACGACTGTTGTCCTAAGACAAACAACCGGAACCGACGGCTTAACGTGCCCTGATGCCCTCCGAAGCACGAAAGCACTCAGTTGAACAACGCCACAACCGGTCACCCATCCAACTCCTGGCCGCTCCTTCAGCTAAAACGAAGTGTTTATATTCTATTTGCCTTCAGCTGTCGCTGTAACAGGCACAATAGATTAACCATTATTATCCTGGTTAACGACTGAAGCACCTAATTAGGAGAAATCATCTTTATTTCTATAAAGGTCTGTAAAATAGTTTCAGTTATGCGAAATAATTTAAATGTTTTCTTAGAAAATGATATTTCTGAACAGCTTCCTGACAGCAGTTAAAAAAGCAAAGTAGGTGCCTACATACCTAGGAATGTTTACCTCCATATCAAAAACCCTAGGTATTCAATGATAACCCCCACCATAGAATAAAATATATATTATAGGTACTAGAAAACCCCACACGACGGGGTATGGTGAAAAAATCTCGAGCGCTTAGGTGTCCATAAATTATACCTACTTACTGAAAATATTTTGTGTTGTTACCTATTAAGTACTTATTCTCCTAGGCGCGACACGCCCTAAAACGGTTTCATTATTTGTTTGGCTTGCTTTACATCATAGACTTAGTAGGATTTCATTTGCTATAAAGTTGTCAGCATAACCACATCAAGTCAGATGCTTGTACAGTCAGTTATTTTACCTCTGCTTTTGTATCAGAGTAATATATTTTGTAAAGTAATAGCGGACTATAAGTTTACAGTACCTACTTACAACACATAGGTACATAAGACTACCTACTTATTATTCCGATTCAACGGGTAGTTCGCGTAGGATCGTGATAACCTTATTCCATGCGAACGAAGTCGCGAGCAGATACTAGTATTTAATCCTGGATATACCGTGATAGCAAATTAAAACAAAATTTATAAATGAAACGGACGTAAATGTACGTCTCTGGTACGCAAAGGGTTAATATGCGCCATAAATGGCCGTATAATTTTAGTTGGTATGATTATTGTATAGGTACTTAAAGAACATTGAGACGTTTGTATTATGCACTTGGGCAACGCTATAAATCCCTTTTATCGATATTATACACTATCGTAGTCTCGTTCCTTGAAAAGTTTACTATGTAGTATAATTATGTCCAGTCACTACGCACCACTACATTCTCACACTCTTCATCTTCAGACGAAACAACGATACTGCATACCTAATTACAGTCGAACTGCACTTACAGGTAAGTTCGTTTGACTATTCAATTTTATTTTAAAGCCTTGGCAAACTCAGGAATTCAGATCTGAAAGAATACGCAGATATAGTAATGTCAATACTACGGTCGTATCTATCGTAAACGTGCTGTGCGAGCCATCTTAGGGATCTCCCGCTACACCTCCGTCAAGCCCTATTTTAAGCAACTCGGTATACTCAGATTGCCTGCCATCTTAATATATCAGGTCGCAACATACGTAAAAACGAATTACAACGTATACACGAGGCGCAACGACTCGGGAGCTTATAATTTTCGTTATGGAAGCAAGCTAACGCAGATTCCCCACTCCCTAGTCAGATCAAATAAATTAACGCATTATGCAGGTCCAGCTGTATTTAACCGCCTGCCGGAAAGTGTAAAAGAAGCTCCGAGTATCTGTAGCTTTAAAAACAGGTTGAAGTACTGGCTCATCGAGCAGGCGTTTTACAGTTTTGAAGAATTTTTAAACATTGATGGTACTAAACGTATGTAAGATGTAAATAATTTTGACAAAGTTCGTAACTTTAATGTTATACCTACTTATGGGTTTAAGTAAGGTTTAAGTTCTAGTGTTAAATTACTACGTTATTATTATTATTACTACTATTAAATAATTACGTTGCAAAATGTACCTATTAAATGTTGATGTATGAATTTATTAATTGTTAATGTTGATAAATGTATTTGTTAATTTATAAATTATGATGATGATGAAAAAATGACTTGTAAATATGCATTTACCAATAAAAGGACTTTGGACTTTATCCAGACATATTCATTAGTAAGGATGCTGTATCTATATATCACTTGACTCTTAAAAGTTCCGAGTCTGAAAAGATCACCCACCACGTTACTATAAAAACGGCCTAGCCCCATTCTTCCATCACAGCCATCGACTCGTAGTTGGCTTTTCCCTGCTCACCAGCAGATCTTCAAGTGTTCCAAGTTTTTTAAGCATCACCTCCACTCGTAACTCTAAAGGCGAACCTCGCCACTGATTGTTTCCATCACTGAGATCTACCTAGTTGATTTTCTTATTTTCTTTGCTCATTAGCAGACCTAGCGCGAAAATTTGTGTATATGTAACAGAATCGTATCGTTGACGTATACAATATAATAGGTACTATGCGTTATGTAGTACGATTTGCATGAGAAACGTAATCATAGCGCTAGGGTATAGGTACTATCTATACAAACTATCATTTATCTAGTTCAACTATGGCTCAGATAACTCATAGTTTGTTCTGCAGGTATATGTCAATGCTACGGTTACGTTACGTTACACCTACACAATTTTCGTGCTAGGCCCACTAATCTATTAGCGCTACCGCACCGTAAAATCTAGTCGACTCTGGCTGTTTTCATCACTGAGTTATAGTTAACTTTCCCTCCTCGTCAACGCCCACTCAACCTCAATAGTGAATGGAATGCCTACCTCAACGTCACAATTTTTATTCTTTGCTAATTATTAGGTCAAAAGTTGGCACGATCTCTTCCGTCCAGAGATCCGTGCACATGTAGAAATTATACATAACTAGCTGCGCTCCGTGGCTTCGCCCACGCGGCGATGGAAGATGAT
Source organism: Selenia dentaria (assembly GCA_917880725.1). Classification (NCBI taxonomy): domain Eukaryota; kingdom Metazoa; phylum Arthropoda; class Insecta; order Lepidoptera; family Geometridae; genus Selenia; species Selenia dentaria. Next base: position 27,238,646 of record OU862888.1, on the reverse strand, counting down.
GAATCAAATATAGCGTATATTACACAGGCATAATAATATAGCTTTATACTGATAAAATCATTTTTGTACCGGTTATGTAGCAGGTATCCTCCAGGCGAAACAATTTTCAGTTATTAGATTGTAACTCAAAAACAGATTGTCTGAAAATGATAAAATTTATATAGGACTATCTCGGACGTATATACAAAAAAAAAATCGGACTACTCTAAGTTTTGCGTGATTATAATAAAAATATATACACGTCGACTTGAGAAAATCCTCCTGTTTCTGAAGTCTGTTGAAAAATACTTAGTAAGAAGGTAGATTATAATACTTAAGTACCTACATACCTATAGTAGAAAAATATAGAGATCACCACTCTTACATGAAGTCATGCATTTTCAAAATTTTTACTCAATTTAACCCTCTTCCGAATGTTTACTTTCGTTGGGATTGAATTAGACATGAATCCTTATAGCATATAAAACCATGATATAAAATAAAAACATTTCCGCGAATTATTTCCACTTTATTTTTTGGCAAAATATCGCCTAATTTGACTGGACTTGATGGACCATAATCACGGTAACTTACCGTGCTATAATGGTCTTTCTTGGCTTAAATTTCAAGATAGACAATGACGCAGGTACACTGTATTTCATGAGTGTAATTTTTTACATAAAATGTAGGTATTAGTAGGTACACATGCACCCCGCGATTTCAACCGCTTGTTGATGGATGATGAAAAGTTGCGTTATTCCGCTGACACATCTATCTACCTATCCAAATCCTTTTAGCCGTTTTTATGCACAAATGCGTAACAATTGAGACAAACAACATTAAGATTGAGTATCCTTAACGAGGTATAACCTAATTCGTTCGCTCGGCTCGCGCGTTGTGTGGTCACCATTTAACCTCATGGTCCTCGTCGTCGCACCTATCATGACTTTGCTCACTAGATACTCCGCTACGTTCTGTGGGAGTAATTCTTGTCAGAGGTCCACCGGATCTTAATGCCTTACAACTATAGACGAATAAACAATATGGCTTAGAATATAACATTATGCAAATCAAAATTAGGGCAAATAATTAAGTAATACCTCGATAAGGATATAACGCAGCACTTTTGGGATAAAATAGTTTTTGAATATATGTGTCAAAGCAAAAGCTGTCAGTATATTATACATTTTTTTAGATTCTCGTTTTCCCCCTTCAGGAGGATTTCTATGGGAAAAGTGGAATAAGCTCATCATCGCTAAAATCAACGGAGTTTTTCGTTGGTGTGGGCCGACCATTAGTATGTATTACGACGCCTCAAGAGTATGGTGACGACATTGCCATTTTATTCTGCGTCACGGTAATATTACCGTGTCTGCGTCGATCTCTTCACTCTAAAACACGAGGGCCTTGACAGATTACCATATGAGCTGTATAGCCCTGAAGAATAATCAGTATCTTGTGGGAAGGGTGTACCAGCGGTATGGACTGTACAAAGAATACTCGTATTGCTCATTAGAGTTGTAACAAGTAAAATTTGAAAAATTTTATATCGACTTCCATTCTATTCAGTTATTGGAGTGTATGTCAAAAACTGCTGGAACGAATTTGATGGAATTTAAATGGAACCACCTCAGAAGTATACTCTACCAAACAAAAAAGAATTTAAAAAATCAGGCTACAAACGGGGCAGAAATCGAACATATGTTGTCTCTCTGTTTATCTATGAAAATCTAATGTACCTATGTAAGAAAAACATTAATAGTTTTGATAAAAGGAGTGATGCTCATTCCATCAACACGCGAAATAAGCACAAGCTATCCGTACATGTAACGCATCTCCACAGAATAAGTCATTCTTTTATGAGACAATGTATACGATTCTATAATAAAGTTCCCAATGTTATCCGAGATTTGCCTACTGATAAGTTTAAAACTACTAAAACTAAACTCTGCCAAAAAGGTTATTACAAAATTTCAGACTACTTGGAGGATAAAACAGCTTGGGACTGATCACTCCAGGATCTATCTACTCGTGTACTAAGATGTCAAAGTGTAGCGTGTCTTGCCCTAGTAATACCATTATTATGTTCTCTTTTGTAAGACAACACACTGGAGCTAAAAATAAGCAAACATTTGTTATACATTCAATAATTTGGTGATACAAAAGATTTAAAAAGACAAGCCAGCTGAGTTTCTTGCTGGATCTTCACAGTCGTGGTCGTATTTTAATCCGGTTGCAGATTTAAGAAAAAATAAATGTAAAATGACAATTTGTAAGTGCCCCCATAGGCCTATACAGAATAAATGTTTTCAGTTTGATCCGCGAGCGTTATCGGCGACTTATCGAAAACTCTAATTTAATATGATCCCTCCTGTACTATCAGTCTTATACTGAGTAAAAACTTGTTATAGGTATCTAATTTTGTTCCAGTTTAGTATAGGACTCATGAAAACATTGGCCTATGAGGCAGAATTCCTCAAACTTCTAAATGTACTTCTATGTCATAATATGGTGCAAATACAACTGCTTGTCCTCCTTGCTAGCCTTACTAGGTATCACTAGCCACTACTTATTTATACACTTTGATAAAAAAAGCAGGTTTGTGGCTTATAAAATCAGTTTATTTCCAAGTCTACCGCTTTCCTCCAACTCGTGGTGCTGACTTTTGACTGACTTTAGTGGCCTTAGATTTAGGTTGAGTCTTAGCCTTAGGTGCAGGTGCTGAGGCTTTCTTGGCGGCCTTGGTTGACTTTTTCTGTTCCTTAGCAGCTCTGGAAAGAAAATATAATAGTTATATGAAATTTGTATATATATATACATATAGAGTCAAAATATGTTCATAACATGCGCAGACAGGTAAAATGAGCAAGAGGCTTGTATGTTTTGAGCATGATTACAGCCTGTGAAAAATGAAAGTATTTATAAATAACTGACCGGCGCGTCATTGTATAATCTACAATTTAAAAATGAACCCCTAGTTCTCCTGGTTACGCTATAACTTGAGAATGGAAGGAACAATCTCGTTTATTATTTTTTTGTCATGTTAATTATTGTCAAGAGAAGGATCTTACGAAAGTGAACCCAAGAAAAGATGGGAGGTTATAACATAGCCGAAAGCCGAGCCTACTACGCGAAAAAGTAGCAGACAGTTTCTAGTAATTAATAATACAGGTTTTTAAATCTACAATGCAGATTTTAATAATCTGTACAACATATTTTCCTAATAGCATATAGTCAGCTAAAAAAACTACTGAGGTATTATGAGACATTTATAAAAACCAGTTCAGTTTGTATCCCATAGTCAGTGGTATAGTTATGGCAGCATACTGTGACAATATTAAATTTAAAAAAAACTATTACATCAGGTAGTTTAGTTAGCTAAAGTCAGCAGGTCAGTGTGTTGTCTCTTTAGTAGATAGTTTTTTTAGTTTTAGTTTGTCATTATTAATGGCTTGTTTGACTACCTCTTGTGGTTGTAAAAGCCTTGATTCCCTAATGTGCTAGAGATGCATTTGCGTACAGCCATTAATCTAGAGAGTAGTGTTTGGGTGCGCATTAAACTGTGATATAAGTATATTATAGTAATATAGTAGGTATATAAATAGATGTGCTAAAAGTTCCTGCTTTTCCTTCAACCAACAACAAGCTTCATAATGAGAATCATCAGAGTGCTTATTTGGTTGAATTTTTCATTTGGTCCAGGTTTTTAATTATTATTCCATCGTGTGTCAAGCATACACACATACATATAATATACGTCACATGCACACCAAGTGTATACACATCTTTATACCTCTTGTTTGTAACCAAGTTTATCAGCACTTAGAATAATAATATTTTTAGAATTGTTGTATTACACAAATGTGGAGCTATCATAGTTTAGAGTAATTAGGTTGGTGATCTGCTCAAGCAAGTGCAGCAATGACTTCACACTTAGAACAAGTCCGAGTAATTCATAATAATATTGGACATTAAAGATAGGAACTAGACTCTTAACACAACTTAAACTCACTTGATTGCCTGTTCTCTTTGGGCTTTACGCACTTCAGGTTTCATGTTTCTCTTAGCCATTATATCGCTTAGGGACGCACCAACAATAGCACGCTGGTGCTTCTGTGTCCTTCTTGTACGCTTCTTGGCCTGTTCTTCTTCCTGGCCCTTCTTGAACTTACGCCTGAAATGATAACATGTAATATATGAAATATAGAACCAAATTAATTCATATAATGTACATGAATAGTAGGGCAAGAATTTAGACTATACAAATAATTATATTTGTTTCTTTTTTAAAAATTTAGATTTTTGTTTCTTTTTTCAGGCAATATCCAAAATGGTGGGTGGGACATATTTTGATAGCACCTTCACTGGCAAATAGCTGGGGTTATAAGGAGTAACTTAAATACTTAGTCTTGTTTTATTTTTGAGGTACCATGTCCTGATAGTGACATGACATGATTAATATTTTACAGTTATTTAGTATTTATATTTGAGTCAGTTATGTGATAATTTGATTTATACATGAATATCACAAAAACCTTTGCATTATTTCCCGACATATTACCTTTAACGGGACCTAGGAATGAAATTTATAATTTCCTAGGAATATTTTTTTATTAAATTGCCATTTATCATAATTAAAGGTCACTTAAAAATCTAAAACATGTAAAACATATTTTTTAACGTGCAAAATTGAATTATTATTAGGCAACTAGAATTTATAATCTACTTTAAAGATCAACAATCTCATAATCTAAATAAAAATCAAGACTCATAGGTCAGATCACCACATAACAATGGAGTTTCTATTGCATCTGGTAGATTTTACTCTTGAAATATTAATCTAATACATGTGCATATGATAGTTTTCAAGGCATTGAAAAGCAATTCCAAATTAGGTGTACATTTACAAGGTAATGTGTAGAGATCAAAATCTTTCTTTAATTATGCTAATCCAGTGTGTGGTAAAGTAGTGCCCTTAAAAACGTTTTGAATAGCATCATGAAGCTCTTTGGAGAAACTAGCAATATGGTGTAGAGATTCATTCACTCTTCATCCAGGCTTGATTCTGATTCATACTGTCCTGGAAATAAGCAGCCAAAAAGCTGTTCAGCTTTGTGTATAATTTTTTACATTTGTAACTTTTTTTTAACACTGTGATATATTCATTTCCTGATATTTGGCTGGATAATCTATTATAGCCTTTTATATACATTTTCAACCTCTATAAAGTGACCTATCATTGTTTCAATGCATGGGTGCACCGCGGGGGAGGAGTGCAGGGTACACTAAAAGAGTAAACATGATGCAGGTAAACCTTTTGGTTTACCAAAGTATTACCTTGGTTTGGCACAAAGTGCAGGCTGGCCAATACATACATAGATTACTTTAAAGTTGATTTGTATAATATTTTTAGGCATCTCCATGTATTTTAATCCAAATTGAAATAGTTGAATGGTTTTAGAGTTAATAATATTCAGACATATGCAATAAAACAAAACTCGTAATATTTCTCAGATTCCGGGAAAGAAACCCTCCTTTGCATGTATTGGTCAAAATTATAGATGTCATTATCATATATTTTTTTATTTATTTATTTACAATATTAATATACACTACTATATATGATAATTCATATATAATAATATATATGAATTAGATTGTCGAGTGTAGTTGATTAGGAGCATGACACAATACATGTTGGCTTTTGTGACAGGTAAATAAAAACATTACTAGGTAGGTATTTGTATTATCTACAGACTTAACTAGTCATTCAATTGGACAATAATTGAGACAAGTTAAACTTTGCAGCTTCATGGTGGAGGCTGGCACAACTTCACAATTGTCGAGTGTTACACATTTTACCATACTATAATGAAACCGCAATTAATTTATTGCAATATTTATAAAGTAATTAGATAAGTTATTATAGAAACGAGATAAATTTACTAAAAATAATCACCTGTAGAGTACAGTCCATGTCACTTTACGAGGATTCCTCCTCATGAGGTGTGCAGCTTCACATTTTGAATTCAGGAATGTGAAGGTCTGTGAAACAATAATATTACAAAATAATTATTGTGTCTTCTACCACGGATATCGGGATCCTATTTCATAGATGGAAATATCATCAAGTGAATGTTTAGGATTCTTTGTAATTCAAAAATTAAGGTTTAAGTTCAAGCAACAGAGCATTTCAATTATGACAAATTGGAGTTATAACGTAATTCTGCGAACGCGACTCTTGGGTTGGATAAAACACTTATTCGCGAATGTAACAGTATTAAATTTACCTTCCCGTCCACCTTAACCATGGTTTTACCATGGCCTGGGTAGATCTTGTATCCACTGTAGGCGCAAAGACCGATCCTGAAAATCATCAATCCATGATGAGAAAACACCACAACACCATGTAAGAAATACACATTTAAGCCATAATTTCAAAAGATTATTATGATAAAAAGAAATATTTTACAAAACCCGTAAAAACGTACTTCATTTTGACGTCTGAAAAAGAAAAGAACACACCACAGATTACCGACAACACCGACAAGCCAAACGGCAAACACACCACAGACTATGCGTGCGTTCCGGGAAGCGCCTTCAACGCTCACAACTGCTCTCGCAGCTCGCGCCCCGGTTTGCCGTTCCCTTTGGTTGACAGTGACAGCTCGCAATGATCACGTAGACCCACCTATGATCCGCGAGTGTTGTGAGCGCGGCGTGAGCGTTTTCGGTGACGTCATTGATGACGTATTGAGCGCCGCGAGTGATTTCGGTCCTTCCCAGAACGTAGCCTATATATATAGGATACTACGTAGGTACGTATATACAAACATCAAATCAAACATCGACCCAAGCAGTGTGACCAATTTGAAAATGATAGCTCCTGGGGTGCGTTTTTATTTGTCGTCCGACGACTGACGATCGCTCCAAGCAGAGCGACGCTCATCATCCGCCTTTTAAGAACGGCTCTGTATCATATCTGTCACTGTCAAAATATCCGATCAATCATTTCCAATAAATATGAGTTTATTATACAAACCTGCTTGATCTTGTAGACACACCCAGCCTAGATCATCGAATAAATCATCCTATTAACCCGCGCCGGTGCGCTGGTGACCAAATCTATACATTGCAGCTACGCTGGTACACCGGTGTACACCGCAGTCAAAACCTATATCAAGACTGAATATAAACCTTAACTGTTCAAATATAGAATACATTTCGGTTTATTAGATCTTTTTTAATACTAATAAGCACCTAGAAAACTTTTATACATAGAAATACATTTTTTTTTGATTATCAGTAGGCTAGTAAAAAAACAATGGGTGTCGATATCATATTTCTTAAGCATTCGCAGGTGTGCGTCTGCTAGTGTATTGTTTTCGTGAATAAGTACCATTTCAAGGTAAAAACCTAAGAAAAAGCTTATAATCCTCTTATATTATGGTTTTGTGAGCAATTCCCATAATTTGATAAAGGCAGCCGCCATATTGTTTCGATAACGAGTGGGACTAAAATTTTGAGATCTATTTGGTTAGTGTTAGTGTATAATATGTTTGTATGACAATTTGTGGATTTATTATGGATAATTTATAAAATAGGTAGTATAGCTTCAAAAAGTCTAATGTACCGTTGTGATTGTATGTATACTCCTTTTACACCTGCTTGAAAGATAAAATTGGTGTTTGTAGAATTTATTTTATTTGTTATTTTTTTGTTGCGGTTCAAGTTTTTTGTATTTTTTCGGTTGACTTTACCTCTATAATTTGTCTTAAAAGAAACAGATAAAATATTAATAGAATAATGGAAGATGTACTGGGTAACCAGTGTAAAGTTACAGCGTTTACAGATATAAAATAGAACAAATAGCTGTTTTATTACGATTTTATTCCTGCAAACGCTCGCGGCGCGCGTAAATTTTTTAAATAGTGAATTATCGCGCGCTTTTTCCGTTTGATTTGGCGCCATAATATTTTTATTTTTAAGCTACTTCAAGGGTTAACTGACCATTTTCGGTCACAACACTCATCACTTCCATATTTTCCATCTTAGCGACACTGCAGCGCTGAAATTGCCCTATATAAGTATTACTATATGGGCTGAACACTACTTAAAATGTCTCACTCGCTCGGAAGAAATGTATTAAAAGTTATGTACTTATTCCACGACACACAACTAAAACAAACAAACATAAGTCTACGGAATACAAAAGTAACCTAAAAAACAAACAAAGCTCAAGTCCTAACTGTCAAATGAAACGTCAGGGCGATATTTATCCACCGATTTCGTGGGGCGACCGGTGCGTCGTCGAGCGACATATAAGAACGCTTCGGATGATCATCGGGCGATCGCTCCGGGCATATCGGAGACGATCGGAGCGTCATCGGACGTCGTCGGACGACAAATAAAAACGCACCCCTGGGGCCTTACCACAGTATAAAGATGCAACAGTATGGAAGCTAAGCCTAGTTGATCAAATAATTATCTATGTCCCATTGAAGCCATAGAGTTGTCACTTTTAATGTTTTAAGGTATTGTTTTTTTAAATAAAACATTCGTTGTTCTGCTGTAGACATTAAATCTAGTTAATTCTAGTTTACAAATAAAATGTATGTAGGTGTATCATGGCGTCGCTTAATCTTGATAGTTTAAAATACGGAAAACAGTTTAGTATTGACCCACTTGTAGATCTTGGGATTTTTTGTAGGTTTACTACACTAACTTATCATTACTTATCATATATTACCTTTTACAAGTTTTGGCGGGAGCGTACGTGAGCCACGGTTGGGCGCGTGGTAGGCGCTGCAGGTGACACGGGTGCAGTGCTCATGAGCTCTGTTTTAGGGTGTTTGTCACGCACTTTCGGGCTGAACCGTACTACGTTTCAACCTTTGAAACCTTGTTATTAAAAAAACATTCCATTAAAATACTTTTATTCTTCATAAATTACAAATTATTGACTCCAAAACAGTTGATAATTTTGCCCAGCCACCATCTTCGATTTCAATTTTGTTAGCACTATCGACTTCGACACCCTCGAAAACCATGAAAACGAGACCCATTACGATAAAGTTAATAATTTTGCGCAGACGCCTAATTGGATTTCTATTTTGACAGCACTATCGACTTCGACACCCTCAAAAACCATGAAAACGAGACCCATGACGATTAAGTTGATAATTTCGCGCAGACACCTAATTGGATTTCTATTTTGACAGCACTATCGACTTCGACACCCTTGAAATCCATAAAAACGACACCCATGTCGAAAAACTTGATAATTTCGCGCAGACGCCATCTTAGATTTCGATTTTGTCAGCACTATCGGCTTCGACACCCTCGAAAACCATAAAAACGACACCCAGTACGATATAGTTCATAATAATATTATAATATATTGCAGCCGCCATCTAAGATTTGTATTTTGTGTTATGTTTTACGAATTTATCATGATCGATCATACAAGAACACTATTACAATTTTAAAACACATAGCAGTCAGTCATATTGTGATAAATATTGTGTATATATTGTGACATTTCATATTTTAAATTATATAAAAAAGGTTATAATGTAAAAAATAGTTTTGTAACACTCACTACTGACGGCACCGCGAGAACCGCTTAGGGGTTTCGTCGATGCGCATGTTTATGTCAGTGGGCAATTTCGAACGATTGAAGGTAGTCTGTTGTCTATATATCTACTGTGGCCTTACTATCAGCTTCGTAAAAACCATGCAAGTTCCGTGCAGTTCTTAAGCCCTCTACATACGATGCAACCCCGAACGCAACACGTTGTAGCAATCTTCTGTAGTCGCGGGTGTACGTACTCTACACACGTTGCAGCGGCGATTACAATTTCATTGCGATTTCCGCGTTGGATCGCCACAGCGTGCGCACGTGAATGAAAATGGCTCAAATGCTGTCCAAATATTAAAAACGGGTCTTGCAATAGACTAGGAGAAATTTGGATAGGAAGGAGCAATGGCTTTTACAATTGGCAATTGGCTCAATTATTTTCACAATGAACAAAACATCAGTTTTAGCAAGACCACTTTTACACGTATTTAATTTATGTCTAGAAGCATCATATTTTGCCGACTGTTGGAAATTAACACGCGTGGTTCCAATATTCAAAGGTGGTACCGGTTCGGAAGTGAGCAGCTTTAGACCTGTAGCTATCCTTTCAACACCGGCGAAAGTCTTTGAGTCAGCTATACAGAGCAGTACTCAACGACAGGTGTCTGCGCAACTCTCGGACCATCAGCATGGTTTTAGACCAGCGCGTAGCACCAACAGCAATCTGCTCGATGCAATGGCTTATGTCATTCCTCACATGGACGCCGGGAAGCAAGTTGATGCCGCCTACTTTGACTTTAAAAAAGCTTTTGACTTGGTCGACAATGATATACTTTTGTCAAAGTTGGCGGCTATCGGTTGCACCAAGAAGTTATTGCTATTTTTTGCGAGTTACATGAGAGGTAGAAAGCAGAATGTGGAATACGCAGGTATCAAATCGGAGCCATATTTCACTAAAACTGGGGTGAGTCAAGGCTCGAATCTCGGTCCGTTAGAATTTTTAATTCTAATAAACGACCTCCCAGACGTAGTTCGATCAGCTCGATGCTTACTCTTCGCAGATGACCTTAAGTTACTCTTGGCTGTTAAAGACAGTAGTGACTGCAGGCGTTTGCAGGAGGACGTAGATAGAGTGGTCGAGTGGAGTCGAAACAATAAACTACAGTTCAATATTACGAAATGCTCAGTAATATCTTTTATCTACACTAATGTTGTAACATTCTACTTATGTTTCCAATACTTGACTTATAATTACTACTGTTATAGAACAGACAACAAAACACTCAATTTAAGCAATTTCACATGATCGTATAATATCCACATCGATATCGTAAAATCTCATTGTAACATCAATAAAACGCGACCAATTAACGTGGCGAGCCTTATGTCAAAATCCTCATACAAGTTGTATAAAATTTTGATATTAGGCTGGCTTTTGAAAACAGTTGGGTTATACGTGAAAACTTCGTCGAAACTACTAAACTTACATACACAAAACTCTTTGGTAAGATCTTGTGCCAATTAAATAAAAAAAGAACAGCGCCTGCGCGCGCAGCTGCATTTTAATGGCGGCAAGTTCACTGTGACAATAAATACGCGTGAATTTAATGTTTGTTTTCTTTTTAAAATACAAATTAAAAGTTAAAAATGGATAGCGACGATGATATTTGTACGCCTCCGGATATTCTAGAATTGGCAACAAAAGTAACTCACAATCTTTTGCCAGAAAAATCTAGAAAACTATATGAAAAAGAATATAATAACTTTTTGGCATGGAAGACCGAAAAGAAAACTACATCATTTTCTGAAAATGTCATTCTTGCGTATCTCAAAGACCTCTCCGACAAATACAAACCATCTTCTATGTGGGCTAAATATTCTATGCTCAAGTCCACACTGAGTATCTACAACAATATTGATATCACGAAGTATTCAAAGGTCATAGCGTTCCTGAAACGCAGTTCAGAAGGACACAAGGAAAAAAAGTCCTTGACGTTTACATCAGGTCAAATAAAGATGTTCCTGGAAGATTCACCAGATATTTTGTATCTTTTTGAAAAGGTAAGTGTATTTTAGTTCTGTTATTTAATCTACCTAGTACTTACGTACTACACACGCAAGTTATCTAGACACTCCGTTTAAGCGCTTTGTGTATAAATTTGGTAGTAGGTACCTACACTTTACTACTTCATAAATCATAGTTTTTGCCTTGGCTATGTACCTCAAGCTTATTATATCGTTTATTGTTACAGGTTGCACTAATCTTCGGCATAATGGGGGCATGCCGAAGGCAAGAGCTATACAACATCCAGTTCGATGAAGTCTCTAACATAGACGACAGTACAATCATGGTGAAAGTTTCGAAAACAAAAACGAAAATAGATCGTTCTTTCGTTGTGACGGGCAACTGCTATGCCGTATGTAAAAAATACATGGAACTTCGACCCACCCCCTGTCGAAACCCTGCCTTTTTCTTGAGCTATAGATCGGGGAAGTCCGTCGATCAAAGAATTGGTATTAATAAATTTGGTGCTCTGGGAAAAACTATCGCAAGTTTTTTGAATCTGCCTAACCCAGCGTTGTACACGGGGCATTGCTTCCGGCGCACCTCGGCGACCCTTCTCATAGATAGCGGTGGTGATTTGACCGCACTGAAACGACACGGGGGGTGGAAGTCTTCTACTGTGGCTGAAAGCTACATTGATGAGTCTTTAATGAATAAAATTCAAGTCTCAAATACGATCGTGAACAGTATAGAAAACAAGACGAATGAAGTAATTATAAATATTCCGACTCCGTCTACGAGCTCTACTGCTTGCCTCGCGACCGCTACAGCTGCTGGATCAATAATTAACATTAACTTTCAAAATTGTACCATCCAAAATTTGAACAATTATTATAAATAAACTATTGTCAGCTTTTACTCTTGTTGTTTGATTAATTGCATTAGTGAAGATAAAGTAGTGTATGCAACTGCATATAACACGAGTATTATATGACAGTTGCATAAACTACTATTAGTAGGTCACCGGTTCCACTCCACTTTGACTATAAAGTCGACAACGAAGCTATGAAGCGTGTTATCGCGATTAAGGACCTTGGAGTAAATATAAATATTGATATGACGTTCAGAGACCAAATTGTTCAAGTCTGTAAAAAGGCGTACAGAAATTTAGGCTTTGTGCTGCGTCAAGCAGAAGGCTTCACAAACATAAAGGCCCCTGTACGATGCCCTTATCCGAAGCCAGCTAGAATGCAATGCTGTAGTGTGGGCTCCACATGAAACTAAATACAGAATCATGTTGGAGCGCATACAAAATAAATTTATGAGGTACCTATACCTAAGACGATACGGAGTTTACCCTTTCTATCCATTGATGTATCCCACATTGTTCGTTTTGGGCATGGTGGGATACAAGTTGGAGACGAGAAGGGATTTGGCACTCGCATATTATATGATTAGAGTGTTTCGGGGCATTGTCTCAAACCCGGACATATTGATAATGATGAGTCTATGTGTGCCGGACAAATACGTAACGCGGCGGCGGCGGCCACTACTGTTTGCTGTGCCCGTCGCACGAACTAACCTGTTAGCCAAGACTCCGTTGATCCGTACGTTGCACATACTAAATCGAGTTGCCAATAAAATTGACCTATTTATATGCTCAGTTGCAGAATTTAAGACATGCACTCTATTTCACTTATGTTATGACACAAATGAATAATTCATATTTCTGCTGATACTTTTTATTATATACCAGACATTTTTAATTTGCATTAATTTGTATTGTCATTTGATTGGCGTAATTGACATTAATACCTATTAATTAGTTTACATTAATGATTAACATTATTTATTATTAAAAATTATATTTATCTTCTTGACTTTTGTAATTATTGACATGAATTTTTGAATTTGTAATTATTGACAGGAAATTTAAATTGTAATTATTGACATGGTTTTTAATTTGTAATTATTGACATGGATTTTAACTTGTAATAATGGACGTTGACTTATTTATCATAATGCATAGTAGTTGAATTTGATTTAATTGGTAATATTTTAGATTAGACTGTAATTTTAATTATTGGTTTTCGTTTGTATTGTTTGGTGAAGGTATTTAGTCATTTCTTTAATCATATTATGTTACATACACGATTGAATTAGGACACTCCTGTAATAATTTGTGTATATGAATTTTGCAATAAATAAATAAATCAGCTGCTAAGAAAAGAAAAAATACGCCATAACTTATTATTATTCCTCAAATGTGGCAAGTCATTAATAGATTTCTGAAATTCTTATCAATATAGTTTTTCTGTAGTATAAATTTTTGCATCCATTTGCATATTTAAATTGTAAAATTTATAGCGACGCTAGCCACGGGCGGCTGCACGATCGCGACTGAGCCTAGATTGCATGCAACCGCACTACTCACATTACAACGTGGCTTACAATTTGCTGTAACAATCTGCTGGATGCTAGGACGTACGATACGACGTCCAACATGTTGGAAGGGAGTCATAACACTCCTACATACGATACAATTTGCTGGATCACAGCAGATAGCTACCGCATGTTGCATTCGAAATTGCATGTTGTGTAGAGAGCTTTAAACCTGACATAAACAGTTTTGAGTGAAATCATACCATGACGCTCATTTAGGTGAAATGGGGCCTTACTATCAGCCTTGTAAAAACCATGCAAGTTCCGTGCAGTTCTTAAACCTGACATAAACAGTTTAGAATGAAATCATACCATGATGCTCATTTAGGTGAACTGTTGAATATTGTTTTCTCAAAGGTGAACGGATAATATTGTCTCTGGCATCCTAACAATTTACTTTAACCAACATTGCAGACGCCTAGACGTTAAAGTTAATAAACTGAGATTTAGAGCGACATGTTAACGAGAGTCAATACAAAAAAACAGGTGAACGGTTTTTCTGCGGTTTTTGAATAGTAGGCCTGGGCAAGCCTGCTTTAACGTTTTCATGGTACGAATAAACCGGCCAGTTGTTTAGAAGCCCGGTTTTAAGAGCTAATCGTAAGGCCACTTTTTGAATATTGTTTTCTCAAAGGTGAACGGATAATATTGTCTCTGGCGTTCTAAAATTTACTATAACCAACATTGCAGACGCCTAGACTTTTGTAAGCTAATTAACTGAGTGGATTAAGAGCGACATGTTAACAAGAGTCCATAAAAAAAACAAGTGAACGGCTTTTCTGCGGTTCTTGAATAGTAGGCCTGGGCAGGCCTGCTTTAAAGTTGTCATGGTACGAATAAACCAGGCAGTTGTCTAGAAGTCCTGCTTTATGAGCTCATAGTAAGGCCCCTGTACGTTCACATCAATACCAACGCAATTTTGGCAGGATGGGCTCGCTAAGTTAGGTCATAGGTGCTACCCTAAGGTAATACTACTGTTTACGCCTGAGGATACATGCTTGACAATGGTATAAGAAATGCAGCAGTAGGTCGTTGTTTCATCGAATGTAAGATGTCTATATCTAAAACCGTAAAAAGGTTTTGCTTGTAGAAAATTAAAATTTGAAATTCTTTCAACGTAGGTAATCAATCTTTTTAAGATAACTTAAGCATAGGATTCCATAAAACTATCCGAACAAAAACTGCACTAATTAATTGGTCATCCATTTTACGGCGGAATGAATCCTGGAAAAAAACAGACACGCCTGTTCGCTTGGATAGCTGCCTGGTGATTAGCCACAGCGAGGCAAGATCAGAACGGTGTGAAAAATGCAGCTGTAATACGTACATTCGTTCGCTTGGATAACTCAGCCTGGCACCACGCGGGTGAAACCGAAGAGCGCAGGTAGCTGTTAAATTTTTAAGACTTTTGTGTTTTTCGATTTGTAATATCTCGGGGAAGGACATAGGATACTTTTCATCATCCATCCCCATGCGGATGAAACCACGGGGCGCTTCATCGTAATTTTCACGATATTTCATATGCGGTTGACCTCGTACCTACAATAAAATATATTGCCATGACACGTGGATTTATCTCACTAGATTTAACTAGCAACACATTAGGAAAGGTTATAAGGACTGCAATCCATTGCCGAAAAAAAAGAAAAAAGAAAAATGGTGACATCTAGTGTAGGTTGGTCGTTCTTTGAGAGCCCAACATTTTATGTCGCATATGAAAACTCTTCAATCATAAAGTATTTTTGAATACGGAATGTTGCTTTACGTACCTAAATGGCTACTTGAAAAGCAATTTCAGCCAAAATCAGGCTAAGGTTACCGAACAAAAGATATTAATATAAAACCACTCAGAACGCTATTATTTTACATGTCGCTTTCGCTGGTTGTAGACTGTTTACTCATAATGAAAAAAAATATTTGAGTGTATTGAATAAATTTTCTATTGCATGCTTAGTAAATATAAAATGCATTTTTGTGACTATAGAACGTTTAACAATATATCCGTCATTAGTCGCTCATCACCGTTTTTTAATATCTACCGTGAAAGGGAACGGTTTATTGCCAAGTTTCGTGGCGTTGAAAATACCTGCCCTCGCCATGCATTCGGCTGGTAGGCGTCAGACGGAATATTCGTGATATATTTCGAACTGGTGAGTCTTGAACCAGATTCTCCATTTTGTGTCATTTTAATCGTCATTCACATTTTTAATCATAACTTGCTAGTTGAGGTGATTCCTTGATAATTTACATATTAATAAGGATACGTTCAGAAGTATTTATTCACAACTGAATAGTATGTTCATCCCAGTGTTCGTTTTTAACGTGTTCGACATGTTTTATCTAAATGAATCATTAATGGTAACGTCATTGTCAGCAATAACAATGTAGAAAACAATGACGCATGCTGCGAACAATGATCACGTGTTAATACGACAATGACTGTTGTTGAGAACAATGATTTCGTGCGCTTTGATTGAAGTTAAGATGGTTAGATCTGGTCACAATTGATTGGAAAACACTATGAGTGAATCAATTAAAAAAACTGGTCTAAGTGCGGGTCAGACTCACGCAACTTTCCGTACATCATAATAATCTATGCTGACATCAAACATGGCACTGGCAAGCCCCTGCCCTGAGGTGAGAGCAGTACTCCATGTGAAGCCGAACTTAAGCCTCATAAAGTTGCAGGAGATGGGCTGATGTGAAGTATCGTCTCGCTTTTCCAAGCACACTAAGCTTCTTAGTGGCTAATCTAGCCTTCCCTTCCAATTGACGGCAAAGCGGAACGACGCTCGCAATGTCAACGCCAAGAATTATGGCTGAGGCAGTTAGGGAAGTATCCTCAAAACAGAGGGGTACAACAAAGAGATATAATTTGGTAGTAACCGCGCAAACTTGGGTTTTCTTGGGGTTAAATGGAACTAAGTTCAGTCGGTCCCACTTCGAGACGATGGACAGTAAGGACTCGACTTCAGACACAAGTTTGTTTACACTCTCGTAAACGTTTACCAGAGAAGTTTTAGCACGGCCGGCGTTTGGGGCATTGACGGTGCTGTTATCGCATGCATATGTCGCTGAATTGAAACAAGTCATCGACGTACAAGAGAAACAGCGTCAGAGATAAAACACAGACTTGCGAACACCAGCATTGATTGTTTTAGGTCGGAACATGTACCATCGATACCAACGACCTTGATGCTGAAATCTGCTATATAGCAGAGTCTAATAATTTTACTAGAGATTCACCAATTAGAGATTTTATGAAGGAAGCTTCGACAGAAGCGCTTTCTTTCACACCCGATCAAAGGCCTTCACTATCTCAATAGTAACCGCCAACGTCTCACCTTTTAACTCTACCACTTCCGCCCATCTACGTGTATACTAGTAGATCACCAGCTGAGCGACCGCGACGAAAACCGCACTGGCGATCGCTAATCAGTTAGTGCTCCTCTAGATACTTCAAGAGTTGGTTGTTGATAGTGGGTCCCATTATCTTGGAGAACAAAGGCGTTATGGCTATAGGGTGGTAGTTGGACGGATCGGAGCGTTCACTCTTTTGATGTGTAGGAAATCCGGAAAAGACGCATTATAACCGCTGTCGTCTCTGGATCACAATTCCGCAACACGATCTGAGGGATACAGTCAGGCCCACTCAACTTATGCATGTCCAAGGAGAACAGTGCTTGACGTACTGCACGCTGCCGGAAAACAATGTCTAGCAAATAAATATCACACCGTGGTAAGGTCAGTGGTGAGTTCCCTCAGTAATTCAAGATTATTAGATTTGGCTCAAAGAGAGAGCCCCACAGCCATCAGCCTGCTCCTTAGCGACACAGGCCAGAGTGTCATCCTCTCTATGCAGGGACGGTAGTGATGATTTACAAAAATTATCTTGGACAGCCTGGGCAAGAGACACGTACGCACGAGTTCTTGAAGGAAGATGGGCCAACTTTCCGCCAATTCTACGAATATGCTAGGAATTCTCTTTTGCGATAACTGTTTTGAAGGACCTAGAGGCATAATTATAGGTACTTACTTTTGAATTCGCTGGTATTTACATCTTTTGATGCTAGTGCATCGGCCCAAGCTCTGTAACACTCTTGCTTTTGGCCTGAAGCCATTTTAAATGAGCGATCTAACCAGGGCTGAGACCTGCCACCAATGGCCACCACAGAATATGGAATGAAGAGTTCCATACCCTGAAGAAGGTTCTCGAGTGGCGACCACGCACCGGAAGACGATGTGTAGGCCCGCCCCCCGCTAGGTGGACCGATGACCTCGTCAAAACCGCGGGGAATTGCTGGATGCAGGAAGCGAGCAGCCGGTTCAAGTGGCGTTCTATGGGGGAGGCATATGTTCAGCAGTGGACGTCATCCGGCTGATAAGGTAATAGATCGAGTTACAGAGACAAAAAATCTTGGTCTTATTTTCGATGAACATTAAAGGTTTGAACGTTATATTTCTATATGCGTTAGTAGCTGTTTCTATCGTTTGAAAGTGTTATATAAAATACGAAATTATTTAAGTACAGACCTTCGAATAGCACTGGTAAACTCTCTTATTCTTTCCAAATTCAACTATGTTGATACTGTCTATGGTACTCGTCTTTTGGCTAGAACTTCCCGACAAATCCAAACAGTTCAAAATGCATGTGCCCGTTTTGTTTTCGTATTCCATCTCGAAGTCACGTTTCTCCTTTTCTTAACCACCACAATTTACTTAACATGAAGCACAGAAGAGAACATCTTGTAACACTAATGTTTTGGTGTGGTCCAATCCCAACAGCCACATTACCTATTTTCAAAATTCACTTGGTCCAAAGATCACAACAAATACGCGACTCGAGCCTCATCTTATTTGTTAATTACTGCTCGACATCACAGTAGGTACTGCATTTCGTGGTAGTTTTCGTTTTGCTGCCACGAAGTGCTGGAATTCGCTGCCCCCACCATTAAGGTTAATAATAAGTAAACGAAGTTTTACAAATAAATTTAACCAGTTTTTATTGGAATCACAAGTAAAAGACTGCGGAGTATAAATTTTTTTTATCATAATTTATTTACAATCTCATATTATTAAATGTAAGTACACATAATTAATTAAGTTGTCGATTTTTAACTGTTTAATAATAAAAATGTTTTTTTGTATAGTTTACAAATCAATTTCAATGTTTTATTTAGTCCCTGAGTTATATCAAAAATGCTTGGTAGAGTCTTTAATGCTTATTTAATTACTAATTTCTTTGTAGAATTTACTTTTAGAACTCTCTTCTATATCTATAATCTCTTCTTCTATATAACTCTATTCTCTTATAATATTATTGTTTATTATATGAATATCAGTCAGAATTTGTTATTATATTGTATATTTTCCAAAGCGTATTGCCGCGGGTCGTTTTTATATACCGTATATAATATACTAGGAAGACTTTTTAATAGAATTAATTGTATATTGTTATTTAGGCATAAATATTTTGTTGTTAATTTTGTTAGTATCTGTGTGCCACTTAGGCTTAGGCTGAAAATCAGCGCTGTAGGCTCGCCTACAGCATTAAGCTGAGCCAGGTCCTTTTTTGGGCCGCACACGACAGCAATTTCTCTTCTTCTTAATTAATGTTTACATATTTTATTAAATTTTAATTATAAAATCTGTTAACTTTAACAATGTTAACTAACATAATTAATGTAGTTTTAATATTAATAAGTTAATGTAGTAACTAAAGTTATTGGTGTTGTACCCACTTGTTTCTGCTGTATGTAGACACCACAGTAAATATATTATTTGCTGTGGTGTGGTTGATGTCCAAAATAAATATTCTTTTCCTTTCTTTATAATGATGATACCCTGAAGAACCTAATCAGTAACAGAGTTGGCAGCGACATCAGGATCATCCGGCGAGAAGCAAACCTGGCTCAATGGGTAGGGTGAAAAAAATAACCACATCTCGCCCCAATCTGCAGAACACAGACTGCGAAACGGAGCAGTGTTAGGCGCGTAACCGGCACCGAACTCCGGAGCAGGCAGTAGTCCGACAATCCAAGAGGAGCGTTAACGAACATCGGGTTGCTCTCCGGTTGAGAGGTCAGCAGAAGGTCCAGCAGGTATGGTGTTTGATCAACATCTGGGATTTGTGGAGGCGATTATATTATATTTAGGCGAGGTTACGATTTGTGTCGGATCATACTCCAAAGCGAAGCCGTGAACAAATCGCCCCGCATGATTCGTGCGCGAACCAAGCCATTCGGTCTGGTGGGCGTTGAAGTAGCCAAGTACCACGATTTCTGCAGTAGGGATCTGCTCAAGTGCGGAGTCTGTAGCCATCTATGCCTATGTGCTTCATAAGTTGATCAATTTTGGTATTACTGTTATGATGGGACCTATAAATACACGCGTACACTCGTGGATGGTCATCGCGGTCTACACCCAGCCAGATGATAGGCTCCGTCCTTCAAGGCTGTTTAGGCGGGGAGCACAGGGGTCCTCTCTGACGTAGAGACACACACTCGCTCGCGGCAAAAATGTTGAATCTTATACCTCGGATATGTCACAAATGACACGTCTGTCAGAGAGCATATTAGCGTCTCGACTAGAAAGAGCAAGGCCGGCTTCGCAGTCACCAAATGGTAATGGACAGTGTTTAGGTTAAAGCGGAAACCCCGTATATTGCAGAAGTCTACGATGAGCGTGGTAAATGGTGAGTTAGGAGTGCGGACTCCCGACTCGTTTGCCTCGAGCAGCAGGAAGAGAGGAATTAAACACGGCTTTTTCCTATCCAGAATACTCAGGGCAACCCCGGCATCCATCTCCAGGCTCATCCCGGAGAAGAATTCTCCAGCTGCATCGCAGCTTGGAGTAAAGTCTCTGTTAACTGTGCTGTCATTTATGTCATATTGGAAGAGGCAAGGGTGGAGGGGGTGGGGAGGTGATAGGAGAAGGGAAAGGGGGTGGGGGCGGAATATGGCCTCCGGAAACTACCACAGACCAACTGAAACTAAATAACAAGCTATATTACTAAGCGTCGGTGTTATGTGGGAGTGTGGTACTTCCCCAGTCGTGCCAGCCCATTCGGCTGTTACCCATGGAGTTACAGCGTGGCACCTCACAACGTAATTTCTACGTAACACAATTATTTTGAGCGACTTTATTTGATTCTATTATGCTTATTAAGTGATGCTAGTTTTTATTCGTATCTATTAACTACGTTATTGAAAGTATGTAGAAATAGATACAATGAAAACCTCAGTAATTTGTTACCTTATTTTAATATTAAAAGAGGATAAAAACCTATTTATTTCTGATCATATATCTAAACAACTACTGATTCCAAAATACATATTGTTTATTGTTGTTTATAAAAATATTATAAAATAATTGCTTGGAATGATAGTGACAAAAGTTCAGCTCTGGTCTTAAAGTTACTATTTATTTATTTTACTACACTTAGAGAAATCATCGTGTCATCAGTGGTCATTATTTGCAACATTGCATAATTTTTCTCCGCACTAATGTCATTCTTCTCACAAATTATCATTGTTGGTTGAACAATTGCTATTTTTTTCTAAAACTTAGTTCGGTTCCGTATGCCTAATAGATTAAAGTGATCTATATCAACAAAAGAATTATCTCCATACAAAAAGTAACGTATATACCTAGGTTTAAATATCATAAGATTTTTTTGCCAAAAATGACATTTGGAGGAGAACCACCCGTTTACGTAGTACATAATAACAACATAATCATCCATATATAGGATAGAAATACCTAGTTCTCTGTGATAATCATAGAGATTAATCAGACTATATATCTAAAGAACATAACTGTCTAGTCATGTAAAGCCAAATCCTCCAGGGCGGAGGAAAAGAAAAAAAAACATAACTGTCTGTGGTCTTTAGCGTATATAAAAAAGTCCTCTGTGGTCTTTAGTAAATAACCTCAAAATTTCGTAATTGATAGTATTTTCTTTGTACATTCTAATGGTCTGATTATAAAATAGCATTTATATATCAATGAGAAGGCACTGAATGAGATATAGAAATGTTTTGTCCCGACTACTCAGAGTTTCAGGTACTAACGAAGAAGAATGACATGTATCTTATCCTTACCCACATACTAGTTTCTCGAAGTATTTTTATTTATTCACAGGACGTCTTGAAAAAGATGCGGGTTTTAGACGATAAAATTGTGTATGCACTGAACACATCACTACCCACGGAGTCATTTAGAGGTAAAGTGAATGCAGCTACTGCTTGCCAGGATTTGTTCTCCCAAATTCAGAAAGGAAACACTGACAGAGAAAATGTCATCAAAAACTGCATTGTATCTACAGCAGAAACAGTAAAACAGTGGAAAACAGCAAAGGCAGAGAAACCAGATGATATTGATGTGCTAAAGCACCTTAAGGCGGAACAAAGAAAGGTAGTTTAACGGAGATTATTATGTACATAAATATCACATAGATAGTACCAATGATCTTATATTAATAGAGGTAAATTTGTTATGTTTAAACTGTTGCGAAGTCAATGTCCCGGCTTTCGCAGAGACAAGATTGTAGTTTGCTGAGGTTCTTAGATATCATTTTATGATCGATAGCATATATTGTTCATTGTTGTTGCCATATTTACTTCTTCTTATATAACATCATTAGATAGTACTTAGCAATAACATGTAGGCTACTTTTTATCCCAATTATCAGGTTATTCCTGAGGAATTGTCATTACCTTATTCTACTCAGGCAAAGTTGCAAGCAGTACCTAGTGTAATTTCTTAATACCTTATATAACTTTCTAGTAAACAATGATTTTTATGATTTCTTGCAGTTGCGTCTCCTCCAAACAGAGCTGAGTGTGGAAGAAGTAATAAAGGAAAAGACTTCAAAGTTGTTCATTGAAAAGTGCAGGGCTTACTATAAACCAGACATATTATGAAGACTGATAAGGCATTCAAATGTAATGGAATTTACAGTGTACATAGCTATAAATAGATTAATGCAGTAGTGTTAGTTTCTTTTTCTTCCATTTCCCACTGCCATTCTATGTCATGGACCACCAGGGTTATTGGACTGGATAGTTGAGTAAAAGACAAGGTTATACAGTCAACATCATTGTTTAAAGCTATGTATAAAGCTACATAATATGGCCTATAAAACCTCTAAAGCATTAAAAAACTAAAACAGATAAATATTTTTTTCCTTATTCATTGTTTACTACATTTTACTTATGGGCATCTTCCTTTGCCTTTTGTTCATCTTGGCACTGTTTATGCCAGTCCAGATTCATTTGGTGAACTGATTCACCTCTCTTTGCTGCTGCCTTCCCAGCTAAGATAGCACCAAAACTTGCTAAAGCAGTAAGCAACATAAGGATATTTGAGATCTTAATTCTGGCTTCACTGCGAGCACGTTCAATCACTTCAGCACTGCAAATAAATTATAACAATCATCAAAGAAACAAGTATTACATATAATTAAAACAGGTGGCCCAACAGATAAGTACATACGAAACGAATGTAGGGATTTCCTCTTTGCTCTTGTATTTTTTTGTCCATACTAGAATAGTTTTCTGGAAATTGGAAGGTCTGAATCTTGCAGACATAGACTTGCCAGTCTCCACTTCTGGAGCCGGTGGAGCCGGAGTTCCTGTGCTCATATTATTGCGTCTGAAGGTGTCAAAACACCTTCGAAATACAGATGTTCTATTCATTTTTATCTGCGCTTATCTGACCTTCAACAATTATTCAAGCCCGCACTCCTGACTGGTTTCTATTTTAAATGTAAAAACACTGTGAAGTGAATTATCATTGGTCTACTAGTCTGTTCTGCAGTTACTTTTCCACACGGACCTTGTATTTTCCACACGGGCCTTGTATGCATAACATTTATGACTTTGGCGTCATAATTTTAATTTAACCCAATTCTCAATGTCACAATGTCAAGTCCCATAGATTAATCAGATTTTATCCAAAGAGTACAATAACTGTCCTACAGATTATATCTAAAGTTACTCTACTCTTTGATCTAAAGTATGTACAGGGCTACAGGGGTTTCACTTCCTTACTGTCCTGTGGGCCTTAGAAAGATGTTGTCTATGGCTGTGCCACCACGCATTATTCACCACAGTTATCTATGTTCTATTAAACGGTGGCTTCGTTCTCTTCATTTCTATTAGAGCAAAGAGTTTGCGTAATCTCATATCGTTGTCTAATAATTTTTTTTGATAGTTGTCATTGATTGACGGACGTATGTCAAAGGTGAAAATTATTATGAGCTAAATAACTATATTTAATTATTGTGTTTCTATTCCTATAATTTATGTTTATACACAAAATATGTTGTGTAACTTAATTGTAAGTTGTCGGTGAGCAAAGATACTCAATCCCGTTCAGGTTATGTGTTATCAGTTATTATATCATATGTGTCAATTCGTTGTTGCATGAAGAACGGGTGTAAACAGTATTATGCTACAGAAGGTGCAAGCACAACTTCGAGCGGCGAATGACTGGAGAGATCGCAGCCGGCACACGATACGGGCATGAGTTTAATACATTCATATTTTACAATATACTGAAATTCATGATCGAGTGGTATCTTATCTATGGCGACCTGTGGGGTACACTCATACGGCACTGGATAATTCTGATAAGGCATAAAGAGAGACCAAAGAGCAAAACCGAGGCTATGTTTGATGATATAATCACATTGCCTGGTTCAAGTGAGATATGCAAAATATGCAGTCATAGTAAGTTTTAAGGTCATCTTTTGAAGATGAAGGTCTAAGCAACCACTGCAAATTTTAAAAAAATTGCGAAAGTTCGAGGTTTCTAAACATAAAATAGTCCAACTAACATAATCCTAAAAAAATATTGGGTTTTTTCCCCTATTTTCATGAGAAAAGTTCTATTTGCAGAAATTTGTCAGCCCCCCCCCTTCTAATTGAACATGTACATTACAGTAATATAATAGTTTCAGTTTAATTCCCGTTTGATATTATCTGTCACTAGTTGCTAACAGACTGCGTAACTTTTTACCCACTGCTACCAAAGCTACACTTGCAAAATCTCTTCTTTTTCCCATTCTTGAATATGCTGATGCCAGTTACATAGATCTCACAGAGGACCAGCTTAACAAGCTTGAACGTCTTTAGAATCTCTGTATTCGGTTTGTTTTCTGTTTGCGGAAATACGACCACGTTTCTAAATTTCGCCGTAAACTTAAGTGGCTCTCTATACGCCATCGCCGGAGTTCTGTTGTCGGACAACATTCTGTTTAATCCTTCTACTCCCCTCTACCTAAAAGAACGATTTAGATTTGTCCAGAGCTCTTCTTACTCTCTCAGGTCATCAGAGAACTTACTTCTAATGACTCCTGAACATTGTACTACATTCTACAATCCTTCCTTCACAGTCCAGGCAGTTCACCTCTGGAAAGCACTCCCGGCTAGTATCAAGCGCGCGCAATCGCTGAATAGCTTCAAAGCTCAAGTGAAATACTATTATCTCTCTTTATTAAATATTCAATCCTGACATCATTGATTGATTAATATTATTTATATTATGGATAGTTATATATTAAGTTTACGTATTTAAGTTTATGTAAATTTATAATTATGTATTATATTATAATTGCATGTAATTATATTATGTATTGTTATATTCAAGTGTACTTTATTTAAATTCTAACCTTTTAATTAGTAATAAAATATTTAAGGGCACTCTACATTAAATAGGAGTAGGTTAGCTCGCGGTCCGAGCCAATGGCGCCCGGATATGAAAAAAAAATACTTAGGTAACATGATATAGCTTAAATACTTGATATGAGCCCTAACTGACTTTCCCTTAGGGCCCCAATCTAGGCTTAGCCTGTATCTTGGGATCCCGACACTAGAACCAATTGTACAAAGCATAAGTATGTGGCGCGCGAGTTCGTGCATGATAAGACATATTTATACATGTGTGCGTTGATTAGCTATCTATCTAATAAATTAATTATTAAGTTTATACATAATACTGTGACATCATTATGCAGTCATTGTGTATGACATATCTAATGAATACTGAGAAATGGTTAAATAATGGCAATAATAATTCACATTAGATGAGAAGCTAATAGTTCTATCAATTATGAAGCAGAGTCCAGAAGCTTACAGATTTATACAAAGGATCTTTATTTTTCCATCTGTGACAACTTTAAAGAAGACAGTTCAGAAATTGAATGTCGAACCCGGGACCAACACAGATATTTCAATCAATCAAAGAAGAGGTATGTACTTATACATAAAGTGCCTATTTATAAGAAACTAGCTGCGGTCTGCGGTTTCACACGCGTGGTGATGGATGATGATATTGATGAATCAAATATAGCGTATGTTACTCAGGCATAATGTAGCTTCTACTGCTGAAAGAATTTTTCGAATCGTTTAAGTATTAAGTAGTAATATAAGGATTATTTTCACACCTTGGGTTACATTATTAAAGTTTTCATACGGAACCCTACATTTTAAAAAATCTATGTCTTATGTTCATCAGGAATAATGTAGGATTCTAATGGTGAGAGAACTTATCAAATCGGTCAAGTAGTTTCGGAGGCTATTTAATTCAAACAAACAAACGAATTTTCCTCTTAATAATATTAGTATAGTTGTAGAAACAGAAATTACCTTGAAATAATACTTGTTACAATGAATAAATTTGCATGCATTTCAGGTTGACACATGGAAAGAAGAAAAAAATATTGTAGCATCATTTTTGATGAAATGGCCTTGGAACCAGGACTAACATACACAGGAAATTCAAAATAGTTGGATTTGCAAAACCTTTAAGAAAGATTTAACCAACTTGCAGACCATGCATTAGTTTTCATGATAAAAGGCGCTATTTACAAATGGCAACAAACGATTCTACTCTGTTTTTGCCAAGGAGC
The DNA here is from genome assembly GCA_917880725.1 of Selenia dentaria. Classification (NCBI taxonomy): domain Eukaryota; kingdom Metazoa; phylum Arthropoda; class Insecta; order Lepidoptera; family Geometridae; genus Selenia; species Selenia dentaria. The sequence goes on along the minus strand of OU862888.1, from coordinate 27,211,727 downwards.
TACACCAGCCACAGAAATTTAAGAAACACAAAAAAAAGCCACAAAAAATTAAAAGAATTTACAAGGAAATTATATCCGCTGTGGGAGCTGGGCTCATACACCAGTAGCTTTAATTTCGGACCAAGCAACGGCATTTCAATCAGTCATTAAAAGCCTCCAGGATATTACGAGACGAGAACAAATCCTGGATGAAGAAAATACAGGTTAGGAAAACAATTTTGTGAAATTCAATTGTCATAACTAAAATTTAAGTTAATTATTTTTTAGGTGTATGTTTGTATTATGTTTTGTCTTTGGCGTAGCGGCCGAAGACGTTACTCCCTAGAGTGACAGGTTTTTTATGGGATAGGTTGGCCAACGAGCAAGTGGCTCACCTAATGGTACACTTACCATCAGGTGAGCCGCTTGCTCGTTGCCAACCGTCAACCATGGACATCCACAATACCAGAGGTCTCCAGGGTGCGTTGCCGGTCTTTGATGAAGGATTTATGAGATGTAATAAAATCCAAAATAGTGGCTGTAACTTTAATTTCAAATGATAGATATTAAATTATGTTACTTACGTATTACTTTATAGCTTATGTTCATACATTTTTCTTTTTTAGATGGCACCATTCAAATTGATGGATTTAAGTTAAGTGTTATTGCTGATCCGCCTCACCTTATCAAAGGTATTAGAAACAACTTTCTGACAAAAGACATCTCCTTTAAAGTTAAAAGGGCCAAGTGGATGGATATTGTCGATGTCTACAAAACAGACTGTCAACATGCAAACACACGCTTATTACACAAGTTAAATGATGAACATGTAGTACCAGAAAGAATTAAGAAAATGAAGGTATATCTGCATATTATATATTCTACCGCTGCATCGATACTTCATACCTAATATTATTAAAATCGTTTGTATCTCTGTTCCTATCTGTTTTTCTAGCTGTTTGTTACCTTATCACGGCTGAACAGACACTGGCAAGTAAATCCTACTAATAATATAAATGTGAAAGTTTGGATAGATGATTTTAATGATATGATACTTTTCATCATCATCATCCATCACCACGCTGGTAAAACTATGAGGCGCAGCTAGTTCATTATAATTATGTTCCTTAGAAGAAAGGCAGTTTACAAAAATTAAAGCTTACAATTTTATAATCTTATAGACAATAGATTAATTCCATAAATAACATAATAATAATATGCAAAGTAATATTATTCATAATTACTTTGCAGGTCAAACTTTGTGTGCGAGTTTTTAGCAAACCCATGGCGGGCGCCAACAAGCTCTATAATTATATTCTTCTATAGTTCTATATTTTCCAACCAACCAGTTCTACACTTCTGCATTTTGAGTATTTGCAATGTTTTTTGTGTCTTATGTTATAGTAATATGTAAATAATATCTAAAATTTTATTTGTTTAGCAAACTATGCTGATTGAAGGCTTGTTAGCAGCACCTTGAAGAATACTGTGGAGGTGGTGTCATTTTTGGGTGATTTGTTTGATAGTGTCAATGGCGCTAGTTTATTTATCTCTACAAGGAAACGAAAATATCTGCGGACGGCCGTGACAGCCTCGTCAACACATCACAACTTTTGGAGAGATGCTATTCAAAGTCTCGATAAGTTTAAATTTATCAATAAATAGAATCAAGAAATGACTGTACCAAGTATAATATTATAATAATACAAATTGTTAAAATAAAATATTATAAATTGGGTATCTACCCCTAAAAGTTTTCAAAGGCTGTGGCATTTTTTCAGCAGCAAAGATATTAAAATAATGTGACCTCGTTATTTAAATTCAGATGCAATTGTAAATTAATTTGCTCAGGTTAGGGCCTACAATTTGCGAAATGTTAATCCAGATTGCCACACATTTGTGAATACATTTAAATCATTACTAGTCACGGGATTTATTAAATTTCATTCTGCTTCATATAGCTGTGAAGATGATGCCAGTAGGCAAATAGTGAAAATAAAATATTTATTTAGATCATTTACTCAACCTCTTTCTATTTAAATAGATGAAATTAATAAATCCCCAAACCAAGCAAGTAGTCGCCTAGTTGATGATAGCGTTCTAGAGGCAAGACGGGAACGTCTAAATGTTCATGCGCGAGCATACACTGCCGTGTCTGGTCATACATAAAATATGTATGCAAAATAAATGCAAAGAGTGTATAACCAATCTCACAGTGAGTGAAGAAAATGAAACCTATACATGGATAATGCAACGGGAATACAAAAGTTTAAAACAAAGGAAATTTACCTACCCATCAGAGTATGCTGTGAAATGCTTTGGCACTATAATGCAAGAAACCAACCATTTCTTGGAAATCAATGCACATAAATTAAATATTAGAGTTTGAAAACTATCTTTAGTATCACACATTATACTAATATAAAGATACCGGCTTCACACACTTGGTATTATGTCGGTTTTATGGCATTATGGCAGTGCGCGACGCGATCTCCAAGCGTGAACACTCCCTGAAAAAGAACGTCTTACACGTTCGAAACGTCGTCGAACTTAAACCGACATAATACCAAGTGAGTGAAGCCGGTATCTTTATATTAGTATAAATTAAATATTGCTGAAGAAATAAAACAAATCTCATTTAGAAGTATGATATTGAAAATATAGGGTGCCAGATGCATAAATGTTCAGTTCAGAAAGCTTTCCTTCGTATTTCCATTATATTGGCCATCTTCAACTGGACCAATGTTATTAGTAAAATATTAAATGGAGTATATGTCATAAGATTGGAGACCAGGAATAATTTACCTTCTATGCAGAAGAAGGCTTTTGATAAATTTAAGAAAAGATTTAAAAAGAAATGAAGTATCTGTTTGATGTTATTGGCTCCTAAGAGGGTTAATAGGAAATTCGTAAATTTTGGTCTTGATGGAGGATTTTATGATACTATTTTTATTCCTTGTATAATAAAAAAAAACAAAAAGCTTGAACATGGACAAGACGAAAATTATGTCGAACGTCCATGTTGTGCCTACCCCAATATCAGTTGGGAATTCAGTTTTCGAAGTTGTTGACGAATATAACACCTAGGACAGACAGTCAAACTAGGTTGTTTCGGGAGTTACCTGCATCGCATCGCCCGACGAGAAGCCTCCCCGGCATGCCATCAGTGCGGCTGTGCAGCAGACACTGCCCAGCACGCGCTGGAGGCGTGCCCTGGAGGGGACGAACCGCGACAGGCTCTGGTCGCGGTCATTGGGACGGATCTCTCATTGCCGACCATCCTGGCCAGGATGGTCGCCGATGAGAGATGTTGGGAGGCAGTAGCCTCCTTCTGCGAGATTATTGTCTCGCGCAGGGAGGCGGCGGAGCGTGAGAGGGAGAGAGACCCTCTCTCTCTTCCGCTCCGGAGAGCGAGAACACGGGTGCGGGCTAACCGAGCCCGCACTCCGTCTCCGCTGAGAGGGCCTGGGCCGTCGGATGCGGGGGCATCCGGCACCCTTCAGAGATAAGTCCTCTCGCGATGTTGATGCCCCCTCCGTGTTCGGGGGGCATCACACGAGGTGGAGGGGTGTTCCCATTGACACCCCTCACCGAGGAGGGCCCGCCACTTTACAGCGGGCAGCGGCGTCGACCGGGGCTGTGGTAGAATAATGCGGTCCCACGCCCCCCGTCATCAGTCGAAGACGCTGGAACACCGTGGGGTATTTAGACGGTATGGGCGCCTTTAGCCGAGTCCGTCATACCCCGTATGCCCCCCCGCATACGGCAATGCGTAACAGCATTTCCTCACGTCAAAAAAAAAAAAAAAGACAGTCAAACTAGGGAGTTCAACTTTGCGAAAGAGGTCAATCGTCGAATCCAGCTCAGCAGGGCACCGTTCCGGAAACTTCGTCTTCTCGTCAAAAATATCTAAGTACCTCAAGACAAGAGTCTTTGACCAATGTGTGTTACCAGTGATGACATGCGGCACTGAAACGTGGTCTCTAACTGTGGGCCTCATAAGCAAGCTCAAAGTCGCACATCGAGCTATGGAAAGGGGTATGCTCGGGGTTTGGATTTCCTGCACATTTGTTGAACTCGTTATGGTAGTATTTTTTTCTTCGAGTTGCTGACTTTCTTTGTAGAATAATTTCTTTTTGCGACAAAGTGTTTTTGTACTTCTTCGTTTTCGGGATCCCGTATCAGTACATTCCATAGTTAATTTCTTTCTCTTATTTGAGTAGTTACATGTTTGCATATCCAGTCTTGTTGAGGGAAGTTTAGAATTTTAGTTTTAGTGGTCTTAGAGTACATTTATAGTTCATTAAAATAAATTATTTACTTTGTGTAATGACTAGCTGTGCTCCGCGGTTTCACCCGCACGATGATGGATGATGATGAATCAAATGTAGCGCATGTAACTCAGGCATAATTTTAGCATAAGGTTTTCTACTGGTGAAATAGTTTTTTGAACCGGTTATGTAGTTTTTTGCGTTATCCGTTACAAATAAACTATCGAATCTTTCCTTTTTATTATTAGAGTAGATAAGGATTAACTTCAAAGTACAAATAATGTGTTTGTCAGCGTTAACCTTTTCACTCCTGAGATATAATATTTTTTTTGCACGGAAAAGTAGTTATTGTGACACAACTGTAATAGTTAAGACATATTGTGCCGCACAATTTTTTGTAGATATTGATGTTTTCTATAAAACTGCAGTACATCACATTGCACTATGATATATTTTTGAAACCAGTTTAGTACTTTTAAAGTTTATTATTTTCATGTTTTATAAATTATTATAATAATCAGCAACAATTTACATGTCAATTTTGTTGATTTAAAAATAAATGTCTTGAAATGTTATTTCTTTTTTATTGTATTGATAATAATTGATTAAATTAGATAAAATTTGGAATGGAACAAGCCTAGCGCAGAGCACATATCTGGCTGAATGAAAAAGTGACCACATGTCATTAACCCACAGTAAAAAAAAAGTCCTAGTTACATCATTTTCCCCTAGCAAATCAGGAGCCAGTACCTACGGTCTTACCAATTTGTTAGCAAGATACCTGTCTGAACCGCTATGTAGTCTGAGTGGAAGACGAGCGTGCGACTATGAACCGTCAAAGTGGATGGCACTTAAAAATTAAACTTCCCGCTAACGTCCCGTTCTTTGCTTTAGTGATTTCCATCTCTCTTTAGATATAGGTCAGTCAGTCTGATTAATCTATGATTTTATTCAATGAAGATAACTTGGTCCAAATTGTATTTTATTGTATTTGATCGAAATGAAATGAGTGAGTTGCACACGCAATCTGCGCAATGATAATTTATATAAAAGTAGTACATAGGTAGTCCGTAAGTAAGGATAACATTTTTCTATGCACACGTAGGTCACCCAGCTACTACCTACCCAGCTACATAGATTATAAGTCTTGTATGTAGGTAAATAGGGCGAATTCTGTGCCCAGTTAATAATAATAACAGCTACCCAGAAAACTAACCACGACCTTTATACCTGTACTTGTTCATTCATGTTGTGGCATAAAGTTGGTTTGAGATTTATGTTTATTTTATGTGCGATTGTTATATGACCAAGAACGCAGTCGGTGCTACCGACCGATTTATCAATCTAGAAGACAAACAGGTACTGGCGTAAGTAGTGGTTCACATCGTAGTAATTGAATAATGAGTTGACTACCTCTTCCTATTCGGTTTACATCACACACAGCCCGACACGGCCGCCCGACCGATAATATTGCAGCTCTTCTCTTGGTAGCTATGAGCGGCTCTTATCAGTGTCGTTTCATTGCGAGCGGCTAAAGTCGTGTGGTGCTCGCTTGGGCAATGTCGTTAGTACTCGCCGATCACAGAATTTATCTAAAAGTACATAAGTGATTCATTATGAATTGAGAATTCATTGTCATAATTTAATAAATCGTTTGGGAGTTGTGAATAAATTGAAACAATATGTTTATGCATGTTACCAGAATTATAGGTAGTGTTAACCTGTATTAAATGCAGAAAACACCATGCCTAAGGAAAGGAGTACCAAATCTCCACAGAAGGTGTGGGAAGCTGTGGCATCAATGTTGGTCCATTTTGTGGAAAAAATATTCTTCAATTTAGGAGTGACTGTAGCGAGGCATCCATGGAAGACTATAGTTGCAACACTGACATTTGTACTTCTTAGTGGAGCTGGCTTGCTAAGATTTCACTTAGAAAAGAACCCACTCAAACTATGGGTCCCCCCAGACTCTGATTTCTTTCAAGACACTAACTGGTATATTGACACATTTGGCACGGGGTTCCGGCTACAGAGAATAATTGCTACTGCTGATGATGTGCTACAACCTGAAGTTCTAAGGACATTATACGACATCACTAATGAAATTAACTCTTTTAAAATTAGTTACAAAAATGAATTAATTTCTATAAATGATTTATGTTTCAAAGTCCCTGTTGTTAATTTCCATACACCTAAAACAAATAAAAAAACAAGATCTGTGAAAGTCAGCAGTCGTACAAATGTTAACAATGCTAGTGAAAGTGACAAAAGTGAATTTTTAGATACAATGTTGTGGGTTGGTGATGATTTTTATTGTAGTTTTTTAGAAAAGTTTCAATTAGTGTGTCTTCAGCATAATATATTAGATCTATGGAACAATGATCTGGAGGAATTAAACAATGTTACAAAACATGATATCCTCATGAAACTGAACAAAGCAAAGGTAAATCCTACAACAGGCCACCCCACAGATTTTACCAAATTACTAGGAGGTACCAAACAAGACAGCAGTGGCAATGTTGTAGCTGCTAGTTCAGTAATGTTGACTTGGTACTCTCAAGTTGACATGTCCAAAGTTGATTTAAATGAGGTTGGAAATTTAGTTGGTACCGAAGAGTGGGTTACCGTTCCTCTGTCATTATGGGAAAGTAAATTCCTGGAATATATGAAATCTCAATCCGAAAATTCAACAACAATCAAATACTTCTATGAGGCTGGGCGAAGTTTCGGCGACGTCAGTGGTGAAGCAATGTTTCATGAAATGGATAAATTGATTATTGGAATTGCAATGATGTTCTTCTATGTACTGTTTGGTCTGTCACGATGTAATTGGTTGGAAATCAAGTTAACTTTGGGCAGTGTCGGATTGATATGTATTGGGCTTGCATATGTGTCCGCTGTTAGTTGGTGTTCTATCATAGGTATATCTTTTGGCCCTGTGCATTCCTCTTTACCCTTCCTTCTCATGGGGCTTGGTATTGATGACATGTTTGTTATGAATGCCTGCTGGCACAACTTATCCCCTGCCGATACTAAAAAGAGTCTGCCTATTAAAGTTGGGTTGATGCTTAAACATGCTGGAGTTTCAATAGTTATTACTTCCTTCACTGACATTGTTGCTTTACTCATTGGAGCCATAACAATTTTACCATCTCTAAAATCGTTTTGCATATATGCAGCTCTTGGAGTATTCTTCATCTTTTGCTTCTCAGTTACATTCTATGTTGCAGCATTTACGTTAGATACTAGGAGAGTGGAAGCAAATAGAAATGGGATTCTCTTTTGCTATTTACATAAAAAGCCAGTTCACACTTCATCTAACAAAACAATATTACAGAAAGTGTTTGAGGCTTTTTATAAAAATATTATTTTTACGATTCCTGGGAAAGTTATCGTTATCCTCTTTGTTATAGTTGGAACAGGTTTTAGTGTTCAAGGAATTCTTAGATTGGAGCAGAGGTTTGACCCTAAGTGGTTTATCCCTGATGATACATATTATAAAGAATTTATTAATGCTTATGAATACTATTACCCTGATGATGGGCATATGGCGATGGTATTTTTAGGAGAAATGAATTATAATGAAGAATTTCCGAAGCTTTATAATATGATGGAACAATTGAAAAATGAATCTTATGTTAACAATGTGATAGCTTGGGTCGAATACTTTCATAATTATGTTTTGGTAAACTTTGATATAGACTTAATTAATGGGAAAAAGTTATCTGAAAATCAGTTTCATCACTATTTAACCAAGTTTTTGTTTAGCCCCATTGGTGGTAGGTTTCAAAGCAATTTCATATTCTCTGAAGATCTACATTGTGGTGTTGTTGTAAAGAGAATAAAAGCATCGACTATGTCGTTTCACTTCTCTAAATTTAACGGCCCAGAGGAGTATCTTCCGGCAATGAACTATGTGAAACATGTTGTTAAAAGCACAAACATTACAACTGGCAATGGTTATCGGAGCGTATGGTCTAAAGTCTTTGGAAATTGGGTCACAGATGAAGTAATCAGCGTCGAAGTGGAGAGGAATATAGAACTGGCTTTACTGTGCGTCATGTTGTGTACTGTCGTACTTATAACCAATATTCAAATGTGTTTGTGGATATTTATTTGTGTGTTGTTGACAATTGTGAATGTGTTAGGTTGTATGCAAAGATGGGGCATGACAGTGGACATAGTTTGTTGTATCGGCCTCGAACTTGCAATAGGTCTCTGCGTAGATTACGCGGCCCACGTTGGTCACACATTCCTAACTGTATCAGATGGGACCCGTAGTGAAAGAGCGTTCAGAACTGTGACAACGATAGGGATGGCTGTATTATTAGGAGGCGGATCTACTCTACTCGCGCTTTCGCTCCTGAGTATGTCGAAAGCATATACTTTCCAGTCCTTTTTCAAAATATTCTTGTTAGTAATTGTAATTGGTCTTTATAACGGTTTGATATTCTTGCCTGTAGCTTTATCACTAGTTGGTCCTGGAGCTTATAAACAGAAGGAAGAGAAAAAGGAATTTGAAATGGAAACTGTGGACCTCAATGGGAAACAACATTTAGCTGAGAATTATGCTGATGGCACTTGACTTTAAAGTAATTAGAAATGTGTACCATGTGATATTATATTTAAAGTAAAGCAATAATTACATGTTTGTTAGTAGGTATTTATATAATGTAAAGGTTACGTACGTATCAAGTAGGTATTTGTTTTTTTACTTTGTCTTGTTAAGCTGTGAGTAGTGTGAGTGGACTATGTCGTTCCAGATACTTTTCAATCTCATTACCTGTTAAGGTGCTATACAATTTAAGGGCTCGGAAAAAATACATTGTGAATAAATATAAGGGTTTATACTCGTTTAGAAAAAAATGTGGAGTAGGTACTTAGGTAAGTACCAAAAAGTACCTAAGTACTTAGGTACTTACTTATTAGTTATATTTGTAATATGAGTATAAAATAAAATTTTACGATATACACCTGTAAAGTGTTTGCTCATTTACTTGATAAATCATTAGTTTAGAAACTGTACAAATAAAATAATTTTGTAAGGTAATTTCATCATATTTGCATTGTTTTAAATCATATTCATTACCAATGCTACCCTCTTCATATGTACTTAAAGTTAAAGGGTTCGTCAACCACGCAACTTTATGTGAGCCGATGCAAATATCGAAGGAAGTTACATTTAACTGAGTCATTCTTGCGTGCCCTATAATGTGGCATTTACGTCCAGCAAGGTAGTTAATCAATAATAAAAAAAACACATCCCAATGTGGTTTATTATGTACAATTAAAATATAGCACGATAATGTATAATATTTTTATGACCGTTTGGCGTGAAGTAGGTACTGTTGGAGCCTTGCAATATTTTGGAATAGAAACCTCGACAGTTTGCGTGGGTAGGTGACCCAATAAATCGCTCGATATTTATTAATGCCAGTGAGGGTAGTTTGGTGGATACTGCCACCGGCCATTGGGTTCGCGCACCAGTCTCGACCTACGCATCGTCGATGAATGTTGTCAAAGGGATATTTAAAATTACATTGTGTGGTGTTGTGTGTTGCTCATCAAAGGACATTATTGTGGACGGCGCCGTCCTTGGCAGGACTGGAGCTAAATACTGGTGAGTCGGACGTGCATTTCGACGAACTATCCCACTGAGCTTTTCATTTTCCATCCGCTCCTTCGAATCGCGAAGGTGCGTGAATATTGGCCCTTTCGAACCGGGATCCTCCTTGTGGTGAGGACAGCAGCCCTGTCTCATCACCAGGAGTGACGTAACACGCAAACTGTAGATAGGAAATTCAGTCGCTATATTTCGTTTTAAATAGTAAATGGTAGGTAGGAATATCGTTTTCTACGCTCATTTATTATAATCTCGCTCGCTCATAATATTGGTATATAATAGGCAAATCACTCGGATCTGCGCTTATTTATCAATATTTCGCAACATTCTAGCTTATTCGGTGGTAAATATTGGTTAAAACATTCGGTTTTTAAAATAATTATCACACCCGTTGCCATTACGGAAATTCGTAATCGCGATTCATTGTTGGATCTCGCATTCTTTCGTAGGAAATAGCCTTTAAACATTCTTATTTGATAGGTTGAGACTCATTTTAATCATATTTTTGTTATTTCGTCATTATTTCAAGCAAATATTCGTATTTTGTATCATGCGGTTGAATGATTGTCATTATAGTACGAACGAATTAAGTTGGTCATTGTCGGATTATATTCGTGCACGCGGCTAGGTGCATCATAGTAGACAAACGTTTCGTTATCATTATGGTTATGGAGTGAAAATAATTATCGTTATTTTCATCGTATATTATAATTAATTATTTACTCTTTTAAATTCATTATTTAAATACATATTGGTATTCCGTTATTCGGTTATTTCTAATAATAGCATTTCAAATCGTTGATAAGTGTTTGTTTTGAAGGTAAATAAATACCTAACCTTATTGCAGCATTTTGTTTATTTCACTTTCGTAATTTCGTAAGAAATTGCAAATCACTTAAATACAGTCCACTGCAAATTTATTTGTTTATTTTATACAGTTAAATTTTATTTTGTCTTGTGTAGTTTGTTTATTTACAATGTCGAAGGCTGCAGTTAAACGTAACTTAGAACTGAAACGTGAAATTGCTGTCAAACGTATTGATGATTGTTTATCATCCGCCTTAGAAGCTAAAGATGATATCTCCCGACTACCTATTTTCTTATCACGGTACACTCGACTCGAAAATCATTGCGCTAGTTTCGAATCACATCATTTAAAAATTTGTTCAGAAATTTCGGATACCTCATCACTTGATGAAGAGGATGGCATTCGACAAGAGGTAGACAACAAATATTTTCAAATTATTGAAATTCATTCGTCACTCACTTCCGCGTCCACGACTAGACCTGAACCGGAACTAGAATCGAATAGAACTGACTTATCAGTTAAACTTCCGCGACTAAATTTATTAAATTTCAATGGTGATATCACAACATGGAGTACCTTTTATGATATGTACAACACGATGGTACATCATAATAGAAAACTATCCAATATAGAAAGATTTTCAATTTTGATATCTCTTCTTTCCGGTGAACCCTTGCAGCTGCTAAAAGGTTTTCCGCTTTCGGAAAACAATTATTTAGATGCGTATGAGGCACTTATTGATCGTTATCAATGCAAGCGTAAGTTAGCTTTTCGTTACTGGGAAGAATTACAAAAGGTGACTTTGAAGTCAAGTTCTCCTAGTGAGTTGCGCCGTCTTGTTGACACCTTCAAAGAAAATATTGCTGTTTTGAAAAATTTAAGGTTGCCAGTCAAGGACTGGGACTTTCCATTGTTTTATTTGCTGATAAACAAACTCGATCTTGATACACGTCGCCGCTTCGAGCTACAAAATGAGAGCAAAGACATCCCTTCGTTTAATTCGTTGTTGGAATATTTGAACAAGGCTGGTCAAGCGTTGGAGTTGGCCGAGCCCGAGGGCGCACGAGCGCCGCGCGCCGCCGCTGCTGGAGCGGTCGCGCGCGTCGCGCCTGCACCGCCTGCGCAGCCGCGCACCGGGGCTTACTCGCCGCGTCACCAAGCGCATACCAAGGCCTTCGTTGTTAACTCGCTGCCACAATCGAGTGACACTTGCATTTTGTGCAAGTCTAATCATACGTTGTGGAACTGTCCCACATATCGCAATCATAGCCCTCGAGATCGATACACTGTTGTTAAAGAAAACCATTGTTGTATTAATTGCCTTAACAAAGGTCACTTGTTAAAAAACTGTAAATCAAATGGTCGTTGTTCAAAGTGTGGTTTGCCTCATCACACAACTTTACATTTCGATAAATTGCAAATCACCTCGCCGGCAACACTTATCGCTTCGGATGCTATGATGGATGTGGCACAACCTGCCACCGCTGCACAATCGTCATGTCTCGAGCACAGTCAACAGACTGTCACTTTGGTGGCTGGTATGGAGCCCGCCACACACACTTCGTTATTAGCCACAGCTTCGGTCGAAGTTCTTGATAACTTCGGCACTTATCGTAAAATTCGCGTCGTCATTGATAGTGGTAGTCAATCGAACTTCATTACAAAGAAATGTGCACATCGCCTTGGTCTTATATTGAGGAAGACTACGACTTCAGTAGAAGGCATCGGTCAATCATCATCGATCGCAGTTGAATCCACCACGTATCGCATGCGCTGTGGAGACCGATCTCCTGACATTGAAGTCGATGCTCTAGTCATACCTAAAATTTGTAGTCAAATGCCCACTGATAGAATCGATATCGCTCAGTGGCCACAACTTCGGAATATTGAGTTGGCTGATCCTGAATACAACGTGCCCGCGCATATTGATGCTTTGGTGGGGGTTGACATCTTCTGCCAAATTTTCCTCGGTGAACGCCGCGATTCCGGCCCTGATGGACCCGTGGCTTTCAACACCAAGCTTGGTTGGGTAGTGATGGGAAAAATATCACGTGCACATTTTCCTTCCAAAACCTCGTCACTGTTTTGTTCATTGGATAGTTTAGATTCGCAAGTTCGTAAATTTTGGGAAATTGATGAACTTCCCAAATCGTCACCTCTATCCGAAGAGGAAGTCTTGTGCGAGCGTATATTCGATACGACTCACACCAGAACCGTGGATGGAAGGTATGTCGTGCGTTTACCTTTCAAGTCGCCGGAACCTAATCTCGGTGACTCGCGCCCTATGGCACTTCGTCGTTTGTTCGCCCTCGAAAAACGTCTTTCACGTAATCCTCAGTTGCGCGAGGGTTACAATAAATTTATGAAGGACTATATCTCGTCTCGGCATATGGATGTAGCCGACCAATCGGGTTCGGGCCATTCATATTATATTCCGCACCACTGTGTGCTGAAACCGAGTAGCACCACGAGTCCGCTTCGCGTGGTATTTGACGCCACAGCACGGCCAGCCGGTGGGGCTGCGCTGAATGAGCAGTTACTCGTTGGTCCCCGTTTACAATCGGACATTGGTTCGATTCTTCTTCGCTTTCGTTTGCATTCGGTCGTATTCACTGCCGACATAAGGCAGATGTATAGACAGATACTGGTCGCTGACGTTGATCGAGACTATCAGCGCATTCTATTTCGTTTCTCGCCTGACGAACCTGTGGTTGAGTATCGTCTCAACACTGTAACATACGGCATGGCATCATCGAGTTTCTTAGCACTTCGTACCATCTTACAGGTGGCTCGCGATGAAGGAGTCGGTAGTCCTCTCGCTGTCGATGCGCTTACTAATGATGTCTACGTTGATGACTTAGTAACTGGCTCGCACTCATTAGACTCAACTCGCGAGCTAATGAGCCAGGTTAATAATATACTTCGAAAAGGATGTTTCGAGCTCAGAAAATGGGCATCTAACTGTCGTTCTCTACTCGAAAACGTTCCCCCTGATCATCGTCATGACAACTCGTTGTCATTCGACTCTGAATCTTATCACTCCGTCAAGGTTCTCGGTCTAGAGTGGAACCCCATCGAAGACGGATTCTCGTTCACTGTTACCCCGCTACATGAACAGTGTACTAAGCGAAACATTCTCTCGGAACTGGCCCGTATATTTGATCCACTTGGCTTTCTCACGCCACTTACTATTGCATTCAAATGCATTATCCAGAAACTCTGGAATCTTGGTTTGGATTGGGATGAACTTGCTCCTAATCACATTGCAGAGACCTGGTCTCGTTATCGCTCGGAATTCAGTTCCCTTTCATCTCTTGTGATCCCTCGTTTCATACCGGGACTGGAATCAATCAAACTTGATATACACGGCTACTGCGACGCTTCTGAGCTCGGGTACGCTGCTGTTGTGTACTTTCGCTGTGAGTACGGTGACAATCGAGTCACTACTCATCTCGTCATCGCTCGATCAAAGGTTGCTCCTTTGAAGAAAATATCGATTCCTCGGTTAGAACTTTGCGCAGCACTTCTATTGGCAGATCTTGTCGCACATGTCAAGGAAGTTTTCGCCGGCAAGCTGAACTTCAATGACATCTTTTGCTGGTCAGATTCTATGGTAGTTCTGGCTTGGCTCAAATCGCCATCATCTCGGTGGAAGACGTACGTGAGCAACCGCGTAAGTCATGTTCAAGACCGAGTTCCACCTGCGCATTGGCGTCATACAAATGGACTAACTAATCCATCGGACTGCGCGTCACGTGGTATTACGATTCGAGAGCTTCTCGATCATCCATTGTGGTGGCATGGACCACCTTGGCAGCTTTTGGATGCCAAGGAGTGGCCTAACGCAACTCGTTCCGAGGAACCTCCTGAATCGGTCGAAGAACAACGTGACACGCTCATTTCGCTTTTTGTTGCTGTCGATAAATTGGATGAATTCTTGGAAAGGCATTCGAGCCTGAGCAAGGTTCAGCGCATCGTGGGATACGTGCTTCGCTTTCTACATAATTGCCGAAACCGATCTACTCGTCGGTCTGGTCATCTTGTCGCTTCCGAGTTGAAGCAATCGTTGTTTGCACTCGTCAAAGTCACTCAAAATTCGTCATTTTCACACGAAATCACAAACTTGAAAAAAGGATTGCCATTGCCAAAACCCTTACAGAAGCTGCATCCTTTCCTTGATGATGATGGTCTTCTCAGGGTGGGCGGTCGCTTGGCTCACTCGGAGTTGGCCTACGACTGTAAACATCCTTTGCTATTGCCTCGTCAGCATCGTGTTACTTCGCTCATTATCGACCAATGTCATAATGATAATTTGCATCCTGGATTGCGTACGCTTAGTTTCTTACTTGCTCAAAACTTCTGGATATTGTCCTCACGTCGTGCTATTCGCAGTCGTTTGTCGAAGTGCATACCTTGTTATCGCACTAATCCAAAACCTATTATACCTCGTATGTCAGACTTACCCAAACTTCGAGTTTCCCAAGTGAAACCATTCTCAATTATTGGTATAGATTTTGCTGGTCCTTTTCCCACTCATATCGTTCGTTTTCGGGGATCAAGGACTTTCAAGACATACATTTGTTTGTTCATCTGCTTCGCAACTAAAGCAGTTCATATTGAACTCGTCATCGGTTTGACAAGTGAAGCATTTCTTGGCGCACTCCGTAGGTTCGTGGCACGCCGCGGACGGTGTCAGCGCATACACTGTGATCAAGGCACGAATTTTGTTGGTGCTTATAATAGTTTGTTACCTCTGGTGCAGCAAGCTGCTGCTAATGAAGCTATTGAGTTTTCATTCAATCCCCCCGCAGCATCGCATTTTGGTGGATTGTGGGAGGCTAACATTGGTTGTATCAAAACCCACTTAGCTCGCGTCATTGGCAATCAGATCCTAACTTACGAGGAGTTCTTGACGGTGACCACACAAATCGAAGCAGTATTAAACTCTCGTCCCTTGTGTGAAATGGGATCCGATCCTAATGATTTGTCGGTCTTGACCCCTGGTCATTTCCTCACTCTTGAACCTTTGACATCTCTTCCAGAACCTGATATCTCAAGTGTCAAACTCACATGTTTGAATCGTTGGCAACTGGTGCAGAGACTTCATCATGATTTCTGGAAACGATGGCATATGGAATATTTACATACTTTGAATCAACGTGCAAAATGGCTAACGGACTCTTCGGAACCCAAATTAGGATCGCTAGTGTTGATCAAAGATGAACAACTTAAACCTCTTAATTGGTCGCTTGGACGTATCGTTCAATTGCATCGTGCAAGAGATAATGTATGTCGCGTTGCGACTGTAAAAACTCGGACAGGTCTTTTACAAAGACCTTTGGTAAAGCTTTGCCCTTTACCTATAAATGATTAATTTGTAGTCTCGCATTTAGTTATAGTTCGCGCTCGCTCATCGGAGCTTCGCGATGCATTGTAGTTATAGTTAGGCCGCGCTCGCTCATAGGAGCTTCGCGTCATTACTTAGGTTAGAATATTAGCACGCCTGCTTATCTGGGCTTCTCGTTTTGTTCACTTAAAATGTTAATTCTCATAGAAAATACGTGTATTTTGGTGGGCGGAATGTTGGAGCCTTGCAATATTTTGGAATAGAAACCTCGACAGTTTGCGTGGGTAGGTGACCCAATAAATCGCTCGATATTTATTAATGCCAGTGAGGGTAGTTTGGTGGATACTGCCACCGGCCATTGGGTTCGCGCACCAGTCTCGACCTACGCATCGTCGATGAATGTTGTCAAAGGGATATTTAAAATTACATTGTGTGGTGTTGTGTGTTGCTCATCAAAGGACATTATTGTGGACGGCGCCGTCCTTGGCAGGACTGGAGCTAAATACTGGTGAGTCGGACGTGCATTTCGACGAACTATCCCACTGAGCTTTTCATTTTCCATCCGCTCCTTCGAATCGCGAAGGTGCGTGAACAGGTACTATAGGTTATTTTTATTCACGGACAATGTATGTTAGCTTCATTGGCATTTCCCCTTTTGAATAGATACTCGTTTATTAAAGGTGCGTTCGTTTAGCTTATGAGGGCACTGGTGACGTTGTCATTGATGCCTTTTTTGTTGTAGCGTTCGTAAAGCTCAAAACGTTATTTTTGCCACTTTTGCCCACACCTCACATTCGAACGCTCAACTAAGCATAAGACTTAAAATCGCAGGATTATGCTGTCAAATACATAGCTGTAAAAAACGATCACAAACAACCATGCTCCGGACGTGGGTCAAAAATTACACTTTTTTTGGTGGCAAAAATCCTCTTTCTTAGCTTTCCAAAGCTGAACAAAAAGAGATATGAACGACATTTTCACCCACAGATTCCCAATTCGAACGCCCCTTGTGAGCTTTTTTAGCGTTATTTTCGCTAAAAACGCTCACGAAGGGCCTATTCGAACGCACTATAAGCCATGCACGTCACACTTTAGTTACAACTAGCTGAGCCGTCCGCTGCTTGACTCGCGTGGCGGGGTACAGCGGCGTCTATAAAATAAAATCCCAACAAGTTACTCCTTAACTTTTTGCGTCCCAGAAAAGTAAATATACGTCAGTTTCATTAATAAATCTTTTGTTTTAATTATCACGGTATATGAAGGATTAAAGCGTCAGCTAGCAGCCAGTCATAGTCCCATCAAAATTGGTTCAGCCGTTTGGACTATTAGTCGGAACAAACCAACAGACAGACATAAATGTTATGAAAAGCTGTTATTTTGACTTCACAGACACTAAGGACCGATTTTTCAATATAAACTATTAATATAGATATACGTAATAGGTATATCGTGTTTAAAATAAATAACAAGTATTTTATTGTATTTCATACATATTCATAGTGGTGTCCAGAGGATAACCTATATATAGAGCTATATAGCAGTCCTATAGCTATCCTATAGGATAGCTATAGGACTGCTGTACTAAAGCGACGCTCTAGTCTTATACATACTACATTATATAGCTATGTATTTTTTTATTTATTTATTTATTTACTTCACAGCATATACTAAGCATACTATACATATATTAATACTGTAACTATTTAAAACACTTTACAATCATAGAAAAGAAACAATAGCTTCTTATTACATATTACATTACAACATTATAAAGAGTTGCTTAATTTTAACAGTTTTAACAGCGTACTAGGTCAGCCTGTGTTATGTATATAATACATATTTAAAACACATCTCGTCACACATTCATTCCGCACGAAGATATATTTGAAGTTGAATTTTTAAGATAACGAAGGCAAGGTCAACATGTCACCGCCACGATATCGATACATATCGTAACTTGATGTTACCCACTTACATGACAAGTTTCACACCAGTCAAGAACCTTTATATTTCGTCTCCATGGAGAATACAAGAATTAGATGATATCCTACTAATATTATAAACGCGAAAGTTTGTGAGTATGGATGTGTGAACTCTTTCATGCTTAAACGGCGGGTCCAGTTTGATGAAATTTGGTATGGAGCTAGATGAGGCGCTGGTTTTAACACATAGGATACTTTTCATCATCATCATCCATCACTACCTGGGTAAAAAGCGTAATATTCTTGGGCACAGCATATTTATTTTATAATATTTGAATTGTTGACATTTTTGTGTATAATTTTGAATAATCAATCTGTTTTTCTGTTTGTTTATGGATCTCGAGTCTGCAATAAAGTATGTGCTATTATTGTTATTATTATAAACAAAATAACAAGGTCTCGGCCTACGTGATATGATAGATCGGTCTATCATTTTGACAGCTCGATATACTAGACATGCTTGTCGACCGTCAAGGGTGATGAGATATAATGACAGTTTTTTCCATGGTGACTATTTTTATATTTGTATGTATTTTATTATTAGTGTTTACTGATTGATTTACTAAGTACTTAAATTTACCCATATTACCATGTAAATATTTTATGACATTTTGGTATAAAGATAGATATGGCCTCGAAGAAGATAATAAGCTACTCGAAGTACTAATACTGCGCAGACGTAGTCGCGGGCACCAGCTAGTTTAATAGAAAATTATACGCGATTTACTTAATCCGTTTAAAGTTGTTTAATTTCAATGATTTCTAAAGTTACTGCTTGTTTAAAGTTGTTTAATTTCAATGATTTCTAAAGTTTCGTAGTAGCTGGCGGGTCGGTTAGTTTTATACGGTATATTCGAAATTAATACAGTCTAGAAAACGTAATTTTTATCTTCAAGTGTTCCTAGACCTCAAAGTCAAAATCATTTTTTCAATTTAGGCATCAAAAACGCACTTATGAACGTCAACTTTTCATTATAATGTACTTTAAAGACTACCGCCGCGTTCCAAAAAATGAATAGAGCCCACCGAGAAGAAGCGGCAAGAAACACGGGGCCATTCTTTTTATATAGATGTTTACAATGTTTCTACTTAGGTACTACAAATATTACATTTTATGGGTGGCAGAGAGACAGCTTGCCAGAAGTGGAGTAATCCAAGCGCCTTTATCTTCTATATAATGTCGAACTTTATAGTAAGCTTTTTTTATTAAAACGTTTTTTACAGTCAACTTGAATTTGCCCTCTGTGAGCTCAGTTATATGCTTTGGGATTTTATTGTAAAAACGCACACAATTTCCTAGGAATGACTTATTAGTCTTCGCAAGTCTAAAACTAGGTAGGTACAGCTATCCTATTTGTACATCTGGTATTAAAAGTGTGGTGATCACTATTTAACTTATATTTATGTAAATTTTTACGAACATACATTATATTTTCAAATACCTACATATAAGGAAGGCAACGTTAATATATTGATTTCTTTAAATAAATCTCTCAATGTTAAATCAATACCTAATAATAGTATGTATGTATGTATAAATGATTAGCTTAATATATCTGACTACATATAGTTACGACTCTTACTATCCTAGTGTAGCTAGCTTAATATATCTGACTACATATAGTTACGACTCTTACTATCCTAGTGTAGCACAGTATCGTTTGATACAATGTTATAAGATAAGATAATATTAATTCTTAAACGGATTAACGCAGAGGTGTTAGCCTTATAAATGATTTGTTAGATTAACTTTTGATTTTTATGATAGATTATCTTTATCTGTACAGGCATTCTAACTCATTCGTCATAAGTAGTATTATCTTACACAACATTTTGGTGCTTTCAACCTTACACTTATGTATTTAGTTTTTTTACTGATACTAGTGTATGTTTCTACTAGTTATGTAATATAATAATAACACTCCAAGTTTTCATACATTAACTATCGTTCTCTGCTTCGTCAGAAAATTCCGTGCCGGGAATGTATATCTATTTGTAGCCGAACTAGATAATGAATTAGAATAGGTATGTGCCTAGGTACATATGTTTGCGCTGGTTATTAATGGTAGTCAGTCGGGGAAAGTGTCTCCACCAACAACATTTTATAAGCTACATAAGCTTTACTTTATTATCTTTATTATATTAAGCGACTACGTCTGCGCAGGGTTAGTACTTCGAGTACTAGCTTATTATTTCTCCAAAGGGCATATCTATCGCTATACCAAAATGTCTAAAAATATGTACCTACACGGTCAAACGCAATTGCTATAATAGTATTATTTGAGTACTAATTATCAATCAGTAAACAACAATAATAAAATAAAATTATGGAAAAAAAAACTGTCATTAGATTACATCACCCTTGGCGGTCGCCGAACACGTCTAGTGTATCGAGCTGTCAAATTGACTTGGCTTTTGACTATGCTATCAGAAACTGACACAAACTTTGACAGAACTGTCATCGTTACGATCTTTACGTAGGGGGTCTTATTATTTTGTATATGCTGTGGCCAAGCTAATTACGCTTTTTCACCAGCTTGGTGATGGATGTTGATGATGATGGAAAGTATCCTTTGTGTTAAACCAGTGCCTCATCTACCTCCATACCAAATTTCATCAAAATTGCTCCAGCCGTTTGTGCGTTAATGAGTAACAAAGATCCACACATCAATATATTATCATATCATAACTTTCGCGTTTATAATATTACGAGTAGTAGGATTAATTACACTACAGTGTCAACTCAACACTGCAACTAATATGTATAAGCACAAAATATTTACAAATTGTCTATATTTATACCGGGTGTTTTTGGATGCCGAATTTATAGAAAAGAATTTTACCAATTAATGGAAAATACTAATTAATATCATAATTGCGTAAGTGTCTAAACAAACTATGCCGAAGGTACACGACCGAAGTTCGGCATGATTACGCCTGCAATGCTAATTGAATTACTGACGACACATTATGCCAAAATTAAGTTGCTTTATAACGTACAGCGTAACTGCGGTCGGGCGTAAGTTCAGCGGCAACTTATTCTGTAAGTTCGGCTCTAATGGTGTGTCATATCAGCAGAATACGTCGTAACGGAAAATCAGCCGCGGAACTTCGGTCGCGTACCTTCCGCATAAGTAGTGTATTTCTAGACACTAACGGCCGGTCCCAATAATCTATGTATCGCCGGTTTACCTTACTAGAGTTAGATATTTGACACTATTTGTATGGAAGTTATGTCAAATTTCTATCCGTAGTAAGGAAAACCGGCGATACATATTGGGATCCTCCATTAGTGAATTTGTTTGTTACGGTTTTACGTCTAAACGGCTGAACGGATATAAATGAAATTTGCCAGGGAGTCTATGTCTCGGGGAAGGACGTAGAATGCTTTTCATCATCATCCATCACCACGCGGGTGATACCGCGGGGCACAGCTAGTATGATATAATTATTTTAACGATACCATATCAAGATAAGGTTATACTTTTACTCTACATTATTTATATAAACCGTATTATTAATGTAACTTCCGTACAGCTATACAAAAAAAAATACAACTGAATTCAACACTAAAAAGTGTGAAATAACTTGTTGAAGTCGGTACCATGATAGTTCTAAAATACCTATTATCACAATATTGTGCGCATGGTACCGACTGCGACAAGTTATTTCACACTTGATTTGATGATATCATTGACGAAATTGAAATAGGCGAAAATAAAATCGGTTCACAAACGACGAAGTTATCCGCGAACACACATAAAAAAATATACGGTCGAATTGAAAGTTCTCTTCCTTTTATTGAAGTCGGTTATATAATGTGACGGATAATACTTTCGCCTGATGGTAAGCACTGGGCATTCATAACAGTTGCCCCGTGATAGATGCGCGGCACCGACTGCGCTCGTCACCACGAGATTAGTGTCCTCGTTGTTAAAGTCTGTTATGATACTGTTGCATATAATCTGCTAAAACATATATTTTTGTACATTGTTTAATTATTATGAACTTTGGTTTGCATCGCTGTTCGGTATAAATCTACTCGTATTTATACTTTGAACTCTCCTGCCTCTATTTCTCTTCTGCTGATATGTGCATGCGTAATAATAATGAATCGTATAAAGGTGCAAGTTGGTAGCCGGCTACACGTAGCAACAGCAGACGACGTGTCGTCGCTCCATGTCGCTGCAGTCATGATTTGCATCAACCATTTAAAAAGCGTTATGTTAGGGTTAAGTTTATAAGCTTTTCAGTTGTTTTACTAGGTAGATTGGTTTGGTACCCGCGAGCGGCACTACTGATCTCCGGTCGGGCGACAGTGCATGTCGTCTGCCGCTCGACGACGCGTCGCTAGATTCGTGTCGCTAAATACGGATGGTATTTCGTAGGTAGAAATACGTAGAAACCGTCGTCTGCTGCTGCCGCGTGTAGCCGGCTGCCATTTGCACCTTAATGAACCGTTATTAATATAATTCACCTGCGTAAATACTGACTTAAGAATAATAATTCATAATAATTTATTAAGAAAGGATTTTCATGCATATTTAATACAGAACGTATAATACGTTCCTAACTAATTGATATTATAATCTAGATTCTAGACACTATAAATCTTAATAATGCTGGTGTTTATAAAATATTCACGAAAAATTGTTGAGACTATAAGGCAATTGGTTTGGGTGGGTGGTTATATATGCTAGCTATATATTGCCAATGGGGTACTCCCCCACCCACCCCATTCCACTCCAAATTTCATACAAATTCGTTCAGCCGTTTTTGCGTGATTGCGTAATAAACATCCATGCGTCCAAGCTGTCACATTTATATTATTATAAACGGGTGATTTATATCTTTATCAAGGTGAGCAATACAAGGAATAAAATATGTTGATTAGCACATGCGAACATTATCAAAACGTGCATGGGAATTTGCGTTGACCTAGAATAATAAAATTAGGCAAGAACTTATTGCATCACAAAATTTGTCGTTTATTTGTACATGTACTGTAACTAGCCGAAAAGTGTTTACATCTGCCGGATCACTACGCAGGTTGCGCAAGTTCCTACAGACTACCACTAAGATTGCATTAGCACAGTCTCTTTTTCTCCCTATTCTCGATTACGCTGACGTCTGCTATCTTGACCTTAGAGAGGACCAGCTGATTAAACTTGAGCGTTTTCAAAATTTCTGCTTATATTTGGCCTGCGCAAATATGACCATGTCTCTGAATTTCGCACTCAAGTGGCTTCCCATTCGCAGTCGCCGGAATGCTCATATATTGTCCCTACTTTATAGTATACTGTTCAATCCCTCATCCCCGCGCTATCATCAGGAATGTATTGAATTTTTAGATGTTGCATGTTCATTATCTCTACGGTCATCAGAGAACTTAATGTTAAGAACCCCGGAACACCGCACCACTTTTTATGGTTCCTCTTTTAGTGTTGAATCTGTTCGCCTATGGAACGCTTTGTCTTATGAAGTTAGACTTGCGCCTTCATGGGACACTTTCAAAATATATATACATATATATATATATATATATATATATATATATATATAGTTTTTAATGTAATTATGTATTTTTAGCTACATTCTGAATCTTTGGTATGTAAATATTTTTGGTTTATACACCACCTCTATAAGCTTATGCCCATTTCTTTCCGTGCATGGTTGTCTGGAAGAGATCGCTCTGAGCGATAAGACCGCCCATTGTGACACTAAAGCTTTTTATTTTTATTTTTAGTTATTGCTTTTGATCACAGACTCAATGGGTCCGTGGCATTGTTTACATTTATATTTTAAACTTATAATATATATATTTTTTTAATTATTCCTAACGGAATATGTTTTAGCAAGCATTTAGTTGTAATAAGATATTTTTGTGTACAATTGTATCGAAATGACTTATGTTTAATGTGGTGTTACAATAAAGAGTTAATCTATCTATCTATTTACATCTATTATATTTATTTTGTACATACTGAATAATAAAACTGTACATATCACAACCGTGTACATACTTTGTTACCGATAGAAGCCAAAATATATCTTTTCTGTTGTTGTATGTCTATTGAATATACAGGGCGTCCCATGACTATGAGACATGAAGTGAAAATATTTTAGATAGGATATTAAGCTGAAAGGAGATTTTATTTTATATTTAACAGTTATTAATATTAGATTCATTCAAAGATTTTCTGGAAACTACGAGACATATTTTGTTGAAACTTGACATACTAATGGAGGATCCCAATAATCTATCTATCCACAGTTTTCCTTACTACCGATAGAAATTTGACATAACGTGCATACAAATAGTGTCAAATATCTATCTGTAGTAAGGTAAACCGGCGATAAGTATAAGATGTTTCATCTCTATGATAGGATCTATATCTATCTAGTCCTAACACCGTTTAGGACCCAAGGCTCAACTGCGTAGCTCAACAATAACGTGATGAAGACGAGGTTTTTGAGCACAGTAACATAATCGGAAACTAATCTATACTTAATATTATAAAGAGGAAAGATTTGTATGTATGTTTGGCTTGGCTCAAAAAGTAATGATCCGATTTCATAAATTCTTTCACTATTGGAAAGCTACATTCACCCTGAGTAACATAGGCTATATAAGATTCATCGTCATCCATCACCGCGCGGGTGAACCCGCGGAGAGCAGCTAGTGGTCCTCGTACGATCCTTAACGATCCTTGGTTCAAGAATATTTGGAAATTTCAACCCTAATCGGGTGAATTAAATTTATTTCGTTTATGGCCCTAGGCTCAACTGCGAAGCTCAACCAGTTGGGCCGTTCGGACATTTTTTCCCGTAGGCACAACAGGTTGTGTCGATTAGAAAAAATGTGTCGAATGCTCAACCGGGACCTAGATTAAAACACGAGGCTTAACTTTCATGCAAGTAGATTTTATTTTTTGAATTTGTTTGTGCAAGTATTAAAAAACACTTTATGTCGATAATAAATCACCTCGATTATGATTAAAAACAAATTTAATATGTTTTTTTTTTTAAATTAATAAAACTACGCTCCACAGACTCCAGGGTCCGTGCCTTTTTTTAACTTAAAAATTTTTGACAACTTACTTATAAATTTATAACATACAACAAAATACATACATGAGGAACATATCTTTTTTTTTTTAATTTTACTCATACAACATACATATAACATAATACACTTAAAGTTATTAATACATCTTATTCTGAGTTGGTGCAAGCATGCACAGCAGACCAGTGCCCGCAAACAGCACCCGTTCACGAGTTGACGCATGTGCCAGCCATCGCCTTCCTCAACCATTTTTGAGGGAAGATGGCGACCCGCCACACACGCCACCGCTTGCCAACACATTTCCGTGAGCATGTGTGCTCTGGATGCCCGCACCATCTCTTTGTCAGTTATAATTTCTTAACGCTAGCTTACATCCAATTCGAAAAACTACATATATTACAGCAAATGGATTATAGTACCTACATTTATTGTGAGCCCACGTTGCCCACTTTGCGCTGAAGCAGGGCCTCCATCACCACGCTGTTTCGATCCCTGATTGCCATCTTCAGGTTATAGCCGTAGATGGTTTGCTCGCTCGCAACCGTCGCTTGCCTCACAAACTGTCCGATGGCATCATCCTCGTCGTCAGCGTAGTAGACAAAGGTCCTAGTGTGCCTGGAAATCGCAACGACTGCGTGCGGGACGCTCTCGTGCAGCTTTATTTTGCCTTTAGTTTTAATCACCGCGACTGACTCGTACGTCAGTCCCTGCGCCTCGTGAATGGTAAGGGTGCGTGATCCTTCGCCCTTACCATAGCCCTGGCTGGTCAGGGTCTCTTTTTCCTACTGAGTGTGGACCAGGAAGAGGGTGTTTGGAAGGGATTTGGGGATTTTCGCTCCCGTGTAGCTCTCGAGGCGCAGGGACCTTATACTGGGAGCCGAGGAATATATACCGGAGTATATTTCCCTCAGCGCATACTCAACATCCAATGGGTTCCGGTGCGTGCACTACAACTCCTGGCTGATGTTCGTAACCAGGTTAGGGCGGTTATACCTTAGATCGAACAGGTTCTCCCTGTCTATGTAAGGTAATTGGTTGACGTCTCCGATGAGGACAAATTCGCTAGCTCCAGACAGCCTAGAAGCCATTACTATGGCCCAGAAATGGTTCATGAGAGCCTCGTCCACCATCAGGCGGACGTAGCTCTCATTCTTTTTAAAACCATTTACAAAAACCGAGGCCATAGTGCGCACCTTGGTTTTCACCAGGTCTCCGATTCGGTGCGCCAACTTCTCTCTCAGGTCTTTTGCTGCCTCTGTAGTTGTTGTTGCGATAACGTCCTTGTCAACATCGAAGTGTCTTACCACCCAAGTTGTTTTTCCGCATCCGGGAACTCCATTGACCCACTGTATTTTGGGTACCTCCCAGTGTTTCCAGAATGTCTCGATCTCAGAGTCTCTCGAAATGGCTTTCGCCATTTGCAAGACTCTGTCATCCAACATTATCTTGGTGCACCGGGCGGTGACAACAATAGGGTCGTGTGGTGGTGTTGCGTATTTTGGCCTACCAGTCCGTTCGGTATCTTCCTCATCCAGAAACACAAAGCCACTTGTCGCGTTGTAGGCAGCCATATACTGACCAGACATTGCCCCCATGATGATCGAGGATGTGTCGTTGTTGTATATGGCTGCTTCGGCCTCTTCGAGTCTCTTCTGCATCAGCCGAGATTCGATGATGCTGCCCTCGTTTGCTCGCCTGTAGGACTGCAGGATGTTCTTGCAGTTCCTGACATTGACATCTCTTGTCGCTCTCGTTATAGCGAGAAACTCGAAGAAGGCGTTCGCTGCGTGGCTCACTGGTTCCTGTGCTGGTACATACTTTGGCGGACTGACTTGTCCCATGTCAGCTCTGGTCCGAGGTCGTTTTTGGCGTATAGAAATGGGAGCAGTCTTTTTTGCGGGCATGGGCAATTTTGGCTCGCACGGTTGCAGGAATAGGCTTTGTGCTGCTGCTTTGAAGGATGCCAGGAACGTTGTGACTCGGCCCTTGCTCTTGGTAGGGCTGCGCTCCTGGTTTCTTTCTGCTTCTGCTTTTTCCTGGAGACGTTCCGAACCGCTTTTGGTGGTTGAAGCGGGGATTGGGTGCCCCCAACAGTCGGTTGAATTGTTGTGTATCGGCTTTCTGAGGTAACTGAGGTTTTCGCCTCTGCCTTCGTACACAACTACCTCATGATGTTCCGAGGCTCTAATACAACCTAGTTGGTCCGCTACCTCAACCTTGGAGTCTTCGATCACCATAGCGTCCACGCTTATCACTCGGGCTTGTTCCGCATTTTCTGCCAGTTTCGAAAGTAGCATGCTCGCTTTAGCGAAAGGAGTCTCGTCCGCCCACTCGATTAGTGCAACTGTTTTGTTTTTCAGTCGCACCAGCCGACAGGGGCAGCCCATGACGTCCAAAACTGGCATCGCGTCAAATGCTTTTCGCTTCATGGTGGTTTTGAAGTTACTTCCGTTTAGCAGGCATGCTAGCCCGGGTGATAACCGTACTCGGCTTTTGTCTCCAGATATGCAAAAACTTATTCCTAGCCTCTCCCTGCTGTTGTCCATGAAGAGAGCGACGCCTCGAATATGAATTCCAGGCTCCCCTAGCTCTCCATATGACAACAGCTGGGAAAGTTCCGTGTTTTTGGATTGCTGTTTGTGCGGTTGTGGGGTTTGTAGTGGGAATGGGTTGCTTTTTTCAGTAATTTCCTGCACACTTTTGTTTCGAGATCATGCCGTGCGGCAATGAAGCGGGGGCAATCTAGGATTATGTGTTTGACTGTTTCGGGAATTTCGGGGTCACACTCACAACCTGGGCTGTCCTTGAGCTTGAACCTGTGGAGATATTCGGAGATTCCACCGTGTCCTGTCATTGCTTGCACGAGTATTGGCGGTTTTGCGGTTCTCGTTAGCCGGAATGCTAATTTGACATCCGGTAGGAACTTTCGCGTGACTGCGCCTGTGCTAGAGGTCTCATACCTGTCTTGCCAAATTTGTATGGTTTCCTCTCTTATTCTTCTTCTGACGTAGGACAGGGGAATTTTGTCGTAGTCTTGAGTCGTGCACCTGAGTGCCGCTGACTTCGCGAGCTCATCGGCTCTTTCGTTTCCAGCGGTTCCACGTGCGCCCTCAACCATAACATCCGAACATCTCTGCCTTCAGACTTGATCTTACCAATGATTTCCTTTATGCTCCTCGCAAGGGGGTGACTGGTTAGTGGTCTTTTGAGTAAATCGAGTGAAGATCTTGAGTCACTCAGGATTGTTACTATTTGATCCTTACTCATTTTTACCAATTCAGTCGCCTTGTGGAGAGCATAAAGTTCCGATTGGAAGACTGTGCATTCAGGATGCAGCTTGAAGGTTGCGAACCTAATCTCTCTTCCTTCCTCCCACCAGGTCAATGCAGCACCTACTTTGCCCTCTATCTTGCTGCCATCTGTGTAGATTTGGGGTCCGGAGATTTGACTGGTGTCTGATTCGAGGAGCTCGTATTCTACAAACGATCTCGTGGACGGATGGTGTTGGTCCGCGATACGTTCGTTTTCTTCGAGCTCCTTTCCCGGGGGGAGGTAGTCTATAGAGAGTTTGTTTTTGGCTCTATACAGGCTCATTGCTTCTTGGATTGTCAGGTCTATAGGGAGCAACCCCGACAGAGCGAGAGCTGAGGTTAGAGAGACAGTACGATATGACCTACAGATCTTTTGGGCAAAGCCTCTTTGTAGGGCGAAAAGCTGTGATCTATTCATTTCGAGATCCACTGCTTTCCCCCACACATTTGCCGCGTAGGTCAATATAGGTTCCACCACTGAAACATAGATCGTCCTCGTTATCTCACTGTTCAGACCCCAAGACACCTTTGCTGCACGCGCTAGCTGTTTGTAAATGTCCGCTGCCTTTTTACATTGTGCGGATACGTGTGTTTTGTAGGTGAGCTTGTGGTCGATTACTAGGCCCAGCAGTTTCACTTCGTCCACGAGGTCAAGTCTTACGCCGGACATGAATAGGTTTGGAGTGTCGTACTTCAACTTTTTTGTCAATAGCATCGCATTGGTTTTGTGCGGCGCAAAGTTGAGTTTGTTTACGACTCCCCATTCCACAACCATGTCTAGCGTTGTGTTGACCTCCTGCTCTAAGGTGTCGGGTTGGCCTGTGAATACGAGAACGACGTCATCAGCAAAAGCTTGACAGTATACTCCCTCGATTTCCAGTTTACGCAGCAGCGAGTCTAGGATTACGTTCCAGAAGATTGGTCCACCGATGGATCCTTGGACACAACCTTTTGTGGTTTCCTTCTCGCTTTCTGCCCTGGCGTAATTGACTGTGATTTTTCTGTCTTGGAGGTATGAGCATACTGTCTCGTAGAGGTTTGATGGGCACCTCTTTTTTGCTAATTGATGTTTCAGGGCTGGCCACCACGCGTTATCAAAGGCGCCCTCTATGTCTAGGGAGACAAGGAGTACAATTTGCTTATTGTTCACTCCATTCTTAACATGCTCCAGCAGGTCATAGATGGCGTCCTCGGTTCCGCGTTGCGGCATGAACCCGTACTGCTTTCGACTGAGTGTGGGGAGGAGGTGCCATTGGAGTCGGCCGATCAAAAGCTTTTCGATGATTTTACATTTTACCGGTATGACTTTGGATGTGTGTAGTCTGCCTTGCCAGGTTTCCTTAAGATGATGACGTGTGCCTTTTTCCATTGCTTAGGAAAGTATTTTAGCGACAAACATTTGTTTGCTATTGCAATAAATACTTCCCTATCGCTTTGGATTGCTGAGGCACATATGTCGGCAGTTAGCCCGTCCGGTCCCGGGGTTTTTTTCGGATTCAGTGCTTGAAGCACTGATTCCAGTTCTGCCGAGGTGAACGGTGGGTCATCATCTGGCATGGCGGATGGTAAGTCTCCTGTCTGTTCTCGGATTTCCGTATGGCACGGTTGGTCTGTGCTTTCGATATCGTCTGGGTAGAAAGTACTGGCTAGGAGCTCTGCAGATGCTTGTGGAGACAAGGTATTGCCGTCGGTGTCCCTCAGTAGAATGTCCTCCTTCTTTCTTGAGTTTTTCCTAATTACCCGGTATATCTTGTCCCACATACTCTCTTTATCCTGAGTTGTGCAGAAGTCCTTCCAGCTTTCTGTCTGGGCTTTTTCGGCGTTTTCTTTGTAGTCACTGCGAGCTTTTTGATATTCCTCAATGACTAATTTGACTCGTTCCGGGGCTGCGTTTCTTATCCGTCTTTTCTTCCTGAGTACATCTCGATTCCTTTCATCAAGCTGTCTCGTGTACCAGGGGGGAACTGGGTCCCCTTTCCGTTGGCCTAGCGTTGGGATGGTGTCTGCGCTGGCTTTGTGGATGCTGTTGGTGTATCTTGTGATGAAATTTTCGAGACTCTCAGTGCTTTCAGATTCTCTCACGGAGGCTGGCGATATATATATTAAATATATATAATTTTATATGTTTGTTCAGTTACAGTTTTATTACATGTAGGTAGTTATAATATAGACATACTTTCTCATACGTATCTAGGTATCTTATCTATTTTACTGAATTTATTGTCTGGTTCATATCTGTGCATTGTTGGTTAATGCACTTTATATACCTACTATCATGTGACTAATCATGAGACTAATATAGACTGCCTGTTGCTGAGTTGCCTGCGACTTCGTTCACGTCGTAGGCATTATAACTTACTTAGCGCCCCGCGGTTACACCCGCATGGTGATGGATGATGATCAAAAATTATCCTATATGTTATTCCACCGTCTCATTAATCTACATACTAACATTAAAATAGATTCAGTAGAATCAGTATGTTAATAGTATGAGAGTATTTCTCTTTCTTACGTAGGTATTTACACTATAACAGTCCTTATTGCTTCATATATTTATATATGAAGGGCACAGTTTAGACACAACTCTGCGTTTCGCCTGGATAGAGCTCGATAGTATAGAACGCACACACATCTCCCGCTAAATAACGATAGAAATAAATCGTCGTTCATTGGTTAAGGCCTATTCAGACCTGGGCGTTATTCGGTACCGCGAGCGGTAGAGAAATCCGAAAGGTTATGCGATAATTTCGCTGTTCACACCAGAGCGGATATCGCTACCGCGCGCGGTATATATATATATCCGTTGTATACCTATTCTAAGCATGTCGCTCTCGCTACTTGCTCCCGCGTCGGCCGGTGGAACTAGTTTCGCCAAACAAGAGAAAACACCGCCTCACTAGGCGGTAAGTTTCGCTGCAGTTATGGAACTTCATACTATTTACCCATCGAGTTCCGCGTGGTATTTTTCGCTACCCACAGCGGAAGCGAATAACGCCCTTTACCCTAAATCTAATATCAGCGCCCTTGAAAGGGTGACCTTGCTCATAAGGCCACCTTAGCTTAAAATATAGGTACCGCTACAGATGCAGCACTACCAGCATGAAGAGAGCCTTAGGCGCTACGCAGCCGGGGCGCGGCGGCGCGGTCTTTTTGACTGCTTCGCTAAACCGCTTCTGCCTGTCGATGCCCGCCGCTGCCCACGCCGCTACGGAAGTAGCTACGGATATGCCTCGCCGTGGTCTTTTTGCCCCCGTGTGCGTTAGTATTATAGGATTCCCTTTGCGCTATCGTTCGCGGCGACATTGACCGCCCCGGCCCGCCCCATCGGCAAAGCGCCTTAGCCTCCGGCGCCCCACATTCGTAGCAGGCTGGGGTCGCCTCCCGTCTCGCGATTTTGCGCACATACTTTCCGAATCCAGAAAACACCTAGGTACACCAATGGGAAAGTCAGCAGCGACCCGAATCGCCGCCTAACGCACTTCCGAGCCTAGCAGCTACCTAACCTGTAAGTAGGTAGGTTAGGTATAATGAATTTGAATTTACACTTTCTAGATGACAATAATTATCACCAATTCAGCATTCTGACCAAAGATCGGCAACCAGTTAACAAGACGATTATGATCTGTTCCTGATTAAGCAGTAACTACCTTGCATAGCTAATTGGGGAAGTACTCTTTGATCGGGCCGGAGATGTTTCATGGACGGATGTTTTATTTCTCTTGTGAACGAAAGACGTTCTATAAGCGTTCCTACTGCGTAAAACTGAGACGAGTCTACTATATTAATTATTCTGTGGTGATATATCAAACAATGTAATTTATGTAGGTACGCAACGCATAGACCCGTTGACTCTCGATTCACCATATTTGGCAAGTAATACAATAGATTTCGCAGAAATCAACCTACTTTTCCAGGAACTGCAACGTGTGTGGTTAAAGCACGGTAAAGATAATATTACCGTGGCCAATAGATGAACATGTAGGTCAACTCAAATCTCTGCATAGTATTCTTAATGTACGTGCGCGGCGGGCGGATGCTGACAACTCACAAATACTTACTTAATAGTAGTGTATGCAACTGCATATAATTAGGTACCTATTAAAACACTCGTGTAATCTTATTTTGAAACTCACTTGCGGCTCGTTTCAAAAAACTACACTCATGTTTTAATACCTAATTATATGCAGTTGCATACACTACTTTATTTAATCTCATGAAATTTTTGCTACTAAAGTTTTATCCAACAAAATATTACTCAAATTCGTAGTACGAAATAGCGCCAAAATGGAAAAAGTCTTCTTCTTGTTTGTATGGCTTGTGCGGCGTAACCACAATTTTGCCAATATCAGTGATAAAAGTCGGTTATTGTTCTATTGGCTCGGAACCAGCGCGTTGCGCGTGCAGCGCGCTCATCACAGATAATGTGTACTTAAATTGAATTGAAACCTCATTGGTCGGGACACATTACATTAGCATTGTTTTGTTAGGAGAATAACGCTTCAATTTAATTTTTTAATTTTCTTAAAGATGTATGTAAATAAAATAAGTATGCCAATAAAAGTCTGTATTTCATTTCATAATTAGAA
Source organism: Selenia dentaria (assembly GCA_917880725.1). Lineage (NCBI taxonomy): Eukaryota > Metazoa > Arthropoda > Insecta > Lepidoptera > Geometridae > Selenia > Selenia dentaria. Next base: position 27,178,754 of record OU862888.1, on the reverse strand, counting down.
TATTACCGGATGAGATTATATAAATAATACTTAATCACTGTATCATTTTTATAGACAGATTAATAACCTATAAATTTGGTAATTAATTTGTATTATCTAAGTGAATGTATTTGTATTTGTCGGTTTTGTTATAAGTACATATCTATAACTTACGGACAAAATTATAATCATTTAAATTCCAGTGAATAGTTATGTCATCGTGTAAATACTTTATCACACATAATAAATAATAATAATAATAAATGTTTATTTTCTTTCACATAGTTTCAGGTTTACAAAAATAGGCAGGAGTCCTCTTCTAGACATATTAAAATGCTTGTGCCAGAGGACCCCGCTCTTCAGTGATTACAATAATTAAGGTATATGTAGGTACTTATTATCTACATATTTTATATTTATACAATTATCATCAATGATATTATATATATATAAAAAGAGGTTGATTATCATACAAAAGAGAATGTCTAAAATGTTTTTATGCTAGGATGTTTTGAGTAGAACTAGATACGCACATTAACTGGAAATTACATATTATTAAAATAAAAAGTAAAATGTCTAGTTTCTCATATGCATTGAGGGAACTTAGGCGAGCCACTGACCAAAATACAGCTATATCTGCTTACTACGGATTCGCGTTTTCGTGGCTTAGTTATGGTATCATAATGTGGGGCAACAGTGTAGACGCCAGTGACCTCGTTATCGCTCAAAAAAAATGTATTAGGATACTTGCCAATATAAAAGCACCTAACATCAATATACCAAATTTTCACAAACCATATTTTATTAAATTTAAAATTCTATCCTTAGTATCTATTTATATTCTAGAAATTTGCAAATTTGTAAAAAAATACCCATCATTATTCCAAAAATATACCGATCAACGACGTGATATTCGATCTCAATATAGGCATAAATTGATAAAACCAAAGTCCAATCTAGAAATGTACAGATCCGGCCCTAATTCAATGGCTATAGATATATATAATAAGCTGCCTAATACGCTAAAAGACATTGAAAAGGTAGAATGTTTTATAAAAAACCTAAAATCTTTACTTGAATCTAAATGTTACTAGGTATACCTTAGACGAATTCTTCAACGATAAATTCAATGATATATAAATAGATCGTTCCGTTCCTACCATTGCCATACCCTTATAGGGTCATATGTATAACACACACAAACATGTTAAATAAGACCTGCATGTAGCTACATATGTTGCAATAAACAATTGGGAATTGAGAATTGAGTTTGAGGGTGTTTTGTGTATGTAGGTGTGTTGGTGTACATATTAGTAAAATTTTACGTTTTAATCAACAACAAACATTTTAATTCGCAGTGTTAAACCTATTAAGTAAGTATTTAGTTACCCAAAAGATACTTGCTAAGGTGTTTCCACTCCTCCACATCATTGAATACATATATATCTACCTACATTAGGCGTTAGTATTACTTAATTATGCTCGTAGTATTGTAAAAAAGAAGAGTAAACAATTATACCTATTATATAGGGTACCCACCTACCTAACTTATAAAATGACTGCTGAGTGCAGTTATGTGTGAACGCGCGGGCTCGGCTGAGTTCGGCCGCGTCCGCCGTTGTTACATTGTGTCGTCAACACATTCGCGTGAGTAAGTAAAGCTAAGTGGCGTATTTGCGTAGGGTCCAAGTATGAGAGTAGTGCGTTTTTATGTGTATATGCTATTTTTACGATATATAAGATTTATTGTAAAATATTATGTAAGATTATGAATAAAAGTTGTTTCAAGTGTGAAAGTGTGTATGCGCTAACTTGTATGTGCAAATGTATGCGGGAAATACCATACATTTCAATAGTGTGCAAATGTACGCGGGAAATAACATACATTTCAATAATTACAGTTTAAGTTTACTAACAAATAGTCTGTAAAAATGCCTCTGTTTCTTCAAAGGAAGATAATGATAACCAGTTAATAACAATATATTTACACTCATAATATTTTTTATTGCTGATATTTAGTTCCTTATTTATTTTATTATAAATAAACTCTGAACGTCTCTTGAGTTGCATACTTGCAAACTTTGTTCTAGCATTAGATACAGGAAATAGATTTCTAATACGTCTATTCTGTTTCTTAACTATATTAGTTAGATTTACGGTTTTATGAGTTTTGAATATAATTTGTAGTATATATAGTTTTCTCACTGTCAATAAACCACAGTCCTTGTAAAGGGCTTCAGTAGGATATCTTAGTTTTTTAAAGTACATGACCTTAATCAACGCACGCTGTGCTCGCTCAACTGCTATAAATTTGGTTTTTGTTCGTAAACCTCAAAAACGTTATTTTTGCCACTTTTGCCCACACCCTGTTCGAACGCTCAACTGAGCATAAGACCTAAAATCGCATGACTATGCTGTCAAAAAACGATCACAAACAAACATGCAACATCTCTTTGGTGGCAAAAATTCCTCTTTTTAGCTTTCCGAACGCTGAACAAAAAGAGACATTAACGACATTTTCACCCACAGATTCCCAATTCGAACGCCCATTATGAGCGTTTTTAGCGTTATTTTCGCTAAAAACGATCACCAAGAGCCTATTCGAACGAACTATCAGTAAACTAAAAATAACCGCTTTCTACTAAACCATATAACCGCCGCGTGACTCAACTGTATCTCTGTCTGCCTGAATGGCACTATAAGGAGTAAATTGGGAATTTATTTTAGGAAGGACACCGTACCCGTCATAGCCACGCGAGGGTAGCTCGTAGCACGGGTCAGCTAGACGCAGTAGAACTCCATGTGATTGAGTTCCTCCGGTCCGGGCAGTACTGCCACGGGCCACCATACATATTTCTACCGTGAATCAGTAATGTTTGCAATACTGTGGTTTGGTTTGAAGGTATAGTGGCTGGCAAAATTATGGGAACATGAGACTTGACAACTTAACGTCTCGCAGGGTTACGTGCGTAGTGCCGTTCGTCACTTGTGATGAACTGCATCTGTTTTAGGCAAAGGTTACAGCAGGGCCTCTTGCATTGTAGTGGAGGCCGTGGCACTCGTTGTTGGCAGAATAGGGATGTTTGGACTCCGGGTGGCACTCAACAAGTCAGAAGCCATGTGCTTTCATGGCCCGCGGCGGGCGCCACCGAGGGGTGCCCACATCACCATTGGTGAAACCCGTATTGAGGTCGAGTCCAATGTTAGATACCTTGGACTCGTCCTCGATAGCCGTTGGAACTTCCGGGAACACTTCACCCGCTTGGTCCCGCGTTTGATGGCTGCAGCCGCGTCGCTGAAACGGCTGCTTCCTAATCTCGGAGGTCCCAGTGCGCTAATTCGTCGCTTATATATGGACGTGGTGCGATCCATGGCGCTCTACGGAGCGCCAGTGTGGGTGGAGACCCTGACCGAACAATCCATTGCCCTCCTGAGGAAACCTCAGAGGGTGATGGCCGTTGGGGTAATACGCGGTTACCACACTATCTCGTACGAGGCGGCGTGTCTATTGGCGGGATCCTGTCCCTGCGACTTGGAGGCGCAGATCTTTGCCGCTATGTACAAGTGGCGCAAAGATCTCCACCTCCAAGGAGTGTTTCCCCCACCAAGGGCAACAGAGACCTGGAAGTTCCAAGCTTGACGGGCTTTGGTTGAAAAGTGGAAGGAGCGACTTGCCCAACCAAGGGCCGGTACCTGGACCGTCTAGGCTGTCCGGCCCGTTCTTAAGGACTGGCTGGATAGAGGCCATGGGTGTCTTACCTTTCGGCTGGTGCAGGTACTTTCAGGGCATGGTTGCTTTGGTAAGTACCTGTGTCGTATAGCTGGAAGGGAGCCAACAACGCAGTGCCACCATTGCAGTTACGAGGATACCGCTCAACACATGTTGAAGGAGTGTAGTGCGTGGGCGGTGGAACGTAGTATCCTCGTCGTTGAGGTGGGAAACGACCTCTCTCTGCCAGCATTGATCAAGGCAATGCTGGACAGCGACAGGTCATGGGAGGCGGCTCATGCCTTTCGCGAACAAGTGGTGTCGCAGAAGGAGGCAGCGGAGCGTGAGCGAGAAATAACTTCTACTCTGCAGATCGGCCGCCGGAGACCAGGTGCTCGAGGCAGGCGCTTTCGAGCCCTTTTTCGGTCTTATGCTCAGTTGAGCGTTCGAACAGGGTGTGGGCAAAAGTGGCAAAAATAACGTTTTTGAGGTTTACGAACGTTTTAACAAAAGAGCCATCAATGATAACGCCACCAATGCCCTCATAAGCTAAACGAATGCACCTAAAAAGACACTAAGACTACACATAACCATATGTGAACATAAAATTATAAATAATGGCTGATCTCTTGCAAACCATCACGGACATTGACAAAGTTGAAATAGCTCAATCCTTTGAATGAGACATTTCAGAGCTGCCAGACCGTATTCAAATTTAAAAATCCGATCTGACTTTTCTTAACCAAAATATCCGTAGTAGGTATATACCCAAATTTCCAAACAGAATAAGTTTCCTTATTCTGTTTGTAACTTGTTCGAGATATGGGTCATATTATATTATCATTTTATAAGTTAGGTAGGTGGGTACCCTATATAATAGGTATAATTGTTTACTCTTCTTTTTTACAATACTACGAGCATAATTAAGTAATACTAACGCCTAATGTAGGTAGATATATATGTATTCAATGATGTGGAGGAGTGGAAACACCTTAGCAAGTATCTTTTGGGTAACTAAATACTTACTTAATAGGTTTAACACTGCGAATTAAAATGTTTGTTGTTGATTAAAACGTAAAATTTTACTAATATGTACACCAACACACCTACATACACAAAACACCCTCAAACTCAATTCTCAATTCCCAATTGTTTATTGCAACATATGTAGCTACATGCAGGTCTTATTTAACATGTTTGTGTGTGTTATACATATGACCCTATAAGGGTATGGCAATGGTAGGAACGGAACGATCTATTTATATATCATTGAATTTATCGTTGAAGAATTCGTCTAAGGTATACCTAGTAACATTTAGATTCAAGTAAAGATTTTAGGTTTTTTATAAAACATTCAATATTGAGATCGAATATCACGTCGTTGATCGGTATATTTTTGGAATAATGATGGGTATTTTTTTACAAATTTGCAAATTTCTAGAATATAAATAGATACTAAGGATAGAATTTTAAATTTAATAAAATATGGTTTGTGAAAATTTGGTATATTGATGTTAGGTGCTTTTATATTGGCAAGTATCCTAATACATTTTTTTTGAGCGATAAAGAGGTCACTGGCGTCTACACTGTTGCCCCACATTATGATACCATAACTAAGCCACGAAAACGCGAATCCGTAGTAAGCAGATATAGCTGTATTTTGGTCAGTGGCTCGCCTAAGTTCCCTCAATGCATATGAGAAACTAGACATTTTACTTTTTATTTTAATAATATGTAATTTCCAGTTAATGTGCGTATCTAGTTCTACTCAAAACATCCTAGCATAAAAACATTTTAGACATTCTCTTTTGTATGATAATCAACCTCTTTTTATATATATATAATATCATTGATGATAATTGTATAAATATAAAATATGTAGATAATAAGTACCTACATATACCTTAATTATTGTAATCACTGAAGAGCGGGGTCCTCTGGCACAAGCATTTTAATATGTCTAGAAGAGGACTCCTGCCTATTTTTGTAAACCTGAAACTATGTGAAAGAAAATAAACATTTATTATTATTATTATTTATTATGTGTGATAAAGTATTTACACGATGACATAACTATTCACTGGAATTTAAATGATTATAATTTTGTCCGTAAGTTATAGATATGTACTTATAACAAAACCGACAAATACATTCACTTAGATAATACAAATTAATTACCAAATTTATAGGTTATTAATCTGTCTATAAAAATGATACAGTGATTAAGTATTATTTATATAATCTCATCCGGTAATATTCTAATTATGAAATGAAATACAGACTTTTATTGGCATACTTATTTTATTTACATACATCTTTAAGAAAATTAAAAAATTAAATTGAAGCGTTATTCTCCTAACAAAACAATGCTAATGTAATGTGTCCCGACCAATGAGGTTTCAATTCAATTTAAGTACACATTATCTGTGATGAGCGCGCTGCACGCGCAACGCGCTGGTTCCGAGCCAATAGAACAATAACCGACTTTTATCACTGATATTGGCAAAATTGTGGTTACGCCGCACAAGCCATACAAACAAGAAGAAGACTTTTTCCATTTTGGCGCTATTTCGTACTACGAATTTGAGTAATATTTTGTTGGATAAAACTTTAGTAGCAAAAATTTCATGAGATTAAATAAAGTAGTGTATGCAACTGCATATAATTAGGTATTAAAACATGAGTGTAGTTTTTTGAAACGAGCCGCAAGTGAGTTTCAAAATAAGATTACACGAGTGTTTTAATAGGTACCTAATTATATGCAGTTGCATACACTACTATTAAGTAAGTATTTGTGAGTTGTCAGCATCCGCCCGCCGCGCACGTACATTAAGAATACTATGCAGAGATTTGAGTTGACCTACATGTTCATCTATTGGCCACGGTAATATTATCTTTACCGTGCTTTAACCACACACGTTGCAGTTCCTGGAAAAGTAGGTTGATTTCTGCGAAATCTATTGTATTACTTGCCAAATATGGTGAATCGAGAGTCAACGGGTCTATGCGTTGCGTACCTACATAAATTACATTGTTTGATATATCACCACAGAATAATTAATATAGTAGACTCGTCTCAGTTTTACGCAGTAGGAACGCTTATAGAACGTCTTTCGTTCACAAGAGAAATAAAACATCCGTCCATGAAACATCTCCGGCCCGATCAAAGAGTACTTCCCCAATTAGCTATGCAAGGTAGTTACTGCTTAATCAGGAACAGATCATAATCGTCTTGTTAACTGGTTGCCGATCTTTGGAAGAGGCCCTGCTGTATCCTTTGCCTAAAACAGATGCAGTTCATCACAAGTGACGAACGGCACTACGCACGTAACCCTGCGAGACGTAAAGTTGTCAGGTCTCATGTTCTCATAATTTTGCCAGCCACTATACCTTCAAACCAAACCACAGTATTGCAAACATTACTGATTCACGGTAGAAATATGTATGGTGGCCCGTGGCAGTACTGTCCCGGACCGGAGGAACTCAATCACATGGAGTTCTACTGCGTCTAGCTGACCCGTGCTACGAGCTACCCTCGCGTGGCTATGACGGGTCCGTACCCGTCATAGCCACGCGAGGGTAGCTACCGTTAGCCTTCCTAAAATAAATTCCCAATTTACTCCTTATAGCGTCAGCTATCAGCCATTCGCCATTCAGGCAGACAGAGATACAGTTGAGTCACGCGGCGGTTATATGGTTTAGTAGAAAGCGGTTATTTTTAGTTTACTGATAGTTCGTTCGAATAGGCTCTTGGTGATCGTTTTTAGCGAAAATAACGCTAAAAACGCTCATAATGGGCGTTCGAATTGGGAATCTGTGGCTGAAAATGTCGTTAATGTCTCTTTTTGTTTGTGTGGGCAAAAGTGGCAAAAATAACGTTTTTGAGGTTTACGAACAAAAACCAAATTTATAGCAGTTGAACGAGCACAGCGTGCTTTGATTAAGGTCATGTACTTTAAAAAACTAAGATATCCTACTGAAGCCCTTTACAAGGACTGTGGTTTATTGACAGTGAGAAAACTATATATACTACAAATTATATTCAAAACTCATAAAACCGTAAATCTAACTAATATAGTTAAGAAACAGAATAGACGTATTAGAAATCTATGTCCTGTATCTAAGGCTAGAACAAAGTTTGGAAGTATGCAACTCAAGAGACGTTCAGAGTTTATTTATAATAAAATAAATAAGGAACTAGTTTAAATATATTGTTATTAACTGGTTATCATTATCTTCCTTTGAAGAAACAGAGACATTTCTACAGACTATTTGTTAGTAAACTTAAACTGTATATTATTGAAAGGGTGTTATTTAAATGGTTAGCATAGTATTAGTATTTTTGAAAGAAGAAAAATATTATCTGTCAGCAGAAATAGCTAATTGGTCAGCAACTCATGGCCAGCAAACATTTCAAAATCAATTAGCAATTTATGTCATTCTGGATGGCTGTAATTATTTTTGTACTGCATATTAATTATATAAGCAGCCATAAGCTGTTCCTGTTTTATAATATTTGGGTAAGCGCTCAGTCGCCGGCCGCTGCAGCTGCACGCTCGCTTCGCTCGCTAACCTAACCTAAGTAACCTAACACTCCTCACCTCACTACGCTCGTCGTCGTACTTATATATGAATTTGCCCTAGACTAGTTTAATTACATATGGAACATATAGACATGTTTTCTCTGCTGATCAATCATAAAATCTTGCTGACCAAGTAGTTATTTTGCGGACCGAATGTTTATTATGCAAACTCATGGTATTGTTATGCTGCCTATTAATGATTAAATTTTTGACCATTATCAAAATTATCTGTGGAACAAATATTGCTGCCTGATTTTTATTATTGCAGACAAAATCTTTGTATGTTGACTAAATCATTTCAATGCTGGTTTGGGTGGGCTCACCAAATTTTATAATTGCGTATCATTTAATTACTTCCCTTATTGAAATGTATTGTATTTCCCGCGTACATTTGCACACACAAGTTAGCGCATACACACTTTCACACTTGAAACAAGTTTTATTCATAATCTTACATAATATTTTACAATAAATCTTATTTATCGTAAAAATAGTATATCCACATAAAAACGCAATACTCTCATGCTTGGACCCCACGCAAATACGCCACTTAGCTTTACTCACTCACGTGAATGTGTTGACGACACAATGTCACAACGGCGGACGCGGCCGAACTCAGCCGAGCCCGCGCGTTCACACATAACTGCACTCAGCAGTCATTTTATAAGTTAGGTAGGTGGGTAATTATGTAGTGTATAATAGGTATAATTGTTTACTCTTCTTTTTTACAATACTATAATTAAATAATACTAACGCCTAATGTAGGTAGGTATATATGTATTTAATGATGTGGAGGAGTGGAAACACCTTAGCAAGTATCTTTTGGGTAAGTACCTAAATACTTACTTAAAAGGTTTAACACTGCGATTTAAAATGTTTGTTGTTGATTAAAACTTTGAGTTTTATTAATATGCACACCAACATGCAACATGCAACATACACAAAAACACCCTCAAACTCAAAACATCCTAGCATAAAAACATTTTAGACATTCTCTTTTGTATGATAATTGTATAAATATAAAATATGTAATAAGTACCTATATATACCTTAATTATTGTAAACACTGAAGAGCGGGGTCCTCTGGCACAGGCATTTTAATATGTCTAGAAGAGGACTCCTGCCTATTTTTGTAAACCTGAAACTATGTGAAAGAAAATAAACATTTATTATTATTATTATTTATTATGTGTGATAAAGTATTTACACGATGACATAACTATTAACTGGAATTTAAATGATTATAATTTTGTCCGTAAGTTATAAATTATATGTACTTATAACAAAACCGACAAATACATTCACTTAGATAATACAAATTAATTACCAAATTTATAGGTTATTATTCTGTCTTTAAAAATGATACAGTGATTAAGTATTATTTATATAATCTCATCCGGTAATATTCTAATTATGAAATTAAATACAGACTTTTATTGGCATACTTATTTTATTATTATACATCTTTAAGAAAATTAAAAAATTAAATTGAAGCGTTATTCTCCTAACAAAACAATGCTAATGTAATGTGTCCCGACCAAGGAGGTTTCAATTCAATTTAAGTACCTACACATTATGTGTGGTGAGCGCGCTGCGCGCGCAACGCGCTGGTTCCGAGCCAATAGACCAATAACTGACTTTTATCACTGATATTGGCAAAATTGTGGTTACGCCGCACAAGCCATACAAACAAGAAGAAGACTTTTTCCATTTTGGCGCTATTTCGTACATACGAATTTGAGTAATATTTTGTTGGATAAAACTTTAGTAGCAAAAATGTCATGAGATTAAATCAAGTAGTGTATGCAACTGCATATAATTAGGTATTAAAACATGAGTGTAGTTTTTTGAAACGAGCCGCAAGTGAGTTTCAAAATAAGATTACACGAGTGCATACACTACTTTTAAGTAAGTATTTGTGAGTTGTCAGCATCCGCCCGCCGCGCACGTACATTAAGAATACTATGCAGAGATTTGAGTTGACCTACATGTTCATCTATTGGCCACGGTAATATTATCTTTACCGTGCTTTAACCACACACGTTGCAGTTCCTGGAAAAGTAGGTTGATTTCTGCGAAATCCATTGTATTACTTGCCAAATATGGTGAATCGAGAGTCAACGGGTCTATGCGTTGCGTACCTACATAAATTACATCACCACAGAATAATTAATATAGTAGACTCGTCTCAGTTTTACGCAGTAGGTACGCTTATAGAACGTCTTTCTTTCACAAGAGAAATAAGACATCCGTCCATGAAACATCTCCGGCCCGATCAAAGAGTACTTCCCCAATTAGCTATGCAAGGTAGTTACTGCTTAATCAGGAACAGATCATAATCGTCATGTTAACTGGTTGCCGATCTTTGGTCAGAATGCTGAATTGGTGATAATTATTGTCATCTAGAAAGTGGAAATTCAAATTCATTATAGGTACCTAACCTACCTACTTACAGGTTAGGTAGCTGCTAGGCTCGGAAGTGCGTGAGGCTGCGATTCGGGTCGCTGCTGACTTTTCCATTGGTGTAGGTGTTTTCTGGCTTCCGAAAGTATGTGCACCAAATCGCAAGACGGGAGGCGACCCCAGCCTGCTACGAATGTGGGGCGCCGGAAGCTAAGGCGCTTTGCCGATGGGGCGGGCCGGGGCGGTCAATGTCGCCGCGAACGATAGCGCAAAGGGAATTCTATAATACTAACGCACACGGGGGCAAAAAGACCGCGGCGAGGCATATTCGTAGCTACCTCCGTAGCGGCGTGGGCAGCCGCGGGCATCGACGGGCAGATGCGGTTCTAGCGAAGCAGTCAAAAAGACCGCGCCGCTGCGCCTCGTCAGCGTAGCGCCTAAGGCTCTCTACATGCTGGTAGTGCTGCATCTGTAGCGGTACCTATACTTTAAGCTAAGGTGGCCTTATGAGCAAGGTCACCCTTTCAAGAGCGCTGATATTAGATTTAGGGTTATTCGCTACCGCTGTGGGTAGCGAAAAATACCACGCGGAACTCGATGGGTAAATAGTATGAAGTTCCATAACAGCAGCGAAACTTACCGCCTAGTGAGGCGGTATTTTCTCTTGTTTGGCGAAACTAGTTCCGCCGGCCGACGCGGGAGCAAGTAGCGAGAGCGACATGCTTATAATAGTCATACAACGGATATATCTACCGCGCGCGGTAGCGATATCCGCTCAGGTGTGAACAGCGAAATGAACGCATAACCTTTCGGATTTCTCTACCGCTCGCGGAAGCGAATAACGCCCAGGTCTGAATAGGCCTTAACCAATGAACGACGATTTATTTTTATCGGTATTTAGCGGGAGATGTGTGTGCGTTCTATACTATCGAGCTCTATCCAGGCGAAACGCAGAGTTGTGTCTGAACTGTGCCCTTCATATATAAATATTATATGAAGCAAATAAGGGTTGTTATAGTGTTAATACCTACGTAAGAAAGAGAAATACTCTCATACTATTAATATACTGATTCTACTAAATCTATTTTAATGTTGGTATGTAGATTGATGAGACGGTGGAATAACATATAGGATAATTTTTCATCATCATCTCCATCACCATGCGGGTGTAACCGTGGGGCGCTAAGTAAGTTATAATGCCTACGACGTGAACGATGTCGCAGGCAACTCAGCAACAGGCAGTCTTTATTAGTCTCATTATTAGTCACATGATACCTAGTAGGTATATAAAGTGCATTAACCAACAATGCACAGATATGAACCAGACAATAAATTCAGGAAAATTTGATAAGATACCTAGATACGTATGAGAAAGTATATGTTTATATTATAACTACCTACATGTTATAAAACTGTAACTAAACCAACATATTAAATTTGTTTTGAATCATAATTGAGGTGATTTATTATCGACATAAAGTGTTTTATAATACTTGCACAAAAAAATTCAAAAAATAAAATCTTCTTGCATGAAAGTTAAGCCTCGTGTTTTAGTCTAGGTCCCGGTTGAGCCTTCGACACATTTTTTCTAATCGACACAACCTGTTGTGCCTACGGGAAAAAATGTCCGAACGGCCCAACTGGTTGAGCTTCGCAGTTGAGCCTAGGGCCATAAACGAAATAAATTTAATTCACCCGATTAGGGTTGAAATTTCCAAATATTCTTGAACCAAGGATCGTTAAGGATCGTTCGAGGACCACTAGCTGCTCTCCGCGGGTTCACCCGCTCGGTGATGGATGATGATGAATCTTATATAGCCTATGTTACTCAGGGTGAATGTAGCTTTCCAATAGTGAAAGAATTTATGAAATCGGATCATTACTTTTTGAGCCAAGCCAAACATACATACAAATCTTTCCTCTTTATAATATTAAGTATAGATTAGTTTCCGATTATGTTATTATGCTCAAAAACCTCGTCTTCATCACGTTATTGTTGTGCTACGCAGTTGAGCCTTGGGTCCTAAACGGTGTTAGGACTCCCCTATCATAGAGATGAAACAGCGTATACTTACCGGCCTTTATTAATAAACGTTGCGTAAACATAGATTAGGCGTAACATGCTTTGTCTTGCTTTCACGCGTGACATTTACTGCAAGCGAAAAATTGACATATAGATGTTTTAACTACTCCTGGTTTACAAGTTTATTAATAAGGCCGACCTACGGCCCGTCCCAATAATCTATCTATCGCCGGTTAACCTTATTAGAGTTAGATATTTGACACTATTTGTATGGACGTTATGTCAAATTTCTATCGGTAGTAAGGAAAACTGTGGATAGATAGATTATAGGGATCCCCCATTAGTATGTCAAGTTTCAACAAAATATGTCTTGTACACTGAGAAAAATGGCAATCATAAATGACTTGAATTCAGCATAAAGTATGATGAATTCACTTAAAGTAGGGAGCATACTGCTGTCCCAAAATGTACGATGATACCACTGTTGCTGATTATAATGGTATTTAAGATACTAAAGACCATGTCTTTAGTAGGATGAGCATAGATTAATTAAATGCCTTTCCTACTATTTTTGTTTCCTTTTCTCATACCTCAAGTTATGTCCTATATATATATTATATTTCCTAGATATAATCGATGACTTTCTCATATATGCAGTTATAGTATTCCACTCATAGTATACTTTCCTCATATTGTGGGTTATGTTATATTATTTTTCCCACTATTTATCAATGATTTCCTCATACCTTTAATTATGTCCTATCAATTATATTACACTTGCTTATTAGTATTCCTATTATTAATCGATGATTTGATTGATCGATATGTGTCCTTGAATCGGTAAAAAGGTGTGAAAGCACATCTATTTTCCCGGCTTCATTGATACCTAAATACTTATACTGTTCATCTATCTGCAGGTGTTTTTAAATAAATTGATAAAAAAAATGGCTGATTAATCATGTATTATATGACTATAATGAGTACATAGGTACATAGAGATAAGTCTGCTCACGGAATATTAATAAAAATGTGTAACGGTGACATGAGCAATTTATAGTAAGTACCTATAGATCCATCAATTTATGTAAGTACGTATATATTTTAAGTGATACATGGATGGAGTTAATTAGACCTACACTAGAATTTATTATCTTGTGACTTTTCCAAATGCACTACAATACGTGTATAGCGAAAATTAAATAAATACATAGGTAGGTACTAATTTCACGATATGATTTGTACAAATGTTAATATTTTACAATTAAAATATTTTTAATGCTTATGTACTGGCCTTGATAATTATGAAACATATGTGATAATTATACGTAATTGCGGACGCCAGTGGATAACAAAAACGATGAAACAACGTACCTAACACGTATTCATCAATTCTTGAAAACAATGGGCCGTTTATGATCTTTACCTACTCACCATATTAATAATTATGTGACTGAGGTCGGTATTACACAGAGACAACTAGGTAAGCGTCTTTGTAGTCGGTATTACTACAGCATAACTGTGGTAGGTATTACTACAAAGACGCTTAGTTGAATCTTATTAGTGAATCTCGACTTGAGTGGAGATTTGACAGTAAATGCCATACCTACAACATTTAGGGCGTTTGGTGTCAGGTGGCAGTTCACTGAGTGAACAGCTCGGTTGTACCCGCGCCGCGCCGCGCCGTCTCTAGATCACTTTGTATTTATGTAGAAATCTGTAATAATTAAATATATTTTATAGTATTTTTTTAAAAACTGAAATGTTAGGTTAGAATCTTAAAAAAGTCATATCTCAGAAAGGGGAGGTTTCTACACTTTTTCCTTTAAAGGGGAAACATCCCCCTCCCCTCAAGCCACCCTTTCCCTGATGGTTTTGGGGCGGGAGCTCAGCAAACCGAGCCACAAGCTCGAGTAGAGGAAAACCTCAAAAAAAACATAATAAAATAAAATAAAATATACAAAAAAATTAAAAAGTGGCTTATTAATCATGTATTATATGACTATAATGAGTCATAGGTACATAGAGATAAGTCTGCTCACGGAAGATTAATAAAAATGTGTAACGGTGACGAGCAATTTAAAGTAAGTATAGATCCATCAATTTATGTACGTATATATTTTAAGACTTTAAGTGATAAATGGATGGAGTTAATTAGATTTAACATTACCTACACTAGATTTTATTATCTTGTGACTTTACCTAATGCACTACAATATAGCGAAATTAAATAAATACATAGGTAGGTACTGATTTCACGATATGATTTGTATAAATGTTAATATTTTATAAATAAAATATTTTTATTTATTATTTACTGGCCTTGATAATTATGAAACATATATGATAAATATACGTAATTGAGGATGCCAGTGGATAACAAAAACGATTAAACAAAGTACCTAACACGTGTTTATCAATTCTGGAAAACAATGGGCCGTTTATGATCTTTACCTACTTACCATATTAATAATTCTGTGACTGAGGTCGCTTTACTATAGACGCAGGTATAAAACTTATAAAAGATGTGTTTGATGCCTGGGTGAACTCTCAGGATGCCTTAGGTATTATTTGTGACTTTTCTAAGACATTTTACTGCGTCCGACATGATATACTTGTCAGGAAATTACAACACTACGGTATTAGGAACATGGCTCTCAACCTTTTGACTTCATATTTAAACAATAGAATTCAAAGTGTTGACATAAATGGTAAAAAATCGCCCGGCTCTATAATCTCAATGGGCGTTCCACAAGGTTCAATACTAGGGCCGTTCTTGTTTTTAATCTATATTAATGACTTACCTTATTATGTAGAGAAGAATCACGAGATTGTATTGTTAGCAGATGACACTTCACTGTTATTTAAAATTAAAAGGCAGTTATTAAACTAGGTATGACGATGTTAACAATGCATTAGCTAAAGATGTGAATTGGTTCAATACAAATAATCTTTTCCCCAATGAGAAGAAAACTAATTGTGTAAAGTTCTCGACACTAAATGTGAGACAAGTAGAATCCAATATACAATTGAATGGAACAGGGTTGGACCTTGTGGATTCAACGGTCTTTTTAGGAATTACTATAGACGCTAAATTGCAATGGGGTCCCCACATTAAAAAAATGTCTAGTAGGCTCAGTTCAGCGGCTTATGCTGTTAAAAAAAATTTGACTATTAACTGATGTAGACACAGCTAGAATAGTTTATTTTAGTTATTTTCATAGCGTTATGAGTTATGGCATACTGTTCTGGGGATATTCTGCGGATATTCATTCTATTTTTATACTGCAAAAAAGGGCTATACAAGCGATCTACAGTTTAGCTCCCAGAGTTTCCCTTAGACAGATGTTCAAAGACATAAACATTCTAACTGTTGTCTCTCAGTTTATCTATGAAAATCTAAATGTATGTAAAGAAAAACATTAGCAGTTTTGATAAAAGGAGTGATGCTCATTCGAAATAAGCACAAACTATCCGTACATGTAACGCGTCTCCACAGAATAAGTCATTCTTTAATGGGACAATATATACAATTCTATAATAAAGTTCCCAATGTTATTCGAGATTTGCCTATTAATAAGTTTAAAATTACTATTAAAACTAAACTCTGTCAAAACGGTTAGGTATTACAAAATTTCGGATTACTTGAAGGATAAAACAGCTTGGGACTGATCACTCAAGCATCTATCTACTCATGTACTAAGATGTCAAAGTGTAGCGTGTCTTGCCCTACTGATACCATTATTATGTTCTCTTTTGTAAGGCAACACACTGGAGCTAATATTTGTGGTACCTAAGTAAAAACATTGTAAAAACATCTATATAAAAAGAATGGCCCCGAGTTTCTTGCCGCTTCTTCTCGGTAGGCTCTGTATATTTTGGAACGCGGCGGTTACATCCCCCTGCCTCGGTTTTTAGCATTTTTTCATTGTACAGACATTCGACCTGTACAGTTTAGTCTCGATGTGGCTCTCAAGTTTGCAAAGTAACGACTCGTTTCACTGCTGTTTGTTATTGGGGTCAAGAAGTCTTAACAGCCGCTGCGCTATCACTAAAAGTGCACCTTTGTAACATTACCTACTATCTGAGACCTTCCTTTATACCAACTATAGTAGATTATGCACCGAAGGAGTAAAGCAGTGTCTTGGTCGGTGTAGTTGTCGGGCAGTATATTGAACCCTGAGTGTACCGGGGATTCTTGGGTTGATCCCCAAAATGGCCCTTGAGCGCAGCGAGGGGCTTAAGATTTATTTCCGAGCGATGCGAGGGAGTTATGTAGAGTCCTGAGTGAAGCGAAAGGTTAAAGCCGCCCAAGACGAAGAAAAGTATTTCATACCTAAGTACCTACTGCAGAACAATAAAAACCTAGAGCAAATACATTAATAGTTAATGATCAAATTGGACACATTTGTCCCGTTATATCTTTGGAAGGATATTTTTATGGAAAACACTGTTTTAGGCTTTTGCGGTTGTTAACTAAGTTATAATTAGTACCTACTCACGAAATGTAGACCACGATTTAGTTGCTTTTGGAGCACCCGATATTTCGGTACAGTTATATGCACCACGTTAAAATAATATTTTATGAAAGTTGAATAACACCAAACAACAGATCGTGGCACGTAACTTCAAATATGACCTTGAACGCGCAGAGGAGGCGAGGAGCCATGCATAACCAATAGCAACGCGGTGCACAACAATCAAGGTGCGTTCGTTTAGCAATGAGGGAATTGGTGGCGTTGCTATGGTTGGCTCTTTTGTTAAAAATGTTAAGGAATACATTCTCCTTATAATGGTTTATAACTATTTACTGAGTTACCATAGAGTAACTAAAGTTTGTGAACTCTGATATAAATAAAAGTCGATTGTATTTCTATATTTTGTTATGCTATTTATTTTGTGTAAATATAAACTACTTCATAATGCTCCGGTTATAACTTTAATATGGTAGCAGAGCGTGGTTTAACTGTTATTTTAAAAACGTGCCTTCATTTCATCCAATAAGCAGTTAGGCTGTTTTTCGCTTGTATATGCAATATAAAATAAGACCATCGTCGACATATAGTGCAAGAATGATTTTATCTTTACCTTTTGTTCTTACAAATAAACAAGGATCGGAATCATTCTTCTTACAACCCGTCTTTATGATGTAGTCTGTGATGCATCTGTTCCATCAGAGTGGAGCCTGTTTCAAACCGTACAAGCTCTTCTTTAACTTAAATACATATTTCTCATCGTTAAAACCTTCAGGCGGTTTCATGTAAATTTCCTCGTCTAATGTGCCATAGAGGAAGGCTGTGGATACGTCAAACTGTGCTAATCTCAGCTTCTCTTTAGCGGCAACGCTTAAGACTGCTCTTATAGTGCTGCTCCTAGCAACTGGACTAAAGGTTTCATGAAAACTATATCTTTCTTCTGTGAATATCCTTTAATCACTAGCCTTGCCTTATATTTGTCATCAGGATTAGTTTTAATTTTGAATATCCATTTACATGGAATAGGTTTCCGACCTTTTGGTAGTACTACTAACTCCCACGTTTGATTTTCCCTCAATGATTGATGATTTTAGTATCAATAGCATTTTTCCACTTTTCTTTGTCCTTGCATGACATTGCCTGTTTAAAGGTTTTAGGCTCGAACATATGGTCATTTTCTAGAGCCATAATATGGTCGTTGAACAGTGCGGGTGGCTTGAGGTTTTCTCTATCTCTGATGATAATCCGCCTACCTTCTCTTTTAAACAATCTTCATCAGACAATATATCATGGTATTCATCACCTTCAGCAAACTCTTCATTTTCATCTTCAGAGTAAACTGACTCGAATATCGATTCGTCTAGTTCAGTCCTTAAATTATCATCTATTTCTTCATCGGCTATATGATGTGCCCTTGATGTAGAAGGTTCTACAATCTAGTTCAGTCCTTAAATTATCATCTATTTCTTCATCGGCTATATGATGTGCCCTTGATGTAGAAGGTTCTACAATTACATTTGTAGCAACCTAAAAAAAAATCTTTTTCCAATCTCTTTGTTTCTAGTTTCATGCTTATTCTGAAGACTTGGAGAATCATAATACACATTTTTATTGAGTTTAGCTGGTATCAAATTTTCTGATTTCTCTGATTCCTCTTTGATTTTTCCCAGCAATGGTACCTTTTCAAATATTACGTCTTTGGATCTAATCAGTTTTAATAATTCTTTGTCCCAGATCCTGTAACCTTCGTCTCCTTCGTAACCAATAAGTATTCCTTTTTTAGCTTTCCTTTGGATCTTCTTGTGGTTAGTTTTAGGAATATGAGCATAGCACGTGCCGCGAAGTATTCTGAGATGCTTGATCGCTGGTTTCTTTCCGTACCATATCTCACGAGGAGACTTGTATGGCAAACTTGAAGGTCCTGTATGATTAAAAACGTAAACAGTCGCGTATAGTATCTCTGCCCCTAGGCCGTTAGGACTTTTTTCATGTGCATGCATGATGGCACGTGCTGCTTTTACCATAGTCCTGTTTTCACGCTCTATGCAGCCTGCTTGCTTTGAGGTGTGAGGCATCGTGAACCTTTGTGTAATGCCGTTTTCAGTTAAGATATGTTTGAATTCGTTGCTGATAAACTTACCACCATTATCACTTAGCAATTCTTTGACTATGTGTCCTGCAACATTAACTTCTCTTAAGAACATTCTTAGCTTCGAAACGACTTCAGATTTTTGTCGAAGACAATAAATGGAACGATATCGTGTAAAGCCATCTTTGAACATAATATAATATCGTAACTTCTTACCAACTGAATATGGAAATGGTCCGCATATACCGGTGTGGATTAGTTCTCCAGGTTTAGTGGCTCTAACCTTTGTACCAAATGATTGCTTGTGAGCCTTTCCATGGATTCATTCGCTGTCTTTGCCTTTGCACACTTCCCATAAGATGCAGCCGCTTTGATATTACTTTTTACGGTCCACTGAAGATAGCTTATCACGGAAATTGTGACTTATATACGAAAAACATCCGTATGGAAAAATAACTCATCATGTATGCCAGTACCTACACGATGATTTATTTTATTAAATATCCATTATCAATAAAGCCTTTTTGAGTTTGAGTAGCTACACTGGACAAAACAGTAGAAGGTTTGGAAGTGTTTTATCTCATAAACCCCAACGTATGCCGTGATATGATTTTATATAAGATCCAGTTAATAAAGATTTAAACGTCCGAAATAAAAACTCAATCAATAATAACATAGCACTTTCTACATGTAACAAAAGTAACCGAACCTATCGTTAGTTCTTTGCACAGAACTATTATGCCTTCAGTTCAGTTTCTTGAAATAATCAGGAAATATGTATAACGACGTTCAAAATACAACATTCTCAAATTTTGACCGCCACACCATACAACATAAAACCATTAAAGACAAAAAATGAACATTAAAAGAGAAAGAAAGTAAAGTTAAAGGAAAGCAAGTAAAAACAAAATCGTTAGTAAAGAGACAATCTGTGAAGAGAAGAGTGATAATTTCTAGCAGTGATGACGACGTTTTCCTACAATAGTTATGCAATGACGACGATGAAGTTGACATAGACACAGACTGAAAGAAAGAAAATGACAATACTGGTTCTGGGAATGGCAAATGTTCAATGTTTGGACAGTTTGGTCATGACAAGGAAGTCTGAGGGCTTATTATGTATCTCAGTTGCTAACAAACGTTGATTGAAATCTTGAAAAATGCCGGTTCTATGTCAGTTTTGTCATGTCCAGTCATCAACTTGCTAACATTTTTGCTTACTGGAGTTGTCAAAACTGACATAGAGCTGTCATTGTTCAATATTATAATCAACATTTGTTAGCCCCTGCTGGTTTTGCTTTCTTCCACTGTTCTTCTTGGATTCATAAAGAATGCGGTAGAAATGAAACTGCAGAAAATTAAAATAAAATGCTTCTGTTAAAATACATACAAGCAAGACTTTGGAGTTAATGGCTGATAATTAAACGTCAAAATAAATGTTGTTAACATGTATATCGCCTTTTATTAATATGGCGCGGTATTATCGAACCGGAGTACCCTATTCCCAAACTAGTTCGATGATAGCGCGCTATCGAAGATTTTTTTCTTTCCATATTTATACACAGTAAATTTTTTATGCAATACTTAAAGTGGGTTGCTAGATATACTATATTAATAAAAGTCTAACTTGACTTGATCTGAACAGCACCAGTAGGAAGTTGTAGCTATATCTTGTTGAGGTCGCGGTATTATCCAAATGTTTATTGTCAAGCCCCATTGTTATCAAGCCCCATGTAGCTCTCATCCTCTTAGGAACGCAAACGCGACGATCAAATAAGAGAACTAACGTTTGAAAATAACAGGAATGGAACTAAAACGCATTTGTCTAATTATGATAAGTACCTAGTTTTGCAGTTATGAGGAACAGAGGAACATAGGTACATACATACACACACTGGTCTAAAAAATATCCCTTTTGTTTCTCCGTAGTCAGGTAAATCGTTACGGAATCTCTCGAATTAGTGTTCCACCATCGACTAAGCCTACAATTAAAACCCTCCTACTAAGTATTTAATCAAAGTTTTGCCATTGTAGATAAAGAATTTTGCCAGTACGAAAAGAGATGCATTGAACTCTGGCACGGGAGAAAACTTTCTACTTTGGGCCAAAGGGTTGTCCATCCCAGAAGTCACACCAGTGTGTTCATTACCTACGTACATTATACGTCAAATTATCACAGCTTCAAATCTCGAATTAATTATAGCCATTATAAATACAGATTAATAATTACAAGTCCGATTAAAACCTTTATCAAAATCGCGTAGTTGGCATGTTGCGGTTGCGCTCTGATAATTCATGTGTGGATGGTCAGGTAAGTAGGTTAAGGAGGATTATATCTACTGTACCTATATGTAAATAACTAGTAGTAGTAGTAGCAATATTATTATTTGTGATTGAGCTTGTCCGGGGAAGTATTCTGCTACCATACCTATTTCTACCGCGAAGCAGTAATGTTCGCAATACTATACAGTACTGTTACTAACATCCGGAGTGTCTGTGATAAGGAGTACCTATGGGTGCCGGCTAAATTACAGGCTTAAGTTTATTTTTCAATACAGATTGATACATTGTTTAGTTATGCATAGTGCTCGGTACTCGGCATATCAACATCAACGGCGAATACATAACTCACCTTCGATTTGCCGACGATGTAGTCATGGCAGAATCCATGGAACACCTCAGTACAATGCTCGAAGTAGGCCTCCATCAAGTTTCCCAACGGGTAGGTCTTAAGATGAACATGAACCTCTATTTCTCCTGGTCACGCTATAACTTCAGAACGGATGGAACAACCTCGCTAATTATTTTTTTGTTCTGCTAATTATTGTCGGGGAAGGTTGTTATGAACGAAAAACCAAGAGAAAGATGGAAGGTTACAGCGAGGCCGAAGGCTGAGGGTACTACGCGAACGAATTCGTGGGCAGTCGCTGGTATAATAATTAAAATAATCTCACTAATATTACAAAAGTGAAAGTACTTATGTGTGTTTTTATGCTTGCTACCTACTTCTTCACGCTCAAACAGCTGGACTGAATCGTATCGTTCCGATTCCACTACTCATGACGGAAGTATGCTCCAAGGTTACAATACTATTCCAAAGCGGGCTATAGAAAGCAGCCACCGACAATACTACTTTTGTAAATTGCTGTGTACTTTTTTTACTTGTAAAAGTCCGCACGCTACGATGGCTCGTGTTCGATCGAATGATTCGCCCTATTTTTTTGAACAGGGTTAAATGCTGCGCTGTTTGGCTGTCTACACTGGCATTTACAGCGTTACAGCGTGCGCCGCAGATGGCACTCAGCCAGCTATTCGTCTTCAACCGGGCACCGGTATATATAACAAGCAACTAGCTAGCGGCTTCGCTCGCGTGGTCTCGCGGGATACGGTATTTACAGATGTTTAATTATCCTATATGTTGATCAGATCAGATTTATGCTACCACCATACGAAATTTCATTTAAATCGGCCCAGTCGGTTCGGAGATTAGCCCGTACAAGCATACAGAGAAACAAACAATATTAACTCATTTTTCACCCCTTACATCCCCTTACTCGGTTTTTAGCATATTTTTCATTGTATAGAAATTCGAACGCTACTTTTGAAAAAAAAAATATCCCCCGTTTCACCCCTTTAAGTCATCCCTGACAAAAATATTGAAAGCATCACTATTTATTTTAAATTACCTATCCAGTTATCAATTTTCATCACTGTAGCTCCAAAAACCTCAACCAAAAACCACCCTCTTAAACCACCACTATCCATTAAAAAATTTGTCCAGCATTTTTTATTTTGAATTACTTATCCAAATACAACTCAAAATCAAAGCAGTTTCATACAAACGTTTTCACCCCTTTTGAACCCTTTAGGGGTAGAATTTCGCGTGAATTAGAAGATGCATATGTCCAGCAGTGGACTGATACTGGCTGATGATGATAATGATGATGAAAGTTTCAAGGATGATGAAATGTAGCGACAGATTTTTTGCGGGGTGATACATATAAATATAAATACATTATATATATATATATATATATATATATTATAATATTGAACAGGGTGGTTTGGAATCTATAACTGGTGATGGAAGTAAAAGAAAAGAAAATAACACATTTTTTTTATTATTATGAACCCATATTTGCTCAGAACCATTGTGCGACTCAACAGCTGACTTCAACAGGTGTTTGAGCAGTCAGCCTACCTAATTCAAAATTATAATTTTGAGTGACAAAATGCAAATATTGTAGTATATAAATTATTGTGTATTTCGAATAATTTGCTAATAATAAATGTTTGTTAGACTATTTATTTGTTTCAAAAAATATATGTATTTTCAGTGGCAAATTACCTCTTTGCTGTTAAGTGCTAAAAATAACGACTATCCGTTCAAATTGAAAATGCTTTGTTTACTCACTTGAAACTTGCAGTAAGCTAGATTACCTAACTACCTGCTACCTACTAATTTACCTTTTTATGGATTCATTCTATTATGCACAGGTTTTAATAGTAGATGAGTAGCCAAGGGCTGTAAGGCATCAATTGCAGCCTGAGATATTTACTAACTATAGGCGAGATTTATTAACTATAGGCGCACGAGCGCAGCGAGGGCTATCCGTTCAAATTGAAAATGCTTTGTTTACTCACTTGAAACTTGCAGTAAGCTAGATTACCTAACTACATGCTACCTACTAATTTACCTTTGTATGGATTCATTCTATTATGCACAGGTTTTAATAGTAGATGAGTAGCCAAGGGCTGTAAGGCATCAATTGCAGCCCGAGATATTTCTCGAGATATTTATCTCGCCTATAGTTAGCTATAGGCGAGGTTTAACTATAGGCGCCCTCGCTGCGCTCGTGCGCCTAGTTCGAGGGTGCAATTGGTGCTTACACCCGAGCTAACTACTCTACTTTACATCTCGATTGTGAGGTAAGTAGAAAAAAACCGGCTTACAAAAATAAAATTGATGACTATTATACTCTTACGAAGACAAGGCTGAATAGTGAAGCGACCTCTTTTGTCATTGGGCTGAATGCATTATGTCTATTGCCAGTATGATGGTTAGATGTACGCGAACTTTTTGAAAGAGTGAAGTGTTTTTTTTATTTACTTACCGCACAAGGCTTTTCTAGCTACATTATTACCCTAGAGCGCTAATTGGTCACCTACAAGCCCCATTTGGGGGTAATAAGGAACTACTTACCGAATATGAGAGATATAAACCGCCCTAGGGCTTTTCAAGTACATTATTACCCTAGAGCGCTAATTGGTCACCTACAAGCCCCATTTGGGGGTAATAAGGACCTACTTACCGAATATGAGAGATGTAAAGTTCGGTTTTTGGCCTCAAAAGCGATTTAATAAGGCTCACTTTATGAGAAAGTGCGTAAGAAAACGTTTTTATAATAGCTACTATAATAGATATTTTTATATTATGTTACCACACTACTTCCACTAGTAATACCAAAGTAAATACATATTGAACATAATGTTGGTCATTGCATCGTTCGTCTGTCACTTCCACGAGTTTATTTTATCCGTTAATTAAGTAAGTACTTACCTAGTTATTATAACATAAATACTTAACCTGATTCCGTATCTATTAGCCAGCAAGCTAGTTCGCCTTGATGGAGAATTGGGTTCACAAGATAATAATGCGGTTCTGTCTAGTTTACTATTCTGAGGTTGTGTAGATACGCAGTTGTATGGATTTGAATATGTATTAAACTCTCATTTATAGTAACTAATTTAGAATAGTAGTAGTCGTTAATGATACATGTCGCTAATCAGAACAAGTATAAAACACGAACATGACTCCAGGATTTGCTAAGTAATAGGTACTTATTATAAATGCGGAATGTTTGTGTGTGTTTTTTTGTTTTATTTATTGTCATAGAACATTCAGGACTTAGAAAAACATTCATACAATATAATTAAATTAACGCTTACTGCCAATCCATCATTTTATACATGAAGATAATATCGCCTATCAAAAATAACTACTGAATATAAAGTATATAATTAAAAATTACTTAGTTAAAAAGTATACGCACGTAAATTCGAGTTTAGGTAAAGGATGAAGGTGTGTGTGAAAATTTATAAATAAAAAAATAAAATAAAAACATTTATACATTTTATTTATTTGCACCTAATGGATGTTAGTAAGTTTATAAAGTACTTACTTAGCTTCTTAAAATAGGAGGTACTTGTATTTGCTGCGAATGCTAGCTGATATATAAGTAGGTACTCGCAAGTAGTTTTTTGACAAAGTAAAATAAAGTACCTATAGCCGAATCTACTGAAAATGTTAACTTCGAAATGGTAAATAAGTATAATAAATATATCGCGCGTCGTTTAGTTAGAGGTACATCACAAACAAAACTCCTATATGTGGAAACTCTTAAATGTCCCTTATTACAATATATATTACCCTTATTATAATAGTATCCTATAGTTTATAATATTAGACCTAGATGTAAGTTTTCCTAATATTGTAAAATAAAATAAAAATAAACGAATAATCCAAAGAAAGGCGTAATCTTAAAAATAAGATACATTTATTGTAAGGAAAATCTTATACATTAGTCAAATCTGGCTTTCTGATTCCACATGTTTATGGGAGCGAATCAGTTGTGAATCTAGGCTCGAGTACTGGAATACATCTTGTACTGCATTAACTTACAAATATCTACTTAACCGAGATTCACTATATAATAGATCTATAGATATCTAGATTTCTGTGAATGAATTATTCTACGGTTCTTGGCGTGACTCGAACCCAAAAGTTTGGTATAGTGGTGATGATGCCCTGGAGTCGCGTAGCCGGCTTCTTCAGAGGAAGCCCATCAGCCGTGGAGACGCGGAAAGCTTGCATGAACGCCGACAACACTTGAAACATGCTCTGCCGAGCGTAAGTCTCACCCGCGCAGAGTCGTCTGCCTGCGAAAGTTAAATTACAGCTTTAAAATGTGTTATATTTCATTTTTCAAGCATCGTGACCCTACTTAGATGAGTTATATTTTATTAGTCATCAATATCTCTGCCGTAGGACGTCCACTACTGAACCTTATTCAGTAATCTGTGACTGAACATAGATATCTCCCATATTCCATATAGGTACAATCCAAAGGGACCGGTTGCGCGGGCTTGCGTCTGCCTGCTTTCAATAGTAAGTATGTTGTGTTGATATCTATAAGTACTTATGTACCTAACAGTCTATTGGGATATAAAAGGTTATATTATCAAGGACTTATAATAGGTACCAATGATCTTATATTAAAAAGAGGTTGCGTTATGTTAGAACTGACGCGAAGTCAATGTTGTTCCAGCTTTCGCGCAAACAAGAATAGCATAAATCGTTCATACAGCCACATTTGTTATTGCCGTATATATCCGCGAGTACCATATCTACCTCTTTTTAATAAGTATAAGATCATGGGTCAATGCCATTTTGACATTTGCAATACTTACCTACTCTTCAAGGCAACGTACTGGTAGGATACAATGACATGTTAACATGATAATAAAATAAAAAAGTACAGTCACGTACGTAGTGCAGTCGAGTTCTTTGTTTTTTATCTTATCAAGTACAAAAGTAAAGATTACTTGTTTAAACTAGTAAGTAACTAGTCTTGTAAGTACATGCCTAAATGACAGTTGCTGCGCCACCCAAAGCCTTTTGCATGTCTCTATAATAGAATGGTCTATATCTACACAACTCCTCAACCTGAGACATCTAAGCTGTTCTCGAGTTTTCTTAGTTAGTTATTTTGAGGTAGCAATGCGTTCAATGACTTCAATGCGTTAGTTCGTACTAAAAAAGACGTACCTATCTATTTGAGCAAAACTGTTCTACCTTCTATTCTGCTGACATCTGACGGACGTGAACGGGCGACTTCTAATCAATAAAACGGGGATCCCAATATTCTATCTATCCACTGTTTTCCTTACTACCGATAGAAAATTGACATAACGTTTAGAACAGTTAGAACCATACAATTAGTGTCAAATAGCTATCTCTATATAGTAAGGTAAACCGTCGATAGATAGGTTATTGGCACTGACCGTAACGTAAGCGTTCCAATCTTATAAATTAACATGCATCAGTATGTTTTGTTCGGTTAATTGACTTGGTCCTCACCTGCTCCAAAAGGCAGAGATTTATCCTTAGCGACGTTGAGCTGACCGTCCACGATATATCTCTCAGGGCGAAAGTTCTCAGGGTCGCCCCAGATCCCCTTGTCCATATGCAGCATTACGAAATTGGGACTTATCATCGTGTTCTAAAACACAAAATGGGTTTAATGAAATACAAAGTGGTAAGACTTTCAGCAACAATCGAACTGTTTGGTACAAAACAGGTGTAGGTACCGTAAGCCGGGGGCTACTTTGACATTGCGGGTAACTTGACAGTTTTTGGGGCTACTATAACATGGAGCTGTTTTTACAACAATTAACATTTGAATAGATACAAATATAAACCATTTTTATACAAATCATAACTTCCTTATTTACTTTCATTACTTATAGATACAAAAAGTAGAAAAATTAAAGATAAAAAAAACTGAGCTCACATCGCTGTCCGCCGCAGGTAGGGACGGTACTATACGATACCCAAACTTATTATTAACTAAGATAACTTCAACCTGTATATATCAACTAAACATAATTATCTGGACAACTCTTTAATAAAACGTGCTTATGGGCCCAACTAACATTTAAATAACTTAAGCATAATGTACTCTTTTTAGACTTGTGCACTATTTGCAAATGCGGCTATCGACATTACCAATTTACGAAGATTGGATCTGCAGGCAGCATGACCAACTGCGATTATCTAATGATTCGTCGTTGCGATCGTCGATGAGCTCAACGATGTCACGGTAATATTATCTATCTAAATATCGCCCTTGTTCACAAGGTGGATTTTCCAACGTTTTTTGTCATCTCGTCGTTGTTTCACGGATGTTGTCAAAGATGCAACGATGTTTGCTCTTAGATAATCGCACGGCTGTATCAAAATATGGGGCTGTGGTTACTGCAATTACCTATGGGAAAAAGAAAAGTCACGAAAGGATATCCACGATGTGAACATTCATATTGATATTTTGAGTTTAAATAATTATAAGTACTCGTAATCAGGTCCATTTGTTTGCAAACATATTTAAATTCTTAATGTCTTGGCTATGTTATGTGATTTTAATGTGCAAAAGTTTATATTATAACAAGGTTAGAAATAATAGAAATTCAACAAATTAAAAACTATATTTTTCATTATTTTGTGATTTTATGCTCAGTAAAGTGACCCTGAAAATGCACTACAATTATCTTTGACTTTCAGATAAATCAGAGGAACCCCACACTCCAGGTTACATACAGACCTTTAAAAAAGTAGGGTAAAATGAGGCTACTGCTTTAAATTGCAATATTTTTTGGAAAATCTAAAAAACACCCCAAAATTGCAAAAGTTTACGGTTATTGATAACTTGATAGCATTATTCTTTCGTCTGTTGTTAAGTGGTAGACGTAACTGCTACTCTTTTTCTAAAAAACTCCGTAGTTTCAAAAAACATATTGAGTATACCTATATATATAAATATAATATATACAGGGTTATTGGTAATTAGACCGGATCCTTTTAAGGGGTGGTAGGGAATGCCATTTGCAACAATATGACTGTACATTGTGATATCACGGAAATGAATCATTTCCGTGATATTCTTTTTTTTAATTTTTTTTTTTGGAAAATCCAGTTTTACTACTTTAAAATTCAATAAAAAAAAAGTAATCAACCGATTTCAATTCTGTTCGCAGTTTTAGAGAAACCTTGTTACAGCTCTTAATAATAAACAATAATATCGTACTAATGTAGATCCATCCAAAAACTAGAGGCTTTTTCATAATTTTTATTTGATAATTTTTGTAAGATGCTTTACAAAAACCTTTATTATCTCTACAAAAACGATAGTAAATTAAGTCTGCATTTTATTTAAAAAACATCTACAAGTCTTTAGCTATCCAACGAGGTTAAAAAATTAGCACTTTATTGCACAATTGCAGAAATAATGCGATAACAAAGACTCAGGTAGAGACATTCCGAGAAAGGGTTTTAGACAACGGTATCCATGTTGAATGCGCCGTCTCCCTCTCGCTTATGTTTGTTGAACGAGCAATGAGAACCCAGTTTGCTCAAGCGCATCGTACTGTTCAGACGCTCTTTGGCAACCCTTTATTACGATTAAATTTCGACCTTGATAACGTTATTGGACTTGTGTAACTTCTTTTTCTGTGATTCGGCTAGTGAACTGGACTTTTTGATTGATTGCTTACCCGACGACTTGGCTTGTACTAAAGGATCTGATCATGACTGCGGAATCCCACGACCATCTACCTCGGCTTCGAGAGTTCACAAACGAAGAGTATGCGGACATACTGTTTTGCTATGGTTTTGCCAACGGCGTCGCTACACATGCTCGAACGGAGTATCAGTCTCGATTTCCACAGCGCCGTTTACCCCATGTGAGTGTATTTGACGGAGTGTACCGGCGACTACGAGAAACTGGTCAAGTTCAAAGACGACAAAGTGATGCTGGACGATCTCGTATTTATCATTCGGATGAAGAGGAACAGATAATTCGCATGTTTGAGCAAGATCCTACGACTTCAACAAACATCATTGCACGACGTCTTGGCATGTCGCAATGGAAAGTATGGAACACAGTGCACCGCTCAAGACTCTACCCGTATCATTTGACTCCGGTACAAGTTATCCAAGACGGAGATCCTGCACGTAGAGTCGAATTTTGCAGATTCATGTTGAACACCGATATGGAAGATGCCAATTTTTTATTAAAAATCTTATGGACCGACGAATCCAAATTTGATCAGGATGGAATATCAAATTATCATAATATTCATTATTGGGCCCCGAAAGATGACGGTAACCCAAACAAGAAAAGATTACAAGGATCACAAAGAAGGTTTTCCGTTAATGTGTGGATGGGCATTATTAAGAATGAATTGATCGGCCCTTTCTGCCCAACAACCTCAATGGTGAAGCGTATGAATTTTTTTTGAGAAACGAACTTTATGAGCTACTCAGTGAAGTACCCCTTGAAACCCGCAGAAACATGATTTACCAACATGATGGTTGCACATTTTAGTTTGAGCGTCCGTGAATGGCTCAATCGTCAGTATCCCAATAAGTGGATTGGCAGAGGAGGACGCATTCCGTGGCCGGCCAGAAGTCCCGACTTGACTCCCGTCGACTATTACGTATGGGGTCACATGAAAAGCTTGGTGTACGACGATACTCTTGGACCTGTGGCAACCATCGAAGAACTGAAACAGCGCATAATAAATGCAGCAGAAAAAATTAAAATTAATTGAAATACAAGTGTTGTTAAAAGCAATTTATGCAGACGTATGCGTCTCTGCATTCAAAATTCTGGCTCACATTTTGAGAACGAACTGTAAAAATAATAAATACAGACTAATTACATCTACTCTTTTATTTCTTTAAAAGAAATTAAGTTACCTTAAGAAAGTATTTCTTCCATAGCTACTTCTCATGGACTATTCTCATTCCTTTCTCGGCCTTTTGTAATCGCATTATTTCTGCAACTGTGTAATAAAGTGCTAATTTTTTTACCTCGTTGGATAGCTAAAGACTTGTAGATGTTTTTTAAATAAAATGCAGACTTAATTTACTATCGTTTTTGTAGAGAAAATAAAGGTTTTTGTAAAGCATCTTACAAAAATTATCAAATAAAAATTATGAAAAAGCCTCTAGTTTTTGGATGGATCTACATTAGTACGATATTATTGTTTATTATTAAGAGCTGTAACAAGGTTTCTCTAAAACTGCGAACAGAATTGAAATCGGTTGATTACTTTTTTTTTATTGAATTTTAAAGTAGTAAAACTGGATTTTCCAAAAAAAAAAATAAAAAAAAAGAATATCACAGAAATGATTCATTTCCGGATATCACAATGTACAGTCATATTGTTGCAAATGGCATTCCCTACCACCCCTTAAAAGGATCCGGTCTAATTACCAATAACCCTGTATATACATATATCCATGACCACGCGGATAAAACCGCGTCACGTAGCTATAGTAATAGACATAGGTATACTTGCCTCCATTATATCGTATCCTGCCAAGTGCGTGTCCTTCATCGCGCGATGCGGCACTCCGAGCGGGACCAGCGTCTCGTGCCGCATTATCTCCCGGAGACATGCTTCCGTGTACGGCATGCTGAACGATACGAAACTATTTAGTCTCCATTAGGTACTTATCTTGTTACGATACGAGTACCTATGCATACCGATTTAACCTTTATGTACTGACATGGTGTAGCCAGGCCGTAAATGTTAATGTGACCTCTGTCAGACGATTTAGGACAAAATAAAAATTAGCTATTCTAAACATGTAACAAAATTAGTAAGCAAAAATGTGTAACATGTTTATTAAGCATTAGGAAATAAAAAAAACATTTCAATGCGAATTAAACAGGTATTACTTAATATTTTTTTTGAGACACTATTAAAAATAGACACCTTAAAGTAATGCTGATTAAATTGCCTTTTCTAATACAGTTTGGACCTTTTTTGCTTATTTGTACTAAATAAACATCAGTCCTTATTTTAATACTAACGTAAACATCCAATTGTATCCTAGCAATCTTATATTTCTTGGTACTTGTCAGCGCACGCAATGCATATATTTTTCCAACAACTGAGGCAGATAAACTTGGCACACAACAACACAACTGTCTTAGTACGTCTTTTCAGCGTAGCTGGAAATATTTTCTACCGACTTCCAAAAAAAGAAGGAGGTACTCAATTCGACTGTATATATTTTTATGTTTATTACCTCATAACTTTCGTCTGGGCGAACCGATTCTCAAAATTCTTTTTTTGGTTTAAAGGTGGTGCTTCCCGTGTGGTCCCATTTAAATTTCATCGTAGTTTTTGAGATACACTCCAATAACTGAATAGAATGGAAGTCGGCATACATTTTTCAAATTGTACTTGTTCAAATTGTACTTGTACACGTTCTTTCCACTGTTTCTGTAACTGCAGTGGCAAGACGTTTAGACGTTAGTAAATCACTGCCAAGTATGTGTGTTACAGTCAATCTTAGATCTCTTGGTACTCGATCATTGTACAATCGTCGTTTCAAGTTAGTTAAAACCAACTTTCGAGCAAGACCCTGAAGAAACCGTAATCTAGGAATACCAGGTACATCGGCGCATGTCTTACACAATGAAAAGCTGTTGACACCACCCAAATCCAGGACTCTGTAAAAATTGCGAGAGGCCAACGACGAGTTCTGCGGCTGCAAGAATAAATGTAAAAGTTTTGTCGTTATTCGTCAACACCACCTTTTGTTAATACAAACCATTATAATCCATAATTTGTACATTGTCACTGGGTCTAACTCTTTTGTGTGTTGTATTGAAGAACTCAACAAAACTGTTTTCGACTTTAGGGACGTAAGAGACAATAGTATAGTCTTTCACAAAGCCGTGAAACGACGATTCAAGCTGTGGAGTTTGAAATTCAAGTGGAATGTGTCTTTTATTTTGTACAAATAACATGAACAATGAGGTGACGTATCGAAGACATCTAAAGTAATATATACACTACTATTGACGTGACGCCTATCAGATAATGAATATTATTACTGGCCTTATATGTCTCTGGCGTGTGCGGCAACATATTATAAATTCTCAAAGGTAGCCGGGAGGATGTGTATAGAGATATGCATATTTAAAGCTGACGAAACAAGACACGATGTAAACGTGACGCCTGTGAGACCCCAGACGTCAGTCATCATCATCATCTCAGCCATAGGACGTCAACTGCTGAGCATAGGCCTCCCCCATAATTTTCCAAAAGGACCGGTTGGAAGCGGCCTGCATCCAAAGTCGTCCTGCGACCTTTATCAGGTCGTCTGTCCACCGTGTCGGTGGACGACCTACGCTGCGCTTGCCGGTCCCTGGTCTCCATACCAGATTAGGAATATTAAGTTGTGATTAATAAATTTTATCTAAACATCTTAAATCTATTTTTAAATGTTAACACAAACACATGTTTAACTATGTCGCTCACTATTTTGTAAATGTAATGATTGATAAGTAATATGCAGCCAGTTGGCCAGCTTGTTTTCTAAATGTAACAGTACTAGCGCAAACGCAGCCGGGTGCGTAAGTACTCCGAAGGCGAAACCGGTCGAGATATTCGACTATACCTACCGCGTAAGTTAAACCGTCAAAATAACATTAAAATGATTTCTAAATTCTTGAATTGCAGGTACGGTTTTCTTACCTTAAACTTATTTAAAAGTAGTACTGATATCAGAATAAACCATAGTCCTCAAGCAAGACCTATGTAGCTTCATGATCGAATTTTCATTATATTATAATCATTAGTTCCTGAAATGGCCTCTTAATTCAAAATCTTGCATTTCACAAACAAGCTTTAGGTAACACTTTTATTAGTAGAGATACCTTAATAACAATTTGAATCTAATATTAGCACAGAATAACTAATAGTATAATATTACCTACGTTTGACACTTTCCGACAGAGTTGTTGACCTTGTAGGTACAACGTCCGCAACAAACCCATAGCCAACTGGATAAATCTAGAAATATGTCATATCTGATTCATTTTTACGACGCTGTTAGGTAACATACTCGTAGTGTAAATCTAGGTTCTGTTCTTTATAAACAAAATTCATATTCTATTTGTTGGTAAGCACACCACGTGAAAGCGACCGCATCGATTTGGTTTTTAAAAATGGTTCTTATTTTCCATTTATTGTTTTAACAACCGCGACGTAGGTAAAACTTAAGGGCACGGCGCATACCTAGCTCTGATGTTAATTATTCTGTGACCAAATGCTTGCCAAGCCAAGCGGGCGCGGTACTACCGGTCTTTTGCTGGTCATTCATGGGCCATACCATTGTGACACTTTTAATTTTAAGTATTTAATTGTGAAATATTTTTGTTTGTATTTGTACTTTATTATTATTTATTTATTTGTAAAATATATTTGTATTGTGGTGTTTCAATAAAGAGTTAATCTATCTATCTATCATACCACACCATCCTCCACACGGGCCCATTATGCGGCTTGCCAGATAGGCCATCCCCTTGTCTCGCCCTGGTGTTAAAATTTTCATACTGCCCGAAAATTTCCGATATGGAATACAGATTGTACTTAGTCTTCGTACAAAAACAGAGGTAAACAATTGCTGTACCTACCTAAATTATATTCTTGCTGGCGAAGTGAGATACTGAGGGCCGATTCCACTAACTAAATTGCAATCGAACTGCAGCTGTAGCTCTACCATGAGTTGGCAACATAACTGTCATCTATAGTCGATACTCGATCTCGCCTACCTATTAAGCTTGTGATTGGCGTATGCGCTGTCAATTTTAGTTCTACAATTGACCGCGTGGTGGCACTGTTCTTTTGTCATAAATTTTTTTGCGGCAGGCGATTTCGAGCTTCGACTGGTGTCAATGTTGTTAACTCGTGGTAGACCTACTGATCGGTTATTATTATTCGTTTTCATTCCGTCTATTCGAAAAGGACGACTTGATTTGCCTTTAAGTGCACCCTAAAGGTGGTGTTTTCTTTAAGAAACTTTTAGCGGGCAGTAATGAGTTTTTAAGCCTCTTTATAAGTTCGCCGCAATTATCTTTGCCGTGCTTTTTTGTCGCACCCCGGATTGCCGTTCCCGTTGGTTGACAGTGACAGCTCGCAATTATCACGTAGAATGTAGATCTTCGTACCGCGAGCGTTGTGGTCGCGGCGTGAGCGTGTTCGGTGACGTCATCGATGACGTATCGAACGCCGCGAGTGATTTCATCGCTTTCCAGGGCTGCGTTTCAGCAAACCACAGGACAAGCCAAAATTTGGCAAAACTGCCGGTCCACGACGCCTATAGGCCAAAATTTGCACGGATCAAGATTTGATCACGCCCGTTTCACGACACATGTCAGAACTAATTTTGTCCCGACTGGCCAAAATTTTTCTACCTTTTGTGAGAGCCAAATCTTGGTCGGCTGTCAAAAGTGACAGATTGTTGTTAATGACAAAGTATTTTGTTGCATTTTCACGACGAATGGACAGGTTTATTTATTTGTACTAAACTCGAAGTGCCTAATTATATATTCTTGACCGGTGGAGAGTAATTAATATCCTCAAGTAGTTTGAAACCAACAAAGCTAACACCTAAGTTATATATGTCAAACTCGTTTTTGCCAGATAATGGTAAAAGACGTTCTAGCAACGCTCGATCAAATTTTGGCCGAACATTATTTGTTCGAAAGCTTGCTGGAACACATCCCCGAACGTAGCCTTAGTGTTCAGCGTCAAAGAAATCGAACGTATGTTATATATTGTTTGAATAAAGACGGACTGGTACGACGGCCCATACACGCGCCGCCCCGGCGCCGCCGCCGCCGGCTGAATAAATAGAAAAGAAAATCAAATAAATATCGCGCGAACTATAGCCTGCGTTTTCGTAAATTTTCACGGATTGTTAGATATTTATGGTTTTGTTTTGAAAACAAAGTGTCCGCAGGTAAGAACTAAAAATCTAAACGCTCAAATCATACTCATTACATGAAATGGGTACATGCTAGTTCTACTGCATACAAACAATAGTTACTTACCTATAAGTATATACAAATACAATTTTAAGAAATATTATCACGTTCCGCCTAGGTCGAGCGTGCAAGCGAGAGCGCGAACCAAGCGATAGAGATGCACGATCGGTCTAAGCGTTAGGGTTGTCTTAGGACGTTATCATTGCACGTAAATATTATATAAATCAATATATCTCTTGTCTAAACTCCCGTAACTCCCGACCCTTAAGCCATGCAAAGTATAAGCAAAGCAAGCAAAATATTGCCGACAAACCCAATCGCTCTTGTCCGACCAAGGAAAGAGTACCTAATAATTTATGAACAACATGGCTTCAATTCAGGGCGATTATAAGAGGCCAATTTACTTTCATGTGATATGTGGACAAAATTGGGATAAACGATGTTATCTACCTAAGATTATGAAAAAGCATTTGATCGATTGCTTATCAGAAGACATGTTTCTAAGTTCGTAGATTTTGGAATCCGTGGCAAACTCCGTGAATTGAAAAGCATATATTGAATAAGAATATATTGAATATTGATACTGAATTGTGGCGACGCGTACTCATATTATATTGCACATCAGATTATATTATCCGTCATCAATATTCTGCGATAAGGGGGGGGACCCACTAAATACTAAAATATACAACTATATCTATTCCTAATAAAACTATAACAATACATTTTCATAATTGCGAAAATGTCTTAAATGTAAGTATAAGTTTTTAGTTGCTTTATTAATAGATACTATATACCCTGAGTGTAACGGGGTTTCTTGGGTTAGGTAATCCCTGAGCACAGCGAGGGGATTAAGATTTAATTCCCGAGCGAGGCGAGGGAGTTTTGTGGAGTCCTGAGTGAAGCGAGGGGTTAAAGCCGCCCAAGACGAAGACAGGCTTTATCCTCGAGGTGCGTACTCTACTTTTCATACTTACTGCGAGACAATAAAAACTCAGAGCTTTAAAATAGCAGTTATTTCGTTAAAAGTAAAATATATTCATCTTAATATTCAAATTGGACACATTTGTCCCGTTATAGAGGGACAGAGACAATATCTTTGGAAGATTTTTTTTATGGAAAACACTGTTTTAGACTTACGCGGTTGTTCACTAAGTTATAATTAGTCCTCACAATTTAGTTGCTTTTGGAGCACCCGATATTTCGGTACAGTTACATACACCATGTTGATAATAATAATGTTTTATGAAAGTTGAATAACACCAAACACCAGAACATACCTACGAGTAGATGAATATAATACCTACCACCGATCGCAACACGTAACTCCAACTATGACCTTGAATGCGCAGAGCGGACCGTGCGTAACCCATAGCAACGCAGCGCACAACAATCACACTCCTTAGGTTCGTTTAGCAATGCGGGCATTGGTGGCGTTGCTATTGTTGACTCTTTTGTCAAAGCGTTCGTAAAGCCCAAAAAATTGGGCACCAAAAGGTGGCAAATATAACTCTTTTTTTTAGCTTTTCGAACGCTGAACATAAAGAGCCATAAACAACATTTTCACTCATACATTCCCAATTCGAACGCCCTTGTAGTGGTTTTAGCGCCAACTATTTTCGCCAACTTAGGGCTATTCGAACGCACTACTAATAGTACAATCTCGCCTCTTTTCTTTTTTTTTCTGTATGCTGTCTAGTCTACGTACTAAGAGTTTTCCTACAACTAACGTTCCAAATCTAAATCACTTTACTCCCCAGGGAGTTTCATACAACTTTACAGCCCCGAGTATGTAATTGCCTTGCTTCACGTAGAGATTGTGTGATATGTAATTGGACATTTTCGAGCATATGGTATGAAACAATATTATTTTGCTCCCTTATGATAAAACAGCCCAGCTGCAGTTACTTTTCTGTTGACGTCTGCGCGACGATCTTTCAAAAATTAATATTCTGTTTACTCAATAGATAATGGACGCAAAGCTAATTTATATTCGTATAAGTATAATAGCGTATAATAAATATATAACATAATATGTATTTTAACATCACTTAAATGTTTTCCCCAGTCAGAGAGCTTTGGCAGGGTCATTTCACTTATACCAAGGATCATCATATACTAAGCTAAGAGGGCTGATTATCTTAAGTGTTTTCTAGTCGATTCTGCCCGACCGTATAGTTAATGGAATAATAGAGTTTAATATGACACTTTGGTGCCAAATCCATTTTGGCGCTAAACTTACTTTTTCCTGTCATCCAAGTTCGGGAGTCGGTCCCTTCCTACCACGCGGTCAATTTCTTCATGGACCTTGTCTTGAATTTCTGGCTGAATGAGCATCCTTTCCACCAGAAATGTGAGAGTTGCCTCCACGGCCGATGCCGAAGGGAACATGTAGTCTGTGCAGGTCAGCACTAACTGGTCAACTGTAAACAAGAACAAGTACTATTTGAAAATTTTTATACAGACTTTCATTCTATTCAGTTATTGGAGTGTATCTCAAAAACTACTGGACCGAATTTGATGAAATTAACCATAAATGGAACCACACGGGAAGCGCCAGCTTTCAAACATAAAAATTATTTGGATAATCGGTTAACCCAGTCGAAAGTTATGAGGTAACAAACATAAAAAAAATGCAGTCGAATTGAGTACCTCCTCCTTTTTTTGGAAGTCGGTAGAAAAACACTTTTCATCCACACACCACTTAATACGAGTATTTCATAAGCTCCTGACAGAAATAACAGGTTGCGCCCTCGTGTCACCAATAATAAAAGTTGGGGTTCTTGTTAATGAATTAATTTGGATGGAATTAGATCGGTTATCTAACTTGGGTTATTCCACAAATCCCCATTGACATGGAGAACCATATTGCGTAGATGAAACGTATTTAGCGAGCTTATTTAAATTATCGTGTGTCATTGAGAAAAAGATCTGCGCCGGGAGCATTTTCGCGCTATGATTTATACGATTTCAATTATCGCCTGAAACCCGACGAATCATACGATACGATAGATTTCAAATGGCATTCATGGATGTAGGCTCTTCTAATGCAACCGTGTATCGTTGGTATAATGAATTCAAACGCGGTCGACTTACTTTGGGGGAAAGAAGTGATCGCCCTTTGTTGTTACGGAAGAAAACAGCAATGAAAAATGTAATCCAAGACAATAGGCGAGTTACGTATCAAGAGATTCAGCACATACTGCAGCTTGGATCGGGAAGCTTTTACGAAATTCTACACGTGCATCTTCGCGTGAGGAAGATAGTTACACCACAAAACATCTATGATTTCATGCTGGGTGCCGCACGACCCCACCGATCCTCAGCAGCAGACCCTAATGGTGGAATGGAATGGTGCCGTCTCGGTGTGTTTACGACATCATTACAGGTGATGAGTCCTGGATTTATAAATACGATCTAGCACAACGAAACAGTTATGTCACTTTGTCAGCCCGAATGAGCAATTTACTTATATTTTAGTACTAACATTTTTGCTGACTGGTGTTATCAAAACTGACATAAACCCGCCATTTGTTTAGATTTCAATCAAAATTTGATTGAAACTGTATGCGTAGTTGCCCTGCAGATCACTTATGCTGCCGTGATTACCTGCTATGAAGATTTGTAAATGTTGAGCAAACTCGCTGTGAAACAACTGAGTCATGTCAAATATCCACTCTTTCATCACGCACGACAACGATTGTCCACACCACAGCACGGGCCGTCACAAAACTACATGAGCTCTTTCGCCCTATCGCTAGTCCTAGCTTCAACTGATTTCCATTTTTTTCGGAATTTATAAGACAGAAGAAACATTCTAAATCCGATTAACGGTGAAAAGCTCTATCATAGATTCTCGTGTTGGAATATGTATGACAAAATAAATCCGTCCCACTCTAGTAAGTAGTATGAGAGTATTTCTCTTTCTTACGTATTTACACAATAACAGCC
The DNA here is from genome assembly GCA_917880725.1 of Selenia dentaria. NCBI lineage: Eukaryota > Metazoa > Arthropoda > Insecta > Lepidoptera > Geometridae > Selenia > Selenia dentaria. Next base: position 27,138,917 of record OU862888.1, on the reverse strand, counting down.
CTTATAGTTTCATATAATATTTATGTATGAAGGGCACAGTTCAGTTAGTTACAACTCTGCGTTCCGCCTGGATAGAACTCTGCAGTAGAGTGCGAACACACCTCTCCTGTTAAATAACGATACAAATAAATTAATCTTTAGAAATCGTTAATTACGTCTTTCATTGGTCACCCTAATCTAATATCTCGTTCCAAAGATTTGTATGTACTTATAACTTATATACTTCACTATTACATATATATTTTAATATTAATTATTTAGTAGCAGGGGCATCAATTACTTCCCTACTTTCTTCTTCTTCTACCTTCCAATAATAGATTTTTTATGATGAATGATGATGAAAAGCATAAACCTACTTGTTGTTCTTGAGTTACAAATGTTGTAAATAACCATAACCCGACTTTGTATTATTTACATAGATGCAAACGGCAATTTTATAATAATAAAATAGGTATCTCTTTGTTTTATTTCTTCTGAGTTCATGTTTATTCATATCTTCTAACATGTTATGTATCTAAATGTGACGCGAGGTCATCTCTAGGGTTATTTAACAAATAAATTTACTGTCAGTGTAGCTAATGTGTATAATTATTATTGTGTATGTCATGATGTCATGGCAAACGTTTTAGGGTTCCTTATTCAACGGCTCTGAACCATTAATCACAGAAGATCCAAGCAGATACCAACAATATTACAGAAAGAACATGGGAAATCTGCAAGCATCGGAAACAATCGTCTAGTATATTACAAAAACGAAAGAAAAACAATCGTGTACATAGTTGCAAACTTTACGAACGGCGCAGCAAATGAAATGAGTCAGTTACCTATAATCATAGAATAATATATTATTCTCTCGACTCTGAGCGATAAGACTGCCCATTGTGACACTTAATTTTAAGTTTTTCATTTGTTTGTTGTATTTTATAATCATCATCATCATAATCATCTCAGCCGTAGGACGTCCACTGTTGAACAAATGCCTCCCTCATAATTTTCCAAAAGGACCGGTCGGAAGCGTCCTGCATCCCAACGTCGTCCTGCGACCTTTATCAGGTCGTCTGTCCACCGTGTCGGCCATCTGTTCTGCGTGCTATGTGCCCTGCCCACTGCCACTCTAACTGGCTAATCTTCTGAGCTATGTCGGTGACTTTCGTTCTTGTACGGATCGCTTCATTTCTGATTCGATCACGTAGAGAAACCCCGAGCATAGCCCTCTCCATAGCTCGTTGTGCGACTTTGAGCTTATCTATGAGGCCTATAGTAAGAGACCACGTTTCAGTGCCATAAGTCATCACTGGTAACACACATTGGTCGAAGACTCTTGTCTTGAGGCACTGAGGTATTTTAGACGAGAAGACTTCGCGCAATTTCCGGAACGTTGCCCAGCCGAGTTGGATTCGACGATTGACCTCTTTCCCGAATTTGGATCTACCTAGTTTGACTGTCTGTCCCAGGTAGATGATTCGTCAACAACTTCGAGAACTGAGTTCCCAACTCATATTGGGGTAGGTACAACATGGGCGTTAGACATAATTTTCGTCTTGTTCATGTTCATCTTAAGGTAGGCCGTTGGGAAACTTGATGGAGGCCTTCGAGCATTGTACACGGTAACAATGTGATGATTACATAAAAAAACACCTAAATCGGACAATGTTAAAAGGTAGACAAGAGTTATTTCTTTTAGCATGGAAAGTACTAGCTATGCAATCCTCTTATAGAAATACGAAGATAGCTTCTGCACTACTTGATGCGATTGCAGTCGCGACTGCAACGGACGACCGTCTGATTCTGGTACGGTGTTATGGCCCATTCTTAGTTTGAAAGAATCAAAAATTTGACTTTACTTCCAGTATTATACTTTCCATTTTCCCACTACCCTTGAAACTGTGAGTAGTGAGCTTTTTTGCATACCTTTAGAATATTGAGAGAAGACATCACGAAACCTCCAAATCCGCCTAACTTTCCAATTATTGTCAATCGATTGTAAATCAATCAAGCATTTCGTTTCATCAATAATCATCAAATAGTATGAAACACAATACCTCTATTAATTTTATGATGCATGCCATTTTAAAATTACATGGTTTTTATTTTTATTTTTATTTTTATTTTTAGTTTAGCTATCAATAATGTGTCAAATTTTAATTTTTCGGTTGAAGTGATAACTTTCTAATATTTCATTTTATACTGATGGGTTTTAAGAGTCAGAGGTTTATTTTTAAGTTGTTAATACACGTTTTCAATAAAGAAATCTAGTTTAGATGAACCCAGTTCCAAAACATAGCTAGTTTTTTACATGGAGCAAGGCAGCGCTGGCGTAACAGCCACTTTGCAGCGAGCAGTAGTGGCGTGAATAAATGTGAAAGTTTGTTACTCAATCACGCAAAAACAGTTGAATTTTGGATTTGGCTGAAATTTGGAGTAGAGATGGTTTGTACTCGGTATTAACACGCTTTTTTAAACCGATCCAACGGGTAGTAGCTACTTATTACCGAGGGATTGCAATAACTTTAATATGTTACTACCACGTGAAGGATCAAGGAAGTCTCGAGCGGATACAAGTTTTGTTATAAGGGAAAATAATCTTACTACTCACACTAATAGTGTGTGTGTATTTTTTATGTTTGTTATTTTTTCACGGCTGGACCAATTTTGATGGAATTTGGTATGGAGGTAGATGAGGCGCTGGATTAACACATCATCATTATCCATCACCACGCGGCAGAAACCGCGGGGTGCAGATAGTAAATCAACAATGAATGGAAATTATTTACATGCAAAATTAATTTTCTACTGATTTTGCTCAGAGTTTTTCGGTAAGTTTTATTGCCAGATATACGAGTATGTTCAATAATTCAACCCATAGGTAAGCGCTGGATACCTTCAAGAGAAAGTTATTTTGATTGTACTTATGTATTTTTGTAACGAATAAACTCAAAAACAACTGCTGGGCCGAATTCAAAAACTATTTCACCATCAGTATATTACATAATCTAATCTCTGTGTTACATAGGCATAAGTACATGTATATTTTGATTCATCGTCATCACCACGCCGCGCATGAGAAAGAGCGCAGCTGGTTTACTGTGGATTTGTTACATAATCGTTAAGTTTAGTAGTACTCGTAGTTTAATAGTTCTGTGATTTATCGCATATAATATATTTAAAAAATTACTTTAGTAACTTTGACTTAGGTAAGTTAGAGCCAAGAAAAAAAACGGAATGTTATAAAGGTCATAATTATAATTAAGATACCTAACTAAAGGTAGCAAAAGCAGGTTATTTCTATTCATATATATATATTTTTGCCATTGTAGATAATGCAAGTCCGACGTGCTTGAATAATTAAAAAAACATATTATTACGATGCCTAAGCTCAGGTTCCTCATAGCACCTAATAAAGGCATCATATCGGAAGGAAATACATACATACATTTAAATAAATTACCATACAGCTTTTTCCTGCTTCGTCTGTAAGATCTGTAAAACTAGCTTACTTAGATACTATGTACACACCACTCAGGTCCTTGCCGTGAGGAGAACCTCCGTATCCTGAGATACAAGTTTAGTCTTTGTTCAGGGACGTGGGGCTTCTATTAGCGATATGGCCTGGAATTCACATTAATACCTCTGTAATATATGCTACATAAAATGTATTTTAGTACTATAAGTTTTTTTTGATGAAAGATTGTATTTTCTTACCTACAATGTATTTTTTCTGAAATAAACATTTATTATTATTTATTATTCATGCGTTTTAACCAAATCCTGAAAAGATAGAGGTTTTTAATTATACATCTTATATATACAGGGTGTTTGGTAGAGGGACCGACAAACCAAATGAGCGTGTTCGGGGGCCCACTTGGAGAATACAAGTTGGCCAAAAAAATCCCCGACACCCCAACTTTTTTTAACTTTTTTTTTTGAATTTTCTCGTTTTCTCCAATATTGTACCTATTTACCACCATAACATTTGTAAAGTATGTTTTAGACCGGATGTTTTTAGTTGAATTTGGTCTCTTGGAAAATGGTGGTAAATAGGTACAATTTCGGAGAAAAAGGAAATAATCACAAAAAAAGTTAAACATATTGGGGGATCGGGGATTTTTTTTGGCCAACTTGTATTCTCCAAGTCTCCCCGAACACGCTCATTTGGTTTGTCGGTCCCTCTACCAAGCACCCTATATATTAGGCATTTCCATGCATATATCTTATTGGTAAGTACCTACATCAGATTTTGATGGTTTTTGTTGGATAGTTTATAGCAAATAGTAAATATAGCTTCAAGTTGATCTTAAAACAATTACATAACCGTGGGATACATACTTTTAATTAACGCCAAATAAAAGAAAATATCGTTTCAGTCAGTACGAAGTTTAAAATGCAATTAAAGTGCGTGGAATATTTGGTGACTAGCAACGAGTAATAAGTAGATATGTTGACAGTTGCTATGTATGAGTTTAATCATAAAAAATCTGTAACATTCAGTAAACCTTTCATGATTATGTTAAAATTAATCCAATAATATTAAGTCCGTATGTTTGTGCGCTGAAGCCTTGTTTATTACAAATGCAAATCGGAAATCCACTAACAATAGTGCCACTAACAAATCCGTGCCCGCCGGGAGCTCGCAGACGCCACTTTGCACTCGCCCTGAAGATGAGCATCGGACATGTTCGAAACTCGGGTCGACGTATTCGATCCTTAACGTGAGTGTTTTGCCGGTTAATAATAATAGTTAAATATGTGTCAAACTCACGGTAATTTCAATTTAAAAAAACCACTAACAAGTAAAAGACTAAACATTTCTCTCTGAAATTTCATAATTTAATTTACTAAATAGAGGTTATTAATTCCAAAATCATACAGATATAAACTAGTAGTTCATTGAATAGTAGACCTCGCGAGCATAGGCGTAACTCTAAACAGCGGCAATTTTTCGGAGTCTGAGCTATCTGCAGTTGGAACAGCGCAGCGTTATAATCTCTTTGGTTGGAGGTTGAATAATTAGTCCAATAATAGGTACAGTCAAAGGCACAGTGAAAAAAATATTTTTTCAGTGTATTTGGACAGAACAAATTTGCAACGAACGAACTAGATATTTACTCTTGCTTATTAGAGATTTAAAATGAAAAAACATTGTTAAAAAAGGAGTATAAATATTCAATCAGGAAACCACTACACAGATTAGTGAAGGCAAAAAAGCAATGAATATATAAAAAAATATGTATGTTTACGAGTAATAAATTGCTACAGAATTTAATTAATTTGCCGTTCCATGTTTTTCAAAGACATATCGAATCTTTCTTCATTGAAAATCCATTTTACTCCCTAAATGAGTTTGTGAGATTTGCTCTTTCAGAATCCTCATGTGTGAAGTAGCATAATGACATTGTAAAAATAATTGTGTATTTTATTGTTTAATTATTGTATTTATAATAAGCCATACCAATAATTATTCTAAGTTCATATAAGATAAATTGAATATAACATGTAAAAATTTGACGTACCCAGTGTAACGAAATGTTATAAGGTGAATAAATGAATATGAATATGAATATTTTAATAAGTTCAGTTATAAAAAAAGTAAATTTCTGAAAAGCTCGTCACTGCGAATCAGAAATATTTGTATTTCGAAGCTGTCGCCATCTATGTTAACTTGATAGTAATACTCGTAGTAAGAAAAACACGTCATCTATATTCAGAAAAAAAATATAAATATTTATTTCGACAAGACCTTGACCAATTTTGCTAAAATGTTTTATGTGTAGTTGGTAAGTATTCAGCAAAAATCGTCCAGTTTTAAAACTTCACAACATATTATCTAGGCAACCACCTGACCATTATGCTTATATTTGCAATACCGGATGAAATGATAGGTATGAAAATACCTATCATTACAGGTAACAAACCCAATATGTTTTTAAAAGTCAAATATCTCGGCTCCGATACACTTTATGAAGGGGTGTAGAAATAAAAAAATGTATACAATCAAGAGTACTAACCAGTAATAATAGTTTAATTACTGGCCGCGGACTTTCTAAAATGATGCCAATTTTACCCAAACCCCTTTCTTTACTCATATAGCCATGTAAATATTTTATGACATTTGATAAGTAGGTAAGTAAAAGATAGACATGGCTTTGGAGAAGATAATAAGATACTTGAAGTAGGTACTAATCCTGGCACGAGCTAGTATACAATAAAACCAACAAGTCAATAAAAATGTGTTTATGTACACCCTCGCATATACCACTGATCGTAGAAACTTGAAATTTGAAGGGTGTATTGTCCTTGATGCGTAGAGGTGTACTAAGAATGGGATTTTCGAAATTCTACCTTTAAAGGGGCCAAAAGGGGTTAAAAAGTTTGTATGAAACTCCATTGGTTTTGAACTTCTAGTTGTGAAAATTGGTACTTGGATAGGTCATTCAAAATAAAAAAAATTGTACAATTTTTTTTGGATAGTGGTGATTTAAGTGGGTGAAATTGAGGGGTGTGAAAGTTTCTATGGAAAGTTTTTTGTTTTTGAACATACAGTGGTGAAAATTAGCATTTGGACAGTTTAAAGTGATGATTTCAATATTTATTGACAGGGATGACTTAGGGGGTGAAACGGGGGATGTAAGGAGTGAAAAATAAGTTCAAATTGTACGTTTCTCTGTATGTTTGTCTGTCTGTTTGTACAGGCTAATCTCCGAAACGACTGGACCGATTTAAATGAAATTTCGTATGGTGGTAGCTTATATCCCTGATCAACATATAGGATACTTTTGATCCCGGTAAATTAAAGAGTTCCCGTGGGATAATTAAAAATCTGTAATTACTGTATCCCGCGAGGTCACGTGAGCGAAGCCGCTGGCTAGTAAAATTTATGAATTTTGCATGACTAAACCTATATATAATATATATAGATTTAGTTAGGGGTTTTATTTATTTAATGTATATATATATACATTAAATAAATAAAACCCCTGTTTCTCCTGGTCAAGCTATAACTTGAGAACGGATGGAACAATCTCGCTAATTCTTTTTTGTTGTGTTAATTATTGAAAGGAGAAGGTTTTTATGAAAGAAATACCAAGAAAAAATGGGAGGTTATAGCAAGGCATAACTACCATTTTGCCGTGGCGGTGCCGGCTTAGAATAGCACCCCCCCAACTCTACCCGTGGGTGCCGTAGAAAGCGGCTAAGGGATAACAAATCAGAAGGTGGGCAGCATCACCTTCCCAGTCAAACACACACAAACTGCGCTCGCCAACCCGCCTGCCAAGCGTGGCGAGTATTGGCAAAAACCCCTTATGGATTGGACAAAAAGAACCAGGCCCCCAGTCCCCGGCAGCCCCGCTATTCCTGGCTACGGTAGCGGCCACGGTAACGGTGGGGCAGGGGGTGCTAAGAATCCCCGGCAGACGCCCGGCTACCACCCCCAACGACGACGACTGGCCCTGGTAACACACAACATACGCACGATGAGGACAGACGAGAAGATATATGAGCTGGAAGAAGAAATGAAAAGGGATGTAAGGGGCGAGCCAACATCTTTTGACCCAAGTCAACCTCACCTGCACGCGGTACATCCTGCTGATCGACGAACGAGGCTCTGACAACCGACCGATGGCGGTATACCCATCCCAATAGGCGTCGCTAAATGCAACAGGCCGGTGACGGGCAGCAGCGTCACCGGTGCGAGAAGCTACGCCCTGCGATCGCCAACCCGCCTGCCCAGCGTGGCGATTACGGGCAATATCCTCCAATGCAGGACAACAAAAAGCCACGGCCCCTAGTTCCCGGCGGCCCCGCTATTCCTGGTCATGGTGGCGACCATGGTAACGGCGGGGCGAGGGGTGCTAAGAATCTCCGGGCTACGGAAGGCCACCACAAACAACTGACCCTGGCGACGTATAACGGACGCACGCTAAGGCTTGACTCGCATCTGGCGCAACTCGAGGTGGAACTTGGGAAAATTAGGTGGCACATACTGGGGTTGAGTGAAGTCCGAAGAGAGGGGGAGGACACCTTAACCCTAGAATCGGGCCACCTTATGTACTTCCGAGAGGGAGACCAACAATCCCAAGGTGGCGTTGGGTTTCTGGTAAACAAGTCCCTTTCTGACAACGTTGTGGAAGTGTCCAGTGTGTCGAACAGGGTAGCGTACCTTATTGTGAAGCTCACCGAGAGGTATAGCCTTAAGGTGGTGCAAGTGTACGCACCGACCTCAACACACTCGGACGATGAAGTGGAGGATATGTTCGATGACATATCGAGGGCCCTCCACTTCACTACAAAGACCCAGTACACCGTTGTCATGGGGGACTTTAACGCTAAAGTGGGAGTACAGAATTTCAGCGAATCGGTAGTAGGATGCCATGGCTTTGGAAGCAGAAACCATAGGGGGCAAATGCTCGTCAACTTCCTCGAACGGGAGGGGCTCTTCTTGATGAACTCCTTCTTTAAGAAACAGCCCCAAAGGAAGTGGACGTGGCTAAGCCCCGACACTAGGACTAAAAATGAGATTGACTTCATCATAACGAATAAAAGGCACATATTTAGAGATGTCTCCGTGATCAACAGGTTCAATACCGGTAGCGATCACCGACTTGTCCGAGGCTCTCTGAATATCAACTTCAAGGCGCAACGTGTCCGTCTGATGAAGTCCAGGCTCCGACCAACACTGCTCCAAACCATTGCAGGATCTGAAACATTCCAGTTAAACCTGGAGAACCAATTCGCTGCCGTGGAAACCACCACAGACGTAAACCAGAACCTCGAAAATGTGACTCGGGTCCTCAGGGAAGAAGGTACGAGATTTTGTTACATGCAGCGTAAGGGCAAGAAGTCCAAGCTTTCAGAAGAGACTTTGGGGCTAATGAAGGAACGACGTGAAAACCCACCCATCACTTCGTCAGAAAAGCGGACTCTAAACCGAGAGATCAACAAGAACGTACGACACGACCTCCGGTGCTTCAATACTCTTTCGATCGAAAGAGCGATCGAGCAGAATCGAGGGTCAAAGGTGTTCGTACAATCTCTTGGAAGAAGCCACCTGACGAAGTTGACCACAGCTAGTGGAGAAGTCGTTGCTTCGAAGCCGGCAGTCCTTTCGGAAGTGGAGGAATTCTATGGCCGATTATACGCATCGCATGCATCTCGACCTGATCCCGAAAATTATCCTAGAGCCACGTTAACACGCCATTTCACCGAAGACTTGCCAGAAGTCAGTATTGGCGAAATCGAGATCGCTCTTAGACAGCTTAAAAATGGAAAAGCCCCTGGAGAGGATGGCGTTACAACAGAGCTACTAAAAGCAGGAGGTAAACCCGTACTGAGGGAGCTCCAGAAGCTTTTTAACGCTGTCCTGTTCGAAGGGAGAACTCCAGAGGCGTGGAGTAGGAGTGTGGTCGTCCTGTTCTTCAAAAAAGGAGATAAGACCCTGCTGAAGAACTATCGACCCATATCCCTTCTAAGCCACGTCTATAAGCTGTTTTCAAGAGTGATCACGAACCGTCTTGCGCGTAGACTCGACGAATTCCAACCACCGGAACAGGCTGGGTTTCGGAGCGGATACGGCACCATAGACCACATTCACACAGTGCGGCAGATTATACAGAAGACCGAAGAGTATAATCAGCCCCTGTGTCTAGCATTCGTGGACTATGAGAAGGCCTTTGACTCGGTTGAAATCTGGTCTGTTCTGGAGTCCCTGCAGCGTTGCCAGATAGATTGGCGATACATCCAAGTGATGAGATGTCTTTACGAAACCGCCACCATGTCCGTCCAAGTACAGAATCAGCAAACAAGTCCCATACCGTTGCATCGAGGAGTGAGACAAGGGGACGTTATTTCCCCGAAATTGTTTTCAAATGCAATGGAGGATATGTTCAAGACGCTGAACTGGAAAGGACGTGGCATTAATATCAACGGCGAATACATCTCTCACTTGCGATTTGCTGACGATATCGTCATCGTGGCAGAGACGCTGCAGGACCTGCAACAGATGCTGAATGACCTGGCTGACTCTTCTATACGCATCGGCCTACGGATGAACTTGGACAAAACCAAGGTCATGTTCAACGAACATGTTCTACCGGAACCGATTGCGATACACGGCGCCGTTCTCGAAGTTGTTCAAAAATATGTGTACCTCGGGCAGACATTGCAGTTGGGAAAAAACAACTTTGAGAACGAGGTGAATAGAAGAATTCGGCTGGGCTGGGCAGCGTTTGGGAAACTACGTCGAGTCCTTACTTCGCCGATTCCACAGTGCCTGAAGACGAAAGTCTTCAATCAGTGCGTCCTACCCGTCATGACATACGGAGCCGAAACGTGGACACTGACGGCTCGAATGGTCCACAAGCTCAAAGTCGCTCAGCGGGCTATGGAAAGGGCTATGCTCGGTGTTTCTCTGAGGGATCGCATCAGAAATGAAGTGATCCGTCAGAGAACCAAGGTCATCGACATAGCCCACCGGATCAGCAAGCTGAAGTGGCAGTGGGCTGGCCATATTAGCCGTAGAACCGACAACCGTTGGGGTAAACGAGTTCTAGAGTGGAGACCGCGTCTCGGCAAACGTAGTGTAGGACGTCCTGAAGCACGGTGGAGTGACGATCTGCGCAAGACGGCTGGCAAAAACTGGATGCGAGAAGCCCAAGATAGACCTAAGTGGCGTGCAATTGGAGAGGCCTATGTCCAGCAGTGGACTGCTACAGGCTGATGATGATGATGAAGAAGAAATGAGTAAGCTACACTGGGACATTGTGGGGTTATCTGAAGTCCGTAGAGCGGGTGAGGACACGATAACCCTAAAATCAGGTAACCTACTCTATCACCGGGAGGGCGACCAACAGTCCCAAGGTGGTGTCGGGTTTCTCGTCCACAAGTCCCTTACTAACAACATAGTTAAGATCGATAGCGTTTCCAATAGGGTCGTATACCTAATACTCAGAGTATCCAAACGATATTCGCTGAAGGTCATTCAGGTATACGCACCGACGAAGTCGCACCCGGATGATGAGGTGGATGATATGTATGAGGACATTAGTCGGGCCATACATACCTCTGAAACGCATTTTCTAGTTGTTATGGGGGACTTCAACGCGAAGTTGGGTAAGAGAAGCGAGGATGAGTCGAAAGTGGGGCAATTTGGCTATGGACAACGGAACCGTAGGGGACAGAGGTTGGCCGACTTCCTGGCGAAAGAGGGACTCTTTATGATGAACTCTTTCTTTCAGAAGCCGAGAAATGAGATTGACTTCATTATGACCACCAAAAGGCAAATATTCACTGATGTCTCCGTGATCAACAGGGTTAAAACCGGTAGTGATCACCGAATGGTAAGAGGCACGGTGAATATTAATGTCAAACTGGAGAGGTCTCGTCTGATGAAGTCTACGCTCCGACCCACTCGTGCCCGTATTCAAGACCCCGAGAGCTTTCAACTTGAGCTATCCAATCGCTTCGATTGCCTTGAGAACATCGCTTCAGTGGACGAGATCAATAACAGGTTAGTAGAGACTGTCCATACAGTGGGTTCCAAGTACTTTAAACCCCACCGTACAGATAGGCCACAGAAACTCTCCAACGATACCCTCAACCTCATGGCTGAACGACGCTCATTGAAATTGCAGTCTTCGAATGATGCTGAAGCATATAGGCTGCTCAATAGACGAATATGGAAGTCCTTGCGACACGACATCCGGATCTTTAATACAAACCGTATTAAAGAGACGATAGAGCGGAAAAAAGGCTCCAAAGTGTTTGCAAGAGACATGTCTATTGGGCAAAGCCAGTTGACGAAGCTGAAGAGAGGAGACGGCAGTGTAGCGTCGACCAAAGCGGAAGTGTTAGGAGAGGTTGAGAGTTTCTACGGACAGTTATACACCTCGGTCGCTAAACCTGTTAGCAGCTCGGTCAAAGACCCAAGAGCCAAGCTGACCCGACATTATACCGAAGATATCCCGGACATCAGCCTGTACGAGATTAGAATGGCCTTGAAACAGCTTAAGAACAACAAGGCGCCTGGTGACGACGGTATCACATCTGAGCTTCTGAGAGCGGGTGGAACACCGGTACTTAAAGTCCTTCAGAAGCTCTTTAATACCGTCTTACTCGAAGGTTCAACGCCAGAAGCATGGAACAAAAGCGTGGTGGTGCTGTTCTTTAAGAAAGGTCACAACACTTTACTTAAAAATTACAGACCCATCTCGCTTTTGAGCCATGTTTATAAGCTGTTTTCGAAGGTCATAACGAACCGTCTCAGTCGCAGGTTTGATGAATTCCAGCCTCCGGAACAAGCCGGTTTCCGAAAAGGCTATAGTACCATAGACCACATCCACACGCTACGGCAAGTTATACAGAAGACCGAAGAGTATAACTTGCCTCTTTGTCTAGCGTTTGTGGACTATGAGAAAGCCTTTGATTCGATCGAGACGTGGGCAGTGCTTGAGTCTCTCCAGCGGTGCCGTATTGACTATCGGTATATTGAAGTGCTGAAGTGTTTGTATAAAAACGACTACATGTCAGTCCGAGTACAGGAGCAGAGTTCGAAGGCAATTCCATTGCAAAGAGGCGTGAGACAGGGAGACGTTATATCTCCGAAACTGTTCACCGCTACATTGGAAGACGCCTTCAAGCTTCTGGAATGGCAAGGACTTGGCATCAATATTAACGGCGAATACATCACTCACCTTCGATTTGCCGACGATATTGTAGTCATGGCAGAATCCATGGAAGACCTCAGTACAATGCTCGAAGGCCTCCATCGAGTTTCCCAACGGGTAGGTCTTAAGATGAACATGGACAAGACGAAAATTATGTCTAATGCCCATGTTGTACCTACCCCAATATCAGTGGGGAACTCAGTTCTTGAAGTTGTTGACGAGTACATCTACCTGGGACAGACAGTCAAACTAGGCAGGTCCAACTTCGCGAAAGAGGTCAATCGTCGAATCCAACTCGGCTGGGCAGCGTTCCGGAAACTTTGCGAAGTCTTCTCGTCAAAAATACCTCAGTGCCTCAAGACAAGAGTCTTCGACCAATGTGTGTTACCAGTGATGACTTATGGCACTGAAACGTGGTCTCTTACTATGGGCCTCATAGAAAAGCTCAAAGTCGCACAACGAGCTATGGAGAGGGCTATGCTCGGGGTTTCTCTACGTGATCGAATCAGAAATAAGGAGATCCGTAGAAGAACGAAAGTCACCGACATAGCCCAGAAGATTAGCCAGTTGAAGTGGCAGTGGGCAGGGCACATAGCACGCAGAACAGATGGCCGATGGGGCCGAAATGTTCTGGAGTGGAGACCACGGACCGGCAAGCGCAGCGTAGGTCGTCCACCGACACGGTGGACAGACGACCTGAGGAAGGTCGCAGGACGACGTTGGATGCAGGCCGCTTCCAACCGGTCCTTTTGGAAAATCATGGGGGAGGCCTATGTTCAGCAGTGGACGTCCTACGGCTGAGATGATGATGATGATAACTACCAAAACCTAAAGCCTAAGGCCTAAACCCTACTACGCGAACGAAGTAACGTATCACGGGCAGTTGCTAGTAAATAAATAGATACATCGAACCTGTTTTTGACAGATAATGTTAAAGGGACGTTCCAGGAACACTCGATCAAACCTTAGCCGAATATTATTTGGTACTTGCTGGGAGCTGCCGCGGTATTCCAGGGCATCAAGTATGTTCGCTGAGGTAAGGATGACTTTGATTTCTTGCCATCCGTAACAGATGGTTGCTAAGTCGATGGCGTGCCTGTGGGGCGGACTACCGCAGTAAAAGAAATATATACCTATGTATATTTAGGCTGTGTTACTACCGTGACGACATCGGTAAATCTCCACAGCCTAGGATTGTATGTTAGCGCGACCTGTTCTGTTACGAGGATGGTCGCAGATAGATACATTTCCAGTCTGTGGAGATTTGCCGACCGATGTCGGTTGTAAAGCGATAGTCACTATCTATGTCGAAACTACGGCCCCGGCGCGGGTCGGTAGCCAATGTAGCCATTCTCGGGGCCCCTTTTCTATAAACTTTTGCTGACTTTTTAAAATATATGTTTTGGACTTGACTTAGGACCAACTGACGCACAATGACGCGTGATGAACTATATTTGACCACTTTTGCCCGAATTAAGCAAATTATTAGATGAAAAATATTACTTTAGGACTGGCTATAGGCGCAAACCGTGGGAAGCCATAATTATTTACCCGATCCATCAACAGCTATTGTTACTTCTTCTATGTATAAAGTATTTCATCAATTGACAAAATGCGTCGAAAAGAAGGCATAGTATTGAGAAAGTATAAAGTTTTCATAAGTTTTTTCTTGGTCCTTGGTTTCTTGGCCCGTATTGGCTAGAGGCCCACAGAGCCCCGTGGGCCCTTAGTCGGTGTGGGGCCCCTATGCATTTGCCTAATCCGGCCCTGTAGCCATACATCGGCATAAGTGCCTAATGAGTGTAGGTACATTGAGAACATGACCTAAAATGTGTTTGCAACTAATAATATGTATTGCGTTGCATTTTGCGATAATGTTATCACTGCAAGTGAGAGTCATCAAGTACCTACGAGTGTTCATTGCTTTATATTATTTGATCAGACACGTAATTATAATAGACAACACTTTGTCCCCTTTGTATGTACCGCTTGAGGAAAATGATAACTTAGATAGGCGAAGGCAGACACTAAACTATAGCAAAATATTTGTAGTCTAGCTGCACGCTATTTCACAGAACCATTTTCCAGAATCGTATCCTATACGTAATATTATAGTAACTACCTAAGGTGTCTTTATAAATACCTACTTACCTATATTTTTTCAAAAATCGTATCAACGCTGATACAACAAAGATATTTTGCAATTTTATGGATAAAAATTACAAGTCCGTGAATAATCTATTGGTACTATTATATATACATATACCTGCCTAATAAAACTGTAACTGACCCAAATCTGTATATTAAATCTTTTTTGAAAACCATCGAGGTGTACGTGTATACCTATACCTACCTACTACTTTGTTATCGACATGGAAGCCAAAGATGTACTTAGAATTTCAATTTCATTCTGGCTGTCTATTATACGCGCGTCACTCTTAATCTATGAGACAGAATTTGATTTAACTTGTGGCACAGTGATAACTTATATTATGGTTGTGGGTAATTCCGCATTGTACTTATGTTAAGGAATGTGGGTAGGCAAATGAAGATGTGATTAAATCAGTTTGTACATGGCACTCGGCGTACTCATTTCGTCTCCCCGTCATCACACTTTACAATGGTGTTATGTAAAGTATAGTTTAAATTGCATAAATCGAAATGGTTCTTCCGGAATAAGGAATGAAATATAAACTTTTTAGTAAATTAAATAATTGACGGGTTTTAATGCAATTTTCTCTGATCTGTACTAGTAGCAGAAAAGTAAACTTAAATTAAAGCTTTGGCTTAATGCTTCATTTCTCTATTATATTCGCAGTGGTAAAAAAGACCGTGAAGACTGGGTTTTTGAGTCGAATAACAACGTCGAACACTTTGTTTTGGTAAGTATATAGTTTTTTCGCTCATAATTTCTAGGTTCCGGTGGCTCAGACTACGATTGACGTGTCTCTTTCACTTCGAAAAAAAGAGAGATTAAATAAGAAAACAATTACAATTTGAAAAATTTAATACCGTTTTCCATTCTATTCAGTCTAACTCCAAAACTACTAGTCCGAATTTGATAAAATTTTATGTTACCACACGGGAAGCACCAGCTTTCGAACAAGAAAATAATTAAGAATATAGAAGAATTTTTAGAATCAGTTTACCCAGTCGAAAGTTATGAGGTAACAACAATAAAAAAATAATAAAAAATACAGTCGAAGAGATTACCTCATCCTTTTTGGAAGTGTGTAGAAAAGAAAGATCTTAAGATATGACCGATTATGCCGCATATTTTCGATTTCAAGGGAATCTAAACCTATAGAGTATTATTGTGTGGCAATAAATAAATATTTTATTATCTCATTAAATAAATATTTCATTATTTCATTCATTTCATTTCATTTCATTTCATTAGAGTAGGTACTTCCTGTTGACCTACAATCGTGAAATTTGGAAAATCTCTTACAGCACATGTAAAGGAAAAAAATCTGATAACCGTAACTATGTAGTTAAATAAACAAAACCAATTTACTTTTACAAACTTATTATTTGCGGTTGATGCTATAACTGTATCTAGGGATCAAACGGAAAAATTAAGGTTGTCTTTTATTAGATAGCTTATCAAAAAATTTTATACAGAACCCTCAGTGTGGGAGTCCAACTAGCACTCGGCCGGTTTTTTAAGCATGGCCTGACGTGGATGATACGGATCATACAGATATCACGGACCTAGACGGCAATAAACATGATCAGTAAAAAACAGAATGAAAAAGTGCTTATCTAAGAATTAGACAGATATTATAATTTTTTGGCGACTGGGGCCACCAACGGAAATTATAGCAAGTCAGAAACGGTTGTGCCGCGGTAATTCGATAGCAGAGTAGGTATCCTTTAGCGCAGAAAAGGGAGATTTTCCCGACGTGTTCTTCGGTATTTGTTGTTACAACTTGTTTCTTCAGAATGGACATGGTACATTAAACAGCGTGTTAGAACTTAAAAATGCATTACCTACCAACACAAAAGAATACAGAATAGTACGAAAGGCTTATATACGTCAACCACACGTACAACGTCAACAATTATATACATCCACGCCGTCTGCCTCCATTACCAAATTATAAATAATAATACTCGTATCTACATTGATCATTATCAGCCGGAAGACGTCCACTGCTGAACATAGGCCTCCCCCATAGAACGCCACTTGGAACGGTTACTAGCTTTCTGCATCCAGCGATACCCCGCGGTTTTGACGAGGTCCTCAGTCCACCTAGCGGGGGGCCGGCCTACAGATCGTCTTCCGGTGCGTAGTCGCCACTCGAGGATCTTTCTTCCCCATCGGTTATCAGTTCTGCGAGCGATGTTGCCTGCCCATTGCCACTTCAACTTGCTAATTTTGAGAGCTATGTCGTGACCTTAGTTCTCCTAAGGATCTCCTCAGGTTTCCGTTTCAGGTTCCGCTTCAGGTATCACGCAGGGAAACCCCAAGCATAGCCCTCTCCATTGCTCGTTGAGCGACTTTAAGTTTATTAATGAGGCCCACAGTAAGGAACGACGTCTCAGTGCTATATCATCATATGTCATCACTGGCAACACACACTGGTTGAAAACTTTGGTTTCAAGGCTCTGAGGTATTGGGGACGAAAAGATGGATCGAAGCTTCCCAAACGCTGCCCATCCGAGCTGTCCGAGTATCTACATTAGGTACTTCTAAAATTATAATTTTATGTTGAGCTTGTAACACCAATACTTAGTAGGTACACTTACCAGAGTATGTAGTTTTGTCTTTCTGTTTTTGTTCTGCTTTCATCTTTGTGATATACATGTCCAGAAAATGGCGGTTGTACGTTTCGTCGTGAGTTTGCATCACTTCGTGCACCAATTTCTGGAATAATAAAATATTAATTCACGTAAGAAACGTGTTGCAATAGACGTAAGAACAGATACGGCAAAAGGGGCTATAACAATAAAAAATATTAGATTTTTTTTTTCTTTACCTACATAAGAATAATGTAGTAAAACTAACTAAATAATGTAGATAGATGCTTAAAACATATATACCAATGTAAAAGTTTCTGAGTTCTTCACGCTGAAACTTAACTAAATAGACTGGTTTAGTTTCGATGAAATGGGCTTACTTCTGATTGATTTGATTTACGACGAACGAAGACGCAGGCAGTAGCCAGAAGAGTAGCTATAGAATTTATTTCTTTATATTTGACTGGTCGGTTGACGCAGTTGGTAGTAAGTCTACATTCCGAGCCGCTGGTCCCGGGTTCGATCCCCGGACAGGTCAAACATTTTGTGTACATGAACATAATGTTGTGTATATGAACTAAATATGGCAATATTTAGTTACTTTGGCCAATTGATGCCATAATAACTAAGTATGGTAAAAGTAGCTTAAAATGCATTCAGTATAAAATATTAATGTTGTAGTTTTATAATAATAACGGCATAAACGTAAACAGGGCGATACCTACTGAAAGCCACAAGGGTTTAATAGATTTGCTTAATAGCCTTTTATTGACTTTGTACTTGGATAGTTACCTAGTAGCCTTACACAGCGTGTAAAAAAGGTGTATAGTAAATTAAAACCACATAAACTACTGCGTTCCAGGAAATAGTAATAATTCCGAGTTATTAGTACTTAACCAAAGTTTTTCTAAGGTACTCAAGCAGGTTCATCCCTGAAAAACTAGGCCAAAGGCGGCAAAGTCCTCCAGAACGTAGACTAAGTAAACAAGAGGCCTATAATTGGGGCCTGGGCTGGGTTTTTGTTATACACTGTATAATTTATAATAAAACCCATTTAATGCAATGTAATGGCAAATATTGCAATGACGAAAGATTATTTAAAATCAATGCTTTTTATGTTGTAAAGATAGCTTGGCAGATGCACGTGCAAAACGTGGTAGGTATTTATTTGTTCGATAAACTCTTGTAGGTATTTATCTACCTAACTAGCCTTGTGCGCAAAATTATCTTCATCATTATCAGCCAACTCCTACCTACTTGTAAAAATAAAACGAGATAAACTCTTTATATTTTCATAATCCCTGACCTACAATTATTGAAAACAATGCCAAAACAATAGGTGTTTCTTGACGTTAGGGTTGTGAGGGTCATGGATAGAGACAAGACGTGTGGGGACATTCATTTCAATACCTAATAGTTAAGATTATAAGGTACTTTAGTAATATTTTGTTATAATTATTATATCATTTATCTTTTTTCCACCTCAAATCTTTAATCATAAAAATAAATCATAAATAACACGGTTTTCTGCCAGGTAGATCGACAACGTCAAATCTCGCCGATTTTGTGAGTAATATCACAGAAGCTTTTACAAACTCGCACGAGATTCACGCAATCTATACCGATTTTTCTAAAGCATTCGATGATGTCAATCATAGGTTACAGATTCAGAAACATGCGCATGCTGGTGTTTGTGGTTCCTTGTTACGATGGTGTAAGCCGTATCATTGTAACCATTCGTAATTTGTCAAGGCCCGTGGATGTCGCCACCAAGTTCAGTTACATTAGGAGTACCGTAGGGCTCGCATCTAGGCCCTCTTTTTTACCTAATTTTTGTAAATGATTTGTCCTCTAATGTCTACCTATAGAGAAATTTGCTCCGACAGTGGCTTGGAAAATTTACAATGCGAGTTAAATACTATCAAAGACTAGTGTGTTTATAACAAGATGACGATAAAATGTTCTAAGTGTTTATCTTAATTTTTCCAGAAAAAGTTAACTAGCATGCGTATCTTACTTTATAAATAACAGTATTGCAGTCTCGTCTGGAGCCCGTCATACAAGGTGCACATTGAACGATTGGAAAAACTGTAGCAAAGATCTTTAATCTCCAGGTAAGTTATGAGTGGTCCTTAAAATACTTTCATTTTGTTATCTTAGTCGATATGGTTTGGTAAAATTATGTTTCACTGACCCGTCCGCGGATCGCTCGCGTGGCCTTGAGAGGTACAGTGTCTCTAAAGTAAAATCCAGTGAATGTCCCGTCAAAATCGGCTTAGCCGTACACACGTGACATACAGTTTAGTAAATAGCTGTTAGCTGCTAACAAACTAATGCTACCACGAACAACATTTTACTGCATAATCTGATTTTAATTATTCTATTTTTGCTGACAGCTAGACCAAGTCCCATTTTTAATTATTAAAAAATTTAAAAGTGTTAAGTATTACTTGTTACGCGTATAACATTATTGAATAAACGTTTGTTTGTAGGTTTGTTTCTTATTGTTCTTGTGGAGGTAGATGAGGCGCTAACACATAGGATACCGTTCATCATCATCATCATCATTGCTTATCCCCCCGCGGGTGAAACCGCGGAGTGCAGCTAGTAAGAAGTAATAATTGTAATAGTATGACATGTATTTGTTATTGTGCATTCACAGTACCAATTAGAGCAATACACAATATTAGGTTGTATTATATCTATAATGTAACATTTAAAAGTTGCCAGACCCAGTATTGATGGTTTCTCACCGTAAAGAAGTCGAGCAAGCACTGATTCCCTTTCATCAATGAGTTGTATCCACTGTAATTTGGTAGTACGTCCTTAAGGAAGGGTGTGAGTGAAAGCGCCCCTCCCATATCGTTAGAGTTTCTCTGAAACAGCAGCGCGCCTCTTGCTAGCTTCCAAAGGATCTGAAGGTATTCATGTAGATATAGGTTAGGTAGCAATAGTAAGTTTGAAATTATCATATTAAATATTTTTTTGCGAAATTCTTACCTCGTAATCTTTTCTTGGAACCGTCATGCGAGCAAGCACATGTACTATTCCATTGATGAAGGGAACCGCGAAGTAATGTGGAAGGTAGATCAGCTCTCCATTTACAAGCTCCTGTAAATACCAACCTTTTATTACAAATCATATATCAATTTGTTGGTACCTGATTCAATTATATATATTACCATACACTTAAAATATATAACTGGTAAATATAATAGGGGTTAAGGTATTAAATTGCCATTTCTTACTGGAATATTGATATTTTTTTGTACGATATAATATTATTATATTCATTTAATCAAAGTTATCTGTACATTTCTGCCATCTAATCGGAAGATCATTCAAAACTTTGCGATATATAGAATTCTGGGGACCTAGACTCCAGAAACAGTGTGAAGGCATTTTGTGCTCCCTGGGACGAAATTTAATTTCCGTGCAAAAAATTGTCCTAATCGCGGATGAAATTGTAGTCGGTTGGGGCGAGATCCGCCAAGTACGGAAGATGATTAATGGTTTCTAACTTTAAAACTGATTGACGAGCAGTGTGAGGTCTTGCGTTATCATGAAGTAATAATGGTAAAGACTGATTTTACAAGTCGGGGTTGTTGTATTGGTGAGTTTTGCCCTAATTACTTGGAGTTCTACACAGTAGACCTCTGCTGTTATTGCCTGATCGGATCTGAGGAACCTATAGTGAATTACGCCATGAAGTGACCACTAAACCGTACTACTATGGGTAAGTTTAGGAGCTTGTGGCGTTTGACCATTACGATTGTTGTTGTTGACATTTTTCATCACACGTCACAATACGGTTTCTGTATCGGTTTAACAAAGTAAGGCCAGTATCAACGCGCGCTCCTCTCTGCAAATCAGTCAAATCATGAGTTTTTAATTTAACCGATTTGGTTTATATAGGTCAGTATTGTAGGTATGCTAACATCAAACTATGCCGCTAGTTTCGTGGTAGTTTGATACGAATCGGCTTCCACCATCTCATTAAATTTATCGTTGTTTAAATTTGTCGTTAGTGTAGTTAAGTTAGTCAAAGTTTCCACTACGAAAGCGGTGAAACCTATAATGCACGGTGTCTTCGTTAGCTGGTTCCTCTCCAAACACAGCATTGATATTTCGAGCAAAGTTTCTTCTTAGTCCCACGTCAGAACTCGTATTTGAAAATTACTCTAATATTAGCTGTTTTTCATCTGCACGTTAAAATTGAATGCAAAAATAATTGAAAGTCTAACAGTCAAAAAATTAAATCATCCTTTTTTTATTTAGAATGTTTCATATAGTTTTGAAAAAGCTTCACTCTGAAACCTGACACAATGAATGAAAGTTTAATTATTCTGGCAATTTGATATTTAATCCCCTATTATACTGCTACGCAATTGTCTGACTTATTAATTGCACCTACATCTACAAAAATAACAACGTAGAAGCAATAACGATTAAAAATGGCATTCAATGACAAAATAAAATCTATATTTTTGATTACTGGAATACTTAAATATGGAACAAATTAAATGTCATCATCACCTCAGCCGTAGGACGTCCACTGCTGAGCATATTATTACCACAGTCTATGTAAACCAAAAGGTCGGAAGCGACCTGCGCCCGTGCGTTTATGATCCTGCAACCTTTATCTGCTCGTCTGTCCACCTTGTTATTTGTAGACTGTACAAATTAATATAGGGCTTAGATTATTCACCTCTCATTATTCACCTCTCATTATACACCTCTTATATGTAATCTAAGTTAAAGGAGTTTAGGTAAATTTATGCGGAGGGCCATGTTTTTTATGATCGGCCACTTTTTAAGTAACCTTTACTTTTTAATAATAGGTACTTACTATAGTACTCGTAGGTACTTAAATAAACGATTGTTAAACAAACTCGTTTTAAGTCACATCGGAGTCGAGCTATGTACCTACCTATTTAAGTCAAAATTCAGTTGTATGCAATATTATTTGTTCCAGGCTCAGATTATAAAACAAAAGGAACCTTTTGTGAAACAACATTTTGTTTTATAATCCGAGGTTCCAGGGGCCGAACTATGAGCTCTTAAAGCAGAACTTTTAGACAACTGCCCGGTTTATTCGTACCATGACAACGTTAAAGCAGGCCTGCCCAGGGCCTACTATTCAAAAACTGCAGAAAAACCGTTCACCTGTTTTTTTTTGTATGCACTCCCGTTAACATGTCGCTCTAAATCCACTCAGTTTATCAGCTTACAAACGTCTAGGCGTCTGCAATGTTGGTTATAGTAAATTGTTAGAATGCCAGAGACAATATTATTCGTTCACCTTTGACAAAACAATATTCAAACAGTTTACCTAAATGAGCATCATGGTAGGATTTCATTCAAAACTGTTTATGCCAGGTTTAAGAACTGCACGGAACTTGCATGGTAGCTGATAGTAAGGCCCCAGGATACATGTTTTTGTGCAAGGCTTTTGTAACAACATTATATTAGCTATTAATGTGAACTATCAACCTTATTGCTAATCGTGTATGTTATCAGGTCATCTTTTTCTGCATTATGAAAAAAAATCTTGGCAGCCATATTACGAGTACCTTTACCTTGTATTGTTAAATTTTGTTTTATGCTTATTTGACAATTTAACAGTACGCTTTTAATTAGTCTAAATAATTTTCCAAAATGTCATCTGATATTGAAAATGACGATTTTATAATGATGAAGCCACCAGAAAAAGATGTCTTTGATTGCTTACAAAATGCCCCAGACTACAATTATTAACTAATGAAGGTAACTATTTTATTTTCGTAGGTGTAGTAGGTAGGTATAAATAGCACATGTAATAATCAGGAGAAAGTTTAATTTCTGTTCGAGAGTATGTTAAAGGAAACTCGAGAAAAGAAATAGATCGATTTCTCCCCTCGGTGTACAATGTATATATTTTGGCTCCGCTCTATCCAATAGACAAAACCGTTA
Organism: Selenia dentaria; assembly: GCA_917880725.1. Taxonomy (NCBI): domain Eukaryota; kingdom Metazoa; phylum Arthropoda; class Insecta; order Lepidoptera; family Geometridae; genus Selenia; species Selenia dentaria. The sequence goes on along the minus strand of OU862888.1, from coordinate 27,115,563 downwards.
AAACAAATAAGTGTTTTTATTGTAGGTACCTATTGTTGGCAACCCAACATAATTTGTTATAATAGTAAAAATCAATGTTTTGTTGTTAGTGTGGCAGCCTTGTTTTTGTATTCGCTTCCTTCTGCCATCGGCCATCAGCCTGTGCACACGTAACTATTGTACATAGTAAAACCCAAGAAATAAATAACGTTAAAGTTTATACCTAGTATTCTTCACAAGAACCCCTTACAGTCCATTACAAATAGCTGAGCCCTCGACAGTGATCCTTCGAACCGTGAAGAGTCGACGAGACTGGTGCGGTGCGGCCTGCCTTTTCATAACCTCAAAACTAAAAGTGAAGAGAAGATTCGCAACTGAGTTGGTGCGCGACCCTGGCTAATTACTGCGATCCCACTCATCAAATCATCAACGGGAACCGTGTGCATCCAGGAGTGTCAGCGTGTGCGGCGGCGAACTTACTACAAAAATAGCTGCAACGTGCTGCAAATCACACTGCCTGCGACAAAGGCGGCCTACAAGAAGCAAGAAAATCTGGTGTATCAGATACAAAAAAAAAACAGTACGGCGAAAGAAAATAGAACCAGTACTGCAAAGATTATAAACAGATTATCAGCGTGAGTGGCGGAAACTTCCCACAAATGTCATCGCGCTGCGATCTCCAAGCAACGAACATACGAAACACGCAAGATCCAAGGTCAAGCGGGAAAGACGACGAAGATCATCTGAGGTCAAGTGCAAATAGCAAGTACCTACATAAACTAACTAATCTCAAGTTTAATTTTCAGGTTACAATATTAAATGTAGGTAATTGCTAACAAGTTAGTACCCACTTGTAAAAAATACATGGTAAAAATCATAAGTTCAAGTGGCAACACATTCTGTGAGCTGTGTGAAATTCGTCCGTGAGTTTTTAGCTTTATAAGGTTGGCTAAGCTACTGACGCTAGCGCAGCTAAGACGTTCGTTCAATCGGCATTTTTTCTTGTGAAATCGCCATCTTGTTTGTCATTTTCAATTCACATTGCAAAAACCATTTTATTTGTGTAATAAGTACTAAAAACTGTGAATTTAGCTAGTGGTGTGGTGTGGCTACAATATTAGTAATTAAAATGCAAAAAGACAATGTCGACACACAAATGGAGCAGTTAAATAGGGAGCGTGGCTATGTAAAAGCGTCAATCACGCGACTGCTCGCCTTCACTCAAAACGTAAATGAGATCCAAACTGCTCCATTAGCATCACTGAAAGCAAGATTGGAGAGGCTTTCGAGCCTCTTCGATGAATACCATAAATATAATAAATTAATTATGGCCTATACGGCCAGCGACAGTGAAAACTTCGCTGAGGTCGAAGAAAAATTTTATACATGCAAGGCGGCTATTGAAGAGGCTATCACTAGCCGTTCGAAAGAACAAGGGGCTTCGATGCCACCCAACAATGAAAGCAGAATTAAACTGCCAACAATTAAAATTGATACAAAACAAGATTGCTTCACAATTAAGGCTCCTAAACAATTTGGTAATAGCAAAAATATTACGAAAAGAGAGATCCTCAGTCAAATATCCAGATTTTATGACCCTCTAGGCTTCGTCAGTCCTATCATAGTCAAGGCCAAAGTAATCATGCAACAGCTATGGCTTGAGAAGACAGCTTGGGATGCGAATGCGCCTGATGTTATAGCAAATGAATGGATTCAGTTTACTGACAGCTTAAATAAGATGAACACTATAAATCTAAATAGGAATATACCTATTTCTAGCGACATTCAAACCATACAGATCATAGGGTTTGCTGATGCTTCTAGTTCAACCGGCTACGGGTGCTGCATCTATTGCAGGGTGATTGATTCCACAGGTAATGCAAAATTATTCTTACTCTGTTCGAAATCCAGAATTAATCCCGTTACAAAGCCTTTGACAGTACCTAGACTGGAGCTTAATGCAGCCTTATTGCTAGCAAAATTAATGACCAGAGTGACAGAGACTCTTTCTACAAAAATTAAAATAAATGGTATTTTCATGTTCACTGACTCACAAATAGTGTTAGCATGGATAAACACAGAGGTAATTAAATTACAAGCTTATGTGTCGAACAGAGTCAGAGTAATACAGGAATTGTCTAATAGCTGGAGCTGGGTATACTGCCAAAGCCAAGACAACCCCGCTGATCTCATAAGTAGGGGTGTGGATCCCGAGCATCTTGTCAACTATCAGCTCTGGTGGCAGGGTCCAGCTTTCCTGCAAAACAGGGAGTATAATTTTGATAATAACTTTCAGCCTCCTGCAACCTTACCTGAACTGAAACCTAGCTCTGCATTCTCTGACAATGTAGTACTCATTACTCAAACCGCTAGCAAGTCTTTAAATTTTCTAGAAAAATATTCTGACCTAAATAAAATTAAGCGCATTTTAGCTTATATTCTGCGCTTCATAAATAATATAAAGCCGCAAGGCACAAAGATCCAGTCAAATTGGCTTTCTAGCACTGAACTAAGTCAAGCACTTCATGTAATACTACGACATGAACAAAATATTTATTTCAATGATGAAATTAAGTCATTGCGAAAGGGTGAAAATGTGAAGGGAAACCTAAAGCCCCTGCATCCATTCCTGGATGAGCAGGGACTGCTAAGAGTAGGAGGGCGGCTGCAAAATTCTCAGTTGCCTTACTCTCAAAAACATCCTATAATTTTACCTAAGGGTTCACGATACACAGACCTTATAATTAGGCATGAACACCTACGACTCATGCATGCAGGGCCTAAATGTTTGCTCTCCATTTTAAATCAAAGATATTGGCTAATAAATGGAATGAGACAGGTTAAGAAAGTCACTCACCCATGTTTAACATGTTTCAGAATGAAGGCGGATGCAGCAAAGCAGCTAATGGGTTCCTTGCCACGACAAAGAGTAACAGCCTCACGCGCGTTTGAAAAAATTGGAATTGACCATGCAGGGCCCATACAATTAAAAAACTCAAGGGTTCGTCGTTCCATTGTAACAAAAGGGTATGTCCTTGTAATAGTTTGTTTTTCTACGAAAGCAATAGGACTAGAATTGGCCTCAGATTTGTCAACAAGTACATTCCTGGCCTGCTTTAAAAGGTTTATCTCTCGTAGAGGCATGCCTACAGAAGTTTTCTGTGATAATTCAGGGACGTTCCGGGGGGCAAGGAACCAGTTAGCTGACTTGTATAAACTGCATAACTCGACAGAGCATCAAGCACAGGTGCAAAATTATGCAGCTCAGCAAGGGATTAAGTTCCATTTCATACCAAGCTACTCTCCTGTGTTTGCTGGTCTGGTTGAGGCAGCCGTTAAGAGTATGAAAAATTTACTTAAGAAAATGTTAGAAAAAACTGTATTAACATACGAACAATTAAGCACTGTATTATGCCAAATAGAAGCAATTTTAAATTCTAGGCCATTAGTGCCTATATCATCTGATGTAACAGATTTCAGCTATTTGACACCTGGCCATTTTATTATTGGTGGTCCACTTACAGCTTACCCTGAACCTGACATAACTGATGTTCCTACAAGTAGACTAAACTTTTGGAATAAAGTAGAAAGCATAAAACAGAGCTTTTGGAAGGTATGGCATAAACATTACCTAAATGAGCTTCAATGTCGTCCAAAGTGGCGCGATGACCTACCTAACATAAAAGTAGGTACACTTGTAACCCTTAGGGATAAAAATACACCCCCTTTGTTTTGGCCTATGGCCAGGGTCGTGAAGGTTTCTCCTGGAGCCGATGGCAAGGTGCGTGCCTTTGAAGTAAAGACAGCTACTGGAAAAACCTACATGCGCTCGTTATCTGGGGTGTCGATATTACCTATAGAGTAATAAACCTAGACATAATAACTTTCTAGATGTAAGCTAGAATAACATTAAGTAGCCTTTATGTAAAAAACTCATAGTTTTAGATAGCTTAGAAGATAAGTCTATCTATAAAAAGCTGATAAGTCAACTTTTATTATTGTTAAATAGCATGATATATTACAAGAAAAGAATACTTTTGTTTAGTTTTGTTTATTGCTAAGAAGATAGCACAATAAGTTGTAAAAATATTATTCATTTTTGTTTATTTTTTGGTTGCTAAATTGCACAAGTAAGTTGTAAAAGAAACATTTATAACACATTTATTTAGTTCCATAAGTACTTAATTTTACATAACTTAATTTTAATTTGCTGCACTGTAAATGTTCACAAAGTAAATACATTCTATAAATGTCAAAATTTTCTAAAGCTAAAAAGCTACATGTAAATGAGCCATTACTTTCCTACCTATGTATTTAGGAAATAGAAATATAAAAGGTAAACCACTGAGTCAAAATTATAGTTTATACATTTAATGTAAGCATAAGATATTTCACTTGCATTGTAATCAAATCTTATTTCATATCAAGCAAATTCAGGCCCCCAACCTGTTGGCAACCCAACATAATTTGTTATAATAGTAAAAATCAATGTTTTGTTGTTAGTGTGGCAGCCTTGTTTTTGTATTCGCTTCCTTCTGCCATCGGCCATCAGCCTGTGCACACGTAACTATTGTACATAGTAAAACCCAAGAAATAAATAACGTTAAAGTTTATACCTAGTATTCTTCACAAGAACCCCTTACAGTCCATTACAAGTAGCTGAGCCCTCGACACCTATAATCTCTACTGTATGAATATCATCTTTGTCCGCAAACTTAAAAAATCCAGCCTTTTACCCAAACCCTTTACTTATATGAATTCTTCGAAGCTTTAGTACCTATGTCTGTTCGATCAACGTTTCTGACGAGTTTTAAAAGCAGCAGCACGCAGCGGTGACTCGGTGTTTCAGTAATGTAGATACCTATTAAGAAGTGTATTGTAGACAACATGGAAGTTATAACATCACGTATTTTGGAAGACCTGGAGCCTTATTCACTATGACCACTCAGACACGGAACGCGGCGCATAACGATATCTTCAAGTTATTCTTGGGGATTCGATACATATTTTACTATAGTTCCTTGAAGATGTAACGCATTACGTTAGTTACGGGCCTGAGTGGTCATAGCAAATTAGGCCCAAGGTTCTAACTAAAACTAAAGCAAGTTCAGACACGTTGCGAGTATAAGTGCGCACATTGCTATGTAATAGTGTATCTTATACGAGCAAAGCACTTAGGGTTAAAGGTTATGTGACATTCCCATTTAAGTCCCATACCTATCTAGGTAGTTGGAATCCCTAAAATGCAGTTGATGGAACTTGTGCAATCCTGGGTCCGTTATCCTACTGAAACAATAAAATTGGTGTCAACTATTCTGGACGCAGCGAAGCATTGTGAATTCGTAATTCATTACCTATTAAGATTTATGTCTAAGTATGGACCAACCAAGAATGACTGCATAGTCACTGGTAGATATATGGCAGCCTTCAGACTCGCTGGCACGTCCTCGCAGTAAGTATCATCTGATCCTAAAACTTTATTAAATATTGTCTAAAATCATTAACTAGGTACTGAGTATGCTCACTTTCTCAGCGGGGAACTTAGGCCCGTTGATTCGCATATCAATCATTTCCTTGATCTCTTGAGCTAGCACTGCCTCTAGACCCTCTTCTCGTCTGCCAAATCCGAAGTCTCGAAGGTAGCGGAGTGAGAACCTTCTTTGGACGTGCCAAAAATAACCGTCCGTGAAGAATATACCTGCATGATAAGGTTGATTATTTGAATATTGTGCGGACACTACTCGTGACCTCTTGTGATAAGGTACAATAAATATGATAAAATTATACCAATGTGTCTGTAAAACACTCAAAATCTGGGCACAGAATAAGTAATAGTACTACGCCGGTAGTCTCGACATATTTTCACGAGTTAGCGACCATAGCGACAGTGTACCTTGGCTGCGGCGTCCGCGTAAGGGCCGCACTAATGGCGTGGCCACATCAACGTTCAACGTCAATCTCCATAATCACCTTAAGCAACGCGCTAGTTATTCCGATGATTATTGCAATCAATTGAGTGGCCACATTGGAACCGTCAACGTCAACACCCATTTCATTGGCGATTAAATTAGCAAAAATGTCACAAAATAAATAACAATACTACATTTCCATATTTAAAGACTGTAAATGTTTTATTATATGAATGTGCCCATCGGATTCATCCGCGTTGTAATGGATGATGATGATAGCATTCCATGTGTAACCAATGCCCCATCTATCTACTTACAAATTTCATCCAAATCTGTTAAGCCGTTTTGCGTAATTGACTAACTGGCATCCATAATTACATCCATTCTTTTATATTTAAGAACGAAAACAAACATGTTTTTAATTTTTTTCACAAGATTTCTATAAAACTCAATGATTTTTCATTCGTCCACTCCATAATTTTTCTGTGTACAAACACGTGCGATCCCTTTGCGATCACAGTGCGAAATGACAAACGTAAAATGTTGGTCTAGTCGATTCAGCGCAATGATTATCGTATGCCAATGCCAAACAATACCGCCATCCGATTTTTCGCCCAACGTCAACGGCAATATTATTGTTGTCAAATTATCGCGATAAGTAGTGGCTATATCTACGGTTAACGTTCATACTCGTGATAATCAATGGCGTTCACGGGATCGTTCACGCATGACTCCGCAGCCACCTCAACGCTGCTGTCCGCCTTGGGAAGTATCCCAAGTAGGTATACCTACCTTGAGAAATGGGAAAATATGCCACAAAACGGTCATATCTTTTGATCGCGTCAAATTACGTACAAGTTTTTTACATCTTAAAGAAACTATGGTTGATACGGTCTACGTATTACTTACATAACGAGTAAAAAAAAGTAATCCTATAAGGATTTCTTTTTCTTTTTGAGAACTAACGGACACCTGACTAGATAAGAGCATACTTACATGTACAAAGCAAAATAAAGTTAAATCAGTAAAATAATACGTTTTTAGTATTACAACGCCAAATACGTTACCTACCGTACATAAACATATATTTTCATTCATCTCGTTACGTGCGTTCTAAAAGAGAAACTTTATCTGTGTTTAACACATTATGCGTTAGTAAATATTTTATTTTATGAACCATTTCATTCACCTTTGCGAAAAGAGTGCCCTTTTCGTAACAGAAACAGTATACCTCCACAAGATTTGAAAATGATATCCATAGTATAAGTGTGTAGGTAAAGCGACCTAAGGCATTGCCTTATTATCATACTTACTATTCCCACAGCGTAAGTTTCATAGACTGTGCTGGTAAAAAATGAAACAAACTTATCTCTCATAATGATTGCACTATATATAAAACTAAGTCATTCGCGAACGTAATTGTGGTTGCAGGTCGTTTACCCTAGCATTACCTTCATCATCTGAGCCGTAGGACATCCACAGCTGAACATATGCCTCCCCGTAATTTTCCAAAAGGAACGGTTTGAAACGGCATGCATTCAACGGCATCCTGCGACCCTTAACAGGCCGTCTGTCCACCTCAGTGGACGACCTACACTGCGCTTGCCTGTCCATGATCTCCACTCCAGAAACTTCCGGCCCCTTCGGCCATCTGTTCTGGGTGCTATGTGCCCTGCATACTCTAACTGGTACACTTTAACTCGCTTCTTCGGGGCTATCTCGGTAACTTTCATTCTCCTACGGGTCTCCTTATTTCCGATTCGATCACCTCAAGCATCGCTCTCTCTCTCTTTCTCTTCTGCGACTTTGAGCTTACTTATGAGGCCCATAGTAAGAGACCACGTTTCAGTGCCAAAAGTCATCACCGGTAATACACTTGTCAGATTTTAGTCTTGAGGCACTGAGGCATTTTGGACGAGAAGACGTTGAAGACGGTTTCCAATGCAGCGGTGAACAGTTTTGGAGATTTAACATCTCCCTGTGACCTGTCTCACGCCTCTTTCCGATAGAATTGCCCCCGAACTTTGCTCCTATACTCGGACTAACATGTTGGCGTTATTATACAAGCACTTCAACACTTCGATAAACCGATAGTCAATTCGGCACCGCTGGAGAGACTCAAGCACGTGGACAGTGCTTGAGTTGAGAGAGTGAGAGAGGCAGTTTCGTTCGAATCAAAGGCATTCTCATAGTCCACAACGTTCGTTCATTGACGCCGAAAGCTTTTGTTCTAAGCGTAAACATAAAAAACATGTCATTAATATAAGCTTACCACTACCCTTCCCCAACAACGAGTAATTATTGTTAGGAGAACATTATTTTATAGCTTTACAGCTATGCACTATAAAAATAACGTTCTTCTAGATCTTATATCACCACTTTGTGCTACCTGGGATACTCACCTAGCTTCTTCCAATAAGACCTCAATCTGAAGAGAATGATGTCCATACGTCCATCGAATTCTTCCCTGTTTAACATCTCTTTGATGTCCTCAGGATCATTGAGCACCACCGTCGGAACAGGGCCCATGAACAGTCCTATCACCTTGGTCCTGTACTTTTGGCCGATCTTCTGGAATGCCAGTGCCAAGTTGCTAAACTCATAGGTCAGGACGATCCAGAAAGCACCATATAAGGGTAAACTAGGTGGGCCTGTAGACAAATGAAACAGGTTATGTTAAATAGGATATCATCAAAGTATTTTACATGATTCCACGCCTCAATGAGATTAACAAAACAACGTGGTGGAGTAACCACGCAAAACTTTAGCTCAACGCTCTGGTTGATACTTACTGTCATGGCCAGGCCTGGTTTTTACCATCAGGTAAGACGATGGACGGGACGATATCTCCGTCTACAGAAAAAGTAATAATTTATCCAACCCAACCCTGATTTTGTTTGACAACCTTGTTAGCTCAGTAGGTAGTGATCGTGCCTTCAAAGTGCGGGACCCAAGTTTAATCCCTGGCGGCTGGCCGGAGCATAATATGTTTGTGTGATAAGCAGAATTGTTCGTTCTCGGGTCTTGGATATTATCATGTGTTAATGCTTGAATTTAGGGTAATAGACATTTAATGGGTTGTCATTAAATTAAATAGTTATGACATATAGATAAGTAATATATTATTTTGTAAAGATATGTGAGTATGTGGCACCGCTCAGTTAAACGATTTGGTTCAAATTTGGTAATTTGCTTCAAATTATACCAAATAGATTTTAAGTAGTAAGTATACGTGTTTTAAATTACCAAACGTAATTTAATTTTTTTTGAGGGGAGGAATGCTACGCGCTGCCCTTGGGTGGCATCGCCACGGGGGTGATAGACGGGCAACGCGTAGTCTTCCTCCCCTTCGAAGTGCGTAGCATGGGATGTGGGGCTCAAACCCTCTAAGAACCGGATTGATCTTAACCGGGCCTCAGCTTAATACTATTAATTATTCTGTGCCTCAGCGCATGAAGGAATGCCCTTGCCTCTAGACGTGGTAGGGTCGTGCAAGCCGGTGAAGAGTCTCCTGACCTGCCCCCAGTGACCTCAATACGGAGGAGGGTGGAGGCGAGCATGCCTACTCCATTTCCTCGTTCCTTTGCACCTGAACGGGCAAGCCCAAACATCTTTCTAGCTGACTCGTTCCGCAGCCACCTGCGCCACCACCGGCTCGCAGAAGATATCCACCGCTTGCTACGTTCGGCTTCTCCGCTTATTTCCACTGAAAGCGTTTGCGTCTGCGGCGTGGGCTCCATGCAGCACACACTTCCAGCGTTTATCACAATTTACCTACTTCAACTGATTTTGGTTGTTATAATTAGGTATAATAATTAAGTAAAAGACTAATTACAAAATATTATTCTAGCTGCGCCCCACGGTAATGAATGATAATGAAAAGTATCCTAATTATTAATCCAGCATCTCATCGACCTCCATACAAAACTTCATCAATATTGATCCAGCCGTTTGAGCGTGAAGAAGTAACAAACATACAAACACACTCATAAACTTTCACCATTATAATATAAGTGTGATAGCGTGATGTGATATAAATAATATAATTCATAAATTTACGTAACTAGAACATCTATGTACGATAAAGGTACGTACAATGCGATTAAAATAAGAATAGGACGGGCTCTCGGCTAACTTCACTCATATAAGTACGGTCAGCAGAACAAACTTAAAAATAGATTAATTTTAAATGAATGACTAAAAATCGTTCATTTTATAAAATTTATATATTTATAAGGTTGGCAGCACAGACGCAGTGTTGCAAAAGTTTCCGATTTATTGGGAGATCTACTGATTTTGGTCATTGTCTCCCGATATCCCGATTTAGCAATTCAGTATCCCGATTTTTGAATTATCATCTAATGTAAAATAATATTCATAAATAAACATGGAAAATAATATTCTTCATACGGCAAAACTAAAAGATCTTGAATAAATGAATATATTATTAACATAAAATACTCTTGTTTTATTCCGAATAAAAATCTCCCGATTTTTAGATGGCAAATTTAACGAATTTAATTTTTCAATTTTGCAACACTGGTGAGACGCCATCTTGATTTGATGACACATGTCTTATTTATCCGTCAGTGTACTACGCGACACGTTTCCAAGTGCATTTTTATGTTCTTACGCCCTTTTTGTATATAATTTGTTTTTGTTGATTATTTAATTTGTTCTACAATGAGCAAAAGAGGTAGTGTTTTACATCGGCGAGCTCGAGAGATTATCAGCAATGTTGATAAGTACTTCGAGGAAGAGAAAAAACGTGCCATTATGTTGTTGGACCAGTTAAAACAAGCAAGAATTGTACCAGGGCCAGATGGCAATATTCATATATCGCGTGATGTATTTGAAAGTTTCATTAAGCATTTGGAAACTGCTTCGAAGGTAACCGGGCGAGTGACTTTAGCCACTGGTATTAATAAAAATACAGTGAGTCGCATTCGCCGTGAACAGAGAATAGCAACAGAAGCAAGCACAAGCAAAATAACGACACCTAAGAAGAAACCACGTCAAAAGAAAATTGTGTGTGACAGTTTTGAAATATGTGCGCTGGGCAACATAATAAATTCTATATATACGGTGAGAAAAGAAATTCCTACACTAAAGAAAATTTATGCAGCTGCAAAACAAGATCTTAATTTTCCTGGCAGCTTGTCTACTTGGAGAAAAATTATGATTGAGTCGCTAGGCTACAAATTTAAAAATTGCCAGCGTAAGAGATCGGTATTGATTCAAAGGCCAAACATTAAAGCCTGGCGCGAGAAGTACCTGCGGCGTATTCGAGCAAATGATGCATTGGAATCAAACAAAAAACCAGTAGTGTTTCTCGATGAAATTTGGATCCACGCACATTATACTGTGAAAAAGTGCTGGCAATCTGCAAGCGCGGAAGGTGTAAAGAAAAATGACAGTGTTGGACGTCGAAATGAACCACGATGAAATGAATGGTGAAAATTTTATAAAATGGGTGAATGAAAAACTAATCCCGAACCTTCCCGAGACCTCACTTGTGGTAATGGATAACGCTCCTTATCATAGTATGGAGGAAACGAAAGCCCCGAACATGAGTGCTAGAAAAGTGCAGATGCAGGAATGGCTTACACAAAACGATATTCAATATGAGCAAACATTCACAAAGGCTGAACTTTATGAATTAATAAAAAAAAACAGGCCACCGAAAGATTACACAATAGATAACATATTTAGATCGCATGGCCATGAAGTGTTAAGACTGCCACCCTATAATTGCGATTTAAATCCGATAGAATACATGTGGCATTTGGTAAAACGTAGAGTGGCAGACAAAAATGTTGAGCAATTAGAAAGCGCAATCGAACGTCTGACACTTGAGTCAATCGCATCAATCACGAAAGATGACTGGAAGAAAGAAATAAACCATGTAAAAAGGATTGAGAAAGACTACTTCGAAAGGGAATTACTTGAAGACGATGACAATGGCCCATTCAGTTTCATTATAAACATAGGTGACAGTAGTAGCAGCAGCAGTGATGATGACGACGATTACGAGGAGTCTGATTCAGTTGGGCATCAGAACATGAGTGGAATTGAAGAGCTGAGCGATTAAAATACGTACATTCACTAAATAAAGACAGTTCAATGTGTTTCTGTGTTTACTTTAGTTTACCTACCTATGATTCGTTTTTAGACTAATTTTTTCTCTACCTATCAGATAAAAAAGTACGTTCTATTACAATATAAAACAAGCCAATATTTTTTAACATTGCTTTTTTTGCACACTATACCAAGTTCCCGTAGTGACGTCACAACATGGCGCTAGGCCGGTCCTATTCTTATTTTAATCGCATTGTACATAGATGTTCTATGCATAAAATTATAGTTACTTAGGTACGTCAAATTATCTGTACATATAAAAATGAACTATTTCTCCTGGTCACGCTATAATTTGACGGCTTTACCGATTTCATTCATGTTTTTTTAAATGTTTTCGAATACTTCGTAGAAGATTCTTACATCTTATATAAAAGATAGAGTTGATATTTAAAAGCCTAAATAAAGAAAGTACCTACTAAGATAAAGTGGTCAAATAAGTTAGTAAACTTTGAGATGTACTTCGTTGAGTCACGGTAATATTATTAACATTACCGTGGATAAATAAATCGAGAGTGGTATGAACACATTTTATTATCACCTGCTTCATTGGAGCGTGAGGGTTCACAACATTATCTATCTCTGCCCATTTTCGAACTAGATCAGAATACCTTATTCCGAAGACGATACAGTATGTATCGTCTGTGTCTTATACTGGGTGTATAGTATTTTTTATACCAGACAACTTTTGGGGAGATTGTGGCAGACTTATCGTTTGTGATAAGCAAATAAGTATATGCCCGCAAAGAATATACTTTTTGTGTCTTTTATGTAGGATAAATATACTTATTTATTTTACGAGTTAGGGCTCAACAGACAGACATACGAAGTTGCTTCAATACGGTGGAACCTTTGCCATGGGATGAAAGCCTAAAACCAGAATAAAGGAAAAAACTAGACAAAAAAATCACGCTTTTACAATAGCACCTGCATGAGATATTAGGCATTATCAATCTGACGTGGCACGGACTTTCACAATGGGGAGTTCTATAAGAAGAATTTGTAAGAAAATAAACTAACATTAGGTACTTCTCCATCTCTAGGATAGAAAAGAAGTAAATTATAATAAACATCCACAGCTCCAGCGCGGGCTGTTGAGGGTTTGACCATTTTCCTCCTGTAATTATGGATGTGTGGTCGATATAAAGATTTTTATAAGGTTTAGTTAAGGATTGTTATAAGGGTAAACAAATGTGATATAGTTTATCTCATGATAACTTTTGTGAACAGTAAATATCAGCATATTTAAAATGTGCATAAGCAAATAATATGTAGGTTACCTTTATTTATTTATTTTCCGTGGGTCTAGGTGCATATGAAATATTCAGAGACTAGGCTAAACGTTTGGATGAAGCGTCAGGTGACTAGAATGCTGTCTCATATTATGCACGAAAATTAGCACAGCTATTCAATGTGGAAATGAAGCCAGCATTCTGGGCACTTTTCCTTTACTACAAAATTATTAAATTTTTAACTACCTATAATATTATACTAACTTATGATAAAAAATTTGGAGTATATTTTGATCTTTGTTCATTATTTTAAATGTTAATGAATTAAACATTTTATTAAGTATCAGTGACTATAGTCATGGTAAAAATTATTGACTTACCTGGAGGAAAGTTCGGCGGTCTGTTATAAGCGGCTTTGTAAAAATACACCAACAAAACCGGAACTAACAAAGTGAAGACTATTGCTGCGATCATTGTTTACAACTAAATTTACGAACTAATAAGCGCAGATTTTTTAATTTAATTTTTTTGTACCTAATAATATAAATTATTCTTGAACTGTTTTTATTTATTTAATTCTATTAGTTTTGATAATTTAATGTTTCACAAGAAGATTTAATAAACAAGGATGTGCGACCCGCTCGAGTTGTAACAAAATATGATATTGCACTGGAAATAAGCATAATATTTACGTATGAATGTACGTCAAGCGATAAAAGCTATCGCTTGACACTTTTAGTCGGTATACTCGTATCGAAGTCACTACTGACTTTTATGTGAAAGTATAAATAAATAACGTCAAGTCATTATGATAATATATACATTAACAAGTAGTTATTAAACAATTTGATTTAAACGTCTAGAAAGTGCTACAAAGCTTCTTCAAAAATCATAAATGTAATATGACAATTTGTAAGTGCCCCCGTAGGCCTATACAGAATAAACCATTTCATTTTCATTTTCTTCGGTTGTGTGGTATTTCCCTTGAGTAAGTGAGGGTTCAAGAACCATATCTTAGTACATGTAAGTATTAATTTATTCTAAACTAGCTGTGACCCGCGGTTTACCTGCGTGGTGATGGATGATGATGATGAAGAGTACCCTATGTCCTTTTCTGAGATATGACAAATCGAAAAATACTAAAATCATAAATTGGGTCCAGTCGTTCATTGGTGTAACTGACACGACATTTATTTATTTATGTAATTCTTTATTGCACTAAAATAAAGTACAAATGGAGGACTTAATGCTAAAGCATTTTCTACCAGTCATCCTACACATTGTCAAAACAAGGGGAGTCGGGCGTGCATCAAAAGGAAAAGAATGCAAAGGACTGTATTAAAATACCTACATTTAAATTATGATCATACTATATAAATAATATACACTACATATAATATACTATTACTATTTATAATATACTATAAATAAAAACATACACTATATATTTATTTATATATACAAATATACATACATACAGAGAATACACAATAAATATAATATGAAATTATGTGACATTGTTTTGTATAAGGACCTATATGTAGAAGTAAATCTATATATAATAGATTTATTTTTATTTACCGGTATATTTATTTCTCCTGGTCATATGATGATAGTTCAGAAGTTTTATCACAATATAGTGAGCATGGTACTGACTTCAACAAGTTATTTCAAACTTTTTGGTAATGAATGCGGTTCCATTTGTCTACCAACTTCCAAAAAAAGGAGGAGTTACTCAATAAGATTTTTTTTCTACCGACTTCCAAAAAGGAAGAGGTACTCAATTCGACTGTATTTTTTATGTTTGTTACCTCATAACTTTCGACTGGGTAAACCGATTCTCAAAATTCTTTTTCGTTTGAAAGCTAATGCTTCCCGTATGGTTCCATTTAAAATTCATCAAATTCGGTCCAGTAGTTTTTGAGTTACACTCCAATAACTGAATATATGTTGTTTTGTTTTTTAATATTTATTGTTAAGTTTAAACTGTTTACTGTTAAGTTTGGACTGGTTTGGTTATTAAAATTGTTGTAGCTGTTAAACTGAAGTGCAACAAGTGTTGAACAAGAAAGCAAATAAACAGTACACCATACCTGTAGACCAAGTGGTGAAACGAAACTGTGCTGCAACTGGGATATCAAAGAGGACTCTAATGAAAATTAAAAATGAAGCCAAAGTACAACCACCTACTTCGCCGGGCGCTAGTCCGACTCCAAGTACTAGTAATAATTTAGAAACCCACCCAGAACCAAAATTATCGACACCGGGTAAGAAGCGTAAACAGTACAAAAAACGCATCGAAGTAGATGATTTTGACATTTGCGCAATATGTCAGGCATGGAGTCAATAATTTATAGTAACTGAGTATAATAATAAATGTTTTTGTAATCAAAATTATTGTTTTTTAATAACAAACCCTTCATCAATAATAAATTGATTTGAAAAGGTTAGTAATTTTTTTTACCTCCACATTTCTCGAAAAAACTTTTTTTCACACCGTACCCAGACCGCCGATATGACGTCACGAGGTCAGGTGCACAGATATTGTCACCGGGTTGTAGATATTTTTGAACTAGACTAAACAAGACAAACTTACCCACCCAATCAAAGTTTTAGATATAACCCATTTCGCAAGCACAGTATTCTAAATTGTCTATATTATACCAGCTTGATTCTATACCATGTGATTTTTTAATTTGCTTTAATAGGCAGCTATTAACTAGAAAGCGCATGGAAATGCGTAATTGGACAACGGTCATTTACGAGTCATTTTAAAAATCATGCTCAATTCGACGATTATTTTTAAGAACACTAATTAGATAACTAAGTGCGTAGTTAGTAAGAAAATTATCCCTGTTCTATATAGTTCGTTTTGCAGAATGAGCTTTCTATTCCGTTATAATTGAAAAGAGAAGTCACACGGCTTGTCACACAAAATGGGTAGCTTGAAAAAAATACAACATTTCATGATGAAGAAAGATTATGATTTCGAGAAGACCGATATAAACCTGTATAGTTTTCATCCGCAATTCTATAGTATACTTGCAATTCAAGGAATATTTTTTGGTAATAGAGATTCGTATGTAAGGTAAAAGTACCTAGTTATTATCATTGAAATAGTAGATTGTTAACCGAGGGTCGAAAGAATCGATTCCCGAGGTATTTAGACGGCTATAGTCCGAGTAGGAATTGATTATTTTACCCGTGTTAAACACTCTACTTTTCATTTCGAATATAAGGAAAATAAAACTAGTTGTTTATCTAAACTATTTATTGATAATATATTATAATATTAGAAGTAAGTTCAGTCGGGGTAAGTGCCTCCACGAGGGAAGTGCCTCCACCATCAAAATCTCAAAAACGTATTAAGTGATTTACTAAAACGCCATCTATCCTTAAAGTCCGACTCAAATTTAGTTTCAAAATATAATCCTAGATGGAGTATCTCGTCTTGGCTCAACATAAATCGCCATTTTGTTTCCAGTGTCATTTGAACTAAGCGTCGAATATCGGTGACTTTTTTAAAAAGTGCGAATTTATTTAAATTTTTCGGGTTTCCTGTGAAGCAATTAAGGTAAGGTTATGTAAAAAAATGTATTATTCACATATATTTAATAATTATTTGAATATTTTGCGAAATACTCAAGTTTTAGCTATTCGAAAACTATAACCTATAAATTTTACAAAGAGGGAAGTGCGTCATACCTTGATGGGGCAAGCGCGTCACTATGCCGCACTTACCTCAAATCAGAAATTGTAAACATTTTTGGTAAAGTTCATATATTCGTTCATCTTATACGAGTAAGTATAATTATATAAAAATACATAGCTGTTCATTAGTATGTATACATATTTCTTACTATTCTTAGAGTGAAATTACATGCAACTAGTTAAGTAAACTAGTGTTTATTGATTTAACAGAGAAGGGACTGATTAAATGAAGAACATGACGGTTATATAAAAAAATATCTGATTTTAGTTCATTATTTTAAGACTTTCAATAATAATTGTGAGACATATAAAATTACAGTATTTTATTAAAAAGAGAACAGACTGATTAAATGGATAACATAAAGAACTGATTATATAGAAAATAAATTTAATATAGTTAATAGTTCAAGACTTTAAGTAATAATTGTAGGACAAAGAAAATCTCGTATCTTTCAAAGACAAGAAAAACAACACAACAAACATTCGTTAAAGTGCCATTACAGGAACTAGACTTTTTTTAGTTTAAAATTCTCAATTCACTGTAACTCAAGCGAAAATGAATGTTCAGAAAGTGGTTTTGTTTATCAATCTTGTGTTTTAATGTTTTTTTACAAAAAATGTCATGATTTTTTACTAGTTTAAGATTTCAAGTTCCTAAT
This sequence comes from Selenia dentaria, assembly GCA_917880725.1. Taxonomy (NCBI): domain Eukaryota; kingdom Metazoa; phylum Arthropoda; class Insecta; order Lepidoptera; family Geometridae; genus Selenia; species Selenia dentaria. The sequence goes on along the minus strand of OU862888.1, from coordinate 27,097,938 downwards.
AACTAATTCCGAAGAAAAATTAATAAATTTTATTAATGAAACAATTTTTGTTTTGAATCCCATAAGTATAAGAAAAATAAACTTACATTTATAATTGACTAAACTAGTATTTTGGGTACCTGTTGCTTTTTTTCTTGTTCTCCCACCTACCCTAAAAAATAAATTAAGTACATACACTAATCGAAAAAAGGTTTTTACCTGACAAGCAAATGTATGACGCACTTGCCCCTTATTTATTTTTTATGTTCTACTGGACCCAATATTAATAGCAATAAAGATCAGAATGCACAATCTTGTAGAACTCAAATTCGTCTGTTGCTACAATTTGTTCAAAATGTTAAAATGGATATTCTAGAGGTATTTTATCCAACTGACGCCTTACCTCATTGGTTGTGGTAAGTGCGTCTAGTGAAGTCACTTACTTTAAACAAGTGTTTATCTTATAAAAGTTAGTCTAAATTCCACAAGCAATACATATATTCGTTGCGTAGGAAACAAATTATCATATGATACTATAATTTGACAGCCAACTACTTTCAAAATCTAAATAAGTATTTGTAGTTAAATGCAACTTTGATAAAAGTATAACGCACTTACCCCGACTGACCTTACCTATTTAAAATTTATTGTCAAATTAGGACAAATCGTAAAATTAAAAGTTACATTTTTGTTTGGATTGTTTATGCTATTTGATATATTATGACAAATTTGGCTGTTCTGGATATCTGTAAAAGTAGGAGACTCTGGTATTTCATCAGACGATGGATTCCATGGCGGATACTCCCTAGAAGTTGTCGGCTGAGGTGAATAGGGGCGTATTTTTATAGTTTCAGTTAATTTGGTTGAAATTTTAGTTTTATTTTGGACTGAATCCTCAATGTAGCCTACGGCGACTGTGCTGGATTTCCAGCCTCCGCGTCTTTTTAAGGTTGTCATGTTTGCTCCAGAATCGGCTAAAAGTGTTGCTGACGTTCGTCTATAACAATGTCCGGTATACTGCTCATAGTTTGGTAAATTCAAATACGTTGCTATCTGCTTCGGCATACCTGAGATTTTATTTTTACCGATCACTTGTTTGTAGCATTTTCCCTTCTGATAGTTGAGAAAAAAACGATCCGTTTTTACATTACTGGGTCTCATTTTTTGATATTTCTTTACTATTTGTGTAAACTCTTCTTGTACTACAAACGAGCGCTCAATATTTGTTTTTGTTTTAGTCAGTTTTACTAGTAATAATTGGCCATGACTTTCAATGTCCTTAATTGACAAATTTGTGAGTTCACTGCTTCTGCAAGCGCCGCTTATACCGAGTATCAATACCACCTGTGAAAAACATGTATTTTTTTAGTATTAGTGTCATAAATACGTTCATTTTTAGAATAAATCCATAAATACTTAGGTAAACTTACATTCACTGCAAAATGATGTTAAATTATGTTTTTTTTTTCAAATTTACATTGTGCTTTACACTAAGTGTAGATACTCTTGAGCATTGAATATCGGCTCCATAGCGTAGAAGGCTGTAGTTTGCTACACAGTCCATTAAATTATGTAAGACATACACTTTCGGAACACGATTTTATATTCTGCTCGCCACTTCATAAAATCATTGTATGTGTTTATATATCTTTCTTTTGAGAGTTCTGGCAAAAGATTTTCAATAACACAATTTGCCTCGTCTTTAATTGAATCTGGTGTCAACATTTCGGAACGCTTGAACTCATTTTTAATATTCAAATCTTAGCATAAAAGATTATTACCTATTTATTTGAATTCCGTCACGGATACATAACAGATTATTATCCCGTTTAAATTTTAAATATGGAACTCACCGTACTTATTCCGCTCAAAGAAGTTAGCGCTAAGTTCACACTGGCTGTTTATAGAAAGTCGCATGGCCGCAGCATTTTTTTCAATTAGTTTTTTTGTACATAAAACTCTTCACAGCTGACAGCAGTTCTATTTTTAAAGTTCATTCCGGCCCTTAGGTGGGAAGTAATTTGTATGAGTTTTTCCCTCTCTATGGAGGGAAGCAGCATTTTCCACCCAATAATCAGATCAAAACAACACTACTTTCCGAGTATGAAAAATGAAAAACATATTTTATGAATTAGTACTAAACGAAATTTGGCCACTATATTTTCTTTCACCAAGGTGCATCTGCATATTTGCAAGCAAGTGAAGAAACGTGCAAACCATATGCCTAATGGTAAATTATAGTCTATACCAATGACATATACCTACCTACTAGCACAGCCTTTATTAACTGCAAGGTGCATGGTACCACAGAAAAATATCAGTAGGTACAAGTGGCAGAAAACTGTGCGTATTAAATATATATTATTAATTTAAATTTATAATTTATTATTAAATTATATAAACGGCATTCCGAAATACATATAAGTTTATTTTACTACAAACTCGATACATTGTTGTTATTTTTATAAAAAGTGCGACTTAACTGTGCACTTCCCTGGAATGCGATCTCTCCTCCCGCTTCCCCGCGCGGCACCCCGCGTTTGCCTCTTGCGGTCTGCCTGGCGTGAATTCACCACGGTGACATAACAGTGCGAGGTGCACAGTTAAGCCGCACGAGTAGTTGCGTATTAAATATATATTATTAATTTAAATTTATAATTTATTATTAAATTATATAAACGGCATTCCGAAATATAAGTTTGTTTTAGTACAAACTCGATACATTGTTGTTAAATTTATAAAAAGTGCGACTTAACTGTGCACTTCCCTGGAATGCGATCGCTCCTCCCGCTTCCCCGCGCGGCACCCCGCGTTTGCCTCTTGCGGTCTGCCTGGCGTGAATTCACCGCGGTGACATAACAGTGCGAGGTGCACAGTTAAGCCGCACGAGTAGTTGATATATTTTGTGTTATATAAAAATCGCTAGGTATGTACTGTGTTGCTTAGATCTTATGCCTTGGCCACACCAAGGTTTAACGTCAATGCCCAACATCGCCTTAAACAACGCGCTAATTATTTTTTTTTTTTTTTTTTTTTTTTATACCGAACTGGGTAGCACTTGACCACTATCTCACCTGATGCTAAGTGATGATGCGATCGATGATGGAGCGCGCTTACCCAGAAGATACCTATGCACTCGTGTTTTGAAGACCCCCATATCGTACTTAACCGGAAACACCGACTCAGGGAGGGTGTTCCATTCCCTAGCGGTTCGTATGATAAACGAAGAAGTAAATCGCTTCGTCCGGGTAAATGGAATATCCACCATAAAGCGGTGGCGCTTCTGAGTATCTCTGGATGTCCGATTATAGAATGGGGATGGCGGAATCAAATTGTGAAGTTCCATTGCACACTCACCGAAATGTATCCGATAAAAAACCGATAAAAAATTATTTCGATAATTATCGCGATAAATTGAGTGGCTACACTGGTACCGTGAATGTCAACGCCCATTTCATTGCCGATAAAATAGGCAATAATTCAATATGGACGTCGACGCTGCTACACTGTATTTAATCAGTGTCAATTTATATTATATGAATGTATTGTATCATATATTGAGTAGGTATATGTAATTTTTTCCAGGACTTCAAAGATTATAATATTTATTTAAATGGGCTCTGTAATAAAATAGCCCATTAGGAATTCATTTTTCTTTTTTAATTCCTCTTAAGTTCACACGTGCGATCCCTTAGCTATCACGGTGCACACTGACAAACGTTGGTGTGGCCGCTTCAACGCAATAATTCTCGCGTTAAATCTCTTTGATGTGCCTAAAATACCGCCAGCCGATTTATCGGCCAACTTGAACGGCAATGTTAATGCCGTTGTCAAATTATCGCGATTAGGGGTGGCTACACCTACGGTTAACGTTCAACAACGCGATAATCAACGGCGTTTCTCCTCGGTGTGGCCAAGGCATTAGAGGTAAGATATCTGCTACTGAAGCAGTACCCTATATATGGGTTATCTGGAAGAGATCGCTTTGAGCGATAAGACCGCCTTAGTTTTAAGCATTGTTTTTTATTGTATTGTCTAATATTAAATCATAAATGTGGTGTCTCAATAAAGTGTTATCTATCTATCTATCTATCTACCCTATGGCGATACGCACTTGCAATAGATCATTTACAGATGTCTTCCAGCTGGTTAACCGATGATGGATTTTAAATTAATGTTATGGATGTTGATTCCAGGCTTATATTACCGTTGTGCACTATCGGAATCACCATTCTCGGCGTGGTGCTTGAATCTATGAACATTTACCATGGCGTGGCAACTTCAGACTACTCATACGCATGCGAGTCATTCTGTTATCTTGTGATCTTGGGTTCTGCCATAGCCGTGTACCTCGGATTCTTGCTAAATAAGACACAAATCTTAAGTCAAGTTGAAGCCATGGACAAGGATTTCCAACATGTATGCAGCTTAGGACTTGAGTACAGGTTCGTTTGCAAAATCGTTGCTAAAATATAATAACATGCAAGTGCATTAAATTAGGTGATTGAAGTTATGATAATATGAATTGTCATGTTTATCTAAGATCTTGGTCAAGGTAGTCTGTATTCAATTAACGGAATATCTTGAAAAAAAATTATTTTACCGGAAGTTCAGTCTGGCTTTAGAAAGGGGCGCAGCACAGCAACTGCATTACTGGATGTAATTGATAATATACTTCATTCCCAAGATAAAGGAATGTGTACCTTGCTGGTCTTACTTGATTTTTCCAGAGCTTTCAGTTTCATAAATCAGAATCTTCTCATATCTAAATTATGTTAATATGGGTTCGACTGGAAAGCCTTAAAATGGTTCAACAGTTATCTCACAAATCGTTTTCAGTGTGTAAAACTCAGTCAAAAAGACGGATCTCGATTGGAGTCTGACAAAGTAGCTGTTAAGAGAGGCGTCCCGCAAGGATCAATACTGAAGCCGATTTTGTTTATTTTGTACTCGGCTGATATATGTAATTACATTAAAAACTCTAAATTTCATATTTACGCTGACCATATTCAGTTATACATTTCATGTAAACCTTCTGAAATTGATGACGCAATACCTGCTCTAAATAACGATCTATCTAGTATAGCCTCAAGTGCTACTAGCAATAACCTTTTGCGTAACCCCACCTAAACTAAATATAATATTTGACAGTCAGTATCAACTAGCAGGCGCAAGTCCAACGGTGAGTGTTATGCTCAAAGATAAACATATTGAGCGAGTATACGAAGCGCGTAATCTGGGTTTACATGTGGATTCTGTATTGCAGTTCGAAAATCATGTTTCAAATGTTGTTAAAAGCTGTTTTACAAACTAAAAGTGCTATATAGAATGAGGCCATTTATTAAAGGAGCGTCACGTATTCAGTTACTTGTTCTATCTAAATTAAATTATGTGGATGTGGTGCCTCGTCCGGCTCCTCGTCGGTGAGCCCTCGTCTGCTAGCAAGAACTCAAAACCTTATACAGAGAGTACAGAATGCATGTGCACGTTTCTGTTTCAACATTCCATTTAGAGCCCATGTGACTCCATACCTTAACGAAAACTGTATGCAAAAAATGAAACATCGTCGCAAACTTCACATAGCCTCGCTACTTTTTGGTGTTATAAAATATAAGTCTCCAAACTATCTATATGAAAAATTATCCTGGTTGTCAAAACATGGGCCATTTGGATCGCGGTAGTGCGCGATGCAACTCTCCACAGCTCTGCTGCTTTTAGGGGGAGTTTCCACTACGCTGCATCCAAGTTTTGGAATAATATTCCACCACCGATTAGGAACTTTCAAAACATTACTGTATTTAAAATGAAATTAAGACAATTTATCTCCACACATCAAAAAAGCCAGTAACATCAAAGATATGACACCATTGGCATATCGTAATGTAACTAATATGACTTACGAGTCATGTACTTACCCGATGGTAACTTTCTCGTTTGTACGTGGGGCGCACTAAAAGTTTCCGGAATATTGATTCCGGAAACTACTACTAATAAACAAAATCCTATTAATGGTCAAAAATGAATTTATTCTTTCTCAAAATATTCTCCCTTTGCATCAATGCACGTTTCCATACGATTGAACCAATTTTTGAAACATTTGTGCCGCTCCTCCGTGGTGACATCAGATACGTGTTTTTTATACTCTTCGACAGCCTCTTCTGGTGATGAAAACCGTTGATCGCGTAATTGATTCTTGATTTTTGGGAACAGAAATAAAATCACACGGTGTTAGGTCAGGACTGTATGCTGGATCACTCATAAGTTATACGTTTTAAGCCTTCAAAAACTCATTTGTCTGTGTGGCCGTGTGGGAACTTGCATTGTCGTGGTGCAAGAGATACGGCGCTTACTGTTATTTTCACGGAGTTTGCCAATAATTTCCGGTAAACAAATGATCGTGTACCTACTATGTTCTTGTTATTCACAGCGGTGCACGGACGACCTTCACAAATTTCAGTATGGAGATTGACACGACAGCGTTTAAATTCTGCAAACCAGCTATAAATGGTCGTCTTGCATGGTGCTTCTTCGCCAAAAGCATATTGAAGCCGAACGAGGCCCTGTTGAGCTGTCAAATTACACTTAAAATCGTAAAAAACATGCAACGAAATTTTTCCCGAGTTAAATCCATTTTATTGTAATCGCAAATTTTTTTAAATGACGCCACAATGTGAATCAATTGAAAATCAGATGAAACAAATTTTACTCCATGGCTAACGAGTTCCATTTTCAAATGTAGTTATAACTTTTTAAATATTGTTTATGTAAGTGGCCAATTCCGGAAACTTTTAGTGTGACTTATGTCAAAATATACCAACATATACATACTCGTATGTAAAAGTTTGTATAGTCATAATTTAAGATTTATATAAAATTATTTAATTTGTTTGCTATCGATTCTGTTAGTATTCTGTAAACCAAAGATATCTACTCTACGTTATGGCAGTTCTTATTTTGTCTGGGTTGGGGTCCAATTTGGTGTAGTAGGTACTTCTGAGTGGCAGCACTAAGGTTGGACCTTGTTCAATTGTGGGTATATTTCAGGTAGAATGGTCGTCATGTAACTTAGTGCTCGCTAAACTGGCGTAGAAATAGGGATTGAATAGAATGATCCTGTTTTTGGAGATGTTATTCTATATTTTGCATGAATTTGGAATGAACGAATGAATATTTATTTGCTACAGTTTTGGGTACAATATTGCAGAGTTGTTAAGGCACATACCTATTACAGTTACAATAAAACTACATAAACGGCGTGCCAAAGTGTTATACAGGAATAAAACTTACCTATGTGTTTTTAGAATCTACGCTAAAATAATTGAACAGACAGTAATTAAAGGTGGTTTAATAATTAAGAATGTCAATTGAAATTACCGTTTGATAAGTCACTTAAGTATGTCAATTAATTACATTAAATGTCAAACCTTTATATTATTATAATAAGTCCCTTCTCTCTACCCTTTCTTGCACCAAGTTTACCAAGCTCCTTCTAATCTTTTCTTCGACGATGATCTTATACTTTCTCAGGTTGGGGCGCAGCAGGGAGATCCGTTGGGGCCGTTGGTATTTAGTCTAGCTATCCACAAAGCTATAGTAAACGTCAAATCGTCTTTGAATTTGTGGTATCTTGACGACGGCACCATTGGAGGAAGGCCAGAAGAGGTATTCCAGGATCTTCAGAGTCTCATTCCTCGTCTCAGAGAGTTGGGCTTGGAAGTGAATCCCTCTAAATGCGAGTTTTTCCCTTGCTGCGTTCAAGCTCGTACACACTTTGAACGGTTTAATTCTCTTTTACCAGGCCTCAGAGAGCTGTCGCCCAGTTCTTTCTACCTCTTGGGATCTCCGATTTTCATTGATGCGTTACCGGAGGCTATTCTTTCCCAAAATCAACTCCTTCTTACCGCTCGGGAACGTCTCCAAAATCTGTCTACGCACGTGGCGTTAGTTTTATTGCGAACGTGTTTCGCTATACCAAAGGCTACGTATCTGCTGCGAACGGCGCCTACTTGGCTGTGTCCTAACGAGGTTGCAGTTTTTGACGAAACATTGAAAACCTCTATAGAGTCAATACTCAACGTGTCACTCAATGACCCGCAGTGGACTCAGGCGGTACTGCCGATTCGGCATGGAGGTCTTGGGGTGCGATGCATGGGTGAACTGGGTCTGCCTGCTTTCTTGGCGTCGGCGCATGGGGTTGCTGGCCTTGTCTCTGTCATTCTTCATAACGAAGGTGATGAGGCGAGCATACCTTTTGTGTCAGATGCTAGGGCAGTTTGGTCGACCCTTAACTCAAGTGTCGAAAGCCCTGCAGCTCCTCACGTACAGCGTGCGTGGGACGATGTTGGAGCTAATCGAGTCCAGAAGCAATTGTTGAGCGAGGCTGCGGGGGCGGATTTGGCAAGACTGAGGGCTGTATCGCGGTCAGAATCCGGGGCATGGTTGCACGCTCTTCCGTCTCCACACCTGGGCACCTTCTTGGACGCTGACTTTTTGCGCGTGGCAGTAGGTCTCCGTTTGGGCTGCAAGGTGTGTGAACCACATACTTGCATCTGCGGTTCCGTAGTGGAGGCCGATGGCCACCATGCATTGAGTTGTCGTCGGTGTACAGGAAGGTTTCCGCGTCACCATGCCCTCAACGACATAGTCCGGAGAGCCTTTGTCTCGGCAAATATACCTTGCGTTCTGGAGCCACCGGGTCTCAGTAGGTCTGATGGCAAGAGGCCGGATGGTCTAACTCTGGTGCCGTGGAAGAATGGCAAGTGCCTGGTGTGGGATGCCACATGCGTCAGCACGGTTTCCGCCTGTCACCTGAGTCGCTCCATCCACTCCTCAGCGGCGGCTGCTGAGGACGCTGCGTGTCGAAAGCGTCAAAAATATGCGGCTTTGGAGGCACAATATCTTTTTGTGCCCATCGCTGTTGAAACTTTGGGCGCTTGGGGGACCGAGGCCAGGGTGTTGATTCGACAGATTGGCCAGCGGATAACGGAAAAGTGTGGTGACCCCCGCGCCAGCTGTTTCCTGGAGCAAAGATTGGCCATTGCTATTCAACGGGGTAATGCGGCCAGTGTTTTGGGGACCTTTGCTCCGGGAACAATTAGGGGCGGGTTGTTTGACTAATTTTATTTTTAGACATTATTGTATTGACTTTTTGGAACCATTAAAAATCTATATATACTCGTAACCTTAATATATAATTACCTATGTTAGATTTTTATTATCTAAGAAGTTCTTTCTAAAGTAATATCATCTTTACAATAATAAGGCAAAAAATAATTTTATTTTAGTGGTGAGAATACTAATGTTATTTATATTAAGTTTATGATACTGAGCCCTTGTACCCTAGTAAACCTATATTGCTTCATGTCATACTTGCATGTTATAATGTTTTTAATAATGTCATATTGTAAATGTATTTTTGGCTTAAATAATCTATAATATCTTAATTATTTATTTTCGATACAGTCGTCAGGGTACATTATAGTAATCAACAATCATTATTCCAATACATTTTGTTCTGATACATTCTACTAAGGTATATAATAGTGATGTGCCGGATATCGTATCCGTATACGAATCTGTTAGTTTTTAGCGCATTTACACGGATCTTCTACCTTACTAATTTTCAATTCATAGATGAAATTTTTGTATATTATTATTTGTATATAGGTGATTAGGTTGCAATGAAAAAATGATAAATTCAATCCAAATTATTTTTTATTTCTTAAAGTCGTATTTGGCACCTTTATATTGCAAACATAGTGAGTACCATACCATAACAATAGTACATAACTCAAAGGTACTAAATCAACTATCTTTTTATTGAGATCAATCACAAATCTTTGTAATCAGCTTATTGAAATGATGATATTATATTCAAACATTGGGCAATGCAAGTCGAAACATGTCCAGCTTGTCACGCAAAGCGTCAAGTGGCGTCAACTATCGTTTCAAGGTCTCGTCTCGCGCACCGACAACGATTGTGTAAGAAAGTTAAGATCCGTATTCAGATCCGTATCCGCGGATATACAGTTTTATCGATCCGGCACATCACTAGTATATTGCTAAGCAACTTTGTTTTGTTTAAAAGTCTACTTTACCTTACTAAATTACTATGAACAGCCTATACATACCTATTATAATATAGGATGTACCTACCTATTATGTATTTATTGTATTGCATGTTATATATTAGATATTTATAACATTTAAATGAGTTAACTACTTACCTCAAATTTTTACTATGTGAGCATGTATAAATTATCGTTATGTGGTAGGAAGTTATACCTATACCTACTCGTAGCATAATGCTGAACTTAGGTACTCTTTATTAATAAAATACGGGATTACTCACGTAATATTTATCGGATAGGTCCGACTATAGTTTCGACCACATTCGGTGGCCTTTTTCAAGGAGTGATCGGGACGCCCGCGTCAATGACCTCGACGAGTCGGACCTATCCGATAAATATTACGTGAGTAATCCCGTATTTTATTAATAATTAGGTACTCTTTTTGTGCACAAACAAAGTTTTAGACACGGCATTTAAGAGCAAACATTGTGTAACGTAGGTATTGTAAGCTTTGGCAATATTCAATTACGTAATCTCATTTTCTTACATAATGATGTTTGTGCACAATAATCAGTAATCACAATAATTACATCCACAATCCAACGGCTCTGATAGCTTAGTTGCTGCCTTTCAAAGTGAGGGTTCGATAGGATAGATAGATCGACAGGATAGATAGATAGATCGACAAGTACGATCCCTGTCCGGGGCAAATATTTGTGTGTTGAGTAGAAATATTTGTTCTCGGATTTTGGATGCTGTGATGTGTCATTGTGTGCTGCATCCATGTACCCCGCGACACGGAATCCTGCTGTGGGGTACAATTTTGTAATATTTTTTTTTCTCTTCAGGAAACCGTTTCTGGAGGGTCAGCTACTCATATGGAAACTGTTCGTCGGCTGGGGCTGTTTCGCCACCGCAGTCGGTGGCTCGTTCATGCTGTACTTGGTAGCTTTACTGCTGCATCAGAGCCTGTTCGCAACTCAGAACGAGAACATTATCAGGCCCCTAGTGTTTCCGTTGTGGTTTCCTGAAGATGATCCATATCGGACTCCCAACTATGAAATATTTTTCTTTTTGGAACTAATGTACATCGCTACTTTTACTTTATCATTCGCAGGTAAGTTAAAGCACATAGTAGCGGAAGTCTATACAGGCTGACTGGTTGAACACTTTACATATTGATATATAGTGCTCAGTACTCGATTCTCGTTCTAATTAAGAAAAAAAAATAGGTGCCTAATATTTACCTAATTTAACTTTAATTGTCTACTCAAAACAATAAACATGGTCACTCGCGGCGCGCGTGTAGTAATAAAATTTGCCTTAGCGCGGCAAGGTAAGTACTTGTTTGTTTACACCGGCGCGGCGCGGCCGGGCGGGCGGCCGACGATCGCGGCATCCTTTGATTCCTGTGAACGCGGCGCGGGCGGCGCGGCCCTTTGGGTCATTAACCCCGTTCGGACGCAGCTTGATTCCTTTGAACGCGGCGCGGCGCTTTGGGTCATTAACCCCGTTCGGACGGTGTCCATAATTTTCGAGTTATAGCACATTCATAGAATGAAGGTTTCCTCTGTAGTTTAACGGTATTTTTTTAATTTTATTTTTTTAAACGTTTTATGTGACCATGAATTATCATGTCCTTGTTTATGTAAAGTGTTCAACCAGTCAGTCTGTATATGGATAGCGATCGCTTTACAGCCGACATCGTAGACTTTGGCAGAAGGCGTGGTGGGCCGGTGCGGTAGCGGGGCGCGACGTTGGCGGGGCGTGTTCTTGGCGCGCTTACTTAGGTACTATGGAAGGACAGGGGGCGATCACGAAATTCTGCTCAGGTGTAACGTTATCGTATCGTTAACGTGTTAAGTATACACTGTCATTTATATAGTAGGTACAATAGTGGCACAGATAATTCATAGTTTTTTTCGTGCTCGGCCCACTGCTATCATAATACAGAAGTTAGAGAACACGCCACGCTAACGTCGAGCCGAGCGCGCTAGCGTGGTCACTAAGTGCTAGATGCTCTTTATTCTGGTATAAATGGTGACATAATTTTTAGTAGCAAATCACTGTAACTTTGCCGTTCGATCCCTTATAAACACGGTTATTGCACTATCCGCAAATAATACGTTTATAATAGAACAAGTACATATTGAAAGTTTTTATACCGACTTCCATTCTATTCAGTTAATGGAGTGTATCTCAAACACTGCTGGACCGAATTCGATGAAATTTAAATGGGACCACACAGGAAGCCCCAGCTTTCAAACAAAAGAGAGAATTTTGAGAATCGGTTCACCCAGTCGAAAGTTATGAGGTAACAAACATAAAAAGAAAGAAAAAACCATTAAATTTACATTACATACAGTGAACGAGTACCTCCTCCTTTTTTTGGAAATCGGTAGAAAATACGTTTTATTGTTATGAAACTAATATATAAATAATTTAACATGTTTACGGTTTTCATATATTATTATGTATATGATATAAAATTTAGGGCCCGAATAATTTGCGACGCAAAGTTTTCCTTCAAAATTTTGCTGAAGCTTTCCGAGCCTACATAGTTTTTAAAGGCCTATGTTCGATTATCATGTTTTCATGATTGTATATCTTCATTAAATATTATAGCAAGGCCCTTGTGATCGAACCTAACACTGGTCATTAGTGTAGTTTCCTTAGTCTTACAATTTGAATAAATATTGTCTATGCAGGTAACTGAATGGTCAGTTATTCTAGGGGGCTCATAGAATAAACAATTCAAATGGAATGATTTAAACACTGCATTTAAATTCATTTTATCTGATGAATCAGTTAATATATTGATGTTGAAATCCACACAGATATAGATTTGTTTGTTACAAAGAGATTTTGTTTAAAATAGATTCTATGCTATCCATAAAATTTTGAAAATTTGATTTATTCTCTTCACCTATGGTGATTAATATGTGGTGGTCTATATTTATATGGTATTATATATTATAGTGGTTATAATTAGTTAGCTAGCGTAGCGCGTAGATTAATTAATTATTAATTCATTGTATTCTGTTTGTTACGAGTAATTAGGTTTGTCATAAATAATGCACGTAGGTGCTTCATATTCATTTACATGTTCATATCATAGTGAGTAAAAAAATAAATATATTAACTCGTAGGATACGTCTACACGCTATTCCATCTGCTACTTCACTACTATATCTTATTGGATATGATTATATTGGACTTCAAAGTTATTTTCACTGGGCTGGACGAGTCTGCAGCGAGACTGCCGAAGGGTCATCCTCACAGAAAGGCTGTGCAATTCGTTTTGAATAAAAGGCTAAAGAGAATTACCAACTGGCATCTGTCTGTGTACAGGTAAGTTTAGTGGGTATTTGCAGATAAAGCTTCCATAATATCAATAAAGGCGAAATATCTAGCGCTATACACTTCCACGTGAGTCGAAGAGAGACGGCGATATGGCGTCATAGAAAAAATACATACCTACTATTTTACTGCAACGCGAAATACATATACACCTCTGATATCGTAGCAACTGTCATCCTTCGACCTTTAAAAGACCGCAAGTAATAAATCCAAAATGTAAAAAATAGAGGGGATCTGCATTCAAGAAAATTATTGTTCTATGTTTTTTTGTTCTGCATGTTTGTCATACATAAAAATATCAAACTAGGTAAGTAATTATGATTATAGTGCGGCAATTCTGAAGTAAACGTACCAAATAGAAAAAAGTGCCCAGCTCCCATCGCGCTAAATTAATACAAAAACCTAATATTATATTTTATGTGTATGGAAGAACAGGATCCTTCGATGTGCAAGTGCGACACACACTTGGCTAGTTATTTATTAATGACGTATTTAACAAATGGCAGGACAGGCTGACATGGACAATATCTACTTGCTCCAAGTTTGTTAACTATAAAGATCCGTATAAAGTAAAATATTACTAATAAATAAAATAATAGTCATATAAATAAGGCCACTTTGCCAAGGGCATACTTACGCTTCGGATATTAACCGGAACAAACGGACAGCTAAACAGACAACAATAAAAGAAATGTTTATTTGATGATTATTTGATTACGAGGCCATGATTATTTACTTGTCCAAATCATCAAAGATATTTTGTAAAAAGACACTTAAAATGTATTAATGTAATTACTTAGTTATTATTTATTACACTTATTTATATATGTGATAAAAATAAATTCTTCGACAGGTATCCATGAAATGAAGTCCCAAGAAGATACCTGTCGAAGAATTTATTTATATAAATAAGTGTAATAAATTAATAATAAATTGTAATAAATTAACAATTGCATTATTTAAGATTGTACTAGTTATTAGATGGTAAGTTGTCGATAGATGGCATGTGCTTTAGACAAATCATTTTTATTCAAGGGCGCTAGGAACAATTTCATCTGTATTTCGTCCGCCGTTGGTCTACCAAGTAATGCTAAGCTCAGTTGTGATTTGTTTGATCACGTATCAAATAACTGAGGTAAGTTCATTGTAAATACAACAATAAACTGGGGCCTTACTATGAGCTCTTAAAGCAGGACTTCTAGAGAACTGCCCGGTTTATTAGTACCATAACAACTTTAATGCAGGCCTGTCCAGGCCTACTATTCAAGAACCGCAGAAATACCGTTGACATGTTTTTTTTGTATGAACTCTCGTTAACATGTCGCTCTAAATCCACTCAGTTTATTAGCTTATAGACGTCTAGGCGTCTGCAATGTTGGTTATAGTAAATTGTTAGAATGTCAGAAACAATATTATCCATTCACCTTTGAAAAAACAATATTGAAACAGTTCACCTAAATGAGCATCGTGGTATGATTTCAATCAAAACTGTTTAAGCCAGGTTTAAGAACTGCACGGAACTTGCATGGTTTTTACGAAGCTGATAGTGAGGCCCCTGGTTAGTTTAAAAATTAAGTATTTACTTACAAGGGATAAAGAAAGCTGGACTCGTTGGTTACATCCATAGGACAGAGGACAGACTCAACTTGTCTGTGGTTACATCAATACTCGTAGTTTTGGCTAGTCGGTTTTTAAACGACTTCAAAAAAGGAGGAGGTTATAATGTTCGTGTGTATGCATTTTTTTATGTGTATGTTAAGCTAAGCGTCCACTTGTCGGTATCGTTGGTATCGTACGCAACGGACGCGTCGCATCAAACAGATACAAGTTTTCACAGTGCGTCCACTGTATCGGCAGCGTACGGATTACCGGTGAGTACCAGAATACGGATTGACGATGCCAGTTCATTCGGATTTTCGTAGTGAGCGTACGTGCGGACTCTGTGAGGATGGAGGAAAGCGATGAAGAACAAATTGTCGTTGTAGCTTGTTTGTTAGCAGAAGAGGAAGAATTGAAAAAAAAAGTTAAAAGGTAACATAGTATCTGGATACACGACATATTCAAGAAGAGATCGGAACATGGAAAATATCACACCCTGTTTCCTGATTTGTCAAACGATGACACCAAGATCTTCCAATATTTTCGTATGTCGCAAGCTAAATTCAATTATCTTGTTGATATCCTGAAACCACATTTACTGAGACAGAATACTAAATACAGGGAGGCTATAGGACCAGAAGAAAGGCTTGCTGTGTGTTTAAGGTATTTATTGAAATGAAACATCGTATGCATTACTTCTTATGTAAATATTGGCCGTGAATCTGCGTGTTTTGATCCGTATAGTTCACATTTTCTTGGGTTCATTGTTCACGTCTCAATAGCGAAACTCTGCGCATGATGTCCGCGCAGAATTTCGCTATTGAGACGTGAAGACATCGTTTCATCCATGGGTGAAGGCGGCATTTCGTTAGGTGTAGACGAACGAGAAAACATTGCCGAAGACAGATTGTGCAGAGTTTCGTTCATGGCAGGTGGAGGAGGAGGAGACATCACGTATAGAGTTTTATTCACAGATGGTGTCGAAGCGATGGTTGTGATGTTGTTCATAGGTGTAGAGGAACGAGAAAACATTGCCGAAGACAGATTGTGCAGAGTTTCGTTCATGGCAGGTGGAGGAGGAGGAGGAGACATCACGTATAGAGAGTAAACATTGTTGTATTTGAACGAGTAGGTGCCGGAAGCATTATATTTAAAACAATTCTCACTCCCTCTCTTTCAATTCGAACCAGATGTCATAAGATTAGAATCAGGATATTCAGGATTGATTGGAGTTGTCGCCAGCCTCATCTCCACGATATTAACCATTTGAAACAATTCAGATTTAATTTGAATTTGGTCTTGTAAAGGAAAAGTCTTTACTGTTTTAGCCATATTGATGAAAAAATCCACGAGAGGATCACTCAGATTTCTGTTTTGTGCCGTTTTTGTTAAGTATTGTTGTAGAACGTTGGCTGCTGTTGGACCTTGTGAAGTTTGTGAAGCTGCGTAGGTCGATTTCCTACCGACAGTTCAAGCGGATTCAATTGATTGTTGACTACCTGCATCGCTTGTATCTAGATTACTAGAATCAGACAGTGCTTCAAGCTGTGTTTCGTCGTTATTGTTGACACTTCTTGGCGATAGGTTTGACCGCCGGTCTTCCTCATCGTTTAGGTATGGTACTAGGAAAGAAAGTTCTTGGAAGAATTTGGGAGGTTTTAGTTTAGATGCTGCTTGGCCGCTTTTGGTCTTACGCAAATTCAAAGCCTTCCTATGGTTGTCTCTGATTCTGGTCCATCGCTCTTTGCATGCATTGCCTGTAACAAATAAAAATATTTTATTTTATTTATTTCAGGTACTTAGCCACTGGGAATTCTTTTCGATCTCTGGCATTTTCCTTCAGGATGGGCGAACGTACAGTGCGAGAAATTGTGTATTCGACCTGCGAAGCCATTATTGAAGTCCTACAGCTCATAGTGATGCCAAAACCTTCTGAAGATTTTGATCAGAATTTGATCAGGATTGAATCAGAAAAAGGTTTTTACGAGAAATGGAATTTTGCCAACGCGATCGTTGCCATTGATGGAAAACACGTGCTTATTCAAGCTCCACCGCACAGTGGTTCAAATTACTTTTGTTATAAAAAACATTTTAGTTTGGTACTGCTAGCCTTAGTCGACGCAGATAAAAAATTCATAGTCGTAGATGTCGGTGCGTTTGGTAAGAACTCTGATGCTAGTATTTTGAGAAATTCGAGTTTAGGCAAAGGTTTACAGGATGGCACTCTAAACATACCTCCACGAAAAATACCACCAGGAGGCACTGAACCACTACCTCACATCATCATCGGTGACGAAGCTTTTCCACTGTGCATGTATTTAATGCGACCATACTCTCGAGATGATGCCCAAAGAAATGAAGAAAAAAAAGTGTTTAACTATCGGCTCAGTCGTGCGAGAAATACTGTGGAAAATACATTTGGAATATTGGCAAGAAAATTTAGAATTTTCGAACGAAGATTGTCTATGCACGAAGAGCACATTGTAACTGTCGTAATGACTACATGCTGTTTGCACAACTTTTTAAGAAATGACTTATGCCACTGGACAGAAAACGATTTAAACACATCTATGAGAGGACTGCAAAACCTAAGGAATGTAGGTGGTAATTCACGCACAGATGCTTTAGCAGTCAGGGATAGCTTCAAAAGTTACTTTAACTCAGAAGCAGGGTCGGTAGATTGGCAATTGAGGAGAATTCGGGCTGGAAGGCGCGTAAATGTATGAGCTTTTCATACCACCTCAACGTGACGTTTTTTAGTATGGCATCGTATCTGTTCCTATCTCTGTGGTATAAGTAATTAAATAAAAATTTATAAACTTACCTGTTTGATTTAACCTGTTCCCAATTTCCTCCCAAATAATTGTCCCTTCTTTGCTGGTTAGAATAGTTAGGGTTTTTTAAATTATAAATTTCTTCGTACTCTTGCACAATTGCGATTAGTCTTGACGCGTCCATGTTGCAAAAACAACGCGTGTTGACACGACAAACGCCAAATGCAAATGGCCGACGATGGAGGGCGAGCGCACGGGGTGCGTCCACTGATCGGCATTCCGTATGACGTCATCGACACGCATCGCAAAAATTGCCTCTCGGAGCAACGGTGTTGGCATTGCCCCGATGTGCGATGCGTACGATGCGGACAGGTAGACGCACTTATATGAGTCTCTATACAAAGAATGCTACGATCCGTTGCGCGCGATGCATCCGTTGCGTACGATACCGACAAGTGGACGCTTACCATAACAGATATTCTATTTCATGATGAAGGTTTGATCTTGTTTGTTGTTAGCCGTGCACATGCACATTGAGTTAGTGTGCGTAACCTCGGGAGCGCTCAGTCAAGATCGCGACGCGGTCCGAGTCACTAGTGTTCTGTGTCCCGCGCAAGATGTCAGCACAAAGTACCGTCAGCAAGGCAACTAAACGCAGAAGAGTCGTCCACAGTGAGGTAATTTTTTTTTTACATTCAACTAATTAGTTGAAAGTCACTAATTCCGATTTGTTTTATTTTAGGATCGAAGAATGATAGCTAGCGTTTACCATTTCCTAAAAGAGGAGTTTGAATTTACAAAATCGGTTATGGAGCCTAGCTGTGATTTGTCTCATTTACGTTATATTACACAGCGTACAGCTGAGGCCACAGGTGTTTTTCTTTCAACTGTCCAACGGATCTTAAAAGAGTAGAAGGAATTGCCATGCGCTTCCTCAGAGATTACTTCTCCCATGAAGAAAAGAAGGAAACGAGATAATAAGATAGAAATAGACAATTTCACAGCCGATGTTATCCGGAGTACGATACAAAATTTTCATGTGGTCCATAAAGAAATTCCAACGTTGGCAAAATTAAGAACAGTTTTAAATGAAAAAATTGGCTTTGAAGGTTGTCTCGAAAAGCTTCGTCAGTTATTGCTGAAATTAGGATATAAGTGGCGTAAAACAGAAAATAACCGTAAAGTTTTGACTGAACGTCATGATATACAGATGTGGCGCCTAAACTATTTAAAGAAGATGTCAGAATATCGCTCACAAGAGCGACCAATTGTCTATACCGATGAAAGTTATGTCCTTTCAACACACGTGCGAAAGAACACCTGGGCACAAAAAAAGAGAGCACGCCATTTTTGAAAAAGATTAGCACAGGCACTCGATTTATATTGGTGCACGCGGGAACAAAGGATGGCTTTATTAAAAATGCCTGTTTGGTTTACAAGGCCAACTCAACAGCTGGCGATTACCATTCGAATATGAGCTATGATAATTATATTAAATGGCTCAACGAAAAACTTTTACCCAATTTACCCGAAGGCGCAGTCATTGTCTTAGACAATGCTTCTTATCACAATACACGAGCTGAAAAATTACCAACATCGGCAACAAAGAAAGCAGAAATGCAGCAATGGCTCAGAGATAAGGGCATAGCATTTGAACAAACTTGCCTTAAATTGGAATTGTACGACATAATTAAAAAACACAAAGATCAACACATAACATACAAAATCGATAACTTTATCAAGAGCAAATGTTTTGATGTCATACGTCTCCCCCCTTATCGCCCAGAATTAAATGCGATTGAAAATATTTGGAGAATTGTAAAAAATTATATTGCTTCAAAGAATATTGTGCAAAACATGACATATACAGAAAAACTTATCAATGAAAGCTTGAACAAAGTTACTAGCGAAACATGGCATAAAACCTGTAGTCATGTTGAAAAAATTTAAAAGGAATACTTGAAATAAAATATGTTGACTTGGATTTTGAGTTTATGATTAATTTGCAAAATGATTCCGATGACAGCGAATCAGAATCCGAAGACGAATCTGGCAGTGATTAAAATAGCTAATTATTTCAACTTTGTTTTTTTGATCTATTCTTTATTCTTTATGCTAAATAAAAATTTATGACATGACAACCTGAGTATTTCTAGTAACTTATCATATTTTATTCCCTTTACATAAAAAATATGTTGTAGGAGTTAAACACTAATTATTTATTAAATCGCAGTAAAAAAAATAAGGCTTAATTTAAAAATGTGTTTCACATTTCTTTGCTAACGCTCCTTCAGTTTACACACACAAACGCGCCTGTCTGTACATGTCACTACTACAACCATGGCCAAACCTTCATCCTGAAATAGAAAGTCTGTAGCAGATTTCTCGCCTATTTGTGGACAGATTCTCAAAATTATTTTTTGTTTGGTAGAGTATACTTTTTTTTACCAGACAGGTCCTTCGCGACAGATATTCAGGAACCCTCATCCATGCTAGCTAGGAGAGTAATACAAAGTTTCCTAACACCATGCAATGGATTTCGACAACGGCCTTGAGCTTGAGCTTACGGTGAAACTAACATTTCACCGTAAGCTCAAGCTCAAGGTAGGATTCGAACCCACGAACCCCAGTTCGATGGCTGAGTTTCACTACCTCTGATAAGTAATGATCGTATCTAAAGTTTACAAGCAAGCATTCATACAATGAAAAGAACATGAAGACACATCTATACTAATATAAAAAAAGACGTGTGGCACTCGGAGACTGCCGCGGTAAAGCTATTGCTTAGCTGTTTTTATCAACTTATGCAATTATAATAATTTAACCAATGCCATCTAGAGGCGAGTTGCTGAACTAAAGAGACAAGCGTGATATTTCAAAAAGTCTTTAAAAGTTCTGCTATTCATCGATAGATGGAGTCGGAGTGGAGGGTGTTAGGTTATTTTCGTTACGGAATTTCTGGATTCGGTCTCCACGCTCAAGGCCCGCGATAGAGGCAATGCAATAGCTTAAAAGGAAGGATTTGTTTGTTTTGTATGTGTGTAACGAATAAATTCAAAATTTCCTGAAAGGATATCAAAAATCTCTTTTAGAGTGCTACATTATCCCTGAGGGTAACCATAGGCTATATATTATCATTCATCATCATCATTCATCACAATGCGGATGAAACCACGGAGCAAAGCTAGTGTGATATAATTCGATTTTTATTGAACTACCACAGATCAGTTAACAGATATATAAATACCTTACACTTTTTTAGAAACTGGACAAAGGGACATTCGATTTTTTATTCACAATGTTGGGTATGGCTGCAGTCTTACAACTTTGGATACCCTGCTACCTTGGCACAATACTTATGAACAAGGTAAAAGATTAATCATTACAACTTGACATATGACTTTACTTATGTACTTCGCTGAGTCACGTCACAAAATACAATCTGTATTCTGTGGTCACCTTGTAAGCATTATTATTAATCGGTACGGCTATACAAAAATTATACTATTAAATATTAATTATATTATAGATTACAATTTTTTTACATATTTGTCGAAAAAATACAGTATTTTAGCATACCTTTAGTCCGAATAATCATCATCTACATCTCAGCCATACGACGTCCATTGCAGAACGTAATAACGTTCCACACAAATTTCCCAAGAGTACGGTTGGAAGCGCGGCGACCTGCATCCAAAAATCCAAAGTCGTCCTGCGACCTTTTTTTCTGCTTTTATTTAGGGGCTTTTGGTCGTCCAACGACTATGTCAGTCCCATATGTTCTGCTCTTAGATCTTCACTCAACAACTTTATTCTTCTTTAGTGATCCTATATACAGATCGACATAGAAACCTAGCTGCGTCGGATGTTAGCGAAGCTAGGATACTTTGGAATACTGTGATTTTGAATATGTCCCAAGTGGGTAGATAGACCCTCCTTCATACATACACTTCGGGCACATTCTGTCAAAAAGTGGTATAATGTAATCTTTGATTCCACATAGGTTACAATCAGGGCTATTCACTTTTCTCCCCAACCCGCAAATGACACGGAGGATTCCAGTGGCACTTTGACTCGCCACTACACCCTAGATCTGCCCGAAGTCAGCCTAGAAGAGGTCGTGATGGCTCTCAAACAGTTGAAAAATGGAAAAGCCCCAGGGGAATACGGAATTACGACGGAGTTACTAAAAGCGTAATAAGGAATTCAATTCCGTATTATTTTCTGTGAGAGCTCCAAAGACATGGAACAGGAGTGTGGTCGTCTTGTTTTTCAAACAAGGAGACAAGACCCTACTGAAGAACTATCGACCCATTGTCCTTCTGAGCCATGTCTATAAACTGTTTTCAAGAGTCATAACAAATCGTATTGGGCGAAGACTCTACGAATATCAACCCCCTGAGTAGGCTAGGTTTCGAGGAGGTTATAGCACATCCACGCAGTGAGGGAAATTATACAGAAGTCTAAAGAATATAATCAACCTCTGTGCTTAGCGTTTGTCAACTATGAAAAGGCCTTTGACTCTATCGAGACCTGGTCTGTTTGGGAGTCCTTGCAACGTTGCCAAGTTGACTGGCGATATACCCAAGTGATGAGATGTTTGTATGATGCCACGACAATGACTGTTCAAATACAGAACCAGCAGTCTGAACAAATCCACCTGCGAAGAGGTGTGAGACAAGAGGATGTTATATCCCCGAAATTGTTCTCAAACGCTGTAGAGGACATGTTTAAGAGTCTGGACTGGAGTGAACTGGAGTGACAAAACTAACATCATATTCAACGAACATGTTACTCCGGAACCTATTGCTGTCAAGGGAGTTGCGCTTGAAGTTGTTCCACAATATGTTTACCTAGGCCAGACTTTTTACTACAACTAGGTATAAACAACTTTGAGAAGGAAACTATCAGAAGAATACAGCTAGGCTAGGCCGCATTTGGAAAACTTCGTCGAGTCTTCTCGTCGCGAATTCCACAATGCCTGAGACTAAAGCATTCAATCAGTGCGTCTAACCCGTTATGACATACATAGCCGAGACGTGGACACTCACGGAACGACTAGTCCACCGATTTAATTTATATTAGCTGAAGAACTGATAACCGCTAGGGTAGACTTGTTTTTGAGAGGAGACCACGACTCGGCAAACGTAGTGTAGGACGTCTACCGACTAGGTGGAGCGACGACATACGCAAAGTGCCTGGTAGCAGCTGGATGAGAAAAACCGCAGTGGTGTGCATTAGGAGAGGCCTACTCATATGTCCAGCAGTAGACTGATACTGGCTGATGATGATGAATTGTGCATTAATTATGTTACTAATACTGTAAATATGTGATTATGTGACTTTACTTATGTTGTTTTCCTTTGGAAAGCTCTTGGTTTGATGTCAAATGTTAAGGGGCTCATTCTGCCCTGGTTTCCCATACTTTGGCCTGCAGTATAAAAGTTTCTTCTGCGCTGCTTACTAGTTTAGCAAGTGAGCTCTTTAGTGTGAGCGAATTCTCTCTAGAGCAGAGTAGAATTATACGACGAGAGGCACTACTTTACTACAAGATTTCTTTGTAGGGTGAAAACTTTTAAAAAATTGCTAGTTTTGTGCTCCGACATATTGTTTATTTTATTTTAACTTTATTATTTTTAGACGATTTGTTGTTGTTTCAGGGTTATGATGTAGGCACCGCTTGCTGGAACTGTGGGTGGCACGAGACGTCTCTCGGTACTATGATCCGAGTTGACATACTCATCATAATAATGCGTGCTCAAATTCCAATCATTATCAAGTATACGGGACAACCTGTTATACAGCTCGAGACATTCTCTGCAGTACGCAAACTTCACTTTTACTATGGGGGATTCTTCATATTGAGGGAGACTACTTATATCTATTTTTCTAATGACATCTAGTGAGAGATTTTTGCTTTTTTGCACCGTCCCGCCTGCTGTTTACCAAAGCATTTATGCTTGCACGATACTTCTTGGAAGCAGAATATATCTGATAATTGGTACCCATAAAGATATACCTAGGTAGTCTAGGTACTGTTGCTATTATTTAGGACGAAAAGTAATCGGAGCAATGATTTCTGCTAACACCTACTTACTACCCTGCTTTCCGAGTGGAGTCAACACCGATTTTGGCAATAATATCAATGTTCTTCATTCCGATTCAATATCGCGCTTTTTATTAGGTGAGATCTGTCAGTCATTCAGAATGGGTTAAAATCACGCTCACGTTACTCAAAGCACGGCTGACAGTGCAGTGATCCGTTATCCGCTTCTTACAAGATATTTAACGAGACCGTATGGAAAGAATATAATAAACCATGGAAATATGTTTAAAACAGGCCACAATTACTTGTATTTTGCCTGAACGAATAAAAATAAACACACTAACAGATGCTAGCGCATCATGCACTCGTCAAGGAACTGACATTTTCGACAGAGCTTCGTGTAGACAGAACTAGCTTCATTTATAAGCCAGTAAGCTAGTAAGCCAGTATACAAGCCAGGACAGTTTTTAATAGGATAGAGTTCTATTTTCAGAACAGTATTCAAGTTTCTATATCTGCTAAAAGTGCGTTAGAGTTTTGATGATCGATCAGTCAGTCAGTGAGTGACAAAATTAAGAAACTTAGACTAGTTATAATTATTCAACTGCTGGTTCAAATACAATGAAATTTAAAATATACCGTGTTTATACAATGCCTGCTTGATTAATAAAAATTCAGGCTTCTAGTATTAGCCGCAACAAAGTTATAGGGGGTCGATAATGGCCTGAACTGCTTCGAGAAAAGTATGGTACGGCCGTGCCACTTTTTCGCCACACATTTTTTGTACCTGAGTCACGTTTTTAATTGTCTTTATAACTGGAAAGGGTGGCGTTCCACAGACCTTTAATGGTCTTGGTTTTTTGTACAAACTTTAAATTAATCTCCGTACTTAGTTTGGGCCTACGAAGAAGAACTATTATTTCTTCGTAGGTTTGGGCATCTTAAAATCACAAAAATACGTTAGATAAATTACCAAAACAGTGGTTACTGCTTACTAGCCAACTGAAAACTTGCTTCACCGGCCACATATTGAAGTACACAAGCCAGAATAGTATAATCAGACGTGGGAGGGCGCTACTGGCCTAAAAATATAACTCCATCCTATTAAAACTGTCCTGGCTTGTGTACTGGCTTACTAGCTTACTGGCTTAAAAATTAAGCTACTTAGTTCTTTATAGTATTACTTTTTAAAGCACTAACGCCTGCTTTAGCGATCTCAAACATTGAAATTTATAGAGATAAAAATTCACATCCTCGGACGGGATTCGAAAAAAGCAGGCGTTAGTGTTTTAAAAAGTAATACTATAAAAATTACAAGGGTTGCGATGTCAACGAAAGTTTAAGTATTTCTAAATAATGCTTCTTTCGGTTGGATGGTACTGTCAAAGCTGTCCAATAGAGGTCGCTCCGTCCCCGCAAGACGGTTAGTCAAATAGTAAGCTACTCGTAGTTCTTGAAGCCAGAAGTACTAGCTTGCTAGCTTACTGACATTATCTTGCTATCCTGGCTTGAAAAACTGGCCTCGTGTAACCTGCGCAGTAAATGTATCTATCTACTTCACGCTAAAACTGTTCCATCAAGTTTAAGTAAAATTTGGAATAGCTTATACCGAGGATTAGGACGTGCTTTTTATCCCCAAAGGTCCTCTGAACGAAGGTGACTTCTGCAAGTGTCTGTCTTGGTATACAGACCACCGCAGTGCCATATTATGTAAGTGCCGTATTTGAAAGGCATTGTAGCAAGTTTAATGAGAATGAAACATAGCACATACATTGACGGCTCGGGGTCACGAACGCATTCCAGTCCCAGCACTGAACTTTGAATCTTTGGATTGCACTGACTCATTAAATTCTACACTCTTCACAGGAATAGGTCCATTTGACTGTTGTCAGTGCTACGTAATTAGACCAACAAATGGAAATATCAACACAATAATGTTGATTTACGAGTACAATAATTGTAACAACTCTGCTATAGAAATTTCATATCTACTTAAATGTAATTTCCATGTACGTACCCGCCAAATCTGAACCATTTTTATTTGCCTAAGCACAAAATACAGATACGTGGCCTAAGTCTGCGTTGACGCACTGTCTATGTACTCGTACCTTCATTGTTTGAGAAGGTTCGGAATTAAGATTTTAAGTTCAACATATAAACTTTGTCTGCGTACATTTCTTCATGTTCTCTTAATTTAAATGATAGTTTTTCGAATATTGTACGAAATGTATACCTAAGGTCCAGCATGGCAAGCGGTCACTTTTCCTTGGCACTATTTAAAACCGGATACTTAAGTATTGGCCTCCAGAGCTGCCGCACTGCATGCTTATCCTACCAAACATTGAGATACCTGACTGCTATGCCGGAGGTCGTGGGTTCGATTCCCACCCAGGACAAATGTTTGTGTAATGAGCACGATCATTTGTTCTGTGTCTGGGTGTAATTTATCTATAATATTTATGTATTTAGAAATATATAAGTATGTTTATCAGTTGTCTAGTACCCATAACACAAGCTCTGCTTAGCTTGGGACTAGATGGCGTTGTGTGATAGTTGTGGAATATATATTTATTTATTGTCTCCTTGATAAATAAATATAATTTGTTAATAAATGTTCTCATTACTTTACGGGTCTTATAACTACATTATAATTATTATCTAAATATTTCAAATCAATAATGCTACTTGGAATCGAATGGCGTTTGTGAAATTCAGCGATCAATTAGATTTCAAAACACTCCAAGATCAGAAAATATTTATGGCACGAGTTTTAATCACATCCTTTCTTATGTTCCAGATAATAAGCACATCATATTCCTACTTCAATATGCTGAGGCAAGCATCGAAAATGAATGATGGATGAATGAAACATAATTTTCAAGTTATATCACATTTTTAGTTATAGGGCACGATATAGTGGTTAAATTATAATTGCGTGGCAAATCTCTAGCGATATGTCTCATATAATGTCACTATATAATTAGACACAAATAAAATTTTGTGTAGCTTGGCACTATGTTACTATATTAGTGTGTATTACTTACTGATGACGTATCTGAAATACAGCAATTAATATTTACCAATATACATTGTTTTGCTAGGAGTGAAAGTAACTTATTTAGTCCCGAGAGGGGGTTTAGAGGGGCTATAGATTGAGGGACTAAATAAGTCTTCAACCCGAGGTAAACACTGTGCTTTTCATTACGAATACAAGGAAATTAGAAATAAAAACATACGAAAATACATATAAAGAAAACACCAGTGATTTTTATTTTACTTAAATCAACAACTTTGGTGAGACATTTATTTAAAGTTTATGACAAAATTAGAGAAACTAGTTGTAATTAGTGAATATTTGATTTTCTGGGAAGCTTGAGTTTCTACAGTATCCAGGGATCCTTGAGTGAATGTTGGCGACATTGATATTTATCTATGTTCTTCAGCTGTTAAATCTATAATTTGGATTGCACCGGATAATTTTTTGGATTGCTCGGTTTTGAAAAGTCTGTGGAATGCAGATTTATCATTTCTGTTACTCTGTGTAATATCTTAGTTTTATTTTCCGATAACTATGTTCAGCCTTTAGCTACTTTACTCGACTTCAAACCTCTTCTAATGACAATTAAATTGGCACCAGAATCGGCTAGCAAAGTTGCCGCTGTTCTGCAAAAGCAGTGACGTTTTT
This sequence comes from Selenia dentaria, assembly GCA_917880725.1. Taxonomy (NCBI): domain Eukaryota; kingdom Metazoa; phylum Arthropoda; class Insecta; order Lepidoptera; family Geometridae; genus Selenia; species Selenia dentaria. Next base: position 27,070,425 of record OU862888.1, on the reverse strand, counting down.
ACATTAATACATTATATGTACACCTAATTTGTATAATTACCAAAAAAAAACAGCACTATATGCTGCTGGTACTTAATACATACTTACATGGGAAGAATATTTAAAATTACTTTAATAAAAAATCCCACATAATCATCAATATTTGGTCAAACGTCTAGATTGATTCACACCTACAAATTTTATTCTAGGCATTTCCACTATTCATTAAGATATACTACATGCGCGCGGTTTATGCATGAAACTTAACACCCCTACATAGAAATGTATCATTCATAAATCATAACATTCGGCAAACTCGCGTCCTAGCTCGTTAGACCTGGCCACCGGACCAACCCCGCACCCTCCGCCCTGCCACCGCGCGGCCTTTGTTTCTTCCGAAAACGAACGAACGAAAGCCGAAAGTCGACAATCTCTTTCAAACCGAACGCTCGGGTGGGGAGTGTAAGAAAGAGTAAGAGAGATATTTTTTCACTGACGCGAATCATGTGTTTTCATTAATAAGTTGTACATAGGCATGTAGTATTTTTGTTAAGATGGTGTCCATACTTTTAGATGGAATTTTCGAAAACTTTAACAATTAATAATTATTTCACTGTGAAGTAATAAAAAATTTTGACTACATATCTACAATGTATTAACACTTTTGTACCGCCCATTTTTTTTTTTGGTAATTTTACAAATAGGGTGTATAATTTATTCACCAGACAGCGCTCTGTCCCGAAATGAACTTAAATAGAGATTGTTTCAGAATCCCCTGGAGTCCTTCTGTTAAATATCTTGGAGTAATCCTGGATAAGCTGAATTGGTCAGAAAATACTTCAAAATTTCGCCCTAAGCGCAAAAAAGCACTTAACTGCCTAAGCGTTCAATAGGCGATCATGCCTAAGCAGTAAAATTAAACTTAGTATATACCGCTCGCACCGTGGTCCGTCCCTGCATCGGTGTGGAGTAGCACTTGCGTCGCAAACGTTAACAAACTTCAATATATACAAAACAAGGCCGTTAAATATTCATATAATATTTCCCTATATAACAATATTTAAGAAATGCACCTATATATCAGGTTACCCCGCATCGACGTCTACAATTATTAATTATCCGAAAAATTTTATCTTCACAGTAACCCTAAAAATAAAACTAAATTAATTAATAACTTAAGATAAAAGAAGAGAGTAAAATGAAAAAGCTAATTTACCTAATTACCTACTATTATTATAGTAAATACTTACCTACTAAAGTGACATTACTGGGGTTGGGGTACTGAACAAAGAAGTCGATTATTGAACGATATTGAAACCAAATCGTAGGAAGTACTTACCTAATAAAACAAAATAGGTAATCGCAATATTTTGCCATTTCACAAATAGGTTCGTCATAGATGTACCTGACCTGTAGGTACGTCCGAATCACGACTAAGAAATAAAACAAGAAAAATGTATACGGTATACAGTTTTTATTACACAATAAATAAAGGGCATTTGTTGTGTATACGTCATTATTATAATGGGGCACAACCCAAGTCGTCTTCGTAATCGGATTCGGATTCACTAGAGCAACCCTGCATTATTTATTATAATTTATCTATCTGTTAAAATGTCAAATTGAACATCGCATTCCCGATCATCATTTATGATTCTTCGATACTTTTCAATCTAATTTGTTCCAGTCGTCTGGGGTAACATGTTCACAGGCATTATTTAGTAATGTGAGCATTTTGTTTGCCATGAAAGGTGGTTTCGTATTATTTCTGGCAGCGTTACCTTTGATTTTAGTTCATACCAATTCAATCGCGTTATAGTGACAGTGGGTGGTGGCAAACGGATGACTGTATGGCCCATTTACTCTGCAATTGAGTCTACAACATAAAATGACATTCGAGGCTTGTGCATTTTAACTAACTTAAGCAATTCATTTTTCAGCATCGTTTCGTTGGCTTCAATGCCTATGCTCTGCCAGGTATGCAATTTGTTCAACTTTTTTGTTGCTTGATGTTGGTGGTTTGTTTTTTTGTACCGTATGGTACGGACCATTGTCCATAATTATAATATGCGGCCCGTTTAAATTGTACATTTAAATAAAAAAAACACTCCTAAAATTTTTCGGAATTCATTTCTTGGTGGTACTCGGTGGTCTCCATCGACTTAAATGCTAAAAGGCAATTTGGCACATAACCTGAAGACGTCCCAGCATGAGCAATTATAAGAACCTGTCCTTTCCCTTCGGGCACTTTGGTGGTAGATTCCGCTTTATCATCTGTCCACGATTTTGAATCTGTGTGGTTTGCGTTGAGTCAGGTTTCGTAAAAAAAAACACTTTCTTCCAATTTACTTAACACGTTTGGATTTGCGCAAAAAGTTAACTCGGGCAAGCGCAGTATCGGTTCGCTCCATTATGATATTTCTTTTAACGCAAATCCAATTTTTTCCAAAAATGTAAGCGATGGTTGACTTCCGTTAAATAAATTTGCAACTTTGAGGAAGACAATTAATTTATTTATTGTTGGAAATTCACTCCTCATGTAATACGCATAAATTTTAATATGGTTTCGAATAGCAGCAGCATAAAAATCATCAATTTCTGTACTGGTGCCGCTTTCTTTCTCTTTTTGTTTGGTGTAGATAATTTTATTTCAGTACCTTCTCTAGTAGTCTTCTATCACCTGGCTTGACGTCTCTCCATACTTCTCCTTACTGACTCGTGACACTGTAGCTCGTCTAATTTATTTATTTATTTATTTCATAGGAAGTCCAACCGCTTAAATTATAAAAATAGTGTCTTATAAATTAAGCACCAGAGAGCCAATTATAGGTCTTCACGTATAGGAGACAGATTTAAAAATAAATAGCGTGAGCATTCGTAATACTAATCACAATAAATATAAATAGGTATGATGCAAAAGCCGGTTCAAGATGTTATACAATCGATGATATGTTATACAAATAAAATGCTGTTCGAAGAATTCGTCACTAAGCAACCGCTGCACCGAGCTTACGCTTGTGTTGAATAAGTCTACTATTTCATCTTTCTTACATATTTTATTAAATTTGCTACTCGCTCTGTACATGAATGAATTTTGTCGATATTTGGTATTAACAATTGACAAAGATGTAATGGTGTAACAACCCCCCTATTTTTATTTTTTTCTAATTCGTTTTGTTTTGACCAATGATCGTCTAGTCTAGAAGGACTCTAACACTGTGAACCGCTGCTGTAACCTTGCTCTTTTCGGAAAGAATTGAAACAGAGAAAACTATTCAGAACTATTGATGCCTAGAATCCAAAAGCAACGCCTAGGTATTCTGATATTACGATGGATAACCTACTACTACATTACAATAACTGAATTACTAGCTGCAAACGACAAGTCATGATGAACATACTAGAATGCATGTACTGTATACGAGTCATTCCTACAGTCTAACTGACTGAACTGATCCTAGATGCTTATGTACTTAGTTTGATTTCTAATCGTGGAAGATATTAATCATCAATATAAGTTTCTGAATTTTGAAGGTCTATGTTATTCGACCATAGAACATAGAAATAATAGATTATTTGCAAGTTTACATATAATTTTAGCTTGCAAAACTACCTACATATAAACAACTCCATGAAATAATATCAGATATTCGCATGATATTCGTTATTATTAATAAAAGTTATAAACCTGTTGATTCTATAGGTATGTAGCTTCCTTTATAGATTTATGTCTATTGCTATGAGCATTTAACTGTTGATAAGATTGAGATAATCTCTTGCAGACTAATGGGGGATCCCTATAATCTATCTATCCACTGTTTTCCTTACTACCGATATAAATTTGACATAACGTCCATACAAATAGTGTCAAATATCTAAATCTAGTAAGGTAAACCGGCGATAGATAGATTATTGGGACGGGCCGTTAGTGTCTCTATAATATGTACTATTTGTTTAGTTTATGAAAACTGCTAGGAAATAAATATGAAATTGAAGTAAAAATACACTTTATTTGCGCTTTAGAAATCTCTTGTGATCAGTAACTACTACGCTGATTATCCAATTTCCTTTAGATAATTATTATCAGCCACTATTCCCTGAATATAGTTAATTAGTTTAATCATTTACTTGTTTACTGAAAGCAATATAGGTATGGGAAATAATATCAGTGACTTAGAGAAATCTCTAGACCCTTGTTTGTGGTTTACGAGAATTCTCAAGGTGCTGCATTGCTTGACCAAGTTTGATAAGATTTACCACATACATAAATCTCTTTTTTATACGAGATTGCGATACTTAGATTACTAGTGTTTTACATGACATGTCATCTATTGAACCATTGTAGGAAAAGCAATTATTTTAAATACTTAAGTATCAGCAGAATCTTCGTTGTATTGGTTAGCTCAATACTAGCAGGCATATATTGATTATGATGATTATTATAATAGTTAGCTTTATTTTGCCGAGTATATTAATGATAGATACCTCTTCAATTTAAAGATATAATATATTTCATTAATTTTCATATTGTAAGTAATTAGTTTGATTTCTTTAGATTTGCCGTAGAATTCTAGATTTATTATGATTTAGAAAGTAAGATTCTTGACATGTTCAAGGCTTACAACTCGAATGCTGGATTAAGAGTACTCTTTACTGTGACACAAATGTTCTCCATCATGCCAAGAATCTCTTCTTTTTACCCCAAAATTAGTAAGGCCTTACTAAGTCCGTTTGGTAGTTTTCCAAATGTAGAGTTTGCGTCTATAAGCGATTATAATCTTATTTATCTCTTCTTAATATTATTATTTATCATTACGAATTATCATTTGATTCTAAATATTACATTTGATACTTTCAGCAACTAGTTCAATTGCTATAATTTATTACCGCATTCTCATGCTAGAATCAGAGTAGACAATCTAGCCCAAACTCGATTCATTAGCAAATATATAATATATTATTGCAACAAATACATTACATTTAATTCGAACTAATATTTCTATATTCCTTTGCAGGCAAATATTTCTGTATTCCTTACTTTATACTGATTAAAAATACATTTATTTTGTCATTTTTATTTCGTAGTTAGTTTTTAGTTTCTAAGTCTAGCATACTAATAGATTGTATTGATATGACGAATTCATTATTGAAACCTAGGTACGTCTCTAGTGGTAGACACCACTAGCGCGTGAATGTACTTATTTGCTCCCGATTGAACCATCACGAAGTTAATGTATAACCCGATAAACAAAAATACAAATTCCTAGACCTACTTCGGTCCTAAATAAATTCCTAGTCTGCTAAAGTGTGTGTAAGTCCCCAGCAAACCCCCCAAAGTTAATTGCGCATGAGCTGTCATCCCCCTGATAGGATGGCTCAAGTTTGATCCCTTACTAGCCTCTAAAGTTCGGTGCCAAGCCGAGAATCGAACCTATGGCTCCTAGGGTGTCCAACTCCACGCACGGAAATAGTCGCGCGACTATACCGCTATAGCCGAAGCTATGGAAGGCTGCAGAGCGACGTTCTAGTATGAGAGGAAATAAATACATATAATAGATAGAAGACACTTCCACTGGAATATTCTTTCCAATCGAAGTGAGGAGCAGTTAATCGTACCCATTGCAATAGGTTAAAGCGATTGTTGGCTCGCTCCCAAAAGTGTCCAACTCTAAGGATTGGGCGTTCCCTATCGAGGTGGATCTTAGTTGTCACCGTGAGGTATCCAACCCACGTCCGGAACCATGTCCGTAGCAGAATATTTAATTTTTTTTATATTTTATATTTTTTTTTTATTTCATTTATTTTCTATCCTCATGGAAGTTCGAGAATTTAATAAGCATTTTCTCGGTATTGCTACTGCTTATATACATTCTCAAACTTGACAGTGACGCCGATTTGAGGCCGATAGGTATCCAATCAATGCCCTTTCTATCGGCGTCAAAACGGCTTCAGATCCACCTTAGCCAATCTCTGCCTTCCAGCGAATCCCTATTCTAATTTCAAATTCTCATCAAAATCCGCTCATGACAACACATATTTTGAATCTCGAATGACGCCGATCAGAGGTACGTAGATCCAATCAATGCCCTTTCTATCGGCGTCAGACCGGCGTCAATACTCATTTGTTTTAGGGTTCATTTTGATGAAGCAAACTCAAACACTCAAATAGACACATAACAAAAATGTGTTCCTCACATTACCTTTGTATGGCTAGAAATATCAATGCTGCTTATTTTAATGGTAATTTTATTAATTTTGCTTATAACATTTATGTATTTAAAGGATTACTCAACATTTCCTCCATCCTCAACATCCATACATATAATATCTTGATAGCTTAAATATTCTATGCTACTTATCATTTTCAAGAAGTATAGTCTTGCTATAAGAAATACCCGACTAAACATCTTAATCTCAATATCACGCATTAACGGTTTCTTCTGCTTTTGATTGTCTAAATTTCATCAATATTTTTTCATACCAAGATACTTTATATGTCTCTATATTTGTGAATCGTGACGGAATCTTCATCCAGAGCCTGTTCCGTTACAGTGGATTAAATCGAAACGATTGTAGGGGACATATAGATTAATTTTACCAACAAGGTCTGGGCAGTCAATTTGATTGGATACTAGTTTTGTTAAAAAGGTTATGTCTGATATATCACGTCTCAGGCTCAAGGGTAACAGATGGAACTGCTTGCAAAGCTGTAGATAGTTTTCTGATTTATAACGAATGTGTAATCTGAAACACAGAAAATTAATGAATTTCATCTGAATTCGCTCAATTCAAGTAGTGTATTTGTCATAGCACGGATGCAAGGTGCAATAGAGAATCTTTAATGTTTTTGCTTTTTTAAAACCAACGGAACTTCTCATTAAAAATCCTAAGGCACTTGAGGCCTTTGACACTACATGAGGTACGTGATTATCAAAGAGTAATTTAGAATCATGGATGACACCCAGATCTCTGATGACATTAGTTTATATTATATTAAGGGTCACATTTTTGAGATTATAAGTAGAAGTTATAACGTTTTTCTTACTGGTAAAAGTTGTGAAAGAACACTTTGATGTTAAGATCCAGCTTGTTTACGTGACAATAATTATCTAATCTTGATAAATCTTCCTGAAGAGCTTGTACATCCGATATAGTAGATATTTTACTAAAAAAAATTCATGTCATCAACAAAACATAATAATTTTGAGTTTATGAAGCATTGGGATATATCATTTACAAAAATCGTAAATAGCAACGGGCCTAGTAATGATCCCTGCGGGACCCCACTTGGGATTGTTACGTAGCTAGATATGTAGTTGTTGATGACAACTGCTTGAGATCTCATGTCAATATACGATGAAAACCATCTAAATAAGTCTCCATATATGCCTATGTTCTGGAGCTTGGATAGTAGGGTGATATGGTATATTCTGTCGAAACATTTGCTGTGGTCAGTATAGACCACATCCACCCGGTCAACAGCGTCCATCGCGTTAGTCAAGTAGTCGTTGAACAATATAAGATTCGATACCGTGGACTGTCCCTTTAAGAAACCGTGCTGCAATGGGCTAAATGTGTTTTTGAGCGCTGAATAAACTTGATTGTGAACTACTCTTTCAAAAACTTTTGATAATTATATCAAAAGTTTTTAACATAGCTTAGAAATCGGCCTGTAGTTAGTGACATCCGTCCTTGACACCTTCTTATAAATAGGTGTTATATAGGCTGGCTTCCAAATACTGGGATAGGTACCTTCGGTAATGGACCTCTGGAACAGAATAGATATCGGAATAACAAGACTTTTAGCCCATTTAATTAAAACAATAGAATGAACATGATCAGGACCCGCTGACTTCGATGGGTCCAGGTTGGAAAGAATTTTATAAACGTCAGTTTTATTTATCGTAATTGAGCCGATATCCGCTAAGGTATGCGCCGTGTTTAGCACAGGTAGCGTCATGTTCCTATTGGGGTAGGATGCAGTGAGAAAAGTAGAGGAAAAATAAGAAGAAAAGGTATCGCATATGGCTTCCCCTGTGGTAGCTATGGTGTAATTATATTTTATTTTGTTAGGCATACTATTCGATTTCGAACATGACCTATCATACGACCAGAAGTATTTGGGATCGTTCACTATGGAATTTTCCACAGACTCAATGTACCTAATGTGTTATGTGGTGATAGCATGACTGTTCCAAAATCCTAGCTTTATCACGTACTTGAATGTTTTTAAGTCCGAACTATTATTATAGGTTTTGTATTTGCGTAGATTTTTGGCTTTCTCTTTGATGACTTTCTTCAAAGCTGGAAAGTACCATTTAGGCTTAGGATAGGTTTGGCTTACCATTTTTTTGGTAGGTATGTACTTGTCATGCATTGCACGAAGCACACTATAAAAATAATCGATCGCGTCCGCCAGTGGTCTATTGAAAAGTAAACCAGTCCTGCTCAGAAAGATAATTATTTATAGAATCATAGTTGCCCTTATTATAGACATATTTGACATAAATATTAGGTTTTAACAGTGGTAATTCTATGGTGGATACTAATTAAAAATGGAGTATGATATGGATCAACAGGTAGAAGCGGTTCATGGCACTCGGTGACGGTAACGGCATCGTTTGAGAACACGAGGTCTAGAATTTTACCATATTTATTCAGGCAACCATTATATTGACTTAAGTTTAACGTGAGCACATCGTCGATCAAGTTAGTTTCGTCAACACTATGTACATTTGACGGATACATGCGGCTGTCGCTTCCATTTGATGACCTTATGATACTACTCATATAGAAGTCTCCTACAATTAAATATTTTTCATTGGGTGACTAAGTATGATTTCATTAAGCTTAGATAAGAAATTGCTCAATTGGGCAGAAAAAGAGAAGCCTTGATTCTGTTTGCATAAATATAACACACATAGGTTTAAGTTAATCAGACGTCTACTATTAACTGGTTTGATTGTTAAAGTAAGCCATATATCCTCAGCCGTCGAATGGTAACTTGGTTTAGACATAACCGTGAAATCCTTACGAACCGCCACCAAAACACCTCCACCGCGACTTTGAGCGGTACGCACGTAATTCCTATCGCGACGCCACACTAACTACGAGTATGTATCTGTTATCAAAAAGTTCAGAGTCCGAAACACTATCGAGAAGCCATGTTTCCGTAAGAATGACAACGTCGTACGAGCCGAGACAAATATTCCGGTGTAAGGTAGTAGTTTTGGATGGCGCTCCCCGCACATTCATGCTGAGCCATAACCCTTTTGGACGGGACTGCACACGACAGCGATCCATCTCTTTTTTTATGTTATTTTTAAGGTTGTGTACTTTGAATGTAACCTGATTTGTTCTTGATAGTAATTTTGTATGTTGTTGTGTTCAGTATCTGTTCAAATAAATGCCTTTTCTTTCTTTCTTTCTTACATTCTTATAATAAACCATACCATAAACCATAAAGATTTGCACCGTCGCTATCCATTATTAACTGGTAATGACAGTAGATTCAGACTAAATACACAATTAATACAATTACATAATAGATAGTTGATAATACCAAACATAAAACGAAAACTATACCACGTTAAAAACATATTTGCTGCAGTGATTATTGTCACTGCCGACATATCATACATCATACTCGTAATTATAATTTAAAACAGGTAAATCTTAATGAGTTCGAGTATGAAAGAGCCAGCAGCACGTAGGTAGCAGCGAAAAGCAAGAGACAAATATAATAGGTAACCAGCAGTGCGGTCCCAATCAGCCATAATCGATTTCAGCGCGATAACAGTCGGTCCCTTTCACCGTGAGCGTGATTACAATGCCAAGCTACGTCATCGATGACGTCTTAACTACCGCCATATTGACGATTACATGAACCATACTCTACACCAAAATCGTCGTGAGCGTTCTGTCAAAAGTGATAGGTGTTTGTTTATTTCTACAAGGTCTTTACTGGTGTCCCTTGTTTTTGATGTAAACGCTGTAAAAGTCGGTCCATCCATTCCATAATTTCTTTTTAATCCACACACCACATAGTTAAGCTTCACACTATGCACGTTATTTTTTTGAATTTGTGTTTCGCGCGCAAATAGTTCGTTATTGCTACAATTCTGGTACGATTTATCAACACGCTTACAGTGCCACGAGCTGTCAAAATCGCGATATTTGTCTCGGACCGGCTTTGGTAGACGATAGCACTGTGAGCAAAAATATCACGATACGGACCGCAGTGCAGAATGCAGTACGGCAATGCCGTAGCTAGACAATGGGTACGCAGGTATAAGTAGCAATCGCATGCACCGGTTTCTGCAGGGGAACTAAACAGTTGCAAAGTGGCAAATATTAAAAACTTAAATACAATATTCACAAAAAATAATAACATTGGTAACATAACATTTAAAAATATTGATTCACAATCCAATAATGACTGACGTATGCAGGATGTAATCCTAATGAGACTTTCGACTATGGCTTCACAAAAACAGACTACACGATTTTGTTTAAATCCTTGTCAGAAGCTATTATATGAACGCGTGAGGTGTCATTTTTCCGTATGTGGATTTTACCGACCCACACGTAACTATAACTCTTCTCTTTCGACGCTATCTTAGTCTTGGACAGAAGAGCCTTGAAGTCGGCATTTAGGTGGTCGTTGACATAGATTCGATGCACGCACTCCTTAAACCCAATATCAACTGCCGTTAAGTTCTTGCACAGTTCGGCACGTGCAGCCGCCACAAACTCCTCCTTGACATACCTATTCAAAAAGCTTACCACAATTGCCTTCTCTTTCGTGTTATGAAGTGGTATTCTATATAAATAATTTATTTGACATTTAGAAAACTCGTAGGTAATTGACTTGCTTGCTTATATTATTGATTACTGCAAACATATTTTCCTCTTTGTTAACGGGAACTCCTTTAATTTCCACGTTATTGAGACGTGACCTCTGATCACTACTAGAGAGCTGGTGCCTTATGATTTTGACTTCGTTTTGGAGTGTGTCAACAGCTGTATGGAGAGATTCAAGCTCCGAAACTCTGACTTCGATCCCCGCAATTCTGCCGGATCGGTCCTCTAATTTCGAATGAAGATAATCAGTAGCTGACTTTAAGTTTGATATATCCTCCTTGATACTCTTGACATCGGCTGCCAGCGTAGGCAGACTTGCCAGTTGTCACTTCATACCGCGGATTTCTTCCAAAATGATGTCCAGTGACGCAGATTTGGGAGTTGCTGGCGCCTGAGGAGTGGGAGACAGCGTCCTACATGAAGAGCACCTCCAAGCAGATCTACGCTCAGCTCCAAGCTTTCTCCAGCCTGCTTCTGAGATGCCAGCACTACCAAAGTCCAGGGATTTTTTGCATGACGAACACTGGACTCCATCATTAAACGAGGCACCACAAGCAGCACACTTCATGTTTGGAATATTTTATAAGAATCGAAATGTTGTCGATCTATGGAGTCGGTTTGAACGTACGCACGGAACGAGTCGTCTGAATGAATGCTCGCGCGCTACTAATACCAAGAGCATCCGCTAGTCTATCACACACTTGCGCTAATGGCAGCAAGGGTCCACCATTTTGGTTTTCGTTCTCAAAATAGTCAAATAAACGAGTCAGAAACTCGCGACATTCACTGTTTAGAACAGTTTTTTTTATATTTTTTTTGGCATTTCAACAACAACAAAACAAGGCAACAAATAACAATCAATGAAATCAACAACAACAAATCGACGATAATAACAACAGAGGTAGGTATGGAAGTATACGGAGAGAGCAGCGTAGCGTTTACAGGACGGTAAATACGTAGGTACGTATAAGTATTTGCTACGATTACTAGCGGTAGCTAATATACTCGGAATAAACTTTTTGACCCAGCAAGATAAGATATAGCCGATTCTACTGAAAGAAATCGACGTTTGCATATGTTTCTTTGATGTTTACTTGGAAATGGTAATTTAATATCCATTATTTCCTACATCGTGCGTCGTTTAGCTACATTGTAACCTGTGAGTCCGGTTTGGTAAATAATTAGTTAAATTTATTCTGCTTCCTTTATGACTAGTGTCGCCATCTAGGCGACTTAAGTATCACTAATAGCTCGAAGACACCGTACTAGTATGGTCAATGCGCCAAACTATTAGCGGGAACTGTTTCTATACTAGGCAGCGCTAATTGCTGAATAAGCAAGTGTCGTTTTGTTATGAACTATTTTACTTATCCAAAATGCTTTAGCGTAGGACTTAACCTGCGTTGACCCCGCACCAGTTTCAGTTCCCGTCGCCTGAAGTGAGCGTTGTGCATGACCTTATTTGGAGATGTTTTGCGGCGGAAGTTATTTTTAACGTTCAGGTGCTTTGATAACCATATAAGGAAGTGAGATAGTGTTTATCTATAAGTAAGAGGCCGAGTCACCGAATTGTGTGTCGAGTCCTCTTCCACAAGATAGATCCTCTGACATTTCCGCATCTACTTCGAGACGAACCAGCAGCTAATTACCTACTTAGTGCCGTGACAGTGACAATAATCCACGCTTCAAATCAAGGTTATTTAACAATAGTAGATATACTTGTGTAAATTCTCCGAATTCTAGGGTGAGTGAAACAAATGTCTACCTAGCATTTCTAATTGTGGTATCATTGTATAATTTTCGTGTGTTCAATTCTAGGTGCCTACTACTAATGCTGACGGTTTTCATAACCTGAAAATCGTCAACTGTAAGTTGTTTCTCTGCTCTTCAAGCATTGATAACTACGTATCTTTTAGCTAGGACTGTGCTGGCCTTGTTATAACCTAATTGGTACCTACGTTTTTCTAGTAGATACTATGATATTGTAATTGTTGTGAGCTGTTTAAGCTTAAGTCTTGTGGAACTTAAGCTCCCTCGGAGGGACCTGGACTTCGTGGATATGGCAGCAGGGCCATCGAGGAACACCTAACCGGAACCCCTTCGTGGCTTTCCAGGGAACTTTCTCCGCCGGCTAAAACTGCCTACACTAGGTACCTGCGCACATCGCTGGAGCCTGAACCACAAGACCGATAGATCCTGCTGGGCGTCCGTGCCCATTGACCCTGGCTGCTACCTGCGAAGCTATGGCCTACCCGTGTTACGGTCGCCGCCACTGCCTTTCTGCCGGTTGCTGCACCATCCACAATATCTCGTCAAAGCCTCCGTCTGCTTAAACTGAGATAAGTCTCCGAACACAAGGGAGTTTATCGCATATCTGTCTTTAACTCATGACCTTGATCTGGAAATTAAACATCTACTTAAAACCTTCTTGCATTTATGTTAATCTCCGCCGGCCTAGCCCCTCTAGGCAGGTAGGTTACAGTAGGTACATCACAAAATAAACGAATAATTCAAAGAAAAGTCTTATATAATAAGAAACATCGTAAAAATATTATGCATGTTTAGTCAAATCAGGCCTTCGTCATCAGATAACACATGTTTACGGGCCGTATAATCAGTTTTCTTCAATCTTGTATGGTCAAATCTCTACTTACCTGAGGTTGACTATAGATCTATACATATCTATATTGTCTATTGAATGAATTATTCTACGGTTCTTGGCGTGACTCGAACCCAAAAGTTTGGTATAGTGGTGATGATGCCCTGGAGTCGCGCAGCCGGCTTCTTCAAAGGAAGCCCATCAGCCGTGGAGATGTGGAAAGCTTGCATGAACGCGGAGAACACTTGAAACATGCTCTGCCGAGCGTAAGTCTCACCGGCGCAGAGTCGTCTGCCTGCGAAAGTTAAATTGCAGCTTCAATGTTCATTATTTCATTTTTCAAGCTTCGTAACCTTTTCACTTTTGGTCATATAAATGATAGAAAAGTGCTACAGCTGTTTTGTGTTGCCTCATTATATATAAAAATAAATATTCGTTTTCGGATTAAATATTTTTCGATAATCATCATCGTCATCATCTCTGCCGTAGGACATCCACTACTGAACATAAATCTCCTCACATACATATTTCCAAAGGGACAGGATGCGCGGATTTGCATCCAGGGTCGTCCTTCTTTCAATAGTACATAATTATGTTGATTTGAATTAGTACTTATGCACCTGATAGTCTCTTGAAATATAAAAGGCATTAACTATCAAGGAATAATAATAGGTAGGTACTGTACATGTTTTTGCTCAGTACGGTACATAAAATACACGTCAAGTAAATACATTCAATTTTAATGCCCTTTTGACATTTGCAATACTTAATCATCAAAGCAACGTTCTGGTAGGATACAATGACATGTTAACATGATAATAAAACAAAAAAGTACAGTCATGCAGTGCAAACAAGTTATCTTATCAAGTACAAAAGTAAATATTATACTTGTTTAAAGTAACGAGATTTACAGATCTTCCACATGATGCCTAAATGACGGTTGCTGCGCCACCCAAACTTTTTTGCGTGTCTCTATAATATAATATGGTCTCTACTTATCTACACAACGCTCGTAAACCAGAGATATTTTTTCTCGAGTTTCCTTAGTTAGTTAGTTAGTTTAAGGCGGCAATGTGTTCAGTGCGTTAGTTCGTACCAAGAAAGGCGTAGGTACACTGAAAAAATGGCAATCAAAAATGACGTGAATTCAGCTTAAAGTATGATGAATTCACTTAAAGTAGGGAGCATACTGATGTCCCAAAATGTGCGATGATACCACTGCTGCTGTACTGCAATTTATGCTCTACAAGCACGATGGAAGACACAGAGTGTATCGAAGACCAGGGGAAAGATTCAAGCAAGCATCCATCGAAGAAAAAGTAGCCTACGGTGGTGGGTCTGTACTTGTGTGGGCCGGAATTTCTTCTGAAAGTCGCACAGAGCTGGTGATCATAGAAAACGGCTCTTTAACTAGCGAAAGATATGTGGAAGAAATCCTCAATGATCACGTTGGTCCATTTATGGTCAATTTAGGTGAGAATGCTATATTTATGCATGACAATGCCCGACCTCATACAGGTAGGATTGTGAATGACTACCTTCAAGAGATGAACATTACTCGTATGGAGTGGCCAGCGCGCAGCCCGGATATCAACCCGATCGAGCATGCTTGGGACGAGCTAGGCAGATGCGTAAAACAACGAAACCCTCCAATCACGCTTCGTGAGCTCAAAATTGCTCTCACAGAGGAATGGGAGAATATTCCCCAAAATCGTATAAGGAACTTGGTGTACAGCATGCCAAACCGCGTAAACGCAGTAATGGAAGCACGAGGAGTCAATACGAAGTATTAAAATTCAAGAAAATCGTAATAAAGTTCAAAAATTTCATGTTTCCTATTTTTGTTTTAAGGAGAGATCAGCAGTTTTTTTCTTTATGTAATTTTGTGTTAATAAAATGTATGGTGACTCATATTTTTTTTACTTTTATTTAAGGAGTATTACATTGTCTATTAAATACAATTTATTGCATTAACCTATCATTTTTAGTTTCCGAGATTTTTAACATTCTTTAAGTGACCCGGATTCATTGCTCTCGAGTGTATATTCCTATTATTAATCGATGAATTGATTGATCGATATGTGTCCTTGAATCGGTAGTGTGAAAGCACATCTGTGTTAAAGTTGAACTTGAACTTGAACTTGTTGCACACTGATTCGAGTTAAATTGCTATCATGCCACTATAGAAATCACGCCACCATAAAAACTGCATTTCAAGAAATTTATTTATGTAGGTAACCTTTTATCACAAATAATAATCCATACACAAAATAGTTCAAATCTAGTTGCATTAAATACGTCACTGGGTATGATGAAGAGTTACAAAAATTTACTTAAAATCAGTTATTACTCTTTGTTTGTTTTGAGTCATACGTGAGAGAAAATTAAGAAAAAACATTCCGAGACCAGGCGTCTGCACCGACTGCAGTCGAAACCTATCTGTGACAGCTCGATTCGCCGAGTTGTCGTGCTGTCACACTAGTATTGTAGGACCATCCTATAGTTTGAATGCATACTCTGATATCAGTTTCTGTAATCGTATTTAAGGTGAATCACATAAAATTATACGACATCATTATTACTTTAATGCTTACTCCTATAATGAGATGTTTCTGAAATGGTATTTGATGGGTTGCATATAAATTAACATGAAACATAATATAAAAATTCGATGCACATACCTGGAAATGTATGATGATTGGCACATTATTTATATCCTACTAAATAGTGTTACTGTCATTCAACTTCGTATGAGAGCGGATTATTTAGTATTACGTGCTATTAATCTATGAAGAAAGTAATATTATTTTATGTGACCAATTTTTATGGTGACAATAATCATATGTTGTCTTATTTACCCAATCAATTCTATTACATCCTTTAACTTTTCTATTATAGTTTCATTTTGACCTATTATCACCATAATAAAAGCACCTATTTTAAATCAACGGCACGATATTATAAGGTTATCTCAAAATGACGTTTTCTCAGTGTACCTATTTGAGAAAAACTGTTCTACCTTCTAGTCTGACATCTGACGGACGTGGACGGACGACTTATGGAGGATCCCAATAATCTATCTATCCACGGTTTTCCTTACTTCCGATAGAAATTTGACATAACGTTCATACAAAACGTGTCAAATATCTATCTCTAGTAAGGTAAACCGGCGATAGACAGATTATTGGGACCAGCCGTTAGAGCGTTCCAACCTCCTAAATTAAGATGCATCAGTATGTTTTGTTCGCTTAATTGATTTGGTCATCACCTGCTCCAAAAGGCAAAGATTTATCCTTAGCGACGTGCAGCTGACCATCCACGATAAATCTCTCAGGGCGAAAGTTCTCAGGGTCGCCCCAGATCCCCTTGTCCATATGCAGCATTACGAAATTGGGACTTATCATCGTGTTCTAAAACAAAAAATGGGATAATGAAATAGAAAGTGGTATGACTTTCAGTAACAGTCGGTTTAGAACACAAAAAGGTGTACCGAGCTGTGCCGTAAACCGAAACTACTTGCGGGTAACTTTTACGCAGTGGCGGAGCAAGAACTAAATTTTATTTGGGCCTGCTACATTTTGCGAGGGCCTAAGTGGTTAAAACAAAATAAGGATTTGTTTTGATTAAAAGTTTATTTTTAAATTGTGGAACGTCAAAACGCTACAAAATGACATACATAAATTATAATAGGTAGGAAACATTATTATATTAAGTACATTGAAAGAGTTTAAAGTTTTAGTGAAGATTTTATTGAGAGAATTATTGATTAGAGGTTGCCTCGGTATGCAAAAACTTTAGAAATAAGCGTAAAGTCAAAGTCCAAGTCAAAATCATTTATTCAGTTTAGGCATGTTTTGTTGTTTGTTTTTGTTTTGTGAACAAAAACAATTTAGACATCAAAGACGCACTTATGAACTTCAACTGTTCATTATAATGTACTTTAAAGACTCTACCGCCGCGTTCCAAAATATATAGAGCCCACCGAGAAGCAAGAAACTCGGGGCCATTCTTTTTATATAGATGATTACAATGTTTCTACTTAGGTACTACAAATATTACATTTTTTGGGTGGCAGAATGACAGCTTGCCAGATGTGGAGTATTCCAAGCATCTTTATCTTCTAAATAATGTCGAACTTTATAGTAAGTTCTTTTTATTCAAACGTATTTTACAGTCAACTTGAATTTGCCCTCTGTGAGCTCAGTTATGTGTTTTGGGATTTTATTGTAAAAACGCACACAATTTCCTAGGAATGACTCATTAGTCTTCGCAAGTCTAAAACTAGGTACAGCTATCCTATTTGTATTTCTAGTATTAAAAGTGTGGTGATCACTATTTAACTTATATTTATGATTATAAATTTTTACGAACATACATTATATTTTCAAATACATATAAGGAAGGCAACGTTAATATATTGATTTCTTTAAATAAATCTCTCAAAGATTCACGGGGACCCATTTCGTATATAGCTCGAATAGCACGTTTCTGTAGGATAAAGATGGTCTCTATATCAGCCGCTGAACCCCATAGCAATATTCCATACGACATTACGCTGTGGAAATATGCAAAATACACTAACCGCGCCGTAGAAGCGTCTGTTAGCTCTCTTATTTTACGTACCGCGTATGCAGCAGAACTGAGCCTCCCAGACAGGGCATTTATATGAGGACCCCATTGTAATTTTGCGTCAATTTTAATGCCTAGGAAGACTGTTGCCTTGTCCATTACGAGTTTACGTAAAATTGGATAATACCTACAGATAAAGATAATATAGAAGAAGGTTGTATTTAACAGGTTTACATTATTAGGATCATGAATCCACAAACAACTTAAGCAAAAAAACAAACAAATGGGATAAAATGTAAAAATGTATTAACAAATAATTTACTTATTTCATAAATACCTTCCGATAGGAATTTATAAATAAATTAGAAAATCAGTCTAATTAAATCTGTTTCTTAGTAAGAGCGCAAGACTCGGTCAGTTGATAAATAAAAAAAATATAGAATAAATAAGAAAATTATAATATTTTATTGAATCAGAAATTTTCGCGTTTTAACCGTAATAAACTCTTTGATAATTGACTCGCAATTGAGTTAGATGCTATGCCTGCTTCAATGGATATAACTGCCGACGCTAAAAATAATATTAACTCATCTTAATTACTTTTAATTTGAAAATCTCCTTTCAATGGAGGCTGTACTTATTGGTATTGATAACAAAATTCGAATTATGATGTAATGTTTAAGTAATTTATTTAGCTATTTACTGTTAGAATTTGGGATAGTTTGTGATTTTTAGTATAATTCGTTAGGTTGGAAGTCACTGCTCTCACCTACTCGCAGGACTGTTTCTAAGCCCTGATAGTTCTTTGATATAATCATTTTCTACCAAAGTCAAAGTCAAAGTCAAAGTCAAAATCATTTATTCAATTTAGGCATCAAAGACGCACTCATGAACGTCAATTTTTCATTATAATGTACTATAAAGACTACCGCCGCGTTCCAAAATATATAGAGCCTACCGTGAAGAAGCGGCAAGAAACTCGGGGCCATTCTTTTTATATAGATGTTTTTACAATGTTTTTACTTAGGTACTACAAATATTAGCTCCAGTGTGTTGCCTTACAAAAGAGAACATAATAATGGTATCAGTAGGGCAAGACACGCTACACTTTGACATCTTAGTACACGAGTAGATAGATCCTGGAGTGATCAGTCCCAAGCTGTTTTATCCTCCAAGTAATCCGAAATTTTGTAATAACCTTTTTGACAGAGTTTAGTTTTAATAGTAATTTTAAACTTATTACCTAATAGGCAAATCTCGGATCACATTGGGAACTTTATTATAGAATCGTATACATTGTCCCATAAAAGAATGACTTATTCTGTGGAGACGCGTTACGTGTACGGATAGCTTGTGCTTATTTCGATATTTTCGTGTTGATGGAATGAGCATCACTCCTTTTATCAAAACTGCTAATGTTTTTCTTTACATACATTAGATTTTTATAGATAAACTGAGAGACCACAGTTAGAATGTTTATGTCTTTAAACTTCTGTCTAAGGGAAACTCTGGGAGCTAAACTGTAGATCGCTCGTATAGCCCTTTTTTGCAGTATAAAAATAGAATTAATTAATAGAACATCGTCATAGTTTAATAACTGCCTTTTAATTTTAAATAACAGCCGACTACGATACCGACTTCCAAAAAAAGGAGCAGGTACTCAATTCGACTGTACGTTTTTTTTAAGGTTTGTTACCTCATAACTTTCGACTGGGTGAACTGATTCTCAAAATTTTTGTTTGAAAGCTGGAGCTTCCCGTGTGGTACCATTTAAATTTCATCTAGCTCGGTCCAGTAGTTTTTGAGATACACTCCAATAACTGAATAGAATGGAAGTCGGTATTAAAAGTTTTCAAATCGTTGTTTTCAAGTTGTGTTGTACAATAGTTGTTTGTAATATTCATTTTAGTCATATCCTTTTTTAGATCAAAAATCAATCTTTTTTATATGTTTAGAGACATAAATCTTGAATCCATTTTGCATAAAATCAATCATGGCGTTAAAAATCTGATTTCTGATGACTCTATATAGGTTGATCGCTCCAATCATCTTTTTCTCTTTGGAATATTTATTATCAAAGGCTTTTGGCAGATCTTATTCTTGTTCCGATTGGGTGCGCTAAGTCCTGCACTGACGTCCCGCTTGGGTTCTGCATTTCCCCCAATGTAACGGTGTATGACCATGAGTCGCTGGCACAACTGCTTTAGTGATATTTGTGCAGTGTATGCCGATAAAGATCTAGAACTATAACTATTGCTCCTCTAGTAGTCTGGTTGTGTTCCGTATACTTTCCGTAGCCGTGCACTGAAAACATGTAACTCACGGTCTCGTCCTTCTGCAAACATCCTCTGCACAGTGGACTAGTGTTGCACAGATGATATTTGAGGTTGCAGTAATCTGTGATAATCTGTGGTCTACTAGTAGGCGTAGGTCCTGTCGATAAAGTTTCAACAAATTATTGGTTATGTTTCCGTTCAGGCTTGGAAGCTTTGATTTCGCTTGTTTGCAATACTTTTTTATCCCACATGTATTTTTGTTCGTTTTCAGTGTAACGACAAAGTAGACTCCGTACCTCTATCGCAGAGGGCTTGCAAAGATCATTTAAATCTCCAATTAGGTACTTGTTTCCTTAATGTGAAATGGGCGTGAGCCATGGCTATTTGTCCACGCTACTAGAATAACTAGCTGTATCTGTTAGTTTTGTAGAGCCACATCATCATCATTATCATCATCATCATCATCATCATCATCATCATCTCAGCCGTAGGACGTCCACTGCTGAACCATAGCTTCCCCCATAATTTTCCAAAAGGACCTGTTAGAAGCGGCCTGCATCCAACGTCGTCCTGCGACCTTTATCAGGTCGTCTGGCCACCGTGTCGGTGGATGACCTACACTGCGCTTGCTACGGTCCGTGGTCTCCATTCCAGAACCTTTCGGCCCCATCGGCCATATGTTCTGCGTGTTATGTGCCCTGCCCACTGCCACTTCAACTGGCTAATCTTCTGGGCTATGTCGGAGTCTTTCGTTCTTATACGGATCATTATTTATACATTGGTTATATTGAATACTCTTTTCTTAAGGCACTGTATTTTATATATATTTTAGACGAGAAGACTTCGTGAAATTCCCGGAACGCTGCCCAGCCGAGTTGGATTCGACGATTGACCTCTTTCTCGAATTTGGATCTACCTAGTTTGACTGTCTGTCCCAGGTAGATGTATTCGTCAACAACTTCGAAAACTGAGTTCCCAACTGATATTCGGGTAGGCACAACATGGGCGTTAGACATAATTTTCGTCTTGTCCGTGTTCATCTTAAGGCGTACCTGTTGGGAAACTCGATGGAGGCCTTCGAGCATGGTACTGAGGTCTACCGTGGATTTTGCCATGACTACAATATCGTCGGCAAATCGAAGGTGAGTGATGTACTGGCCGTTGATATTGATGCCAAGTCCTTGCCATTCCTAGACCTTGAAGGCGTCTTCCAATGCAGCGGTGAACAGTTTCGGAGATATAACGTCTCACGCCTCTTTGCAATGAATTGCCTTCGAACTCTGCTCCTGTACTCGGACTGACATGTTGGCGTTTTTGTACAAACACTTCAGCACTTCAATATACCGATATTCAATACGGCACCGCTGGAGAGATTTAAGCACTGCCCACGTCTGGATCGAAGGCCAAAGTCAAAGGCCTTCTCATAGTCCACAAACGCTAAACAAAGAGGCAAGTTGTACTCTTCGGTCTTCTGTATAACTTGCCGTAGCGTGTGGATGTGGTCTATGGTACTATAGCCTTTTCGGAAACCGGCTTGTTTTCGAGGCTGAAATTCATCAAACCTGCGACTGAGACGGTTCGTTATGACCTTCGAAAACAGCTTATAATGGCTCAAAAGCGAGATGGGTCTGTAATTCTTAAGTAAAGTGTTGTCACCTTTCTTGAAGAACAGCACCACCACACTTTTGTTCAATGCTTCTAGCGTTGAACCTTCGAGTAAGACGGTATTAAAGAGCTTCTAAGAAAGACTTTAAGTACCGGTGTTCCACCCGCTTTCAGAAGCTCCTATGTGATACCGTCGTCACCCGGCGCCTTGTTGTTCTTAAGCTGTTTCAAGGCCATTCTAATATTGTACAGATTGATGTCCGGGATATCTTCGGTATAATATCGGGTCAGCTTGGCTCTTGGGTCTTTGGCTGAGCTGCTAACAGACCGCGTGATACTCAGCTATTACTCTTGACCTAGTTCTGGCCTTCTGAGTGCGCCGCGCTATCTAAGGTATATACAAGTTGTTCTTTCTCTTCAGAGATTATGGTGCTTACCTCGTCTCTGTGTGCTTTTGCTGCTAGCATGTATTTGTTCATCAAGGCCTTCGAATCTGAGATACTAAGTTCCGGCGATAAATGTCCGCAACCGATCCCGTTTTATTTTTTGCCCCGTCCGTGTACATGTTGTATGACGGTAAAAACCCATGCAATGCAGTCTTCTCAGTGGCCAGCTCGTACATTTTTGTATCAAGGTACGTGCTGACTATAATACTGTCAGTGTCTTGTGTAGATTCTGGTATGATTTTTGTTACCTTTCGTAGTATTCTGGAGTGATTTTTATCAGGTCCTGTGTCCTTCCACTGGCCCGTAGATTTAATCTGTAGATGCCATTGCTTCGATATAATATTGTAATATGTTCGAGATGTTTTCCCCACAAAAATGTACTATGCATTTAAATACCCAAGTAATTGAATTCCTTACTAATTCTTTGGTTTTGGCAGATACTACTTACTATTTTCAATAAATGATAGGTGTGACAACATTTTTCGAATTCAGTTTGTCAATGTTCTTTAATCCAGTCGCAAAATGTACGTAAATGACTTGATACTTATTATAGTAATCCTAAAGATAATTTGAGTTTTTAAAATATAAAATATGAAGTAATTTATCATTAATTATGAAATTACCATAATTCATGATAAACTACACCAAATTTTATTAAAATGCGCTACGGATGCACTACAATAAATATCGTCTCAGGCAAATCGGAGGAAATAAAAATATTGAAGTCTACATATTTTTTTATTTTATATTGTGATTTTAGTGTTTTGTAAAATCTAGAACAACTTCCAAAACATGACAAAGTAGACCCAGTTTACGGCAATGGATAACATAATTCGTTTGCCTGTTGTTAAGTGGTAGACGTAACTCATTCTCGTGTAGATCCTCTAAAATTTACTGTAACATAATATAATAATATAACATGGCTTTTTACCTACTAGTAATATTAATGCGAATGTTTCTATACATGCAGATTTGTTACTCAATCACGCTGGATCGGATTTCGATTAAAATTAGTACCTATCTAAATAGATGAGGCGCTCGAATAACACATGGAATACTTTTCTTCAGCATTCAGCATCATCATCCATGACTAAATATATAAATCGATTAAACGGCGTCACGTAGCTATAGTAAAAGACATAGGTATACTTGCCTCCATTATATCGTATCCTGCCAAGTGCGTGTCCTTCATCGCGCGATGCGGCACTCCTAGCGGGATCAGCGTCTCGTGCCGCATGGTCTCTCGGAGACACGCTTCCGTGTACGGCATGCTGGACGACACGGAACTATTTAGTATCTGTTACGTAGTTATCTCGTTAGCGTACGCGTATGTGTACTTACTTAATACTATATAATATACCTATATTATTTATGTGTACTAGCAGCGATGATCATTTTTTGTTAATAGGAAACGGTAAAGCACGAGGCCTGATGACACCTGACGTTAAATAATGACGGTATAATCAAATGTTGTAAAATAAACGCGCTACGCGCGGTCTGCTCCCGAGAAACGCTCCATAGCAACTGAATTCCCAAGAGCCAGCTGAGGCTACCGATTGACATAACCCCCGCGCCCTTCAGATTCGTTGCGTTCATGCAGTCAGCTAAATAAATATAAACTTTCTTAAGAGACACTTTTGTATATAAAAAACAAAAATGTATCCTATTTAAAAGTATTTATTATTAAGTAACATGAATTTTCAATTCTTATTGGTACCTAGGTGCCTTAAAATTTTCTGTGGTGTCCATATTATTATACAAAACCATCGATGTTTGAGCGTTCATTTGATGTGAAATTCACGCATACACCTTATTCTTTTACTGCCTGTTTCACATGTAGCAACATGTTCATTTTTAAATTTATTCCGCAGGCTTTTTATATAGTTAATTTGCGAAATAATCGCTTACAAGCTGTATTAGACAAAAGTAAAATCATCATGGCTTTGGCTAAATCATTTTAAAATGTGGTTACTTTTAGTGCCATTCATTATAGTATTTTTTATAATTTGGCCCGTAAATCATTCAGTGTTCATTACAGTTGGGTCAGCAGAACTTCCTCCTGATTCTAAACGTTCTGCCATTGCTTTATCCAATTTAAGCTCCCTATGTTCAGAGTCAATTGCTTGTATGTCAGATTCGTGTACGAAATTTTAAAACTGAGAAAGAGTTTTGACGAAACTTGTGAAAACCTTGTACCCAACGATCTGTGGGACAAAAAATTGCATTTCCTCAAATTGGTCAATAAGATGTAGACGTGATTTTAGTTTAACACAAAGTAGGATCACATAAGACTGAATTCGTTGCAAGAATGTTGTGTTTGTCATGCATCTCCACTTAATGATTCAATTAGTTTGCTTACATGCACTCCATGGTATATTTTAGAGGCAAAAAATCACTGATGATGTCGGAACTAAATCCAAAGTATTTGTGCTTCTCAAATAACAAATGTTCATGTAACAACTTAAAAGAATTACGAAGCATATCGTAGAAGTATAATCGGCATATATTGTAATGCTGGATAATTGTGTTTTACAGATTTGGTCCCGAAATTCCCGGTTTCATTTGTAGCTAAGGATCCGTAACCTTCTTTGACAATCTGGCTCAAACTTCTTGGTAACGTACTTTTACTAGCATGACTTACAGCTAAAGCAATTGAATGGAAAACACATTTTACAAACACGCAATGTGGATTAATTTCTTTTATCATATCTATGACACCACCTTAATGCCCCAACATTACATTTGTCGTATCAACACCAAATATACAATGTTTTATATCAAAGTTACCATTTGCAAGTAACTGTAGTAGAGCATCAAACATATTCTAGGCTGAATCGCCTTCCAAGTCCAAAATCTTAGGTTTAACTTGCATAATTTGATTTCTTTCGGAGTAATATTGACAACCGATGACTGTCCAGAATATCTAATGACACTTTTTTGTGTTTCACTCAGTTTAATATATGATCTTTTAAAGCAGAAAGTCGTAAAACTATTTCATATTACATGTTTTACAAAAAGCCATTCTCATGCTTGGATCTTGATAGCCAAGACGAAAACATTGGATCCTTCCATTACTGGGAACAATAGTTCTGGTCATATTTTCTTTTCGTTGTTACTAATCTTAACGTGCTCCAAAATACCGAAATGAGGTGCTAGAGCCTGTAATCTTGCTCCACAGACAGCAAATGGGACAAAATTTCCAGCTAATGCACGACAATGCCCGTCCACATACGGCGCGTATTGTTACAAGTTGGTTACAACAGCATGATATCCAAGCTTTACACTGGCCTGCACAATCCCCTGACTTAAATTCTATTGAGCATGTCTGGGATATGCTTCAGAGAAGAGCTCTTAGGAATTTTCCTGAAGATATTGTGCATGAAAACCTTTTCTAGCATCTTAGCAGGACTTGGGATAGTATTCCACAACAGGATATTGACAACAAGGGGTTTTGAGAATGCAGATGTGTCAGGAGAGTCTTACGTGGATCCACGGATTATCAATTTTTAGTTTTCAACAATTTTTATAAAAAAAAATAGTTGTTTTGTTTAGGTTTTGATGTTTCAAAAATAAAGTTAAGATTGAAAATTTGTCTGAGTTTTTCCTCTTCTTCTAAGTTTTTTTTAATGTAACTTTATCCAAAAGTTTATCATCAGATTAGACAGGCTATTAAACAAGGTTAATTTTAATGTGTAGACGTGTCTTAACAAAAAAATAATAGAATTTTAGTTATTTAGGTTTAATTTAAATATCCCTAGACCATGTTGATGTGTGTACTTCTGAGGCAGCACTGTTTAAATTTCATCATATTCTGTTGAGCAGTTTTTAGCTATACTCCATTAACTGAAAAGACTTTGGCTTATTTTGATGATATGATCTAAATAGGCGAACATATAACCTCCTTTTTTGAAGTCGGTTAAAAGGCATAACACAGCAATAGTTTCTTCTAGGTCCATCGCTGATAGCGTCCGGAGTTAAATTTACACAACGAGCGAGTATATGGTATGCTCTCGTTTACTCGAGGCACGCGACGCTGCGAGACACCATGAGAGGAGACGAGACGAGCGTGTACACCTGCCAAAATACACGCAACATTCTGGCAGCACACAAATGTTTTCCCCAGTCAGAGACATCGCGCTGTGATGGCAGGGTCACTTCACTTATCCACTAAGCTAAGGAGGCTGACGTTGTCAATGATTATTTTATAACACACTAGCTGCTCTCCGTGGCTTCACCCGCGCGCTGATTATATGCGCGCCTATGTTACTCAGGGTGAATGTAGCTTTCTAATGGTGAAAGAATTATTGAAATCGGTCCGGTACTTTTTGAGCCAATTCGTTACAAACATACTTACATACAAATATTTCCTCTTTTTAATATTAGTATAGATTATGTGTGTTCTAATCGATTCTGCCCGACCGTAGTTAGGTAATGGAATAATAGAGTTTAATATTTGTTACTTTGGCGCTAAATCCATTTTGGACTAAGTAAACTTACTTTTTCCTATCGTCCAAGTTCGGGAGTCGGTCCCGGCCTACCACGCGGTCAATTTCTTCATGGACCTTGTCTTGAATTTCTGGCTGAATGAGCATCCTTTCCATCAGAAATGTGAGAGTTGCCTGCACGACCGATGCCGAAGGTAACATGTAGTCTGTGCAGGTCAGCACTAACTGGTCGACTGTAAGCAAGAAAAAAATTGTAAAAACCTTTTCATACACATGTCGAACGTCCATTAAATTTCATAAGCTCGTGACAGAAACATCACAGCTCTTTACATAAGAAATATCAATTAATACTTAGTACACTTACCAGAGTATGTAGTTTTCTCTTTTTGCTTTTGTTCTGCTTTCATCTTTGTGACATACATGTCCAGAAAATGGCGGTTGTACGTTTCGTCGTGAGTTTGCATCACTTCGTGCACCAATTTCTGGAAAAAAAAAATAATATGATTTAATTAACATTACAGTCCGAAAGTTTTACACGGAAGATATCAAATCGTGGTAGGTCATGGTGGTAAGGAAAAATCTGACCCCATGACCACCACGAATGGGCATCGAACAGGGATCGTCAGTATCAAACATCCTGTTTTCGTTGTTTCTCAACGACCTCTCTTGTGCGATCACAGAGGCTGAGGTGAACTTGTAGGTATGCAGAAGATATCGCGGTTGTTCTTCTCAACGGAACAATTAGAGCAGAAGCTTAACGATGCTACATCTCAGCTGGCGCCTGGGTCATGGGTCAGAAATAACGGACTGGTATTATCTACAGAAGACTCAGGTCATACGCTTCCACGTGTCCGGCCTCCAGTGAAATGCTCTGAGTGTCTTCGTGGGTGGATCTAGATTAGAACAATTGCCTATCACAACCTTTTTGGTATGCGAGCTGGATAGCGGCCTCACGTGGGAACCCCATATTCGCAAGCTATGTGGAAAATTAGCTGGCGCATGCTTTGCACTGAAGTGGCTGTCCAGATTCTTGTCCAAAGAGGTGGTACGACCGTGCTACTTTGCCACCGTACACTAACTGCACGGGACCGAACTCTGGGGGCGTGGTGCAGCTTATTTCGAGACGAGCCGTTCGAGCTGTGGCGAAAGTGTCACGAGATACCTCAGTGCAGGTCACTTTAAAGTCACTTAAGATTCTCACCCTGCCAGGTATAGCTATTTACCAAATAGCCAAAAATGCGCGGATGAATCGTGAGTCACATGCGAAAATTGAAAATATGATCAATGAAAATGAATATCACCAGTACAGCACCAGACACACAGGAAAACTAGCATTGGTGAGTCGATTTTACGCGTACCGGTCAAATCTTTGTGATTTTTGGTGTGCTAAGTTTTTATAACAAAAAAAAGGTTGTTAAAGTATTTAATAAATAAATAATAAATAACTCGCTAATTTAGAGAAATGGACACATGTAATGGGTCCCGCAGTATATAATCGACTACCTGATCGTGTTCTCGCTGCACCTAATTTTGGCTTATTAGGAATTATAAGGATTGGCTTATTGACAAAGCGTGTTACAGTTACTCGGTATTTATAAATAAAACTCCACGTTGAAAAAATCCAAGATGTTGGAATTACTATTAATATTATTATTATTATTATTATTATTGCAATGTGTGATGAATGTTTTTATTATTATTATATATTTTTACGAATCTATTGTCCGGTTCTTTACAAAGGCATAAGTTGGGCTAAAGCCAACCCTTAGAGGCCTGTTCGATATGATCATCTTCATAGGTACTACCCCCACAAATTTCCAAAAGGACCAGTTGGAAGCGGCCTGCATCCAACTTCGTCCTGCTGCCTTTACAGGTCGTCAGTCCAACTTGTCGGTGGACGACCTACGCTGCGCTTGCCGGTCCGTAGTCTCCACTCTAGAACCTTTCGGCCTATCGGCCATCTGTTCTGCGTGCTATGCGGCCTGCCCACTGCTACTTCAACTGTCTAATCTTCTGCGCTATGTCGCGGTGACTTTAGTTCATGATGATCTCCTCATTTCTGATTCGATCACGTAGAGAATCAATCAATCAATCAATTATTTTATTTCAGATTAAAATCCATTTCTTACATTTAATTATATATAAAAACATCATAATTTAAATAGTTAATTATTAAATTAAGTAATCATTAAATTAAATTGCGTAAAATGTAATTAAATTAAATAATACTAAATCAAACCTCAATAAATGAATTTAAACTAAATCAAAACAAAATAAAGGTAATAAGAAGAGAAACCCCGAGCATAGTCCTCTCCATAGCTCGTTGTGCGACTTTAAGCTTGCTTATAAGGGCCATAGTAAAAGACCACGTTTCAGTGCCATTTGTTATTACTGGTAACACACACTGGTCAAAGGCTTTAGTCTTGAGGCTTAAGAGGATTTATTATGTAACTTTCATTAATTAGATGCCAGACCCAGCATTGATGGTTTCTCACCGTAAAGAAGTCGAGCAAGCACTGATTCCCTTGCATCAATGAGTTGTATCCACTGTAATTCGGTAGAAAGTCCTTAAGGAAAGGTGTGAGTGAAAGCGCCCCTCCCATATCGTTAGAGTTTCTCATAAACAGCTGCGCGCCTTTTGCTAGCTTCCAAAGGACCTGGAAGAATTAATGAAGGTATAGGGAGCAATAGTTAGCTTGAAATTATGTAAATAAATGATTTTCTGTAAAATTCTTACTTCGTAATCTTTTCTTGGAACCGTCATACTAGCAAGCACGTGTACTATTCCATTGATGAAGGGAACCGCGAAGTAATGTGGAAGGTAGATCAGCTCTCCATTTACAAGTTCCTGTAAATATAATTACAAATCATAAATCAATTTGCTGGTACCTGATACATAACCGTAAGACGTCCACTGCTGAGCATATCTCTCCCATAGATCAAAGTCAAAGTCAAGTCAAAGTCAAAATCATTTATTCAATTTAGGCATCAAAGACGCACTTATGAACGTCAATTTTTCATTATAATGTACTTTAAAGCCTACCGCCGCGTTCCAAAATACATAGAGCCAACCGAGAAGAAGCGGCAAGAAACTCGGGGCCATTCTTTTTATATAGATGTTTTTACAATGTTTTTACTTAGGTACTACAAATATTAGCTCCAGTGTGTTGCCTTACAAAAGAGAACATAATAATGGTATCAGTAGGGCAGGACACGCTACACTTTGACATCTTAGTACACGAGTAGATAGATCCTGGAGTGATCAGTCCCAAGCTGTTTTATCCTCCAAGTAATCCGAAATTTTGTAATAACCTTTTTGACAGAGTTTAGTTTTAATAGTAATTTTAAACTTATTAATAGGCAAATCTCGGATAACATTGGGAACTTTATTATAAAATCGTATACATTGTCCCATAAAAGAATGACTTATTCTGTGGAGACGCGTTACATGTACGGATAGCTTGTGCTTATTTCGCGTGTTGATGGAATGAGCATCACTCCTTTTATCAAAACTGCTAATGTTTTTCTTTACATACATTAGATTTTCATAGATAAACTGAGAGACAACAGTTAGAATGTTTATGTCTCAGGCAGGTTAGTATGTATCAGGCGTCGCCCATAGATATACAAAAAGACCAGTCGGAAGCGGCCTGCATCCATGAATGCATTGTCCTGCGACCTTTATCAGGTCGTCATTCCACATTGTCATTCGTAGGTATAAATGAATATTTCAATTAAACGAATTCTTCGAAGCTGTAAAATGTCTGATCGATCAACGTTTCTGACGAGTTTTAACAGCAGCGGTCACTCGGTGCTTCAGTAATGTGTTTAAGGCAGTGTATATGTATTTTGGAAGACAAGGTTCAAAGCATTCTCTCAAGTTTATCCATGTTGCGAGTGACGTGTGCACATTGCCATGATTGTGTGTTTTATGAGTCTAGGTTGTACCTTACATAGATATCTACTTGTAACATTACGTACACGTGTCAATATACCACCATCGTACCACTTTGGGGGGAATTACACGTACACCCTTACACATCTACACACACCCTTGCACACACACACACACACACACACACACAGAGAGAGAGAGAGAGAGAGAGAGAGAGAGAGAGAGAGAGAGAGAGAGAGAGAGAGAAATCAACTAGTTGGAATATTAATAATAAAAACTATTTTATATGTTACCTTATAATAATATAATATTATAAATTGAAATTTGATTAAACTGTTTTATAGGTTCATTAAATTTAACTAATAAGTACTATAATTATATTTAAGATGTTTTAATGTTGATGAATTATTATGATATGGTCATGATTATTGAAAATGTGTTATATTATATATGTTACCAACTTTATCAAGTTCAGTAATGTGGGGAGCGCAGATCCCTATAACACAGGCTTCTAGCCTAGTATAGAGTTCTGAGGCCTATCTTATATTATTTGAATGCCAGTATCCTGTAATGTTAAATTAAAATTTGTATTCTTTATGTCATTATGTCAATATGTACAATATGCCAATAAAATTATTATTATATTATTATTATTATAACCCGCCTGATAGCAAAGCACTACATATCTTTTTAACCGATCAAAAAAGGAGGAGGTTATATGTTCGTGTGTATGTATTTTTTATGTTTATGTTAGCCGAATTCTTCCCCAATTGTGAATCGATTCTTAAAATGCTTTTTTTGTTTATTTATCTTGATGATATCATTGACAATCGATCCCGTAAGTACCCTTAGGGTCACTAGAAAATATGAAAAAACTATTTACCAAAAACTGGAACCGACATCAACACTAAAAAGAGTGAAATAACTTGTCGAAGTCAGTACCATGTGCAATATTGTGACAATAGGTACCTATTTTTGAACTATCATAGTACTGTAAACAGTTTTTTGACATTAGGTATTTGGTTATGTGACATTCCCATTTAAGTCCTATATATCTAGTAGAATAGAATACAATTTATTTATAGTTGGAATCCTTAAAATGCACATGATAGACTTTGTGCAATCCTGATCCCAATGTAAATAGGGCGAATTCTGTACCTGATCCGTTGTGCTACTGAAACAATTGGTGTCAACTTTTCTGAATGAGGCGAAGTATTGTGAATTCCTAATTCATTACTAAGATTTATGTCTAAACTGTGTAAGTCTGTAGATATATGGCGCTGTTCAGGCGTGCTGCACGTCCTCATATCGTCGGATGCTAGAAACTATATTCAAAAATATCTAGATTATTAAGATCATATCTACTAAACATGCTTACTTTCTCAGCGGAGAACTTAGGCCCGTTAATTCGCATATCGATCATTTCTTTGATCTCTTCGGCCAACACTGCCTCAAGACCCTCTTCTCGTCTGCCAAATCCGAAATCTCGAAGGTAGCGAAGAGAGAACCTTCTCTGCACATGCCAGAAATAACCGTCCGTGAAGAATATGCCTGCATAAAATGTTATTATTTAATTATTTTAATAATTGAGACAAAACTCGTGACCTAGTGTGATAAGAAAAGAGCAACACGAGTAAGTATGATAATTGTCGCGCGCAGCGCGAGTTTCCGTTAACGAATTGGTGAGTGTAACTGTATCCTTATTGTCAATCTATTTTTGCACTATGGCAACTCTGCCTTTGGTAAGTGATTTGACGCAGGTACTCTGTGGCACAGACGAGCAGATGCTAACGCATCTCTGGGGCAGACTACGAATGGCGTGCTGGGAGGAAGGCGGGTACGGAGAAAAATGGCGGATGGGTAAGCACGTGTGAGGCACTGGCTGAGGTCTCGATGGAAAACAACCAGCAGAGGTCCTGGTAAGTGCTTTTAGCTCATGATTCCTAGTTCTACAAGAACCGTGTGATGTGATAATGAGACGACCGTTAACGAGTCACGTTTTACGGTTAGGCATAGTCCAATGATTGCGTACAATGTACATTAACTGGTAGTAAAGGAAATTGGACTGAAGAGCTAGCGAATGCACCCCCTGAGCATCCATATCCGGGTGTAACCAAAAGGGGATAGCAAAATGATCGTCTATGTTGTTGGAGCATATTGGGCAGGACTATGGGGATGGTGGAGGTCCTCGTGGGGAACACCCCATGTCCAGCTGGTGTCATTCCTGGGGTAAACTGTACTGACCAGGAACCCAATGAGAGAGATAACTTGTATAAATATACGCAATATCTCAGTAAAGGGAAGACCCGGGCGCAGTAAACACGGTACTGCGCTCTGACTGGAGCCATAGTCGATCAGAGGGTAACTGAACGGACCCTTGTATGAGGCAAAGCCTCCTAGCACCAAATGTTGCCTAAATTGCGTGCGTTGGTGGTCGACTCATTGTTTCATCCACGTGTTCTTCTTTATATTCTTTGTCGTGTGTTTATTTTAGTATGATTATTTACCGGGCACACACAGTCATCTTGCTATGACATAGGAAGCGCGACAAAATGGTGGAGATGCTGGGATCTGATTTTGAAATCAGTAATAATATATATTTTGTTGTGACGGAACGCCAGATTCGTTCAGGCTTTTCCGAGTAAAATAAAATAAATTAACAAAAAATGTATGGAATACCAGATTCAGTCTGGCCTTTCCAGTAAAGAAGGCAATAAACATAATTATTTCATGTACTTAACCATTATGGTTTATTAATAATGTCTATTACATTAGAAAACATTTTACCCATAAGATATTGTAAGGTTTACCTTTTAATCGGAACATTGCTTGTCAACATTTTAAGATATACATATATCGTACAAGTTTATTGTCTATTTACATATAGTGTGAACCACTGGCTTCGTGCAAACGATGTTCTCGTTAATTTAAGTACCTACGTGAGCATAATATGGTACACTTCAGTTGTGTATTACGTACGAGTAACATAATGTACTGTACTCAATGTACCTATTTCAATTTTCCCGCTGTTTTCGAAAGTTACCGGGTTTATTTTGTAACACGTGTGTACATCATTTAATTTAAACAATGCATACATAGCATCTTATAAACATGTATACTAATAATACGGTAAATACTAGCTGTTATGTAATGCGGAGAGGAACGAAGAAAAATAGACATAATGATAAAAAAAAAATATTCAAATGTGCTGCTGATGTGCAAAGTCTAGGACGGCGCTGCGTGTGAGATGTGAAAATAAGAATACTCTGTTATGTTGTGTGCACCCCTTTCCTTTGTTGCCGGCTGGCGTTTCCCACTGTGTCTTTCGATTTGTTTCATGGTTAGTGTGAAGTAATATTTACTTATTAGCAGTCTATAACTGTGTATGTAGATGGAATACGTGCTTGGTAATAATGGTATAGAGTGTGTAATTAGCGTCTTTGCAAAAGTCAATTAATGAAAGGAAAGCAAGAATATAATTGAAGATGTGCTATTTCTGGCGCGCTTCAGACAGCGTCCCAAAAACGAATCATAGGTATATATAATTGCAAAAGCGGCTCTTGTTTTTTGCTATATAAATAATCGAAGACGACCTTATTTAGTTTAATTAGGTACTATTGTATTATCTGTTTACAACAACCAACTGAAAAAAAAACCAATCCGATGAAATAATAGACTAGTTCTACTAAATATTTCATGAATTTTTCAGCCAAAAACATCATGTAAACAGACTTAACCCTTTGCGTACCATTGACGTAAATTTGCGTGCGTGTCATTCATAAACCTTTTGTTTCAATTATCACGGTATAGGAAGGGTTAACGTGTACTAAAGTGAATGCCTCACATACAACCAGTTGCAGAAAGTTCTTCATTATCAGTTCATTAGTTAATCCAGCTTGAGTGATAATAAAATCATTATTTTAGTAACGTTGCACAAAAGTCGATTATTTTATAAGTTGACATCATAATGATCCTTTAGCTAAAGCCGGCATTTAAACAACGTTGCGTAAAATATTTTAAAAGAGAATGAACGATAAACAGATACAACCTTCTTGGGACTGAACATTTGGCGTTTTTTTATTTTGCTATTTATTAAACAAATATTTTTTGAATTATAAAAAAAAAAAAAAAACGCAAACAGCGTTTAGCTTGTCATTATCAAATAGGTGTCAAAAAGGGAATGTTTTTTTCTTTGTACTTGACTCGTTGACATGACTATAGTTTTGTATGTGGGAAAAAATATATATACAAAACAAAATAATTAAAATATTGTTAAATAAAACGAAAACGAGAAGCAAGTAAAACATATACGATACATATATAGATACGATACATATATATATAGATATAATGTAAATAGGGCGAATTCTGTGACACTACTAAACTTTCAATGAAATTTAAACATTTTACTGAACTTATGTAAATGCTATATTGAAAAGGTCTGATCGCACAGAGTATTAGAACATTATGCAGCACTATAACCTAAAAACGGTTGGTGTTTTGTATAAATAAAAAACTTGATATTTTTCGTAATTTTTCCCTGTTTTCTGACATAGGTTATATAGACATGGCTTCACTTTGCCAGTTCGTGACTTACTTTCTGTACAATTGTAGAAACTGTTGATGGAAAGATCGCGTCGCGAAGTATAAGGTATATGACGCTCAGACAGATCAATAACTGTGTGTTTATTAACCATCAATGACTTTATTTCTTTTGGTCGTTGGTTCCAAAACAATAATATATTTGATTTGCAGAACTACACCTTTGGAAATCTGCTACTATACACGAAACTCTTCACTGTTAGTTAAATAAAATGTACTTTACTTTGTCCGAGATTTGGCGGTGGGAACGTAATCTTCTGCATGAGACAATGAAAAGAAAAAAAAAATCGTAAATTGTACTATTGTCGGTATAATGGATTATTGTTGACTAATTAAGTTTTAATTCCTGATCTGTCAATTTAACGTCTCAATAAACACTAATTATGTTCTAAAGGCGCTTTGTGCAACGCAAAATACACGATTAATGACATATTGACGTTCCATTAGATACATTTAATGGAACTTTAAAATCTGATGAAATTTTCGTATGTGCAACGACTTAATGTCAAATTAAGATTCAATTACGTCTATAAAAGTTAAAGATCATTTCTGCAACTGTCTGATAGATGAGAAAATATTTGTTAACAAAAACCACTTTTAAATTGAGGTAAATTATTTATAATTACTTATCTCATTATGGAGTCAATCTTTAAAAGATTTTAATTACGGCATCAAAGGCTAAACTAAGCCTTTCAGACCGCCTAACGCCTAACTAAGCCTTTAAGTAACCGAGCTTCCTTATAAATATCGAGTCGGAGCATTCGAAGAATATTTTACTTTATGTCATGTGAAACCTAAACAAAGAAATGAAGTCTTTTGAGGAGGAGCTATACCAGTTTCTTATCTACATCTATATTATGCAGTCAAAGACCTCATGACGCAAGACCAGTTGATGGTTGAAGATCTTTTAACAGAGTTGGAAGCTACAATAACCCTATCTAGGCTGACACAGACAACAACAACTAAACTCCCACAGCTCACTATACCAACATATAGTGAAGACAAACTTAAATGAAAGAAGTTTTGAGATAGTTTTAAGGCGAATATTCACCATCATTCTACAGCAGAGGTGGACAAGATGAGCGATGTGGCCTTGGATACCGTATCTGACCTTTTAACAACGGATTCAAAGTACAGTAGAAGCGTAAAGAAAAGATTTGGTTGCAAGGATTCAGTAGTTGATGCACACTACACTGCGTTAAATGCCATGCCCACTGATACTGCAAATTAAACTTCTTTTTAACTATTTGCAAAGAGATGTTAAAGTGCAATGTTGCCAAGGAATTTCTTGGATCACTAAATTCAATTCTAAATAAATTAACAGCTGTGACCAAGATAGAACTACCTAGATATATGGGAACTAACATGACAAATGTTGATTTGCATTAATCCTATAAGCTTCATACAGAGATTACTTAAATACTGCCTTAGCCTCCGCTCTACATATGAGAACAGGAGGAGACAAGGAAACATCAGTATTCTTAGTGATGAAAAAATCTCGTGTATCGCTGATCCATGACAAAGACGACTTTAACATACCGAAACTAGAACTACTGGGGTTTCTGATAGGAAACAGACTTCTGAAATATGTCAAAGTTAACTTAGACCTGCCTGTACAAAAGGAACACATTTGAACGGACAGCCTAGTTATTATCGGATGAATGAGATCAAACAAACTGTTATCACTATTTGTAGCAAACATAGTTAATGTGATCAAACGAGACCATCCAAATACTGATTTTTTTTACATCAATACAATGTCGAATCCAGCAGACATCGCCACGAGACCTGAACCTGAACTCGGGAATCACAGGAAAGAACTTTGGTACAATGGCCCAGCATTCTTGAAAGAAGAAGAGTCATACTGGCCTGTGAGTCGCCATTATGAGACACAGAAGACTTTCCTTTCAGTTGGGGAGCCCCCGGGCCCCGAGGCCCAGGAGAGCCGACAGAAACTTGTGAATCCCCAGAGGAAATGGAAGTACCATATAATGGTCTAAATTAACCAATGGACCTCTCTGAGTTTACTGACTTTCTGAGCCAACATTGGTCAGATAGGAGAGAGCCATAAAGCGAAATTGTTACTCAAACCAGTTGCCACAGGAGAGTAAATTACAACGAGCCGTATACATTCACTGGTGCGTACTTCTTTGGGCCACTATATGTATGCACAGCTACAGGAAAGGAGAAGAGATGGGTAGACTTATTTACATGTTTGACTGTAAGGGCAGTACATCTAGACATAGTAAAGGACATATCGGTTGAAGAAAGTCTTCTGGTTAGAGTGGCTTATGGAGATTTGAAGCAACAAGAGGCACCCCGCAAAGGTTTTAATTCTAATAATGTAAATAATTTCACATTACTAGCGGAACTACTTAAAAACCCGTACTGTATCAAAAAGAAAATCTAAGTTAGCTAAGAATTGCCTCAGTAGAACCTAGAGGAAACATCTAGTAATCCACGAGTATAAATTGCTGACGGTGATAAAGTAAGTAGAAGCAATACTTAATTCAACACTTTTAGCAAGAGTTGGCATAGAACTTAAACATGTCTTAAGACCAGCAGACTTTCTTAGCGCAGATAGCAAATGCAGAGTTGCGAAAGTCAAAGTC
This sequence comes from Selenia dentaria, assembly GCA_917880725.1. NCBI lineage: Eukaryota > Metazoa > Arthropoda > Insecta > Lepidoptera > Geometridae > Selenia > Selenia dentaria. Next base: position 27,032,534 of record OU862888.1, on the reverse strand, counting down.
GACGACTCCCTGTTCACGCGTTCTATAGGACATCTATACCCTCTTGCAGACGATGTCGATGACACTCTGCCTGTGATGAACAGAGGATTGAGAAGTAACAATACTCCAGTGGAGTAGGAGTGGGCACATCGCTTCTGGATATAGAAGCTTTATCCGCAGAACATATCACGGATAGTGAGGTACAACCACAAATCGACACGAGCACCTGTTTGCCTGAAAACACATGCTCAATGGAGATAGAGTCTGGCTATAACAGACTTGAGTGGGAAAAAAGGCGGTGATGAAGTAACTGTAACTGAGCATGATATATCCGCTAGCGCATCGGCACCATGTATGGGAACTGCAAGTAAAAATAATCTGCAGCCCAGTGATGTAAGGACCAGGAGCAAAAGACGTCTCTTTTGCTAAGTGCTAAGTAAGCTGTCATTCGGGACAGGAGAAAATCCTTGTGTGGACTTGTCAACTGCTAGCCCTCTTGAAGTAGACCTCTCTGCCGTTGTGAGTGTCGCGCGCAGCGCGAGTTTCCGTTAACGAATTGGTGAGTGTAACTGTATCCTTATTGTCAATCTATTTTTGCACTATGGCAACTCTGCCTTTGGTAAGTGATTTGACGCAGGTACTCTGTGGCACAGACGAGCAGATGCTAACGCATCTCTGGGGCAGACTACGAATGGCGTGCTGGGAGGAAGGCGGGTACGGAGAAAAATGGCGGATGGGTAAGCACGTGTGAGGCACTGGCTGAGGTCTCGATGGAAAACAACCAGCAGAGGTCCTGGTAAGTGCTTTTAGCTCATGATTCCTAGTTCTACAAGAACCGTGTGATGTGATAATGAGACGACCGTTAACGAGTCACGTTTTACGGTTAGGCATAGTCCAATGATTGCGTACAATGTACATTAACTGGTAGTAAAGGAAATTGGACTGAAGAGCTAGCGAATGCACCCCCTGAGCATCCATATCCGGGTGTAACCAAAAGGGGATAGCAAAATGATCGTCTATGTTGTTGGAGCATATTGGGCAGGACTATGGGGATGGTGGAGGTCCTCGTGGGGAACACCCCATGTCCAGCTGGTGTCATTCCTGGGGTAAACTGTACTGACCAGGAACCCAATGAGAGAGATAACTTGTATAAATATACGCAATATCTCAGTAAAGGGAAGACCCGGGCGCAGTAAACACGGTACTGCGCTCTGACTGGAGCCATAGTCGATCAGAGGGTAACTGAACGGACCCTTGTATGAGGCAAAGCCTCCTAGCACCAAATGTTGCCTAAATTGCGTGCGTTGGTGGTCGACTCATTGTTTCATCCACGTGTTCTTCTTTATATTCTTTGTCGTGTGTTTATTTTAGTATGATTATTTACCGGGCACACACAGTCATCTTGCTATGACATAGGAAGCGCGACAATAATCTTATACCTAAGTGTCTATAAAACACTCAAAATTGCATGTCATGGCTCTAATCTGTGCACAGAATAAGTAATAGTATACTGGCAGATAGTTTTGACTTCTTTGCGACTTAGTGCGAGTAATGGCCGGTCCCAATAACCTATCTATCGCCGGTTTACCTTACTAGAGATAGATATTTGACACTATTTGTATGGACGTTATGTCAAATTTCTATCGGTAGTAAGGAAAACTGTGGTTAGATAGATTATCGGAATCCGTCCTTAGCGATCGCATTGTCTTTATGTAGCCATAGTCTAGCTCGGCTGTGTCTATCCTCGTAACCAGCCGCGCTAATGTAAAATCTTACGACTGTCGACATGTCGAGTCTACCGACCGGTTGGACTCTACAACGGTTTGAGAACTGCATCTGGAAACTTTATATGCGTTTTAGTGCTTATATGCTATGCAATAGCTTGAAATCAAACATTGAAATTTATAGAGAGAAAAATTCACATCCTCGGACGGGTGAATGTGATTTTTTCTCTCTATAATTTCAATGTTTGAGATCGCTAAGCAGGCGTTAGTGATTTATAAAAGTAATAGGTACTATTAAAAAGATTCAACTCATTTCTACGTTAAAACTCCACTCTTCATAATAATCAGCTCTAACTCAAATTTTTTATCTTGCACAATAATTGAGATCCATGTACTCCTAACCTGTGTTGGCCTTTTATTAAGTAGAAGTGTGTAACTATAGCGGTTATATCTAAGCCCTTTCAGGGTGTGCATGAAGCGAAACAGTTTTTGGAGTTGGCTGCAATGAACTGGTTAAGAACGGCTAATTCAGTATGGCTAAGAACCATCTTCCAAAAGCAGGATTCCTAATTAAAAAATCATGCGGGAAAGTCTTTGGGGACTGTCGGTATGTGTGAAAATTATTCGAATTATTTTTAAGACACACAATCAGTGACGTAGCAATAGCTTTCACAAAGGGGAGGTCCGCGGGTAAAGCTAAATAAAAATCTAAACAGTGAAATCCTAGTCATTACATGAAATGGTACACGCTAGTTTAGCTGCATACAAACAATAAAATACTTTATAAGTACATACTTATCCTTTGTACAATTGGTTCTTGTGTCGGGCTCCCAAGATAAAGGCTTAGCCTAGTTTGGGGCCCTCAGAGAATGTCATTTAGGGATCATATTAAGTATTTAAGCTATACTGTATATACCTTAATAAGATATATTGAGATTGGTAAATAAAGATTATTATTATAAGTAGGTACCTACATTAAAATAAGATTTGTAAGTAATGTAATGTATGTAGCGTGCATAAATCTTTTTATAGCTTTAAAAGACAGCAACTTTTATCAAAAGTATCAGTGTCTTCTTCATTAAATGAGGATATCGCCAATTAGATTACGATCACACAAAAGTGGCTGAAATGTTTGCCCGACAGAACTTTGAACAATGTAAGAGAGCCACCACATGTACCAGTCCCCGAGAATTGATGGTTTTATAGACTATCAACTTTTTCAGCGGTAGTATACAAAAAAGCCCTCAGAACCCGACGACTGGCTCTGCCATGTATAGAATAGCTGCAGTTCTAATTAAGATATTTTAGTACAGTTAAGAGCAAATAACTAGCCTTTTTATGACACTCAGTGACGTAGCTATAGCTGTCACATTTTGGGGTTCGCAGGAATAAACTAAAAATCTAAACTCTCAAATCATACTCATTACTTACATGAAATGGGGACATGGTATTTCAACTGCATACAAACAATATTTATTTACCTATAAGTACATTAAAATACAATTTTAAGAAATGTTAGTATATGTAGCGGGCATAAATCTTTTTATGGCTATAATAGCGAATGCCCGCGACTTCGTTCGCGTAGTAGGCTCGGCCTTCGGCCTCGCCATAACCTCCCATCTTTTCTTGATATTTTTTAATGTATGAACATCTGCGAAGTATCAGAAAACATTTAAAAAAGATGAATAAAATCGGATAAGCCGTTCTAAAGTTATACCGTGACTAGGAGTAATCGGGGCTCATTTTTATATATTATATTACCTATATTATAAAGATGAGGCAGCGTAACTTTCATCTAAAGTATATATCAGTGCCTCCTTCATTAAATGATGATAAGTATGACCAATTTATTAGTTTACAATCGCTAAAAATTTGCTGATATTTTTGCTCCACAGCAAAGTACTTGGAGCGCGCGGCCTCGATTCACTTACTTTGCCAACATTTAGAACAAAGTAAGAGAGCCACCACACGTACCAGTTTCACCAATCAAAATCCCCGAGAATTGATGATTGTATTGACTATGAACTTTTTCAGCGGACCTAGCATAAATTCCCTCACAAATTTTAAAGATGACTCTGTCATACTCGTAGATAGAATAGCTGCTATTATATTACAGAGATGTAGTGCAGTTATGAGCAAGCAATAAGCTTTTTTGACGTGATAACGTCTTATAAATCGATGAACGCCGGTTGCACGCATGAAAAAGTATGACTCATTATCACGTTCCGCCTGGGCCGAGCGTGCAAGCGAGAGCGCGGACCAAGCGATAGAGACATACGATCGGCCTAAGCGTTCAGATTGTCTTATGAAGTTATCATTGCACGTAAATAAATATCATATAAATCAATATACCTATCTCTTGTCTAAACTCCCGTAACTCCCGCCCCATAATCCATGCAAAGCAATGGAAAAATATTGCCTACAAATTTAGATCACTCTTGTCCAACCATGGAAAGAATACCTAATAATTAATGAACAAAATGGCTTCAATTCAGGGTAATCATAAAAGGCTAATTTACTTTCATGTGATATGTGGACAAAATTGAGACAAACGATGTAATCTGTCTAGATTATGCCTAGATTAAAAGCTTTTGGTATATTTTGGAATCAGTGGCAAACTCCTAAAATGGTAAAAAAGGCTTTACGGATATTACATAGTCAAATTATGAGTTTTATTATACATAGCCAACCAGCCATAACCGTTCTATGTAAAGGTTGATCCAGTAAGATATTAAAATAAATGTTGATCCACCTTTTTGCAGTGTATAATTGGCTCTTTACAAATATAACTGATATACTTTGATCCGAATTGGAAATGGAAGGGTTCTTTGGGGATCTGCATCGGTCGCTTTGCAACATACTTGCCATCAAAAAATACATTAACAAAATGTTTTTGTTGATCCGTAACGGTCGCAAAAATTATACCGACGAGTCAAATGTGCATCCGTTTTATATTCATGCTCATGCGCAATCTTACTAACTAACGTTGATCCGAGGGCATTTGACCTTGAACCCGTCGACGCCCGCGCGGTGGCTCCGGTCGACGGTCATTTGCGTGCAAAATGTGATTGTGTTTAGACGTGTGGTTACTGTCAGACAAGAAATCTGTTTGTAGCGGATTATTGTGATGGTAAGTATTTTTAAATATTGCTTTATATATACGAAATCACCAGTAACGTTTATTATAAAATATTACTTAAGAATTAATTTTCGAGTCAGAAAAATAGGTACCTACTTGATCCCTTTTATTATCTACTCTGTTACTACCTACCTACTTATGCCTAGTGTGTTAATATTATGTCATTTGCATTATTTTCATGATTTTTTGCAGAAAATATGTCACATCTTAATTTGCCTGGATTAGATTCTGTGTCTGAGAAATATCCGGTAGCTCAGTAATTTCTTTAATACCTACTATAAAAATTAGTCAAAATGATCGAATAAGATATGATGGAATGATTGCTCTTTCTGATAACTCAAACGATAGTCTTATTGAGAATTCTGAGCTGTTTAATCCTAGTGAGCAAATTCAGACTAGTGTAAGTACCTACCTACTTTATTCTATTAGTATTCATACTGAGACCTTATAATAAATATAGGTATTTAATTTTTATACAATTTTTCAGAATGCAATTGAAAATGAAAAAGAAACTGAAGTTGCACTATTAATCAGAAGTAAATTCCATATTGATGATGATAATCACCGGAATAAATATATACCTGACCACAAACATTCTGTTGACGTATCGGGAATATCGTCACTTATGAATATATCTAATCTGTCTGAAAACATACCTTCAGACATCTCAATAGATGTTCAACAATTGTTTCCTGATGATACTACCCAAGACATACAGGTATTTATTTTATATGTCCTAATTGCTATTGACGAGACACTAGTAAAATTAAAATGGTAACATGTGTTTATTCGGTCTTTTTTTGCAGGTCGCGGCAGCGCTGACTGACTCTGACGTGGGAGATTTTTCACCTAGTGATGAATCGGACTTTGATCCAAAAAAAGTGGGCTATGATAGCGATGATAGCTTAAATAAGGTGATACCACCTAACTATCACACAGCATATTGTTATTATGAGAAATATGTACGCAATAGTAGTCAAACTTAAGTTGGCACTTGTAATTATTGAAAACTCCGGCTCCATTTTACAAGTTTATTTTAAGTTTATTAATTAAAAATTTAAAAAAACTAAGTTTATATAATATTTATTTTTTTGTTTTAGTCTTTTGACGATGAATATTATGATGACCCAGAAATCGTTCAGTTGAAAAAAAATTGCAATAGAAAAGTAAAATAGTTACAAGAAAGAAACACAGAAGTCAATAGTGGGGAAAGGAGCCAGAACTTATCGACTAATGAGGGCGTAAGTGTACTGATAGAAGGAAATCCGGATTTTGAAGGAGGTAATGTTGAAAAAGACGTTAATAATATGGCGAGAAAACGTAAGTGGGACCGAAGAAATGCATGTTTCTACTGTCAAGCAATTGTAACTAATTATTCTAGACATCTTTTACGTAACCACGCAGATGAAATCGAAGTTCTTCAGTATAAAGCTATCAATGATAAAGACCCTAAAATACGAAAACTAAAATGACAAAAAATTACAGATAAATTGAGAAACAAGGGAAATTTTTTACACAATTCTAAAGTGAGCTTTGATCGGGACGCTCATTTAACCTTATTACCATCAAAACGAAGCAACCAGGGTACCTCTAGCCCGTCAACTTACGCTACTTGTAAAACATGCTTGGGCACATTTAAAAGATCTTCATTTTTCAGACATTTAAGAAATTGTAAAGATTCTGAACATGTTATTCCGTCACTTAAAAGAAAAGCATTGTTTAATCACAGCTTAACAATCGTTCCCAATACGGCGAACGCTTCCATTGAGCTAAAAGAAAAAATACTGTCGCATCTTCGTTCTGATGAAATTTCATTAGTAGTTAAAAATGATCCATTAATTATTAAGCATACGGTGTTCGTCTCTTGAAAAAGAAAAAAGAACGACGAAGTCGTAAAGCGATTTGTTCCAAAATGAGGGACTTAGCTACTCTTTTAATTTTATTGCGGAAAAAAGACACAACTATTGAAAATCTCACTGACGCGATTGATCCTGATAAATATGAAACATTTGTAAGTGCCATAAAAGAAATGTGTGGCTTTAATGAACAAACAGGCATGGTCAAAATTATAAGCATACCCGCACGTATGCGTCCCGCAGTCTTGGGATGTGTTGAAATATTATACACACAGTCTATTATGTGTCAAAATGAATCCACAGTTTATAAGGAAGCATATAAAAAAAAACTAGATGACTTTAAATATTTAATTGAAATCAATTGGGAGTGGGAGATTTCGTCGAACGCTGAGAAAAGTAGAAAACGAAATCACTTAACCAAAGAAAAAGTCATGCCGTTGGACAGTGACATTAATACCGTTATGCAAAAAATCCATAAATTAGAAATTAAATATGCGAGCAGATTGAGAAAAGATAGATGTGTTTTAAATTATGAATTATTGTGCATGGTAACAATAGCTCATATTATAATGTTGGATCGAAAACGATCAGGTGATGTAGCTGAAGCTGAACTTACGTTTTACATCAATAGAAAGAATGAAGAAGTGCCCGAAAAGGTTTTGGAAAGTTTAACAGTAGAGCAGAGGAAGTGTTTTGAAGAATTAGACGTATTTCAGATTCCCGGTAAAAGAACAACAACAAACAACAACAACAATAGGTGTGCCTATTTTGCTAACAAAAATAATGAGAGAAAACATAGATTTAATAATAGCTTGCCGTGAAGATTTAAAAATTCCAAGCTCCAGCCAATATTTATTTGCAAGACCTGGTACACAAGAACCTTTTGAGGGCGGTAAGTGTTTAGATATGATAAAAAAACAGTGTAATTTGAAACGCCCCGAAATGATTACATCCACCGGAATGAGACATCATATTGCTACAATGTCCCAAATTCATTCTAAGCAAAATGATCGTTATACTGAGCAATTGGCAGGATTTCTAGGGCATAATATATCAGTTCATGCACAAAATTATAGATTGCCTATGCAGGTACTCCAAAAAGCTGTTGTAGGATCTCAACTCTTAGAATATGAAAATACATTAATGGAGAAGAATAATTAAGGTCACAGGATAGAAACGATTACATCTCAATCATACCAAAAAACCAAAAACTTTGAGGAATAGGCGCCACCCTCCAAAAGTCCGGCAATAGAAAGCGGCCAATCTAACACCTTACTTACAAACCCCAAAATATCTATCAAAACACGTTATTATTGACTACAGTCAATAATAACATGGAAGAAATAGAAATTGGAGACTATAATGAAGTAAACGATAAAAAACAAGACAATCAGTACAACCAAGATCCTAAAAATAAAGACCCCAAAATTAAGCCAAACGGAAGCATGACGGAAACAAAATGGTCAAGTAGTACAAGTGAAAGCGATATTGATGATGATAAACAGATTCAGAAACGAAGTAAAACTAGACGAACAAAAGTAAATATATATCATAAAGATTCTAAAAATAAAAATATGAATATTAAAACAAATAACAGAAACACAAAAATAAAATGCCCAAGTTCAAGCGACAGTGATAGTGATAATCCTATTAAGAAACGAAAAAAAATCAGTCATAGAAAGTGGTCGGATGAAGAGATAAAATTAGTCAAAAAATATTTCCAATCATACATAAATGAAAAGATAAATCCAGGCAAAAACAAATGTATGGAAGTTTTAAAAAAAGAACCTATTCTTCAAAATAGGACTTGGATGCAACTTAACACGTATGTTAACAATATTTATAAGAAAACGTAAATATATTTTAATGAAGATTCTGTGTGATACAACAAGTTCCTCTTAATATTTAATAGTAATTGTATTGATCTCATAACAAGGGCACATGTAATGTCTCCTAAATGTTAGACTGATTCATTTAGTTAGTAGTTTAGTGATAGTACCTATCTATTGAATATTTGGTAGTAAGAATATTTGGTATGTGATTTTTTTTCTACCTGTTAATAATTGTAATCTTTGACTGACTGATTATAAATATTTTGAAGATGTTTTTTAAGTTAATTAATAAAAATATTGAGAACAAATATTTTCTTATTATCTGGCTAATTATAATGTTTGTTACATAATGTTAGAATTGTCGATTAAGTACCTATAATCGAAATGTTACTTAACTTTTGTTATTTTTTTTTTTCAAAATAATTATGTCTTTTTTATTTTCTAAATGTTAGTAATGTCTAACGGATTAAAGATGTTATATAATAAAAAAAAATATGATTGATAACAATTGTTTTTTTCTACATGTCATCAAAACTCAACTTTGATATGATACGATAAGATCATTTTTTGCCTTTCAATTATCACTTTAATTAATGTATATGTATCCATACTACTTAAACATTATAATAACAATTAGAAACTGTCCTTATATACGACTATATCTAGTATTGGTAGACCATAGGTCAACGGCCAAGCAGTAGCTAATCAACGCTACGGTGTTCCGGGTTGAAGGGCATTGTTTGCGGAGTAATAACGGGGCTTCGAGACTCTAGATCTTATATCTCAGGGTACTGAGTGCGATACAATGTCACATACTCTGTATGACATTGAGCTGCTGGCATGCATGCAGCTGGGCACGAAGCTTAACATCGGGTAAGCGACAAGCTCGTCAACAAATCTCCTTACCATATATATATCATACCTATAAACATAAAAACTTAATAAATAAAGAAAAGTTAATGATTAGGTAGTCTTGCAATAAATATACCTTAGGTATGTCCAGTAGGAGGACTTGCTGCCTTCTGATTGGCCCATTTGAATCGGATCAACAACTATCGGAGTGGATTTGTATGTTGGATCAACATTTCGGTTGCGTTTCCTAACCTTCAACGGAGTAAATCGTTGATCCGGCCGGAACCACATTTGTATGAAAAATATTACATTGGATCAACAAAAACCACCCGGATCAACATAGGTTTTCGGATCAACAAAGTGCTCGCGATATAGCACGCATGATCAACAATTGACGGATGGATATAACTATATATAGATACTTAATTGTCGCGACGCGTACCTACTCATATTTTATGGCACAGATTATACTTATTATCCGTCATCAATATACCTACCGCGATTTTAATGATGTCGTATGCTAAGGTGGTCCAGACCCCCTAACGGGTTTAGGGAGTATTATTACAACTCCCGTCTTCCAGCTTCATGGGAAATGGCCACAGCGCATTATCCCGTTGTAGATCCGAGTCAATGCGGCCAGGGCTCGAGGTGGAAGGTGTTTCAACGCTTCATTCGGTGTCCTGTCGAGCCTGGGGCTTTCTTGTTAGGTAGGCGTCTTATCAATCTCTGCACCCTGCCCAGTGAGAAAATGATAGGCGCCTCCTCTCCTTCTGTGTCGTCCGGTGGTGTGATTAGATATTCATCTACTTGACGTTGGTAACTTCCGTGTGTGTTATGTCACTGGTCGGGTTGGGTAGAAATTGTGCCTCCAAGTGTTCAGCGAAGATCTCGGCTCGGTCTATGGCCGGTGTGCTTGGAGTTTAGGTTGCCGGCTATGGCGGTGAGTTCTTGAGCGTTTAAAAGTGGAGTTCTCGGCTGGTATGAGTAGGTAATGCAGTAATGTAATAATGTATGCTGTTTGTATGATTATGTATATATGTATGCGAACAAGCATCGGGTTTGACCGGCGATGTTAACAAGCACACCCAGAGCTTATATTGCAAGTCTTTTGCTCGTGTCGCGTTTCAGCTTATATACCGCCCATTTGCGGAAGCTGCCCAGCAGAATGAAGCTCGCGGCGGCGACATCACGCCATAGCTCGTTCTCCCTTCATCCTATGTGCGTTGTTTCTTCTGCTTAACCTCCAACTAATTTCTATAGCGTGTCTAATTGTGGTTGATTTAAATATTAATTACAGGTACCTAGATCGAAAGAGCATTATTTATAATATTTATGGGTTATTTTATAGATCTTATAACCCTTTCGAATAGAGCGGAATCTTACAAATATGCTTACATTTTTCCATTTGATTTATCGCCTAATTTAGGTCGCTTTCTTCTGTTTACAATTTTAGCCCTACTAGCGTATGGATGACAAAAAGTGTTGTCTTATTCATTCATTCATTAATTTTCAACTAGCTACAACGGAATTGCCTTGTATTTTATATGACACCAATGTAATTCACCTGTGTGCAAAGTGTACCCTTTTCGTACAGCATAGGTACCTCCATCCGATTTATAAACACAAGCTATCCATACCTATATAGCACAAGTAGGCAAAGCGTCGTAACCCGGGATACTCACCCAGTCTCTTCCAATAAGACCTCAATCTGAAGAGAAAGATGTCCATACGTCCATCGAATTCTTCCCTGTTTAACATCTCTTTGATATGTTCCGGATCATTGAGCACCACCGTCGGAACAGGGCCCATGAACAGTCCTATCACCTTGGTCCTGTACTTTTGGCCGATCTTCTGGAATGCCAACGCCAAGTTGCTATACTCGTAGGCCTGGACGATCCAGAAAGCACCATATAAGGGCAAACTAGGGGGGCCTGTTGACAAACGAAACGGGTTATGGATATCATCAAGTATTTTACTTGGCGGCACGCCTCTTGTGCAAGGAACTGCAGTCTTGGTTCGTAAGAAGAATAAGATTTTAAAAATGACGTCTCGGAGTAGCGTAGTTCAATGCCACGCAAAACTTCAGCTCAATGACTGTTACTGTCATAGCCAGGCCTGATGCTTACCTTTAGGAGTGACGATGGAGTGGGCGATTTCTCCGTCCATAGAAAGAGTATTATAGCATTATGGGAATTGGTAAATTGTGAGTACCAACCGCGAATTGTTTGACGACCCTGTTAGGTCAGTAGGTAGTGATCGTGACTTCGAAGTGCGAGACCCAGGTTCACTCTCTGGCCGGAGCATAGTTTGTGTGATGAGCAGAATTTGTCATTCTCGATATTGGATTCTTGGATTGTATTTTCATCATGTGTTAATGTGTGTGTCCATGCCGCCCGCGACATAGAAAATCTTAATATAGTGCAAATGTGAACGTTATATTTACTATTATTGTTTTTGCTTTATTGCCATATATTAGAATTAAATAAACAAGACGACTTTAGGTTGATTTCCTTTCTTTCTTTACACTATCAATTTATTCACTGCAGTAGATACTCAACTCGTATAAACACCACTGCAAGAGGGCCTTCCTGACCACTTATTATTACTCGGCGTGGTGCAATAATTACAGTTGTCCGGTCAACTGCACTATGACACTATATAAACCTAACTATAACGACTAACTAAACTAAACTAGACCTTGCTTGTAAACATAACCAGCCAACGATTTTGGAACATATCAAGCATATGCTGGGGAACAGGAACTGATTAGTATAAATAAACTTCATACATATTGTAGGATTAAATAACTATTAACTATAAAATTTATAATAATTCTAATAAAAAGTCTGTCAAATTACAACATAAATAAACATCTTCAGGTAAAGTTTAAAATGCGCTCGTATAAGAAATCAGGTAGGTATGTAATATTATATTTATTTGTAGTACTTAAAAATTCTGAATTTCTGAAAGACTGTTTTTTGGTTCACCAACTGAGTTCAACTGACTTTCTCGTCGCTTCTTCTCGGTAGGCTCTATATATTTTAGAACGTGGCAGTTTTTATTTTAGGATTAAATACTAAGATACGAATAATGTTGTTTAATCTGTACCGGAGTTATTGTGACAACTGTAATGTTGCAATATTTTTTTTGTTTAATAGATGTCGCTCCGTACCCATACCTACGACGGATAAAATCAGATAAAGAGTTAAAATTCGATACTCGGACCTCGAGCCCCGGTGGTCTAGTGGTTTTGGTATCTGATACGTGTTGTTGGAAAACATGGAATCCTGTGCGATGTGAATTTTTCTCTCCAAAAAATTTGCAACATGTAGTATCGCTGAGCAGATGATAGTGTTTTAAAAAAGTTATACTATTACTGTAATAGTTGACATAAAATAAATAAAAAAAGAAATAAAATGCCATTAATCTCCCACAAAAATCTAACCTAACTGGCTTATGTAATCAACTATTACCTAATAGTAGATTGTTAACCAAGGGTCGAAAGAATAAATTCCCGAGGTATTTAGACGGCTATAGTCCGAGTAGGAATTGATTCTTTTACCCGTGTTAAACACTCTACTTTTCATTTCGAATATGAAGAAAATAAAACTAGTTGTTTATCTAAACTATTTATTGATAATATTTAATAATATTAGTAGGTAGTACCTATTTAAAATTAATTGTCAAATTAGGACAATTCGTGAAATTTAAATTAAGTTACATTTTTGTTTGGAATGTTTATGCTGTTTGATATATTATGACAAATTTGGCTGTTCTGGATATCTGTAAAAGTACGAGACTCTGGTATTTCATCAAACGATGGATTCCATGGCGGATACTCCCTGGAAGTTGTCGGCTGAGGCGAATTGGGGCATATTTTTATAGTTTCAATTAAATTGGTTGAAATTTTAGTTTTATTTTGGACTGAATCCTCAATGTAGCCTTCGGCGACTGTGCTGGATTTCCAGCCTCCACATTTTTTTAAGGTTGTCATGTTTGCTCCAGAATCGGCTAAAAGTGTTGCTGACGTTCGTCTATAACAATGTCCGGTATACTGCTCACAGTTTGGTAAATTCAAATATATTGCTATCTGCTTCGGCATACCTGAGATTTCATTTTTACCGATCACTTGTTTATAGCATTTTCCCTTCTGATAGTTGAGAAAAAAACGGCACGTTTTACATCACTGGGTCTCATTTTTTGATATTTCTTTACTATTTGTGAAAACAATACTTTTTAAATATATAATAAACAACAATAGTTGTTTTTGTTTTAGTCAGTTTTACTATTAATAATTGGCCTTGACTTTCAATGTCCCTAATTGTCAAATTTGTGAGTTCACTGCTTCTGCAAGCGCCGCTTATACCGAGTATCAATACCACCTGTGAAAAACATGTATATTTTTAGTATTTGTGTAATAAATACGTTAATTTTTAGAATAAATCCATAAATACTTAGGTAAACTTACCTTCACTGCCAAATATACCTCGTCAGGAGCATCGTTTAAAAAAATCCACTTCATGAGAGGTGAAAACCTTAGATTCCTTACTCTTGAACCCCTGAGATTATCTTAAATAATTCAAAAATGATGTTAAATTATGGAATTTTTCATATTTACATTGTGCTTTACACTAAGTGTACTCTTGAGCATTGAATATCGGCTCCATAGCGTAGAAGGTTGTAGTTTGCTACACAGTCCATTAAAATATGTAAGAAATACACTTTCGGAAAACGATTTTATATTCTTCTCTGCTCGCCACTTCATAGAATCATTGTAAGTATGTGTTTTATCTTTCTTTTGAGATTTCTGGCAAAAGATTTTCAATAACACAATTTTATTTGCCTCGTCTTTAATTGAATCTGGTGTCAACATTTCAGAATCGCTTGAACTCATTTTTAATATAATTACCTATTTATTTGAATTCCGTCACAGATACATAACAGATTAGTATCCCGCCAATTTATGTCGACTTTTTAAATTTTAAATATGAACTCAGCGCGTAATTGTTATTGCGGCTTATTCCGCTCAAAGAAGTTTGCGCTAAGTTCACACTGGCTGTTTAGAAAGTCACATGGCCGCAGCATTTTTGCTAATTAGTTTTTTTTTAGGTACTTAAATCTCTTCACTGCTGAAAGCAGTTCTATTTTTAAAGTTCATTCCGGCCCTTAGGTGGGAAGTAATTTGTATGTGTTTTTCCCTCTCTATGGAGGGAAGCAGCATTTTCCACCCAATAATCAGATCAAAACAACACTACTTTCCGAGTATGAGAAATGAAAAATCTTGTCTTCCATTGTATCTGAACGGAAATGAATTTGAGTATGTTACGTCTTATTTATTTGGGACATATGGTATCTAGTGACCTGAGAGACAACGAAGACGTTGACAGAGAACGACGTTCCTTGGCCGTACGGGCTAATATGCTTGGTAGAATGTTTACCCAATGTTCGCGAGAGGCTAAGATTTTATTATTTAAGACATAAGTACTGTACATCACTTTATACTCCACAATTATGGTCTCGGTATAAAGTGGAAAGTTACCGTACGTTTGAGGTGCAGTATAATGACTCGTTCCGCATATTGTTTGGACTCCCGCGCTACTGCAGCGCGTCCACGATATTCGCTGAAGCCCGCGTGCCGGCTCTCGATGCACTGATTAGACATCGCATTGCCAGATTTAGGGCCTTAAGCCCATCACACACGACTAAGATAATATATATTATAGCTTCGAATATAAAAGTTATGTTAACTTAACCCACCACACACGGCGCAGATACCATAATATATAGCAAGCGTATATTCTATCGGAGTCCGTGTTGGGAGCCGCACGTCTCGATTGTTCACACTGTAATTTACAGAGTGTTCATATTTTTTATTTTGCGATGATTCGTATTTTGTTGCTAGACCTGTTGGACAGTTCCTCAGATGATGATTGGGACTGTGAATATGATATAACCGCCATACTAGCTAAAAGTAAAAAATGAAGAATCTGGATAGAAGATGACATAAAACACAGGCAACACCGTATTGAATTTAAACTTTACAATGATCTTTCAGAAAAAAAACAATTTTTTCTTGCACTTTCATATGGTTATTTTCACGATACCTACCAGTTTTTTAATTGTTTGTCTGTCTAGTCAGATATAAATATAATCCGGGTAATTTCTGAAAAGGCCAATATTGATGGGGTTTATACTGAAAGCATTAATTAAAGGGCCACGCGAACGAAGTCGCAGCTGCAGCTAGTCTAATAATATAAAATAGCCTTATTTCATCAAGAATACTAACATCGATTAACGGCCGGTCCCAATAATCTATCTATCGCCGGTTTACCTTCCTAGAGATAGATATTTGACACTATTTGTATGGAAGTTATGTCAAATTTCTATCGGTAGTAAGGAAAACCGCCGATAGATAGATTATTGGAATCCTCCATTAGTAGTTACCTAGTTTGATTGATCTATACGTAGTATCTAGAAAAACCTATAGAGGTTAGGCCCATACATTTTTTTTTTTTAATCTACTAAGATAAAATTGTCATACCGCTAGTTCGGTTAGTAGATAGAAAGTCTCACTTTTTCGATGATTTCCTTCGTTTGACACATTCGCGTTAGTAAGACGTTAGTTTCATTTTTATTTACAAAAAATATTTTTACAGGTTCGAAACAAAATAGGTACATAAGATAATGTGAAGCTTTATTAGTTTTTATTGTGAAAATATAAATTTGTTCGGTAACTGAAGACCAGACGTTCATTTATTGCAACTGTTTTGTCAACAACCTGTATTTGATCTTAAGATAAGTATCGGACACTATCTTAAGATGTCTTCATGATCTGCAGTAGTCTTAGCGTATGTTAACTTGCCTTTTTATTAATATTTAATATGTCTGCGCATAGCTTTATGTTATTATTTAGTCAAGCGCCACCTAGTTTAGTTTGGTGGACTAGAGATGCAAAGTGGCGGCATCTCTGGTATAACTCTGGTAGCGTGCGCTGTTCGCTGATTGGTCAGTCGGTCGGTCGTTGAGAGCCAATTACCGTTGAGTACTTAGTCATCGTCCGACAGAAGCGTTGCTCGGAGGTTAGGACGGAGGAGAGGAGCTTACTTTGCGTTTGGTCGTGGCAGCGTTCGCTACTAAGTGGAATACCTTGTCCCCTAGTTAATTCATGTTGATATCTAAACACTATGTGCTGTAATAATAAATCTCAGTATGACGTAATAAAAGCAGACTCATTGTACATGTGATATCTTATTCTCATCGCCCGCTTAATCCATGCCTAGCCACGAAATTGGAGCATGCCATCCTATAAAGATCCTGATACGGGCCAAATGTGCCTTTAAATAAATAATCTATTAATTTATTATTTTTACTTTTATTTATTTCGTCACCGTAAAAAACCAGTCGTACCAATGTACGACTGGTTTTTTATGTATGAGAATGCATACCTTTTTACTGGATCATCCGACCTTAAATAAGTTAATATTTAATTCATCGACAGCGATTGAAAAATTTTTGAGTCATACCCAATTATAAAAAAGTCTGAACACGTAAATTATATCGTTTTTTGAAACGTATACTAGTGTTGCCTCCGTTGTATTATATTGAAAAACATAAGAAATATCCCCCAAAAAAATAACTGTTGCCCACACTCACCGCTTGTAGTAATATTGAAGTTCCTGATGATCCCGGAATTCCAATAGTAGGGGGGGGGGGGGCGTTCTGTACCTCAGAGCGCGGTTGTTTAGTTGTTTTCTAACTCGCTCTGAGGTACGGAACGGCACGGTTATTTTCTAACCTCAAATATACTGACAAATTCGACATTGTTGATCCTTACCTTATTTTCTCTGAGAAGAGAGAAGAAGAAGTTTATTGTAGTCTGATTGGTCAAAGTTATGTCAGATGCGGGTTGCAATGCAACCGATTACCGATCGATTTTGATGGTTAAAAAGTTGCGACGTTCCGAGGTTTGGAACGCTCGAGTTAGAACAACCGAGTGCTTTACCCTGAGGTTCGGAACGGCGTTAGTGCGAAAAGTTGCACTCCGAGTGCGCTCTCACCGAGGTTCTGAACGCGGCCCAGGTAATGTTAGCTGATAGTTCCATCTACCCGGTCACACAGACGCTCACACAGTCCTTTATATAGTCTTTGTATATGGTTTTATGTAGATTTTTGTAAATTAACAGCCGCCGGCGTTCTCAACTTTTATTTTTGCGGGTGTATCTGGCAGATCACAGAGTGCGCTTGCGAGCGCACAAGATGGCGGTTTTAGCGGGCAATTTGAACGTACTCGTACGTGTTGTGTTCCTATTATAGTTTCGGAAAAATGGTATATCGTAAGATTTTAGTTCTGGGCGAACCACTAGTTATAACTAATGGTTATAATATAGATAGAATAGATTGATTGTGCATAAAGCGAGTATGTACATCTATGGTTCGCTGCATTAGACGGAAACTTCTTCCAGGTCGTCGGGTGCGAGTCGTAGGAGAAAACCCAATTTGTTAAGTAGTGGTAGTGTAACATCCTGGTTGCGGCTACAATTGTAACATTTCGTATCCATTATATTGTATTTTTAAATAAGCTAATCTTAAAATCCTGGTAAAGGCACCTTAATTGTAACCCCCCCCCCCCCCCTCATTTTGTGTATTTTATTATTATTATGAGACGCAGTAATACTAATTGTAACCTATATTGAACGCTACCTATAATCCCTGAGCAATTCTACTATTTAAAGTTCGTGACGTCAATTCTAATTGTACTTATAACCTCCCTAATTTGATTTGATTTGGCCAGTGATCGTCTACCTAATGAGGACCCTAACATTGCGAAGTGTTGTAGTAACCTTAGCTCTTTTCAGGGTGAATTGAGATAAAGAGACTGTTTAGGACTGATAAATTTACCTACTGAAACCCTAAGTAAAACCTAGTATGTACTTATAAAGACTATTTTGATGATGAGACAGATATTAAATTGTTGTTATTAAATCAACTAGTAACATTATTTCCGCGAATGTATAAACTTTTAACTATAGTTTCTAGCAGCCTAAACCACAGATCTATTATCCTAGCCTAGAGTATTATAATAGCTCTTGTGAGAGTCGTCTATAGTTCGGTACCCTACTATATTATTCTTGTCTATGGTTCTTTTGACTTATTTTAGTAAATGTTAATATTTTACAATATAATAGTTTTGCTTTTGCTGAATAGATATGACTAGATTATTCTGCAAAAATACTGTTTAGAATCAAGCTTATCTAATTGTAATAGTTGTACATGATTATTCATTTGAAATTAAATAAACCCCTTTTACTACTAGCTTATACCATTAAGTATCCTTGTAGAACTTTAGTGAAATGTATTTGATAGATTATTAAATATCCTATACTAAAGTATTTTATTGAAGCCCTGTACTGTGTGATACTAGAAATTTTTATTAGTATTTTTATTTAGGTCTTACCTTAAAACATAGATTTATTAATGGATTTATCTCGAGAGTCTTTTACTATCATTTACAGTTAGAATTAGGTTGTCAATATAGATATAGTGTACTAGTATGGTTAGTACTAAATATTAATCTTGTTAGTACCTTGTTACAAGTAGGTGTGATGCTTGAATATATGTAGTCGATTGCTACACAAGTTTGCATTATTCTAGTAATAGGTATTTAAACATTTTGTTCTAATTTTGCTTGTAAATGTTTAGTTAAGTACTTTATGAATAGTTATTGGCTAAACCTAGGCAGTCGCGATTGTTATGATTAGGGCTATTTGTCATTTTTAAACGCTTTTGTTTAATATAATTGTAATAGACTGTTCTCTGGGATCTGAGTATACTGAGTCTAATGCAAATATGTGGAAGGGATCCTTTGGGGTTTCCACAGACTTGCAACTATGGATCGTAGGGTTAAGAGGCGCCTCTTTACAGCATGCTAATGCTCCCCTTTCGCTACACCGGATCCTATCCTATTACTATATATGGCGCTAGCTATATACGGCTCAATGCTGAGATATTGTTTCCCAATAGAGTTGTAAGAAATATCTTTTACTAAGTTTGATATAGGTTGCTCCTCAACGTTTTACATGTATTTTATTGATGATATTTCATTCCAATTTTATATTAATAAATAGTTTCTTTCATGCTATTAGTATGCTACTAACTATGTTACTACGGTAAGTTTTGATTGATATTATAGATTTCGTTTCCCTAAGTAATTTCCTCCCAGTATTGTCTTTCTTATATACCATGCTCTTGACGCTAAATTGACGCCGGTTCATCTACCAATCAGAGCCTGCCAACTCATTAATTTCTAGAAATTCATTTATTTATTTATTTATTTATTTATTTAAGTTCACAAAATCCACAGATCTTAAGCATAATTAAATTAACTTATTAATAAGTCTCACATCCAATTATGGATTTACTTTATATAAAAAGAAAAACGTAATAGAGAGCAGAAAATTTAAAAGTGTTACATTTACAAATATATACATCTGTTGAGCAAAAAGTGGGTATCCGACATGTGTACAGGCGACAATAACCACAGTGTGCGTGCACTATGTGTGCGTGCAGTATGTGTGTTTGTTGCATGTGTGTATGAGGGTCAACAAATAGTATACATATAATAATATGTGTATATAGTTAATCTTTAATTGAGTGTTAATATAATACAGTTAATAAGAATAAACAAGGATAAGGATATCTATCTTTCGTGTTAGCGGTCACAATATTAAACCATCCCTTTATCCAGTTGTAGGTACGAGTAGGTTCTTATAAACATCCATTATTTAATATATTAATAACAGAGTGTCTGAAGCTTTGTTTTTTACTATTAAACAAGTCAATTGAGCTAAAGTGTTTATTGAAGCTTTTTTGCGTTCGACACACAATGGAGTTTTCAAAATAATTAGAATGTGTGCGCGGGAGGCAGAACAGAGGCGTGTGCCTGGTGCGGAGTGTGGGGGCACTCAGCTGCAGGAACATTTCCGTTAGGGCTGTGCTGTGGATGGCACCATGGCACACGTTATGAAGAAACAGCATATCAAGAAGCTTACGTCTGTCTTGAAGTGATAAACAGTTATGTATTTTGCAGGATTCTTCATAATTAATACATTTATGACTTGAGCGGTAATTCAAATGCTTTAAAAATTTGATTTGAATTTTTTCGAGCTCTTGTATATAAGTTATATATTGAGGATTCCAGACATTGCTGCAGTATTCAAGGATACTTCTAACGAAAGAAAAATAAAGTACTTTCATGCAAGTAATATCCGAAAAGGGTTTACTAATCCGTAAAATAAAACCTAAGTTCTTGTATGACCTACTTACGATGTCTGAGACATGTTCGTTAAAGGATAATTTTTGATCAAGTAGAATACCCAAGTCTCTTACTATCTCCGTTTTTTTAATATTATTATTACTAATTTTGTAAGTAAAATTTATTAATTTCCTCTTCCTAGTAAATGTCATCAGCATACATTTATTGACATTAACTGAAACTTTATTGTCCAAGTAATATTGTGTTAGGCTGTTTAAGTCTTTTTGGAGGTTTTCACAGTCAATTTCACTTTTGATGTTGCAGTAAATTTTTGTGTCATCTGCGTACATAAGGTATTTAGAAAACTGAAAACACTTTCCTATGTCGTACAAATACACAGCGTAAAGCAAAGGAGAGAGAATTGACCCTTGAGGAACGCCCGAGGGAATATTTATGAAGTCAGAACGATGTCCACCTACAACAACAGCCTGACAGCGATTCCGAAGATAGGATTCGATCCATCTTAAAAGATCTCCGCAAATGCCAAGTTCTTGAAGTTTGCCTAACAGGATCATATGATCAACGCGGTCGAAGGCCTTCTCGAAGTCCGTATAGATCACATCAACCTGTGACCCGCGATCCATACCTAATAGAACATCGTTTGTGAAGATGGCCAGGTTCGTGTTTGTAGAGCGACCCTTAATGAAACCGTGTTGTTGAGAAGGAATATTCGGGTAAATAAAAGGATAAAGGTGGTTATGCGCGGTTTTTTCTAACAACTTGCTTAGGGTGTTCAAAATGGAGATTGGACGGTAATTTCAATTGATGTTTTGGTGCCTTTTTTGTGAATAGGGACTAAATGTGCAGTTTTCCAGATTCTTGGTAGGTAGCCTTCACGAAAGCATCGATTAAATATACATGTAATGGGCGCTGCCAGTGAGTCTGCACAGTTAGCATAAAAAACCGGAGGAATTTTATCACAGCCAGCACCCTTTGTAGGATCAATACCCTTTAGTAGTCTATTTATATAATCTATTTTTACATGTATGCTATGTAGGCTATCTGAGCTCATATTGATTTTAGTGTGGTTTGGCGGATGATTTGTTGACGAAGAACTAAAATTTTTACAGAAGAATTCGTTGAAGGCTGAACATATTTGTGTTTCGTTAGTTAGGCTAGTGCTGTCATAAAGCATTAGCTTAGGGTAGTTAGTAGTGTTTTTTCTTTTCGATTTGACGTAAGACCAGAATAGTTTGGGGCACGATTTTATTTTATTTTCGGAAAATGTTATGTAGGATTTGAAACAACTATCTTTTAAGACTTTAACCTTCGCACGTAAAGACGAAAACGTCTGATATTCTAACTTATTTTTATATTTTTTCCAATTAGAATGAGCTTTTGATTTTTCTTTTATAAGCCTTATTAAATCTCGGCTGTACCAAACTGGGTAAACGTAGGTATTATATACGGTTATATGCGGCACATATTGTTCTATGGCCGTATACAAAATCTTATACAAATTATCCACAGCTTCCTCTATATTACAAGTAACGAGTAAATTGGGCCAGTCAATGTTTGAAAAATACGAATTAATAGTAGAATAATCAGCTTTCCAAAAAAGTATATTTTCACGCGGTGCTGTTTTCAAGGGGGGTATTATTATGTCACTTGCGTCTATATAGAAAGAGGGGTGATAAGCGTCTTCTATAACTAATGGAGTATTTGATTTACTTAATTCTAAAGAGAAATTCGCAAAAACTAGGTCAAGAGTATTTTTGTGCGAGTTTATTATTGTATTATATTGATAAAAACCTGTGTATGACATTTCATTAATTAGACTGGAGGCAGCATTTTGAATTTCAAGTGAGCCCTTTTTCATAAATACAGCGTTACCTAAAGACCACTGAATACACGGCAAATTAAAATCTCCCGCTAAAATAATGTTATCACTGGGATACTTATCCAAAATGATAGTTAGAACGCTAAGTAATGTGTGTATGCGCGTAGGTATACATCTATCAGGATTCGAACGTGTTCTACCTACCTACGGCACTTTCGGATCATTTAATAGTTTTTCTTACGCGACTTTGTTTCAATAATGTCATTTTTTTACAATTATTCTAATTATTATTAACATTCGACTTCGAGGAAATCACACTGGGGAAATTAGCGGCCAGCAGCTAGAGTAACATGGCAAGCACCACACAAAATCATTATCACATCAGATCAGATTACACATATCAAAAACTCTTTGCAATTATGCTTCATAATTAGTTTATATAATATAATGTAAAGAACGAGTACTAGTACCTACTTTTTTACGTCCCTATCTTACACGTGCCGTCGCTCAATTATGCACTTTGTTACATTTATCATAAACGCAGGTTAGTATAGTTCGCTATACTATGCTCTTTATCACTAACTTTGTAGAAATTGAAACATATTACCAGCAATGTACATCGTGACTACATAAATTATGCAATTAGAAGGTAACACAAATGGTAATGTTTTTTAATATTTATAAATTACGAGTATATATTCAGGAATGAATATATTCAGGGCCATTTGAGACATACTGATGAAAATTTATATATTTACTCCAGTCTCACTTGGCACAGTTCCTAACTCAGGACATTAACCCTTTGCGTTCCAGAGACGTACATATACGTCAGTTTCATTCATAAATCTTTTGTTTTAATTATCATGGTATAGGAAGGATTCATGGCGAAAAACAGCATTTTAAATATTGATTTCGAGAGCTGCGATGTAGTCAAGTATCCGCAAACGTCTGAATAATGTTACGAATTGTGGCTAGCGTACCACACCCTCATGCTAATCCTATCGGATGGAGGACAGATTCAGCTTTTCTGTACACACTGTCCTTCCGCCACGGGGGTGACGGGGGTGTGGGGCTCAAACCCAGTATTTCTCTGTTACCTTTAGACGTGGTAGGGCTGCGCAAGCCGATGAATAGTCTCCAAACTCACAACCAGTGATCCCACTACGGAGGAGGGAGGAGGCGTGCGAACTGCCTCCTCCGCTTCCCCGTTCGTTTGCACCGGAACAGGTCAGCCCGTACATTGTTCTAGCTGACCCGCTCCGCGACCTCCTACGCCATCTCCGCCTCACAGAAGATATCCACCGCCTGCGAGTATGGAGCTTACCACTACACCAACCGTCAGTGCGTACGTCGAGAGCTACTCCTGTTAATTTAGCCTAGTGCCATAGGAACCTCTTTTACAATCGTTCAATTCTTAATGAGTGAGGTAGCATAATGAGGACTCCATGTTGTACTGCAATATTGTATATGACTTCTAAGAAGTGCATTATAATTTTTAAGCTATTGCATATTCATCCGCATTGTGATGAATGATGATGATGAATGATAATATATAGCCTATGGTTACCCTCAGGGACAATGTAGCACTCTAAAAGAGATTTTTGAAATCCTTTCAGGAAATTTTGAATTTATTCGTTACACACATACAAAACAAACAAATCTTTCCTTTTTAAGCTATTGCATAGCCTCTATCTGCGAGTCGGACGATAATGATAAAAAATGGTATGGAGCCTTTCGTGAGCGAGTCCGACTCGCACTAAGCCGGTTTTATTTATTTTTAAATAATACATGTTGGGGAATACTAATGTAAGGTTTTAAATAGTTTTGAACATATGGGCAAACGAGAGACTCTAATCGTTTACCAAATACGCACAAAATGGAAATTGGTCTGTAACTTTGTAGTTCTTTCGTCTTTGGATTTAAAAATTGGTTCCATCTTTGCTTTTTTCCACTGTTGGGAAAATGCGTAAAACCCCTAAACTCGTAAAAAATATTTTACGAGTTATGCGTTAACATAATTTATAACAGAAGATAAACAAAGTTGCTACATTAATACGGTGAATCTATGGGGCGATATGGGTATGACCCTCTAAAAACAGAATAAAAGGTGACAAATAATCAGCCTTTTTTAACAAACCTGCATGAGAGCGATATTATTCGGCATTATCGATCAAACGGACCTGCGCCTGGCGCACAGACCTTCACAATGGAGAGAATCTCTGAACTTCTACAAATAGGATTTTGGAATGATAAAACTAACATTACTTCTCTAGTACAGAAAGAAAGGAAGCAAATTAAAACATTTATAGATACAGCGCGCGCTGTTGAAGGTTTTATCATTTTCCTCCTGTTACTTTGGAGTACGAAAGTAGAAATAAGTTAAAATAATATTCTTCAGACTAACCAATACTTTGTAACGTTATCAAATAATATATATTATTATCTGATAAACTATTATATACTATTGTGAACATGTACACAAACTATGTGCTTAAGCAAATAATACCTTTAAAGTATCAGTGACTATATTAATCATAGTAAAAATTGGTTGACTTACCTGGAGGGAAGTTCGGCGGTCTGTTATAAGCGGCTTTGTAAAAATACACCAACAAAACCGGAACTAATAAAGTGAAGACTATTGCTACGATCATTGTTTACAACTAAATTTACGATCGAATAAGAAAATTGTTTTGAATTTATTGATGTTTCATAATTAATAATATAAAATATTATTTTTAAAACTATAACTTTAATACTTTGTTTTATAAGAAAAACAAGGATGTGCGACACGCTCAATTTGTGACAAAATATGATATAAAATTGGAAATAAGCATAATGATTACGTATACCTACATTAAGTGATAAAAGCTATTACACACATATACACGAGTAAGTTATATTGAAGCCACTACTGACTTTATTGGGAAAGTATAAATAAATATCGCCGATCATGATAATGTATAGATTAACAAATTATTATTTACCAATTTGATGAAATACCTACAAAGCTTCCCTTGCACGGTATAGTCCGGTCGTATTGGACAGGAAGTCTGGGTTCAAGGGCCATACGATTAATAGATGTCCCTATTTATCTAAATATTGTTCATAAAAGACTTCAACGATACAAGTATACCTACGATACACTTACATACATTTTCTTCCCACAGATTGCACTTATCAAAATAGGCCGATTTTTTTGATTGCGTTGACTTAATGATATTGTCAGCTGCAAGGGAGCGTAGATTCAGGTGTGTGATAGTACATTGTTATCCTAGGGGTGAAAGTAATTTAGGCCCGAGACAGGTTTGGCCAAGAGTTCGAGGGACTAAATAAGTCTTTAACCCGAGGTAAACACTGTGCTTTTCTTTACGAATACAATCTCAATGGGCGTTCCATAAGGTTCAAATCCAGGGTCGATCTTGCTTTTAATCTATGACCTATGTTAATGACTTACCTTATTATGTAGGGAAGAATCACGAGATTGTATTATTTGCAGATGACACTTCACTGTATTTAAAATTAAAAGGCAGTTATTAAAATATGACGATGTTAACAATGCACTCGCTCAAGTTGTGAATTGGTTCGATACAAATAACCTCAATGAAAAGAAAACTAATTGTATAAAGTTCTTGTTAATTGTACAAGTAGAAACCAATATACAATTGAATGGAACAGGGTTGGACCTTGTGAAGTCAACGGTCTTTTTAGGAATTACTATAGACACTAAATGGCAATGGGGTCCCCACATTAAACAATTGTCTAGTAGACTCAGTTCAGTGGATTATGCTGTTAAAAATTAAACAATTAACTGATGTAGACCTAGCCAGAATATTTATTTTAGTTATTTCCATAGCGTTATGACTTAAGGCATACTGCTCTGTTCTGCAGATCTTAATTCTATTTTCATACTGCCATAAAAGGGCAATACGAGCTATCTACAGCTTAGCTCCCAGAGTTTCCCTTAGACAGAAGTTTAAAGATATAAACATTCTAACTGTTCCCTCAGTTTATCTATGAAAATCTAATGTAAGAACAACATCAACAGTTTTGAAAAAAGGAGTGATGCTCATTTCATCAACACGCGGGATAAGCACAAGCTATCTGTACATGTAACGCGTCTCCACAGAATAAGTCATTCGTTTATGGGACAATGTATACGATTATATAATAAACTTCCCAATATTATCCGAGATTTGCCTATTAATAAGTTTAAAATTACTATTAAAACTGAACCATGTCAGAAAGATTATTACAAAATTTCGGATTACTTGGAGAATAAAACAGCTTGGGACTGGTCACTCCAGGATCTACCTACTGCTGGAGGGTACTGGGCCTGGGCTGTCGGAGGCCCAGTTAGGGTTCAGAGCGGGAAGGTCTACCATTGACGCCCTGCTCTAGCTCAAGCGCTGGACGCATGATGTAGTCAGCGAGGGAAGAAAAGGCGTTGGCTGTCTCGCTTGATATAGCCAACGCCTTCAACAGCCTACTCATGGAGCCATACAAGAGGCGATCCGCTACCATGGAGTACTCTTGTATCCTCGCGTGTTGGCCAGTGATCCTCCCTGGGAACTCCAGGCAGAGATCCTCGCTGAAGTGTACCACTTTGTTGCGGCGAGGAGATCGCGGGCAGACCTCCAGCGTGGGAGGAGGTGACATGTTGCAGTTGCAGGCGCGAGCCACCCTGTTGCGGCTGTGGACGGAGGACCTGGCTCCACCTGTCCCTGGGCAGTGGACGGTGGAGGCCATACGCCCGGTCCTTCGGAGGTGAGTGAGGCGACGTTTCGGGTCGCTCACTTTCCGATTGGTGCAGGTTTCCGAGCATTGTTTCGGAAAGTACGCGCACCAAATCGCAAGACGGGAGGCGAATGTGGGGCGCCGGAGGATACGTGCTCCATACACTGGAAGTGTGTGCTGCATGGAGCCCGCAGCGGCACACACTTTCAGCGATAATCGTGGCAGGCGGTGGCCACCTTCTGCGAAATGGTGATGGCGCAGGAGGAGGGCGCGGAGTGGGTCAGAGAGAATGATGTCCGAGCTGACCCACTCCGGCGCAGTCGAACGGGGGTACGGAGGAAGCAGTTCGAACGCCCCCTCTCTCCGCCGTATTGGGGTCACTGGCGGAGAGTCGAGGGACTCTTCGCCGGCTTACACGGCCCTACACGTCTAGGAGTGGCCTTGGTGAGCAAGGTCACCCCTTCGCAGGGGCTGAGGCCCGGTTAAGATCAATGCGGGCCTACCGCTAGGGCGAGACAGTAAATGCACAGCGTGACCCCATCTCGCACTACCTTGGCGGAGGACTGATCACGGGAAGGTTTTAGTGGGTTTGAGCCCCACATACCCCCTTCCGCCACCCTCGCAGCGGAAGGGAAGTGGACAGCATTTCCCCCCCTCAAAAAAAAGGATCTACCTACTCGTGTATTAGTTGTATTACGATGTCAAAGTATACCGTATCTTGCCCTACTGATACCATTATTATTGTCTCTTTTATAAGGCAACACACTGGACCTAAAAATAAATGAAGATTTGTTAGCGGCGATAAAAACAATATGTAATAAGATAAACCCGCTGAGTTTCTTGCCGGATCTTCTCCGTCGTGGTCGTGTTCCGATCCGGTTGTAGATTTAAGAAATAATAAATGTAATATGACAATTTGTAAGTACTATGCCTGTACAGAATATATGATTTGACTTTGACTGAAACCAAACGCTTTATAGCATATTGTATAGCAGAATTTGTATAGCATAGATTTACTTGTTCATTTTAATTTCCACTGTAGCAGGGAAATGGCTTCCACAACTGCTGTTACTGTCGCCTGTCAACGCAATCTAGCGATAAGGAAACTGATAAATTGCTACTGGAAACTCCTTTTTGGAACAGACGTCAGGTACTCAGTTATCAACATTATTGATAATTCTAAGATCTTTTTCGTGATAAGATACAATATAACAACAATAACAGATTTCCAGATAATACAAAATTTTTGCAGTCTGTTTTGTTGCAATCCGTTATCAAGTAGGTACGTAATTATCAAAAAAACATAGCTTTTCATTTCCCAACCAGCATAGTGTTAAAGTACCTAAATAAGAACGGTAAAAATTAATGTGAAATATTTTAATTTATTTTAACTTTCATTCGTACTAAAGGTGTCCTGAAAAACTGTGCTAATTATAGAATTGTGGGTGCACCTAGGTTTACTCCTCAGATTATGTACCTACCCGTAATATAAAAATGATATACCTACAATTTCATGCGAGTAGTTTACACAAAAATCTGTTTACACAGACCTATGTGTTTTTTCTTTGACAAATAAACAGATTTTCTCTTCGACATATATGTATGAAAACTTTAATTATCTAATTTTAATTCAGTCGCACTGATTCAATAACAATTATAGTGTGGTTTTACAGTGTCGCTTTCACAAGCGCGGTTGGTGTCGCGTCGCGGGCCACGAGCTTTGCGTCTCTAGGATCGTTGCATACCAACACGCGCGGATGGCTCACGCTGACGGCAGTAATTCTGCCGCGCTTACCACCCGCGCGGGCGGTAAGCATCACTGTAAAACCAGCCATAATGATGGGACGTACCGAACAACGTGATGCAGCGAAGTAGGTACAAGTTAAAGTCATAATATGATGAATCTTTTACCTTGTTCATAAGTATTGTCCCTGCACACTGCACTATCCCTGCACTGTCTACGGCGCGGTTAGTGTATTTTGCATATTTCCACAGCGTAATGTCATATGGGATATTGCTATGGGGTTCAGCGGCTGATATGGAGACCATATTTATCCTTCAGAAACGTGCTATTAGAGCTATATACGAAATGGGTCTCCGTGAATCTTTGAGAGATTTATTTAAAGAAATCAATATATTAACGTTGCCTTCCTTATATGTATTTGAAAATATAATGTATGTTCGTAAAAAATTACATAAATATAAGTTAAATAGTGATCACCACACTTTTAATACCAGAACTACAAATAGGATAGCTGTACCTAGTTTTAGACTTGCGAAGACTAATAAGTCATTCCTAGGAAATTGTGTGCGTTTTTTTTTTTTTACAATAAAATCCCAAAGCACATAACTGAGCTCACAGAGGGCAAATTCAAGTTGACTGTAAAAAACGTTTTAATAAAAAAAGCTTACTATAAAGTTCGACATTATATAGAAGATAAAGATGCTTGGAATACTCCACTTCTGGCAAGTTGTCTCTCTGCCACCCATAAAATGTAATATTTGTAGTACCTAAGTAGAAACATTGTAAACATCCATATAAAAAGAATGGCCCCGAGTTTCTTGCCGCTTCTTCTCGGTGGGTTCTATATATTTTGGAACGCGGCGGTAGAGTCCTTAAAGTACATTATAATGAAAAGTTGACGTTCATAAGTGCGTCTTTGATGCCTAAATTGAATAAATGATTTTGACTTTGACTTTGACTTTGCACAATACACCCCAAGCGGGACGTCAGTGCAGGCCTCATCACCCCCAAAGAAGAATAAGAATAAGAAGTATTGTCCCATGGTATAACCCGCGGCACGTAACTCTAGCGCTGAGCGAAATGTGGAGGGGATAGCTGCGCATGGGTACAGTCGCGCACATGTGACAGAGAGAGACAAGAGTCCCTCGTCTTCGATGTGACAGAGAGAGACAAGAGTCCTTTGTCCCCCTGTGATACCCAATTTTTGACTTCTGCGCAATAACGGTCAGCGCTAGAGTTACGTGCCGCGGGCTGTAGCAGGGTATCCAAAGTTATAAGACTGCAGCCATTCCTAACATTGTAAATAGAATATCGAATGCTTCTTTGTCCAGTTTTTTTAAAAGTGTAAGGTATTTATCTATTAACTAATGTGTGGTATTTCAATACAAAGTCAAATATACTCGTATCACACTAGCTGCACTCCGCGGTTTCACCAGCGTGGTGATGAATGATGATGCAAGGCATGTAATGGTGAAATATTTTTTGAAAGCGGCCCAGTAATTTTGGAGTTTATTTATTACAAACATAAAAAATACAAATGTTTTTCTCTTTCCAATATTACTCGTAGTATAAGTAGATGTATCTTCATGTTCTTTCTATATTGTATGAATGCTTGCTTGTGTAACACCCATTACAATAAAACCAGATTATGCACATGTATTCCATAACTTGAAACTCAAATATATACCAATTACATTCAACTGAATTTACAAGATGCTAATATTAGTTAAGTAACAATTACATTACAGCCTACTAAACACCATATCAGTAACATTGGAAAGTTCTATTCGAACGTCGACAAATTTCCCAAAAATTAAGTTACAGTAAGCAGATTACACAGAAATATACTTAGCTTATAATTATCAGCCTTAATACACATTTCTAAGTATTTTGCCATCTGGCTGACTCTGACAAGACTATACCAGGAACTAAACTCCTAGCGATGTCTTCAGACGGGATTTCCCTTCGCCGCCATTTTCTTGGCGGGACAATGCCATGCTCTTCATTGGCTGTTGGAGGTTACGTCAAACCACGTGATGCCCTCCATCTTGGACTCGCGGAAGTGCTTCAGTTCACGTGTTGCCGCCATGTTTGACTAGCGGAAATGGTGGTGTATTCTTTTATTTGTTCTTGGACTCGCGGAAGTACTTCAGTTCACGTGGTTGCCGCCATGTTTGACTAGCGGATATGGTGGTGTATTATTTTATTTGTTACACTTGTAAACAGCTTGCAACTTTAGAGACGATCGTTATTCAGAGGTAATGAGAGTCAGCCGTCGAACTGGGGGTCGTGGGTTAGAATCCTACCGCAAGCTTGAGCTTACGGTGGAACTATCACCGGGACGAAACCCATTGCATGGTGTTAGGACACTTTGTATTACCTACCCTTCTTACCAGCTATTGTGATGGTTTTATAACTGAATCTGTCGCAAAGCACCTAACTGGTACCAACTTAGTATATGATCCTTGTATCAACTAAGTTTCATTGAAAACCTACTATGTGATTCTAGATCTAGTGAGGTACCGTTCTCGACCGCATCACCTACCTACATAATCAGAAGTTGCACGCTATCCTATCAAATATAATAAAAACGGACTAGCCAAGCCTAATAATGTAACCAGCGAGTACAGATTTATTCATCCCATATAGGTACTTATTATTTTAAACAAACGTTTTATCACATTAATTGTTTTGTTTACTTACCTCAGTTATTTGATACGTGATCAAACAAATCACAACTGAGCTTAGCATTACTTGGTAGACCAACGGCGGACGAAATACAGATAAAACCGTCCCTAGCGCCCTTGAATAAAAATGATTTGTCTAAACTCTAAGAGCGTTGATAAGACTTCTAAGAGATTTGTCTTAACTCTAAATAATAATGTATGGTGGCCAGTGTATCAAGCTAGACACACTAGCGCTCTGCGCCCCGTTATCTTATGGGCTATTTTACAATTATTGTGTCCAGCTTGATGTGCTGCCCACTATACATGTACAGTGTTGACCACCAGCCAACAAACGATAATGATAGAAACCAATGATTAAATACAAGTATGAAAATAGTAAACTTACCTTAATGTCACAGCCAGGATTTCTTAAGGCCCCACAGCCATTCGAAAATGTGTGTCTTGTTTCTTGATACTGTTTGTGAGATGAATTAGCAAATAATTGAATGTGGATTCACTCATACGAAAGCAATTAAAAAACTTTCTAGGTGCGTTTTGTACCTTGCTAAAAGGAGTATAAAATGCTCCCTCTGAATATCTAGCTTATACAATGGGATGTATCCAATACTGTCTGTGGACAGATCTTTTTTGGCGTCTGAAATATAATAGATACTTACAGCAAATAAAGTTTTCTATTATAGTCTGCCATGATGACCTGCCCGCACTAAGCTATCGAGCAAATGGCCGTATCGGAACGATTTTCTATGTGAAAATAGCACATGGTGTCGGCTATTGTCGTCCGACACCGATATCGGATCGGATAATGTGAAAACGCTCTAAAGCACATGTCATCTATCGACAATTTAATATCTTATAATTACTTAGTAACAATCTTAATTGATGATATTTATCTACTTGGGACTTATTTAATCAAATCAAATATGTAAAAAGTCTTCATTAGAAATAATTTTATTGTTCTACTAAAAAATGGAATACTTACCGTGCACACAATGTTGTGATAATTTATACCTACCTACTTTTGAACTATCATTGTACCGACTTCACAAGTTATTTCACACTTTTGGTGTTAAAGTCGGTTCCATTTTTAGTAACCCTTGCTAATTACGGAATCGATTGTCATTCACCGTCAATAATGATATCATTATTGATTCATACAGATTTGATGACATTACAGATCATAAAATTAGTATTTTCAGACCAACTGTTGGCTTGTTTTTCTGCCTTCCACTACATAAATTCTACTAATTCGGCCTCAGCTTTTAAATCATTTGCGTTTAGTTTTGAGCATTGTTCTATTTTTACATTACATTAATGTTTTAGTAAGACCAATGTAAATTATTGTTTTTGAATCTCCATGTTAATTTTAGAATGGAAAGTTTTAATCCAATACATGATTTATAAACTGAAATAAAATTACTACATACAAACATAAAATCCCACACTATACTTCTACAACATTACTAAGACAAGTACAAAACGCATCGTGCATATTTTTTCTGCGCGCTGTTTAAGGCTCCAAAAATATATCTATCTCATAAAATGTTATACCAAAAAGAGAGATATATATATGTGGAGCCGCCCTCCTATAACCATGTTATATAGCTGAACTCTAATCTGTGTCCTACAATACAGATTAGAGTTCTATGTTTAGACACAGATTAAATAAGAGTACTATGTTTTTTTTCTAAGCAGATCTAAAGAGGATGACCTACTGGGTACGACTTTCCATTAACGTCCGTCGAATTGAGAGGGGAGGGGAGAGGGGTACTACCCCCCTTCAAAGGAAAAACTGCGGAGCCCCCCCTTTTCGAGATTTTAAATTATTAATTCTGAGGAAGTTATATATCCTTATCGAGGTGTAGGTTAGCCTATAACGTCCCTCGAGTCCCATTCAAATATCATCAAATTCGGTCCAGTAGTTATTGAGTTATTACACTCCAATAACTGAATAGAATGGAAGTCGGTATTTAATTTTCTACCCTGCTACGGAGGGCAGAAATGAAATACCAAATAACTTTTCCTGCTGCACATTTGTAAAGGAGAAATGATAAGACTTTGTAACCCATTTATGAACGAGTAATGAGACACTTTCTGTGTGGGTAGTGTTGGTGGTATAAAGTAATATAATTGCTTTACTTAATCCCCTATACATAACCAAATGTTTTTTTACTAAGCTAATGCATTAAAAAAAGAGGAATTATTATATAGTTTTTATTATTTTTGAACTTTTCTAATAAATATATTAAATAAATACCTAGTTAAATATGCTTATACTTAAATTAATATTATGAGCACAATTATTCAGTACTGGGATCCTTTATGTTCAGGTAGTAAGAAGTATATTGTAACAGGACCTTTGGATGTGTGAACTACTTCTGAATGGCGTATCAGTTGTGTTGCTGCCAGCCCATACAGAAGACATGGTATTCCTGTAATACATACATACATACATACATAAAATCACGCCTCTTTCCCGTAGGGGTAGGCAGAGACCACGGATTTCCACTTACTACGATCCTGACATATCTCTTTCGCTTCATCTATACTCATCAATCCTTTCATACATAAGCGTCGGTTTAGGGTACTTTTGACCTGGCCTTTTTTCAGAATGTCTTCAATCTGATTTCGGAACGTTCGCCTAGGTCTTCCCCTTCCAACACTTCCGTTTACTTGTCCCATGTATACCTGTTTAGTCATTCTCATTTCATTCATTCTCTCCACATGTCCAAACCATCTTAACATACCTTTCTCGATTTTTGTCACTACAACCTCATTCACACTACATCGTTCCCTTATCACACTATTCCTTATCCTGTCACTCCGTTTCACTCCAATCATGCTCCTCAATGCTCTCATCTCCACAGCATTTATTCTACTTTCATGCTTTTTCTGCCACACCCAACTTTCACTACCATACATCAGTGTCGGAACCAACACTCCCCCATGAACAGCCAGACGAGCCTTTTTAGACACCTTCTGACTGTTCATAAAAGCGTATTCCTGTAATAGAAACATTAATCAAAACTATTTCACAAGTCAGGAAGTTAATTTCACACTTTGTCATAAAATCCCAGTTCCGGAGCTGTAAGCTCCAAATTTCTACACTGCACTGCATGCACAGTACTTCTCACTCATTAATCTGACTTTCTAGCAGGCCTCTAACATAAACACAGCAAAGTTTGATGACAGTTATCTTAAACCGAGATATAGCAGAATATCTACTAAATAGTAAGTTTAGATGACCACCAAGTCTGTGTTGAAACAAACATACCTAGATTGGTCACTTTGATTATCCTCATGAACTTGTCTGATGCCTGTAAATCTTCAGCTTCCTTCTTAGAACAGTGGTATTTAATGTATGGAAAGCAGCCAGTCCTCAATATCTGATAGTTTGACTGGCCTGCAGGCCAGTTGAAGTTGGACATACCAAACTGGTCATCTTTGACACTACTGTACTGAAACAGGTTAATTTTTAGGGCACCAAAAGCCAATTATGTATTTATTTTATTTTTTTATTATATCTTTATTAAGGCACAAACATTATTCAATATACTTAAAATTACGTTTATATTTAAAATACATAAACCAATAAAGCTGCCACTAATAAATACATTATATAAAATTTTACAATACGGTACTCAAAAAATAAATAACATTGCGAAAATAATTTATGAATTCATACAAAGCGAAACAATAAAATATGATAACAATAACATAAACTAGGTACCTACTTATTTATAATAGTGATATTTGCCTTGCGAATTTTGCTGCTGACAACACAAATATGTCACAATCCGAGAATTGCTCATTATAAGATTTACATGCTCTTGGTATGAATGAGTTAGATGCATAATTAGTATTACAAGGATAAATATTAAATAGTTTGCTTGTGTAATGGGCATTTATATGAGGACATATAAAACTAATTTGACTTACTATATATGGAGAGTCTATAACATATTTCAAGATTTTATACAAAAACATATGATATCTTAAAGTACGTCGGCCTTGAAGTGTATGTATTGTAATATCTTCATCTGGCACTTTCACTCAGATCATTAGATTCAGGTACGGCTCTGTGCTTGCCTTGCTTGTACTGTATTTATGAGATATTCTGTGTCCAAGCAGTAGTGATCAATCATTAAATAGGTACAGTGAAAATATGCCTATTGTATATATTTGGAAGGCACTGGATTATAATTATTGGAATCACTTCCCTCAGCTTCATTGCTAGTTCCATGACAGAAATACATAGTTTTTATTTGCCCTAGCTCCTTTATCTTAAATTATGCTAAAATAGACCTACCTATGGTAAATTTGTTAAAATATAATGACTATCAGTTTACAACTGGGTTTTTTAGAAATTATGGTCTGTAGTAGACTGATGACTATGTACTGAAATATATCAGGCTTCATATAACTTACGGTATATACATACATTTTGTTTTGTGTAGCAATCAAGAAAACTTATGTAATCAATAAGATTATTAGATGATTATAAGACATGAACATTGTCTAGTAAAGCCATAGTAAATCCTCAGACAAAATAAAAAAGTCAAGACAGAATGTTGTTAACAGAGATGTGAGGCCTGGTGAAACTATGCCTCGGCGTGTCCACATATTTACATACAAAACCTACAACGAAACTACGCCTTGGCTCGCAGTCGAACTATCGCGGCGCGTGGAAGCAACACGTAAAGTTTTTAATTATCATTTTAAATGTATTAATTATTGATAAATTATTAAGAACTTTAATTTAATTTGAATTACCATGACAGTACCGATGCACGCACATGTAGTTTAGAAAACCGGCCTCACTTCTCTGTTCACAACATTCTGTCTTGACTTTTTTATTTTGTCTGAGAGTAAATATATAACAATACCGAGTGGTTTAGTTAGATGATACCTTCACAAAATACGAAGTCCAGGGTGGTTCGTTGCATTGCAGCAAATATGCGGTCAATACTTCCGAAGATGTTGGTTTCGCAGAGAACAGGGCAGCGCGTATTACAAATCCAAGTTTTGAGGGTATTTTCATCTTGGTTACATAACTAACCTATACCTTGAATACAACCAAATTTACGATAAAACAAAATTCAACAACAGCGGTATGAAAAACAGAGCTACATTTTCTTGGATACAATCTATTTAACTTGCAAAGATTATCTAAATGCCCAAAAATGTATCATAGTCGGGTAAAATTTATATTGTTTTTCTTCTTCTTCTTCTTGTTTGTATGGCTTGATATATTATATATATATATATTGTTTTTGTTTACCATTTTCCGTTTATTTACATTACCATACAGACCACAGACTATAAGATACTACGTTTCAGACGGACTTCTGAAGTATATTATTCTTTGCTAGACACGAGTTCTGCGCTCTGGTTGGCTACAGCAAAATGATGTGACAGTTGATTTTTAAATTTTGCAAAATGAAGGATACAAGCTACATACGTACGTAAGTAGAACTACTTACGTACGTACCTATGTAGGTTGATCGTAAGTAGGTTGATAGGTTCATTATAGTAACTTGACCTTTGTACGTACTTTTAATCATTATTGAAGACTCCTTACCGACTAGCTTGCCTAAGGAGCTCTGTGGCGCCCTCGTGATTGCTCCCGAGTGTTACGACCTGCGCCCGCGTCAAAAGTTTGCGCCGAGTTGGGAACAAATGGCTCTTGTGCCATACCTATGGCGAGTTAAGAGACTCAATTCTGTCAAACTGTCAGAGATAGTTGAATAACCAAGAAATCTGATACATGAACATTCATGTCAAATGTATTAGTAAAATGTTATGTTACACGAGGACAAACTTGACGTAGCCGAAAAAATCAGAGTTGATGTGGAAAGAATTGTAATTTAAAAATTTTACATTAATACCTATAGGTTTTTTGCGGTAATTAAATAGTAAAAACACATATCTATCTAATTACATTCAAATATTTGAATTCGTAGAAGAAATAATATCATAAAAAAAACTTGCAATCTGACCACAAAAATTAAGTTTTATCAATAAATAATGCTTAACCAAGACAGGATTTTGATTTGATATTTATAAATATTTTGAATGTCTAGAACAGAAATATTATTTTTACCTAGTAACATATGCTTAGGTTATTAATAATTACATAAAAAATAAGAGCTACTTTAAAATTTCGGCCAGTAATGATTTTTTTTTCAACTTGGGGGCCCATTTTCTAGACTTAGACATGGTGATTTCCAAAAAAACTTTTTTTTTATGAAATATAAATATTCTTGTTGGTTTTTTTATTTTATTGGAATTCTTATTAGAAATTCTACAAACCAAACTAGGTTTCAAAGAATAATTATATATCAGAAATATTTTAAAAATATTACAAATTTTGAATTTTTAGTACAAGCGAATTTAACTGTCACGTGACTTCGATTTTTTATCGATCCTGACATGATATGGCGTATTTATCATATTCTGAGTGGGTGTAATTACTTGACAACATTATTTCTGTGATATTTTACAATGTAAAAGTATAATCTATTCAAAATAAAGCAAATTATAACCAATCATAACAATGAGAAATTAGCTTACCGAGTGTTGTCGATTCGTGACATTTTTTTGTGTAAACTTTGATGTCAGAACTTAAATCACAGAATTACAGTATTCCTTACACATTCACGATCATATTCACATATAATTTGTATCAAAATCATGAGTTTAACCCTATTAATTCACTAAAAACTATAGCATAAAACATGTCCGTCTGTAGTGTTGCCATAGAAAGAAAATATATTACGCTAAAGAATTAAACTCTATGGTTAAACATTGGGATGACTTTAAAAAATAAACAAAAGAAAAACGCGCGTGACACTTACTTGCAACAATTGTTGCGCCGACACTTTAGACCTCAAAAATCCTTGCAGTTTTGTGGCGCGGGCAAACTAGTCGTTACGGGTGTATCTATGTTACAAATGAAACATATTATTTTTAATTTTTATATTTTATTCTTTTTAGTTTTACTCTGTAGGTATTAACCCTTTCAGACCGGCGAGGGGGTGCAGTGTCAGGACTGCAAATGTTTTTTTATTTTTTTTATTTTAATATAATCTGCCCTAAATGACTAAACTTAATATCGGGCATGAGTAATAGTGCTTCTATTTTGAGGCTAAAATAAAGATTTTTTGTTATGGGACAATATGTCCCATCAGTCTTAAAACTAATACTATTTCCAAAGCATCTTCATACATTTTTATTAGTTTTTTGACTTTTCATGACATAAATAAAATTTTAAGTATTTTTATTATGAAAGAGTAATATTAGTATGTATTTTTCGTAAAATATCCAACAAAATATCTCTATTATTTACTGAAATATTTTTATTTGTTTACTTATAGTCAAGAGATCTGGTATAATACTAAAACACTAAAATATAGGTACTATGTTATTTACGCAAGATGTCATGCTGCAAAACAACTCTTGCACAAATATCTTTGACACGCCATGCACATAGTGAATGTTCGTGTGTCTTTTTTTTGGGTGCAAGATACACACCTTTTGCGGTTATCTTCTTGAATGGGCAAGTGATCTACTCCACCTTCACCAGATATGGGTCTTGTGGCTGTATTTGGTTTACGTAGGTTCTGCGACTGTTCTTTACCATATTCCACCATTTCTAACGACAAATAAACCAGAAAATCTTTCATGGAGCATTTTTGGTTTACTTTTTCCCTGTATATTACCCATGAATTGACTATTGCCATCTTCATTAGCCTGTAGAATACACTTTAATATAATATAATGGCCTGTAGATTTTTCAAACCACATCAATATTTTGTTCGTGTACAAAACCGAAATGTACATGGGTTCTTAGACTATACAGGGTGTTTGGTAGAGGGACCGACAAACCAAATGAGCGTGTTAGGGGGCCCACTTGGAGAATACAAGTTGGCCAAAAAAAATCCCCGACCCTCCAATTTTTTTAACTTTTTTTTGTGAATTTTCCCGTTTTCTCCGAAATTGTACTTATTTACCACCATAACATTTGTAAAATCTGTTTCTTTTAAGTTTGCATCCCAGCAGGTCTGAAAGGCTAAAAAAGTTTCTACATTTTGGGTTCTTGTCTTCTTTTACCTACTGTATTTATTGTTTGGATCCGAGCGTATAAATGGTGCCTGCTGATGTTAAGGATGCATTAAGACGTTCTTGACTAAGTTGTTACCATCATTGTCATGTCAACATACAGACACTTATTAATAATAATTATCTTCAGGCATTTTCATGGCAATTTAATAGCTACTAAGAGGGTTCACTTTCAAACAATAAATGTAAAATTATTACATAATCACAAATATTTTAACACACAACAAAGCTAAAATGACAAATACAATAACTATTTAACTTATCAGAGGTTCCAGGAGAAGTAAGTGGAATTCCACTGACAATTTCGGATAGAAAGAATAAA
Source organism: Selenia dentaria (assembly GCA_917880725.1). Taxonomy (NCBI): domain Eukaryota; kingdom Metazoa; phylum Arthropoda; class Insecta; order Lepidoptera; family Geometridae; genus Selenia; species Selenia dentaria. The sequence goes on along the minus strand of OU862888.1, from coordinate 26,992,456 downwards.
GCAAACTTGAAAATGTCGTAATTTTTAGGTGACGAAATATACCTCAAAATGTCTGTGACACACTTGAAGGGTACCCGGCTTATTCGCACTTATATATTATAATGCTTCACAATGTATGTCGAGCCATTTCTGGACTCTTATTTTTGGGAAACGTGTGTGGAAAGAATGGTGTCCTGTCGCGAACTTGTACAACCCAGCACACAACACTTGTAATACATATTATGTCTTTCATATGAATTAGTTACTTTTAAAATATAATTGAAACAAATACGCAGTGCAGATAATTAGCAAATATATTAATTATTTAATGAATATTACGGCTGGCCTGACATTCTTTGCTGACAGTGACTGACTTATCAAATCCTAGTACATATGTAATATTAGTCTATGGAGAAATGCAAATTGCTATTGCAAACAAAGAGGATTTAATAACATTCCAAGGACGGCAAAACAGAGGAGATGGAAAGGGGTGAGAGGAAGAAGCCAAATGTCACATATCATTTTGCTATGACGTTTCTCGTGTCTAGTTTTTTTACTAGATATATCACTACCCTTGATACAGACATTATAGTCTACTCTATGATACATACTACTTACTTAGTCTGTGCATACAGATGATACAGACATTATAGTCTGATTAATCTATGATATAGACAGTCACAAACTAGTATAGATGCAGACAGTGTTGCCCACTTGTGTAGCCTGTATTACCGTACATGTTCCCCCGAATTACCGTACAATTACCATACACCCAACTATACAGTCGATTATAAGCAATATTATTGACTTTTTGGATATGCGCGGTTTTACTTTAGAGTTTAAAACAAGCTGTATGTGATTTTAACAGTTCACGTTGGATATTTACATTATTGTATGCATATTGCCTATTTGAAAGTAAGAATCGAATTTGATCTAGGTGTATGTAAGAGCTACGTTCTGTTTAAATAAAACAACAATTTATCAAGAATTACGTGAGTAATCCCGTATTTCTAATTAAAAACGAACAATTTATCAGAATGCAACTTCATTATCGGATAAGTTGGATTCCATTTTAACACTTTCAGGTTGATTATAGTAAATAATATATTTAATATATTTTACAGTTTTGTATGCATGTGTTTGGGTGCTTTAAAATTAATGCAATAACCTTTTGTCTTCCACACAGACTGATTAGCAAGCATCACCCCATTAATTGTTATATAAAAGTAGTTTGTTGGAATTTGTTAATTAGATGTATATGTATATTTACTCATAGATTGTACTCTTTTTATATGAGATTTACATTATAAGTAATGATTACACTTATTTATTTATTAAGGCTTCACATTGATAACTACATTGTTACAAACACCATTAACTCGTATTTTTCTAACTTAACTAAATGTGTTATCTTTTGAAGGAAGCACAGCATGCATTAAATATAAACGAAATGTTTAAGTAAGAATATGTTTGGACTTCAGTAAGTAAATATCATGATACGCATATCAGTTATTGCAAAATTATCGAAAATTTGTCTATTTTATGTATGTATCTCAAAATCACAGTAGTTACATTTGTCGCACGGTAATGAACTACCATACGGAGCATGAAATTACCGTACGAATACGGTAATTACCTTACGGTAGGCAGCACTGTACATAGATGACTATCAATATACCATAGATAAACCAGAATACACGTGCAGGTTGCGTGCAGGCGGCGACCTTCCGCCGCGAAAGGAATATTGTCATTGACATTTAACAATGTCATAAGAGTGACATTTCTAGGGTTGCGATAGTGATTGTGTAAAATGATTATCGAACGATGTTGAAATAAAGTCGATCATAGAATGGAATATATTTTAAATACCACCTACTGATTTTAGTGTGACTAACTTTTTCGGTTACTATTTGTCATTAAGTATATTTAAATATAAGAATAAGAATATGTGTGTTGGGTCCTATGTACGTTACTAATTTTGTGTCTCAAGTCACCTATCTAGGTTTGTATGTGCACCCTTATTTCTTCTATATGCATGTTCTGTATGACTACTGGGATGGGTAAATGAAAGTATAACATTTCGATGATCACCATTATCATTCTTGATTATTCATAATTACATATAAATCAAAATGTTAAACTATTTAAGTGGCCTGAAGTACTGACACTCTCAGTACAAACGCGGTAGGGCAACTGAGCGTATGGCGCAAGTTTTGCAATAACAACAAAATGCACTCACGTTGCATGTGTCGTATCCCAACGTCCACCACCTTATTATTTAAAAAAAATGCATTAAAATTTTGTCACAAACGACAATCAAGATAATCATCGAAAGTTATCATCATCACGGTATGTCCTAAGTACCTACAATGTTGTTCGGTAAAAGTGCTTCTCTAGCACTTTTACCGAATTGACTCAACAGCTCGACAAAAATGATATTTTTACCTACAACGTCGAACGACTTTCTTTACTCCACAATACTTCAATAGTCAGTTCAGTTAAAAATGCATCTACCACGTACCATACACTCACAAACAGATTACAATTTCAATCTTCACCAACAATTTCAATCTTCTAATTCTGCAATATAATATTCAATAAATAGGTACTACTAAAATATTCTTACTCATTTAACATCGAGTCTCCTATCGACTAACATCTACAATGTATGTCAACGATGTTTATTACACGTGATTTAATAAAGCAGTGCACAGCCTAAGGCACTATTATCATAGTCAGATTGGGACTTACTTGAGCAATCCTTTAGATTTTATAATAATGTAAATTCAAATTCATTTATTTCGAGCTACTGAGGCTCATATAAAACAACAGTAAGACACATTATAGGTACAAAATAACAGACAACGGACGATAATAGACTAAGTACCAAAATTTAAAATAATTACCACAAATTGGAATAATAATTCATGATTAAAGTATATAAAATTAAACGCAAATCCGAAAATACAAATATAATAATATTAATAATAATAAGAGATGAATTTCGAAAAATTTAAGGAGTGATCACAGTTCTTATGCAAGGCCCTTAGTTTCGCGTCTGAGGGTGCCGTTAACAAAGGGTTAAGGAGTGCGGATATCATAGAAGTATTTTAAGGTATGAGGTCACATTATTACAATTACAATTGCCATCGATTTACACACCACTATTGATATATTCATAATGCTCTTCTTAGCTCTTTGACAGGAACCTTGGTATATGCCTACTTACCTTGTCAATCTTAATAAGCAGATACTAATCATATTATAACATGCGAAGCACATTGCCGACAACACTAAACAGCGGACTGAAAATTGTTAATATAGCAAAATATATCTACACTGGACACTAGAACGTGCAAACGAAGCTTTGTCAGTGCCAAGGAATATTAAACTCTCTACCGAGAGAAGAAGTGTAACTGCCATACAGACATAATGCGAATTACACTGATACTACTAGCACAACAGAATCCGCACGGAATGCTAAGGAACTAACTTTAGCGCGAATTTTCTATTTTCATTTATTTTATTACCTATCAATGCAGTCTGCGGATGGAACAATGTTAAATCATAATTTCGCCTCATGAAGTAGGCAGAACCTTATTAGGTGAATAAGTAGGTACTTATGTTATAGAAATAAAACAATTTTTAAGAACATTTATGTATTTATTTCATAAATTTATTAAAGTAATAATGGACAAAAAGTTTAAAAATATCAAATGTAATAAATTATTTGTTGGAGGCAAAGTGTCCAGAATGCTTGCTGCATTTCCACGTTGAATAGCTATGCAAAAATTATTTGCAAAATATGAGTCAGCATTCTGTTCACCTACGCTTCAACCAAACGTTTGGCCAAGCCCTGAAAATTTCGTACGCGCCACTTAGAGAAAGTCTCTACCCCAAACGGCACAAATGTGTAACCTCCACCGAGACTGGCATATTTGCATCTTTTAAAGGTTTCGGCATATTCACTGCCACACCAGCCTGAGCGTAAGTTTCTGGACTGACTTTGTACTTTCTTGTCTGTCTGGAAGTCTGGACTGCTGTACTTCCAGCTGGTTGTCAGCTGGGTGCATTAAATGCTTGTCAGCATTTAATGCATCAAACAGCTGGAAGAATTTGCTCAAAAGTGTAGCTGTGGCGAAGGCTTCTGAAGGAAGTTCATCTGAAATTAAACAAAAATAATAGACGTTTAAGTAACTGCTACAAATCAATTTGAATAAGCTAATATAGGGCTTTTATTTGAATAAAAGGTATTTTATATATTTCTACATGAAACCAACAGATTAGTCTGTAGAAACAATTGTATTATTTATAAAATATTCATAGATTTGATTTTTCATTGTTTTATTTTAAACACATATCTACTACTATTGCTTTACTAAAACGTAATTTAGGCAGGACAGTGACTTAATGATACATTTGTGTACGTGACTAAGTCTTTACTCGCGACTATGTCAATAAAAATCATGCATCATTGAAACTATAAATATTTACATATACATATTAAATTAAATTGTGAAATGGCAAATGTTCAACACGTACGACTATACTTATAAAGGAAAAATGAATGTACAATATCTGTTACAAATAAGTATGAAAGCTATATTTATTCTCTGTGCCTCCACCATAGAGTTTTAAAATCTCAAACCCTTATTAGAATATTCTGTGGTTGTTTCGTTCTTTCACTTCACTTACATCTGGTCGTGTTCCTTTGAGAGCCAAAATCGATCGCGTCGTTCGCATAGCCGCCCAACCGTTATCTTTCAAACTCGCAATTATCATAACTGAGCTCGGTACATCATCGATTACGTCACAGTTCACGCTCACGCCACGACTACAACACTCGCGGATGGAAGGTTTTGGACTTGCGGTCGTTGTGAGCTGTTACTGTCAGAATATCAAATAGGTTTATGATTCATTCGATTCAATTGAGAGAAAATATGACGCGCTTTTTGCGACTGTGTGAGTGTTCTATTTGGGTTGGGCATTATAGGTATTCATCCTAAAGGAAACACGAAACCGGGGCGCGACAGTCGTATGTATTGGCGGTGTTTACTGGAATGCACCATTAGGGTCGATTTCGGCTTAAAAAGGAACACGCCGTAAATAATATTGAAGTTATATTGTTCACCCATTTTGGTGTTGGTACGATAGTAAGTATTATTATTTTAAGCTTATTAAAAGACGCTCCTGATTTATGATAGTTTCGTAAAAGGTGGGAGTAGGCCCCGTTGTGTCATCCATCAGCCCACAAGCAATAGTAATTACATTACTGCAATCTGACTAGAGAAAGATAGGAAATATGGTAGACGAAGGTACAGGCACATAGTACCTATATGATCTTATTATAGGTATGACATGGAGATCAAAGTTAAATTACATGGTTTTAACTAACTGTAATAATAATACCTACTGTAGAATTTAAAACGAGAGTAGGTACCTAACTATGCTATTAGTTTTTCAATATAAGCAAGATAAAGCATATATGAGCATAAAAATATATATGATTAACATACCGTTCAACATTCGTTTTACCAGGCTTAGGGAAACGGTGAAATGAGACCACACCATCTTGAACAGGAGTTGCTCCACATTTTGCACATTTTCTGTACATGTCCGTAGACATACTTAGATTTTATAAGTTTTTAAACTATCACGATCACTTTTGCAAGAGACAACATTAGAAAAGGGATATTTACCGTGTTTACATTTTATTTAAGTTCGCGATTTATATTCCCGACAACATGGATTACACGGTAAATATCCCGTTTCTAATGTTACTAATACTTGGATAGTTCTGCGGAAGCTTACATTAAAGGAGGGTCACTATAATAACATGAAATATCCACGAAAATACGAAATATCAGCAATTTAAAACTAATTTATAACGCAAATTGAATTTGATCAACTTGCTGACATACAATTCAAGTGTTGCAAGATGAATTTAAAAATTGGAGCTAGTTTTATAATATTGTTTTTAACAAAAATGTTAGCTTCTTTTATGTATTTTGTACAACAAAAATAAGGTAAAAGAATAAAACATATTATGAAACGTTTGGTGGCAGTAAAATATGTATTTTATTAAAAATAGTACGGAATAATTTTTTATAGAACGAATTTGCTTTCCTATAAATGTCTAGATTTTATCGCTGTAGCAGTACATACAATTCCGCTACACACATCTAAATTTTGCTCGTGTGTGCAATGGTAAAATCTCGTACATACAGGATACCTCCCCTTGCCATGTCTATTTAGTCTGTGATGTACCTACATGGATTATTGGCTGTACATTATCGCCATTTACAAAAAGTGTCAAACCCGTATTTCACCGTTAATAATGCACAGCCCGATATTTCATGTACTTAGAATGGTTTCCTTCTATTGGCTGCGTATTATTGCCCGTGCAATATGAGCCAATGTTGATAAAACGCAGCCAAATAATGCACAGCCAGTATTGTACAGCCAATGATTCGAAGCCATTCCACGGAATATTGGCTGCGTTTTATTGCCTAGACCTCAGATTATGAAACAAAAGGCAGATGGAGCGTACCGAACACGCGAGCGTCGCCACCAAAGCGAATACAAATTCAAAAGCAAATACAAACCCGCGCTAGTGCTATACGCGACTTGTCCGAAGCAACACGTTACGACTGGTTCGTAATTTTAAAGTAAAAAATGCCGTCTTGTGTTATTAAACACTGTAAAAGTTGTTCCCAAAAAGAAGATGGATTATCCTTTCACAGATAACTATTAATTATTTGGCTTATATAATTTTTAATCAACATAATAACTTTACATGTGACTCGGAACACAAAACTTCGACAGTCATTCGCTTGTGTTGCCAGTATTTATTTAAATTCGTTAGCCGTTTTATTGGTAAAACTACATTTAGAAGGTCTAGGGGTTAGTGATGTAACGAAAGTTTGTTTTTTAATATCGCAAATGCGAATCTTTTTTTATAAGTCTCGCTCCCACGAATTTTTTTCCCAAAAAGCCTCAAGTCATCTTAGAAAATACTTTTTATGTCAGGTTTTTAATAAAGTTGAATATGCGAATACTTGTCTCGTTCGCACCATTTTTAGGGTTCAGCACCTCAAAAGGTAAAAAGGGAACCTTTATAAGATCACTCTCTTGTCAGTCTGTCTGTCCGTGTGTCACCACCGATTTTCTCAGAAACGGGTGGACCTAGCAAGTTGAAATTTATACCAGATATTGAAGTCTATAGTCTATAGTGTATAAAAATCAAGGTTCGTTTTTTTTCGCGAAATCATGTAAGTACCAAACTTTACCTTAATTTTAAACTTTTTTATTTTTCGGTATTTTCCCTTTACTTGTGCTGTAGACCTTGCTTTTAGCCTGACAAGTCTGGGTCAACCGGAAGTACCCTATAGGTTTTGGGTCGAAAACCCATAATATGGTAGTTCCCGTTGACCTAGAATCACTAAATTTGGCAAAAGGCTAGGTCTTATAGAACAAATAAAGGAAAAAATATATATGCCCTCCCTCCTCTAATCTCCAAAGTCTGAGAAGAGCAAAATCTGAAATAATTTGTTACCTACAAATTTGTTCGGAACCCGAGATGGGCGGGTCCGATGGAATGTTCTATATGTTAATCTAGATTAAAAACTACCTGTGTGCCAAATTTTATCCAAATCAGTATAGTCGTTTTTGCGTGAAAGAGAAATAAACATCCATACATACGTACTTCCATTCTCACAAACTGTCGGATATATGTGTAATAATTAGAAAAGTAGGATACTTATAAAATATTATAACAAAAGCAATTAAACAATAAATTGTGATATATTTACCGAACCTTCTTTATTTATTGTAATTTATTTAGTTATTAATAACCATTATTTTATCCATATATTACTTTAGTACTGTATGTTACAAAAGAACGTTTAACTTTCCAATATTATAACAATTTGTTACAAAAATGAGGGGGTTAATTTATCATTATCTGGTAACTGTACATGCACACAGATGCACGTGTACGTACAGTGCAGTGGCTCGTTGTCACGCACACATAACTATAAAGGTGGCGACACTCGCGAGTTCGGCGCACTACATCTGCCTTTTGTTTTATAATCTGAGGCCTAGACATTATTTGGTCGGGAATTATTGACTGTACATTATAGGGACTCAATTGTTTCAGGGTTACTGCACTTTACTGATTATATTCTCTTTGTTTTACTGTACAAATGGCGCCAAATTCAAATCAATTCATGCGTTACGAAGAAATAATTTATTTCTTCGTAGATCTTAAGTTAATTTTAGGCCACTCTTGTCTTGGCTGGTGAAGGATAACGTCGGATGGATTGAAGATCTACGTTTATTTGTTATTTTGATATCTTAATTATTCCGTTGTTACGGAACCAAATTATGGATGTCAATTCTCCCAGTCATGAGATAAATGGAAATCAAACAATTGTAGAAATAAATAACTCAGTTTTATGAATATAATTTTATTCAAAAATTTTAATTCTGTAGAAACATTAAAATAAAAACATTAATATCTTAAATGCAATATGTGCCTACATAATATAACATTACCTATGTGTATTTATAAAATTATCATTTTTATGGCTCTATCCTAACCAAATCGTCTGTAGCTCTTAGCTCGAGGTATCATATATTTTGTTTATATCATTGCCCGCTGCCGTTCGCGACATGGCGTTCGCGGCGCGGGGATAAATATTGTATTTCTGAAGTAAAATGTAATGTATTGCAATGCTTTTTAGAGAAATTTTCGTCTAACATTCATTTCTTACGATATAAAAATAATGCACTTATGCATATTTAAAAAATTATCAATCTAACATTTTTATAGATCTATCAGTCCAACAGTATCTGTTACTTGTAGCTCGACGTGTCATGATTCCAGAAAACGCGATACCCGCGTCTCGGGGCAAGTGGCACTCCCTCCTCCCTGGGGGCCCACTAGTGGAGGCATATGGGAATCATCAACCCTTCAAAAAGTTCCACCAGGTTGAGCTTCTGGTAAAAACATCGTCAGGGTATGCATTGCACTTTTTAGTAATAAGCCTCTGCTGGCTACCACCATGATTGAAAATCTATTTCTAAAGAACTATCGATGAGTTCGGGCGGCTATTTTAGAGAGTCTGTTGCCATTGCCTTATGGGCTATGGCCAATCGAACATGTAACGCGCTACGTTGCGATGTCTTCATGGAATAATCGTGATATCCATACAATTTTACTTTCATTCCATGAAGACATCGTAACGCGCCTTGTTATGTACGTCATAGCGGATATGGGCCCATATCGAGTGCGCTACGACTAACGATGGTAAGTGATAAAATGATGAAGTCTGCATCATCACTCTACAACATTATTGCTTATAAATTAAATTTTGATTCGAGCAACAAAGTTATAAAAACAATTGAGCACAGAACGAAGGATTTTAATAAATTGATACTCGTCATAAGCTGATGTATGCACAAGCGACCTTTATTGCTATAATATTTACGTTATTTTAATTTTATTCTAACATCATATGTGTTTCAGTCTGTATACATCACAATATGTAAGTACCATATATTTTAGTGATATTACAATTCTTCATTTCGTCACATATTGATATTGGAAAATTTAAAAAAATATTGTATTTCCTTCCCATAATTTTAAATATCTGATGTTTAAAGCAATATCGCCTGCTTCGCGATTCGAGACATTATTGTTCGATATATGTTGCTCCGTCCCCATACGGCGGTTAAATTCAAAGTTAAAATTTGGTGCTTGGACGGCGAGCCTCGGTGGCCTAGTTTCATGGCGTCTGACACCGATTGTCGGAAGATCATCCTATAGGATGGTTGCTATTTGGTTGGATTATGGTTTATGAACCAACAATTTTTATTTAATTATCTCATATATACAGATACGAGCTTTTACTTTTTACGAGATTTACTGCGCCAACATTGCGCTAACTCCGGACCCAACCTACGTCTACGGGTTACTTAATTATAACTCAAAACTGATTTTATCCACGTAAACAGACGAATCATCCCGTCAATACATTGTAGGTGCCAGTAGTGATGCCCTATCTATTTTATTCGTTTTCGTTTTGTAAATTACAGTTTATTTACAAAACGAAACCGACTAAAATAGATAGGCCACCATTACTGGCACCTACCATGTATTAACTGGATAATTTAATTTATTCTAGTTAATATCATAATCTTAAGAGTGTGTGAACGACCTCGAACGATACAAATATTCCCTAGTGTGAGAGAGATAGCTGCCACTTCCGCTGAGTCCCACACACTCATATTGTACTCGACACAGGTAACAGATCGCAACAAGTTACTAAAATGTATTCAGTGGTGAAAGCGTAAGACATAATCACGTAGGCACTTCCGAGTTAAGTTATGATGATTGTTGAAAGGCGGTAGAATCGCTATGTAGTCTGAGGGCGGTAGGTGGTGTAACTCTACCATGAGTTGGCAACATAAATGTTATCTATAGTCGATCAATCTCGCCTACCTATTAAGCTTGTGATTGGCGTACTCGCTCCGCAAGGTGGCACTTTCCTTACTTTCATACATTTTTTCGCGGCAGTCGATACCGAGCATCGATTGGTGTCAATATAGTAAACTCATACACTGCGGTCCCAATTGGCCATAATCGATATTAGCGCGATAACAGTCGGTCCCTTTCACCGTGAGCGTGATTACGATGGCCCACGCTACGTCATCGATGACGTCTTAACTGCCGCCATATTGACGATTACATGAACCATGCTCTAGAGTGCGCGCAAGATAACTCTGCGCGCGACTGATGGCGTACTTAATGTTACCAGCTTAACTAACATTTTTTCTTTCATTTAATCAAAAAATATCTTTCGTCAACTCAAACTAAATATAACTGAAGTTTATTAGCTAGGTTTAATTAAAGTAAATTAATTTATACCGTGTGTATTTGACGTTTAAAAGTGCATTATTTGTGCCTATTTAATAAATATTTATTGATTTTAATTCATGTTATTTTCAACAACATATTAGAATATAAAAATGGAAATTAAAACTCCATGAAAACCTTGTAAGTCTTTTATTGAATACTTAGTAGTATTTATAAATTTGGTGTAACGATGGTCTTGCAGTGGATCTTCATCAGACGAGTCGGATGTGTCGCCTGTAACATTAATTATAAATTTGTCCATTTCTATATCCATTAGCATGTCTGATTCGAAATATTTGTCTTCTATTTTCTCTACATGTAGACATACATTGAGCCATTCTTCTGTGGTTACTGAACGCCGCCTCAGTAATTGCAGCGATTTCGCTAGGAGCTTGTGCGACATTTTCCTCTGCAATGCGCCTCTTCGCAATTGCCCAAATATTTTCAATGGGATTTAAATCACAGTGGTAAGGCGGTAAACGAAGAAACTCATGTCCATTTTCATTTAACATTTGTTCTATTTCATATTGTGGGTCCCTTTTGTGTCTTTGATCAATTCATATAATTGCACTTTTATCCAACAATCGTCGAATTCGATATGATTTTTCGTAAGCCACTCTTGGAGCTCTGCTTTTGTATTGCCCATTGTAGGCGCCTTATTTATCTGCGTGCAGTGGTATGACGCATTATCCATTATTACAATGCAATTCGATGGTAGATTCGGCATAATTTTTCTCTTTCATCCACCGCACGAAGTTCGTGGAATTCATATCATCATGATAGTCACTCGATTTGGATTTAGATTTGAACAGTTGCAGTCCGTTTTCAACAAACCCAGTTTTACCTCCAGCATGGGCTATAATCCATCTTGCACCGACGCTATCAGAAGCAAGAATACCAGGCTGTTCCTCCGATTGCCAACATTTTTGGAGGTGGTATGAAGCATGTATATATGTTACGTCAAGATAAATGAGAGGTCGATTTTCTTCCTGAAGATTCTTGCGCAGCCTTAGAATACATTTTGCTCTCTAAGCTACAATATAACTGCGTTCTATTAATACTTTCCGTTTAGACTGGCATTTTTTGTATTTGTAGCCCGATAGTTGCATCGGGCTACAAATACAAAGTCTTTAAAATACTTCTCAACGATGTTCTGTCGTAAGTATATAAAATCAATATCAGCTTTCAGTTCCAACCAAAGTTTGTTTATGGTAGGAATCTCCTTCTTCACGGTGTAAAACGATTGAATTATATGCCTTATAGCGCACTTGTCAAAATCGTCTATTTTTTTCTTTCGGTTCCTTGATTTACCCGGGGTCACAATTTTTGAGGCTAGATGAAGCTGCTGCTACGTTACCTTCTTGAGTTATTTGGGTGACGGTACGTTCGGAAACGCCTAAAACAAAATAACAACTGCTTTAAATACATTATTATTACGTGATATTAATGACACGATGAATACTACAAACGTATAATAAATGGAGAAAATGCGGAAGTTTTATTGTTATGGCAGCCCTAAATTACCTGTCAAATATGTGACGCGGGCTCTAACTTTGGAAAACGGTACTGTAGGCCCGTTATTATCACGTTCTTCTTCACAAGCACGTTTGACCTTCAAGATTATAACCCTGCTAGCACTTTTGATCACTTTTGGCATGATGATGGCGAATATTTACGAACACAGCACAGACGCTTGACACCTGACATAAACGACAAAATGGCGGCACGCGAATAGTTCCGACTTCGGCCACGCGCAGAGTTATCTTGCGCGCACTCTACACCATAATCGTCGTGAGCGTTCTGTCAAAAGTGACAGGTGTTTGTTTATTTCTACAATGTATTTACTGGTGTCCCTTCTTTTTGATGTAAAAGTTGTAAAAGTCGGTCCATCCATTTCATTATTTCTTTTTAATCCACACACTACATAGTTAACCTTCACACTATGCACGATATTTTTATGAATTTGTTTTTCGCGCGCAAATGGTTCGTTATTGCTACAACTTTGGTCCGAATTAACAACACGCTTACAGTGCCACGAGCTGTCAAAATCGCGATATTTGTCTCGGACCAGCTTTGGTAGACGATAGCACTGTGAGCAAAACGGACCACGGCACTAGTAGACCTACTGGTATAGATACAATTTCCACGGACCCTTCGCCACTAATATGTATAGATTATTTATTTAATTTGCTGTGGGGTGCCGGCTTGACGTGACCTAGAATAGTAGCTATTAGTAGTAGTAGTAGTAGTAGCGAGCTGCTCAGTATGAGTTACATTGCTCCGACTAATGTTTGTCATACTGACTAGCTCGCTACTATATAGCTAGTCCACAGGTGCGCGCGGGGCGTAGTGTAAACACTATATACGTAGTACTACATTAATTCTCAGTTATGCTAAAAGAGGGACAACGGCCAAGCGTAAAGTGGTTTAAATATAATCCCTGTTTTTAGCATTACAAATAAAATCCTGCATGTGACAACTGTTTTATATAGAGCCCTATTAAATTCAATAAAACGCAAATATACTACTTAAATATATACTCGTATCTTCGCAACTATAAGGCTTTGGAGAGTTCGACAGAGGCATAAAAAACAACATATGAATAGTTTTCATGGAGTCATCATAGTAAAATAACTGATCAACCTATAAATATAATGTATTCGTCCTGAATCATAGTAGACCGAAGTCTTTCTGTGCACAAGTTCAAACAACATACCATAACAATAAAATAGAATCTCTTACACACTAGTCGTACAAAATTTGGTAAATTTATATTCCTTAACAATATTACTCTTATAAACATGTCTTATTATAATTGCCAATACTTCCGTAACATCGAATGTAGTGCTGATTGACATAATATATCACAGCAAATAATTTCAAAATAATAATATAAAAATTGATATCATTTAATTGTTAAAACCGAATAATGTCGAACTGATAAAATGCTTATAATAAAGTTACATACCAAAGTTTCATTTACGCTTCTAACTAAAATAAACAATAAAGCTATGACTAATAAGTTGATAAACATTATAAAAGCACATCCCTTACATAAAAAATGCATGAAGTCAAATTATAACTAACATGGATTGTCACTTATACTGTTTTAAAATTGTTTGCTTATGAAGTATTTAATATTAAACTAATAATCCATCAAGTGTCAAACCTCCAGACAATAGAAATTTCATTGTTACGTTGACTTTGACACATGAGGGGATGCTGAATATAACACAACAGTAATAGCAAACTACTACAAGCTACATATATTTATCGCCTCGCAAAAATCTGCTAGTAAACTGAAAACTGTGTACCAGTTTGTATTTTCTCAGAGGCGTAGAAGATTTTGCATCACATCATGCTGAGAATGGAATATCTAACCACTGGACCATAGTTGTATGATAGAAACACAACTCAACGCTGCCGGTCGAGGAACGAAAGACTGCCTCTGGAGGCCTACTCCCAAAATCGAAGTTTCGTTCAACGGATTTTGCTTTTCCTACTGTGAAAGTGAAAAAGCCCTAATAAAGTCAAGGGTGATGAAATGTAATGACAGGGTTTTTCCACATTGATTAATTATATATTTAGGTAGTGTCTTTTATTATTATTATTATTTACTGATTGATCGATATGAACAAACAAAAAAAGTAAAAAAGATAAAAGTAATAACATTCACACATCCATACATCCATACATCCGTACATCCATACATACATCCATACTTCCATACATCCATACATCCATACATCCACACATCCACACATCCATGCATCCATACATCCATACATCCATACATCTATATATCCGTACATCCATACATACATCCATACTTCCATACATCCATACATCCACACATCCATACATCCATACATCCATACATCTATATATCCATACATACATCCATACTTCCATACATCCATACATCCACACATCCACACATCCATGCATCCATACATCTTTACATCCATACTCACAAACTTTCAAGTTTATAATATTAGTAGGATTTGTTTTGACATGAGTATCATTCAAATTCTAAGAGAATATTAAAGACAATTTAGGCACCGCTACCAACACAAAATGGAAGTATTACAAATTACACATTAAGATGTTAAGACTTTTTATATCAACTTTAACATAAAACATATTACAATATTTATGTTTAAACATGTCATTACATTTAATCACCCTTGACTGTATTAATACTTTATCACTTTTTTTTAATAAAAGCGAAATCCAACAAACGAAACTTCGTAGTTCGTTTTTGGGAGTATGCCTCCTAATTAGCCCGTTAAATCACAAAAAACATGAATCACAGATGCAATAAGTTAGCAGTGAACTGCCTACGTTTGGCGAGGGGCAGTTGTATGTGTTATTAAGCAGTTGAGTTGTCTATGATTCTAAACCAAATATTAATGCAGTGCCGTCATGTTGATGAGCGCCGAACTTTACACAGAACACTATTGACATACAAATTCTCATTTATTTGATGTAAATTGTGACTTTTGGTTGTGTATCAATAATTAAAAATGCTGGAATTAACGTTACAAACGGGATATTTACCATGTATTGTATTTATTGTGAGCTTCGATATTTCGGCACAGTTGCATGCGCCATGTTCACGAGCAAACTGAAGTATCTGCGGGTAGGTATTGTTATGACCAGAAGAAACGGTCTACCCTCTTCCTTTCACGTTTCTTGCATTCCGGCTTATTACCAATTAAAAAGTAAAAAAAAAGTAAAAAATAATTTATTGATATAACTTGTTGTACAATTATTTAGTGAATCCATAGGCTGCCGAACTAGTAAAAACTGTGTTTCAGCAGCCAAGCAACCAATGACACAACAGTCACTTGGAACACGATATAGGTCTCGAAACACATAATGTACGGTATCCCGTTTCTAAAGTTAATTCTTGCATTAGTGACCATGTCGTGAACGTGTTGTCAAAATATAAAATTGAACACAATATGTACATTACGTAAATAACTAAACTTAATTATAATTAGACATTAAGTTTAAACGCTGACAGAGCATTACCGAGATACTATGTTGTAAGTACTTCTTTTTATCAGTTGTAATGTATTCTAACGGACAGTTTAAACAAATGTTAGTATATAGAATGATAAAGTACTGTTTACAGCAAGTTAATAATTACTATCCTAATTAAGCCAATAAGACAATTTAGAGGTAGAACAAAAGTTGTTCAGCTAAGCCCCACTTGAACTAAACCGAACCCGGAAATAAAAAATATAACGTCTCAGAGACACGACTACGTGAAGTCTGCATATCTATGTATTTTGTTGGTTGGTATTGAATTATTCGTGAATTATATGGACCTTTAGGATGTCATATTTAGTTACCAAGTCTGTTGTATATCTCTAAAAATATCTAAAAGCAGCAGTCATTGGGGTAAGTGGGGCTAAGTGATTTGATTGGTTATTCAATACGACTCCTTATGATGTTCGCTGCGTCGACCAATCCCATGTCTTCTAATATCAGCGCTAGGGACTTCGATGTGATATCGTCTCTGCATTCCTATTAAATAAAATAAATCATAGATTTAAATAAATACGAGAATGGTAACACGTCGCGGGAGGCATGTGAACTCGCACAATAACATTTCAACATACAAGACCCGACAACAAATATTCTGTTCATCACAGAAATGATTTCGAGTTTTGAAAGGAGGGTTACTACCAACTGAGTTAGCGAAGTTATCCACCGATTACGTAATGACACAGGATCCTGTCTACGTTTAGAACAAAAGATTTCAACGTCAATGAACGTATTTCGATTAACAAAACCTGATATGTTTGCTCTTTATTACTGACTAGCTGCGCTCCGCGGTGTGTGCTTCCTCTGTGGTGATTGATGATGTTGATGAATCAAATTCATAAGCTATGTTACTCAGGGATAATGTATCATTCCAGTGGCGAAATATTTTTTTTACCATTCCCAGTCTAAAAAGCTTATTTTATTCACTGAAAACAGTGAATAAAATGGCCTTTTAATCACTGTTTTGGTGTTTGAATTTAGTACACACCAATATATGCGATCTCCATCTCAGTGCTTATACATCTTCCTTACGCAAAAAATAGTCGACATACAAACTCTTTGTGCAAGTAACTTCTCGAGATTTGATTGGTCCATATTTGCGACAAGGAGTTTAGCATTAGAATAAAAACTGTATTGTGTTCTTTGCTGCGATTATAGAAAAAAATATATAGTAATAATACATAAATTACTCTTATGTTTAGTAATTATTAAAATTTTAAAGTGCATTTTAATTAATTAACCTTTCTTTTTTCTTCATTAAATGTCTATTTTCGCTCAAATTATTTCTTTTTCTCGCGGTCATGGTATAAAGTATAGTATGCAACTCTTGAATAAAACGGATTTATATCGAGGGCCGTGAATCACTCAAATCGCTCAGGATTCTAACAGTTGATTAACTCGCTACGCTCGTGATTCAACAAAATGTCGATTGGAAAAATATATATATATTTTTCCATATCGACATTCGTCACATCGACACACATTTTGTTTAGTTATGGCTTTCGACACTGTAGTTAGTAGTACAAAACACTTAAAACCTACGTAGGCCCGATTTACTCGTCGCCAGTTAAATCTATCATAATTTTAAGGTAGCATGTACAGTAAAACACCGGGTCAGCGATAAAACTGATTTATTGCAGCCTACAGCCATATAAACTGTTAACCAATATGCCTCAACTTGCAAACGTTGCTTAATTTTGCAAGACACCATTTAGTACCGCACACAGGCGCATTATTAAATGACATCATCAAACATTAAAATTTTAGCAGCGTTTTTAAGTGAAGCCGATAATCTACTCGTATATACAACTCGGAGTAGGTATGGTTTCACCCAGCGACTGTCTGATTTTTTTTATGGGAAAGATAGGCAAACGAGCAGGCAGCTCACCTAATGGTGACACCACCGCCCGCGGACATCCGCAATACCAGTCTCGAGGATGCGTTGCCACCTTTAATAGAAGGGGGAAGGAGAGGAGGGGGGAGAGGACCGGGCCTCCAAAACCCCTACAAACCGACAAGCAAACAAGCTATATAACTTCACGTCGGTGTTATGTGGTGTGGGAATAATGATGATGATGGGGTGGCGTGACTGACCTTGACGTGGTGCAGCAGCGTGTAGGCGGGGCTAGGCTGGTTGTGGAACCAGGAAACCAGGGCATCAGCTCGCAATCTCCGCGCCAGCTCGCGCCACTGTCCCGCCCCTTCCACCTGCGCGGCTACCTCACGCGCGTACCGACTCAACTCTGCCAACCCCGTGGCGTCCCCGCTCCATCCCTCCAACTCCTGTCACAAACATTTTAGTTAACATTAACTGCAAGAGAATATATATATATATATAAATTAAGCCTATTTCTCCTGGTCACGCTATAACTTGAGAACGGATGGAGCAATGTCAATAATACATTTTTTATCGTGTGTATTTGCCAGTCTCGCCGCATTGGCAACAAAACATGAACCATCAGTCCTTCTGACGTCTTCGGTACGAGTATAATCTCTTCGATGCTGAAGGTGTGGTTTCGTACGTTCGCGCACTATCTGCCAGAACTCTTTTACCTTATTATTGCTCCGTTCTATTCTTTGCTCGTAGAAGGCCGCACACTCCTTACTCAAGACAGCGTCATACAGTTTTGAAAAACTTTCAATGAAGTTTTTAAGCTTACTACAATACGGGAAAATCTTTTCCAAACGGTATAAGTCCTGTAGTAGGTTTTTCATTGTTAAGACGTTATATGTTACCCAGTGGTTGTATTTTTTTAAATTGGAAGTGATTTTAAAGGGAAACTAATTCACTCACTCTACTAAATACTAACTCACTCTACTATATTAAATGAGTAAGAAACACTTTTCATTGTCCTGTCAAGGTTCTTCATTTATTCGATACATATTTAAACTTATCAAATAACCTTTAGTCACATGTCATACCCCGCCATATGTGTGACATCATCAATTTCATCATCCGTTGTAAGGTTGAGATATTTTTTCTATCTTCACTGGAACAATGGTTTACGTACTATGCAGATATTTAATATTACTCTGCAGAGTTTTTAATATAATTTATAACAATTGTGGTAGTGGAAAAAATGGGGCGCTAAAAATAACTTATTCTCAAAGTGGGCAGTAGACAAAATATTTTTGGGAACCCCTGTCAAATCGTTGTCGGGTAAACGTTTTTATTTGAAAGTATATATATATATAGGGTGTTTGGTAGAGGGACCGACAAACCAAATGAGCGTGTTTGGGGGACCACTTGGAGAATACAAGTTGGCCAAAAAAAATCCCCGACCCCCCAATATGTTTAACTTTTTTTTGTGATTTTTCCCTTTTTCTCCGAAATTGTACCTATTTACCAGCATAACATTTTGCAAAATCTGTTTTAGACCGGATGTTTTTAGTTGAATTTGGTATCTAATACACCTTCAGGCCACGCAAAGCAAAATTGGATACAAAACAGAGCTAATTAACTGATTTAGTTAAAAAAAATTGGGGTGTCGGGGATTTTTTTTGGCCAACATGTATTCTCCATGTGAGCGCCCGAACACATTTGGTTTGTCGGTCCCTCTACCAAACACCCTGTATAATTACGGGACATCATATTTTTATGTCAAAAATCCGAAAAAAAGAGGTCCCAAATGTAAACTTTGTGGCACGACTGAAGGCATTTTTGTAATTTGTCTTTTAAGATTTAACCGTTTATTATTTGTGAGTTTCTCAAATCTAATAATTTATTTGCTAGAACACATGTACAAAGTAAAGATCTTATAATATAGGGCACAATGTATTGTGTCTGCTGGCAGACGACAGCTGCAAATTTTCTATATCTAATAAATACTGTTTAAATACTCAAAAAAATCTATCACAATAATCCCGAAATTCCTGTACACAATAAAAACAATTTGCAAGAAGCCAGTCTGATAATTTACTTTAAACATATTTCCATCCAACGTCTTAATGTCATCTGGTAAATAATTATATAGAGCCTTATGGCAGACTTGCCTCCAGTTTCTGGAACGTTTGTCAAAGTTTGATCAGCTAACAGACAGAATACTGACCGCTGATTGGTCACGTATCGCGTCATAGAATACCAATGACCAATGAGCGTTTAGTATTGAATTGGTCAAATAATCAAGGATTAGCCAAACGTTCTAGAAACTAGGGGTAAGTAGAATTCCCCTACTTTTACTCCCTCATGCAGAAACTCTTTTGACACAAACGCTCTAACTGTTCTCTTTTAAAATAACTATATGCACCTAGCTTGTGTTTAGAAATTATATTTAAAGTTATTTAGAAAACCTACCGTACCGCTTAATCTACTCTCAGCAAACCTGACTTATGTGGTCTTTGCGAAACAGGATTATTCTAGTGCAGGGTCACCAGAACATATATTAACCTCTTAGTTTAACCTACTTATAGTGGCATTAGAAGCTATTCATGAGTTAATTATCATCTAAAGGATTAATTTCCCTATGTTTAAGGTATATCTTTACTTTTATCTAATTAGTAGTAGTATAATTTGTTACTTCAGTATTAGTAGTACAGTATTTTTATCTAAGGTTAATAAAGTAACAAGTAAAGCAGTTACTACTTGTAATTTTTATCATAAGGTTACTGAAGTAACAACCTTAAAGTAGTAGTAAAGTAGAAGTACCTTAGATATAATATATCTAAGGTACTACTACTACTTTGAAATAAATCTATTATTATAATAATATTTATTTCATTTATTTAACGGATTTGGTCCGGTCCTTTGCAAAGGCTTAAGTGGGGCTGTAGCCAACACTTCGAGGCCTGTTTGGTATAAAAAAATACAAAGTATAGTATAAAAACAACAGAAACATTTTGGATGGATGGTGACATTGTATAAAATGTAAATCTATTATTGGCTGTTAAGCTGCTTTCTTAGACATGAATACAAGAGCAACACCGCTATTACATTAGATCTACAAATACTATTACTACTTAATAGGTATACATTTTAAATTCTATATTTATATTATTTATTTAGAAATATAATTATACATATATTTTAAGTTATGTATTTATATATACTTACTAACTACATAATTATAACAAATATTTGTCTATATGTGCTGACTCGAATTAACAGTGGGCCCCAAACTAGGCTGAGCCTGTATCTTGATGGCCCAAAAGGATTGTAAAAGCATAGATTTTTCGCGCGGTTGATTAGCGTTTAGTATTTCTAATAAGTAGATTACATATTTATTTACTTACTATAGGGAGGTAAGGTACTTGTAAGTGAGCTTTCACTAGTGCAGCTGAAAATGCGTGGTTAAACACTATGTTGTTATATTAATGTTGTTATATTAAAGATATATGTGTTTGGGTGCGCGCGCGCGGGCGTGTGTGTGTGTGTGTATGTGTGTGTGTGCGTTTGCGCGCGTGCGCGCGTGTGTGTGTGTGAAGAATTTCTGATTCAGGGGTTGTTTTTTTTTTGCGTGTGTCTTTATAATTATAATATTTTACGATTCTGGTCCCGCGATGGTCACAGTGAGTTGTTGTATACTCTAATCAACGTCTCTGCATCAGCATATGTAAGGGACTGCAGCCAATGTTTTACTTTTGCCCGCGCTTTCCTGTGTGTGCATGCTTTTAGGTCACATGCTTTACACACCGAATTGTACGTGAACGGATGCAGGTAGCGCGGTAAGCGACGGGCGAAGTATTTTGTTCTGACAGTTGGGAGGGGTATTTTAATAGGGCGTGTACTTCTATGTGCTCGTGATGGTTGTTCTAGTGGTTTTGGCAAATTTGTGTGTACTTTTTCCACCGCACGAAGCACAAAAAGTTTCCGAACTGATAAGACTTTTGAGTCTTGGTATACACTCTCAGTCGAGTATCGTCGAGGTTTCCCAAGCATGGCCTTTAATACTGCTCGTTGAGCACGCTCTGCTTCGATCATGTAACAGTTTGCAGAGCCGCCCCATACTCCGATGCAGTACTGAAGCAGAGATTGACATAACGATGTGTACACCATCTTTCTGATGTCGAGTGTAGCTGCTGGTCTAAGAATCTTCATCAGGTATATGATTTTACGTGTTTTTTTTGAGAGGGAGGATATATGCTGTTTAAAAGAGAGGTTTTGATCAACTATGACGCCCAAGTATTTTGTGAACTCTACACGGTTAACGGCTGTAAGATTAGACATAAGGTTTACATGTTATGTTAAAGAGCTGTGGATTTTGATAAATAAATAAATTGTATATCTATTACAAAATGGCGAAAATGGCAAGGCTATTGCTATGAACTTATACATGTCATGTAAGGGAGATAGATGGCTATGGACGAGACACGGCACCTGCCAATTTCAGTCTCATCTTAAAATATTTAGGCAGTTGGTGACTTGCCACTTACTATTATTATTCCTTCGATTTTTACGAGTATCAGATAAGATAAAGATACAGATAAGATAAAGATCAGTAAAGATACTTACATCGTCCGCAGATTCGTATTCGTCCTCTGGTTCGGATTTGACGTCATCTTCAAATCCGAGCCCGATGGCCTTCTCTGGTGAAGCTAAACTCGTCATTAGCTCTCTTATCTCTGGCTTGTCGCGCGACAACTGCCACGCTGACACGTTTTGTTCTTCATGCTTCAGTGGATCCGCCTGGTAAACAATTACAGTGTTACTAATAAACTCAATATAAATACACATACCAAAACAATTAATAATAATCATATGAATTGCTTAATCAGGACTTGGACACAATTGCTGACTGGTCAAAGCGTCATGCTCTTGTATTAAACCCTACTAAGACAAAGTATATGCTCATGGGTACAAAAAAGCAAATTCTTAAAATGTGTAGATACTGTAGATGAAGCCAGAAACCTTGGTATAATATTTGATAGTCATTTGGGATTTGAGTCATGTGCTAAATATGGTCAAAAACTGTTTTTACCGCCTCAAGGTTATTTACCAAATCCGGGACCAACTATCTGAATCGTCGCGTATAACTCTTTGTGAAGCATTACGGGGACGTTGTTTATGGGCCTCGGTTGCTAGGAAAGTGTAAAAAGTGTTCATATACCTGTAAAAGGTGTTCATATCAGATCTATGTATGTATAAATTTTTTGTATTTTTTAAGAATGTGTAATATGTTCACTGTTGGCGTATCTCTATAAATAAATAAATAAATGAAAGACTTAGCGGTTAATACAAAACGCTTGTTGTCGGTTTTGTTTTAATGTCCCTCTCAAAAGTAACATTACTCCTTTTTTAAACAGTGCTCAATATGGATTCTCGTAGAGAGCTGCATTTAGCAGGATTTCTTTTTGACGTTATAAAGTTTGAGAAACCAGAGTACTTGCACGCCAAAATTAAGTTTGTAAATCCAATCTCTAAAAAATTACTAAGGTCTATAAGGTCAGCACTTCTATATCACAATCATAAAACAGCGGCGTTTACTGGCAGTTTCCGGTATCTGACGAGTCCGGTGTCCGATATCTACCTATAAGAAATCTGAATGCAAAACACAATTTCAAATCTAAATTAAAAATTCTTATTTTAGAAAGACAAAAACAGGGCATTCCTAAATACTTCGCTTGCCAGAAATAGGTAACATGCATAAACTTACCCCCATACTTTACAATTCACAAAACTAGGCTTTTTCTGGTTCTCAGAATCTTAGGCAATAATTGTTATAATCACCACACACATGTATCTACTCTCGTTACTCATATTCATAACTAAATTCTAACAAATGTTGGGTACACTCATTGTTTATGATCGACTCGTTTCGTCTCATCATCTCGAGGGTTATAATCAGAAGAAAATCATTGTTTGCTCCTTGAGCAATTTTATTCGCTGAGCTATGACCTATTTGTTTAGGCTCCAACACACACGTAATTTTTAATAAGCTGCTTATATTAAGGTTTAAATTTTGTACTTAACTGTTTCTTAATTAGCTAGTTATTATTTAAAGTTATATGATTATTAACGGGATATTTACCGTGGTAAGGTTGTGGAATGAGCTCCCGATATTTCGGCGCAGTTACATGCACCATGTTCACGGGAAGACTGAAGAATGCGGGTGGTTGGTCAAAAAGTTTAAAGTTAGGTGCAGACATAACGATCTACCCTCTTTCTTAGTCTTTTGCTACGGTTATCACTGGAACTCGAACTCGATCCTAAGTCCCGACAAAACACACTCACTGTATCACTGCGTATAGTATTTTGAACACATTTTGAACGCGGACTTTTATTTTTAAAACAACCTTATACTGGATTCCACGCACTGGCGAGTTGAAAACCATCACCTCGATTGAAATTCTGGCATTTCGAGATCTCAATAGTTTCCTTTACTAGCCTTGGTATGTAATGGCGTTCGGTGGACAAGATTTTAGGGTTATGGAATTCAATCCAGTGGTTAGGACACGCGTCCAGCAGATGCTCAGCTATGGCAGATTTGTGTCTTTCATTGTTTTTTACTGCCTTTATGTGTTCCTTGATGCGGCATGAAACAGTTCGCTTCGTCTGTCCTATGTACGAACTTCCGCAGCTGTAGTTAATTTTGTACACCCCGGGATGCTGAAAAGGAATCTTGTCCTTAGGGGAACGGAAATATCGGGAGCTCATTCCACACCTTACCACGGTAAATATCCCGTTAATAATCATATAACTTTAGAGAACAACCGTGATAGTTTAAAACAGTGTTTTAGTTATTATTTAATTAAAATATTGTTTATAAACGAATGTACGCGTGTATTGAAGAAGCAAATAAATGTTTTATCTATCATCTATCTATCTATCTATAATTATTTAGAGTTGATAGTTATTTAACTAACTAATATCGATGGTAGTGTCGATGTTCCTAATTACTATTTTATCGTTTAATTGATCATACTACAATATAAGTATGTATATTGATTAACTGAACGGGAAATCAGGGTACCTAACACCTACTAGACATATTCAACATGTAATATCAATATTAATATCTTACGGCACCCTCTGTATAATACGAGTAATATCTGAGTAAGAACTATCTGAGGATATGTGTTTATCATTAGGCTCGTACTAAGTTGCGTGATGAGGTGCATCTCTAATGCTCATCGTGTGTTGTCGCTTGACACGGTCTGTAACGCGATGTCCTCAGTGCTAGGTATTACATCTGCGTTTATGATACCTATTTTTTAAAGTACCTACATTTGTTAAACTGTTTGTATTACGTTCTTCTGTTTTATAAAGCATATATATTGTGTAAGTTTAGGAAGGCGCTTAGCAGTCGTAACCCAGATTACCCTAGCAGGACTCCTAATGTCTTGAATTACTGGTTATATAGTGTAATAAAATATACAATAATTATTAAAACAAGTGTATGTGTTTTGAGATGAAATAAATAAGTTAATATTTAGGGTGGCGCCCCCTGTGTGGCCAGCAAGGGTCGCAGCCTGGAGGCCTACTGCCGAATGCGAACTATGAAGTTTAGTTTGACGGATTTCTACTAAGAAGGTCAAAAAGTCAAGGGTGATGATATGTTAACAAGCCATTTTCCTTGTGAATTGTATTGAATATTTGTATTTACGTAGCGTGTGCTATTACTAAATGTAATGAACTCATTTATTTTTGGACATTTTTCTTTTTGTTATTATTGATACAAATTATATTTACTGATCGATCTACTAAATAAACGAAGTATGTGCTTATTTAATATTGTGTAGCAATTGTTATATTTAAACATGCAAGTAAAATATTTTATGACATTTTGACATGTGTTTTGACACGAGTCCCATTATATTCTACACAATATTGTATGAGCAAATACTTGATTCTATCAGGAAATACCAATCATTCAGTACATAGGTACCTACTTAAATACGAATATTAAAATTATTCACCATGACAAACAAACCTATCAATACATTTCAACACTCTTGAACGTATAACGCGAAATACGTCAAATGGAACTACATAGTTCGTTTTTGGGAGTAGACCTACAGTTTCGAAGAGAGCCGAACTTGGTGGCTATCACCGGTCCGGGCCCGGTAGAGCCCACTAACTGCCCATTTAAGAAGTTACTCATGAATTGTATGACTCCGGGAATTACAGTAACAGTATTGAAATATAACGTACGTTTTTCTCGAGCAACATCCTGACTAGCTCGACAGTTTTATCATCCAGCAACCGGCCGCAAACAATCTGCAGCGCTGTGTTGCCCAGTCCGTCAACTGCGTCTATGTCACTCTGGAAATATCAACGAAACATTATGTCTTTTGATGCTTTAAAGTGCGATATTTAAACAAAATTGATAAAAATATTATCAAAGTCAAAGTCAAAAATCATTTGTTCAATGTAAGCATCAAAGACGCACTACGATCTATTTATTTGTACTTTATTAAAGACTACCGCCGCGTTCCAAAATAGCCTACCAATGATCTTAAATTAAAAAGAGGTAGATATGGTACTCGCGTATAAACACGGCATCAGCCGCAATTGTGGCTACATCCACATTTATTGTTGAACGATATATGCTATCCGTAATAGATTGACTCCTAAGAACCTCAGCTAAATACGTACCTGTAAAAGCTGGGACAACATTGACTTCGCATCAGTTCTAACATAACGAATCTACCTCTTTTAATACGAGTATAAGATCTTTGGAGCAAACCGAGAAGAAGCAGCGTGAAACTCTGGGCCATTCTTATCATATACATGTTTACAATGTTTCTACTTAGACACTACTAT
This sequence comes from Selenia dentaria, assembly GCA_917880725.1. Classification (NCBI taxonomy): domain Eukaryota; kingdom Metazoa; phylum Arthropoda; class Insecta; order Lepidoptera; family Geometridae; genus Selenia; species Selenia dentaria. The sequence goes on along the minus strand of OU862888.1, from coordinate 26,965,805 downwards.
TATTAAATATTATGGGTGGCAGAGTGACAGCTTGCCAGAAGTGGAGTATTCCAAGCATCTTTGTCTATCAATCTACGAGTATCTTCGGATATCATTAAAAAAATTAAAAATATTGACGAATTAAATCAATAATTGCTCAAAATTTATCCCATAGGAAGTCATTTATTCTATCGTAGCATTTAACAGTCAATAAAGCTTATAATTCTTAAGTTTTTTTTAAAGTTTATATTAAGTTCCTTTATACTTTGCGGTTCCATGTTGTAATGTCGATAAGGCACAGTACAAAAAGCGGCACGTAAGTTTAGCGCTGAGCGAAATGTGGAGCGGATAGCTACGCATGGGTACAGTCCCGCACTGCTGTCCTTATTTTGGATTTTACCCTAACAACTGATTATATCGTTTATTTTTATGTTCTCCGTCTTCATAATATCTACAGTTTGTCTTATCGTGCTGCTATTCGAATGGCTGAGCAATACTCTCGTTGCTTTATCAATCTCACTTTTTTATCAATCAATTCATTGGTTCTTTTAACAACACATTTTTCGTGGCTATCTTTTCAAGTATTTCTAAACATATTCACTATTTACTAAAATACACTAATAAAAAAAACCAACAATAATAAACGAGTTTAACTCAAACATAACAAAAAACAATAACAATACACATTAGAACGCGACTGTACAGCCAGAAGTCTGCGGAGCGTCGTATCGGGGAGGGGGACGAAGTTTGGCTGGCTAGGCAACCTGTGCTACGCACGCGCACCCTTCGTCCCTCTAACACCCCTGTGATACCTAAATTTTGACTTTTGTGTAATAAATAACGGTCGTGGCGCTAGAGTTTCGTGCCGCTACCTGTAATATAACCATACGTACCGTAGAGACGAATTTCATCAGCGCGCGCGCCACTTGCGTGCGCGCATCGTACGCGCACAGATGCAGCGGCGTGCGGCCCTGCGCGTCGCGCACGTTGTAGCTCGCGCCGGCCTCGCACAGCGCGCGTGCGCACTCCGCCGCGCCGTACACCGCGCATAGGTGCAGGGCTGACTGCTTCTCTGAAACACATAGCATTGCATTATTATAACCATTTTGGTAGCCCACTGTGCAACATCTAAGGCTGATTTTCCGCTTTTTGTAAACCCGAATAATTGTAACTTTTGCGAGAAAAGTTCATATCCTCGGACAGCTTGACATTATCCAACCGAAAGAAGGATTTTTCAAATAAATTACTTTCGTATTGATGTCGCAACCCTTTATAACTTTAATTATATGACTAGCGACTGCCCGCGACTTCGTTCGCGTAGCGGGCACGGCCTTCGGCCTCGCCATAACCTCCCAAGGCCTACTACGAAAAACGAACTACGAAGTTACGGTTGACGGATTTCACAATTTCTACTGTGAAAGTGAAGACGTACAAATACAGTCAAGGGTGATGAAATTTAATGACAGGTTTATTAATGATTGTCAAAAGGACAAAGAATTAACTCGTATTACTGTGTAGCAATTGTTTTAATTCAATATTCAAATATATTCACTCTTATATGTTGTATATGTTCTATATAAGTAGTATCTTTGGACATGAGTACTACTCAATTTCTAAAAAGGAATATTAACCCTTTGAGTACCATGGACATAAATTTACGTGCGTTTCATTCATAAATCTTTTGTTTTCATTATCACGGTATATGAAGGGTAAAAGATGGTTTATGCAGAATTAAACTTCATCAAAATACACATTATGATGTTTAGATTTCACATATCATCACTTTAACATAAACACTAATCATCTGTTATTGCATTTCATCACCCTTGACTGTATTTTTGCTTCACCACTTTCGCAGTGGGAATCGTGAAATCCGTCAACCGAAACTTCGTATTTCGTTTTTGGTCGTAGGCCTCCTGTATTTAATTTAACTGCACACTACGAAGTACATTTTAAATGCATCACGCGCATTCCTATAAGATAATTTACTAAAATCGAACTGTCAGAGCCACACCTCGGTGTTACGGGTCTTTTTAATAACGATCCAACCGAGGGCTAGTCAACTCTAGCTAGTCAAATCAACAAGATATACGTCGTCGATTCGTCTCGAGTTTACGTGATGCTAGAGCTCCCTGGTTGATCCTGCCGGTAGTTATATGCTTGTATCAAAGCTAACAGTCAACGGATGCCATAAGAGTTTGCTAAACTTACGAGCATTACAAGCGTTGAGATCACAAGCCACGTCGTGTTTTTTTATTGCATCCAATATGGGTTGTAAGCACTCATTGCTGTACTTAATGGAGTAGTGAATAGCGTTCTCTTCCTCAGCATCTGCCAGCATAGGGTTGCATCCTGTATCAAATAACAAAGATCAATTTGAGGGGGCGCGAAACCCAATTTCGGAGAGGGTATGTCTTAACGAAATTCTAGATATTGAGGATATGGTGGCTATTATGTAGCTCAGTTGCTAACAAATGTTGATTGAAATCTTGAAAAATGGCGGCGCTATATCAATTTTGACAACTCCTGTAAGAAAAATGTTAGTGACTAGTGACATGGAGCCGCCATTTTTTTTATTTCAATCAACATTTGTTAGCAACAGAGGTACATAATAGCCCTGTAGATATTGAGATGTAATAGAATCAGATGATAACACTCATCTGCTAGAATGTTGTTTGACAGTTCCTAGCGTCAGATTCTAGATCCAAATAAATACAAAAACAAAAATATATTTGTTATTAATACACAAAACAAAACAGTCAGGAATAATAAATGATATAACATACGTGTAAAATTTTAGTGCTTAGTCCATATTCCATAACATATCGTGCAGTGTCTACAAAACAGGACCGTTATCTTCGAAGTGGCATTTCCACGGCGAAGCTACATCATTAACAAGATTATGTGTATAGTTGTAAGATCTGACATAATTCATCATCATCATCACCATCATCATCTCAGCCGTAGGACGTCCACTGCTGAACATCTGCCTCTCCCATAATTTTCCAAAATGACCGGTTGGAAGCGGCCTGCATCCAACGTCATCCTGCGACCTTTATCAGGTCGTCTGTCTACCGTGTCGGTGGACGACCTACGCTGCGCTTGCCGGTCCGTGGTCTCCATTCCAGAACATTCCGGCCCCATCGGCCATCTGTTCTGCGTGCTATGTGCCCTGCCCACTGCCACTTTAACTGGCTAATCTTCTGGACTATGTCGGTGACTTTCGTTCTTCTACGGATCTCCTCATTTCTGATTCGATCACGTAGAGAAACCCCGAGCATAGCCCTCTCCATAGCTCGTTGTGCGACTTTGAGCTTATCTATGAGGCCCATAGTAAGAGACCACGTTTCAGTGACATAAGTCATCACTGGTAACAAACATTGGTCGAAGACTCTTGTCTTGAGGCACTGAGGTATTTTAGACGAGAAGACTTCATTACCTGCTATGTATTTATGGGAGAAGCCACTGGTACTGTAACACAGTTCACACTAGCTCGGGAGCCTATGGATTCAAATATATAATGTACCTACCCCTTTATGTCAATAAACTATTTGTGTTTGTTAGTTTATATCATCGTCACGCAATTAGTATTGTTGGTCAACTAATCAGCGCGCTGTTGCAATATGATATACATACTCGTATATTAGATGAGCTTATAAGTGTCTAAACCGCAACAATTCACGCATTTGAGTTTTCGTTTTAGCATACATACACACATACGCGTAGACGTCAGGCTATAATACACAACAAATTTACTAAACGCCGGCTGCACGCACGAAAAAGTATGACTCATTGTCACGTTCCGCGTGCAAGCGAAAGCGCGGAATAAGCGATAGAGAGGCACGATCGGCCCAAGCGTTCGGTTTGCCATATGACGTTATCACGTAAAAGTATCATCCAACGAATCAAATTAAACAGACATTACTGACAACCATTTTTATTATTAAAAAAAGATCTTTCGTCGTATCTGTACGCTTACAACTACAACCCTAGCGTGTTTTGTAAGGTCTTTAAATTAACCAAATACTAAGTCACAGAAACTGAAGAAATTAGGTGTTAGAACACCTTTGCAAGAACCTTGTTTGCCCTAATACCATATAGACTACCTTCACATAGTAGTGTGCAAACAGGTTTAAAAGGCTCTGTAGCAAGTTAATTACTGGGCAAAAGGGATTACATAACGGATCGGTAGTGTCGTCACTAAAGTTCGACAGTCATCGCGACAGTTGTAAGCTTTGACGGCGCTTACCGGAACACACTCTGAGTAATGCATCCGAAAATGTGGTCACGGCACCCGCCTGGACCACACATAATCATTTTTAATTATATTAATAACATACTTGTATAAGTATGAGCTAGCTGTCTCACCTTTAGAGATGAGAAGGGTCACAATATTCGGCGCTCCAAGAAGCACGGCAAGGTGCAGTATAGTCTGCTGTTTGTTATTGACGAGATTGAGCAAGTGAGACATCCTGACGCTGTGAATCACCTTCACGATGGCTTCGAAACTCGGCCGGCTACTGCACAATGTCATGTGCAGGAATCTAGAAAGGAAGGAACTGAATGACATCGCGGAGAATGGACGAACAATGAGTAAAGTGAATGAACTGATAATGAAATAAAAATAAAAATCAAGAAATCAAAATATAATAAAGTAAACGAAATATAAAATAATAATAATATCTCGAAACTATTATCTCTTACATTACATTATACAAGTACAATTATATAAGGTCTTTTTTAATTACTGCACTATATTTAACGGGGTGGTTTGCAATCGGTAACTGGCCGTGAAAGTGAAAAAACAAACATGTTTTTAATTACTATGAACCCATATTTGAATATGCTACTCAATGAACGAGAATATGGGTTCACGATAATTAATATATAGGTGTTTTTTCTTTCACTTTCACGACCAGTTTTCGATTCCAAGCCCGGTTCAATATTATCTACTAATTAAAAAAGACGAGTATGTAATGTAAGAGATTAAAGTTTCGAGATAATCCATCTTAAAGATCCCGTATGGATAAAATCTTAATTGATTCTCCAGGAAACTTGAAAATCTTGCCCTTTAAAAATATTATGTCTTATGACATTCTTTGTTTGTCTATAGATCCTCTATCGATATACGTAGGTTTTATCATGCACCGCTGTTTTCAAAATTTCCCGCAAAATTACGGTCAACTCTACGCCAGCGTCTTATACAGAGAGGTGTCAAAGCCTTTTGTCAACTACGTCAAGAGTCTTCACACGTTTGTGTGAATAAAATTGAATGATAAAATTGCCCTGAACAATACATGCACAAAAAATATGTAAAATTATCTACGAAATAAACTTACGTGCTTTTATAATGATTTACGAACTAAACTTATAATATCACTAGCTATTACTATAATATGCGACTAAGTTCAGTATGCATTTGTGAAAACAACTTATATAATTTCGAACAAGTTTGCGATGTGCCCAGACCGTCGATTGTAAGAGCGAAACACACATAGGTTATTAAACAATCTTTTTCAACACAATATTAATTGTTTTAAACTCTTTTTCTAAACATTTGACTGTTGTTATTTTGATTGCCTTTCACTCTTTTATAAATAGAAAAAGGTGTACATACCAACGTAGCGTCCTCTGCGTAGACGATGAATTTATAATAATTAGTGATGAAGTTTGTGGCATATAAGCTGGATGTTTCGTGCGTCCATTTGCAATAAGAACACGCCAACCAATTTGACCTCAGAAGATACGAACCCACAGATAATACAGCAGTTCTGGAGCGATTTATCAAATCTTGTACATGCTGTGGTTTCGAATGACATTTCCGAGGGCTACAATTATTCGACATTGCCCCTATTCCATTCTGAATAAAACTTTTATGGAATTTGGAGGGAACATGCCTAACAATGGCAGACATTTGTTTAATTTTCCTTGATATGTGTCTCTTCTAGTTTTGACGTGTTGTAATGGTGGATTATTTACCGTTGAGTATTCGTCGCGGTGCAGGTAAAGTATGCAAAGTGTGCAAAATCTTTTAACATTGTTTTTTGTGTTTTTAATCGCTCTAGAATGTTTTGATATTGCATCCACCGCTTTACTACAGAACTTGATTTAAACGACTTATTTAAATGACAGTGACTAGAATCTTTTAATATAAATCTTATTTGATGCAACATTAAATATTTATATAATTCACTATAAATGGTAACTGTTCAATTATACAAAGATCATTGCTTTGCAGATGGATACTTTCATCGCATCTAACGTACTTTTTTTTCTGTATACACATATTTAGAGTTACAATCCAGTATATAACTGTATAAGCATCTATATTTATAACTGTGAAATTGATTGAAATTTGTATCGTACATTAAAAATTTAAATAAAAAATCTGTACGGATCCACTTATAAAGGAAAAATAAACAATTAGATGATATGGATGTAATACTTACCCACCACAACTTTTAGGGATCACCAAGCAAGGCCTCCGCTGCTCAGACGCCGTACAACGCGACGCAGACGTCACGTGTGCGTCAAACGCAACGTGATTACTGCGCTGACGACGCACAAAATGACTTTAGGCTCGTCAGCGCAACACTCACGCTGAATCAGACGCAAACGTCACGTCTGCGTCACGCTTGCACGGCGACAGTGATGCGCCAAAGTAAGACAAAGATTTGACGCTACGTTTTCATAAAGTTTCAATCTGTCTCAATGTCTTCTTTATTTTAACAAGTGGTACAAAATGTCGCAATGTCTCTAAAATTTCGCTTTGAAAAAAATAAACATAAAATCTCAAATGCTTTCTAAACTTGTACACAAATGTTTGTCGATGTTTGTTTCAGCGGACGGCAAACATATTTAGAAGGGGATTAAGCAATATGTGTGTTCTTCTAGCGTCAAATCTTTCTCTCAGCTTAATATGTATGAAAACCAACGCCCCGCGCACACCGCAAACTTGGCCGAAGCTACATAAATTGTTATCACAAACAGAATAATGAACATAACCGGATATTATAATAATAACTTACGTGTCGTCGTTGGAGAGCCTTATGTCGAACAGTTTCTCGAGCTTCGCTCTCACATCTTGGTTCTTTTGACCTTTCTTGTTACGTATTACTTCGCAAAGCTCCTTTACAAGCTGTAACAAAACAAAGTAGAATGATAAAAAAACCCTTTTAAGCTTACGCCACGGCCGCAAAATACAACAAGCTTCGATACTTTTCATCATCATCATCATCATCATCATCACCATCCAACATCCATCACCACGTGGGTGTAACCGTAGGCGCAGTTAGTAATTATTAACAACGGAAAACTAACAGAGCGACGACAAGGCCGCTGAATTCAACACCATTTCTAAATTACTTAAAATAAAAACTTGATCTGAAGCTGTTACCGAACACATCCATGAAACATAAATAATCATAATCTAAAATTTTTAATAATTACTTATTATTGGTCAACGCGCGTGAGCGATGTGGTGGAAACCATTGATAGACAGAAGTGGACATGGGCTGGTCAAAAGTCTTAGAATGGAGGCAGTGGACGAACACCAGACCACGTGGCCGCCCACCTAAGAGATGGGTAGATGACGTCCGAGGACATGCAGCCCATGACTGGACGAATAAAGCTGCTACACATGAGCCTGGAAGAAATTGGGAGAGGCATATGTGCAGAAATGCAAGAATAACGGCTAAAGGAGAAGAAGATTGGGCAACATTAAAATGATTCATTTTATATAACTTGCGGCCTTATTGTCTATCTTTACGGAAAATGGGAATGTGCTTCATTTTGACATTTGAATCTCATTCTGGACGAAATCCTGCAAGCCTATTGGCTGGATCCTTCAATGGAAATGAGAATGAAGTGACATTTCATACTCATTCAAGTTAGACAATAAGGCGGCAGGTGTCTCATCCATACATAATGTATACTTTTCGAGTATCAGCAACAATAAATTAAAAAATATATGTGGTAACAGTACCTTCTTAACTTCGGCAGCGTCGTCCGACTTGTAGAAGGCCGCATAATCAGAGGTTCCTTTGGTTTTGTCTGTGGTATCGGTTCGCTCCTTTTTGCAGCTCGACGGGCCAGGGGGCGATTCTGGTTCCGCCTACAATCAACACAATAGGGTTGTAAATCCCGGTAGTATCCCATAATACAAGAAATATCTTACAGGACACCAACCATTTATACTAAGATGATAAGAAATATTAAAGAGGTCACCAAACATTGTTGTCGGGACAATAAAAAAACAGAGGCCGTAGCACATACAATTTGTGAAAATGTATTGCTATCTTATGCGTCAACGCGTCGCGCTACGGCATACAAACTATGAGTTATCTGTGTCACAGTTGTCCTAGATAAACGACAGTTTATCCGGTTTCACGTGAACAACACGTTACATTACACTTACGGAGTTATTCGTGCTACCACACTGTCACTAAATAATGAGAAAACTATTCAAATCTCACAAAACATGTGATGAAGTCCAATGATAAGCGTATATAAATGTACACATGTATCTCTAACATTTTTATTTCCGGAATCTATGAAAACGGGTCAAACAATCTTTAGCGAGGAGTTATGAGAGATATTGCGCATATCATAATTTAGGCTATTAATTGCGCTGTCGTCCTATGGGTCTAGCACGAAAATTTTATCGATGACGTGTACAGTACAAACCATCATGTATCTAGTACACATGTGGCACAGATAACTCACAATTTGTACTTATACGCCACAGATACGATAATGTTACACTTACGGAAATGTTCGTGCTAAGCCCATAATTCGTCCAGTGGGTTATTCCTTCAAGCTTGAAACATTAGCGTGATATTTGAATTCGGAACGTAACGCAGGCAGACAGGCATGTCCACAGATAACAAAGATAATAAGTTATATGACTTACCTTCACACGGCCCGAGTCAGGAACCAGGGTTGAACGAATGAACGCCATATCATTCGTCTGGAATTGTAAAGAAATAATACATTTAACTCAGTTTCTGTTTCATGTATATCATAGAAATAAAACCTTGCACGTATTGTACGGTTTCATACCCGCTTTAGTTAAATAACTTTGCAGTCAACTAGCATAGGTTTGGCCAATCTTAAAATAGTTGTATGTGTAATAATAAGTATAAATTAGTCTAAAAGTACAAAACCGACTCTTGCTACTGTTTGCCTACAAACACTGCTAATGTTTACCTACGACAATGCCAACGTGTTGTTTTACACATCTATATTTTTTAACGAATTTCCATTCATTTCTATTATTGAAAAACTTTACAAGCTAATCAACCAATGTTTATAAAATTTAAATGTGCAACCAAAAGATTTTTGTCGTAAAAACAGGATGATCTACATAAAAGATACGTTTAGCCATACAAAAAAGCGTAAATAAACGCCTCAACATTCCGTTGTTGGAAAACGGTTACAAAAATTGCATAAATCTAAATCCGATTTAAGTCTGAACATAAATTTGTACATTTAATATTATGATTTATATAAAACTATTTATATTTTATTAGGATTTATATAAAAGGAATGTGTACAATATGTGCATAACTCTATATAATTATTTACCAGATGAAATTAAGGCATTGGATGGAAATCTGTTTAAAAGTAAACTATCAGATTGGCTTCTTTCGAATTGTTTTTATAATGTACAGGAATTTCGGGATTATTGTGTTCGATTTTTTTAGACAGTATTAGATATAGAAAATGTGCACGTCTGCTAGCAGACAGAATACATTGTGACCTATATTTTATAAGATCTTGACTTTGTACATGTTCTAGCAAATAAATTATTTGATTTAGATTTTTTGATTTTAATTTATGGAAAGTAATCAACAGACCAAATATTAAGCGTTAATTCACATAATTAATTTTTCGCTTAAAATGTATTGCATACCAAAACTATGCTTAGTTATTAACAAAACAACTTTATGTATCATTTCTTGTTTTTTTTATTATACGAATTTTAAAATACTAACGAAGTGGAAACTGATTCCATGGTTAAAATACTCATTTTACTGATAAGCATGTAAAATACTAACCATTTACTGACTAAGCCTCGAGAAGTTCTGCACCTTCGTCAATCAATAATTTACCATTGAAATATGCATGTAATATTTGCTGTTATTTAAGTATCATCATCTCAGCCGTAGGACGTCCACTGCTGAACATAGGCCTCCCCCATGATTTTCCAAAAGGACCGGTTGGAAGCGGCCTGCATCCAACGTCGTCCTGCGACCTTCATCAGGTCGTCTGTCCACCGTGTCGGTGGACGACCTACGCTGCGCTTGCCGGTCCGTGGTCTCCACTCCAGAACCTTTCGGCCCCATCGGCCATCTGTTCTGCGTGCTATGTGCCTTGCCCACTGCCACTTCAACTGGCTAATCTTCTGGGCTATGTCGGTGACTTTCGTTCTTCTACGGATCTCCTCATTTCTGATTCGATCACGTAGAGAAACCCCGAGCATAGCCCTCTCCATAGCTCGTTGTGCGACTTTGAGCTTGTCTATGAGGCCCATAGTAAGAGACCACGTTTCCACGTTAAGTATGTATGCTAGTAATTCGATTAAACATTCACCATGGTTGTAAGAAAGAAAAATATACAATGTTTTTTAAAATGGGCATATATGTTGGAAGAGTCAATAAAATCTTCAGTAAAATAAAATCTTAACCTTATATTGTTCACAGACAACACAGCTTCACCGCTTAAGTCTACAAAACCGTCACTTTTATCTATATCTGTCTACTGACCACTATTCCAAAAAACTGACTTTTACTGACCTTAGTCAAAAAAACTGACTTCAAAAAACGATATTAAAAAATATTTAGTGACACTTTTTTATTTGGGGGCGTGCACCACCCTACCTCCCGCATAAAATGCTAATAGGAAGAATACAAAATAAAAAACACAAGAAAACCCAAATAAACCAACACCGATTCGACACGTGTTTCGCCTCTACACGACGCATCCTCAGGAGATGTTGACTCGTCGAGCGCTAGTCCGACAGAACTAGTTCTGTCGGACTAGCGCTCGACGAGTATTAGCATTTTATGCGGGAGGGAGGGTGGTGCACGCCCCCAAATAGGCCAAAATCCTTGTTTTCTTTTCAGCGGAAGTGTCACTAAATATTTATTAATATCGTTTTTTGAAAATGGATTTCCGCAAAGTAACGCCTGAATCAATAAATTTTCCAAAACTGACTTCAACTGACTTTACTGACCATTCCACCCATGGCACTAACGCCCTCTTAGACACGGATTGTCGGAAAACGCGGGTATGAAAATGTATTTTTTCTCCCTAAAATATTAGTATAATTTCTTAAACTTAACTTATTGTCTACTACAATCTAAGCCAAGTGGTAGCGTTACAGTAGTGTGGTGGTGTAGTGACCGTATTGATATATAATAATACTGATGAATTCGTACCTCCGGTTGCAGGTCACCTAAGCTTGAGGTAAACGAACCGATGTATTCTGAAAGTAAATAATAAATACGTTAATATTGTGATAATAGGTACTTTTGAACTATCATCGTAGTGACTTCAACAAGTTATTTCAAACTTTTTTAGTATTGAATTCGGTTCCATTTTTTTGTAAAAACAATTTTTAAACCTCCATCAGCCTACGATTACAAGAACTTTGTTTTCATGAAGCAGCAGATAAATTGACGTTTATAAGTGCGTCTTTGATGCCTAAATTGAATAAATGATTTTGACTTTGCCTTTGACAGCGCTGGAACAACGCAAGCGAATTCCGCTTAAGCTTAAGCAAAGCTTTAAAATTATGGGCGACCCTGCACTGCACTCGTCAAACCGAGACATACTCGTAGTTGTTTAAACCTATTTAACAGTGCCGTACAACTTTAACACAGAACACTATACTGCAGGAGGCCTACTACCAAAAATGAACAAAGAAGTTTCGTTTGACGGATTTCTCATTTTCTACTGTGAAAGATATAAAGCACAAAATACAACTCCCAACATTAGCACCCAGAGTTTCCCTTAGACAGAAGTTTAAAGATATAAACATTCTAACTGTTGTCTCTCAGTTTATCTATGAAAATCTAATGTATGTTAAGAAAAACATTAACAGTTTTGATAAAGGAGCGAGCTCTTTCCATCGATATGCGGAATAAGCACAAGCTATCCGTACATGTAACGCGTATCCACAGTATAAACTTCCCAACGTTATCCGAGATTTATCTATTAAGTTTAATATTACTAAAAACTAAACTCTGTCAAAAAGGTTATCACAAAATTTCGGATTACTTGGAGGATAAAACAGCTTGGGACTGGTCACTCCAGGATCTACCTACTCCATGTCAAAGTGTAGCGTGTCTTGCCCTACTGATACCATTATTATGGTCTCTTTTATAAGGCTACACACTCGAGCGTCAAACGAAACATCGTATTTGGTTTTTGGAAGTAGCCTACCAGCTTCGAGGAATAATATCTTCAACTACAGTGGTACCCACAACGACTGACACTTGCATAGGAGTCCTACCACCTGGCAAGGTAGAAGTTATCGCCAATCACCATTGATCACTAGCGGACTGTTAATGCAGTTGTTATACACGTGGTGGCAATACTAACTTCCGAATTCTGGAACGTTTGTCAAAGTTTGATCAGCTAACGGACGGATTACTGACCGCTGATTGGTCACATATCGCGTCATAGAACACCATTGACTAATGAGCGTTTAGTATTTAGTTGGTCAACTAATCAAGGCTTTGCCGAACGTTCTAGAAACTGGGGATTCGAAGAGTAAAATCTTAATCTAATATACGAGTAATCTTTGTAAAATAAAAGGTTATGTCTTTATATTATTATTATTCCACTATTGAAATAAATAAACCTATGAATTTCTTTTTAATATTACCAGTTATCACTTGAGTACTTATGCGAGAATTTAAAATAAACTTTAATTTAATTAATATTTTAAATTATCGCATTTTTTATAACCGAACAGTTTTTTTCGCGGTTCATTGAATATAAGTAATATGTACATACTGGGGCCTTATTCGCTATGACCATTTAACAAGTAACGCAGTGCGTTACGATATCTGCAAGGAATGATAGCATATTGATTTCACACTCATTTCTTGAAGATATCATAGCGCGCCGCATTACTTGTTTGAGTGGTAATAACATTCCTGTTTTGTTATGATTAGTGTAAGTAATGTAATGATGTGTGTATTTTCTTTCTTTTTTTATGAGAACAAAAAACAAAACAATATAAAAGGGAGTAGAACTTACGCGCCCAGTCCGACGGCGTGATGGCATTGTCCTCCATGACGATATCTCGAGACATTGTATTCAATTCAGCCGAATCCAACTGAAGGTGTGGCAGAACTGAAGGCACGGCCACCGTCGGTGGTGACCACATCAGGCTCGTTCCTTGGGGCTCTAAGTTCATCACTGTACCCAGGGCGTTTCCTAATCCACACTCGCTTTGTGGGGACGAAGGCGGTATTGGCAGCTACGATTTTAAAAGAAAGACTTATTAGAAGAAAAAAATCAGGGATAACACGAAAATGTATATCTAGTTTTGGCTGTCTGCGATTATGTACGCTTAGATTAAGACACTCTAAGGGACTACACATCGAAGAAAATCGTGTCAGGATAAAAAGTAGCCTTTGTGGCTATCCCCATTGTAAATACCTTCCGAATTCGCTCGGCAGCGTGAAACATACGAACACAGTTAATTATCACAAACTATCAAAAACTGAGAAGAATTGGGATATAATCCACCACGCGAGCCCAGAACGTTTTGGTGGATAGGCTAGTGCCCAACCCATGTTGAAGTTGTCAGGGCACCCGAAGGCCTTCGACATAGCCTAACCACTGTTGTCCTAAGACAAACAACCGGGTCGACGGCGTAACGAGCCTTCCGAAGCACGGAAGCGATCAGTTCAATAACCTGGCGCACACACCCTTGAAATCCAGATCTTGTTTATCGATTAAGATGGCCAAGTGAAGCTCCGCTGCGAGTGTTTTCGCGCATTTATAACATTAGTGTCATTTTCCCTTGTATGTAAGTATACACAGTTACAGGTGAGATGACAGGTTACAGAGGTAACAGATTAGACGGCTAGACCCTTTAGGGGTTGAGTTTCCATCATTACTAACAGATTTAACTGGGAAACACAAGTTTCAAGCTCAAGCAATATTCGACTTTTAAGCTTTTTTCTGAATATTGTCTTTTTTATCTATTGTACTTTTTTTTAATAATTTGTGCAAGTAGTTTTATTTGGGTTTCGATTTTTGTGTAGAGACAAGTCTAACTATCGAATCGTCTACAACAAGATTTTGTATTTACCTGCAACTTTACTGTAGAAAACAATAAAACTATACAAAAATCTTTACAAAATAAAACAGGATGCACAAATTACAAAAAGTAGTAGTAATAGACTTAAAAGTCCATTATTTTGAATTTCATTGTCTGTTAAGATTTGTGATTATTTATAAGATTTTCTGGTGTCTTTTTTAACTTTTTAGTAATGATGGAAACTACAACCCCTAAAGGATCTAGGTCGCCTTAACCCATAATCCTGAATAACAACATTATCAACACTTGTGTTGCTTAACTTCAAAATCGGATAAATCCATTCTACCCTTTTAGGAGATATATAAAAAAGTGATAGTAATCTTAATTCGATGATATATAAGGCAGTTTTCTATTTATTATGGCAACAGTATTGAAGAACACGACCCTGTTCAGCAAATTCAGTATTATATTCATTAATTCTTTCAAAAATTACATTTAAGATTTACCTTCATTTGATAAAATGAATTTATCTAATATTGAAAAAACTCAATATGGATTTATAGAAGTTTTATATTAGGCCGCTTGCGGGCCTTACGTTGCTACTGTGGCAGAGTTTCCGTCAACTGACGGTCATGTTGAACAACGCAATTCGCTGATTGGCTCTCGTGGATTCAACTAAATATGAAAAAACTGCCCTATGGATCTATCTGACTTTAATAAAATCTTATGATTTTGACGGTTTATTT
Organism: Selenia dentaria; assembly: GCA_917880725.1. Classification (NCBI taxonomy): domain Eukaryota; kingdom Metazoa; phylum Arthropoda; class Insecta; order Lepidoptera; family Geometridae; genus Selenia; species Selenia dentaria. The sequence continues at coordinate 26,950,799 of OU862888.1, read as the reverse complement.
CTCAAGAACCATGCGGAGTTATACACAACTGATAAAATTGTTTAAAAGATTTTTACCTTCCTGATTGATTTTTTCCTTTGTTTTTATACCAAAATCTTAAAAATTCTCAGAATTGGATTTATCCGTGTTTGACGTTAAGCGACACATTTGTGTAAACGTTAAGGTGTAGAGGCAGAACATTGCCACATAGTTTAACACGTATGTGTGATTTAGGTATAGATGTTATGTAAGTTCCAAGAAGATTGTAATACGAGTCTAAACATAGGCCGTAGCACAAACTATTTGCGAAAAAGTATTCGCATCGTAAGCGTCAATGCGTTTCGCTTCGGCGTATAAACTATAAGCTATCCGTGTCACAGTTGCCCTAGATACGTGACAGCTTGTGTTGTTTCAAGTGAACGACACGTTACGTTACACTTACGCATTTTTTCGTACTAAGCCTACAGGTGTATTAACTATATTCAGGAACTTAACATTGTAACAAGAGAAAAATACTATCATTTTATACACCCTTTACGAGCGTCGTTTCAACTCAACTCAATATATAATCTATAATGTTTTCTTATTAAGTCCACTTTATAAAAGACATATTATTAACCGACTTAAAAAAAGGAGGAGATTCTATGTTTGACTGTATGTTGTTTATTTGTGTATATTCACCGATTTCTCCCCCATTTGTGGACCGATTTTTAAAATTATTAGTTATGAGGTAACATATATTAAAAAAAAATAGTCGATTTGAGTACCTCCTCTTTTTTTAGAAGTCTGTAGAATAATCGAAGATTTTTAACGTAAAGGAGACACTTACTTGTCGTATAACAAAACTTGGTATATCACTCTCATCTTTAATGTCTGTTGGCTGTAAAGAGAAAATAAGCACTAATTAAAAGAGCCATAGTTCACGGAAAAATAACACACTTTATAGATATTAAAAGGAACAACTTTGTTCAACCACACAATGCTATACCCCCGACAAACATTATCTGCGGTCATTTGACAGCGACCAAAACCGTTATCACTTCCTCTTCTTTCAACATTCCTAATAATTATACGTAATCGTGCTTTGCATGTTGCCTATAATGTAAACAATGTATGTGTACACACCAGTAGTTAGAGCATGGAATATTGCTCTTTGTGACGAGCCGTCGGTGAATGGTGACAACATTGACCCTGATTCTCCCGGGGGCTAAATGAGACCTCTGACCCCCGGCTTGCCTTAATTGGCCGTCTGAGTGTTGAGACGCAAGAGCAAGTAACAAAAAGCTCCAAGGTGGAAGTGTTAAAGGGCATAAGGCAGGTAGTAGCGCTCTAGTGAAACCGCAGTACACCTCTCGACACCCTTTAGCCATCCACACGAACGTTGCCCCTATTGTCACCATTGATGGTGGCCCTTATGGGTGCCCGTTTAGTGGGTGGCAAGTCACCACCTGCCTAAATATTTTAAGATGACACTGAAATTGGCAGGTGCCATAGTCTCGTCCATAGCCATCTATCTCCCTTACATGTATAAGTTCATATCAATAGCCTTGTTGTTTCACCCATTTTTGTAATAGATAATCCATGTCACCGTCATGCCAAATATTTTTTTATACTGAGCTGTGTATGTAGTTATAGAGTGGAAACTGTTGTTTCCGAAAATAGACTTAAAGAATAAGTCTGTATTTTCAGAAACAGCGAGGATTCCTCCAAATTTGGATGCAAGTACAGCGTTTACATAATAATATAGTTAGGCAAGCACATAACTAATGTACAGAGTATAGCAACAATAAAATAAGTAGCAGGATACCTACGAACTTACTTTAAAATAGGGAGTTTGTAGGTACGAGCATGTGTGTAGGTGATAACCTAACGTAACCTATAAAGTACTTATACCTATAGGTTAATATTCTTTTCTTGTTCCTTTTATAACCTAAGTATTTTTTTTCATATATTAGTATATTATCGATCTGTTTCGTTACACTAGATGGTTAAAAATTCTGCTTTTTTTTTTCTGTAGAATCCATTCTGACATATAACTAGACTGAGATCTGACAGATAATTTATTGATTCAGGCGTTACTTTGCGGAAATCCATTATCAAAAAACGATATTAAAAAGGGAGGGAGGGTGCTGCACGCCCCCAAATAGGCCAAAATCATTGTTTTCTTTTCAGCGGAAGTGTCACTAAATATTTTTTAATATCGTTTTTTGAGATCTGACACTTTTAGAACAAAATGGAAGAAAAATACTTACGTTATGTAAAACCGTCACAGGCAGCTCATTTGTGATTGAACCTCCTGAAAAACAAACAATATCATTGTCAATATCATAGGCCACATCGCCAGACGTGGCGACAGCAGCTTGGAAAAGCTCATTGTGGTGGGAAACGTGGAAGGGAAATGTTCACGAGGCCGGTCTCCGACCAGGTGGTCTGACCAACTGAAAGAAACACCAACGTCCTGCTTTTACACCGCGGTGGAGATGGCCACAGACCGGAACCGATGGAGACAGTTCGTCAGATCCAAAATGCTGCCATGATGATCACGATCCTCAGTCATGAGGGAACGACCGAAGAGAGATCATAGTTCCAAAATTGAACCGAGAGCAGTAATTTAACTTGATAACAGTATTTTCAAAATTAAAATATATTTTCCAACATCAATTGTTCGAAATAAAATAATAACGGAGGCGAACCTGGGACCCAGCGCTTTAAATGCTATCCACGCCGTCGATAGAGAAACAAACAATGATTTTTCGTAGGAAGTGAATTTGCATTTGTTCCAATTCTTCACATTTCATTTGAAAGTATTGCATAACATGAACAAATCCAAACATTGCAATTTTAGACAGGCAAAATCACAACCTCGGTCGTGGATCGAATCCGCGTCTTTCGACAAACCGTGTCAGACGCCATGACTACTAGGCCAACGAGGCTTAACGACCGAGCATCGAATTTTAACTCTATTGTCCGGTTTCAATAATATATTTATCCAATTTTCCTTATAGTCCAGTCAAATTAGGATACAGTATGGAAATAATTCTGACAGTAGTAAATTCTTCTGGAATCGAAAACACAGCTAGGTGTATCTCCCCGGTTTGCACCGTATCTAGCACCTACGGAACCATATTAAATATTAGGTATGAACTTTAACAGGCCGTTAATTAGAAGAATTCAAAGAAGTTGGAATAGTTTATAGTATTTATGAATATAGTGTTCCTTTATGTATAGTGACTTAGAGTAAAAAAGGAGTGCGACGAACAGAATATTTGTCATTGTTTTTTTTATATTTGAGGCTCCAGGAAAATTCCAAAAAAATAAAATTAGGTATTTATAAGCATCATAAACGTTTAGATAAATTTGCACCCATGTGCAAGTTACGGATCATATCTTTTCAACCGACTTCCAAAAACAGTAGTATTTCATCAAGTCGAGGTGTATATTTTCGCCTAATTTGACTGGAATATTACTACGGATAGAAATTTGACATAATGTCCATACAAATAGTGTCAAATATCTATCTCTAGTGGGGGAAACCGACAATCTAGGTTATTTAAAACCCTATATGATTTTAACCGTCGTATAGGGACGGATTCGAACCTCGTCCGAGGATGTCAATTTTCCTCTCTGAAATTGCAATGTTTGGTATCGCTAAGCTGGCGTTAGTGCTTTAAATATCATATTATAAATATAAAATATGCAGTTTATACGGACCTGATGAGCTATCAAGCGACGAATATGATGAGGTATTCTTGCGTTTTTTTATCTGCTTGTAAACTTGCTCTGCTTTATATGTGAATTCTTTTGGCTCGCTCGTCCGGCCGTCCGACGGCCGCACTAGTTCTATGTACACTTTGGCGTCCACGGTCGTTCGGATATCTCTGTACGCCGGTGTTCTGAAATTATTTAGACAGTACGTAAATATAGATGAGCCTTTTTCTGCGTTTACATCACCGTAGGCGTTTTAGTAGTAACTGCCAAAATCGGTAGCCACGTTTTGGGAAGTAGTTGCTGCCAAAATGGGCCCAGCTTTGGGAAGAAAAAACCATTTCTTTCAGAGTCTGAGTCTCAACTCAGTTTAGATCTTGGTAACTTCTTGGGTGGCAAGCTTCTTCTGCAAGAAGCTATCTTGTTTATAAATCTAGTACCACCACAATGTAAAATTTTCTGTATATGCTCATACGCACATGGACCAGAATCCAAGATACTCAACACACGTTAAAAAATAGATACTAAATTATCAACAATAAGAACAATCATCTTCACTGTCTCAGTTTATTTTATATATTGGTTTACTACCGGCTCAATACTGGCAGGTCAGGGTTTTATAACATCAAATACTTACAAAATGCGAGAGGAAAAAACTAGACACATTTTCGTAGCCGAATAAAGAAAGTATCATCGCAAAAGCCATTAAAGCTGTTGTTAGGGTATAAGTATACTGGAGCCAAAACGCTTTCTAATCGTTTTATAGCTTGCACATGTGCTTAAACTTACACATTTGACCCGTTATAACGGGTATAATGTGTAAGTTTATCTACAAATCATCAAGTTTAAATGGATTGTAACAACAAACAAGACATTAGAATGAATAGTTTCAAGTATAGTCAGTAACCAAAATGCGGTAAAGGGTCAACACGCAAATGGCACCGGAAGGAGATTGACCTAGTGAAACCAATTACAAGACGGATCAGTGATAATACAAAAAACCAGTATGCATTGGCCTAGCATGAATAACTGCGTAAGTGTCACGTAACGTGTCGTTCACGTGAAACGGTACAAACTGCCATTTATCTAGGGCAACTGTGACACAGATAACTCATAGTTTGTACGCCAAAGTGTGACACGTGGACGCTTACGATACCGATACTTTTTCGCAAATTGTTTGTGCTACGGCCTCTGTTTGCACAGTCACTGTTCTTACTTAAATGAAATATAAAATAAACTTTATATTTTTTATATGAAAAACGGGATTCATTCACGTAAATCAATCACAGAGCCCTCCTTGAAAAAGAACACCAGTATTATGTATCTCAGTTGCTAACAAAATAGGAAGAAATCGTAAAAAATGGTGGTTCTATGTTACTTTTGCTAGCGCTAGTCCTCAACTTACTAACATTTTTGCTTACTGTAGTTATCAAAACTGACATAGAGCGGCCTTTTTCAATATTTCAAACAACTGTTGTTAGCAACTGCGATACATAATAGCCCTGCGGATGTGGTTGAAACTATAGTTGGAAAGATCTGACTTATTTACGTGAGTGAATCCCGATTTTCATATTAATTAAAAATGTGTATAAGCCACGCTAATTTTCATAATACTTTTTTTTACTTTTGAATGCATTTATCATTTAGGTTTCGTCTAAGCCAGTTTCTTATAACTCGTAATTCTAAGTTTTTATCGAATGAAATTCCGTTATGACGGCCATGACAGCTGTGGGCCGTGCACGAAAATCTGTTTAAGTGCAACGTAATCGCATCGCTAACGTTTTAATACAAACTGTCATTTATCTAGTACAATAGTGGCACAGATAACTCATAGTTTGTACTGAACACGTAAACGATACGATAGCGTAACACTTAAGCAGATTTTCGTGCTCGGCCCACTGAAGGCCGACCAGTGCACGAAAATTTGCGTAAGTGTAACGTAAATGTATCGTTGACATACAAAGTATAACTTATCGGTGCCAAAGTTGTACTAATAAATAATTATTTGTACTGTATACGTCATCGATAAGCTACATACATACATTACACATAAGCAAAATTTCGTGGTATGATATCACATATGAATTTTGTAAGGGTATTCCAGGCAGACCGATAACGTTGATCCAGATAGTGATAAGCCGCAAGGTACAGCGAGGTAAAGAACACTATAGTAGGTATTAAAGTACCTAGGTTTAGACCTGCGCCGTCTTATTATGGTTGAAGGTTTAAACCTCAGTTTACTAAGTCTCGATCTAAGGAAACTTTTGGTTTAGACTCGGTCTGAGAAACCGTATTATGGTCGCCGGACTATCGAAGGATCACATAGTCTCGAGATTTCCCACAGATAAGATATTTTGTTCATTCATTTTCATTACTATTCATTCAAAACGATCGTATTTACTCATCCATACTTTTTACATGTACTTAAAGTTAAAAAATAAATAAAGAGAAAGTATGAAACAATACATAATTCCTAAACGACAATCCGGATAAATAATCGCAAATAAATTCTAGCTTGGTAGCAGGCTATAAATACCTTAAAATATCAAGGAAATTTAAGCGATATACCTAAACTAGTATCTACGAAGCTACGAAGTAAATGTAACGGAACGTATACGTTTTCCTTAACAAAACTTTTGATTTATCTATGAAGTTATGTAAACTTTACAATCGGCATATAAATATATCTCTTGGTTTGTTGATTTTTCAAATTCTGCAAAGAAATGTAAAAAAGAAAAGGTGCGAGAATTGAGGAGAGGAAGAAAAAGTGAGTCAATAAACACATCGTTTAACATTGACGAAAGTAAAATGTCTGCTGTAATCCACTCGATTCATATGCGACAACTTGTAATGCTAGCAGCGCAGTCTAATATCACTAATTAGAGGACGAAGGACAGACTTATCTTTTCTGTTGAGAGTTGAGTTCTATTGAGAATAAGATGAAAGCTCAACTCGGGCAGAAATAAAAAAACCAGAACTAGTGAAATAAGATGGCAGACTTTCTCTTATAACTTGGAAAATTACAACAGGCATGAAGCGTTTCCGAAGTTGAAATCAAAGAGCATATAATACTAGTTGAAATAGTAAAAGATGAATATGTTATCATATTGGAATAATATATCAACAGGGCACAACCATGCATGGATGTTCCAGCTTTTCACTTACCTACAGTTGGTCGCTGCAGATCAAACCTGTGAAGGTATATGGGTGTCTAAGATCCTAATCCCATTGAATGTGATTTCAGTGCTCCAACCAAATGCAGAACACTACAGTACAGGTACTATATAGGAAAGGTTGACCTCAATGAGGCCACCTAAAGTGTGATTGAAGCGGCCTAAGTACCTACTTTGACTCATGTAGAAGAAGAGTATCTAATAGAACATTGATACCTAATAGAATTACAATATTTACTTTATTTGTGTACATATTTTTCACTTAAATATTTATTATGGTTACTAATTTTAAGACTGTAGTGTTTATGATAATAAACAATTATTATAAAAAAGTGTATTTTGTTTCTGTTATTTACCATATAATTTGTTTTGGCTAAGCTCACAACTATAAATATTAAAATATGTCTTGTACAATTTATGCTACATGTTTATTATTAAATATAAAGATCTCATTAATTTCTTATGCTCTTCTATTAAGATGCAAACATGATTTATTACATGTGGGAGTGCAGATTCCCTTTCACGTGTTAAATGGTCAAGATTTAATCAATGCTTATTAAGCTATTATAGGCATCTAGCTTGGGCATTTGAGGCCTAACTTAAGGGTATCACTACAGTTTCCTGTTTTTATTTCATATTCAAACTGGCTAAAACTTGTAATTAGGTTTAAAGTATGTAGATAAATGAAGCAAATAATCATTGTGTAATTTTCTGTTGCTCCTAAGAAGATTAATAAGATCTTAAATGTTAAGTTAACTATACTTATTAATATTATTAATTAATTATGAACTAATTAAGATGAGAACTGGGTTTTCTAACCTTCACAAATGAGTAAACACAAGAAAACAGTCATGTCTTTATTTATTTATTTCAAACTGAACCAAAAGAACCTGAGTAAGTAATTAATTATTTCTCAACTTAGTCTACTTGTAGGCATAAACACATCTCCCAAGATAACTGGAACTTGTAACACATTTACAAAATTGGAATTGGGCTCTCCTATAATCTGCCTCAATGATTATTGAGCCAGGTTAGATAAATGTTAATACATGCAGCAGCAGTAGGTTCATAACACATTTATTCATCCTGTATGACAGCAACAATTACTGTATGAATGTGTTCAATTGTTTTCTACCACTTTCTTCCTCACAAAATGGTATCTATCTCCAAATTTCTTGTCATAGCGAAGTAGCCCAAGTCTTAGTCAAGCCTTCTATTATTGTCCCATAGTCTTTTTGCAGTAATTATTTATAGATAGCTGCATAATACCATACAGATTCTAGTATCACATTGTATCTGAAATCAAAATAATGTTTTATAGGTACATGGTATGGAATTATTGTTAGTAAGTCACTAATCTTGTAAGAAAAATGTTGTTATCATTGAGCCAGGTTCGATGAATATGAATACACAGTGAGTGCAGCAGCAATTCATTACACAAAAAATAATCAAGTAAGACAGCAGCAACTCTAGTAATGTGTTGCATTGCTGTCTAGCACTTTCTTCAATAAATGGAAATGGTGTTTCATCCAATTTCTTGTCAAAGCGAAGTAGCTCAAGTAGCTATCCTAATATCTAGTCCTAGTCTTTTTGCAGTATTGGTTTATAGATAGCTGCGAAATACCATATAGATTACTACCTAGTATCACATTGTATCTTTATACATGGTATGGAGCTTTTGTAAGTAGGTAAGGATGTAACAAACATTTTGTTGGTATACCTACATACAATGCACTGTGTAGATATCCATTTCTATGTTTTTTACTCGGATGAAAACAATACCTAATAGATCTTGAGTGGATAAGTAAAATACAACAACTTTAGACATTGTTGAATGAAATGAAAACCACAGAATTCACCCTATTTACATACCTTATTTACCTCGGGGCTGCTCAGGTCACCTTTAAAGAAATTTACAATCTTTCTGGCGTGTGGTTCTGTCTGTAAATTTTGTAAGGAAACTCCTCTACGACAAGTTCCTTTCCCAACAACAAATGCATCAATGTTATGCTAATCCGGGCGGTAGATATATCACGTCACGTCGCAGTAAAATAATTGTAATGTCTTCGTTTCTTTCCTTATTTATAAATTATATACATATATATATCCATTTTCAAGCCAGTAAAGAATTTCGAGCAATACAATGCAACACGAAATAAAATACACAAACATAACCTGAAACCTCACCGTCGTCAACTCTCGCTGTCAATTTTACGTCAAAGTCGAAATGGCGGAAAAACCACAGTTTAAACTAGGCCGGGGCCTGGTTTGGCGATGTTGCTATAGAAAAGTCTGGTTTATGAAATAAACCTGTGACGCTAATAACGTTTTCGGGTTTATTGTCGAGTTTATCGCTAGAGTTGGTTTAAACCTGCAACCATAATAAGGCGGGCGAAGACTAATAAGTCGTTCTTAGGAAATTGAGTGCGTTTTTACAATAAAATCACAAAACACATAACTGAGCTCACAGAGGGAAAATTCAAGTTAACTGTAAAAAACGTTTTAATAAAAAAAGGCATATAATAAAGCCCGACATTAGGTATATAGACAATAAAGATACTTTGAATACTCTACTTCTAGCAAGTTTTCATCTGGCCTGCCGCCCATAAAAGGTAATAATAGTAGTGCCTAAGTAGAAACATTGTAAAAATCTATATGAAAAGAATGCCCCAGAGTTTCTTGATGCTTCTTCTCGGTAGACGCTGTATATTTTGGAACGCGGCGGTGGAGTCTTTAAAGTACATTATAATGAATAATTGACGTTCATAAGTACGTCTTTGATGCCTAAATCGAATAAATGATTTTGACTTTGGTATACCTGAACACAATAGCGTACTGGTGATGCACGTCGCTTTGTATGAAGGTCCCGTTCTTCATCCAGGCTCGATCTCCGTTCTCGTCTAGCTCGAAGAAACGCACCATTATGTTTTCTGGAACAAGGAAATTAATGAATCTTTTTTAACTGTCACGAGTCGACAAAGTCCTTCAATTTTTTAAACACATGACAACCGCCACGTCACGCCTGTCGAAGATCGAATATTATCGGAGGAAACCTTGCTTTCTGATAGAAGTCAAAATCAATTTTGTCACTGTGATCGTCATTTGTCATGTCACGTCATGGATTACGTCACCACGGAAGCCATTTTGCGATTTCAACGACCACGCTACGAAATCACCGTGAGCAGTTCTGTCAAATATGACAGTTCGTTGATGTGTGCGTGCGTTTACTCTTCTTGGTTTCAACTAAACAAATGTTTTAACCACACATGTTTCAGTTCCTGGAAAAGTAGGCAGATTTCTGCGCAATCTATTGTATTATTGGCCAAATATGGCGAATCGCCATTCAACGGGTTAACGGCCTGTTTTAAACGTTTTGTTATGGTTGATTATTTTGTTTTCATATACCGCATCGTTAAATATCTTGTAAGAAGAGAAAATCACTGCGCTGTCGGCTATACCGTGAGCAACGTGAGCGTGATTTCAACCCATTCCGAATAGCTCACAGATCTCACCAGTCAAAAGCGCGTAGGTATACTGAATCGCGAAATGAATAGTGATAATATCACCAAAATCTATTTTGACTTCAATCGGAAAGCAGGGTAAGTGAATGAAATACATTAATGATAATTCGGGACACTAAATTCATGATGATATAACTAAGAGTGCTATCAGACAGATAGCGGTCAGGCGTCCACACCTTCACGCGGTCAGCTTTGCGTTCGTTGTGTTGTATTACGTTACATAGATATACCCAAACAGGGGGCGTTCTGACCGCGTCGGTTAACTGTGTGTACACTGTGGGTATATCTATGTAACGTATAACGACACAACGAACGCAAAACAGACCGCGTGAACGCGTGATCGCTCTTTGTCTGATTACTAATAACGTGACCAGACGGATAAGTTGTGCACCTGATGATAAGCGTCACTTTCGCCCATAACAGTGGCTGCAACAGCTTAGAAATCCAGTTTTGCGTAGCACTGCACTGTACGCGTCACTCCGCGACATTGGTTTTTGAGTATTTTTCGTCCGCTAATATCAATAGCTACAGCTCACTTAACTCAGTTACGCAAGCACTTTTGCACATAATAAAAACTATAATTCGAACAATTATACACAAGTAGGATATCTTGTATTAACTTATATAATACGTAGGATATAATCAATAATTTGATTATATATTAGTTTTAAGAGCATTCAATTTAATTTGACTACTTTTTGTTATATTTATTATGTTCTAGCGACTGCCCGCGACTTCGTTCGCGTAGTGGGCCTTCGGCATCGCCATAACCTCCATCTTTTCTTAATTTTTTTAATGTAAGATCCTTCTACGAAGCATTAGAAAACACTAAGAAAAAGATGAATGAAATCAGTAAAGCCGTTCTCAAGTTATAGCGTGAATCGAAATCCTGCAATCCTATTGGCCGGAACAAGTAAACAAAACAAGATGAAGTGACATTTCATTTTCATTCAAGTAAGACAATAAGGCGGCAGGAAAACTAGGAGTTCATTTTTATATATGTATCGATATGATTTTATAGCACTAACGCCTAAAGCAGACGAAACTTTACAATTTTTAGAGAGAAAAATACACACTTTCTCAGACGGGATTTGAAACCTTTCGATCTGATCCGTGTTAGAAGTTATGACCGCTAGGCCAGCAAGGTTTTAGTATTGAAGTCGGTTCCATTTTTTGGTAAAACAAATACATAGCAGACATAGCAGATGTTAGAAATTTTCAAATATTACCAAAAAAACATAACCATCTGTGTAATGAAAGCAGGTCGTGTTCACTGGCATCGTATTTCAACACTTGACAAAGCTTGCACACTTGACCCAAGTATTTGATAAGTGCCTACATAATATGTTTAAAATTTTAAGATAAGTTTTTTTTTTAAATGACTTTCGGTAGAAGTTTTGGATAAGTACCTACATATGAAAAACCTTTAAAAATATTACGTGATTTCAGTTGAAGTTTGGATTAGAGCGTGCGTATTCTAAATTCAGTTGGTTACAAGTGGTTCTTTAAATAAAAGATGATAACAAATACTGAGGACGAAGAACAGCAAGGCAATTCCGTATCTCAGTTGCAGATAAATGTAGATTGAAATCTGGAAAAATGTCGGCTTTACGTTTTTTTTTATAATGGTTCATCAAAGTGACTCCTTCTCGCCTCTTGGAGAGCAAAGATGGAATCAAGAAGCAATGACCATTAGTGCAGCTTACGGCTAATCGCCACCCCTATGATGTCATAGCTGCAAGGAAATACGTACGCCGGCAAAGCATTCCACAATTTTCTTACACGACAGAGGTATGAACTGCTAAACTTTTTGGTTCGTGGTAAGAAGTTTTGAACAGTATATGGATGCAATGTAAAGCCGGAACGAGTAGTTCGGGATCGGAATGGTGAGGAAGGAATAAGATTAAAAAGCTCTTCAGAACATTCGCCATGAAAAAACAGGTAAAAAACGCTTAAAGAAGCTATAGTTCTACGCATTTGTAGGGGTTCTAGGTGTTGAGTGGCTTCAGTGTCTCCAATAATACGGACAGCGCGACGTTGCAGGCTATCGAGAGCATCAGATTGTCAGATTTAACATGTCCTGCAAAAATGTAAGTTGCTGACTGGAGCCGACAAGTGCCATAAATCAATTTTCTTGATTTCAATAAACATTTGATTGCAACTGAGATACGTAATAGCCCTGCAGACGGTTGTATTTGTGTTGTGATAGAACTTTTTCTCCTGAATTGTGTCTAAAAAAATTGAGCAAAAAATAATTCTAATTTAGTACTTTGGTGCCGGGGGATAGTCTAGATATAATATAATAAGCATCGAGTTACTATTAATTATCTAGCTAGTACCTATTATTGCTTATTAAGCGCTAGTAAGTAGTAGTTTAAGAGCAGTAGAACTCTTTGTGAATGAGTTCGTCGGGGTAGTGCCACCACCATAACTTTTTCTACCGCGAAGCAGTAATGTTCGCAATACAGCGTTTTGGGTTGAAGGTATGATTCACGGCGAAATTACAAGCACATGAAACTTAACAACTTAATGTCTAAGGGTTATGGGCGCAGTGCAGTTCGTCACTTGTGAGCAAATGCATCTGTTATAGGCAGAGGTTACTACTTAATCAGATACAAGCATGAGGCTTCATGCTTGTACCGTTTCCAAATAAAAAAAATTAAAGTAAATTTTGTACCACAACGCACGCAGGAATGAATGGACCACAGAAGAACAATATCTACTCCAGATACTTTTTTTTTTAAATTACATTATTTATTTCGGATACAGAAGCCACTTAACCCCAGTTACTAGAGGCGTTTATCAAATCCTTGATAAGTTGACCAACCAAATACTAAACACTTATTGGTCAATGGTATTCTATGACGCGATATGTGACCAATCAGCGGTCAGTATTCCGTCTGTTAGCTAATCAAACTTTGAAAAATGATACAGAAACTGGAGGTAACATGGTTAAAATGACCACTTACTCTTATTGACTTTCTCAACTAGAATAAAAACGTCATCCCCGCCGCTCGGCCGACCGCTGCACATGCTCATCCGACATATCTTCAGGTCGTTAGTCGCCGCACTCTCTGGAAATAACACGAACCTATTACATACAATACAAGTAGAAGAATGCAGAGGTGAAGATAGAGCTTTATATACGTACATTTGAGTAAGTGTAACGTAATCGTATCGTTAACGTATACAGTACAAACATCATTTATCTAACATAACTGCGGCAAGAATAACTTATAGTTTGTTGGGAAGACGAACTATTTGACAACGTTCAACAATCTATCCCGCTACAACTGCAGTTCAAATCACGTGGGCCTAGCACGACTGCGTAAGTGAAACGTAACGTGTGTGTGTGTGTGTGTGTGTAACGTGTTTACATGAAGAACCGGGACAATTATATATGATGTATAGATTCATTACTTTATATCAAAATCTATAATATAGGGTGTTTTTTACGGGTATAGAACTTTAAGTTGGCAACACTTTTTTGACTAGCGGTCATTTTGTTAGCTGTCAAGTGATTTACGTTTAGTTTGGTTCGGCATTTCAACATGAATAAACTGACGCCTGAACAAAGCTTCCAAATTGTGCAAATTAATTTTGAAAATCATGGTTCCTGATTTCCCTTCATCCCGATTTTCATAAGTGAATTTCGTTTAGCGATGAAGCTCACTTTTGGTTACATGGATACGTCAATTAAAAAAACTGTCACATTTGGAGTGAAGATAATCCTCAAGTGTATATTAAGACGTCGTTACATCCAGGAAAACTGAGTGTTTGGCGTGCTTTATGGGCTGGTGGAATAATTGATCCGTTCTTCTTTAAAAACGATGCTGGCGATAGCGTTACAGTCATTGGTGATCGGTATAGAGCTATGATTACTCACTTTTTCGTTCATCAATTGAACAACCATGACGTGCAGGAGCTGTGGTTTCAACAAGACGGCGCAACATGTTACACAGCTTGTGCCACAATTGATTTGTTGAAGGAAACGTTTGGTAACCGCATAGTTTCACGTTTCGGACTCGTGAATTGGCATCCAAGATCGTGCGATTTAACGCTGCTTGACTATTTTTTGTGGGGATATGTGAAGTCGCTAGTCTATGCCGACAAACCCTAAACGATTGACCACTTGCAGGACAACATTCGCCGCGTTATTGCCGCTATACGGTCACAAATGTTTGAAAAAGCCATCGAAAATTGGACCTCCAGATTAGACTACGTCCGAGCTAGCCGTGACGGTCATATACCAGAAATTATATTTAAATTATAATGCCAGAAGATTATCTTTCAAATAAACTAAATTTCATATCAATTTTAAAAACACATCTTTGTTTTATTCCATTTCAAAGTTCTATACCTCTAAAAAAACACCCACTACCTACATTATAAATTTATAATTTATTTTGTTATTCCCCTGTAGATAATTATGCACTTCCTTAAAACACGCACGAATATAACCGCGCGACCTTCAATACAGGAAATACGTATTAAGGGCATACATTTTAAAAGTATAAAACATTCTCTTTTCCGGCCCGCATTAATTATATTCCGATGTATATATAGTTAACCCATTACGGCGTTTATCTTTTAAATTACATAAAGCCGAAGCTTAGTTAAGAATTCAGGTGATACTTTGTCAAAATTTATATAATACATATTTATAAGATATCTAAACGAAATATTACGTGACGCTTTCGCTGGAAAATGAATCGTATCGTTCAATTAAAATAACATTAACATCCAAACAAGGTCTTCTGGTTCCAAATTATCCATACCCTGTACCTATGCTAAACTAATGACGGATATACATAAAACTATTATAGACACCCATACACACAAAGTCATGCTCATGCACACAAATGTTTGACCTGTCCGGGGATCGAACCCGGGATCAGTGGACCAGGCGGCCAGGACCAAGGCAGGAATGCTACCAACTGCGCCAACCGTCCAGTTCCTTAAGGCAGAGATGCAATGTGCCTTCCTCTCGGATAAAACGCCTGCAGTAAGTACCTATACAAAACAAGCAACATAAACATGCACTCTACCGAAACATCTACACCACTACCTAATGACTACAGAATACAGAAGACCAACCTCTAGTTTCTGGAACATTTGTCAAAGTTTGATCAGCTAACAGATGGAATACTGACCGCTGATTGGTCACATATCGCGTCATAGAACACCATTGACCAATGAGCGTATAGTATTTAGTTGATCAACTAATCAAGTCTTTGACTACCGTTCTGGAAGCTGAGGGTAAGTATAAACACGCAACTATGACAACGAAGTATTTAATGTAATATTATTATCAATAAATGCAATAAGAACACTATTGGAAAATGCGATAGAGCGTTTGTCGGTTGTTTGTACTTCTTTCACGGTTAAACTAATGAACCGATCTCGATGCAACTTGGCACAAAGATTGAGAGAAGACAGCACCAAAAAATACATAAGATATACTTTATTGTTACACAAAACACATGGGAAACTTAAATTTAGAAAATATGAAGATAGTGTCACAATGGGCGGCCTTATCTTGTTCCTTATTTCTTCCAGGCAACCATAAGATGGAATGTATATAAAAAATAGAGATGGGCGCGTGTTGAAGATACTATTTATCTCAGAATAATATTCCCTTTGGATCTTAGAATAGGTTTTATTTAGGTAATTATTCTAAGCTTTGGATAGTTACTGCACGCGAGTGAAAGTCAAAGTCAGAATCATTAATTCAATTTAGGCATCAAAGACGCACTTATGAACATCAATTACTCATTATAATGTACTTTCATGACTCTACGCCGCGTTCAAAAAATATATAGAGCCTAGCGAGAAGAAGCAGGAAGAAACTCTTTTCATATAGATGTTTACAATGTTTCTACTTAGGTACTGCTATTATTACATTTTATGGGTGGCAGATGACAACTGGCCAGAAGGCGAGCGTAAACTAAGCCTAATATTACTTATAATAATATATTATTTATGAGCCCAGTGTTAATACATTGGGCTTATATGAATAATGAGTTCGGATTTTTAAAAACGATTAGTCGTGCCGGAAATACCGTATGAGTAGACTTCTGAATGTTGTTTTTGTAGGAATATGTATGACAAAATAAATCCGTCCCACTCTAGTAAGTAGTATGAGGGTATTTCTCTTTCTTACGTATTTACACAATAACAGCCCTTATAGTTCAATATAATATTTAAGTATGAAGGGCACAGTTCAGTTAGTTACAATTCCGCGTCCCGCCTGTATAGAACGCGGCAGTAGAGAGCGCGCACACCTCTCCTGTTAAATAACGATACAAATAAATTAATCTTTATAAATCGTTAATTACGTATTTCATTGGTCACCCTAATCTAATAGTTTTCACTAGAAGCAAACATTATCTCTGAGTGCTAATGGCTGACTAGCTTCCGCCCGCGGATCCCCGAGCGTTATGTTTAGTACTACTCAACTCCGTAGGAATTTGGTATGTTGCATTTAGTCTGACAGCCACGCATGCAAAGCCGAGGGCAGTAGTGACTAGTTACTTATATTTTTTGACGTGATAATGTCATATAAATCTATGAACGCTGGCTGCACGCACGAAAAAGTATGACTCACACGTTCCGCCTGAGCCGAGCGTGCAAGCGAGAGCGCGGAACAAGCGATCGGCCTAAGCGTTCGTCTTGTCCTATGACGTTATCACGTAAAATTATGAACCGACTTTACAGACAACCACTTTTTTTTCTACCGATATTATATATTCATAGAAGTTATATTCTAAACAAAGCAGGATAACTTTTAACTTTGTTTAGATGGAGATTTGAACAAAATAAAATATACCAAAGTACTTACTACTTTTCCTCATCCAACAGTAATCTAATCGAAATTAAAAATTGTTTAAATTTGTATAGTTATACTGTCCTACTAGAATCCTAGTGTTGCTACAAAAGAGTTAGAAAGTTACTGCAAAGAGGACATTGTCTCTGTGACACTGTCTTTTTTTTAATGCCTCTATTGCCAACGCTATAATAATTTGTGAATGTTTGGCAGTGTATGGTAGTTTTTTGCTGTTTTTCATTTCCTTACTTTTCTACCGACTACCAAAAAGGACGTGGTACTCAATTGAACTGTTTTTTTTTATGTTTGTTACCTCATAACTTACCTATATCTAATAGAAGTAATATTTTCCCAGGACTTTGCGTGATAAAAAATTATCGCCATAGCTTGGTAACTACACATTAAACTAGTGAGGCTAGCACGAACATTTGCGTAAGCGTACGTCGTATCCAATCCAGTACAAACTATGAGTTATCTGTGCCACAATTGTACTAGATAAATGATACACGTAACGCTGATAAACTGGTGGGAGTAACACGAACCCTCACAAAATCTAGCAAACTGACTCACGTGATGGGACCCATGGTCTGGAATAGGTTGCCTGACGAAGTCACCTCTGCTCCTAGTTTAGCTTCATTCAAAATTAAATTAAAAACCTGGCTCATCGAGCGGTCGTTTTACAGTTTTTAGGAGTTCCTTAATCACAAAGTGTAGTTTTGGACATTATTAATTTATTTTTGACATTATTATTTAATATTGACATTATTAATTCAATTTTGACATTAGTCGGTTAATATTACATTATTTATTTAATTTTGACATTAGTTAATTTTTGACTAACTCGATTATTTTTATCCAAATCTTAAATAATAATTTGTTTTTATATTAGCAATTTGTTATTGATTGTACATCTACAATTGTAAGTACACATTAATTTAATGTTAAATTAAGTATATGTACTTAATTTGTACTGTTTTTAATATATATGATTTTTAATTAATATTTTTTAGACATGTAAATTTGAATTTATGAATAAAGAACTATGAACTATGATAGTTTGTACTGTATAAGTCAACGATATGATTATGTTATTCTTACGCAAACTTTCGTGCTTGGCCCACAAGGCATAAAGTTGTTTGCTTATTTGGTAATAGGACCTAGCTGCGCCCGCGGTTTCACCCACGTGGTGATGGATGATGATGATAAGAATATCCTATATCCTTCCCGGGACGTAATCTATCTCCATGCCATAGTTCATTACGATCCGTTCAGCCGTTTAAGTGTGAAAGCGTAACAAACAACCAAACAAACTCATTTTCGCAATTATAATATTTGTTAAGATAAACAATCTCTACTTATTACAATTGTCATTAAAATCAAGTAGAAGTAACCAACATACACGCTCACTCGGTCATCATCGGACCGATTGATGGCATGATTCATGACATCTTGGGATTCCCACACACTCAAAAACTTTTGCATTTGTATTATCATTGTGATCACAAAACGTACAATACTCGTATATCGTACAAAACACAGACCAGTGGGCCGAGCACGAAAATCTACTTAAGTGTAACGTTATCGTATCGTTTACGTATTCAGTACAAACTATGAGTTATCTGTGCAACTATTGTACTAGATAAATGACAGTTTGTACTAAATACGTTAAAGTTGCGATTACGTTACACTTAAACAGATTTTCGTGTTCGGCCCACAGGAACTAATCCTTGTATTTATGAGCACAGATGTTTGTTGCACAGCAGTCTCAGAAGAACAATATAAACCTCAGGCAGAGAACAGAGCCCAAAACGCACATGGGGAAATATATTATTTTGATTGTAATTGCAATTGTCGGGTGTCAAAGTTAATTATGGAATGTATCGTATAACGTAGGAGTGCCACTCGTAAGAAATAATAAAAGTTTTCTAAGCAGCCGTGCCGTAAGATTCTCTAACAGCAAACATCGTGACATCTTTGACAACGTCCGTGAAACAAATGACGAGATGACAAGAAACGTTGGAAAAACAACCTTATGTACAAGGGCGATATCTCATAAAGTATTTGACATCAGTGAGCTCGTTGACGAGCACATCGACGAATCATTAGAGAATCGCACGGCAGAAAGCATCTTACATATACAATGCAAGAGACAGTCTTGGTTCTAAAAGCAACACAGTCCTAAGATTTGAACGAACACTGTAACTAGTGAACAGTGGGCTAAGCACGAATAACTGCGTAAGTGTAAAGTAACGTGTGCTTCACGTGACACAGTACAAACTGACATTTATCTGGGGTAA
Source organism: Selenia dentaria (assembly GCA_917880725.1). Lineage (NCBI taxonomy): Eukaryota > Metazoa > Arthropoda > Insecta > Lepidoptera > Geometridae > Selenia > Selenia dentaria. The sequence continues at coordinate 26,931,298 of OU862888.1, read as the reverse complement.
CTGTCACACAGATAACTCATAGTTTGTGGGCCGAAGCTCGCGTTGACGTTTGCGATACGAATACTTTATCGCGAATTGTTAGTGCTACGGCCTCTGGGCGTATGAGGCTGTAAAATAATGTCTTAATGACAGCAGTGTCACGCAGCACTTGACACAGCAGGCTTACAGCTGTGGGTGCTATAGGTGTGTTCCGGTAGCTATTAGTAGAACACAGTCAAATGCTAGTCAAAAACATAACAAAAATAATTTAAAAAGAAACTTCAAGATTCCTATTCGAAATATGAACGCCACTCAGATATTACAACTGTTGGCCACTAGCAATAACTACGTAAGTGTAACGTAACGTGTTGATCATCACGTGAAACGACACAAACTGTCACTTATCTAGGGCAAATGTGACACAGATAACTCATAGTTTGTACGCCGAGGCGAGAAGCGTTGACGTTTGCGATACGAATACTTTCTTACAAATTGTGCTACGTCCGCAGGGCGAATGAGGCTGTAGAGGGGGGTGAGGTGACGCAAGCAGGCCCGCGTTATGGGCGCGGCAGCTATTATGAGAACGAAGTCAGATGCTAGTCAAAAGGAAGCATAACAATAATAATTTTAAAAAAACTTCAAGTTTCATATTCGAACGCCACTCAGATATTTACAACACAACACTCAGAGCATCACTCACTGCATTTATTTTGCTAACAGTACATGAGCAGGCGTCTCCCTTAACATCAAGTAAACGACTTCGACGTCACTTTACATATCATTAAAAGTAAAACTTACTCATATTGTGGATGGGATCCGAGTACACGGGATCGCAGATTTCCTTATCGGTCTCGACGTCGTGGGCGCTAAATTTCAGCCGAACAATATTCAAATTCATCCCCTTCGCCAGATTTTCACATTGTGCACGAAGCTACAAACAAAAGTTAACAGTATTATTATCATACATACCGCACTCTCTGCAGTAGAACATGGCGTTATCTTGTGTTGTTTTTATTTTACTTCAGGTAGCACGTGTCGTGCACCAGTGTTAAAAAACTACTGTGGTTTAATTACTCTATTATAGTTCGGTAGCTTCACACTACAGACATGAAACAGTAGACAAACTACAACGGATTGGGCCGCGCTTTAAATCTTCATAGACATAAGCAGTTTAGTAACTGCGTACAGTTTATGAGTAAAGTTAACTGTGAACTAAGAAACATGTAGGTTACGTGAAATGACCATTCACTAACCCCGACTATTCTCTGCTTATTGGTGTGTTGATAAAATAACTACTACTTTTTATCATAATAAAATGTAACACACATTTTATTATGATAAAAAATAGTAGTTCTTTTACAGTCGCAACTGACCTGACAAAATCATAAAATTTCTAAAAGATGTACAGGAATAAAAGATTTGTACAACGGAAATGCTGTCATTGGGCAATACAATAAAAGGCGGAGTTAGCTTGCAATGCACATGTGCAAAGCAAAACCTTTTTGAACTGATTAGACATAACATTGGGTGTTGGTACGTTAATGCCTGTCCCCCACCCCTCTTTCACTTCTTACAAGTTGTAACGAGACGGTATGTAAACAATATATTGAACTAAGAAAACATGTTTAAAACACCGATGTTGTTTCGCCGAAAAAAAGGGACGTAAACACACGCGCACATCACGAACTGTCATTTTTGACAGGACTTCGCACGGTGATTTCGTAGCGTTGTCGTTGAAATCGCAAAATGGCGTCTTTGGTCACGTAATCCATGTCGTCACATGGGTTTATGTCGTCGCGCTATCGTTGATTTGGAATGACGACCACAGTGCCATTATCGATTTGTGACTTCAATCGGAAACCAGGGAAGGTTTGAAGGTTAAGTGAAAATCAAAAAATGAGGTTTAAAGGCCATTGTAATTTTTTTTTAATTATATGATTTTGTTTGAAAACAAAATAATAGATCGATAAAACTTATTACAATGTCAAACATTATTATATTACAATAAACAATATTACTTAGATTGCATTACATCAATAGTCAAAAGACAAACATTAGATGTCTATTCAAGTGAGGGTAGTTTTAGATAACTTTAAACTAGTTTACATAGCGCGAAGTTACATGACGATTGCGCTAAACATAACCCACAATTGAACAAAATGGCAAATTCAAAGACTTGTCATTTGCAAGCGCCATACGAATTTGGACTTTAGCACTAACATTATATGAAAAACTATACTTTAAAAAAAGTTCGTTTTTTAGCTTAGTGTACTGTACAATCGAACTGTTTCCAAAAATTAAGTACGTATACCCTACGGATTGCTGCGTTCGGACGAAAACACACAGAGTAGAAAGGACCTAAGACGACGAAAGTCGTATAAAGTAAGTTAGAAACGGCCTTATTTTACAAATAAAAACAGAAGTGTAAAAGGAATAATGCTTTGTACCTCTTAACGCTACTGTAACAGCCTGCCTCGGTCCTTATCTGTTCGAGTCTGATTCATCCGGATTTAATTTGAGCAAAATACTGCAAAATATCCCTACATTTTAACTATTATTAGAAATTATTCATTAACATAACGTTGTGAATTTAATAATTACGTAGTTGATGTTGACTCGAATTATGTAATTTGTTTTGGTGCTAACTTTTATCCATTACGCTATCAATGTACCTATTTATATTTAAAAAATGGCTTTCTAATCCTGGTAATTCATTAGCTGATTCATTAGCGAAATGAATTATAATTAAGTACTTTTTTAAGATTTTAATTATCATTTGGTGATTAATTTATTGACACATTAGTTATCTATAAAAAATGATATATAGTATCTAGTTAGTATTTTCATTGATAACAACTTACCTACGACTCAATTTTACGTTTTAAATGAACCAACAGTAAAAAATACACTTCAATATATTCTGCGTTTGATTCATATAGATAATCTACTTATAGAGACTAATCACTACTTTTACCTTTTATGCTATTTTTAAATATATATATATATATATATATCGCTACTATATATATTTAGTTTATGATGTTTGGAATTTATTAGTGCGTAAAATGAATTCATTTAATATTGGTTGAAGTTATGTAAGTACGTAGAATGCTTTTTTTAATATTTGTCCAATAATCTCGGCTTTTTTACATAAATATATATTTTTTTTATATTTAGTATCTGCAGAGGATTATAGCTACTATTATTTTTGGTAACTAAAAATACTAGTAAGCAGACATATCTATGTGAATAAGTGAATAAGATATTCAATGTATGCTAAAGAGATTAAGTAATAGTAGTTTATCAAACTGTTTTAACATCTAGTTATGTGCAGTTTTATACACTACTTTATATACTCTCATACATTGGCATTTTCTTCACATTATGTCAGACATTTGAGCAAAAAAAAAACTTGCAATTTAGTACCTACAAAAAATATGAATCTGAACCCAGCACATCACCGCGCCAGCGCTAAAGGGTGCTGCCACAGACAAGTTAAATAAGGAATCAAAACTTTATTAAATACTAGTGGCGCTCCGCGGTTTCACTCACGTGGTGACGGATGATGATGATAAATCAAAATATATAGCCTGGGGTAGTGTAGCATTACATAGCATATGTTACTTAGGGACAGTGTAGCATGTTAACGGTGAAAGAATTTTTGAAATTAGTCCTAGTAGCTACTGAGTGTTTTTTAACTAATTGATAAGTTTGTAACTAATCAAACATACAATAATACAAAACATTTCTTCTTTCAATATAGAAAATGGCGCGCCCTGCATATAAGTTTCAATATAGGAGACCTGGTGACCTGTGACAGGTTTTTTTATTTTAAAAAACCTGCTTCGGCTACCAGCCCCCTCACATACTTAGGTTTTATTTTGTCACTCTGCTAATTTATGTTAAATTATTTTTACCGACCTTTTGTGAGGAGGAAATATAATGTTTGATTTGATTTGAAATTATAAAAAACAACAATTGATGGAATCTCTATTGGTGAGAACTTCTTGGATTTGCCCTGTACTTGTTCTCTAACATTATTTTGTTAATGTTTCATGAGATTTTGCGGTTCTTATACATTGAAATTAAACAACTTTAAACGGATCAAATCGTTTTAAATTATTTTGTGAGACAAAAAGTGTTTTAATCAGACTGTATTTTTTTAATTACGGTATTGTGTTTGTATTGTACGTCAATATAAACTCTTTTTCTACAGACTTCCAATAAAAGGTGGAGGTACTCAATTCGACTGTATTTTTTTTATGTTTGTTACCCCAGAACCATCGACTGGGTGAACCGATTCTCAAATTAAGCTTTTTTTGTTTTGTCTGTTTGAAAGCTGGTGCTTCCCGTGTGGTCCTATTTAAATTTCATCAAATTTGGTCCAGTGATTTTTGAGATACACTCCAATAACTGAATAGAATGGAAGGCGTTATTACATTTTTCAAAGTGTACTTGTGATGTTTCGAATATTGTTTTTTGTAAAATAGTGCGAGAATCGCAATCAAGTGGGACGAAATCGATAGACAACGCAATTGAACTGTATTCGAGGCACGTTTTCATACAGGTGTATCCATATTTTTTTGACAGAAACACTTAAGTTTCTTTGTTGAAAGTGCTCGAGTTGTAAGAGTTGTGTTTTGTAAGTGTTGACTTGATATTTTTAGGGACTACATTCGAGATCCCGATGGTGTCAAGTTATGGCGGTTCAAACACGAGTACCTTTGGAACACAAGTATTGTAGTTTAGATAAAAGCGCCACTTTGTTAGAGGAACTCATATATTTAGAACAGCGATAAGTTTCAACAACAAAAGGCTTTTTGTGCTTCCTGTACACATTTACAATGTATAAACATCCTGAAGTTTGGAATGTGCTGAGGTCAGCTTTCAAAATATAGTTAAAGGCCGACTGAGCAAAAGACCAGCGGAACTCTGACTATCATATCATATACATTGATTACACACTGTTTGTTTACGTTTTGTTGTCAAACTCTGATAGGTAGTATTCGATTAAAAAAGTAATACTTTTTTATTGCCATTTCAGAGAAATCTCTCTCAGCATTAAGGAATTAGTATATCTAAATATAGTCGCCTACTCATATTACTCTGTAACTTGAGGTCGCCCGAAGAATGTTTAGAATTAGTTCTTATTGACCGAGCGAGCGATACGCGTGCTTTAATAAGCCAAATTTGACCTGTCCGTATGTTTGTTGGGTTGTATGTTGGTCCTTCTGAATCTTGACGAATCATGGTACGCATGATGTACTATTAATTTTTTTTTTGGTCCTACGCTATTTTTGAGTGAGGGGGTACTTTTCGCAGTGGTTATTAGCTGCGGAGCAATGAATATGGGTTCATAATATTAAAAAGACATTTTTTTCCTTTACTATTGGCCAGTTATTGATACCAATCCTTCCCTTTCAATATTGTGGAATAATAATTAACAAAGAATATAATAAGTATCTGGTTTTACACACATGCCAGATGCACTATACTCTTTAGTCTGTAAGTTAACTATCATTTTCGGCAGGTCATCATCATCGTCATTATCTCAGCCGTAAGACGTCCACTGGTGAACATAGGCCTCCCCCGTAATTTTCCAAAAGGATCGGTTGGAAGCGGCCTGTATCCAACGCCGTCCTGCGACCTCGACCCGGTGGCCGACCTACGCTGCGCTTGCCGGTCCATGGTCTCCACTCCAGAACCTTCCGGCCCCATCGGCCATCTGTTCTACGTGCTATGTGCCCTGCCCACTGACTCTTCAACTGGCTAATCGTCTATGCTATGTTGGTGACTTTCGTACTTCTACGGATCTCCTCATTTCTGATTCGATCACGTAAAGAAACCCCGAGCATAGCCTTCTCCATAGCTCGTTATGCGAGCTTACTTATGAAGCCCATAGTAAGAGACCACGTTTCAGTGCCATAAGTCATCACTGGTAACACACATTGGTCGAAGACTCTTGTCTTGAGGCACTGAGGTATTTTTGACGAGAAGACTTCGCGAAATCTCCGGAACGAAGTTTCGGCAGGTGGGTAAAAAGAATGGATTCACATTTTCATTCATTTCTACTTGTCGTTCATTCGATGAAACCTCATCACTATGGTCTTGTTTGTTTACCTTTTTTGTCAGCTAACGAAGAACACATAAAAAAACACATTGTTTGCTGATGATGAACGGACAAATTATAACCGAGACACAAAGATGTACTCCCTAAATGACCTAATATCAAAAAACGTTAATTGTTTAAATCTTCACATTAATTTAAGGTTATCAGTGATTAAGCTGCATTGTGGGTGTGTTCTAATAATAAGATAACATAATAAATAATCCATACAGCAATATACACGAATATACATACCTCTTTGGTATTGATATTTGTATTCCTATACTGCTCGGAGAATTTCTTGAAGAGCAGATTTGTGACATCCTTTTTAGCGGTGTGTATGATTCCCATACCAGGAAACCTATAGACAAATATATGATAATAATTAATACTAAATATCTGATACAAAGTTACGCCTATCGGTAATTAATTACTAACTTTTTAGGGATTGGTAGCCTATGTTGTTATTCTCGTAGTCGTGATCAACCCATATTAAAAATTTCAGCCAAGTCGGTTCTGTATTTTATGGCGTGAAAGATTACCAAACATGTAGGTACATTTAAAAGCCACGTAACTCTAGCGCTGAGCAAAATGTGGAGGGGATATCTGCGCATGGGTACAGTCGCGCACATGTGACAGAGAGAGAAAGGAGTCCCTCGTCTTCGATGTGACAGAGAGAGACAAGAGTCCTTCGTCCTTGTACCCTCCTGTGATACCCAATTTTTGATTTCTGCGCAATAACGGTCAGCGCTAGAGTTACGTGCCGCGGGTTATAGTAAAGTGATATCGCCAATGCGCGTCCTTCATGCATCCGTCTTTATCAATTATATACTGTGCAATTATTACGGTTAAAGAGAATCATTCTCTCATCGTTTCACAAATAAAAGTGCGTCATCATTTTGTCACTGTTACATCCGGCTTCTTGTAAAAAAATAATCTCCATTCCCCTTAGTCATCGCATCACGCGTGAACGGATGGAAAAATTACGCTAATTGTTTTATAGCTATGTTAACTATTTTCAGGAGAAGGATCATATGAAAGAAAAAACAAGAAGAGACGGTATATCATGGCGAGGACGATAGCCTAGCCTACTACGCGAACGAAGTCGCAGGAAGCCACTAGTTTAATATAAACACGTTTTCACCTACTATAGTTAGAATTGTGACACATAAGTTCCATACAAATAATGTTAAAAATCGAAGGAATATCTCTACTAAGGTAAACCGTTGATGGATAGAATCTGACCTTTCGCTCGGCTAAGGAAAAGTGTTACTTTGAACATCAGGTTTCATTGTGTGCACATTATCATTCACAGAGTGCATTTCGCAATCAGTCTTTAGTATAAAGGTATAATAGGTTAGCACGAGACGATTATGAAGGTATGTTTCCTCGTTTGGGACGGCTACAGGCTACCTATACTATAGACTTCATTTAAATTCATATCGTTACACCATTTATATTTGATAGGAACAATGGGAATCCTTAAAACGATTTGTCCATAACATTCGCATGAGCATAAAATAAAAATTCTGATCAGACTAACATCATAGAACACAGAACGAATATTTTTCTTAGATAATAAAAAATAATTATTTATTGCACATAAAATACAAGAATTTTTGTAAGTACAACAAACCAAACATAAAAAGACAAGCTTGTCCCTTAACCCGTTGCGTCCCAGAGACGTAAATATACGTCAGTTTTATTTATAAATCTTTTGTTTTAATTAAATACCGTGATAATTAAAACAAAAGTTTTATAAATATATTATTATATATTAGGGAGGATTAAATGAGCTTTTGTAAGTACAGCAAACCAAATGTAAAAAGACAAGCTTGGCCCTATTACCTTGGTACCTATTATATATTCTGTGACGATACTCGGTACTTCTGTTTTCTGCAACTGTTTTCGCGTGGACGTGAGTAAAAAATTGTAGCAGGTTGCATTAAATAAGGTATTACTAATCAAACTCAGTAGAGGATTATAAAGAGGATTATACAGAGGATTGGTCGCCACGGCGACCAATCCTCTGATCGTATTAATAGGAATTTTAATAGGGCTGATTTCTATGCATTATATTCATCGATAGCAGCCATAGACTGGACTCCATTATATGAAATGGATTTAGATTATAGTTAATTTTTTTTTATGACAGTCTTAACACGGTGTTCGCGATCTATACGTACCTAGAAAGCAGACAAATAGAAGAGACTCGAGATATATATACCCACAATGGTATACTAGGGATATAATTCAAGACTTAAAACTCAAGTCATATCTGCATAAACAATATAAGTCTAGTAGGTCGGATCGGGCCTATAAAGCGTTTGCCGAGTGTCGAACAAGAATTAAAAACAGTATCTCACTGGCAGAGCAGCAATACAAAAATAATGTCCAGAACCAGTTGCAGAAGGACCCCAAGTCCTTCTGGAATTACGCTAAGTCTAAAAGAAGTAGTACAAGTCACCGAAAGATATTGAAGGATGGAGAAGCATTGAGTGACGAGCAGTGTGCTAAGGAGTTCGCTGAATATTTCCATTCAGTTTACAGCACAACCCGAGCGAAGTTAGACGTAGGAGAGGCGATAGCTGCAGTCGGTGGCACAATTGGAGCGGAAAGTGTGCACCTGGATCGATTGCAGTTAAATGAGGTTCACTGTGCTCTTAGACAGATGAAACTAAAAAAGGCTTCAGGTCCAGACGGTATACCGCCGTACATACTTAAAGATTGCCGTCATGTGCTGGCTGAACCGCTCCTTTTCATCTACAATCTGTGTCTTAATTCAGCTCAGTTTCCAGATAGGTGGAAAGTGACAAGAGTAGTTCCAGTGCCAAAAACTAAATCGGGGGCGAAGGTAAACGAATATAGGCCAGTAGCGTTACTTTCGGCGCCTGCAAAAGTACTGGAATCTGCTATTCACAAGAGCATATATATGCAGGTGAATTCTCAACTCGCAGACGCTCAGCATGGGTTTCGGCAGGCCAGAAGCACTACTAGCAATCTGCTCAGTCACATGGTGGAACTGGTGCCGACAGTAGACAGCGGGGGTCAAACTCATGCAGCTTACTTTGATTTCAGTAAAGCATTTGATTTAGTTGATAATGACATATTGCTTAAAAAGTTAGCTGGTTTTGGTTTTACCTCCCATCTTCTCAGGTTTTTCCCCAATTATATGACGGACAGACAGCAGTACGTAGAATATTGTGGGCACACGTCTGACTCATATTTCACCAAGTCTGGTGTAAGTCAAGGTAGCAACCTTGGACCTTTGGGGTTTATCTTGATGGTAAATGATTTACCTAATGTTGTCCAGGACGCCAAATGCTTACTATTTGCCGACGATTTAAAGCTCACTTTAAATATTAAAAATGAAGCTGACTGTGAACGACTACAAAGAGACATAGACCGAGTTGTGGCCTGGACTAAGGAGAACCGCTTACACTTCAATGTGTCTAAGTGTATGACGATCACCTTCTCACGGGCACGTAACCAGATACTACACAGTTACAACGTAGATGGGACTCCGATGGTAAGGGTCACGGAGGTGCAGGATTTAGGCGTAACTTTTAATTCAGCACTCACATTTAGATCACATATTATTAACATTTGTAAAAAGGCCTTTAGAATCTAGGTTTTATTTTGAGGATGTCCCGTGGCTTTTCAAATATCAAAGCAATCACGGCCCTATACAATAAGCTGGTCAGAAGTCAGTTAGAATGCAATGGAGTCATTTGGTCTCCTCAGGAATCAAAATACATTTCAATGCTAGAGAAAATACAAAATAAATTTTTAAGATTTTTATATTTGAGACAATTTGGAATATATCCTTTTTATCCACTAATGTACCCAACTCTATTTATCCTTGGCATGGTTGGATATAACGAAATGAGAGTCAGGAGGGAGCTCACACTCATTTCGTATTTATTCACGGTAATTAGAGGGAAGGTGCATAATGCCGATATACTGGGGCAGGTATACTTCAGCGTCCCGGACAGGTACGTGTGGCGACGGCGCCGGCCGCAGCTGATAGCGCTGCCGAGCGCGCGCACTAACCTGTTGCGCGATGCGCCTCTGACGCGCGCGCTCCGCACTATCAATATTATCGCGGCTGAAGTGGACCTGTTTTGTTGTGCTCTGAGCGAATTCAAAAAAATAGCTTTACATATTCTATGCTATAGAAACTAACTATTTAATATGTATGATAGATAATATAGCTACTCTATTGCATTGGGTTTATTACCTGTAATGATAGATGTAAGTTTTTAGATAAATAAATAAATAAATATTTAAATCTATTTGCAAGAATACATTAATGACATAATGTTTTCATATATAAAATAATACCTAATCGAGGCTAATATAATGCAGCCTGTATGCAGAAGAGCAAATATAAAAAAAATACTTCGTCACAGAAGAATAAAACTTTAATGCTATTTAAACATGTAAATAGGCAGGTACTTATTACTAAGGAACCAGCTAGTACAAAAACACCAGCTATAGTTTTATTTTACAACGCGATAAGCTTATATCTAATTAAAGGCCCGTCACGTAAGTTTCCTAAATCTATTGCCATCTAAAAATTTAATCTCATTACATTACCTATTCTATTAAAAATGTTTTGTTTAAACACATTTGATATACTTATGTTTTCTTATAAATATAAATGTTACAGCCAAAGTAATAAATCTGGATATTATACATAATGACTGGTCATTATGTATAATATCTACTCAATTTAGATAAAGTGATAATTGACACAAAATTAATCACATTAACTGGCTATTTTATATAATATCTTCGAAGACTTGGATAATGTAAGAGCACAAGTAGGTATAGGTTAGGTTAGGTTAGGTTATTTTCAATTTTGTTATTAACTTTTACATTATATATAATAGCAAAATTGACTAGATCATGTGATAAATTAATCACTTAATCAGGATATTATTCACCATAGCGGGTAAAAGTTGGCCAAAGTAATAAACCGTGTCAAAAGTAAAAAACAAATGGAGTCATAAATTATCTATTATAATTAATATGTAATAAGATTTTAATAATTATTACCATAAGATTTTAAAAATAGTAAATGAAAACGTAAAAGTTAATAACATAATTGAAAATAACCTAACCTAACCTAACCTATACCTACTTGTGCTCTTACATTATCCAAGTCTTCGAAGATATTATATAAAATAGCCAGTTAATGTGATTAATTTTGTGTCAATTATCACTTTATCTAAATTGAGTAGATATTATACATAATGACCAGTCATTATGTATAATAACTATTTAATCACTATGACTGTAACATAAATACAAATATATTTTATAAACTATAAATAGTACCATTTTCATTTCTACCGTGAAGCAGTCATGCGTTCTGGTTTGAAGGTACCGGCCGGCGGCGGCATATGAGACCTAACAGCTTAACGTCTCAGAGGTAACGGGCGCAGTGAAGGTCACTTCCGAAGAACTGCTTCTGTTCTAGGCAAATGTTACCACTTAACATCAGGTGAGACCGTTTCCAATAACATAAAAAAAGCTTTCGGGGTGTGAGCCCACAACTACAGAAACTGTTCAGACGCAGCTGATTGCTATAGCAGCACCATTGAAGACATGATCTTACGGATACAACAGCTGATATGTATGGTAGATAATGATATCATAACTTACGTAACTGTATAGCTGTCCTTTTCTGGCACAATAGAACTAACGTCTCTGTCCTGCTCATCCTCGAGGAGTTTGTGAGGGTGTTCATCGGGTTTGTTGTGCTGCGCCAGTCGACACCTGATTAACGCTTGACCGCTGAAGTTTACGAGCTGTTGTACGAGACAATTGGTGATAAATATCGCAGCTAGATCCATACTAGAGACAAGGTGAGATAGTTGGTAAAAGTCAGTTTATCGTCTCGACAAGTTTATCGTGAGATCCATGCTTGCAAGGCATGCATGCGTCACAAACTAAACTTTACTAGCTTCTCCCCGCGGTATCATCTACGTAGAATAAATTTATAGCCGCATCAGCAAATAACGCGTGATAAAAATAGCCTATGTTTTACTGGCTATTTCCATTTCTAATTTCATCAGTCTGTGCCTTTTCAGCTTGAAGAACCGATGAAATAGGTAGTTTTGTTGTTCCATGGAGACGGAACCGCGCGCACTAGCTAGTTCAATAAATCACACTTGTGCCTTCTAGTTCTATACATCAAGCAAAACACAATAGAAACTCCATTGTTATGTGGCGCGGGGTCCGCAGAAGGGTTAGTAAGACCATTTTATGGCACTAGTCTATACATATAATAAAACTGTAACCAAGTCGTGTCTGTACATATTAGGTAATTGGGAAAAATCATGTTTACTGGTCCGGGAAAGTAAAACATAAAACAACAATTATTAATAACTAGTTGCTCTCCGCGGTTTCACCCGCGCGGTGATGATGATGAATCTTATATATCCTATGTTACTCAGGATGAATGTAGCTTTCCAATGGTGAAAGAATTTTTGAAATCGATCCAATACTTTTTGAGCCAATTCGTTATAAACATACTTACTCGTACATACAAATCTTTCCTCTTTATAATATTATATTATTATTCGTATAGGTAGTATAGATAAATAAACGTTTGCTCACCTCTACTGTTGGATGTGTTTTATTCTTGCTATTAGATAGTCCGTTGGATTTGCCGAGCAGGCAGCCGTGGGTCCCCACCATCTCGCTCACGTACCGGAACCGGAAGTGGTCTTGGGGCTGCTCCACAATCCGTAAGAATGGATTGCCTTTACAAAAAAAATGTCTGTGAAGTCGGTTTACGGACGATAATTTTACGTGATAACGTCATAAGACAAGCCGAACGCTTAGGCCGATCGTGCCTCTCTATCGCTTGTTCCGCGCTCTAGCTTGCACGCGGAACGTGACAATGAGTCATACTTTTTCGCCTTTTGCCTGCAGCCGGCGTTCAAAGACGTTATCATGTCAAATATATTCCAAATGATGACAATGCCAATTTTATAAGTAATTAGCGGCGCTCCGCGGTTTCACCCGCACGGTGATGGATGATGGTGATGATGAATCTTATATAGCCTATGTTACTCAGGGTAGCTTTCCAATGGTGAACAATTTTTTGAAATTCTTTAATTAATTTTATTTTTAATAATTAATGCTATTATTTATTATTTACTGCTTACTATTACTGCTAACTAGGCTAGTTTGACAATTTAGGAGCAATGGGGCTTACTAATACGTAAGTTATTTTGTAGACGGTAGATAGATAGGCTAGGATAGGCTTCATTACAGACTTGTACTTGTAATTATGCACCGCCGTACAAAAAAACAAAAATACGCGTCGACTTGACTTGTTTTAGGGTTCCGTAACCACAAAAGGGAAAAGGGAACCCTCTTAAGATCACTTTGTTATCCGTCTGTCTGGCTGGCAAGACCTTTTTTCTCAGCTACGCGTTGAGGTATCAAATAGAAATTTATATCATATACTCGTGTCTCTTTTTCATAACTGAAAGAGACAACAACAAACTTATTTTGACACAATCGTTTATGTCGCATATTTTTGCATTATTTGCGATTTCACAAGGGAAGCAAAACCTATGGGGTAGTTCCCGTTGATCTAGAAACACGAAATCTGGAAAGAAGCTATGTTTTAAAGCACATCTAAAGAAACAAATCTGATAAGATATATTTTAATATTAAAAAAACGCGGAATTACTATTAGAAATGTATTATTTACAGTTGTTGCAATATTCTTGTCTTTCAAGGATCGAACAGTTAAGTTAGTCCTTTAACCAAGTTTGTCTTAAGTTAGAGCAATAATGTTAGTAGTACCATCATCGGTGCGCTAGTTCAACTCGCACTTGGCCGGTTTTATTTGAAAGTTGGATAACAATCACCCACACAACTCGATTCAGTCTAGCAAAGCGTCGCCGCCGTGAGAAGAAGCCTTTTAGTGAGCGTGAATGCTCAAGGTATACACGCATACATAATACAAAAGCCTGAGCTTGTCTAATTTGTTTTTTTTATAACTAATTTTTATTTAAGTCGGCTTTCTCCACCCGGCCCAGGGCCGGTGTACTTAACTACTGTGCTTAACGTACGGACTATACTGTGCTTAACTTAGTACTATTATTTATACAAACTGTTATTTATCTAGGGCAACTGTGACACAGATAACTCATAGTTTGTATGCCGAAGTGTGACGCGTTTTTCGCAAACTGTGCTAAGGCCTCTGAGCATGTCGACTCCTTCGCAACCCGCGTCGCGGTGAAACATTAATTAGTCACAAATATCGTTATTTATATCTTGTACTTTCATTTGCATTTTCACACTAGTTCATGAGTTTTCATTTTAAATTAGTTTACGCATCATAGGGTAGCATATTATTTCGATGACTAACAACATAGCAAAATGGTTACAACTAGCAGTTTTAATGGAATTCTCAGGTTTTTCTCCTCAATGTTGTGAAAGTATCAAGATTTAAAACAAACTATGTTACAAGACACAGATGCTGATATACAATATATTTATATATTATTTATAGTAATCTATTACACATTATGGCTAGTAACTTTAGTATATTAAAGTAAATATAGGAAAATTAGCAATGTACCAATTCAATAAAAATAAAAAAGTAATTAGTTTAATAGATACATAGAAAAATTCAATAAAAAAAATATAATTTGTTTATTGTGGATATTATTTAAATAAAATATTTTTTTAAACTACATTAATCCTTCCTATACCGCGATAATTAAAACAAAAGATTTATGAATCAAATTGACGTACATTTACGTCTCTGGGACGCAAAGGGTTAAGCAAGGAGAAACAACTGTTATAAAGTAAGGGTTAAAGTTTTCATTTCCATTGATGTAAGAGCATGCAGCTAGAGAGGTATCGAGTCCGAGTTCTGACCTCCATAGGAAGTAAAGTTTTTGCGACTATTCTTTTATTACCTATACTCCAACATTATGTATGCTGTTTGTAATTTATTTAATCACCGATGGGGATTTCATTTTAAACTTATGGGGGATTGTCAGGCCGGTTGGCGCAGTTGGTAGCACCCTTGCCTTCTGAGCCGCTGATCCCGGTTTCGATCCCAGGACTGGTCAAACATTTGTGTGCATGAACATGTCTGTTTGATCTGTGTCTGGGTGTGTATATGTATTTAAGTATGTATATCAGTCATCAGGTTACCATAGTACAGGCTATGCTTAGTTTGGGACCTGAAGACCTTTGTGTGGATGTTGTCACATATTATTATTATATTATTATTATTATTATTGTGGATCCTCAATGAAATCCACATTACAAGCTCTTTGCGACATTAATGAGGATTTGTGAAACAACTCTATTTTTATAGGTGTGCAAATCTATACTTGGTCGGCAGATAGAATATTATAGTCTCGTGTAAAAAACTAAAAATTAGACAACTGTGTTCATGATTTTTATCCAGGAATACAAGGTGAGTCATAATGAAAACAATTTTTATTGTTATAGTGGGATTTGAAGCATAAGCTGCTTTACGAGAAACTGTATGAACTTTAATTGTTAATTTTGACAACTAGCCTTGAATATCCTTAATCTCCTGAAAAGGTCCCAGTAAATTGATACAATGTTTATATGATATATTCTATGTAAACTTGACAGGCCGGTTGGTGCAGTTAATAAATCCCTGCCTTCTGAGCCGCTGGTCCCGGGATTGGTCCCCAGACAGGTCAAACATTTGTGTGCATGAACATGTCTGGGTAGTGAATATATGGTATATAAATACATACATACATAAAATCACGCCTCTTTCCCGTGGGGGTAGGCAGAGACCATGGATTTCCACTTACTACGATCCTGACATATCGCAAGGCCATATAAATACATATACACATTACCATAGTACAGGCTCTGTGCCTAGTTTGGGACCTGAAGGCTTTGTGTAGATGTAATCCCTACATAATTAAAAAAAATTACTAAAGTATTATAATATAATTGTTATGGCTGATTGATACAGTGTGAGGCTAGGAGGTTCCTGTCCAACATAGAATAAATTTCATCACAGATACATGAAATTTCATCACATTTTTCTTAGCAACTGACATGTCAGCATAGTATTTTTGGATAGACTTGTAGTTGCCAAAAATGTTAACTGATTAATGAATATGTTTACAATGGCATTCAGAAAACTGTTGTATTAGGCTGCTTCAATCAGCGTTTTAGTAAAAACTTACTTGAGTGCTGAAAATAATAGTTTTTCACGAACCTTTAATAAATTTTTTTTTACTATTTCCACCACACATTAAGCGATGATACATTGTATGTGTCACTAAGTCTGAGTTATTAGGTGCTATTTTAGGCTAAGATGTGATTTTAGGTAAGATATTGGCAAAGTTTTGCGAATTAGATTTTTTAAATACAAACTACAACATCACAAGAATTCAATGTACAAACTATGTTCGCACAATGATGGCAGATGAACTGTTTTAACTGGCTACCATACACTGTGGAAATCTACATTTATGTTAACATATCAATGTTCACATTGTTACTCTGAAGAGTAATGTACATGATAAAATGGTCACAATAAAATATCATTTAGGCTTAGCTCAAAGTGTGCATGCAATTCTCTTATCATTAGTACTTGGAATTGATAAGAATTCTTTTAAACTAACAGAAGAAACATAGATAGGTGTTTGGTAAGTTTTTTATGAATAGCTTCTATTATACTTAAGTATATATAAAAAGTTATGTGCAAATGGTGTTGTACTGAATTTTAAAATTATATATGAATGTTAATATACGAGTAGTACATAAATAAATAGTGAAACTTTATATTACAAATTATATTACTTTAGGTGCGTTATTTTTAAAATTATTATTAAACTCCTCTTTTTTAGCTTTCCGAACGCTGAACAAAAAGAGACATGAACAACATTTTCATCCACAGATACCCAATTCTAATGCCCCTTGTGAGAGTTTTAGCGTTATTTTCGCTAAATACGCTCAGAAGTGATCTATTCGAACGTTAGAGTATACATTTTAGTACTACAAGAAACAAATAAGTTATTTATACCTACTGCTAAGTAATGCTATGGGTATGTTGTTCATTTGATGGTAAGTATCACAAATGGCTATTTCTGCTTCTGCTGCTTTTACTACAGCAATGCCGATCAGGTATGATAAACAAGAGCCATCTCAAATTACATAAACTTAGAACTTACTTACCATTGTTTGCTGCTTTTACTACAGCAATGCCGATCAGGTATGATAAACAAGAGCCATCTCAAATTACATAAACTTAGAACTTACTTACCATTGTTTATGTTATAAAGATTATTGTCTCTACATGTCAACCCCGTCAAAGTTGTGGTTAACTGGGGCACTTGCTGTGAAGGCGAGCTATAAGGAGAGTCCTGAGCAGTGTAGGATAAAGGAGAGCTAGAGCATTCGCTCATTTCATGATCACTGGTACTGGTAGACATTGTTCCAATAGCTGAATTTAGTCACTAAACATTAAACACGGTTAATGTTTCTTTAGTATTGAACTGAATTGGTACAAAACAACTTCTAAGATCACTCTAAGAATCAGAAAAATTCGCAAAAACAAGTACATGAAAAAGATCCCAATATGCCTGTACGTACTGTGTACGGTATGATTACTGTACTGTCAAAACAAAACTTGAATTGAACTGATGTCAAGATTCAAGCAAACCCAGTCTGGTCTGGGTTGTTCTGCTCTGCGATTGGCTGCTGAGCTTATTCAGTAATCTGTGGCTGAGTGCTGACTGACTGACTCTACAAGTGCTGCCAGTGCTTCATCGTCGAAAGTAACTCGAGACTACTCAAAATGAATCATTATGTGTATTAGTAGTTATGCGAACAGTAGACCTATGACCTATATTTATTACCTATTACCTTATACCTAACCTATTATCTCGGAAACCATTTGACTAATTATGCTCAAATAGGATTAAAGTTATGTACCAAATTTTATCAAAATCAGTCGGTAAATAGCGCTGCAACAAACCCCTTTTTAGGAAAATAGGAAATGTTCCCCTCTCCCCACTCAATATAGCTATTTTGAAGATAAGATCCTGATAGAGTTTTAAGATACAATATAATGGATATGACAGATATGTAAATCAGTTATTGTAGTCATTGCCTAATTGACTAATAAAATTAATTGGTATTATTATTAATTATTGTAATTTACACGCCATTATGGTATGAATACAGAGCTACGCGTTGTTTTAATATAATACCTATATCCCTTACCTGTATTCGAGCAATAAAATAATTTGATTTGATTTGAAGAATTGTCAACGCTGGTTGGAAAATGCGACCTGTACAGGAAGGCGTGCATACGCCCTAACAAACATACGGACATATGAAAGTCAATTTGGCCAGTTAAAGCAGAGTCGCTTTGCTCGCTTGTTCAATATGACTAACGCACTCATAATCACACATTATTAACAAAGAAACATAATCTATTCATTAATTATACATGAAATATAACTTCTTAAGTGAATATAAATATAAGCGAAAACATGTAGATTTTTCACGTAGAATAATATGAAATAAATTTAAATAATTATAAAAATATCAGTTAATTAGTGCATTTTTGAATTCATAAAAATATTAATGCATATGTATATGTTTGATTAACAACTGATAAGGAACGTGTAATTAAATTTCAGTATCTTCCACATTTCGTAAGTAAATACACCGTACACTTATCAACCACCTACTAATATGTTAAAAAGAGACAAAGTTAACTACTTATTAGTCATGTCACGAAGACGATTTCTCTTTGATTCCTACTTAACCACTACTAACTAATAAAACCAATACCTATGCTGATCAAAATCAACCTTCTTCGTGCATCGCGATTCACCCGTCTAATGAACTCAATGCCGAATAAAACATCAAGCTAATAACGTCAAACCGATGGTTCATACAATATGATGTAGACGTGATACAGATCCCTTTCTCTAAGTAGTTGTTATGTAAGTGTAAACGAGAATAAATTGATGAAATAGGGTGGAGTGAAATCAGCCAGTTTTTTTTTCAATCAATTTGCAAACATAATTGACATTTTTTATCGTATTTTATTATTTACGTAAGTTCCGTTTAGTAATTTTTTTTTGAAATTATATTCCATTATGAAAAGTTATGCAATGTGACAGAACAAAAGTAACACAAAATGTTACAGTAGTAACGCTCTGGCAACACTGTACTGAACTGACTGACAGCAGACCCGACAGACCAAC
Organism: Selenia dentaria; assembly: GCA_917880725.1. Taxonomy (NCBI): domain Eukaryota; kingdom Metazoa; phylum Arthropoda; class Insecta; order Lepidoptera; family Geometridae; genus Selenia; species Selenia dentaria. The sequence goes on along the minus strand of OU862888.1, from coordinate 26,911,954 downwards.
CGCATTGATTGGTGGAGATATATTGTGAAGTTGTATTGTGATTGGTGGGAATGAGGTACAGTATTTTACCTTGCCATAAGTAGCGATGTATCTCCACTAAAATTATCAATTCAAAATAAGGTGAATTCGTAGGTACCAGTTATAGGTGAGGGGAATCATTCCCAATCCTCTCCCAGAAAGGATGAAAGCTACGGCTCCACCAACGCGGAAAGTGACATCATTATTAGTAAATAACCAAGAAATATAAAATAACTGTATCTGCCTGTACTGTGTAATTATAATAGGGCTGTCCAAAAAAATCTCACAATATTTTGTAAATATGTATGAAAAAGAATTAAACGTGATTTAAATTTCAATAATTTACAATGTGAATCCTGACTAGGTACTATCAGTCAAGTTTATGCCTGACCATTTTGAGGGTGAAATTGGCGGGAAATGACCATTCGCTACCACCGCTTATTCTCTGCTTATTGGTGTGTAATAAAAGCTTATTGTAAGTACAAGTTATTTTCACATAGTTTTAAGTGGTAATCCTTGGAACAGAAGTAAACAACATGCTTAAAAGGACTAGGTACCACTTTTTATTTTAGTATATTATAATGCAATAAGCAGGTTTAACGTTGTATTGAAAAAAAAATAGAGGTATAGATAGTTTAATCAAATACAATAAACTGATTTAAGATTATAATATGAAAATAAGGAGGTAAATCTATAAAGTATAGAAGAAAAAAATCTTAGTACTATCAACGCGTTTAAAAGAACTACAACTGTTATTGTAATAAAATACAATAATCATATTCCTGACAAAAACATAAAATTGCTAAAAGATGTCGGAACAAGAGATTTTTAGAACGGAATTGCTTATTATGCCTGTCTGGGCAATGAAATGAAAGACGGAGTTAGCTTACAATGCACATATTATGCAAAGCAAAACCTTTTGGAACTATTCAGGCATAAAATTGTGTGATAGTACATGTGCATACCTCTCAAAACTAAGTCTACACTTATTTGTTACACGTTTGATAATCACTATTGCCGTCTTACTTTAATTTTGTTTTTCAGACGGGACTAGGTAGGTACAAACTTCTAGCGTGCAACATGTCTCAAAAGAATTTTAGTTACCTTCTAAAGAACTGAAGTATAAACTGCAAAAATAGTGTTACACATTCCTATTTTTTAAGTATGTTGGGGTAAATGCGCTCTCAATCCCCACACCGCCCATTCATTCACCTCCATCCCCTACCCTGCACACCTACCCTGCACGTTAACATTAATTTATTTTAATTTATATAAATATTAAACATAAATTAACAATTTAACATTTTTCGAGAAATTTTGCGTATATATTTGAGTGACAACCCTAATTCATCGTTTTATATGTATGAAAAATCATAAAAAGCAAGTTGTGACTTTGCTTGCTCTAATTTGACAGGTAATATGAACATTTAAACGTTTCGTATAAAGGTCCTGGACACTGAAAGCTGCAGACCGAAAACGCATCGACGCCTTTGAGATGTGGTGCTGGAGAAAGATGCTCAGTATCCCCTGGACAGCATTCCGGACCAACGTCTCCATATTGCGAGAACTCAAGATCTCTTCGCGGCTGTCATCCGAATGTCTACGCAGAGTCCTGGAATATTTCGGTCATATTGCTAGGAAAGACAGTGGCAACCCTGAGAAACTTATTGTGACCGGAAAAGTAGACGGGAAAAGGCCTCGTGGTCGCAGCCCAATACGTTGGTCCGACCAGATCCGCACCGCGCTCGACTCTACGTTTCACAACGCCCTTCACGCCGCCAGAAACAGAAACAGATGGAGAACAATCATAAGACAGAAGGTGATTCCGAAGGGAGGTCACGACCCTCATCACTGAGGAATACGACGCAAGGAGGAGGACAAAGGTCCTATGATATATTGACTATTTTTCTACAATGATCCCTAAATCTTATGTTCTTAAGGTAGAAAATACTGAAGTTATGGACGTTTCTGCAAAATGGGCAAACTTGTACAAAGTACTATAAATATAATATATATTGAGTTTTTTAGTACATTTAATTTCATTATATTGACATGATCATACATTCTATGCAAAGAATATTACTTATATTCATCAATGATGTAGCAAAATGCATGATGTAGCATGTTATTTAAAAAAAATTCAAGTTGAATATAAAATTTCAAGAAATCTGGGCAACGTTGTACGGTTTTACGGTATGTATATCAAACATAAACATGTATCCAAAGAAACTTTTGCATTTAAACAATTATTGTAATTTGTGCCAATGTTTAACGCAAATCAAAGCTTCCAATATAAGCAACGAACATGTGTTTTAGCTTGGTAAAATTATAACACACACTTTATCAAGACCAGGGTCCCATTTCATAAAGCTACAAGTAACAATTGTAATTTCCTATTTACAAGCCGAAAATTCTAACAATTTACAATGACAAGTGTTTCAAAGAATTCATGAACACCACCGACACATGTAAAACTGGCTTTGTACTCTTGTTACAAGTAAAAATCTCGATTCATTATTATAGCCGTACAGCCCTTCGTTCAATGATTCATTCTTTTCACTCTTACGTAGTAGAAACTTCGAAGTCTTCAAACTTTTCTGTTTGTTTGTTTTGTTTAAAAGTTGATTTTGTGATAAAACCTAGTAGGTAATATTATATTCTTTGCTACAAACTTAACTAAGATGGATAGAAAGGAAATTAAAAAAAAGATATTTTTTGGTACCTTTTCGCTGTTGAACTTTCACACTCAATGCCTGTTTTCTGTGTGTTGGATGTACTAAGAATGGCCCTAGCAAACTGAACATTTGATCATCACCATAACTGACTTAATCTTAGTTTATTAACTATAGTTATTTTTATGCACCGGAGATAAAACAATTTTACAAGTTACTTAACTCCGAAACTTTTTAGAGTGATTTTTAATTTGAAGTTATTTATTAACATGATATAGACAGATATATATTTAGTGACGACAAATAACGATTCTTTATGAAACACTTGTTCGACTCTTGCAATATGTAACAATAAACATAGACAATTTGTGTATATTTGTAACTTTGTAATTGTAGCCAAAAAATCAACAATTGTAGAAAATGTCCTACGTGAAACACCTTGTTCTGAATAATGTTGCCATTTTAGGCCAATGTTGCTATTTTATTTTACAATAATTGTTACTTGTAGCTTTATGAAACGGGGCCCAGTAAGTATAACATGTAGAGTCCGTTTCACGAAAGAAGTCTCGCGGAAAATTAGTGGAACTAAATAAATATGTACTAAATGTTTTATTGATGTACGACAACTAGCGCCACGTCTATGGGACTTCTTTTGTGAAACGGACTCTAATCTACTCACATACTACATATATTCTGGGGTAAATTAATAACTGGGCACCCTACATTATTTCGCCGGACAAGCAATGACATCATCGGACCGTTGGGGAAGAACCTGCTACGATGATACACAAAAATCCCCGCAATTGAGATATGTAATGTACTTACAAAAATAAATAAGCCGCGGGCTTGTTGTTGCACATAAATAATTGTATATAGGTACATATTAATGCATAGGCCTCTTATGATCGCCCTGAATTGAAGCCATGTTGTTCATAAATTGTAAACTATATAATTATTTAATATATATATTTTTAATTATTGTAAACTATATTGAATTGGCCATACTTATCATAATTGAATGAACGATAAACTGATACTTTAGATAAAAGTTGCTGCCTCATCTATATACTTATATAAAATGAACCCCTATTTCTCCTGGTCACGCTTTAACTTAAGAATGGCTTATCCGATTTCATAAATTTTTTTATCTACCGACATCCAAAAAAAGGAGGAGGTGCTCAATTCTACTGTTTTTTTTTTATTGATTTTTTTATGTTTGTTACCTCATAAGTAACTTTTGATTGGGTAGACCGATTCTCAAAATTCTTTTTATTTTGTTTGAAAGCTGGTTCTTCCCGTGTGGTCACATTTAAATTTCACCAAATTCAATCTAGGTATTTGTTTTTGAGTTACACTACAATAACTGATTTTTACCAAAGTAATGGAATAGAAGTTGGTATTAATTTGCAACTGTGTTTTTTGTTACGGCAAATTGCACTTGTGTTTTCTAATACTTCGCAGATGGTTCTTACATTTTAAAAAAATTAAGAAAAGATGGGAGGTTATGGCGAGGCCGAAGGCCGAGCCTTCTACGCGAAGTCGCGGGCATTCGCTAGTATAACTATAAAAAGATTTATGCCCGCTATATATACTAATATTTCTTAAACTTGTATTTAAGAATTATATGCAGTTGAACTAGCATGTACCCATTTCATGTAATGAGTATGATTTGAGCGTTTAGATTTTAGGTTTTACCTGCGGTAACAAATTATTTATTATGCATTGGATTTACTTTATTATGAATAAATAAAGTGTGTACAAAAGTTTCTAGAAGTCACGTGACCTCAAACGGAAGTAGCTGCGGAAATGATGTCTTATGGGCAAAACCAAACGTGTGGTATGATAGTGTCGTGCCTTATCAATAGATTTAGAATCAAGCAAGTGAAGAAAGCATCGAATATTATAAAACTAAATACATACCAGGTCAAAGGGCAAACTGTCGATTCATAAACACAAATAGGTTTGTTATACATTTTTTATATTAATTAAATACCTAAGTTTATAATAATATTCAACAGTAAATTCGATTTTCTTGTTATTATTGTTACCCATTTATGAATTTCAGATTTTTTTTTATGAATGAAAATGTGTCTTGCTTGACAGACAGACGAACAGAAGGACAACAAAGTGATCAGATAAGGGTTGATTTTTCCGTTTGAAGTGGAATACCCTACAAGAACAAATTATGCGGCTAAAATGTATGTGTTTTTTTGTAACTGCAGAGTTATAAACTTGGTTTTCAAGTAGGTACAGCAGGACCTCTATAATCCGAACGTCCCGTGCCTACCCCGCTCCTTCACTCGCCGTCTCACCACTTGCTTACCGAATGTCGAGTGGAAGTGTCGTGCGCATTTGTTTGTTGTTTATTGTTGATTGAATTGGGCATAGAGGTAGCAGACACCCGTTTTTTTTTTTTTTTTTTTTTTTTTTTTAATCCCGGGAAAATCTTTTATAGATACCACCGCCCCCGGGGGAGCACGGTGGTTATGTGGGAGTCCGTATACCCACCAAAAACCCGGGATGTTCCTCCAAGCGCCTTCATGTCCGGACTACAGGAACGGTTTTGTAATCGTCTGCGGTCCCGGCGACGCTGATCCCCCAGCAGAGGATCACAACCCATTGGGGTTAAAGGAGACTACTTTCTAACCCCGTCTTCCTGAGGGGCGCACGGAAACACCGCGCGCGCCACCTCGGGGATACAGATGTTTGGACGGCGGACGCCCCCGCATACGCCGCCCCAGTCCCCAACTATGGAGGTCGGAGGAGGGCGTGAAAGATTAACCTCCGACGCCCTGGTCTCTTTTTGCGGATTGGGAGCTCAGAAAATATTTCCCGCTCCCTCTCCGCCACCTCCTTCTTCCCCATCACCTCCTCGCAGAAGGAGAGTACCTCCACCCATGACCTCTCAGATCTCAGCATTGATGATATCAATGCAGGGAGAGAGAGGTCGTTTCCCACTGCTCTGACGAGGGCACTGCGCTCATCTGCCCAAGCCGGGCATGCCTCCAACGTATGCTGCGCAGTGTCCTCGACACAGTCGCAGTGGTGACACTCGGGCGTCGGTTCCCTTCCAGCTATGCGGCAGAGATACTTTCCAAAGCACCCATGCCCGGAAAGCACCTGCACCAGCCGGAAGGAAAGCGGCCCGTGCGCCCTGTCCAACCAATCCTCGAGGACTGGACGGACAGCATCCACGGTTCTGCTACCAGCCGTGGGGTGGGCCAGACGTTCCTTCCACTTCGCAATCAACGCCTGCCGAGCTTGAAGCTTGCAAGCATCGACCTCCCTCGGTGCCGGGTTTACACCTCGCAAGCTGAGATCTTTGCGCCATTCAAAAATAGCCGTAATGATCTCCGCCTCTAAATCCCAGGGGGTGAATCTGCCAAAACGCATGCTGCTTCAAAAGAGACTGCCATTGCCCTCTGAGGTTTTCTCAGAAGAGCTATGGTGCTGTTAGTCAGGGCCTCCGACCACACGGGCGCTCCGTAGAGCGCCATGGACCTTACCACCCCCATATACAGGCGACGACTCCCCGCTTTGGGGCCACCAAGATTAGGCATCAGGCGCCTCAGAGCCGCTGCCGCTCCCATCAATCGGGGCGCCATCCACGCGAAGTGCTGCCGGAACTTCCACCGATTATCGAGATATAGTCCCAGATACTTTATCTGGGGATTTACTTCGATCCTCACCTCCCCGATAGAGATGAAGGAACCCCTTGGTGGTGCTCGGCGGGGGCCATGAAAGCAGATAGCTCCCGACTTGCTGAGCTCCACTTGGAGTCCCAACCTCTCTATCCTCCTCACCACCTCAGCCACCGTCACCGTGGCAAGACGGGCTGCCTCAGAGTAGGTCTCGCCCCGGGCAGTCACAAGCGTATCATCTGCATAGCAGATTATGCTGGCGCCCGGATTGAGAGTCCCTCGTAGCACCCAGTCGTACCCTATGTTCCACAGGAGCGGCCCAAGGACCGACCCCTGCGGAACACCACACAACATCCGCCTCTGCAGAACTCTTCCGCCCTGCCCTGGGTACGACACAAACCTGTCAGACAAGTAAGCCCCTACAATTCGGCTTAGATAAGGGGGCACACGGTGGAATTTTAGAGCCTCCCCTATACAGGCCCATGGCAGAGAGTTGAAAGCATTGGCGATATCGAGTGACACCGCCAGCATCACCCCGCCGTGAGCTACCACCTCGTTTGAGTAGGTTTGGACGCGCTGGATGGCGTCGATGGTAGATCGGCCTACTCGAAAGCCGAACTGATTATCCGACAGGTTTGGACCCACCCCACTGAGGTGTCGGTTAAGGCGGCCAGCTATCACCCTCTCTAGCAAACACCCTGGATTAACATATAGGTTTATTTTTATCGTCATCATCACCGCGCGGGTAAACCCGCGGGGCGCAACTGGTATGTATTATAATCCGAACGCTCCGTGAGTCCGAACGGGGGGTAAATTTCAGTGTTCGGATTAAAGAGGTCCTACTGTACCTAGTTAGAGTGTGCTCTAAGAAATAAGTCAGTCATTTAAACTGTTTTGTATAAGTAACGTGGATGCATTACTAAAACTTGCTAACACGATTGATGAAAATAAACCAAAAATAATGTTTCATGGTTTTATACACTTTACCGACACTCGTACATCATTGTGAACAACATCAACGGTTAGTAATCCACCACTATTACACGTCAAAACTTGAGAATAAACATAAAAGAAAATATGTTATAATAGTCATTGTTGGTTTTTTCCCGCCATCGCGGGAGCCTATGGATTCAAGTATGTAATGTAACCTTCCAAGTCAATAAACTATTTGTATTTGTAATTTCTCTCATAAAAAATAAGGAAATACTAAATTCAAATTAATCACAGAATTCGCCCTATTTACATAGATTTATCTATGAAATTATTATTTTACTTGGAAATTGTCACATTTAGAAAATAATTATATCCAGCCAATGCCATAAAACCATTTTTCGGCATCAACAACATCAACGGTAGCCATTGTTGGATACGTTTTCTAATAACGACTTCCAAAAAAACGAGGAGGTACTCAATTCGACTGTTATTTTTTATGTTTGTTAGTTACCTCATAACTTTCGACTGGGAGAAACCCATTCTTAAAATTCTTTTTTCCATTTAAGTTTCATCAAATTCGGTCCAGAAGTTTTTGAGTTACACTCCAATAACTGAATAAAATGGAGATCGGTATTAAATTTTTTAAATTGTACTTGTTTCTCCGCCTTTTTAAATACGGGTTAAAGTATGAAATTGCCATTTCGTACTGAAAAATTGAAAGTAATATAAAATAATAAAAAGCCATAGTTTTATTCAGTATTCAATTTTATTCAAACAAATACTTGTATACACCAATATATTCGTCGTTTAATAACTTCGTAACAAAAACAATATGATTACAAAGAGATTCTATCAAATTTATAACCATTATATTTGCAGGGTTACGTACTATTATTTATTCCGTGGTATAACCCGCCCCAATAAAGAAGCGATAATCTCATGGCATTCATTCTACGAGTCAATACTTTCCCCAGTATACAGTTAGTGCGTTCGAATAGACCCGTTTTGAGCATTTTTAGCAAAAATAACGCTATAAACGCTCACAAGGGGCGTTCGAATTGGGAATCTATGGGTAAAAATGTCGTTCATGTCTCTTTTTGTTGAGCGTTCGGAAATCTAAAATAGAGGTATTTTTACCACCAAAAAGTGCAATTTTTGACCCACGTCCGGATCATGGTAGTTAGTGATGGTTTTTTGTCAGCTACGTATTTGACAGCATAATCATGTGATTTTAGGTCTTATGCTCAGTTGAGCGTTCGAATAGGGTGTGGCAAAAATAACGTTTTTGAGCTTTACGAACGCTATAACAAAAGAGACATCAATGACAACGCCACCAATGCTCTAAAAGCTAAACGAACGCACCTAGTGTAGTATGCGACTGTAAATGTCTTCTTAAGTTGTCTTTAGAAGGTATCTCTACAGCTTATAAATATAGCTCGCTCGCTCTACAGCTAGCATCCATCTGATGCCGTTTCACTCACACTAAGTACCATTGTATCCGCCAAAACATGACACTGGCAGAGTAACGTCTTTCCACGTTAAAAAGCCACATAAGAAGAGGAAGAAGTACCATTGTACTCGGTGGTGTTAATTCTTGCTATCTCATTCTCTCTACATGAGTATCAATATTTGCGAATCGTTTCTTTATTGCTACGGGTTTTGTACATAAACATTAACAACATATTCTAGAATAAACTATGTGTAATAATGGTGCCTGAACGCGAATAACATATAGCACCTGGATGACCGAGCTATGCTGGTAAATAAACAATTGATTTGTCTTGGTCTAACCTCAAACCAAACATTCATTGGCTTAGCGTTGCATAACAACGCCATCTATTGTCAAGTAGCTTTAGTTATTGCATCAGTTTTTCATTGCCTGAAAACACGGATAAACTGACATTTTCTAAAAATGAAACCTACCTAGATCGATTTATCGCCCCCGAAACTCCCCGCATACTAAATTCGATGGAACTCGTTGGTGACGTTTCCGAGATTCAGATGTCAAAAATTGCCCATTCACTCGCCATTCACCATGTTTGACCAATAATACAATAGATTTCGCAGAAATCATACTACTTTTCCAGGAACTGCAACGTGTGTGGTTAATGGTATTATATAACATACTTAGGTAAAGTTAGATCTAGTTCTATGCACCCGTTACAAAATTACATTTTGAATACAATTTCATTTAAACTGCATTAACACATCTAAGGCGAGAATATAAGTTTTAATAAGAGTTTTCTGTAGACGTGGGTTCAAATCCCGTAGCTATACGAAATACTGCTTTTCAAAATTGTATATTATGGAATGTTATGCCAATGGAATAGAGTTATAACAATAAGACAACCGCTTCGCTGTACAAGCACGACCTGATAATGATAATATGTAACAGATAAATATGTAATTACTTCATAAAATAGCCAAAACATAATCCATTTTTTTAATATCAAGGCAAATATTATACAAATGTATTCATGTTTTGGTCTTAATAACAGTGTTCTTTATGTGTCGCGTATTTAACTTGTATCTGTTGATGTAACTCATGAGTATTCTGAACCTTAGTATAATTACGCCATAACCTAAAATGTGCTTAAACTTAAATAGCTAATCGATTATTTTTATACGTCGATATCGAACTAAATGACAAAATAGCAAATAAGATGTCGACGGAACAATGTTTCGTAGCTTTCCTTAAGAATTTTATTATAACTTGATAGAATGTCTTGAAAAAAGATGAACGAGTAGGTATTATATTTTTTCATATTGACAACCACAAAACCAAAAAAAGCCATACTTAACAATCGACGGTTTTATATCGGGGATATCAACGCAGTCTCAAAGTAAATTAATTCAAATAAGTTAATAAAATTCAAATAGGTTTTAATAGTATATACATATATATAGTAGTATATTATAAAGGTTTAAGGTTAATACTACTATTATTACTTATAACAACAAATATAATAATAATTGTGTAACCTTCAAGTCTTGTTTATATTAATTTAAATTACATATCTCAGTTGCAATCAAATATTGATTGAAATCGAACTACAAAATGGCGGCTTTACGTTACTTTTGTCACCATCTTACAAACATTTCTGTAAGGTATCTCCATTGCAATCAAATGCTGATTGAAATCTAAAATAATTGGGTTTTTATGTCACTTCTGTCAGCTCCAGTCAGTAACCTAATAACATTTGTGCTTATTGGAGTTGTGAAAACTGACATAGAGCCGCCATTATTCAAGATATCAATCAACATTTGGTTGTAACTGAGAACCGTAATTGCCCCGCTCCTTACTGGAGTTGTCAGAACTTATTTATAGAGCCATCACTTTTAGATTTCAGTGAAAATTTGATTGCAACTGATGTGCGTAATTGCCGGTGAAAATATGTGCGTGTTGTATAGTCAAATTAACAGGTTTTTTAACTAAATGGATATGAAAGTAAACGGTACTCACAGAAACACAGCATTTGGTCCATCTGTTTGTTTCGCTTAACTAAGCTAATAATAAAAAAAATGGACAAGCTATGAGACTTTGGAATAAACCGAATACTTCATATAGGAAACAACTTTAACTCGTCGACAGCGAAATATTCTACCTTAAAACTTAGTTTACAAATACTAGCAAAGAAGCTTTCGGAGTGATGCCTCAGTGATGGAAGAGTCTCAGATTGGTGTGCGCCAGAGTGATCTTGTGTTCATTGCAAGCTTCAATCACTTCTTTGTCGTTGTTGGACCCAGACGGACTTCCAATGTACTCCACTCCGCTCTGTGAAGTAGAAACAGCGTAGTAAGTATATTTTCCTTATATTTGTTTTAGTATAAAAGTGCTCCCTCAGTTCGAGCATTCGCCTGTAATGTAACCGTGAGTTTTCACTGCCAAAACATTTACATGACAACATGTTGTAAACACTGCTTTATGTCAATGTACATAAGGTGCGTTCGTTTCGCAATGAGGGCATTGGTGGCGTTGCCATTGTTGGCTGCGTTCGTAAAGCTCAAAAACGTTATTTTTGCCACTTTTGCACACTACTCGAACTCTAAACAAAGCATAAGACCTAAAATCGCATGATTATGCTGTCAAATAGATAGTTATCAAAAAAACGATCACAAACAACCATGCTCCGGACGTGGGTCAAAACTTACAGTACATACTTTCATATGCATTTAGTACAAATCTGTTAATTTGGAATTAGAAATAGACACTTAAATTTTATTTATGTACATGTAGAACAATTCTGATTTGATAACTAAAAGACTTTTTTTGATTTGATCATATTATTGACTTATTATTTGTAATGTTTCTTGTTTTGCTATACGTTAGGTACTTATGGAAATTAATCAAGCCACTGATTGTTTGGATTTACGATTATAGCTTTAAGATTGATTTTTCCTTCATGAAATGAAGATTATTACGGCTCAACAAGCCACAATTTTAATTCGAAAGCGGGAAGAGCGCGCGACGTGGAATGAAGAGCGGATGTAACTGCGCGAGACAGTTGACAGCTCGAGCAGTCAGTGTATGCCTTGCGACTGCTTGACAGCCAACCGCCCGTTTGCAACTGCTCGTAGGGTTTCGTGTATGTGTGTACGTGTAAGACTGTGGTTCACTGTGCAGTCGCAGCTTGAAGCAGTCTATGCTGACTGCTCCAAGCTGCTCGTGTATCTAGGCTCTCACTCATATATTATAAACGTAATTATACGACAGTCGTAAGCTGCGTAGTTTTTGAATATGTTACCTGCTTAGCGCGATCGATATTGTCTCTGAATGGGAAGAAGGCGTCAGAAGCAAGCGCCACTTTGTCCAGTTTCTGTAGCCACGCCTCGCGCTCCGCCTCTGCCAGGGGAGCGGGCGCTTCGCCCTCGAATAGGGCGTTCCATTGATCCAGGGGTAGGTCAGATCCTGCGATATTAAACATAGATTATAATTCCACTGATTTGCAAGTGAAGTCAACACCGTGCGATCTGTGAGCCAGTCGGAATGGGTTGAAATCACGCTCACGTTGTTCACGGCATGGAACACACACACACACACACACAAAACTAACAGATGCTATTGCATCACGCACACATCAACGAACTGTCATTTTTGACAGAACTGCTTACGGTGATTTCAGTTCGTAGAGTGGTCATTCAAATCGCAAAATGGGGTCCCTGGTGACGTAATCCATTGAATAACTTGATAAGACACCTGCGACACGGGTAATATCTTATGGATAGATAATATATATAGATAACTTAAGTTATTCGAATTGGACTTGACGATTTAATTTCGGATCTATTTGTTTTTGTATATACTTACTCGTATCTTAATTTGATTCGTATTTATTAGTAACAGTAAAACTCTTTGCGAAACGAATTCGTCTGTGGAAGTACTATATTTTTTTTTTTCGATAATGCAGCGCAGGTGGCGGCAGACTGGGTGTGGGCGAGCGTATTTATTTTATTTATTTAACAAAACAACTAATAATTGTACTTATAAAACAGGCACCAGTAGTCATAAATTAAATATACGAGTAGGTATCGATATAAATACAACCCTAGATCCCACACTAGGAGAACCTGTGTCGTGGGATCTAGTCTCTTTCGCTTACATGATATAGTAAAACATCGTTCATACTTTTTTGTTGTACAATTTAACATAGTAGGTATAATTAAAATGTCGGAATACAATGACTGAGCTTATGTAGCAGTGTGTGTGTGTGTGTGTGTGTGTGTGTGTGTGTGAGTGTTTGTGTTTCTTTGTGGGAGTCTGTGATTCATGTGTAGATATTGAAATACGTATGCCACATTGATGATTTACATTTGCAAATCTCTTTATTTCCCATTAATATACACATAATATAACATTGTTTTAAACTATCACGGTTGTTCTCTAAAGTTATATGATTATTAACGGGATATTTACCGTGGTAAGTCTTCCCGTGAACATGGTGCATGTAACTGCGCCGAAATATCGGGAGCTCATTCCACAACCTTACCACGGTAAATATCCCGTTAATAATCATATAACTTTATAATATAACATATCATAATAACTATGTGGAAGTACTGCTACCATCCCTAATTCTACCGCGAAGCAGTACTTGTTCGCAATACTGTGTTTGGTTGGAAGGGTGTCGGTGAAATTACAACTTTAATCCTCAAGGTTATAGGTGCAGTGCAGTTCGTCACTTGTGACGGAAATCGGAATACATATGTGCAGAGGTTACCGCTTAGCACCAGATGAGTGTCGTATTAGTTATCGTGTAAAAAAATGGTTGTCTGTAAAGTCGGTTTACTGGCTATAATTTTACTTAATAACGGCACAAGACAAGCAGAACGCGAGAGCGCGGAACAAGCGATAGAGAGGCACGATCGGCGTAAGGCGTAACGTGACAATAAGTTATGCTTTTTTCATGGGTGCAGCCGGCGTTCATCGCCATGATGTTATCACTTCAAATAATCTGCAACTATAAGCAATTCTAGCCCTTGGGACATAGACAAATGTCTAATTTGAAATTAAATCGACCCTTGCGACTATTTCATGCAAGAGCAATAGCACTGTAAGTCCGGAAATTACGTCACTTACGTTACGACCTCACATTCGCTTATCATTTCGCTCGCTCATACAATTTCGGGACACTTTTGAGCCTGCAAATAGTGCTTACTATGGGCCTCATAAGCAAGACCAAAGTCGCACAACGAGCTATGGAGAGGGCTATGCTCGGCGTTTCTATACCTACATGATCGAATTAGAATTAGAAATGAGGAGATCCGTAGAAGAAAGAAAGTCACCGACATAGCCCAGACGATTAGCCAGTTAAAGTGGCAGTAGGCAAGGCACATATCACGCAGAGCTGACGGCCGATAGGGCCGAAAGGTTCTAGAGTGGAGACCACGGACCAGCAAGCACAGAGTAGGTCGTCCACCGACAAGGCGGATTGACGACCTGATAAAGGTAACAGAATGACGTTGGATGCAGGCCGCTTCCAACCGGTCCCTTTGGAAAATTATGAGGGAGGCATATGTACAGCTGTGGATGTCTTATCGGCTGAGATGATGATGATGATGATGATGAATAGTGCTTATGGCGTGATACTTTAAAGTGAGCATGGTACTGACCGAGCGTCCCGTTGACGTAGTTGTCGATGCCGTTGGCTCGCACGGCGCGGGTCACGTGACTACGGAAGCGCATGGCCAGCACGGCCGGATGCCGCCGCAGCCACCAGAGCGCCGCTTTGCCGCCCGCCAGCCGCGTGCAGTGGATGCGCGACTGCTGACCGGCGCCGATGCCGATCACCTGACAATACACACACCACGTTACTCCTCTTCCTCCTCACGTCGTTTAACTCATTGCTGAAGGTCGTGATCTCCACAGAACACCTTTTACCGACCGATACCTTTACACCTTGGTCGGTTTTCAGCAACGTGTATCGCATCATGTACATAATATGACCACCGCATTGGACTTCTTGTTTTCTACCGACTTCCAAAATGGAGGAGGTACTCAATTCGACTGTTTTTTTAAATGTTTGTTACCTCATAACTTATGAATGGGTGAACAGATTCTCAAATTTTTTTGTTTGAAAGCTGGTGCTGGTGGTGTGGATCCCATTTAATTAAATTCGGTCCAGTACTTTTTCAGTTACACTCCAATAACTGAATAGAATGGAAGTCGGTATTACATTTTTCAAATTGTACTTGTAACATCACTATTACTTTTTTGCCAGTAAATGTTCCTTCAAACAAGTATAGTGTCAATGTAACTGTGACTAAACTACTTGAATACAAATCTCACTTGATGCAGAAGTAACTATTAACTTAATTAACATGAGGAATTGGTATTGGTTTTCTGCCACTATACAATCAAATTCAAATATACTTGTTTCAGGCAAATGTGCAAATTACATTACAATAAAATGTGTCATTAGTTTCAAAAAAATTGCAATGTTTAATAAATTTTGAGCACAATGAATTACAATGCTCCATATTCCAATAAAATAAAAATCAGTCAAAAATAAAATAGTAATGTCGAAATGAAATAATCGCAGTACCTTCACTTCGGCATTGGTAATGCGACATGAATGCTGAAGGAATTTAAATATTGCAATATTCCAATAAAATAAAATGTCATAATAAAATAAAATTATCGCAGTACCTTCGGCAAGCTACGCGGCGGCTACGCTTTGGCATCGGTACTGCAGCACAATCGAACCTGACAGATGGCGTTGGAGCTGGCCCATAATTCGCGCACCAAAGACATTCCTCGCTTGCGCATGGTCGCATAGAAACTCCAGAGAACTGAGGCCGTAGCACAAACAATTCGCAAACAAGCACAATTTGAAAAATTTGAAACCGACTTCCATTCTATTTAATTATTAGAGTGTAACTCAAAAACTACTTGACCTAATTTGATGAAATTTAAATGGGAACACACGGGAAGCACCAGCTTTCAAACAAAAAAAAGAACTTTGAAAATCGGTTCACCCAGTTGAAAGTTATGAGGTGACAAACATAAAAAATACAGTCAAATTGAGTACCTCCTCCTTTTTGGACGTCGGTGAAAATGTATTCGTATCGCATACAAAGCGTCACGCGTCGGCGTACAAACTATGAGTTATCTGTGTCACGTTTACCCTAGATAATTGACAGTTTGACCTGTTTCACGTGAACGATACGTTACGTTACACTTGCGCAGTCTTTCGTGCTAGGCCCACAGTGGCGTGAAAGTGTAAAGTAAAACAATAACCTGTCCATCTCTGGCAAAGCACACAGAGTTACTCTGCGTGTACTTGAGCGCTATAGTCGCCACGATTAGATCTCTGACCGCGTTGGCTGGCAGCTGTTTGTTTTCTGTCACTATGTTGTTGAACAGTTCAGATGTGATCTTGGCGTCGTTGCGTCTCTGCTCCAGCGTTAGGCCGAAGATTGTCTTCTGTTCCATCAGATCAGGTTCGTAGGAAGCGTCCATCTACAGAGAAATAAACAATGGGGTTGAGATGGGGTCAGAGCATCGATTGACGGAACAGCAGTTCTTAAACATTGATATTTATAGAGAGAAAAATTCACATCCTCGGACGGGATTCGAACCCGCGTCTTCTGACTATCCGTGTCAGACGCCATGACCATATAGGACGCCGAGGCTCGAGGTCCGTGCATCGAATTTTAACTCTCTATCTGATTTAACCGTACTTTAATCTTACGGGGACGGAGCGACATCTATTGAACAGCTTTGACAGCACTATCCTATTATAATATATATATATATATATATATATATATGCAAATTTAAGTTATAAGTTAGTTAACTTGAATGGCAAATGCACAAAAGTACAGAGTCCACTTAAAAATAAAAAAAACAGTTCACAAGCCTCCTTGAGACTAGGTTTTATTTAGGGGCTCAATTGAAAATTGTTTTTTTTTATCATTAATATATAATAATCTATGTAGTGAAAGAGTTGTGAATATATGTACAATGCCACAAACTTATCTGATCCTGGAGTGATCAGTCCCAAGCTGTTTTATCCTCCAAGTAATCCGAAATTTTGTAATAACCTTTTTGACAGAGTTTAGTTTTAATAGTAATTTTAAACTTATTAATAGGCAAATCTCGGATAACATTGGGAACTTTATTATAGAATCGTATACATTGTCTCATAAAAGAATGACTTATTCTGTGGAGACGCGTTACATGTACGGATAGCTTGTGCTTATTTCGCGTGTTGATGGAATGAGCATCACTACTTTTATCAAAACTGCTAATGTTTTTCTTTACATACATTAGATTTTCATAGATAAACTGAGAGACAACAGTTAGAATGTTTATGTTATGATCTTCTCAGTCGTGGTCGCGTTCCGATCCGGTTGTCGATTAAAGAAATAATAAATGTAATTTGACAATTTGTAAGTGCCCCCGTAGGCCTATACAGAATAAACGATTTCATTTCATTTATTTTTTTTCGGCTTTCATCCCTTGTTCTAAGGAGGTGACTTACCCACCAAAATGACAATAGAATGTCCTCCTATCGCCTGCATATGTTTGACAGGCGACAAATCATTTAGATACCAAACAAAAACTCTTTATTGGCACCAAAGTAAATCGCAAAATAAAGAAACAACTTAAATAACACATATGGGCGATCTTATCGCCAAAAGCGATCTCTTAAAGAAAATCTTTCCTTACCTTTTTAGATGTGAAATTTATAAAGTCAACTTACTTGTAGAACGCAGTAGTTGCCTCCCTTTTTCTTCTTCAACACTTCAAGCGCTTCGGCCGAGTATCCCGGGGCGATGATACCATCCGACACCTCCCTAACAACACATATTATATTTTATTTATTATTTATAAAATAACTATAATAAAGGACAACATCCACACGCGGTGTTCAGGCCCCAAACTAGGCAGAGCCTGTACTGGTAACCTGATAACTGGGGTCCAAGTCTTTTAGCTATTGAACCGCGATATCGCAACTCAATTGTATGAAAATTGGCGTTTTTTGGCAGTTTTTTCGTAGTCTGCTCGATATTTAGTCTATTTAGGTTAGATCGCCGTTCTGCAGTTGCACTGCGTTCTGCAGTTGCAGTGATTCTGAATTGGACTCTGCAACTGACACAGAAGAAAACGCAACTCTTTGTCCAAGTTCTAGAATATCACTTAAAAATTACGCCCATGAATAATAATGATTAAGATTCGTATTCCTATAATGTTATTATTATCTATTTAATAATACCTAACGATTACTTCCTACAATACTTTGTTCGAGAAATACAATGATTTGATATTTGGTTTAACTTGCGTTTCATTGTTAACCACCGCAGAGTAAGTATTCGTCGATCACATTTGTCCATAACTGTACCTGCGCAGAAGACCACCATTTTGGTTCACCTTACGTGCCACAACCTTTAACAATTTGCGAAACAGTGTTCGTATCGTTCAACGCGTCATGTTTCGGCCTACATACTATGAGTTATCTGTGTCACAGTTACCCTAGATATATAACAGTCTGTACTGTTTCACGTGACCGATTACGTTACTCTTACGTAGTTATTCGTAGGCCCACTGATTCAATCCATAGAGAAACTCTGGTGCAACAAGCTTACCTCGAGATAATCTTAGCAGTGATGAGATCGCACTCGTCCGATAACGCGACGAAATCCCCGAAGGAGCTCATACGGTCGGCGCCGCGCGCGCGAGCATATGCGCACGCGAGCGGAGTCAGCTGCGGCAACAAGTCCGAAACCATGCATACAGACGCCTAAAAACAAACATTTTTTTTTAATTCAAGAATTTTATATGGCCATCATAGTATTTTTTTTTACTTATTTTATATTCTACCAACCTTTATTAAGTCTTATATTTAAGCCTGATTAGAAAAACAAGGGAGCAGAGCCTAAATTCCACAACATAGGCTCAGAGATCCTGATAACTCACATTTCATTAAAACTTGTGCTATGTGTTATAGTAATTCCACAACATAGGCTCAGAGATCCTGATAACTCACATTTCATTAAAACTTGTGCTATGTGTTATAGTAATTCGACAACATAGGCTCAGAGATCCTGATAACTCACATTTCATTAAAACTTGTGCTATGTATTATAGTAATTCCACAACATAGGCTCAGAGATCCTGATAACTCACATTTCATTAACGCTTGTGCTATGTGTTATAGTAATTCCACAACATAGGCTCAGAGATCCTGATAACTCACATTTCATTAAAACTTGTGCTATGTGTTATAGTAATTCCACAACATAGGCTCAGAGATCCTGATAACTCACATTTCATTAAAACTTGTGCTATGTATTATAGTAATTCCACAACATAGGCTCAGAGATCCTGATAACTCACATTTCATTAACGCTTGTGCTATGTGTTATAGTAATTCCACAACATAGGCTCAGAGATCCTGATAACTCACATTTCATTAAAACTTGTGCTATGTGTTATAGTAATTCCACAACATAGGCTCAGAGATCGTGATAACTCACATTTCATTAAAACTTGTGCTATGTGTTATAGTAATTCCACAACATAGGCTCAGAGATCCTGATAACTCACATTTCATTAAAACTTGTGCTATGTGTTATAGTAATTCCACAACATAGGCTCAGAGATCCTGATAACTCACATTTCATTAAAACTTGTGCTATGTGTTATAGTATTTCCACAACATAGGCTCAGAGATCCTGATAACTCACATTTCATTAAAACTTGTGCTATGTGTTATAGTAATTCCACAACATAGGCTCAGAGATCCTGATAACTCACATTTCATTAAAACTTGTGCTATGTGTTATAGTAATTCCGCAACATAGGCTCAGAGATCCTGATAACTCACATTTCATCAAAACTTGTGCTATGTGTTATAGTAATTCGACAACATAGGCTCAGAGATCGTGATAACTCACATTTCATTAAAACTTGTGCTATGTGTTATAGTAATTCCACAACATAGGCTCAGAGATCCTGATAACTCACATTTCATTAAAACTTGTGCCATGTGTTATAGTAATTCGACAACATAGGCTCAGAGATCGTGATAACTCACATTTCATTAAAACTTATGCTATGTGCTATTGTAGTAAGTAATCGGGTTGGGTAAACGACTTTAAATCACTAATGTTCGACGCAGTACTGTGGATGTGACTAAAGTGTGTAAATAAATAAGTGCTCGAGCTCAATAGATGTCGCTCCGTCCCCCATACAAAGGTTACAATAAAAATAATAAATACAGTATACCTCGGAGGCCTATAGTTTATTAAATCTAAGAAGTACCGTATGACTTTTTTTACTTTTTATGTCGAAATTACTTTTCACAGTTGTACCCCACTCCCCCCCGAAGGTTTCCGCCTTGCCGTGGCGCGGAGGCTCAGTAGCCGTGGCTTGGGTCACCACGGTGAAGCTAAGAGGAAGCAATGGGCCTGCCAGTGATAACCGATAGCTGGCGGGCCCGAGGTGGGACCGCTCCTATGGGCTTTGCCCTCTAAGTCCACATGGGAGCGGTCACTATAGCTAGCGGTGGTGTATGGGCGCCCCTGCAACTGAGACGGGCTGCGGTGTCGTATGGGCGGCACCACGGCTGAGAGTTAGAGGCCGCGGCGGGAGAGGAGTGCCGGTATTGCGGTGAGCCGCTCTCCCTGCCTTCCGCGGCTTTTGACGGGGCCACCACCGTTAGATGGCGGATGCGGTGGGGTCGCAGGGGAACAGGACTGTCGGTATTGAGCGGCGCCGCTTTCCCTATCTTCTGCGGCCGAAGTAGCAGACGGTGACGGGCTACGCACTTGACCCATCTGTATGAGATTCCCTGGATGGGCCGCTGCATTTATCTGTTGCCAGCCTTTTAGAGATCCTGGTAGGGTGGAAAAATGACGACTTACCTGGAGTACAGGAAGGACGTAGACAGGGGCACACCAACGACGGAACCGCTTGAGAGTTGACCGGCCGGTATCTCTGTACGTGCGCACTTTCACCAAATAACAAGGTTCTATGAGCTAAACAGTCATTGAATCCCACAGGGAATCGAGTGTAGGCTTTCACTGGTAGAAGAACAATTTTTGGGAGCTCTTGCAGCTCCACGTTCCAACCGAAAATCTTGACACACACACTTGTTTCGTTTTCTCAACGCATCGCGGCGCTAGTGCTGCGCGCGCGTTTAGTTCACTTAGATCGATGCATTCATCGATTTCGTTGGCGGCAAATTTAAATTGGGAATGGAACAGTACTTGGACGGGAAATTAAATCAGGATAGGTTGAAGTCTGTACATTTTCCCCCCACTTGAAATTCGCCAGGAATTCACATATTGAAATATCTTATAATCTATGTAATAGCTGTGCTCGAAAAATTTAATAATAAACTTAGCCTAAAGAACAATACCATCTCAGGCGGATAGTAGTGTCCACATACTTATTATGTTTTACAAATTTAATTAAATGGTAAAGGACAGACCTTAACTACAGGTCGTCGCATCGTTTTACCATTTGCCATTCGGAGAGCAACTACTCGAACGATATTATCCGAGCCAGCGTGGACTTGGTCTACGCGAGCTAACTTCCAAAACAAGGGTGGAAGATTAGATTCATTAACGACGACCAAATCATCTACTTTTAAGTTAGGTGGCCCCGGTTTATACCACTTAGTCTTTTGTTGAAGAGTATGAAGATAATCACGCTGCCAAACACGCCAAAAACTCTGCGTGACTTGCTTAATCATTTGCCACCGAGAACGAGGGCATCGTGTATCACATAAAGGCTCTTCCGGGAGAGCTACAAGAGGACCTCCCGTTAGAAAATGTCCGGGCGTTAAAACATCGGATTCTTGAGGATCCGGAGATAATGAACAGAGTGGTCGCGAGTTTAAAACTGCTTCGATCTTAGTAAGAATAGTAGTGAACTCCTCTAAGGTAAGGACTTGAGCGCCTATTACCCGTTTTAATAAATATTTCGTAGACTTAATTCCACTTTCGATTATTCCCGAGAAATGTGGTGCGGCTGGTGGATTAAATTTCCACCTAATTTGACGATTTGTTAAACCTTCAGATATGTTGGAATGATATTTATGAAATTCATTATTAATTTCGTTGAGGTATCGATTCGCACCAACGAAATTTGTCCCATTATCGCTTAAAATTGTATGACAAATTCCTCGCCGAGAAACAAACCTATCTAGTGCCGCGAGGAATGCTTCCGAGCTCAATTCAGTCACGGACTCTAAGTGAACCGCTTTGGTACTAAGACAAACAAATAAACAAATATATGCTTTATAAGTTTTTGCGCCACGGCGGCGACTTTCTTTTATAATAAATGGACCTCCGAAATCGATTCCGGTGGTATGAAAACATCGAGATGGTTGAAGTCGCACTGATGGCAACTTACCCATCAAGGGAGCTACAGCAACCGGTTTCACCTTGAAACAACGGATACATTTAGAAATTACTGTACGAATTAAATGTCTTAAACCGATAATCCAATATTTTCTTTGAATTAAAGACTGTAGCGTGCGAGGACCACAGTGAAGATATTTTAAATGATAATGTTCGGTTATCAATTTAGAAATGGGACTTTGTTTCGCTAAAAGTAAGGGATGTAATACTGATAAAGACAAGTTTGCTGTATCGATACGTCCCCCCACTCGCAATAAACCCTCCTCATCAAGAAAAGGAGATAACTTTTGAATCGGTTTTTCGCATTGTCGATTAGTTTGAACTTGATCGATTTGTGATGTCATATAATGATTTTGAGTAAATTTAACTAGTATCTTGACGGAATTATCGAGTTCGGAACTGGTAAGTGCAGAGAATTGTCGATCAGACTTAACCCTTCTAGCATTTGAGATAAACCGAGAACACCAAGCTAACACTCTTTGAAGTTTTGTAAACGAAGAATAATTTTCTGTTAGATTTAAAAGTAAATTATTTTCATGTTGAACAGTATGAAAGCTTTCTGTAGCTACATGTTTTAACTCAGGTAGCTCTTCTTTGGCCAACAAGACTTGCTTAGAAGGCCAAGAGCTAGGTAAGGCTTGCAACCAAGCTGGACCAGACCACCATAAAGGATGGTTGGCAAGTTCAGGACAGGACACACCGCGACTGCAGCAGTCAGCCGGATTGTCCTCCGTTGCTACGTGATACCAGAGTTTAGGACGAATCATGTCAGTTGCTTGAACAACACGGTTAGCAACGTACATTTTTAATAAATGTGGTGCCGTATTTAACCATGACAAGGTTGTCATGCTATCAGAATAAGCTCGTAGGGAGCTAATATGAACTTTATTTTTAAGAAGATTATACATGTGAGATAATACTCTCGCTAGAAGCACTGCTGCGCTTAACTCGAGTCGATTTATTGTAGTAGGCTTAATAGGAGCTACCCGAGATTTCCCTATCAACAAATTAGTTACTGTAGGATTTCTCATATCCTCAGTAACAACACACAAATATACACAGCATCCATAACCTTTTAACGAACCGTCACAAAACCCTACCAAGTGAATTTGTAGAGGATTACAAGGTATGACATGCCTAGGGAGCGAAAGGTTTTGTAAATCAGATAGATTCGCGGCTATACAATGCCATCTTTTAGCTAAGTCCTTAGGGATAGTTTCATCCCAAGATAAATTTAGACACCACATCTCTTGCAGCAGAGATTTGGCTGCAAAGACAACTGGCCCAATCCAACCTAAGGGATCGAATATCCGGGCGACTATGGAGAGGATGGACCTTTTGGTAAACTCGACATCAAAAGAGTCTGAAAAAGTGTACGAGAAGTTGTCATCCGAGGGGTTCCAACGGATTCCTAATATTTTAATAAACTCATTTCCTGAGTCGTCAAAACATTTTGATGTTTGACAGTGGTCTAGCGGAACATTCGACAAGAGACTTGGCTCGTTGGTGCTCCACTTACGAAGATCAAAGTGACCTTTAGATAGCAAGCTGGTAAGGTCAGCTTTTAATTGTCTGGCATCATCAAGCGATGAACTGCCAGTGGTAATATCGTCCATGAACGTTTCTTCGGACAGAACTTCAGAGACACGACTCGTATATTCTGAGCCATGGTCTTCAGCAAGCTGACGAAGTGTTCGAATGGCTAAATATGGTGAACTACTGACACCATATGTTACTGTATTTAACTCGTACTCAGTTAACGGTTGTGTAGGCTCGGAGCGCCATAATATGTGTTGATAGCACCTATCTTCAGGTCTAATTAAAATTTGTCGGTACATTTTACAAATGTCCGCAGTAAAAACAATTTTATGAAGGCGAAATTTAGTTACTAAATCGATAATGTCGATTTGAAGTTTTGGTCCAACATGCACAATATTATTTAGAGAAAGATTGCTTGTAGTCTTACTACTAGCGTCGAAGACTACTCGAAGACGAGTCGTAGCACTCTCCGGGCGTACGACACAATGATGCGGAATTACGTAACGGTCAGTAGACGAAGCGTTTGAAGGCTGCATATGTCCTAAACTTTCGTACTGGTTCATAAATTCCTTATATTCGTCTTTTAACTCGGTTTGACGAGTAAGACGTTTTTCTAAGTTAAGAAAACGATTGAATGCATGTTGGTATGAGTCACCCAACGAAGGGGCGTCATCCTTTAACATAATTGGTACTACATACCGACCATCGGATGTGCGATAGGTACCTTTTTTATATTTTTGTTCACAAATATCATCCTCGGGAACGGAAATTATACATTTCGGCGGTTCTTCGGACTCCCAAAACTGTTGAACGATATCATCGAGCGTACAAGAAGATGCGAGTAGTGACGTAACAGGTTCTTTGGGAAATTGTGGTTTTATGTTATGAAAATATTGTCCGGTTATCACCCAGCCGAACACACTGGACAACGCACAGGGTAGTTCGGGACCGGGAGTAAAACGTGACCCGGTATATATTTGATCAAAACATTCGACACCTAATAAAAGATCGATCGGACCGGATTTATAAAATTCGAAGTCGGCGAGATCTAGGTGCGTAAAATAGTCCTTGACGACTAACGGTAACGTTGTCGAAGGCAGAGCGGAAGTAATTTTAGGTAAAACTACTAAGGGTAATTCAAACTTCGGTGACTCACTCGTACGGGGTATTATCGAACCGAAAGTGTAACCCTTTATATTACAAACAGAATTTTGTCCAAGTCCAGTAACACGTAAATTACATTTTTTAATGTGTAAACCTAATCGCCTTGCGCACGCACTCGTTATAAAAGAATCCATCGAACCGCTATCAATAAGGGCGCGCGCATACTGAAGCGAACCATTTCTATTGTACACACGAACTATCGCTGAACCCAATATTTTCGTACGGCTAACCGTGGTACAAGTTGAATTTCCCGAATCAGTAGTAAGCTCCCGAAGCAGTAGTACTAGTGAAGGTAGTATTCGTGCCAGATTTGTCAATTAAATTGGGGTTAACCGTAGGCGAATTTTTATTTTCACTATGTAAAATAGTATTATGTTTCGCATTACAAATAAAACAAGTGAACTTGGATGTACAACTAGTATGTTCGTGACCTGGTCTTAAACAATTTCTACACAATTTTAATTTTTGAACGAATTCTTTACGCTGTTCCATACTCATGGAATGCAGCTTACTACATCGATAAATTGAATGATCTTCATTACAACATAAACAAACAAACTGATGATTTTTATTCTTGTTATTATTATGGGACGTCACAAATGACGACCTTTGTATGGATTTGGTAGAATGCGTACCAATATCCTTACGCGTATCCGAGACTTTCTGAATTCCGCTACGAAATTGTTTACCCTTAGTGTCTGAAGAAGTGGTCGAACCGGTTTGACTTACTTCTAGAATTTTTATATAATTTTGTAAATAAACGACTAAGTCATTGAACCCTGGAATTTCATTCCTATTTTGTAACTCGAAACGTTTTTTGGTTTCAAAGTCAAGCGACCTTGACGCAATATAAAACAATATAAACTCGGGTAAATTTTCAATATTTAAGGCGCGTAAAGCGTTTACACTTTCATACAGCACATTCGTATACTCAGATAAGTTAGTTAAAGACGGCCTATTGAGTGGAGTCAGTTTGAATATTTTTTCTAAGTAAGTTGTAGCTAGAATACGCTTGTTGTCGTATCTATCTAACAAGGCACTATAGACTACAGAGTAGTTAGCTAAGGTTATAGGTATACCTTTAGCCAACGTTAACGCATTTCCGGATAAACATGAAAGTAAATAATGGAATTTTTCAATATCAGACAAGGTAACGTTATTATGAACAAGTGGAACGTAACTATCTTTGAAAGTCTGCCAGTTTTCAATATGTCCGTCAAACCTAGGTATTTCAATTTTAGGTAACTTAACCTGAGCAATAGATGATTGACGGCTATCACTGGGTTCCGACTTAGACACTGACGGCGAGCCTAAAGAATCGGCCAACTCAACCGCAACGTAATATAACTCGTCAAAGGACAACAATGCTTTGTTATCGTATTCATGTTTAGGATTCGCTTGTAATTGTAACTTGTTTAAGTTTTCATGGGCATCTATAAAATTATTTCGAACCTTTTCGATCGATTTGAAACGAGCCCTAAACGATGGAATTTTAGTTTTGTCCTTTGCGACATTCTTAACTAAATCAAATATTATTTGTATATTTTTAAATTCAAATTCACGTCTTTTCGTATACTGCTGAATTTCAATGTTCAAATCTGCCGACATTTTGTTTTATATAAACTAACTCGAACAAAATGCAACGAACGAATGAATGACAATGACGTAGCTAATATCTTCGAATAGGTGCTCCCCAACCGCCAAACGGCTAGATTCGGTTTTTTGTCGGTAACTGACAAATAATTTAAAAGATAGGTAGGTAGTTAGATAAGTAAGTAGGTACACAACCACTCCCAGCCCGAGATGATCCGAACCTTGTGTAGAAAGTTCAAGAATCGTATTTTACGGTACGGAGGTACGAAGGTACAACATAAGAATGATAGGTAACAATTATTTATTAGAATTACCTATATTTTCGAGCACAACTAATACACAAAACAAGACACTCCAACAACTAGCATCAGTCAATCCAGCAGCAATTAATTACTTTATAATAGGAATGTATCGTGAATAATTTGTACAATGAATTTAAATTAAATTTTAACAAAATGTTTTATAGATAGTAAGTTCGCCGGGCGCTCCTCTTGGAGTTGGGTACCTACAAGCGAGCGAGCGACGCTTACGGAACAAGTAGGTAGCTATGCCTACTTGCCGAGTATGATGTAAAATTACAAAGAAACCAGTGAATTTGTGGGCTTTGTTACCACTTATGATATTTACTGAATCTAGTATGAATGTAAAAATTAGATTAATATAATATTACTCGAAAATATTTGATATTTTACGAGATTACGTGAGGGTATGATTCCTCACAGGAGGCACCATTAAATGTATGAGATTCCCTGGATGGGCCGCTGCATTTATCTGTTGCCAGCCTTTTAGAGATCCTGGTAGGGTGGAAAAATGACGACTTACCTGGAGTACAGGAAGGACGTAGACAGGGGCACACCAACGACGGAACCGCTTGAGAGTTGACCGGCCGGTATCTCTGTACGTGCGCACTTTCACCAAATAACAAGGTTCTATGAGCTAAACAGTCATTGAATCCCACAGGGAATCGAGTGTAGGCTTTCACTGGTAGAAGAACAATTTTTGGGAGCTCTTGCAGCTCCACGTTCCAACCGAAAATCTTGACACACACACTTGTTTCGTTTTCTCAACGCATCGCGGCGCTAGTGCTGCGCGCGCGTTTAGTTCACTTAGATCGATGCATTCATCGATTTCGTTGGCGGCAAATTTAAATTGGGAATGGAACAGTACTTGGACGGGAAATTAAATCAGGATAGGTTGAAGTCTGTACACCATCGTAGGGGGACTTAGGGCGCCCAGACTCGGGGGAGTCTGGCGTCTATTTGCGGGTTTGGTCCCCTGAGGCGGTTGCGGCACGCCAAGTCTTCTGGCGTGCTGCAAGAAAGAAGGGTCCGGCAACGGACAGCCGCGGCGGGTTCGCGGTCGTGTGCGATATCTGTCCCGCATTCCCGCCAAAAGTGGCAGTGACGGAACACCGCAGAGGTTTGGTGGGTATGCTGCCCTTCTGGTAGAGACTTCCACATAACCACAGTGCTCCCCCCGGGGCTGGTATCTATAAAGGATTACTCAGCGAAAAAAAAAGGCGTACCTCACTCAATTTCAATAACCTTCGCCGTAAAACCATGGAATTATGAAGCTATTATGATTAATTAATATTATTATATTTTATATCTTACTAGCTGCTCTCCGCAGTTTCACCCGCGTGGTGATGGATGATAATGATGAATCTTATATAGCCTATGTTGATCAGGGTGAATGTAGCTTTCCAACGGTGAATGAATTTTTGAAATCGGTCCAGTACTTTTTGAGCCCATTCGTTACAAACATACATACAAATGTTTGTGTTTCATAATTTGTGACTTGGCTATTACTTTTCTGGACCGATGCTTCTTTATTCGAGCTGGACTCCAAACTAAACAAGTGATTATAATGTCGAAAAGAGCACGTACTTTAATCAACAATAAGTTTATCCTGTAATTTTTTTTAAGTTGACATATCCTCAAAACGTATGACTTGTATATACTTAACAGTGAATGCCGGCCGGATGCTCTAGCTAACATCAATAATATGGAAAATAGTATAACTAGAATAAGCAATATAAAGTATTATTTATGTTGTCTTGAAATTTTAGTCTAAAAACCATACGTTAGTTTTTAACATGAATTGATTTTTCAGTCAAACTAAAATATATCACGTGTGTTAAAATGCCGGTACTTACACCAACTTCACGCATACTACTTAGGCCCAACCCGCCTGTCAAGCATAGTGTATAAAAATCCATAATACTAATCGATTAGTAAACAAAGGAACGATATCGATATGTTTTCAAAATCGGATAATGTAGTAACCGATTTATTCAACCCTATCTCTATTTTTCAATCTGTCAAGACTGTCTAATGGTACTTCTTAGATTTGATGGACTATAGTGGTGACACGGATTGTCGGAGAAACGGGTTTGATTTCCGTCCGAGGATGTGAAATTCATCATCATCATCTCAGCCGTAAGACGTCCACTGCTGAACATAGGCCTCCCCCATGATTTTCCAAAAGGACCGGTTGGAAGCGGCCTGCATCCAACGTCGTCCTGCGACCTTCCTCAGGTCGTCTGTCCACCGTGTCGGTGGACGACCTACGCTGCGCTTGCCGGTCCGTGGTCTCCACTCCAGAACCTTTCGGCCCCATCGGCCATCTGTTCTGCGTGCTATGTGCCCTGCCCACTGCCACTTCAACTGGCTAATCTTCTGGGCTATGTCGGTGACTTTCGTTGTTCTACGGATCTCCTCATTTCTGATTCGATCACGTAGAGACACCCCGAGCATAGCCCTCTCCATAGCTCGTTGTGCGACTTTGAGCTTTTCTATGAGGCCCATAGTAAGAGACCACGTTTCAGTGCCATAAGTCATCACTGGTAACACACATTGGTCGAAGACTCTTGTCTTGAGGCACTGAGGTATTTTTCACGAGAAGACTTCGCGAAGTTTCCGGAACGCTGCCCAGCCGAGTTGGATTCGACGATTGACCTCTATCTCGAAGTTGGACCTGCCTAGTTTGACTGTCTGTCCCAGGTAGATGTACTCGTCAACAACTTCGAGAACTGAGTTCCCAACTGATATTGGGGTAGGTACAACATGGGCATTAGACATAATTTTCGTCTTGTCCATATTCATCTTAAGACCTACCCGTTGTGAAACTCGATGGAGGCCTTCGAGCATTGTACTGAGGTCTTCCATGGATTCTGCCATGACTACAATATCGTCGGCAAATCGAAGGTGAGTGATGTATTCGCCGTTAATATTGATGCCAAGTCCTTGCCATTCCAGAAGCTTGAAGGCGTCTTCCAATGTAGCGGTGAACAGTTTCGGAGATATAACGTCTCCCTGTCTCACGCCTCTTTGCCTTTGAATTGCCTTCGAACTCTGCTCCTGTACTCGGACTGACATGTAGGCGTTTTTGTACAAACACTTCAGCACTTCAATATACCGATAGTCAATACGGCACCGCTGGAGAGACTCAAGCACTGCCCACGTCTCGATCGAATCAAAGGCTTTCTCATAGTCCACAAACGCTAGACAAAGAGGCAAGTTATACTCTTCGATCTTCTGTATAACTTGCCGTAGCGTGTGGATGTGGTCTATGGTACTATAGCCTTTTCGGAAACCGGCTTGTTCCGGAGGCTGGAATTCATCAAACCTGCGACTGAGACGGTTCGTTATGACCTTCGAAAACAGCTTATAAACATGGCTCAAAAGCGAGATGGGTCTGTAATTTTTAAGTAAAGTGTTGTCACCTTTCTTGAAGAACAGCACCACCACGCTTTTGTTCCATGCTTCTGGCGTTGAACCTTCGAGTAAGACGGTATTAAAGAGCTTCTGAAGGACTTTAAGTACCGGTGTTCCACCCGCTTTCAGAAGCTCAGATGTGATACCGTCGTCACCAGGCGCCTTGTTGTTCTTAAGCTGTTTCAAGGCCATTCTAATCTCGTACAGGCTGATGTCCGGGATATCTTCGGTATAATGTCGGGTCAGCTTGGTTCTTGGGTCTTTGACCGAGCTGCTAACAGGTTTAGCGACCGAGGTGTATAACTGTCCGTAGAAACTCTCGACCTCTCCTAGCACTTCCGCTTTGGTCGACGCTACACTGTCGTCTCCTCTCTTCAGCTTCGTCAACTGGCTTTGCCCAATAGACATGTCTCTTGCAAACACTTTTGAGCCTTTTTTCCGCTCTATCGTCTCTTTAATACGGTTTGTATTAAAGATCCGGATGTCGTGTCGCAAGGACTTCCATATTCGTCTATTGAGCAGCCTATATGCTTCAGCATCATTCGAAGACTGCAGTTTCAATGAGCGTCGTTCAGCCATGAGGTTGAGGGTATCGTTGGAGAGTTTCTGTGGCCTATCTGTACGGTGGGGTTTAAAGTACTTGGAACCCACTGTATGGACAGTTTCTACTAACCTGTTATTGATCTTGTCCACTAAAGCGATGTTCTCAAGGCAATCGAAGCGATTGGATAGCTCAAGTTGAAAGCTCTCGGGGTCTTGAATACGGGCACGAGTGGGTCGGAGCGTAGACTTCATCAGACGAGACCTCTCCAGTTTGACATTAATATTCACCGTGCCTCTTACCATTCGGTGATCACTACCGGTTTTAACCTTGTTGATCACAGAGACATCAGTGAATATTTGCCTTTTGGTGGTCATAATGAAGTCAATCTCATTTCTCGTGGAACCATCGGGACTCAGCCAGGTCCATTTCCTGTGAGGTGGTTTCTGAAAGAAAGAGTTCATCATAAAGAGTCCCTCTTTCTCCAGGAAGTCGGCCAACCTCTGTCCCCTACGGTTCCGTTGTCCATAGCCAAATTGCCCCACTTTCGACTCATCCTTGCTTCTCTTACCCAACTTCGCGTTGAAGTCCCCCATAACAACTAGAAAGTGCGTTTCAGAGGTATGTATGGCCCGACTAATGTCCTCATACATATCCTCCACCTCATCATCCGGGTGCGACTTCGTCGGTGCGTATACCTGAATGACCTTCAGCGAATATCGTTTGGATACTCTGAGTATTAGGTATACGACCCTATTGGAAACGCTATCGATCTTAACTATGTTGTTAGTAAGGGACTTGTGGACGAGAAACCCGACACCACCTTGGGACTGTTGGTCGCCCTCCCGGTGGTAGAGTAGGTTACATGATTTTAGGGTTATCGTGTCCTCACCCGCTCTACGGACTTCAGATAACCCCACAATGTCCCAGTGTAGCTTACTCATTTCTTCTTCCAGCTCATATATCTTCTCGTCTGTCCTCATCGTGCGTATGTTGTGTGTTACCAGGGCCAGTCGTCGTCGTTGGGGGTGGTAGCCGGGCGTCTGCCGGGGATTCTTAGCACCCCCTGCCCCACCGTTACCGTGGCCGCTACCGTAGCCAGGAATAGCGGAGCTGCCGGGGACTGGGGGCCTGGTTCTTTTTGTCCAATCCATGAAGAGGTTTTTGCCAATACTCGCCACGCTTGGCAGGCGGGCACGGGTAGAGTTGGGGGGGTGCTATTCTAAGCCGGCACCACCACGGCAATGTGAAATTATCTCTATAAAATTGCAAAGTCTCTAGTTGCTAAATCTGGCTAAGCATTAGTGCTTTAAAAATCAGATGATAAAATTATAAAGAGTTGCGACATCAATACGAAAGTTAAGTGTTTGAAAAATCTCTTCTTTTGGTCCTGCGTAAAGCTGTCAAGCTTCTTACCACGAACCAAAAAGTTTGGCAGTTCCTACCTCTGTCGTGTAAGCAAATTGTGGAATGCTTTGCCTGCATACGTATTTCCTTGCAGCTATGACCTTGGGTCTTTCAAGCGGGGTGTGAAAAAGCATCTCTCAGGTCATCACAGGGGTGGCGATTAGTGTAGCTTACGGCTGCACTAATGGTCATGGAGGGAGTCACTTTGATAAACCATTAAAAAAATACCTGTTAAATAGATGTCGCTCCATCCCATACGACAATACATAGTTTAAATTCAATGCTTAGACGGTGTGTCTCTCTTGTCTAGCGGTCATGGCGTCCGACACGGATTGTCAGAAGACGCGGGTTTGTTTCCCGTCAGAGGATGTGCATTTATCTCTATAAAATTACAAAGTTTGGTGTCGCTAAGCAGGCGTTAGTGCTTTAAAAATCATATAATAAATAAATAAATACCTCTTCCTCGTTCAAAGGCAAACCGACGGCAGCGCCAGCTGGCGACACGTGCTTGAAACTAGCAGCGGCTGGCAGTCCCAGAGCGTCTTTCAACTCCTTCACAAGTTGCCACGCGTTCAGAGCGTCGCATAGGTTTATGAAGCCGGGAGAACCGTTCAGTGTGGTGAGAGGAAGCTTGTCTCGGGTTGTGAACACTTGTGCTGGTTTTTGGTGCGGATTCATGCCTGGAGAAAGGAACATCTATGTTTGTGATCTATGATTGTTTGTAATGAATAAACACAAAACTACTTACCGATTCAAAAACACTTTTTCACCAGTAGAAAGCTACGTTATGCCCGAGTAAGACACGCTTTATTTGATTTTTATCATTATCATCTATCACCACGCGGGTGAAACCGCGGAGCGCAGCTAGTGTGTCATAAAGTGAGTGAGCGAATATTTATATTAGTGCTTCACGCTGTAACAGCAGATTTTATTAAAATGAGGTAAAAACCCAGGAAATACATATAATGTAGGATACTTTTCATTCTAATGATACCTGTAATTCCCCAGGGATCGCGCTGTTGCAAGCAATAAGAAGTGTTAAATATAGGAAATTCTGAAATCTTTAAAAGCAATATTATCTACTTTTATCTATATATATAAAAGCGAAAGGTCACTTACTCATCACGAAATCTCAGAAACTACAAGTTTGCATGCGGGTTCTTTTTAGGACGTAGGTGCTCACTAAGACGGGATTTTATGAAATTCAACCCCTAAGGGTTTTTTGGGGTTGATAGTTTGTATGAAACTTCGTTACTGCGAGTGCTAATAGTTTAAAATTTTGCAAGGGTGTTCTTTTTAGGACGTAGGTGCTCACTAAGACTAGATTTTTTGAAATTCAACCCCTAAGGGGCTTTTTTGGGGTTGATAGTTTGTATGAAACTTCGTTACTGCGAGTGCTAATAGTTTAAAATTTTGCATGGGTGTTCTTTTTAGGACGTAGGTGCTCACTAAGACGGGATTTTATGAAATTCAACCCCTAAGGGGCTTTTTTGGGGTTGATAGTTTGTATGAAACTTCGTTACTGCGAGTGCTAAAAGTTTAAAATTTTGCATGGGTGTTCTTTTTAGGACGTAGGTGCTCACTAAGACGGGATTTTATGTAATTCAATCCCTAAGGGTTTTTTTTGGAGTTGATAGTTTGTATGAAATTTCGTTACTGCGAGTTATAAAAGTTTAAAATTTTGCATGGGGGTTCTTTTTTGGATCTATGTAGGTACTCACGAAGACGGGATTTTGTGGAATTCGACTCCCAATTGAAATCTGACCCATTGAAATCTGTAATTACCGTATCCTGCGACGCCACGCGAGCGAAGCCGCTGGCGGATCAGCTAGTATAATACTAGCAGAATTTGAAAAATTTAATGCCGACTTCCATTCTATTACTTTGGTAAAAATTAGTTATTGTAGTGTAACTCAAAATCTAACGAACAAAATTTGATAAAATTTACATGGGACCACACGGGAAGCATCAGGTTTCAAACCAAAAAAGAATTTTGAAAATCGGTCCTCTCAGTCGAAAGTTATGAGAACAGTCGAATTGAGTACCTCCTCCTTTTTGGAAGTCGGTAGAAAAAACGACAACGTCTCCATTTAGTAAAAGTTTTACTTTTCAATATAAAATACCTGCCTTTAAAACTTTGTTCTAGGTGCTTTTGTGGGTATCTTACCATATCTCAAGGTCATCTGCGCCTGGCCACTGGAGTACTGTTTGCGGAAGTAGTCGGATATGGCGAGGTCATACTCGGATGTGTGTGTGAACGCTTTCAGCGCCAGTTTTTGTCTGCAATATTACAATACGATTAATTCAATAGTATGCAATATAGCTTATATACCAATACAACTCCCAGTTTCTAAAACGTTTGTACTAAGCGCTCATTGGTCATTATTTTATCTGTTACAGGGGATGGCAACCGGCGGTCCGCGGGCCGCAGGCGGCCCGTAAACCATCTCGGTGCAGCACGCAAGCCTGAGGTCCGCAAGAAAAAAATAGCGAAGCAAATGACCGTATGAATCCACTAGGATTTATACCAAGCAATTTGCAAATAAACAGTAGATTTACAAATAAATAGCACACTTAAAACGGCAATTAAGTAAAGCACTGGCTTGGTACAGTTCTACGGAGGTTTGAGTTCTGACAACTTCAAAGAATTGAAAAGTTTGCTGAGCACATAATCACTTTGTTTGTGTTACATATTATTATACAATACATATTTGTGTAAGCAGACTTTTTCAATTCTCAACTATGTACCGCAATACAAAGGATTGTTTGCGTTTACAAATGAACATTTAGACGCGATACTGCGCGTGCCTACGAATAAAAAGAAAGTAGACGTTAAAATACTAGCATGTCAAATGCAGCCGCAAAAATCTCACTAGTTCTTACTTTTATGTTAGTAGGTATAGAGTAATTCAACTTAAATAGTTTTTGATTGTATGAATATATGATTAAAAATGAGATATGCGTTTTATTTCAAATATTAAACATGCATCTCCGCACATAAGAATATGTGAGGCCCGCATTCTATAGCAACATTTGTGGCCCTGCTACAGCAAAAGGTTGCCGACCCCTTTAGCTGATCAAACTTTGACAAATGTTCCAGAAGCTGAAGGTTAACTACTCATTAAACCAGATTATAATTAGTTATGCTTATTGTTTGTTTTTCAAACACTGATAAGGCATATCAATGTTTTCTTAATACCAGCAACAAAGTATTGTGTTTTATTAGTTTGTTTCTGAAAAACAAAACCTGACAATATTTATTTTTTCATAGAAACATAATTATAAGTAGTTTTACCTGATTATCCATTAACTTGTATGCAAGACCTATATGTGAAAATAAATATTTTTAAGCTTCGACAATACAAAAACATAATATCAATAATCTTAAGAAGAAATAGTGCCCTTTTGAAAAAAGTAGACATTAACTCGTCCGTGGCATACATTTCGAAAAGTTTTTAGTAGTTTAATTATTTATTCTGAATAACTATTTTTGAGATTCGTTTAGTTGAATTAAACCTAAAATTATGTATGATTACGCCCATTCTTTGCCGTTTACCTAAGCAGTTAGGCTCAACTTTAGATACTTAAGAGACTGAAATAACTATAGGACACTTATCATCCTATAAATAAAATGTCTTGTCTTGATAGTAATATTTCCCAAGCGAGAAAAATAGCCGTGTGTTAAAAACTCAAGACTCACCTAGTCTCCAAAGAGGTCTGACGATCCTTATTATTGTTAAGCTCTTGCACAACCTTCTCATAGTCACTAGGGTCGCAGATAACAGTCACTCTGTCGTGATTCTTCGCCGCCGCCCTGAGAAGAGTGACTCCACCGATGTCCACGTTCTCGACTGCATCGGCTATGCTCACATTGGGCTTGGAGACGGTTTGCACGAACGGGTAAAGATTACATACCACCACGCTTATCATGTCGAACTTCTGACGATTCATGTCTGCCTGGTCTGAATCAGTTAACCTGTGAAGAAATTATTTTTTTGCCCACATCAAAAAACGAAGAGGTTCATGTTTGTCTGTATATTTATTTTTTATGTATGTTCACCGATTTCTCCCTTCTGAATTTGTTATTTTAAAGCGTATACCACCGAGATAGTCCCATTTAAATTTTATCAAATTCGGTGAAACGGTTTTTGAGTTGCACTCCAATAACTGACAAGTGTTTCGCTTATCTTGATGATATCCTTATAGACGGTGAATGAAAATCGATCCCGTAGGTACAAAGGGTCACTAAAGCAGGTGAAAAGTTTTTGTACCAAAAAATTTTTTCCATGCGGATGGCACCATACATTTTTGATAGGTCTTGGTGAGAAACTTTTATGCATGGAATTCTGTGGGTTTAATAGAGAATCAGGATTATTTTCTGGGTGTGTGTTTGCACATACCTTAGTATGTATATCACTCATCAGGTTACCTCAGCACAGGCTCTACTTGGTTTGGGGACCTGAAGATTTTGTGTGGATGCTGCCCCATATTATTATTATTATTATTTATCTTACATTATCGTATGCCTCGCATAATCGTACTGTACTGTACCTCTCACGGACTTCCGTGAACTCTACAGGCTGTTTATAAAATGGATTGTATTGTTATCAATCGCACAGTTGCACAAGTTAAGGCCCTGAAGACTGTGTGGATTTTGTCCCATATTAAATTATTATCACTCTCTACTATTATATATATTATTACAAGGTCAACTAGAATCGTTGTAGAGCGAACTGGTTACAGAGGTATATATAAAATTTTAGTCCTCTTAGAACTGTGGGACAAACTTCATGAGCGCCAGGAATAAATCACCCGACCTATCATTAACTGATCTCTTATAATAACTCTTATTACTACTTCACATAAGAAAAATAAAAAAAATATTACAGAGCATCCACAAAAAAATCTTGAAAAATATTAAGAAGAACATTCGGTTTTTTATTTATGCTAAACTGAGAACTGATATAATTTATGAATGATCGTTAATTAAGTCAAGGTTAATTTAACTCTTAACAATACTTTAGTTAATCTGTGTGAAATATTGTTGATTTTATATACATTTCAAGTATTGCTAATATTATGTGAACAAAATGGCCAATAGTTACACAATATGAAGTAAAAACAATATGACCCGGTGGTCTCTTGCACAAGGGTTTGTGTAGGTGAAACTGCAATGCCAAATATACTGCCTCGAAGTATTTGCGTTTGAAATAAAATTACTGTGTGAATGAAACTTCAGAACGACGGTCTCAAGGTGACGAACAGAACAGTGCAGTAACACTTAAACATTAACAGTTTTAGAAAAGATTTTGAATGTTAGTGCAGCTGTCGTGACCATGGTGGCCCTAACCATTAGGCGAACCCATTGACTAATCGTGACTTGGTTTTATATACAATAGGCCTAAGCATTCTTACCTAGACAAGATGCCAGCATGCACAGCTGGGTGCAAAGTCTTGACTCTTCCTCCTAACATCTCTGGTGCCTTGGTAATGTCGGAGACATCGTGGACACTGAGGCCAGCATTGCGGAGCGCCGTAGCTGTTCCACCGCTAGCGATCAGCTGAAGTCCTACTTCTGACAAGCTCTTAGCGAGGGGTAATAGCCCAGTCTTGTCTGACACGCTGAGAAGAGCTGATATGGAAAGTTTACAGTATGATTATTTATGAATTTTATTTTCTAGAACTATATTCTATAATAATAACCGTAAGTATATGTTGATATATGCCCATAATTATTTACAATATATCCACTACAGAAGAAATCGCCAAGATTATCGTTTTTGCAAACAATGCAGAGAATACTCAGTAAAACAATTCAATACACTCACCTAACTTTCCATTGGCGGCCATGACTGTTTCTTCCAAATAGTTTTATTGAACTGATGGTATTGAGACAACTGCTCTCAACAAGCTTATTATCGCTTACTCTCGACCTTACGCAGGGGTTCCTGATAACAAAATGAACTTGTTTACTGATTGTGCCTACAATTCAATAGGGTTGTCATCTGATCCAAAAGGCAAAAAATTCATCTAAAATGTCTCACAAGTTGCGTTATTACGTTGGGATTACTTTAGATTCAATACGACCGATGAGTAATTATTTCAAATTTCAACAAATATTGTAAGACACATAAATATTTTCACTTTTTCCAATACTGACTTGAGTATTGCTAAAACGGTTCCGCCTATAGCATAATTAAAAAAGTTATTTAAAATTTTATCTTGGATTCCGATTTGGGTACTAGCAGAGGCCGTAGCACAAACAAGTTGCGAAATAGTATAAGCTTCAACGAGTCACGCTTCCGCGTACAACCTACGAGGTGTCTGTGTCACAGTTGCCCTAGATAAATGACAGTTTGTACTGCTTTACGTGAAAGTCACGTTACTTTACACTGGGGCTGTTATTCACGCTAGGCCCACAGGTAGTGACCCTGCACTCGCATTGAGAGGCCCCATGTTCGATCTTTAGTCCGAAAAAATATAGGTAAACCCAAAATGTTCTGTTGCTCGCGAGTGTAGTATAGAAGAAGACTAATTAGACTGTTGGACAACCCTGAGAATGTTTGCGTAAAGGTTGTGATGAAAACTTATAGATATCTTGCGAGACTTGCCAACAAAAACAATAATATGTATCGTTTACATAAATAATGATTTGAGGGTCAGTAGAAAATATAAATAACATATTATATAAATAACACAAACAAGTATCTATGATGTACTTAAAGAATCCAACCCAGTATCCTTTGTAAATGCCGTCAAATGGACTAATAAAAAAAGTTAAATAGATCTTATTACAACTTTGCCTAAAGTATGTTGTTAAATGATATCGC
This sequence comes from Selenia dentaria, assembly GCA_917880725.1. Lineage (NCBI taxonomy): Eukaryota > Metazoa > Arthropoda > Insecta > Lepidoptera > Geometridae > Selenia > Selenia dentaria. The sequence goes on along the minus strand of OU862888.1, from coordinate 26,873,029 downwards.
CCGGGACTTTGACATAAGCTGCCTTCGCCGCGATCGGTGTTTTTGAGAATCTGTTCCGTTCTATGGTAAAAGCCGCTTTGCGTGTTTTATTGTTTCGTCTTTCACATTCGTTACAAAATTTGTGATCGATCAACACGTCTCTACCGCTCTTTTTTAATTTATAATGTCAACTAAAAAAATGAGAAACTAGTTTCTCTAAAAATCTGTGTTACTGTTTAAAGTTAAAATAGAAATGCTTGATCGTTTACGCCTTGGAAAGCCATTTGCATCCATATCCCGCTCATTCATTGTGAACAAATCAACAGTATGATCTATAAAAAATCCGAAGATAATAAAAGGTCGTCTAAAGCTTCAACTTCACTGTCAGCTAAAATTGTTCATGATCCAGCAATAGAAAATTACAAAATTCTTCAAACCATTGCCTAAGCCTTAAGATAATTAAACAAAATGTTGAAAAACTTAAATGAAAATGATTTTTTATATATTTGTTTTTATTTTATTTTGTCACCTAGCAACATATCCCCTATAATCCCATATAAATTACCATTCCATATGCACTGTTTCTGTATTCGCGGCATGTTTATGGAACATATATCCCGCGAATAAAGAGCTTCTAGTTATTGAGCATTGGCCTCGCTAATGCAAAATTTCACTATAATATTTCCAGCAAATTTAAAAAAAACAATGTTTGTGTTATGATGAATAAAAGACTATATTTTGGTAAGTACATGTAATGAGCTATGTAGCACACAATTCCAAGAGAAAGTATCAATATATCTTAATACCCTCCACTTAGCTAACCTTATTAATACAAAGGGTAAAAAGTACCCACAGTGATACACAACAGTTTGACTTAGAAAACGGCGGAATTGCGGCAATACTGCAGAGGCCATAATCTAAGAAATAGAATAGACTTTGAAAACCTTGGTTGTATACGAAAAGCACATGGACTGAAAAATATTGTAGGGGCAATTGATTGCACCCATATTAAAATCAGTAAGACTTGAGGACTTCAAACAGAACAGTACTGGAACAGGAAAGGTTATTTTTTATTAAACATCCAAGTGGTTGGTGGCCCTAATTTAGTGATATAATAGTGAGTTATGCAGGCAGGTACTCTGCTGATATGAGGTTGAAAGAGATTGATGGGGTATTACTTGCAAATGGAGGGAATCCATCCACCAAGTAATTTTGATAATTAAATTAAATAACAAGTCCGATATAAGAACTGTATACAGTCAGCACACTTTATTATAGTTAATATAAATAGTTACCTCATTATAAATACAGTGGAATCACTATAACTGGAATGTCAAGGGAAATGCAAAAAAAATTGAGTTAACAAGTTTTTGACTTAAGCCTTGACATACTATTGACATAAATTTATGTGCGTTTTATTCATAAATCTTTTGTTTTAATTATCACGGTATAGGAAGGGTTAATTAACCCTTACATATGATTTATCTGCTGAAATTTTGGCTAACAAAGGCACAATTTTTGTTTGTAATGTATGTTTTTGGATTTGTAAAATCAAGTTTGAATAATAATTCAACTTAAGTTTTATAGTAGGTACCTACCTACCTATATATTTTTTACATATTAAAAAAAATTTTGTGAAGTAAGCTATACACAAAAAAATCGATAATCTTCTTTTGATAACAATTTCCAGATTTTTATCAATTATTTTTTCAAGCTTGACCATTATTGATAATATTGACAATCAATATGTGGTCCATCCAAATAATGATTGTCGATATAGTCACATCTTTCAACATTTCAAGTTCATAGTGTATTGATAGCAGCAATGGCTTCTTTATTCATTAGATTATTAAGTTTATTGCTTTAAGTAATTGAGTCCTGTGTCGACAAGGAGGAAGCATAACATTCATAGCTATGTTTCTTAGAAAGTTTAATGAATTTTCATGCATTAACAAAAACAATAGATTAGAAACCCCAAACCCAAACATTCATTTTGGATTTTATTGCTATTATTTTGAGGATTTCCAAGTAAGACGTCATTGAAGTTAACTATGACTTATGGAGTCTTCAATTTGAAATTTGAATTATAGAGTATAAATATGTATTATCAATACTTCGTAGGGTAGGTCAAGGTAGGGTTCGTCAATAACATTTTGTTTGAGTAACAAAGTGTAAATAATTCGAGATACCCTATTTATTTAGGGGTTCAGCAGAAGGGTAATAGCATGTTTTTTGACTTACTGAGGATTTCGACTTAACAAGGTTGGAGTTATAGAGATTCTACTGTATATAATTAACTAAATCAAATCAATTTACTAATTACTATTTGTTTTAGACAATCGTAAATTATATTACCTGTATGGAAAGCGTACAAATCTCTGAACTGTGATGGATCTAATATGGCATAAAAATTGAAATCCCAACATAATATAATTCGAAACCGAAGAGCTTTTAAGTTACAATACATGACTACTGGAACCTGCGTGTAACCCAAAATAAAAACATAGACACACACCACATACGCACACACACACACACACACACACAAACACACACACACACAAACACCCACACTCACACACACACAAAGAGAGACTCATACTCATTCGCTATTATCTTGTAAAAAACAATTGTATGTAATTTTTTTATTAAAAAATATGTTACTTAAATTTTAGGAACTAACTGTACTATAGAAATTAAGGAGGAGGGCGTTGGTATCCGCAACACAGTTTTTCTCCAAAACTCTCGCGGGTATCATCGTTTTTCTTAACAATTTATGCCATTGTTTAAGTTCCATGAATAAAGATTTATTATTATTATTATTATTATTTTTACTCAAAAAGTTTCACGGATTTCATCCGGTCCTTTACAAAGGCATAAGTGGGGCTGTAGCCAACACTTAGAAGCCTGTTTGGTATAAAAATGCAGAGTATCAAAAACAGAAAGAATGTTGGATGAAGGGTAACATGGTACTTATAACAATTACAACAATGGGTAAAATGTCCAGGCTATTGATATGAAGTTATTAGTGATAAGGAAGATAGTAGGATATGGAAGAGACTACGGCACCTGCCAATTTCAGTCTCAATTTAAAACTTTTGGGCAGGTGGTGACTTGCCATCCACTAAACGGGCCCCCCATAAAGACCACCAAGAGTGGTGACAAAAGGGGCAACGTTGGTGTGGATGGCTAAAGGGTGTCGAGAGGTGTGCTGCGGTTTCACTAGAGCGGTTATTATTATTATTATATTATAATAACAACATAATTGTAACTAAACAAAAAAATATAACACAAAACAGTTCTCAGGCCTGGGATGTTCTGGTTTTTACACAACTTCCACATCACAGAGAATTCTATAACACAGGAGTGTGTAAGTACTTAACCAAATTAAACAATTTAGGTTATTTAGGTAATTACTTTGAATAAGTCTTTCAAGCTGTGATATCGACTTACCACAGAAATTATTCAAACAGGCGTGCAACGGACCAAGATCCCAGATGTAAAGCATATATATTTAATTATACTTAAATTTATGGATGTATTAATTTGATTGCAGGTAAAATCGACTATCAGTTGAATAAAAATTTAAATAAAAGTTCAAATGCAAAATGAAATAAGTATAATAGTGTTTCCTAGTATATATTTTAGTCTATGTAATAGTGCGTTCGAATAGGTAACTTCTGTTCTGATCGTTTTTGACGAAAATAACGCTAAATACGCACAAGGGGCGTTCGAATTGGGAATCTGTGGGTGAAACTGTCGTTCATGCCTCTCTTTGTTTAGCGTTCGGAATGCTAAAAAAGAGGAATTTTTGCCACCAAAAAGTGCAATTTTTGAATTTTGACCCACGTCCGGAGCATGGTTGTTTGTGATCGTTACTTGACAGCTATGTGTTTGACAGCATAATCATGCGATTTTAGGTCTTATGCTCAGTTGAGCGTTCGAATAGGGTATGGGCAAAAGTGGCAAAAGTAACGTTTTTGAGCTTTCCGAACGCTCACAAAAGAGGCGTCAATGACAACGCCACCAATGCCCTCATCCTATTAATATTATAAACGTGAAAGTTTGTATGTATGGATGTATGGATGTTTGTTACTCTTTCACGCACAAACGGGGGGGCTAATGTTGATGAAATTTGGTATGGGGGTAGATGAGGCGCTGGATTAACACATAGGATACTTTTCATCATCATCATCATCATCATCCATCACCACGCGGGTGAAACCGCGGGGCGCAGCTAGTCATTCAGTAAACAAAAAGATAACCTATCAAAAATCTTCTTCTTCTTCTTATGCATAGATTAATCAGACTCAATCTAAAGATAGATGGCAATTACAAGCAATAAGCAAACAACGGAACGTTACCAGGACGTTGAATTTTTTCAGTGCCATCCACTTTGACGGACCATAGTCGCGCGCTCGTCTTTTTTTTTTTTTTTTTTTCCTTTCCCTGTTGTTCAGGGAGTATGGCTTTGCGCGTCTTGCGCATCTGCCATTAACAAGTGTATTTCTAGCGGTAGAGTTTCTCTTCAACGTCTTTAGTAGGTCTTTATACGAGGCGTTTTTAACTTATATCTTTTAAATTTTATAAAAGAGGGGAAACGTTTAACGCGTAAATAATTTGAAAGAAACGTAAAGACTGGATAAAATTAGGAATTATTAATTCCTAAAAATTAGGAGAGGTAAAATTAATTCGGATCAGAAAGAGTATCCATATATAGGTACTTACATATTTTTAAAAGGTATCTAACTACAATATTTACAATTATTATTCTATACTTATCAAATAACTAATTATCTACTATACATTTTTACAATTTTATGTTGTTACTACGAATAAAATCAGATATAATAGTATAAATTGAGGTATCAGCCGTAAAAAGAAGCGTTTTTACATTAGTAGGAAATGAGATGTGGATAGCTATTAAGCTATTGTATAAGGAAGCACGGTCATAATTAGGACAAGAGAAAACTATGTGGTCCAAATCTCCAATATCATGCCCACATTCGCAGTCTGGGCTATTAATTATGTGAAACCTTGCAAGATGGGCAGGGCAAGTTGTATGGCCAAGACGCATTCTTATTAAAATCGTTGTGGCAATTTTGGTAAGTTTTATGAATGAGAACCATGGCTTTTGACGTAACAACGGCTGTAAGCTAAAGTAATGCTTTCCTTTTATTTGGCCGCTACATGCCCAGATACTACTCCAGGATTCCTGAAGAAATAACCTGGGAAGAGTGGCAAGGTCATGGGAATAGTTTTTAAAAGGGAATTGGTCTCCACAAACCACTGCTTCATTGGCAAGCCTGTCGGCTGTGTCATTCCCTTTAATGCCGCAATGGCTGGGTATCCATACAAAAGTGATAGAAAAGCCTTTCAAACTACATGTATACAATTTGCTCCTTGCTTCGGCAATGAGACTAAAATGAGTTTTAGATTTAAAAGGGAATTTCAACAGAGCTTGCAATGCACTCATAGAATCGCTAATAATTAGAGTATTCTTTAGTTTGAACATAATAACATAATCAATGGCTTTAACGATGCCAAGACATTCACCTGTAAATACAGACGTTTCAAATGGGCATTTTATTTTCTGAACGATATTATATTGAGCATGATATACGCCCACACCAACAAATTCGTGTGAACTATGTTTAGACGCATCTGTGTATATATGATGCCATTTTGGCCAGTTTTCATTGACAATAGATTTGAATTGTGTATTAGCATTAGCATTATATTTGTCAATTCCCAAATTAAAACAAACTGTTGGGGTGTAAATAAGAGCTTCATATTCACAGTTGTATAAATCTAGTACGGGAGACCTATGTGTCACTGCACTTAATGATTTATACCGAATATAACTTTTTACTAAACAGGGCAAAGATTTGTGATTCCAATAATTTGAATTCTCAGTAATATCAGCAAGTAGACGTAGATTTGAAATTAAATGGCTATCTGAGAATTGAATAACACGTGAAAACATAAGATCTGAAAGAAATTGACGTCTTAAATTAAGTGGAGGTTCATTACATTCTACTTGCAAAGCGTTCAATGGGCTTGATTTCATAGCTCCTGAGATAATTCTCAAAGCTTTTGATTGAATTGCATCCAGTCTCTTTAGACCAGCTACATTACAAGGCTCTAGTACGAAGGTTCCATAATCAAGTACACTTCGTACAAGGGCGTTGTATAGAAGCTTTAATGAGAAAGGATGCGCACCCCACCAAACGCCCGAGAGACATCTCAATAAATTGAGGAGCTTTTCACATTTGGCCGTAACATACTCACAATGAGGTATCCCTGTAAGTTTGGAATCCAATAACACACCCAAAAACTTGACCTGATTTTTAATTGGAATAAAATTGCTATTTAACTGTAAATTTATCGAGGGAGACATTCTATGGCGTGTAAATAATACCGCCGAGCTCTTATGGGCCGATACGCTTAAACCATTAGCATCCATCCAATTGTTTAAATAGTTCAGGGAATTTGACATTTCAGTGCATATTTTATTAGCAGATTGACCCTTTGAGTATACGACTATGTCATCCGCATATTGAAGGATATTGGCAGAATTTTGAAGTGACCGCTCTAAATCGTACGTATAAGTATTGTACAAAATGGGGCTTAGTACTGAACTCGGTGGAAGACCTTTCCATACTAGTCTATGTTGATCTCGCGCTTGATCTAATTTTATAGATCTACCAGAAAGGAGATTAAAAATGAAACACGAAAGTGCATCTGGTATTTTAAGTTTGTCAAGCTTTGATTTAAGTACGTGTAAAATTACATTATCGTATGCAGATTCTATATCTAAAAACACGGCCAAAACACATTCATTATATGTTAAAGCTACTCGAATATCCGTCACAAGTGTAGCCACACTATCCAGAGTATTCCTGCCTTTCCGAAAACCAAACTGAGTCTCGGAAAGTATTCCACGGCTTTCAACAAGCCACTCGAGACGATTTTTAACTAGATTTTCAGCGATCTTAACAATTACGGATGATAAAACTATCGGGCGATATGATGATACCTCTGATGGTGTTTTACCGGGCTTGAGCAAAGGTATAACTATTTGTGATTTCCATGACGGAGGTACGTTTCCTGAGAGCATTGCTTTGTTTATTATATCTAAGTAGTATTTAAGTGATGATTGACTAAGGTTAGTTACGAATGAATATGGTATACCGTCTTCACCTGGGGCCGAATCTTTAACAGAAGATACGACACCTTCCAATTCTTGTAAAGTGAAGGCAGAGTTTAAAGTGGACTGATTAAGTGGTATTGCAACCGGAATTACATTACTAAAATGAACTTGCAGGGGAACTGTAGGAGGAGCTAAACGATTTAGAAACTCATTACTAAGATTTATAGGCAATGATGAACGCGGTGTTTCACTGACACCGTTTCTGAACTTCCTAATATTCCGCCAAACTACAGAAGGGTTTACATTAGGGCATATTGAAAGACAATATTTTCGCCAACCCTCAAATTTTTTTTCTTTCAAAAATTTGCGTGTGTCTGTTAGTTTTTCTGACAATAGTTCAAAATTTTCGTTAGTCATATCATTATTGTATAGTTGTTCAATTTTTTTTCTTTCATTTACTACCTCAGTACATTCCTTATCCCACCAAGGCAGAGAGGGAATGAAGTTAGTTGATAACTTTTTGGAAGGAAAAGTTGCATATGCTGCCCTTATCAACGCACTGGTAAAAGCATTGGTACAAATTTCGATTCCATGTGATATGTCAGGTTGATTAACTAACTCTTGATCTACAATTGATTTAAATTTGTTCCATAATGTATCATTCTTAATATTATATTTTAAGCGCGGTTGTGGAAGTGAGCGACGGGAACTATTACACGGAAAAGAAATTATAATCGGAAAATGGTCACTTCCGAAGGTTGAAGATAATGTTTGCCATGTTATGGATGAAGCAAGATTAGGAGAGCAGATTGACAAATCTACAGCACTGATATTCTCGTTTGGAGAGGTACGTCGGGTAGGGGAGCCAGAATTTAATATGCAAAGGTTATTATCGTCAAGTAGTTCTAAAAGCAAATTTCCGCATTGATTAGAAACAGAACAACCCCAGGAAATGTGATGGGAATTAAAATCGCCTAAAAGTAAGACAGGCTTAGGGATAAGAGATAAAAGGTTATTAAGACAGGTGAATGTCAAAGAAGAAGGAGATGTCATATATATAGAGACAACACAAATATTGCCAATCTGTGCTGCTACCACGGAAAATTCGTTGTATTTAGGGAGAGATATAGGAATAAAGGAAATGGTATTTCTGATAAGTAAGGCAACACCGCCATACCCATCAGATCTATCATCTCTCAAACAAGAGAATCCATGGATTTTGAAAATGGAGCCTGGCTTAAGCCAGGTCTCCGAAAGTGCTAGTAAAGAAGTGTTATGTTTATTTATTAAATAAATTACATCACTTTTTTTAGGAACTACACTTCTGCAGTTCCATTGTATTGCTGTCTGGAATGATACCGCCATCATTAATAGCTATGGGAGTTTTAAATTTGTTAATTATTGTGGCGACGTTGGACGGTATGGAAATATTTGAACGGGTTAAAATGTCAACAAGCATTTTAATAATGTCCGATGTAGACATTATTGAAGAATTAATATTTGTTTGGCTAAAAGCGCAACCGTCTTGTGGAGACGGAATGTTATATTCATTAACTATTTTTTGATGTGCATTTCTGTCGTAGCCTTTTCCAGGTGTAGGTATCGGACGCCGAGTAGTATAAACAGTTTTTTTGTATGATTTATTGGATGAGTCAATAGATGAACGATGGGTAAAGGAAATCTGAGAAATAGGGTGCGAATGAGTTTGAGGGACATTTTGGGTAGAATTAACAACATCAGCATAAGACTTGTACACAGGTGGTAGCAATTTAGATGCCTCACCATACGAGATACATTTTTCAGACATATTTATTTTAATTTGTTTTTGTCGTGAAAATTCAGGACATGACTTACTTATGGCAAAGTGATTTCCTGAGCACGAACAGCATGAAACGTTCTCCTCATTCACATCACAAGAATCACCAGTGTGTTCCCTTCCACACTTGTAACACCTAGGTTTTGCCCTACACTGCAGTTTTGTATGACCATAACGACAACAGTTAAAACACTGAATAGTGGGGTAAATGTATAGTTCAACTGGAAGCGCATTGTAACATTTAAAAATCATTTTAGGTAGAACCTGCCCATCAAAAGTAACGACTATGTATTGTGTTGGTTTCCAAACTGGTGAACCTTCTACGATAGTTTTGTAATTTAATCGTCTTACCTTTAAAATTCCACCACAACCTTCAGGTACTGGAATATTTTCGATGACCTCTTCTGGTGTCCATTCTGATGGTACACCACGAACTAAACCCATTCTTGTCACATTAAAAGATGGTATAAATCCTTTTAACTTATTTGTTACTAGACTACTGTTGGAAATAAATGAATTGGCATCGTTATAGTCAGAGAACGCTAGTGCAATTCTATTTCTACCTATCCTTTTTACAGAACCATTAACAATATTTTGAAAGGCATTTCTTTTCAGGAATTTACCGAATGTTACTGGATGGAGAGTGGCGCCATCATCAGTTGATGTTGTTTCTCGTTGAACGTGTACGATAAAAGGAGCTACATCTGAAGACTCATACTTATTTCTTGCCAAGGAAATAAAACTTTGGGGAGGACTGGAGGCTGGACAGACATTAGGAGTAGAAATAATGTCAGTACGATTGTCAACCTTATTACTAATACTTTGAACAGTAATATTTGTATTTTCATCGCTATCTGTGCAACGACATCCAGCCTTGCCATCTACTGCCTGAGCGTGCTTCCTTTTCTTCATGTTGCAGTTTTTGCAAATTTTAGAAAAACGACCTCTTTTACGTCCCGCACGGTGGGTATTTGACCCATCAGTGTCCATGCCTTACTCATTAGATAGCATATTAGAAGCTGACACAGTCACATAATTTGATACCGAGGGGACAATGCCCCCCGGGTCCACCAAGTCAGGCGGCTCGTTCATAGCGAAAAAATGAGAAAACTTACCGAGTCCGGAGAATTACTAAACTAAAAATACTAAATAAACACTAAATACGTCTATAATATTTACACTGGGATACTCTAATGATCGTACTAAATAAAATATAAATGAAAATAATTCAGAGCGAAAAAATATCGACCGCCTAATTCGACGTTTCCCGCGCTTTTAGCGCGCTCGTCTTCCATGTGTGACATTAGTGACGTGGAACGCATTAGTGACGAGGAAGACGAGCTCGCGGGTATCGATATCGATAAATAGGGATGTACTGTTTGATATCGAGGTAGCAATAAGCGTTCCTATCTAATCTATTAAAATTTTGTTATGTAAACCAGGGTGTTATGAAATTAAAGATCAAGTTTTAGATAATTTAATATATTTATTGAAGTACACATTCTAAAATAACAAAGATTATAATTTATTACGAGTAATACATATTGTTTACCTTGCATATTGAAAGCACTTAATTTGTGAAATGACGATTCAAAACATGCATGATTACTATTTCTAATTTAAGATTTTCGTTTTGTTATTTAAGTAAGTACCTAACTATAAATTAATATGTATTAAATAACTGTAAATACGTACATTTTAGTCATAATTATGTGAAACAGATATCATTGAGTGTTAACATTGATAATAAAATAGTTTTGAAGAAAATCTGGGCTGATAGGTATCAAGTAATACCTTAATACAAGGGTTTTTAATAGATGGGTTATTTACGTAAATGTGACAATAAATTATCATTTCGTAACTTTACTTTTATCACATCATGACTAGATTAAATTAAAAAATTCTATAATGTGTGCCTTTTTCTGTAGAGATTTCTTGCTTAGTGTGGTTTATCCGTTAATAGTGCGGTATCTTTGGTGTTTGTACTTGGATCTGCACCGCACTGTATGAATCCTGCATTTGTAATAGCTTGATCTTCACATAGTCTATAGTCAACTCTATAATTGAGTTTTCCATTGCAAGTCTCATTGGTTGAACATATTTCGCTAAGCCTTGTAGCGTTGAGAAAAGTCTGCAGCGGTGGTATAGACCTTTTTCTTCAAAAGCTGACGTTAAAACTTACCATGTTTCCTTTCCCACTTTTGCATATCTCACGTGAACCAGGCAATGATTATATCATCAAAAATATCCTCGCTCTTGCTTTTTGGTCTCTCTTTATGCCTTATAGGAATTCAACAGTGTCGTATGAGTGTACTTCAAAGGTCGCCATTACAACTCGATCATGAACTTCCCTGTATTGTAAAATGAGTTTCCATCTAATTTCTCTATGTATTTTAAACTCATACCCGTATCGTGTGCCAGATGTGATCTATCCAGTCGTTCGCCGCTTGAAGTTGTGCTTGCAACTTTACCTTCTGTAGCCATAATAATGTTTACACCGTTCTTCATGAAACATAGAATTTACAGATAACCTGAGCGGGTTTGAGTATCTTTGCTCACCGACCACGTACAATGAAGTAACACAACATTTGTGTATAAACATATAGGAATAGAAACACGATAATTAAATATAATTTAGCTCATAGTAATTTTCAACCTTGTCCATACGTGTGTCAACCAATGACAAACTCTCAAACAAATGATGATTAGACAACGATATGAGATTACGCAAACTCTTTGCTCTAATAGAAATAAAGATAACGAAACCACCATTTAACAGAACATGGATAACTGTGGTGTTGTAATAATTGTAATACGTGGTGGCACAACCATAGACAACATTTTTCTAAGGCGCACAGGGCAGAAAGGAAGAGAACTCCCTATGTTCTTATGTGGAAGACGTTACGTTACTCTGCCAGAGTCATGTTCTTGCACTCAAAAGTTTAGGCGGATATTTGCTTTTTTATATGCATATATTTTTTTATATCTTCTTTTCTTTGATTTTTTTGGACTATTTCTAGGTGCGTAGTTTTTAACTAAAGAATTTAACTTCCCGCTAACGCCCCGGTTCTTTGCTTGATTTCCATTATCTTTAATTAATTATGATTAAAGGTGCGTTCGTTTAGCTTATGAGGGCATTGGTGGCGTTTTCATTGATGGCTCTTTTGTAAAAGCGTTCGTAAAGCATAAAAACGTTATTTATACCCTTTTTGCCCACACTGTATTAGAACGCTCAACCATAGAAAATTTTATATATATATGAGATAGAGACGTTTTTTTAGCTTTCCGAACGCTGAACAAAAAGAGACAAGAACGACATTTTACCCACAGATTCCCAATTCGAACGCCTCTTGTGAGCGTTTTAGCGTTATTTTCGCTAAAAACGCTCACGAAGGGCCTATTCGAACGCATTAATGGAAGACAAGCGTGCGACTATGATCCGTCAAAGTAGATGGCACTTAAAAAGTTAAACTTCCTGCTAACACCCCGTTCTTTGCTTGATTCCCATTATCTTTAGATTAAAGGTGCGTTCGTTTAGCTTATGAGAGCATTGGTGGCGTTGTCATTGATGGCTCTTTTGTTATAGTGTTCGTAAAGCTCAAAAACGTTATTTTTTCCACTTTTGCCCACACCCTATTCGAACGCTCAACCATAGAGAAAATTTTATATATATGAGATAGAGACGTCAGTCAAGGATTAGAAGGAGTAGCGCCATCTGGTGCTGTCTTTAAAGAAACTATTGCATTATATACCTACCTACCTATACTCAAAATGTTTCTCACTTTTAAATTCTCAACTTTAAAAACATGTTTTATTTTTAATACCGTTTTAAGGGTCGTGTTACAGGTCCTAGAAAGAGTTTCCCAGTTCTTTTCTTCCAATTTTCGTAGCTTCCATCAATAGCGTCAAATAAATTATCAAAAAATATTAATATACTCGCAGTATCTTGGCATTCTGTCGGTAATACTCCAATATCCACAACAACAAATGAAACTATTATTGTAATGTATATAAATATTAACTACCTTGCGTAATGGATGGAGCAGTATTTTCAAAAGTGGATGGTTTAGGTTGCAGATACATTGATGGAGTGGGTTGTTGAGAAGTTGATGGTTTAGGTTGCAAAGGCAATGGCAGTACTGGTGGGTGAGCAGATGATGCTGGTTGTTCTGAAGTTGCAGGTTCTAGGCGTTTAGTAGCTCGTGAGTAGGTATGATTTGAGATTTCTTGCAATGGTTGTCGTATATAGGATTGAAAACCTAAAATGAATATTCATAAGTAATATACTTTCCTCAAAACTGACTGATTCTAGTATATTTTGGCTCGAAATGAGTATGGCATATGCGTCGATATTGATAAACAGTCTGGTTATCCATAGTCGACAAACCTCTTCCTATAGCATTAGTACATAATTTAAATCTTTCTATCTCCTTATCTGGATTTGGGAATATATGTAAGATGGTGTTATCAGCTCCTGCAATGTTCCAATGACTGTAATTGTAGATACACAGCAGGTATGTATATTATGGTTTTACAAAGCCTATAAAGTGAGATCAACAGTTTTCATAGATAAATCTTGTTTCTTTACTTCTACGGCTGAGATGATGATGACATAAAAAGGCAGAATCTACTACAGACCAATGAACAACCTTGCTAGTGACTGCTGAACTCAAGGGCTTAAACATCTGTGTTTTAAGTTCAAAAGTGAAATTGAGTAGACTATCTGTAAATGTGTGTATGAGCTGAACTAGTTGAAATATTGAAATACTTAGATACTTACGAGTTTTATTACAGCTCCTAACACAACACCTTTTAGTAGTCATAATGGTTATTCAAGCAAAATATCAAATGCACCGGCTAAAAACCAAAGACTGAAATATTAGTAAGCCAAGAGTCGATGTCGTCGAAATCGAATAGTTTGCCAGGTCAGTCGAGAAAATGGAGAAAATCAGAGTCAATAAAACAAGCCAGGTCGTCGTTACAAATCCACGAAATAAAATAAGCGCATTCATTCACACTCAAAGCGGAAAAGGGAATGAAAATTTGAAGCAGAGAATTCAGTTAGTGAGACTCTAGACATAAAGGTACCATTCGCGTTGCATAAAAATGCCATCGTTCGACAATTTCAAGCAACTTTAAGATTATAAGCTGACAAAATGTAAATGTATATTAAACAGGCAGTCATGTCTACGCTACCCACCTAAATTGGTTGAGTTATGATTCTTCCTATTACTTTTAAGTGATATAACCAAGCGCTCAACTGAGCATAACACCTAAAATCGCATGATTATGCTGTCAAATACATAGCTATCAAAAAACGAGCACAAACAACCATGCTCCGGACGTGGGTCAAAAATTACACTTTTTGGTGGCAAAAATTCCTCGTTTTTAGCTTTCCGAACACTGAACAAAAAGAGACATGAACGACATTCTCATCCACAAATTCCCAATTCGAACGCCCCTTGTGAGTGTTTTTAGCGTAATTTTCGCTAAAAACTCTCACCAAGGGCTTACTCGAACGCACTAATAGTCTGATTAATCGATGGTGATCACCAGTGATGTCAAATGAGGGATTTTGTATAGCTAGATTTAGCTATAAATTAACTTCAACGCCCAGTTTCATAAAGCTAAAAGTAACAATTATTGTAAAATAAAATAGCAACATTGGCCTAAAATGGCAACATTATTCAAAAGTTGATTTTCTGGCTGCAATTACAAAGTTACAAATATACACAAAGTCTACCTAGATTCAGAGTTTAGAGATTTAGAGAGAGAGAGAGAGAGGAACTTTTTCGCTGTTGAACTTTCACACTCAAGGCCTGGTTTCTGTGTGTTGAATGTTCTAACAATGGCCTGAGGGCCATTGTTAGAACATTCAACACAGACTGACCAGTCGATCATCACCATCACTGACCAGACACATTTCTTTCGTTATTTCCATCATATTCCGTCCTAGAACTCGCTGCGATGATGAATGCGCTGCATAATATGCGCTGACGAAAAGTCCTGGGCAACTGGTTATTTTCATTGTCTGAGGAAACAGAGTAATCCATTAGTTGCCACATTTATGTAGATTTAGATTATCGTAGATTCTTAATCGTAGTTTATATACACAGTTATTTTTATACACCGCGGATAAAACGATTTTACAAGTTACCGAACTCTGAAGCTAGGTAGACTTGTAAAAAATATGACAGTTACAATATATATTTAGTGCTGACAAATAACTATTCGTTATGAAACACGTTGTTTGACTCGTGCAATATGTAACAATAAACATGGACACATTGTCTATATTTGTAACTTTGTAATTGTAGCCAGAAAATTAACAATTGTAGAAAATGTCCTATGTGAAACACTTGTTCTGAATAATATTGCCAGTTTAGGCCCATGTTGCTATTTTATTATACAATAATTGTTACTTGTAGCTTTATGAAACGGGCCCTGTTTTTTTGTCTGGAGTCTTGTTAACATGCCGCTCTAGATCCACTCAGTTTATTAGCTTACAAACGTCTAGGCGTCTGCAATGTTGTTTATAGTAAATTGTTAGAATGCCAGGGACAATATCAATCGTTCACCTTTGAGAAAACAATATTGAAACAGTTTACCTAAATTAGTGTCATTAGTATGATTTCATCATGGTATGATTTCCTTCAAATCTGTTTATGTTAGGTTTAAGAACTGCACGGAACATGCATGGTTTTTACGAAGCTGATAGTAAGGCCCCAGCTACATAAAAATAGATCTAGCCATTAAGCTATTTTGAGCTACAGTTTTAGCTTTTTTCTCAGGCACGTATATTTCGAATTCGATTCGAATTTTCGGGTTATTATTATGTTTGTGCTGAGAAAATTCTCGATTGAAATTTAAACTTTTTTTACTTACCATTTTTTGCTGCCAGTCTTCCTTATAGCGGATCTACCCATATTAAGAAATCTGGCTAATTTAAAAGTTTGACTCTTTTACCGAAATGTATGGAAAAAGTTTTTCGCGATTTCTGACATTTCTAGTATTTAAACCTTCAGTTCAGTAGAAACTTTTGATCCCTATAAGAAACAGGATCGATCGGCATCAAAAAACTTTTTGTGTAAAATTACCATTTTCTTGCTGACTACATTTTTTAAACCTCAGTCGTTTTAGTAGAGACTTTTGATCCCTATAAGAAACAGGATCGATTGACATCAAAAAACTTTTTGTGTAAAATGACTTTTTTCTTGCTGACCATTTTTTTTCCAATTTCTGTAAATGCAGTTCAGAATAGCTGAAAATTTTATGGATAGTCTCCTAAAACGTTTTCCTGTAACTATTACGGTTAAGTTACCTGCCCTTACTGTCCCGTCTCAAAAATTTACCTCGTTTTGTTAGATTTATAAGTAAAAAACTTTTTGGCAATTTTTTTCATATATTTAGATATTTTTTGCTCATTTTTTAATTACTAATCTGGCTATATTTTAGAAATTGAGTTGGCAACGCCACAGGGGCTTCTCTTCCTTACTGTCCTATGGGCCTTAGAAAGATGTTGACTATGGTCGCGCCAACACGCATTACAGCACCATAGTTATCTATGTTCTATTAAACGGTGGCTTCGTTATTATTCATTTCTATTAGAGCAAAGCGTAATCTGATAACGTTGTCTAATCATCATTTGTTTGAGAGTTGTCATTGATTGACGGACGTATGTCAATGGTGAAAATTACTATGAGCTAAATTATATTTAATTATCGTGTTTCTATTCCTGTATGTTTATACACAAATGTTGTGTAACTTCATTGTACGTGGTCGGTGAGCAAATATACTTAATTCCCCGCTCAGGTTATCTGTAAATTCTATGTTTCATGAAGAACGGATGTAAACATTATTATGGCTACAGAAGGTAAAGTTGCAAGCACAACTTCAAGTGGCGAACGACTGGATAGATCGCAGCCGGCACAAGATACGGGTATGAGTTTAACATACATAGAGAAATTAGATCGAAACTCATTTTACAATACAGGGAAGTTCATGATCGAGTTGTAATGGTGACCTGTGGAGTACACTCATACGACACTGTTGAATTCTAATAAGGCATAAAAAGAGCCCAAAAAGCAAGAGCGAGGATATGTTTGATGATATAATGATTGCCTGGTTCACGTGAGATATGCAAAAGTGGGAAAGGAAACATGGTAAGTTTTCAGGTCAGCTTTTGAAGAAAAAGGTCTATACAACCGCTGCAGACTTTTGTCAAATCTACAAGGCTTAGCTAAATATATGTAACCAATGAGACTTGCAACGGAAAACTTAAATATAGAGTTGTCTATAGACTATGTGAAGACCAAGCTAGTACAAATGCAGGATTCATACAGTGTAGTCCAAACACATCTAAGTACAAACATCAAAGATACTGCACTATTAACGGATAAACCACACTAAACAAGAAATCTCTACAGAAAAAGGCGTTATTAAATATTTTAATTTAATCTAGTCGTATGATAAAATTCAAGTTAGGAAATGGTAATTTACTGGAACATCTACGTAAATAAACCTTCTATTAAAAACCCTTGTATTAAGGTATTACTTGATACCTATTCGCCCGATTTTCTTCAATACTCTTTTATTATGAAAGTAAACACTTGTTCCATGCGTTAAAAACATTAATGATATCTGGTTCACTTAAATATAACTGATATGTACGTTTTTATAGTTGTTTAATACATATTAATTTATAGTTAGGTACTTATCTAAATAACAAAACGAAAATGTTTAATTAGAAATTGTAATCATACATGTTTTGAATCGTCATCTCACAAAACATAACTTTTCTCAATATGTAAGGCAAACAATATGTATTCCGCTTAATAAATTGTAATATTTGTTATTTTAGAAAGTGATGTTCAATAAATGGATTAAATTATCTTAACCTTAATTTTTAATTTCATATACCCTGGTTTACAAAACATTTTTTTTAAATAGAATAGATAGGAACGCTTATTGCTACCTCGATATCAAAACAACAACTTATCCCTATTTATCGATATCAATACCCGCGCACTAGTCTTCCACGTCACTAATGCGTTACACGTCACTAATGTCATACTGTCACAACGGAAGACGAGCGCGCGACTATGATCCCTCAAACTGGATGGCACTGAAAAAATTAAACTTCGCGTTAACTTTACGTTGTTTGCTTAATTGTTGTGATTGCCATCTATCTTTATATAGTCTGATTAATCTATGACTTGTGATTCTTCAGTAATCTGTGTCACAACACATTGTTTTCTTTGATTGTTTCGTTACTGCCACTGTATTCTGCAGGACGTCCAATTTGTACGAAATTGCGTAATATAACGACATTCAACAGATATGAATTAGAAACTTACACAAAATGTGGACTACTAAAACATTTCTCACCAAAACCAAACGAGGAAATATATTGAAAGTAAGGTTATATTTCGGCCTATGTTTACATGTTGCGTTCTTATAAAAAGTAAACTTTTCAAACTTAGTAAGTACTATTTGTTTTCAGATAGTAAGAGAGCACTATTTACGTGATGATTTGCTTTGCGGTTCTGCTGCATGCAACGTATGCCCACATAAAGATGACGAGTTTGTTTTGGAGGGAAGTCCAGACTCGATATGCGCTCTATTTGAATATCCACACTACTTAGTGCTCGACACGAATGTGGTACTTCACCAGATAGATGTACTAGAAGAAGATGCTCTAAAAAATGTTATAATTCTTCAGACAGTGCTGGAGGAAGTAAAACATCAAAACACAGCCATATTTCAAAGACTATTGGAGATTATTGGCAATAACAAAAGAAGATTTTATTCTTTTGTAAATGAGCATCATAAGTATGTTTTAATTAATGTTCCGTTTTGTTTATGAAGACCTGGGTGCTATAAATGTATGTTGGGTACTTGGTTGAGCTCTTGAGGCTTTTTAGCAGGGAAAATCAACTGGATCTCTTTGATGTAAACAACCACAGGCGTCAAGTTTTGTTTGCATAGTACCTATGTGTTGTGGTAACACTTCTAGACTAGGGAGATTGAGAATCTGCTGGTGGCTAGATAAATTTTTATCTCAATTTTTAGGTATAATTATCAAATAGGTTTTTTTGTTGTTAGTATATTTGCAAATATTACATGAGTAATCCTGTGTTTTAAGTAAAAATGGGCGATAGATCATGTTTAGGTGATCTTTAAGACTAACATTGAGAGTCTGCTCTTAGCAGTTTTATATTGATAGCTAGAACCAAATCTTAGACTTATATGTATTAGTATATTGATATATTATTTTAGATCTAACTCCTGGTGGTATACCAACGCTTGATATGTATGATAATTAAAAAAAGGTTTAATGCCAATTGCCATGCTTATATATCTAAAAGTAATATAGCATTTTTAACATTTTTTTAAATACTGTATTCAATAATTATCCAAATTATATGTAAAAAATCATAGATACTGAGATATATTAAATATATATAATTGTAAAAATAATATTTAATTTTTTTTATTTATCAGGCTAGCAGTTGATGCACCTGTGCCTGTATCCAAATCATCCTAAAGATTTATCTTTACAACCATTTCCGTGTAACCATGGGGTGCAGCTAGTACTAAATATTATGGTCAATCTTTTGTTTTACCATTTTATTTCTGTGGCTTTGTATCCAATAGTTAAAGAACCCTGCTATTCTTCTAAGTGACTCCAGGCACTCCATGTCTATCTTGTTACATTTCAGAGACACTTTCATTGAGCGTAAGCCTGGTGAGAAACAAAATGACAGAAATGATCGTGCCATTCGAAAAGCAGCTGCATGGTACGAGTCTCACTTGAGCATCAACTGTGTTGCGAAGCAGACACCTAGGATTGTGCTCCTCACTGATGATGAGAATAACAGAAAGTTAGCTCAAGAAGAAGGCATTGTATGCTGCACTGGTAAGTTCTGAAAGTTTTATTTATTTTATCTAGTCATGTACAGTATAGCTGTTTTAACGAGACAAACCCAGTGGTTTTTCGATTCTGTTTTGATTGTGAAAACACCTGGTGATTAATTGTGAAATGGTAATGAAAATAAAAATACTGTGCAGTATTTTTTTTTATAACATAACCATGGCATAACCATAATGGCAAAACCTTAGTAAACATTCAATAAATACAAAACACAGGAGTTTGGAGTAACTATGTTTAGGGGAACCAACATTACAATGTTTGCTACTAATATTATAAAGCTGAAGAGTTTGTTTGTCCATTGTGAACTCTAATCTTAAAGTAACAACTAGTTCATATTGAAAAAAATATGTTATTGTTGTATAGCACATTTATCGAAGAAGGCTATAGGCTATGTACTGTAATAAAAAAAAATTACAATTGTAATAATATAAAGTTTGTTAGGGAAAAGTTTTTGTAAGCAAGTTAGAATAAAGTAAAATAAAATATTTGTATGAGTATTTCGAATAGTATCTATGTGAGCGCTCCTATAGTATTATAAGCTTACTGTGTTAGCTAGAAAATTAATAAAAAAACAAATTCGGGCGCCTGGAGCAACCTCACACAAAGAAAATATATATAAAATTAACAAACATTACCTGGAATAGCAGCTCGCAGCAATAGAGATTCGGAACTTCTAATCTTCAGGCGGGGGAAAGTGAAATAAGTGGAAAATATTCAGTTTAGGTCATCTTTTAATTCCGGGAAGGAACACAAGCGTTACATTTAATTTAGAATTTTATATCGATTTTGATAACATTTAGCAATTACGCAAGGTCTGAAGAACTCTTGCGGTTATACTGGTATAACTAAATAGCCTGAGAGGCACTATAAGTTTCCCTATCATTAGCTAGAGTTTTTTTATCGTTAACTATCGTAAGCTAACATTATTGCACCCTTATTTATAGGAAATTAATTATTTAAATTTTTTTATAACTACTCGTGCCTAGGAGCGCGGATTGTAAGACTTATTCTGAGACGAAACTGTGATATCATGACGCGGAGAGGAGATTCTTCATCCAGGGCACGATGAAATGCCAAGATGCTGAAAATAAATTCGGCAGAAAATTCCGACAAACAACTGAAAGTAGAGAAAAGCTGATTGGGGATAAAACCCAAACAAAAAAAAAAAAGAAAATTCCGAAAGAATAAGTTCCAAAAAAACTTTAAATAAAAACGCCAATAGCTGAAACAAATAGAAACTAGCGTTAAAATAATGCCCGTACGTCAAAGTATAACATACTCTGACTGGAAATCAAAGAATGCTTGCCATTTTTCTTCCATTCATTCAATCCATTATTTCGGTAAATTCAAAACAAAAATGCAAAGCCCTTGGCTGGCGGCTCCTGAATTTCACCTCCACATGTTTGGAAATGGTCACAAAATTCAGTACCAAATAGATATAAGAATTAAAAAATATCGACTTAACATGGCCGCCGTCGGCAGAAAAGTGATCGGAAGCTGAAAGCTGTCCATAGACAAGACGACTCTCCAGTGTGGCCAACCATCCAAGTAAAAAAACGTAGTATCTCCGTACAGGGGTTACAAAAGGTGTTAGTTACCCTTGTAATAAAAAAGGTAACCAGAATAATTTCCTCTAAGGATTGGCAATTTTAAAATCGAAAATACGTGCTAGAATCGACAACGTGTAACGGAGCGAAAAACGAATGTTACAGTACCATCACAATCGTATGATGTTGCTATGCGATGGAAGCCACTGGAGTGTTAACTAGTCCTGTATATGTAGTAATTATTAATTAATTAACATTTGTATTCTTTATATTTATTACAGTAAAGGATTATGTTGAAAATGTGTCAGGGTTTGTTGGTCTTGTTGACAAGTTGTCCAAGAATGTAATGCCAGAAAGCTATGGCAAAGATGCCCTTTATCCCGCCCACTTGAATCCTGTGCAGATACATGAAGGGATCAGAGGTGGAAAACTGCATCAGGGTACTTTCCATGCATCACGGGATAACTTTTTGGAAGGAACAGCTACTGTTAATGGCTTTGAGAAACAGGTAATTTTTGGGTACAAGCTATAATTTTCCTATTATGCCTGTTTTCACTAACCCTAGGAGTCGCCTAAATCGAGTGCTTAAATATTTAAGATTTGCTTAAAGCAAAAAATCGTTTCACCAACCCTAAGGTGCCACCTAACGATGTTAGGCGTTACCTAAAGTTACGACACCGATTCGGCGGTGTTCTGAGGAGTTATTAGAGTTTTTGGAGTTTTCATACAACATAAATGACTTGGAATGACATGAAATTTGCATATTAATACTAGACCATGAGTGATTCGACCTAGGATCTAGACTTTTTTAAAAGATACAGAATGTCCAAAGACACGCTGTTGTTCATTTTACATTAACAAATCGATGAATAATTGGAGTTTGATAGTAACAGGTAAGTCCAATTTCTGTGGTCCAATTTTCATTACTACCTAATCTATGTGCCCTGCTGAACAAAAGATTCCCTCTTGTAGTCTACCATCACTAAGATAATCATACCTATATTCAGAGTACCATTGTCGATGAGATGCCTAAGTGTTTACTCTTTTAAAGCAGTTGTTTGATAAACAAAATCATTACTTTTACAGAAATAAAGTGTGGCCCCAGTACAACAATTATTAATAGCTCTCAGATTTTATGCCACTGGAACTCATCTTCAAGCCATAGCTGATGCTCATAGATTGAGTGTGCCTACTGTGGCTGTGGCTATTAAATATGAATATAAAATTATTAATAGTTGTAACAACTAATAATTATATTATATATATTATAATTTATTATAATTGGTAATAAAATTTACTAAAATAACACGACATGCGATGATTTCAAGAAGAAATATTAAGAAACCCAACTACTAATGTTTGTGTGTCAATCGCCAAAATCTCAAGCTAGCAACTGAAGAAACAAAACCATAGACAAGTATCGTAAATTTAGGCAACTCATTATTTAGGAGTCACCTTGTACGGATGGATTGGTGAAATAAAATATGATGCTTAGGAGTTTGCTTACATTAGGAGTTGCCTAATTAGGTATAAATAAATATATATAAATAAATAACCTAATTAATTCCTAATTATTGCCTTACTCGTTGTTAGTGAAAACGGGCATTAGTTACACAGTTTATATAAATCTCATATATTTTTTAATACTAACCTAACTCCTCATGCCAACTTCTTCACTGAAATGATGTTAATATGAGTAAAACTTTCACCTTAAAGTCATGTTTGATGATATTACACATGTTCGCTCTTGACTTGAAGATTCACAAATTGTACTTCTCAGTAAACACAGAAGGTGCCGCAGAATTCTTTTCCTGGATATGATTGATGGTATGATAGAAACAAAACTCTTTTATCGTCAATGGTGTATGTTTGTTAACAGATATTGTTACAAGGTCACATAGGCATTAACAGGGCTGTGGATGGTGACCTTGTGGCCATTGAAATCCTGCCAGAAGATGAATGGCGAAGGCCGAGCGATATAGTGCTCGAAGACAAGGCGGAAGACGACCCAGGTGATGTTCTGCAGGTAAGAATAATCTATGTGTAATACAGAGATTATTCAAATATTTATCTTATGCCGAGTCGTCATTTGTCACCTAAAACTTGGAATTAAATACTGTAAAGGTGAAAGTTGGAGACGGACCGCATTGACATTGCGGCTTGCAACTGCAGTCGACTGCAGTGTTGCCTGCGGTCGCAGTCGCCTCTATTCCAAGCGCGGCGACATGCCGCGGTTGCACAATGCATTACTTAAGTCCACACTGTGCCTTTTCATCTTTAATTTTCGTCTTCATCTTTCTATTCAACTTTCGTTTGGCAATAATTGAGTGCGTTAACGTATGCAACGCCATGTAGATCCACACTGTGTCTTTTTTTGTTAATCAAGGGTATGCGTCATAGCGCAGGTGAGGCATGCCCATGCGCGGCTTTATATAACGCATGCTCGTTGACAGTTAAATGTACTTCCTAAAAAAAAAGACAGTTAAAAGCGAAGCGCGCGATGTGATACACGTTTTCCCGCGTGGATTTCCGTGCCACTAAGCGTTCAACAACGAAATGGCTTCTAGGTATAGTTTCATGTAACTGGGTTTACTGCTTCGTAATTATTGGTTCAACCAATTTCGTATTTCTTTTGGACATGCGTATAATTTTTTTAAATAATACCTTTTTCTTCTTGTAGTTCACTCGTAATCACGTTAGATACTTCGATTTGAATATGAAGAAAAATGAGATAGATTTTTTTTTATAATTAAATGTTTAATGTTCAGTTCTGACGTGTTAAAAAAACATGATAATTCAAAATTGGTTCACTTTTGCATAATGCATACTTCTTCTCAAATAATCACCCCTATCACCTCCTAACGGGAATAGATCGAATTACCAATAACCCTGTATATGTTGAGAAGGTTTTACGAAAAGAATTTCTCCATTTCTCCGCAGTTTATTATTTACTTCTGTACAGGAAGAAGCGGTACTTCTAAGCGCAGTAAAGCCAGTGGACCCAAATGATGACGAGGTGACACCTACAGGGAGAGTGGTGGGGATTATACGTAGGAAGTGGAGGCAGTACTGCGGTATTCTAATGCCCAGCAAATTCCCTGGTAAGCATTGAAATCATCGATGTCATTGCTGCCTAACTAAAAGGCGTGGTTACTGATATGTATCTGTTATTACCCGACTATTAGTCCATCTCTGTCTGTGCGTTTGTCCTTCTGCTCATCCTTATCTGTCCGTCCGTATGTCCCATCTTTATTTAATGTTTTAATGCATAAAAATGGTTTAGGTATAGATCTCAATGTTAAGACGATGAAGAAAACGCAATCATGTTTAAGTTGTGACACTTACTCGTATCTCATGAATTTGGGAAGAAAAATGTTTTGTATGTGTCAACTCTTCCGTGTCTTATGCCATCAGATCAGATTTCTCATATTTTTTTTACAAGGTCTTCTAGTACTATCACAGATATTATATATGTACTATCACACAATTTTATGCCTGACCAGTTCAAAAAGGTTTTTCTTTGCATATGTGTATTGCAAGCTAACTCCGCCTTTTATTGTATTGCCCAATGTCAGGCATAAAAACAATTCCATTGTAAAAATCTTTTATTCCTAAATTTTTTAGAAATTTGTCATCATCATCATGTTTTTGTCAGGAATATGATTATTGTATTTTATTACAATAAAAGTATTTTAATATACCAAAATAAAAAGTAATACCTAGTCATTTTAAGCATGTTGGTTACTTCTGTTTCAAGGATTACCACATAAAAACTATGTGAAAAGATCTTGTACTTACAATAAACTTTTATAACACACCAATAAGCAGAGAATAGGCGGGGGTAGCGAATGGCAATTTAACGCAAAATTTACCCTTGATGGTCAGGCATAAACATGACTGATGGTACAATAGATAACGCAAATGCGTGTACTTTCCGTGTCTAAACCCCGACCAATCGTCAAGTTTGGCCGCCGCTACTTACAGTGCGCGCAGTGTGTGTTGTTGCAGCCAGACACACGCGTAAACTAAAAAATTTCGTTGCGTGATAATTTACTGCAATAGCCAGAAAAATTCGCCCCCAAAGGCAAGAACATATTTTTTATCACAGGTAAGGTTATTTTAAAATTATATTATGCGTGAATTCGTGTTGTTAAAAAGTTGACACGCTTGGTTTCAATACAAATCGTGATAGGGTTATCTATTGTAATATACTGTGAGTACTACCATAGTACAGATTCGGCCTAGTTGACCTGATGACTGATATACATATACACACCCAGACACGGGTCAAACCGACGTGTTTACACAAATGTTTGACCTGTCCGGGAATCGATTCCGGGACTAGCGGCTCAGAAGCCAGAGCTGCTACCAACTCCGTTAACCGGCCAGTTAAGTATAATCGAGTACAGTCATATTCTACAAGACCATTTGGCGATGGGTTTTCAGGTGCTATTAGACATTTGTTCACACCAGCGGAGAAGCGAATCCCACGAGTGCGCATAGAGACGCGCCAGTGTGACCTACTCGCGTCGCAACGCATTCTGGTCGCTTTGGACTCGTGGCCTAGGAACAGTCGATACCCGCTGGGACATTTCGTTAGAGCTCTTGGGCCTATTGGTAAGTTCTTATTTCCAAATTAATAATTTTACCCACAATTTCCGACTTAAATGAAATGAATATGTGGATTTTCATATATTTTTCGTAAAACTAGAGGATTTATTTGTATGTTTGATTGTGTGTACAGAGAATAAGCTCTTTTGATGCGTCGAAGTTTTTTTCTTAATATAATACTACTATTATATATATGTGTTGTACCAGGCCAGCCTCAAAGACCTGCAAACTCCAGAAGTGGAAGTGCTTTGTATTTAGAGTATGCGAGGTGCTGGGTCAAGATTTGACTGATACAATGTCCTTGATAAACAAGGAGCTGAACAAATAATATGCCTAACTTAACATACAATAACGACTTACCAACAATTCCAAGGTGCGTCGCACGGAGCAGCATCAGCTCTGTAAGTCTGTTCTGTTAGTTAGGGAGAGAAGGAGCAGGAAGGATAAAAGGGAAACAAACAGACCAACTCGACAGTCCATGTATCTTTCCAATTTTCGATCCAAGCTTCGGTCCAATCCGAATGATGCTTCAACCCAGGTATGTATGCAAACCGGTGTCCAAATAATATACTACTCTAACACTGAACACGATTAAAGATAAAATTATTAAAACGATTATTTTTATAATTTTATTTCTTTATAAAACCTTTCAGGTACAAAACCATAAATATAAAAGTGTGTTTAGTGGTTTGTTTGTCTTTTTTTTTCAAGCTTAGCCTACTGAACCAGCTTTCATGAAATTTGCACACAGCATGTAAAACGAAAAAGGAAGAAAGATACTTGAATTTCTGAAAAATGTTATAGGATAGTCATTATATAGCACGCGGGATGAGTTTGAGCCGTAGGGCGCATGTAGTTGAACACCTATTTTAATATGTTACAAATTCGTGATTGTAAATAACATTTTTGCTTACTGGAAGGAGTTGTCAAACCTGACATAGCGTCGCAATTTTTCAAGATTGCATCAACATTTGTTAGCAACTGAGATATATTAGCCCTGCGTATCAACAAGTTATGCAACGCTTGCTGCGATCAAGAGTTGGATGGGTGAACAATAGTGACATTATTCAACTGAGCGGTTCCATGCTTCGGAGGGCACGTTACACCGTCGGTCCCGGTTGTTTGTCTTAGGACAACAGTCGTTAGGCTATGTAGAAGGCCTTCGGGCGGCCTGAAAACTTCGACATGGGTTGGACACTACAGCCCATCCATCAAGCCGCACTGAGCCCTCTTAGTGGATTATGGTCCAACTCCTATCTCAGAGAGAACGGAAGGCTTGAGTTCGAGCAGTCGGAACATAATGGGCTGATTATCCATGGTTCATATACTTCAGGGTTATAATATACTCGATTCAATCAGGTAAATCGAATCTGTATGACACACGCTAGTAGTAAAATAACATTTCACTTTATGTAACTACCCTTGTAAAAATCATTAGATTTGATTTAGTGGAGTCATTTCAAGTACTAATTCATTGTCGAGTTGTGAAGGTGAGTGGAATGGGATACTGGTACAGTGCAAACTGTCACTGTAATTAGTTTCGGTGACAAATGGTTTAGAAATATGGATGAATATACTACATGTAAGTGTTCAACAACAACTTGATGTAAACATTTATTTTCCCAGTACAAGTAACAGGTAATGTATTTGTTTCCAGGTGACAAAGATGCCGAGAACGAAGTGATATTGTTAGAGCATGACGTTCCGCACGCGAGGTTCAGCGAGGCTGTTCTCGGCTGTCTGCCGCCACAGGATTGGATTATACCCAAGGAGGTACGTTAAATAGAATCTATGGTTTACTTAGCCCTGCGGTTACACAGGCGGGGTGATGATGATGAAAATGTATCCTAAGTGTTATTCCAGCGCCTTATCTGTCTACATACCAAATTTCATTTAAATCCGTTCAGTAGTTTTTGCGTGAAAGAGTAACAAACATCCATACATACAACCTTTTGATTTTATGATATTAGTTGGACTAGTTGCGCCTCGCGGTTACACCCGCGGGGTGATGATGATGAAAATGTATCCTAAGTGTTATTCCAGCGCCTTATCTGTCTACATACCAAATTTCATTTAAATCCGTTCAGTAGTTTTTGCGTGAAAGAGTAACAAACATCCATACATACAACCTTTTGATTTTATGATATTAGTTGGACTAGCTGCGCCTCGCGGTTACACCCGCGGGGTGATGATGATGAAAATGTATCCTAAGTGGTATTCCAGCGCCTTATCTATCTACATACCAAATTTCATTTAAATCCGTTCAGTAGTTTTTGCGTGAAAAAGTAACAAACATCCATACATACAAACTTTCGCGTTTATGTTTTATATATAGCGGAGATGTAATACATACACACTGATAACATCTTTGCTACCTTTAACATTGATATCAAAAGTGGTACGTTTGTAACAAAATTACAGAACAAGTCTCATATCTGAAAACAGCTGTTGGAATCGGTTCAATAACAAAAGTCTTGCACACAATGAATAATAGTTAATTGCTATCCCTTTCTTAATAAACAGAATCTTACACGTGTTCTGTTTGGATTTAAGGATTGGTTTGGACGTCATAACTAGCTACTGCTTTCACTTGTTAATGACATGACAATTTGAGTAGTTCTTACCCATCACCATCAGTCTTCATCACCAGTGGCACTACTGTTAATTATGTAGAACTATCAAATCTTTTCTTGTTTCAAAAGAAATATGACTACCCTCCTGCCATTGATGATTTTAGATACTCATATCTTTCTTGTTTTTTAAAATTGCTTATATTTTTTCTATTCCAAAATTTATTTCAATTATATAATAATAATAATAAAGTATAAATATATAAAATATTAATCATAAAACTGTAGAGGTCGAATTTCTGTACAATAAAAAAAAATGTAAAAAACCGAGTCAGGGGGATGTAATTTTTTGTTTCTGTGTTTGTCTGTCTGTTTGTATGGGCTAATCTCCGAAATTACTGGACCGATTTAAATGAAATTTTGTACGGTGTTAGCTTATATCCCTGGTCAACATATATAGGACCTTTGATCCTGGTTATAAGGAAGTGATTTACCTTGCGTCCGTCATTGCGTAAATCTTCTATACAGATAAATAAAATTGACGTGTATGTTTGTAATCCCGAATTAACAGCTTTTCACTAAATGCATATGAACTAACATTAAAAAATCTATTCTCAAAAGTTTTGCCTATTTGTTCCGGCTAATCTTTGAAATGGCTGGACTGATTTACACGGTACTTTCAATGGCTGATTCAGATAGCTGATGTTGACTAAACAAGGCCTTCAGTATCGTATCGTAATCAAATTTGGCAAAGTTATATTATATCCCGGAGAAGTACATATGATACTTTTCATCATCATCATCATCCATCAACATGCCGGTGAAACCGCGGGGCGCAGCTACTTAATATATTTAAAAATTAACCCACAGGAGCGTGCAAAACGCGTGGACCTCCGAGACATCACGATTTGCTCCGTAGACCCTCCGGGTTGTACCGACATAGACGATGCTTTACACGCGCGTCCGCTAGATGGCGCTACTGAACAAGGCCTTCAGCGGTACGAAGTGGGCGTACACATTGCTGACGTCACTTACTTTGTGAGGCCTAACACACCCCTCGACAAGGAAGCGGCTGCGAGATCCACGACTGTTTATCTCGTGGACAGAAGAATTGATATGGTGCCAGGTACATATGTTATTTAGGGTAACTTACCGTGCGTAGAAACATCTATATGAAAAGAATGGCCCCGAGTTTCTTGCTGCTTCTTCTCGATAGGCTCTATGTATTTTGGAACGCGGCGGTAGAGCCTTTAAAGTACTTTATAATGAATTATTGTTGCGTTGAGTTATAAGTGCGTCTTTGATATTGTATGACTTCGACTTTGTACCCAAAGGGTAAAATGGGACCCTATTACTAAGATTTCGCTGTCTGTGTCCGTATGTCTGTCTGGCTGTCCGGGTCATCCGGCTGTATATCATGAACCGTGATAGTTAGACAGTTGAAATTTTCGCAGATGATATAATTCTGTTGCCACTATAACAACAAATACTAAAAAACCGGCCAAGTACGAGTCGGACTCACGGACGTAGGTTTCCGTAAAATTGTTAAAAAAATAATACCTGTTGTATGCGAGATGTCAAGTCACAATAACGCACTACAAATTAAGCAGCACTTATGATAATATATATAACAAGCAATTATGGTTCTAAATATGATAGAACCTATATAAATTGTAAAAAAAAGTGTTATTAAAATGTACTAAGACTAGGTAAGATAACTCATGTGCTATAGGGCACTACTGAATTAGATCTCGAGCTATACATAGGTCCTGTTCCTTTATGAACCGAAATTAATCGCGTCGTTTGCACATCCGTTCCCATACAAGCCCAAGGTCATCGTGATTGAGCTCATGTCATCGATGACTTCCTCGAAAACCCTGAACGTCGCGACCACAACGCTCGCGGATGGAAGGTGGGTTTGCCCATTCGTGGTGAGCTGTCACTGTCAAAATATCAAATAAGTATAGGATTCTTTCGATTTTTGACAGCAAATTGTGCGCGCATTTCGCGACTGCGTTAGATCATTCGACCATTCGGCGACCATAGACATATGCGACCATTCGGGTTGGACATAAAAAGCATTGGAACCAAAGGGAACGGAATTTTTGTCTTTGCCTAACACACCCCTCGACAAAGAAGCTGCTTCAAAGTCCACGATGTCTATCTCGTGGATAGAAGAATTGAAGAACACATCGTTAGACACATCAATCTTGCGATTCGATAACAAAAAAACCTTCAAGCAATAATTTTCGATAAGACAATAACTTACATTGCTATACAATTTATGGGCTAACCTCTAAAAAACAAAAAAGAACGAACAATCAATCGGTCAATTGGCGCGAAGAGTTTATCGTTTCCTCCCAATTTATTATTTAAAAACATAAGATAATAAGTATAATAGTTCCGGTAAGCCATGGAAAATTTACTTGCATTTCGTTTCTAGTTGTAACGGAACAGGCTCTGGATGAGGATTCCGTCACGATTCACAAATATAGATACATTTAAAAAGTATCTTGGTATGAACAAATATTGATGAAATTTAGACAATCAAAGTAGAAGAAAGCGTTAATGTATAATATTGAAATTTAGATGTTAGATATTTCTTATAGCAAGACTATAGGTACTTACTGAAAATGATAAGCAGCTTAGAATATTTAAGCTATCAAGATATTCTATTTATTAACCATTTAAATAGATTGCTCAAACATTAACTGATAAGTTACTTCAAGGAAAGGGAAATGTTGAGTAATCCTTTAAATACATTAAAGTTATAAGCAAAATTAATAAAATTACCATGAAAATAAGCAGCATTGATATTTCTAACCATACAAAGGTAATGTGAGGAACACGTTTTCGTTATGTGTCCGTGTATTTGAGTTTGCTTCATCAAAGTGAACCCTAAAACAAATGAGTATTGACGCCAATCTGACGCCGATAGAAAGGGCTTTGATTGGATATACGTTCCTCTGATCGGCGTCATTCGAAATTCAAAATATGTGTTGTCATGAGCGGATTTTGATGATAATTTGAAATAAGAATAGGAATACGCTGGAGGGCAGAGATTGGCTGAGGTGGATCTGAAGCCGTTTTGACGCCGATAGAAAGGGCATTGATTGGATACCTATCGGCCTCAAATCGGCGTCACTGTCAAGTTTGAGAAACTATATAAGCAGCAGAAAGACCAAGAAAATGATTATTAAATTCCCGAACTTCTGTGAGGTAATATATTCTGCTACGGACATGGTTCCGGACGTGGGTTGGATACCTCACGGTGACAACTAAGATCCACCTCGATAGTGAACGCCCAATCATTAGAGTTGGACACTTTTGGGAGCGAGCCAACAATCGCTTTAACCTATTGCAATGGGTACGATTAACTGCTCCTCACTTCGATTGGAAAGAATATTCCAGTGGAAGTGTCTTCTATTTATTATATGTATTTATTTCCTCTCATACTAGAACGTCGCTCTGCAGCCTTCCATAGCTTCGGCTATAGCGGTATAGTCGCGCGACTATTTCCGTGCGTGGAGTTGGACACCCTAGGGGCCATAGGTTCGATTCTCGGCTTGGCACCGAACTTTAGAGGCTAGTTAGGGATCAAACTTGAGCCATCCTATCAGGGGGATGAAAGCTCATGCGCAATTAACTTTGGGGGGTTTGTTGGGGACTTACACACACTTTAGCAGACTAGGAATTTATTTAGGACCGAAGTAGGTCTAGAAAATAGTATTTTTGTTTACCGGGATATACTTTAACGTCGTGATGGTTCAATCGGGAGTAAATAAGTAAATTCACGCGCTAGTGGTGTCTACCACTAGAGACGTAGGATTCAATAATGAATTCGTCATATCAATACAATCTATTAGTATGCTAGACTTAGAAACTAAAGACTAACTACGAAATAAAAATGACAAAATAAATGTATTTTTAATCAGTATAAAGTAAGTAATACAGAAATATTTGCCTGCAAAGGAACATAGACATATTAGTTCAAACGAAATGTAATGTATTTGTTGCAATAATATGTTATATATTTGCTAATGAGTTCGGGTGATCGAGTTTGGGTTAGATTGTCTACTCTGATCCTAGCATGAGAATGCGGAAATAAATTATAGCAATTGAATTATTTGCTGAAAGTATCCAATGTACTTAATATTTAGAATCAAATGATAATTCATAATGATAAATAATAATATTAAGAAGAGATAAATAAGATTATAATCGCTTATAAACGCAAACTCTACATTTGGAAAACTACCAAACGGACTTAGTAAGGCCTTACTAATTTTGGGGTAAATAGAAGAGGATCTTGGCATGATGGAGAACATTTGTGTCACAGTAAAGAGTACTCTCAATCCAGCATTACGAGTTGTAAGCCTTGTAAATGCCAAGAATCCTACTTTCTAAATCATAATAAATCTAGAATTCTACGGCAAATCTAAAGAAATCAAACTAATTACTACAATATGAAAATTAATGAAATATATTATATCTTTAAATTATAGAGATATCTATCAATAATTTACTCGGCAAAATAAAGCTAACTGTTATAATAATCATCATAATAAATAAATGCCTGCTAGTATTGAGTTAACCAACACAACAAAAATTCTGCTAATACTCAAGTATCTAAAATAATTACTTTTCCTACAATGGTTCAATAGATGACATGTAAAGCACTAGTAATCTATGTATAGCAATCTCGTATAAATAAGAGATTTATGTATGTGGTAAGTCTTATCAAACTTGGTCCAGCAATGCAGTACCTTGAGAATACTTGTAAACCACAAACAAGGGTCTAGAGTTTTTTCTAAGTCACTGATATTATTTCCCATATATTGCTTTCAGTAAACAAGTAAATGATTAAACTTGAACAATTGAACTATTCAGGGAATAGTGGCTGATAATATTTATCTAAAGGAATTGGATAATCAGTGTAGTAGCTACTGATCACAAAAGATTTCTAAAGCGCATATAAAGCGAGGTTTTTCTTTACTTTTGTTATTTATTTCCTAGCAGTTTCCATAAACGAAACAAATAGTATCTATTATATAGACACTTTGTCTGCAAGAGATTATATCAATCTTATCAACAGCTAAATGCTCATAGCAACAAACATAAATCTATAAAGAAAACTAATTATGGTAGTTTTGCAAGCTAATAATTATATAGTAAAACTTGCAAATAACCTGCTATTTCTATGTTCTATGGACAAATAACATAGACCTTAAGTTCAGAAACTTATTTTGATGATAAATATCCATTTCAATTCCACGTTTTCACACATTCCACGATTAGAAGTCAAATTAAGTACATAAGCATCTAGGATCAGTCTGTAGGAATCTCACGTATACAGTACATGCATTCTAGTATGGTCATCATGACTTGTCGTTTGCAGCTAGTAGTTCAGTTATTGTAATAGTAGGATATCCAATGTAATATCGGAATACCTAAGCATTGACTTCATTTACTCTAGGCATCTATAGCTCTGAATAGTTTTCTCTGTTTCAAATCTTTCCGAAAAGAGCAAGGTTACAGCAGCGGTTCAGTGTTAGGGGTCCTTCTAGACTAGACGATCATTGGCCAAAACGAATATTAGAATAAAATTAAAAATTGGGGGGGTTGTTACATAGTCACCGTATACGAATAATAATAATAATAATAATAGAATGCACATCATAATTTAAAATAACTATCTGTCGCTGTACTTAAAACAAATTTACAAAAAAATGGAACTGACGTCATCACCAAAAAGTGTGAAATAACTTGTTGAAGTCGGTACCATGATAGTTCAAAAATACCTAATATCACAATATTGTGCACATGGTTTAACAAGTTTTTCACAATTTTTGGTGTTGAATTCGGTTCTATTTTTGGGTAAACATTTTTACCCTTTTTAGTGACCCTTGCTAATTACGGGATCGATTTTCATTAACCGTTAATGATGATAATCAACATCAAAAACTGATGGACTAATTTTGATGAAATTTAAATGGGACCACCTTGGAAGTAGCTAGGTAGTACTCTAGCAAACAAAAATATTTTTGAGAATTGGTCCACAAATGGGGGAGAAATCGGTGAACATACACAAACAAAACATACAGTCAAACATGTAAACTCCTTTTTTGAAGTCGGTTAACAATAAATATAATTTAAGAGTATGTTTTAAAATCTGATATCTAAGGTTGATGTTAACTGATTGTGTGCAAATTACATTATCCTCCAGTTTTTGGAATGTTTGTCAAAGTTTGATCATCTAACAGACGGAATAGTGACTGCTGATTGGTCACATATCGCGTCATAGAATACCATTGATTGAGCGTTTAGTGTTTAGTTGGTCAACTAATCAAGGCTTTGACAAATGTTCTAGAAACTGGGAGTTAGACTATTGTTTTATCTAATTGAATACTTTCCCAGATTTGCTGAGCTCGAACTTGTGTTCTCTGCGGGGAGGCGAAGAAAGGCTTGCGTTCTCGTGCGTTTGGGTGATCGATGAGAACGCTAACGTCCTCTCCACTAAGTTCCACAAGAGTGTTATAAAAGTAAGTGCAATAATCTGCTTCTTATGGTATCACTAATGGTACCCTTAGGCATAGTATAGAGATGCAACAGAATGGAAACTTAGCCTACTTAAGCGGAAATAAACTTATACAACCCGGTCAGAATATCTGTGCTCCTCGCTGGAATGCGGCGCCTCTCCCGCTTCCCCTGTCACCTCTCCGCGCACTCCCCGGTGCGACAGTACGGTTAGCATCTTCGTTGCCGATACACGTCCCGATAATTTTGATATTTTCGCGTTGTTTTGTTTTTTAATATTTATTGTTAAGTTTGGACTGGTTTGGTTGTTATTAAAATTGTTGTAGCTGTTAAACTGAAGTCATGGGAAAAACAATACACAGCTAATCAAGAAATTTAATCTTGAAAGTGCTCAAGTTTTTTGAATCGGAGAAAGCAAATAAACAGTACACCATACCTGTAGACCAAGTAGTGAAACGAACCTGTGCTGCAAAAGAAGTGAATCACGTGACTACTGAGAGACACGTGAGAGACTACAGCGAGAATACTGGGAAAAGGATCATCTAGCCGATGACAACATCACACAACTTTTAATATCACTAGGGGAAGACAGTTCGGAGAGTTCAGAAAGTGAGAGTGAGGAAGATACAATGTCAGGCATAGAGTCAATAATTTATAGTGACTAAGTTTTATAATAAATGATTTTGTAATCAAAATTATTGTTTTTTAATAACAAACCCTTCATCAATAATAAATTGATTTGAAAAGGTAAGTAATTTTTTTTTACCTCCACATTTCTCGAAAAAAACTTTTTTTCACACCGTACCCAGACCGCCGATATGACGTCACGAGGTCAGGTGCACAGATATTGTGACCGGGTTGTACGTGCCCACTCATCTTGACGCGGCCTCACTACTGACAGCACCACGACAACCGCTTAGGGCTCTCGTCGATGAGCATGTTTGTGTGAGTGATCCGTTTCCAACGTTTGTAGGTAGTTTCCGTTCTGTTTCTCTTCTATATTTATACTGTGCCTTAGGTTCGTAGTTTGCAAATGATATCCCATATTATAACAATTCTCATTTTGGTGACAAACAAATTTATAAGATTAAACAATCTTCTTTTAAATGTAAATCAGTTGCTGTTCGTTAGTCTCGCTAAAACTCAACAATGGCTTAACCGACTCGAACGTTTCTTTTTGACAACATTCATCGGCACGCGGGTGAAACCGCGAAGCGGGGCTAGTTCTAATTCATAATTGTTTATTTTTCAAGAAAAACACTGAAAAAATACAATTTAGTAAATTATGTTTCTTACTAAGTAAGTACATAAATATAATTGTTACATAAAATAATTATTTACTAAATTAGTGACTTGCAAAGCCCACAAGAAAAAGATCTTGTGTCGTGGGCGTCTGCTTCCTTCGAGGTCTCAGTATACAATGGAAATTATTATGAAACTGTTGTACTATGAAACGTGTGAATCATTAGTTGACAGGTTCTGTATGTATATTCAATAGACTTTATTAAAATTGTAATCTTAATCTAGGTATAATTATAGAGTTTTCTTTTTTATAAAAAGTTAATTCTGTTCTAATGTTACTGATATGTTCATAGGTAATTTATATATGCACCTATATGGGGCCTATTAACATTGCTGAACTTATGATTTGGTCCATCATCATCATCTCAGCTGTAGGGCGCCACTGCTGAACAAGTACCTACCCCATAATTTTCCAAAAGGAACGGTTGGAAGCGGCCTGTCGTCCTGCGACCATGTCGTCTGTCCACCTTAATAGTGGACGACCTACGCTGCGCTTGCCGGTCCGTGGTCACTACTCCAGAACCTTCTGGCACTATCGGCCATCTGTTCTGCGCGCTATGTGCCCTGCCCACTGTCACTTTAACTGGCTTATCTTGTGGCCTATGTCGGTGACTTTAGTTCTGGTCTACGGATCTTCTCATTTCTGATTCGATCACAAATAACCCCGAGCATAGCCCTCTCCATAGCTTGTTGTGCGACTTTGAGCTTGCTTATGAGGCCCATAGTATTTGGTTATTTATGGATAACTATTTATGTATTCAATAGGATGTCTGTTGGTTGCGGATTCGCTTATGTTTCCCGAAAGACCAATATTGCATTTGCATAATAATGTGAATGTGAATTCCAGTCAGCGGCAGCGATGACGTACGAAGAAGCTCAGATAGCGATCGACGACGCGACTCGCAGCGACGATACCGTCCAGTCTCTGCGCACGTTGAACACGTTAGCCAAGAAACTAAAGCGAAGGAGACTCGACAACGGAGCTTTGTTGCTAGCCTCGCCTGAGATACGGTTCCAGGTGAGCTTTCTAATCTACCATATATAAATTATATATCAGTTCTTCTTTACCTTTTAATGATTAGGGACAACTGTATAAAATGTTTGTCTTGCCACGGACCACCAAATGTTCGGTGATAAAGTAAATGTAAACGTATAAAGCGTTGTTCAAACTATATATACAATTGTTCACATCCAACCATATATATGTATATAACGAAAATTATATATTATAGATATAACCAAGTAGGTAATATACCTACTATTTTAATGCTATTTTTGTGACAGCACACATTTTATTATCTATATAGGGTGTTTGGTAGACGGACCGACAAACCAAATGAGCGTGTTCGGGAAACCATTTGGAGAATAAAAGTTGGCCAAAAAAAATCCCCGACCCCCCAATATGTTTAAGTTTTTTTTGTGATTTTTCCCTTTTTCTCCGAAATTGTACTTATTTACCACCATAACATTTGTAAAATCTGTTTTAGACCGGATGTTTATAGTTGAATTTGGTCTCTAATACACCTTCAGGCCACGCAAAGCAAAATTGGATACAAAACAGAGCTGACTAACTGATTTAGTTAAAAAAAATTGAGGTGTCGGGGATTTTTTTTGGCCAACTTGTATTCTCCAAGTGGGCCCCCGAATCTTGTTGTTGAAATCCTTGTAGAATCTTTGGTTCAGTTGTTAGTATGAGTATTTCCGAATCTTTGTGAAAGAAATTGCCTTTGACTCCAAAAACCTTTTCGATTCATTCCTGTTTCGCATGTATCATTCAATTTGGATGCTTCTGCGCACTACTTAGGGTGCATCCAGGTCCGCGGACCACCGGTTAAACACCACTGTTGTGTATTTTTAGGTTACGCATATACCACAAAAGGATCACTTTGTCTATCTGTAAGAACCTTTTCATCAGAAACGCCCAAAAGTATCAAGTTAAAATGTATACCAAATACTCGAGTCTACTGTCCCATTCAGCTGTAAATGAAACTTATAAGTCAACGCTATCAAAAGATTGCACACGACCGTCTATGTCGCATATTCAGTATATTTTGCGTTTTCAAGGGAATCGATACCTATAGGGTACTTCCCGTTGCTAGAATCATACATTTTAGCAAGAAGCAATATCTTACAGTGTTTATACAGGAAAAATCTGAAACCGTAAATATGTAAAACAAAAACAAAAAAAAAGCTAATATACAATTATATTGTTTGCGGTCGTCGGTGCAACAATCGTTTTTAGGGATCGAACGGCAAAGTTGACTTTGTCCTCTCACCTAATTTGTTTTTATAGCAATAATGTTAGATGTTTTCTTAATGTATACGAATCCCTCGGAGCGTGAGTCCCAACTACACTTAGCAGGTATTTTTCAGTCTTAACTTCTCTTATATTAATACCACGCAAAAAACCTTATTGTGCTTGCGTGCATTTTTATAGTTTACTTACTTTATGTCATACTTCGTATATACATCGCTCGTCACCCTTCAATTCAAAACACGGTAATGCGTGCACACTATTGCTTCACGGTTTAATAACTAGCGAAAGTGTAGTGCTTCCCTACGCAGACTTAGGAAAAGTCCTACAATAGTTTTAATCACTAGAACATCAGTCATCACTTTTCTGATTAAATTTAACCTATAATATTTACAAGTCCATGCATTGAATATTAGATGACAATAAAGCTGAAAACACGCAGACACTGGAGGGGGAGGCATGCCGCAAATGGTTTTTCTGTATTGTTCGAATTAGTATGAAAGACTGCACATACAATTACTTCACGTCGCTCCGAATTTAGCAAGAAAAGCTTTAGCAATTAATATCTATTAACATATTACTGGGCCCCAAATCCCACCTATTGAGCAAACGCCATACTACTGCGACGCTTTTGTGATCGAGCCGCCTTTAATGTCAAATTCGGTAGTCTGTTAAATCTAGTTCTTAATCGCTGTTGTAGAACAACTGCATCGCTGTCGTATGGCTGCGCTAAGTCTTCCGAATCTTGCCACTCACATAAGATTGAAAACTTATTTTAATCAAAACATCAACGCAGTTGTTTTCTAGCTAAAACACAATAAATAAATAAATTTTAAGCTATTGCATAGCTTCTATCGTGGGCCTTGAGCGTGGAGACCGAATCCAGAAATTCCGTAACGAAAATAACCTAACACCCCCCACTCCGACTCCATCTATCGATGAATAGCAGAACTTTTAATGACTTTGAAATATCACGCTTATCTCTTTAGTTCAGCAACTCGCCTCTAGATGGCATTGGTTAAATAATTATAATTGCATAAGTTGATAAAAACAGCTATGCAATAGCTTTACCGCGGCAGTCTCCGAGTGCCACACGTCTTTTTTATTAATTTTTCTCTCCAAATACCATCAAATTATCACGGGAACTATGTTTATAGATCTAACCTACAGCATCGAGCAAACTACGAAAACTGACAAAAACGTAAATTTCCGGACCTTGTTTTATTCCAACAGGTGGACTCGGAAACACACGACCCGATAGAAGTGCAGGCAAAGAAGATAATGGACACAAACTCTATGGTGGAAGAGTTCATGTTGCTCGCCAACACCAGCGTGGCCGAGAAACTGGCCACTGAGTTCCCACAGTGCGCACTACTACGGCGACATCCGGCGCCGCCTGCTAACTACTTCACCACCTTCCTTAAAGCGGCCAAGCAACAGGTACCTATTTTCCTTTATTCACTCTATTCCGAGACAAGTTGATGACAGATGGCTGGTTGGTGTGGGTGAAACGGAACCATGTACGCTTTGATAAATATAATCATATACCCATTTTATCATAACATTACCTAGTAACTAGCATAAATCTTTTAAAGTTTTGTCGCAAATAAATAAAATTATTATTATGTTATTTGTTATATGTGGACTCGTGCGTTTGTAGATTTTCCGTTATTCAAGTTTTAAATAAGTTATTACATCAATATAATAAATAAGAATCTAAGACCGGATTGACTGACAGACAACGCACAGCCTAAACCGCTGGTCGTGAGACTTGAAACTTGGAGCGTGTTCTTGTCTTGGTGGAGGTGTACTTAGAAGGATTTTTCAAAATTCCACCTCTTAGGGGGTACAAATGTGAAAACGTTTGTATGAAAGTTCTTTTGAAAACTTGTCGAAGTTGGTACCATACAATATTGTGATAAAAAGTAGTTTCGAACTATCATGGTACCGACCTCAAAACGTTATTTCACATTTTTTAGTGTTGAACTCGGTTCCATTTTTTGGTAAAAATTTTTTTGCTACTAGAACTCTCTACACTTGTGCATATTACAAGTTAACAATTCCATAAAAACAATTCGAAGGCACTTATGCTAGTATCTACCAGTATACCAAAGAGTGCATGCACTTTTCTGGCGACATCTTCCTCAAACTTAGCGGTAAGGTGGGTTCGATAGCATGTACTACGATATCGGCCTATCGTCTCTATCACTTTCTCGCATATTTCTATTATACGCCCATGTTTCACGCAAGTATTTGTGGCATCAAAGCCATAAATATCTAATACCTTTATACATATCATCATCATCATCTCAGCCGCAGGACGCTCACTGCTGAACATACGCCTCCCCCATGATTTTTAAAAAGGACCGGTTGGAAGCGGCCTGCATCCAACGTCGTCCTGCGACCTTCCTCAGGTCGTCTGTCCACCGTGTCGGTGGACGACCTACGCTGCGCTTGCTGGTCCGTGGTCTCCACTCTAGAACCTTTCGGCCCCATCGGCCATCCGTTCTGCGTGCTATGTGCCCTGCCCACTGCCACTTCAACTGGCTAATCTTCTGAGCTATGTCGGTGACTTTCGTTCTTCTACGGATCTCCTCATTTCTGATTCGATCACGTAGAGAAACTCCGAGCATAGCCCTCTCCATAGCTCGTTGTGCGACTTTGAGCTTATCTATAAGGCCCATAGTAAGAGACCACGTTTCAGTGCCATAAGTCATCACTGGTAACACACATTGGTCGAAGACTCTTGTCTTGAGGCACTGAGGTATTTTTGACGAGAAGACTTCGCGAAGTTTCCGGAACGCTGCCCAGCCGAGTTGGATTCGACGATTGACCTCTTTCTCGAAGTTGGACCTGCCTAGTTTGACTGTCTGTCCCAGGTAGATGTACTCGTCAACAACTTCGAGAACTGAGTTCCCAACTGATATTGGGGTAGGTACAACATGGGCATTAGACATAATTTTCGTCTTATCCATGTTCATCTTAAGACCTACCCGTTGGGAAACTCGATGGAGGACTTTGAGCATACATTAGCATATTTATATATATATATATATACCTATATATAATATGAATCCGGAAACGGCTCCAACGGTTTTCATGCAATTTAGTACGCAGGGGGTTTCGGGAGCGATAAATCGATCGATCTAGCTAGGTTTCATTTTTAGAAAACCTCGTTTGATTAGTGTCTTCAGGCAATGAAAAACCGACACACCAAAACTGAATATGATGACAATGACAATAGATGGCGTTGTTAAGCAACACTAACGGCCCGTCCCAATAATCTATCTATCGCCGGTTTACCTTACTAGAGTTAGATATTTGACACTATTTGTATGGACGTTATGTCAAATTTCTATCGGTAGTAAGGAAAACTGTGGATAGATAGATTATTGGGATCCCTCATTAGCCGATAAGTGTTTGGTTTGAGGTTAAACCAAGAAAATCAATTGTTTACTTACCAGCATAGCTCGGTCATCCAGGTGCTAGCAATAATAGGCATTTATAACACAATTACGCTTAAAACCGGCTAGGACTCGCGTAATATTTACCGGAAATATTCTCCGACCAGTTTCACGCGGGCCACAGCACGTAACTGAGTTACGTGCTGTGGCCCGCGCTCGCCGCTGTGCACAAGAGTGACTCCCAGAAGAAGAACTCCAAATAAGTTCGAAACTGGTCGGAAAATATTTCCGGTAAATATTACGCGAGTCCTAGCCGGTTTTAAGCGTAATTATGAACATAACTCGCGATAGTTTTCTATCTCAAATTTATAACACAGCCGTCCAGGCACCTTTTGAACTTGGCTAATGTTGGTATAGACCCAAGATCTTAATTATACAGTGCTTTCGTCAGCATACCCTGATTGTCTCTTAACTTTTTTTCCAGGGCTTCGAACTAGACGTATCAACAAACAAAGCGTTCTCCAAATCCCTAGACACGGCCGTAATACCGGGCCGGCCGTATTTCAACACTCTACTGCGCATCATGGCTACTAGGTGACGTATATATGCTTTTTACGATACTGTCTATACAAAGGTTGTCTGGAAGAAATCGCTATAAGCCACAAGCCAGCTTTTGTACTTACCTAATTTAAGAGTATATTTAGTTATAAGTCACATTCGTTTTGTATATTTGTTTACAGTGTAATAAATAATTTGTATGATAAATTATTATCTTTGAAGATAATTTTACAATTGTTAATCTAGTAATAGTTATCTAATACTACCTGATAATATTACTCTATGATAATATATTAAACAGGAGACTTACTTCTAAAAACGATCTGCGAAGTTTCGTTTGACGGGTTTCGAGTTTTATACTGTGAAAGTTAAAAAGCATAAATACAGTCAAGGGTGATGAAATGACAAGTTTAAAACATACATGTTGTAGATATGTGTTATATTAAATTGATGATGATAATATTCTTATACGAAATCATCAACATCGTAATGTGTAATTTGTCTAAGTTTGATTTTGTGTAGGTAGGTGCTTAAGTGCGTAGGTGCTTCGTCTGTAATATTATTTTACGAAATATAATGAGACTCATGTAAAAACATAATATAGAGCATATACAACATATAATATATAAAAAAGTCATAACATATCTACATTAACAAGCTATAACAATTAAGTATTAATTCTCAATTCTCAATTGTTTATTGCAACATATGTAGCTACATGCAGGTCTTATTTAACATGTTTGTGTGTGTTATACATATGACCCTATAAGGGTATGGCAATGGTAGGAACGGAACGATCTATTTATATATCATTGAATTTATCATTGAAGAATTCGTCTAAGGTATAGTAACATTTAGATTCAAGTAAAGATTTTAGGTTTTTTATGAAACATTCTACCTTTTCAATGTCTTTTAGCGTATTAGGCAGCTTATTATATATATCTATAGCCATTGAATTAGGGCCGGATCTGTACATTTCTAGATTGGACTTTGGTTTTATCAATTTATGCCTATATTGAGATCGAATATCACGTCGTTGATCGGTATATTTTTGGAATAATGATGGGTATTTTTTTACAAATTTGCAAATTTCTAGAATATAAATAGATACTAAGGATAGAATTTTAAATTTAATAAAATATGGTTTGTGAAAATTTGGTATATTGATGTTAGGTGCTTTTATATTGGCAAGTATCCTAATACATTTTTTTTGAGCGATAAAGAGGTCACTGGCGTCTACACTGTTGCCCCACATTATGATACCATAACTAAGCCACGAAAACGCGAATCCGTAGTAAGCAGATATAGCTGTATTTTGGTCTGTGGCTCGCCTAAGTTCCCTCAATGCATATGAGAAACTAGACATTTTACTTTTTATTTTATTAATATGTAATTTCCAGTTAATGTGCGTATCTAGTTCTAGGCCTAGAAGTGTCGCCGCATCGACACAAGCTAATTTATTATTATTGTATGTAAAATTAATGTCAAGGGGGGGTTTTTGATATGGTCTAAATTGTATTATTTTTGTTTTTGCTAAATTTAAGTCAAGATAATGGTTAGTCATCCAATTTATTACATTGTTGAGAATGTCAGTTAAATGATTATTTAAATTCATGTTATTTTTAAATGATGTCAGTATCGAAATGTCATCCGCAAAAAGTATACAGGAATCGTCAATAATTTTTGGAAGGTCATTTATGTAAATTAGAAAAATTGTACACCCAATGACACTACCTTGGGGTATAGCGTGGTTCATTTCCGTAATTGACGATTTTATTGTTTTGAGTATTACGTAATACACTGTAGGTGGTCGAAACTATAGTCGGACCTATCCGATAAATATTACGTGAGTAATCCCTTATTTCTCAGTAAAAATGACTTAATATATTTGATTAATCTTTTGAACTTTAAAAAACCGATAAGAAATCGCAAACGATTAAATTGCTTATGATACGCATAAGATATGAAAATAGATAAAACATCATGGAGATGTATTATCCCTTTGCGTGCCAATGAATGAAACTGACGTATATATACGTCAGTTTCATTCAATAATCTTTTTAATTTAAAAAATAGTTTTATTTATCACGGTATAAGAAGGATTAAGAAACATCAGTATATTTTTTTGAAATTTTGAATTCCGATATCGAAAACCAATACGTGGGACACTAAGAAAGTTTTGCGAAAAAAAATGTGCATTAAATATGTTTTTTATTAAATATTTTCAAAGTACTGTCCATCAGCCTCTTTAAAATGTTTCATGAGTCTGAACCAGTTT
This sequence comes from Selenia dentaria, assembly GCA_917880725.1. Classification (NCBI taxonomy): domain Eukaryota; kingdom Metazoa; phylum Arthropoda; class Insecta; order Lepidoptera; family Geometridae; genus Selenia; species Selenia dentaria. Next base: position 26,828,087 of record OU862888.1, on the reverse strand, counting down.
TCGAAACACTTTTTCCAGTTCGTCGCAGACTCTCGTTTACAGCCTGCTCAAACGCTGACAGCGCATCTTCCGACGACTAAAATTGTATCTTTAGCTAATTCTTTATTTTCGGGAATAAAAAGAAGTTACACGGTGCTAGTTCAGGGCTGTAAGAATGGTGACCCAAGAGTTTGACCGGCGTGCTGTCCAGGAAGTCCCTCGTTTAGAGCGCAGGTGCGTTGTGGTGGAGCAGTGGTCCGCAGAGCCCTGTGTTGGATCGCTTGTTGTTCACAACAGAGACAACTTCTGCCAAGCATTTGGTAGTATACTAATATTCGGACTTGATGTTTCTTTGGTTCCGTAAAAAAATTGACACCAAGTAGCCAGTTAAATAGAAAAAGCTTGCCATCAAAATTGTCCCCCCGCTTCCAGATCGCTTCACTTTGTAGGCGTTGATTCGTTTTGAAATACCCAAACCGTCGACTGGCGATTTATTATCGTATTGATAAATCCAGGACTCATCACCTGTAATGATGTAAACACACCGAGACGAGTCTGCCTCAAATTTGTTTATCATATCACGGCACCTTCCACACGAGTCTGCTTCTGAGCACCGTTGAGGTTGTGCGGCACCCAGCGTGAAACTATCCTCACGCGAAGATGCACGTGTAGAATTTCGTAAAAGCTTCCCGATCCAACCTGCAATATGTGCTGCATCTCTTGACTCGCCTATTGTCTTGGATTTAATTTTTCACTGCTACGTTGTTGAGGAGTATTGCTTGGTGTTGATGTTGATAAATAATGATGAACCACGTAATTTGTAGACAAACTATTTATTGTATTTTACATAAACCAAAACTGTATTGCTGGTGTCAAAGGTCGGCTCTCTAGCCGACCTTGAAGTTGGAGTAAATTCCGGGGCTTACCCTGCTTACATTCAGACTGTTCCGAAGATCGGTAGCTTCTCGACGATATAAAATCATATAATGTATGTAGTAATTGTTTGCATGAACAAAGGCGACCACTTTTTAGCCGATTCACGGTTGCCTTAGAAGGGCCGTTATCGATGAATGCCATTTGAATTCTATCCGATTCGTCCGCTTTCAGGCGATACTTAAATCGTAAAAAATCATAGCGCGAAAATGTTCCCGGCCCGGCGCAGGTCCATTTTTCATTGAGACACGTTACGAATAAAGACACGATAATTTAAATTAGCTCGCAAACAGTAAGGATGGAAATTTAGAAATTGGAAGTTACCTATTTTACTTATATTATAAATAACTGACCAGTCTCTCATACATAACAACTTTTTTTCGTGTATGAAATGTGAGCTGACATATATAATAATTTATCTAACATTATCACTATAGGTATTAGCTTTTGGCACTCTGTCGGTAATAATAAGTGATTATTCGGAAAAAAAATCATATTTTTCGTTTAGATCGTCTATGGGTGACTGGAACATTTGCTTTGGTGACGATTTGTTTGTAGGAGGCTAAGTTTTAAAATAAATTTTAAAGCTAAAAATTTAAAATTTTCTTTTGATATCAAAATATTTAATGTGATCCCCGTCTTGGGATCCGCCGTAAAAACCATTTCAAAATTTCCCGATGCAAACTTCTGCTAAAAACAAGTACGAAATTATGCTTATTTTTACATCGACAACAAATTACAAGTGAAGAAGATTAGCGAGACAGCAATATCGATGACATCTTGAATGTGGTAAGCCGAATGACAGTATAGTATTCATATTGGTGCGAATTTGTGATCTTCTAATATGTGTGATATGACTATCACACATATTTGTATTCTCACGAATACAAAAGTTTGTATTTTCTGTTAAGATTTAAGGCTGCATAAAAAGTAGGGTAAAAGATACAAGTACTCAAATAAAGTTTAATGTGTGTTAAAATAGGAATGTGGGGAAAATCAGAAAAAGTTACATTATCGCGTGTGAAAGAGTTTGTTAAAAAATAGTTATATTTGAGTGATAGTGTTGCATGCAGTTTGCAATTTTACCATAACTAAGACTAATATTTGAATGGTACTCATTTATTTTCTTAATAAAATTAGTAACAAATACAAAGAATAATACTGATTGGTTTGGCATGGGTTTTTGTCAATCAATTGCAATTTTAAATAAATACGTTTTGTTGACGTTTAGCTAGGGTAGTACTTTTTTTTAATTCGGTCGTCTGTTTGTTATGTTGTATTGAACATAGGTTAACAAAAAAAGACGTGTGGCACTCGGAGACTGCCGCGGTAAAGCTTGCTAAAGACTGCATAGCTGTTTTTATCAACTTATGCAATTATAATTATTTAACCAATGCCATCTAGAGGCGAGTTGCTGAACTAAAGAGACTAGCGTAATATTTCAAAAAGTCATTAGAAGTTCTGCTATTCATCGATAGATGCCAAATCAACTTATGCAATTATAATTATTTAACCAATGCCATCTAGAGGCGAGTTGCTGAACTAAAGAGACAAGCGTGATATTTCAAAAAGTCATTAAAAGTTCTGCTAATCATCGATAGATGGAGTCGGAGTCGTAGAATACCCCCCGTGTTAGGTTATTTTCGTTACGGAATTTCTGGATTCGGTCTCCACGCTCAAGGGCCGCGATAGAAGCTATGCAATAGCTACAAAAATGTGCCATAGCTTTGGGCAATCGGAAGACGTGGTGGTGCGCTTCTTATATAGTAGATACTATCTTCACAATATTCGAAGAAATAGAGACAAAATAGAAATCAGAAGATACGTACGTGGAGGCAATAAACGATTTTTTTTTATTCTAATTTAATTTGGGGACTTTGAGTCACACATTGACTTTGTCAGTCCCATGAACCATTACATTCATATATACTATCAACAGATATCAATTGTCAATGGACAGCTTGTAGATCAAATACCTTTTTCTCTAGAGACAATATCAAAATACTCCTTCCAGTGCAAAGAATTTTTTTTATAGTATGCTATTATTAATGTTATTATTCTGTACATAAAAAACAAAATCATCTGCATATTGCAAAGTCACTCTGACATAATCCTTTTCCAGTCCACCTTAGCAAAATACTGTCTTCGCCATCTTCATAAATTTTTAGGCATCTCTTTTTCAAAAACTCAAACACGTATTTGCATTGCACCTACATTTAGCTCATCCAACTTATGAACCAGTTGGTCCACAAGGACATTGTTATATGCACTATCTATATCTAGGAAACATGCTAACGTAGGTATATTATTTACAAAGCCAGCTTGAATTTTTAACACTAATCTTACTATACAACCCAGACTAGACTGACACCTACGAAAACCGGATGTTGTTGGAGCTAGTAGTTCGTTTCTTTCAATAAACCACTCTAAGCATTTGTTTAATATAGAGTTTTTGCTTACACAAGAGATCAAGGATATTGGCCTAAATTTGGGAACATCGTTTGTAACAGAGCTATGTTTAGGAATTGGTATTATTTTAATGTTGCCATTGCCATTCTTCTGGGATTATCGATTAATTGAATATTAAATTATACATTTGAAGTAGGTATAACTTGCATTCTATGGGAAGATGATATATCATACTATATGTGATATCATCTTCACCTGGTGCTGTATCTTTTTTCTTAAGGCACTTGTAGAGTTCCTGGAGAGTAAATTCACTTTCTAGCTGATGGTTGTGTGAATTGAACTCTGGTGGTGAAGTTTGTACAAAATCTGGGGCTAATGATCGAAGTAATTGTTCCTTTTTATTATATGGCGCACGGACTCGATTTTTCCTTATCCCTTTCATCCACCTCAATTTTCTCCACATATCAGAGGAACTTGTGATCTCACTTATGACAATGCTTGTTTGGTACATTTTTGAGCATCTGCTATACCTTTACTCAATTTATCAAAGTTGTCTGGTGTTGGATTTTTTCTAAAATTTTTGAGTGCTAACCGTCGTTTTGCCACTGCATGTGATAGTGAAGGGCACCAATAATGTTTCGGTTTGAAAGTTCCTGAAGGGTTTGTATTTATTTTCAGATAAGGTATACTTTTTTTGGCTGCTTGATTAATAGTTTCAACAAAGTAATTATATATTGATTAGATGTCTCTATGAGGAGGTAAATGAGTAAAGTTACTTTTGCATGTAGCATTATGCCGGGTACAGACCAAGCGAACGAGACCGAGCAAATGCTAACGAGTGGAATTTGCCGATCAGTACCGCACGCTCGCTTGCTTTCGCTGTTGTGTCCACACTAAAAGAACGTGTTGAAGTTCGTCGACAATCGGCGAACCACGGCGAAGCTTCCAATGATGTTATATATATAAATAGAAGTAGATACGTCATACTGCGGTCGGCTGGGCGACATCAACACAACCTAATTGTCTTGAGTCAACTTAGTTCAGAAACTGCAAAACTACTAGGACGAGTGTAAAAACAAGAATGATGTACGAGTATCTTTTCATATTTAAGTATTATTTTTCTATTTTATCAATCAAAATTGGAAAATCGCGAATATCTAAAATAAGCGAACGAGATTAGTAGCGAGCGACAGAGAGAACGAGGCTGTCATTGACGATCGAATGGTCGGCCACAGGCGAACGTTGTTAATAATATGTTGATCCCTTTGTAATATTTAGTGATGAAATTGGCAAAGACATGGGTCACGTATTGTCAAATACATCTAAGGGACATAATGTAATAAATTACTGTACACCTGGTCTATCATATCAGGAAATTTTGACTAGAATTTTAACTTATAGCTTTAGCCCCAACACAACATTATTAATTTTAATAGGAAATAGGGGGAATGTAAACAAAAAACAAATAATTGATTTCAACAACCGTTTATCTAATCTTACAGTAGATAATGTCATAATGTTTACATTTCCCTATAGTAATAGTTTGCCACAGGTGGAAAATGAGATATAAGCTTAATTTGACATTATACACTATATGTAATAATAATTTTATTGGAAATAAATTTAATGTAATTGACATTAATAATTATATAAAAAAATCTTCTTGACAAAAGATAATTACTATCTTTCTAATTATTATAAGAGACAGATAGCTGTGTCGCTATCATATTTATTTGATATTTCAGCCTCATAATTTGGCTAACAAGGTTGCTTATATTGAGCAATCCAATTGACAATGCTTCTATTGAGCAATTTGACATTTTCAATTCAGCCAATTACTTGGCTACGAATGACATTGTACATAATTTAAATTAGAGCCTAAGACAATAGAGACAACCTCTTGCATTAAATCAATCAATATTGTTCATCAGAACATTCAAGGTATGATGGGCAAAGGGAACTGGAATTGTTTATAAATGATAGCAAAATAGATATTCTTTGTGTTACTGAACACTGGCTTAAAAATAACCAACTCTTATTTAATTTTAATAATCATCAAGTTGCTAGCTCTTTCAACAGAGAAAAATCTTTACGTGGTGGCTCTTTAATTATTACAAATAAAAATATAAAACTCAAAGAACGAAAAGACATTGTGAGCCTATCTGTTGAACGAGTAATAGAAATGTCCTGTATTGAGTTTGAGCAGTTCCTTGTTCTATGTGTATACAGACCTCCATGCTCACCATATGATGATTTTGAAAAGTGCATGGAGGAAACAATAATTAAGCTATCTAATACAAATAAATCGATGATTATCTGTGGAGACTTTAAAATAATTTGCAAGAAAATAATCAGGTAGTGGATACATTTTTGTTACTGTTTAAATCTTATAATATGTACAATATTTTCTTGGAACCTACTAGGATATAGCCACAAGTTCCACCTGCATAGACAATATATTTACTAATCTCAAACCTATTAAAAACTTCATTATAAAAAATCTAGAATCAGACCACTGTGGTCAACTAGCAATATATTTCCAAGAAAAACTAACAGACCCCAAAGCGAATATGTTAGCTTTGTTCCAATTAATGCAAGCCGCCTAGAATTGTTAAGAAGTAATATATCCCGGAAAGTGCCAGAGTTGCTCAGTCATAATGACCCAAATATATTATATAACTCACTGTTCCATCTTATCAGTGATGAATTTGGCAAAATGTTTGTACCAACAACAATATCTGTTGGTAATCATGCTAGGTTTAGTGAAAGGCAACTCCAGGAATTTATAAAAGTAGGCGAAAGTTATATGAATTGTACCATGAAAAATCGCATAGTCATAATCCTGTATATTTGGAATATGTCAAACGTTATTCTAAGTTATTAAAACGAGCCTGTTCCTCAGCTAAATCTATTTATTTAAGAAATAAGATCAAACATTCTGTTAATAAAATAAAAATGACGTGTAACATTATAAACAGTGAAACTGGTAGAAATACAGTGCGTAATCGAGACTTTCATTTAAAAATTAATAATAAAGATGTAAGAGCGGATTTGGAGGTAGCGGCCGAGTTTGAGAATTTCTTCACTAATATTCCTTCTTTAACAACCAAAACTCTAAAATCTTTCTCCATTTCTGCTGAGATCTTAAACAAAGCGTAACTGAATGTGGCAAAACTTTTAAATTTTCAGTAGTTAATTGCTAAGATATTGTAAGCAGTTTCAAAAGTCTTGATGCAAAAAAAACGGCAGACCTATGGGGTCTTTCTGTGAAGACCGTTTCTTCAATTATAGATACCATTGCACCCAATCTAGCAGCTGTGTTTAATAGTTGTGTTGCAAGTGGTGTTTTTCCTGACCTAATGAAGCATAGTAAAGTGGTTCCTTTATTCAAATCTGGTAGTACTACTGATCCAACAAATTTTCGGCCTATTTCTGTACTACCTACGCTAAGTAAGATTTTCGAAAAAATTATATTACATCAATTAGAAACTCATTTTAGTGCAAACAAAATCTTCCATAAAAATCAATTTGGGTTTACAAGGAATCGCTCTACTATAGACGCAGGTATAGAACTTATAAAAAATGTGTTTGATGCCTGGGAGAACTCTCAGGATGCCTTAGGTGTTTTTTGTGACTAATCTAAGGCATTTGACTGCGTCCGACATGATACACTTGTCAGGAAATTACAACACTACGGTATTAGGAACATGGCTCTCAACCTTTTGACTTCATATTTAAACGATAGAATTCAAAGGGTTGACATAAATGGTAAAAATCGCCCGACTCTATAATCTCAATGGGCGTTCCACAAGGTTCAATACTAGGACCGTTCTTCTTTTAATCTATATTAATGACTTACCCTATTATGTAAAGAAGAATCACGAGATTGTATTGTTTTGCAGATGACAATTCACCGTTATTTAAAATTAAAAGGCAGTTATTAAACTATAACGATGTTAACAATGCATTAGCTAAAGTTGTGAATTGGTTCAATACAAATAATCTTCTCCTCAATGAGAAGAAAACGAATTGTATAAAGTTCTCGACACTAAATGTGAGACAAGTAGAATCCAATAAACAATTGAATGGAACAGGGTTGAACCTTGTGGAGTCAACGGTCTTTTTAGGAGTTAGTATAGACGCGAAATTGCAATGCCCCACATTAAAAAATTGTCTCAGGCTCAGTTCAGCGGCTTATGCCGTTAAAAAAAATTAGACTATTAACTGATGTAGACACAGCTAGAATAGTTTATTTTAGTTATTTCCATAGCGTTATGACTTATGGTATACTGCTCTGGGGATGTTCTGCAGACATTAATTCTATTTTTATACTGCAAAAAAGGGCAATACGAGCGATCTACAGTTTAGCTCCCAGAGTTTCCCTTAGACAGAAGTTTAAAGACATAAACATTCTAACTGTTGTCTCTCAGTTTATCTATGAAAATCTAATGTATGTAAAGAAAAAGTAAAAAAACAGTTTTGATAAAAGGAGTGATGCTCATTCAATCAACACGCGAAATAAGCACAAGCTATCCGTACATGTAACGCGCCTCCACAGAATAAGTCATTCTTTTATGGGACAATGTATACGATTCTATAATAAAGTTCCCAATGTTATCCGAGATTTGCCTATTAATAAGTTTAGAATTACTATTAAAACTAAACTCTGTCAAAAAGGTTAGGTATTACAAAATTTCGGATTACTTGGAGGATAAAACAACTTGGGACTGATCACTCCAGGATCTATCTACTCGTGTACTAAGATGTCAAAGTGTAGCGTGTCCTGCCCTACTGATACCATTATTAAATTCTCTTTTGTAAGGCATTACACTGGAGCTAATATTTGTAGTACCTAAGTAAAAACATTGTAAAAACATGTATATAAAAAGAATGGCCCCGAGTTTCTTGCCGCTTCTTCTCGGTAGGCTCTATATATTTTGGAACGCGGCGGTAGTCTTTAAAGTACATTATAATGAAAAATTGACGTTCATAAGTGCGTCTTTGATGCCTAAATTGAATAAATGATTTTGACTTTCTGACAACTATATTAATATATCTTCGTGTTCTTTTAATCTTGTCAGTGTATTTAATGTCGTTGTGCGAGTTGTGTGCTATACCTATATGTAGCATAAAATTTGCCATGTTTTTCATATTCAAGGAGTAAAACGCCTCCACAGTTAATCTCATTGCTTGACTCACGTTGTATTTTAGTGACCATGGACGAAAACAGTGGCGCGGATGAAGTCGTTATTTAAAAAAAATATTCTATGATGGAACCCAACTATTGAACGACTTACAAAAAGAGCTGGATTACAATAAATAAATTGATTAATTTTACAAGGATTTTATGTGGTTGTTAAATGAAGTTGTGTGTGTTGAGTGGAAGTGCTCGCAGCGGAGTTTGACTTAGCGATTTTAACCGATGTAACAATCAACGGTGAAGCGATAAACAAGTAAAGCAACAATTGCTGTGGTCAAGACTTGGATGGGTGACCGCTAGTGGCATTGTTTATCCGGTCCCGGTTGTTTGTCTTTGAACAACAGTCTTTAGGCTATGTATCGAAGGCCTTCGAGCGGCCGGAAACCTTCGACATGGGTTGACCACTAGCCTATCCACCAAGCCGCACGGAGCACCACACCATCCACCCAATATGGGTTGTCTGGATGAGATCGCTCTGAGCGATAAGACCGCCCATTTTTGCACCTAGTTTTAAGCATTGTTTTTTATTTTATTGTCTAAAATTAAGTCATAAATGTGGTGTCTCAATAAAGTGTTATCTATCTATCTATCTTCTCTGAGAGAAAGCTCGAGTCCTAGCAGTGGAAACATAATGGGCTGAATATGATAACATGAAATTAAAGCAATCGTCGATTTTGTTTACGTTTTTATATCTTGTATTCAGCATGTTTAGGATTTCAAAGCCTCGGTTTCTGCTTACAGAGCTCTATGAGCATTAGCAATCTAATCTTAGTCCATTCCATAATCGTAAATAGATACAATTTATTTGCTGGAACGACACGTCCGTTGCGTGCAACCGCCGCAACTGAATGAAATTCTTCATTGAAATGTGTTATTTTAATTAATCCATAACTTTAAAAATGGTACGGACCATAGTGTCTGTAGTGTATAATTAATTAATATAAAAAACCTGTACGTACAGTCAAAGAGTACATTTTAAATATGCGTACAGTTTTCTGCAGGGGGACACGCAAACCTCAACAAAACAAGTTGTGATTTGAGATTAATTTTGTAAAACAAGTTTCGAAACATTACATGTATAATATTTTGGCGCAAAGCAAATTGTAGGAGCATTCTTAGCGAAATTATCGTATGTGGAACAGGGGCGAAAAGTGTTAACAACGCTCAATGTGATCAATCTCAGCGTGTGTGGAATTGTGGAACAGCAAACTTAGATAAAATAAACGAAATGAATAGATCACATTGTAGATATATGTAGTAGGCTCACTCGTGTTCCTTCGCTTTACTTCATAGTGAACTATGTTTCTTTTCACTAAAAGAAAGTTAAGTAATCATCAACCTTTGGCTGTATTTGTGCTCTTCTACTTTCACAGTAGAAAACGCGAAATCCGTCAAACGAAACTTCGTAGTTCGTTTTTGGGAGTATGCCTTCAGTAGATCTCGCAAGTACATGTTACAGTTTATGCGCGGCAGTTTTTAGCAATCTGTGATAAGTCACGTCACCGCGATTCAGAAAATTCGCCGCTCGATGCAGTCGCCCTCTACGTTAACTTATGATAGTGCTAATAATGAAAACACATCATCGAAGTTCAGAAAATATTGACAAATATTTATTTCGACAAGACTGACCAATTTTGCTAAAATTTTATATGGTTGGTATGAAATGTTCTTGCAAAATCTTATTACCAAATGCGTGCAGTTTTTGAACTTCATAACCTAATTATGTTCATTTTCCAAATTCTTCTTAAAGTCGGGTACCTAATGTGTGTACAAAATATTATCAAAATCAGTCGGTAAATGACTGCACCGACCGCAGCAAACTCCCCCCTTTTAAGGAAAACACAAAAATCGCCGACGATAAAAATATATTAAATAGTAGAACATGCGTACCAAGTTTCATCAAGATTGGTTGAAAAATGCGGCCAGTACAGAAGGACCAACACCAACATACAACCAAACAAACAACGGACAGATGAGGGTCAATTTGGCCAGTTAAAGAAGAGACGCTTCGCTCGCTCGGTCAATAAAATGAATATAGTAAATATTCATTTTAATAATTAATATATTATTATTAATAGCCATAATTAATATATTGCGGGGAATGTACATGTGGTTTAAGTACTGAGAGCATATTCGATGATACGACTTGGTTGGTCTTGGTAGGTACCACCGTATTGACAGATAGTCGTATATTGCCTCCAAGCAACAGTTTTCGGTCTCCATTTTTTGTTTCAAGTGTTATGGCACTTGAAAAATAAAGCAAAAAAAAAACATTTACACGCGTTTGCACAGTACGAGCAATACCAACCCTGCTAGTACTGCGCAAACGCGGCACACTTAACTAGCGAATAATAACCTGTCCGCTTCATCATTTGAATAAAATAAGTCTTTCTTCCAATTTCTGAAACGATTGTCAAAGTTTGATCAGCTAACAGGCACAACACTGAGATTGGTCACATATCGCGTCATAGAATACCGTTCTCAAGTTACAGCGTGACCAGGAGAAATAGGGGTTCATTTATATTATATAAAGATATGTGGACCCCCATCTTCTACTTCTCTGGGTTTTTACTATTTAGTAGGGTCGTCTTACCTGTACCTGGCCTATCTATTACAGTTCAAAAGATGAAGCGATATCGAGTTGTCGATAGTTTATGAGATGTCCCTAAGTCTCATTGATCAATGAGCGTTCAGTATTTAGTTGTTTAACTAATCAAAACTTTGACAAACGTCCTAGAAACTGGGGGTCTTGTGATAATAAATGATATGTATAATACCCATTCAATAGCCATTCCATTTTACCCATTTTTGTAATAGATATACCATGTAAACATCCATCCAAAATGTTTTTGTTTTTATACTATATTGTATTTTTATACCAAACGAGTCTCTGAGTGTTGGCTACAGCCCCACTTATGCGTATGTAAAGGACCGGGTGACACCCGTGAAATATGTCAAATGATATGTTATTTGCATTTTAGGTGCATGCAACAAGCCGTCTATTTCTCCAGCGGGACGAAAGCTAGGGACGACTTCTACCATTACGGACTGGCTTGTCCTATTTACACGCATTTCACCTCGCCCATTAGAAGGTATTGTAACATGTGACTAATGTAACGTATGGGTTTTGTCTCGTATAATATAAAATGGTGGTCTCTATTACTAGTCTTGGATTCTGGTGAAGGTATTTCTAAGAGATTATTTAATAGCTTATAATTAAGATTATTGTTGGCGTTCTCAACATCTCTGGGCTTAGTAATATCAAAAACACCTAACGGAAGTCTTGGAGATATATTGGGAATATTGACGGGATATTGGGACTGCCCGCGATGTCGTTCGCGTAGTAGGCTCGACCTTCGGTGTCGCTAAAACTTCCCATCTTTTCTTAATGTTTTTAATGTAAGAACCTTCTACAAAGTATTAGAAAACATTTAAAAAAGAATGAATGAAATCGGTAAAGCCGTTCTCAAGTTATAGTGTGACCAGGAAAAATAGGGGTTCATTTATTTATATGATAGGTATGTGAACCCCCTTATGTTTTACTTTTTGGATATTGGTAGGGTCGTCTTATAATAACACATATTGAAATTTGAACTGGTCTACCTATTACGGTTCAAAAGATGAAGCGTTTCAAAGGTAGGAAGGTGTTTGTAGCAATCAATCAATCAAAGTATTTATTGTTGTAGAATTTGTTACAATTAAAAATGTGAAAGCCATTGGTTCCCGAACTAGTGGGTACTGTGTTTCAGGAACCAGGGTCTTCTCCCAATATTTAGTGCAGCTTACATGTCTACAATATTATATTAAATACTTTAAGGAAAGTTACAAAAAATGTGCCGTAACCAAACTGTTTATTGTATTTTGCCAGACACATAGACAACCTTCACACTACACTCTATTATTTCTTGAGAAGGGATGTAAAACGAGTTGTTGATCGTTCTGTTGTGAGACATCAGGGTAGAGATTTTTAAAAAAAAGAAATAAAATACAAACTAGATTTTGTGACAACCGTCGGATATGGAAGTTGGATGAAGACTGACTGGATGGATGGGTATCTGAGATAATACGACACAAGAAATGATAATTGTGCGGGAAAAGGATGGATTAAGAAGGAAGTGGTGCATATAGTATATATAACAGTTAGCACAAAACGAATTGAGTCCGCAGAAATCACAAGTGATTAATAATATTTTATAAATTCCGTTTTTGCAAATTATTTTTAATTTTACGTAAGTATTTAGTATACGAATATTTTTTTGTATGACCAAGTACAGTTTTATACAAAATTAAATGAAAATGAATTCATATCAAATCAAACATTGTTTTATGAATTATGAACTTTTAGAATTAAAGCATATATAAGCATATTGAATTACCCTTAGTGTTAATATATAGATAAATGAGTTTAAATCTATCTATATAAATCCAAAGGAAATAAGGAAATATTGGTAGCATTTGTAATAATCTTTTCTTAACTTTTATGAAAATAAATTAATTCAACAAAGTTCAAAATAACGTGCTGTGTACTATATTATAATTTATAGTGTATGTCGTAATCTATACATATAATAAAATTGTAGAGGTTGAATTTCTGTACAATAAAAAAAATCTAAAAACCGAGTCAGGAGGATGTAAGGAGTGAAAACGAACAAATTTTTTTTTTTAATTTTTGTTTCTCTATCTGCCTGTTTATAATCTCCGAACTAGCTGGACCGATTTAAATGAAATTTTGTATGGTGGTAGCTTATATCCCTGGTCAACATAAAGTATACTTTTAATCCCTGTAAATTAAAAAGTTTCCGTGGGATAGTTAAAAAACTGTAATTAACCGTATCCGACAAGGCTACGCGACCGAAGCTGCTGGGGGGCTCAGCATGTACATAACATTTACCATGTAAGTAACACGGCCACGATGGATGTACAGATACGCTGATGTGATCGTCCACCGCCTGCTAGCGGCGTGCATCGGGTGCGACGCGACGCACCCCACCTTACTGGACACCAAGTTCGCGGACTCGCTCTGTGACAACCTCAACTATCGCCACCGGCAAGCGCAGTATGCTGGACGAGCCTCCGTCGCGCTCAACACTCATGTATAGTATCTTTCACATAAAAAATAGAAAAAAATCCATGTCACTTAGCCAAGCGTTAATAGACATTTCTCGAAAAAGTTGGTAAATTTGACACCTTGGTCGCATTTTTAAGTAATGCGATCGAAATTTTCACAATTTTACTATGATTTTTTAAATAATATAATCTCATAGTAATGAACTTTGTTAACTAAGTAAAATAAATTAAGTTTTGACGACTTACGGTTTACATGATTATTGGCAGTTAACATGTTAAATTAATGTCTTTTTTTCTTATTTTTTTCATAACTGGTATACCTTGGCCTCTCGTCCGGTACCAGGTTATCATTGAGTTTTGGGACACCCTGTATATAATTATAATGTGTTCATTTATAATTAATTATCCTTGGATATAATGGTGAATAGTAATATTATAACTAAAATTGAGTTGCTCTGAAAAGAGTAAATTTTATTTTATTACATAAAAGTAGTTTAAACACTTTTACAAAACATTATTTAACATTATTGAATTACAAATTTTACCTGAAAATAGAAACATTTTAATTTCATCAGTTATTAACACTATTATATAAATATTCAAATTACAATATAATTCTCAGTTGTTTAACCTAACATAACCTTTATATATGCTGCTGTATCAATCATTCAATATGAAAGACCGCTCCATAGAATCCAACAAGTTCAGAGGGAATTATACATAATTATATATCATACAAGTTGTTGCGCAGCAAATTAAAACTGTACGAACTAAATGAAGCCTCATGCACTTTGTTTACATATAATATCTACACTAACCCCTAGTTTCTGGAACTTTTGTCAAAGCCTTTATTGGTTGACCAATTAAATACTAAACGCTCATTGGTCAATTGTATTCTATGACGCGATATGTGACCAATCAGCGGTTCCACAAAACTGGAGGTAATACTTCAACGTTCTCTAAGTTACAACCAAGAGGTGCATTTTTAACCGACTTCAAAAAGGAAGAGGTTTCTCAATTCGACCGTATATTTTTTATTTTATTTTATGTGAGTTCGCGGATAACTTCGTCGTTTATGAACCGATTTTGATGATTATTTTTTTGTTTGGTAGAGTATAACTTCCGTGGTGATCCCATTTATAAATTACATCAAATTCGGTGAAGTAGTTTTTGAGTATACTCCAATAACTGAAAAGTGTTTCGCCTATTTTAATAATTTTGATTAGTATCATCATTGTCATAAAAACTTCCGTGCGAACTCATAGTCAGTGCGCGACTAGCATAGCAACCCTCGCTGCTAGAGCACGCTCTCCATGAGGATGGGCATCAGTACTGCCCGAACGCCGGTCGGAGTATAACGACTAGATGATAGACGTGTGTGTTTTGCTGGTTTTACCATTTACTCGTAATTATCATCATTGACAATCGATCCCGTAAGTAGCAGGGTCACTAAAAGGGTGAACATTTTTTTACCAAAATTGAACTGACTTCAACACCAAAATGTGAAATAACTTTACGAAGTCGGTTACCATACGCACAATAGTGTGATAATAGTTACGCATACGAAAGCATTATTTTTATTTGAAATTGTACGAAACGTGAAACCAAAGGCCGTAACACAAACAATTTGCGAAAAAGTATTTGTATGGCAAAAAAAAATAATTCAAACCGATTTCAACAAGTTATTTCAAACTTTTTGGTGTTGAATTCGGTTGTCTCCACTATAAGACTGTTAGTAACCAACCGGGCTATTATGTATCTCAGTTGCTAACAAATGTTGATTGAAATTCTATGTCAGTTATCAAAACTATAGTAATCAAAAATCTTAGTAAGTTGATGACTGGAGCTAACAAAAATGACATAGAGCCGCGATTTTTTTTAACATTTGTTAGCAACTGAGATACATAATAGCCTCACCGGTGCAATTCAGATATTGCACTACATTAAACAAATGGCATGTTTGTTTCAATTATAAGTATAAGTATTCTTTGATTTTTTCAGATACTTTTCAAGAACAGAATTGAGATCGAGTCGGCAGTGGTACTGGCCGTGAAAAGGAACGCGGTGCAAGTTCTGATACCCAAGTACGGTCTCGAGGGGCCCATATACCTGCCGGCTGACAAATTTACTTACAACGAAGAGGTACATTCCTAACATTTTTTACTTAATATAATAATAGGGTACACAGTATAAAGAGTAATATTGTGCATTGCACAATACACCCTAAGCGGGACGTCAGACGTATCCCTCTCACAAAGGGTAAAATCTATGCCAGGGGTCGGCAACCTTTTGCTATGGGCCACACATGTTGTCAGTGTTAGTGCGGGCCGCACGTATTCGTAACCGACTTCAAAAGGAGGAGTTTATTATGTTCGATTGTATGTGTTTATTTTGTGTATATTCGCCGATTTCTACCCCATTTGTGGATTCTTAAAATTAATTTTTTGTTTGGTAGAGTATACCTACTTCCGAGGTGGTCCCATTTAAATTTCATCAAAATCGGTCCCGCTTTTTTCGAGTTACACTCCAATAAATGAAAGTGTTACGCCTATCTTGATGATATCATCATTGACAGTGAATGACAATCGATCCCGTAAGTAGCAAGAATCACCAAAAATGTGTTTTTTTACCTAAAATGGAACCGACTGCAACAACAAAAAGCTTGAAATAACTTGTCAAAGTCGGTACCATGCGCACAATATTGTAATAATAGATACTTTTGAACTAACATGGTTTTAGTTTAAATTCTTTTGAATTTATACGACCTTTTGCTTCGGTATTTTTTTCTGGAGGACCTCAGGCTTGCGTGCCGCACCGGGATGGTTCACGGGCCGCCGGTTGCCGACCCCTGATCTATGCTATGCACAATACATCCTAAGCGAAACGTTAGAATTATCCCTTCACCCAGGGTAAAATTAATAGGATATTTCATTATATCCTGGCACATTTCTTGGAATTGTAGTATATTTTCCTAAAAAACTATTTTATTATTGGCCAAATATGACTACTGGCAATGCCCCATTAGCTCAGTTAGTTACCCTGCCCTTGAAAAGTGGGCCACAGGTTCAATTCTTGGCCTGAGCAAATTGTTGTGTGATGATTTGTATTCTCTTGTCTTAGATATTTCTGATGTGTTATTCGTTAAATCGGTTATGTCATAATTGTCAACATTCCTATTATAAATATTAAGTTAAGTGGGTAATGATTATATTAATATATTTTTTTATATTATTTTCTTATAGCATCTTACTTATTTTCCTACACAGGAGAACATTCAGAAATGCGGTGACGTTGTCCTCAAAACATTTGACGAGCTTACCATCCGTCTCACCTTAGACAGTTCCAACCTTCAACACAGGAAACTGGTCTTCCAGCTGATAAAGCCTCACGTTCCTGGCTTCAGTTTTGTACCAGAAGACCAAGTTATGGAAGTAGACCAAGTAAAACAAGAAGACAAAAAAAGAAACCAAGTCATGGAAGTAGATCATGTAAAAAAAGAAGACAAGAAAAGAAAGGAGACCGAACCTAAAATCAGCAAAAAGAAGACTAAGAAAAAGTGACACTGTACGTATGAATAAATATTTTATTGTATAAAAACTTATTTAATTTCGAGTAACAATTCAGAGTCCACAGTGAGTGTACTTTACGTACAATTTCTTTGTAAGTCATTGATATTTTTAACAAACACGATATTTTACAACGCGGTCACATTAACTCGACGCATCGCTGAAATGCGGGTCCCCGCCCGCTTCCCCCCGCATTCCCTTTTCTCGCCCGGCAAGTGTCAGTACGGTCAGCATCTTTGTTACCGATACACGCGTCGATAATTTGGCTAATTTTCTTACTAAATTTGGCTTGTTTTCTGTTTTTGTTTTGTTGATTGTTGAATATTAACTGTTGAACTGTGTTCAAACCAGGTAACGGTAACAGGTAGACACCTTAAATTTTCACAGAATATGTAGTTGTATATTATATTTTCACCTTTCCAAATAAATAAATATTTTTTATTCATTTAACAAACTTATATTTTAATCAATTTTTACTCGATCTTAATAAAGGCCACTTGGCCGGTTTTTTTGCACACCGTACTTGAGCGCCAAAATGACGTCACATGGTCAAGCGTCTAGTTAATGTGACCGCGTTGTAGTTCATATTACAAATAATCACAAAAGTCACCACTTCACTCCTCATTGCGTTCTGCAAGCACGCAACTAGCCTAATGTCATGAATTAGAGTTATAAATTTAAACTATTTACAAATATGTAATGTCAACCATAAGTTCTTTGATAATCTAATCGTTGTTGCTAATGAGTAAGCACATAAAACTGACCAAAACCATTTATTAATGTCAATAGAACGATACATCTGACATGTACATTTCTGATTGCAACCGTTTACTTTAATACTATATTGAAAAATATGTACATTACGTAAATAAAACAAAATACACAAATGGCTGGTTGTTATGGCCATATTTAACACTCATGTAAAAAAAAGGTGTAGTTATACTAAAACCACACACGCAGAAGCTTGCATACAATTGGGACCAAACTATTGCGTCCCAGGAAGTAGTAAACATGCCGAGTTATAAATAATCAAAGTTTTTCTAATACTCAGCAGGTCACTTAGTTAGTTCTGAAAAATAGACCAAAAACGGCAATGACCTCCAGAACGTAGACTATGTAAACAAGGGGCCTAAGCGGGCCTGGGCTGGGCTACGGCGCGGAGAGACGGCGCATGCAAGGCAAGGGGACAAAGGTTGAATGAATAGCGCATAACTCAACAAACTCCAAGAATAGGCATGTCTCATAGTGCTATCCGAAAAAAACCCGGATAATATTTTTTTATCTTTATATGTAAAAACATACACGCGATTTAAATGGTGATACTTCGCCATGGTTGACTAGGTACATAACATATGCATAGCTTTCAGTATTGCTACACCTTTTTGTAACACGCCGTATATGCTACCGTACATGTTAGACTTGGTCTTCACTTTTTCTTTTCACGTTTTGAACAGCCGACAGCTTCGTATTAGTTAGTCAGGCAAGAGGAACCATTCGAAGTTTAAATTATACTATTGCTGAGTAATTCGCTTTCTCATGGGCGGTGGGCTAACTATAGGCGGCTGTGGGGGTCTCAATGCGCCCGTTGACTGACTACCCTCCAGAATAGGTGTTTCATCTTCCTCTCTTTTCGCTTGTGTCGTCACGATTGTAGGGATATTGGTAGAGTGGGCGGCTATTCTTGCGATCTCCTGGTCAACTTTGGCGACTAGTTGTTCTACGGCGAGCGGCCATCGTGTCGCTGGGATAGTGTGCGAGGGAGACAGACGTGAGTCCGTCATTACGGCGATGCGGACTGTGTCGGCGTACTGGATAACTGTTAGCGACATACCTGCAACCAAATTATATGTTCATTTTTAGGTTTCCGTACCCAATGGGGCAAAACGGGACCTTATTACTAAGACTCCGCTGTCCGTGCGTCTGTCTGTTTGTCCGTTCGTCACCAGGCTGTATCTCATTAACCGTGATAGTTAGACAGTTGACATTTTCACTAATGATGTGTTTCTGTTGCCTATATAACAGCAATTATTAAAAAAAACCGGCCAAGTGCTAGTCGGACTCGTGCACGAACGAACAGTAATTTCAATGTTAATTGCATTTAGCTTTTAAAAGGGTAGCGAAATACAGCACGAATGATACAAAGTGTTAAACAGAGATATGGCTTGCTAAGGCAATATAAAGTTTGTTTTAATTGTTTCATCATCATCATCATCATCATCAACATCTCAGCCGTAAGACGTCCACTGCTGAACATAGACCTCCCCCACAAATTTCCAAACAGAACGGTTGGAAGCGGCCTGCATCTAACGTCGTCCTGCTACCTTTATCAGATCGTCAGTCCACCTTGCCGTTCCGTGGTCTCCGTGGTCTTAATTGTTTATGTCCAGGTAATATTGCTAATCGTTGCAAAAGATCTGTAGGACTATTATATGTATCTCAATTGCTGACAAATGTTGATAAATCGAAAAAAAATGGCGGCTCTGTGTCACTTTTATCAGCCTCAGTCATCAACTTACAAATATTTTTGCTTACTGGAGTTGCCAAAAGTGGCATAGAGCCGCCATTTTTCAGGATTTTAATCAACATCTGTTAGCAACTGACATACATAACAGCGTTCCCTGCTGGTTGTAGAACATGTAAGTGTCAACACAGCAGTTTAGTACATGCTGCAATGCTGCAAATAGTCATAAGCTAACAATTGATTAGGCGGTCCAAGTGGCGTTCTATGGGGGAGGCTATGTTCAGCAGTGGGGGTCTTCCGGCTGATGATGATGATGAACAATTGATAATTCCAAGCGTGTATCAACACCTTCTGTAATGCCAGTGTCCACAAATGTTACCTTGACATCATGCATGAATGAGCCTTCGAATAGGATGTTCTTTTTTCTACGGATTTAGTTACACAAAAGCAAGTGCACTAAATAGAGTTTCTAAATAAGTAAGCATGTAAAAAATAATAAATAATAAAATAATTCATATAGTTACATAAGTTTGAAAGTTTGGAAACGTTAGTGCTGGTGACTGTACTAGATAGGCATGTATATGATCACACGGTTCGTACACTACTTGACTGTGCTAGCTCATTAGAATTAAGGGCTGTTATTCCAGAAGTATGCTGTTTACTGAACCTGAAAATATCACAGATTTGAGTATGGCATATGTTGTTAAATCTCTACTCAAGCCGAGATTCATAACTGAGTGTGATTCTGGAATACTGATCTAAGTCTCGGAGGGTCGAACCGCAATGCAGTGCCGTACAAATACAGGTTTGAAGCTTCGGGTAACTCTGCAACTGCTATGGGCTGGTTTTGCGCTTATCTCGATGATAAGCGCAAGAATGACCTTCCCGTTAGTTTCGTGTATCACACGCATATATACCAAACTATTGTATAGTTTTCAGAGCCTGAACGTGAAATTCAATAACATAATAAGTTAAATATTATATAAGTCCTTTTATAATTAGTGCACAATATTGAACGGGGTGGTTTGGAATGGATAACTGGTCATAAAAGTGATAGAAATCGATATAGTTTTATTATATTTAAGCTTATATTCACCGCTTCGCGGCTAAGAACCATTGTGCGGCTGTACGCGCGACGGCGACGCTCCATTACTAAATAGATAGCAGTAACTACGCGAGACATACCTATCCTATCCCCTTAGAATAGTTACGACTTACGAACCTACCTACACGCAAATGCTTACACAACTGATCTCTATGCCTAAACCTACTGCCTATAGGATGGCGGCCCCGGGCGGGACTTTGCCCCGTATATTCTGTTTGATAGTGTCACCATGTAGTACATTATACAAAAAATATGTTACGCACTACTGTTTTTCTTTCATGACCAGTTATCGATTCCAAACAACCCCGTTCAATATTGTGCACTAATTATAAAAGGCCTTATATATAACTTACTGATATTAGCCTGTGGTGGTCTCCAGTAGACGACCGCGTCGATGGTCTGTCCCCACACGGTCGTCCTTTGTCTGGCGTCACAGGGCGCGTCTATCTCCGCGTAAGACACGGCGTATCGTCTCGATAGCATGTTTAACGTGAGCCTAGCGAAGGGCGAAGGCACGGCCCGGGTTAGGGCTCCGCAGCGGGCCTGGGCAGCCCACGCGCCGGCTAGCGCGCCCTGCCGGCTGCAAGCTTGTTCTACTACTGATGCGATACGTCGCGGTGTCGCTCCCACTGGCAGGGAGAGGCAGATCATACCTGTTAATTACATACGTGCGAATAATTTATTTAGACCGAATAGCGTAGGCTATACTCTCAAAAAGGCTTTACTCAAAACTTACATATTTTTTTTAGTGGCCGAGTTTGAAACGTATAATAATAATAATTTATTGGCAAATTAAATTGTGACATTACATAATTATATTCGAACTATTGATTAAATAACTTAAGATCTAGACAAGAGTTCAACCTCTAATTTTCGCGGTAGGATTCCCTGTGTTGCGAAAACTAGTTCTCTTCCAGATATGCGTTACATTAACAAACTTTGGCAATATCCTATTACATAAATAGCGGAATTACAAATAAATTTACAATCAAAATAATATGGCTATAATATATTAATAATAGTAGCAGTAATTTCATTTATAGAAAGATTAATGATTGAATTTACTGTTTGGAGAATAAAACTGTGTGGAGTTATGTCAGTATTAGCGTGTGTTTTTATTTTATTTATTTACATTTTATGACCGACATCCAAGGATAGACATGAAGTGAGATTATGCTTTAAAAAAGGAAAAAGAAAAGAATAATTGTTATTATATTTTTACATTACTTAAATATACAGTTTTACACAGTGACTCGCAATAGCTCTTCTGTTCTATTGTAGTCTAGGTTGTATAAAAACTCTAAAACTGTCTTTTTGCATTTTTGTTTGTTATTTCTGTATATGTTGAGTTCTTTGTTAAGTTTATTGTATAGGAAACAGCCCAGGAAACTATAAGTCCTTTTCCCTATTCCCGTATTTGTTTTTTGTACTGACCAGGAAAGCGTTCGCCTGGATCTCAAACATGAACTGTGAACATTATTGAGTGCTGTCCTATGGAAACGAAGTACACTTGCTACGATAAATATTTGTCTGACCCTCGGATGTTTCGTTTCTTGATATAAAGTGTCTGTCGGATATCTATATGGTTTTTTGTAAGCCACTTTTAGGACAGATCGCTGTGCTCGTTCTAGTTTTATGAGAGAGCTACTTATAGCAGAACCCCAGGATGAGATACAGTAGCTAAGTACTGATTGGACCAATGATAAATATACCATCGATATGATCTTTTCGTTCGCAACGTTACGCAAGCGTTTAAAAACAAAAAGTAACTTGCG
Organism: Selenia dentaria; assembly: GCA_917880725.1. Taxonomy (NCBI): domain Eukaryota; kingdom Metazoa; phylum Arthropoda; class Insecta; order Lepidoptera; family Geometridae; genus Selenia; species Selenia dentaria. The sequence goes on along the minus strand of OU862888.1, from coordinate 26,805,592 downwards.
GAGGCGGCCGCTGAGGACTTGGATTTGTTTGGTCCATGACAACAGTTCGTCAATATATATGCCCAGATATTTGAAGTTTTCTTCTTGACCTAGCTTTGGACACTTACATTCCGCTGTGTTTGCACTATTGCAGGAGTGTAGTTTGATGTTTAACTTATCATTGGGCGCACTACGACATGAGACTCTGAAAGCAATAATTTTACTTTTGCTGGCGTTTAGCGTTAGTAGGTTTAGTTTTAGCCAATGCACTACTTCGCGTAGACCATTGTTTGCATTATGGCTCACGTCACTCCAGTCATGACCATCAAAAATAATGGCAGTGTCATCCGCAAATGCAAACAGTTTAGCTTGTTTTAGGGTTATGCTGCAGAGGTCATTTAAGTAGGCCAAAAACAATGAAGGTCCCAGCACGCTACCTTGTGGGATTCCGAAAGACACTTCGAGATAATCACTCATGTTATTATCGTTCAATTTTACTCTCTGTTTCCGGTCACTTAGGTAGGATTTGAACCACTCTAGTGCTATTCCTCGTACGCCAATGCACTCGAGCTTTTTTATAAGGATTTTTTTAGAGACGGTGTCAAAAGCCTTGGCGAGGTCCAGGAATACCCCTACACACCTTCTTCCTGAGTCCAGTTTATTGGCGACATAATCCACTAACGAAGTGACAGCATCTTCTGGAGACTTACCAGACCTAAACCCGTATTGATTATCTGAGAGTATTTTATCTTTTTCTAGAAAGGACATGAGGCTGTTGTTAACTACTCGTTCCAGTATTTTGGAGATTGAGCTTAACAGTGATATTGGCCTGTAGTTTGTAACAAGCTCAGTGTCTCCGCTTTTATGTATGGGACAGACATTAGCTCTTTTGAGCTCATCGGGCACAACCCCACTTTCAAGGCTTAAATTGCATAAAAAAGCTATAGGGGCAGCTAGGCTGTTCTTACACATTTTTAATAAATAGTTACTAATATTGTCACTTCCAGGAGCTGATTTAGATTTTAGGCTACTTATTATTTTTCTGATTTGTGCAGGATTTGTTGGAGTTAAGAACAAAGATTTTGACGGAGAGTTCGTTATTTTGATGTGCATACATAAATCTTGTTCTGTCTGTTTTCGTTTCGTTAATATATCGTTTGCCCGTGTTTCACCTATTGAGGAGAAGAACTGATTTGCATTGTTCAAAGCTTCAGCTGGCGTCGGTGCAGTACGTAATAAGCTGGCATTCGACGATTTAATTGATTCATGTTGCATACGTCCTTTATTGCCTCCCATACTTTCTTACTATCCCCTTTACTAGTCTCTATTTTCTGACAGTCATATGCATCTTTGAGATTCTGCAGTATGTTATTACAGTGGTTTCTATAGCGTTTGTATTCATTTTGTAAGTTTATGTTTTTCGGTTTCTTTTTAGCTGCAAGTTGTAGTTGGTCTCTACGTCTTATGCAAATGATCAAAGTATATAAGTGCTTTTCTTGTAAATAATGTCATTGGAAGTAAAACCTACATCTACAGCCTACACTATACAACACAATAATAATATTCATCATCATCATCATCTCAGCCGTAGGACGTCCACTGCTGAACATAGGCCTCCCCCATGATTTTCCAAAAGGACCGGTTGGAAGCGGCCTGCATCCAACGTCGTCCTGCGACCTTTCTCAGGTCGTCTGTCCACCGTGTCGGTGGACGACCTACGCTGCGCTTGCCGGTACGTGGTCTCCACTCCAGAACCTTTCGGCCCCATCGGCCATCTGTTCTGCGTGCTATGTGCCCTGCCCACTGCCACTTCAACTGGCTAATCTTCTGAGCTATGTCGGTGACTTTCGTTCTTCTACGGATCTCCTCATTTCTGATTCGATCACGTAGAGAAACCCCGAGCATAGCCCTCTCCATAGCTCGTTGTGCGACTTTGAGCTTATCTATGAGGCCCATAGTAAGAGACCACGTTTCAGTGCCATAAGTCATCACTGGTAACACACATTGGTCGAAGACTCTTGTCTTGAGGCACTGAGGTATTTTTGACGAGAAGACTTCGCGAAGTTTCCGGAACGCTGCCCAGCCGAGTTGGATTCGACGATTGACCTCTATGAATAATAATATTAATTAAATTAAAATACAACATAATAATAATTATTATTATTATTATCTCAAAAAATATACAAAATATACATGTTAAAAATCACTGGTGGTCCCCACACTAGGTCAAGCCTGTCTCGTGGGGGCCTTAGAATCACTTTAATAGAAGGTATATAAACTGACGACAAGAATGCAATTAAAATAAATAAAGTAACTAAATATACACCGAATTTAGACATTAGAATTTAGAATCGTTAAAAACAAACCAGAGTTAACAAATTAAACTAGAGTTAAACAAATTAGATAAACAACACAAAAAGTGTTTTACTTAGAGGAATAAATTTTGGTAGTTGGGTTGGTCAACAGATTCGGATAATACAGTTTTCAAAGTAGTAACAAAAGTGGTTGGCAGAACTGAGCTGCTAATTTAAAATATTAATAATTTTTTTCAGTATCAATATCATATAAAATACTTTATTGCATACCAGTCAACATATAACATAAAAAAATGGAGATACACAAAATAACAAACCAAAGTACAATGGGCGGCCTTATCAAAATCTATAAAACCGATCTCTTCCAATCGTTGTTTAGGTTTGAGTAATGTAACGACATTTCTATTACACTCCATTTCCAGTTAGAATTGTTTCCATATTTTAGTTTGTTATTATATACTCGTACTTTAGCTTTGTATTGTTACGCGCGTGTGTTAAACGATTAACGTTTAGAACTGTCATTGTGTTAACACTCTAAGGCTCACTTGCACGTTTGCTCGGGTTGAATAAATAAGTCCACGAGTTTGTAAACTTGCGTTAGTCATATATTTTTTTTACTCTCATTTTGCCTTGCACGACTATAAAAGATCACCGGTTTTGCTAAACTGAAATTGTAATCTTTAGTTGGGAACATTGAATTGTCTATGCGCTTAAATTGTAACCTGACCAATAATAAATGAATCGAAAAAAGTGAAACTTATATCCATCTCTTTGGCACTACAGTACAATGTATATAGACTTTCTTGTTTATCCTTTGTTGTATGAAATTTGACGACTTTTTATTCTATACGTATTGTCTCGTGTCATTTCGTCCAAAAAGTACATTATACAGCAGAATGTAACCTCAATTTTTTTTGACACAAAACTTAACTTACCCTAGTTAAAGACTTAACCCTCCCACATTGCTGGGTTAAATATCAATAAATAACCTTAGATTTACTCCTAACCTTTAATGGTGCAAGATAAATTAATTATAAAACCCCGTTTTAGCAGTTGACTGACAGAGTTATTGAACCTAACTCTGGAACGTGCAAGTGGGCCTAAGAGAGTATTTCACCAAATAATTATATAAGAGTGAAGTAGAAGCGAAGAGTGACTTACCAACTCTGTAACCCAGGCCCACAGGCTTAATAAAGAATTTGAATTTGAATTTGAGTGAAGCGTCGTTCTCCTCATTACCGAGGGTCGTGATTCTGAATAATTTTAGGCCTGACTATGCTTCGCCATCTGTTTCTATTGTTTGCGTCGTGAAGCGCCTTATGAAGATTTGTGTCCAGAGCAGAGCGGATCTGGTCGGACCACCTTAAAGGGCTGCGCCCTCTTGATCGTTTTCCTTCGACGTTGCCCTTAACTATAGTTTTCTTGGTTGTGACCCTCTTTACTGGCTATATGACCGGAGAATCCTAGTATTCTACGAAGACAGGTAGTAGAGTACTACTAGCTAACATTTATCTCATGAAAATAAAACACTTCCATAGAAACGTATAGAGGCCGCTGCATACGTAACGAGATAATACCTCGGACGGGACGTGCCTGGGACGGAGAGTGAGGTGAGTGCCACGTTCCCGTCCTTGTCTCCGTGACATACATGCTCTTTCATATACATTTACTATGAAACGATATTTCCAAAACTTCCCGTCCTTATACAAAATCGTTACGTATGCAGCGGACTTTAATTTCAGTCTTCTGGTGCTCATTACGGGACATTCTTAGCATCTGCACCTTTATCGATAGGTTACATGTTTACGTTGACAAGGAGCAACATTTTACGTAGTTTAACATCATTATGCCATGAATACATCGGTACCTGATTGACTGAGCTTTGTTCATAAGTAAACTAATGATGTTCTTGGTCTATCTTTCAACCAAACACTCATTGGCACTCATTACTGTTGCTTAACAACGCCATCTATTGACAAGTAGATTTAGTGTATCAGTTTTTCATTGCCTGAAAACACGGATAAAACAACGTTTTCTAAAAATGAAACCTTAGCTAGATCGATTTATCGCCCCCGAAACCCCTGCATACTTAATTTCATGAAAATAGTTGGAGCTTCAGATTATAGATACAAGAATTGCTCGTGTGGTATTAGATTACAAGAGTGATATTAGTCGAGCACAGAAGGCCTAATACCAAAAATGAACCACGAAGTTTCGGTTGACAGATTTTACGATTTCTACTGCGAAAGTCAAAAAGCACAAATACAGCCAAGGGTGACGAAATGTAATGACATATTGACATAAGTATATATTGCATCAAAGGTTGCACGGCCAGACACAATAGAAATGTCATTGTTATAATGACATCGACCCTTGATGATATGATGATACCTATATGAAATCAAAACATCATAATGTGTAATTTTATGAAGCTTAATTTTGTGTAAATAGGGGCGTAAATCGTCTCTAATATTCTTATTTAGAAATGTCAGAACATACATATACAGAATATTTACAACATTATAAGAGGTGAAAAGTGTTAAATATTTACATGCTTTAACTATATCAATTGCTGCACAGTATTTATCTACTTTATGAATAAAGTATTTACTCATAATAATGCGTAAATAATTTATTCATATAGTGGATCAATCAGCAACTGCCCATAAAACACCTAAATACAAATATAATTAAATCATTACGAAAAAAACCTGGCATTACATTGCATCACCCTTAACCTGTATTTGTGATTTTTCAGTTTCACAGTAGAAATTGTGAAATCCGTCAACCGAAACTTCGAAGTTCGTTTTTGGGACTATAGGTCCAGGTGTAAACCTTACCTCCCGTTTGTGACTTCTTATAGTTCTTCCCTTGTCCTTCTGCGAAGGCAAACAAGAAGTCTTCTGAGGCAGCTCTGGCGGTAGTGAGTATGGTGTCGGGTGTGTCTGTGTGGGCGTTCTCAAGGAAGGCTCGCAGGGCCTCCGTAGCTGCGTAGAGCGCTATGTCAGTGCTGGAGACGCCGAGCGCGCGCGCCGCGCGTTCGATCCCTGCGCGAGGGACTGGCCTTGACCAAGCTGCAACCTGCAACCAAAAACATATATATCATAATGTGTGCAAAGTACTTGATGCCCGCGGCCCTGAGTAAGAAGAACGTCTTCGCAATAATATGCGACAAAAGTGGAAAGAGGCAGTGGGTGGGGGCGGAGGACGCTTGCCGGCAGAGCGGTCGGGTTTGGCAGTTTTTAAATGTCATTGTTCTCTGTTGTGTATGTAGGCTACCATAACAAAAAAGATGGATCGAAGACTTGTCGTAGATACGATGTTGACATTCCGAATTAACGCTAGTAGGGAAGACGTTCTATTTATATTTACTTATTTTGATATGGGTAGGAGTAGTCTATCATAAAAATATGGCACAAGAGCCGTTTGTCCCCAACTCGGCGCAACATATGACGCGGGCGCAGGTCGCAATACTTACTAGGGCGTCGCAGCGATCGTTAAGGCACTTTAAAGAGCTTTGGTCGGTAGATACAGGGAAGAAGGCAGAGATAACCTGGGTAGTAGTGTGTGACAGTAGAATAATTATTATATGTATCGTAGTTTAAGGCCTAGACGAACCTTCCAAAATCAGATTCATGACGTTCTGAAGAAGGGCCAGGTCAAGAGTACCCTAAGCCGACGCTCATGTATGAAAGGGTTGATGAATATGGATGAAGCGAAAGAGGTGTATCAGGATCGTAGCAAGTGGAAAACTGTGGTCTCTGCCTACCCCTATAAACGGGCGTTATTTTTATGTATGTATGTATGTATGTATAGGTATGTAGTTTAAGGTTACCTATTGGCCTATATACCTATGGGCTTAGAATTTATAACTTTGTTTTTAATTTGTATGTTATCTGATATAAAAGTCTTTATTATTATTATATCACTAACTAGCTGCACCCCGCGGTTTCACCTGCGTGATGTATTATGTTGATGAAGTGAACAAAAAAAGTAAAATTGGTCAAACCGTTTTTGAGTTTTAATGAGTTTGGTTGTTTGTTGGTTTTTTTATATTTATCACACTAATATGTGATATGAGTGCGGTACTTCTTCATACTAGAAATGTGGTTTCAGACGAAATTTGTAATAAACAATAACTGTAGCCTATAGAAGTTAGTTATACCGATTCCCAGTTTACGCCAAGAGAGATCATAATCTTATTCCATGTGAGAGAAGTCGCGGGCAGAAACGAACGTACTGACGTTTTAACTACTTTGCTGCAAGCACTTTGCTATCACATCATTCTTATTTTTATTATAATTTTGTTTCTGCCCGCAAGTCATGCAATAAGGTTGTCGCGATTCTTTTAGGAAGTACCTTGTGAAAGTAGCCGATATATTTATCCTAGGTATAATCTATCTACAATATTTCATCCAAATCCGTCTAACCTTTAAACAAATGAAGGAACAAACACCTACACACTTACTCACGCAAACTTATGCATCTATAGTATTTAAGTGTGACTAGTATGTGATAGAGCAGAATCATGTAACTTTGCTAACAGTATCAAGTCGAAAAATAGTGACGCATTCTTATCTATGAGGAAACTAGAGAAAACGAACTATATACGCGCTAACTGACAATAATATTATTGTAAACTAGAGTTCGAAAATAAAAATGATGAAATATCCGTTGAATAAACATTAACCTTTACTGTTTTGTATTTCTTCATTTATAAAAATAAGGGTTGTTGTATATGTGAAGTAATTTTACTCGTCCCGGACAGAACGGGAGAACTGGACCATCGTCCAGAGTCTCTCGTTACGATGTCGATCGATATGTCGCCCGTGACGCAAGACACTTCTTTACCCCTTCGGTGCATAACCTACTAATTACCTATATGTACAGCGTAATCGTGATGAAAACTGCAAGTCAAAATGAGTTTTTTTGCATATAGCGATTGAATATTCTTGCCTGGCTCTGCTCTGTTAGAATTAACGTTAGAAACGGGATATTTACCGTGTGTTGTATTTAAAAAAAAAAACGATATTAAAAAATATTTAGTGACACTTCCGCTGAAAAAAACAATGATTTTGGCCTATTTGGGGGTGTGCAAAATCATTGTTTTTTTCAGCGGAAGTGTCGCTAAATATTTTTAATATCGTTTTTTGATAATGGATTTCCGCAAAGTAACGCCTGAATCAATAAATTATCTGTATTGTATTTATTGTGAGCTGTCGATATTTCGGCACCAGTTGCATGCGCCATGTTCACGAGTAAAATGAAGTATTTGCGGGTAGGTGTTGGACTCCAGCTGGAGTCCAGTGGTTCATCTTTGCAAAAACCGAAGAAGTTCCGAAAAAAACTCGCGAGCAGATACCGTGAGTTATGTGTGTCGAGACCCAGATCAAGTTCCAAGTGACTGTTGTATCATTGGCAATAAGCCGGAATCCAAGAAACATGAAAGGAAGAGGGTAGACCGTTTCGTCTGCTCATAACAATACCTACCCGCAGATACTTTATCACCGGACGAGCAGAGACACCTCAAGGCGTCACCGCTACATGGTTGAAGTTCCAGGGACTCGCACTAAGCGGTTTTCTGGCTCTTACATTGTGCGAACTGCCAAACTGTGGAACTTACTGCCGATGTCTCTGTTTCCTGATAAATATAATCTACGAGTCTTTAAGTCGAGAGTGAATCGGTATCTTCTAGGTAAGCGCGCTCCATCGTAGATCACAACTACGCTTAACATCAGGCGAGTTGTGGTCAAGCGCTAACCTATTGTACATAAAAAAAAAAAAAAAAAAAAAACTTCAGTTTGCTGGTGAACATGGCGCATGCAACTGTGCCGAAATATCGAGAGCTTACAATAAATACAATACATGGTAAATATCCCGTTTGTAACGTTAATTCTGGCATTAGTGACCATGTCAGTTTAAAAACTTATATCTACTGTCATGTCTTTAGATAAATGATTAGTGTCCATGTCAAAAACAATTATAATCTCACCTTTCTCCCACACAAGGAGACCGTCTGCAGCAGATGCCTCTGCCCATCGTCGACTCCTATCGTACCAGTCCACAGCTGCCTCGGAGCTCTGTACACTTCGATGATTCCTCTCCACGCCTCAGCCGACGCACGCACACATAGCTGAGCTAACTCTGCGTACTTCCACGTCAATGTGTGCGTCAGTTTTACATGGCCAGTGTTCTTTAGCTCTCGTAAAGCTTTCAACTCGTCGCGTATCCGCATCGGTAGTTTGAAGAAGGTACCGGTCGATGATAGAGCAGCCCCAATTGCGCGCTTCGGCCATTTTCTTGGGTCCACTGTCACAAGTGGTGACAGTATTATCTGAAATATGCGCAAAAAATATGTACCCACGTGTAACATCATTGTGATTATGTGTTTCTTGATTCTGTCGTTTTATCATTGTCCTAAGTTTTTTGATTTTGTGACATATTTTGATTAAGAATAGTTAGTTTCGTTATTACATGTAGTCGATGCTTATAATCGGAGCTAGCTTTAATGAGAGTGTTAAACGTGTATAGGTATCAAGTTGGTACACTACACAATCAAAATAAATGATTTTTGAAACCTTATAACTATGTGAAATGCATATTTAATATAAAGTTATGTTATTGGTTGGTGAACGTAAAATAAAATTTTGCGGTTTGACCTCTACATAATGGACTTTGATTGATCCATCGTAACCTACTATTCAGTGACAATAATTTATATTGCACCAAGCATGGTTTTAACACGGTTATTTCTTGTTAGTATAAAACAAGGCAAGTACCTTTGGTATAGTTAGACTTCTCCTCTTGCATTCCCTTTGTACAGCAGCCAAGAATGAGGTAGCCGTCAAAGGAGCATCCGACCCATTTCTTCCATTAGACTTCTTGGTGAGATCTCTCAACGCACTGACTCCCGATATCAACACCAGTCCGGCGACATGGAACGCTCCAGGTAAAGTTTTCAATACCCGAGGACTTTCAACGGGATCATATTCAGAAACGAATTCGTTCCAAGCGTTCGATAAATTCTCGTTCAGCTTCCCCATTAGTTCAGGAATCGCAGATGGAGTGGGAAAAAGTTTTGTCAAAGGGCTCTGTTCGATGTACTCCTGAGCTGATACTCTATCTCTTGGATCCAGCTGTTCGACCAGTAAGAGGTCTCCAATGTTCAGGGATTTCTCACCAGTGAGTAGGAGATGGTGTACTCTAACTAGGATGTAGTATTTGGGCTCGGTGGACACGCAGGGTATGATGATGTACTGCCATGGAGGTTGGTCGTTTGGAAAGTATTTCGATACTATTTCGCTGACGTATTCCTGTAAAGAGTTATAGTAAGAGGTTATTTTTATACGAGTAAGTTAACTAGAGGTGTTTAATTAAAATTCTCAACTGTCATATAAGCAGCCCAGTACTCCTCTCAGACAGAATGTGGGTTTAGAACTTAAACTACATGTACTGCCTCCAAGCCTAACGATTATTTTTCTAAGAAAATAAATCAGAAACGACGACTTATACGTGCCCTCAGAAAAATGAAAGCACGCAGCTGACAATGCTACTACAGTACTACTCATTCGAGTGATGAACGCACCAACAATAGTATAAATGTATATAACTGTTTAATAGTAACTATTGAACAGTCCTACTAAAATTATAAAGATGTATGTATGGATGTTTGTCACTCTTTCAGGCTCGTACGACTGGGCCAATATTGAAATTGAGTATGGAGTTAGATGATGCGCTGGATTAACACATACCATACTTTTCAACATCATCTATCACCACGCGGGTGAAACCGCGGGGCGCAACTTGTAATAAATAAATAAGCTAATTGCAGCACTACGAGCACTTCCTAAAACTGCCAATACACGTTCTTTATTATTATTAGGTAACGGCGCAAGCACGATGCCCACCTGATGTTAAGTGGTGAACTCTGCCTAGAATAGATGCATTTCCTCACAAGTGAAGGCTGAACCCTACAACGCGAACGAAGTCGCGGGCAGTCGCTAGTATATATAAATAAAAATGAACCCCTATTTCTCATGGTCACACTATTAACTTGGGAACGGATTTATTTCATTCATCTTTTTTTAATGTTTCTTAATACTTCGTAGATGGTTCTTAGGTACATTAAAAAAAGTAAGAAAATAGAGGCTATAGTGGGCCGAAGGCCGGGCCTACTACGCGAACAAAGCAGCGGGCAGTCACTAGTAGGTAACTATAAATATATGAGTGTGTTCTCTTTGAACTTCAATTATTTTGATAACATTCTATTGAAATGCTTTATTATTTGTACTTTACTGTTTTGATACTTCTTATCGTTTACAGTTCTCAAGTTTGCGTACTTATGTAAGTGGATTTGTTAACGCTTTCTTTTGGATATTTCCACTAAACAAAATCACAGCACAAAATACTAACCTGTATATTGTTTTCACCCACGGGCCGCCCTCTGTACACAGCGTTCGCCGTTATGACGTGGTTCTCCGGCCTAAAGGCTATATTAACGTCCCAGGCGTAGTTCCCCCAGCACGAGACCAGTAAATGCCGTAGTCTGGGGAACACCAGCTCACCGTTTCGGTCCCGTTTTTCTACTACATGCTGGATTAGCTCATTCTTAATACGCTCGGAGTCGAGTACTCCTGTGAAACGGAATATTAGTTTTTAGTAATCTTTTCGAAGAGATTGCGAGGAAGCGGCTTTGAGCTCTTTGTCGCTATAGATTGGTAGCTAGTTAACCATAATCCACGCTTGTTTTTCCACACACTTACCACTAAGAAATCAGAAATAACATGATTTTCGTTTTAAATCTAATTTAGATCACAGACGAAGACAATCACGGTTGAATCGGAATGTGTTAAGTAAACTCACAGGTCATATTTTGAGACTCGAAATGAAACCAGTAGCTCTACTATGAGTTGGCGACATAAATGTCATCTATAGTCGATACTCGATCTCGCCTACCTATTAAGCTTATGATTGGCGTACTCGCTGTCAATTTTAGTTCTGCAATTGACCGCAAGGTAGCACTGTTCTTTTTTTCATAATTTTTTTCGCGAGAGTCTGTAGCGTGCATCGATTATTGTTATTGTTGTAAACTCGTGGTAGAGCTACAGACAAGTTGCAGTAATATAATGGCAGAGGAGCATCTTCAAATATCTGTACTTGCAGTTATATGTTACGTTAAAACAATGAATTTTGGAAAGCTTATGCGAACTAACCTTGAAACTATAAATATTCTACACTTCGTATGTTACTTTTAAAAGTCAAAACATTGAGAACTAGTCACGTGATTAATTGAAGCAATTTTCGTGTATCAAATTATTTCACCCCAGTATATTTAATCGACGATGACAAACTTTTATAGATATGTTGTTCAGAACCATGATACGTTTTTACATGCATTCATTGTTCGCTTACAGTTAATTATAACAAATCATAGTACTTAATATATCGATAGGTTTATCGATTATAAGCTACGAAGAAATAATGTCAGGAAGCATAACTCAGAAAAAATTCCACACAAAAAGTGGTCCTTCAAACCATAACGACGTATGATTCCAAATACGAATTACTTCGGAGGTTACGAATAGACATGTTCGGTGTTGGTTTAAATTTCATAAGGAAAGCAGGTATTGGTCCACGCGCGTGCTGCAACGTCTACTATGACAGTTGAGTTATAGCGGCGTGAACGATGTTATTGATTTAGCACGATTTTTATTGGGTGATTTTTTTAAGGCAGTTACTCATCCTGATATTATTTCTTCGTAGATTATAAGATTGAAAAGTTACAATAATGTTTGACTCACCGTTCACAGAGAGCAACACGTTTATGATCCCCTGGTTTCTGTGAGTGTCCAGCAGCGACCGTACTGTGTCGGTTCTGATGAATTCTAAATCTGGATATCTGCTGGAGAGCAGTCGCAGCCATAAGTGCTTGCTCACTCTTACCACTGAAAACATAGGTATTATTATGGGCTGAACTGCCAAAAATCTCTCTCTCTCTCTCTTTTTCTCTCCACGCTGGTGTAGCCCACGTGTAGGTCAGCTACTAAACAAATGCAGCAGACTTGCATAATGTTGTATAGATTCCGCCTTAACAATACGAATATTCCATAAATAATCTCAATACGATATTGAAGATCCTGCTAAGGGATATTAGATGGGAAACCTAACCCCATCATTCATATATTTTTTTATGTTATTACGTGATGGTACGCGCAAGAGGCCCACCTGGTGTTTTTTTTTCAATTTCAATCAACATTTGTTAGCCACTGCGATACATACATAGCCCTGCGGGCCTTAAGTGGTGACCTCTGCCTATAACAGATGCATTTCGTTACAAGTGTCGAACTGCATTGAGCCCATAACCCTAAGACATTACGTGCCTTACAACCCGGTCACAATATCTGTGCACCTGACCTCGTGACGTAATGTCGGCGGTCTGGGTACGGTATGAAAAAAAGTTTTTTCGAGAAATGTGGAGGTAAAAAAAAATTACTAACCTTTTCAAATCAATTTATTATTGATGAAGGGTTTGTTATTAAAAAACAATAACGTTGATTACAAAAACAATTATTATACTTATAAACGCTGCCACAATGAGGTTATTTAGTAGTGCACACTCAAATTAAGGCAGCATTTATGTACCTTTCCCCCAAACGCAGTATTGCGAACATTACTCCTTAGGGGTTGAAAAAGGTACATACACACCCAGATACAGGTCAAACATACATGTTCATGCACACAAAATGTTTGACCTGGGATCGAACGCGGGACCAGCGGCTCAGAAGGCAGGGTTGCTACCAACTGCGCCAACCAGCCAGTCTAACTAAATAATATTCTATATATGAATTCTACTGGTTTTACATAATTTTGATTTCTCGCATTACAGAAAGCCTTGATCTGAACCGTTGCTTTGTTATACTTATGACTTATCAATAATGTTGTATAACACTTAAGAAGAAATTGCCAAGAGCAGGTCAGACCGTGCCCAGAATAGGGTTCCGTAGCTGTAATTAAAAACGAAAGCTCTACGAGTAGGTACTACAGAAGGTTTTACGAGTCTTATTGAGCTAAGCCAAGCTAAGTAGGAATTGTACTATCCCACGTAATTTTTTTATGGTGGAATAAAATAGTCCTTAGAAAACAATCATGGTCAAATAGAACATTGGAATTTACTTGGGATGTTCATAATTATTTTTCACAATAACTGAACCTACACCTCATAATTAAAAGTTATGTTTGAAACGTTATCTTCATTTCGTCAGCCCTTTTCAATAGTACACCACACACGAGGGGTGCAGTAAAAAAAATGTTTATGCCTATTGCACATTATGCGGGTGTTGTCCCTAAATTCAGAAAAAGAAAATAAAACTATATATACACTTTTTGTGAAAAACGTAATGCATTTACTTACTAGCTGAAAAATATTGAGTTCTAAACGATTATGACAGATGGACGGACAGAACGTTATTATAAGGGTTCCTTGTGATGCGGAACCCTAAAATTTTACAAATAGTATTATTAAAAAATTACAAGTCAATGATTTGGAAATTGACCTGGATCGACCGTTAGCGGCGTAGATTTTATGACATCAGTCTATGTAAGCTTACCTTGTCTTGTATTGCAATGTAGCGGTGTAGGCATGTCATTGTTAACACTGAGTCATATAATGCACCTAGTTGTCTGCACTTTATGTGTGGTGTACGTAGTGTATTTAGTTAATTTACAGTTTTACATAAAATTAAAAATCCTCGGATGGGATTCGAATATCGCATCTTCTGATCGTGTCAGATGGCATAACCACTAGGTCACCGACGTAAGTATCTAAACATCGAATCTCTTGTTGATTTTATTCATCGTAGGGAGGTATTCAACACGTAGTATCAAAACTCATTTAGTAAATATGATATACTGCATTAATTAATTCTGTCCAAAGAGAAATTTATTATGAAAAAATGTTAGTTAAGTATGCAAAAATAGACTTAGCATAATGAACCCTTTTTAAAAGGCTTTCCTTTGAGAGAAATGATTATTAGCCAACACGTGAGCCCAGTGCGAGTTGATGGACAGCCGTGCGATTCTCTAATGATTAACTCTCACCGATGTCAAATGCTTTATGAGAAATCGCCCTTGTACTTAAGGTTGTTTTTCCAACGTTTCTTATTATCTCGTTATTTGTTTCACGGATGTTGTCAAAGATGCAGGCCGCCCTTGCTTCGATGTGGCCTATAACGACTGGACTGGCTGTATAACGACTATATTAACCAAAAAATAAAATAAACGTAGGTAGGATTCACTTATTTAGAAATAACAAAAGTGTGTTACCGAAGTGGCTAGCCTAATTGAAAACTGACCGACGACTACGCTTTGCGAAATAGGCTTATTATGAATGAAACATTTACTGCACTAAACATACTTTACACACACGTCGTAAGCCGAGGAGCCTGTTTTCATTTTGATCGCTGTTACAGAATAACTAACGTATATAAACGTAATAGGCGATTAAAATAGTGTCAGGTGCACTTACCGACATAAGATACTGCCAAAGCCGGTAGAGCAGACACAGCTATCCAAAAAGCGCAGTATGTGTAGAGTTCTTCGGCGAGTCGCGACCGCCGGCCACCTTTCCTTCGCGAAGTCAACATCGCGACTGCAATACAACCTACTCTCCCAGTCACTTACGTCCTTTTGACGCGCCGCTGCGGATCACACATACAATTTCGGGGTCAATGAAACGTTATTTATAAACAGAATTAAGTTAGGTATTAAATTGGACTGATAGTGTAGGCTCGCTTTGTTTTGTCGTCAACCGGAATCTTAATAAATAGAGATAAAATAAATTACGATTTACGAAATACATTGACTCAATCGCTATGTTATAAGAGTTAAGAGAGAGAGAAATTTGCTTTGTTATTAGTTACTACCTGCTCTCCGCGGTTTCACCCGCGCGGTGATGGATGATGATGATGATGATGATGATGAATCTTATATAGCCTATGTTACTCAGGGTGAATGTAGCTTTCCAATGGCAAAAGAATTTTTGAAATCGGTTCAGTACTTTTTGAGCCAATTCGTTACAAACATACTTATATATTTAACTATATACTTATATATATTATATTCGTTCAGCTTCATTTTTAACCGACTTCCAGATAGAGGAGGTTCTCCAGTTCACACGAATATTTTGTTATGTATGACCAGGCATAACTTTTTAAAGAGTAGTCCGATTTTGATAATCCTTTATTTGTTTTGTAGAGTATACTCGTACCTACTTCCGAGGTGGTTCCATTTAAATTTCATCAATTTCGGTCTAGCGGTTTTTGAGTTACACTCCAATAACTAAAAGTGCTTCGCCTATCTTGATGATATCGTTATTGACGGTGAATGACAATCGATCCCGTCTGTAGCAAGGGTCACTAAAAATATTAAAATTTTACTAAAAATTGTAACCGACTTCGACAGTTAAAAAAGTGTAAAATAACTTGTCTAAGTCGGTACCATGCGCACATATATTGCGATAATAGGTACTCTTGATCTACCATGGCACCGACTTCAACAAGTTATTTCACAATTTTAGTGTTGAAGTCCGTTCCATTTTTTGGTATAAAACCCCTTTTTTAAGCTATTGCATAGCTTCTAAGCGGGCCTTGAGCGTGGTGACCGAATCCAGAAATTCCGTAACGAAAATAACCTAACACCCCCCACTCCGACTCCATCTATCGATGAATAGCAGAACTTTTAATGACTTTTTGAAATATCACGCTTGTCTCTTTAGTTCAGCAACTCGCCTGTAGATGACATTGGTTAAATAATTATAATTGCATAAGTTGATTTGGCATCTATCGATGAATAGCAGAACTTTTAATGACTTTTTGAAATATCACGCTTGTCTCTTTAGTTCAGCAACTCGCCTCTAGATGGTATTGGTTAAATAATTATAATTGCATAAGTTGATAAAAACAGCTTTACCGCGGCAGTCTCCGAGTGTCACACGTCTTTTTTTCTAATTGTAAATCAAATATCTGTTATTGTTGCCCCAATGATTTTACTTATTTGTACACACAACAAAACTAAAGTAATCTTGTAAAAACTAGCCATTGCATAATTTCGTCGGATTGAGTGGCCTCGTTTGTACACAAACTGCATGCGAGCATAATTATGTACCTAGGTATATTAACGTAACCGTACATACACTTTCGGAGTACATTATAAACTAGTATATGAGATAATATGGTACGGGCGCCTGATTTTAAGAATTGCAGATGCCCGTGCCATTTGTAATATAGTTGCAATGTCACCCTGAGCTAGAAATTGTTTGGAGTTTATTTCGTTTTTAGCTAACGGAATCAGCAAAAAGCCCACCAGTACGGCTATTATGTATCTCAGTTGCTAACAAATGTTGATTGAAATCGAAAAAATGCGGCTCTATGTCACTTTTGTCAGCTCCAGCCACCAACTTACTAACATTTTTTATTGGAGTTGTCAAAAGTGACATAAAGCCGCCATTTTTCAAGGTTTCAATCAACATTTGTTAGCCACTGAGATACATAATAGCCATGCGGGCCTTAAGTGGTAACCTCTGCCTATGACAGACGTATTCCGTCACAGTGAGGAACTGCACTGCGCCCGTAACCCTGAGACATTAAGTTGTTAAGTCTCATGTGCTTGTAATTTCACCGGCACCCATACCCATCAAACCGGAGCACAGTAATGCGTTTACCGCTTCAAGGTAGAATTAGTTATGGTGACAATACTTCCCTGTACGAACTCGTTCACTGCTCTACCGCTCTTTTTTTGCGTACCTCTGCGCTGAGCTCATCATCATCACCTTGAGACATTGAATTTTGAGTCTTTATCCCAGTAATTTCAGATGCTTGTCATGCTCTAAAACAGCAATGTGTGTGCACTCTTGCTTCGTGGCCGAATATTGACAATGAGCTCTGGTACTCGTACTAGTAGATGTGCCGGATCGTTAAAAATGTATATCTGCGGATACGGATCTGAATATGGATAGTTGGTCTCAAGATCCGCGAATACGGATACGGATCTTAACTTTCCTACTCAATCGTATTCATTAAATTTACTTAAATATAATAATCATTAAGGTTTTAAGTTTTATTTTTCTCATTATAAAAGTGGTCTTATAACATTTTATAATACTTTAATATTTCATTATTTTGATGAGCTTAACACAAAGTCTAAACTCAATTTATCTCATTATAAAGATATTTTTATTAAAATTTTATAAAAAATCCTATAGTAAATGTTTAAATGTATCATCATTTAATAGGCGTATTACAAAGATTTGTGATTGATTTCATCTCATCTCTACCACATTTGAGTTGTGTAGGTACTATTGTTATGATACGCACTATGCTCGCAATATAAAAATGCCAAATACGATTCTAAGAACTTAACACACACACATATATATATATATTAGGTAATAAGCCTCATTATTTTCTTCTTCCTTTCATGGGGCATTTCAATAGTAAAAGTACTAAGTAATGTATTTTTATAAATTGTAGGTACTATTAAGTAACGTTTTTAACTTGTCATGTACAATTAATATAAATAATAGTTAACGTCAAGTAGTATAATTATATATATATATAATTTCATCTATGAATTATTGAAATATGAAAGTTAATAAGGTAGGCGATCCGTGAAAGATCTGCCAAAAAACTAACGGATACGGATACAAATCTTTCTTCTCCCTTGGATGTCCGCGCATACGAATACGAAAACGGATATCGAGCACATCAATAGTTCTGATTTGTCGATGGTAGGTACCACCCAAGACTACCCTACCATCTAATAAATCCAAATCCGGTCTTATCACACATCCAGATCCTAAGATGTGACCATGAGACCAGTCTCATGGTCACATCTTAGGATCCGCGTCGACGGCAGAGGGAATTTTCCTTAACTGCGGTCCCTCACGGAGGAAAGTAAAAACCGATCAATATAGGGTTTGGATTACGTTAGGCCTTAGATTACGTATATATCTAAGGGATTTTCATTCATTTTATCTTCATTATATAAGAGAGAACATTGAATGAATATAAAAAAAAACATATCTTTGAAGAGCCATTTGTTTGCAGTCCTGTAATGACCCAGTAGTATCATGTTGACACGTTTAAACCACGCTTAACTGTGTCAGTTTTTTGATAACTGTTACACAATACTTATCAGTTAATTACTGTAACCAAGGTTATTTGTTATCTTCTGACAAGCATTAAACTAGAAAATTCGTCCTTTAACATTGTATTTGAACTAAATTATAATTTATATAGACCGTAGAAGCGTTGCTCGTCCGAGGGATGTTATAAGCAAACGGCTAGAGTTAACTTTCACCGGCCGCCGTAGAGTCGGCTTTACGTTCTTTTCCCCAAGTTTGAATGTAGTTTTTTGTTTTCAACCGACTGCCAAATATGGAGAAGGTTCTCAATTCGTCTGTATATTTTTTTTATATATTTAACCTTCTAAGTTTTAAGCTAGGGAACCGATTTTGATGATTCTTTTTTTTATTTGAAGGCTGGTGCTTCTGATGTGGTCCCAAATGATGTTGTTTATTTTCGGGCATGGAAGTCGGTTTAGAATTTTGTTTTTTTAAATTAGTTACACCCGTGCCAAATACCTATACTCATAAGTATTCTAATTACGTACCTAGTAGATAGTTTGTATCTACTTCTGGACTATATAACTATATACTATATGTTTACTAGTGAGGTAAACCGGCGATAGATAGATAATTGGCACCGGCCGTTAGTGATGATGGGTGTTGGTTTCTGTGTAGTAAAGTATGTAACCCACATTTCACATTGTGTACACACAATAACAATCTGCAAGTGTTTATGAGTTATTATAGTGACAATGTTATACTAGGTATAGGTATATACTACTGATTTATGATTATATAATATGCATCTTCGTCGATTGCGTATTCCTTTATGTAAAATTGCAGTCATTATTTTTGACTTATGTTGGAAATATACAAATTAATACTATGCTGTAGTCTCAGCATAATTTTTCAAATAGTCATTATCATATCTCGCGGGATACAAAATATATAGCACTTATAGGTAACCTAAATTAGGTGGAAATTTTCAAGTATTTTCTAAAGTGTTTCTTATATGTTTGGGGTTCGGTCACTTTTCGAAAAAATAAGGTAGGATTTTAGCGCTGATAGCTCTGTCGTAGTGAGGGTGCTGACGCTGTCGCTTGAGAGGTCGAATGCTAACCGAAAATTGAGTTTCAGGTGAGGGTAAGATAATGAGGATATCTACAGCATGGCGGTAGCTCACTTCTCTATCACGAACCACCTAACAGTGTCTTTTGGCAGCTTCCGTTATATTCACCACTATCTCATATAATATATATCTCTATACCTAAACCTACTGCCTATACGGACCCGGGCGGGGCAACAAAAAGATGTATATTTTTTTTCTTTCGGGACCAGTTCTTGGTTCCATCCAAACCACCCCGTGCAATATGTGCACTAATTATCTAAAACTTTATATACCTATTTTTTGATTACCGTTTGTTACAAGGTTCGGTGACTGCACAAGGAGCCGTTCCGCTACAAAAAGAGGTTAAAAACACCTTTACTGTTTGTACTACTCTTCTTATTCTTATTCTGATTGGGGGTGCTAACTCCTGCACTGACGTCCCGCTTGGGTGTATTGTGCATTTCCCTCGCCTGATATTCTAGCTATCCCAACTCGTTCATATATCGGAGTACTGCTCTAGGTCACTGCCAAAAAAAAACCATTTGTAATGATGATGGTTCTGAGATGATGGAGTTCTATTCAATTGATTTTTGTCCTCATGCAATATGGTATTTCTCTTAATTTCTTCTGTAGGTACCTTTGCAGACATGGTCTGCACATCATCTTATTTTTTAATCGCTAACATCGCAGTGCCGAATTTTCTGCCTCGAACAGTAGTATGCTTGCACAACTCCTTAAAGTTCGAAGGGAGGAAGTATATCAAGAATATAAGAATTAAAAAATGACAGACCACAATGTTTTGGGGCGACTAGTGTAGTGCAATGCCACGCAATAATTCCGTTTGGCTCGTGGTGGAATAGCAACTGCCATGACCAGCCGTAATTCTTACCAGGAATCACACAGTTCCCCGTGTCGCTACTTCAGGATATTTCATGGTATAAGAGAAAGTTTGCTTCAGCTATTATAATTAATTTATTATCTTATGTACCAACACTAACGTTCAGTTTCTCGTGTACTGTTACGAGAATATACTACATGGTTTTGTTTATGACTTACCTTATTATAATTTATAATAGACGAAAATATAGCGCATCGATTGCAAACTTTCCTATCTGGTATCCAGTCTTGACTTAGTTTATCAGACGCGACCCCAGATAGAGCGGGGATACGTCATCGTCTACTCTACGTAATCACAGAATACCTAATATCTAGTACATATTGGATGGTTTTTGTTGCACTAAATAACCTAAATGTATGAGTTTAAAGTTTAATCAGGCGTAGGAACATGAGCGTTGAGTCACAGATTGTAAGTGGGTTACTGTCTGTTCTTTGTTTCGTTCATGTCACCATGTTGTGGTAACTGGTCATTCAGTTTATTAATTACTAGATGCGCTCCGCGGCGCGAGGTGATGGATGATGATGAGGAATCAAAATAATATAAGTAGCCTATGTTCATCAGGGATAATGTAGGATTCTAATGATGAAAAAAAATTAAAATCGGTCCAGTAGTTTTGGAGCCTATTCAATTCAAACAAACAAACAAAGAAATATTTATTCTTCATGATATTATTAGTATAGATTTGATTTGTTTTTATTGAGTGAGTTTATATATTGTTGCTGCCATCATCGCAATTTTCACTTTCGAGGCACATTGTGCATTTTATAGAGAGAAATATCGAATTTACTAGGAATTTGAGAGAATTATAACTAATTCATATTAAAAAAAATCCTTATATCAATTTTTAGAGAAATCTCGTCTTAAAGAATTAAATCGCTATTTATTTACCTATATGCCTTCCTTTAGGAAATTTCCTGTTATAATATTAAGCAATCTGTGATCGAGTAGGTACAGATTCGTAGGAAGTATTATTTTATTACATTAGGTAATCCATTTCAACAATAAAATTATGAATTATATTATAATTTAAATAAGTAAGATCTTAATTCAAAATAACCTACATAGTTACCTACTACTCGTTCTTTGAAACCATTGTTTATTGGGTCTATAGGCTAATAATGTGAATATTTGAATTAAAGATATTGGTTCTAAATCCACGGCACCTCTTATTTTAAGTCTTTACTACTCTAGTCTTCTTAGTCTCTACATTTTCTCTAGCGATATTACTAGACTAGTTATTACTAGACTAGTTATTACTAGACTATTATTACTAGACTAGATTACTAGTTGCAATATTATCTTTATTGTTATGCCGTGAAAGAATACATCTTATTAAACCTAATCCTAAACTAATAAAATCACATTATTTAAATAATATATACATAAGATATACTAGATGAAGATATTTCTATTGTTCTTGCTTCTTCGCCTACGTATTGCCTATGTTTTTTTGTATTTTGTTGTTTGTATGCTTGTAACACGTAGATATGGTTAGAATATAATTCACACATAAACTGTAGGGCACTAATTAACATATTTGGCATTTTGTTGATATTTCTCAACTTCAGTTATGTTGTTGGGCAAAACATTATCATTTTCTACCGACTTCCAAAAAGGAGGAGGTACTCAATGCGACTGTTTTTTTATGTTTGTTTTTATCATAACTTTCGATAGGGTGAACCGATTCTCAAAATTATTTTTTTGTGTTTGAAAGCTGGTGCTTCCCGTGTGGTCCCATATATATTTTATCAAATTCGGTGCAGTAGTTTTTGAGTTACACTCCAATAACTGAATAGAATGGAAGTCAGTATTACATTTTTCAAATTGTACTTGTCCTCAAAGCAAATGATTTGCTAAATTCAGTAATACGATATCTATTAACCATATTTATGTATTTCTGAATAACGTAATCAATTTAGCGAATGTGCCTCATTGACAGGAACAACATGAGGAACAATAGAATCGTGAGAACAGCTGATACGGTTTACGATGTCATTATATTTATTGTTCTGTAGTACTCATGTCTGGGTATTTATTACTCTCCGGTTAATCGTATTATTTCCGGTAGTTACCGGTATTCAGTTGAATAGGAAATTGAGTTGGACTAAGTTAAAACCAATCCATTATTGTATATAACTAGTTGACCTGCCACAGGCTTCGCTCGCTTGATCTTGGTGTAGTGGCGAGAGAGTTATTCTTTAAATTTCAATAACTTTTTTATATATTAACCGATTGACGTGAACTAAACACTAATGTTAAGTGAAGCTTACCACAACACAATATAATAGTGAAAACCACGTCTAAATCGAATAACAGCCGGTCCCAATAATCTATCTATCGCCGGTTTACCTTACTAGAGATAGATATTTGACACTATTTGTATGGACGTTATGTCAAATTGCTATCGGTAGTAAGGTAAACCGTGGATAGATAGATTATTGGGAATTGCCTTAAGCCGTGTCTGAGATTAGCTTTCACAAACGCACAGACAAACAGATAAACAAACAGCAAAAATTCTAAAAGTCATTTTTTAAATTCTATTTTCGTTTATAAAAGTACCAATAATATATTTTCTCATATATCTTCCGTGTATAGACAATGATCGGTTACTAATAACTAATATTATTATTATTATATAAAAGTATTATAGAAGATGTATTGCATTTCAAACACAAACACGAGTTTATTTACGTAAGACAAATACGTATGTTAAAAAAATATTATGTTACGCTTGTAAATATCTCATAAATGATTTCTTTTTATTTGCAGTGATCTTATCTACTTTAAAATCGTGTATGACTTGTGTATATACTCGTATTTATGTTATTACGGTTAACTTAATAAAAAGTAACGTTTACACACTGATACTCCTATACTACGACTTCCTTGTTTCACGGGACACACATTACCATACAAACATCCAGACTTGAGAACAAACATTTCTGCTCATAACACAAATATTTACCATGGCCGGGTCTAATGTATGTGTTATGATCGAAACATAGGTCCCCGCCGCTATGATGCTGGATCACTTACGGGGTCGTCTACTTACCATAACACAAAAATATATTCGCTTATAAACAACATGCAAAAAGTAATGAAAAGCAGCACCCACCTTCAAGTTATCCGGCGACAAATCATCCGTGCGACACCTTTAACGGTAACTACACATATAAACAATATTCTATCGGTTAAGTACGATAATAATGCGCGCACGCACGGTCCCTCTCGGAGACACGGGCTCAAGTGACTACCACGCCACTCTGAGCTTATCGACTGACCAAGGTCCAAACTATAACTACTAGGATACAGTTATAGTTTATTATTATATTGTTATATAAAGGGGCAAGGCGACAATCAAATAATTAAGTCACTACGAATTGGATGACATTTATGTAATCACGAAAGCCACAAAAAAAGGCTTGAAGTTGTCATTTAGACAGAGACTCTCTTGATCTGTCCCTAGAGAGAGAGAGAGGGGGGGGGGAGGGAGAGAGAAAGATAGAGAGGCAGATAGAGACCGTGATGGAGAGAGAGATTGCAAACCTGATGCTGATACTATACCATCTTCCTACTAGAAATGCATGAAATTCCTTCCGCATGTCTTGGTTCGGAAGTTTTATGATTTACTTCCAAATATCAGCACAGTCGCAGATTACGCTGTTTTTGTGTACGAGTACAATAATTTATATGTATGTAGTAATAGTATGTGAACAATATTAGTAGGTAGTCAGAAATCGTTATACGTATACAGACTACAAATACTAGGAAAATGTTTATTAATAATTATAAATCATCTGGCTATTAGCTATTCTGTGATAATGCATTATATCTTTGGTGCATGTTGTGTGCATGGGCCTCATACACGAGCGCTATACGAAGGATTGTACAGCTGACTTCTTATCGGAGCGTTGGTGACTAGAAGTAAGTAACTAGCTCAGCCAAGATGAAAACAGCTCTATTCTTCACCTTTATGTAAAACTAGCGTAATTTAGGGTCACGTGTTTTGTATGAGTAATGCATTCGGTTTCATACGAAATACGAATGTTCGGCTCAAGCCGCACGATGACGAAATGAGTGATGAAAATGAGTTCTCTCGCTTCTCGTGCGTTTATACCTACAGCCGAGTTTCGGTCACTTCAAATAACGGGTTTCGCTAGGTTTAATAATTCATGAGTAACATTAATAGCAGCATTCCAAATTGATCTAGATGTCTGCATAACTTTCATACATAAAGTCTTTACACTTCATCATTATCAGCAGGAAAACGTCCAATGCTGAACATATGCCTCCCCTTTAGAACGCCACTTGGAAAGGCTACGTGCTTCCTGCATCCAGCGATTCCCCGCGTTTTTGACCAGGACGTCGGTCCACCTCGCGGGGATCGCCTACACTACGTCTTCAGGTTGCCACTCGAGAACGTTTCTTCCCCATCGGTTGTCGGTTCTGCGAGCGATGTGTCCTGCCTATTGCCACTTCAACATGCTAATTTGATGAGCTACGTTGGTACGGTAACCTTTGTTCTCCTACAGATTGCCTCATTTTGGATCATGTCACGCAGGGAAGCCCCAAGAATAGCACTGTTCATAGCTCGTTGAGCGATTTTGAGCTTAAATTGTTAATCAGGCTAACAGTAAAGGACCACGTCTCAATGCCATAAGCCATCACTGGCCTGAAAACCTTGGTCTCATACTCTGAGGTATTGTGGACGAAAATATGGATCGAAGCATCCCAAAAGCTGCCCACCCGAGCTGGATTCTTCGTGCAACTTCTTTGTCGAAGTTAGACATACCTAATTTGACTGTCTGTCCAAGGTAGACGTACTACTCTATCACTTCGATCGTGTAGTTTCCAACAACTACCGGTATGGGGGGAAAATGGAAACTGGACATGATTTTCATCTTATCCATGTTCATCTTAAGACCAACCTGTTGGGAAACTCTATAGAAGTCGTTCAGCCTGCTTTTGAGGTCCTGGGCGACTCCGCTATTATCACTATATTACGAGCATCAACAAAACGAAGGATTAGTGATGTACTCGCCATTTGATGCCAGATCGTCTCCAATACAAGAGTTTGAAAACGTCCTCCAATGCGTTCGTGAACTGTTTCGGAGAGATAACGTCTCCCTGTCCGACACCTCTATGCAATGAAATTCGTTCCGTACTCTGGTCCTGTAATTGGACTGACATAGTTGCCTTGCTGTATAAACACTTCAACACTTCTATATACCTATAGTCATCTTGGCATACCTGCAAGGACTGCAGCACCGCCCACGTCTCGACAGCATCGAAGGCTTTCTCGTAGTCCACAAATGCTAGACACAGCGGCTGATTATACTTTTCTGTATAATCTATCTGCCGTAGCTTATGTATGTGGTCTACGGTGGTAAAGCCTCTTCGGAAACCGCCTTGTTTAGAAGGCTAGAACTCATCAAACCTGCTTGCGAGTCGGTTCGTATTAACTCTCGAAAACAGCTGGTCACAAAAAGGGGTCTCGAAAACACGTGGTCTAGCGATTTGGGCCTATAGTTCTTCTGTGCTCCTTTTTAAACCCAGGCTCTTTTTCTATTTCTATAACATTATCTTCTAACGCTGCGTTTTTAACGTTAGTAATAAAGTATTTTCTTAGTTCCCTATTACGGTTCAATGGACAGCCTTTTAAATGTAGGACAGAGTATTCATTTAACACAATGCCTGTCCCAATTATGGATAAAAGAATCAAACCATTATTATTTCAATAAAAATAGAGTCCGTACCAGAAACCACAAATCAACATTTTCTGGGATTCGAAAGTCTCTAATAGGACATGTGCCGAATTCAAGAAAGTGTCGAATTAGGGAGCGTAGCCAATTAATTAAAGTGCCGGATTACCGAAAATGCAGACTTGCTGCTGGACTCAAAAAATAACGTCATCTCTATTAGCTATCACGTAACTTGTGTGAATTATTGTACTAAGTAGGTAGGTTACATGTAATGTAGATTAATTAACAATGTAGATTGTACTGAATTTATCTTTCGTAATGCATGTTGTAATTACAACATGCATTACGACAGATAAATACCTTATAACAACAAAGTTATGATTTATCATTAAATTCAGGTAAGGTAACCGCTACATATTTATTTTCAAAATGATTACTCACTGCTGGATGACTATTAAGTTATCAATGTTTACACTTTCCTAATTAACGGTCTGGCCGAGAACTGATAAAATAAAACTAGACCACACAAAATTAAAATGTATTTATTGAAACATCTTCAATGTTTAAATTAAATATAGTTGAGTAAAGCTAGTGGGCTCCGACTTACAACTAACATAGGAAAGCGCAATACAATAAAGTAGCCATAAGTACACATAACAGTAACCAATTGCACGTTTTACAATAATCGCGATAGGTATCAATATAGGATACTTGAAACGTTAGGCTCTGTTGAGTAATAATTTTCTATTTAAACACTAAGTTACATAACAACGACAAAAATGCTTTAAAATGACGTCTGGATTACTTCATAATGCCTTACAAGCGAGTGATCTTTGTACCTATTTGATACCTACTAATATCTGAATCTAAATAACTTTAACAAGCAAAAGAATTAAATAGTTTCCGAAAATGTTCTTTATGATTGTAACATATCTGTTACCACGACATTAATTGGATCCAAGTATTCAGTATCGGTAGAAAATGCAACTTGTTTTGACACGGATTTATCGAAATCGGTATCATTTTTGGGAGAATCAAAATTGTTTAAATTATTTAATGAATAAGTACTCGTAGTCATCGAGATTGAACATATGGATCTCATTAATGTGACAGATACTAACACCTTTTCTATCGATACAATACATGATATTCATTAATACTTAGATGATTACAATAACAGTAGGGAAGATACAAGGATAATGTAAAACAATACGTTCTTACAGCCACTCTTATCACATATTACAGCTTTATCTAACAGTTTGTCTACCATAGAAAATCTAAGATAATATTTATCGCCTGTATATAAATTTGTAAATTAAATCTACAAAATCGGTCTACTCAGGTAAGTCTATAACTGTTAATACGCATGAGGTCAAATTCGTCAAACACAACAACGAAATGCACTAAGCGATCAATTTGAAACATTACAATTTCATGTCAAATGAAAATTATAGAGATCAATATACTCGAAAACTTACGAACTGAGACTACAAATGGACTTGTAAACCTTTAGTATGGTAATATAACAAGCTAACATACAAAAGGGTTTCACTCGAAACATTACTTGTACATTGGAATCTCAAACGAAAAGTTTCGCAGTCCATAGGATAATTAAATACGTATGATATCGATTATAATTTGGCATCGATCAACTAAACGTAGCTTAACAGATTAGTCTCACGTCGCGGCGTCGAGCGGAAATGATATAAATGCGAACAAGCGTTAGCTCTTGCAACTCACACACTGTGACAACACTGAATGACAAACAAAGGCTAACAAGATGATAGGCTGGAATTTTACGCATTCAATTCCGTCCATACACAATATATCGAACCGGCACTTTCACGATTTCTTTTTGACCCGATAGTTTCTGGCCTGACAATGAGGTTGTTCCGTTAAAAACAACTCTAGCTTTGCTTGGAACACCATGCGGATTCAGAATCTTGTGTATTATTGAAATCGATACAGATGTAACCGAAACAACATTGTGTATTTGTATGAACGATGAGAAACAAGTAGAGGCCCTCGCCATCAATTCAGAACGTTTCAACAACCAGTCCAATGAAATTGATTAGATTTTAAACCCATAGAAATAAAATCTAGTTTTAAATAAGTTGTTGAAACGTTCCGACTCTACAGTAATCTGCGGTGGTGCGAAACTTCGAAGCTGATTTATGCCATAAAGCATACCTTAGATGGGATACGGCAGCTGGCGGTACTTGGGATCGATTAAGAGGTCACGAATTAGAGCCGCAGAATCGTAGACGAAAAGTTATCAGAATCGGTGGCGTATAATCCCATCCTAAACAGCCTAGTCTTTGTTTTTTTGTACAGATAGTCATACTCATTGCACTCGGCCTGCTGATAAATTTTACATAACTCTCATCTAAACCGTGCCTAAAAAGACCCAAACTAAGTTTGGTCAATCAATTGCTCTGTACAGGATTTGAACCAAAAGTACTAAAGTACTTAGTTCTATCCGTCAAGTTCGTGTAAAATTTGTCACCAGCAAAAACCAAACTCATTCGAAATTATCACAAATTGTCTCACGTAATGGTCACGCACAATGTGTTCAAACGGCACTCGCTTTGACGTGTTTAGTTGATATGAATTTTTGTTCGATGGACCTTCTGGGGATGCCACTGACCTTTTTAGGAGAAGCAATATTAGAGTTAATGGAAGATGGGAGAGACTTGTAGCCTCCATCGGAACTGTAGTCGGTGTCAGTCGATTGTCCGTTCAAACTTGGACTATGTCGGTTTCCGTTCACGCTTTCTTTGCTACTAATCCTGCCATTGTAAAGGTCCCCGTAGGATGTGTGATGATGTCTGATTATAGGTGTCTCCTCTATCAGGATATTCTTAGCAATCGGAGGCTCCGATAAAAAAGTCTGTTGTTGAAAGTTTTCTATTGACTTTGATCTTGCGGTATACATCATCTTCCTATCTGTTTTCTCCCCGACGGACGAGTCACGTTTGATATATCTCCTATTTTCTACATTGCTTGTGACGGCTTGTAGGTATTTAGAGCCGACGCGGCTATTGGTTCTGAGTTGCACGGCTTCCGTTCGTTTGTCTGTCTGTTCGTCGTTCGTGAGACCGTTCACTTTCCTCGCACCGCACTGACATGTTTTGGCCAAACTCCCGTTGGCAACAGGTCTCTTAGTCTTTTGTGCTTCACTATATGACGGCAGCTTCCTCGCGCTCGCTTGCTCATTCCAACTGTTAACAGAAAATCGACCTTAGTTTCATTGTCTTACGTGTAACGAATCTTATTTGGTTTTGGGTGCTATATTTAGATTTATCTGCACAGGTTTGACTGATTAGACAAGTTTTTAAATATGTTCAATTGTATATACAGGTAGATATTTACATAGTGTAATGAATGTTTGTGCCAAGTCTACATCCTCACCTTTACGTTCTGACGTGGCAGCGTGTAACAGACAAATGTTTCATAATCAAAGTACTTTACAAAAGGACAGTTCAACCCAAAATACAATCGAAACGCACACGACTACCTATGTACATCCAATAACTAAGAAATCTCTTTACAATATTAACAGAATAAGCCAATTGTTTGCCGCGGAATCTAACGTGCCGGTGCATTATTATTCTTCTAAATGAATGTCCACACACGTATTATTAATTTATAAAATGGCGCATGCATTGAATATCTTCGTTTTCTTTTAGATTTTTAGGTATTCTAATATACTATCACAGAGTAGGAATATAATATTCATAGTATCCATTTAAAAACAATTAAAACAGCAAATGTTCTAAATATTAGTAAATAATGATAGAACCAATATAGTTCAGTATAAAAACTCATGCCTTGGGCAAAAATGAGCACCCTTTAAGACACCCTGCATTTAAAACAAAATCTACAGGCACTTTGTTACAGGGCGCATTAATCTTTACATTATTTTGAAACCACATTTTGTAATATGTAGCCGAAGAACGTAACCTACAGGTATGCACTCGTATTTATTGTCCTGAGATTTTTAGATTTCAAGATATAAAAGTCCTTTATTGCAATTACACAAATTGCAATATTTATTTCCTTCCGTGGTCAAAGTTAAACAGATTGTTAGTAGCGTGAATTTTGCACCCAAATTACTAGGCCGACCGACACTTCAAACAAATTTATATACAAAGATTCATCAAGTTTAGTTTCTCTCAATTTATTGACGTACAAATCGTTGTTCTAGTCAAGCTTGAATGGAAAATAAATACAGTGTAGATGCATCTCAAAAGATATTCCCTTTTAAGTCGCTGAGAAATCAAGTCAAAGATGCCAGTAATAGAAATATGTTCAAGATATAAAAACATTTTGATTTACTGAGCATCATATCGGACGGCCATATAAGTAAACGTTAGTGAATTAAATCTGACCGAGAGAGTCATGCAAGATCAGTTGAGAGATCGGCAGTAAGCGCACTCGTCTTGGTCCCTATCGAAGACGCGGAGGTTTCCGAAGCACCACACACCCGGGTACCAGAGATGCAGTAAGCACAAAACATTGACGGAACACAAAAGGCACACAGCGAGCAAGCAGTCCAGCCACGCTACCTGATCCGACGGACGAACCCGGGACCCCAAGTGGAAACTGCACCGTCCCAAATCCAAATGGCAATCGATTCAATTTAAAGCAGCATGGAGGAATTAACAATTGGATGAACATTATTGACGAAGGGAATGGCAATGACTACGATGACGATAAATGCTACGTTGGTGAGGTTATCAGTCGATACACATGTAATAGGCATGGGCGCCGTTCAAACAATGCCTGTTGCACAAAAAAGAACATGCATGGGGTCTGTCAGAGGTGAACAAAATAACATTCCATCGTTAATACTTGTTGCCTACACTTATTTTGATGGTAGAGAAAAACGCAGATAAATGTCTTGTATAATTTGATTAAAATGGCATTGTTATTAAAAACACATGATTAGAGGAGGGTGGGTTCATGATATGCTAACGACGCCCATGGTCATACGAATACATTAAATTAAAATACCAGTGAAGTAAGGAGATATCGAAAGAGTGATTCGGCACATGGATGTTGGAGCGAATGTCATCTTTTTGTTCATGTATTCCCTGAAAACTATGATCCAATGTGGAGTAGTGAAGTTAGACACTAAACTACTGCAGTGATCTTTGCATCGTGTAAAATAATGAGATGGATATATGGGTGCAATGTATAAAATTGATATAGAGTGCACTGATTTTAGAATTGACTCAAATGATGCGTAGATAAACCTAAAACAATAAATTGATATTGAATAAATACATAAACATAATGTAAATATAATAGCAGCTGACGTATAAGGTGTCTGTAAAAGCAAATGATAATTATCTTATTACGTAGATATAAAATGAAAGTACACAGTAAAAGTAATGATGACAATGACTAAGATGTAGAAAGTTTGAGACATAACATGTCTAGAGATGTTAATAAAAGTGAATAAAAGCGTGTAATTATAACGTTGGATATAAATACTGTGCTGTGTTGCGAGCTATACTATTGCAAAGCAAAGGATATGGTTACCTCACTAATCCTGAATTGTCAGAACTCGTTAGCGACGTGGTCATAGGCGGCCGCAACTGAAAAGTGATAAATGGTTTTTGATGACTTAATTTTTAAAATATATTAATGTTTATCAAATTCGTGCACGAGTTGTTTTATGTTGTATTTTCGGCACTATGCATACATAGTGCATGCATAATGCATTGTTTCGATACATATTTAGGTACAATTTTATGCAGGACAAAATAATATGAAAGTAGCTTAATTCTGAATATTCAAAAGTCAAATAAAGTGTTTTATGAATTGTTTTGTGTTCTAATCTAATACCGTAAGCTTTACACAATTTACGTCGAGTGTAAGGCTGCGTTTCCAACAAAACTGTATGAGGGAGCTGTATGGTGCAAGTATAGTATGAGTAGCGGACTCTTTATTAAATAGGTAATAAACGTTTTCAGTCACACTGCCTCACATATTTCCTCATTGGGTTTGTGGTTACAATATGTTATTAGTATCACTACACACGCCGTACAAAGAACTTGCCCCGGTACTACCAGAGCTGTGCTGAGCAAGGTTAGGAAAATAAAGTATGAATTGTTTCCAGCGCACTGCGTAGCTACCCCGTTCGCACAACTCTGGTGGAAACGCAGCCTTAGGTTTAAGAAAATTATAAAATTATATTTTTTTTATATTCTTACCGAATGTAGGTTTAATCTTAGTTACCA
This sequence comes from Selenia dentaria, assembly GCA_917880725.1. NCBI lineage: Eukaryota > Metazoa > Arthropoda > Insecta > Lepidoptera > Geometridae > Selenia > Selenia dentaria. Next base: position 26,773,222 of record OU862888.1, on the reverse strand, counting down.
AACAATAGAGCATTAATTAGAAACGCTTCGCTGACTTTATATTTGGCTGCATATTATACTCGAAATAAACATTTGCTTTGCTTATTGTTAGTAAAATTACACAACTGGAAAATTGTACGTCGATGCAAATGCGAAAATTCTGTCATCTCCAAGGATAAAAAAAAGGCAAAATGACTTAGAATTAACAGCACTACGTTTTACGGCGCGCAGAAATAAAATAGAATATCTAATGATAATACAAGAAAATACAGTACGGAGGATGGTCCAAAGAGTACACGCTCATACTGTTGTGGAATTGTAAACACACCTGAATAAATCCACCGTATCCTAAAGGAATCTAATTTGTGAACCCATCCAAAAAATAAAAAAAATAAGGGTTCCTTTCCTACGTTTTACCATGCAATGGCGTAGTTTCATTTTATGATAAACCTCACCAAAAGATCCCAAATCAAGAAACATACCCTGCCCTACGTCTACGTTATCACCCACTTATTGAGCACATGCACAGTAAAATAAAGTTGCATTTATTCATTGATTATTTCTTTATATCCTAATGATCCCTGTAGGTATCCAGAATCTCAAGCTTGCTCTTTATAGTTTCGATCAGTTTCAAACAATACTAATAAGTAACTATTTTCCTAGTATTTTTTATACTTTGGTGAGGAGACGGGCGATTCGTGGCCCTGATTAATTAAGTACCACGAATGTCAATGACACTAGCAGCACGCAGAGCTTTGTGCGACGTTTTTAAGCCACTGAACTGTGCTTAGAAGTAATAATTGGACTCGTAAAACTTGCGCAGAATTTATTGTTCAAGCTCTGAGTGCCACTGCGAATGTTGTACGACAAACATGGCTCCAAAGATACTCTTTCACAGTGCGAACAATACTAATGACGCCTCACGTAAACGAATACAAAAGAGAGTAGACAGCTTCGTCTGCTCATAATTATCTACTCGCAATTTCGCAGTTTATCAGTAGGTAATCATTGCGCTCGTATAAAAGTGTCGAAATATCGGAAACTCTTACGCACATACCCTCGCACTTGCATTCCCTGTGTACCGACAGAAACACATCACAAACATCCGTCATACTACAAAAGTTCAACAGACATAATATTACTCGCTTGGGGATCTAATCTGGAACCCTTCCTTGGAAGGTAAGCAACCAACTAGTAGCCTGCCTTACAAGTTTGACAAGTATCCCGGAATAGTACATTATGATACAAGTTTGTGATGATCAACATCCCACACGCGTGTCATACGTCGTTTTTATGACACATGCGAGGAAATAACAGACAATAAAGAGAATATTTTCATATTTATTGCATAATTTATTGTGAATTAAGAACAAAATGATAAAATTAAATATATTTTATTGATTGCTAATACAGTTTTATTTATTTATTGAAAATGTGTTCTATTTTTAGCTATACACATAAATAAATTAGTTTAATACAAATTTATTTTTCAAGTCAAGCTAAACAAAGTCGTTTAAAATACAGTAGGTATTACCCGGGCAAATTATAATTGCTTGATTTACATGCATAGACCTTGCAACGAGAAAAAAAATTAAATTTATTCGGATTATTCTATAACGTATTTGTGCGGTAATGGTAAAATAAAATGCACATGTGTTTAAAATCTTGGATTCCGAGCCTAAAACCGATGTAATAAGGGCCAGTTTACGAGCATGTGTGATATAAAAAAATAAAAAACATCTAAACATATGATTGGCTAAAGGAAAATAATGAGTACAACATTACCCTATCTGTTTGCGTGGCGACGTTGCAGGTGTCGTCGCTGCGCGGCTCGTGGCTCTCCGACATGCGCAGCATCTGTTGCTGCAACACGCGCACCAGCCGGTCGCGCTCCTCTAGCTGTCCCTGCAATGGACACGGTACCTCCGTTACCAACTAATCTCGAATATAGTTTCTTAAGTACGCGTGAACATCCTGCTCGAAGGACCTCAAACGCGTATTGTGAACATCCTGCTCAAAGGAGCACAAATGCTTAGTAAAATTATAGATGGAACTTAAGGATCAATACTACCTTACATTATAAATGAACGGGACAATACAAATGTACGAGTAAATAGTAACCATCCCCTAACTAAATGATGTGCATATTTCTAATGTTTGTGACCATGATATTTTAAAAATTTATATTATAAGTACTAGATGCGCCCCGCGGTTTCACCCGCGTGGTGATGGATGTTAATGATGGTGATGATAATAATGATGAAAAGTGTCATATGTGCTTCTCCGGGACATGATCTGTAACCTTGCCAAATTTTAACGATCCGATCAGCTGTTTAGGCGTATAGTAACAAACAGACGGAGAGACAGAGTAATTGTTTTCCTATAATAATATATAATACTTAGCCTAAGTTACTCCTTATAACATCAGCTATCATCTTGTGAAAGTCTCGTTAAAATTGGTCCAGCCGTTTCAGAGGTTAGCCGGAACATACAGACAGACAATTTTTTTTAAAATAATTTTTAGTAAGTGTTTTTTTGTAAGTATCGTATAAAGCAGGGAGTGCATATCGGTATGAAATATTTAAATAATACTAGTAATATAACAGTACCGAAATTTTTATACTGGTTCACGGAGTTCATAAACGGTATAAATATTCAAATAGGACTAGTAAAATATCAGTACTCAAATATGAATACTCGAAAAATTTTTGTTCCGATGTTTGTGGTATCATGTGTCATTTAAGCATTATTTTATTTCTGTACTGAAAATACGTATTCGGCCCGAGCGCGCGGGCGATAGCGGGTGAATGAAGAAGAGCGGGGAGGGTCGATGCACGTTGCAGCACGGCAAGTTCAAACGATTTTGTTATTGCTTTGATTGCGTTTTACCGGCAAGTGCATGAAGCAACTATTCACACAAAACAAACTAAACTAAAGCGCAGTATAGGTACTTACGTTTCCAAGCTCGTTGGATACCCTCTCTCATTTTCTGTTCAATTTCTTCGCCCATCGTAACAACTATGTATTGTTAGAAACAGATTTTTACCTCACTCGCTCATGAACATGAAAGCACTGAGGTAGACACGCGGAAACAAGCTATTATAAATAAATAAAATAAAGACAATCGAGAATAACCGACATTGCTTATGAATACCTTAATAATAAGAGTATCGATAATATCTGTACCGAAATGTTACGCTACCCTTATACAGGGTGACTGGTTGAACACTTTACATATTGATATATAGTGCTCAGTACTCGATTCTCGTTCTAATTAAGAAAAAAAAATTAGGTGCCTAATATTTACCTAATTTAACTTTAATTGTCTACTCAAAACAATAAACATGGTCACTCGCGGCGCGCGTGTAGTAATAAAATTTGCGCGCGGGCGGCGCGGCCCTTTGGGTCATTAACCCCGTTCGGACGCAGCTTGATTCCTTTGAACGCGGCGCGGCGCTTTGGGTCATTAACCCCGTTCGGACGGTGTCCATAATTTTCGAGTTATAGCACATTCATAGAATGAAGGTTTCCTCTGTAGTTTAACGGTATTTATTTAATTTTATTTTTTTAAACGTTTCATGTGACCATGAATTATCATGTCCTTGTTTATGTAAAGTGTTCAACCAGTCAGTCTGTATAAAGATATGACTATGATACAAAAGAAAACGCTACTGAAATATAAAGGTATGAATGCAATACAAAAAAACTCGGTACCGAAATACTAAAGGATTGAACACAATACAAAAAAAATTACTGTACTGCTATTTGTTGATAATCGGAAGATAATAGTATGACGTCATACAGAAAAAATATTGTACAGATATTCATACCGGTATACAGTCCCTGGTATAAAGCATTCATTTGCATTTAGTGAAACTTTGTTAATTTGGAATTACACTTAAATTTTATTTATCTGTATATATAGATATGTAAAATAAAATCATAATAGTGAGTGTGTTACATCATACAAAGTAAGTCATATTCTATGAGCGCACGTGTGTGTAGGTATGTGTGAGAGGATGCGGGCGAGTGTGTGTGTATTACCTGCAAGTAGAGTATCTGTCGGCGCATCTCTGCGCACGCGTCAGGGTGCAGCGGCGAGGCGGGGGGGCGGCGCCCGTTGCCGCGCGCGGGGCTCTCCGCGCACACCGCCAGCAACGGGTCGAGAGTTTCGCTCTACGGACACAATACCATACACTTATAGCCCAACCTCATGAAATAAAAGTCAAATTCAACATCATGTATTCAATTTAGGCATCAAAGACACACTTATGAACGTCAACTATTCATTATAATGTACTCGAAGGACTCTACCGCCGCGTTACAAAATATATAGAGCCTACCAAGAAACTCGGGGCCATACTTTTCATATACATTTTTTACAATGTTTCTACTCAGGTAGGTACTAAGTACTATTATTACATTTTATGGATGGCAGATGAGAACTTGCCAGAAGTGGAGTAATCCTAGCATCTTTGTAAATTTATCAAAGTTAACAGTTGAAAATCATAGTTAACAGTTGTCAGTATAGAACTATACACTCTATCCTAATAAGAAAAGCAGTGATTAGCTAGGGAACGATCAGTCACTATTGAGACGGCCGCTCGATCATATCAGTGGTTCGATCGTTACCTCCGTTATAAAATCCACAGCACCAGGCTAAACGCCCAAAGTGTCCTACTTAGGGCGTTTCCGCTTAAGCTACTACCCTCAATATGAAAAACCCGCCAAGAAGCATGCACTTGTATATTTTACAGCAGCTGTTTTTGAGAACGAGTCGCCTTTGAAGGTAGGTTTGTACTCTGATGTGTGGCAACAAGTTACAGTTATTTTAAAAGATCTCGGCAGCGCTCTACAATAAGTACTCTATCTTGTTTATGAAGAATTGAAAATAAACAGTCCACCGAAGAATTTGGAATGTTACTAACGTCGTTTGTCTCTAAAACCGACCGACCTCAACATTTCTTCCTAGGCACTAACAAAGTGTGTCTAATAACATATGACCTATTTAGTTATTCTGTGATAAAACGTAGGAACTTCTTTAAAACATAAACTAGCGGTTCGCAACTATCTTACCGTGGTGATGCGATATGTCTACATTTAACACATCTTATACATCATAGTGAATGGTATAGGTTGTCAGTTTCAAATTGTGAAAGGTCTAGGCTCTAGCAGCATTAATTGTGCATCTGACCAAGAGCAAAAAGGACAAAACAAATCTCTGCAATTTGTAAACACAGCTAAATAAATACTTTTTTTGTTATATTGCAAAAGTATTTTTAAAGGTTTACGTTTTACCACTACGTTATTCATAATATCATTAAAATGGTATCTCTATCTGTAAAAGGCAGTCGTTGCGGACTGACTGATCTATTAACACACAGCTCAAACTACTGAACGGATTGCGCTGAAATTCAACACGCAGATAGTTATCACTACGTAGGTCTATCTGCTAAGAAAAATATTCCAATATTAACCACCGAGTGTATTGTTGCGATTTTGTTCTGTCGTGACAAAATGCTTGTTAACGTGTTTCGTAAACAAGCATTTCTTAGAAATATGTTGAAGTTTTTTCACATACTATGGGCAAATTTTCAATATTTTATAATGTTTACTAAATTGCTTAATTTTAAGTGGTGTCGGCGTCGGTTGTATATACAAAAATATAGTACCCATTATGTCACATTAATCGTGATGTAATTACATACATTTAGTAGAAGTGTATAAGGAAGTATATCGTAGGTATAAAATATATAACACTAGCAACTTCCCGCGAATTCGTTCGCGTAATAGGCTCGGCCTTCGGCCGCCCCGTAACTTCCCTTTTTTTCTTAGCTTTTCTTTCATAAAAACCTTCTCCACACTTTCTACTCTCTGACTATAATTAATAAAACAGAAAAGAATTAGGGAAATCGGTGTAGCCGTTCTCAAGTTATAACGCGACCAGAAAAAATAGGGGTTGCTTTATATATATAAAAATAAAAATCGGTCTCCAAACTACAAGTACCTAGCTGAAGCATCACATACAATTGTGCGGACGCGACGTTACTCGAAGCGAAACTCGTCCAACCATTATTTTAAATTGTATATTTATACATTTCGTGAATGACTTCAGGATGAATCTATCATGAATTAGGTGCTAACTGCAACACCTAGACATTTATCAATTTTACATAACTAGTTTACCTCTTTATTTATTAGAAAATATATTTTTTAAAAACCATGCAGCCGTCACCGATAGCTGTTAGTTGTATACTAAAATCCTCTTTTTGCGATATAAAATCGCAGGTTATCAATTGCATTACGCCAAGCAATGCTGTCAATTCATCTATATTGTGAGCTTCACTACCTTTTTACGCTCGTTGCCTTTGCCTATAAAGACTATGAATAAAAAATACGCACGTGCGCGGGGCAGGTACATTAGATTTGTAAGAACACATTATTTATTGGTACCTTTTTGTGCTTATCCTACTTTGCTTTCAACTTATACGTATCCTACATGCATTTGACGTGAACGAATTTAGTCAAATAGTTTACTTGCTTTACGATACAGCTGTGCGATTCTGTAATGAGTCGTCGATGCGCTCGTCGACGAGCTCACCGATGTCAAGTACTTTGAGATATCGCCCTTGTACATAAGGTTGCTTTTCCAACGTTTCTTGTCATCTCGTCATTTGTTTCACGAATGTTGTCAAAGATGTTTGCTCTTACAGAATCGCACGGATGTTGTTGGCCCCGTAGATAAAATGAATTATAATAGCTTTTGTACTCAACATTTTTGACGAAACTTCACTTACAACTTCTATACGAAAAGACCTGATACATAATTATTGGGTAAAAATGGTTGATATTGCAAGTAATATTGATAATAAGGATAATAAAATGTGAGATATGAGACAAGATGGGATATACACCGGACCACAAAAGCAGGCCCGCTATAAAAAACGCTATCGTTTTTATAATATTTGAGTAATCTTATTAAAACAAGAGTTTTTTTTAAATTATTGAACGAAATAATGAGCCCCTATTTTTAATTTACCAGTTTTCACACACCACCGAGCCACAAGTATTAACACAGCTATTATACGGTTTGGCATGTATAAAAATGGCATAGGTAGGTACATAATAATAATATATAGGTACATACATAGGTACATACTAATTGATAACGTAGCTACTACCGTAGTTAATTTTTAGAAATATAGTGAAAAAAGGTCCCACTAAAGATAAAAAAAGATATTTATTCCTATATTAGTTTTTATTGGAAAAGGGTTGCTTGCGTTATTTTAAAAGTTATCGCATTTTTTATAACCGTCTCAACCCAATTTATTTTCGGCCCAGAGGATAATGCGAGAATATTCATATACATATAAATTAAATTCTAGGTAAAATAAGTACTTGGGTATAAGTACACGAAGACAGAATCTACACAGGACACATAGGTACGTTTGCCGTCATTGTTTCGACTAGTGGTTGTGAAGTGTGACACCTTACGGGTTCTGAACACGTAATAGAATTAAGATCATGGGTGTTATAAACAAGTACAATATGAAAAATTTAATGCCGACTTCCATTCTATTCAGTTATTGGAGTGTATCTCAAAAACTACTCGACCGAATTTGATGAAATTCAAATGGGACCACACGGGAAGCACCAGCTTTCAAACAAAAATAATTTTGAGAATCGGTTCTCCCAGTCAAAAGTTATGATACAAACATAAAAAAAATACAGTCGAATTGAGTACCTCATTTTTTAGGAAGTCAGTAGAAAATGTAGATGCAGCTTCGCAAAATGAGGTAAGTAAGCCAGAGTTTGAAATAAGTATGGAATTCGAATACGGTTGGTAAGCGAACACTCTTGTATCAATACCGCTCATTATGCAACAGATCTATTAGCTAGATATTCTAAAGTTCAAGAATAAAATGTTGATATGTATTGATTCAAGATCGCTTACTCATCAGAGCAAGTAGGTAACCTATGAAATTCATTAACCTTTCACAAAGAAACAAGTAAGGTAATATATTCCTAAAAGAGACGGATTTAGAATAAGCATATTATTTTGCGTATTTTGGAATATATTAAACAAGTAACAGATATATATCTCTGAAGGTTTCGTTTAATCTGAGAACATTCGAACAACACGTGCGTTTATAAGATTGCTGAGAGTTCTGGGAATTTTTCAGCCTTTTGTATAATTTTATATTTTATGTTTTTTCTCAGTATATATTTTAATAACTGAATAACTGCCGTGCGATTCTCTAAGAGCAAACATCGTTGCACCTATGATGACACTGACGATTTTGAACAAATGACAAGATGACAAGAAACCTTATGTCTTGTACATAAGGTTTCTTGTTATATTGGCGATATCTCATAAAGTATTTGACATCGGCGAGCTCGTCGACGAGCGCATCGACGAATTAGAGTATCGCTCGGCTGATCACAATCATGATGAAGTTAAACTAATAGAAGATAATATCAACGTTTTCTCATAGCTTCGAGCACGCGAAGGCATTTCGTGCGTTGCTATCGAGCTGGACAGATCTCACGATCTTTCAAACGGCTCTGCACCTTAATTATATTTACTTGTTTGTTATCTATTCTCTTGTTTATATTCCGCTAAAGTTGTTATTATTCTCCTCTGTCTACATCTATTCACAGAATGTTCCATGCTGACTCTGGATGTATTATTTAGGAATTTGAGGATATATATTTACGTTAGTGCATTTATTCTATACCTAGGTACGCTGATTAGTGCAATAAGTCCAATAAAGAAGAATGGCAAACCTCTGTGTGTTCTGGGTACCCTACATAGACGGACCCACGAGAAAGGAAACCATGCAAAACCAGTAGTCCTTGGTAAAACTAAGATATTATAAAATTGTACCATATTTTTTTAAGTTGGGCTTTAAAAGCATTTATCAGCATTGATATTTTTTCTAGGTTAGGTTAGATAGGTAGAATTCGTTAGCTTAAAATATCTGACTGGTTTTTCAAAAGAAATCAATCGTAGGTTATAGAGAAACGGGTGTTTAGCATTAGGTATCGTTATCGTAGATATGGATGAAACTACTTATATTTTATGTGATCACATGATAAAACTAACTTGAGAATTGGCTAATGTACAAAACGTTCGAGTCCAACAACAAAAGAATTAACTATTGGTGTCACTTTGTCATGTCATTTACACTTCTTTTGGTCATACGCAGTATCAAGAAAAGTTGTATAGTATCCTATAGTCTATGAAATGAATAGCGTTTCGTTATTGCCCACTAGCATCTTCTGCGTATTAATTTTATTCTTTTACATTTAGATTTTCTCATTTTTCCCAACTGCTAATTAAATATAAATATATGAATTATTTGCATCTACTAATAATAAATATATTTGGCATAGTTTCATTCTCCGTGGTTTCAATTCTCAGTGGGTACCCAGATGACCGATCTTCTTATATCCCCTGAGTTAATAGAAGCTCAGTGTTTATAATTATTTTTTAATATAAGTTACTTAGAAAGTAAGTTTTGCAAATAAACCAACTGCAAACAGTAATGAAGTTTCTATTTATGTAAATGTGTTTCAATTGCACATACGAAGTAATACAACTGCCTTGTGTGTGTCGGACAATCTACTTGGTTCGCCTAATATGGATGAAGTCTTACTTAAAACTAGTACTTGTTTGTTATATGTATGGATGAATCGGATGTTTCGCTTAATCAACATTTGAAATGAGCTTTCCTCTTCGCCGGTTGGCTACTTTTACTATTGATTTATTGATTAGACCAAGGGGACGATTCCACTATTTAAATCTGTTCCAAACTGCAATCGAACCATGGCTGTATTATAAGTTTTGTGCCTCATTCTGGTATTGAAAAACTGACCGCTGACTGGCTGCTGTTACGTTTCTATTAATGTTAGCGATCAATCAAAACTTTATGTTATGCTAACTCGATAAATCATAAAAGTGACGCTAACTGATGTTGGTATATAGTAGTGTGATATATTTTTTTATTATATCGTTTACGTGACGTTACGTTCCAATTTATATATAGAAGTAGTAGAATGGCATTTTGGGTAAAAGGCAACAAAAGTCGAACTGCAGTTGCACGGGATAGATTGTTGAACGTCGTGAAATAGCAGAATTGGCCTTCTGTAAAGGTTTCGAATTCTTAAGACGCGGTCCAACCCCAATTTTAAAATAATTTACGATGCTTTACGTAAGGTTGGAAATCGCTTGTAAGATTGGACGAAGTAATGCGAAAATGCGTTAATTTTGTACGTTTTCTTTATATTTTTCGATATATACTAACACAATTGAAAAAACTGCTGGTTACTACTTTAGTACTATATGTTGGCTATGTATTACCTAAAAAATAATATAGTGTTATCGCTGAAAATTCTGAGAGTTTGGACGTGAAAGTTTATTTTTATGCACCTATTTAGGATTTTTTTCTGCAGAAAGCGAGTAATATTTATGAATTCTGTTCGGTTATTACTCTTTGCATGTTCCTTTTCTAACCTAAGTTTTTTTTTCATAGATTATTATCTATCTGTTTCGTTACACTCGATGTTTAAAGATTCTGCTTTTTACTATTATCAGGATACGACCGCGCCTTAAATCTTACGCCCGTTGTAGTAAACAGGATGCAAGCACACGGCTAAATGGATACTTAATTATCTTTTCCATTAATAATTTGTATACTAACTACTACAGCAAAATTTATATTACTTACTGCTTCTGCTGAGAATATAGCAATTGATTTCAGAAAATAACCGTTTTTTGCGTTCGTTACTTAAATGTGTCTTATGTGTGAATATTCGAATGTTAACCCGTTAAGCTACTTGGTAGGTACCTACACCCTTCGAAGCTAGGGGTCCCAGGGTCTATCAAGGGAGAGGCAAACATTTGTACGATGTGCAGAAACGTTTGTAGGTACTCTGGTCGTGTATAATTGTGTGCATCCAATATCCATACCTCCCGCGATACAGGGAATCCTAGTGTGTAAAGGTCTATTTTATTAGGGGCGTTGCTTTAGGCTAAATTGCAGTTTATTAAACGATAAGTTCTCATCGAATCGTGATAAACTTAAGTCAAACTTCGTGTGTTAGTTTCAACCATAGCAAATATTATAACACCCGTCCAGACCAGTCCGTAGTTTCCCCATTTTCGTTCCACGCCATTAAGATTATAATCGTTTACGTAGAGCACATGCAAATCATAGCGCATCAGATAATTATAACAGCTTGTTGAAATAAGTAATGTGATGCGTGTTTGTGCAAATAAGCGTAAAACAGGCAACGGTGCATAATCGCATTGTAGATACATTTATAGACCAGTGGGTAGGCTTAACTGTTGAGGAAATGGAATACTTTCTTCCAGTAAAATGTTACAATAGACATGTAGCTTCAAGATTCGTACACTTCTAACAAACATGTTAATACTGTTACAGCGATTCGAATCTACTATACCATTCAATTACTAATTTAGCAAAAAAAACAATTGAACGTTTGTGTGAACGTTTCGCACGTAAAGACAAAATATGATGCTGTCTTTTTACAGGTTATAGTCCATTTCCTTTACACTGATCTATAAGTGTATATCTAAATCGCGAAGGCGTTACTTACACTCATCGAATGACGCTCCTCCCCGGGCTGCGTGCGGCAAACAAGGCGATGCAACCAAATAAACATACACGTTACAAACACGCGAACAAAATCCTGTGTGCCAGTACAAGCGACATACTATGGTTACGTGAGTCAACGTATTAATGCAAAACAAACGAAACATTTAATGTAGATACATTTAAAAATATATCTTTATTTATCGACTAGCTGCGCCCTGCGGGGTCACCAACGTTTTCAGATATAAAATAGACTATACTCTGAGTCTCTGACTATCACACACAAAAATATTGTTTTTAAATCGGGCTATATTAACGTGTTTAAACAAACAAAAAAACTTTTCCGTTTTATTATTAGTATGGGTATAATTACTTAAAATCAATGTAATAGGTATCACAAATTACCTATTGAATTAAAAAAAACAACAACAAAATAGGCAACCTAATTATAGATATATTATGGCAAGTTAATATTGTATGTACATTTAAGTAAGTAAATATAATAGTCAATATTTTCTTTTGTTACTTACTTTTAAATTAAATTTAAGTAACATTCACGATAAGTATACTTTACTTACGTTTTGTCTAATTACGACTAAACTAATGTGTTAGATTTAAGAAAATAGAAAAACTCAAGTAGGTTCCTATCTATAAATATTTATCTAGGTATAGGTTTATAATGATTAACACACATAGAAGTGACCTAAGGAAGTGACTAAAAAGTACCTAAGTCACTAGCAAATATCTAGTAAAAAATCTCTTAGTAATTCTGCATACAAAATAGGTACATATACAAGATTATTTTTTCTTAATTCTGCTATGGAATATCATGCAAATAGTAACTAGATCATGAGAGCAGAACAGATATACCATTCGAATAGAACTGCATGATAACGGGAAAATACCACAAATCATTAAAGATGAATGTAACTAATAGTAAACAATAATATATTATATCTTCTTTCACTAATTATGTACTACCCATTATTAGTCAAACATGCTCGTTCGTTATGCACACTATGATATGCAAAACATGTAAATACACATAATTATTTACATATGCAAGGAAAATTATTATTCTATTGAAACTAATGGATGCAAACTAAATTCTATGAAGTGATCAAAAATTAAATGCACATTAAAACAAATCAGTATTAACAATATAAGACATAACATAACACAATATTAAAAATGCAAATGTTACTACACTAAACACTACTAGAACATACGTTTCACATATTGAACCTGTCCCTTAAATTGGTCAATGAATGCAGTGGCCCGAGCACGAACATTTGTTAAAGTGTAACGTTATCGTACCGTTGACGTTTACAGTACTAACTATCATGTATCTAGTACCACTCGGGCACAGATAATTCATAGTTTGTACTGTATACGTCAACGATACGATGACGTTACACTTTAGCAAATGTTCGTGCTCGGGCCACAGTTCAACCATATAGAAATTCTACTATTCGGATAAGCTAACAGAGGCCGTAGCACAAACAATTTGCGAAAAAGTATTCGTATCGTAAGTGTCAACGCGTCACGCTTCGGCGTACAAACTATGAGTTATCTGTGCCACAGTTGCCTTAGATAAATAACAGTTTGTCTGTTTCACTTGAGCGACACTCACACGTTACGTTACACTTACGCAGTTATTCGTGCTAGACCCACTGGAAGAGGCAGATTCAATATATGAATCGACAACTAATAACAGCTATCTAACGGCAGCCGTGCGATTCTCTAATCTAATTCTCTGCGTCGTCGTTGCGATCGTCGACGAGCTCACCAATGTCAAATACACAAGATTGTTTTTCCACCGTTCCTTGTCATATGGTTGTTGTTTCAGAGATGTTGTCAAAGATGCAACAATGTTGGTTCTTAGAGAATCGCACGGCAGAACATTAATGTCAGATTGGTGAAGCTACAAAGAGTACTGACCTCCTGTAGGACCCGCTTGAGCTGCAGCAGCAGTGTCTTGATGTCAACGACATCTTGGAGCAGCGTGGCGGGCGCGGGCGAAGGTGATGCTGTACCTTCGCTGGCCACGTCCGATGGCGTCTGCGTGCGCGACCGCTGAAGCAATCGTGCGGTGCGGACTGGCAAGCTGGCCCTGAAACAATTGATTAATTTATGAAACTTCGAACAAATTAAGGATAAGAGCTCCATGAACCAAAATATACGGTAATCGGAACATAATGTATGAAGGAGCACACCTTTATAACGAGTTACCTAATGATCTCAAAGACTGTCAAATTTCTTTATTAAAAAAGAATATATCTTTGATAATATCTCTTAAGATATCTGAACTAACAATTAATAAAACTTGGCTAATTAGATTAATTAGCTTTTAAGTTACATAATTAAACGTATTTCATCTTAAGTGAACTCTGTTCTTTATGAGAAATAAATAATCGTTAAACATATAACTTCTGCGGAACTGAAATAAAACGTTTGGTAGGGCATTGAATATAGAAAATTTACACAAGTGAACAAATCCTTGATTGGCAATCCAATCAAAGTTTGACTGAGGAACTAATGAAAAATTGAAAATGTCTCAATAGATCCACAAACAAGCACTGGAGTACTAGTGAAATCAACGAATGAATTTATCGTGCGAAATTAGTGGATTCGAATGCATCATCAAAATATAGTAAACCATCCTGATAGCTGTTTTACGATTTGCATAAAGACAGACTTAGATTTTTGTGACAATTTAAGTAGATATATCATTATTTCCTTGTCTTCATCTGCAAGAGGGCAGTAAGTGTTTATACTCCAAATAATTAGAAGAACATGTTTACACTGAACATGACAATATATGTACCTACTTAGTTTGATTTAACTTTCTTGATCTATGTCTATCAGTGTCCAATGTAAACTGATTAAGCACGAAGCAAACCTTATAACAACTTAAGCTTTACTAAATAGGGAGAATTCTGTGCTTTACTTATATTAATTACAGTTGTTGTATCTTGGCAAAGTAAGTAAATACGAGTATCTATAAGTAGAACGTCTTCCCTACTTGCGTGATTTACGCAGGTATGGCAGGAGACTTGTGTAGGGATGTCAACATCGCTACAAAACAAGTACACATTGCGTCTACGTTTTGTTGGTAGCATACCTATGCAACAGAAAACAATGACATCTAAAAACTGCCAACCCCGATCGCTCTGCCGGCACTCACGTAACAATTGCCAGCAAGCGTCCTCCCCCACACACCGCCTCTTCCCACTTTTATCGCCTATTTATCGCGATGACGTTCTACTTACTTGGGGCCGCGCGGTCTAAGTACTTTCGTCTTGGTATGTAAGTATTTACGAAGTTAGTTTAGGTATGTACAGATAGGTAGAGTTCGCCCATACCTACTTAAGTAGGTTATACAAGAACACGATACCTTCTGTGGTTATCGTGCGGTACAATACAAATTTATAGACATACCGTAAATCAAGTTTACATATCTATGGTGTCATTGGTACCTTAGGCTTATCAATCATAGCAAAGGTTCAAAGTACTATTACCTAATGCAAGTTTCTGCAATCATAATTAATATTGTGTGTATTATACTAGCGAAAATGTGTGTGTGTGTATCTGTTCTTACTTAGTACTGAATAGTCTCAAAGGAGTTTTATGTACTTAATTTGGTGTTTAAGTAGGGCGTTTGCTATACCTATAAAATCAAAATATATATTTATGAAAGTTTGCAAACCAATTTCTCAAATCTGAAGAGCGAATACGGCGGTGTAGCATCGACCAAAGCGAACATGTTAGGGGAGGTAGAGATGTTCTAAGGACAGCTAGCCTCGGTCGCTAAACCTGTTGCTTCTCGGCCAACTACGGCAAACATATCCATAATACTTAAGACCTTTAAGTTCGTGTTACTCGAAGGTTAAACTCCAGAAGTATGGGACAGAAGTGTTGTAGTGCTACACTTCAATAAAGGTGACATCACTTTGCTGAAGAATTACAGATCCATCTGGCTTTTGAGTCATCTTTATAAGCTGTTTTCGAAGGTAACAACTTAATGGCAGGTTTTATGGCTTCCAGTTACCTGAACAAGCCGATTTCCAAAAAGGCTGTACAGTGTGGCTTGTTACAGGCACAGAAAACCGAAGAGCAAAACTTGCCACTATGTTAAGTTTTGTGAAGTATGAGAAAGCCTTTGATTCTATCGAGACATGTGCTGTCAGTGCTTGCAACAATTCAGTACTGGCTATCGATATGTCAAAGAGCTGACGTGTTCGGTACTATGTCGTTTTCAGTGCATAGGACGCATAACAGTGAACTGTTTACTGCATTGGAAGGCGCTTTTAAGATCCTGGAATGGCTACAATATTAAGCGCGCGTGAGTAAGATGTGTATTAGGAGGTCTATGTCCAATAGGTGAACATCGGACGGCTAGATAAAGATGTTAAAGTGAAAAAACAATAGTACATCTATTGTTTTTTCACTTTAACATCTTTATCTAAGAAAAATACACATACAAGATTCTCCAAAATTGTGCCAACATAATTTTTAGCAAGTAAATATTCGTTTTGCCATTTCGTATCTATTTATAGGTTAAATAAGCCGTAATCCCTCCGACTAATAGCATTGTAATGGTTGCTGATTCCATTTAAGCTGGAATAGGTCGTCGATAGGGTGGGCGTGCGAATGACTCACTCTCTACAAATTAATTAACCAAAATAGGGACGTGGCCGTGTTTTTGGCATTTCGTGTTTTGAGCATGCTTATTCATAGTTGTAATAAACATGTACTTAATGAACTTCTCCTATTATGTGTAATTAACTATTATTTATTCTGTGCCGTAAGTGAATGGAACGTATCGTATCCTTGATAGGTATGCGCCGTTGACTAACTTAACCACATTTTCATACGAGTGCAGTATTATAGTAGGTACACGTACTTATACCTGTCCTATCTTAAATTACCACGCTTGGGGAAAGATTTTGTTTCAACGTAGACCAAATATGAAATAATATCAAGAGTTATTTCCAGTCTTTATTCAATGTTTTTTCTCTAATCTAAAATAATGGAAACACGCCGAATATTGTACTTCGCAACAAATTCACTTAATATGGGTAACGTAGCCGACCTTATTGGAAAATAAAACAATGATGTCCGGTTACGAAATTATCAGCCAATAGAGCGTGTAAGAAAGGCAGAAAACGACGTGATTCGGGTATAAATGTTACGCAAATTATAGCTTTAAGCGCTACGCGTTTTAGGAATTAGTTTTGCTTCAACATACATTTTCCTGTATACGAAGTCAGCAATTATATTGTGCGGAAACACATGTAGGTAACCTTGATAAACGTTTTTGATTGTTGCTTACTTTTTGTAAGATTGACTTCGGTGCTCGGTACCCT
Organism: Selenia dentaria; assembly: GCA_917880725.1. Classification (NCBI taxonomy): domain Eukaryota; kingdom Metazoa; phylum Arthropoda; class Insecta; order Lepidoptera; family Geometridae; genus Selenia; species Selenia dentaria. Next base: position 26,756,256 of record OU862888.1, on the reverse strand, counting down.
AGATCAGGTGCAACGCAACCGCCTCTCGTACGACCTTGCCCGTTGTTGCTGTTGCCGGTGACGGCGACGTGGCGGCCATTTCTTTGTACAAAAGACTAAAGGCATATTAGAGTTGAGACCTTAGATTAAAAAGATGATGTACTTTAAATGATTGGTACGTTAAGTTTACTATAGTGTTCATAATTTTTATCTTAGTGTCCTTTCCGATCCTACCTGTCTGCCTTGAAATGGCTTACTAGTTATAAAACAATCGCAAAAATGGTTTAGTTTGTTAAGTAACAAAAGTCCTTTTGGAAAATTATGGGAGAACCCTATGTTCAGCAGTGGACGTCCTACGGCTGGTTGATGATGATGATGATAGTTAACAAGTTTAATCGATGTTGCGAGACATATATATTTATAACTCATAAGCACAGAATAAGTAATTATAAGTAACAAACTTGATATAAACCTACGAATTGGGACACGGCATAGCATATCTACATTACATCTGATACAGTCACGACTTACTTATAAGTATTTATGGACACTCGATATCGATACATTTAGATAACAAACGCATAGTTCAATAGATACGATATCGACAAAATATAGATTTCATTGTCTTGAAAACGTCGCGCTTGTAAGAAATATTATATTTAGAAAGTGAACACAAAAGTTACAGTATCACTCTCACGCAAGATCATATGTTGATGTTTGTTGTAATGGAGCACCTGTATTGTTTGGCTCGTTGGGAGCGAAGACTGGGCGCGGGGCTGACGGAGCGCGCGGAGACAGGTTCCGCCAGGGCCACGTGAAGGTCCGTCTTCTGACGACGGGCGCCGAGGCGCGAGGCGGCGGCGGCGGCTGCAGCGGCAGCAGCCGCGCTACCAGTGGATGAGCTCGAAGCGGAGCGCATGTCGCGCGGGACAATAGCACGGCGCGCACGCACGCGCCCAACTGAAGCGGGCGCGAGGCTGTTATCGGCGCCTCCACACCCGCCGCTGACGCTGCTCCGGAAAAATCGGATCTCGCGCTAACGTCGACCCCGGCCATTCGAGCCGAACAGATCACCGTCGCACTGTTTTCTTTTCGCACTCTATTTAGAATTAGAGTTACGGACCGTAAGGAGGACACGGTTTCGATACCTCTTGCATCGTGGATGCTCTGCGCGATGCGAGGGTGCGTGACGAGGAGACAGCACACGTCAGAGGCCGCTGACATCTCGTTCGGTAACGGGGCATGGCGAATAGCGCAGCGAGCTGAATCGGAAACGGAGAAGCCGAACGATTCTAATGTCCACGTCGCCGTCACAGTTACCGTCACGCTCGGTGACCGCGCACCGACATCACAACCACTTTCTTTTGCACGTGATATTGTTTGTTTTGGGTTAGTCTTCAGCTCGCCGGGACCAACTTTGTAATATTACAACGACAGACACACTTTTTAAACGAAGTACAACTATACTTATTTGGATGGAATATATTGAAAGAATCAGCTGACTTGTTAAGCGTGCACGCTCCACGACAGTTGTTTGTTTTGTACAGGATCGCAGACAATAAGTCCCCATGACATCAGTTAGCGGGTAACGCGCATGCGCGAGGCCGTTCAATAATCACCCCTCACCCAGCTGATTCATTTCAAGACCAACCAGGAATGTTTCCTCCTGCCCTATTATGCCGCGCATAAAGGCCACCTGGCTACAGAACTCTTTTGTAAAGAGATCAAAGAATCAGATCATAATAACGGAAAGTACGCGTAAATATTATAAAGCTACAATATGTAAAGGACCGCATTAATTATTATTTATTAAAATAAATCACAGAAATATAAATGCAGAAGTTGTAAGTGTGTAGGTTCATAGAATTAGAATAAAATTTGGCATGGAGAATATGGAGATAACTTAGAGCACAGAATATATAATAGACTTAGATAGAGGCCGTAGCACAAAACAATGCGAATAAGTGATCGTATCGTAAACGTCAGCGTAACATTACGGCGCACAAACTATGAGTTATCTGTGTCACAGTTGCCCTAGATAAATGTCAGTTTGTACTGTTTCACGTCAACGACATGTTACGTTACACTTACGCAGTTATTCGTGCTAGCCCACAGGATTGACAATAGTCTATATTTTATTTAGATTCAATGGGTGTTTCCTAAGGGATTGTATTATACTTATCGACGCAGTAGATACTAACATGCTATGGTATATAGGGTGTTTGATAGAGGGACCGACAAACCAAATGAGCGTGTTCGGGGGCCCACTTGGAGAATACAAGTTGGCCAAAAAAAATCCCCGACACCCCAATTTTTTTTTACTAAATCAGTTAGTTAGCTCTGTTTTGTATCAAATTTTGCTTTGCGTGGCCTGAAGGTGTATTAGAGACCAAATTCTAAATTCTAAATTTAGTTTCTAAAAAAAATAAAAACATCCGGTCTAAAACAGATTTTACAAATATTATGGTGGTAAATAGGTACAATTTCGGAGAAAAAGGGAAAAATCACAAAAAAGTTAAACATATTGGGGGGTCGGGGATTTGTTTGGCCAACTTGTATTCTCCAAGTGGTCCCCCGAACACGCTCATTTGGTTTGTCGGTCCCTCTACGAAACACCCTATATCTAAATAGATTTTAGAACCTAATCAAATCTTTTTTCCGGAAAAGGTGGGGGATACCTAGACAATGAGTGCTCTTTATCTGTTAAAAACAATTTCTAGATATGACTTGTGCAGTACTTCAGAGACATAAAAACATGCATTTAATTTTACAAATGAGATACAGTCAAACTCACCGTCTTTGGATGTGGCGATTTACCTTCTAAAGACTAATTAATTTAATAGCCAAGCATATACACTAACTAAGTTTGCCTACGCTGTGTACGTTTAGGTAATAATTGCGAGTATAAATCAGATGAGTTGGGAAAAAAGGCTGTGGGATGAGACGTCATTGGATAGGATGAATAGGTACGGAACAATCTAATTGAAGACGGCAAAGTTTGTAACTGTCAAATTTGTGAATAGACTTTGTTTTAAGGTTTTAGTTTATATACATTATATTACAATATAACTTTACTTAAACAATTTTTTTTTCCGATTGGTTATTTGTATAATATAATTTTCACACCGCCTGCTCGAAAATGTCCAATTACTATCACGCAATATCGACGTAAAACAAGGCCAACATCGCCGTGGATGTAATTTTGTATGAAACTCCCATGGGCGTAAAGTGATTTGGATTTGGAACGTTAGTTTTAGGAAAACTCTTAGTACGGAAACAGAACACAGAAAAAAAGGAAAAATGGCGCGATTGTACAATTGCGAGTGTGATTGTTGTGCGCTGCGTTGCTATGGGTTATGCACGACCCCCCCCTCTGCGAATTCAAGGTCATAGTACTAGTTACGTGCCGTGATCTGTAATAAATTTTGAACAATACATGTGTTTGGTGTTATTTTAACAACTTCCATAAAATGTTATAATTTTGAACATGGTGCATGTAACTGTGCCGAAATATCGGGAGCTCCAAAAGAAACTAAATCATGGTCTAAATTCCATGAGTACTAATTATAACTTACTTAAGGCGCGCTCGTACCCTGATTAAAGGAAAAGCAGAATTTTTAAACACCTAGTGTAACGAAACATATCTATTGTATATTATGAAAAAAATACAAAGGTTAGAAAAGGAATAGGAAAAGAGTAATAACCGAATAGAATTCATAAATATAACTCTCTTTCAGCAGAAAAAAATCCTGAATAGATCCACAAAAATAAACTTTCACGTCCAAACTCTCAGAATTTTCAGCGATAACACTATATTTTTTTTAGGTAATACTTAGCCAACGTATAGTACTAAAGTAATAACCAGCAGTTTTTCAATTGAGTTAGTTATTATCGAAAAATATAAAGAAAACGTACAAAATTAACGCATTTTCGCATTACATCTTCCAATATAACAAGCGATTTTCAACCTTACGTAAAGCATCGTAAATTATTTTAAAATTGGAGTTGGACCGCGTCTTAACAACCGCGAAAGTCTAAAATAGTATTTTCTCCATAAAATGTTCCTTACAAAAATATTACTCTGTCGCTCCATAACTGGAAAAATGTGTCTAATTTGAATATTCACTATTTTATTTTACTTTTAACTAAATAACTGCTTTTTCATATAGCTCTGAGTTTGTCTCGCAGTAGTTATAAAAAGTAGAGAATGCACCTCGAGGATAAAGCCTTTATTGGTCTTGGGCAACTTTAACTCCTCGCTTCACTCAGGCTTCTACAAAACTCACTCGCTTCGCTCGGGAATTAAATTTTAATCAGCTCGCTGCGCTCAGGGATTAACTCAAGAGTCCCCGTTACACTCAGGTTTCAATATACCGCCCGTGACGTAAGGCACTGCTTTACTCCCTCGGTGCTAATGCACCTTATTTACAATGTCTACTCGGTTTACCGATTTATTACTAATAAAGAACGTAGTTCACTTACAATGAGCTTAAAATACTAAAACTAATAACTAATTAAGAACTAGTTAATATTAAAACATATAATACAATCCAGTTTTCTAGTGGTATGATGAACTTAAAAAACATGTTCTTGTTTATACTTTTTTAGTTTAGTTTTAAACATATATATATTCTTACAGTTTTTAACATCGTTAGGTAACTTATTAAATAATTGTGCACCCTCAAACAAAATGTTCCTTTACCGTAACTTTACCTTAGTTAGTTCTTGGAGTATTTACTTTTATTTTATTTGTATTTCTTAAACTGTATCTAAATGACATTTTAGTAAATGTTATTTTTGTGTGTATTTTTCAGAATATTTTTTTTACCAAAACACATGTTGTGTATGTATATAGCTGTTTTAAATTGGTTTTCTTGTAAATAATGCATGTATTAGTTAGGTAGTCATAGTTAAAAAATGTTTTATTAGCTTATTTTGCGAGATTTGTAGGTTTTTCAAGTTAGTTTTTGCAGCCCCATATGTTATATATTGTCATTTGGACTTTGCGAGGTATGAATCCCACGGCCACGTGCTCCGGTTGTTGACGATACTTTCGATCTTACATGCTCAATGTGAGCCTTCCAGATGAGTTTATCATCAAGTTGAAGGCAGTGATATTTCTCTTGACGGGAGCGGTGGATTATTACACTGTTCACGGTTATAGGTACTATTGTATACTTACTAGGGCTTGCATTCGAATAATTCGAATATTATATTAGTTCGAATATTCGAATACTGAAATTCGCAATATTCGATTAAAATCAAGTTAGATTTAGGCAGTACTTGGTGTATGTAAGTAACTCTAGAAGCTCGAGAGATTTATAAGATCTCACAGAAACGAGACAAAGTTATCGAACCAATTACTAACTTAATTATGATTGTTTGATTTATACGAGTAAGACCTGTTAAGAATGTTTGTGTACCTAGTGTACCTACTTACATAGTCTAGTACCTACTTACTTAGTCTAGTATCTACTTACTACCGTGTTACCGTTACTTACCGTGTTTATTTACTTCTTGTTGTGAAATTTATTATTAAAGATAGGTAGGTATTGTAGGTATAGGTAGGTAGGTATATATACCAACTCACCTAGATTTCAAAGACTGTTTTTTACTAAGAATTTGTGATTGTGTTTAATAATTATGTTACTCTAATTGCTAATTTTATTATGATTTCGTGATTTATAAAACCTCTTAAGTAGTTTGTGTACCTACATACTTACTCTAGTAACTACTTACTACCGTGTCACCGTTACTTATAGTGTTTATTTACTTGTTATTGTGTAAAATTTTATTATAGATATTGTTAAAATACCTACTCACCTAGATTTTGTAGACCTTTTTTTATTAAAAGAATCTTTGGTTGATTATGACTGTAAATCGCCAATGCCAAATGCCTCGTTACGGCGACACAACCTTTTATTAATTTTATTTCAATTTGATATTCTATTTTGTTTATGCAAATAAAACTTAAAAGAATAAAAGCAGAGGTGATTTTAATAAAAACATAGTTTTTTTCTGTTATTCGAATAATATTCGAATTGTACCCGAAAAAAATTCGAATATACGAATATCAAAATTTTCGAATATTTGCAAGCCCTAATACTTACTAGGTACTTACTAGAGAACGGCTGTATCAAGGCTTAGTATCTACTGCTAAGATATACACAGTCTCTAAAGAAGGTAGGTATAGTTGTTTTTAATCTTGGTTTCATCAGTTGCCTTAGCTCGAATAACTGCGTTAGTGTGTCGTGCACGTGAAACATTACAAACTGTCATTTATCTAGGGCAAGTGTGCCACAGATGACTCATAGTTTGCACGCCGAAGCGTGACACGTACGACGACGCTAACGATACGAATATCCTTCGCAAATTGTCTGTGCGTACGTCCTCTCAACTTCGTACAACTTTATGCCATGTCTACCTAGCAAGTAAAGTCAGGTAGAGATTGCCAGTGGTCACGGTGTACGCGCGACAGGCGGCAACCGACCGAAACGCAATTATCAATCCGAGCTTGGTAAGTCACAATTCCACACGACCGGCTGGAAGTGAGCGTTCAAATTGCGGCAATTCCTAGCAAAATTGTACATTACGACTGCTTTTCTTCCGTTTAGAATGAGCTGTGAAAGTATCAGGTTCAGTGGTTACATACTCGTCTTGATGAATTTAATTTATTGGTACTTAGAAGTACCAATAAATTAAATTATTATTAATTATTCAATTATTTAATTATTAGAAATTCAATTATTAGTATTGCAGCTTAGGCATGGTGTGCTTTCAGAAAAGGAGGATCTGAAATCGAGGCATTTATTTAACTGTTAACGGGGACAACCCCGATCCAAGAAAGGGGTCCGAGGTTCGGTCCATGGCCTAGGCATTGTTAGTATGATGAAAGAAATGTATTTTCCGCGTCATGGATATTTGTGGATGTGTTTCCATGCCTCCCGCCCGACGTAGGTTGTATTGCCACGATTAAAATCTATGGCATAGGTTTTCTATTCACTAATTTTTCATGTTCCCTTAAGTTCAAGTCCCAAGTAAAATTTCATGAGGTGGAGAGTTTTGCTGTTATGATGTTATGTTATGAAGAGCTATGCTCAAGGCTCTTTTAGAGCAAACTTTTAGGTACGAGTATTCGAGGTAGTAAAGCACTGGCCGTGACAGGAACAAGCGTGCGTCTGTAAACACGATCACTTTTTCGCAGTTTTAATTTGTTTAAACATAAAAGAAGTTAACAATGGTAAAAAAATATAGATACCTAGTTGTTTAATTTAATAAATTACCTTTTTTCTGATTACAACAAAGAAAATAGTAGTTGTTACTCAAAATATTGAGAAATGCGATACGAAATATTTTTTCTGTCATTTTATTTGCGGTTTTTTTCTTCAATATGCTAGATAGATATTGTGCAATAATATAACATAAGTATATTGTTTAACTCTTAACTATGCACTGTATTGTTTTTAAGTTTGTATCATTAACTAGTATGTCTAAACTGTGCGACGAAAAACATAGCGTTTTACGGATCTTTGGCTTTGGGCAGCGTCTGAATAATATAAAATATCTGGCTAATACGTTTTTATACGTAAGTATATAAAAGCGTATCTACCTAGTATATACACTAACTACACTATAATAACCTCTACCTAGTATATACACTACACTATAATAACCTCTACCTAGTATATATACTACACTATAATAACCTCTACCTAGTATATACACTACACTATAATAACCTCTACCTAGTATATACACTACACTATAATAACCTCTACCTAGTATATACACTACACTATAATAACCTCTACCTAGTATATATACTACACTATAATAACCTCTACCTAGTATATACACTACACTATAATAACCTCTACCTAGTATATACACTACACTATAATAACCTCTACCTAGTATATACACTACACTATAATAACCTCTAGCTAGTATATACACTACACTATAATAACCTCTACCTAGTATATACACTACACTATAATAACCTCTACCTAGTATATATACTACACTATAATAACCTCTACCTAGTATATACACTACACTATAATAACCTCTACCTAGTATATACACTACACTATAATAACCTCTACCTAGTATATATACTACACTATAATAACCTCTACCTAGTATATACACTACACTATAATAACCTCTAGCTAGTATATACACTACACTATAATAACCTCTACCTAGTATATACACTACACTATAATAACCTCTACCTAGTATATACACTACACTATAATAACCTCTACCTAGTATATACACTACACTATAATAACCTCTACCTAGTATATACACTACACTATAATAACCTCTACCTAGTATATACACTACACTATAATAACCTCTACCTAGTATATATACTACACTATAATAACCTCTACCTATTATATACACTACACTATAATAACCTCTACCTAGTATATACACTACACTATAATAACCTCTACCTAGTATATACACTACACTATAATAACCTCTACCTAGTATATACACTACACTATAATAACCTCTACCTAGTATATACACTACGCTATAATAACCTCTACCTAGTATATACACTACACTATAATAACCTCTACCTAGTATATACACTACACTATAATAACCTCTACCTAGTATATACACTACGCTATAATAACCTCTACCTAGTATATATACTATTATAGGTATTGTAGTGTCAAGGGTACAAGTAGCATGTATTGTAGGGACTTCATACTTACGCCAAGTAGTCATGCACCATTGTCGTCCCCGAACGAAATTTTAAGTTTTACTTAACAGTATACTAATAGCGAGTTCACGCATCACCCCAACCTGGGACCAGGGGACCATAAGCTCTAAGCTAAAGAGAACGGCCGCATAAGAACTTTTGCAAGCAGGTTTTGCTTATTACCATAAAGTTGATATTTACTGCATACAAGCTACTGCGCGTGGAATAAAATTGCCTAGGAAAGTTTTTAGTAGGAAGTTTTAAGGTAGCAGTAGAAGTAGAAGTGAAAGAGTTCGTCCTGGTAAGTACTGCCACTATACCTATTTCTACCGCGAAGCAGTACCTAAAGTTCGCATTACTGTATTCTGTCGACGAAATTACAAATGTGTTTCACAGGCAAATGAGACTTAATAACTTAATGTACGGGTTACGGGTGCGGTATAGTTCGTCACTTGTGGCGAAATCTTCAGGGATCTTGTACCGTCTGATAATTACATTGAAAAAACTACCTATTTAATATGCGATAAAACACAGCAAAGCAGAGTTGTTATCCGTCCGACTATACTGTTTTGTAGCATAAACCAATGAGTGAAACCTGGACATTATAAGCTAACTTTATACCAAATTTAATCCAAATCTGTCCTGCCGCTACAGCGCTGAGTAATAACAAACCTACGAGTACACAACACATAGTTTCTGATTTACAACACTGGCTGCTATATATTTTTACTAAAAGAAAGTTCTAATAAATGAAACTATAGATTGATAAACTTAAAATAAATAAAACAACAATGGAAAGCAAATGAAAGCCGTTTTACTTGATACCCTAAAAAAGTTAAAAAAATCAAATTAATTCTAAGTAGGGTGAAATGGAGAACTGGGTTTCGCCTTAGTATTCCTAATCATATTCTTCATATAAATAAGGAAACTTCAAAGTATTTGATGGTATCTACACAAACATGTATTAACTAAAAAACTCGTTTATAAATAGCCTAGCTGCGGGGGCTTCTGGTCTATACTCCCACCCTGTCATTAAACGCTTCACCCATAAAAACTTTTATCGAGCAATGCTATGTTGTGCAACGAAATTAAATATAATGAATGTATATTACAGAGATTGAGATAAGACATCCAAGAGAGTCAAGAACTTATGAAATGAAATGAAATTGAATAGATCTTATTAAAAGCACAAGTGCTTGTAGAACCACAGTTTGTCCATGACAGACGTACAATATAATATTGTTAGTATTGATTTATTACTAAGATGTCAATAATTAAAAAATAAATGTCATTAATATTATTACTAAATTATAATATGAAATAAACATGTCAGCCTACACCGACGACTTAAACTCAAATTAAAGATGCATGGTTAGCTGTAGGTACGTACGTTCCTGACGTTTTTATCGGAAGAATGAAAATAGGAACTATTGTTCTCGTGGCAGCTGAACTAAGAGTACGTGCATCATGATACCTCTTCTGTCTTCCTATTATCCCCGAGCTACTTAATTCACGCATTCGTAATACCCATATTAATATACTATCTGCGCCCAGCGGTTTGATGATGATGATGAAGTAAAAGTGACCTAAGTTACTTCTTATAACATCAACTATATGTCAGCCAGTCCCGTCAAAATCGGCCCAGCTGTTTTAGAGATAAGCCAGAACAAACGGACAGACAAAAAATTTAAAAAAGCATTTTTTGTCTACCGTATTTACTTTCTTATGCATTTAGAGAAAATCTGTTAATTTGGAATTAGAAACACACTAAATTTTATTTATCTGTAGAGATATATAGATACAGACTAGTAACAGTGGTTTAAAGGTACAGTAATCATCAATCCTTGTGCTCTTGACCTCAGCAACAGATCATAGTGTAACTTCTAACTTTCAGGGTAATTTTTCACATACTCGAGATACCGTAACTTTGTTAATTGTAGCTATTGTTTGCGGAATTCCAACAGTAGGCAGTTCCCTTCCATTGTCTATGTCACGGTATTAATTATATTTGCCTGCCTTTCAACCTTCACGTACGAGTAAGTAAATGTTTGTTTAGTTTCTGATTGGTTTCCCATGGTGTCTTACTGCGAATGCTCGTTTGTTTTTATTCCGTATTGTACTTGGTATAACCCAGTTAATTTTATTGATATATGTAGCTGCACTCCGCGGTTTCACCCGCGTGGTCATGGATGATAAATCAAATAAGTAAAGCGTAGGTACATGTTACTCAGGCATAATGTAGCTTCCTACCGGTGAAAGATTTTTTTAAATTTAGCCATTAAAAACAAACAAATAATCAAATCTTTCCGCTTTATTATTAGAGTAGATAAGGATTAAAACCAAGGTACGAATGATGTAGCCTAAATTGTACCGGCGTTATTATTGCATACTCTAACATGAAAAAATAGTTATTGTGACATAACTGTAATATTGAAATTTATAGAGAAAAAAAATCACATACTCGGACGGGATTCGAACCCGCGCCTTCTGACTCTCCGTGTCAGACGCCATTGACCAACTAGGCGCCGATTTTCGGGTCCGAGCATCGAATTTCAACTCTCTATCTGACTAACTGTCTTACGCGGACGGTACTCAATGTTTGAGATCGCTAAAGCAGGCGTTAGTGCTTTAAAAAGTAATACTATAAAAATAACTGTAATACCTAGTTAGACATACGATATTGCAATCTCTTTGGTAGATACTTATTAATGACTTCTATAAAACTGTAGTACACCGCTTTGCTCTTATAGTTACCGCAGCGTACGCGGTGTAAGGGTTTTATGTATTTTTTCACACCTTGGATTGCATTATCGAAGTTTTCATACGGATCCCGAACTTTTTTGAAACTATTCTATCACCTAAGCTCATCAGGGATAATATAGGATTTTAATGGAGTCATTTTCTTTAGAATCGTTGCAGTAGTTTCGAGCCTATTCAATTCAAACAATCCAACCAATCATTCCTCTTTATAATATTAATGTAGATGTCGTGACCTCAACCACAAATGTCTTCTAGTCTATCAGTATTATAGATACAGTAAGATTAACTATTCAGAATATTTTACTTGAAAATACTAATATTATTTTTTATTCAACTCTCAAATGACTTAATGCGAAAGGTTAATCAAATCACAAAGAGACTTTATGTAACATTTACATAAGTAAATGCGTAGCTACCATCTGTTACATTTGAGATAAGCTTAAGTGGATTTATTCAAATTGTACAGTACTTAACTATGTACGGTTTCAGATCCGATCTATCTGATGACTAACCTTTCCTTCCGGTAACTTAAAACGCTACCGAGCTACAGTAGGCGTAGCAAATAACTGCGTAAGTGTAACGTAACGTGTCATTCACCAGTGGCCCGAGCATTCGCTCAAATGTAACGTTTACGTATCGTTGACGTTTACAGTACAAACTATCACTTATCTAGTACAACAGTGGCACAGATAACTCATAGTTTGTACTGTACACGTCAACGATACGTAAACGTTACACTTTAGCAAATGTTCGTGCTCGGGCCACAGGGGGCTGATTCTACTAACTAAATTTGTTCCAACTGCTATCGAACCGTAGCTGAATTACACACATTCTTATTCTGCTATTGAAAAACAGTGCCGCTGCATTTAAGTTTCTATTGACACCAGCGATCGAATAACATTTTATAAGTAGTAACTCAATAGATCATGAACACGACGCTAACTCATATAAGTGTTTAATATACTTTTATTAGTAATTAAAAATTGAATAAAATAATAATAATATTTTTGTGTTTAATATTTATGTATTATATAGTTTACGTGACGTCACGTTCCAATTTGTCTACAGAAATAGTAGAATGGCTTTTTGGGTAACTATCGAACGGCAACCAGAGTTGTAGTGCAGCGGGGTGAATTGTTTAAAGTTGTGAAATAGTAGAATTGCCCTGAAACAGTATAAACTGCCATTTATTTAACTGGCAACTGTGACACAGACAACTCATAGTTTTTTCGCTTAAGCGTGACATGTGGACACTTACGATACGAATACTTTTAGCAAATTGTTTGTGCTACGGCCTCAGTAGGCGTAGGCGTCGGTATACTGATCCAAAACAACAGTCCACAAAAAGCCTTGACTTCAATAATTGAAATGTCAAAACTCTATTAAGATTTCTATTATCGTTTATCTGTCTTGATTCTTGATACAAATAGGACATCGAGATAATAAACAAAATGAGTAAATACGATGATGTCATCCCACTGGCACATTGGAAAGTAGCATTACGGCTTGTCGACACTAATATTATTACGTGAAGCATGTACTTATAGATATGGCAGGTATACCAAGGTGTCAAAATAAACTAATGAGTACGATACTTAATCTGCAAGTACTTGAGCGTCTTCTTGCATAACGATAAGAACTCAATACATGATTAACTAGGTACCAACATTTGGTTATTGGTTTATGTTAACACTTTATATTACTAGTATTTCATGGAACAGTAGACCTCACGAGCACATAGTCTTATTAGGGGCAATTTTTCGCAGTACGACTACACAATCTGTTATCTCGGAAACCACTTGCCTAATTATGCCCACATTCAAAATTCCTCTTTAAAAGTACATACCTAATGTGTGTACCAAATTTTATCAAAATCTGTCGGGTAGTTTTTGGATGGAGAAGTATCCTATATATTACAGCGCCTCATCTATCTAAGTACCAAATATTTAAATCTAGTTACCTAGTAGTTTGTGCGTGAACGAGTAACAAACATCCATACGCAGGAAGTGCTCGATGCGGAGCTTGACTTGACGATCTTAACCGACCAACGAATTAAGCAACGCTTGCTGCGGTCATGAGTTGGATGTGTGACCGCTAGTGGCATTATTCAACTGAGCGCTTCCGAGCTTCGGAGCCCGTCGGTCCCGGTTGTTTGTCTTAGGACAACAGTCGTTAGGCTATGTCAACTACCTTCGGACGGTCTGAAAACTGCGACATGGGTAACAACTAGACTACCCATCAAGCGTACTGGGCCCGTGTGATGGATTATGGTCCAACTCCTTTCTCTGAGAGGAAGCTCAATTCCCAGCAGTGGGATCATAATGGACTGATTATGATTATGATACATTCATACATACAAACTTTTGCGTTCATAACATAATATATATAGGTTACGTGTATTTTATTTATTTAGTTGTTATATGCGTTTACATCGAATAAACGCTTATAATTCCATAAACACGAAAAGCATTTCTAGATATTTGTATATTTTCAGGACAATACAGCAGAACAGATTTAATGAAATTCTGCACATACTAGTGAAATTCTATACATAGCAGGCTAACTATTAATTCCCGAGGGTTCCTGATATAACCGAATACAAAGAGCACAAAGTCAAAGCCAGCAGCTAGTTTAGGAACGTTAATTATTATACCACGGTTCATCATAGTTATAATTATAATACGCACGTTAAGTAATAGTATGGTTAAGGTAAATGATATCGACAAGCGAGTAGCTTGGGCAAACATCGGAAGAAGTTTTATTAACATTAAGTATACGTACTGTTACACCACGTATATTGCTGACCTAGGGGCAAACCCCCATCGACTTCATTCAAACACTGTCAGCATTATATGTTCCTATATAATCCGCGCTTTCCAAATTAAATTGCCTTTTGTTTTGTGTTCTTCAGTGTATCTAATAATTGCTCTTAAAGCCGTCTTGCTGACAGTTTCTTTACAGTAAAGTGAAGTGCAGGAATTTATTCCCTTGTGTGTAAAAATCGTGTAAAAATTAAATAAAATAAAATAAATGGTTGTTTTTTTAAGACAACCAGGAAGAGCCACACAACAGTACGTCTTTAATTAAATAAGCTTATTTAAATATACGTACGTACTTATTTAATAACATTGCTTAATACAGCTTTATAATGTGACCAGTGACAGTGTTTTTTTGCCAGTTGTAACCAATTTGTTCCATCGATATTCATCAAACTCATGAAACAGGCAATAAGATTTAGTAAAACTTATTTTGAGAAGACAAGTTTTTATTTGTTTTATTTATGTTCTAGTCTAAGAGTTATTTTATTTATTAATAAAGTGTCTAGTTTTACCTTTTGCGGTTAAAATGCTGGGCGTAACAGTTACTTAGTATCGAGCGTGAATTAAGTATGCACGTTATTTCAATACCTATACTACTTCCTTTGTATTGGCATCGGCCCGCATAAACATACTCGATTGAACAGCCTCTTCGCCTCTAATAATTTTGTATAATATTGGCAACTATTTTATAATTCATCATGAAAAATCTCCACAAAACCTTTTTTGTTAGATGATAAGAAATTAGAGTAAGTACTGTGAAGTGAGTCTGTAGTCTGTACAAAAAACGACCATTTTAGCGACGAGATATGGTTTTTAATAAACTTACGACTGGAATCATGTAATGACAATGATTCAAACATACATTCGGCATAATATATACAGCGATTTGTGTAGCGATATGGATATTTTAATATTTTTATCATACTTATCTATTCGAAGTGGGCTAGTTTTCTACAGACTTCCAAAAAGGAGGAGGTACTCGAATTTTTTTTTTTATGTTAGTTACTCGTACCTCATAACTTTCGACTGGGTGAACCGATTCTCTAAATTATTTCTTGTTTGAAAGCTCGTGCTTCCTTGGTGCGGGTGACAACAGTAACAATATACTATAGTTATATGTATACTATAGTAGTACATATTATACTATAATACTTTAAATCACTCGCTATATACACTTAGAATTCTACTCTAAAATCATTCACTTCGCTCTGGATTCAAAGAAACACTCTTGCCTTAAAGATAAATAGTTATTTGCTCCCTAGGCAAAAAATCTTACCAATTCATCACGTGTGTTGTGTTGTGCGTCGTGTCAGTGGCGAATTGTTGACACATACCGTAAAATAACGTCTTCTATCGTTAAAAAACCAAAGCAAAAGTTGAAGAAGGTACCACAGGTATCTAATCTACTCAGCTATGCGTTACCCTTTACAAAGACGTATCCTTTAGAAACAAGTACGGTATCTACAAGTTTGGTGTTATTTTGGTAAGGATGACAGGAAATAACACCACACAGATCTTGAAGCAGTTTTATATACAAAACAATAGCATTTTACAATCAAATAGTCTTCCTCGGCTCGATTCAAACGGCTAACAAATTCACTTACAACCCTTCTCTATTTTCGTAAGCAAGATATCCAAAGAGAATTAACAAGATGTCCACAGATTAAGTAGTATGATACTAACAGGTGTCGCCAGCTACAAAACTGAGTTGCCATTATATTTAATCAAAACTGCTTGCACAACCATAGACAATCTGGGACATATATTATAATTAATTATTACGTTATGATTACAGTGTTTATGTAAAAGAAATAAGTACCCAAATGAATCTCCATTTAACTAAAAGCCAAATAGTAGCATATTAATATCAATTGTTATTTATGACCTATGTAACTGTGGAACGCTAGGGTTGCTCGCTAACATTGGTTTTCAACACCTTATCTTGAAAAACTTGCTTTATGTTCTCAATATAATATATGTAGGTACTACCGATGCTCTAAGTGGTGTTCTGTTTCTGGTTTGGGAACATTGAACCACTCAGTTTTTTGCCACAAGCTAATATCTACTATGTTGGCTTACAGCTACATATAATTTATTATACAGCAATTCAGAAGCAAAAAACTCTTCTCGATCACGAGATAATGTTCCAAATACCAAAACTAATTTGTAGCGGAATGTGATGTAAAAACTTGTTGCATGGAATTTGTATTTCGATTACTATAAATTATTATCTAGACACCTATTATGTAAATCTTCTCTACAACTATTATTTTTACTACTACCTGGGACGCTTTCATGAAAGTTTTTTCATATTTATATTTTAAGCACATCTGTCGGGAACGATGAAAACTACAACCTCTTAACGGATCTAGGTCGACTTAACCTGTTAACCTGAGTCTGCCAATATATATATATATGTATATATTGGCAGACTTTGGTGTTGATTCTGTTCTGTAAGCGTTATCAAAAATCTCTAAATTATGGCAGTTGTTATTCTTTTTAGCCTACAATTCAAATTAGTATAACACACTCCCGAATGACAGCACAAAAATTTGCTTTAACTCTTCAATTGTGGTATATTTTAGACAAATTAGTCGGCACGTAACTTGGTACTCGCTAAACTAACATAAAAATACCCAAAACTGAATAGAATAATCTTATTTTTAGAATTTCACACTTAGTCATCTACATGCATTTGGATATTAGTGTTAACAGAATAAGGAATACAATAAATATATTTTGTTTCGCTAAGTTAGTTTCATTTTTTGAACAAGTGAATCTCTAGTAAGATAGACCACGCAATCTTGCTAACGGCCGGTTTCAATAATCTATCCACAGTTTTTCTTACTGCGGATAGAAATTTGACATAACATTACATACAAATATCTATCTATAGTAGGGTAAACCGACGGCAGATCGAATACATCGTTCATTCAAATAAGACGACCCACTAACATACCAACACAAAGTTTGGCCCTGTTCCTCGGCGAGCCGATGTCGGTTCCTAGTCACTTATGGTCAGGTGTTCACGGACCGATTTCGGTTCCGCGACACGGGAAGGGACTACTAACATAATGTCTTTGCGACAGATAGGTTATTGAAGACGGCCGCAAGTCATTTCCGAAATTCATGTTTCATGTTTCATCAATGATTATCCATGACATTAATTTGGCAGCCTTTTCCTTCAATAATGTTATGCTTGGTATAGATAACTTAATATTATTAATGTAAACATACATAAAACTGGTTATTTACGTAATTGTTTCGAAAACTTATCGTGTTATGAAAACATTTACGATGGATATTACGATACATCCTGAGAGACCTGCCTGATATTATTGTTACAGGGTTCCATACCTCAACACGAAAATTGTCTACTTACGATGCTTTAGGTAAGGTTGAAAATAGCTTGTTAGATTGGACGATGTAATGCGAAAATGCGTTAATTTTGTACGTTTTCTTTATATATATATAAAGAATATAACTTGAGAACGGCTTTACCGATGTCATTCATCTTGTTTTTAATGTTTTTTAATACTTCGTAAAAGGTTTAAGAATTAAGAAAGATGGGAGGTTATGAAGAGGACGAAGGCCGAGCCTATTACGCGAACGAAGTCGCGGGCAGCCACTTAGTATAAGTATACATATATATATATATATATATATATATATATGTATACTTATACTAAGTGGCTGCCCGCCTATATATATATATATATATATATATATATATATATATATATATATATATATATATATATATATATATGTATATATATATAATGAATCCCTATTTCTCCTGGTCACGCTATAATTTGAGAACGGATGGAACAATCTCGCTTTTTATTTTTTAGTTGTGTTAATTATTGTCAGGAGAAGGTTCTTACGAAAGAAAAATCAAGAAAAGATGGGAGGTTATGGCGAGGCCGAGTTCCTTTCCTACTACGCGAACGAAGTCGCGGGCAGTCGCTAGTTTATATTAATAAAGATGGGAGCTTAGTATGGGTGTTACCGACCAAATAATGCCTTCATATGAATTTCAATGAGAACAATTCTTTCCAACGTCTTTTGCTCATATTGATGCACTATCTGGAAGACTGAGCTCAGCTGCATATGCGGTTCATAAAATTAGGCAATTGACAGATATAGCTACTGCTCGACTGGTCTACTTTGCTTACTTCCACAGCATAATGTCATATGGTATCCTGCTGTGGGGGTCAGCGGCGGACATAGAGACAGTTTTTATATTGCAAAAGCGGGCAGTTCGAGCCATCTACGAAATGGGTCCCCGCGAATCCTTAAGACAAATGTTCAAAGAAATTAATATATTAACTCTTCCATCTTTGTATATCCTAGAAAATATAATGTACGTTCGTAAAAATATAAAGAAGTTTAGAATAAATAGTGATATGCATAATATTAATACTAGAAATAAGGATAGGATAGCTGTATCTAAATTTAGACTCACGAAAACTAAAAATAAGTCCTTCTTAGGCAATTGTGTACGTTTCTATAATAAAATACCGAAAGACATTACTGAGCTCACTGAAGGGAAATTCAAGTTACGTGTCAAAAATATACTAATGAAAAAAGCCTATTATAAATTGAGTCACTACTTAGAAGACAAAGATGCCTGGAAGCTTTCCACTTCTGCCTAATAGCCAACTATTGAATAAATTTGTTATTTTAATACTACTCATATGTAACCTCAATGTACAAAGACTTGAAAAAATAATGGCCCACGAGTTTCTTGCTGCTTCTTCTCGGCGGTGGTTCTTTTCCGAAGACAGCGGTAGAATCATTTAAAAATTTTTGACGTTCATAAGAGTGTCTATGATGCCTAAACTGAATAAATAATTTTTGAATTTGAATTTGAATTTGCTCATTATACGCTGCTATTTTGAGCAAGAGCTAGTACTTACCAGTATTGAATTGTACGATGGTCATAATAGCTGCCTAACAGTCAGCCGTGCGATTATCTAAGTGCAAACATCATGGCATCTTTGACAACATCCGTGAAACAAATGACGAAATGACAAGAAACGTTGGAAAAACCACCTTATGTATAAGGGCGATATCTCATAAAGTATTTGACATCGGTGAACTCGTTGACGAATCATTGTATAGAGAATCGCACCTCAGAACTCTAGTAGTAAGTTAGTATAAAGAACCCCAGCAGTAGGTATACACATTATACGAGTAAAATAGGAATAGTCAAAAATGCTTCGTGTTTGTGTTGTCCGATGATGAGTAATTTTGTGCAATAAGCAATATTTGTATGTCTTAAAAAGCTTTTCTAAGTACATATGCTATAACATAAGGCATAGTACGTACATTCACATTCTACAATATCAATCGTCCCCATACGACGGCAAATCATATTTAGAGTTAAAATGCGATGCTCAGACGTTGTGCCTCGGTGGCCTAGCGGTCATGGCGTCTGACACGGATTGTCGGAAGACACGGATTCGAACTCCTTCCGAGGTATGTGACATGTGCTAGGTAAGTGTATTTTTCTCTCTAATAGGTCTCCTACCAATTTGTTTTATAAAATATCTTCTCTTATAAATAACGTTCGTTACTGTTTCCGCATTAGATGTTTGTATACATACCTCTGTGCTTGACCATTGAGCATGGTGACCACCTGGGCCACGATGCCCTTCGCAGGCGCCTCCTTCTCCAACACCACAGTTGGTTTCTCCATCGTCATCACTACAGTCTTCGTATTCACAATCATTTAGCACTGTTATTCAGTCCACAGTCTCCAATATCAATGTTCTGTATTTGAGGTCACTGATATAATTTTATCGTAAAGCTAACATTTTCAACGTTCAATACTACCTAGTTGGACTATACTGTCTATACTGACAACCTATATCTATTGACGTGGACAACAGAATTTCCAAACCGTCAAACTCATTATTGATAGTGCCCTACAAATTATGTTACAATTACTAATAATATTGAGACATTTTGATAGTGTTAACTTGGATTAATAATTTTATAATAATATATTATGATTCAGAAGGCATTGATTTATAATGACAGCAGAGCTTACGAGTTTTTATACGATGTTTTTCAAAACATTTGCTAGGAAAAACAAAAATATTTTGCTTTTACCACACAAAGATTAAAACTAAGCAAAAAAATAAACATTATAGAAAAATGCTGCGTAATTTTGTTTTTCACGCGCCAAGTGCAAGGAACATACAGCCTACTTCAAGCACCAAATTTAAGCTATAAATTGACGAAATTTTAATATATTTTATATATCAATAAATTATTGTGAAATATCAATAATTTGATAGAATTAAATGATTGTTTGACTTAATTAAGCACATATACACTGATTTACTCCAAATTTATTCCAAAAATGTAATGGATTTTCACCGGCATAAAACCTCTTTGTTGTTATTAAAAAAATAAGAGTATTACCCGGTTAAATTGAAAATGCTATGTTTACTCGCCTATAACTTGCAATAATGTACTAATTTAACTTTGTAGGGATGATTCTATTATGACTTTATTATGGTTATAAGTTTATTACGAACATACTATTGGTTTTTTGGCGCGAACGTGGAAAAGTCAACGTTTTTGCATTGTATTATTTATGAAACCTTATGCTTTTTTTCAGTGTTAATGTTTAAAATTGGTGGCGTTTTACTCATTAAGTGCTGTTTTACGTGCATGAGTGTGGGCAAGTGACATAATGTGGTGAAACGTGTTTTTCCGTGTTGTTTCCAAAACTCCATAGAAGCTGATGGTAAAGTTGCCACCACTTTACTAAAGCATGACTTACAAGACTGACTGGACCATGACTGACTGACATTTTGGACTCTGACTGACTACGACTAATATCACCAGAATATTCTATTAAAACTTTGTAATACAAATAACTTGACACTGGCAAATGCACGAAAAGTGCGGGACCATAACCCTCAAAGGAGGGAAAACGAAAAAAAAAACGTACTATTATATATTATTAATAGCTCGGTTTATGTCCCTAAAGCGATGTAATAAGGTTCACTTTAAGAGCAAGTGTGTTGAATAATATTTAATGTACAGACACGTCCTCGTTACAGGTATTTTATGTAGTAGTCTACTATTAGTTACTCTGTGGTAGTAGGTTCTGATTAATTATTAATACCTTTCACGTCACATTATTATATCAAAAAGTGACAAATAGCAAAGTTAGGAACAAGATGCGATCACCGGAACAAGTTCCTGCTAAATATCTGCGTAGTGCTAATACTCGTAAACGCCATACATACATAGTAAATATAATTACGGTATATTATAATTGGTATCAAAAGTAGCCGGCGAAGATGTTAGACATAAATCCTTCATATCAAAATGAACGTTTCGAGCAAGTGTGCCAAATTTTAGAAGCACCGTTTACTCTTTAATTAAGTACAGCTATGTAATATACTAATGTCGTGACTCTCAACCACTTTTTGATGTTGCAAGATAAGTAGGTAAGTGTGTATGATACGATTGTTGGATTACATTGATAGTGAAGTAGGCATTGCATTACGCGAGTGCTTAGCACACAATCTTATGGTTGAGTGATATTGCAGGAAAAGAAGACGACGAATAGACCTATTTCCAGATAAATCGTCTTTATATAAAACTTAAAAGAAAGATAGATCCGGGTTTAAGCCATGGTTTATGGGAATTTGATTTATTAAATTTGCTTAAGCCATGGTTTAAACTCGGGTCTGTCGCCACGTTTTTAGTCAGAAAAGATTGTATTTGATTGTACTTTTTTATTATGTTTAGGTGGAGTTTATTGACTTGTATCTAAATAATACCGCTTATCTATAGTTTAATCAGCTAGGTATTAGCAGATAACGTACTCGCATTACTAATACCAATTTCATATGATGAAGGCTGGTACTCATCACACGGGGAAACCTAGTTTGAGTGCCAATATACACTCATGTATCTATTATTATTGTGTTGTCAAATTTTTCACTAGATTTAACTAAATTTACTCTGTGAATTAACCTAATATATCAGCTTACGGATTACTATGATAGTAATATTTAGGTAATTCTATAACTATGTGTAATTGTGTACCTACTTTAGCTTGACTAAATAATAGACAGCATGTTTACTTATTCATAATCTAACTTTTAAATGAATAAATATTATCTTATCTTATATTCAATATATAGGTAAGTATAATATATACCCGCTCACAGCTATGCTTTCATTCTAAACAAAATTTATAAAGTAAATTTCAATTTATCAAGCAGTTCATATTAGTCGACTATTATATAATATCCGTTTGAATTTAAGCCGTGTTGCATCCCATTGCATAATTTAGTCATTTAGTCTCATACTCTTCTATTACCCTTTCACGGGAGGAAGCTGAAATGTACGGTAAGCGGTAAGAATTTTTTGTCAGTTACCTATTTAGTCATTATGTAGAAAGTTGGAGAACTAATGGACATATCTTGCGGTGAGGTCAAGATTTTGTCAATGCATCATTATATTACATTAGCCATCTGTAGATGCACATTAAACTTTCCAAACCCATGCATTTCTTTAGTCAAGCCTATTTTCTAGAAGTCATGTCTATCTGCCTGACCAGGATTTTACATTCATTTATTTTTACATACATAACTCTGTACCTTCTTTTTTAGGGTTCGGTACCCAAAGGGTAAAACGGGATCCTATTACTAAGACTCCGCTGTTCTTCCGTCTGTCTGTCTGTCCGTTTGCCACCAGGCTGTAACTGTATCTTATGAACCGTGATAGTTAGACAGTTGAATTGTTCACAGATGATGTATTTCTGTTGCCGCTATAACAAAAAATACCAAAAAAACGGTCAAATGCAAGTCGGATTCGCGCAAGAAGGTTTCCGTACCATCATCAATAAAATTAGAAAATATATCTGTTGAATGTTGTATGGGAGATATGGATAATGGTACGGAAACTCATGCACGAGCCCGACTCGCACTTGGCCGGTTTTTTAACTTCTCCGCATATAATTAGCATGTGGTAACCATGCGACCATAATTTCTATATAGATTTATTATTGAACAAAGCTCAAACGAGTACTAATGTTGTGCAAATGAGATATTTGAAATTCAGAAAATAAAATGTAACATCTATAGACAAAGGAGTTAACTTAAAGTTACTTTGCAACCTATCTGCCTAATTATTAAGCTTCAGAGCATTATATTACCTACTTACGAAGCATTATGATCACAGGTACAATCTGCGTGGCTAACAGCAGCCTCATAAAAAAAATATGCCGTAGCGTGTAACTAGCTAAATTATGAAAATGAAAACTAATTAAAACTTAACGATATCACAGATTTCACTGGTTTTAAACTCACGAGTTTGAATAGTGTTCACACACATCTGTATCATCTGACATTTGCTTATTTTTGTTTTAACGTGCTAAATAAAAATGCTGAAAGCTTTGCTCGTCCATAGTGTGGGCGGACAAAGAAGACTGATGCCGGCGGCAAAGCTATTCAATGTTGCCATGGTAACCAATTTGGACAACAATGGGTCATATTAGACTTTTGCGTTCGATCAATGAACCGTATTAAAATTTTGTGCAATGAACAAAAGAGATACCTACATTACATATATACCTATATACATATAGATACGAGTATGTTTATAAATCAAGGACAAAGGAAACACATTCTGAAAACATCGACGGTGTTGTATACTCAAACTCAAACACATTTATTCTGTATAGGCTTACGGGCTTAACTTACAAATTCAGTCATTTTCCTTATTTTTAAATCTACAACCGGATCGGAACACGACCACGACTGAGAAGATACGGCAAGAAACTCAGCGGGCTTGTCATTTTACATTTTTATATCTCCAATTTCTTAAATGATATTAAAAATGTTCGCTTATTTTCAACTCCGGTGTGTTGCCTTACAAAAGACGTACCTGTATATGATTTGATATGATAATATACGTATATATGAGCTTCCCTTGCTAAATTAAATTATATTGAGACTTGATATCGTTATCAGTGATAAGATGTTGTATAAACATAACTATATACACACTGTCCGATATGTTGATATTGTATTAACCAAAAGATACCTAGGTGCCATAGTAGACAGGTACGTATCAGTACTTATAGGTAAGTGTCTAATTATTTACGTTTGACTGGAAGAGATAGCTTTAAGCAATAAGTCCGCCAATATTTCTATTTATAAGTCATAACTATGACTTATTATTGATTGATCTTAATATTTTGGTGTACAGCAAAGTGATTTGTATTTATTTCAAGAATGTGTTTTTTTTATTGTTATTGTAATTTGCCATGTAATTGTCGTTATGTAGGTAACTAGCTTTATACTAGCCTACCCTATTTAGCGTTTACCCTTTACAGACCCTATTTTGTCAGGCAATAGCTAAATAGGTACCTAGGTATTTACCTAATTTCAAATAAATTGCTTTTAGCATAGACCCAACAATATGCTTCTTTATTGTAGCTACTAATATACTATTATATTATAATTGACAAGCAATTTAAGGCACAATACGTTTAGTTATAAGTAATTTCATAAGCTTGCATATATAATTTTAATTCTGACTTTATGTAAATATTTCAATTATTATTTTTATATCGTTTGGTATTGACCGCCATCTCACTACTTTTATTTGTACGCCTACGCGGGCATAAAATGTTGAAACTTATTGAAATTTAAGAGCTACATGCACATCCCTGTATGACTACACACATGTTTTGACATATCAATAAATCTTTATATATCTTTAAGTTTCTGTAGTTTAAATCTATCGAACACCGACTAGTTAGTTTGTCTTAAAATATAGTTTTGCTCACGAACAAAATGTGTGTGTCAAGTATTTTTATCGAATCTTATCACACATTATCTATCAACAACGATGTAGTGCTAAATAACAAAGGAAATGCATTAATAAATATTTAGTCCCGACAGGAAGGATGATAGTAAACAGAACTAATTGCTGTCAACGACGAGCAATAAAACACTCAATTGGCTCCAATGTGCTCAAAATGACCTAATTAAGATAACGCTACACACACCCATCTGTTTGATGGACAAGCTTGTTATCAAGTAACCGTGCTTCAGCATGATGAGTTATTTCCCTTTCCCTTATTATCACGTTTACTGGTTCATAACTCAAGTAAAATTACTCGTATCGCGTAAAATCGCAAATCGAAACACTCCGCCGTTGATGCTATTCTACCCACGTATCATCGCCACTAATTGAATTATCCACATTAGGTTTCTACTCAAGTTTCACGTAACTGATATTCAGTAAAGCATGCATGACTTCCGTATGAACCATCCACTTTACCATATAGGTACTTATTATCTTTACACAGTACACAAAAGTTAAGTTCAAAGCTAAAACTTAAAACTTGTGAAGCTTTCGGAAGCTTGCAATTCGTTCGGTTCGATTTGAGTGCTCGGCGACCCGTGCGTTTGATTACAAGATCACGACACGATCTCGATATAAGTGGGAAGGTCTCGTGCAGATGCGAGGTACCAGGCAATCATAACACGTGTTGTGTTAGAGTTCGAGCGGGCTACGTACGTCCCGGTGCGCGACGAGTTACAGACTAACCATGACTCCATGAGCGCGCGGCACCGGCCCCTGCGCAGCCCGCCGAGATGAGCCACCGAAGCCCCAAGCGCAAGCCCTGAGCTCAGTTAGCTTGCTTTATCTGATTACCTCACGGAGCAAGGACCTTTCGACACACAAAGCTCGCCGTAAAATCCACCATGAAAAACTGTGCCCGTACCGCGAAATTTCTCTTGCGAAATTTACTCGTTAAATTTGACTGTTTGATGCGGTTTTGCAATTTCGTTGATTAGTTTTTTTGACAACAGATTAAGACGAGATATTTATTTGAGAAACTTGGTGGTTCGTGTTATGAAGCGCTCTGGTGAACAGCGACAAGATTAGAGAATTTCGAGAATTACAGTTTAACAGAGATGGAATGGAACTGTATTAATTAAGCTACATGTTACAGAATATTTAAATAAAAGGCGCTGATGGTCCAGACGAGACTGCCTTTGTGGTAGACTGTGCGAGTCACGATTTATGAACATACACGTGAACTACAAAAAACTTTCAAAGGAGCCAAAAGCGTGCACACAATAAAATTCGCAGATCCTAAGACGCTATAGGAAGCGGTTTCCGTTGTAGAATACATCTATTGTGTTGTTGGCTTGTGGAGGTCGTCAATGTATGCCATCGTCCCATTGTGTTCTGCCAAAGTTTAATCAATTCAAAACTCTACTGCTGCGACATACAGTTTAAAGGTTTAATTATTAATTAATTTAGCTTATACCTAAAACCCACACAATTGATGAATTTGAATTTGGGGTAGGAACGGTGCTTTGGCTTTGTTTAGCAAATTTTTAACGGATATCATCGAGTAGGTATATGTGCATGATGTATCACGATATTGTTGGAATATATCTTCATAGTTCCTCTTGTAATAAATGAGCACGACAATGAAAAATATTCACCTACCCTACTTTAGTTGATCTACGCAATGTTTAGCGATAGTTAATCTGTGCGATCTTGCTAAGGTGTTGCTTTTTGACTGTCCATTATTATTTTTTCTTTATTACTTCTAGATGCCTTTCTAATTAGGTATACTACTCAGAACTAAAAAAAATTACGGTAGGTACCCTAGGCTTGCCCGGGGGTGATATTCCATGCAAAAATAAAATGTTGATCAAATAGATGGAACGTGTGATTTTGAAGAACCTTTCTAAGAACTACCGAGAAATGTATCTACACGAGCATTTTCTAAATATCTGGGAGGTATCTAATAGAAGCTAACAATATTTTTTGACCTAAGCGACAGTTAATTCTATATATTCTTCTATATCACAAGAGTAGCTTCGGAAGTTTCTGTAAACTATGGTACGTTTTATGTTCACTCCAGCACTTGATAGTTTTGATAATGAGTTCACGAACCAACACAACCTAGGGGAATAAGGGGTTTGTGTGAACGCCCGCATAAGGGCTTTGTTTATTATCATAGTTAGTTGATATTTAAGTAATTTATACTATATATTGCCGACGATTTATAGTACGTATTGAATAAGGTATCAATTCTTTAAGAACTACATGTTGATTCGGGAATCATAAGATATTTAATAATCCTTACTTAGGTAGAAGTTATCGCCATTGTCTCACTCACAGACTTTTGTATCTATATATCTATTTCATACAATAAGAATATAACGTAAAATATGGAAAAAAGTCTGTACCTTTACAGACTTAGGACCGATATTAGGAACCATCGCAGGAACAGGTAGAGAGAAACACATTTTTACCATTTTTGCATTAAAGTATATTTTAGACTAAGCTGGTTTTGGATAGAAACTTAGAGAATTCAGTAATCTAAGTATAGAACAGAAAAAAAAATACCCAACAATAATTCGGTTTTAAGAAATAAAACATATAATCAGCCAGCTTAAAAAGTATTTATGTACGAAAAGGAAACACTGTCGCCAACTTGGAAATACTTAACAAATTGGCATAGAAATGATCGATAGATGAAGAGACAATCATTTATCTATTTATTTATGTATGTCTATTTGTCTGAATATTTGTTACCATATAACTCAAAAACGAATGAATATAATTCAATCTAGTTTTCGCAGTTATTTTGCTTAGTTTTTGGACACGAGATAGATGCATTTCAAGTTTAATGAGTTTCATTTCAATGCCTGAGAGGGTTATACAATATTATCCTACATTTGGCTTTAAAAATCGGCTCTCTGAGTTCAGGCTTTTTAAACAGTTTAGATAACAAACTTTTAAAATAGTACTGAATGTAATTTATGTTGTTTTCGCATTTAATATTTTACTCTACTTTATTTATATTATACTCGTATTAACGGGACTTAATCGCGTTAGTAGTATCATTTATTTACCTCAACGTTCCGATCAAGTTGCATTGTTCGTGGTCACGAGCGGACTGAAGAGGCGGGTGCCATCGTCTCGAAGTATTGAGATATTTTCTAACATACCCCCAACAGTTAAAGTAATTGTTCCGACACACAACACTAATGATATCGACAGATTTTTCTGAGGATAAATCGCGACGGAAACACTTTTTAATCATTGGATTCCATGTTGCCGCCAGTTTGAAACCATCCTCCCGGTTAAGCCCCGTTAATATCATATAGGTATGTGTTCACATCGCGAAAGTTTAAAAATTACTATTACTCTACTTTATTTTGAAACTAGAATTAAAAAAAGAACAGTAAAGAAGTCAGGGAGCAGAGTTATGAAGGCAATGGTGCTTGAATAAAATGCATTATCAAATTCTGGTTAAAAACTGCAAGACTCAACTGCGCTGTACGTTTTTACGTGATTCGTTTTCGTAAGCCACAAAAATGACTGCCTCGTTAGTATAGTGGTGGAAGCAAGGTGCTGGGAGCGATCCCCGGATCGGCCATAGTTATTGGGTTGGCGAAAGAGAAGTAGATGGCCAAACGTAGGTTTTTAAAACATCTCATCTCCCCTTCGGGACATATAGGCGTGACGGTTTGTTACGTTATTATAAATCAAAATTATATGTATAAAATTATTTACATTAAAAGTTATTTTCAACAAATTTTAAGAGAATAAAAAAAATAGTTTTATTTTATCAATACTTATAAATAAAATAAATAAATAACATTTTTATCATATTTTTGACCCCACCAATCAATATTTTAGTTAAATTATTTAAATAAAATCATATAATTCTATAATCATTTTTTAATACTACGATTACTATATTTAGGGGAAATCAATGTAATATTAGTAATAAATAGTCACGAGATAGACCATAACAAAATTTATTATTAAATTATTAATTACATTATTTTCTGGTTATATCTAGGTGAATGGCGCTACTGAATAGCGCGTCTATTGCCTATTACCCATCGTAGTGCCCATGCATTCCAGATTAAGTCACTTCAAGCAAGGATACATATACGAATCCTTGCTTCAAGTAATATAAAAGTACTTACAGGCAATTTTTATCACAAAATAAATATATAAGGCTCTGAAAAAGTTTTAATCAATCATATCTAGGTATACACAATACTTAGAAAAATAAAAAGCAAAAAGATGGAACCATGGATGGACCAACAGGAATGGATTTGAACCATGAACCATTAGCTTCTGACGCGTACACTCCCCGACTGAGCCATTTCTCTGAATAATTGGCGATATAAGCTTATTAAAAACTATTACAGAGTTCCCGACAAAATTTACGTGTTGAAGACAAAGTTTTTAGCTAAATAACAGCTAAAAACTTTGTCTTCAACACGTAAATTTTTACCACTCCATATATACTTTGCGGGTGAAACCTTGGGACACAGCTAGTTTTGGAATCAATTAACTACATGACTGATTTTTATGCATTTTTCTCTGTTCGGTATCTGAAATTTAAATTCTAACCTATATCTCGCCTCTGTATTATTATAAAAAGGAAAGATTAAATTGTTTGTTTGTTTGAATTGAATAGGCTACGATACTACTAGGCCGATTTAAAAAAATACTATTAGAATAATTTATTGATTCAGGCGTTACTTTGCGGAAATCCATTATCAAAAAAACGATATTAAAAAATATTTAGTGACACTTCCGCTGAAAAGAAAACAATGATTTTGGCCTATTTGGGGGCGTGCACCACCCTCCCTCCCGCATAAAATGCTAATAGGAAGAATACAAAATAAAAAACACAAGAAAACCCAAATAAACCAACACCGATTCGACACGTGTTTCGCCTCTACACGAGGCATCCTCAGGAGATGTTGACTCGTCGAGCGCTAGACCGACAGTGAGACAGAGAGACTATTAGAATACTACATTATCCCTGATGAACATAGGCGATAGAATATTATCAGAAAAGTTAAGGATCTGTGGGAACGAAAACTTCGATAACGTAACCCAAGGTGTGAAAAAAATACCCAAAATAAATCCATATATCGCGCACGCTACGGAAACAATTGACAATAGCGAAAAGTGAAGTACTACAGTTTTATAGAAGACATCAATATATACAAAAAAGTGATATCATATGCCTAACTATTACAGTTGTTATAATAACTACTTTTTCGTGTTAAAATATGCAACAGAAACGCCGGTACAAACCATTATTAATCCTATATGGATAGATTGTTTGTTTGTGAGGGATAAACTCAAAAACTACTTAAGGCGAAATGAGTTCCAAATTTCATGATTCGACTTCGCGAAAACTTAGTTTTTCGACGCTTAAACCTAATAACCGAAGTTCGAAAGTACGTAGTGTAAATTGAACATACGTCCTATTGAAGTATGGGAGCCAATACACGATTGAGCAAACTTGGCTCGACAGAAAAAATCGGCAACATTCCCTAAATTTTGTAATTTTTCTTACGTGCTTCGTGGGAAAAAGCATTTTTATTCAAGTATGGGCAAATATCTTTCAATTAATGTATCATATTCGAATTCCCAATGAAATTTAGTAGTGAACTATGGACTCCTTTATCATTAAATTTTAATCATTTGATTGTACAAAATAAATATAAAAAGTATTACCACGTATTCAATTGAATTTTCGCATTACATCGTCCATTCTGGTAAGCAATCTCAACCTTATGTAAAGCATCGTAAATTGTTTTAAAATTAGGATTGGACCGCGCCTTAAACGATCTTTCATCAGTTCTTGAGTAATATATGCTATATTTGATTCATCACCGTCCTTGATCACCATCATAAAAGATATTGCATGTTTATACAGCTTTCTTTGCGATTCAGTTACTTTTTAGAAATATACTAGCTGCGCTCCGTGATTTTACCCGCATGGTGATGACGATGATGAATCAAATATAGCCTATGTAACTCAGGTATAATGTAGATTTCTACTGGTGCAAGAATTTACAAAATTGGTTAATTCGTTTTCTAGTCTATCCATTACAAACACGCAGACAAATATTTTCTTTTTATAATATTAGTGTAGATTGTGAGGAAACTGAGGGAACCGTATTAATTAAACTGTGTAAGCTAACATATTATATTAGTGTGAAACATCATGAATGATATTTCTGTCGCTGTTGTCCAGTCAGTTAAATAATTCATGTACTGCTACATTACCAGATGAATCAATATGTATTTATTTACAAACAAGTACAATTTGAAAAATTTGATACCGACTCCCATTCTATTCAGTTATTAGAGTGTAACTCAAAAACTACTGGACCTACTTTTATGAAATTTAAATGGGTATACACAAGGGAAGTACCAGCTTTCAACCAAAAAATAATTTTGTGAATCGGTTCATCCAGCCCAATGTTATTAGGTAACAAACATAAAAAAATACAGTCGAATTGAATACCTCATCCTTTTTGGAAGTCTGTAGAAAAGTCACGACCTAGGCCTAAGGACAGCACATTAAAAACAATCACGTACAAGACCTTGATATTGTTCGTAATTATAGGACTGTAGTAAAATGTGTTTGACCTGACCTTACACTTTAAATGTAAACGGTAGCGAACTCGAGCCCAGAAACACTTAGCTAATTGGAGTAGGTGGTACTTGAGATAATGAAGCCTAATTGTTCCGAATATTTTTGGAACAGATATTACGTCCACTAATGAAGAGCACATACAGGATAAGACACGAAACATATGCAATGCATTTATAAACGTTAAAAAATCTAAAATTTGTTTAACAAATGTAAAGTCGTAATAATTTGATCTCAACTTATTTTAAATACTACTACTACCTAAGTATCTTTACTTTTCAATTATTTTGAAGTGTTCTGTATATTCAAAGATGTAATTTGGCCATTATCAGCCGGGAAACGTCACTTCTGAACATATGCCTCCCCCTTTTTGAAAATTTGTCCACTTAAATCCATCAGGTCGCATAATCTTGTCGGTCGATTTAGGGTCTAATACCATTAACACGCTTAAAATAGTTAGTGTTACAGTTTAAAAACTGGTCAGCTACTGTGTTATATAAATTCACCCGTAGGCGACAACTCTTGAAATAAATTACTTTATAAGGAGCTGGTTGAAATGGAAATAGATTGCCTTGAGCTGAATAATTGAATCACTGTGGTGTAGGCATTTCTAAAGTATTCATAATAATGTTGATTGTTGAACGGTTCTTGGCATCCCTTTTGTCTGCTTACTGCTACTGTCAACAGTTGCTTTGTTTTGCTCAATTGTGTACAGCTGAGTTATTCGTGCACAATACCTGCCGTGCGATTCTCTAATGATTCGTCGTTGCGCTCGTTGGCGAGCTCACCGATTTCAAATGCTTTATACGATATCGCGCTTGTAAATAAGGTTGTTTTTCCAACCTTCCTTGTCATCTCGTCATTTGTTTCAAGGATGTTGTCAAAGATGCAACGATGTTTGCTCTTAGAGAATAGCACAGCTGAACTCGATGTCATATCATAGCATGAGCGTTTAGAGCAAAGGCCATGCCTGTGACATTAAACTATTTGTAACCATAATTATCCCGGATAGGAAAAATCTATTCCACACTATACTTGTGTGGTTACAAGGC
Source organism: Selenia dentaria (assembly GCA_917880725.1). Taxonomy (NCBI): domain Eukaryota; kingdom Metazoa; phylum Arthropoda; class Insecta; order Lepidoptera; family Geometridae; genus Selenia; species Selenia dentaria. Next base: position 26,723,418 of record OU862888.1, on the reverse strand, counting down.
TGTTATAAAAAAATGCCCATTAAATTAAATGTAAATCGATAATAGCATAATGTAATTCACAATTGAATACGTGGATATACTGCGTATGGTATCAGGTAACGTGGCGTAAAATATTAATTATGTTTTCAATGCCTGGCAAACGGCAATGGGATAAAATTACGCCATTGATAACATGAATGATATTGCTCGCCTGCAGTAGGCATATAGGCTTGCTGAATGTCGGTGGAGTGATTAATTTTATTATGCTTTCCTAAAATTTAAGTCAGTCCAATTATCTTAAAAATCTATATAAAGTTGAAGTCGTTATTAGGTACTATGCTTTATTGAATCAATCAACGACACTCAGGAAGTAGGTATGATAAGCTGGTACATACAAAACTTAATGTGACTATGCTATGCGTCAGCCAACCCATGCGAAACCGAGCTAGAACGCCCTCGGCCTCGCCAGCTATCTAGGAAAGTTTTTGAATAAATATGTCATTTGTTTATCAATATAATATAAACATATTTATTCAATTTATTAAAAAATATATACTTTTCGTAATGCCTTTATTGGTTTTGATGTAATTTAATAAAAAAAATTGTGACCGTGATATAATATAGAACCATAAACCTATAACCTATTGAATTTTTTCTCGGAAAATGTAGACTTTCTGCGGAGATTTAATTATTGTTCATTTATATCAGTGGTTCTTAACCCTGGAGGCATCCGAAGCGGTTCGCGAAAACATCCAAATTGAAAGATATTTTCGAAACAGAAATTAATCTTCAAGATTATTGGAGACAAATGACGATCACTTTCACAAATATTCGAGAAATACTGAAACTGAGAACTGAACCAAGCTTCAGAAGTGAATAAAAGGTATGGAGTCACAAAAATAGCATTAAATAATATACATACCTGCTTAATATAGAATTATGGTCAAATATTTAGATACTGTTGGCTTTGAACAGACTGAACAACCCTTTATTCGTTAACATTTAATTTGACTGTATATTACTTACTTACCTTCGAACACTTGGTGGTATAGAAATTTTATAAAATGAACCCTCATCACTAAAAGGATAAGAACCACTAATCTACATTGAAGCGTTGAGTGCTGGTACACAACAACCACTAGAAATCCCTCAAAATCGGCAGAGGTGTATTAAGGCGCTGTCAGCTCAGCGCTTGGTTACATTCAATTTCCTTTACTTTAAATCAAGCAAGCGCATCTCGTAAAAACGTACAAAACTTATAAAAAATAATGTGCACTTTTAAATAAAAAAAAGTAATCCGCCAATATCTGTGTATTAAACATTGCTATTTTATATGATATGCGTTTCATGAAAATTCCAAAAGGAATAAAGATAAAACTGCTTTTAATTAGTACTCACTAATTATAATTTAGTTAACAACCGCGAAAGTCTGAAACAGTGTGGAACATAGGCTAAATATTTTGATTCATTGTCATCGTCGTCCACGCGGGTGAAACCGCGGAGCGCAGCTAGTAATATAACGTTTGTTATACTGTCTGTTACCTTATCACGCTAGGTGAAATTACGTGGTATATTTGTTATTTTTCTACCGACTTCTAAAAAGGAGGAGGTACTCAATTCGACTGAATTTTTTTTTATGTTTGTTACCTCATAACTTTAAATTGGGTGAACCGATTCTCAAAATTCTATGTTTGAAAGCTGGTACTTCCCGTGTGTTACCATTTTAATTTCATCAAATTCGGTCTAGTAGTTTTTGAGTTACACTCCAATAACTGAATAGAATGGAAGTCGGTATTAAATTTTTCAAATTGTACTTGTAATGTACTCTAGTATGTTAACATATGTTTTTAATTCCGTCATTGTGTGCTTAGAAGTCTTAGAAATGTCATATTATTTATTTGTAATTTTAATTAAATCGCTGCTTAAAAGATTTAAAAACTCATTTTTATCGACATCATGAATTGACAGCACCTTAACAACTAGTAAGCATAATGTAGAGTTTGAGCACTCACCCAATGCTGGCAAGACTGTTGTTGCTGGCAGTAAGCGAGTCAGCTCCTTTGCCCTGCGCCATGGCAGCCAGTTGTCGGTCGAGGAAGTTGTTCTGTTCCAATAACTGGCTCCATTGGCGAATCGCTGTCTTGGATGAGGACAGCTCCTGGTGGAGTTGTTTCTCATCTAACGAGTTCAGGCCGCTGCGTAGTGAGCTGTCCAACCTGGTGTAGCATATTGGAATTGATTTATTGATCAAATCAAACTGGGGTTTCGAGTCTTCCGAGGAAAAAATCTGAGTTTATATGTTTGTTTATTTATTCGACGAAAAGTTTAGAACTGGTTGTCGAATCTTTAGATGAAATTTGTCAGAAAAGTATCAACATCGCATCTAAAGAGAACAGTTATATGAGCCAAGCAGGGTTATAATGGATGTGCTAGTAATGGGATATTGTCTCACTAGATAGTCAATCACAAATATTGTAAAAACTTTTCAGTATTTAATGAATCTCCTGAATTAAATACATATGTCACAAAATCTATACTTGTTCTAGTTGCACTAAAAACGTTCATTACTTATTCCACAGTTTATCACATAATAAAATAAGTAATAAATATCACATAATGATATAATAGTAATAAAGCTAAGTGGTGAGAGGTGACTGGTGTCATTTGTGACCCTGAATTGCCGGTTAAGCTAAACGAACAGAGGACCTAGCACGAATAAATGCGAAAGTGTAACGTAACGTGTCATTAACGTCAAACAGTACAAACTGTCATTTATCTAGGGCAACGGTGGCACAGATAACTCATAGTTTATACGCCGAAGCTTGACGCGTTGACGCTTACGATACGAATACTTTTTCGCAAATTGTTTGTGCTACGGCCTCAGGTCTACAAATCCATCATTAGGCCTGTCCTTGTATACGGCAGTGAAACGTGGCCAGTGCTTGAGCGACACAAGCAGGAGCTGCGTTCCTCGGTGATGAAGATGCTGCGCTGGATGTGTGGAGTTAAGTTGGAAAGACCAAGTCAGATACTCCCGCATCCGCGGCAGCCTACATGTCCATGACATTGGAGACAAATTGCAGGAGAGACGCCTACGCTGGTATGGTCACGTGTTACAGAAACCGGCTGGTTATGTGGGAAACAAATATCTTGCCATACTGCCTCCACCCGGTCCCAGCAGACTGGGTAGACCCAAGAAGTGCTGGCTAGACATCGTAAAGGGTGATATGTGTGCCAATGGTCTCACCATTAGGGATGCAGAATACCGTGCGAAGTGGACGGAAAAAAGCAGGAAAGCAGACCCCCGGGCTTCTTGGCGGAAGTTAAGGATGCAACCGGAAAATTGCTAGGATGATGATGATGATGATGAATATAATAGTAATAATAATATAAGTATAGGTACCTAACCTTTTTATAAAATGGAGTACTTACTTACATTAAGTGCTATATGAAAGTTATAAGTGGGTTTATACAATTACCTTTCAATATAATCATCGACGCTTTGCAAGCTCGTGATGGAGCGGGCCAAGTCGTTGTCCATCATCAGGTCGTCGGACGCGAGGCTCGACAGCGTGTCTAGTGATGGAGTTCGTTCGCCCGCAACACGCGCTACATAAGAAAAAGACGTTGTTACTTTTTCTGGAAGGGTACACAGTGAGTACAGTAGTTAACAATATGATAAGCGAAAACTTACCTATTCCTATACCTAACTTACCTATAATTAATTGAATCAGGCATTACTTTACGGAAATCCATTTTAAAAACGATATAATTGTAACAATAATATTTTTTTACAACAAATATGCCTCTTACTGTTGGCTACAGCCCCATTTATGCCTTTGTAATGGAACGGATGAAATCCGTGAAAAAAAAAAATTTTGTACAAAAATAATAAAATGGGATAACATCCACACAAAGGTGTTCCAATCCCAAACTAGGTAGAGCCTGTACTATGGTAACCTAATGACTGATATACATACATAATATATACATATACAAACCAAAACAGCTCAAACAGACATGTTCATGCACACAAATGTTTGACCTGTCAAGGAATCGAACCCGGAACCAGCGGCTCAGACAGCAGGGCTGCTACCAACTGCGCCAACCGGGCAGTTAAGTATTTATTGACACTTCCGCTAGAAAAAAAAGTTATGGCAGAGATGCAGTGTGCACTACCCTCCCTCTCTCATAAAATGCAAATAGCAAGTAAACAGAATAAGGAACACACAAAAACTCAATCAACCTAAAAAGATTCGACACGTCATGTTTGATGACATCCTCATGAGATGTTGACTCGTCAACTTTACATGTCAGTGATGAGTGAGTTTACTTCCTATTTGCATTTTATGCCGAAGGGAGAGTGGTGCACACTGCATCTCTGCCATAAGCATTTTTCCAGCAGAAGTGTCACTAAATATTTCTTTACAGTTTTTTAAATGACGAACACAAGTATTTATAAATAATAACTTCTGAATTGATTTCTTATTGAATCTCTTTCGTGGAACTGTAGGTGTAGCACAAATGAGCGCAAAAATTTTTTCACCATGCTCGATAATGTCAAATTACATATCACGTAATCTCGACGTAATCCAGACATTATATCTCAAGGGATTTAAAAATATTAATATCCCAAGGGTCCCACCTAATGTGATTTCAATTTGGTACCTATGAAAACTCTTAGATACGGGGCAGGGCATTGTTTATTCGAAAAGTATTTGAGGAAAGAGAATTCGTAAATCGAATCACTAAAAATAAGACAGCACAAAAAATAAGAAAAGAGAAAAGGCGCTATTGAAATGGCGAATGTGAAATAAAAGACGGTGTTTGGACTGTTTGGAGTTATTTATTTTACATCTCTCATATTCGGTAAGTAGAACCTTATTACCCCCAAATGGAGCTTGTAGGTGACTAATTAGCGCTTTAGGGTAATAATGTAACTAGAAAAGCCCTAGGGCGGTAAGTAATTTAAAAAAACACAAAACTCTTTCAAAAACTTCGCGTACATCTAACCATGATACTGGCAATAGACATCATGCATTCAGCCCAATGACAAAAGAGGCCGCTTCGCTATTCAGCCTTATCTTCGTATGAGTATAATAGTCATCAATTTTATTTTTGTAATGCCGGTTTTTTTCTACTTACCTCACAATCGAGATCTAAAGCATAGTATTTAGCTCGGGTGTAAGCATCAATTGCACCCTCGAACTATAGGCGCCCTCGCTTTGCTGCAAATTAACTTAAATGCTATGCTTAACTGCAGTATACTTCGTATACCTTCTATATCGAGCGTATAACTTCTATCTCTCTCGATTTTGCACTTGTCTCGTACTCGTACTTTTATAATTATTTATACTTAGTAGATACTTATGTAGTGTCAGGTTTGAGCTTACTTTTCCGATTCCGCTGGGCCAAAGGACTTGAAGTAATACGCTCTCTGGATCTCCGTAACTGCCTGCTAGCTTCAGACTCTATTGTCTTAGTTGACGGGCTGCCATCAGCATTTTCTACGAAGACCACAAAACAAGATAACTTATTATAGATACTTATCTTATTTATAACTTATTATAGATTGTTAAAATTACAGAACTTAACGTCAAAAGTTTTTAAAATTACACTGAAGTATTTTTTTGTGAATAACCCATTTTATTCTCTAAATGAGTTTATGGAAATGAAGTTAGTAGACTCTTCATTTTTGTACAAAGAATGAACAAATATATGTAGTGTAGTTATGAACAATTGACAAGTAAATTAAGTTGCTTGTGTGACTCATCATTATTTACTTAACTTCATTAATATTATTTGTACTGAAAGTTGAATTAAGTAAAAAACGTGGATGATTATTTTCAAAATAGGTAATATATGTTGTGAATTTAAGTTAATTAATATAATCTGAAATGTGTATACAATATTGTTAATTTATATTTCATGTGACTTACCGAATGTAACAATCATTGTTATAATGGTGAATAAATTTCTGATTCTGATTCTGATTCTGATATAAAAAATAATAATTATCCTATTTGTATGATCATGTGCTGAGTTCTGATATTGACGTTACATTATATTTTATTATATCATAATTTAATAATTGTTAGTTAAATTGCAAATCGTAGAATGGCAACACTTTCAGGGGAGAGTTTACTTGCATTTCAAAACTAAATTGCAGAGTATCTGCGGACATGAACTAATGTGAATAGGACAGGTATGATGCGGAAGGTGAGACCATAACCCTACATTACAAACATCTCATGTTTTGAAAAATTTTGCTATAGTGCAATATAGAATCAATTTTTTAATTATTAATAAACCATTAAAATATGTAAATCCATGACAAGACAATTTTAGAATAATTTTCGAGAGAAATTTACATCCTCGGACGGGGTTTAAATCATACGACGGTTAAGATAAGTAATTCGATGTTCTGACTCATGCCTCGTTGGCCTGTAGTGGTCATGGCGTCTGACACTGAATGTCGGAAGATGGGAGTTCGAATCCCGTTCGAGGAAGTGAATTTAAATCTCTAAAACTGTAATGTTTGGTATTGCTAAGCAGGCGTTAGTGCTTCAAAAATCATGTAAAAGTCCATGACAGATAAGGCGTCTAAAATCATTAAACAATTTTGACTTTCTCTTCACTCTTGGTATATAAAAATAATTGTGGTTACTTCGGAACAGCAAGGCAGGTTGATCAGCGATCTCGTCGTCGAAGAAATCTCGTCCATCAGACAGGGACAGCGAGCCCGACGCGTGTGTGGGCGTGCCGGGTGACTCCGGAGTCACGTTCTTGCTGTTCTCCATGCTTTCTACTCGGATTGGCTCACTGGTGGAACAAACGGATTAGCTTATTGGTGGAATACATTAGCGCAGTGATGGATTACGATGGGGATTGGCAAGAACAACTGTCAGTATTAACAAGGATCGTGTCACCCACAACCCTTCAGTGAACCCCTACATGCAGTCTCCAGGTGGTGCTAATCAGGTAACCTACTAGGTGATATACATTTTCTGGAAACGTATGTCTAACTAGGTATCACCGGAGTGCTAGTAAGTATTTATGCTCTGGCTGGAGCTGTAGTGTGAAAGCCCTTATTGCCTACTGTGTTATGGGTTGTGAATGGGGCTGAGTAATAAGCATGTCCAGGGGTGACAAGCGTATAATGGTGCCGAGCAGAATTTTGAAGTTTAAAGATCTCACTGCAAATGTTACGGGTAGGTGTGACGTTTACGTATAGGTGAAGGACTTGCCAGTAACGTCAATTATTATCATTTTTTGAGTTGTAATTAGTATTTTCTCAAACATGGAAATTAGGCATTATTTTGACAACCCTTGTCAAGATAAATCGAATATGTTGTACTTGGCAAATTCATGCGAGCAGCGGCCGGAAAAAGTTGTATGAAAATCCATGTGTTGTGGTTTAGCAGCCAAATAAATTAGGTAGATATGTACATATTAAACTCATATCTGACGTGTAATTTAAAAATGCAAAGATCTTATACTCCGAAACATGGCAACAAAGGAGGTAACTTATCAAAGGTGTTACTTAAATTTCGAACTGGTTTGCAAATAGAAAGCAGTTTCTTAAGAAACAAATGAGCACTTTAACGTGGAAAAATCATTGTCGAACTTCGATGCGAAGGGTCCTGGTTCTATTTTTAGCTGCATGGGGCAAATACTTATGTTATAAACTAATGTGGTTCCATGCTTCTTGCGACACTGAATTTATTGAGTGTGGGAATATTTCTATCAGTCCTACCGCTGAAATATCAGAAAATATAAATAATAGTATCGTCAACTCACTGAATTTCCTTAACAAACGGCATCACTTCACCGTCCACACCATCGCTCTCTTCCAATTCGAGTTCCCGCTCCTCCAATCTGATCCGCCCGACCGGCTCAGGCGACTTGGTCTTCGTATTAGCAGTCTGATACGCCGACGATATCGAGGGAGCATCTCTTTCTACGTGAAGCTCATTGTTGGAGTCACTGGTACTTGTTGAAGAGATGAGGCTGTCTGCTGGCGATGTCTCGTCGTCTAGTAGGCTTTGTGTGGAGGCTTCCAAGGCTGACATGTCAAACTTAGATTCTCCTAAAGTGAGGGTTAGGTTGTGATGGTCACCACTTTGGTTGGTGCATGTGCTGGTTGTGCTGTAGTTAGAACTTGTCATTGATCCTGTCGAACAATTAGCGTTTTGTAAGAATCGCAGTTGAGTTCCTAGACCTAGTTAAATAAGCATATAGAAATGAATATTCATATGAAAGATAGACAAAATACAATAAAATATCAGTTAGTTAATTAGAGCATACTACTGTATAATGTGATCGACGCAAAGCACCAAAATACTTTGTCAAAGTTTTTCAAACTCAGATTCTAATAATTCAAACGAAGACTCTTAGTTTGAATGATTAACATCAAAATATCAGTGCTTTTAAATTAAACAACCTAACGAAATATTCGAAAGTGGAATCATATTGTATTGAATAAAATGCATATATTTATAGGTTATTACTCGTATATAAAGGTGACGATTTATTATTATTATAATGTTGGATTGATGGTGGTTACGAAAAACTCATCATAATATATTTTCTCAAGTGACAAGTATTCTTACTACTCGTATAATGAAATCAAAGCATCTAGCACAGCTGACAGAAAAATCATTTTAAAACTTCAATCTTGGACTTCACAGATATAATTCCGTCTTTTATAGTAGGTAACCCTATTTTGTATGGTCTATTTATCTCTTCTAAGTACCTACCTAAGTATCTTTTACAAATAAACCTGAAAATAATTTTGTAGAAGATTCGAGCCTATATATCTGGATTTGTTGAAAAAGACAATGTATAGGTATCAGTGAAGTCCAACCTTGAAGTTTTAAAATGCTTTTTCTCTCAGCTGTACTAGATGCTTTTTAAAACTTACCCATCATTGGGCCTCGTAATGAATCATGCTGACTCAAAGTTAACGATTTCATCAGCAGAGGGTGCGGGGGTGCGGGCTCGTCCATAATTACTATGGTCTTCTTTGGAATATCTATCTCAGGTATCTCTTGAACTTCCTTATTTTCAAACTTGGACTTGTCGTCTTCACAACTGGAGACGCTGAGAGCAATGGATACATCATCTTGAGATCTGCAAAAATTGATGTTATTACTTTTACTTCCCCTTTAAATGTTCACGTTGACCTCATTCATTGTCTTTATGTTATCATCTACAAAAGTAAGAATTAATTTAAAGAAAGAAAAAAAACAATAAATGAAACTGACTTCAAAACTACATAATTTTTTACAAAAAAATTAAACGCTGGCTACTTTTTAGCAGTCACCCATCCTATTCCTGACCACAGGAAGCATTCTTGATCAGTTCAGATCGCGAATTCAAGCTCCGCTGCGAGCGCTTCACATACACGTATGCAAGGTGTAAAAGCATGTTTTTTCCTGCAACGCTATAAGCTGGAAACGGTAGCAGACCATAAAAGTCTTTTTGAAAAAACCGCACTACATTATGAGACATATTTTTGTAATTTAGATTCCTATTCGAAGTGCAATGTTTCTTTAGGATACTGTGAAGTATTTTCAATATTTCACAATTTATGATAATGTTTTGAACGACCAAAGTTTAGCCAAATTTGTACAAAATACAAATAAACACGTTTTAGCGGCTTTCCTGAATTTGTGTCTATATTTTATTGCTCTGGTAAATCTAGTGCACAAGTTGTCAATTTGTTCAAAGTATTATATTATTTATTATAGATATTATATAATTATATTATATTAGTCAAAAATTATACAACTCAATAATCACGCACAAACGTTTGTATGGAAATTAGCTTTGTGTGGCATAATTATGCGCCTATGGCAGATTACATTATAACTAAGAAGGCTTATAACGCCGTTCCTACCTAATCACTGACTGCTTGCCCATTATTTGTACGCCAAGAAATGACAAATGACTGGGCGCTGCTTTGCCATTGCGTTTCTATACATAACAACCCTATGGTGCTTGAAATGTCTATTATTTTCCTTCTTATCATCCCTAGCTTCTTCTCCTTCACAGATTTTGGATTAGGTTCCCATGCGAGGACTTGGGAAGGTCAATGTATATACTTATTACTTTTACTCGTATTGTTCTAGAAATACATAAGATTGATTAAGATGAAAAATTTAACAAATATCGTCATTTGATAGTTTTGCAATTCAGTTTTAGAAATGTCTAAGTTTACTTTACCTGTTCGCCATCGCCTCTCCAGCCGCATGGCTCTGCCAGGCCGCGCTGTTCCCGAAGTGGCTTTCCTCACTCTTGCAAGAGGGACTGGATTCCTTACTCGAGCTCACTGTTGGTGGGGATACTATGCCACTTGACGACTTGATGAAAGAGTTCTGGAAATAAGAAAAAAAAATGTTAGTCCATTTTCCTAATGAATTAAAATGGAATTAAGTATGTTTCACATGGCCCGTTGATGAAAGATGGCCTGAATGAGTAACAAAATGGAACGGTCCGAGAGGCAAAAGACAAAGAGCCAGCGAGCTTTTGACCAAAAGCTCGCTGGCTCCAAAAAGTTACCAAAAAATTGAACCGACTTCAACACCAAAAAGTGTGAAATAACTATTTACAATTAAACTTTTAAACACTTTTAATAACATACACGTATAAACCCAAAATATTGGGTATGTAAATGTGTCCTGACTATCGAATTGAGGTTCGTCGCGACGTCGCGACCGAATAACGTGTCTACTCGTGCGTCGCTCATTTTAAATTCGTAAAAAGTGGAAAAAGTGTGCTTTTGTATCTAAACTGACATTAACCTGGAGCCCTACGTGTCTGGAGCTATATGATCCAAAAATCATAAAAATCGTGTAAAAACTCGCGATTAAATTTGTGATTAATTACCAACGTCTCGAGAAAGTTCAACGACCCGATACCCTACAAAAAGTGACGTCGCCGAGTACGGATTGTAACTGCCAGCTGACCGCTATCAGCACGCGAAAATATACCTTTATGCAACGAGTTACGAGTTAAGAAGGTGATAAGTAAGCCTTGTATTATACTTTACTTCAAAGACTTTCAAAAATGGACTGCACAGCTTGTAATAAGCATATTATCTACGAAAGAGAAATACTAAAATGTACTAGTTGCTTGAAGAATTATCACTATGCATGCCTAAATATAACTTCAGCCTATTATATGACTAATATGTTCGAACTTAAGAAATCGTGGCGGTGCCCTTCTTGTCAAAACATAACTAGGCGCATGAAAAATGATAATACGCCCGTAAGAAAACAAGTTACAACTTTAAATGACACTACTATGTCAATTGATGATGACATCTCAATAACAGACGTCCAAAATAGACATGAGCATATTAAAATAAATAACGAAGAACTAACATCAAATCGCGCACGTACTTCAACCGATGACAATTCGATGCTGGAGAGGATAAGTTTACTCTTAGACAGGAAACTAGAAGAGAATAAGCAATCTTTACTAAGTGAGATAAGAAATACAATAGATACCAAAATAGAAATAACAACTAACAAATTAAGAAAAGACATGAATATGAAAACAGATATGCTAACTGATGAGCAAACGACTCTAAAAACCCAAATTAACACATTAAGTAATAACATCGAAAAACTAGAAACGGAAAATAAAAAACTTCAAGAAGAAATGAGAAAAATAATAGCAAGCAGTAATAAAGAGAATATACAATACGCAACAGACAATTCGAAGAAATTTGTACTATACGGCCTCACCGAATACAACTATGAAACAGAACCTGAACTTCACCATAGAATAATTAGTATATTCCAAGATATTCTAAATGTTGACCTCACAGGATACGTCGAGGAACTAACTAGAATTGGGAGGAAAACCTCAAATCGCAGACCTATTTTAGTTGAACTTCTAAGTAAACGAATGGCCAAATACCTTCTTCAACAAGCCCGCTTCTTTAAAAACACAGGATTATCAATATCAGATTTTCTCGATGATCAGGCCTTACAACAAAGGAAAAATCTCCAAACACAACTACGTGCAGCACGGCTTGACGGCCATCACGCCGTAATAAAAAACAATAGGCTTATTGTAGATGGAAACATAACCTATACATACCCGCAGAGCCAGACAGAATCATCATCACAACAATCTCAGCGGGCGTCACTTGCACTGCATGTTTCCAGAGACAGCTCCTCTACTCACACTTTGAGAAATACACAAGACACACCGAATTCATCACAGATGCATAATTTTCGTCACTTTCGTCGCTACTGATTTCACTATAGTGTTTCAAAATATGCAAAGTATATATAGAAAACTACATACAGTCGAAGCATTTCTTAAAGATACGCCAAATACACACGCGTTATGCGTAACAGAAACGTGGCTATCCGAGGCCAAACTTGCACTGGTTAACTGTACTGGATACAACGTCGCATCAGCATTTTGTAGGCAGGAACACGCGGGAGGCGGTACTATGATATTGTTACGAAACGACTTTGAATACAAGAACCTGAAAGACATTGAAGGCATATCTATAGAATATTGTATAGAAGTTAGTGCAGTGTTAATTTCGAAAATTAATCTTATAATTATTGTCATTTATTGGAATAGCAGGCAGACCGATGTCTTTTATAACCAACTCAAGCAACTTTTAGAGAAATTAATAATTAAATATAATTCAATGGACATAGTTATTGGCGGAGACTTTAACTTAAATATTTTAGATAAAACAACAGAATCACTTTTATTATTAAATCTAATGCTAGAATATAATTTCCACCAATATGTAAACAAACCCACCCGTATCACCAACACTACAGCTACTTGTTTAGACCTTTTGTTTGCAAACTTTAATAAAAATAAAATAGGTACTTCGGTCCAAGACCTCGGATTCTCTGACCATAAAGGTATTGTACTAAAAGTAAAAGAAGTACTAGGTGCACAAAGTAAACAAATAATATGGAAAATAAAAAAAAGATTGTACAACAAAAACAATATAGACAGTTTTAAAAAGGAATTAAAAAATATTAACTGGACAAAACTTCTAAATAACAATACAAATCGAACGGTAAATGAAAACTATACGATTTTTAATAACACGTTATTGGGAATTTTAAATAAATGCCTACCCAAAAAACTTATTAAACAAAAAACAAATACTAAATACCTATGGCTAACACGCGGTATACGGACCTCTTGTAGACATAAAAGACTACTAAAACCCATCGTAACATACTTTAAACACCAAACTCTCTCAAAATATTATAAATCATATGTAAAATTATTAAAAAAGACAGTAAATATATCAAAAAGAAACCAATACATACGCGAAATGAAAAGCTCAGAAAATAAATCAAAATCTATGTGGAAAATAATAAAAGAAAGAACAAATAAAAATATAAAGAAACCTAAAATAAATGTAAAGTTAAATATTGACAGCGTCGTGACTTCTGATCCGAACGAGATAGCAAATGCATTCAATAACTACTTTGCTTCGGTGGGGAAGGTATGTAGCGGGAAACCGGTTGCGCCCGGCCGCCCGGTGCTCCGGCGTACTGATAACACAATGTTCTTAAGTCCTGCCGAACCCCGAGAAATATATCTTGCTATCAAACATTTAAAAAGCAAATATAGCTACGGTGTAGATGAATTACCACCAGTATTAATTAAAAATTGCGCGGAAGAATTAACCTTACCTTATTATCTATTAATAAATCAATCATTCACTGAAGGAATATTTCCTGATTTATTAAAGACGGCCATAATTAAACCTGTACATAAAAAATCATCAAAAGCAGACCTAAATAATTACAGACCGATAGCACTGTTGCCAACGTCGTCAAAAGTATTTGAAAAGGTAATGCAAAAGCGCCTGAACTCATTTTGTGAAAAATATAAAATATTTGATGATTCCCAAAACGGATTTCGGAAAAACCGCTCCACAACTATAGCAGTGTATAAATACGTACAAGAAATATTAAATACTATAAATGATAAAAAATATGCAATTGGAATTTTATTGGACATGAGCAAGGCGTATGATAAAGTGCAATACAATATACTACTTGATAAACTACACGGAATTGGAATACGCGGAATCACACATAAATGGTTCAGCTCGTACTTAGAAAACCGCGAACAATATGTAGAAATAGAACACTTTGACTTTGACACTGGGACAATTAATTCAATAAGATCAAGACCGTCCTGTATAAATCACTCAATCCCTCAAGGAAGTGTCCTGGGGTGTATCCTGTTTTTATTATATATTAATGACCTCCCAAAAACAATTAATAATTTTTGTGTTTTGTTCGCCGATGACATTTCTCTTTTGACATCTTGCAATAATAATATAAATTTGAATCATACCCTAACTGACATTTTTGGAGATATAAATAACTGGATGAATGACCACAATCTCGAAATTAATTTTACAAAGACGAAACTAATGCAATTTAGACCACACCAAAAAACACCCATAGACATAAACTTTACGTATAATAATATTAAATTAGAATGTGTCGACACTTTTTCTTTATTAGGCGTTCAAATTGACACAAACATTAGCTGGAAGAACCACGTTCTAAAAATTAGATCCAAGCTCTCAAGCTTCGCCTACGCACTTAGGGAGCTGAGAAGGGCCACTGACCTAAAAACCGCCCTATCAGCGTACTATTCATACGCACACGCGTGGCTTACCTACGGAATTTTACTTTGGGGAAATAGCGTTAATGCACAACACCTGCTTATTGCGCAAAAAAAATGCATACGAACACTCGCCTGTATTAAAGAACCGGAAAGCTGTAGACCACATTTTATTAAAAATAAAATACTTACCGTTACATCAATTTACATATTAGAAGTAGCAAAATTTGTGCGACAAAACCCGCAATTTTTCCAGAAACAGGTAGAACAAACACGGCGATACGCAACTAGGTTTCAACACAAACTAATATTACCAACATCAAGACTAAATTTACATAGTTCCGGTCCAAATGTTATGTCAATAAAAATTTATAATAATCTACCTAATAAAATAAAAGTTGAACAAAATGACCGATTTTATAGCAATTTAAAACAACTACTTTTGGAAAAATGCTATTACAACTTATCTGACTTTTTTAATGATAAATTTAACGAAATGAAATGACAATTAAATCTTATTTACAATTTGCATGCATTAAACACATTTTGACATTAATTATTATATACCTTTGATACATTTTAAATTTAAATTATATAACATCATAATTGTACATTGCATTATACTATTTGATAAAAAGTGATATATACGATGTACCTACATTGCACACCATTGTCATGGTAGAATGTTTGAAACTATATTGTACTAATTTATCATCTCTGTGATCTACAACATTCGAGCAATAAAAACATTTGATTTGATTTGATTTGATTTGATTTGAATAAAATAGTCGAGTATAATATCTTTCAATGTCTTTGATTATAATTGTAATTACCATATTTAAGTTCGCAACAAGGCCACAAAATAGATACACCAACTAACCTGCTTATTCAACTTTTCAGGCTGCGCTCGATCCAAAACGAACTTCTCCTCATCAGCACTGTTCTGAATCCTGGTCGGTCTACTTCTGTTCCTGTATCTCTCCAGGGTTGACATCGGAGACCTCTGCGCGGTTTCTACCGGGGATGGCTTGGGGAGGATTGGAGAGGGGGCGCGGTAAGGAGGGGAGGGGGACGCATCGTATTCGGGAGATACGTCGTCGAAGGACGAAGGTAGCTTTGGTAACGGGATTACGGTATGACCGGTCACTACTGCGTCATCTGTAAATGAGGACCATGAATGTATAGGTCGTACTGAGATTCCAAAAAAACACTGTAGTGAACGGTAGAAAAAGTGTTAACAAAACAAAGTAACAAAGTGAAGAAAAGAGCTTTTGTCTCCATGCAATAGTGTAAGTATTATTGGTGATAAGTTTTCTCCAACGCATCATGTCCTGTCCATACTCTCTTCCCAGTCTAGTCCAATAATGCGAATCCGAGTCTGAATCAAATATTCAGATTGCTTCCGTGCAGTGTAAAGGCACCGTAGTGAATACAATTACTGGAAGAATGAGATAACTGGTGTCTCCACGCACAACATTTAAAGTTATGGGTGCTCATTCAACTCATGCTGCTGAAAATGTAACCTCTCACGTCTGGGATTGAATATTTGGATTTCGAGAATATTGTTTGAGCGCTCATGGACTATGCTGCGTGCTCAACCTGAAAATGAGCACCTGATATGCTCAAAGGTCGGCTAGACGTATTCGTTCCCGTTAGGTGTTTTATTAAACTTATTTAAAAGGTAATTCTGGCCAGATTCTCACCCATGATATCAAGATCGGCGTCTTGCAATTCTCTCAGGTGGAAGTTGTGCGACCCTCGCATCACCATCTCCAAATTGCGAGGTCGGTGCCGGGACCGTGGTGACAGGTCTCCTCCCGTGCACCCCTCACCGCCCGTCCATACTCCCGAGTCTGAGGATACTGCTGACCCGGCGCCTAAACAAAAACATGATAAAATTGTGATATTTTAAAGATGTTATACGTGTGATTCTTTTGTCGGTAACTATATATGCCTGTGGCTTTGTAGATCCGATGTGTGTACTCATCATAGTGTCTATATGTTTTAATGTTTTGAAGGCCTCCGATATAAGACATAAACTAGGCTCGTAACCAACCTTTGTTTCAAAGTTTTCAGACCTGTTGAAAGTCTTTAACCGTGACAGGGATAACGGAGTGTTGTCCTAACCTAAGACAAGAATCTGAAAGATTTGATCTGAAATTTGCGAATACTCATCGAATATAACGTAACGCGCTGCGTTACTTATTGTTGTGGTCATAGCAAATAAGACCCTATGATCGACTAGTTAACGTGCCCTCCGCAGCAAGAAGAGCTCTTGCTATAAGGAACTAGCGGACATCCATCGAAGCAGTAGTCGCAGTAAGAGTTTGATTAACCTTATTGTACACTCAGTAAGGAGTTATATACTTGGGGAAGGTTCGTTGCGCGTTTTAAGAATGAGATCTATTTTATGTTCAGAAGTAGACGCTTTCCAAAGTGAAATAATATACCTCTATCTTCTAGGTAAAGTTAGTGCATCAGTTATGGTCACTTTATAACATATAACATATTGTGTTTCCTCACTTGACCAAAAAAAATAATCAAATAAATGATCGATACATATCTATTTCTATTCTTTTTTTTGTTGTGCGAGAATGGTTGTTAAGAGGGTTTCGATTGTACTCGTAAATTATTTGTCTCCTTAACGTCTTAGCAAATCAAAAACACTAAACATTTTGCTTCCTATTACTTAGTTATTCATAAACACTGCACGAATACCTAAGTAATATGCTTACAGACTGAAGGCTACGAAGACTGTAAGTAATATTATAAATTTGAAAAGGTTTTGAACATTATAATACTTTTAGTTGAGTAAATTACGTAAACTATTCGAGTCTCGTGGAAAAGTAGGTACAAACATAATTTAATAGGTAAGAATAACTACGTTCAGTCAAGATTTTCATGCAGCACGCAAGTGGAAAAACGAACCTTGAAAACTAAATGTACTCGTATTTCCGACGCTTTGTGCATAGTTCTAAGTTAGTTTCGCATAACTATTTATTATTTAGTACTTAAAAGTAGCGACTAAAATTATACCTTCTCTCCAGCCATCCGAGGCGCTTGCCTTCCGGGTGTTGTTTACAGCCTGGAAGAAATAACCACTGGTTAGATATTATCACAAACATATCACAAACACTTTCACATAAATTACATAAACAAAAATATTGACCAATAGAACCATGCTGTACCACTAGCCAAAGTGCATAGTGTTGAATGGAACAGGGTACGGAACCCTTCACGTAACGACGACCTATGTCGAAATGTCTCGTAGTTAAAACGTTAGTTAACTACTACAAAAATAAACAACACATTGTACACGTAGCGCACTACTCAAGATGTGTCGCAAGACGAATCGTTATGTCTACTTACTTAACAAACACGAAGAGGTAATTAGTTTTAAGATTTCGCTAACACTTTTGCTTTTAGTTCAAACTACGTAGAAAATAAACTAATGTAACTGAGTACGTTTCACGAACGCAACGGTCGATGTGAAAATGCTCGTATAATTAATTTACTATATTAGACGGCGCATTGCAAAACAGTTGGGCACGTGTGAGTGCATTTTGCTCATGTATACGTAAACGAAAGGCGTTGAAGTCAATGTCTTCTTAAGGAGGGCCTTGTAAGATTGAGATTAGAAATAATAGATCCTACAGCAAAATGCACATTCAATTACATGTATTTAGATTAGAATATATACATACATATGATTATTTTTGTTTGTGACATGATGGGTATTCCCTCCTGCAAACCATCATGATGGGAAATTTACCCGGGAAGCGTAAATCGGGTAGATGAAAGATGGGTTGGCTCGGAAATATTAAGGAATGGACAGTGATTACTGTCTGTATTGACTTTCAAGCAATTGTTCAGATTGGCGCTTAACAAAGAAACATTTAAAAAGCTGACTGCCAACCTTCAGTAATGGAGAGGCACTTAAAGTAAAAGACGATCTTTGCATAAGATTATATCTTGATTTTGTACATTTACACTCTAGAGACAGATCTTATTAATTCTGGAGAAATGATCTCATGTATATCAGACACGTCGAGTAGAGTAGATGCATTCTGCAGTAGGAATATTTCGGTCACACGCCGACCGGCTTCCAAAGAGTCAATACTGAAATAGATGTAGTGTGACCTACATTACTATTTAAGAAAGACTATTCCTTCAATCTTGCCGTCAAGGTTGAATTTTCAGTGACAGATTCCAATATTGTGTAAGCTACATTTTTGAGCTATTAAGATGGAGCATATAAACATGTCATTTCAAGTGGACTTTAAAGTAATGTCGCGTGTAAAGATTTATACATACATGCGTTTTTATCGTATAAACATGTACATTTTTGATGTCCAAACATAACCCGTTCTGTAGATTAATCGCTTGTGAAACTTTGACCAAAAAACAGAGTTTTTTTTAAATATTATCAAAATAACGAGACATGTTAATTATTGGAGACACTGAAGTCACTTAACACCTAGAACCCTTACAAATGCGTAGAACTAAAGCTTCTTTAGCGTTTTTTACCGGTTGTTTCATGGCGAATGTTCTGAAGAACTCTTTAATCTTATTCCTTCCTGGGCACCATTCCGATCCCGAACTACTCGTTCCGGCCTAGCGTTGCATCCATATACTGTTGAAAACTTCTTACCACGAACCAAAAAGTTTGGCAGTTCCTACCTCTGTCGTGTAAGTAAATTGTGGAATGCTTTGCCGGTGTACGTATTTCCTTGCAGCTATGACCCTGGGTCTTTCAAGCGGGGTGTGAAAAAGCATCTGTCAGGTCATCATAGGGGTGGCGATAAGTGCAGCTTACGGCTGCACTAATCGTCATTCCCTTTTTATTCTATCTTCGCTTTCCATCAGGCGAGAGGGAGTCACTTTGATGAACCATTATAAAAAAAAATTTGGTGATGCGCCAGGCGTCGGCCTGATTATTATTACGTATTTATTGTTATTACTGCACACCTGTACATACTTATGGCATAAAATATGTGCTTGTACCTTAGGCTTGCACACTTGGATCTTGCTACGATTGCACTATAACCCTCTATAGAGTAGCTTGGTGGTAGATACTAACCACGACAAACTCTTGCACAACAGGCTATCAATCTTGTCAGATATGTTCGAGATGATCCGGGTAGAAAATTGTTTCCGACGAATTAGTTGCGAATGTAATGTTAGTAGAAAGTTCTACTAATTACAATATCCAGACCAACTATAAAACCAGTAAAGCTCACCTGCTTGGTAGTCTTGGAGTCAATGTTCTTAACAGCTGGATACTGTGGCCGAGGCAGTTGGTTCGTCTGGAACGTGTATTTCCCCGGAGGACGATCATTCGACGTCTGCGCCCTCGTTACTGACGTCCCTCGACTGACAGGTTCTACTCTCGCTGTGACTTTACGGCCATCCTGCTGGATAACAGAAATTGCACCATGCATAAGTACCTACTCGTAGATGCGTATCGTTTGATGGGAGACTTTTGCAAAGTATATATTCATAGTTCAAATGTCTATACTCTGCGTAAATAATGATATAAAGATAAAATATTTGTTTGTTAGTTTGAATCGAATAGGCTCCGAAACTACTGAACCGAATCCTACATTATCTGTGATAAACATAGGCTACATATTTTGGTTCATCATCATCATCATCCATCACCATAACATATAAACTCAAAAAAATACTGGACCTATTTCAAAAATTCTATCACCATTAGTATTCTTCATTATCCCTCGCGAAACCGCGAAGCGCATCTATTCTAGGATAATTATAGCCTATACTACTATAAAACGACATTATAATAATATTAAATCATAATAATAAAATTAAAATAATATTTTTATCCCAGTCCAGTATTAAGTATATTCCTGCCTACGGAGTTAGGTTGCTACCCAACTACAATAGATATTTTGTATTTTAGAGATAAAGAATACACATCCTCGGAGGCACAGCCTCTGTATTTTTACTGTGTCGGAGGGTAGGTATCGGATGGGTAAAGCTTGTCGAGCTATTCAATAGATGTCGCTCCGTTCCCACAGGACGAATACCAACTAGAGAGTTAAATTCGATAGGTACTCGGACGGATCGCATCGAGGCCTAGCTGTCATGCGTCTGAGATGGATTGTGTCGGAAGACGCGAGTTCGAATCACATTTCTCTGAACTTGCAAAGTTTGGTATCGTTAAGCAGGCCTTAGTGCTTTAGAAATTCTATAATAAAATGTTTATTCAAATTCAAGACAAAAGGTGGACAAAACATTGGCTGTAGTCACAGATATGTATAATAATATGTACAATAGATTATACTAGGTACGATAGCCTTTTGGGGCCTCGACATTTTTGGGATAAAGCAGTGAATTATCACGCAATTTAGTTTTCGCGGTCGTTCGGCTGCAACAACAGACGCGTGCTGAATGTAAGTAGCGGCGGTCAACCTTGACGCTTGCTTGGGGTAAGGACACGGGGAATAGAGATCGCGGCACGTAAGTTGAACTATGCGCAGAACACATTTTCGGGTCTCAATCGTAGTGCGAGGCGAGGGGCCGAGCGTAACCATAGCAACACGGCAACAAATAATCGCACTCCACCCCTTGCTAGCCGTGGAGTACAATCGCGCAGAAATACAATGATTTGAAAGGAAATCCGAGATTATTTTAATGAAATTTGATATTTCATTTAACTTTCATATAATTTTTAACCACGGCAGAGTAAAGATTCATCTATCACGTTTTTTCATAACTGTACCTGCGCAGAAGACCACCATTTTGGTTCAATTTACGTGCCGCGATCTGTACACGCTTTGCGTTATCTATTGTACATCTGTGGTTTGTGTTAACATCTGAAAACCGCAGACTCTATTGAGGATTACCTGTGGATACTGCTGTGGTTGATAGGTGAGGATGACCGTCTGCTTCGTCACTGGTTTGGGCACGCCACCCGCGCCCACGATTGTTGTCACCCCCGTGGAAGTGACTTGTGTAGCCAGCAGCCCTAGCTGATTACTGAACGGTGTGTTTGTACTTTTCTTATCTGGGACAAAAATTAAATTTAATCACACATTTATAACTTAACTCAATGCGAGGCGAGACGCAACGACGAGCGCACCGCACTCAAGATCCTGAAGAAGACTTCCGGACGCAGCTGAAACATGGGTCGATCGTGGTATCGACAACGCGTAACTTTGTATTATAATGAACGCGAGTTTCATTAACATTATCACTTAAACCAATTTAAAAAGGCCCATGATCTTAGATAAATCCTACTTTATCCTACATGGCTTATAAACCAAACAAAATATTTTAACCATGTTTTCAGATTGGGAGTGCATAAACAAAATCTATCTCCAGTCTACCTTCTTTATTATTATCAGCTTTATTATACCGAATAGTTTTAATTATTGAATCTACCTTCAGTAATATTAGCAGTTTATTGTATTTATTATAACTAGATTAGTTAGTTGTAGTAGTTTAAATTATTTATTCTACCTTCTATAAAATTAGCACCACTATGCGAGTCTGTCGGTACATATAGTAACCAATATGCTACGAATAAATAATAAGTCAGGTAATGTACGAGTAACTGCGTTAATAAAATGACCGAACAAAAGTCGTGTTCAAGTAGGCGGGGCTTAAAAGTCGTGTTCAGTACGTCATCAGTCGGACATATTTCTTGCAAACGAGCACACGTCTAATCTTCGCATACATTTTCATTTTTATCATTGTGAACTACAGCTGTCAATCATCATGCCAGCATGTGTTGTGAAGTGGTGCAGGATCCATACAAGATTGAAATGTCCAGGAATCACTTTTATTAGTAAGTAGTAGCCAAATTATAAATATATTCAAAGATGTTCAAATACGTAAACAAACCGAGATGGTCAATAGCATGCAAAATAAAGTCATTTTATTTTTGATATAATGTATTTTTTTTCAGAACTGTATTTTGAAATGTGACAGCAATGTATTTTGTTTATAATGTTTTATTTTCATTTCCTTGCCGATCCAATGCAGTGAAATAAGTGCCGCGGTGCACTTAAACTAGAAAGACAAGAGTATGACTAGATGCCTGTGAAAACCAGCATTATACTTATACTTACTCCGTTCATTTTGACGAAAAAAATAAATTTTGAGAAATTGTATATGTACCATGTTACACAAAACTGCAGTACCTCCCAGTTTGTACAGGAAGTACCTACTGTTTTTTTAGTTATCTTATTATGTATATCAAATCTTATATTAAGCATTTTTATGCTGATGATTCGTCGCGAAAAAACATCAACATCTCTAAGAAATACTACAGAAAATGAACAATTAACAATAATAAACGATTACCTAGTTGCATAATATAGCATTAAAATCTAGTTCATTGTTTGGTTGAATTAAAGTAGTTTTTATTTTGCAAGGTAATGGAAATTCACCTTCTGCAAATTTTGGAGTAGTTTACTTGAGTTGCTCATAAATCTGTCAGTAATATCAACACAATGCATTTCTAAAATAATTGATAATGAAGGTCTTCTGCGACCACTGAAAAACATCCACCAGGCAAATAACGAATATTAAATATAAGCGTTTTTTTTTATATCACCTCACTATATTGCGAAGAAAGAGTATCTTCTAATTACTTCTAGGCGAAATTGTAATAAATTAATCATATTTCGTGGGACATAAAGTTCATTGAATTCAAAAAAGGAACCGATACAAAAACCACAAATAAAAACATTGTTTATATTATTGACTTGGTACAATCCACTTGTTGCATTACATCGTCCACGCCGCTTGGACTCAGCTGTCATAGTATAGTGTTACAGCACGCGCGTGAACCAATCCCTGCTTTCCTTCTGAATTTAAACCAATCACCGAACATGTATATTTGTAACTTCGGAAGTAATTCGTATTTGGAATCATACGTCGTTTTGGTTTGAAGGACCACTTTGTGTGTGGAATTTGTTCTGAGTTATGCTTCTTGACTTATTATTTATCCGTAGCCAATATGTCAGATAATTATCTGTTTGGAAAATTATAAATCACAATATTTCAGCAGCGTTTTGTTGGTTCTGAGTGTCACTATAACATAACCGAAAATAGGTCGTCTCCCTTGTTGTGTATTTTGTGTATTGCTATGTTTATATAAACTTAGATACCTAAGTGTAAAACCCTGAGAGCTAAAGAGCTATGCTCTTTTGCCTCTAAAACAGCCAAGACCTCGTCTTATCTTTCCTATATCAGTTACAATCGCCATTGTTTATATCTATCCGTTGTTTTCTTACATCATAGTTATAAGTGTCTTATTATAAGTGTTGTATAATACTCGCTAGTATCATAGAGGTAGGAACTACATAGGTAACCTTAAATGTCTTATTGGCGTACTTGTTAGCAACCCTGCCTTCTGTGCCGCTGGTTCTGGGTTCGACCCCAGGACAGTACCTCTACCATGAGTTGACAACATAAATGTCATCCTATAGTCCATACTCGATCTCACCTACCTATTAAGCTTGTTATTGGCGTACTCGCTGTCAATTTTAGATTTTCGATATTTCAATTTTCGATATCGAGCATCGCCGATGATCGATATCGACTGCCGCGAAAAAATGTATGAAAAAAGTGCCACCTCGCGGTTATGTTATGTGTTGTAAACTCATGGTAGACCTACTCGTCAAACATTTGTTGGTCATATACATGCTATAAAAGGTAAGTACAAACCTAGTGCATTATTATTGATGTGTGTCTCCTTGTCCTTGTGCGAGGGCAGTACGAAGGCGTGCTCCGCCGCCATGCTGACGTCCCCCACGCGCGCCGTCTTCGCGTGCGGCTGCCTGAAACCGAACCTGAATAATTCAGACAACCTCTGTAGCTCAACACCATGCGTGCACTAAAGGTAAATGACAACTAGTATCGGAAACTATGCATGGTTAAATGTACTGAGGCCGCTATCAATAGGAGCTTTATCTTGTAAGTTTGAACTGCAATATAGAAGCAGTAGCAGTAGAGAGAACTCTTTGTGAATGAGTTCGTCCGAGGAAGAACTACCACCATAACTTTTTCTACCGTGAAGCAGTAATGTTCGCAATACTGTGTTCTGGTTGAAAGAGCGTCGGTGAAATTGCAGGCACATGAGAGCTTGATGTCTCAGGATTACGGGTGCAGTACAGTTTATCACATGTGGCAAAGTACATCTGTTCTAGACAGAGGTTACCACTTAACACCCGGTGTGCTTCGTGCTGGTACCTTCGTAATAATAAAAATAAATTAAACTGTTGATTTGTTTTTTATTTAGTATGAAATTTTAAACAACTGGTGCGACCGTGTCTCCCCAGTTCGAACAGCAATAGTATATAATGGGTTGCTCTTAGTTTTAATGTAGGCGTCTTATTGAATTTAGACTTTGAAGTCTACTTCAGTATATAACCGTGTAAGTAATGTAAGAACTTGTACTATGTATGATTTAGTATGTACTAAAATGTCTACAAAGACTTTTCAAATTTATTTACTACCAACTAAAATGTTTTATTGTAATTATCTCATACATGCAGACACGTTCTTGAATACGGTTTTTATATGTATAGATTACATTGCAAAATGTAGGTACAGCCCGCGGCGTGTAACTCTAGCGCTGACCGTTATTGCGCAGAAGTCAAAAATTGGGTATCACAGGGGGGCTAGAGGCACGAAGGACTCTTGTCTCTCTCTGTCACATCGAAGACGAGGGACTCTTGTCTCTCTCTGTCACATGTGCGCGACTGTACCCATGCGCAGCTATCCCCTCCACATTTTGCTCAGCGCTAGAGTTACGTGCCGCGGGCTGTAGGTTATGTTATTTTGCCATACGGAGCGGCATAATGGCGAAAAACCCATATAAAATATAAAGAAAAAACATGATTTACATTTATTTTTAAATATTTATTTAAGTTATATAACGCTTATAATTATACTTATTAAAGTTTTTATAACGCGTTTTTGTTTTACATATCAGTATAAAGACAATCTATTTGAATGACATCGATATTAAAAGCAACATAAGCTAGACCCAACGAACTTGATTTGCTTAAAAGTTTGTTATTTTGAAGGTTAGCTATTTGTGGAACAATTCCAAACTTACTTAGTAGTACATAATAATAATAGTTAATAAGTTTTATCAGCATCGGTGAGTAATAATATATCGCGCTGACTAAGAGGCTCCCATAGTAAATCTGCCATATTTTTATACAAAAACTATCTTTTAGTAGGTACCTAACTAATCGTATAGCACATTTTACCTGCCTGCATAAGCGCGGAGCCTTCTAGTCACTATCGCTACCCATCCAAATCATTGAGCTGGTAAGTATCAGCTCAATGATTCGAGTCATGGCAATCCGTCTTTGTCAGGGGTCGGTGACAGTGAATAAAGCCTGCTTGATTTAGGCAAAGGCTTGGAGCCGTGCAGGACATTAGCCTATGTTTATTAATAATCAAACAATTATAAACTCTTTTTAATGCCAAAACACCTACACAAAGCCATATAGCAATTTGGAGCCTATGCCAGTGTTAATTATATATTAGTAGGCGTATCCTCGACACATGTTGGTATGTACTTACAAGAGTCTAGTCTTGAACGGTTCCTATATAAAAAACGATAGCAAAAGTAAATAAACGTAAGTGATAAAACAAACTTCTAAACACACGTGAACATTTTATAGACCGTAATATTCCCGCAACCTTCATAGGTTGACGACGATATGAAAGTTTACTTTCGTCTTCATTTCATATTCAAGAGCTTCAAAATTGCCTCGTTTAACCTTAATATGCATGTAGAATATTTGCGATCGGAACGAGGTTGTGTGTCAATTTACCAGGATATAAGAGTTTACAAGAGGTTAGTGTGTAGGTACATACTTACCTCTTATACCTACTGTTAGTCTCGTATTCCAGAAGTACGCCCAGTCGTAAATCTTCGCTTGAGTACAGATCTGAGCTAGCTTTGTTTCACATTTACTGACAAATATCCACTCAAGTCGAGATTCACAGCTGAGCGTGATTCTGGAATACCGACCAGCCGTGCGATTTTCTAAGAGCAAACATCGTTGCATCGGCGAGCTGCCGTGCATTTATCTTAAGATTTGTTCGTTCGTTGACGAGCTCACCGATCTCAAATACTTTATGAGAGATCACCCTTGTACATAAGGTTGTTTTGCCAACGTTTCTTGTAATCACGTCATTTGTTTCACGGATGTTGTCAAAGATGCAACGATGTTTGCTCTCAGAGAATCGCACGGCTGGTCGATGAACGCATCGGCGAATCATTACAGAATCGCACGGCTTAATTCTTAAGTGGGATGGATATGTAGGTAAGGCTTTCAATTTAATCTACTAACTTTACGCGTCGGTTAAATATAATTCTGTGTAATTACTTTTCAAGATCATTTAATTGTAATAATTTAGTTTAATGTAAAATAAAATACTATAAACTAACCAGTTTATAGTATTTTATGTTGTAATAGTTATATTGAAGAGGTTTTAAGAGGATTGCATAGCTAGTACTTTTCATGCTAAAAGAGAAAACTCTTTTCTACCTCTTAACATTGTCCGATTTCAGTGATTTTTTTTTTCATGGAGTTATGACATTGTTTACTATGCCCGTACGTTTTGATTTTTTCAGTTTTTTTGAGTTTTAAAAAAGGAAAATTATAGTACTTTGAAATACTGAAAAATCAAAACGTACGGGCATAGTAAATAATGTCATAACTCCATGAAAAAAAATCACTGAAATCGGACAATGTTAAGAGGTAGAAAAGAGTTTTCTCTTTTAGCATGAAAAGTACTAGCTATGCAATCCTCTTAATAACTATACTTATATCAAGAGAGTACTTTGATTCTTCGAGATGATTATTTTAACTCTTAGGTCTGTTTTAAGTTGTCAATACTATCCAAATCGTTTCAAATTAACTAATTTACTAGGTACTTAGGGATGGACCGGCAACAATGCAGAAAGTAAAACACGCGTCAAAATGGCACGTTTCTTATATTTTTATTTTTTTTAAATTACTGCAATAGGTAACGTATTAGAGATCTACGTTTGCGAATATATCTATTTCTTGACTCTAACTAAAGACTTAATAATAAGTCATTACATTAAAATAATGCATTTAATTTATTTAGAATGTATAGTAAACAAGAGGGAACTACTATATATATAGATAATGTTTATTATAATACAAAATATTTATTTTGCTCTCTCGGAAGTTCATTTCTTATCTAACGGTCGGGTAAAACGACTTGGTCGGTTACTGCAGCAGAAACATTCTTATTAGGAAATATAATCAACTAATTTACCCTTATTATTTTTAAGTGGCTGCACGCATTCTGCAATATATGTTGTTAATGAAGGTTATCTTTAAAACTAATCTAAAGTTAAAATAAAACCAGAACGACGTATTAAAAAGTGAGCAGTTATTGCATCAAATTTAATGTCACCTGTATAAATGCATTTTGCACAATACACAGAAAAAAATACTTTGAAAAAAATGGTTGTCTGTAAAGTCGGTGTACGGACGATAATTTTAGATGATGATGAGACAAGACCGAACGCTTAGGCCGATCATGCTTCTCTATCGCTTGTTCCGTGCTCTTGCTTGCACGCTCGGGTCAGGCGGAACGTGTCAATGAGTCATAGTTTTTCGTGCGTGCAGCAGGCGTTAATCGATTTATGAGTGATTACGTCAAAAATAATGCAGTAAAGGATGGTTATTAAACAACGACAAGTACCTGTTAGTTCGTAGGGGCTGGCCAGGGGTCTCTTTGCGCGGCCGGGCCAGAGGCGTCGACCGTCCTGACACCACATCCTCCACTCTGAGGTCCTCTGTCGATCCTGAGAAGCAGAAATTAAAAAATCTAGATTAGACAGTTTCTACAGTGACGGAGTCAATGAGCATAACATAGCTTACAGTATGAAACTCAAGTTGGCTGTATAATAGTATATATTCAAACTCAAATCATTTATTAGCCATATTATAACAGTGGACGTTATACAAGGCAATAAATTTACATAATTATAGTACATAGTAATTACATAAATGTAAATCATTTTTGTATTTTACATTTAATTTAGTAATAAAATGTTACATTAACAAGTACAATTTGAATAATTTGATACCCACTTCCAAACTATTTAGTTATTGGAGTGTAACTCAAAAACTACTGGACCGAATTTGTTGAAATTTAAATGGGACCACACGGAAAGCACCACACCCACTTTCAAACAATAAAAAATTGAAATGAGAATCCATTCACTCAGACGAAAGTTATGAGGTAACAAACATAAAAAAATACAGTCGAATTGAGTATCTCCTCATTTTTGGAAGTCAGTAGTAAACAGTTTTATTAATTAACACGTCAGTCACAATGTCAATCAACACAGACACAAACTGACCCCACGTATGCAACGCATTATGACATCTATAGTAGATCCAACCGTTTATCCTCTTTTTGACAGATCTAATTTGTCAGTTAAAGTGTTGTGACCAAGTGATTATAGTGGACACGATTTCGATTCATTTTTCTATCGAGTCTGTGCGGAAAGAGAATAGTCCTAGGAATGGCGCCATGACCATGGCTATTGGCCATCTAGAAATACGTCAGCCAATGGGGAATGTTGAAAGGGCGTGGACAGGCCGTCATGGCATGGCCATCTAGAAACGCATCAGCCAATGGGAAATGCTGACGCATTTCTAGATGGCCATGCCCAGATGGCGAGGCCACGCCGTCCGGTTACACCCGTGTAGTTTCCAAGGTAAGCTATCAAATTCTGAGTTATAAGTTTTCACTTCTATCGGCAATTCCTATGACTGCCAATTTTTTTGTCTATGGGTAAGCAGTAGTATTTTATCAAGGTAGTAAAACTCAATGGTCCACCGCCGTTTTGTATTTGTCACTGTCACTCGCAACAAGACGCCCGTGCTAGTAATTATTTGCTGAGTTTTATATTGGAACTATAAAATGCCGAAAGGATCAGTGCTGAAAGGACAGACGAGAGAAATGGTGATCAAGCTTCGTAATTACTTTGAAGCAGAGTATCAAAATGGCGGCCCGCTTTTACCATTGTCGCAAGTGAGAGAGCGCGTTGCGGCCGCGTTAGGTATTAGTGCATCTACGATTACAAAAATTACTACCGAAGCCTACGGAACAAGCGGCATGCAGGAGAATAAGCTTCGTACGCCGAAGAAAAAACGCCAACCACGTCGTGTGACTTCGGTTGACAACTTTGACGCAGACGCTATACGCCGTCATATATATAACTATTACTTACGTAAAGAAGTTCCAACACTTAAAAAACTTGTTGCTTCTTTGCGTGAATGTGATTTGTTCCGAGGTCAAAAATCGTCATTGGTAAAGGTCTTGAATGAAATTGGATTTACTTATAAAAAATCGGAAAAACGCAAAATATTGATGGAGCGTCGCGACGTAGCTTTTGCTCGTTGCGAATTTTTGAGCGAAGCCAAAAAAATTACAGATTGGTCAAATGTTGTTTTCACTGACGAAACTTGGCTGAATGCGAACCACACAGTGTCTAAGAGCTGGACTGATGACACCGCTGCTTCCACTACCTCAGTACCGATGGGAAAAGGAGAACGTCTAATCATTTGCCATGCAGGGTCTGTGAAAGGATTCATGCCAGATGCTTTGTTGGCCTTTAAATCCAAAAAAACAGTTGAGTACCACGAAGAAATGAATTCTGAGGTTTACGAAAGTTGGTTTAAGGAAATGGTACAATCATTGGAAGAACCGTCAGTTATTATTATGGATAACGCATCCTATCACTCACGCCAAATTGATAAAATGCCGACCCAGGCCGACAAAAAACAAGTAATCATTGACTGGCTTCAACGACATGGTGAAAATGTTGATAACTCCTTACTAAAAGTACAATTACTAAATATATTACGAACAAAAAAACACTTCCCAAAACGATATGTGATCGACGAAATAGCTGCAGAACATGGTCATTGGGTTCTTAGACTTCCACCCTATCATTGTCAATACAATGCCATTGAATTAATATGGGCTCAAGTTAAAGGACACGCTGCTAGAAATAACACAAAACCCCCATTCACGGCAAACAAAATGGTAAATTTATTAAAAAATGCATGTGTGAAAGTAACTGCGGAAAGCTGGCAAAATGTAATTCAAAAAACACAAGAAACTATAATGGCAGATTGGGATAAACACGTGGCGATAGATTATATGAGTCAACAATTAATTATAAATGTCGGCAATAGCTCGAGTGACAGCAACGATGAATCTGATTTTGATTAATAAATAAATAAAAATAAAAGATTAGATTTCGTTTGCTTAAATTGGAATTGGGGTTGCTCAAACTTTACTATTTTCTGGTACCAAACGGCAGACTTTAATGTCTGCCATCCCCAGCGAGCAACACGGAAGGGAGTAGCCTTAGCTAAAAAATATTGTTCAAATCTTTCTGTCATTTCTTGCGGGAGGGGAAGTTGCACACTAGCGCAAAGCCGCACTATTACATACAAAACATACCTGTACCGATCCATTGCCGATCATACTCACACAACCAAATCACTAACACATAAAAAATAAAGCACCATTCACAAATCTAGCCCCGCCCTCACCCCACAGTATATTATCAAACTCCATGGTCCATGCGGACTTGTACTTTGACAGAGGGGAAACGCTGTGTATGCCTACTCCCTTCCGTGTTGCTCGCTGGCCATCCCAGATTTAACCGGTAACAGCTTCGTCAAGTATGACTTGTACTTGTAATCATCATAGTCATCATAACCTTGTTCTTTTTTGGATATACACCAGGAGATAAACACGTCTTCAAATAATGCTGTATGTTTTCCTGAGGCGCATCAATATAACGGTTTTACATAAAAATAAATCCGATATTATGTGCCGAGAACGGAAAACACCCGTGTAAAAATAGTTCATAAACAATATCGATATCTCAATCGTAACTTCGTAACATCACTATGTTGATAGCCATAGAACGTAATTTTTTAAAAACGTTTGTTATTTTATGGAATTTATAAAAAAACTACTGCACTTATGGACTCATTTTGTGAAAGATGATTATTATACGGGATCAAGGAGCAAATTTAAGCAGTTGTCATATTTTTAAAACCTCGCATTTATAAGTTAACTTTTGCGTAACATCGTCATGTTACGTTCTATTGGTGCTGTCAAAAAGAGGATAAACGGTTGGATCTACTATAGACACTTGAATTTTTTATGTAAATAGATGGATCAGAATAGTAGTAGTTTATGCAACTGTCATATAATCGAGGGTATTAAAACTTGAGTGTAGTTTTTTGAAACGAGCCGCAGGCGAGTTTCAAATTAAGATTACATGAGTGTTTTAATACCTAATTATATGCAGTTGCACACACTACTTACACGAAAAAGTCTTCTTCCTCTTCTTGTTTGTATGGCGTGTGCGGCATAACCACAATTTTGCCAATATCAGTGGAAAGTCTGTTATTGGTCTATTGGCTCGGAAGCAAAGACCTTATACTATAAGGTCTTTGCTCGGAAGCAGCGCGTTGCGCGCGCATCGCGCAACGCGCGATCACCACAGATAATGTGGTGATCGCGCACCACAGATAATGCGTACTTAAATTGAATTGAAACCTCCTTGGTCGGGACACATTGTACTTTAATAATTAAAAAAATGTTTTAAGGCACTGTTTTGTTAGGAGAATAATGCTTTAATTTATTTTTTAATTTTCTTAAAGCAGTATGTAAATAAAATATGCCAATAAAAGTCTGTATTTCATTTCATAATTAGAATTTTACCGAATGAGATTATATAAACATACTTCTCACACGCGACGTTACGTCTGATAAGTATGTTTCTGAAATAATAATATAAGTTAACATTCATACACTCGTCCCCTGTCATCACCCATATACCTAACATAAGCTGTATACATCCATACATAACTAATTCCTTTAACATACATTCGATTCCAATTTTGTTTACAATTAAAAGAAGTTATATATCATATAATGAATATAATATAATATTGTAATGGTAAAGCTTAGTGAAAAATTCCACTTCTACTAAATCGTCATTTGTCATCCATTTGATTAAATAGCACTATAAAGCGATACTATTATTATAAATGCGAAAATTCGTGTGAGGGTGATGATGTTCATTCTATTCTCTAGATCTAGATACACGGAATTCTACTCCCACTTCAGTATAACAGTATTTATGGACCCCTTTTGTTTTGGTTGCTTGTTATTTATAATGGTTTAATTAGAATATGTGATTAAGAATCATGGATATTTCATTTATGGGAATGTTGTTTGGATCAAAGTAGGTACATTCCTATTTTAAAATTCATGTGCACGCGTTTATGTCTCTTACAGGGAATTTAAAAAGAGCTCAACGCGCTCCGTTTAAAAATTGTAATTAAAGTAGAACATAATTCCGCGCTTTTAATTTATGGAAAAAATACAAACTACCTACATGAATTATATATGCTGAATACGCATACCATAGCTAACAGTTATGCAACCTACAAAGTATTGCCATATTATAACAAAAAAATAATATAAATATGCGAAAGTTTGTGAGTTAGTGAGTGAGAGAGTATATAATACATTTGTTTAACCTTCGCGTTGAAATGACTCAACGTATTTAGATTATATTCAGAGTGAAGTTATATTATACCCAGTTTTTTTGTGATCAGGTAAAATTTAGTGTACCGTTTGAATGGGTACGTCCCGAAGGATAGCTATAACCTCATTCCACGTGACGAAGTCTTCTGCCCTTGTAGTTTATGATAAGTGAATAGTTTATGAAAAGTGAAGCCTAGCATAACAAAAAACAAATACTTACCTATGTTTTGTGCTCTTTTTTTCTTCGTTTTCTTTGTATGTGAGCATATGATTTTGGTTAGACCAGTATCCACGTTTCAAACCGAAACAGTACCTACTCACACGTCTCGTCAAATACTAGCATTTTTTTCAACTGCTCAAAAGAATCTTGGATATTGGATTGGATATTTTCAATATTTACTTATATTATTTACATGTATAAACTATACAGGATAGGTAGATAGGCTTGAGCAGAGATCCAAATATTGCAACAAGCGGCAGCCCGGAAACGCACACCCTAACCATATATGCCAGTAAAAATAGACGTTTTTTGGAGTCAACTTTGCACTAAATTTCCGATCAAATTTTTTTATAAGACCTAAAGTGCATAGTTTCTGAGATATCGGCCGAAAACGTTTTTTCAAGATGGCGATTGTGGCGTCACCTGGATCTGTCAGCATTTTGTGACTTTATGCTCAGTAAGTGATCCTAAACCTTATAAAAAAATTGGGATCGGAAATTTAGTGCAAAGTTAAATTCTATTTTTACTGTACTAATAATAGTTATTGTCAGTTACCTCCATTTCCGTTCTTGTCGTGAGCCGCTTGCTTCTGCTTTCGCCTCGCGTTGTCATCGGCTCGCGAAGTGCTCGCCGGCCGTCGACGGAACCCGAACGAAGTCGCGACCCCACGGCTGGGTTTGCCGTTTCCGTTTCCACTCGCACTCTTGTCCCTCTTTTTGGCACCTTTCGACTCAGAATGGCCCTAGAAAAAAATGTTTACATTAATTATGTGCCGTGGATTGTATGTAGAAAGAAATTCACTATTGAAATCTAAATAAACATTGGCTATTTTTGTTTTGTACGTAATCAAATGTTAGTTAGGTTTTATTTCAAAGACCATGGAACCAATAACAGTTCTTTACATCTCTCATATTCGGTAAGTAGGTCCTTATTACCCCCAAATGGACTTGTAGGTGACCAATTAGCACTCTAGGGTAATAATGTAGCTAGAAAAGCCCTAGGGCGGTTTACATCTCTCATATTCGGTAAGTAGGTCATTATTACCCCCAAATGGGGCTTGTAGGTGACCAATTAGCGCTCTAGGGTAATAATGTAGATAGAAAAGAAAATTTAAAAAAAAACACTTCACTCTTCAAAAATTCCCGTACATCTAACCATCATACTGGCAATAGACATCATGCATTCAGCCCAATGACAAAAGCGGTCGCTTCGCGTTTCAGCCTTATCTTCGTATGAGTATAATAGTCATAAATTTTATTTGTGTAATGCCGGTTTTTTTCTACTTACCTCACAATCGAGATGTAAATCAGAGTAGCAGCTCGGGTGTAAGCATGCCTTACAGCCCTTGGCTACTAATCTACTATTATAGACTTAAGAAAGACTTAGAAAAAATATCCAACTGTGTTCTATGACACTTCACACTAAACTAACTATGTTTGTTATTTCTTCACGCTCAATCGGCTTGACCAATTTTGATGAAATTAGGTACGTAGGTAGTTAGGTACGCTGAATTAATACTTATGATACCTTTCATCATTATCATCCATCACGTGAATGAACTTTGGGGCGCAACTAGTTATAAATTATTTCTTAAGCGGTAAGGGTAGAAATCACTAATCCAACGTTGTGTGGAATTTAGCCCACTGAAGTAGTCAACTTTGTAAGTAAGTTTATGTACGAATGCACTTGTCACAATTTCGCTACACATGGAGTAACAACCGCCGTCAGGACGTGGATTATAGAGGTGAGAAGACCCGACCTACTAGGGTCTCATAATTGTGCAAGAGATTTTTGTTTGGTACCACCGCAGTTATACTGCCGCGAAGCAATAGTACGCAAGTATTACTTTCTTAGGATGTGAAGGGCGCTGTAGCAAGTGATATTACTGGGTAGTAGAGAGTCAAAATAAAAGCCAATGGTGGCGATTCTGTAAGGATTCTTTAAATCAGGAGTCAGCAACCAGCGCATGCGGCCCGTGGGCTATATCGTGCGGCACGCAAGCCGCGAGAGGTCCGCAAGAAAAAAAATCCGATACAAACGGTCGTATAAATTGACAAGGATTTAATCTAAAACCATTAAGTTCAAAAGTATCTATTATCACAATATTGTGGGCATGGTCCCGATTTCGACAATTTATTTCATACTTTTTGTTGTTGAAGTCGGTTTCATTTTAGGGTATCATTTTTTTTTCATCATCGTTAGTGACCTTGCTACTTACGGGATCGATTGTCATTCACTGTCAATGATGATATCTTCAAGATAGGCGTACCACTTTTCAGTTATAGGAGTGTAACTAAAAAAAGCTTGACTGAAGTTGATGAAATTTCTATATGACTACCTTGGAAGTAGGTATACTCTACCAAACAAAAAGAGAACTTAAGAATCCACAAATGGGGCAGAAATCGGTGAACATACGCAAAATAAATCATACAATCGAACATGTATCCTCCTTCTTTTTTTAAATCGGTTAAAAATACGTGCGGCCCGCACTGACACTGACAACATTTATGGTCCTGCTATAGCAAAAGGTTGCTGACCCCTGCTCCTAACTAAAAATCTCTAAATAATGGCAGTCTTACGGCCGTTTACAATAATCGATCTATCGTCGGTTTACCTCACTAGAGATAGATATTTGACACTCTTTGTATAGACGTCATGTCAAATTTCTATCTGTCTGTAAGGTAAACTGTGGATAGATAGAATATTGAAAACGGCCCTTATTGTGTTTAGGCTGAAATAAAAATTAGTAAATAAAATAACACTTCCGAAAGACAGCACTAAAATTTGATATTTCTTTTCAGCTGAGGGTATATATTAGACAGTTCAGTCGTCATGTAACTTGCTGCTTATTATACTAACGTAGGTACACAAAATTTAATTAATGTAATTTGAATAAAATATAATTATTCTAAATCCTATTGTTAGACGTGTCATTCTAAGTGTGACTTATGAATTTGATTTAACAGTATTAACAAAATAAGGACTATTATCATTAAATTTTAGTAGCGAACTAAAACTTAATGATGTTTAGTTTAGTTATAAAAACTAACGTGTTTTTCACTCATTTTTACGTAGAAATACGGGATACTCACGTAATATTTGTCGGATGGGTCCAACTATAGTCGGACCTATCCGATATATATAATGCATAGCGTGATAGGGTTTCATTTTTATATTATATACTAGTGAGTGCCCGCAACTTCGTTTACATAGTATTTGGTCTTCAAAATTACACCCCACTCTTAATAATAGGCATAAATGACTAGCTACGCCCCGCGGTTTTACCGGCGTGGTAATGGATGATGATGAGGATAATGATAATGATGCTGAAAAGTATCCTATGTCCTTCCCCTGGATATCTCTATCTAATAGTCACATCTCATCAATATCGGTTCAGTCGTTCGCAAGTGGTAACGTGACAAGGGAAACAGGGATTATTTTTTATAGATATAGATAAAGTTGTTTGGATGAGTGTTACTAAACCACGCAATAATGGCTGAACGGATTTTGATGAAATTTGGAGTGGAGTTGGTTTATACCCGGCATTAACACATAGGCTACTTTATATCTCGATTAAACGGATAGTTCCCGAGAGATCGTAATAACTTTATTCCATGCGACCAAAGTCACGAGCGGATAATAGTATAAAATAAAAAAAAATTACCTACTCTTTTAGGTACAATAAATTAAAGTATATAATAAAAAGTATTTTATGTACAATAAAACATCGTTATATTTCTAGTTTTTAAGATATTATTTCAGGAAACCATCGCGTAATTTCAGGGTCAGTGTTTTTGTTAATTCAAGCGATGTTGCTATACACATTAAAATTAATTTATGCCAATTTGAATTTACGTTAGCTAAAATTACAGTGTTTTATGATGTGATAATTATCAAAACTCTGTTTAATTAATAATTATTGATACAGATGATATAAGATGGACGCAATATACCTTTTGCTGCAAGTAGGTAGGTAAAAGAACGAGTCATTGAGATGGGATGGGATGGATTCAGAAAGTCATTGGAGATAAATGTCGGTAGTTGTTCTGAAAACCATCGAGTTGATATTATATTGAATTTGTTAGATAGTTTATTAGTTAGGTACTTTATGTGTAAACTCCAAACCGCAAATTGTGTTATAATTAACCCATTGACTCGAGATTCAACATATTTGGCCAATAATACAATAGATTTCTCTGAAATCTACCTACTTTTCCAGGAACTGCAACGTGTGTGGTTAGCCCATTGACTCGAGATTCGCCATATTTGGCCAATAATACGATTTCGCAGAAATCAACCAATTGTTTTCAAAAATGGTTGGTTAAATTATAGTTAATTATAGTGGTAATGGTAGACATCAAAATAATAGTGAGAGACCAACTAAAATAACTCTATACCTACGTATGAGAGAATCTTTTTGATTCAGAACCTTCTTTGAACCAATACTTACAGATAGTTGATGCAATCCATCGAAATTGTTATCAAGTAAGTATTAGTTATTGAAATAACCCAGTTTTAAATTGCCATTACATCACCCTAACAATGGGTCTAGATTTTGTTAACAAAACGTTAAAGATCTGCCGTGCGATTCTCTAAGAGCAAACACCGTTGCATCTTCGACAACATCCGTGAAACAAATGAAGAGATGACAAGAAATGTTGGAAAAACAACCTTGTGTACAAGGTCATCATAAAGTATTTGACATCGGTGAGCTCGTCGACGAGCTCGTCGACGAATCATTAGAATCGCACGGCTGGAACCGAATATTTAAATTGAAATAAACAAAGACACGTATGCAATAACCTATGCACTACTACTTTATGTAGAAAACCACAATATTGATTAACCACACACGTTGCAGTTCCTGGAAAAGTAGGTAGATTTCAGAGAAATCTATTGTATTGTTGGCCAAATATGGCGAATCTCGAGTCAATGGGTTAAAACAGTATCCTCAGTAAATTAATTTGTGGCAATATTAATCATAGATTAAAACAGTATCCTCAGTAAATTAATTTGTGGCAATATTAATCATAGATTAACCACACACGTTGCAGTTCCTGGAAAAGTAGGTAGATTTCTGAGAAATCTATTGTATTGTTGGCGAAATATGGCGAATCGCCATTCAACGGGTTAACCAAGAAATATCATTTTGGAGAGCTCTTTATAAAATAAAAACAGAATACATTGTGACTACCTATTACTTTTTTGTTACTGTATATAAACCCATTAGCAAAATTACGTTTTTTGCGCTTTATCAGGGCGGAATTTTACTTCTGGTAGATTTGTATCTCTCGAGAAACGCAGTCTTAAATCCAAAGCCATTTAAAAAATCAACACGCCGAGACGAGTAAGTAGGTACTCATACTAAGTATGATGGAAGATAACTTGATGCAATGTTTAAACAATAGCTTTGTATTTATAACTTGTAGCTTGAGTGACGGCATCAGGACTTATTTGGCTTCACGTTCCTTCCCCGTTCCAAAAGGTTACTCAGGGGCCTTATTCGCTATGATCATCAAACATGTAACGCGCGAGTTACGATATCTTCATGAAATGATGGTAAAATTGTATGGACTTCACGATCATTCCCCGAAGATATCGTTACTCACCGCGTTATGTGTTTGAGTGGTCATAGCGAATAAGGCCCCAGGCTACTTTTGTTTTCGTCAAACCTTGACACGAAGTAGAGCTCAAACATAGGACTAGTTTTGTTGAATAAGTAGAGACTCACAATTTGATTCCGTCATCCCCATTCTATAATCGGACATCCAGAGATACTCAGAAACGCCACCGCTTTATGGTGGATATTCCATTTACCCGGACGAAGCGATTTACTTCTTCGTTGATCATACGAACCGCTAGGGAATGGAACACCCTCCCTGAGTCGGTGTTTCCGGTTAAGTACGATATGGGGGTCTTCAAAACACGAGTGCATAGGTATCTTCTGGGTAAGCGCGCTCCATCATCGATCGCATCATCACTAAGCATCAGGTGAGATAGTGGTCAAGTGCTACCCAGTTCGGTATAAAAAAAAAAGACTGCCAAAATCTAGACGAATATTTGTTCGGTTTATAATATAATGAAACTGAATGTTATAATTTGCATACCTTTCACTTTGGCGAAAACAGAATATCAAATCAATATTCTTTTGTAGTTTTATTATCTTTAACTTGGTTTCATTACAAAAAACTTATGTACGACTAGCTGCTCTCCGCGGTTTCACCCGCGCGGTGATGGATGATGATGATGATGATGATGATGAATCTGATATAGTCTATGTTATTCAGTGTAAATGTAGCTTTGCCACGGTGAAAGATTTTTTTGAAATCGGTCCAGTACTTTATGAGCCAATTCGTTACAAACATACATACAAATCTTTCCACTTTATAATGTTATTATAGTATAGATAGAAGTATATATTTAACATATTTATGTCAATACTAGAAAATTACAGAGTATGCTTTAAAGAAGAATAAGAACATACATAGTTTTATCTGGAAATAAATTTACATAGAAGTTACCCAACAAGTGTACACAAAAATATGAGAGCAATTGTCAATAAAACTTTTGTCTAATACATTACCTTGTAAGGGTAGTGATTCTCTAATTATTCGTCGATGCGCTCGTCGATGAGCTCACCGATGTCAAATACTTTGCGAGATATCGCCCTTGTACACAAGGTTGTTTTTCCAACGTTTGCCATCCCGTCATTTGTTTCACGGATGTTGTCAAAGAAGCAACGATGTTTGCTCTTAGAGAATCGCATGGCTGTTTGCGTATGGATTAAAACGAATTGTATGTGTGTGTGATTGCATATTGCAAATGTAGGTAAATGAACACATCTAGCTTTCCACGAAGCATGTTTCATTATGACTCATTTCCGGAGTAGCTACATTTCTTATGTGGGGTAATAATAAATTGTAATCGTTGTGAAAGAAGAGATAACAGTCAACAAGTCTTGCGCTTTGTTTCTTTGTTAGGTATGATAATGGTAACTGATTATCGAGGTGAAAACGCTAACTGATTGAATTAATGCAAGGCAATAACAAAAGTGATCATTGTCTGATGAGCCTGATACCACAAGTACAACTTGAAAAATGTAATACTGACTTCCATTCTATTCAGTTATTGGAGTCTATCTCAAAAACTACTGGACCGAATTTAAATAAAAAAAGAGGACCACGGGAAGCACCAGCTTTCAAACAAAAAGAGGATTTTGAGAATCAATTTTACCCAGTCAAAAGTTATGAGGTAACAAACATAAAAAATACAGTCAAATTGAGTACCTCCACTTTTTTTGGACGGCGGAAAAAAGTGATTATTTTCTGATGAGCCTGATACGAAAATAGATAGCTAGGCGTTTTATATACAATACGTTGTTAGAGGCCATGTACAGTAGCCAGGAGAACCTATATAAAGAATTAGGAAACGTGGTGTTGGATTATGAATTCATTGTATAAATCAAGTTTGTTGCCAGGTAACCGTGCGATTCTCTAAAAGCAAACATCCTTACATCATTGACAACATTCGTGAAACAAATGACGGGATTACAATAAACGTTGGAAAAACAACCTTATGTACGAGAGCGATATCTCATAAAGTATTAGACATCGGTGAGCTCGTCGACGAATCATTAGAGAATCGCACGGCTGGACTAAAGAAACAAACACCGTACGCTAAAATACATAGATCTCGCCTATACACTATGTGCGACAATGTTCTCTTTTTAACCTACTTCCAAAAGGAGGTGGTTCTGAAGTTGACGCGTATTATATTTTTTATTTATAACCACGCATATTAGGACAGTTTTTTTTAATACCTGTCCGGGTGATATTGACCCGGCCCGCGAGCTAATGCTACCCTCCGAAAAATCGAGAGATCTCGCTTTTTTATCGCTATCGTGATTCATAGTTTATATTTCTTTTATCCGTCTTCCGTCGCTCTTTTTAATCTACCTATATTCGGACTAATATATTCGGAAAGTTTATTCCGATTAAGATATTTTTTTTGTTTGGTAGAGTCTTAGATTAATCATTGGTCTCGCTCTAGCGCGCGCGCGGAGAATAATCCTTAATCTAAGGGTAGAGTATATTTCCGAGGTGGTCCCTTTCAGATTTGATCGAATTCGGCCGAGAGGTTATTGAATGACACTCCAATAACTGAAAAGTGTTTCGCCTATCTTGATGATGTCCTTATTTACGGTGAATGACAATCGATCCCGTAACTAGCAAGGATCACTAAAAAGGGTAAAAAATAATTTCGACTAAGAAATGGAACTGTCTTCAACACTAAAGTGTGGAATTACTATAATATTTTACGTAGGCTACTTCATCAAGTTATTTTACACTTTTTAGTGTTGAAGTTGGTTAATGTTTTTTTGGTAAATTCAATGGATAGATGTAATTTCATTGGATGGGTTTCAAAATTGAAACGTCGATGAATATCTACGAGTACAAAGGGAAATAATCTGTAAGTATTAAATATAGATAAACTACTTATTTTTAGTTTATCTATATTTAATACTTACAAATTCTTTTAATTATTTTTAAATGTTATCTTAATTCTTTTAATAATTTTTAAATGTTATCCAAAATTAAGAGGAGGTTCCACTCTACGTACTTATATACCTACATTACGTACGACCAAGAAGTTTTTACTGGATCATCGTATATGGATGATTCTTTTTTATTTGATAGGTTATTATTTCTAAGTTAGTCCTAATTAAATGTTATAAACGTACTTAGATATTATTGTTGTTGAGTTATGCTTATCTAAATCATAATTGTCCTATACCAGTACTAGCACCATAAGTATATAGGTTTAGGGACTATCTATACGCTGGATTCTAGGTATCTCTTCTTATTTCTTTCTTTTCTAGTATATTATCGAATGAAAACCACACATTTGTTCAACTAAAAGTGAATTTATGACAAAATGTCTGTTAAAATACAACACCTTTCAGTGATGGAAAGCAGTTACGTTATTTTCAGTAATTACGCTTTTAAGTAGGTACATATTTCTTTTATGTATTTTATTTTCTATTAAGTATTTCTTCGTTATTTTGATAACACCATTAAGAAGCTATACTTATTGACATCTAAACATACGGCAAGAATAACATAGGTTTTGTTAATTTATGTATTTTATGTTTTAATATTAGCTGCGCTCCGCGGTTTCACTTGCGTGATTATCGATGAGGATAATGAATCAAAATATATAGACTAGTTCATCAGGGATAATGTTGGCTTCTAATGGTGAAATGAATTTTCAAGTCGGTCCAGTAGTTTCGGAGCCTATTCAATTCTAGCAAACAAACAAATCTTTCCTCTTTATAAGTATATTGATTAATATTGCAAAATTAAGTAACCTATTGCAAAGATTGATCTTTATCAGCAACAGAATCCATTAGTTCAATAATACATAATGTATTTTATTTGAAAAATCATTAGGGTCGATTTCCGTCAAAAGCAAAAGACTAAGTATGCAGTTATTGTTGTCTAATAAATCGAGGGCATGTCTATTTTCACGATTTTTCTCTAACTCTCGTGGTTCCGGACTTAGCCATGACCGCCCTTCTCAAAAACCAACCTGTAGATAACTTGAGAAAAACTACATCGGTAAAACATGGTGTGACCCGAATTTCGTCAACGTTTGTTTCTCTACGCAAAGAGCTCTATCTTAATCATAAATCTATGCATA
Organism: Selenia dentaria; assembly: GCA_917880725.1. NCBI lineage: Eukaryota > Metazoa > Arthropoda > Insecta > Lepidoptera > Geometridae > Selenia > Selenia dentaria. The sequence goes on along the minus strand of OU862888.1, from coordinate 26,680,250 downwards.
TTAAGTATAATAAGTACCGCACTCTTCAAATAAGGTTCTTATCTCATGCATATACATTATTTTAGTTACTGTGTTGTGAGAATGTGTCGATTCAATGTAAATGTATCCCGTCGATCCCACAATACTTCACTTTAAAACTACTTCGTAAAACAAGATAAACCTGTACTGGGACTTGTTTGAGAATAGACATGGAGCACAATAAAAACTTGGGCGCCTTTGGCTGTATCTATGATTGCAACATCATGACACAGCACGGCTTAATGCTATGAAAATGTTCCCGAGAAGAAATTAAACTTATAATATAATATGGAAACATAGAGCATCATAAATAAAGATAGATCGATAGATGTTCTTTAATAAAACCTTAAAATAAAACTATCAATACAGTTATACAGCGTAGAAAACTGTTTTAATAGGCGGTATTATCGCTCAAAGTGATCTCTTCCATGCAACCTTTGAATGGAGAGGAATGACACCAGAAAAAGGGAGTTTGGTGCACTAATAAAGGGATGGTGGTGCACAAATGATGTTCTATGTAAAAAATGTTTGAAAAAAAATATGACATTTTACTACTGGTTGGTAGGTACAGACAGAGATGTCATGGGACATGGTACCTTCGTACAACAGTGCAATGTAAAAAAAACACAGATAAACCATAACTGACCAGAATTGCTAATGTATGATCATTATTGTGTTCCTAAAGTGATTCTTTAACATAATGATATCAAACAATCAATCAATGTTTGAAAATAAAACAAATGAAAAAATCACTAAGCCCGTCTGAGTAGGGGTAAAAGTGGCCAAAATGCTGGCAGCATTGCCACGCTATATGGATGCTAACTTTTTGCTCAAAGTAGGCGCCAGCAATATTCTCTTAATTTCTAATACACCAGTCAATACCGGTTAGTCGATACTTAACTATATAATTTCACATCGGACGTATTTAATAGATTCCGGTATAGTCCCCGATATTCTGTCTCCAACAAGTATGCGAGGAATGAAGTATTTAGGATTGAGAGCACTACAAAGTACAACTATAGTAAGTACCTATACATAATATAACTATACTTTATTATTTGTGGTCCATGATATTTCCGCAATAAGATAGGTGTTCAAGCGCTCAAACGAAAGCCTATTTGGAAAATAAAAAGAACTATCTAACTAAATCGAAAAAATAATGTAATATGTACGCGAGTATTACCAGGTATTACAGAAACTACAATAGGCGTAGAACTTTCACAGCTCAGATTCAATCGGTGCATGGGAACGAGCCGATTTTAAATGAGATCGTAAGAATCTATTGAATTATAATAAATAGGTAGGTAAGTACTTTTTCTTATTCAGGCTTTGAGCATTTATCTCACACAAAAGAACGTGTCGTGAATTGGTGCAGTAAAAGTTTTAGACAGAGAGCCAGCTATCCCCAGCATTTTTTAAGGAATCTTCTTCCTATAGGTTGTCTTACCGCCCCGGCGAGGAAGCGACTAACTATCGGCTATTTTCTCGCTAAAAAAACATACATTACGTGTAAACAAAAGAGATGCACATATGATTAGTTGAGCACTGACTGTTTACACTGCCGGCGAAGACTCGCTACACATGGGGGGAAAAAACCCAACAATGACCATCGTTGAAATTGTTTAACTTTCCTAGATTTGTGAATCTTCTAGTTTTGAAGAGTGCTTGTGGTGGATTTTTAACCGAGTAGTCGTATCGTAATGACGCAAGAGTGTAGGCAAAGCGAACAAAATCATGAAAACTTGTTTTTTGTGTATTCCTCGACAATCATTTTAGAGAGTTTTTTTGGTTATGTGTACTTGACAGGACAGTTAATGGATGGACTAGTTTATATGACCATGATTTGACTCTGCCTACTTAAATAAAAATCTTACTATGCAACTATTGCGGATTCTCTCTTTTTTACATTTAAAAATAATTTCGACGCAAATCTTATTACCCTTTCAACCCATGCAAACTAAAAAATATGTGCCAGCTAGTTCAATCAATGAAAACTTTAGATTTGATAATGTATAGTTTGTAGAGAAAAGCAGAATATATAGATAGATAAACAACTACATATTTATAAAAAAAAAATTTGGCAGTTTAGCCGGCAGGCAGGTTTGCCTTGGTGCCGTATCCAACTTATTAATAGCAGTATAAAGATGTTACTATTGCTATCAATTTCATTGTCAAATAACCGCTTACTGCCTTGCGGTACACATAAATATTATATTACAATAGGTTAAAACTGGTTTAATTAGAAATCTAATCTCAATAGTTTAAATGATTTTGTTTTTCTATAAATTAATTATATTTATTACAAACGTAACGGCTTACCAAACCACTACGATCTCTATGATGTTAGCTCTCAACCTACAGTCGCATAACTGCCGCAGACAGATCGCCTCTTTTGTATATCGAGACACAATCGATTCCGTCGGTGCCCAAATTGGATAACATTGAACCGAGACTGATTTACACTTTATAATGTCTTACATCAGACCCTTAGCCAAAGCTAAGAGAACTACAAAAATGGAGAGTTAAAGATATTAAGAAAAGCTTTAAAATATGATTATATGTACTTAAAATACGAGTTAGATTATCATACATAATATGTCGCATATTTTTAATGATGAGATTATTCATACCTACTTATTTTATATATACGTTTATATTCTTATAAATTTTGGGTTTATATAATCATAGAATTAACGGTGTGAATCACTTTTAGCTAAATTAACTTTTTGTGTATTTGTTTAAACTAGCTTAATTGAATAAAAATATACTAACATGCACATGATTTTGCATTTTTATAACTTTTAGCTATTTGCAAAGATTCACGTGTAGGTACTATTGGTCATTCGCCTCGACGATAAATTATAGAATTTTAAATTATAATTTACTAACCTGGGCCTACTATGGCTTATATGTAAGCTCTAAGTAGCACAACGAGCTATGGAGAGGGCTAAGCTCGAGGTTCCTGTACGACCTGTACGTGATCGAACGAGGAGATCCGTAAGAGAACGAAACTCACCGACATAACCCAGAAGATTAGCCAGTTAAAGTGCAGGCCACATAGCACTCAGAACAGATGGCCGATGGGGACGAAAGTTTCTGGAATGCAGACCACGAACCGGCAAGCGCAGCGTGGATCATCCAAAATAAAATCCATTTTACCGGTAAAATATCTGATAAAGGACGATGTTGCCGCTTCCGACCGGTCCTATTGGAAAATTATGGGGGAGGCTTACGGCTGAGATGATGATGATGAATATATATCTGTTTAATCTGGGCGAAAGAGCTTTAAAACCGATTTCTCGCGGTGAGGGGCGCAGTACAGTGCCACGTAAAACTACTGTTGTATAAGCTCTGGATGGCACTGCAACTGTCGTAGGCAAGCGTAGGACATTAATTCATAAATCAAGCGCATGATTTGCCCGTCTTGTCTTGGCTGAAAAACTGTCGCACTCAAAATGAATGGAGGTACTGCCGAGAAGCATAGTAAGAGACTTAGCTAAACAGGTATAGGTTTTTACAGTGTACTATTTGTGTTACTGTTCTTATATATTTATATAATATTCCTGGGGTGGCGTAACACACCAGAAGTAGAGTACAACAAGCCACTTTGTTTTCTAAAAAATATCTTACTACTTCACAATATATGTTCTTCAAAGTCAGTTATACGATGGGGCTGACATGTGCTAATTGTACAAAAGCCTCGAAACAAATAAATATTAAAAAAAAGTCAGTTATAATTTACATTACGTGATTTCTGTTTTTTTTTAATTTCTATATTTTCGTAGGTTAGGTAGTCTAAATATTGAATAGACCTTCTCATTCTAAATAAAAAAAAACTGCAGAGTGTGAGTTGGAATAGCGTACCGAGAGCTCCGTAACATTAAAAAACAATATAGAATTTATTGCTTTAACTAAACTAACTAACTATTCTAGAATAACTTAACAGAACAGTAAGCCCCGAGGCCAGCTTGACAAAAACTGTAATTTACTTATACCCCCTGTATTTTCGTACAAATGTATGGAAAAAGTTTTTCGCGATTACTGACATTTCTAATACTCAAATCTCAGTGTAAAATGTCAATTTTCTTGCTGACTGTAATTTTTTTCAAAAATCTGTAAGTGCACTTAATAATGCCTTTAAACATTATGGATAGTCTCCTAAAACTTTTTCCTGTAACTATAACAGTTAATGTACCTGCCCTTACTGTCCCGTCTCACAAATTAACTCATTATCTAAAATAAAAAATGTAACGGATCGCTGTCTGTAAATGGGAGATATACCTATGAGAAAAAAAATATTGGAACTTTACACATAAATATGACAAAAAAATATTGTTAAAATGTTTGTCTTTTAGTCTGTTTATGTATTTATTTATACATTTTCTGTGCGTTTGTGCTCAGAAACGGCATATCCGATTTAGATGCGGAAATATATTGTGGTAAGCTTCACTTAACATTTAGTGTTTGTTTCATGTCAATCGCTTCCTAAATAAAACAAGTACAATTTGAAACATTTAATACCGACTTTCATTCTATTCAGTTATTGGTATGTACTCAAAAACTACTGGGCCGAATTTGATGAAATTTAAATGGGACCACACGAGAAGCATCAACAAACAAAAAAAAAAAGAATCGGTTAACCCAGTCGAAAAATCCTCCTTTTTCTCCTCCTCCTCCTTTTTGTGGAAGTGGAAAGTTATTGACATTTAAAGGATAAATCTCTCACCACTACACCAAGACCAAACAAGCGAAGCCGCTGGCGGGTCTACTAGTATCTAATAAAACGAACGACAGTGTCAATATTTTAAGTAAGTAATAATCATGTTCTCAATTTAGTGACTATGTTGTATTTTTGATAATTAATTATTTATAAGTACAAAAGTAACGAATTTATTGAAGCTTTTGAAGCCAACCCTGCATATCCATTCAATATTTTAACATCATGAGTAGTAAACTTTTACGACGGTCATACGGAAATCTCTTCACAATTTACGCACCTCAGCTTATTATCATAAAGGTGGTAAAACGGCGATATCTAGGTAAAATAATATAAGTCGGTATACATAATGGCGTCAACCACAAAGCCGCATACAAATGAGATGATGCCACCGCCTGTGCACCGTTACCTGTAGCTACTTACCGGCCAGTTGTTACGATATCTCCATGTTTATGGGGAATATTATACCGGATGTATAGACACAACGTTTGCAGTATGGTATACAAAATGTAAAGCTGTATTTGCATGATTTTGCAAATCTTTAGCATGAATATCAGCTAAACTTTTAATCGCAAGTATTCTTTACAAATTTATAATATACAGTTGGCCGGTAACATATCGATGCAAGAAAACGTATTTGCTGTAAGTAGCCAAAACTTTTCACCAGAGCCAAAACAAAACAACTTATAAGTAGTTAGAAACAAATTATATCTTTTTAATTATTATTGACTTTTGGAACACAGTTTTGTTAAAATAATATACGCATGAACAGCAATGAAAATACTTTTGTTAAAGTTATTAACAATAAATCGGCTTTTCACTACTTACAGCAATTCACTTTTCATTTTAAAGACCTGAAGAACGTCGTAAGTAGTTTAGTGACTTCTTTGGAGATAGCTAAGTTCCGTACATTTCCAGATATTTAAAATACTGATGTAAAGAGAAGAAGACTAACTCTAAAAATATGCTGATACCACTTAATATGCAAAACCCCACTTTTTTGTAAGTAAAAGAGTGTTAAGCACCGTTTTTATAGTGACTTGCAGCAAATACGTTCTCTTACGTCGATATATACCTATAGATAATTCTAATCTTCCCAAACGTACGTTACCTATACGCTAACTATAAAAAAGTTTCCTAACATAGCTCTGGTAAGGATTGCCAATGAAAGCGCTCGCAAAAGTCGTAAAACTAAAAGTAAGTGCGCCCGGTATAACCTGCAGTTCAGCCTGAACGTAGGTTTATCTAAAGTCCCGACCCGACAGAATCAATAGCGCATTTACCTTGTGTCTCCACTATCAAGGTTTCGTATCACATGTGATACGTACCTACACTATACTCGTACATCATTACATAGGTACTAAGAGAGTATTTAGAACACAAAGAAACTAGAAGCTACTTTGTCCTTTTTTTTTATTTTTTGAGGGGCGAAATGCTGTGCACTTCTCTTCCGCCACGGGGCGTGTGGGGCTCAGACCCACTAAAAGCCCCCTGTGAACAGTCCTGCGCCAAGGTGGGGCGAGACAGGGTCGCGCTGGCAGTCACCATCTCGCCCCAGCGGTAGGCCCGGATTGATCTTAACCTCTCAGCTCATCTCAGGGCCTCAGCGCCTGTGAAGGGATGGCCTTGCTCACCAAGGCCACCCCCTAGACGTGTAGGGCCGTGCAAACCGGCGAAGAGTTCCCCGACTATTCGCCAGTAACCCCACTGCGGAGGAGGGAGGAGACGTGCAAACCGTCTCCTCCGTTCCCCCGGTCGTCTGCGCCGGAGCGGGTCAGCTCGGACATCGTTCTCCCTGATCCGCTCCGCGGCCTCCTTCTGCGTCATCACCGCTTCGCAGAAGGTGGCCACCGCCTGCCACGATCTCTCGCTGCTGAGCATGGAGAACACCACGCTCGGCAGGGAGAGATTTCCGCCTATTTCCGCTGAATGTGTGTGCCGCTGCGGGCCCCATGCAGCACACACTTCCAGTGTGTGGTGCGCCGTATCCTCCGCTCCGGCGCACCGCACGCTTGGCAGGCTGGAGTTGCCTCCCGTCTTGCGATTTGGTGCACGTACTTTCCGAAGCATCCATGTCCGGAGAGCACCTGCACCAAAAGCTACTTTGTCCTACTCAACTGCTTGTAAGTCGACACCAACCCACCTTATTACTTTATACTGTACCTAGCAAAATGATACGTTTAAAAATATTATTTACAGATTCGTTTTTATTTTAACTTTCAATATTCAGTAAATTTTGTACCAAAAATAAATGCGGAAGTCCTCTAACACATTTATTTTGTAAACCACGTTTTTTTGCCACGCTGGATGGTAATGCTAACATTTTGCCCAAACTAGACGCCAGTGTTTCGGTCACCCCGTATATAAAAATTAAAAATATATATGGAAAGAAACGCTCCGAAGTTTTGCAGGTTCATTACGTATGTCTCTATTTTTATTATAAACCACGACAGAAATCTTTAAGGTAGGTAGGTACTTAAATTAATTATTGACGTTTATAATTGCGTTCATGATGCCTAAGTTGAGTTGATGATTTTGATTTGATTTGATATATACGAGATACTGTTCGACCTCTTGGAGCTCTAAAATTCAGATATTGCTATCTTATCTTTTAGTCGCCTTTACGACGTTCATGTGGGATGATATAGAACATTAATTATACAAAGATATAAGCACATAAAAATAAGGAAGTACTAAAAAATAATTAGCTAAAACATCGCGCAAAATTATTAAATTAAAAAGCATTTAAATCAGAGCATTTATTTATTTCATACACAATATTATTGCATATTGTATACGTTTCACGATTTGTTCAAGAGTAAAATAGAGTAGGTACAGAATATTCTTTGAAAAGTCCAAATAAAAATGTTTTAATAAAAATGTCATATAACCCTACATTTAATTTATATACGTTTTCATATTATTCATAAAAATGTTATGGATATTCATGATCAGACTGATTAAGCTCACTTGATAGACAATAAGCAAGAACGTGACATGGAATTGATGTGATACAATCAAATCATACACCCTATCAAATACATTTACTCACAGGGCCCAGGGAGGGTATCACCCTATCTGAAAATAAATTCTAAAACACGGTAGACCTTGAGCGGAAAAATATTTTTGAATAGTTTCTTTGCATTTGTTTTAATAATGTAATGTCACTCTTGGCATTCCTAGACCATTTTGGAGAGGTTATATCGTGACCTGGCGAGAATTCCGCTTGGATATTTGGCTCAGTGCCACATGGAACCTCTTTCTAAATGCAGTGTCTGGCGGTCCTTATAAATATGCATGTACTATTTGCTTTATAACTCATAATAAGTTGTAAGTAAACAGTTTGTTGTAGTCCTACAATTGCCGCCATGTCACGATTTAGTTAAGGTTTTACCACACTCTTATTATAAATGCAAAAGTGTATGTGTGTAAGAACATCTTTACACTGAAGTGCTGAAAGGTTTTGGATTAAAGATAGTATATACCTGGGAATAGCACCAGAGAATAAGTAATCACAGAATAACTAATCATAGAACAACTAATCATATTAAAACTAATAGACAATATACATAGGTTACTTTTTAGCCTGGTTATGGTCATTACAGATTTATAGTTATAGAGGAATACCGGAAAGTTTTCTGCACGCGGATGAAGTCGAGGGCATTATCTAGTTACTTGATAAAAGTTCGATATGATGATAATGAAAATCTACGCACTAGACACTAGCATATCAACAAAGCGAAAACTACTGAAATACCCTTCAAGCGAAATTTGGTACCGATACCACAGTCGACTCAAAGGCGAGTTTATAGTTTTCTGTGCTTAAAGGTGATATAAGGATAAGGAGAATTATGCTTTTGTTTTTCAAAGATCACTTGGTAACTTTGTTTCGCAGGCACCACTACTCCTAGTTAATCATACACCATAATACCGACCCATTCGGGCGCGTTCTCACGTGCATGACCCTTCATCATCGCCCTACGAGCCCTGCTAACGGTATTGCTTCATTCTTAGAGGTAATAAATTGATGCTTTGTAACGGCCCACAAATTGTTCTCAGCACACATTAACGTACAAGTGCAAATATATATTATTATATGTAGTTGTTTGGGCTGTTCATTGGCATTGGTCTATCTATACGTTTCCGAGCCCCTCTCGAAGCTAGAAAGTGATATACCGAGAAAATCTCTTCTCCGAGAATTAGCTTAGTAGTAATAGCTTTAGTAAATTTTATGCTTGAAGGAAATGTGCCCATGGAAAAAGTCCTCATCTAGTACGGCGCAAACCTCATCATCATCATCATCTCAGCCGTAGGACGTCCACTGCTGAACATAGGCCTCCCCCATGATTTTCCAAAAGGACCGGTTGGAAGCGGCCTGCATCCAACGTCGTCCTGCGACCTTCCTCAGGTCGTCTGTCCACCGTGTCGGTGGATGACCTACGCTGCGCTTGCCGGTCCGTGGTCTCCACTCCAGATCCTTTCGGCCCCATCGGCCATCTGTTCTGCGTGCTATGTGCCCTGCCCACTGCCACTTCAACTGGCTAATCTTCTGGGCTATGTCGGTGACTTTCGTTCTTCTACGGATCTCCTCATTTCTGATTCGATCACGTAGAGAAACCCCGAGCATAGCCCTCTCCATAGCTCGTTGTGCGACTTTGAGCTTTTCTATGAGGCCCATAGTAAGAGACCACGTTTCAGTGCCATAAGTCATCACTGGTAACACACATTGGTCGAAGACTCTTGTCTTGAGGCACTGAGGTATTTTTGACGAGAAGACTTCGCGAAGTTTCCGGAACGCTGCCCAGCCGAGTTGGATTCGACGATTGACCTCTTTCGCGAAGTTGGACCTGCCTAGTTTGACTGTCTGTCCCAGGTAGATGTACTCGTCAACAACTTCAAGAACTGAGTTCCCAACTGATATTGGGGTAGGTACAACATGGGCATTAGACATAATTTTCGTCTTGTCCATGTTCATCTTAAGACCTACCCGTTGGGAAACTCGATGGAGGCCTTCGAGCATTGTACTGAGGTCTTCCATGGATTCTGCCATGACTACAATATCGTATCGCGCAAACCTAGTAGCACTAGAAAAAAAGATGGGGATACACCCTATTGCAGTTGGTAATACTCTGAGACGCCTTACGTCTAAAATTTGGTGTCGAGTAATCCAGGATCGCCTTTTAAAAAAAATGGAGCCTCGTCAACTCGGTTTTGGTGTTAAAACTGACTGCGAGGCTGCTGTGCACGCCACGCGTACTTCTCTATGCTCTACAGACTAAGTATTCGTGAAAATTGACGTCTAAAATGCTTTTGACATTTAATAATTTTATATACCATGTATGACATCATAAATATTTGCATGCTTTAATTAAGGCTGAATGTGAATTAGAACTTATATTATTATTATTTAAGATCTCAAACTGTACCACATTTACAGCAAATAAACAAATTTCAATTTCAATTTCAATTTTAACACTTTAGACAGACGCGTACTTCTAACTAAAGTTCAAATATAAAATCCACAAATTTACAATTATATGTGGAAATGCTACGTCGCCCCGTCTAAATTAATTTATTGGCGAAAAATAAAGGAGACCCGATTGGTCCTGTCATTTTCAGTTTAGCTGTCAATAACATTATTTCACAGTTATATTCAAAATTCAATTTGTGGTATTTGTATGATGGTTCCTTGAGCGGGAATGTATCTGTGGTATTAGATGACCTTAATTTATTTATTCAGAAATTTAATTCCATAGGCTTGACACTAAATTACTAAATTATGACAAATGCGAAATATATTAGCAAAATCACATTCCAGTGACTGAACGAATGATGTGAAGACAGACAGAAGTTTAAAGATATAATATATATGATATAAACATTCTAACTGTTATCTCTCAGTTTATCTATGAAAATCTAATATACTCGTAAGTCAAGAAAAACATTTACAATTTTGAAAAAAGGAGTGATGCTCATTCCTTCAACACGACGAATAAGCACAAGCTATCCGTACATGTAACGCGTCTCCACAGAATAAGTCATTCTTTTATGGCACAATGTGTACGATTCTATAATAAACTTCCCAATGTTATACGAGATTTGCCTATTAATAAGTTTAAAATTACTATTGAAACTAAACTCTGTCAAAAAGGTTATTACAAATTTTCGGATTACTTGGAGAATAAAACAGCTTGGAACGCTCACTCCAGGATCTACCTACTCGTGTATTACGATGTCAAAGTGTAGCGTGTCTTGCCCTACAGATACCATTATTATGGTCTCTTTTGTAAGGCAACACATTTGTTAAACATATAAAGTAAGTGGCGATAAAAATATGTAAAAAGACAAGCCCGCTGAGTTTCTTGAGTCGTGGTCGCGTTCCGATCCGGTTGTAGATATTTTAAGAAATACTAAATGTGATATGGCAATTTGTAAGTGCCCCCGTAGGCCTATACAAAATAAATGTTTTTATTTTGATTTTGGTAAAAGGTTCTAAAAGTAAATTGTGATCGTGTTTTTGACACATTTATACGTGCCTAAACAATACAAAACAGAATCGAACCGAGACAGTTGATTGGAAGAGTAGTAACAGTAACCCTGCAGACGAACCGTTTCCTGGTTGATACCTAACGGACTCTCATAAAAGCATGTGTTAAAATTTTACATGCCTTGCTAAAAGCTTTGTTCGCTTAGCAGTAAAAGACTATATAAAATGTAAGTTAGCCTCTACTTTTTATCGGGGAGAGCACTTCAAACTCAGGGCTGGCACTTACAGCCTCTATTTTCCGCCTTTTCTTCGGGTTTTTTATCAAGGGTCTAGGTCGCTCTTATAAATATGTATAGGACGAGGCGTCCTATACATATTTATAAAAGCGATATTTCATGGCCTCAGTTTTTACAATTTGAATTGTTTTTGAAGTAAGCTTTTTTAGGCGCGTTGAGCACTTTTTGAGTGAACAAAAATCATGGAACGCGTGTCATCGTCACCGGACTTGATCTACGTCGTAAAAATCCTAGAGTCTACGATTTCCACGTTTTAAAACAGTTTGTTACGAAGCTGCGTAGACAGTCTGTCTACCCAGAAATTTTTGCTACAAAAATATATTATGACGAGACAAATTCAGACGTTAAATTATAACTACATTTACAAGTGCTTACTACTAACTACGTTTACTCGTACGTACTTATTATCCCCGATTGGGATGTAATGAAGATATCTAAAAAGTATCATGTCGATAACTTTTGCTAGGATAAACTGTGTGTTAGAAATGTATAGCTTTCCTGAAGCCGGTGCCAATGTTGCGAGCGTTTGTTATATCGAATGAACGTCGACGAATTACAAAAATAAACATAGAATAAAATAATATTAAATCAGATTTAGGGCCATGTGCACTGTTGCAATAAAGTGCACCATTCAGATTCTATACACAGTCATAGCCCGAAAAATTGTCTATCTCAGTAATAAACAACTGTGTATATAATAGAGAGTAAATAATGACGAAGCACGTGCACCAGCCCGTCATTACGCGGTCGTGCACTCCATCCGCTCCCCATTGCTTGACTTACTGCATCACAATACAAAACATCTGCGAGAATATACTTCTAAGCTCTATTTGCATAAAACAGGTATTATACTGGGTATATACGAGTACTATGATTAGGGATGCCATCTATGTTCCATTTTAATAACATATCATAACATGATGCTGATTCATACCTTAACGTATAGTAATATTATTCATTCGGTGTTTTTACGATCCCCAAGGGGTCACTGCAAACATTCACATTTCGCCAGTTGATATGTTTTGGTCACATCAATACTTTGTTATTTTTAGTACCATCAAGTCAGGCTGATTGCTATATGCCTACTTTTATTTCAATGTCGTTCTATTTAATTGTAGTTTTTAAGTTAAAAATCTGTTGTAGAGATTCATACAGTTTGTGTAGAGTCTGTTTTGCTGATTTTATTCGTTTTCCTTGTATATTTTCGAAAAAATACAGACGAATAATACTATAAAATATATTTACAATTACAGAGGTAATTGAATATTAAAAAAATATCACAATAGCGACTGCCCGCGACTTTGTTCGCGTAGTATGCTCGTTTTTACCTTTCTCCTGTTTTGCTGCGTATCTATTTTATAATATTTTACGTCCCAGTTCGTATTGTGTGATAGCTCTCCCAAAGAAATTTTGGGTACAACGGTTGACCAAATCATAAAATATTTCATGATGGCCATGTTTATATTAGGGTTCTATAGCCGTAAGTACATTAAAGGAAACGGCACTTTACGATACTCAATAAACTATTACAAGTTTCAGTACTATTATTAATTTTTATCTCCATTATGCATTTCTTATACCGATACAAAATTATACCAGAAAAGAGACGTAGAGAGAAATAAATATAATAAATACTCAAATATTTTTTGAAACAATTCACTCCTATATGAGAGGATTCTTTCAAAAATTATTTGAGTTGTTAATGGTAACTCTACTATAGTGAAGTTACAACTAAACAGAGTATACCTAACTATGTGAGATACCATCTGTTCAAACTAAACATTCTTTTGTCAGCAATGCAGTCACTTGTTGTATTAGTAATGCATTGGACCTTCATTCTTTACAAAAACTATTATTCATATTAATTAAATAAAGAAGAAGGTATTATATTTTACTCATAAATTTTATCCAAGGTCAAATATCAAAAAGCACGCTATCTGTACACCAGCAAAGAATCTAAACCTTGAAATATTTCGTAAAGTGGATTATATTTTAAAACTATAAAAATTACGATCTAGTGAGATACAGACGCTCATAATAATAGAGTAACTGTAGACAACAATAAAACTGCGGTTTCATCAGTTGAGATGATCGCCGTTATTTTATTGATGATTGCTATAAAATTTTATTGAACGTAGTGTGTTACCTTTTATCTAGAGCCGCGATCAATTTGATATTTATAAGCATTAGGCATCATAAAGGTAACTTATTTTAGTACACTATAAAGTATGAAGTATATATTAGTACCCATAACACAAGCTCTGCTTAGCTTGGGACTAGATGGCGTTGTGTGATAGTTGTGGAATATTTATTATTATTATTATTATTATATAATTTAATGTAAATGTAAAGTATCATAATTATGTAGTAATAACATTAATATTGAAATTTTATAGAGAGAAAAATTCCTTCCTTGGACGGGATTCGAACCCGCATCTTCTGACTCTCCGTGTCAGACGCCATTGACCGACTAGGCCACCGAGGTTCTGGTCCGAGCATTGAATTTTAACTCTCTATTTGACTAACCGTCTTGCGGGGACGAAGCGAAATCTATTGGACAGTTTAACAGTACCATCCAACCGAAAGAAGCATTATTTAGAAATACTTAAACTTTCGTATTGACGTCGCAGCTCTTGTAATTTTTATAGTATTACTTTTTAAAGCACTGTGGGGGCAAGGATTGCTTACGCCGCGGTTTGCGTCTGCACACACCCGCACCTTGCCCACACAGTCGTCTCCCCGCCCTTGTCGCGCAACATTGTTCTTATATTTGAATAATAAAAAGTGTTAAATAGGAACATAGTTTTTGGCCTTATAAAGTAGATCCCACATCATAGGTAGTTCGACACGCATAGGCAGTCTCCCACCTGCTAACCATCCCCAGGTCCCGAAAGCACTAACGCCTGCTTTAGCGATCTCAAACATTGAAATTTTTATTAAAATATTGTCAAATCTTATCACACACCTTTTATCATTTTAATATTGTAGTAAGCTGATTCAATTCTTCTCTCCTTCTTCTAAAAATTAGTATTATTATTTCATTTATTTAAATATGTTCACGGATTTCATCCGGTCCTTTACAAAGGCATAAGTGGTGCTGTAGCCAACACTTAGAGGCCTGTTTGGTATAAAAATACAAAGAAGTATAAAACACAGAATAATGTTGAAAGGGTAACATGGTACTTATAACTATTACAAAAATAGGTAAAATGGCCAGGCTATTGATATGAACTTATTGGTGATAAGGGTAAGTGGGCTATGGGCGAGACTACGGCACCTGCCAATTTCAGTGTCATTTTAAAATATTTAGACAGGAGGTGACACTAAACAGGCCCCCCATAAGGGCGACCATCAATAGTGATAAAAGGGCCATGTTGGTGTGGATGGCTAAAGGGTGACGAGAGGTGTGCTGCGGTTTCAGAGCGCTACTACCGGCGTTATGCCCTTTAACACTTATTATTATTATTATTTGTCGTTTGAATTAGTGTTAAATAAAATAAATAAGTTGATAATGATGTGCCCACCGAAGAAGTTAATCTAAATTCTAAAATAAGACAGGGCAAGATGGGTGCCTTAGTATTCATGTATAAGCATTGGCCTGGAACAATCAAACCACAGCTCTAGTCGTAACTAGCTCAAACCTAAGCAAATGTTTACTACAAATAAGATACAAATACTAATATACTATTACTAAATAAGAATTAGCTAAATTTAACTATAATAGTTAATAGTTGAATATCTTCTCCTTGACATATCTATTTTACGAAAGTAGGTAAACATTTTCTTGGAATATTCAAAAAGTCCAGGAAAAGAGTGGCAGTAGTGTAAGTTAGATACCGTTAATATATATTATAAGTTAGGTATTAATCGCATTGCGGGCTTCTAGGCCTAGAGCAGTGGTATGATTGTTTCATACCACTGATGACAAATTCGTATAAATTTTATATTACACCTCTTATATTGGAAATAACTCATCATGTTCAGAAGTTTCAATAAAAATGTCGTCAACGTTTCTTCTCTAAGTCTCCCAAAGTTTATCGATGTTCGACAAAATGATTGGCAGGAAAATGGTTGAACATGGGGCTTACACTGCCGACCTTTCAATGTCCAATTTATGCAAACTTGCTCAACATGCAAATTCCTTGCGATATGATAGAATTTGGAGAAGTAGTTGCTGATGCTGTTTTTTTAAAATTGATTTATTACAGTCCAAACTATTATACCTATGTCTTATATTAACAACCAGCTCCTCCCGTGACCCTCTCTTCCACCACAATCATTTGTGTCATGCATAAATTTGATTGTTCGTTTATCTTATTATGAACCAGTGGGTGGAACTGTACGGATTACGTACTCTTGACACGGTGATGATGATGTATCCCACCTTGCATTGTCTACTTTCACTTGCCAAACGCAGTAATCACTCAGACAAAATGTTCATTGATTAATTATAATTGTTTTAAAATTACCGTTAACATTCGCTTGTAGGCTGTGATTTGTAATGCAGTTTCTAAAATGTTCCCGTTCTCCTATTACCTGCTAAACTTTTGGCTCCTCTCTTAGATCTATCTAGATATATAGGGCTTTTGTGGAAAACTTGAAATGACTTTTAAATATGTACTTATTGATTCTTCTGTAATTTGTCCGAATCAGCAAGCCCAATTCGAGGCAAGTTTCATTCATAAATCTATTGTTATTTTTTGTCCTGATGCGGACAGATTAATAAGAGCTTGTCTACTACCGCATATAATTTCATAATAACGGTCTAACCAATGAACGTTTCAAACTTTTAACTTCTGTTTTAATTAACGAATTAGTTTAATTGCCAGTGCTCAATTAGCATCCAGTTTCCCACAGTCATTCTTGTGCCATGTATGTTACATTTCGGCGAATACCTCACCTACACCGTTTCGCGTTTACGGTACAACTTTGCGTTAATGGTAACCCGGTAAAATGGTTTGAAAAGTAAGCACTTATTTCGTTATTTTATTGTAAAAGTTGGCTTTAGAATGGTGTGCGTGATCAAGATTACTATTATTAGTCTGTTTATCATTATTAACAACCGTTGTTATTTCGGTAACTGCATAATCTAGCAGTTCTTCAGTTTACAAATACAATTACGGTGCAGTATTTACACAGTAATTTTATTTCATGTCTGCCATTGTAGCTGTAGGTTTCTACAAGGCCGAGAATTGCATAATGATCGCTGTTTTGATGTTTGAAATCAATTGAATGAATGTGTCGCTTCACTTACATCGTCACAATGGCCACCCAGAACAATCACGGGATTGTTCGAACATGAACACCATGTTGCATCACTGTGAACATATCGTCCATTTTGTTCAATTCAATCATTTCGAAAATCTCTGCGTTATATAACAACAAAGTTCGCTGCTCGCAGGCAAGACGTCTCTGAAGAGTCTGTGATAAATTGGCTAAATCAACAGTGATGCATCACTAATCACATTGTTTAGTTGTTAGTGAAGGTTTATGTCAAGGTCAAGTGCACGTACCATATCGCACTGAGCTTCGGCGTCGTCGTCATAGAAGATAGTGTCACAGTCGTCCATTCTGCGGCTGGTCTCCTCACTCCTCAGCAGGCCCAGGCGGCGGCCCCGTCATCAAGCGCGCGCGGCCGGACCACCGGCATCCGAGACACCACTAATAGCAGTCACCGATACACACAACACGGTCTTCCGATACACTATCGTAACTAATTGCAAGATCGAAATCTCCGGGATAATCCGATGAGTCACGCGATTCGGAGCCGACTTGGTGCAAGACTGGTCGAGTGCCGCGACACCGTCGGAAGGTGTGGGTGTCCTTAACCAGACGAATCAAACGTAACCTCGCGTCGGAAATGATTCGTTCTTAGTTTTTTGGTGGGCTAATTGGCAACGAATTGATTTCAATAGTTTTTATCGTTTTAGATTTAATTTAGAGCAAGCTGTGCCCAGCGGCTGGTGTTTTTGTAGCGAACTGCGTAGATGGCAGAGGCGAGGGTGAGGGTGGCGCGCGCACCCTCTGCGAGGTGCATTGATCGGATCCCCACTGCGCATGTGCCTCTTGAGAGTTTCTCGGCGGTTTTGACATCTGCTGGGGATACTTTATTATGATACCGCCTACCTTTTCCATCTTTGCTACGTAATGCTGAATCTTATTACATTTTATATTCCTTAACGATACATATATATTTTGACATTGTATATAGGGTCGTGTATACGACTTCCGAAACTTTCTGTGGAATATACTAAAAATATTGTTTTTTTATTTCCACGTCTTTCTGACCAATTGTGCCATCATCACACAAACAGAACCACTGTACCTATGAATTTTGATTCTGTTTTCTGAAATAATTCTGTATTATCAAGCAGAGGTTGCTATTATTGTTTCATTAAATTGGTCCATTTAAGGCAGTTAAAAATGCAAGAGAAAGATATTATGTTATAGTTATCTAATGTTATACCGATAGTATAATAGATACAGACTATTTTATATTAATAGAAAGATTAAGAAAGAGTTAATATACGTATAACAATGCTTGAGGCCGTTAGGTACACGTAGTAATGTGTATTAGATCTGTCAAATGTCTGTTCGATAAAATACTTTTAAAATTATTAACCCACGACTTCATAATATGAATTTAAAGGATTTTTTACGCGACTATACTTCTAAGTCTTTACCTTTTCCTTTTTACTTACGTTGTTCTTTTAATTGTGTTTTAGTTACGTTGTTTACTTACTTAATTTATATATTATACTTACGGATTTCCTGAAGCAAGCAAGGAATACTCAACAGGATCTCAATCATTGAGACAGCCTTAAGCGATAAGTAGGCACTTAATACTAATAAATATTGTAAGGAGGAAAGATTTTATTGGTTGTTTGTTTGTAATGGGTACACTCAAAAAGAACTAACCGATTTTGGAAATTCTTTGACCAGTAGAAAGCTACTTTGTTCTTGAATGACATAGGCTATATTTGATTCATCATCCTCAACTCCCATCACTAAGCGGGTGAAAGCACAGAGCGCAGGTAGTATAAATATCTAAAATAACGCTTTTACACGTGTCGTACAACACATGAGGCTCCCAAGTGCGTGTCCCAAGAGGGACACGCACTAGAGCCTCATGGCCTCACGGCAGAGCACGGCACGGTAGGGCAGAACGGTACTCATACCGTTTACCGATTTACCCTTCTACGATACAATCGCTAGGTTTCCCTGTGTCTCGGTAGGCATGGATACACATCACAACATACACCACACAACAGACCCAAGAACAAACATTTATGCCAATATATATATAATTTGCCCCAACTAAGGATTGAACACTTACTGAGCAATCAGCCCTACGGGACATTATTTTTTTACTCTTAATGAAATTGCTTTTTCTATCGACTTCCAAAAAGGAGGAGGTACTCAATTCGATTGTATTTTTTTATGTTTGTTATCTCATGACAAAGCTGGTGCTTTCTGTGTGGTCCCATTTAAATTTCATCGAATTCGGTCCAGTAGTTTTTGAGTTACACACCAATAACTGTTTTTGTAAGTCAGTTTCGAATTTTTGAAATTGTATTTGTACTATGTACTAAAAGTTGGTATGCCACGCGAGTGAAGCTGTTGGTGTGTCATTAATTGATTTTAAACTTAACATTTACATTTTTTCTATCGTAAGCTGTGTAGTCTAATGCTATGTTTGCAAGCGCCGTGAAACAAAACAATGGACAGCAATTAAATCTAACAAGACATTTCGGCACATTTTCACAGTACAAGTTTGTTCTTTCACAGGTAATTGAACTTTATTTAACCTCCCAGCTTTGCTTTGAGAAGACATAATTACTAAAACAATTTGTTTAAAATATACCCACGTTAAACTTCACATACTAAGATTGTAAATATGGAAGATTTATGAGTGAGTGAGTGTATATAAGCTGAAACGGCTGAAATTAATGTATCAATAAATTGGTATCATTAACTTTCTAGGCCGCTTCCAACCGGTCCTTTTGGGAATTTTCGGGGAGGCATTTGTTCAACAGTAGACGTCCTGTGGCTGAGATGATGATGATGAACTTCTTGTGGCCTACATACCCCATGGTTAATATATACTATACAAACGTTTTGTTCATGCGTAAACACGTCCTCTAAGAGTTACGAGAAAGTCTGCGCAAAAATTGCTGATAACTTGAAGAATGTAGTATAGAAACAATAGTTTTGTATTTTTTATTAGTCAGGCACTTTTGTAGCTGACCGTACTTATGTAAGTACTCGTGCTCGTATAGCTTGAAAAATAAATACGCAAGTACCGTTTTGCTTTGTGTTGTGCCGACCGTTTCTTACATATTCCATATGTTTATTAAAGTCTCTAGACCCTTATATGATCTTCAATTTATTTTACTGGTCCACTAAGTTAGGGGAAAAGCCTGATGTTGGAGATCATAGCAGGTCACACTTTAATTTACTTACTTACCAACTCTAATTATTACAAAGAAATTGAACACAGTCAAATTTAGGATTAGATCCGGAAAAAAATCAAGTATCAACTTTCCTTCGGAATTCGTTGGGGAAAGTCACTAAATGGTTTATAACCATGTTCGCGTAAAATATGAAAATATACGTGGTGCAATTAATGTAATGATAACATTTTACCCCCACCTCTACTCGAGTATAAATCGGAAAATATCGATCCTAGGGAAAAGTTGATTAGGACCAAAACTGTAGGAAATTTAATTCTAAACAACTGTTATTATGACTATTTTTCGTATGTAATGGAAAATGAACGAGTTATTCAATAAACAAAAGTTGACCTTTAAAACCAAGATGGCGGATGACACAACGGATCGATTACCACGCAAAACAAAATGTAGACTGCCAGGTAGGTACCTGGCAGTCCCCAACGAATTCCGAAGAAAAATTACTACTTACATTTTTCCAGGTTCGCCTCTTTTTTGAGCTAGTTCGTCTGGGCTAAGTAAGCCTTTTGCCATCTAGACTAGATGATTAGAGAAATTTGTTATATTACACTATAACAAAATTATGAACACTCAAATCACACTTATATAAACTACATGAGCTACGCGGTTTCACCGCGTGGTGACAGAGGATGACGATGAATGAAAATATGCCTATGATGTGTATCATGGACATATTTTGATTCATCATCTACTATACAACTACGGACTAATGTAACATTCTAATGGTGAACGAATTTATGAAATGCGGGTCCAGTAATTTTGGAATGAATTATTATATAATATTAAATTTACTTAGATGTGAAAAGTTGGTTGTTTATTAGGATGGGATGTTTGTTACCCAATCGCGTAAAAAGGGCTGAACAGATTATGTTGAAATTTGGAGTGGCGATGGTTTGTACCCAGGATTAACGTAAGCTACTTTTTATCCCGATTCAACAGGTACTTGCTATTCCCGAAGGATCGCTATAATCCTATTCCACGCGAACGAAAGCGCGCATTGAAATGATTTGAATAAAGAAGTCAGTAGTGCACAAAAAAAATATAGCTAGGTACGCGTCGACTTGAATACCACTATATATATTTAAAAATCGATTGAAAATGTATCAACACTACATGTCAAACACGAAACACATTTGAATCAATGAAGAATATAATAAGTTGAACGACTTGTGGTTGCCATGAACGTATATAGTATGTAAACAATCACACACAACTACTAAGCATAAACTGTCTTTGCAACCACTTTTCTACCGACTTCCAAAAAGGAGGCGGTACTCAATCGACTGTATTTTATTTATGTTTGTTACCTCATAACTTTCGATAGGGTGAACCGATTCTCAAAATTAGTTTTTTTTTTGAAAGCTGGTGGGCTGGGCTGGCTTTCCGGTCCCATTTAGTTCACAATTTCAAATTGTACTTGTTTATGAAACAAATCAAGGCTTTCAATATTCTGATTATATTATTCGCTGAATGCTTGTTACATGTCACGTTGCGGAAAATGTACACTTCGGACCACAGATTAGTATCGAGTTACAATGTCTTTGGCATCTTCTCCATAATGAGTCTTATTTAATATAATAATAAATATAAGGGACCACAGATGTATTGAATTAGTATGGCTTTGGCATTTTCTCCATGATAAGGTTTTCCCCGATGTCTACTCTCTTGGGATCTTGACACATGTTAAATTTGTTTTACTTATGGGATTACATTTACCATTAATAGTGTTTACCACTAGCACGTTCCTTAATTAGTTTTTGTTTATTAGTTATTAGAATTAATATTTTGAAGGACTAGGAACAAACAATTTTAGCACTAGCTAATCAAATAAAGGGAAACATAATAGAAACATGCTAGTGCTAAATTATATTACATATAAATAGAATAAAACTTATAAAGGTATGGAACCCACGATATGAAATATATATCAAGCGAGATGAGGGTATCCAGATGAGATTTATTAAGTACTTTTTATGTTTTCGGTCAATCCAATGATTATCTTAGTCTTTGTAAAAAAATGTCACAAACTTCCTCTCTCTAAAAGGAGAGAAATAGCTGATATTGCTTTGCTATTTAAAATTACTTCTAATTTAATTGATTCTCGAGAGATATTAAGCATGATACAATTTCACACTCTTACAGTAATTAAGCGTTTCAATCCTCTTTTATACGTTCCAATTGTAAAAAGTAACTACAGACAAAATTCATACTTGTGTCGAGTGAGTAAAAGCTATAATAATTTAGATAAGCGGGCTTAGACTTATTCTCCACTAGTTTGGCATCGGCGAGGCGGCTGTTGAGCAGAGAATTCTTTGACTAAGTAGTTGGAGTACCTTCCATTACCATATATTGAGACTGTGTTGTAGTGTTCATAACTTACTATTTTTATTTAGATGTTAACCGTCAGGACCTGTAATTGGCTTTCTGTTGTTATTCCTTATGTTTAAAAAAATATATTGCTGTTGGTCTTCCTCAAAAATGGAAAATAAAAATAAAAAGATATCATGAAATAAATAATAGTATAATAAAGTTAAATAGTACGTAATCACCATTAATACTTCAATTATTATATAGAGTTATCGGTATTAAGCAACATGAATGTCTAATTATGAACCTCCACGGTGCCTGGTTATTTGAAAACGTTTCAAACAGTAGACCTCCCACGGAGTAGGTACTCCTTGATGAAAACCCACAATTAAGGAACTCTAACCGTAAACTACGACCACTATGGCAAGAGTTACAGTGTTAACAGAGATTTGAAAAGTGCCTAAAGGTGCAGGTTCACGAAAACATAACTTGAACCCAGCGTAACCTCAGTTAGCTGAACCGCAATATAAACAATCACCCATGCAGTGGAACTGTGTCAAGGCGCTCGGGACATGAGGGTATTCACTTAGGGTCTGGGGCCGATTCCACTAACTAAATTGCAATAGAACCATAACTGAATGGTGACTTTGATACATTTTTTTTATTTTCTTATACATTTTTTTTTTACCAAAGAATGGAACCGACTTCAACACCAAAAAGTGTAAAAAGATGAAGCGTGAATATACAAAACAAAATTAGCAATGATGTTACCGATTTCAAAAACTTATTTCACACTTTTTAGTGTTGAAGTCAGTAAATTTTTTTGTTTTAAGTTTTTTTACTCTTTTAGTGACCCTTGCTACTTACGGGATTGATCGTCATTCACCGTCAATAAGGATATCATCCAGATAGGTGTAACTCTTTTCAGTTATTGGAGTGTAACTCAAAAACTTTTTGACAGAATTTGATGAGCATTAATTGGTACCACCTCGCAAGTAAGTATAGGTACTCTACCAAACTAAATAATTTCTCCTTTTTTGAAATCGGTTAAAAACAGTCCAGAAGCAGTAACGTTTCTGTTGACGCCAGCGATCCATCACAACTGTATATTCTGTAAACTCGATAGATAAGTAATATACAAGATACTAACTCATATTCGTATATATGCATATAATGATAGTTTATTGCAATTTTTTTTTGTACATTCAAAATGACGTTTGGTTCCAATTTGTCTCTAAAAATAGTAGAATGTCATTTTGAGTAATGAGCGAACGACAACAGGAGTCGAACTGCAGTTGTAGCGTGATAGATTGTTGCATTTGCATGTTGAGAAATAGTAGAATTAGTCTCCAGAACGGATGTACCGGCTGGCGTATGATAGGCTTTGTAGAACTCGCTCGCTGCTGTACAATCTAGGACATCAGACAGGTGCCTGCAACTGGATCCTAGGCCCGTATATTCGTAAATTAGTCTTTAAGTATGAAATGAGTTCTACTGACATTGATACCGTTGCGGTTGCTGTGCTGGCGAGGTAGGTGTTGGTGTTAAAAAGATATTGGTTATTACCAGTAGAGTTCATCATCATCATCATCTCAGCCACAGCTGCCTTCAACATATGCCTCCCCCACCCCACAAATTTCTAAAAGTGTTGGTTGGAAGCGGCCTGTATCCAACGTCGTCCTGCTTATCTTTATCAGGTCGTAACCAGTAGAGTTACCAAGTTTAAAATAATAGCCTCATGGCCCAAACTAGAACATCAGGATACCCAAGGCGGAATGTAACTTAAGTTATTACTACTTGCGCACTGCGGCTTCACCTGCACGGAAGATTACTATAACACAAAGATTAGATAGCACGGTACTTATTTTACTAAAATAAAATTAGTCAAATTCAAGTAAGTTGCTTCTTATAACACGAGCTATCGGCGAATCTCGTCAAAATCGGTCCATGCTTTTTGGAGATTAGCCGGAACAGGCAGACAGAATACTTTTTAGAGCGCGATTTTTCAGTAGACGGGTTTTAGTTTCGTAACTTATTTTTATTTAATCTATTTTGAAGTTTTCGCAGAGCCACATCTTTGACATTTTCATGACTTTGACGGGATATATCTCGCAAACGGCACGCGTTCGGATCCCGGTTCAATGATACCACATGATGGGATGGAGCGAGAAAAAAAATGGTTGTTTTTGTCTTCGTGCCCATAGAGGGCGCTATACTTACATTAAATTAAGTATGGCGCCCATAGTTAATTTAATGTAACGTCTACATGCCTATAACCAGCAGACAAACAAGCAGGTTCCAACGACACCTCAATTGTCAAATTATAATAAGTAGTTTAGAAGTTATGAGGGAACAAATGAACATACATACAAACATACCGGTCAATAACATTTTGAAATTTGATTTGGCGCAGTTAGTCGGGTGAAAACCCTCCGTTTGCCTCTCCGTAGTGGGGTAATTAATAGTCTATTATATACTGGGCACAACTAACTAGACTCTCGCAGCGCCAAAACAATGGCATCGAGGTTGACAAATGTGCTTGCTGGATTTATAATAGAAGCCGAACTTTCAGACAAAGGACAAGTTGAAAACAAATATTAGCTGTCCGTCAAAGAAACCTCGTAACCAGATGTGTTAGATAGTTATACAGAGCAGTCGTGAGCTCGTGATACCGACTGGAAATGTCAAGGGGACTTAACATTTATTGTTACAACACAGATCCATGGATTCAACGTAGATCGTGCGAGTTTTGCTGTTTGTGTTATTTTGGTTTAGCAATTTACAAATTACTGCCATTTACAAAGAAAAGCTAATCACAAAAACCATAGGACACAACAAAAATCAACACGGAACCCTATAGACGAGTTGAATATGTATGAAATAATATTTGATAGTGCAGCGGGCACAAGCCACAAGTAACCTATTGGAAGCCTTTGAATTGTGGGTGTACAGAAGAATTTTGAAAATCTCGTGGACTGATAGAGTGTCCAATGTAAAAAAAGTAGAGATCTTAAATATAATCAAAACAAGAAAACTCCAGTACCTGGGTCACGTTAGAAATACGATCTTCCCCAACTGATCATGCAGGGTAAAATCCATGGACGTAGACGACCAAGCAGAAGACGTACCTCATGACTCAATAATCTCCGGACGTGGTTCAACATGAGCAACAGGTCGCTATTTCGGGCAGCAGCTTCTAAGGTCTGAGTAGCCTTGATGATAGCCAACCTCCGGTAGGAGATGGCACCGTAAGAAAAAGAAGAAGTGCAGCGGGGAACAACAATACAGGTAGGTTTTGAATTGCCCAGCTGGTAGTGCAAAGGGGAATAAAAATGCAGCTCTCAGCAACCAGTAGTGCGGTTTGGTAGCGGAGAATGACTGGGTATAATACTTATGAGGCTGTCAGTAACAATACCATTAAAGGGGATACGTACGTAGTTTCGTATTAATCTGTGTCGACACACGCTGTTGCGATTTTTTTTCCCACTGCCTCATAGTTTCGAAAGCTTATGGACTGGAATGGTGTTGTCGCGAACGACGCTGTTTCGAAAAACATTTTCACTGCCTCATACGCTTGAATGCTTGTGACTTCGATTTATTAGTCACTAGCTGTGCTCCGCGGTTTCACCCACATGGTGATGGATGATGATGATGATGAATTAAACATAGCGTATGTAGAGTATGACGCAGAATAATTTCCATCCAGAGTACATAAGCTTTCGAACTATGAAAAAGTGGAAAAAATATTCGCAACAGCGCGTGTCGACACAGAGTAATACGAAACTACGTACGTATCCCCGTTAAAGAGATACGGACTTTTTCCCTTATATAAATTGGTAATACGGCCTCATTTTAATTATGATAAGTGGGCAAGCTGCCAGACCGGAGGTACGAAGGGGACTCCTGCCACAGAATTAAGAATAGTACTAACTGCGTTTGTCTCCTCGAGTCATCCAATTGAGTCATTCATTTAATTTCACTTTCAGCTGTCCTCTTCAAACCGAAACGCACGTAAAATACTGCGGAATACCTATACCTAGTTGGCTCTATAACGGTCACATATAAGTTTATTTGCTGAAAATTCTCTCATTATTGGCTCTATAAATTACTGAACTTGTTATTGTATCAAACGCAACCCGTATTCGTATAGTATTTGGTATTTACTACGTCAGAGCCATTCAATTCATTCAAGTAATCATTCAACCACTATCTATCATCTATCTCAATATCTAATAATTATTTGCCTCAAGGCAATGCCTCATGTTTATTCTCTTGCTACAATAGCCTCATTAGCTGCACAATAACATTGCCGATTTATCTTATTGATCGATCAAAAGCTGTTCGATAAAACTGGACGATGTATTGCACTTGTTTTTTACCTACCTACCTTGACAATGTTATGTTATGATATTAACGACGATAGTTTTTTTTTCTTTGTAAGTGGACTCGTATGTACCTACATTTGCCATTCTTCAAGTTAAATAGTAGATAAAGTTGCATCAAAAAACGATATTAAAAAATATGTTGTGACACTTCCATTACACACACATACATTATCGGACCCATACAGGTTGGAATGTGGGGTAAGACAGGGGGGGTTAAGTTCTCCCTCCATTTTCAACCTGTATATTAATGGTTTAATTGAGGCACTCAGTGAGCAGCATATTGGTTGTTATATAGATGGTGTTTGTTTCAATAACATAAGCTACGCGGACGATATGGTGCTGCTGAGTGCTTCGCCCTGTGGACTTAGGAAGCTGCTGGGTATTTGTGAAGACTATGCAGTGGCTCATGGGCTGCTTTATAATGTCAAAAAGAGTCAGTGTATGGTTTTTCAGGGCGGGCCAAAAAAAGTAACAGAAATGCCACCGATTAGACTTAATGGATTTCCTTTAGAAAAGGTAGAAATGGTGAAATACCTAGGCCATATAGTTACAGCTACCCTGAAAGATGACGCTGACATTGAGCGGGAGAGGAGGGCGCTCTCGGTCAGAGCTAACATGGTGATCCGCAGGTTTGCACGGTGCTCAACCGACGTCAAAATAACTCTCTTTAGAGCGTACTGTACTTCATTTTACACGTGCAGCCTGTGGAATTACTATACTCGAAAATCTTACGGGGCCCTCCGTATC
Source organism: Selenia dentaria (assembly GCA_917880725.1). Taxonomy (NCBI): domain Eukaryota; kingdom Metazoa; phylum Arthropoda; class Insecta; order Lepidoptera; family Geometridae; genus Selenia; species Selenia dentaria. The sequence continues at coordinate 26,652,822 of OU862888.1, read as the reverse complement.
CAGTTCAACAACGCGTTTAGGATGTTGGTGGGGCTCCCTCGCTTTTGCAGCGCATCAACAATGTTCGCAGAAGCGCGCGTAAATTGTTTTTACACCACAATGCGCAAGAGAGGTATGTCGCTGGTGCGGCGAGTGCGGGGGAGTGCTAACAGCATGCTAGCAGTGCTCGCAGAAAGGCTCGACTGTAGCTACATGAACCATTACTGTAGGTTGCATGTTGTATATAATTAATGACGATTGATAGCTCATGATTTTGTAATAATTATATGTAATGAAATTGTTGACTTTTAATTGAATGAATGTACCTATGTAAGTAATTATTGAAATTGTATATAAGAAATGTGGCTAAGGATAATTAGTATACTAGAATGAGTCTGTGTTGCTTTTAAATAAACGATTTGAATTTGAATTTGAACTTCCGCTGAAAAAAACAATGACTTTGGCCTATTTGGGGGTGCGCACCACCCTCCCTCCCGCATCCTCTACACGAGGCATCCTCAGGAGATATTGACGCGCTAGACGATCGGTCGACGAGTCAACATCTCCTGAGGATGCCAGGATGCGAAACACGTGTCGAATCGTTTTTGGTCTATTTGGGTTTTCTTGTGTGTTTTTTATTTTGTATTCTTCCTATTAGCAGTTTATGCGGGAGGGAGGGTGGTGCACACCCCTAAATAGGCCAAAATCATTGTGTTTTTCAGCGGAAGTGTCACTAAATATTTTTTAATATCGTTTTTTTGATAATGGATATCCGCAAAGTAACGCCTGAATCAATAAATTATCTAAAGTTGCATCAAGTAAGATTTTTATTGTAGTGGTAAGTAGTCAGAGTCAAGTCACAGTCACAACGTCTGTCCAGACTAAATCACGTTCAAGTAACGAGTTGTATCCATTACTAAAGCTTTCTAGATATATATATAGATAGATAAAAAACATTTTAATGAGACACCACATTAATCACTTAATATTAATAAGTACAATTCTTAAACCTAGGTGTAACAATGGGCGGCCTTATCGCTCAGATCGATCTTTTCCAGACGACCCATCCTTTCTAAGGGGATGACGAGAAAAAACACAAACGTTTCATGATTCTGTTTGACTGCCTACTGACTTTGCCTACACCTACACTCGTGCAACATTACAAACAGTTAACGGTTAATAATCCATCACAATTGAACGTTAAAACTCGAAGAAACACAAATCTAGAAAAATAACTAAAATCAACGTTAGCCGTTGTTGGGCTTTTCCCGCTATCACCAGGATACTTGACACCGAGAAATATCAGCAATTAAAAAACTATTGTAACTTCTCGTAGTTAAAACTTCGTTAAAATGACGTGATTAAAGTCTACTTAATAAGTACATTTTAATTCATGAAATTAAATATTATTTAAACAAATAATCTTTGATCTCTTGGCCGAATCTCTGCTATGTTTTCTATAATGTATTTAATACTAGCTGCGTTCGTTTTACCTGGGTGGTGATGGATGATGTTAAAGATCTTTTTATTTTTAAACATTTCCTTTATCACAGCAACCAAGACAAAAAAGAATTATTCATATCGTAAAGTCGTTCGGAAGTTATGCGCCTCCATACATTTCGGCGATTAATTTTTAGAGAAGATTAGGTTCTACTGTTCTTGTTGTTTCTTCTGTTAGTTACATACACCATACAAAACCGTAAGTATATATCTTTATATTACAAAAACGTTAGACCAGCCGTGCGATTCTATAATGAGCTCACCAATGTCAAATACTTTATGAGATATTATCGTCCTTGTACATAACATTGCTTTTCCAACGTTTCTTGTCATCTCGTCATTTGTTTCACGGATGTTGTCATAGATGCAACGATGTTTGCTCTTAGGGAATCGCACGGCTGTTAGTACGGCAATTCAGTTTTAATTATCACATAATCTCAGCGTACAATTTCCTGTCGTGTGTAGTGTTATTGTCTACAAACAATGCCATGCAGTTACATAAAAGACAACCTGAATTACTTGGACCGTGTAAACTATACACAAAGCTCTGGTTGCACAACCTTCTGATAAAGTGTTTACCTGTCAAATTAAAAGTGTCACATAGTTATAATTAAAAAAAACAACAAGGTAACTGAGAAAGCAGTACTTACCTAAGTCTGATACTAAGCGACACGCTTTCACACAGTATATGAAGTATCTGCCAAAAAGTTTTGCGTAGAACTGTAAGATAGTTAGGTATATAGGTAGTTCTTTAATCTCAATTACCCAGTATTTAAAATCAACTTTAACAAAAGGATAGAGAAACAGATAAACATTCGGACGTGGTTGGTCCACGGTTAGTAGGTAAAATACGGTAGGTACCTATAGACAGCCTCGTTAAAACTTTTATCTTGACACTTCTTTCTAAGTGCACTAATACCTATTTGACTTTTTCCTTTTCATAACCAGACCCACAAGGATTCAAGCCTAGAAACGTCAGCACAACACGTACCTAGTAAAAAACGTATCCATAATATGATATAATAACACACATAGACAATAATTTATTGATTCAGGCGTTACTTTGCGGAAATCCATTATCCAAAAACGATATTAAAAAATATTTAGTGACACTTTCGCTGAAAAGAAAACAATGATTTTGGCCTATTTGGGGGCGTGCACCACCCTCCCTCCCGCATAAAATGCTAATAGGAAGAATACAAAATAAAAAACACAAGAAACCCCAAAGCGCTCGACGAGTCAACATCTCCTGAGGATGCCTCGTGTAGAGGCGAAACACGTGTCGAATCGGTTTTGGTTTATTTGGGGTTTTTTGTGTTTTTTATTTTGTATTCTTCCTATTAGCATTTTATGCGGGAGGGAGGATGATGCACGCCCCCAAATAGGCCAAAATCATTGTTTTCTTTTCAGCGGAAGTGTCACTAAATATTTTTTAATATCGTTTTTTGCACATAGACGATATTATATTGAGTTAAGTGATCGTCATAGCGTAGATATCAAGATATAGAATAATATAGAAGGATACCTACGACATTATTTCTTTTTGTAGTGTAGTTTCTTTTATTATATACATTACCTTGATTGATTGACCTTCATTGCATTGATTGATGGCAAATTAAACTTTTATGTAAGAAAGTTTAGGTGATATTACTGAGCAATGGAGACTCAAAAAACCAACTCGAATCTCTGTGAGCGACTCCAATGCCACGGTAAGCTATAAGCTTATAAAAACCTTTTCTAAAGGTTAATCCATAACAAAAGTTTATCTTATTACAACATTAATCAAAACCCTTTCAGTCAGTAGTGATGCGTTTATAAAATAAAACATACAAAATATAATAAAGCTGGCCTCTAATCAGTATACAAGCATAGCTCGATTATAAATTTCTAATTATATTTAATGTACCTACAGATTTCAGTCAGTTAGGTACAGTTTTATTATAGGATACGATTTTCCTTTTTCCTTAACTTGATGGTGATCAATTCAACTTTTCACTACCTTAGGTAGATACTAACTTAATTTATTGTCTGTGAATCACTTCGTCTAGGTAACATGACAGTTTGTACCTAGTTACATTAGTTGATATATTAGAGGTTGTTGAACAGTCTCCAAAGTAGCAAACTGTAATTCATTGTGTCAAACGTTTCCCTCCGGATTATGAAAGTTAAAAGTTTAGTGCGTAGTTTCACTTTTACTAGTGCACATTTAGTAATTAACATAAAATAGCTCTCGGTTGTTTATGGGTGAGATTATGTATGTTCGCGCTCAGCGGGCGCTGTCTGTTACAATTAAGTATTATAATATCATTATATTGTACTTATAAAACTAGGTAGGTATTTGTTTTCTAGTGTTGTTACTGCTTTTGAAAGTCACTGTATCTCAATATTTAAGTACAAGTCTAATGTTTTTGGGCTGTATATATATTTTGACTACCTCGTCTTAAATGTAAAAAATACATTAATGTACTCAGGCAATTTTTTTTACAATATCCTCACAACCTCTTTAGGTCCCAAACTAGGTAGAGCCTGTACTATAGTGGCCTGATGATGATATACATACTTATATGCATATACACACCAAGGCACAGCTCAAATAGACGGGTTCATGCGCACAAATGTTTGACCTATCCGGGGATTGAACCCGGGACTAGCGGCTCAGAAGGTAGGGTTGAAAGTGAAATGAAAATGAAATCATTTATTCTGTATAGGCCTACGGGGGCACTTACAAATTGTCATATTACGTTTATTAGTTCTCAAATCTACAACCGGATCGGAACGCGACCACGGCTGAGAAGATCCGGCAAGAAACTCAGTGGGCTTGTCTTTTTAATTTTTTTTATCGCCAATTTCTTAATATATATACATCAAATGTTAGTTTATTTTTAGCTCCAGTGTGTTGCCTTACAAAAGAGACCATAATAGTGGTATCAGTAGGGCAAGACACGCTACACTTTGACATGGTAATACACGAGTAGGTAGATCCTGGAGTGATCAGTCCCAAGCTGTTTTATCCTTCAAGTAATCCGAAATTTTGTAATAACCTTTTTGACAGAGTTTAGTTTTAATAGTAATTTTAAACTTATTAATAGGCAAATCTTGGATAACATTGGGAAGTTTATTAAAGAATCGTATAAATTGTGCCATAAAAGAATGACTTATTCTGTGGAGACGCGTTACATGTACGGATAGCTTGTGCTTATCCCGCGTGTTGATGGAATGAGCATCACTCCTTTTTTCAAAACTATTCATGTTTTTCTTTACATACATTAGATTTTCATAGATAAACTGAGAGACAACAGTAAGAATGTTTATGTCTTTAAGCTTCTAAGGGAAACTCTGGGAGCTAAATTGTAGATAGCTCGTTACTGCCACTTGCGACAACCAACCACTCAAAAAATAACAAAACTACATGAGGAATCGATAAAACTTTCGAACAACATAAACTTTTCCTTTACGGATTGCCCGATCAAAATGTTTGTACACATTTTTCAAACGTAGATAACGTATGTGTATGTGTAGGTATACATCAGAAATAGAGACCCAAATATTTCAAATTCCAAGTCAGTTGTCGTGCGTTCTTGATTTTGATGAATTTACGTCCGTGTATTTTACGTAAAACCTCAAGGTTGATCTAGAATAAGTTGATAATTATAGATGTTACTTACATAGGTAGCTGATGGCTACGCTGCGCTGATGGCCCTAAAGATTGCACGATTGAAGCGCGTGGCTCGGGTCCTTTCCACACATAATTTTAATGCTTCTTCCTAATCTTGGCTTCAATAGGCCTAGCAATATTTTGGTGAAACAAGTGACTTCATTCTCCTTTTCTCGCCTAAATTTTTCTATTGTAATCCGAATTGAAATATTTCACGTAGTAAGTAGTGTAAGACCAGCCTTCGGGCGCTGCAGGCCTAATGGGAGGCAGTAAGAGACCCAGAAAAAAAAGGGGAGTTGTGTTCCTGAGTCAATTGGAACCTGATATCAACACACTTCTTAATCAGAAAAGATATGTCTGAATATCTCTAAAGTTGTGTTTCAATAATCATTCTTATGGGCAGCTGTAGCCCGTAAGAATTAACCTGAGACCTGAGCGTTGTTTAAGTACTACCTACTACGCTCACGTCTCAAGTGAACTCTTGCGGGTTATGGTAAGTCTCGTTTAGAATGATTGTTTAACTCTCCGCTAATATAGCTCACATTAATTCTTTTAATTTGAAGTTATAGTGGTTTTTAAATAGGTGATAAAATGGGGGCGCTAAAAAATAGTTTATTCTCAAAGTGGGCAGTAGACAAAATAAGTTTTTGAACCGCTGGTCTAGACGCTTACCATGATTGGCTTATTATAGCCAATCATGGTAAGCGTATATACTCGTATTATTAGCGTATATATTAGGTTTGTCAAGACTCTTCGAGCGATCTTAGCAAAGTGCTCCAGCTTGTCAGGTTAGTAACTAGAATGCGGCTTCTGTTCGAAACTAATCTGTGGTGTGGTCCCTTCACACGTAAGTTTAGCAACTAGTTGCTAAACTGTGGACAGGTGTCCCAGGAATGCAGCTACGCAGGGAACGGGCAACGACCGCTGCCATCTCGCGATGCACGGCGTAGATGTATGTAGATTGCATTGAGCTTCTGATAAAGTACTATTGAAACTTTTTACGGGTTCGTTGAAATTTGAACATGTACCTTTTTACAGTTTTCATTAATGCCTTGAGGCTTAGCAGTCATGCAGGGCATCATGTACCTACCTACTTATCTCAGTTGCAATTAAATGTTGATTACAATAAAAAAACGGCGGTTTTATGTCACTATTGTAAGCCGCAGTCAGCAGTTTCTTAACAATTCTGCTTAATGCAGCTGTTTAAACTGGCATAAAGCCGCCATATACAAGATTTCAACTAACACTTGATTGAACTGAGATACGTAATTGCCCTGCAGGTTTTGTTCATAATCATGTTTAACCGACTTCAAAACAGGAGGAGCTTATATGTTCGTGTGTATGTATTTTTTATGTGTATGTTAGCTGATTGCTCCCCCATTTGTGGACTGATACTCAAATTATTCTTTTGTTTGGTAGAGTAGAGTATACTTTCGAAGTAGTCCCATTTAAATTTCATTAAATTCGGTCAGTTTTTGAGTTACACTCCAAAACCTGCTTGACTTTTTTATTCTGTTGGTAAGTCCACATAACAGGTAGCCGCTGATTTCCAAATTGTTCTATTAGCATTTGCGAAAAGCTGGTGTGACACGGAGCATATAATGCCTAAATATAGGTAAATGATGTTAATTTCGGCGCACATAATAATGTCCAAATCTAACAGCTATATTTGATTTATTTTATTTGAAGACGTGTCCTTTGTACCTACTTATTAATATGCTACAGCATTGATGTCTTCCATGTAGGTAGGTGTTATCGTGGGTATAAACTATCTTTCATTACTGATGCTGAGTGGCAACAAGCACTTATCTTGCAAATATAATGGTATATATAGATGATCAAATAATAGCTTTTAGATTCGATTGGTGCGAAACGTGCCAATCCAAATACTTTTCACAATCAAATATCACGCTTGCATTGGATTCAATTTGATGCCATATTATCGTCTGTCCGCGATCACGTCGCAACATTTGCTTTAGCCCCTTGTCCCACCAATATTGTAGGTAGGTACGTGTGCAAAGCTAACATTTGGTATGTTGCTACATCTACATTTTGTTCGAATATTACTCAATGAATTCTCTTTCACACGACTTCGTATCCAATGTATCTTCGATTCCGTAATACCTAGTGGAGTAATTAAACTAACAAATGATGTAAATCTCACTTAGGTATATTAAAAGTATACAATAGTGATTGATTTCTTAAACTTTCGCTAATATCATTAAACAACTTTAAAGGGATGTCATCGTATCTGGATTGAAATAATTTGATATTAATTCCTGAATAGGAACCGTGTGTAAGAGAAACCCTTAGTAGCCAAAGAGTTATCGATTATTACGACAAGATATACTTAGGTACCTACATGTAAGTATATGTATCTTTCGTATAATTCAATTTAAAAAAATTACGACTTTTGTAATTGGTTTAGTACTTCGTTACGTTACTTTCATCTTGACATTGAATTGATTAAAACACACTTTCTTTCTTGTATTTGATGACCTGTTTCCTCAATTGAAATCCCTTCGTTTAAACTGTCAGAATCCGATGACCCTTTTAATACGAAATTTTACTTATACGAGGCTTTGTAGTCGATATGGTGGATAGTTATCATCATTATAGTAAAAAAACGCGAACAAAATACCCATTTCCAATTATTATTCAATGATTGAAAACTTTATGAGTACTTAATAGTAACTAGTAAAGTGCTAAGTAGTCATTTGAAGGTGCGAAAGAAAACCTACAAAACATTTCGATAAATGAACCAAGTTGTTACAACAACGAGGCTGGTTACGTAAGCTTGGCTTCGGGTACTGGTACTAGCGTTTAATTAATTAATTAATGCCCCGTATGTGGAACCAAGACGCGTAAACAAAACTTACAAATCTTACACAACTATAACATAAATTAAAAAAACAAACAGAACGAAAACATTAATGAAATGACAAGTTATCTATTATATGATTTTGATCTGGTTTGAAACAAAGCAGATGATAAAGATAGTGATAATTTATGTGCAGGTAGAGTTTGAAAGAGTTTGAAGGAATTAGCCATAGACCTAAATAAAATTGGTCAAATAGGTCATATTAAGTATAATAGATGCGTGTGAAATGACCGACGGCCTGTGAAAGTATACCTACTAATGGAAGTTGCACTATTCGGATGTAGCCATTTGACTTAAAAGACATAATAACATTTATTTTGTTCTAGTGCCTCTACTGAAAAAGCCAAATGAATCGGATTTGCTGAAGGACGATATTCAGAATCAAATTGTCTCCCGTGCTGATTAACTTAAAGGCAAAATTGAACTTGAATTTGGACATATATTTTAGCATCGATAAGGCTTTTGTTTACAGGTACACAGGTCATGACTTTATATTAAAAGACACTCTTGATTAACATAGCGATTCGTTCTTTTCAACTTAAACGAGGCTAATTATTGAGATAATCTACTATACTTTCTTGGTATTATGTAAAAACAGAAAATTTTGATCCCAGACAAATTAATACCTGAGCAATTAAATTAGGTCAAACCAATGCCAGATCCAAACAACCCAAGAAAAAACGTACAACAATTAAGTTTCTAAGTAAGGGTAAATGACAAACAAACATGGCTTAACTATAACACTAATAAATATATCTAACTTATTGTTAAGTTCTTATATTCACACATCCAAGGGGAGATGTGCGGCATCTACCATAAACCACGGACAGTGGGTGTCCGTATAGAGATAACCTATACGAAAAGGAAAAGCCGAAAGAAAACGCTAATACACCTCATACTTAAATAAACAATTGACACTGACACAATAATTGACATTAAAAAACTGCCGCGGCGTAGTTGGGAAGTGTCAAAAAAATTAATTAATTCTACTTTAACAGCTTCAAGGCGAACCCCCAATAAAATTACTGTTATTCAATTGAACACAAACTTCGTAAAAAATATGTATTCTTGCGCCTTACAATATAACAACATAACAAGCATAAGTAATAGTATTTTTCTCAAATCATAATCATATTCAGCCCATTTTGTTCCCACTGCTGGGACTCTAGCCTTACAGTTGGGCCATAATCCACCACGCGGACCCAGTGCGGATTGGTGGATAGGTTAGTAGCTAACCCATGTCGAAGTTTTCAGGCCGCCCGAAGGCACTCGTCATAGCCTAACGACTGTTGTCCTAAGACAAACAACCGGGACCGACGGCTTAACGTGCCCTCCGGAAGCTGGAAGCACGGAAGCACTAAGTTGAATAATGCCACTAGCGGTCACCCATCCAAGTCCTCGTAAGTAAGTGAAGCGCTCGTAGCGGAGCTCGACTTGGCGATCTTAACCGATCAACAAGCAAGCAACACTTGCTGCGGTTAGGACTTTCTCAAAATAATGCGTGGAAATTAAAACTAAAGAGTACCTCTAGGCAATACTTTTTACTTTTCAAAATCGAACAACGAATCACACAATTTTTTCCTGCGTATAGGTGTTCATTTGTTTTCTTTAGTTCATCATATCGATCAAAGATAGACAATGTCTAAATCTATTTCCTTTCCGAGTACGTCTCTGCCAAAAGATACAGATCTAGCAGACTTTTAATGCTTATGATCTTCCATTTATCAAGCTCATCTATCAGGCTATACTCATAGTAAAGCGGTTTGCAGATCTGCACCGACGATCTGAGTGCTCTCAAATGTTCTGATCAAGGGATAGGAGAGGGCAGTGAAAGGGTTCTCGAAAGTTTGCGAGAAACCTGAACTGCGCCCCGCGATGGTGCAATAAGTTAATTGAAGTGACCATCTGTCGGTAATGTTGAAGATAAATTGGTAAAACGTTGGAATTTATTGAAAGAAACCAAGGCTTTAATGACGAAGAACAAGTGGGCATTAAAAGACATAGGATGTTCATCGAAGGCTGTTAAGTAAATAAGGGAAGGGTAAGATAAGTAAAGTAGCCAACCGTATTTTTATGCGGCCAACACAATTGTTATTATTTTAATTATTGTATACGCCTGGAACCCACACAAAAATCACACACATGGAATGCATTTCAAAAACTAGTTTTATCAAATGATTTCTAACGAACGCAGACTTTTTAAAAGCTGTAAGTATCACTGAAGCGCTCGCAGCGGAGCTTAGCTTGACGATCTTAATCGATGAACAAGATAAGCAACGCTTGCTGCGGTCAGGACTTGGATGGGTGAACGCTAGTGGCATTATACAACTGAGCGCTTCCGTGCTTCGGAGGGCACGTTAAGTCGTCGGTCACGGTTGTTTGTCTTAGGACAACAGACGTTAGGCTATGTCGAAGGCCTTCGGGCGGCCTGAAAACTTTGACATGGGTTGGCCTAACTACTAACTAACCTATCCACCAAGCCGCACTGGACCCGCGTGGTGGATTATGGCCCAACTCCCCTCTCTGAGAGGAAGGCTCGAGTCCCAGCAGTGGGAACAAAATGGACTGGTTATGATAAGTCCTATAAGCTAATTTTTATTATGAGAATCGCTTACGTACATAACTCGGATCTTCCCAACTATAGTTTCAATCACAGTGCAAGGCGAGACGCAACCGCGAGCGTTCTGCACACTCGCACTCGCGGGCCACCGGATGTGGTTAAAACTATATATTAAAAACGTGTACAAACTGCGTTAGTTTCCTACGGACCCGTCAGGTGTCAACTTTTAATTTACCTACTTATTAGGAAGGTAAATCAAAAGTTGACGCCACACGTACACATGCCAGTAAACTTTACACCGGAAGTCGTCAACAGTGTTACTTTCAATCAATACCTGTTCTTATGTCTGCGTTACCTGACTGGTGACATTTGTGGTGAAGAACGTGCGGAAGTGATTAATTTAAATGAAGGCGCAGCTATTGTATGGAATGATTTGTGATTCCGATTTTCAAACTAAGACTCTCAACTACGACGCTCTTCGAACATTTCTACGACTTAGTCATATTTACTAACAAAATACCAGGAACTATTTTTAAGGTCGGCACTCACGGTCAGTCCATCGCACCAAATGCACATCTAAATTTCCATCGTGAGTGTCGATTCTTCTGAACAATTATTGACAATTACTAATAATAACCATCAATGTATAGATAAAAAAATAAAAATAATGTAGAAATGAAGAAAAAGCCTTTTCCAGTGATGAAGACAACTCAGTTTCTTCAGACAACTTCTAAAGCACTCACTTTTCACTCTAGCAAGGATTCGTATACGCGACCTCTTTTTTAAATTACTACCATTTATTTGATGTGGCGGTCCTGATACTCTTCACGTGACAAATTTCATGCAAAACACACATATAATATTAAATATACATCTGATTCCCGGAGAGGTAGGAAGGGACCTCGAACTCTTCACAGGTTACCGGTTCTGGAGCAGTAAATAGAGGTAATAACTGTAGACAGGTATTCAGAGTCGGAGTTTGTGAATGAGTTCGTGCGCCATTATACCTAGTTGTACCGTGAATTAATATAAGCTTACTGTGTTCTGCGTTGAAGGCCATGGGCGTAGGCGAAATTACAGGCACACGAGACTTAACAACTTAAGGTCTAAGCGGTAAGGGTGCAGTGCTGTTCGTCACTTGAGACGAAATGGAGATGCAGAATATATTCTGATGGAATAAGGATATAAGTGAAGCAAACGAGGCATTCCAGGGCCGTAGTAAAGGTTTTTTAATGAGATTAGAAGATGGTACACGTTTGAGTTAGACAGCCTAATGTTAAATAGTATGCTCTGCCTATAACTTTTATCTTCAATCTAGCTTTATCTATTCTTAAAGTCAAGGAATGGAAGTAAAAAGCACAGGGACCATCCCCTAGGTCAAAGAGATTGCTGAGATTAGAAGACGGTACACGTCTTCTAATCTCATTAAAAAAACCTTTACTACTGCCCTGGAAAGCCTCGTTTGCTTCACTTCTCCTTATTCCATTAGAATATAATCCGCATATGATATACACTATTACCTTTACATATCTACAACATAATAAATTACAGTTGGGTTACGATTGAAGTATTGCTACAATTTTAGTAGTATTTTTATTAATTTCGCAAACATTAATAACTTATTAATCTGATTATCATATTCATCATGCATATTGTTATGTCGTTATGAAATTAAATTCGATTCGAGCAGGTAGACATGAGTCACATGAAAAATGTACGAGCAGATGTAGGTGTTAGCTAAGACTTCAACAACCTATTTGCATATAAAAGCCCCCATAAATACTATATTGCTGGGCAGATTAGATTTAGCTTGTAATTTGACTTTCACTTTCGTAATTCAAACAGATCAATCTCGGTAGCAAAGACTATAAAAATCCCGTTTCACTATGCCTACGCATTACCATATGCGATAATGTAGTTTAGATCGTCTATCAAAAAGTATCATAAAGATGACATGCTAACTTCCCACACATAATCCACAGTTTCCAGCTATGAAATCGGATCCATATCTTCCATATCTTGGTGTTTGAGAAAGCCAACTAAGGGATAAGGTAGCATGAGACTAAAAACGTGGATGCTTATGCAGCATTCTCCACGCATCTGGGGGATATTTGTTTATACAATAGATAAAGGATGATTTTGAGGAGCCAGAAGATTCCACCACCAAGTGTACCTTATTGGCATCACCCAATATCCCCAAAGAGGAACAATATCCCTATGGGTTGATACGCCACAGTTAGCCACTTCTCCCGAAATTTTAAGGCTGTTACCATATGTCCAATGATTTTTGTAACCATAACATAATATTTGATATAATTTTTAACATTTTGTGATTGTGTCGTCTCGTATGACCACATTTTAAACTTATGCCCATGTCGGCCATTTCGCAGCGGGCACATAATATATATTCTCAAGGAAATAGAAAAGTAAGGGGTATATTATCAACATTCCTAACGTCTACAATTGGTCATTACAGTGTAGATGCAGTGCAATCGAGCAGTAATGAAGGCAGTTTGCCCGCGCCATTACCCGGGGAACAATCGTCGTAAATCGACGTCTCCACTAGGAAGCATCGGAGCAATTCCACTTTTTGTCGTAACAATGCGACTTATCGAGAACAATGCACCATTGTAAACACACCTGTTTTGATTATAGAGAAAGTTTTCTAGGTAAGCGACTGTTTATGGGAGCAGATTAACTCAAACGTTTAGAACACAGCAGAACGTTGGAGATATAAACAATATTATTTTTACTTCAGTAGCTAAAACATGTAGGTTTTGCTGCCTGAAATCAGAGAGCAAAAGCTTTTTTTAATCACACACAAAGTCACTTTTAAAATATTTTTTTCAGATAGCCGCGAACATCTTATTCAGCCTTGAGTTAATCATATAATTCGAAACATTCACACTCTCTCTTTCCCGAAGTTCCGATTTTGAATTCGACCTCATAGACAAACACGTTCGGAATTTCGTACTAACTAAAGAAATTTTGCAAAAAAGATAATTATGTCTTTTAATGTAATTTATTGAATCGGTTACCTACAATGTTAATTATTTTGATTTACAATAAATAGTTATTTCAATCTATTCCTGTTTATTATTTTATCTCCTAAAGTGTTCTCGCTGCTGAAGTGAAAAGTTATGTGTGTTACACGAGAGCAAAGTTTTTTGCATCTCGTGCCTTTGAATCCTGAGTGTGGCGAGGAATTCAAAATCAGCACTCGCAGCAAAAAACGACTTTGCTCTCTTGTTGCACAAATAACTATTTTCTAAACATCTCCATACATCGACTATTTTTGTCGTACGACTATATAAAACTCGAAATCTGTTTTGATACTCGTACGAATCTCTATTTCCCTTAGTCATCGCATCACGCGTGATCGGATGGACCAATGTCTTTAATTCTGTTTTTGTTGCGTTAATTATTGTCAGGAGAAGTTTCTGAAAGATAAATCAAGAAGCGATGGGAGGCTATATGGCGAGGACGAAGGCCGTGTCAACTACGCGAACGCACTGGCATTCGCTAGTGAGTAATAAAAATAAGGCTCATTTATCCGCCCCTGCAGATGTCGGGAACACTGACAGATGAACATTTTATTGTAAATCGATGACAGCACAAGATATAATATTAATATTATTGTTTTTGTAAGTTCCGCAGTTTAACATTCTACGCTTTATTTTATGACCTCTAATAAAGCAAAGTTGAATATAATACAATTAGATATAACTCTACCTTATTGTTGTACAATCAAACGCTCTACTTACTTTAAGCAACGACGTGTCGTCAAATAGCAGTACATAATAACTACTTGCCTGTCTAGTCCTGAAATATAATGAACATAATTAATAAGTATCAAACAAGCTTATCTTAATCGCCAGTCTACTTACACTACAGTTTTGATGATTTCTCACTAGGAACACAGAATTTAAGGTTCGTATACAAGTATGGCCTTTTCCTGAACAGAAAGTTGTGCTCAGAATTCAACGCTATTGTCATTATGCATACCTATTTGCAATATATAGATATGACTATGGTACTTTTTTTTACCGTGCTGAAGCGAAATTGTGTAGCAGAGAGCGCAATCTGCTCTGGTTCTTACCATCAGGTGAATTATTTGTTTGGCACGATATACGTTTTTAAACTGATGACATGGTCACTAATGCAGGAATTAACGTTAGAAATGGTTTACTCGTGAACATGGCGCATGCAACTGTGCCGAAATATCGAGAGCTCAGAATAAATAGGTACACTACATGGTATATATCCCGTTTCTAACGTTAATTCTTGTTTGGCACGTTTTATATCATGATAAGAGTCATGCTGAAATATCCAAAGAGGGCAAAGATAAATAGATGGAGATAAATAAATGATGACAAATGATATAATAAGGAGTACCTAGATGTAATAAATAAATACATTATATTGTTTTATTTACGGCCAACAAATACATAGAGGCCTGTGGTATAAAATATACAAAAGTGTATAAAAACAGAATTTGGGATGAGGTTCACATGGATTATTTATTACAAAAATGGGTAAAATGGCAAGGCTATGAACTTATCATCAATATATATAATACTAGCTGCTCTCCACAGTTTCACCCGCGCGGTGATGGATGATGATGATGATGATGAATCTTATATAGCTTGTGTTAATCAGGGTGAATGTTAGCTTTCCAATGGTGAAAGAAATTTTGAAATCGGTCCAATACTTATTGACCCAATTCGTTACAAACATACCTACAAATCTTTCCTCTTTATAATATTATATAGTATAGATAAGAATCAAAGTCCTGACTGACAGACAACGCACTGTATCTGGAAGAATAGAAACATCGTCGTAATATTTAGTACACAATGTCTGGTATTGACCTGGAAAGCTGTAACCAGATCTGACGGCTGGTGTACGGTCGCCGTGACCGGATCAGTTTCTCGGTTAGCGGAGCACACTTCGTTGGCGATCCACCTGTTGCATTTCTACACTATACTATCCTATGACATTTTTATATATTATTATTATGTAAAATAATAATGGAAAATAAAGCGAACTCATATTTACTTACTTGGTACTTGGTGGGCTGGTTGTTATCCGCAGCCACGCTGCTGTGGCGCGGTCCATTTTGCGTGATAACCGGGTGACGCTGATCAGTAAAGCGAACTCATAATGTTTACCATACTAATCTTGCCAAAAGTGTCATCCAAAATCCGAATTGCCACCGAATATTTTACACCTGAAGTACTAAGCGCACTCTAAGTAACTGACTGTGCAGTGTAACCCAAAGCCTTAGGAATTAAAACTATTGTAGCGATGGAACCACAGCAAACAAAGAAAACAGCTGAGCGAAGTGAGCTCGTAATTTTGAACTATTTAAGCTTTGTATAGAAAAAATAAATTTAGGCGATGTTTGAGTTACACGTAATTATACGTGTAACCACAGCTTTAGGTTAGCCATTAGGTTTAGAGAAACATATATAACGTAGTACCTATATCATCTTCTATAAACCAAGCTAATCGTTCTTCTTCCTCTTCTTCACTTCTACCACCAATGATGTACCTACTCTACTGTACTACCTCAAAACGTTTCGTTACCGGAACTTAACACATATTTATTTTAGAGGAACTAAAATTGTTTATTCCCAAATTAACACTGTAATTATATTTTCATTAAATTGCAAAGAAGCTCTGTAAGATAATTACTCCTAAGAAGCTTTACAATTCTTATAAAACTATAACTATTAACCGGCAAAACACTTACGTTAGGGATCGAATACGTCGACCCGGGTTTCGAGCTTGTCCGAAGCTGATCTTCAGGGCTAGCGCGCAGCGGCGACTGCGAGCTCATGGCGGGACTGTGCACCTTACAATTCTAATAGGTCTAATTCGAGATGATGCTATCGTATTAATTATTTCTCAAAAGTACCTCTACTTGCGCACCATTGCAAATGAAAGTGGTAAAAGTTAGTATATTACGCACACAGGCACATTTATTTACTTTATATTTCAATTTCTCTGAGACTGGGGAAGTCATTATCTCGGTTATTTGTGGCTTCGTCTGTAGAGATCACGACCTTCGACCTTTAATCTACTACAAAGTTCCTTCTTATACCATCGACTTATGCAGGAGATAATTTTCTACACGAGCACTTGCATATTAAATCCCATGTCTATACTTGATGTCGATAGGTATTTGTGCGTACTATAAAGATTAATGTAATTTATGTAGAAAGCAGCTTCATATACTATTAGTTTGTAAAACAGTATCGCTCTTTGGAAATGCAGTTAAAAGTGTGGAGTTAATTGCTAGGTTTATAATGTTATAATCTACAAGAGTCACTATGGTCAAAGAAAGCTGCCACGTCGGCTTTAATGTCTTGATGCTTAAATCAATTGCATTAGGTATAAGTAAGACAAAATAAGTTTATTATCATACGAATTGGTTATAGACATATAGTATTATTACCAGCCCGAAAAGCTGATAAAACATACATGCCATTTATGGTAAGTATAGACCCAGTTATTACAGTACAGTAGTTATTCTTTAAATAAATAATTACAATAATTTATACTTGTGGTTTAACATTGTTGAACAGAGAGAAATAGTATTACATGCGAAGTGTAGTGATCAGTAAATTATTGAATAAAATGTAAAATAATAAGTGAATGCTCTGTCTTATTTAAAATACCTTATTAAGGAATACATTCCTTATCAAGTATACTTATTACAGCGATAATGTTAAATGTAATGTTACAATATGGATATGGAATCATGTGTACGGTTACAAGTTTGCCGTTTGCGAGTACTAAAATTAGTCTAATGATGAAGTTAACTACTTCCTTTAAATCTGTGTATGCAGTTTTTAATAAAAAAAAATATAACCGAACTACACTGCTAAAACAGTAGCAACAAAATAAATCCATCTGGTTAACTGCGGATATATGGACATAGTCCGTTTGTTTGCGAATAGACGTAACCTATTAAACAAGTAAGTAAACATCAGATTTGTGTACATATTTTCATGTGACCAACATTATATTTTTGATATCACAAACGTAATATCCGTATCCGTGTTATAAATGATATCATTTAAGGCACGATTTGAAGTCCAATGCAGCAGAAAACGATAGGAATTACTCACTACTAGGGCTGTCACTGTCGTAGCTGTTTTCTTTCAACATCGCGATGCAATAAACGGAATACTAAAAACACATATCAAACATAACAACAACTCATATTTTCAAGTCTGGTTAACAAGATCGGAATGGAGAAAGTATCAAATGCTTTATGTAAATCGAGAAAAACACCTATGCACTTGTCTCCATTATCTAGGTAAGATGTAATTTTAGTGGTTAGAGTCAAAACAGCGTCTTCAGACGACTAAAGAAAAAAAGTTAAAAAAAAAAACTAAAAAAACGACTAAAAAAACTTCATTCTCTAAAGCCATTGGTATTATTTAGAAGATTATTTTTCTCAAGATATCTCTCAATGATATAAACGATCCCTAACGTGAGTGTTTTGCCGGTTAATAATAATAATCATTAACCGGCAAAACACACGATAGGGATCGAATACGTCGACCCGGGTTTCGAACATGTCCGGTGCTCATCTTCAGTGCGAGTGCGTAGCGGCGTCTGGCCATCTCCCGGAGGCTCCCGAGCTTAATCGATATTTAGGATCCCTATCGTCTAGATTTATCCTAGATCTTTACTGTTTTAAGCAGCTTTGAATTTAAAATAATTAGTATAATTCTAATGATGGTAAAAAAAAAAGAAGTGACAAGTTCATAGGTGCGATTTAAATACGCAAAGTTTATGTTCGCACATGCCTTTAGTAGGTAAACACCACAGTACTCCTTAGTGAGCGAAAGGGTCAAAACTTTCTTATTCATAAGGTCCTTTTTAATGTTCAAGATGACCTGTCGAACTTTCACCAAAATCTTCCGAAAAGCTTGCACTTGACTTTGTATACAGGTTGTTTGGTTAAACGATGTAAGGATTTTCGGAGCCGATCATGGGCATTAATACAATTATTTTAAATTACATGTGTTATAGTGAAAAAAGTCACGGTTTTTAAGTTAATATTAAATAGTTTGTTTTTACTTTTAATTTAAACGGGCTGTAAACGAAAAAAAAATCTTATCAGTTCAGGTTTAGCTAGTTACCTAGGTAATAATTCCTTTTTTAAATGATGACCCATGAACCAAGGTAGTTTTTAAAGTTACCTGAGCCACAGTAGCTTGTCTTATTTTATTAATTATAGATAGAATTCACAACTTCTAATAAAAAAAAATGTTTTATTTAATCTAAGTTTTATTTATGTTTGCCTGGTCAATGATTGTTGTTGCTTATTTTGATGTAGGACGTTAGTTGTATTGTCGGACTAATTAGAAACCAAAAAGTGAGTTAGTGCATTATCTGGTATTTTTTACCGACTTCAAAAAAGGAGAAGATCATATGTTCGTGTGTATGCATTTTTTATGTATATGTTAGCCGATTTCTCCCCCATCTGTGGACCGATTCACAAAAATATTTTTCTTGGTTAGAGTATACTTTCAAGGTGGTCTCATTTAAATTTCAACAAATTCGGTCAAGCAGTTTTTAAATTACATTCCAAAAACTGAAAAGTGTTAATTTATCTTGATGTTATCATCACATCACTAAGATGGTGAAAATATGATAGTTGATAAAAATGTGATAGTTCAAAAGTAGGTAGGTACCTATTACCACAATATTGTGCACATGGTACCGACTTCGATAAGTTATTTCAAATTTTTCGTGTTGAAGTCGGTTACATGTTTTGGTAAAAAAATATATCGAAATCTAAACGAAAAACGGTAAATAAATATGTTTTCGCAGACAGTCCGTAATTTAAAAGTAATAACAACCTAAAAAATAAGCAATATTCCTATAGTCACAGCGTTTACGAAATAGGTACATGAGTTTACAATTTGTCGATTAAGTATTACCATACTTACCTATACAAATAACAAAGCATTCAGTCGCCGCTGTCACGAGGTAGGGCAGTCGTGCTGGACAGTTGATGGTGGAAAGCCAAAAGGTAACTGAATAAAAATCTATAGATAGGTACATCTACTATTTGCCACTATAATATTGTTTGCCATTTCGTGTCGTGACTAAAGGCACTCACAAATAGCTTGGAGAGTCGGAAACTACTCGAAAGCGATCAGAAACACAGATAATAAACACCAATTGGATTCGCCGCTTTATAGATCTTTAGGGAACAGTTTGTGAGGAACAATACTCTAGAGTTGTAGCTATTGTTTTTAACAATTGACTTAGATTAAATGAAACTATTGGTTTAAAACATGGACCTGAAAGTGTTCGTTATTTCCGAATAACCATACAATTTGCATCATATTGTAAAATACAAAGAGCATTAGAATGGTTGATTCCGATGATGATTTTATAGTTTGTGTCATAGACAGACTGACGTGCAGGTTTTGCCGCGTCAGGAATGGAATTGGCATGTTCACTGCAAGTATTGATATATTATGCTATGAGTACTAAATGTAGGTCTGTATACTACAAAATTGCGTCCAACAAGTGCCCATGGCTTTAGCATTAAAATTATTTCATTTTCTACGGTTAAAAATATCAAGTATCAATTTAAAGTAAGTAGATACTTACATATTTTAAATGATGATCATTAAAGTAAGTGTCTTGTGTGATAGGGGTTTTAAGAATTAAAGCTGATGAAATCGTCAACTGATTAATTGTCTTTGACCCCAAATTATATGAACATGGGGTATAACGAGACTACGGGTTTTCTCAGAACATTTGTTGTCAGGATCTCCACAGATAATAAAAATAATAAATTAAAGTAAAGTAACTATTTTGAGGTACCTTACAAAAGTGTGTTCTATGTGTTGCCTATTTAAAACGATAATACACAAACACACTTTGGTATGATTAGGTATAGAGAAAACTGAGTAAAACAACAAATAATGTTATATATAATATATAATTAACAAAATGAGTCAGTTAGGCTCGCGCTAAGGGTCCCGATAAATAATAATAATAACTATATTATTATTAATAATGACTATATATAATAATAATAATAATATTGGCTACAGCCCCACTTATGCCTTTGTAAAGGACCGGATGAAATCCGTGATTTATTTTGAATAAAAGGAATAATAATATAATATAATAATAATATTATAACTGTATAACTATATCAATAATAATAATAATAATAATGAATATCTCCCATCACTAATAGATAGTTCATATCAATAGCCTTGTCATTTTACCCATTTTCGTAATAGATATACCATGTAACCATCTATCCAAAATGTTTCTGTTTTTATACTACATTGTATATTTTATACCAAACAGTCAGCCTCTAAGTGTTGGGTCCAGTCCCACTTATGCCTTTGTAAAGAACCGGATGTAATCCGAGAATTTTTTGAATAAAAATAATAATAATAACGTTTATTGATATAAAATCAAGTTACAATTTCTAAATACTTTTGGCCCCCAAACTAGAAATAAAATAAATGAAAGTCAACTCATGTTTTTGTGAATTACACAACACTAATATGTATATCAATGTTCTCTAATTATTGGAATCACACGCATAAAGCTGCGTTCAATTGCCAATTCCATAACTAAAAACACATAACATTCGTAATCCTGTTTTCTCTAAACAGGCGTTAATTCTTAAATTCACAAAAATAAAAACACGTCACACCTCTAATTTATGCACGATATTCGCCTCCAATGAAATCATTCTGACTCAGTGCATACTGACCGTTCCATATCAGGTTACTGAAACCACACTCAAACGCTCCCTGAGCTATCACTTACTTGTGTGAAAGTAAAACACAACTATGTACTTAATACATTTCTTGTACGATTGTTTTATTTTGAATTCTGAATACTTGTGTGTAACTCGATACAAATAAGGAAGTAACTTTCACATCTCTATTCAAAGCCATTCAAACTATTTCTTGTCAAATACGTTTAGAATAATAACATTATCTTAAATAACATAAATACATAGAATTATATACCTATACCTTAACTGCCTACTATTGATGGTTAACTGATACTGAGCTGGAGAAAAGGCAGAGCCGAGATGAGATCACAAGAGATCGAATCAACTTCAATGATTATTTTAATCACATTCTGGTTAACGTATCCATACATCCAACGTACTTATACGAGTACATATATCCTAACTTATAAGAACATCACCAATTAATGATCCAAGGTTTCCTAATTCAGCCCGAATTAAAAGACTTAAAGAAGTTCCTACTATACCGGCTCAGATTCCAAAAATAAAATGCAAAGTTCCAATATCCTTATGATTTGTTGAATAAATTAATATTATAAATGCGAAAGTGATTTTGTTTCTTTGTTTGATGAAATGGCTGAACGGATCGCAATGTAATTTGACAAGGAGACCGATTAGTATACATCTCGGGAAAGTTCACAGGATACATTTCATCATTGTCCATCACCACGCGGATGAAATCACAGGGCGCAGCTAGTAATACCTACATTATATTAAACTTAAAACAAAATATTTATTTCTAACAATCAGAGAATGAGACGTGCAAGTCGTATGTCTGATGGTAAGCAGCAGGTTAACAGTGGCAGTGACACCTTAAAACAGAAGTTTTGCGTGACACGAGTCTCTTACGCCGAGTAATTTCACTCCTTGTAGACTTGCCAACTTGCAAGTCTGGTTTCCTCGCCTCTTACGATTCACCTCTCTACGGCAGAAGAAAATGTCTTTCACGCCGCCCCCACGGAATAAATAAAACAATTATAATCATTGTAGTGTTACAGCCGCTCAGACCTGTACTGCATTGCTATCAAGAATTGCCTACACTAAATAAGAGAAATAAAAAAGGAACTTGAGAAATATATTAATAGATATAATAAACAAAAGACGACATGGCGAAGTCTCAAAGTTTACTCCACTCCAGCGGGTGTATCCGTATTATAAACTGCTTCTATGTTTTCTAGTTTTCACAAATTTCACAGCAAAGGACTGTTCCACATGTAGGATCTAAACTGGGCAACACCGGATTACTTCTCTATCTGTCTATAGACGGTGACGCCACACGTCATATTCAAAATTGTAAGTATATTATTCCTCAATTGCTCATTGTTTCAACATTGGGGTTACGAATTAGAACGGCTCTTGATACCCCAGTCTCACCATTTACATGGGCTTTTCCAATAGAGGTCGAGCTGTCCTCTATTAAATTTATTGTCAGAATCCTCGTCTGTTATACATATATATTATAGTCAGATATTTTTTTATTCAACACAAATTCGGAATCTACGCTTTTCGTTTTTCTTCCTTGACTTCTCCCCGTCAATCTAATATTTTTTTATTCATTTTAAAGTTTAGCACCTCCGCTGGCCAGCAAATGAAAATGCATGATCCATAAATATATTACACCATGTCTTTTAGAGTTCACGACGGCGAATGTAACCATACTGCTTGTGGCACTTGTTCACATATTTTTGGCAGAGTCAGACTCCGTCGCCGATTCTTGCAATATTTCGCAATACACATGCCCTTTTACAGCTTCGACTGCTTTATGTAATGCAAGTAAAATTAAATGAAGTTTCACGACTCGTCGATTGCGACTAGTGAGCCTTTCTTTATGACCGCCGAACTTGTTCGTGCGTAACTTAATGAAATTTTTGACATTACCACATTCATCTTGTTGTGTCAGCGAACATGTAATAATTCAAAAGGATAAGAAATCGATTTCAAGACTCAGGCGTGTAGCATAGCTTTTATTTAAATAGTCGAACAACAAGCAACACTAAGGCCGCTCACGAATTAGATGGGTGTCCGCTAGTAGCACTATCTTTTAAGAGCTTCCGTGCTTCACGGCTGTTTGTGTCAGGACAACAGTTGTTAGGCTAAAATAAGACGGAGGCGTATGGGCGGCCTCAAAAGTTTTGATACGTTACAAGCAACTTTAAAAGGTAAATTTCCTAAATTACCTTATAAAATAATTGTAGAAAAGAACATACTATTAATGTGCATTACCTTCCTTTCATTACTTCAATTCAATGATACTAAAAAATGTGAGGCTGCATAAGTAGATATACCTATTTTTTCCATCCCCATGTGCACAAACGCAAAATATACAATAAGAATTCATTGAAACTACTATTATGCAAAATAACATGCAATTTCGTTGATTACAAACACAAGAGAATCTATAAAACCATTAAGTATTGGGACATTCCGTAGGTTCTACTTTCGACACATCACTTAACGCAAAGTTCAAGCATCAAACGCAACTAACTAATGAAGAAATGTTATTTTATTTCCAGGACATTATCTTTTATACGTCACATATAGTCATAACGTGAACATTCAAGGCCACGTTAAAAAACTGTAACAAGCCTTCTGCAATTTGGCAACATGAAAGCCGAGAATACCTATCTAACCATTGTATTACATAGGCAATTAGTACATTACATACCGTCTCTTACACTGTGCATCGACTTGGAAACTCTCGCTGGCGAATCCGAAGCGATGGTGAAAACGCAATTACCATCTTTGCAGCAGTCGGGTAATTATAGGGTAATCAGTGACTGTTGCTGAGGAATGTTGAGGCCAGAACGCTTCCTTGAAAAGCTTCTCGTCCAAGCAAATTTTAACTACATTAATACAAATAAGATACAAGATTGAAGCGATTTGAGAGATATAAGATACAAGAACTACTAATAATAGAATAGAACAAATAAGATACAAGATTGAGACGATTACATCGTCAGAATATTTAAAGAAATAAAACAACAGCAGGGCTAGTTCGTATCTCAGTTGCTAACAAATTTTGATTGAATCCAAAAAATGGCGGCTCTATGTCACTTTTGCCAGCTCCAGTCATCAACTTAAAAACATTTTTGCTTACTGAACTTGTCAAAACTGACACAGAATTGCCATTTTTCAATATTTCAATCAACATTTGATTGTAACTGTTGCTAACAAATATTGATTGAAATCAAAAAAATGGCGGCTTTATGTCACTTTTGTTAGCTCCAGTTTTCAACTTACAAATATTTTTGCTTACTGAAGTTGCCCAACTTGACATAGAGTCGCCATTTTTCAATATTTCAGTCATTTGACTGCAACTGAGATACATAATATCCCTACAGATCAGTCAGTCAGAACACTGACCTCAAACACTGAAAAGTGTTCAAAAGGTCAGGATTAAAATAATTTAAAATATACGCCCTTAAATCCGTTTAAAGCTGTTAATTTCAATATTAAAAGAAGCTAGAACTTTCTCTTGAGATAACGTTTTATAAATAAAACATGAACTTAGGTACCTATCTAAAGGCTGTATAGTGTCTACAATTAACAGCTTACCACATTGTTCTCTAGACTCTACTACAGGTACGCCATTTGGCAATAATTGTTAGGGTTATATAGAATGATACTCGATGGTTTATCCGTAGCCTCTACAGGAATTTTCCATCTTGGCGGATACCGTAGGATAGTGACAGATAGTTTTTTCAAGCGATAGTGTATAAGCACGACGTACATTAGTTTGAAGGGCAGCTATGCACAGTCATTGCCACGAGATACAATAATCTAAGTTTCGGCGTGACGAACGCAGTACTTAGTTACTTAGTTTTAAGTCACACTGCAACTAACAAGGGAAGGCTCCTTCCATATAGCGTCAGGCCCAATCCAATTCCTTACATTATTAATAATCTCCTTCTTCTTCTTATACATATAATAATGAATTGCAATTCGTTAATCTTGGTAAAACTGCTTGAGCAATATAATTATTTTGTGTTTTGTGCCCTCTAATACAGGGCTGGTTTAGGAATAAAAAATCATCTTCAATTACAATTACAATTAATTCTACTCGCAAAATTGAAATTAAAATATATGAAAATAACTATTTAGAACTGTAGTTACCGTGCCTACTATTCTGTGCGTCTATAGCCAGCGTAAGTAGTCCCACCAGAAACCCTGGCTTGTGTTACGGGAAGATCATTGAACCTAGAACGCTTCCTGTGGGATGCCTGGTTCAATTACTTTAGATCTAAGTAAGTAAATTG
Source organism: Selenia dentaria (assembly GCA_917880725.1). Lineage (NCBI taxonomy): Eukaryota > Metazoa > Arthropoda > Insecta > Lepidoptera > Geometridae > Selenia > Selenia dentaria. The sequence continues at coordinate 26,627,172 of OU862888.1, read as the reverse complement.
GATTTCCTGATATAGAAACGGGGTAAACAATTACCTACATGGATAATTTATTGATTCAGGCGTTACTTTGCGGAAATCCATTATCAAAAAAAACGATATTAAAAAATATTTAGTGACACTTCCACTGAAAAGAAAACAATGATTTTGGCCTATTTGGGGGCGTGCACCACCCTCCCTCCCGCATAAAATGCTAATAGGAAGAATACAAAATAAAAAAAACACAAGAAACCCCAAATAAACCATCTCACTGGCGGTCTAGCGCTCGACGAGTCAACATCTCCTGAGGATGCCTCATGTAGAGGCGAAACACGTGTCGAATCGGTTTTGGTTTATTTGAGGTTTCTTGTGTTTTTTATTTTGTATTCTTCCTATTAGCATTTTATGCGGGAGGGAGGTGCACGCCCCCAAATAGGCCAAAATCATTGTTTTCTTTTCAGCGGAAGTGTCACTAAATATTTTTTAATATCGTTTTTTTTACCTACATGGAATTACTTTAAAAAGGATGGCCGCCTTAACCGATTCCGTACCATTAGCGTGAGAGATAATTGAGGTTATTGTTGTCACCTGCAGTGGTATTCAGAGTTTTAATTTGAATAAAACTTAACCCATCACTGCACACATCCGTAGGAAATACTCGTATTACTTAGTTCCTTACTCTTATAAGGGTACTAAGATATTTTAAATATTTTGTTGGTCGCGGGCCTTTAATTATTTTTTCTACGTATCGTGGAAATACAATTATAGCGCCGTGGAGCCGCCATATTACCTAACAAAGGTCTTATACCACTGCTAAACATAGCAAAGACGAATTTAATGATATCCAGTCCATTAAATCGATAAAGCCTTTTTAGTAGCGCTATACATTTATTCTACAACTATTGGATGGCCCAAAAAAAACTTTAATCCTAAAAATATAACCGTTCATTGAGCAATTATGTATTAACGTAATTATTTATCAGTAGGGCTATTGTGTATCTCTGATCTCAGTTGCTAACAAATGTTGATTGAAATCGAAAAAAATTGCGGCTCTATGTCACTTTTGTCAACCAGTCATAAAATTAATAACATTTTTGCTTACTAGAGTGGTCAAAACTGACACTGAGAGCCGCCATTTTTCAAGATAACAATCAATTTTTGTTATAATAATTATAATAACTGAGATACATAATAGCCCTGCAGGTTATATTTCTCTACAATTAGGTTCGAAATGAAAAGAAAAAAGTTTTCAAAGTTCCGGTCTCCTTTATCGGTCAAGTTTTAAAGCTTGGTTATCTACCGCGATACGAGCTTATCAACTTAACATTTGTCATTTCGAGAGAGAGAGTAGACACTGCATTAATAGAGCAGGTCAGTGACCCTCACTGTGTTAGATCATTTTACTATGGTTAGCTGACCGACAATACTACCACAGACAAATATATAACATAGTACATACTACGTGAAATGCGGTTGTAAATTGATGAGTTCCTGCAGTTTCTGTGTGTTATTTTGTGCCTGGACCCTGAGGTTGGACATAATTGAAGCTCTCTTCCTTTTCAACTCTCGATAAAAACGGGGTGTTATAATAAATTTGACTCCACTCTCTACATGTATATCTCTCTATATATGCGTTTCTGGCATGTTGCATGATAAATTCGTAACAATAGCTTTGAGATGTAGTTCTTCTGGAAGACTTTTAGAGCTAAACCTACGGATTTTTGTGCTGTGTATGTACGTGGGTGTGCGAGTGTTGAGTTTATCGAAGTGTACTTATCGAACGCCATTGATCATCCCATGCCACATCTAGCTAAATGGAAATAAATAGATAGACCACCAAATTAAATAAGCTATGAGCTATCTAAACAGAGTTTTTTTCGGAGTGTATCAGAGCAAAGACAGGTACGAAAAGCGATACAAGGAGGAACGTTAGGTTACTGGTGACTACAATAAAACGCGAGCCGAATGAGGATAGAATTGGTGTTTTTATTCTGTTCTGGTGATTATTTAGTATTTATTTGACGTTATATTAAGCTATATTTGAAATATGTTAAACATAACACGATATTAAAGTGAGAGGGCGTTTATACGACGTTATACTATTTTTGACCGACAATCGATAGAAAAAAAATTGGTGTTAACTAATTTGGCTTTTGTAATGTACGTGTAATCAGTAAAAATAATAATTATTCTGCTCATTTGATTATTTACGGATGGCTTATTCGTCAAGAAACTTATAATTTTAAACTTATAGGGACATAGTCGTACATTTCAATTATATTTTTATACATATATAAAGTATATGTTAGATGAGTAGGTATACAGTAAAATAACAAGTACAATTTGAAAAATGTAATACTGACTTCCATTCTATTCAGTTATTGGAGTGTGTCTCAAAAACTATTTGACAGAAAACAATCTAATTGAATACCTCCTCCTTTTTGGAAGTCGGTAGATACATAAATGTTAAAAATAAATATTCCGAATAAATTAGACGAAAACACTCTCGAAGACTGTCAGATTTTAATATCAAATGCTAAAAACACCTTTATGACTTTATGATATCCTAAGGCTGTGTGTGGCCTAAGAACTGAAAATTGTATTGGTCGTTATTAGGTGCTAATTTGTAATATATTACTTACCCAATATGAGAAAAAATATCAATATGTTTTCAATACCTATCGTTGAAATGTATTAAAAAAAAATTATAATTACAAATATTGTTAGTACATGTAATGTAGTAATGTTATATGGTATCGTTTTTCTCATTATTGTTTCAAATATTATTCTCACAGCAAGTTAGTTCGAAAAAGAGATCTTTTTGTTTTATCTGTTTGTTGTTTTTCAATACAATTGAGTGATGATGCAAAAGTTTGTGCGAATTTTTTATGGGATAGTTTGGCAAACGAGCAGGGGGCTCACCTGATAGCTGATCACCATCGCAATACTAGAGGTCTTGAGGTTACGTTGCCGGCCTCTGAGGAAGATATAGGCTCTCTTCTTGAAGGTTCCTAAGTCGTATCGGTTCGGTAATACTTCAAATATCTGCTGGACCCACATAGTGGTAGTGTGAGGCAGAAAGTGCCGTTGAAATCGCACGGTTGTCGACTCCCATTAATAGAAATATTTGTAATCGGATCTTGTGTGTGGTATCAAATGATCACACACATTTGTACCACACACAATGTTAATGTGTGTCTCACAGGATGTGCCTCCCATGGCATAGGGAATTCTAGTGCGATGGTATGAGTGTTTATACGCCTATTGCAATGATGAACCAACCAACAACCAGTTAGAAATAACTATAATGTTTTATTAACTTTTATAATTGATACCCTGTTATACACCGCACCGCACCACTTACTCATATTTTTGCGCTATGCCAAGTGTATATAAGTAACTAAGGACCACTTAAGAATCTTACCTTTGCTGTTACAACACTGCTAGCGAGGCTCTCAGCGTCGTAATGCCGGGAGAAGGAGTACGGGTCTGGATGACCCCGGGATACGCATTGCCCCATATGCTCAATCCGCACACTAACTCTCTCACACACTCACTTTGTTACTGGTCCTGTCGATTTAACAACCGAAACTTTCACATCACTAGTTCCTTTTTTAAATTCCTTACATTTTTATACGTTATTGAAGAGGCATGAAATGATGTTAAAAAGTTCTCACGATGGAGGTCTGTAAAAAAAACGCTACGCTTTATAAGCTTCACTGAGTCGAGGGAGCGCAATTGGTATTCATGCAGAATTTAAAATAACGCCCGCCTACGCTTAGCATGCCTAATGGATCGAGCCTTATAGGATGTGGTAGTAGGTAAATAAGCTTAGATTAAATACAATATAATCCACGGGCCGTAAATTATATATTATTACGTTATATAATATACGTAATATAATTATGTAGATTATTCCTTTAGTACTTAAGTACCTTATACTTAATACCTAATAGTTCAAAATATTTTTATTGAATAAGGACTTAAGTAAATTTCGGTATCTACGTCTGAACTTGCGATATACCTAGCTACTACCTATGGTATTTCACTGCATAAAATATACAAAGTAAAAAATAATCAGGCAGTCCAGGACCTTAACAGAATTACATCCACATTAGACAAACATATTGATAGAGGGAACCTTATCACGAACATTTCAAGGTTCGCATAAAAATGCGCTTCATCAAGGCATCCCATGCACTAAATTGATCAAAATGATGAATCAAATTAAAATGTCTGTGTTTTGTATTTCGAACTCATCGCGCGATCGTGTTTTGATTTTGAAAGCACTTCGCGGTGGTATGGGCGCGTAGCGCGCGCTGCGCCCGGCTGTTGACTGGCCTGCGTGGCGTGGCGGGTCGGCGCACGCGCAGCCTTCACTGATCGCTGCCGGTGCGGTGGATGGATGAGTCAACTCGTCAGGACTACGAACTTTAAGGAACACCTGACAGACCTTGAAAAGTTTTAGCTACATCCTTGATTAATATGTCATTGAATAGAAACTTCACATTGAACAGAAAGTCACGAGGTTGCTTTATTTAAAAGGTAAAGTCTACTCAATGTGGATAAAGTCCTTATAATAGTTACTCCTATAGTAAGTAGGGTTTATTCTTATTTTACGTAGTTATACATAACTTATTCCTGGATCATCTGATTTTGATGTTTCTTTTTATATATTTGTATAGGCACGGGTATAGGTCATTATAGTCTCATTATAAAGCGTTGCCATTGTTGTTTTTTTTGTTAAAGCGTTCATAAAGCGCAAAAACGTTATTTTTGCTACTTTTGCCCACACCCTACTCGAACGCTCAACCAAGCATAAGATCTAAAATCGCATGATTGTGCTGTCAAATAAATAGTTGGCAAAAATGATCACAAATAACCATGCTCCGGACGTGGGTCAAAAATTGCTTTTTGGTGGCAAAAATATCTCTTTTTTAGAAACAAAAAAGGAGCAAGGAGCTATTCGAACGCACTACAAGTTGGTTTTACTCAAGTCTGTCTCAATTTTTTTGACGCCGTCGTCAGTGGAGGATTTGCTTAATAAATGATAATTATATAAATGCGTGCTTTAATATAAGTACGCTTTATACCATATAGAGTATCAAGTCAAATAATCGCCATGCCAATGACGATTGTACCTAATGAGTCACCCATGTTAGTTGGTCGCACTTATCGATTGGGCGGATGACACGCAGTTTTTGAGTTGAGAAGACACACAACAAGATTGCAGAAAGTGTTAAAGGGCTCCGGTTGATAAGTGTAAGCGTAGGCGCAATGCTGATTGAATACTCAAAGCGAGAGGGCTTAGACCAAGTAGGGAGAGGGGTAGGAAATGTAAACCGGAAAATCCACAAATCCCAATCCAACACCTTACTCCCTACAGTTTGGAAAGTATGCCGGTGTGAAAGTCCACAAATCCCAATCCATATTTTATATTATTATGATTGTGATCTGTTTTGTGCTTTAAATAAATAAATAAAATAAATCCTTTATTCCTGGTTCACACCTAGGAAGAAAAGGAGACCCTAATCAACCAGGATACGTGGAAGAAACGGGATAGATGTATCTTTTGGTCGAAGTTTGACTTTTCATGACCATATCTCGAACAGAGCGAAGAGTCATTTCGACGTCATGTTTTTGTTCTTCGCGATGCCCGTGACTTTGACCTTCGCGTCATCAGACTTTTATTTACTTCTCTTGTCAGGAGTAAACGCTGGTCTGGAATCCACGTCATGTCACATACACCCCGATGCTCGAAAAAAATTCAAAAAGCCTTTTTTGCGTAAGTATTTGTATAAGAGAGAATGTGGTTACCCCTTTCTTTATACTTTTTGCCTTAATGGTTAAATGACTATAAAGTAAAATATCTAATTAGTGAAATGATATGAAAGCAAAATACCAGAGGTGATGAACATGGGGAACAAATCTGTCGCTGCTAAATTACCTCGAAGTGTTGCGCGTGGTGTTTCCTCGTGCCATTCAAGGATGTTGTGGGGAATGTGGGATGTTTGGCGGGGATACGTAAGTGCAAGCACTTACGCATCCCCGCCAAAACCAAGGGGATTCGCTGGGGTATGTCCAACTCACCTCAGCATTACCGATTAAACCCCACACAGTGTTTCTCCGAGCGCCTTGATGTTGGTACTACGGGAAAGCTTTTGCACTCGTCTGCGGTCCCGGCGGCGTTAATCCTCCCATGAAGACCTCATCCGTGTGAGATGGAACAGCATTTAGCATTTTAGGCAAATAGCTTCTTAGTCATTTTAGCATTTCAAGCATAGTGCTTTCTCGGCATATAACGTTTAAGGCAAACAGTTTCCTATAGTCAACTTCTTGTTTTAGGTACCTATAATGATGTCTTTGGCATCTTTCTTTTCAGTTAATTCGATCATAAAGCCTCATGGAGACCTTGGTGACTGATGAGGTCATCTACCTGATGGTGGAATCCTAAGGTAGGTATAGGATCTCAGTGACGGTACTATACGTAGAACCTTCTAGTTTGGACTCATTTGAAAGGGCTCATGGAGACCTTGGTGACTGATGATGTCACCTACCTGATGGTAGACTCCGACGGTGTGGTCGGGGATTTTTTTTGGCTTCGTATTCTCTAAGTGGTCCCCCGAACACGCTCATTTGGTTTGTCGGTCCCTCTACCAAACACCCTATATTTACGATATAACAATAGTGGGCCAACTATCAAAACGGTTGGCCAGCCAACAATATTTTTGTTGAATTTCCCACAAAAATACTACATTGGGCCTACTAAATCGACAGGCAGTGGGCCAAAGAGCAACTGGTTTTGTTGGATTAACATTGGCCCAACCGATGTATAAACAACGTTATATTTACCACAATATAACAATAGTGGGCCAACTATCAAAACGGTTGACCATCCAACAATATTTTTGTTGAATTTCCCATAAAAATGCGACAATAGGCCTACTATTTTTACATTTGTTTATCCAAAGACGAATTAACTCCGCAAGTATAATATTGGCCTAACCGATGGTAAGACAACTTTTTGTTTACCACGAAATACCAAAAGCGGGCCAAAGATCTAAACAGCCAACAAAGTCTTCGTTTTTTTCCCCACACAAATATTTTCCATGAAACGACGAAAATAGGCCTACGACTTCAACACATTAAACTTCAAACTTCACGGTTTGTGATCCAACGAGATATTGACTATGTAGATATGAACGTTAGTCTAGCTGGTACGTTGTAGAACAACTATGCTACATTTTCGCGGCATTACCAACCATCAGGACACCACAGGCCTACAATTCCGATGGATTTTATAACGAACAACTTTCCTGCTAGGTACGGCCCAACGTATGGCCGATGGTTATTAAGGATTGATAAATATCGTGCAATTTTCAACCGATCAGTTTACGAAGACCTAACATATAGCCAAATAATATAAATGTTGTGGATTTTTCTAAGAAAATTATATATAAACTCATCCTGAGTAAAACTCACTTGTTGAAGTATGTACCATGATAGTTCGAAAGTACCTATATCACAATATTGCGTGCATGGTACCGACTTCGACAAGTTATTTCACACTTTTTAATGTAGAAGTCAGTTCTATTTTTCGATAAAATTTTGTTTTAACCCTTTAGTGGCCGCTTCTTACGGGATGCACCGTCAATGACGATATATCAAGATAAATCAACACCTTTCAGTTTTTGGAGTGTAACTCTAAAACTGCTTCACCTAATTTGATGAAATTTATATATAGGTATGGTATGGTACCTATGGTACCACCACGAAACTATACTCTATCAAACAAAAAAGGAATCATCAAAATAGGTTCATAAACATAGAAGTAATCCGCGAACATACATAAAAAATATGGTAGTATTGAATAACCTCCTTTTTTAAGTCAGTTAAAAACAATCATCAAACACCGATTTTTTGTTGGAAATTGTTCAAATAATACAAAATACAAATAACAGTGAGACGAAAAAAATTACGACAGGCATGGCATAGTCTTAATTTTCACGCAAACGAGTACATCGGTCGTAGCACATTGAAGTGTATAGTTGACTTGCGCGCCGCATCACCGCATTCGCGTCCCGGCAATCGTACAAATTTTCGCATGCCAATAATTTTCTACTGTTGTGTACAGTACGTATAGTATCTCCAGGCTGCTAGGGCTCGTATAAGCAACTTCTCAGGTAAAGTACAAAATTCTATGTTCAAAATCTACGCCCAACTAAATCTAATCTAATAACCCAACAATGGCCCAACGTTAGAGATAAGTAGGAAGGGCCTCTGTTAAGAAGATGCGTGATTAGCCAACTTAAAAAAAGAGATAAGGGCCTATGATGATTCTACCAACTATTTTTGGGGATGACAGTTGCCTCACAGTTGCCCAACAATCGAGGGGCAACGTTGGGATTCTATCATTGGCCCAACTAACTTTTGGAACAAAAGGCCTACGGTTGGGTAACTGTAATAAAAGACTTGACTGGCCCAACGTTGAAAAACAAGGGCCTACGTTGATTCTACTGTCGGACCAACTGTTTTTAGGGGTGACAAACCTCACCGTTGGCCAACTAAAAGTGGACGGAGGCCCAAAAAACAGCCAACAAAAAATGCTACTAAGGCAGTGACGGCACTTCGTAGAACCTTCGAGCTTGGACTTATTTGAAAAGGCTCATGGAGACCTTGGTGACTGATGATGTCTATGGGTGATGTCACCTACCTGGTAGTAGACTCCGACGCTAAAATATACTCTAATAATATATTTTAAATTTTGGCGTTGATAAGAACTCTCCTGGTGCGGATAAAAAGTTTCTTGAATTTTAGATCGTTCTAGGGCAGGCTGGCTTTCGGTTTTTACCGACGCGTCTAGGTTAACGAGTAATGGTTCTGTCGAAGCTGCTGTTTGGATACCTAGGTATCGTATTATACTTAACTCTATATGTTCGTGTAGTTTATCTGTTTATTGAGGTGAATCAGTTGCATTTTTAGAAGCTGTTAAATATAGTCAATGCATCATATTTTCGGATTCTCTTAGTTGTTTACAGGACATTTATAAATTTCCATTTCGTGCGAAGGATATGTTGCACTCTAATTTGAAAATTAGAGAAACTCTTTATATATTTAGCTGCGGTATCGAAGTAGTTTTAGCTTGGATACCAGGCCATAGCGGCATTAGAGGTAATGAAATTGCAGTTAATTTTGCTAAGCAGGCTACTGATTTGGGGCGGGAATCATACTGCAACTGTTTTTCTCGCGATTTAAGTAACTCTGCAAAAGTGATAAATGGTCGAATATTTGGAATCTAACCAGAATGATCAAAGGTAGGCATTTTGGCTTAATTTAGCCTACCATACCTTCAAAACCTTGGTTTTTAAGTTAATTCGTTTGCGCCTAGGTCACGTTTGTTCCCCCGTGTTTCTTGCTAAAATAAGGGTCAGGGATCATTCGCTTTGTGAGTGTGGCCTAGATGACGGTACTACTTTAAATCACATTTTCTTTTCATATGAAATATATCGAAGGCCTATATTGGTAAGCGTCCACTTGTCGGTATCGTACGCAACGGATGCATCGCACGCAACGGATCGTAGCATTCTTTGTACAGAGACTCATATAAGTGCGTCCACCTGTCAGCATCGTACGCATCGCACATCGGCAATGCCGACACCATTGCTCCGAGAGGCAACTTTTGCGATGCGTGTCGATGACGTCATACGGACTGCCGATCAGTGGACGCACCCCGCGCGCTCGCCCTCCATCGTCGGCCATTTGCATTTGGCGTTTGTCGTGTCTATGTTGTTATATATATTATCTGTGTCTATCTTTAACTTTTTTTCCAATTCTTCCTCTTCTGCTAATAAACAAGCTACAACGACAATTAGTTCTTCATCGCTTTCCTCCATCCTCACAGAGTCCGCACGTACGCTCACTGCGAAAATCCGAATGAACTGGCATCGTCAATCCGTATTCTGGTACTCACCGTCGGTAATCCGTACGCTGCCGATACAGTGGACGCACTGTGAAAACTTGTATCTGTTTGATGCGACGCGTCCGTTGCGTACGATACCGACAAGTGGACGCTTAGCTTATGAAGGAATATATGAAGTATATTATACCAGCGATGTTATACGTACCATAATTATGGTACACGTACCATGATCCAGATGTCTGTACCATGTACCATGGAGCATTCATTATGGTACGCAAATGTACCATAATTTCTCATTTATCATCGATACATAGAGACAGAAATAAATACAACAATTTTGAATACCTTTTGCAGGATCATTGTTTTTACATCATTCCCGCATTCCAAATCATAATAAAATTTTTCATTTTAAGTATTAAATTCAACCCAAAATACTACTTTTGTGTCAATATTGGTAGTAGGCAGTCAGGCATATTTAATTTTTAATATGCCTGAAAAATCAAAGTGAGTACCGTAGACTGCTATTCACTCACTTATTTAAAGTTAGTTTACAAGTCCTGCCATTGTAGCGAATTGAATTACAAACAAGTTTGTTGGTATCAATTTTCCATGTAAAATTGAAAATAAACATGATTATGCAATGATAAGATATTACCTCCACCTCTTTTCGGGTATAAATAGAAAAATTAAGATCCGAAGAAAAAAATATAAGAACAAAATTAATAGAAAACTTAATTGCTAACAACTTTGTTTACTTACAACAAAGTTTCATGTAGGTAAAATGAAAATAAAAGAGTTGTTAGTCAAACAACAATTCGTCCCCTCTTTCGGGTAATTAGAAAATATCGATCTTAGAAAAAAAATTAGAGTATCAAAATTGTAGGCAATCCAATTTTAAACAACTTTTGTGAAATCGTATTGACCTTCTATTGTTTAACCATGTTCAATTTACAGTGTACTTCAGTACACGATAAATTCAATAAACAAAATTTGACCCTTTAAATAAAGATGGCGGATCGATTACCACGCACCATAAAATTTAGACTGCCAGTGACCTTTCCCATATAATTCCGAAGGAAAATTTATATTTATAATTTTTCCCAGGTCAAATCCTAATCGGACTGGGCTATCGTTGATAACACAGAATTAAGTTAAATGATGTGAAATAAAGTCCTGCTGGGCTATTATGTATCTCAGTTGCTAACAAATGTTGATAGAAATCGTAAAAAATGGCGGCTCTATGTCACTTTTGACAACTCCAATAAGCAAAAATGTTAGTAAGTTGATGACTGCAGCTGACAAAAGTGACATAGAACGGCCATTTTTTTCGATTTCAATCAACATTTGTTAGCAACTGAGATACATAATAGCCCAGCTGGTATACCACATACAGTGGTTGTTGTCCTAGACCAATATAACCCTCAGAAAACCGTACCATAATTTTATCTAAAGTACCATAATTTTGAAGAGCCGATGTCATAATTCCTGAGTTGGCATCTAACATCCCTGTATTATACAAAGAACAACTTAACATAATGACATATGTCATATGTTAAGTTGTTCTTTGTATGATAAACTTAATTCTGATATCGCTAGACCTACTGATATTAACTCTCTTTTATCGCTTGTTTTCACACCATTCATTTATATGTTATGTAAATTTATTAAAACCAATAATATACGTTTGTAAAAGCGAAACCAGTTTTTAATACTTTTGATATTCATATTACTTTCATTTGATTCCGTACCGTAGAGTACAAGGTTGTGTAACAACATATTACTATATAATTTGTGGTACATACCTTCCGAGCGGCATTGATCCGTCGGCAGTATTGTACATAGGGCAAAATATCCGCCAAAAACTTTTGGAGTGCAAGAACATGACACTGGCAGCTGGCAGAGTAACGTCTTCCCACGTTAAAAGCCACATTAGAAGAAGAAGAAGAGGAGAAATATACTCTATGGTTTATTTGTCAGTGTGACCCTATGTGACAGGATTTTACCTTTTTCGCAATTTCGATCTTTACTTTTTTTAACCACTTGCAGGGTTTGTTGACGTTTTTATATATTGGCAATGTCTGGCATGTGATCAAAATAAGCTGGTAGTATTTAGCCTAAAAGGTTACAATATCTAGGAATAAAATACTGTAGTTATTTTAAAATGTCAATTATTCTCAAACTAAGTATAGTATGTATCCTCTGTTTCGGGTTTTTCCCATTAGTCTCCTATCAAATTTATTTCTCATATAATTATTAATTTTGAAAATAAGCACATGATGTTAACAATATGACAATGTCTAAAACTGTCATTTGTGTTTCAAATTAGTCGTTTATATTACCGCAAATTAACCTAATCAAAACAATAACGCGGAGTAGATTTACGCACTAACATGTTGCCTTTATTTTACATGTCAAACAAGGCAATAATGAGTATGATGACTGCGTTCAATTTAAACCAACTAACGAAATGATTAAGCAAATGACAACAGCATAATGAATACATAAAATGACTGATGAAGAAGTATTATTGGTGATAACGTGAATGTCTATTTAACTTAAATTTGTTACTTAATTGTAATTGACCTAGGCGAGGGAAGCGAGCGAAGCGTCTCTGCTTCAACTGGTCAAATTGACTTTAATCTGTCCGTATGTTTGTTAGGTTGTATGTGTGTATTCCTGTACATGTCGCATTTCTCTATCAATCTTGACGAAACTTGGTATGATTTTTCTTATATTTAATAAAAAAAAATTGTCGTCGTGGATTTTGAGCGAGGAGGGGGTACTTTTCCTAAAAAGGAAGAAGTTTGCTGCAACGGTATTTACCAAAGATTTTGATAAAATTTGGTACACACATTAAGTACTCGTACCTGACTTTTAAAAGGAATTTTGAGTGTGAGCATAAATGGTCAGTGGGTTCCGAGATAAAAGGTTGTGAAGTATATATTGCGAAAAATTACTGCTGATAAGACTATGTACTCGGGCCGCGAGGTTTACTGTTAGTAGGGCTCTTACTATCAGCTTTGCAAAAACCATGCAAGTTCCGTGCAGTTCTTAAACCTGGCATAAACAGTTTTGAATTAAATCATACCATGACGCTCATTTAGGTAAACTGTTTGATCATTGTTTTCTACAAAAATGAACGGATAATGTTGCCTATGACTTTCTAATAATTTACTAACCAACATTGCAGATGCCTAGAAGTTTGTAAGCTGACAATCAGAGCGGAATTGAAGTATTACCATGATGTCAGTCCATACAAAAAAACAGGTAAACGATTTTTCTACGGTTCTTGAACGTTGTCATGGTACTATTAAGCCGAGCAGTTTTCTAGAAGACCTGCTTTAAGAGCTTATGGTAAGGCCCCAGAACTACTGGTATGTAGAAGTATTCAAAGTATACCTCTCTTTATTTAATGTTTTTAATTATGCATTTTTTGCACAACAATTTGGCAGGACTTCTTCATAGAGAAATTTTTGTATAATAGATACTAGTTTTCTTGGCAGGCATGATCTCAAACATAGACTAAAATATAAACTAGGAAAATTTTAAATTTGAAGTTGGTCACACTGTCTGTCTGTTGTTTACATCGGTAACATCGGTTTAGCTTTGTTTAGATTTGTGATTGTGATTGATTACTGAAACGGGATCATTTCTATGTACTTTTTTGGTTATATTAGCTAAATTATCCACCCACAATCCACCTCTGCCTATGTCTGGAATGTTAACGAGAGCTGGCTTGCGAGCTTTTTCTACAGCGAATTTGAAAGTAGTCCATAATGTTGCTAAGCAACAGTTCACGATATACATGCACAACAGTAAGTTTTTAGAGCTTTATCGCTTTATCATCCTATAAATATTGTACCTTAACTTTATCATTTCATTGGCTGTAGAAAGGTCTACTACCTTAAAAATTAAATTCTACGTCAAATTATTATGCACGGGTACCTACCTACATAGTTCGTTAAAATAAAATCAAAACTTTATAAAACATGCAACCTTGTCGTGCAAAGCCCCTATCTATATATTATGTAGGTAAGTATACCTAATATGAATATTTTTTCTGTAACATTTTAGCTGAGGCTGTACTAGACTATGACAAGAAAGGAAATAACATAACATTCATTCATACTAATGTGCCACCACAATTTCAAGGAAAAGGTGCTGGCAAGCTTCTAGCTCATGTAAGTATACTTCTTTAACATTTTGCCAGTTGCTATATGTAAAAAGTTAGGTAAAATTACCTGATCATTTTCGTAAACACAGGATTTTGTTACCCAGATATCTGCAGCCTGTTTCAGAACCTTACTGTAATCTTGTATCAAGTTATTATTATGTCTTACCAGTTTTGTAACCAGCCTGCTCGTGAAAGGCAGACTTGTAGTATTGAAATTTTGTTTTAAGATGTTATTAACCCATCCAATGTCTACTTCTTTCGGGTTCTTTCTGAACAATGCATAAAAGTTTGGATAAAAATACTACACTTGAATAGTTTGACCAACTAAAAGCAAATTTATACCGGTGAAGTGCATTGAATCTGATTTAACCAAATCAGCAAATTAGTTACCAACAAAAGGTATAAAAATGTGTACCTATACTCTTGGTGTAGGCACAACATGGCTTAGCACTTTTTTGTATGTACACATGGTGTACCCTCGACATGTGATGGGTTAAGAAAAGGATTTTTAATGAAGTAGGGTTGTCTATGAGCAGACTAGTATACTCTTCTTTAAGAAACAAGATACACCATTAGCATATATTCTGAATAGTTCAAATACTATTTAATTTTCACTATAAGCTATTTTTGTTATTGAAAATTTGAAAATGATTTTCCAAAATCAGCAACTTAAATACAATTACGTCTTTTCATTAACATCTGTAGAGTTGAAAGGGGAGAGGTGAGGGAACGGGGAGGGGTACTACCTCCCCCTTCAAAGGAAAAACTGCGGAGCCCATTGAGATTTGAAAATTATTAATTCTGAGAATATATACTTATCGAGGAGTAGGTCAGCCTATAATGTACCCCCGAGATCGAATGGAAAACTGCGGAGCCCCCCATTTGCGAGGTTTTTAATTTTAAAAATTATGATTGATGCTAGATATTACAGCACAACGCCTCGTTTGCATGTTTGTAAATTTATGTAAAATATTATGTTACCAAACGTATGCTAACTTCACCATATGTAAAACGAAACATTCAATGGCGAGAACTCTATATTTCTATATGACCTGTGGTAGGTATTGAAGTAAATATTCCAAAAATAATTGATTTTCAATATTTTTTTCAAAAACTACGTGTCTCCGCAGGTTGAAACTTGGCGTGTGTGCTTAGAATAATGTAACCTTTCTGTAAAAAAATATCAACCCCCAACTCGACAGACGTTAAAAGAAAGTTAAGCCCAATTAATACATGTTGTAATGGTAGTTGCTAATCAGGTTTAAACCTCTAGTCTTATCCATTATATAAATCAATTTCCCCTTACTAGGTATGTTAATGTTCTGGGTGACACTGCAACTGTTCTCACCACTTGTGTCACATCATATGATCAACTTGCCCATATTACCCATATACAAACAACATTATTAAAGCTCTAAAGTTATTACTACATACCCAATTTTATAAAAAAAAATAAGCCAACTTTCCCTTTACTATTCATGAAACAAAGTATTTAGTGTAAAATATTCTTTATTCCAACAGCAAGCATTTAGGTATGCAGTAGACAACAAGTTGGATGTGGTATGCCAATGCCATTTCCTCTGCAAATATTATGAAGATAATAAAACTAACTTAAAACCACTTAAAATTACATTAAGTCCCACAGATTAATATATGTTATGAATGGTACCTAATCATAAGGAATAATGGAGGGCACTTGGATTAGGTATAATATTCATTACTATTTACGTGAAAAGTGTTATGGAAATGCTAAAAGCATAGCAAAACAAGCATCAGGACAGTTTGGTGAAAATGCAGAGTTGTCTTTCTATCATGGGATTTCAAGTATACTTGAAGGTCAAGTTCAAAAGGGAATCAATGAACTAACTCCATTGCAAACTGAACGAGATATACAATTGGCAGTTGTAATTGCACTTATATTTGGTCACAAACGAGCCAGTGCAGCTGAAAAAGAAGCATTGTACAGCTTAGAGTCTAAATTGAGAGAAGAAAAGAAACTAGCCAATTCAATGTCATTTTACTATGCAGGATTGTTCTTATGTCTGGCAGAGAAGTATGAAAAAGCTGCAGAGTATATTAACAAAGCTCTAAGAAAAGACTCAAACAATTCAGATGCAATCATCTTAAAGGGCTGGAACGATATGTATATGAATTTGGGAGAGATACAGATGTCTGCACTAGACTGCTTTGAGCTGGCTCTCAATAAGACTGAAAGGAATGTGGATGCACTGCTTGGTCTTGCAAAGTTTAAGTATTATGCTAAAGACCATGAAGGTTCAAACTTAATTCTTGACAGGTTGATTGTCAATGGTCCAGGTCAAGTAGTGCCTCTTATTGAAAAAATGAAGAATGAATTCGCCATGCAGAAATGGGAAGCAGTTTTAGACACAATGGAAAGGATATTCCCTTTAGATCCAAACAACAATGAAGCTCTGAAAGTGAGAATATTTCTTGCTCTCTGCAAAAACGCCGATCATATAGAAGCTGCTGATCAGTTAAATACATATTTTGCCGTTTTGGAAAGTATTGAAACATATAATGGATTTCAATTTTACAACACAACACAGATATTTTCTAAAATATGTGGAAGGTCCAGTGCTGTTTTATCACAAGTTTACAGATTTGCCCAGTATGCATCAGAAATGTACCCTAACAATGTGGACTACTTGAGTGAGGTGGGATATCAGTGTATTCTACAAGGGAAGCATAAAGAAGCTCTCAGTTTCTTCAAAGCAGCAAGCAAATTAGACAACAATTCCATCACTGCCCTTTGTGGACTAACACTTTGTCAAATGTATGAAAATGGTCCTACAGAGCAGATAGCACAACAAGTTGAGCTCTTATTTGAGATGCAAGGTCCAATAAAAATGCCTGTTTTGTATCACTTGTCTGCACAGTTGAATATGAAGAGTTCTTCTGCTGCCGTGTCTTTCTTGAACACTGCTTTTGAAACCAAAATAGCCATCGCCAATCGCAACCCCTTCAGCTTGACTTACATCAAAGACCTTGACCCAGACTTCATATTGGAAGTTTACAAAGAATACAAGAAACATTTACCTAAAAAGCCTTTTGTCTTAGTTGGTTATCTGTTGTACACACAAGATGGAAACAACTCTTCTGTATCACATTGCATTCAAATGCTGAATGTAATATGTGAACATTGTACAGGATTAATAACAAGCTTGTATGAATTAGCAAAGTTAAAGTTTTTGTTTGGGTTTGCAAATGATGCCCAGAAACTGGCTCAGCAGGTATATGAGTTAGACAGTACGCATGCTGGCAGCCAGGTTTTGTTAGCCCAGATATATATTCAACAGCAGGCATTTACAAAAGCTGCTCAGAGTTTGGAAATGTGCCTAAGTTACAACTTCAAGGTGCGAGACAGTGCAATGTATCATTTTCTGAATGGAGTTATATTGAAGAGTGGTGGCCTATTGCATGAAGCACTGTCAAGCTATTCAACAAGCCTACAAATAGCTTCAAGCAAAAGCCATATCATGAACAGGATGTATGAATCAGATTTGAACATCATTGACAAGGCCACATTGCTTCTACAAATCATTGAAATTCATTCTGCATTGGGACAGTTTGCTGAAGCAGGAAAAACTATGCAGGTAAGATTCAAGCAGTACTAGCTATAATAATAACTCGTAAATTTTAGGAAGTTCTTTTTCCATAAGGTCATCAGCGGAACCCCGGTACATCGCACCACTTTATTGGCTCCTCTTTTAGCGTTGAAGCTGTTCGCCTATGGAACGCCTTACCTGTAGAAATAAGATGTGCACCTTCCTTGGTCATTTTCAAACAACGTGTCAAAGCGTTTAACCTCTCGCGTTAGCTATGTACTGCATTGCTACAACTTGTTTTCATTCTATTATTTATTAATTAGTATAAGTAATGTTTTAGTATATGTATATTTATTATTATATATGTAATATTTACGTGTATTTATTTGTATAATATTATTTATATAAGTTTAAATATGTTTAATATATATAATATATGTTGTAACATAAATCTTTTCTTTGCCACAGTTTTTTTCATGGACTAAAATCGGAGTAGTCATAGCAGCTTCAGGCAAGCCCTACTTATTGTTAAACTAATGAGATTTATAATTTCTAGGAAGCAATCCAAGAGTTCTCGTACACGTCAGAAGAAGGACGATTACATATCGCACGAGCTGACTTAGCCCTCGAAAAGGGAGATATAGATAGTGCTATCGACATCCTAAACGACATAAAACCAGGACAGCCTTACTACTTCCAAGCGCACAGCAAGATGGCGCATATATACCTGAAAGAGAAAAAAGATCGTGCAATGTTCACATCGTGTTTTAAAGAGATTGTCAGTAACCATCCCATGGCTGATGCTCATACTATGATGGGGGATGCTTTTATGTCGATACATGGTTAGTGGAAGTAAAGGAATAATGAGGGTAGATAAACATTTTTATTTTTATCTACCCTCATTTTCATTCTAGCAAAAATTACTTTAAAATACACACAAGTTCGGTTTAATTCTGGTTAGTGACGAGAATGGCAATATATTCGCTCGATGGTTAGCGTCGCGCTTGTCTATTGCAGGTGCAGTGTGACTTAAATTTTCAAGATTTAAAGTTTTGCGACACACTCCACTACGCTTGTTACCCTGAGACTGTATATGTAACTGTTTAGTCTCATTCGCCCAGTTCTTTGACTTGCTATAGTACCGTTTACCAATACCTTTTCAGTTCTGGAGTGGAAACCACACACCGGCACGCGCAGTGTAGGTCGTCTACCGACAAGGTGGACAGACGATCTGATTAAGGTCGCAGGACGACGTTGAATGCAGGCCGCTTCCAACCGGTCCTTTTGGAAAATTATGGGGTAGGCCTATGTTCAGCAGTGGACGTCCTACGGCTGAGATGAGGATGATATGTACCTTTTAAACCTCAACACAGTAGCACAGTAGGTACTACAGTACTGTGCAACGTGCACATTACTGGGTTGATGTAGAATATGAGCCATTGCAGTGATACCAACCAAGTGTACCCTTCCACATAGTAAGTACAGGTTTCCTGGGCTCTTACGATAGCGTAAGTGAAATTCTTAAAAGCCGCCCCCCACGAAGTATAAATATTTATTCATTATAATATAAGTGTTGACCGTTTTATAATTTTAGAACCAATCCAAGCAGCGGAATCTTACGAAGCGGCTCTAAAGGGGAATCCCAAAGATCTCAAACTGATCAAAAAGCTTGGCACAGCTTTGGTTCTGATGCACGAGTACGAGAAAGCGTCACAACATTACGAGAGTGCCATACAGCTATTGAACGAACATGATTTGAGATTTGAATATCTCGAATTACTTGTAAAGGTGATTATAGCGTATATTTCAAAAGGACAATCAGTTGTCAATCTCAGTTTGAACATTTTATTATAGTAAATGTTGCATGTCTAAACTCTTAGGTTAAGATCCATAGCGGAACTGCGGAATTTAATTTATTTTTGGAAAGTAATTCATTTTGTGTTAAATATGATATGTATATTATTCAAAGTACTTAAAATGTATTAAATTACATTTGATCTATTAAATTTTAACAATAGTATGTAACACTATGACCTAAATGACATAATAATTATAGTACAAATAGTTAAGTTTTTTTTAATATTTGACGTGTAAGATTTGTTACTAATTATTTGATTTATGACTTAGTTTTGAGTGTCCTTTTGGAATATTGGACAATAACAAATACAAAGGTCTCATTCGCTGTGACACCCATTCAACTAGTAATTCGGTGCGTTATGATATCTTCAAGGAATGATCGCGTTTTGATTTCAGCCATTTCATGAAGATGTCATAGCGCGCCGCGTTGCGTTTATATTTACTGATGTAGGTGTGTATACGTATAATTGAACCGTGTCTGTACTTCAATACTAATATAATAAAGCGGATATTTGTTTGTTTGTCCGCCCAAAAGTAGCAGTCTTATAAACTTATTTTTCTTCGTTTGTACGCCCAAAACGACCAGTCTGATTATAAACTTATTTATGTTTGTTTCTACGCCCAAAACGACCAGTCTGATTATAAACTTATTTTTGTTTGTTTTTGCGCCCAAAACTACTAGTCTGATTATAAACTTTTTTTTGTTTGTACGCCCAAAACTACCAGTCTGATTATAAACTTTATTTTATTTTGTTTTTACGCCCAAAACTACCAGTCTGATTATAAACTTATTTATGTTTATTTGTACGCCCAAAATGACCAGTCTGATTATAAACTTATTTTTGTTTGTTTTTACGCCCAAAACTACCAGTCTGATTATAAACTTATTTTTGTTTGTTTGTACGCCCAAAACTAGCTATCTGATTATAAAATTATTTTTGTATATTATAGCGAGATTCATGAGGAATAGTACAGGCTATCTAGCATTAGACTATCTACACTTGCTAGTCATAATGTCTGAAGAAAAATCGCTCCTGAGCTTCTTTATTCGCGTACGCTGGCTTAGCCATGTGATCCGTTTTTACAATGTTCTATAGAAGTGTTTCTAAAGTGACCCAATTTAATTTCGTATTCACATCCCCAGCTCAAGCAATACGAGAAGGTCGACTCCATAATAACCTTCGAGTTAAACCAAATGTACAACAAAGAGAAAGACATTGGCACCCTCAAGCGCAGAGTACGCCTACTGCTGCTGCAGACGAAGGCCAGGGAACTGAAGAACCCTACCGCGGGGAATCTCCATCTTGTACTGGGCGAAGCTAAAGACGTGCAGAATGCTATTGTGAAAAGAATTGAAATAGGTAAAACATTACTACATTTTTAACAAAAATTCGAACCTGCATTTCTTATTATTTATCTATATACTTTATAATATTTGTATGTATAATTATGTATATACAATATATATTATATATTTATGTAATTTTGTACTTAATTAAATTCCATGTTCTCTGTCTATTCTTAATACACCACGCGTCTATTGTAGCTTAGGATTTTCTCTCTATCCAAAGGGTGCCTGGAAGAGATCGCTTATTAGCGATAAGATCGCTCATTGTACAAGTTTTTATTGTATTTGTTGATGTTATTTTGTTAAATTTGTACATTAAAGAGTTATCTATCTAAAATGTATCCCTTCGATGGTACCCGATGTTGATAGTTATTATTAATAAAAACTACTGTCCTAATTTTAATCAAATTGGAATGGGACCACATATAAGCAACTTTCAAAAAAATACATCAAAATCGGTTCACTAGGAAAAAAGTTTTTTGAATTTTCTATTGTTATTAGGAAACCGTTCAAGCAAAAGACCTGATGTTAAGCGGTAACCTCTGTCTAGAACAGTGTGTTTCGCCACAAGTGACGTACTGCACTGCGCCCGTAATCTTGAGACATTAGGTTGTTAAGTCTCATGTGCCTGTAATTTCGCCGGCAACCATACCTTCAAACCAAAACACAGTATTGCGAACATTACTGCACAGTAGAATGAGGTATGGTGGGTAGTACTCCCTCAGGCGAACTCATTCACAGAGTTCTACTGCTCAAAAATGTTAATGTTATGTGATAACATAGTTATGCACATAGCTTACTGAAATGAAATATTGTACTTTTAGAGAAACTTATTATTTATAAAGATAAATGCTATGCTGGGATTGGTGCCTCTGTGGTCTAGCTAGAGAGATAAATGCTATGCTGGGATCGGTGCTTCTGTGGTCTAATTAGAGAGATAAATGCTATGCTGGGATCGGTGCCTCTGTGGTCTAATTAGAGAGATAAATGCTATGCTGGGATCGGTGCCTCTGTGGTCTAATTAGAGAGATAAATGCTATGCTGGGATCGGTGCCTCGGAGGCTAGCTAGAGATAAATGCTATGCTGGGATCGGTGCCTTGGAGGCCTAGCTAGAGAGATAAATGCTATGCAGGGATCAGTGCCTCGGAGGCCTAGCTAGAGAGATAAATGCTATGCTGGGATCGGTGCTTCGGAGACCTAGCTAGAAAGATAAATGCTATGCTGGGATCGGTGCCTCGGAGGCCTAGCTAGAGAGATAAATGCTATGCTGGGATCGGTGCCTCGGAGGCCTAGCTATAGAGATAAATGCTATGCTGGGATCGGTGCCTTGGCGGCCTAGCTAGAGAGATAAATTCTCGCAGGTTCGAATCCATTCAGAGTATATGTAATTTTTCTCTATAAAAATAAAGTATTGCTTTTCTAAATATAACGTTAAATAACTCTGTGGTATGGGTCTATGTTAAAATGTATAAATCCACCAGGTAATTATAATTAGGTACATATACTGTGTAGGTACTCTTAATGTGGCCAAGGTTTGTGTGATGAGTAAGCATATATGTTCTCGGGCCTTAGTTGTTTGTGATGTCCTTATGTGCGGAATCAGTGTGTCAGCCTTATGTACATTTGTTTGAAGAATGGCAAAAAAGGACATTGGTTTGATTGAAATGATTCAGATATAAAATGTCTGCCAGCGTGTACCTCACGTTTTAAACCTTGTATTACTTGATACTGTAGGCCTAGTACGAATACTGCGTAAGTGTAACGTAACGTGTCGTTCACGTGAAACAGTACGAACTGTCATTGATCTAGGGTAATTGTAACACGGATAACTTATAGTTTGTACGCCAAAAGCGTGACGCGTTGACGTTTACGATAGGCTTGCTTTATCGCTACGGCCACTGAAGCTGTCTGAATACGTATTTAAGTGACAGCTTTCGTTTCAAATTGTTCAATATTTAATACAATTTTTAAATATTTATTTTGTATGTACCCAAAATTATAAGTACAGTTTTACGCCTGGTGTATGATTTCAGTATACGTAGTGGCGTGGCGGCTTTGGTCGATTACCGTACGCTACTGTGGTTTAGTATATGTATATAGTAAGTGAGAGCACACGGTAAAAAAGGTCATATGTGCCTACACTGGGGCCGACTAGTGGGGGCACCTGGGAATAACATGAATTAACAAACTTCAAATTCAAATAATTTAGTGATAACGACATCATTGTTTGTATGTATATATGTCAATCTATACATATAATAAAAATGTAACGGATCACTGTCTAAACATGGAAGATATACGAGAAAAAAAAATTGGGACCTTTATAAACGAAAATAGAATGAATAAAATTTGGCTGTTTGGCTGTTTATCTGTTTGTCTGTGCTTTTGTGCACGCTATTCTCAGAAACGGCTTATCGGATTTACATGTGGTTTTCACTAATATATTGTGGTAAAATTAACTTAATATTTAGTGTTTGTTTCATGTCATGTCAGTTCATAAATAAAAAAGTTATTGAATAATAAAGGTTACTTTCGTTTTAAAGCCGCCGTATCCCGCGAGGCCACGCGAGCGAAGATGCAGGCGGGTCAGCTAGTATGTAATATGTGTGAATATGTTATCTATCTATATTATATAAAAATGAGCCCCTGTTTATCCTGGTCACGCTATAATTTGAACGGATAGAAGAATCGAGCAAATTTTTTTTTTGTGTTAATTATTGTCAGAAGGTTCTTATGAAAGAAACCCCATGAAAAGAGGGGAGGTTATGGCAAGGCCGAATGCCGAGCCTACTCCGTGAACGAAGTCGCGGCAGTCGCTAGTAATAAATATAAAAAAGTATTTATATCGTTATATTTTTCAGACTCAAGAGGGGATTCGACAGAGGAAAAGCATCAGCTATCGCAAATACTGTGCTCATTAGCGAGGGTGAAGTCTACTAGGGAACCGGCGGCGGCCGTCAATTTGTACTCAGAAGCTTTGGTACACGTACCAAGAGATCCTGCCACACTGCTGGCATTAGCTAAATTATATGCACAAGTATGTCAATTTTAGTATCTGAAACCTAGTTATACCCAGATAAGTGATAAATGAATAATATTGATACCACTCGCAAGTAAATTACGGCTAATATAGAATACGGCTCATTTTGATTGCGTCTTTCTATCCCTGCTTTCCGATATAAGATAAAATTATTTTTTGCGATATCACTGCGATGTCACTTCATCCCGATTCAATATCGCGCTTTTGACTAATGAGGTTTGTCAGCAATTCGGAATGAGTTGAAATCACGCTCACGTTGCTTACAACATGGCTGACTGCTGACAGTGCAGTAATTCGTTATATCCTTCCTAAAATATGTCTAACGAGACAGTATGGAAATAATAAAATAAAACATGAGAAAACGTTTAAAAATAGGTCACAAAAACCTTTTTTTGCCGGAATGAAGAAGAGAAAACACACTCATACATCAATGAAGTGTCCGTTTTGACAGAACTGCTCGAGGTGATTTCAGTTTGTAGCGTGGTCGTTGAAATCGCAAAATGCGTCCTTGGTGACGTAATCCATGACGTCACATGGGTCTACGTTGTCGCGCTTTCGTTGATTTGGAATGACGATCACAGCGCCAAAATCGATTAATCTATTTTTATTAAATATCGAAGGAACACAAATTTGGAAAAATAAACATAATGAATGACAACCGTTCTTGGGCCTTTTCTCACCGATCTATCCGGACTAGGTTTTTCGTGTGTGTGATCTTTATACAAACAATGATGTGACGTCATGATTAATTTATTCCCATTAAATTTCATTTTGTCTTATGAAATGCACATAAAACTGCATTATATTATTTTATCATTTAGTTACCACATGTATACAAAGATTTTATAATTACGGAGTGAATTTAAAAAAATGACTTTATTAACTAATTTAAGATTGAAACTATGCTGAAAAGTGTTGTGTAGAGTCGCTAAGTGTTTTTTGAGCTTATTTTATTTTTAAATTTCAGATAAATATACCTGAGAAATGTGAACAAACATGCGCAATTCTTCTCAACGCGGATCCTAATAACGAGTCTGCTGCTGTCATGATGGCCGATCTTGCATTCCGTAAGGTACACATAAATTGTTTCATAATTCCTTTATTATGAATGTGAATGTTTGTGAATGTTCTTATGTAACTTAAAATTTGTATCAATTCTATAAACTATGACGATTGGTCCCACTAAGAATATTGTAAGTTATTGGTTATGGCGTTACTTTTTGAAATCCATTTTACCTCCCGCATAAAATGTAAATAGGAAGTTACTTACTGAATAAGTATACGTGTTATTGGAGATGAGAACATATTGGTTGAGTCATTCAGTGTCAGTCTTATCATTTAGTGGTATAAGTTTGACGTTTGTGTGCGTGTGTGTGTGTGTGTGTTTTTTTTGTAAGAAAGGTGCATTGGTTGGGTGTGTTCTTAGCTGTGTTTGATGAAAATCGGTCCAAGATCCTCCACAACTCCTTGAATATAGGTATCAATCAAATGACGGGCTTGACTAGTAGAATATTGTACGCTATGACAAATTTCATTATTATTTTGTTTGGGGAGTTTAAGTATTTTTTAAATTATTTTTACTTGTATAGTTTATGATTATGATTGCTTTTCGTCACGCTGAAACTGCAACTGGAATGGAGATACTGGACTGCAACTGGAATATTATCATAAGTTAGGGTGAGCGCAGACTTGAGTCACGATAGTCTTAAGACAGACTATTGCTTTACAAAAATTATGAAGACGCGCAAACTGCAAACAAAACGTCTCATAGACAAAACTATCTAATACCTACAAGAACAGCACGGCGACAAGTCTGACTAATGATTGTCGGCTTCCCTTCTGTATGTATGCGGGTGCGCACATCAAAGACAAACCAGTCTAGTGACGTACCCCCAATGAGATTAGCTATATATATATAACATCATTGCGTTGCGTACGCTATACCGTCCGGTGACGCTGTAAATGCCGGTAGAGGCAAACAGCATTAGTCCGTTCTAAAAAAAAAAAAAAAGTTGCGTACTCCCCTCTTTTAGTCCTGTCCGAGCGTTCAGAGAGTACACACATGTTTACAGACGAAGAACACGTAGAAAAAATAATTGACGAGGTTGAATAGAGGTTTTAATAATACGTAATAGCCAACTATAGCTATAACGTATAGCTTACCGTTAAGGCGCTGCAAGACAAAACCTTTAGGTATGTGAGGAGGTGAAGCACTGGCCGTGACAGGAACAAGCGTGCGGCTGTAAACACGATAACATTTTCACAGTTTTAATTTGTTTCAAATTAAAAAAAATATAGATAAAAATATATAAATATACAGCATGACTGGTTGAACACTTTACATAAACAAGGACATGATAATTCATGGTCACATGAAACGTTTAAAAAAATAAAATTAAAAAAATACCGTTAAACTACAGAGGAAACCTTCATTCTATGAATGTGCTATAACTCGAAAATTATGGACACCGTCCGAACGGGGTTAATGACCCAAAGCGCCGCGCCGCGTTCAAAGGAATCAAGCTGCGTCCGAACGGGGTTAATGACCCAAAGGGCCGCGCCGCCCGCGCCGCCAAAGGATACCGCGTTCGTCGGCCGCCCGCCCGGCCGCGCCGCGCTTTTATTACTACACGCGCGCCGCGAGTGACCATGTTTATTGTTTTGAGTAGACAATTAAAGTTAAATTAGGTAAATATTAGGCACCTATTTTTTTTCTTAATTAGAACGAGAATCGAGTACTGAGCACTATATATCAATATGTAAAGTGTTCAACCAGTCACCCTGTATATATAAAATGGCGTTAATTCTTTAACATATAATTTTTTTCTGATCACAAAAAAATAGTAGCTGTCGCTCAAATATTGGGCAATTCGATTCGAAAGATTTTCATTTTATATGCAATTTTTTTTTCTTCGCGATGCCGGACAGATATTGTGCAATAGTATTGTATAAATCTTTTTTTGAAACTTTCAACTATAAACTGTATTTTTTCAAGTGTGTATCGGTAACTAGTATATCTAAACTGTGCGACGAGAAACAGCGATTTACGGATTTTTGTCTATGGTCCGCAGGTTAACCTGTAGACTCGCCATTCGCCATATTTGGCCAATAATACAATAGTTTTCTTTTTCATACTAGTTTTCCAGGAATTCCGAAATTTGCGCTAAACTTGCTGTCTATATACCAGTGCCTAGATTTTCAGGGTATGACGGGTATATATACCAGTGCCAGTCATACCCTGAAAATCTAGGCGCGTCTAAAGGGGCGCACGTGTTTTTTTTACTATCACATGACGAGAGAGAAAGTTTAGCGCACATTTCGCAATTCCGGGAAATCTATATATATACCAGGTATGTACTACTATATTAAGTTCATTTATTTCCGAACATTTCGGTTGTGCGTTTCTTTTGATTTCATATAAAACCAAAGATTTATATGTACAATAGATAACGCAAGTATCAAGAATAGACTAATTCTAAATGCAGGTGGATTTTGAAGCAGCCCAGCGCCATCTAGTTCAAACCCTGTCAGTGAAGCCAACAAGCTGGGAAGCGTTAGCGCAACTGATAGAAGTGCAATGGCGACGTGGTATGCTTTCCGAAGCGGAACAAGCGCTTGAAACAGCTAAACAGGCGCTCGGAGACAAAGATGATATAGGTATGTTCTTATATTGTACAGATTTATAGCTTGCTACCCTTCCACATCAGGACAAAGTAATAAACTTGGGACTCCATCCTGACCGTCGTTTAACCTGTAAGGACCACATTAAATCTAAAAGAGAAGCGCTCAACTTAGGCTACAAAGGGCTATTTGGTTACTTGGACGAAACAGCAAACTGTCAATAGACAATAAACTTCTAATCTACAAAAGCATTCTCAAGCCGGTTTGGACCTATGGAATTCAGCTGTGGATCACTGCTTGCAACTCCAACATATCTATGCTGCAAAGAATGCAAAACATAATATCAATCATCATCACCATCAATAATGGACCTTGGTACATAACCAATTCGGAAATACACCACAACCTTGATATGCCAACTGTTAAGGAGGAAATCAGCAAATTAACAACAACAACCTATCAGCAACGTTACTAATAGCCTGGCAACACAATTACTAAACAATAGCATTATTATACGCCGCGACTGCGAAGGAAACAAGTGCTTCCCTCTGACTACGGAGTACACTGTATACTAATGAGGAGATGTCTTCAGTGAAAGACTTACTCTACATAACAAAGCCACCCACAAACAATCTTCTGAAAGTAGAGAAAAACTGATTGGAGATAAAACACTTAAGAATTAGTACCTAACACTGTCAATGTCAACAAATTTTGTCATCTAGCAGTCCTTATGTATGTATTTCGAAGCAGAAAAGCGTTTGTTACAGCTAAACTAACGCTTGCCGTTCAAGATAATATTGGTAGCAATTTGCATATGCAGGACACCAAACTATACCAGTAAAAAGTAATTTTAGTAAATTTTTGTAGTTCTTATTACATTTGTCCTAAGTCCAAATTGGTATAACGCATGCGGATGATAGTTCTTAAATTAGCCATTTCTGTTCAATTGTGGGTATGTTTAGTGCAAATTTAATCGTCATGTAACTTCGTGGTCTGTAAACTGATGTAAAATTGCCCACAAATAAATATAATAATCTTTTCAGAATTGCGAAAAACTATAAGTTTGTTATATCATAGAACGATTCAAAGTTCGAAATCCAAAGAAGAATAAATTCATTTTTTTTTAAAACCGGCCTTGAACAAAGGAAAGCCGGCTCGCGCAGGAAGGGTTCCGTACCTTTTTCTATAATTATCTTCCAACTCGCACTTGGCCTATTTTTTAGTATTTTGTTGTTGTAGCGGGAACAGAAATATATAACCAGTGAAAGTTTCAAGTGTCTATCTATCTACGTTACATGAGATACAGCCGGGTGACAGACGGACAGCAAAGTCTTAGTAATAAGGTCCCGATTTACCCTTTGGGTACGGAACCCTAAAATGATATGTTGTTTCCGTAGGATACAGTTACTGCGCAGGACTGTGCTCTATGTATGGCGGGAAGACGACCCCCGCACTCCGGCAGCTGAACATCGCTCGTCGCTCCGCACAGTGGGCCCGTCGTGCCGCCAAGCACATGGTTCTCTTGTGTTTGTCGCAGAATGCCACATCCACTGTCTCAGAGACGAACAGCACTCGAGGAAATGACGACACGTGAGTCACTTCACATCACATTATATTCTACCGACTTCCAAAAACGAGGAGGTACTTGAGTACCTTGAGTACTTGAGTCAAATTGATCCGACTGTATGCTTTTTTTATCTTTGTTACCGCATAACTTTGGACTGGGTGAACCAATTCTCAAAATTCGTAAATTTGTTTGAAAATGGTGCTTCTCGTGTAGTCCCATATAAATTTCATCAAATTCGGTCCAGTACTTTTTGAGATACAGTCCAATAACTAAATAGAATGGAAGTCGGTATAAAATTTTTCAAATTGTACTTGTTTTACTAAAGGTTAGCTAAACAAAGAATACAATACTACTACATAAATATATTAAGTAATTTTTTTTTAATATACAAGCCCGTGTTGCCACAATGTCTATAGCCTGTTTTGTAAGTCTTTATAAATAAGACTCTAGCATGGTAGTGAGCGTAATTGCGGACCGCATCTAGAATTTTCTCAGCAAAACATAAGAATGACCTGAAATAACGCAAAAATTCGAATCTAATTCGAAGTTTGAAATTTTAACCTTTTTTTACTTACCTACTTTTTCAGCCAGTCTTCTTAATAGCGGATTACAACGGATCTACCCATAACAAAAAGTTAGGCTAATTTAAAAGTTTGACTCTTTTACCGAAACGTAAGGAAAAAGGTTTCGCGATTTCTGACATTTCTAGTACTCAAACCTCAGTCGGTCCAGTAGAGAATTTTGATCCTTATAAGAAACAGAATCGATTGGCATTAAAAAAAGTTTTTGTGTAAAATAACCATTTTCTTGCTGACTGTTCATATTTTCCAAAATCTGTCTACATTTTCAGAATACCTTTAACATTTTTTTTTATAAATACTAACTTTGTTTTCACTCATTTTTATTTAGAAATACGGGATTACTCACGTTATATTTATCGGATAGGTCCGACTATAGTTTCGACCAAATTCGGTGATCTTTTGCAAGGAGTATTCGGGACGCCCGCGTCGATGACGTCTCGCTTAGCACTGCGAGCGGCAGCTCGTAGCGCTCGTGGTGTTAAAGGTTGGTGCGGGGGGCAGGATTCACTATGTTGCATTGGCGCGTCTCGATGTGAACCCTCATGATCGTCGTCGCTGGTGAAGCGCCTGCTGGTATGTGAGGGGACGTCCCAGCAAAAAGAGCTCACTACATCTGCACCAGACACATCATTTGCATTTAACATTTATGGATAGTCTCCCAAAAAAGTTTTCCTGTAACTATAGCGGTTAAGGTATCCCTTACTGTCCCGTCTCAAAAATTCACCCGTATAGTAAATAACGTTTGTATTGCAGCGACACGCGTCTATTAGCACTCCGTACTGCAGAAAAGCTCCTGGTAGAAGTAGGTCCGTCAGAGCGGCGGCCGCTTGCTGCCTTGTTACAACTGGCTACCAAACAGAAACCTCAAGCGGAACGTGTTCTGCAAGACCTGCTACCGCTGGCTACCGAGGAAGGGTATCAGGACGATCCTTATCTGATACTTGCTATTGCTGATGCGTGAGTTTGATTTAGTAACTTAGTGCTTACTATGGGCTTCATAAGCAAGCTCAAAGTCGCACAACGAGCTATGGAGAGGGCTATGCTCGAGGTTTCTCTACGTGATCGAATGAGAAATGAGGAGATCCGTAGAGGAACTAAAGTCGTATATAGTGTTTGACCACTATCTCACTTGATGGTCAGTTATGATGCGTTCGAAGGTGGTTATCACACTTGACATAAGTTGCGAATGAATGGCTTTGAATGACAACTACTTGAATACACTGCTAAGTGCTTAGCGACAGATTAGAAACCTTCACGGTAGTAGCTAGGTGGGAAGAGACCAGAAGCGCCCTACCAGCATGCTGTGGACATCATCACGATGTAACCTTTACCGAAAACTCAAGCCCGAGGGGTGAGAATCGATCCCTTGGCGGTCTAATCGACAACCGGGCCTTGTTACCCTTGGCTATCATCTCTTCAATATAAATCAAGTTAATACTAGTACAAGCTATAATAAAGAAACTTTGCAGGTATAACATAACAAAGCAGCTAACGCGAGCCAAAAACATTTTGAAGAGAACTATTTCGGCCATCTCTTGGACTCCAGAAAAAGCTGATGGCTTAGAAAGGTACCATTTCATTCAAATTTAAACAGTATGTTTCGTGATACGGTGTATGACGCAACGAGATCTAGGATGCAAATTTCATATATTAAATTCCCTTAAACAGTTGTTTAAACTGGAGACTATTTTTAGTCCATGTTTTTTTATATTTATTAACTTATGATACAAGAAAAACAGGAACAGTTTTGAAAAAGGAGTGATGCTCATTCCATCCACACGCGGAATAAGCACAAGCTATCCGTACATGTAACGCGTCTCCACAGAATAAATCATTTTTTATGGGACAATGTATGCGATTCTATAATAAACTTCGCAATGTTATCCGAGATTTGCCTATTAATAAGTTTAAAATTACTATTGAAACTAAACTCTGTCAAAAAGGTTATTACGAAATTTCGGATTACTTGGAGGATAAACAGCTTGGGAACGATCACTCCAGGATCTACCTACTCGTGTATTACCATGTCAAAGTGTAGCATGTCTTGCCCTACTGATACAATTATTATGGTCTCTTTTGTAAGGCAACACACTGGAGCTAAACAGAAACGAACATTTGTTATATACATTAAGAATATGGCGATACAAAAAAATGTTAAAAGACAAGCCTGCTGAGTTTCTTGCCGGATCTTCTCAGTCGTGGTCGCGTTCCGATCCGGTTGTCGATTTAAGAAATAATAAATGTAATATGACAATTTGTAAGTGCCCCCGTAGGCTTATACAGAATAAACGATTTCATTTCATTTCACATTAATGTTATATTAAAAATCTGGTATTACAGCAATTCATGTGATGTCTCAATTGGAGAATCCTGAAAACTCTGTTCGTTTACTGGTAGTTAAAACAAAAGTGTCATATCATTTCGTTGTAATTACTGCTATTGGACTTTTTAACATGACTGTACTGAATGGGGCAAAAAGTCACGGTATGATAACAATAATGGCATAGTATGGTTATATGCCCCAATATTTGTACATGCGAGTATATGTAGGACTATAAAGAACTATCTGTCTAATTTGTCATTCATGTTTGCACAAAAATATTCCAATTTGTTGTAGACCACCATTTTCATTACATATTTTATAACGCAATTTGCACCATTGAATATTATAAATTGTTGAACGTTGTGGTAAAAGCCGACTCAGAGATAGGATGACAGTAGGATCTCTCACTATCACCTATATAAAATACTTTAGCTCACTTCATCACTGAGATCACGAACATGACTGATTACTAGCATGTGTTTTTCCTGAAACACAATACCCACTATTTCGGGACCCATTCATTCTATTTCGGGTGTGGCTTCACAGTTATATTTGTAATAAAATTTCTATAACAATAAATACTTCGATTGATTGATACAACGATGCTGAAAAAAAAATTTCATTGTTGAAAGTAGCCTGGATTGATAGCTTTCGCTGAATTGCTCTATTTCCTGCTTTACTGTTCTCAGTTTTATGTCCATATACATAAATTTGTTTTTTTAGGATATATATGGAATAGACATATGAATGAACTAGCAGCTCAATTACAAGGATCGGGAAGTCTAATGTTAAACTCTCAAGACTTAAACGACATGGTATACAGGGAGTAGCAGAAAGATTCGCAAAAAAAGAGTCTGGGAGATGACTCACTGGACTCTCTGGAGTACATGTATTCAGAGATTTTCAGACAGCACAATGAACTATTGTTTTTATAAACAGACTACCATGTAGCGGCTTAGAAAAGAAAAAAAAGATAACGTTGAAAGTCAATAATTAGACGCATATGTACAAAAAACATGACGAAAACTCGAATAAATTCCTATCGAAGATCTGTCACTGGTGTATTTTAAGGTTTATATTATTTTGATATAGGCAAATCCTACGTCATCTCGTGTCACTGGAAACAGTTTAAAATATTTCAGCTAAAGAGGTTTTTTTATACCACTGGTCTATTTATTATAGGTGTTGGCTGGAAGTAGCCGATAGTCAAGTAAGCTCTGGAAGGAATGATGCCGCTAAGGAACTGCTAACGAAGATTCTGAACCATAACAACTCGTGCGCCGCTGCTTACCAGTATTTAGGTAAAGGACGTGTTTTTTTCTGGCTCTTATGTCACTTTAATAAAGGATAATAAGCCGTAGCACAAACAATTTGCGAATAAGAATTCGTAGGCGTCAACGCGTCACTTTTCGGCGTACGAACTATGGGTTATCTGTGTTACAGTTACCCTAGATAAATAACAGTTTGTACTGTTTCACGAGAAAGATACGTTACGTTACACTTACACAGTTATAAGTTTTTAAACTATCATGGTCACAAACATTAGAAATATTCAAATTATCAACGGGATAATTACCATTTATATTTTCTCTGAGTTTCCGATATTTCGGCACTATTGCAAGCGCCATGATCACGGATGAACTGAGGAATTGCGGGTGGGTGAATGTTTACGAGCAAACGTAGCGGTCTACTCTCTTCCGTGCTCGTTTGTTATGCGAGGCAGCACTACTATTGTTCGCACTGTTAGTTTTTGTTTTATCCCGACACATAACACTAACCGTATCAGCTCGAACTTATAGTTATTCGTGCTAGGCCCACAGCAAGTGACACATTAAAATCACTCTATTCTAAATGCGTAAGTTTGTGTGTGTAAGCTTGTTACTTCGCGCTGAAACGGCTGAATGGAAATATATAGTGTACCCAAGGATTCGCGGCAACCTTCCGCGCGACCAATTCGTGGCCATTAGCTAAATTCTGATGAAAATCAAGATCAGAAAAAATGTGTTTCCGGACAACGGTATCAAGTCACAAAGTTGGCAATTAGCTTGTTCAAAACACTAAACTAGCGAACTAAAATCTATTTTAGTAAGTTATGGTAGTTCTCATTCTGTTCATGCTAAAGTCTAAATTTGTATAAAGCTTGCGAATGACGGTTCTTAAATCTGCCATTTCTGTTCAATTGTGGATAAGTTTAGTGCAAATTTAATCGTCATGTAACTTAGAATAGAATAGAATAATAATTTATTGCTACAGAATATAAAATAAATGACATACAATTTCTTACAAACAATATACAACTTATAGCAAAAGGAATACACTCAGTTTGAGTTATGGCCACACCAGTCAAGGAGCTACCATAACACTGATTTTCAGTGGATTCCTGAACTCGGGCTAAGATGTTCGCCGAGAAAAAAAGAGTATAAAAAAGCGAGTTCAAGAATTACCAATAAACCTTAATAAACCACAGACAAAACAGCAATCTACTTGCTACAACTTCATGCTCTCTGAACGAGTCTGAACTGATCCTAAACGAATAGAATATTCTTATCTTTAGAAATGTCATTTTAAGTGTTACCCTGTGGATTTTAGTGTACAAAGAATAAAAACCAATAAAGTTTAGTGCTCCGGAAAATTGAATTACTACCAATGTTTCTAAACACTTCACACAAAACAAGCTTGTAAAATAACGTGTATTCCGTTTCATTTGTTACGTTCCTGTCACGGTTATGTCGATCAGTATTCTAGCCCGTGAGATTTATACCCAGTTTTAACTCCATAACAGATTCGGGAAGCGAAGTGAAGCTCCCGCCTTAGCCTCCTATTATCAGTTTAGTTTATTCGCGGTCGGTCGACTTAGCAAAAATTCCACTTAGATTTATTTCGCGATCGGTCAACATTTTCTATAACTTCGACATGGGTTGGCCACTAACCTATCCACCAAGCCGCACTGGGCCCGCGTGGTGGATTATGGCCCAACTCTCTGAGAGGAAGGCTCGAATTCCAGCAGTGGGAACAAAATGAGCTGATTATGATAATATATTATGTGTATACGTTCTATACCTAATTAGAGTTCAGATGTTAGTTATATATTATTGTTGTCATTACAATTTTTTTAGGTCGTAACAAATGACTTTAGCTAAATAACATTGCCCGTCAAATAGTGTGACTAAGAGTGAGGGCGTTACGTTGCGTTGCGTCGTTGCGGCGTCAACGCTGCGACGTTTTACATATATATTTTGCGATATGCCCGTTGCCCTCGATGCGACTGTGACGGCGTACATAGCCGCAACGTCGGTGTGGTATACAATGCGTTGAAACTTTGCGACGACGCAACGCAACGCACGAATGGGGCCTGACTCTTAGGGGAATAAAAATCACCTTATATGAATTTGCGAAGTGGGCCGTCTGCGAAATAAACTATTTGCTAAGTGGACCATACGCGAAGTGGACCATTTGCGAATCCCCTACAAGTCATTAGAGTATACTTTTTGCTAAGTTGACCGACCGCGAACAAACGTTTTATATAAGAAACCATCGTTTTAACGCGATTCTTTAAGATAATGGTTTATAATAATGCGGAATAAGTTTAGGGGCCATCAGATTTTGGTGATGAATTTAGTGATTTTTCCGATATCTGTTTTTGCTATCAACTTAGAGTTTTCGCAAACACTCTATTATTCTGATTATTTTACGTAATTTTTATAATTGCAAGCTAGTTACTAGACAGTCTAGTAACAACTTCTTTTGTACTAAGTTTAACACACTCATAATGGCCTTGCCAGTCTTACTTTTTTCCTAATGGATAATTGGAAATTATATTTCCAGGTTACCTAGCTGAAAAGGAGCAAAACTACAAAAGCGCAGCGCACAACTACGACAACGCTTGGTCGTATGGGGGAAAACTAGACTTATCTGTGGGCTACAAACTTGCCCATGCCTATCTAAAGCTCAAGAAATACCCAGAGTGCATCGTCGTATGTCGACACATCTTGAAAGTACATCCTGACTATCCGAAAATCAAAAAGGACATTTTGGAAAAAGCAAAAACGAATTTGAGGACTTAAGAGGTCGCTTACCTTTGTGTACTTTCTGTGTTAAAAACCAAGCCGGACTTTTTTGATCGTAAACTCTTTCATTCCTTAGTTCCATCGTTTAGAACCCAGGTATGACCTGTACATTCTAATCTTGAAAGTACTGAAATGGATATTGTAATATATTTGACTTAGATGATGGCCTGATAAAGTAATTATGCATAATAACAAGACCTCATGAAAAAATATATTTTCAAGGAAATGTAAGTACTTAATGATTATGTTTTAAAATAAGTTGTTTTGAGTGTGAAACACGAAATTTATTTTCACAGCAAAGGAATCTGCAATAT
Source organism: Selenia dentaria (assembly GCA_917880725.1). Classification (NCBI taxonomy): domain Eukaryota; kingdom Metazoa; phylum Arthropoda; class Insecta; order Lepidoptera; family Geometridae; genus Selenia; species Selenia dentaria. The sequence continues at coordinate 26,590,818 of OU862888.1, read as the reverse complement.
TAGCAAACACGACAGCTTGGTGTATATAGTAATTCTAGATAAGTCAAATATGCAAAAATGCAGATTTCTGTCATTAATTTTTTGATGTAAAATAATGTTGGGTACGCACAATAAAACAAGTTGAATGAACATGCTATAAATTATATTTCAATTATTTCGTCTAAAACATTAATAATTAAATTGTGACCTTTTCACTTATAAAATCAAGTCGAAAAAATACTGTTTACCTAAACTACATGTACCACAGAGGAACGTGGGTGGTATTTTAGCAACTCACGAGCGTCGAATCTATTATATATAAACGTGCATTTTTGTACAAATAAACATCCGGTAATATGACTTATGTCATATAGATAAAGTATTCGCCAAACCTGTGGTAAAGACAAAGTATGTTATACGTTATTATAACGATACTAATGTCGACCAATCAAATGTTAGTACACATGCAAATAATTCTCGACAGAACCAAGTATTCTATAGCTGCTATAAATATACTGAATAACTAATAGGTAGGTTATACTGAGGTGCGTTCGCGAGAGCATTTTTAAGTAATTGTTGCGTTTAATCGTCCTTATTATCCTCTTGTTCGAGGATTGTCTTGAAGCAGAATGGCTGGAAGATGTATCCCAGACCGGTGTAGAACTTGCTCATGAATTCCACCCTGGAATTGAGAAAATAACATTAGAGACTGTACAAGCACGAACATTACTGATTTGCGGTAGAAAGAGGTATGGTAGCAGTACTTCCCCGGACGAACTCATCTATCTATCTCTCTAATACCTTTAAACGAGCAATTCTTGTGTGTGTGTATATATATATATAATAATCTGGATCTCGGAAACTGCTTCCAACGTTTTTCATGAAATTTAGTATGCGGGGGGTTTCGGGAGCAATAAATCGATCTAGCTAGGTTTCATTTTTAGAAAGGTTAGATTTTCAGGTAATCATGATCTGTTTTACCGACACAGCAAAACTAGAGTTATTTGACAATAGATGGCGTTGTTAAACAACACTAAGCCAAAGAGTGTTTGGTTTGAGGTTAGACTAAGAAAATCTATTGTTTACTTAAGAGTAAGCCTGGATGACCAGGTTACTATACTGTTCTTAATGCATAGTGCCTACTTTTTAAATTTAACCTCACTAAAGATTATAAATTAACAAGAGTAGGCCTTACCAATGCAAACGCAGCGTGTGAAGGAAAGCAGATAGACCCTCCATCATGACGAGGATGGCCAGTGTGAACAGAGCCCAGAAGCAAAACGCGACGTAAAGCTTGATGGCGCCCACGTAGCCGTGGTCCTTCAGACCAAAGGTCAGCACCATGCTCCATAGTACTTCCGACAGTTCTTGGGAGGAAAAAGTCACAAATGAATGAGCAACATTTTTTGATTTAACTGCTAGTGTAAGTATATGTGAAGGCGCGGACAAACTTACGATAAAACATTAATGATTGCTCGAGTGAGCGAACGAAAGTTCTGCCACAACTCGACACATTTGCTTTCATCCGTCCGGATATTAGTATTTGCGTACAGTAGGGCTATTATGTGTCTTGAAAAATGGCCGCTCTCTGTCAGTTTTGAAAACTCTAGTAAGCAAAAATGTTAGTAAGCTGATGTTTGGAGCTGTTTGACATAGAGCGGTATTGTTTTTTTAAATAACAACCAACATTTGTTAGCAACTGAGTTAAATAATAGCCTACAGATCGTATTTTTCAACTTATCTTGACGAAATTTGATATGTACACAGTTATAAGTAACAGTGCCTAGTGTATACGATTTTTTTTGTGACGTGCGATTTTTATTAGGAGTATTTTCCTAAAAGAATGTTGGCTGAGTTACTGGTTTGTGATTAAGTTACAAACATGTTTACGTTACACACGCATGAATCCGATTTTAAGTATTCTGCGAATGAATTATTTATAAGCGATCGCTTTCTGTTTACTAGTTTGCATGATTCTGAATCAAGTTATTCAATTATTTTTGTAAGAATTAACGTTAGAAACGGGATATTTACCATGCATATACATGATAAATATCCCGTTTCTAACGTTTAAATTATTTTTGTTTATATAAGAACAGAAATACGAATTTATTTTTATTAACATTTTGTCTCAGTAACTATTTGTAGAGTCTGTCTTGTCTTCGAAAGCTGAAATGTACTGTACCTGCGTGAGCGAGTGACAGCGCCCATAGCCGAAGATAAGATGCTGTGTGGGAGATGGTACTAAGAACATATTCAATAGTGTGGATAGCTTGATGGATCATGATCTCGCTGAAGGGTTCCTCTTCGTGGTCGTGGCCGCCTGCTGCTTGTTTGGCTGCAGGCTTGGGCTCCCCTTCGCTGATATCGGTCTGGTCTTGCAACTCGATGCCTTGGTTGACGGACCCGTTGGAATGTTCAGGCTGTAAACAAATAAAAATCATTTGTTTGCGATTAGTCAACTTAGCAAAAAGTCCATTCGAATGACTTGTAGGGGATTCGCTAATAGTCCACTTCGCAAATGGTCTACTCCGTAAAGGGTGGTTTCATAAATTACCATTTGGTATTTGTACGTTGAAGTTTACCATATCATACTCGATATCAAATGTCAATATTATCTTTGAACCGTGCGCTCTCAATCGCGGCGTTTTTTACCATTTTCAAGAACTGGTACTGTGTAAATCAGGTTTGAAAGGCGATAAAATAATCCTACGTTAGATATGCGTGCCCAAAATGTAAGTCATATATCAACATAATCTTTAGCTACTATTCTTTTGAGGGTTCCGTACCCTAAGGGTAAAACGGGACCCTATTACTGAGACTCCACTGTCCGTACATCTGTCACCAGGTTATATCTCACGAACCGTGATAGTTAGACAGTTGACATTTTCACTGATGATGTTTTTCTATTGCCGCTATAAGAACAAATACTAAAAAAACAATAAAATGAATATATAAGGGGGCTCCCATACAACAAACGTGAGTTTTTGCTCGATGTTGATAACGGCACTCTTGAAATATTCACAGAATATTTAGTACTAGTAATATTTCGTATTTCGCAAATAATGTACTAGTAATTAGTTATATACCTATTCACTTTAATGATACGGAGCCCTTCGTGAGCGAGTCTGACTTGCACTTAGCCGGGTTATTTTAAATATAAATATTTAATTTGGAATTTTGTAACTAAATCATGCTGAATTTATTTTGAAGAAAGGCAAGATATGCAGTTATGCACGTATTGAAAACATACCTTTGCCTGGTCTTTCTTCTTGCTAGCAGACAGTAGATACAGAGGTTTGCCGAAAAGCATAACTGGAATGCAGCACAGAGCAACCAGTACAAACACGCGTTGGATGGTGCCTTGGCTATCGAACATGAACTCTTTACAGCCACCTTCACCAGGTTGGGATGAGAACAGCATCATGTTGATGAATAGGATCAGGACCGATGGAGCGCAGCCTTGTGTATACGCGATATCTGTAATAATTGTATCAGACAAATGATAAATAAGTAGACAGCATAAAGTCCAATGTTATATGGAAAGACAAAGATGCTTGCCATAAAATGTAATAATAGTAGTACCTAAGTAGAAACATTGTAAAAATCTATATGAAAAAAATGTCCGAGTTTCTTGCCGCTTCTCGCTAGGCGCTATATATTTTGGAACGCGGCGGTAGAGTCTTTATCGCACATTATAATAAATAAACAAATAAATATTCCACAACTATCACACAACGCCATCTAGTCCCAAGTCTAGTCTAAGCTAAGCAGAGCTTGTGTTATGGGTACTAGACAACTGATAAACATACTTATATATTTCTAAATACATACATATTATAGAAAAATTACACCCAGACACAGAACAAATGATCATGCTCATTACACAAACATTTGTGTAATGAGTATAATATAATGAATAATTGACGTCCATAAGTGCAGCTTTGATGCTTAAGTAAATTAAATAAATGAGACTTTGAGACAGATGCTTCCTCTTCTTTGTGGAATCTACATGGTGTCCACTTAGATCAAGTTCCGATTGAATAATGAAAGTATGAAACGAAATTATAAATGTGGGTATGTAGGGTGAGAATTTATCATTGTTAAATTAATAGGTTCTAAATAACATGGCCTACAAAATATAGTCGACTACTCGTCAACGCTTTATTCTAACGTGTGTATAGATGTGTTTCGATTCCAAGTTATAAGGCATAAATACCTATTTAATATGTAGCTTTATCTGAGAAATATTGCGAAATCCTGAAGAATACTACATTTCAAGCCCCCGTTAAGGGCATTAATGTAATCGATTCCGTACGCACGGGAACATAATATTATAATAAGTTGTATTTCTTTCCAAATAACTAATTATATTAATCTTTTGTAATCCCACACTGAGCTACATTAACAAACTCATTTTTTTATTCATTCGTAATCGGCTTAAATCGAGCTGAATATCAGTAGTATCTAAGATTTTTTAAAGTATCTCTATGAGAGACCAGCATATCGTCTAATTTTATATAATCACAGTATCATTCAGAATTTAAACCAGAACAGTTCAAAACTCTAATAATGCTCAGCGCTCGACACCCTGAGATATATAAGATGTTACATCTCTTACTCTGTGATTTCATGGAAAACATTGCCCTTCAATCCGAAACAGAAATGTTTGCACGCTACTGCTTCACGGTTAAATAACAGGCAAAGGTGTGGTACTTCTAATGGTGTGGTAATAGTCCTATACCGCTACATAAAAGGCCTACCGCTACAATTATTACTATAGAAAGTATGTATGAAACCTAGGCATACACGAAAAGTAGCTTACCTGTAGATAGTGTGCTATACGAGATCCATTTGTAGAACATCATGAATACCATGTACATGAACAGCAGGCACAGGAAAACAACCTGCGGCAGGAACTCGAGGAAGATGGAGTAGCGACGTTTGAAGAAGCTGCAGCCAAACAAAATTATTGTTGAAAAAAGCACACCAACATGTACTTGAACAATTATGTGCAGCATATGGTTGCGTGTTCTCGTACTGTATCGTACAAAATGTTCCTAACGAACATTTTCGAGATCGACGACAAACATCTATCGTTGTTTACTATGGTCGGTACTTCCGAAAATGTCTAAGTAACTTCACAAACTAACAATAGAACCTTATACCAAATACTTAAGTTAGATTGTTCCTTGACAATAAATTGTACTAAAAAACATATTTACTCCAAAATGAGACCGCTATTGCTTCGTGGTTAATGTCCAACATTCTGGACCTCTAAGGAGCTGGTATAAATTCGCGTGAATCCACCAAACGTAGATAGTTTAGTTTGAATTACGAACAAGTGAAGTGTTGTGTACTAGTGCAGTGATAATAAGTGCCAAGTGAAGTGAACGAGTCCTGTGAGCTGTGAACAATGTCAATTTGGTGAATTCGTGCAGATTATTTATCGCGAACCCTCAAGCTCGTAACAATATAATGTATCTTTAATAGGTATACTATAACTACTTAGAGTACGCTACTACGACTGTCATCCCTTACAAGTATAAGTTGAGTTAGTAAAATGTAAATCCATTATTGGCCATAGGTTTATGATACATATTGGCCTGACCCTTAAGGCTGTGGATTTTGTTAATAAATAAACTCAGGAAGTAAGGGTAAATGTGACTATGAGACGGTACAAGCACGAGGCCCATCTACAGTTACATAGTGACCTTTGCCTGCATGCATTTCATCCCAAGTGACGAACTGCAACTGCCTGTAATTTCGCCGGCACCCATACCGAACCTGGACACAGTATTGCGAACATAACTGCTTCACGGTAGGATTAGGTATTGTGGCATTACTTCCCTGGACAAGCATAATCACGAAGATTTCTACTGTTAAAGTTTAATATTTTATCGCGTTTCTTCATGTTGGAGCGTAAATAGTATGACACAATGAATGTCTCATGGCTGAAAGTATAAAACAACTTAAGGTACTACTAAGATAAATGACCTTCAGTCAAACATACAAAAGTTGAAAATATCAATTGTAACATAAAAAATTACCAGAAAAATACAACCTACTTCAGCACTAAAACTAAACAAGAGAAATAACTTGTTGAAGTCGGTACCATGATAGTTCGAAAGTACCTATTATCTTAATATTGTGCATATGGTAGGTACCGACTTCGACAAGTTATTTCGCACTATCTAGTGTTAAAGTTGGTTGTATTTTTTGAGTATTTTTTTTTTCATTTTTTTAGTGACGTTGCTAATTCGATCGATGTTATTCACCGTCAATGATGATATCATAAAATCATCAAAATAGACGAAACACTTCAGTTATTGGAATATAACTTAAAAACTGCTGGACCGAATTCGATGAAATTTAAATGGGGCCACATGGGAAGCACCAGTTTTCAAATAAAAAAGATACATCAAAATCAGTTCACTTAGTCTAAACTTCTGAGGTAACAAACATAAAAAAATTATAATACAGTCGAATGGCGAACCTCCTTCTTTTTTGGAAGACGGTTGAAAATAGTCTGATTGAAGACTACAAGGTAAACATAAGTTGGGATCTCACTTGTAGTTGACGACACTCATGCAGACACCGAAGATCATGTGGACGACGCCGAAGATGATGGACAGTTTCATTTTGTAAGAGTTCAAGAAGATAATCTTGTTGTCAGCAGTCTGAAAGAAATTAGCAAAGTTACATTACTTGCTCTATACTCTACTCTATTGGAGAAAGTTTCGGGTATACTTCCGTGTTTAAGACGAAATATGCCCCAAAATTGAAAATTCATGCTCACGAATATTTAAAACTAGACCTTAGAAAATAACTAATTGACATTATTTTTATGTATAATAAATGTTCACAAAATACTTTATTCGGATAGGTATATTCACCGATACGCGATTAAAGACATTTGGCTAGATGCCAAAGTTTACCAAAAAACTTTAGAAGACTTTGCCGTCGATGGAATGAATCAACTCTATGAAAATGTCTATGAAAGATATTTATACAAAAAAATAATGTTTGTAATCCTAACAAATATTCAAATACTTTAGTGAGCTCAGTTTTTTTAAAGCTCAAGTTTCTTTTTATAAAATAACATAAATACTGTAAAAAATTTAAAGCACGCTGACAGCCGTATTTATAAACAAGCAAAAGTAATTACTTAAGCAACGATTTTAATTCTATAGACTACAATTTGGCTGAAGTTAGAACTAACAAAGGCTAGAATTCTTAGCCGAGTAATAGTCACCATTTCCTTTGCTAAACCCTTTGCGTCCCAGAGACGTAAATATACGTCAGTTTCATTCGTAAGTCTTTAGTTTTAATTATCACGGCACAGGAAGGATTAAGCAATGAAAACACGTAAATTTTTCGTTCTTATTGCAAAAGTGAAGTTGTATAAAAATGACATTCGCGCATAAGTCTGAATGAAGGATCTATTATGCTGTAAAAATTAAAATCCCATGACAACAACTTCATACAAGTGTAATAAGATACATCCAATTTTAATAGGGTTATGTCATGCACTTTCGTAACATGCTCGCAGATAGAATAACATTTTTTTTGAAGTATCGTCAAGTGCTTACTTCATTGAGAAATTGCTTAGCAACAAGTAATTACTTGTTAATAAATATGGCTGAGTATTTCATACAACCTTCGCTACCCTTTCGCCTTAACGAATCAACGGAGCTAACTAAAAAATTTAATACAAATTGAAAATGGATTTTAAACAATTTTAAAATGTGCCCAAGTAGTTCAAATAGCATAATCTCGAAGAGTAATCTTACCTGCCAAACTGGGTCGATACCGATGAAATAAGGCTTGTCGATATACGCGTCTCTAGGGTCCAAGGTAAGAACAGCGTTCGCTTCCAACGTCTCATTGTCATACGGAGCGTACCAAGACGAGCCGAATATGTTCATGGACTTGGAGAATATATCGTTATACACCAACCCGGTGTACATTGAGAAGCAGCCCATGAGAAGAATGATGTAGCGACCGGCGAAGAATATATTCCATATTTCGTTGCTTGTTCTCTTTTGGGAGAGCGGGCCTTCTTTGATGACCATCCAGGCTCCGAACATAAACATTATGGCTCCGTGGCCCAGATCTCCGAACATCACGGCGAATAGGAAGGGGAATGTTATGATGGTGTACAGAGCTAAAACAAAAAGTAGGTACATTTTAGTATAGATATTGATGAATTAATTCTTGGAAACGACGTTAGTGAAACATTTTCAAAGTAAGGAGGTCAATTACGCGAGTCCATTTCAGTGTTTCATTATCTATGTAAGTAAAAAAGGGATCGCCTAAATGTATGTAAGTACGCAGATAACTTTCGAACGACTACCGATTTGAATAATTCATTTAAACCACACCCACTTAGAAAGTGTCTCATTACCCGTTCATAAACCGGTTACAAAGTTCATTCGTCATTTGTCCCTTATGAATGTGCGTGGGGAAAAGTTATATGGAATTACATTTCTGCCTTCCGTAACAGGGCAGAAATGTTGTATGAAAATCCTATTCTACCCTGTTATCGTTCTTTTGTTTCTAAGCAGCGACCATAAAAATAATACAAACGTCAAATCTTAAACAGGGTTTTAACCAATAAATAGAACAAAAGAGGTGGGATTTTTTTGCACTCGATTTTCACTGAAAGGAGGTTGGCAACCTTTTTCTGCACACCGAAAAAACATGGCGGCCATTTGTATTGTATTGTTAAAGTTACAATAATTGAACAGTACGCTTTTAATTATTCTAAATAAAATGAAATGCTCCAGACAATAATTATTTACTAATTATAATAGTAGTAAGTCTTTATTTCAGGCGTATAACCCATAGGTTAAGTATGTATGTACACAAAATAGAAATAAAAAGTATACAAAATATTATAATAAAAACTTAGGTGACAATAGTGACCTATCACAGTCATATTTTGTTTGCTCTGTCAAACAAAATTTAAATATTGGACTATTTAGGTATTCAATTGCAATTTGCTGTTTTGCGAATCCCGCAACCCATCCCAGAAGGAAGCTATCCTCGATCTAATAACTGCAAAAAAGTCAGGAACCCGTGCATCAGCGAACATGTCCGACGCGCTACAACATCGCGCTTTCCTCATAAGGATGCGAAAATGAAGGTAACTATTTTATTTTCCTCGTACTTAGGTGTAGTATAAAGCACTATGTATCCCTCGAGAGAAAGTTCTATTTCTCCCCTCGGTGTACAATGTACTATTTCGGGTTTGGTCACTCTGCTACAGGGATGTTTTAAAAATAAAAAAAAAAACATCATCAACATCCATCCATCATCCATCGCCACGAACGTGAAACTGCGGGGCGCAACTAGTTTAGAATATAATTAACAAACTGATATTTATTAATTATGTAATGTGTACTTGGAAGGCAAAACTGATAGTATAGTCCATAAGAGATAAATAGAAAACTCGTGACATTACGACTGATATACCACATTGTACTTACCAGGGTTGCATTCCCTGTAGGAGGCGACTCCATACGAGTCGATGAGGTTCTGGAACCCGCGCGTGAAGCGGTTGGTCCGGTTGAAGGTCGGGGGCTCCTCGTCTGCCTCGATGCAGTTCAGGAACGATGGGATGGAGCTGCCACATGCGTTCTGGACAAACGGAAAATGTCGTGCTATGAAATATATTCCTACGTCTAAAACAAAATTTTAAATAGTGTGCAGTTAAAAAAATAATCATCACACATAGATGAAACCGCATGACGAAGCTAGTCGGCAATTGTTATTGCAGTAATTTATCGAATGATAAAATATTTCACGAGCACAAAGTTATTTCCGACGTTCCCTTCCCACAAGACACAAAAGGAAAGTTACACGTCGAATTGTGGTTGGTTACTACTAATGGTCTATTCCGCGTGCCTTACCGTTTGATCACAATAAAACAATCAACGTGAATTAACATCCATAATATATAAAAATGAACCCCTATTTCTCCTGGTCACGCTATAACTTATGAACGGATGGAACAGTCTCGCTAATTCTTTTTTTTGTTAGGTTTTAATTATTGTCAGGAGAAGGTTCTTATGAAAGAAAAATCAATAAAATATGGGAGGTTATGGCGAGACCGAAGGCCGAGCATACTACGCTAACAAAGTCGTGGGCAGTAGCTAGTGATAAATAACTTCAGTTGCCAGATCAACAAGATATATTAGTCGTCAGTAATAATTGTAAGGATATCAAAATTTGCTATGTTAGTGAAATTGTATGTGCTAATGTCATCGGACATCCACTTCCGCCCTTCCACTTTAAAATATTAACATCCTACACACTGACAACATTTAGTGTCATCATTATCAATTTCACTACTTACATACAACAGCAACTGCCCATAGCTCAATAAAATTATCAAATAAGTAAAATAGTACTCACGGATCCGTCGGCTAAAGCCTTCTGCACGTTCGGAAGATCCGCAGTAGGCACCCAGCATTCACCGATCAGGCACTTCTTGGTGACGTCCATGTTGAAGAGGTTAAGCGTGTGGTAGATGGCCTTCATCTTGCGCACCATGATGGTCCAGCTGGCCAGCTCCTTGGCCACGCTGACGAGCACGCGTTGCCGATGGTCGCGGGTTTGATTCAACACCTGGGAAAGGATAAAATCGTGGTGATTAATGACTTGCTACCTACGGGACTAATTTTGACAGACACAAATAATAGTTATTTGTTAAGACTGCAAAGTTGTTTTTGGCGCGGATAGTTGTGTTGAACCCTAAGCGTAGCGAAAGCCAAGCGAAACAACTTTTCACCTCACTACAGTAGACATAGAAACATTAAAGACTGTACACATGGATCTTGTTTCTGAACAATAATAAAAAAGTTAGATACTTCACATACTTAGTTCGTTGCGTTCGAATTTCAATTAACTTTTGTGCGCAGATTTCGAACGATATAGTTACGAAAACTTTCCGAGTGAGATCTAAAAACTTATTGTTTATTAGATTTGACAGTTGAAAAGGATTGAAGGTGAGCTTTTCATTCCAATAATACTTACATTAATTCAATAAAGTAGGTATCGGTGGACAAATACTCGTAGTTTTCTTGATACTACTGATAGGGAAATGTGGTCAAAACAAAACCCATTTAGCTCTAATAATATAGAGACACATTCACATGAACAGACATAATGAGTAAACAATATAAACATTTGTATTTTTAAATCATAATTACTATATCACATAAAATGTAATAATAGTAGTACCTAAATAGAAACATTGTAAAATATATATGAAAAGAATGGCCCCAAGCTTCCTGCCGCTTCTTATCGGTAGGCTAGGCTTTATAGGTATATATTTTGGAACGCGGCGGTAGTCTATAAAGTCCATTATAATAATTGACGTTTATATGTGCGTCTTTGATGCCTAAATTGAATGAATGATTTTAACATTTGACACGGGATGTAGGTCACGATTTAATTACTTTTGGAGTTGCCGATATTAGGTGTGTTTTCCGTACTTACCATGTTGAGATCCTCAAGCCTGGTGCGGACGCCCTTGACCATGTCCTGTCGCTCCGTGTTGGACGGCGGGCACGGGTACAGAGATGCGTGGAACCCGGTGCAAACCTTCTTAATGCGGGACTTCAGCTGCTCGCCTTGGAAGAATGCCACAAATACTGTCTTGTAGATTTCATTACCCTGGACAAAAAATAAGTACCTCGTAAGTTAATTTCCGGAATTCATAAAACCAATGATGATTAAAAAAAGTTATACATGATGAGACTCTGGGTGCAATTGTAGAGTTTATAGGAGTAGTTTTTGTAAATTAGGCATTTGCCGGTGGCACTGTATCCTGGTCACCGGCCGAGGTACCAACATTAATCGGGGATCAAAATTTCACTGGGCTGCTACAACTGTCCCAAAGACTATGCACGACACAAGTTACGTACAGGCTGACATAAATGCGACGAAGGTTGTAAATTTTCGACATTTTCGTAAAAATGTGTACATTATAGCTTAAAAGTGATTTATTGTTTAATTTTTCTATAACTGCTATAACTTTGCATCTCGCCCAGTCGTTGAGTTTTGGGACAACTTGTATAAGCATTTAATATATCTTGCCATATATTTTACGACCGAATCTCAGTCAAAGTCTCTACATAGATAATGATCGCTTTACAACTGACATCGGTCGCTAAATCGCCACAGACTAGAAATATACCTCAGCTGCGGCCATCCTCGTGATTGGCCACGTTAATGTAAAATCCTAGATTATGGCGATTTTACGACTGTCGTTACAGTCGAGACTACCGACTTGGCAGTGCGAGCAATTACAATGAACTTGTCACGTCGATAAACTAATTTTTATCAACTAAACACTCTCGCAGATCTAGCCGCAACAGCAATATCGCGGGTAGTCGATTACCGATTTAATTACTGTTACATTTTATCCTATCGAGTATTCATTCTTGCAGTGCTGTTTAGTAAAGAAATTGAGTCACATCAAATACTAAATATATCAGGTGACACTTACAGTGATGGGATCTTCCAAGGGTTTGTCGAGCTCTGCGCGGCGCAGAAACACGTTTCCGCGGGAGATTCGCCACAACATGCGCTCGAAGGCCGGAACGCGCTCGCGGTTGACGACACCGGCGACGAAACCGAGACGCCCGCGCGTGGCTGCTTGCTGTCCGGTCTCGTCGGATATCAGCGATCTGAAAAGACGAATTGCTCAGTCTTCTGACAGACTAGTTCCTCGAAGAGATCAAACGTTGACTTATTAGAATAGTGTACATAATCAGACCAATATGTTCCCATCGAATCTCAGAGAGAGGAGTTGGGCCATGGATAGGCTAGTGGCCAGCCCATGTCTAAGTTTTTCACACCATTCCCCTAAGACACACAACCGGGCCCGACGGCTTAGCGGGCCTTCCAAAGCACGGAAGCGCTCAGTTGAATAATGCCACTAGCACACACCCATCCTACTCCTGACCGCAACAAGCATCGCTTAACTTGTTGATCGGTTAAGATCGCCAACGCGAGCGCTATTAGAATACTGTATTATTGAAACAATTGTTACGATTACTTACTTGATTACTTAGGAAATATTCGCAACCATAATAAACTAACATATGAATGTATTATTTTATAATATCACATATTAACCGCAAGATATTTCCAGTCACAACCATCAACTAAATATAGATAATTACTACATAGTCTTCACTGGCTGATTTATCAACGCAAGGACTAAACAGCTGGGGCTATATATTTGAAATATTGCGTCTATACGCCTTTTAAAATTTATAAACAATTGCTAAGGATCGACTTTATGGAAACAGGTGACTTCAATTTATTTCTACGGCTTCATATCCCATAGTCCTGTTGTAGACAGGCCTGTTGGTCTAGTGGTTAGTGACCCTGACTGCTATGCCGGAGGTCGTGGGTTCGATTCCCACCCAGGACAAATGTTTGTGTAATGAGCACGATCATTTGTTCTGTGTCTGGGTGTAATTTATCTATAATATGTATGTATTTAGAAATATATAAGTATGTTTATCAGTTGTCTAGTACCCATAACACAAGCTCTGCTTAGCTTGGGACTAGGTGGCGTTGTGTGATAGTTGTGGAATAAAAAAAAAACAGTCCAAGCAAGCGAAGCCGCTGGCGGGTTGGCTAAGTATTAAAAAAACCTCAAATTTTAAACTCAAAAGTTTTACATAATCAATCGGCCAACAACTAAACAATGTAACACTCTTATTATTCTGTCACTCAAACATTATTATATCATCAATTGGAGTAACTAAGTAATAACTTAGTTATTGCGTACTACATAGATTTAGTAGACCTTGGAGTAACTAAGTAATAACTTAGTTACTCCAAGGTCTACTAAATCTACGCATCTAGGTAAACTACAATCTTTAAGTCCTAGGTATACTCACTTGGTAAGAGAATCCATGCCGATCTCTTCTTGCGCGTTGAAGAAAGCCTCGGTCTTCTCAAGGACGTGCCTCAACTCGGTCAGTTCGAGGAAGTTCTGCTTCAAATTCACGGCGTTGTGTGAAAGCTCCAGGATCTCATTCTCGGTCTTTTCCAGATGAGCCTGAGGAAGAATATATAGGTAAGTAAATATTAGTTGCGTATGCTGTTTTTATTGTCTTTTTTGTCTCTATGTGAACCAACGCTTAGTGAGGTGTTCTGGTTTTAAATATAAGTGTGCAAATAAGTACTGTGGTGCTATAGAGTTATAAGTACATAAAAAAATAACCTCGTTCTTTTTGGGAAGTCGCTTAAAAAGATATTAAATCAAATGAAAACAGGGAGATAAATACTTACGTATTAATATATATATATATATACTTATCGTATTAGTTAACTCAAGAACGGCGGGACCACTTTTAATGATTCTTCTGTTTTTAGATTTTTCATATGTCGGGAAAGCACATAGGTTAGTTTTCATCATCATTACCATCCATCACTACGCGAGGCGCAGCAAGTATTCTGATAAAGTTTTATATGTAATTTATTTTAAAATTCGTATTTTTTAAGATGACGGATTTCAGAATAAACTACTTATTCTGTGTATATTTAGACAAGTTACTTATTACGACACCACAGACACAGCCTCTTTAAGGTAAGACAGACAGATAGTGGAGCCTTAGTTATAGGCCTTTGACAGGTGTAAAACGTCAGACGAAAACTTTCTTTGAACACTTATTAATATAAAATGCAATATCTTTCGCGTAGTGAGTTAGGTTTTACTATTTGGAAATCTGACGAATTCTGTCAAGAGATGCCCCATTATTAAAATAACAATGAAAAATATCTTCAACTTATTCCAAGGATCAATCCTGTATCATGGTGCTATCGGTACTATCGAGCTGAACCCTATTGAAATAAAGTCGGATGGACCCTTTTTTCAAGATATGAGAATCTTGCAGACCTTAGATCTTTAAATGTCGTTATTTAGTAGTGCGCACAACCAAATTGTTCAACGCCGTGCTAAATGACTAATTTAAGCAACGTTTTTAAGTAAGGCCTTAAATATTTATGGTTTACTCTTTTTATACTTACTTATGATTTTTTAAAGCACTTACACCTGCTTAGCGAAATCAAACTTTGAAAATTTATAGAGAAAAAAACACACCGTCTGAGAATGTGTGTTTTTATCTCTAAATTCTCGAAGTTTGTATATGTTTGTTTAACGCAATTCATACGAGTATACTTCCAAAATCACAATAACAGTATTTGACAAGGTTTCAGATCCCAAACAAAGTTACTTATATATTATATATAATATATATTCTTACCTCGAGGTCGATGATTTCCCTCGGGTTGGGTGCTCTTGGAGCCTCTTTGACGTATGGAATATGGACTCCATCCTTGTGTACTTCAGCCTCGACGTACCGCAGCTTCCTTTCCATCTCATCGCAGCGACGGACCTCGTTCACGAACTTGCGTTGGAAAGCGTTCACGTCAGGGTTCAACTGGAAATGAAATGCTTCCGTTAGTACCGAAATAATCAATAGGTGTATGCCTACTTTATCGGCAGTAGGTTAATTCGGGGATGTAGTTAAACAATTCGGGGATGTAGTTAAACAATTCGGCGAAACGGTTGACAGGAAGAAAATACATATTAAGGTGCTGTCATATCATGATGTCGATAAAGTAAGTAAAGTTTTAAAGCAGTTTATCTCATAAGTGGAGATTTAATTAAAACAACAAAAAATAAAATGACATTTCTAAGACTACTAAGTACCTTCACAAAGACGGAATTATTTTTTTATCATACTTGAGTACATTCAAAAAAATAAAAACATTCCAATTAATTTCACCTTTATAACAGTTTTTCTCTTTATTTAATATTGTAAAGGTCATGAAACACATATCATAAAATAGCAATTCTTAATACACATACATTGACGGATATTTTTTTAATTTAAGGGTCCACGTTATTTTTTAAGAATTTTGTAAGTTTTTACGAGATGTGATTGCTTGATTTCTAGTAAAGGAAATTGATCGTAGCCAAGCACCGAGCTGACAGCGCCGTATCTGGGTAGTTAATTTATTTGTGTGGCTGCTTCTATATTCTAAATTAATGTGATATTCTTGCAAATACTTTTAAACATTTTATTATTATATTAATATTTTGCACGACTCGATGAGGCAGAATGTAAAGGGTTCTTTCTATTTTGACTTTATTTTAATAAGAACAATCGTAGTTACCTACATTTCTAGCGAATAAACGATTGTTAATATATTCTGCTACGTGCTTTAGACCCTCCAACAAGTAGTACCCGTTTTAAGAGCACGGTACTGATAGATAATATATACCTATTACCGTATATACAGTTGCAGAAATCTACCCCGCAAGTAGTAGTATGAAGCATTCTGTGGGCCTAACACTCAGCCTATTTTCGTGTTGGGCCTTGCCTTGTTGGGTTAAGCCTATTTTAGAGTAGGTACATTGGGCCTACCCAATGTACTTACCTACTCTAGACAACGACACGCGAATGCGTGCGGATTATAGTCTGCCTACATTACACAGTATTGTTGCCACCTCTGGGATGGATCCGCTAAGTACCTTGTGGATGTTCTCGATAGAATGCAACGTCGCGCTGTCTGTATTGTTGGAGACACTGAAGACACTCAACCAACACCTAGAACCCCTACAAATGCGTAGAACTATAGTTTCTCTAACCGTTTTTTTTACCAGTTGTTTCATGGCGAATGTTATTATTCCTTCCTCACCATTCCGATTCCGAACTACTCGTTCCGGCCTAGCATTGCATCCATATACCTACTGTCGAAAACTTCTTACCACGAACCAAAAAGTTTAGCAGTTCCTACCTTTGTCGTGTAAGTAAATTGTGGAATGCTTTGCCGGCGTACGTAGGTATTTCCTTGCAGCTATGACGCTGGGTCTTTCAAGCGGGGTGTGAAAAAGCATCTGTCAGGTCATCATAGGGGTGGCGATTAGTGCGGCTTGCGGCTGCACTAATGGTCATTGCTTTTTGATTCGCTTTCTTCGCTTTCCATCAGGCGAGAGGGAGTCACTTTAATAAACCATTATAAATAAAAAGTGGGATATAAAGTAGTGTTCAATTACCTAAGTTTAAAGACAAAGACGCATCTTTTCGACTCTGCCTTCAGTGTGTCTGAATCTTCATGTAGCTCCGATTAAATACTCTACGTGCTTAAGATAACATTGCGTTATTATAATTATTAAACAATTTTAATTACAATTCCGAAATAAATGTACTTTACGTAATTAACAGAATTACCTCATCTCTTGTATGAATAATTATCAGGTGGCCAGTCGTCAACGAGTATTTAGGTAGGTACTTAGTTTGATTGTTAACTATCGATTGTTATGCCTTATTGAGCGCTTACGTGCTTCGGCAGGTAAGTTGAATCTTCGGTCCTGCAGGCCAATTCTACTATTTCAATGTTCAACAATCTATCCTGCTGCAACTGCATTTTGACTCCAGTTGTCGTTCGATAATTATCCAAAAAGCCATTCTACTGTGTCTATTGATTGACAGATTGGAATGTAGCTTCATCCTGAACGTTACTATTATAGAAATCTAAATAAATATGAGTGAGCGTTACGTTCATGATCTATCGAGTTAGCAGAGTATAAAGTATAGATCGATCGCTGGCGTCAACAGAAACGTAACTGCAGCTGGACTGTTCTTCAATAGCAGAATAAGAAAACGTTATGAAAGCCATCTAGCCAGTCTACGGTTCGATCGCATGCAGTTAGTGCAAAAATTTAGTGGAATCGGCCTCCGTTTGCTGCCATAGAACAACAGCCAGTAGGTCATGTCGGAGGTATTCGGGAGGTAAAATATAAACACTTTGGCACTAGGGTTGCCCGCTAACTTATCTACGAAAAGGCACTGAGCCCGTTTGGTGGCATTATTATAACCAATACTCCACTCCCTGAGAAGTAGGTCCGTGTCTTGCAGTGGAACGGGTGCACGGGAAGCAGTGGAAACTTAAAGGGCTGAGTATATCCTATATTATTTAAACATTAATAACAATTGCTCTAGAACATAACATATTATGATAACTTAAAACCCCTATTTATAGGTACCTACTTTCGTTTACATTTAAATGTGTTAACCGCAAACGTATGGCACTGTCATTAGATAATATTTTTGGTATGCGATGACCTTAACCACACGGAGTATTTGTTTCACTATGCCATTAATATTCTTCAAAATAACATGACTTTGTTATTTTTATACTGTAAGGTTACAATCAGAGGCCGTAGCACAATTTGCGAAAAAGTATTCGTATCGTTACCGTCAACGCGTCACGCTTCAGCGTATAAACTATTTATCTGTGTCATAGTTGCCCTAGATACATGACAGTTTGTTCTGCTTCACGTGAACACGTTACGTTACATTAACGCAGTTATTCGTGCTAGGCCCACATAAGTAAAAAAGATACTTAGCAGATTGTAAAAATATATGAAATATGACTCTTTACACAATTGTCTGGTTTGCAATAAATCCCTTAATTTGGACGCTGTATATACGAGTACCTACTGCGTGTAGGTATATACCTAGTTCCCTAGTTGACAAACGGTTAAGACTAACAACGGTTTGTCTATTAACTATCTGCTATCGATCGCTTTGACTATTTGTTAAGGCCTATTCAGACCTGAGCGTTATTCGCTACCGCTGTGGGTAGCGAAAAATACCACGCGGAACTCGATGGGTAAATAGTATGAAGTTGCATAACTGCAGCGAAACTTGTACCGCCAAGTGAGGCTGTATTTTCTCTTGTTTGGCGAAACTAGTTCCGCCGCCCCGTTAACCGTTGCATATCGAATTTTTATATCACGAATATCTTTGCCCCGCGCGGTAGAGATATCCGCTTTGGTGTGAACAGTTAAATTAACGCATACCCTTTCGGATTTCTCTATCGCTCGCGGTAGCGAATAACGCCCAGGTTTGAATAGGACTTTAGCCATTTACCAAAAACACAGCCGTAAGGGACACATATTATATACATTTAACGATAAACTAAATTAGACATTGTTCTATTTCTGTCTTTTGTTTGGAAATTGAATAAGAAAGAGAGAGACGTTTTAAATACGTTATTGCTAATTGTATTCACGATGTATCACACGACACGATGTAGGTACAGTACAAACTATCATTTATGTAGTAAAACTGTGGCGCAGACAAGTCATAGTATGTACTGTATACACCAAGTAGGTATACGAATACTTTACACATAGACAAATTTTCGAGCAGACCCCCTGCTGTGGGCCGAGCACGAAAATCTGCTCAAGTGTAACGTTATCGTATCGTTTACGTATTCAGTACAAACTAAGAGTTATCTGTGCCACTTGTACTAGATAAATGACAGTTGGTACTAAATACGTTAACGATGCGATTACGTTATACTTAAACAGATATTCGTGCTCGACCCAATGATATAACAGTGTTCCGGTCCCTCTATGAAACTACCCGTGGATCGATTAAAATTATTTCCGGATATAGGTACCTAAGCTTTCTTTATACCAAATTAAAAAATGAGTGATTTTAAACTTCGGTAGTACCTATTGGGACATCATCCCACATCAGACGTATTAATGCCTGTTACAGAGGAATACTCGTAATATGATAATTAATCCTCCACCGCTAGAGCAGTTATCAATGGCAGCTTCAAGCTGTTGACTATGAGTGCAAGAGCGGTCCGTGTATGTTGATCACTGGCTAGCTTTCTTTTTTCTTTTTTGTCTTTATTGCCCTCCTTAAAGTTACTAGAACTTTACAACGACAGGTTACGACGTAGGTACAGTAAACGCTAAAAGTTGCTGCATTTTCTCATACTTTAATTTCAACGAAAACCTACACTACTCATGTTAATGAGTTCATCATGTGAAAATGTTTTGGTACTTATATCGCCGACTGTACTACCTGAAATTTCGTACTCAGACGATGGACACGCCAGCAACTGAACTTGCAGTCGTAGCTACGGGTTATAAAATTATATTGTATAATTTTTGTCTAAGCCTATAAACACAAAAACCGACTATAGGTATAAGCAACTTAATTTGAATAACATCGTTCAGTAAGTTTAATCATTATTTCTAGTTGTAAAAAAAAATGTAGGTTCCTTAGTTATGATTATATATGTTGCATGTCTCAAATTTGTTATCTTAATAAAAAAAACAATATATGTTGAAAAAAGGCACGGACCCTGGAGTCTGTGGAGTGTTAATAAAAAAAAACATCGTTCAGTATCTACGTGTAGAATTTTATTTCACATCTCCACATACAATACCCCACAAACATATTCACACACAAACACACACACTCACACACGCAAACACACCTACACACACACAAACACACCTATATGTGTGTGTATAGGTGTGTTTGTGTGTGTGAGTGTACAAAAAGTACAAACAAGTACACTCTTACACTTTTATTTAAGTCCGTACGGTAGACAAAACAGTTTGATTAAGGCATATTTTTTTGTAACTTTTTTTAAAGTATTTAATACATATATTGTAGACATGTAAGCTGCACTAAATATTGGGAGAAGACCCTGGTTCCTGAAACACAGTACCCACTAGTTCGGGAACCAGTGGCTTTCACATTTTTAATTGTAACAAACTCTACAACAATAAATACTTTGACTGATTGATTGATTGATTTTATCTGAACCGACTTCCAAAACAGGATGAGATTTTCAATTCGTGTTCACCTTTAATTTATGTTTGTTACTTAATAACTTTTTACTTAGAGAACCGATTATACCCATTTTTTTTTAATTGAAAGCTGGTGCTTCTCGTGTGATATTTTGATCTGGCCAT
Source organism: Selenia dentaria (assembly GCA_917880725.1). Lineage (NCBI taxonomy): Eukaryota > Metazoa > Arthropoda > Insecta > Lepidoptera > Geometridae > Selenia > Selenia dentaria. The sequence continues at coordinate 26,570,015 of OU862888.1, read as the reverse complement.
ATTTTAATAATTATCATTATTGATAAATAAATCCACCAAGCCGCACTGTCCACACAGCCACGCCCGGTGGATAATAGCCCAACTCCTCTCTCTGAGAGGAAGGCTCAAGTCCCAGCTGTGGGAACATAATGGGCTGATTATGATTATGTTTCTGATTATTATGATTGATAAAAAAAAGTAGTTATTATCTATACCGTGTACACTTATTACATAATATTTTACATCTCTTAGAAATAAATATAATAGCCAATAACGTATTTACATTATATGAAGGATAAAATTACTTTTAAGGTATGGCAAGCTGATTAGCGTGAGAGGTCTTGTGACCATTTTCTTCAGTCCATATCCGGCAGAATTCCAGAGTCCAGGGTCGGCTACATAGTACTTATGCACATATGCGACTACTAATTCGTAATCTGTGTCCTGTTTGGTAGTGTGACCACACATTCAATTCCTGCGATTAGATTGTTTCGTTTTTGTCTTTTTAAGTATTTTGTGTTTCGAGTGTAGAAAATATCCAATGCATTAAGTACCTACATTGTCCACGTCTCATATTTGGTCAATAAAATAGCTTAGCATTGCATATGGCAATATTCCTAATATTTTCTTGTAATAACGAATGTGTGACGGGTTTACCCTCTTAAAACGGTTAGTTACGTTGTATTTGAAAACTCCTATAACGAAAAATATAAATAGCCAAGTGCGTGTCGAGTCAGGTGTAGTTACGTCTTAATCTTAATCGTCTTATCAAGGTCTTATCATTTGTATAATCCCCGATTAAAAGCAAAATTTTTTTAACATCTGGTTTTAATCTGCCACGGTTAATTTTTCGGAGAGAAACCCTTATGATGCTCTCATATGATCTCCGGGCCCCATACGAATCCTCCTAAGGTGTCGTTAAGAATACAATCTTGTGTGCAGGATTAATAAAAATCTAGTTTGATTTAATAGTCTTAAATAATATTGGTATTTATGTACATTTCACATAGTAATAATAAATTCTGGGGGTGGTGCAAACAATCAGATCGATATAGTTACTTATATATGTTCAAATTTTACCAAAAAAACAAAAAATATATAAATAAAGAAACAAATGTATTATTATAATATTATTCTTCTAGCGCCAGCCAACAGGGTCCATGTTGAACTGTTATAATAAATATATATAAGATTTGTATTTAAACCTGTGGAAACAAAGTTAAAATATATGAATATGAATATGAATAAAAACGCTCTGAATCAACTCGTTGTGACATACGGAACAGATAGTCCATGTTTTCGCAACGTTCTACAGAGGTTTCAATTCAAGTTAAATATGATAAAGCATAACGTACTCGTATGTTACATATACCTATATTGTTATCCATGATTCATTCGAGGGCAGTAAAAAAACAATCATGACTTTATTGAAGCTATTATCTGTACCTGCTGAGTGACGTACGTGACTCTAATTTGTTTTACTGTTTTAGGAGGTACAACAGGGATAGTTTCTCAGAATTAAAAATGGACTTAGGTTGGAAGTAATTAGATTAAAACAAAAAAAGATGTGTACAAGTAGGTAACGATGCATACAAAATAAATTCTTAAATAAAAGGTATATAGGTGACATAACTGATAATATATCATACCTACAGTATCTCAAATCGAAAACTATTAATAGTAAGCAAACAAGAATTTTCCCCGTTACTTGGATTCCAGGGTTGAACTGAATGGTTTCTATATTATCTATGTTTCATGGTTCCGCCAAGTACGTTTATGAAATTTTAATGCAGGTCCTTACTATTTACTAACTTGTAATAAGTACAATATCGTTTGCGACGTTTGAATAAGAAAAATCCCCTCGAGAAGCGGTTTAGTAGCATTTATTTTTTTAAATTTCAAAATTGTTATGTGACTTGTGGAAAAGTTTCAATAGATTATGTTTATTGGGTTATGTTTATGCAATATCGTACTTTTGTGGTTACCTTACGCAACATGTTGGTTGCCGCAAATTGGTAGTAAGTAGTTGTCGGCACTGGCATCACACGCGACCGGCAGACCGGGATGTTATCTCGAACCCAAGATCGAACCACATAATGACGCAACATACCTACTTACATTGTGTATGATTGTACACGTGAACCCACCTTAGACTCCATACTATAGGTACATGTGTATATTGTACTGTACCATATTTCCAATAACACTAGTAGCCAAAGTTTATGAAATATTGTGTAAAAATTGTCACCTCATTTATACAACGACAATTCATAAAATTGTCAATATTTTGGGCAACAACTCCTATATTTTTGTAATCAGAAAAAGTTAATTTATTAAATTAAAGATATCTTATAAGACTATCTTTATTTGTTTACCCACAATGGTAATGGTTCTTTTATTTTATAACAAATTAAAACTGTGAAAAAGTATCGTTGTAGACGCACGCTTGTTCCTGTCACAGCCAGTGTTTTTGCTCTTTCAGTGCCTATATATAACTGTTTCTTCGCCATGATTTTTAAACATTGTTTAGCAAAATTCCTATAAGGAATTGTTTTTCACCTTTCACTATCCACCCATTATTCTTACAAAAAGAAGATGTCCCTGTTTGGCCTCGACATTAAGGCCATACGTACAAGGTGGGCATTTAAATGAGTAATTCACTACGTGTCGTTATTTTTTCTGCGAGCACATAAATCAGTCGGTGTGAAGAACCGGTCTAGCTGGGTGCGAGACAGGCTTAGCCTGTAGGATACAAGACTTTAGTTTTGAATTATGTCTCGTCTGACCACTATATAACATGAATATCAGTAATTATTCGGTCGAAGGTACGAATAGACTGAAAAAATGACGAGGAAGTACCTACTAGACATGCAATTTCTACCTCTCAGCTCTCCTTTTTTGTTTTTGGCGACAGATTTTGAATTTTAAAGATGATTTCTCGCAAGGTGGACACTATCGAAATTGTCCTATCGCCATGCAGACCTTTCCTACATAAACACAATTGCACATTTTTCGTATAGTTGAGCTGTTTTCTACCTACTACTACTATCAAAAGACTACGGGCAAGGACAGTTAAATCTCGGTTAAATAAACTTTGAATCAGCTAATTACCTGCACTATAGGGTAAGAGTTTTCATTTATTTAACAATGGTTTTTTTAACATATTAGAAAAATACTATTTTAGGTAGGTTGTACACAAAAGGACGCGCTAGTTCTCAATGCTTTAACGAAAAAAAAACACCGCTCTCGCCGATTCATAATATATGCAACGATATGCAGCGGGCTGAGAAGGCGACCTTGCGGTACACCTCAGCAGACCTCCCAAACGCTGCCTTGATATTCTTTGATTCGATCGGCGTGACTGATCAATCAAGTTCACTTGCACCAATTATCACTATCACGAAAAGAATACAACAGTTTGAGATCTTATCGCAATACAATATTTAATTTTACCGGTAAAAGGGATTGTCATTGCTCATTGCTTTGTCTGTGACAAGTACTAGTGATGGTTATACTATTTCTTTGTTGCTACGCGAATTAAACGTGCTAGGCCACTTACACTTATTGACATAAGTGTACCCTCCTTTTTATAAATATACAATGTGGTAACTCAAAGTGGAAATTGAACAAAAGTTAACAGCTGTTAGCTGTAAATATCTACCTACATACTTACCCATTACTTTTATAGTATAGTCACTACAGTCACTTTATTATAGTGGTTCGCCCCGAACTTAACCTCGCGACGAAGAACCGATTTTTCGACATTTTCAACATATTCACAAGCCAATTAGCCGTGCTATGAACACTCCGTACCTAACCTGCATGACAGTTCTTAACTTTAGATGTAGGTACTTAAGTTAATAAAATTAGTACTATAATGTCCTTCGACCAGATCTTGTCGTGAGTTAAGAGGATTGCATACCTAGTTCTTTCCATACTAAAAGAAAAAACTCTTTTCTACCTGTTAACATTGTCCGATTTCAGTGATTTTTATTTATGTTATAAAAAAGGAAATTTATAGTACTTTGAAATACTGAAAAAATCAAAACGTGCGGGCATAGTAAACAATGTGATGATTCCATGAAAAAAAAAACACACTGAAATCGGACAATGTTTAGAGGTAGAAAACAGTTTTTTCTTTTAGTATGGAAAGTACTAGCTATGCAATCCTTTTAATAAGATCATATTTTAGATATATAATTACTATCTGCGCCCTTATTGCCCGGGTTTTCCGAGTTAAAAGCCCATGTGTAGCCTAATGCTAGATATAGCACTATTCATCATCTGGCCATCGTAAACAAAACGATTTTTTCTTATAGATAGGTAGTTCCAAAGAATATCGCATTTAAACAAACAAAAAACCTTTCCTGTATCACATTTCACAGTAATATTAACATGTTCATATACATATACCTATAGCTTTACCCTATGGGAATAATGAGTGAAAACACATTCAAAAAACTAAAAACACAGCTTACCTAAGTTTATTTTTTCTTAGCTAAAAGGACTAAACAACCATCTCTAAAGTCAAAATCATCTTGGCCCAAAGTCAGTTAGGCTTAAACTTACGTCTCTGAACTGCACTGAGCCGGCTTCCCCCAGCTCCGAAACTGAGGTGTATGCCGCCTCGGGCTGAATGAAGAGCTGGCACAGGGCCATCTCCTCGCTTCGGAACATCGCCCCCATGTTGGTGGTTATTTATGTTCCTCTGCTTCTGTAAATAACAAGTCACTAAGTTATCTGTCCGATTATCAAACCTTCAGTTAGATACCGATGATTATGTTCTGCATAGAATAAGTAACGCACAAGGGAAAACTGTCATTCAAAGCGATGAAAGCATGGTAAACCGTCCGTATAGTACCTATTCCTATAATACGAAATATATAATAACTCCATCTGACTGACTGATTCAGTAGCCAAATCGCTGGGGCGACAATATTAAAATTACATATTTCAATATTGTCACCCCAGCGGTTTAGGCAAAGGCAAAAACTACCTTCAAAACTTCAGAAATTTTGGCAGCTTTTACCTTTTCTGTTGTAAGCATCAACTAAGGATTTTAGGACATTTAGTAAAAACAATATTAAGTTAAAGAAATATTTAGTGACGCTTCCGCTGAAAAAGTGCACCACTCTGCCATAAGCATTTTTCCAGCGGTCACTAAATATGTCTTTTAATATTGATTTAAAAATGGATTTTCGCAAAGTAAAGCCTGAATCAAATTATTACAATTAGTTTAGGCGAATTAAGAGTGTTTATGTGGCAACATATCCTATATAGAGCATGCGACCAAAGCCGCTGGCAATCTATAACAAAAAAATATTACTCAAAATTTTTGCGAGAATTGAACTAGAGACTGGCGATTGAAATTGGCTATGCCTATGTCTACTCCATCTGGAGATACCCTTACACCCTTTTTAAGAAACGTAGCCTCATATTATTGATTTTCGTGTTTTTTTATTATATGTGTTATTTTGATTTCGATCTAGGTTCCGGTTGAGCCTTCGAGACATTTTTCTCTAATCGACACAACTAGTTGCGTGTACGGGAAAAAAGTCCAAACAGCACAAATACTTAAGGCTCGTGGTTGAGCCAAGGGTCCGAAACGAAAATATGCACTTACAGGATCTTTGCCGCAAAAAATACTGTATAGGTACGTAAATGTTGAGATTTTTGGTATTGTTTTCTTTCTAGCTTTGCAAATCCGGTATGTACATTATGAATTCGTTTACACGGAATGTTTCTTCCATAGGTAGGTACCTACTACTTGTTACAACTGCCATCGTTCTCGTATTGTTTGTCGGGCATTATATTCGACACCTGTTGCAGATGTCAGCGTTTTTATAATATAAACATTAGCATAAAACACGTACTTATGTGAATATGAATACATTCATTTAGATTGTCTTTGATTATTAATTATTGAGTACCGTAACGTCAAAATGACCGAACGGAAGCTTTCGCAGTTTCTCTATCAATATGTTCATTGACTTATACAAAATATCGTTAATATATTTATAACTATATGTGTAAAAATGAACCCCTATTTCTCCTGGTCACGCTATAACTTGAGAATGGATGGAACAATCTCGCTAATTCTTTTTTTGTTGTGTTAATTATTGTCAGGAGAAGGTTCTTATGAAAAACTAAGAAAAGATAAGAGGGCATTTCGAGGCCGAAGACCGAGCCCACTACGCGAACGAAGTCGCGGGCAGATGCTAGTATTGTATGTTTACGCTATTTTCTACCGATTTCCAAACAAGGAGGAGGTACTTAATTCGACTGTATGTTTTTTTTTATGTTTGTTACCTACCTCATAACTTTCGACTGAGTGAACCGATTCTCAAATTTTTTTGTTTGAAAACTCGTGCTTCCCTTGTGGTCCCATTTAATTTTCATCAAATTCGGTCCACTAGTTTTTGAGATACACTCCAATAACTGAATAGAATGGAAGTCGGTATTACATTTTTCATTCATCATTGTCTCATATTACAGGTGGAAGAAAAATTCAAATTAATTAGGCGATCGCTCGGCGTCGGTGTTTTATTTTGTCGGGAAATCAAAAGGATAAAATTACTCAGTCTAGCAACAAAATAATTAAGTACCTAAATTATTTCCCGTGAGAGCATTCACTTTAAATAATGATCCGTAACGATAACGTATGATAAAATTATTGTATAATAGGTAATTAGGTTAACTTTTCACATAAAACATTTCGAAGGTTTATTTTCCTGTCTTTTAAATAAATGTAGGCACATTTAGGCGTATATTTTAATGGTCAGCTTTATATTTTTCAAGAAACGTAAAGCATAATAATATGTTTAAGGTTGATTTGTAGCGAAACTAATTTCTTTATCACCATAAAATGTACCTACCATTATGAACGTGATCGGGCCAATGACTTCAAGAAATTTATTTTGCATGTAATCTTGCATGAATATCTCAGTCTTATTTATACTGTGTGTCTTTATAAAATGTGTAACTAAATAGTATTTTCATTTCGTTATCGATAGGTTTTGATAACTTTATGAACTGGCTATGATATAGGTACCTACTAGGTACCTAGAGACTGCTTTGCACCACACGGCACCGAATCGGACCAATTATTTGTTATCTGTATCGACAGTGAAATAAAATTAAAGTGTCTGTTTGCAATTCCCAAATTAACGGCTTTTCATTAAATGCATATGAAAATATATACGGTACTTACATTAAAAAATCGATTTTTAAATGTTTGTATGTCTGTCCGTTTGTTCCAGCTAATCTCTGAAACTGTTGGACCAATTTTAACGTGACTTTCATTGGCAGATAGCTGGTGTTATAAGGAGTAACTTAGGTTTTTTATTTCAACATCATCATCCATCGCCACGCGGGTGAAACCATGGGACGCAGCTTGTTAGTAATATAAATGGCTTTATTTACATTGAAATTTATAGAGAGAAAAATTCCATCCTCGGACGGGATTCAAACCCGTGTCTTCTGACTCTCCGTGTCAGAAGCCATTGACCAACTAGGCCACCGAGGTTCGGGTCCGAGCATTGAATTTTAACTCTCTATTTGACTAACCGTCTTGCTGGGACGGAGCGACATCTATTGGACATTTTAACAGTACCATCCAACCGAAAGAAGCCTTATTTAGAAATACTTAAACTTTCGTATTGACATCGCAGCCCTTGTAAAATTCGATGCTCGGACCCGAACTAGATTCAGATTCAGATTTATTTATTGTTAGACTGTGTTACATATAGTTCTTAAATATTAGAAATAGTACCAACAGCTAAGTCCATTCGGACATACAATAATAATGTGCTTATATCTAATACATATTTATAGTCATTTAATTATTAGGGCATGAATAATGATATATAGTACGCATGAATAAAACAATATATACCTCGGTGGCCTAGTTGGTCAATGGTGTTTGACACGGAGAGTCAGAAGACGCGGGTTCGAATCCCGTCCGAGGATGGAATTTTTATCTCTATAAATTTCAATGTACGAGATCGCTTAAGCAGGCGTTAGTGCTAGTTAGTTAGTGTTAGTTTATAAAGTAATACTTTATTTTAAATCAAATCTTTTCTAGATGTTATATGGAACAACATTTTTTTATAATAATAATTTGGTAATAACTGAATGAGTAAATCTCTTATAAATAGAAATAAGTAGATTACGGGTGACTATGATGTCTTTTCTACCGACTTCCAAAAAGGAGAAGGTACTCAATTCGACTGTTATTTTTTTATGTTTGTTACCGCACAACTTTTGATAGGGTGAACCGATTCTCCAAATTCTTTTTTGTTTGAAAGCTGGTGCCCGTGTGGTCCCATTTAAATTTCAGTTACACTCCAATAACTGGATAGAATGAAAGTCGGTATGATTTTTTTCAAATTGTACTTGTTACTGTTTTTTATATACAAAAAACTAAACTACATCACTGCTATAATATAATTTATACGAGTAACGAGCAAATTGCTTACAAATAACGTACTTTTTTATATTTGTATTTTCTCTCTTCTAAATAATATTTCTTGCAGTTCTAGAAAGGTTCTTATTTATATCATTGAAAAGGCAGTGGTGTTTTAAACATCCACAATTCACCAGCCATCCATCACCACGCGGGTGAAACCGCGGAGTCCAGCTAGTAGGACGTAAAACTCCTTGCTAGCTACTCTTAATAAGAGATTATTCAATATGACCATTCAAACAAGTAACGCGTAGCGTTACGATATCTTCAAGAAATGATCGTGATTTCAATACAATTTCAATTCAATTTTACTGTAATTTTTTATGCCTTGGCCACACCGAGGTTCAACGTCAATGCCCAACATCGCCTTAAACAACGCGCTATAAATTGAGTGGCTACACTGATACCGTGAACGTCCACGCCCATTTCATTGCCGATAAAATTGGCAATAATTCAAGATGGACGTCGATGCTACTACGCTGTATTTAATGAGTGTCAATTTGTACTATATGAATGTATCGTATCATATATTGAGTATATGTAATTTTATCCAGGACTCCAAAAATTTATAATATTTATTGAAATAGGCTCTGTAATAAAATAACTCATTAGGGATTCATTTTTCTTTTTTAATTCTTCTAAAGTTCATACGTGCGATCCCTTAGCTATCACGGTGCACACTGACAAACGTTGGTGTGGCCGCTTCAACGCAATAATTCTCGCGTTATATCTCTTTGATGAGCCTAAAAATACCGCCAGCCGATTTATCGGCCAACTTCAACGCCGTTGTCGAATCATCGCGATTAGGGGTGGCCACATCTACGGTTAACGTTCAACAACGCGATAATCAACGGCGTTTCTCCTCGGTATGGCCAAGGCATTAAAGAAACCGTAACGCGCAACGGTACGAATTTAAATGGTAATAGCGAATAAGGCCCCAGCTACTCGTAATAAGGCATTGAATTCGTCGAGTGTACGATTGAATTGGCGGCCACATGCGATTGAAATGAGAGCAAGTTATCAAGCCATCGCACAAGGTTGGGCAATGATTGCTTATTGCGGCATGTTATCAATTGACACTCGTGTGCTCGCAACTTCTCGAATTTTATTATCACTTTTGATTGAAGGGCCTTTTTGTTTTTGGAATGCCTCATACCACTCCATAGACATTCGTCAGGCAAATTAGTCACATTTCATACTGCTACAGGAATACGCGTTATTTTACGTACGAATACGTATTATTCTACCTACGAAATTATTTTAAAACATATTAAATAACTAAGCTGCTCTCCGCGGTTCCACCCGCGCGGTGATGGATGATGATGATGATGAATCTTATATAGCCTATGTTACTCAGGATGAATGTAGCTTTCCAATGGTGAAAGAATTTTTGAAATCGGTCTAGTACTTTTTGAGCCAATTCGTTACAAACATACATACAAATATGTTTATATGTATATGTTTATAATATGTTTTTCATCATCATAATCATCATCCATCACCGCGCGGGTGAAACCGCGGAGAGCAGCTTTTATAACGTAGGTACTAGATACACTAAAACATTTTAAATACTAGCTTCTTAAGTATACTAGTATTGCTGTAGCAATACGAAATGTGACTAAGTAGTCTAAAGGCCGTACGATTGTGGAGTGATATGATCGTTATTGCAAAATCTTATCGCAAACATGTCAATTGGCACTCATAAGCGCATTACTGATATATTGACAGAAGTCTATTTGATCGAGTATTTATACCTATTAGTTTTCTTACTATGTAGGTAGCTAACTAGTTATGATGTACTCATCTATATCTACGAACAATTACTTTATATTTCCCAACCCGCACAAGCTTGTATGACTTACCGAAGCGTCACGGTATGACGACCAGTAAAAAAAATTATCAACACTAAACAAAAAGTAAAGTGAAATAACTTGTCGGAGTCGGTACCATGATAGTTTCAAAGTAGCTATTAAGGCGCGGTCTAACCCCAATTTTAAAATAATTTACGATACTTTACGTAAGATTGAAAATCGCTCGTTAGATCGGACGATGTAATGCGAAAATGCAATAATTTTGTATGTTTTCTTTATATTTTTCGATATGTACTAACACGATTAAAAAAATGCTGGTTACTAATTTAGTACTATATGTTGGCTATGTATTACCTAAAAAGATATAGAGTCATCGCTGAAAATTCTGAGAGTTTGGACGTGAAAGTTTATTTCTATGGACCTATTCAGGATTTTTCTGCAGAGAGCGAGTAATATTTAGGAATTCTCTTCGGTTATTACTCTTTGCCTGCTCCTTTTCTAACCTAAGTATTTTTTTCATACATTATTATCGATCTGTTTCGTTACACTAGATGTTTAAAGATTCTGCTTTTTACTATTATCAGGATATGAGAGCGCCTATCAAAATAATGTGCGCATGGTATACCGACATTTAATAGTAAAAAAATATTTTTACCCTTTTTAGTTACCCTTGATAATTACGGTGTCGATTGTCATTCACCGTTAATTACGATATCATCCAGATAGAAGAAAAACTTTTCAGCTATTGAATTGTAACCAAGAACAATTTGAAAAATTTAATACCTACTTCCATTCTATTCAGTTATTGGAGTGTATCTCAAAAACTACTGGACCGAATTTGATGATATTAAAATGGGATCACACGGGAAGCACCACTTTTAAACAAAAAAAGAGTTTTGAGAATCGGTTCACCCAGTCAAAAGTTTTGACGTGACAAACATAATAAAAAAAATATACAGTCGAATTGAGTACCTCCTCCTTTTTGGAATTTGGTAGAAAATATACGTGTCGACTTGAGAACCTCCTCCTTATTTTTGAAAGTCGTAGGAAAAAGATTCCAGCCACGTGCGAGCACACGGACCCTAAAAAAAGAATATACAACTAATGCATAACAACTAACTAGTCGGCTACAAAACGTACAATTTATTTTTCATGATCAAAGAGTTGTCCCCAAGTCCATTTACCATGTCGAATATTGGTCACGCTCGCCACAGGTTAATCCACAGTTATTATGGCATGCTTACTCATGCATGCGAGTGGTAAACAATGTTTCCATTCCAATACAGTCTAATCAACTAGTAAGGCCGGTAGAGTGGAAAATGCTGTTATTAATTTTAGTCACGACTCTGCTTAAACTGCTCAACTAGGATTGAAAATAGTCGATGATATAGTTAGTAGTCACCTCACAGAGTGTTATAGGTACGTCTGTAAGACAAGTTGATAATCAAATATATGAGTAGGTATAATTATTCTGTTCTTTCTGCAGATATTCAAATAATTTAAAAATGACATGACAGCTTGGCGTACTCTTAGGTACAACTAATGTGTAGACTTACCCTGCTTTCCGATTGAAGTAAAACCCGATTTTGGCGATATTATCACTGTTCTTCATTCGGATTCAATGTCGCGCTTTTGAGGTGAGATTTGTCATGCATTCGGAATGGATTGAAATTACGCTAACGTTGCTCACGGCGTGGCTCACAGTGTAGTGACTCGTTATAAGTACGCTTTATCTAGATTTAAAAATCGTATAGTATGCTATGGAAACAATTTATCAGACTATGAAAAAACGTTTAAACACGACAAAACTTTTGTTTTGTCGGAATGAAGATGATGATGAAGCACACATCAATAAGCCGTAGTTTTTGACATATCTGCTCACGGTGATTTCAGTTCTTATGGTCGTTGAAATCGCATATTGGCGTCCTTGATGGTGTAATCCATGACGTCACATAAGTCTACGCTGTCGCGCTTCCGGTGATTTGAAATGACGATCACAGCGTCAAAATTAATTTTGGCTTCAATCGGAAAGCAGGGTTAGCTTGACATAGTACCTCTTACAAAGCTTCACAATGTAAGGCTAAGAATTTGAGCTACAATAGAACCATTTGGTTCCCAAACATTGATGCTATTTGACCAAAAATACTACCAACTATGGCCGACCTGAATCTACTAATGACTATAGAATTATTATACATTCAGATTATACAACTGAATTCTATAAAACTAGCTCGTTATCAACTGTAGCGTTCCCATCCAGTGAAGCAGGAATTAAAGTTCTTGGTCATTGTTACAAGGCCAGCGGTTTTTGCGTTTCACAGATAATGCCGCTGTTTTTTTACTTAATATTTATCGTTTGCAATTGTACCTATCTGTAGAATTAACCACTTCCTAAACGGAGCTGAATAAAAACCTTAACAAGAGCGACTAAAGAACGAATCGAAAGCATTGCCACGGAAAAGCCTCTTCCTATTTTTTATGTTTATTCCAAGGCACAATTGACCGTTTCCAAGATGTTTTTGAGATCAGAAGGAATCAATCGTGAAGTTAAGTGTTGGCTTTTATGTCTAATTTGAAGAAGTTTGATATCAAACTTCTTCAAATTATTATATAATTATTTTTGAATGGAACAAATTTTATTGAATATAATTATTATTATCTTTTTCGGGCACAAAATTGTCGTGATCCCCGGGAACTATCTATTGAATAGGAAGATGGCTTCAGCACTCAAGATACAATCGACAAAACAATGGAAAGGCACAGGACAAATTACAAATCACTGTAGAATCTGAGAACATGCAACGAAAGTCGTACCAGAAGCCCGCAAAGGCACCTACAGAATTGCTAACACATATCTAGATAACACGAGGTACAAACTGGTGATCGAACACGAGGATTCCGACGATCTTTCGCTACCCAACAACATCTATAACATTTACACAGACGGTGCAAAAAATAAGACAGGGGTAGGCTGTGGCTACTTCTGCCCAGAACTGGGAATCTAAGAATCTATAGCTCTGAGCAAGACTACCACTGTTATTCAGGGAGAAACCATAGGTCTTTTGCTAGCAGCTAGGAATAAAAATCTACTGTCTTGGCAAAACTCAGGAAGACAAACTCAGCTGAGGAATACGACTCAGAAGCTGTGGTATTTGCCACAGACAGTGCAGTAACAATAAATGCAGTCAGAAAACCTACGACAAGATCGAGAGTAGTATCAGAATGCCGTACCACACTGCAGACACTTGCGGACAAGTACATGGTAATAGTAAGATGGACGAAGAGTCATATATATCGACCACAGGCAATAATAAGGCTGAAATTTTAGCAAAAAGGAACCAGAGAACAGATCTATAACAACGTAGTAGCACTCTGCAAACCCACTGCGATGCAGTCTACATGTTCACGTGGAAAAAGAACAACACATTCTGTGGAACAGGCGACCAGACTGCAGGCAAGCAAAAGTCATGTTCTTGAATAAGAACTAAAACTACCAAGACATTAATTATTAAACCACCTAAGACCTATGTCTTATGGTTGGTTTAATAACGGGACACTGCAATTTAAATTACCACCTGCACAAGATTGGAGCTACGAACAGCCCCCTGCGCAGAGGTTGTATGCTAGAAGACGAGACTGTAGAGCATGTGCTACTGCGATGCAAGGCTTCAGAAGAAATATATAAAAAATATAATATTGCATGAGGACCAAACGCAACCAAATAGAGTGACTCGATACTACATCTATTACAAGTGGACAATTTATGCCAGCGAAGAGCAGTAATCCGTTACATCAAGGCTCAGGTAGAGGCTGGCGAGGGAAAGGAACCCAAAACAATACACCCCAAGCGGGACGTCAGTGCAGGACTTAGCGCCCCCACCCAGAATAAGATAAGTATAAAAAGTAGTCTATGAGTTGATCCTGGGTAAATACCTAATCTCTCTTTCAAATTTGATTAAAATCCGTTCAGCCATTTCAGTGTGAAGACTATAAACGTACATAATCATTCACACAAACTTTAGCATTAATAATATTATTATATAGGTAAGTGTTGTTACTGACGTAAAGCTGTCCAAGATTAGGATTTCAAACTGACCATTAAACGAATTAACCGATCATAGGCAGGCTCTCTACGTTCCTTTCCCATTTGACCATAATAAAATTGTACAATACATTATATTACTATGTTATATAACAGTTTTGTACTAATATTTTATGTAACTTTGGTAATATCTTGTAATAAAAAAGGTTCTGAACTACACCATTGAATCTCATTATTTATAACAGAGGTAAGTACTCATACTTTTTGCAGTACTATGAGGTGGTAGTAGTACCTCTGATTAAGTATGTAAAGTTAATTTATGGACATGATAAATTTGAAACGAAAACGAAAGTAATTTCTCCCATACATTTTTATAGTACCTGATTTATAATTATAATTGCAAAAAATTCACTGATTACCGAATTGTTTACGTTACGTTTTTATAAGAGCATCCACAAAACGTTAAACTAATTAAAATTTTATAAGAGTCGTTTAAGATAATTTATAACTAGACGTTTCTGCTAATGGTCATGGTCTTAAAATTCCGTTTGCGTGACATGCAGAGAATGTAGATGATAGACACATTCATTATTTGGACATACTCACTAGTGGTCAGTTGTGAACAATTTAGCAAATACAATAGTCTTATAGTAGGTAAGCCTTTGAGGAAACAATAATTAGCAACAGGTAAGTTTTAGAATTAGTAACGTTTGACAGCAAAGTATAATGCCTGCCCGGTGTGTTTTGTTACCCAAATTACTCTTGTATAAGTAATATTTTCTTTTTACTAGTAAGTAGGTACCTAAGTAGGTATACTAAATATCCGTCATTCGGTTATTGTTATTTTTAGTAGGTAAACGAGCATGAATAATTTAGATAATCGCGTAAAATCCTAGCTCGTTTAAACTGAATTCATTTAAATTCTTTGACCACTGTCTACCTGTTGTTTGCGATGTTTCGTTTGCTAACGTTTGCCATTGGGATATTTGCTTACATCTTAAGTAGGTACCTAAGTTGAACAAGTGAATAACCGAATAGTTTGAACCAACTTGGGGCATATCGGCTGTCTCTCAAGTTGAAAGGAAAGTTGGCATATCCATAATAGTCATTTCGTGGCGTATATATCGTAATGCTGGGACGTGAGAAAAAATTTATTAAAAAGCATTACATGCAACCGAGATGAGAAGTGAGAACGTTGAAATGGATGTGCGGAGTAACTAGGATGGATGATAAAGAATGCGTATAATATAGGAGGCTTGAAAATGCCAACAGTGATAGAACAATTTACAGGAACATGTTTATCTTAGGATGGGCACGTTATAATGTAAAAAACAAGAACAATTAACTACTGACATAAGGAGGCGCTTAAGGTAGTAAGCTAGTAAGGGTACTTTGGAGGTACTATAATCCCAAGCGCGTATCCACCGTTGTGTGCACGATGGGCATGCCCACAACCCTAAAAGACTTGACATCAACGTCGCACTTTCATATTCGGCAGGCTGATGATATGACATTTTATAACCAATGCCTTTATAAAATATACACAACCTGGAAATCGATTAAATTATTAACGTTTTCGCGAAAAAGAACGTAAGCTGTGTGTGCATGTAATTTAAGTAATCACCTTAATAAAATTATTTAATGTAAAATGTATAAGTACTAAAATTTAATTAGACATCATTAAGTAATCTTTTGTAGTTGTTCCCAGCGAAATTACATAGCAAGAACATCTTATATCTGCGTGTAAAAAGCGTAGTGCATTGCCATGCACGGTTTTGAATTGTTGTACCCAGTCCAAAAATATGAATCGCCCTGGACTGTTATGGGCAAGCGTTATGCTTAACATCGGGTGAGCGTCTTGATACTATATACATTATGAGAGAGTTCATACTCCGACTCACACTTGGCTGATTTTCGGGTGGCTGTGACCACAACCTTTTTTGTGGCTGTTCTGTGGATCCGCGCCTGTACAATCCTACTTTTAAATCAACAGCAAAGGGATTAAACAATCCGTATATTAAATAATGCATCAAAGGTCACACGGCCAGACACAATAGAAATTTCATTGTTATAATAACATCGACTCTTGAAGGGATAAAAAAATAGTGTGACATTTTTATACAAGTCGAATTTTATAAACGCTCAAGTTTATTTCTTGGCCATAAGGTTAAAGTAGTAGACATGACAAAGCATGGATAAGTGTAGAAAGATAATGATTCTAAAAAAATGACAACAATAAAGAAGTGGAATCTTTATTTCCACTAGATATAAAATAAGGAAACATCTAAATCTGAAACAATACAATTTCCCTGAACCTGATGCTTGGGATCGTGCTTCTGTACGTGCTGCCTCGAAGGTCATACGAGTAATCTAGTAGTTTTCCGGTCCTCCTATCATTTCCGATCATGTGACCTTTAAAGCACGGAAGGATCTAGATATATATAGAAATGCTTTACATTAAATGTCACGGCGGACAAGTGAACGTGTGCTAAAATCTCAAGTATTTATTACATGCACGCAAAGTCGTTAAGTAATTATATTTCTTAGAATTGTCCTACTGACTGAGAGATTAGAAGCAAACCTCACAGCTAACACCATGGAATAACTAAGAGTATCTACTATAGGCGCAGTAAGCCTGTGCCTGTGTGAGTTAATAGGTAACACAGAATAACTAAAAGTAGAAGAAAATACTAATGGCGTATAGTAATATTCGTCAGCGGCAACACCTAACGTCGACTCTAAAATACCACTTAAAGATAAAAAAAATTTCGTTTATCAAAAACATAATAATGGACAATGGAAAAAACACTCAAAAATTTTGTAAACCATTTATTGAAGGACAAGTGCCCAGAATACTGGCTGCATTTCCACGTTTAATAGCTATGCTATTTTTTGTGCAAAATAAGAACCAGCATTCTGGTCATATGACGCTTCATCCAAACGTTAGGCCTAGTTCGTGAATATTTCGTATGCGCCTAGACCCCACGAACCCAAAGTTTCTACCCCAAACGGCACAAATATGTTACCTTCATCGAGATAAATATTTGCGCCGTTTAAAGTTTTCGGCATTTATCGATGCCACACCTTTTTATCCCGAAAAATTGATCACCTTACCGCTCGGGCGGCACTTGGAGATGCAGTTAGTATCAAATATTATGTAAGGATTTAATACTTCGGTGTTCTGGTTATCTTCTCGTTATATTTAGTAGTTGATCTCATCGGAATCGGTAATGTTTCAATTGTTTGGCGGTTGGTTGCTATCAGTTACGTCTTACTTTGAACTATAGACAAACAGCTCCCAAGATTCTCACGAAAGCACGTACTATGTAAATATACAAAGTAAATAATTTACGTCGATATTTATAACGTCTAGAATGTAAATAAAGTGTTTTATAGATAACTCGAGTACTAGCTCATACTTTGTTGAGAGTGTATACCTACTTGTTAATAGTAGATAGTACTATTATTCATTCTGTTACTAGCTGCGCCTCGCTGTTTCACCCGCATGATGATGGATGACTATGATGAAAGTATCCTAAGTCCTTCCTCGGGATGCACCTAATCTATCTCAAATGCCAAATTTCATCGAGATCCGATCAGCCGTTTAGGCGTGAAAGTGTCACAAACAATTAAACTTTGGCATTTATAATATTACTAGCTGCGCCCCGCGGTTTCACCCGCGTAGTGATGGATGATGATGAAAAGTATCCTGTCAATCCCCGAGATATAATCTATCTCCTTGCCAAATTTCATCGACATCCGTTTAGGCGTGAAAGCGTAACAAACAAACAAACACAAAGTGCACTTTCGCATTTATTAGTTAGGAAGTTAGTATTAACAACAGCAAGACGTACTTATACTCACTTTTTTGTATCACAATATAAAGGGAATATCTGTAAAACTGAAGTGCACATCCAATTTTAATGTCGGAACGTAGGTAGGTAGTTATTACGACTCTGGAGGATACTTCAACCAAACAACTAAAACACGAACTACCGTAGCTAATATCTTTAAGAGAGGTAAATCAATTTGCGTCGGTACTCTCTTTGATTCATTACGGATAGTTTACTACATTGATGGCTATGTTCAAATCAGCATAGTTATTAATTAGTGAACAATGAGAAAAATAAAAAGTTACTGAATACGGCGGCATGGAAAGATATTTCTTAGATTCGATGCCGGCATCTTCGTAATCATCAATGCGGCCAAAGATTTCACACATTAATATACTCGTATGTACGAGTACTAAGTCGAGCATCACAATAAAATTATAAACCAAGAAATAGCAATGCAAGAAACGCATATTCTTTTAACATAAACAATCGACCGTTATGGGTATTCATTATAGGTAGTATTCCTTAAGTATCATGGGACTAAAATCGTTTATCATCGACTAGAGTCATTGATTTAATCAAAATAGCGGCTAAATAACCGCTATTTTGATTAAATCAATGACTAGAGTGCATAAGGTGATAGACTTAATTATTATTAGATGGATTTGGAAATACCATAAAGCATTAATCTACTCCGATAACAAGACACCAAGGAAACTGTCTGTTACTGCACCTGGACTTGGGCAGAATATACAGATAAGACATGTAACAGACTGGAAATTTCTTCACGGCAGCAAGCATCCGGAAAATGACCATTGCTGATCACTGAATCAAAATTAACAGCCAGAAGGCAACGTTTGTTGTAAATACATGTCGTTTGGTGATTTACAGTCATAAAGGAGGTTCTGATCGTAGCTGCTGTTATTTATATCTACTCAACCAAAGGATTACTGCTGCCCATCCTTGACTTCCCATACCGTTTCTGGCGGCACCAGCAGTATAAAAGCTGACTAAAATATTACAATCGATTTGCTACTACCCTGTGACCCAAGCGATAAAATAATTTACGAATACAGACATGCACGAATGCCCGCGAATCTGAAGATGATGAACGTTTATGGGATCACAAGAACTGTTCTAGTGTAAGAATCGGAATGCTGAGAGGCGGATGAAAAAACATACAGAGCTGCGAATTTTAAGATTGATGATTATGATGATGATAGACGAATATAATATGCCTATGATGATAAATATGAAACTAGAATACCTACACAGGATAAATGAAGAATGATGTTACCTACCTACACATGCAGGGCCGAACCTAGTTAGCATGGATGAGTAACCACAGGAAGTAGACGAAATATAACTACTTAGGTACTTCTTTAGCTTTGAAGGGGCCGCCAGAGAAGTAGGTAGTAATTTTTGGTAGTTGTATTTTGGAATCATTACAGAATTTTCTTGTCTCTTTTAACAGCGGGCCTTTTAACATCCTATTCCTAAAAGCCAATGACCAAAAACGGAATTTTAAGTTTTTCATGTAACTAGCATTTTTAACTCAATTGTTAGTATCATTATAATGTCTATCCCTGTCGCATCGCCGCCGTGGCTTTGAATCCGATACAGAAGGATAAAGTCTCTCAGCGAGTCCGGCCAATCTCAGGCCTAGGATTGTTTACAACTGCGCCTTAGCAGGTTATGAGGCTCTTTTTTCTATTATTATTATTATTCTATGGTATATATACATTGTATATGTATTGTATGTATATATTATAAACAAACCCGACTTCGCCATAAAATATGTATTAATGTCTATATATTTGAAAATGCATTTTCATTTACTTGGATGACATGATGACTATTATTACGATTTTTACTCATAACTCGAGGTGTTACATCTCAGACTGCATATATTAAAAAAACGATCATACATTAATTTTAGTGTTAAAATCTCCCAACCCACCCCAAAGTTTCAACGATGGCCGTGGAAAAAAATAAATGCGCCACTTCCTATAGTGATTCGGTCATTGTCTTTTCCTATACGATATGTAAAATGTTGTTCTTGGTTCAGGCAGAGATCTCTAAGGTATCTCTCTGAAAATATTCGCTGTGAATAGCGATAAGATTGCCTATGTTTAATTTAACGACGTAGGTAACTCATGCGGCCACTCGGAGCGCAAGTACAAAAGTGCAAACAATCGCATATTTGTTTTAGTTACGTAGTCACCAAAGGTAAATGTTCAGGTTACTCATTGGTATATTTTCAATATTTATATTATTTATTGTTATACATTGCATATAGAAGCGCAGCATACCAGCGCCACTTATAAACTTTGCTGTTTTAATGTGAATAAATATTTAGTTTTGAGCCATTATTCAATGTTACACACAATGCCTGCCTTTATGCTGGACTCGAGAGTTGGCAACGGTATAGGTAAATGTTTCTGAGTAAAGTCGTGAGTTTTAGTACTTTAGTGCCATTAGGCATTGTGTGGTTTTAGTATTCTTTCATGATTAAATTTTACAAAGACCCTTTCTTTATTACACTTACACGTAGTTTATGTGAACGTTTACAACATTGTGACCACAATGTCTGTCCATGGGACCATGGGTTGTGATTCAGGTGTACGTCAATGCATTACAGTAGCAACTACTACTTTTTCACGCCCCATTTGAAAGACCCAGGGTCAAGGCGATACGTACGCCGGCAGAGCATTTCACAATTTACTTACACGACAGAGGTAGGAACTGCCAAACTTTTTGGTTCGTGGTAAGAAATTTTGAACAGTACATATATGGATGCAATGCTAGGCCAGAACGAGTAATTCGGGATCGGAATGTATATGAAGGAATAAGATTAAAGAGCTCTTCAGAACATTCGCCATGAAACGATAGAAAACGCTTAGAGAAGCTATAGTTCTACGCAGTTGTAGGGGTTCTAGGTGTTGAGTGACTTCCGTGTCCATAAAGTACATAGCGGATTCATCCCAGAGGTGGCAACAATATTCAATACAAAGGTAAGTAGGTATAAGGTTGAGCTCTGGAGCCTACTTCGGAACTCTAGTGTGAACGTGCAACGGTGTTAATGAAGAAGGGCACGGTAGTATTTAAATTTACTGGATTAATGCGACTAAATAAAAGAGAAATAGGGTAGGAAATAGGGTATTCCCAAAAAGACTAAAATACTGTAGTGAACTCTTTTCAAAAACACCCTTGAGGGACGTTCCCGACGATGGAATGAATCAACTGCATCCAGCTGCTATGGAATATATGATCAAAAAAAGTCTGTAATCCCAACAAAAATTCAACTTTAAGTGAGCTCAGTTTTCTACCGACTTCCAAAAAGAGGAAGGTATTTTCGGACGTTGAGTATCGTTGCTGACTTGCTGAGGTTCGTGAGATCATGAATATGAGTTGCGACTGAAAATCAGTGACTAAGGATTGTCGTTGCTGATTGACGTATGCTGAGTCGGGACCCATATTCATGACACGCACAGCATCACGCTGTTTTCCGTATGGGTTTTGTTGTTCATAATGTGTGTGTAATTATTTTGTTTTTCGTTTTTATTATTTCATATGTCTGTAATGTGATGTTGTGTGTTCCTTGAATAAATGCGTTTTCTTTCTCTCTTTCTTCTTTTGTTATAAAAACTAACGTGGTTTTCACTCATTTTTAATTTGAAAAAAGAAGGAGGTACTCAATTCGACTGTATTTTATTTTATCATCATCTCATAACTTTCGAATAGGTGAACCGGTTCTCAAAATTTTAGGTTTGAAAGCTGGCGCTTCACGTGTGGTTCCATTTAAATTTCATCAAATTCGGTCCAGTACTTTTTGAGTTACACTCCAATAACTGAATAGAATGGAAGTCGGTATAAAATTTTTCAAATTGCACTTGTTTGTAAAAACGTATGTTTGCTTTTTCAGAAAATAAAATATTACTTAAAAATATTGATTTATTTATATCTATATCTATGTCTATACTAATAATATAAAGAGGAAATATTTGTATGTATGTTTGTAACGAATTGGCTCAAAAAGTACTGGACCCATTTCAAAAAGTCTTTCACCATATCCTATGTTACTCAGGGTGAATGTAGCTTACATTCACCCTGAGTAATATAAGATATATAAGATTCATCATCATCATCATCCATCACCGCGCGGGTGAAACTGCGGAGAGCAGCTAGTTAATAATAAAATTAGAAAATATTTGAAAGCGCACGCGCTGAGTATTTAATACATACATAAGTCTCGCCTAAGTCTAAAAGTTTTTCACCTTAAATAAATATTACCTATCTATGTGAACAATTTCTTGTTGCCACCTACACCCAAGCACTTACACAAACCACGGTATCGGTCTTGTTGAGATGTCGTTGGAACCTTATCTCAATGTTGAAATCCACAGTTTTTTATCATGACACGTGACTATTTACCTGCACAGTTAATTACCCAAGAAAACATGCTCTGTCAAGGAAAAATATGCTGCAGTACATATGTTGTAAAACTCGACGAATCAATATAGTCTATATATAGTAATATAGAAAACATAAAAAAGGATGTACTTACCTATATAGCACATCCTAATATTATAAACGCGAAAGTTTGTGAGTATGGATGGATGTTTGTTAGTCTTTCACGCTCAAACGGCGGGGACAATTTTGATGAAATGTGGTATTATCACATAGGATACTATTCGTCATCATCATCATCCATCACCACGCGGGTGAAAAAGCGTAATATTTTTGGGCACAGCATAATCAAAATAATAAGATCTCGAATCAAAATAATAAGCTACTCGAAGTACTAATCCTACGCAGACGAAGTCGCAAGCACCAGCTAGTTTAATATATATAGCGTGTATAACAACACGCTGTTTAAACTATCCTATCAATATTAGAAACGCGAAAGTTTAACGCGAAATAAGAGCCACACCAGAAACAAATATTTGAGCCAATTCTAAACCCCTTAATTATAAACATTTGATCTTATAGATAAATATATATTTTAGATAAAGATTTGATCAAAAACCCCATTACACCTAAGTAGAACATGCAGGACTATTATGTTTCTCAATTGCTAACAAGTGTTGATTGAAATCTAGAAAAATTGCGGCTCTATGTCAGTTTTGACAACTCCAGTAAGCAAATTGTTCGTAAGTTGATGGAGCTGACAAAAGTGACATAGAGCCGCCATTTTTTTCGATTTCAATCTAAATTTGTTAGTAACTGAGATAGATGCTGCCATGCTGTTCATGTCTATAAATTATAAAACATTTTCATTATTACACGTTTGTATCAAGAAGGTTTATATCAGATCGTATGTATCCAACTGTACCAGTACCAAGATCTATTGGAAGGCACCATAGGAAATGTATTTCGATTGAACATGGAAGAACCTTTCTTGGTAAGGCAGAGGAGTTAAAAAGGGGTGAACTCCTCTGCCGGCTACAATTTTCATTATACTATCAGAAAAAACATCAAAAGATATTATTCGAAACTTAGCGCTTTTTACGTCGATGGCCTTATGGGATGACGAAAGCGCCAGAAATAGTAGGTACCCAAGTAAATAAACTGATTAAAAAATCCAGTAATACGTAATCACGTACCTAAATAAATAACTTGGAATGCTAACAAAACCGCCGAGATAACGCAAGGCCCACTTAAAACAGCGATAAAAATACTTTTACTTGAAAACAAGACCGGTATAATGAACTGTTTGCCAGTAAGAGAGATAAAATGTATCTCTTGTAAATGAGAATTATTGTCACTTTCAAACTAAAACACCTTGAAGTGGAAAACGTAATACACTATGGTCGTAAGACAAGGTTGACAGGAGAGCCTTAAACTTAAGTAAGAGTTAGTAAGATCGCATTCAGAATACATTAGTTAAAACCTGTTGATGATTAGGTATGTCTGGGTCTAGCATGATTTATGAAAACAATTATTTATCTACGCCAGGTTAGTTGTTTGCTTAGTCTGAAAGTGATGATGTGCTAATAGTTGTATTCATAACATGATAGAATAAAATTACATTAAGTAAAATACCACAAACAATAAGTTCGAACAAGGAGACAAAAACAAGGTGTTACTTTATGAACTCAAGCGTAAAGATCTTACGCTAAGAGACCAAAATGATAATCTAAGTTATGATGAATTATGTATGATATGACTTACTTTACGACGCGAAGCATGAATTAAACATAACACTGCAACTGCTGTGAAACAGCTAAGTAAAGCGTAACTTAAGTGTACTTCTAGACAGCCTCATGGATTGTTTTACGTTCAAAATGCAGAAAGCATTGGATTCAACTCATCAAGTATTGAACTCGTGTGAGGTTTGATTCGTAGGCAATAATCGCCGTTACATTAAGTGAGGAATTTTGTTAGTAAACTGCGCAGTTATGGTCCTTATTAGTACGTGTTTAAGGTGATGATTGTAAAGATTTGTGGACGCACCAGTGATCGTATTTCTCGAAGTATTGCGGGGCGCGATAACACGTGTGGCGCGGCGGACGCGCGGCAGTTGACTGACGTCGGATAATATTGTAATGTTGGTGGTGCCGCCATGTGACCAACTTCGTGATGTGCTCATTAAAGTTATTCCATACAATACTACATTTTTATAGGCACCGGCCGACTAATTTACGGCCTTATTTGATTGATATGCGCCGGCGCAACTAATGAACGTTTAGGGCCAGCTTCCACCAGAAGATATAAATTCAATTAAAATACAAATTCAAAGTCTAATAAAGCTTCCAATAGTCTGTCATACACTATTAAACTCTTCCGCCATAGGGTTAAGAATATACAATACTAATACTATATTTTCGTAGACACCGGCAGACTAATCTACGTCCTTATTCGACTGATATGCGCCCGCGCAACTAATAAGTGTTTAGGGCCATCTTCCATTCTAAAGCTAATATATTATAATTAAACTTTAAATTAACTACTGCACTATTAAATTCCTCCACCATAGGGTTAAGAATATTAGTAAGGCTCAATGGATTAAAATGATTGATGCTTAGATGAATAATACCTACCATAATTGCACCTCATATCTAGACAATTATTTTATCTAATAAATCACTCCTCACAATTAAGCGGTTAATTAAGTCACTTTAATTAAAAAGATATAAAAGTTAAGCTATTATTAATAAATGAATAAAACACTCACCTATAAATTTTCCCAGTCCAAAAGTTACGACACATACACCACACGAGCCAGGTTGAATCGTGTTTCTGTTATTTTCACTTGGCATCAGCTGATGATAAGGAAGATGAGTGCTATCTCGTGATCCGGCCGTAATGTTGGCACCACTGTAAAGTTCCCTCGCAGCCTCCACGACCTTGCTACCGACGTAACGACTCATCATCGCATTATACAAACATTGTCCACGATAACATTCAACCAATTCCAACTCTATTGCCTTTGCAATAGAATCTTTAATATCTGCAAACGTTATTTTGTATTTATATAGTGAATTTGTTTTATAACTTTTTCACCAAAGTTATCAATAATTAATTAAACGAATGTCTATTTTAGTATCTACAAAATAAGAGCTAAAAAGAATTATTCAGTTATACCAAATTTGAGACTTTATGATTTAAGTTAGTTTACACAGATCTGTTGAATTGCGATATTTAAATGTCATTACAATTTGCATACATCTTAAGACTTCATCTCCATAACTTCGTGGATGTATTCAGGTTAATTTGTCTCTTATACGGTATTAACGAGCAAAACATTAATTCAATACCATTACGTAAATTGGATAAAAACATTACAAACCTAGAAAAAAAAGGAAACACTGTCTAAGAAAAAAAAACATTTAACATGATAAAAAGAATATTTATTTAAAAAAATACACGAAACAAAATAAAGTCTTACAGTTTCACAGGCATTTCATTGACACAGAAATACTTTTAAAGTTTGCAGGAACTACATTAGTGAGCGTCCATTAATTAAGCGAGGCGTTTAAGGGGGAGGGGGTAGAGCCGAACCTCATCTATTTCACGTAGAGGAGAGGGGCAAATATCACGTTTTTTTACAATAAATGTTTCTCAACAAAAATATGGCTAAATCTCATATAATATATGTAGCATAAAATAATATTGTTCGTCGTAATACGAACGCTAAATAAATCCAAAGCGTTAAAGCACCTTTTTTTACATTAGAAATGCGCAGTTTGAGAAATCTCATACGAGATTGGGCGCCCCTCCCTTAATGTTATGAGATTTAAGTGTAATTAAGGGGAGTGGGTTGAGCAAAACACCACATCTCACCAAGGGGAGAGGGGGTCAAAATCACCACAATCGCCTCATGTAATTAATGGATGGCCCTTTAAGAGTGTACGACAATATTATATAATTTTGTAATAATAGCAAGTAGGTACAATTTGAAAAAAATAATACCGACTTCCATTCTATTCAGTTATCGGAAGGTATCTCAAAAACTAATGGGCCGAATTTGATGAAATTTAAATGGGAACACACGGGAAGCACCAGCTATCAAACATTATTAATTTTAAGAATCGGTTCACTCAGTCGAAAGTTATGAGGTAACAAACATAAAAAAAACATACTGTCGAATTGAGTAACTACTCCTTTTTTGGAAATCGATAGAAAACGGGATTAACGTGAGACCAATTTTATTTAATTAAAATTTAAGTCTCACGTTAATCCCGTTTTTATAATTACAAAATTATAATGAACGTGAGTTTCAACAACATAATATTATATAAAATAAAATATGTAACCCTAAAGTAGTGCAAAATGAGGTAACCGTTATTTGGCATGACATAATCATGGATGTTAATTAATAATGACTTAGGTACATAGTTAATTAACTATAACGACATTAACTAATGTGCCTTGTAAAATTCTTATTTATTTATGTGATACGTATGAAGTGTTAATGTATACTAGAGAGGATTAAATAGCTAATACTTTCCATACTAAAAAAGAAAACTCTTTTCGTACGTTTTGATTTTTTCAGTATTTCAAAGTACTATAAATTTCCTTTTTTAGAACTGAAAAAAACTGAAAAAATCAAAACGTAGGGGCATAGTAAACAATGTGATGATTCCATGAAAACAAAAATCACTGAAATCGGACAATGTTAAGAGGTAGAAAAGAGTTTTCTCTTTTAGTACGGAAAGTACTAGCTATGCAATCCTCTTAATAATAACATATTTATAATGTATCGTCTTATTTTTAAACTTTCTATTAACTCGTATTATAGTTATTACATTTATAAAAAGTGCTATAAATCTATTGTCATCACCCTTTACCGACACATTTATATGTTTTCAAGTGTTATGAATAAGAGGGTTATTATCCATTTAAAACTAAAATACCCAGTTACATACAGTTCTTATTTATTTGATACTGCATCTACAAGAAAAGATTTTCTGTTGGTTTATCTATCGTACATAGAAAATAATATTAAGCAACTGCAACCGGCCGCATCTAGTTTTAACCAGTTAAAGCTAGATTTAGTCGCACTTCGGCTTAGCCGTAACGTAAAAATATGTGATATAGGTAAAATTTAAAATTTTTACCTGGCAATTAAATTATATAACTTCTAAAAAACTAATATTTAAATTTGTTTTATACCGTACATAAGTGTTTACCTGTATTGTGAATTAATGTATTATACTGCTTGTGATTCGGATGTAAGTTAAATCTATGTTTAATTATATTATAAAATATATTCTGCTATTGACGATTATGATTAATTAAGTTAAATACTAAAATAAAATAAATTTAATAAACTAAATGAATGTCAAATATAAAAAAAATAACCGTTCGAGACTACGACACCCTATGACTATGCTTTCACTGTTCGTTCGTTTCTATCTTAAGAATGTAAGTATATTTATGATCTATTATAGGTACCCGGTTGAAATGTTCACAGAATATGTGTTAAGTATCTACTAAATAGCCTAGATTAAATCGCGACTTAGTCCGCGTTGAATAACCTCCCTGGAACTACTTGTTGAATCAACTTATACACACACACAGTCGTCTTACACACACACACACACACACACACACACACACACGCACACACACACACACATTCATCCTCTGTAGTATTAGTGTAATCATCCTAATTTCATTATTGACGACGGTTGTTTGTACCACCTGCTTAGGATCCAGGAATCAATCTAATTAAATAAATTAAAACTCAGGAATGTTAAGGTATAAAGGCATGTATGACCTCGATGAAATGAGTATGAAAGTTTAAAATATCTATCACCGATGAAGTGATTACAAACAGATGTTTATGCCTTTAGTACTAACACATTTACTTTACTATTAAAAGAGAGGAGTGATGGGACATATCCACCACGCCAGCTCAGTGTTGATTGGCGATTGGCGGATAGGCTATTGGCCAATCCTAGTATGGCTGTTACAAAACCTACCGAGTGCCTCCGATGTTGCCTAATTATTTTATTCATTATCGTCTTACCGCAGCAAACTTTAACGTAGCCGATCCCTACTCCTCAATTCACTAGGATCTATTGAATCGATCCATCAGTGGATTGCATTCAATCCACTAGTGCTTCAATCCACTGGTACTCTACTGACTCGATCCACCAGTGGCACAGACCATATAACCACTTGTGACCAGTGGGTTGAATTCTATCTAGTAGTGATTCTATCCACTGGTGATTATATGGTCTGTGACCAGTGGGTTGAATTCTATCTAGTAGTGATTCTATCCACTGGTGATTATATGGTCTGTGACCAGTGGGTTGAATTCTATCTAGTAGTGATTCTATCCACTGGTGATTATATGGTCTGTGACCAGTGGGTTGAATTCTATCTAGTAGTGATTCTATCCACTGGTGATTATATGGTCTGTGACCAGTGGGTTGAATTCTATCTAGTAGTGATTCTATCCACTGGTGATTATATGGTCTGTGACCAGTGGGTTGAATTCTATCTAGTAGTGATTCTATCCACTGGTGATTATATGGTCTGTGACCAGTGGGTTGAATTCTATCTAGTAGTGATTCTATCCACTGGTGATTATATGGTCTGTGACCAGTGGGTTGAATTCTATCTAGTAGTGATTCTATCCACTGGTGATTATATGGTCTGTGACCAGTGGGTTGAATTCTATCTAGTAGTGATTCTATCCACTGGTGACTCTACTGACTCGGTCTGTCATTATTGGATTTAATTCAATCCAATAGTGATTCAATCCACTAATGACTACCAATTCGATCCAACAGTGGACTGAATTAAATCCATTTATCATTGAATTGAATTCAATTTACTGGTGGATCCAGTAAGTAGATTCTAGTGGCCGTACAGAGAGAATAATAAAGCCCATCTACAAGCGTTTCTCATCATTTTCATCTACAAGTGAATTAAACAACGCAAAGTTCATATTTACACTCAATAATGTCGGCTTTTTATATCTAAACACAAAGCAGGCTCAGTACAGTACAACAATCTCTACGTACTTACCTTTCGTCACACATACTGTTTATTGATCATTAACTATTATTTATCAAGAACTGTTAGTTATAAAGTGCTAAACACTTTAATAATAGACATCACATTTCTCATAGGGTAATTATTTGTTATGTGCTCTAGCTCGTAGTAGCACCGTTAAGGCGCATGGCTTTGTCATAATGTTATAACTCGCGCGAGCTATTGAGTGGCTATCACGCTCCGCTCTTCCGCCAAAAATGCAAAAGTAGGCATATCTGTTAAGAAATAACTTAAATAAAATAAATGCTAAGTATTCCAAATAAATTTACGTATCATATATATCAGTTTCATATTGTGTTGATAGATTATATAATATTACAATCATTAACTTTTTATTCAAACACCGCAATACAAATCCATAACATATAAAGGAAACGAAATTACATTCACATAAAATCAATTATAAAAGGCTAAAGGCCTTAACAGTGTGATGAGTAATTATGGAGCGAAATGGTTACAACTGGGAAAATTTGACGGATTTAGAGGCGGTTTAATGTGTTTTTCTATCTCAATATTCTAAAACAGGGGTCTCCAATCTAGGGCCCGCAGATCACATGCAACCCGCGAGTACCACCAATCCCCGCGATAGCGCGCCTGAAGTGCCTAGTATCGAATCCGCTCTTTAATTTATTTAGGTGAATCAAATCATACAAAGTAATCATTTAGGTAGTGGCAAAAAATACAGTAATGCACATAATTAAATTATTTTACATAATTAGATTTATGCAGCAACGACATTCCACTGAAAGTACTTGTAGTTGTAGATTAAATAAAATTGTACCAATTATCATAAGAACCTTCTCAGTGAATTATACATGTACCTCGCCTTCGTGGCTATAGTCCCGAAATAAATATATACCTACTTCAATTCTTCATAACTGTGATGCTATGATAATATAATGAGCTCACTTCATGGCCCTTATTTACTTTGAAGAGCAGTCCATCTAGCCCTTAGGCTTAAAAGTTTGGAGACCCTTGTTCTAGTAGAACAAAATGAGAATATGATTCTATTTTTAACAGTTAAATACAATCAGTAGCGAGAAAAATGTTTACCAAGTAACGTAAACTTTTGGATTTTGTCGATCTATGGGCCTTAAGTATGCTTTACATTCTATAGCATAGTAGGTTAATAACTTAGCCACTTACTTTAGATTACCTGCAATGACGTAAACATTGTTTTAAATATTTAGTTAGTAGAAAATTCGTTATAGAACTTGCCTGTTCAAATTATCGTAAATCGAATAACTTGTTTTGTTATCTTTGTTTCTTATACCTGTTTACGTCACTTTATATATCGTTATATATATTATTTGTTTTCTACGAGCGACTTTAGAAAAATAAACTCTTGTCATTGTTTAAAAATAGTTATTTGTTCAACAAGTGAGCAAAGTTCTTGCTTCGAGTGCTATCTTTTAAATCTATAATTGAATCTACTTCGTTTTTTTCGTTTCTGGTACGTGATTTAAAGGCACGAGATGAGACAAAATTGCTCTCGTGTCAAACATACACCTTTCCACCTCGATCAACATGACTAAACTCTTTAGGAGTTGACATTACGTACATGACGTATTTAACCTTCATTGCTCGACGCACACATTTTTCGTCTTACTTAGGTACGCTGTAAAATTTTGATACCCGCTTGATTTTGGCTTTGATGTTGCGTTCGAGAACTGCTTTGATTTTGACATTTTTAAGAAACCCAAACCTGACATTTTTAAATAAGCGAAATTAGTATAATTGTGTACTCGTATTTATTTTAAATAATACATCTCTGGACATGCAATGATACAAATATTAAAATTAAACGTCTATAAAGAACGTACACCGTTTTGTGCCAGTTAAATTGCTACACTGGGAAAAATACACAGCTTTTGCACACGGCTACGCGTTCGGGAACCGTGTAAACGGCTCTGCCAGCCGGGTTTGGCAGCCGTGTGAAAAGCCGTGTACACGGCTTGAGTTTTTACACGGCTACGTGTACCGTCTAAACGGTTAACGTAGCCGGTAAAGACGGCTACGTGTACCGTGTTCGATAATTTTGCAGCCATGTTAAAACCGTAGCCGTGTAAAAATACACGGTTACCGTTTGGCACGGTTGTCGGGGCCGTGTAGAAACATCAAACACGGCTGTCAAAGTCGTTTAAACACGGCCCAGTGGGCCACGTGCGTTTCGAACATGGCTACGTTACCAGTGTCATAAATGAAATTTGCAAATACGCCTGTCGGAGCCGTGCTAGACACGCCACAGCGGACCGTGTGTTTATTAATACCTGGCTACGTTAGCCGTGTCGTAAATAAGAGTGTTAGACACGGTTACCGGAGCCGTCTAGACACGGCAAAAGGGGCCGTGTAATTGACACTACTTGGCTACTAAAGCCGTGTCTTAAATGAAATTTGCAAACACGGCTGTCGGAGCCGTCTAGACACGGCACAGCGGGCAGTGTAATTATCAATACTTGGCTACGTTAGCCGTGTCGTAAATTAGAGTGGAAGACACGGCTGTCGAAGCCAGTCTACACACGGCACAGCGGGCCGTGTGATTATCGATACCCGGCTAAGTTAGCCGTGTCGTAAATTAGAGACACAGACACGGCTGACGGAGCCGTCTAGACACGGCACAGCAGGTCGTGTGAATATCAATACATGGCTACGTTATCCGAGTCGTAATTCAGAGTCAAAGACACGGCTGACGGAGCCGTCTAGACACGGCACAGCAGGTCGTGTGATAATCAATACATGGCTACGTTATCCGTGTCGTAATTCAGAGTCAAAGACACGGCTATCGCAGCCGTTCTACACACGGCACAGTGGGCCGTGTGATTATCTACAATTGGCTACGTTAGCCGTGTCGTAAATCATAGTCACATACACGGCTGACGGAGCCGTCTAGACATGGCACAGCAGGTCGTGTGATTATCAATACATGGCTACGTTATCCGTGTCTAAATCAGTTTCACAGACACGGCTGACAGAGCCGTCTAGACACGGCACAGCAGGTCGTGTGATTATCAATACATGGCTACGTTATCCGTGTGATAATTCAGAGTCGAAGACACGGCTGTCAGAGCCGTTCTACACACGGCACAGTGGGCTGTGTGATTATCTATATTTGGCTACGTTAGCCGTGTCGTAAATCAGAGTCACTGACACGGCTGTCGGAGCCGTCTAGACACGGTACAGCAGGTCGTGTGATTATCAATACATGGCTACGTTATCCGAGTCGTAATTCAGAGTCAAAGACACGGCTGACGGAGCCGTCTAGACACGGCACAGCAGGTCGTGTGATTATCAATACATGGCTACGTTATCCGTGTCGTAATTCAGAGTCAAATACACGGCTATCGCAGCCGTTCTACACACGGCACAGTGGGCCGTGTGATTATCTACACTTGGCTACGTTAGCCGTGTCGTAAATCAGAATAATCTTGGTTCTCTGTCGGATAACCTAGTGCCTAAACCTGTTTGTAACTTAGTTTTAACATTTTCGTTTAAGGTGTAATAATAAAGTGTTTCTATCTATCTATCTATGTGCCCTGCAAATTTTGTTGAGTAAAAAGCTTGAGAAGTGCGCGCCATCTAACCGCAGAGCAGCATATTATTTTGACTTTAACGCGCGCGCGGCGTGCTCTTTAACAAAAGTGCCTTTATACCTACATAGGTACCTACTTAAGTACTCGGATACATATAAATATTATGGGTAATATAATGTAGGTACATATACCTACAGGTTAGAATAGGTAGTTAAAGTAGGTACCTAGGTAGTAGATACCTACTTACAACAACATAAAACGGATTTTCATTAATTTACATAGGTACCTAGGTAACCTACCACAGTCGCGCCGCTGCACGCACCGAGTGCAGACCTTTTGCTCGCGCGCACGACAATGAATGATCGTGAGGTTTTTACCGAGTTCATTGAACTATTTTGAGACCTGCCCTGTCTTTGGGATCTAACTTGCAAAGAATATAGAGATTCCACGCAAATTTTAATGTACCTACTTACCTCTGTAAATGAATGAAAATCCGTTTTATGTTGTTGTTAGTAGGTACCTACTTATACTATTCTAACTTGTAGGTACATACCTACAAGTTAGAATAGAACCTTGGTATATTATATTACCTATAGTATTTCTAAGTATCCAAGTAGGTATAAAAGCAACTTTTGTTACCATACCTACCTACCTAGTAATTTTCAGATTGTTTGCGCGGTATGGTATGATATAATACCGATATAATAACCTACCTACTCGGCTATTTATGTTCTTATTTTCTTCAGTTCATATTTAACAGTACTATACACATGTAGGTACCTACCTACAGTCAGCATCAAATATGTAAGAGTGCAACACAAGCGTTCTACACTCGTCTACTCAGCGCGAGCGCTTAAACAGACTGAAGTTTGTGGTTTGTAGTTTGTTTTTGGACAAACCGTGTAGATAAAGCGTTCCAAACCACGGTCACTTGGTTGGAACTCGCATTTCCCACCATCTAGCACACGCTTTAGCAACTGACCTAGCAACCTGGCATGCGAATATGCGCCAAAAACGAAATTGGACTTTATCTTCATAGCCTTACAGTCGTTTAGTTAGACAGTCAACACGGCTTCAAATCAAACGATTGCCAAGCCGAACAAAGCAAACATTTTTAACCTACTTAAAAAAAGGAGAAAGTCTATTAGGTATATTTTTTTTACTTAGGCCCGAGTTATTAGGCTACGACACACAAGAATAAATTAATCTACCCTGGAAATGACTAAAGGGGTAGTCAGTCAGAGGTACGTCCAAACACTACAATTTGCAGCCTGTGTGGTAGGTAGGTTTCCTAGATACCTACCTACTACTGCAAAATGAGGGCATGTGCCAAATATAATGTTTGGACATGCCTCTGACTACCCCTCCTTCTACCCCCTTTATACATCTTCAAGGATCTAAGCGCCTGGAGATCTGAGAGGATTTCTTTTTAGGGATTACAGTCTTGATCCTATTTCATTTCATTAGCTAAAAGTAGGTAGGAAGTAGGTAGGTAGTAATTATTTTAAAAATAAATGAAATAACTAGTTTAGGATCACGACTTTAATCCAAGAAGGTAGGTATAAGGAAGGTATGTGCCTACCTACATAGATCTCAGACTTACAAAAATTATTTAAGGGGTCAGTCAGAGGCGCATCCAAACATTACATTTGGCTTCAAAATTATATTATTGGCTAGTAATTAGGAACCTACCTACGTAGGAAGTAGGTATAGGTAGGTACAAAATAATACGAGATATGTCCAGTCGAGGTTCGAACCCATGACCATCGGATTGAAAGAGCTAAGTAGGTAGGTACCTACTTACTTCGTTGTCAACGTTCGAGACACATTTATCTGCTCTGCTGTACGTACGCAGTTTTCGCAAAGCCCAACTTCAGAGCCATATGATGATTTACCTAATACCTATCTCCAATTTGACATTGACGCGTGGTAGCTACTTACCGTAATAATTATTACCTACCTAACTACCTCTCGGCAGAAACAATATACCTACTTACCTACTACAAGTACCTGTACTATTCCCCTTCTGTGCTACAAACTTACAACGTGTATAATATGATTTTACATTCGCAAATATAATTATTACGAAGCTTTTCCTAAGCTTTCATCATCATCATCATCATCAGCCTCTTGTCATCCACTGCTGGATAATAGGCCTCTCCCAAATACCGCCACGGTTGTGTCTATCATTTGGGGGGAAATTGCCATAATCACCACACTTAGCAGGCGGATTGGTGATCGCAGTATGATAACAAGTACCTACTCAGGTAGATGCTGCTGCCCATCTCCTTGTTTTTTATCCCTTAGTCGCCTTTTACGACATCCACGGGAGGAAATGGAGGGGTCCAATTCTTAAGCCGGGACCGCCACAGTACGTCTTTCATGTTGGTGACATATTCTGCGCATCTCTAGTACCTACCTACCTATCCTTGCAAAACATGCAAACATAAAACACGTCCAAACATGTGCATTCGCAATGGCACGTGCAATACTAGGTAATGCTTGATTGGCCTTTCAATGTGCTGATTTTATGCTCTATTATTTAGTTTTATCTCTATTATAATATAAAAAAAAACATAAACATTTATTTCAGTACTTACATAAACTAGAATAAACCTATAATACAAAGCGAAAAGTAAATCTTACAATAAAAGCCAAACAGTTGAATAACCGGAAATCGATTACCGGAGTCGCAATTAGAACAACCACTAGCTATTGGTTCGAGTGAAATATTTGTGTAGATCTGTTGCGGCGGCCAATCAAAATTTCCCTCTAAATTTGAAAATGGGTTAGAGATGTCCCCCCGACGACTGATTGCTTACAAACGATTATTACAATCGAACTTTGATTAATTATCTTATTTATCTATACATATATTATATATATACTAATCTATAACAATATTATACAGAGGAAAGATTCGATTGTTTGTTTGTTTGTTTGCAAGAATAGGCACCGAAACTACTGAAACCATTTGAAAAAATATTTCACTGTTGGGAAGCTATACTATCCCCGGGTGACATAGGCGATATTGGCTGTATCAGTATAATCCAAGGTGTAAAATATAATATATACCTACCTATAATATTCTTTACATCGCTCTGCGAAAACTCTTGATGATAGAATAAAATAATGTACTACGACTTTGTAGGACATACCATTATTAAGAAAAAGTGTCGCGACAGCATTATCTACATTAATCTACACTAATATTATAAAGAGGAAAGATTTGATTGTTTGTTTGTTTATTTGCATTGAATAGGCTCAAAAACTACTGAACCGATTTGAAAAATTCTTGCACTGTTGGAAAGCTACACTATCCCCGGTGACATATGCTATAGATATTTTGTAAATACCCGCGCGAAGCCGTGGAATGCTGCTAGTGTCTAAATATAATAGTTACACCAAAATACGTGTTCTTTTATTTAAAAAAAATAAATGAAATGTCGCCGCTAGAAAAGGCTCTTTATTTTGTATCTTGGATTAATATTTATATATTTTTTATAATAATTCTTTTTTTTTTTAATATTTCGGTCATTCCATTTGAAAGATATCACGAGTTTAAAAATGTAAGTATTTCATATTTCATATTTCATATTCATTTATTGCTTCCATAATGTTTACAATATAAGGTCTTAACATAATAAATGTGCAGTCATATATGGACCCCGTCGGGCACAGCAATGTTAGAAGAGAGGAGGACGCAATATTATATGTATCTATTACCAATTGATTTAATTAATATGATTATAATATATAAGCATGCGTTTATACTGTCACATGAAATTAATCCTTAATAAATACATAATTATAATGTCGAATGAAGGTAGGCCGTAGTTTATTATTGTTATTTATTTATAATTTAAAAATTCGTCAATTGAGTAATATGCTTTATTAATAAGAAATTGTTTTAATATTTTGATAAATTTTATGTCATTTTCCTCACACCTAATTTCTTTTGGCAACTTATTATATATTTTTACTGACATAGGTAATGTACTAGATGAGCTGATCTGGAGCCGGGATACAGGTAACAATAACCTGTTTCTGTGACGAAGTGAGAAGTTAGTTTTTACATCTTGTCGAGTATTATATAAATGAGGATTTTTACGTACGAATTTACAGATTTCGTAAATATATATGCATGTCAAAGTTAATATTTTATACTTTATAAAATAAGGTCTACAACTATCAATCTGGTCTATATTTGCTAGAATTCGAATAAGTTTTTTCTGCATTGTGAATAAATCGCTTCCAGCGCTGCTATTTCCCCATAGTATAATGCCATAAGTCAGTCTCGAATGAGCATTCGCATAATAAGTGGTAATTGCCGTTTTCATATCAGTAGTCTTTTTTATTTCGCGGAGGGCATACGTAAGAGATGATAGTTTTGATTTAATTTTTATAACGTGTGAGTGCCAGTTTATATAAGTGTCAATGTTTATACCTAACAGAGTGAATTCTTTGACTGTTTCTAATTTGATACCTCGAAATGAGTAGGTGAATTGAAGTGATGGTTTTTGATACGGATGAAATGTAATAATTTTTGTTTTAGCGAGATTGAGTTCAAGGTTATGTTTATACATCCAGTCAGTTGTTTGTTCAAGCATCGCGGTGAGTTTGGCATGAATTTCTTTGCTAACTTTTATTGAAGCAAGTAGGGAAATGTCATCTGCAAAGCAAACGCAGTGTTCGTATTAGAAAAAAGTTGCGTGGTCGCCGCTCACCCTGCTTAGCTAGCTAGCTAGGCAGCATCTCTATGCGATGTAGATGTAAGCGTCATTGGGGTAATGTCAAGACAAAACCAATGCCAAACGATTATTCGTGTTCCATCATGATGTCTGGAGTAGCCACAGGTGCATTCAACACCTATTAGGCAAGCATGCTCCATCTTCGACCACACCATCACTTTCCATCAGGTGAGGTTGCGGCCAAATGCTTGCCTAACGAGAATTTAAAAAAAAACTTAAAAAAGTAACCTGACGCAAAAAGAAGGGATATTGTGTGTGTGTTTCTTTTTGTTGTTAAATACCCTTGCGAAGCCGGGACGGACTGCGTTTATAATTTACTAGCTGCTGTCCGCGGCTCCACCCGCGTTGAACAGTGATATAGGTTTCACACTCATAAACTTTCGCATTCACAATTAGTAGGATTAAATCTTAGTGTACCTGAGTAAAACTTATATGGAGATAGGTATTTATAAAAAGGTTTTATAAATACCTATCTCCGTGGTGAATCCAATCACTAGATTGGATTGGAGTCGACAGATCGCGATATTTTAATAACCAATAGGTACATACAGATTTGCATATACCTACGTGCATTTAACGGAATAAAATCGATTAATTTATCGACGTTTTTTGTTGAAGTTAAGATAGATTGATCAAATAAAATCGAATGATTTTTATTACGTCAATTATTGTCGATGCATGATTGATTGAAGGACATCTCTAGTGACGCTACCGAAAATTCGCGCCAACGCCTTTGTGCAGTAGCAGTACTGCAGTTCAAGTTGTGCCAACGCCTAGTGCACAATGCAGTTTTGTGAAGTGAATGATTTGTTAGCCGAATGGAAATTGTCTCAGCCTGCAATTAAAATAATTATTGGTAAGTGCAAACAACCAATTTCTTTCATAATCCGTGCAGTGCCTTCTATCTGAGCTGATGAGAGCGTAGGTAGGTACCACCTAAGCCCGTTTTTATAGAGTCATTATAATAATGGTAAGTACCAACCTACGCTACGTTTATATTAGCAAAGTACAATGTGCCATGATCACCTTGTCTAATAGGTATGCTGCTCGGAACGCGGGATGCCAATACATGTACGTAACTTAGGGACACACAGGTGCAGACATGCCGCTATCACACTCCATACACAGGTATCGGGGGCCAATTGAAATACAAAGTACGATAGGCAAAGAAAAGTAGGTACCTACACTTGTAGTTCTCAGACTTGGTTCTGAACTGAAGACCATCTTTTCAGATAATGGATACACTTCAATAGATCTTTTAAAATCACTGGTACCATCTGATGAGAACTTCAAATTACTGAATTTACCCAGTATGCCTGATAGAACAATGTATAGTATGAAATGGAAGGAATGGACAATGCAAAAGGTAAGAATATGTACTTATTCAGTTCATAATTTCTGTTTTGATTTATTGTCTATGATTGTATGTGTCTAAGTACCTAATAAATGTTAAGTTGCGAGACGCAGTCATGGCCGGTGCAGTAAACCATGACCAAATTGTTGCCCCCGAACAAGCCAAGAGTATACCTACTTCAGCAGTGCAGATGCGATCAGCTCACAATAGAACGAATAGCTTATCATGAAAGAGGCCTATATATGCACATAGCAGAGAGAAAGGGCTGACAAACGAAATAAAAAGTGCCCTGTCTGTTAAAAATTCTAAATTCCATTGATAATTTTCAGATTATTAAATCCTACACCTCAGTGTTAGGTACTTGGTCAGCATGGATGGATATATTAACAGTAAGGGGTATTTTCTTTCAGGACAGGGTAACATTTTCTGTGAGGATGTTTCACTCTTAGGAAACGCTCAGACCAACAAATAATGTAAGACTGAATGTCGCCTTTAGCAAACTGAAGTTTGCAGTTTTTATGCATGTGTGCTGTTCAAATGGTTTTGCATAATTGTGGTTTAAATGAATGCATGTGTGCCGTGCCATATGGTTTCTATGTATCTATAGCAGCACATACAAAAATGCATGCACCACTGTATTAATATTTTTAATTATATTTTTTTCTTTATGGTTTATTTATGTTACATTTATTAGACTAGTTGTTTGTTAGATGGACTGACAGGATTTTATGGAAGATACTTTTATAGGTTATATATGTTTTAAAATAAATGAAAGAAGGAATTTTTCAAAAATTCCTATTTGGTCCATCTACCAAACAACCTGTATATTTAATATTTTATTTATTGTGTTTCCTTGGTAGCCGTTTCTGCCAGGAAGAGATGACAATTTTGCCACACTCTGTCACTCTGTATAATTACCTAACTAACTTGGTGCTAGCTAATTTACTAACTGGTTGAGTGTAATGGACATCTGTAATGGAGTTTGGGGGTCCTAGCAGCACAGACACGAAATTTTGTATAGGCATTAAATTATGATTACCCATTACATTATAATAGTGTGTGTGTGTGTGTGTCTGTCTGCGGTGCAGGTACAAGTATGTACTTGTAGCCTCATAATTATTAAACCCAATCTTAAGTTTTTTCAATAATTTTAGGTTGACAACCTGTCCAATCCATTGGCAACTCTGGTCCCTGAAGCTGGATACAAGGAATTTGATCCACTTGGCCAATTCAGCAGCTCTGAAAGCGAAGTTGATGTTTACACCAACAGGTACCAACACTTTATTTTTATTATGATTTTTGCTCTATAATAGAGATTTTTTGAATGCATTTTAACCGACTTCCAAAAAAAGGAGGAGGTTCTCAATTCAGTTGTATCTTTTTTTACCGATTTGATTCAGCGTGACACGGCAACCCTTGCCGTGTTGACTTGACACGGCTCCATCTGCAGTACCGGGTTTATACAGCTCTGCAGCCGATAAATTGACCTATTTTTTCCCAGTGTAGATATAAAACCAGTAGCATTATCGCACTAATATTATTAATGTGATGTTTGTCAGCGTGTTTACACACATATGTGTGAGTGTTTGTTTCCTTCACTTCACTGTTTTGTAAAAATTTAAGATGTTCATGATTCATGATATTCCATTTTTCAGACCTCCCACAAAACGGCCTGCTCTATCGCACTCTGAAACTTTAACTCAAGAATCTACACCAGGCAACTGTAATCCCCTTAGAAACTTGCTAGAGAAATCTTCTGCAACCAGACAGTTGCTTAAGATTGGACTTCAGAGAGAATTTCGAAGAAGCGAGCAGAGCGAACTCTGTGACATCATCCTTGACCACCTCCTGAAGGATAGTAGTGATCAGAAACCAAAACTTGCATACGGTGTTTTCATTCAATGGGCAAAGTATGTTCACGATTTGTTCACAAAGGAACCAGAGGCTATTTGGTTTAGCGTCACCCCACCCATGAAAAGAGATCTGAACCAACTTTCTCCAGGAGCAAAAGCCCCACTTAGCGCCTCTGCACGGCCTCATGGGAAGTTGTATGACAGGTAATTATTACATTTATAATTATAACATTTATAATTATTATGATTATTTTATTATTTATTCATTATATATTTTTCTTTTATATACCCCCACCACTCATGCCTATACACCTACACCCACATTATTAAGATGAATTTGTTTGTTTGTTTGTAAAGGTATAACAAAAGGCAAGCTATTTGGCGGGAGAGCAGAGGGCTCGTTAGAACCATTGAAAAAAAAGCTTTATCCAGCTCTTCGGCAGATTCAGATATAACTGATACAGTGCGATGTCGCCGCAAAAGGGAATCACAGATGCAGTTGTTGGATGAAGAACACCATAGTTTAGAAGGTAATGACCGTTTATGTTACAATAGTAGCTGCTGCCCGCAGCTTCGCTCATGCACCTCGTACCACCTAGCTAGCATTTTTAAATAGTTGGCAAATGTGGCGGCATTAGACAATTTAAGCAAACATTGCGGCGGAAATCGAACCCACTCATTAATTTCAACCGATTACTCACTCATTACAACATTGAGTATATTTAATAATAATATTAATGTTTGTGATTGAATGGTACCTAAATTATTCTCAATTTTTTTTTCGCAGATGAGCTGGAAAATAACGCCGACATTATAACAATATCAAATTACCAGGGGTTAGAATTATCGTCTATACTAGAAACAGCTTGGAAGGCAACGTGGTCACTT
Organism: Selenia dentaria; assembly: GCA_917880725.1. Taxonomy (NCBI): domain Eukaryota; kingdom Metazoa; phylum Arthropoda; class Insecta; order Lepidoptera; family Geometridae; genus Selenia; species Selenia dentaria. The sequence goes on along the minus strand of OU862888.1, from coordinate 26,527,999 downwards.
CGAAAGCGGTACTTACTGTCGGCTTCAGCCGGACAGTACTTGAAAAAGTTTGCTGTACTTTGCTTGAAAAGCGTAGGTCCACATCTGGTAAGTGAAGTAACTAAAGTAAAAAACACTATTATAATATTATGGTATAATTGGGGGGTTATTCATTAACATAATGTTGTGTATTGTTGCTTTACAGATAAATATTGACTTTACATCTCTCAATTCAAAAACAAGCCCCACAGCGCTGTATACTGGACTAAGAAAACACTGTAACTTGATTGAAAATAGGGCTTACTCAAAGCTGCGATCTCTATCAAAGCCGTTAAGGGCTCAGCAACAAAGGATTCACGATCTCCCAAAAGGTAAGAAGTGATATCGTAAGCTGAGTTCACTAAACATCACACTGAAGCTAGTCTGTTATTTATTACCATGTCTGGACTTGAAAACATTGGTCCCTCCTAGGTTCTTGCCTAGTTCTTTCCTACGAGTGGCGTAGGGTTGTGATCATCAGTGATAGGAATTAGGTGTGCCTATTTACCTAAACTTCGAAGAACAGAGACAAGAAACGGAGACTTCCTTAGGACTAAATTTTTTCCGGGACAGATGGTCCCGTAATTCGGGACAACACTCCATATCATATCTCAATAAGGGTGAACGATAGGTGAAAACTTTAGGACTAAATTTTATCCAGGACAGATGGTCTCGTAATTCGGGACAACACTCCATATCATATCTCAATAAGGGTGAAAGATAGGTGAAAAACTTATAGGACCTTTATTGTAGATCGCATAAAAAGCAACAAAAAATATTCCATAAAAAAATCGTATCTTATCGGAGAACCCAGTTATTGTGAAAAAATTAAAGGAGATGTTGCAGTTTTGTATGGGACTCCGGCCATGACTTGTACCTTTCAGGAAAGGTGGGAAACAATCCCCTGAATAGAATAAAGTAACATTTTTTAAATAGTAATAGATGGTTTTTATGCACATAATAAAAATTAAAAATGTTTGACGTTTGTCGCGAGAGTTATGACAGCCATGACAGGTTGTAGAGATGACGTTTACATAACCTAGAAATTGTCATTTGTCATTTCGAATTTTTCGTTCAGAAGTACACTTCAGAAAAGTAGTACCTATTATATAGTTTTTAACGATGAAATCACCACACTTGCTTATAATTTGTTGAAAATGATGTCTAAGAGACTAATAATAATAATTAATTTAAAAAACACTGACTTTTCATAATTTAACGTCGATGTGATATTATGTTTTTATGTGACATGATTTCCGAACGAAAACAAACTGCAAAGTGGAAGACGCCATGTTGAATAGAATGGGGCAATAATTGAAAAACTATAATTTCTTGTGCACAGCAAATCAGGCTTAAATTCACGAAAGAATATTTTTACTAAGTTCGTGGAATTTTTTCCTCTTTTTCAATAAATGTACATCTTATGGCCGAAAATGCAACATCTCCTTTAAGGCTAAATTTTGGTTATTATGTGGCCTAGAAAAGCTTTAACTTCAAATTGTTGACCAAGATTTCTTATGTGCATTTTCCACCATCTTGAAAAAAGATTAAACTTATTTTTTTCACAATAACTCGGTTCTCCGTTAAGATACGTTTTTTTTATGGAATACTTTTTGTTGCTTTTTATGCGAACTACAATAAAGGCCCTATAAGTTTTTCACCTATCTTTCACCCTTATTGAGATATGATATGGTGTGTTGTCCCGAATTACGAGACCATCTGTCCCGTAAAAAATTTAGTCCTAAAGTTTTCACCTATCGTTCACACTTATTGAGATATGATATGGAGTGTTGTCCCGAATTACGGTACCATCTGTCCCGGAAAAAATTTAGTCCTTAGGAAGTCTCCGTTTCTTGTCTCTGTTCTTCGAAGTTTAGGTAAATAGGCACACCTAATTCCTATCACTGGTGATCATTGACGTTTCAAAGTGTTTTTTTTAATCTTCAGAAATAATTTTTTTTTTTTTTTCATTAACATTAAGTTTTATTTTTCAGATAATGAGTTACAGAAGCTAACTGCAGTACTTCTTTTATTGCCATTTGCAATCGTTGGAGGGAAGACCGGTATTCGAACAAAAGCTTCACGGTTCGACGCTGCTATCCGCTTCATTTTCGTCGCCAAAACTCGCAGCGAGGGAGAGGCACATCTAAAGGAACTCGGAAAGGAAGCTTCAAAAAAACCAACATCTTTAGGAGTAGGTGTGCAACCTCTAGTTATTGCTATTGGTGAGGACTTGGCTAATATTAATAGCGCATTCGTTGTTGTTGATGGCGTATGGTTCTACTGTTCTCATATTCTGGAAGCTGTAGACCTATGTTTCAAAATATTCTACGTTTTTAACCTTAGATATCCAATTGAGTGTGAGCACATCTGGCAGGTGTTACAGTTTATTTGCTATGGTATTAGAGATGCAAAGCACGACAAATATATTATTGATGTCAATCGATTCCTAAATGAAATAGAAGGACCTTGCTCACAAGAAACTGCACACTCAAAAGAAACTAGAGATATGCCCTCTGAGTCTGAAGAAACTGGCGAGTCTTCCTCTCTAGATACTGGAGACATTCCCTCTGACTGAAGAGACGAAATTGTAGAATAGGATACAGCTATATTGTTTATAACAAATTCAAGATGCTTACTTGTTATTACTGTAAAAAATGTTACCGTGATTTGTGTTTACTGTTTTCCCATATTACAGTCGGTTGTCCGAAGTACAGTGATGTCGAAGGTTGGGGAGGTTTTAGGTGTGGGATGTGTTCACGCTGGTTTTCTGATATATACACATGGAGGCGTCATGTGCAGCAACACCATTCTCCACCCTCTGCTCTTGTATCTCCATGTAAATCAGTCCCTTCCTCTTCTGTGTCGACTCCGGTTAAAAGCTTAGATTTACCTGGTCCAAGCAGTGGTGTATTACCTGCTGGTAACATATTTAGAACTCCAGAGAAAATGGCTAGTAATGTTTTTACCGACACCTCTTCTCAACAAGTTATGCAACCAGTAGTATTACAAAATGTAACAGCATTTTTGCAGCAACAATTAGGATTATTAATCAGCTCTTTTCACACTAACACTGGTATATCCTTAAAAACAGTCCAGAGTTTTGTAGAAGCTTTTAGCTCTTTTAACAGAGACCTCGTGGATGTAGCTTTAGAACGGATGGGCAATGACCTTCCCACAACCACGGGCGATGTGGTCTGTGAACATGTATCCGCATATATAGAACAGTTACGTAAAACATTAAATGCAGTTATTGAGCCACTTCAGTCGATTTACAAGCGAGAGAAATACTTCACCAGCTTGGGTTCTTATATTCCTCCCCAAGATGTTTATCTAGGTGTTCGAAATGAAGTAGTGGGACGACACCCCCCACCTCGCAGTGTTCCGGTTGTTGGTCAGTTTATCCCAATACACAAAGTTTTTCAGCGATTGCTCTCAATTCCAGGGTTGATGTCAGAAATGGATGTTTATGTTCAACGCTGCCATAAATCGCCATGCATACAGCACTTTACACAGTCTCTTGTCTGGAAGGAGACCAAATCCAAACATTCTCTAGCCGCAGATAAAAAAGTTTACCCTTATTACATATATTTCGATGATTTCGAGACCGGAAATGCTTTAGGATCACATGCTGGTATTCATAAACTTGGCGGGGTGTATGTATCTCTTCCTTCACTTCCTCCCCGTCTAGCGTCTCAGTTGAAATATATATTTTTGTTGTACCTTTTTCATTCAGATGACCGCACAGAGTTTGGTAACACAATTTTTAAAACTGTGATTGATGAAATTAATTTTCTTGCCGAAGAGGGTGTCAACATCAAAGTAGAGGGCTTCGAGGGAAATGTGAGGTTTGTTCTTGGTCTCATCATAGGAGACAATCTAGGCCTACACACTATTTTGGGTTTCAGCCAGAGTTTCAGAGCTAACTACTCATGCAGAATATGTAAAGCATCAAAGGAAATAAGTATTTCACAATGCGTTGAAGACCCCACTTTGTTGAGAGACAAAGATACATATTTTGAGGATGTCGATCGGGATAATGTCACAGAAACTGGTGTAAGGGAGCGTGCAGTTTGGTTAAATGTAAAACACTTCGATCTTTTTTCACATGTTGCTGTTGATTATATGCATGACTTGTTGGAAGGAGTTTGTAGATACACCATGAAAGTCGTTATCGAAAGTCTTATTGAAAATAATCACATCACATTAGATTACCTGAATTCACGAATAATAGAGTTTGATTATGGTCCAGATTCTGGAAACAAACCACCCATCATAAAAAAGTTAGGTGCCAACTCAATTCAAATAAAAATGTCGGCTTCTGAATGCCACAGACTTGTACGTTATTTTGGCTTGATGATTGGGCACCTGATACATGAAGTAGATAATAGATTAAGGATAGGTAGTCACAGGAAAGTCCCGTCTTCAACAAATTACTACGAATACTATGAGTTGTATCTCCTGCTACGCAAATTGATGGACATTATCCTCACTGAACAAGTTTATCCCCAGTTGACGGAAGTGCTTGCCATTTATATTAAAGATTTCAATGAATTATTTATTAAATTGTCCAGTTCTACGTTAAAACCTAAATTTCATCATTTGATTCATTACCCACGAATGATGTTGAGGCTGGGACCTGTTTGCCACATTTCTAGTATGCGCTACGAGTCGAAGCACAGAGCCGGCAAAGCTGCTGTCAATGCAGGAGCCGGTAGAATTAATGTATGTAAAAGTGCAGCAAAAAAACTTCAGCTTCAATTGAACCATTTGTTACTAACTAATCTAGCTACTGCTGTCAATGTACCTGGTTCATTAACAACTCTCCCAATTGAAGATAAAATAGCTGTTATAGATGTGTTCTCATTACCTCAAAGTACGTCAATTTATTCGGTTCCATACGTTACTGTTGCTGATTATAATGTTACTTATCGCCTTACTGATGTTTTGCTCCTCGAGTTGGTGTCTGAGGATATGTTTGCCCCTTTGCTAATGTCAATTACTAACATTTATTACGAAAACAGAGTGGGTAAGGCTTACGCAAAAGGGCAACTCTTCGAAACACTGTACTTCGACAACCACTTTCATGCTTATAAAGTAGTGAAGACCCACGAGGTCAAATATATTGCTTTAGACCAGTTACAATTTCCCTTTCCCAACACAATAACGTCCTCTTTGATCGATGAAGCTTTTTTCGTAACCATCCGCAATTCCATAGACTAGCTACATTACCATATCATTTTAGTTTAACTTCTAAATGTCATTAACAATAACTTATTTCTCAATAGTTACATAATTTGTTGAGTTTGGACAGTAATGGTGCGTTAGATTTTTTAAGGTGAGCTCAAGTTTTTGAATGGCGTTGTCACATGAGGGTCATCAGGAGGACAGTTGATTATTTATAGCAGGTGGCAACTACCCTTAACGTTATGTATAAAAAACCCTTATTTAAGTTTTAAAAAAAACCCTACGCCAGTTTGTACAGTAATGGTGCTTTAGGGTTTCTAAGTTTAGCCCCTCGGTTAAGTTCTTGTTTGGCGTTGTCACATGAGGGGTCCCCAGAAGGACAGTTAATTATTTATTGCAGGTGGCAGCTACCCTTAATGTTATGTATTTTACGAGCTTATTTCGGCACTCAGAGAAATGTCCGTATTGATTTTTATCGACTGTTTTAAGTGTTGTTAATATTGTTCACACAAGTATTGATTATAATTAAAGTTCATCTTAGTTGTACTTGTAATAACCAGTGATAGGAATTTGGTGTGCCTATTTACCTAAACTTTGAAAAACAGAGACAAGAAACGGAGACTTCCTTAGCACAATATTTTTTCCGGGACAGATTGTCCCGTAATTCGGGACAACACTCCATATCGTATCTCAATAAGGGTGAACGATAGGTGAAAACTTTAGGACTAAATTTTTTCCGGGACAGATAGTCCCATAATTCGGGACAACACTCCATATCATATCTCAATAAGGGTGAAAGATAGGTGAAAAACTTATAGGACCTTTATTGTAGATCGCATAAAAAGCAACAAAATGTATTCCATAAAAAAAAATCGTATCTTAACGGAGAACCGAGTTATTTTGAAAAAATTAAGTTTAAGGCTAGTTTTTGGTTATTATGTGGCCTAGAAAAGCTTAACTTCAAATTGTTGACCAAGATTTCCTATGTGCATTTTCCGCCATCTTGAAAAAAGATTAAACTTATTTTTTTCACAATAACTCGGTTCTCCGTTAAGATACGATTTTTTTATGGAATACTTTTTGTTGCTTTTTATGCGAACTACAATAAAGGCCCTATAAGTTTTTCACCTATCTTTCACCCTTGTTGAGATATGATATGGAGTGTTATCCCGAATTACGGGACCATCTGTCCTGGAAAAAAATTAGTCCTAAAGTTTTCACCTATCGTTCACCCTTATTGAGATATGATATGGAGTGTTGTCCCGAATTACGGGACCATCTGTCCCGGAAAAAAATTAGTCCTAAGGAAGACTCCGTTTCTTGTCCCTGTTCTTCAAAGTTTAGGTAAATAGGCACACCAAATTCCTATCACTGGTACTAACACATAGGTACTTAAGTTGTAATATTACCCTAATTGTAAGTTCTTTGTAAAATTGTCTTGACATTAACGCGATGTTATGTTTGAACTTGTCTTAATTTTTTTCAATAAAATTGTCAGATTCTGGAAATATTATTTATTATTTAGAAATCAACATTCACCTTTATGTATAAGAAAATAATGTTAAGTTAGTTAATAGATTTCTTGTATTCTTTTAGTACTTTTAGTTTTTATTTTAATTTTCACTCAACTTTCTTTCAGGCTCTCTTCTACCTTTTCCCTTTTCAGCTGGTCAACCTGAGACAGCTGGGACAGCCGTCTCCCTACGTCCATAATATGCTGCTGACAGAGCCGTGTCACACGGTTCCGCCAGCTGTGTACGGACGTAGGGAGACGACTGGGACAGTCGTGTTGACATGGCTGAGGCAGCCGTTTTACACGGCTACTTCAGACCATGTCACACGTCTCCGCCAGCCGTGTAAGGAGGTAGGTAGACGGCTGGGACAGCCGTCTTGACATGGCTGAGGCAGCCGTTTTACACGGCTACTTCAGACCATGTCACACGTCTCCGCCAGCCGTGTAGGGAAGTAGGAAGACGGCTGGGACAGCCGTGTTGACATGGCTGAGGCAGCCGTTTTACACGGCTACTTCAGACCATGTCACACGTCTCCGCCAGCCGTGTAGGGAGGTAGGAAGACGGCTGGGACAGCCGTGTAGGGAGGTAGGAAGACGGCTGGGACAGCCGTGTTGACATGGCTGAGGCAGCCGTTTTACACGGCTACTTCAGACCATGTCACACGTCTCCGCCAGCCGTGTAGGGAGGTAGGTAGACGGCTGGGACAGCCGTGTTGACATGGCTGAGGCAGCCGTTTTACACGGCTACTTCAGACCATGTAACACGTTTCCGCCAGCCGTGTAAGGACGTAGGTAGGCGGCTGGGACAGCCGTGTTGACATGGCTGAGGCAGCCGTTTTACACGGCTACTTCAGACCATGTCACACGTCTCCGCCAGCCGTGTAGGGACTTAGGTAGACGGCTGGGACAGCCGTGTTGACATGGCCGAGGCAGCCGTTTTACATGGCTACTTCAGACCATGTAACACGTTTCCGCCAGCCGTGTAAGGACGTAGGTAGGCGGCTGGGACAGCCGTGTTGACATGGCTGAGGCAGCCGTTTTACACGGCTACTTCAGACCATGTCACATGGCTCCGTCAGCCATGCCGTCACACGGCTGCTCCAGCCATGTCAGGCGTAGCCATGTCTAAATTCAGCCGTGTCGAATCAAAGCCGTGTTAACACGGCTGCAACTGCAGTACCGTGTGTAAATTCAGCCGTGTCGAATCAAAGCCGTGTTATCACGGCTGCAACTGCAGTACCGTGTGTAAATTCAGCCGTGTTAACACGGCTGCAACTGCAGTACCGTGTGTAAATCTAGCCGTGTCTAATCAAAGCCGTGTTAACACGGCTGCAACTGCAGTACCGTGTGCAAATCTAGCCGTGTTTGTTGACACGGCTGGCACTGCAGTAGAAGCCGTGTTGTGTAAAATCTAACCGTGTGTATTTTTAACCGTGTCCTAACCGTAGCCGTTTCAGCGTGACACGGTAACCCTTGCCGTGTTGACACGGCTGCAACTGCAGTACCGGGTTTACACGGCTCTGCAGAGCCGATAAATCGACCTATTTTTTTCCCAGTGTAGGTCAAAATCGGCATTTGAACGCACCACCGCCTACTTAAATTTTCATCGCCATGTAATTCCAGAAGGGGGTGTTAGAAATTTGAATCACTTTGCCTCACACTCGCAGCACAAAAATGTATAGCTGCGAGATTGTATGAACCAAAAGTGCCCTTTTCTTGGTGGAGAGGTGATATTATGGTGATTTTATCTCTTAGCGGCTAATTAAATCCTAATGCTACGAGTAATAGTACATAGTACACCGAGGGGAGAAAACTATCTTGGGTTTCCTTTTAGCATACTCTCCTTAACTACACTCCTTTTAGCAAACATACTCTCGAACAGAATTAGAGTTGTTCCCGAGTGATACATAGTGCTTTATACTACACCAATGAGGAAAATAAAATAGTAACCTTCATTAGTAAATAACTGCTGCCTGGAGCATTTTGTAAGAAATCAAAGACATCTTTTTTCTGATGGCTTCATCATTATAAAATCGTCACTTTCATTATCAGATGACATTTTGGAAAATTATTTAGAATTAAAAGCGTACGTTAAATTATCAATGGGGATCTACACGCAAAGCTCAACGCAGAGGGCGCTGCGGCGAGATGTCCACTGTAATGTTAGTGTCGCTTTGTTTTTTTAGGAAAAAAATATTTTTTTTGTGTTGAAACCGATCAACCATCGTTACTTTCAAGACGTATGCTACCTGGAAGCTTATAAAATTGAAAGGTGAACTAAAAAATCGAGGAGGAAAGATGACTGGAAAAAAAACCGATCTTGTTGAGAGGTACCCACTATCTAATTAATTATTTACTTTTAATCCTTCATATACCGTGATAATTAAAACAAAAGCTGTATGAATGAAATGGACGTAAATGTACGTCTCTGGTACGCAAACGGTTAACAGTGTTCTGTTTTAGATTAGAGTGTTATTTAGTTGTAATTTAATTATTATTATTTGACTCAACATAAATTAACCACTTTTTTATAGTGGATCTTTGGAAAATAAATGTACACCGTTATTATTACATCCTGGTACAGCACACAAAGGCATATTTGGAGAAAATTATTGTTTACTGCATGTAAGGTTACAAAATGAATGGAACTGACAGGTTTCAATGGCCATCCCGACGATGCGCCATCTGGCGTGATAAATTGGCAGTGAAGATCCCCATTTAGCAAAAAACAAAATTTAATACATATTCATATATAACAATACATAACAAATGTTAAAAACAAAAGAACGCTACCCGGGCACAAATGGATTTTCATACAACATTTCTACCCTGCCACGGAGGGTTGAAATGAAATTCCATAATAACTTTTCCCGTGGATAAGGGAGAAATGACGAACTTTGTAACCCGTTCATTAACGAGTAATGGGACACTTTCTGATTGGGTGTGGTATAAGCTATCTAGTTTCAGGTTAACCCGTTTTGTGAGAGACTGGCTTCTAAAACTGCACAGCTCGCTGTGCAACATGGATTGTCAAAGATAAAATTATCGATAAAAGACAGACCGCCATATAGCTATCGCGGCTAGATCTATACTAGAGATAAGGTAAGATAGTTGATAAAAGTCAGTATATCAACGTGACAAGTGTATCGTTAGATCCTTGCTCGCACAGCAGTTTTTTGAAAGCCTGTAGTTACCAGATTTTCCTTTACACATTAAGCCTAGTTGGAAGTAACCCTACCTTCGAAGCGAGAGGTTCGAGCCCTGGGATTCCACTAACAAAATTTGTCTGCAACTGAACCTGCTGAATTATACGTTTTGTTATTCTGCTATTGAAAAACAATCCAGCTGCAGTTCGTTTAGGTTGAAATCAGCGATCGATCAAATATGAATATTCTACTAACTCGTGACGTGAGCTTAACTTATATTCATATAAATATATATTGTGTATAATATATAATAAATGTAAAGTAGCGTTTACGTTACGTTAACGTCACATTCAGTTTCAATTTGTGTATAGAAATAGTAGAATGGCGTTTACGGGTAATTATCGAACGACAAAAGGAGTCAATAGGCAACCAACATGAGCATTAGTGCAGCCGTAAGCTGCACTAATGCTCATTGCTTCTTGATTCCATCTTCGCTTTCCATCAGGCGAGAGGGAGTCACTTTGATGAACCATTATAAAAAAACCTGGTCGGTGCAAATGTGTATGTGATGACCAAAACCATTTCTTCTCAAGGGTTGGATGTTTGTGATGCGTTAATATGGTGTATTCCCGTTGTCCCCGTACTCCATGTCCCCGTCACGGGGACAGTCGGACGAGATTAAATTTCTTTCCTGTTGTCCCCGGAACGACCGGGCAGTATGAATACTTCCCTACTTCTAGCCAGGCAATGTGATAAATTGATTCGCCAAGAAATCTCGAAAGAGCGATTCAGATCTGGCGAATCGCCAGCCGCTGCCGCGGCACGCTCGCTCGGCTCGCGCGTTTTAGTCACAAATAATCTAACACTCCTCGTTTCGCTTGTCGACGTACCTATATATGGCTTTGTCCTAGACTACTCAGTTTAGAGTTATTATTACATTGCATAAGATAGGGTAGTCATTTGGTCATAATTTTAACATTCTTAATTTATTTATATTAACGGGGACAGGGAACGGGGACAACGGAAAGTCATTTTAAATACTTAAATAAAGTACCGAGTCCGGGGACAACGGGGATACACTGTTAATAAGTGGGTCCATATCTCCTGCGGCACTGGTTATATTAGTATGGGGGTATGAGTGGGTGAACTATTTTTTATTTAAGATACACTTATTGTAATGGAAGTATTTATAATTGTGAGGTATAGCTATATTCTAAGCATTTTACATTGAATATGCGAATGTATTTTCTCATCTTTATCGTTTATACTCTATTATTCTATTTCACTAAAACCACTGCAGACTGTATTGATGTCTGTGCAGCTCCGTATAAATCCACCTTCACACTGAAGCCGATCTCTTCTATTACCACTAAGCCTTTCTAACAACTAATTTGTGATTGGGTGGCAGGGGTAAACAAAAACTCCTGGAACTGCGGCCCAGGAATTAAATCCATTCGGATTACACCACAGCAATCATGCAGACATTTTTGTCATTGAGTGTAACCTCAGAATGCATTCCATACTAAAATTAAAATAACAGGTACTCTATTTTTGTGATGATACGTAATTTGTCCATATGTAAAATCGATACACATAGATACATTTTGCAAGTTCATTATCTGCTACTAATTTTATTCGGTGTTAACTTCGTACAATTAAATAAAGTAGTTTAGTATAAGTAGTTACGTGCATAAATCCCATCTCATTATTATAAAAACCATTTACCATAAAAAAATAACACAAAATGTCGACCCATTGTGATTTTTGCGTACAATCCAGGAAACTTCAGAAGCATTAGAGAATATTAAAGTCAAAGCTATATTACATCAGCTTCGACTCAAGGAAACGTTAGCTTTTGATAACAGACTGTCACTGGATTTATGGCCCTTGCTCTTTTACAAAATGACCAGCAGGTAACATATTTCAGTTGCAATCAAACGTTAATGGAAATATGAAAAAATGGCGGCTTTATGTCCTTTTGTCAGCTCCAGTCATCCACATATGTACTAACGTTTTTTATTATAATACATAGAGCCGCCCTTTTTCAAGATTTCAATCAATATTTGATTATAAGTGAAGTACATAATAGCCCTGCTGGGTACGTATTTCAGTTGCAATCAAACGTGCAATCTGAACAAATGGCAGCTTTATATCAGGTTTGACAACTCCAGTCAGCAGAAATGTTAGTAAGTTTGCTGACTGAAACTAACAAGTGACATAAAGCCGCCATTTTTTAGAGTTCAATCAACGTTTGATTACAACTGAGATACGTAATAGCCCAGCTAATTTTTATATGTTTGTTTGTAAATTCAAAATTATATCTTTTAATAAATGCCAAATATCAAATGTATCATATATGTCTTAACTAAACCATTCCTATTTTATATGTATTTGTTGGGTGGAGTTTATTATTCGATGTGAAACACGCCTAGAACTATCGCTGTCTCATTCACTCGCATATTATCGGACTGAGACAGCAATATACACCCAAGCAATGTAAATAGACACCCCGCATTAGTCTACATCCCTTAAAGTACAACACGGTTTAACGGTACCTTATAATTATCTAATGACATGCTCTTAGTTGCTTCATACGGGATCTGTAACAAAAGAAACCTCTTTTAAAGTTTTGGTATATGACTATTATTGGTACCTCACGCTTGCACAAAACAGTTGCAGTTTTTTTTTCGAACGGACTAATGCTGTTTGCCTCTACCGGCATTTACAGCGTCACCGGACGGGTGGCGAGCGCAGATAGCACTCAGCCAGAAACAGTTGCAGTGCGACTCAGATCATTAAAATTGAAGGTTTTACATTGCACTTCGCTGGTCATTCAGAGACGTAACTATCCCAATCACCTAGCAGCATCACTCGCTCCAATTCTCTTCAACCTTAAAAAGGTACTGCTGTCAGACTACTGTTTCGGGGAAGAATATACGACACTGTGATGGTAGCAACTACGTCCCAAGATTTCTTCTTGGAACTATCACCTGACTAGCTGCTCTCCTCGGTTAAACCCGCGCGGTGATGGATGATGATGACGAATCTTATATAGCCTATGTTACTCAGGGTGAATGTAGCTTTCCAATGGTGAAAGAGTTTTTGAAATCGGTCCAGTACTTTTTGAGCCAATTCGTTACAAACACATACAAATCTTTCCTCTTTATAATATTAGTATGATTGGCCTCGTTGGGACCACGTTTTGGGATTCGCAAACGAATTCAAATCAATTATGGTAGTTATTATTCTGTTTGTACTAAAATACATATTAATTTATCGCTGTCAAAATTGCAATATTTGACATTTCTGTCCAATTGTGGGTATGTTTACGCAGATTTAGTCGTCATATAACATCATGCTCTCTAACCTGATCTAAAACTACCCACAATAGAATAGAATACACATAAGTTTAGAATTCTCATTCGCAGTGTACGAATGTGGATTTTAGTATGAACAGAATAATAACTACCATACTTGAGAGAATTTATATATTAGTTCAACAGTTTAGCTTGGTATTCCGTACAAGTGAATTACTACCATTATCTATCAATTGCACGCTAATTTCACATGATAAAATAGTGTCTTTGGTTTACTGGCCTTTTCACATGATAAAGCATGCGTCATTTTCGCCACTTTTAACGACGCATCGTCTAGCATTTCAACAATGGCTATCATTAATTTTGTTTAAATTTCCTACTAATTTTTAATTACCTTTACTAATATTTATGTTTCTTTTAGTTTTGACGCATGCATTTTTATGTGTTCGATACTGTGCACGAAAGTAAATGAACTGTACTTAGAGAACACAGCTTTCTCACACCCAAATGTTTGTGTAGGATTGACTGTATTTGACTCATGCCTATGTCCAAAGATGTCCGGCTCTCATAATAGGTCACATGCCTGTCTGTTTCAATCATACGGCGCACAGCATCGATGTTCTTTTTATTCACAGCAGTGCACGGGCGACCTTCACGAATTTTATCATGGAGACATCAAACCAGCTATAAATGATCGTCTTGCATGGTGCTTCTTCGCCAAAAGCACATTGAAGCCGAAAGAGGCTCTGCTGTCAAATTACACTTAAAATGTAAAAAATCATGCGGCGAAAATTTTCCCGAGTTAAACCCATTTTATTGTAATCACGCAATTTTTAAAATGACTCCACAATGTGAAAACAATTGACAATCAGATGAAACAAATGTTATTCTACAGCACAAGACTTCTATTTTCAAATTTAGTAATAACTTTTTAAATATTGTATATATGTAAGTGGTCAATTCCGGAAACTTTTAGTGTGACCTATGTATAAGCATTTTTCCAGCAGAAGTGTCACTATTTATTTTATTTTCATTTAAAATGCAATTCTACAAAGTAACGCCTACATCAATAAGAATGAAAGAATATTTAGGTGACTGTGACTTGACTCTGACTATTTGAATAAAAATATCACTTAAAACCAACTAATTAACCTGATTGCGGAAACTTGCTCATGACAAACGTAGAAGTACACTTCTGAAGGAAAAAATAAATCTATCGCTGCAGCAAATATGCGGTCTGGAAACCCTACGCCTGAATACCTTCCATCCGACATTAGACAAAACCGAATAAACTTTGGAAAATTAGTAACTAAACGACCGTTACCTCAGTTTGTAGCCCAGATTCGACCACTGACTGATGCAAATTGTATGACGAACGGAAATATTTGCTCCGGATCTTGAATGTTGTAATACAATCATCACATCATCGCGACACAGCGAATCCTAATGCGAGAATCTGGGTGTGTGTGTGTATAAACATTAAATTAACCAACTTACTTGTCAAGCTAGGTATTCTCATAGACCACAATAATGTGTGGCTGCATTTGATTGTGACTCTGTCCGAACCACTAAACGCGTTCGAAGTACTCACTAACTCTCCAAACTTCAGTGGCTGATTATCTGCAAATAAAAATATAAGTATCACGCTAAAACAATACGACAAACAAATAAAACATAAATAAGTATAAATTACGAAGGAGCACACGCAGCGGAGCTTGACTTGGCGATCTTAATCAATCAACAAGTTTGCTTGCTGCTGTCAGGAGTTGCATGAGCGCTAGTGGCATTATACAACGGTATTTCCGTGCTTCAGACGGCACGTTGATGCGTCGGTCCCGGTTGTTTTAGGACAACAGTCGTTAGGACATGTCGAAGGCTTTCGGGCGGTTTCGCCTGAAAACTTCGACATGGGTTGGCCACTAACCACGGTTTTAGGATGGGAGAGGATAAGGCGCAAGGCATTTATTCTACCAAGTCGCATGTCGCAGTAGTAACTCATTACAATGCACACTCACAAATCAACCATTCAACTAATAACTTACGGCGCTGTCAGCAGCGGTCGCACTACGAGACGATGCGCGCTGAGAGTATCCTTATACGCAATGCTAAATCCCGGCATTTGTTTGTTGAGTTGGAAACAATTTCATAACACTACCAGCAATGGATGTCGAAATGAATATGCTACACACTGACGCGCCGATATTTACGATTTTAGCCAACAAGTTCTCAAGATCTTGTTGCTGCGACACGAGCCACGCCTTCTCTACACATCCTTCCCTCCGAAATCCGTGTCTCTAACCTATCCACCAAGCCACACTGGGCCCGCGTGGTGGATTATGGCCCAACTCGTCTGAGAGGAAGGCTCGAGTCCCAGCAGTGGGAACAAAATGGGCTGATTATGATTTAGAATTAAAAGCGTACGTTAAATTATCAATTTATCAAAAAACAAAATTTCAATACATAACAAATGGCCGCCATGTTTTTTTCGTAGTGCAGAAAAAAGGTTGCTAGTCTCCTTTCATTGAAAATAGAGTACAATAAAATAATTCCCACCTCTTTTTTCTAATTATTGGATATAAACCCTTTTTGAGATTTGACATTTGTATTATTTTAATGTTGGATGCAGGCCGCTTCCAACCGGTCCTTTTGGAAAATCATGGGGGAGGCCTATGTTCAGCAGTGGACGTCCTACGGCTGAGATGATGATGATGATGATGATGATTATTTTAATGCTCGCTGCTAAAAAAAAGAACGCTACCAGGACAGAAATGGATTCAAAATCCAATCCTCTCACTGACAGGAAGACTCGAGTCCCAGCAGTGGGAACATAATGGGCTAATTATGATGGAACAACTTTTCTTAGCATGAAATGAGACCAATACTAATTATCATAGTTATTATAACGGATATGTTGAACCAATCCAATGGCCCCCCGGAGGGTATGTAATCTAAATATTGAAATCAGCAAATCCTACTCAACGTAAGAAAACAAATGCATTTAACGATTTTTTAAGCGATTAGTAACCGATTTGCGCATTGTACAATGCGCGGACGCGGTCGGGAGCGCATGTACTCCGTGAAGAAGCGGCTCTGAACAACGCGAAACCGGTCGAGTCCGACATACTCGGCTTATTGCGTAATTTAAATCGGTTACTAATCGCTTAATAATCATTTAAAGATGCTTTTGATTAAAACATCTTAAGTTAATGATAGTTGTAAGTAAAGAAATAAAAATAAAAAATAAAATAAAAAAGTTTCAAGTCATTTTCCAGAGACGGGAATCGAAATGTCCAATAGTAGAAAATTAACATCCTTTATTTGTATGATACCGTTCGAAAGGGTCAATCATAAGCAATCTACTAGTATTCTGTGGCATTAGAAACAAATATCTATGAACAATGTGTTTCTAAACGACGAATTTTCAAGACAAGCATCAGATATTCGGATTAATATTTTTTACCGTTTCTAATTAGTTTAGTTTTAATTTATACTTTGAAATCGGGTAATCATTAACCCTCTTATTTAATAAAACTTTAACTAAATAATTCTTTTCCGTTTATTAAAATTTAAAGGATAGTTATTTTTTTGGGAACTCTTTGTTTCCGGGAGAAGATCCGATTTCCGGGGGGATGGTAAAGATTGTTTTCGGTTAATTATATATATTCATCTAGTATATGTTGTATTGTAGGCTTCGCTGAGGTAGGAATCGAAACTACATCAGCTTGATCGACGCCCGACCTTTACTTCTTATAATCTACCATTGCTTTATAAGAGTAGAAATAACAGTGGCCTGAGCATGAACACTTGCTAAAGTAACGTTATCGTATCTTGTATCTAGTACAACTATGGTATAGATAACTCATAGTTTGTACTGTATACTTCAGCGGTACGACGACGACGTCATCACGACGTCACACTTTAGCAAATGTTCGTGCTCGGGCCACTGAAGAAAATGAAACGGCCAAGGCAGAATCTGATTAAGGTAAAAATACCTAAATTCCATTTGAGTCCACTTGATGTGACGCTCTCACATGCTTCTGCAACAGGCACTAGGGAACACCAAGATCTTTTATGTGTCCTCGTGTCTTCGGGAACCATGATCACGTGGTCCCCAGGGCACAGCAACCAGGACAGTGCATCATCAGACAAGATGAACAAGTTTGTGTTCGGCTGAAGCAGACGGTGTTCTTTGTTCAGGAACAAAGTTTGGATGTTGCCCAGTATCTGATCAATCCGCCCAGAGCTTTGACCAACTGCGATCACATATCCTATCTGTAAATTAATGTAATATGTATTTATTAAACCTGGCTTTGAAAAAAGGACGACCGTTACGCGATACCTATACCAATCTATCTGAAATTGTGGTCCATTTAAACTTCATTGACTTCGGTTGAAATTTTTTTAAGTTTTTTTCATATGAAAAACGGCAATCTTATATACGAGTAAGTCAGTGGGCCTAGCACGAATAAATGTAACAAGGTGACTCTAATACCGTCGAAATAGTATACCGTCATGTATCTAGGGCAACTGTGACACAGATTACCCATAGTTTGTACGCCGAAGCGTAACGCGTTGACGCTTACGATACGGAAACTTTTTCGTAAATTGTTTGTGCTACGGCCTCTGGTATTTCCAACTATAGTTTCAACCACATCCGATTGTCTTTTTAAATGAGAGTGCAGAACGCTTGTGGTTGCGTCTCGCCTAGCAGTCGAGTGCCTTGAAGTTGAAAATGACCACTGGATAGGGTTAAAACTACAGTTGGAAAGATCCGACTTACTAACGTGATTGATTCCCGTTTCTCATAATAAAAAGTTTTCAAGTTATGCTCAATGCCTTATAGAAAAAAAAACACACAAAAAAATGCAAACCAACTTCAACACCAAAAATTGTAAAATAACTTGTCGAAGTCAGAATATAATAGGTACTTTTGAACTATCATTCATTATTTGGTTTTTTTTTAGTCTTTCTAGTGACCCTTGCTAATTACGGGATCGATTGTCATTCGCCGTCAATAAGGATATCATCATGATGGGCGACACACTTTTCAGTTATTGGAGTGTAACTCAAAACCTGTTCGACCGAAATTGATGAAATTTAAATGGGACCAGCTCGGAACTATACTCTACCAAACAAAAAAGAAATAGAAAATACATTTTAGTTTACGAAGAAATAATGTCAGGAACAAACTCCACACAAAAAGTGGTCCTTCAAACCAAAACGACGTATGATTCCAAATACGAATTACTTCCGAGGTTACAAATAGACATGTTCGGTGATTGGTTTAAATTTCAGAAGGAAAGCAGGGATTGGTCCACTCGCGTGCTGCAACGTCTACTATGACAGCTGAGTCATAGCGGCGTGAACGATGTTATTGATTTAGCACGACTTTTATTGGGTAATTTTTTAAGGCAGTTACTCTTCCTGATATTATTTCTTCGTAGGTGAATATACACAAAAAAACATAGTCCAATTATAACCTTCTATTATTTAAAGTCAGTTCAAACAAGGCAATGTCAGATGACATTGTTATAATGTCAAGTGTTGATAAGTAAAGTAGCATGTGTAGAAGGGATTTTTTATATCATTTTACAAGAGGAAGTCGGTTTCATTTCAGATTAGATTAGATTCGCTTAATGATGGTTCAATTTTTACCTGAATTTACAGGTTCGAGTTGCTCAATAGGAAGTAATGTTGTTTTATTTTAAAAAAGTTTGTTCGGGTATTATAACTTTATAATACCCGAACAAACTTTTTTAAAGTATTATAAAGTCGGTTATTACTAAAACTAAAGACTTCACACGTAGCGCGGGACGTGCGCGGTGCGTTCCGTCGACCGCCCGCGCTTGTTTTCGAGCGTACATTACGAACAAATTTCATGATTCGACTTCGTGAAAATTCGTTTTTCGACGCTTAAACCTAATAACCGAAGTTCGAAAAAAAACGTGTTGTGACTAACTTGAATATACATTCATATGAAGTATGGGAGCCAATATATGATTGAGCAAACTTGGCTCGATAGATAAATTTGGCAACATTCCCAAAATTTTGCAATTTTTCTTACTTGCTTCTTGGGAAAAAGAACTTTTATTCAATTATGGGCAAATATATTTCAATGAATGTATAATATTCGAATTCCCAATGACATTTACTAGTAAACTATCGACTCCTTTACCGTTAAAAATTAATTATTTTATTGTACGAAATAAATATAAAAAGTATAAGCACGTATTCAATTGCATCTTCGCATTACATCGTCCAATTCGATAAGCAATTCTCAACCTTATGTAAAGCATCGTAAATTGTTTTAATATTTGATTGGACCGCGCCTTAAACACGGCATCGGCGGGTCCGCGCTTGTATTCAATGCGCCGTGTTTGATACATTTAGATGTAATACAACACGCGCGGGCCCGTCGACAGAACGCACGCGGCACCGCATACTTCCCGCGTTCAATGTCCAGTACATTGAACCTTATAAATATTACCCTAATAGAATCTCCTACGAAAACCACTTACCTCAATTTCATTCTTCTTGCAATATGAATTAAGCTCCATTAGACCTTTTGTAAAATCCGTGTGCATTTGATCTGGTGTGTGCACTGCCTTAAAATAAATAAAGTTGATTGTTACATATACCCAAGTATACAAAGATAAAGTAAGAGATGCCATCAGGATGATATAGATAAGCTCATAATATAAGTTGATGCTAATAAATAATTTTAGTGGGCCGAAATCATTCTTATGCAAAGGCAGGTACCATGAAGTTAATATCTACACGGTATGGTTTTAGGGTTATTCCAACTAGGCGACCTAAATCGTAGTAGGACTCTTTCTCATGAGTCTACATTGTTGGGTACCTTCCATGACCTACACAAGAAATACAACACGCTCAGGGGCCTTATTCACTATGACCACACATCCCGTAACGTGGAGCGTTATCTTCAAGGAACGGCAGTAAATTACTTAATTAATTCAGA
This sequence comes from Selenia dentaria, assembly GCA_917880725.1. Taxonomy (NCBI): domain Eukaryota; kingdom Metazoa; phylum Arthropoda; class Insecta; order Lepidoptera; family Geometridae; genus Selenia; species Selenia dentaria. Next base: position 26,507,839 of record OU862888.1, on the reverse strand, counting down.
AGAACTACTCTATACTGCAAGGAAGCTATCTCGCCACGATTCCCGCTGTTAGACTATTCAAAGGTCAACCTCTCAAACTGATGAACATCCCCTACGACGCGGAGAAACAAAGTAACATAGCTACGCATGTCAACCTGAACTGACCTTCAAGGGCTGCACAGCATTCAAAAAAATAAAGACTCGATAATTTCGTCAATCGTAGCACTTACAGAACAGGAAGGTGTTATTTTGTCTGATATTAATAATGCTTACAAAATTATACTTTAATCCTTATTATACCATGATAAGTAAACCAAAAGATTTATGAATAAAACTGACGTATATTTACGTCTCTGGGACGCAAAGGGTTAAGACAGAGTAGGACACGCTCATATTAACTAGAATTTGTGTCCGATGTTACGTGGTGTAACGCATGCACGCCGCTGTAGACAACAGTCGAGTCCCAGACGAAGTACTTCAAATAAGTGCGAAACTAGTCGAAGACAGAAGAGCAGCAGAACTCTTTATAAATGAGTTCGTCCGGTTAAGTATTACCACCATACCCTATTTCTACCGCGAAGCAGTAATGTTCGCAATACTGCGTTCTGGGCCTACTCCCACCTTTTACAAATTATCATAAATCAGGAGCGTTTGTAATGAGCTTAGAATAATCATACTTACTATCGTACTCCCACCGACACAAAACGGTCGAACATATTACTTCAATACTATTTACGCCATGTTCCTTTTTATCCGAAATCGATCCTAATGGTGTGTTCCAGGATCAATACCTATAATGCCCAACCCGAACAGAACACTAACGCAGTTGCAAAGTACGCGAATTGAGTGCACTATTTGATAATACGGCATCAAAACGTCTATAGTAATCCATTACTATTTTGAGCTTGCTATATTGACGTGGTGGTAACAAATGTAATGGTAAGGTTGATACATGACTACTTTAAGAGGTGGGAGTAGGGCCCGTTGCCGGCGAAATTACAGGCACATGAGACTTAACAACTTAATGTGTTATGGATACGGGCGTAGTGCAGTTTGTCACTTGTGAGGAAATGCATATGTTCTAGGCAGAGGTTAACACTTAACGCCAGATGGGCCTCGTGATTGTACCGTCTCCTAAAAACATTGAAAAGAGATAATGTCAGATAAGATCGGGTCGTTGCCGATCTTAAAGTATAATTATGGACATAACTCCCAGTTTTCTATCTCAATAATTACACAGTATACATAACACTAAAATATCGGATAAGGGTAAATGTGTTTTATTCACTACTAACTTAAAGCCGCGTTGACTAAAGGACATTTCATACCGGCTGCGCCCCGCGGATCCACTCGTGCGGAAAAAGACTATCGCACACTTTTCCGGGCTAATAATATCCTTTAATATACGTCATGATTATGTAAAAAGTCAAGTTGTTGCGATATACAAAAACAGTAAAAATTTACTAACGCTCTATTGCATTTATTATATCGAGTATATTTTAAGGTACATATACATTATTTTTTCTAAACATTAACGACAAAGCAGTAGAACGAACTGAAGTACGAACTATCGTATAAACTAACGTATTGTATATGTTAATTATTCCCATTTAAACGGAGACAGTTTTTGGACACGAAGATTCGATTGTCGGAATGAATATAAAAAGTTTCTTCGTGTAACCATCCAAGATTGTCGCCATTACCCTTGGGCGACAATTGCCTCGCAATAGAATATATCTGTCTCCTAGTATAAAGAACTATAAAGCGATTTGTATTTCGTGGTTTTGTGCCAGTTGCTACCTCAAGTGTTCTAAGACAAGAATAAATCCCATATTTTTAATTTTTGTTATAATTGCTTTGGGCTATTCAACTTCCAATTCTCTCGCGCAAATGCATTCAGGCCTACCATTCGTTTACAACATTGAAAACAATCTATGCTCGTTATCGGATGCCGTTAAAAATGTATGAAAAAAAGACCTTGCGGTCAATTGTAGAACTAAAATTGATAGCGAGTACGCCAATGACAACCTTAATAGGTAGACGAGTATCCACTATAGATTACATTTATGTTGCCAACTCATGGTAGAGCCACAGAGCAGTGCATTATAGCCTCAGATTTTTATAATGCACCACAAACACTCGTAATTACTATACCAGCCATGTCGTACCAAATTTGGATGATTTTGTGTAATTTTGAAAACAATACCGTATCACTGAACTCGAATGGAAAATATCGCACTCAAAACGTTTTGAATCGATTTGTATGATACGATATTCGTATACGATGGCTGCACTAAAAGTATCGGGAATGGAATATTTCCACTGTTCCTGTCATATTAAAATCTTTTTAATTGAAAACTCCTTGGTTTTAAAAATCGAATACCATGTATTTATTTAAAAAAAGATTCTCGGTCTTGTCACAAGGTTTTGTCAAACTTGTTTAGTCGTTGAGAAAATGGAATTGACTCGAGAAAATTCAACAGCGATGATTTATTATGACTTTCGAAGTGGTTTAACACAAAAACAGTGTGTTGACCGGATGATTTCTGCATTTGGTGATGAAGCCCCATCCAAAACCACAATTTATCGCTGGTTTGCTGAATTTCAACGTGGACGTGTCAAGCTCGGTGATGATCCCCGTCAAGGTCGTCCAAAAACTGCAGTCACCCAAGAAAACGTTGATGCTGTGCGTAAGCTGATTGAGGAAGATCGACATGTGACATACCGCGAAATTCAGGCAACTTTAGACATTGGCATTAGTCAAATACAAATAATCTTGCATGAACAATTAGGTGTAAAAAAGTTGTTTTACCGATGGATACCGCATTCGCTCTGTGAAGAGCAAAGAGCGGTATGCTTGGTGCAACAGAACTCTCGAAAGATTCCACGCAGGATCCTCAAATGCTGTATACAACATCGTATAAGGTGACGAATCCTGGATATACGCGTACGAACCCGAAACAAAAAACCAGTCACGCGTTTGGGTGTTCGAAAATGAGTTAAAGCCAACAAAAATTGTTCGTTCACTGAGTGTTGCAAAAAAAATGGTGGCCACGTTTGTCTCCAAAACCGGCCATGTTACGATTATTCCTCTTGAGGGACAAAGAACGGTTAATGCAGAATGGTATGCTAGCATTTGTGCCACAGGTCGTTTCTGAACTCCGTAAAGAGAGCTGCAACCGCCGCATCATCCTCCATCACGACAATGCGAGTTCTCACACGCTCAGAACAAAAGAGTTTTTAGAGCAAGAAAACATAGAAATATTAGACCATCCGCCGTACAGCCCCGACCTAAGCCTTAATGATTTCTATACTTTCCCTAAAATAAAGAATAAATTGCGTGGACAGAGATTTTCATCACCTGAAGAAGCTGTGGACGCCTACAAAACGGCCATTTTGTAGATCCCAACTTCCGAATGGAATGGTTGCTTCAATGATTGGTTCCATCGTATGGAAAAATGTGTCAAAATTCGCGGAGAATACTTCGAAAAGCAATAAATACATTTTTAAATAGTAATATTGTGTCACTTCCTTGATTCCCGAAATTTTCAGTGCCGCCCTCGTATGAACATGAAAACATGGCACTTTATTCTGTTTTATTACTAGTTATCATTTTGGTAGCAGTTTATCGCACATATAGTTTCCTACCTAAGCCGCAACTTCTTTTTTATTACCCATTTTTACTATCTATATTTACAATGAACATCATAAAAATATTCTGTAGAAAAATAATCAGTACGGTAGGTTCACCTTACAACCTTTCTTTGTGTATTTCTCTAAGACCTCTTCAGTTATAGAATCGAAGTCCCCAGTGATCAAGGTGGGCAGCTTCAAGCATTTCTGCATGTCTTGAGGTAGTTCACTGATATATCTGTCCCATCGAACTGTCCCGCCATCCACTGTTATTCTAACAGTCGCTGTAACAAATTTGACTTGGTTTATCTTTGGTGATCCAATTAAAGTTTACTGTATTGGTAACACTGTAAATTAAAAAGTTGTTCATAATGATCTACGAATAAATAATATCAGGAAGAGTAACTGCCTTAAAAAGTGACCCAATAAAAGTCGTGCTAATTCAATAGCAGCGTTACCGCCGCTATAACTCAGCTGTCATAATAGACGTTGCAGCACGCACGTAGACCAATCCCTGCTTTCCTTCTGAAATTTAAACCAATCACGGAACATGTGTATTTGTAACCTCGGAAGTATCGTCCTCGTATTTGGAATCATTCGTCGTTTTGGTTGGAAGGACCACTTTTTGTGTGGAATTTGTTCCGAGTTATGCTTCCTGACATTATTTCTTCGTAGATAATGGTGCGTGTTATAAACGTTGTATGCTAGTTTAAACATTTACGATACAACAATTTCGTAATAAATAAACAACATTAAAGTAAAAATTACTATTATACTTAGTAGTAATTAGTACGCGAAGTAGATCTTGAGTACCTACGAGCGCACTGCACTTAAAATCGTGGAGGCTTCCAGGCGAAGCCGAAACCAAGCGCGGATCCACCGTTGTGGGCACGATAGGCATGCCCACAACCTTAAAGACTTGTGACATCAGACGTCGCACTTTCATATTCGACAGGCCGATGATATGACGTTTTATAAAATGTTACGTTTTATAAAAACCTGGATACCGATGAAATTATTAACGTTTTCGCGAAAATGAAACGTAAACTTCTTTTAAATTTAATTTCACGTCATTTGATATTCTTTGTAATTGTTTCCAGCGAAGTTACAGAGTAAAAAGATCTTATATCTCCGAGTAAAAAGGGCAGTGTATTGCACGGTGTAAAGTGTTGTACCTAGTTCAAAATTCTGAACGGCAATGGACTGTTATGAGCAAGCGTGACGCTTAACATCAGGCGAGGGACTTGATACTATATCTATCATTAGAGAGTTCATGCTCCGACTCGTACTTTGCTGATTTTCAGGTGGCTGCGACCACAACCTTTTTTGTGGCCTAGATCCGCGCCTGGCCGAAACAATTGTCGATCATGATATCGACAACACGTAAGTTTCACAATCAGTATGTTTATTATTATAAATATTACAATGAACATGAGTTTTAATAACTTTATACCACTAAAATCGTTAAAATTTAATTTCTATTTAATTTATTCAACTACAAATAAGCACAACGTCCAAAAATACATTATATTACCTACCCATTACAATTTCATTGCCGCTATATTGGCTTGTTATAAACTAGAGCAGTAGTAAATTCCGTAAGAACCGTATATAATAGACTTTTATGGGAAGATTATGGAGAAGTTAATGGTCTTAATCTACTAGAGACTGAGCGAACATTCGCTAGCGACATAGTGAAAACAATCTTTAAGGAATAGAAGGCATTGGAAATGGGGTACAAACTGTTCATCATCATGACGTGTGTTTAGCTGAGAATATTGCTGCTGTGAATGATAGCGTGACCGAAGGCCGGATTAATCGATTCGTTATAATAGTTCGCAGTTAGATCCTCTGTTATAGCTCCCTTTGGCGAGTTTTGAACTATAACTTGCATCAGTGAGCGCTTTAAGTTCTATAACGATATCATATGATGATATTGACTTGAGGATATTGATGTGAAAATAAATTGGTTTCAGTCAAGGTGCGTTCGTTTAGCTTATGAGGGCATTGGTGGCGTTGACATTGATGGCTCTTTTTTTATAGCGTTCTTAAAGCTCAAAAACGTTATTTTTGCTACTTTTGCCACTTTTGCCCACACCCTATTCGAACGCTCAACTGAGCATAAGACCTAAAATCGCATGATTATGTTGTCAAATACATAGCTGGCAAAAAACGATAACAAACAACCATGCTCCGGACGTGGGTCATAAATTGCACTTTTTGGTGGCAAAAATACCTCTTTTTTAGGTTTCCGAACGCTGAACAAAAAGAGGCATGAACGACATTTTCACCAACAGATTCCCAATTCGAACGCCCCTTGTGAGCGTTTTTAGCGTTATTTTCGCTAAAAACGCTCACAAGGTTCGAACGCACTATAAGACGGCATAACGTGTCACGCACCGCGAGGAACTATGGATGTTGTACGTGAATAGTTCGAGTCGCATTTTTTCACGTCTCATTTTCACCACAGAATAATATGTTTCAGGCTTTTTTGTCGGCTTTTCATAAAGAGTCGGGTCCATGGACGAACTTGTAAATTGGAACACTTAATAACAAATATTCGTCAAGTTATAGCCGAGACAACTAACGAAAATGTTATCGAAAATTACTGTCGAATATCCTGAGGCGGTCATATTTAGCTGTAATTCTTTTTCACACCTAAACAAAAGTAATAACCAAATATTTTTATTATTAAATACTTACCTAAAAATAACATTACTTATATAATAATATTATATTATATGTAATAATATTTGTTAAAGTAAAGAGAGGGAACTGAATTAGATTTTGACCATTTGTAAAGACCATTTATTTTATTGTGTGGTATGGTAACATATTATACTAGATTTTTGAAAAGATGATGCCCAGGTGTAATCAGGGTCGGCCACCAATCCGACGGATCTGGTAACCTACCTTGGGTTTTTCAATGATGGTGTTCAATTTAGATCTAACTATCACTATTGAAAACCTATTGCTAAGCACCAAATAGTGTTTAGCATTAGGTGTTCTGGCAGCTGTCCTTGAGTGTCAATCACTATTCTAGATCTAATGCGATACCTAGTTGTTGACCACAATCATACTGACCATCACAATGTTGAACAAGAATAATGTTTTTTTTGTTTTAAAACATATTTTTTTTCAAATATATTTTTTTAGGTTTTGCGATTATGACCTTAGATTATCTTGTGGGAAACATTTTTAAGTTAGGTAAATAGATATATAGATTTGGAAGCACCACCAAAAATCACAATGACCATAGACCCGAAAATAATTAGAATTTCAAATTGTTATAATTTTACTGACAATAAGAAAATATCTATTAGGAATATCATTGTTGATTTTTATTGTTTTAAATAACATACTGTACCTAGCTTGCACCTATCGTATTTGGTATTAACATTGTTTTCGACCTTACAGTTGATTAAATATACACTCCCAGTATTTAACTCTTTTTTAGTTGTTTTCGACGTTTGGGCACAACTTCGACTCATGTTAAGCGATGGTGCAGCCATGGATGGAGCATGTCGATCTAGTAACAACCTATTCACTCTAGCATTGTAAATGCCTGGAGTGTTTTTCTCGGAAAATATAAAAATAATAAAATCAGTGGTTTCTTTAAAAATCGTGATTTATATCATGGAACCCTGCTGACCATCAAGTGAGATAGCTGTTAAACAACAGTCTATCAAGTATTAAAAAGCTCTTACACTGAAATATATTTTGCCCTAAGCACAATCTTAATTTGGATGTAAGTACCATATAGTTGTTTTAATTTAGCTGCCTTGACCTACAAACATGCCACTGTACAGTGCAGTTTAACAACAAATTGTCATAGCCTTTGCACAAACTGTTGCTTTTTTCTAGGCATTAAAACAGTTGTTCTGTACATAAATAATACATGTCAGGAAATATACATTTCTTTACATGTGGAAGATAAATATTATTAATTGTAGTTAACATTCGCTGCTTACCATTGTTCCACAAGTCTTTCATGAAGTCCTGGTTCAGTGCTATTGGTCTGTTCAATATAAGAACTGCATATTTTACAAAATCTTTCGGATCTCTTGCAGTAATCCGTGTTATGTCCCATCTCCGAATCTTCACCATATCGCATGCAGCAGTGTACTTAGCTGTGTGACTATAGAAGATTGTGTTAAGCTTTTTTACCTAGAAATAAAGACAAGAGTTATTTGACTGAACTATGATATGTATTTCTGGACGGTAAACAATAACACATATATTTTGATCACTTCCCTGTGCTAAAGATGGAATACTACACTTTAATATTTGCTGTATTCCACATTTAGCATATGAATTTAAGAATTTCATATTCATAATCAGCCAGGATCAGAGTACAACTAACAACAAACATTTGAATTGCAGGCTCAATTGCTCAAATGCTTCATGAGACATCATTTTTTATGTAAATATCAGAGTTATGCAATTTTTATCAAAGTATGCCTTCGCAATATGAATAAGGGAAATTATAATATGTTTATATATAGTAATTAAAAAAGCAAAGTTCATATGAAAGTTAAAAAACTGGATCTCGGTTAAAAGTTTTTATCATACATCAGCAAATGCACCTTAGAAACAAAGCTCAACTCATCCCATAAAATAACTTCTACGGCCCAAGTAGAGAATAGTCTATCTGTACGGGGCAACCATACAATAAAGTGTATGTCTGCAAATTATATTGTTATGATTTATATTGTGCCGTACCTAGTTACACCAGTTCGCATATGGACACCATCAAAATCAGCTAACAATAAAACAGAACATTAACATAAAAAAAATCTTGTATTTGTATATATGATACACTACCAGATATACATTTACACTTAAAGAGGTGGCTAAGATGATCTTACATTCGTTTTCAACTCAAAAATTAGAGTGAAGTCAAGGTGGCATAATTAAAAATATTTTTTTAAGGTTAAGTCAGAAACTTAGTCTTATATCTTCTGGGGGAGTTGTATGGGGTAGGGTGTGTTTTGTGTAGCAGCATAGTGGTCCAGATTGGTGCTTTTAGTTTCCAAAGAAACGATCCTCCTCAAACCAAGACGGACACTTGGGACCTGAATCACACATGTATTATGAAGGTGATCTTTGGTGTTTTATGAGTGAATGAAAATTTCATTATAACTGCATACAAATTAGAAATAATACAAATACCCAGTAGCACCTACCATGTAATAAATTATTCCATTTGAGGCCATTTCTTTGGAATTCAACAACTCCGTCCTTATATCTATCACAACATGAATCACTGTGCAGGTAGCAGTTCGGACTAAAATTTACTAAGTGGTTTTATCAAGAGGCTTTATAATCTCTCTACGTCAGATCAGCCAGTATAAAAATTATCACAATAAATTAGCATTATCTTCACTTGCTACTTTCAGGTGCTGGCCCATCTACGAACAGGTTATGTGGCAGGCTAACTTGTTTTCATAAATATATATATTTTCCAAATAATATTTATACTGAGTTAACTTAATTCTTCGATATAGTCAAATATCTACGTCTCGCTTGGAATAATTGTTTGCAAAAAATTAAATATTTGAACTTGAAATGAAACTTAACTTCCAGTCCCAAAGAGTATAAACATAAACATAGATTAATTAGAATATATATAAAGATAGATGACAATCACAATAAAACGCAAACAAGGGGGCCGCGTTCAGAACCTCGGTGAGAGTGCACTCGGAGTGCAACTTTTCGCACTAACGCCGGCGCCGTTCCGAACCTCAGGTAAAGCATTCGGTTGTTCTAACTCGAGCGTCCCGAACCTCGGAGCGTCGCAACTTTTTAACCATCAAAATCGATCGCTAAAAAAAATAAAAAAACTGTCCGCAAAGTAACGCCTGAATCAATAAGTTATCGATCGGTAAAAGGTTGCAACCCGAATCTGACATAACTTTGCCCAATCAGACTACAACACACCTCTTCTTCTTCTCTCGTCTCAAAGAAAATTAGGTAAGGATCAAGTGATCTGTCAATGTCAAGTCTGTCAAAATTTGTTTGAGGTTGGAAAACAACCGTGACCGTTACGGAACGGCACCTCAGATCGAGTTAGAAAACAACTAAACAACCGCGCTGTGAGGTACGGAACGACCCCCCGAACGTTCATCATCATCATCATCTCAGCCGTAGGACGTCCACTGCTGAACATATGCCTCCCCCATGATTTTCCAAAAGGACCGGTTGGAAGCGGCCTGCATCCAACGTCGTCCTGCGACCTTCCTCAGGTCGTCTGTCCACCGTGTCGGTGGACGACCTACGCTGCGCTTGCCGGTCCGTGGTCTCCACTCTAGAACCTTTCGGCCCCATCGGCCATCTGTTCTGCGTGCTATGTGCCCTGCCCACTGCCACTTCAACTGGCTAATCTTCTGGGCTATGTCGGTGACTTTCGTTCTTCTACGGATCTCCTCATTTCTGATTCGATCACGTAGAGAAACCCCGAGCATAGCTCTCTCCATAGCTCGTTGTGCGACTTTGAGCTTTTCTATGAGGCCCATAGTAAGAGACCACGTTTCAGTGCCATAAGTCATCACTAGTAACACACATTGGTTGAAGACTCTTGTCTTGAGGCACTGAGGTATTTTTGACGAGAAGACTTCGCGAAGTTTCCGGAACGCTGCCCAGCCGAGTTGGATTCGACGATTGACCTCTTTCTCGAAGTTGGACCTGCCTAGTTTGACTGTCTGTCCCAGGTAGATGTACTCGTCAACAACTTCGAGAACTAAGTTCCCAACTGATATTGGGGTAGGTACAACATGGGCATTAGACATAATTTTCGTCTTGTCCATGTTCATCTTAAGACCTACCCGTTGGGAAACTCGATGGAGGCCTTCGAGCATTGTACTGAGGTCTTCCATGGATTCTGCCATGACTACAATATCGTCGGCAAATCGAAGGTGAGTGGTGTATTCGCCGTTAATATTGATGCCAAGTCATTGCCATTCCAGAAGCTTGAAGGCGTCTTCCAATGTACCGGTGAACAGTTTCGGAGATATAACGTCTCCCGTCTCACGCTTCTTTGCAATGGAATTGCCTTCGAACTCTGCTCCTGTTCTCGGACTGACATGTAGGCGTTTTTGTACAAACACTTCAGCACTTCAATATACCGATAGTCAAAACGGCACCGCTGGAGAGACTCAAGCACTGCCCACGTCTCGATCGAATCAAAGGCTTTCTCATAGTCCACAAACGCTAGACAAAGAGGCAAGTTATACTCTTCGGTCTTCTGTATAACTTGCCGTAGCGTGTGGATGTGGTCTATGGTACTATAGCCTTTTCGAAAACCGGCTTGTTCCGGAGGCTGGAATTAATCAAACCTGCGACTGAGACGGTTCGTTATGACCTTCGAAAACAGCTTATAAACATGGCTCAAAAGCGAGATGGGTCTGTAATTTTTAAGTAAAGTGTTGTCACCTTTCTTGAAGAACAGCACCACCACGCTTTTGTTCCATGCTTCTGGCGTTGAACCTTCGAGTAAGACGGTATTAAAGAGCTTCTGAAGGACTTTAAGTACCGGTGTTCCACCCGCTCTCAGAAGCTCAGATGTGATACCGTCGTCACCAGGCGCCTTGTTGTTCTTAAGCTGTTTCAAGGCCATTCTAATCTCGTACAGGCTGATGTCCGGGATATCTTCGGTATAATGTCGGGTCAGCTTGGCTCTTGGGTCTTTGACCGAGCTGCTAACAGGTTTAGTGACCGAGGTGTATAACTGTCCGTAGAAACTCTCGACCTCTCCTAACACTTCCGCTTTGGTCGACGCTACACTGCCGTCTCCTCTCTTCAGCTTCGTCAACTGGCTTTGCCCAATAGACATGTCTCTTGCAAACACTTTGGAGCCTTTTTTCCGCTCTATCGTCTCTTTAATACGGTTTGTATTAAAGATCCGGATGTCGTGTCGCAAGGACTTCCATATTCGTCTATTGAGCAGCCTATATGCTTCAGCATCATTCGAAGACTGCAGTTTCAATGAGCGTCGTTCAGCCATGAGGTTGAGGGTATCGTTGGAGAGTTTCTGTGGCCTATCTGTACGGTGGGGTTTAAAGTACTTGGAACCCACTGTATGGACAGTTTCTACTAACCTTTTATTGATCTCGTCCACTGAAGCGATGTTCTCAAGGCAATCGAAGCGATTGGATAGCTCAAGTTGAAAGCTCTCGGGGTCTTGAATACGGGCACGAGTGGGTCGGAGCGTAGACTTCATCAGACGAGACCTCTCCAGTTTGACATTAATATTCACCGTGCCTCTTACCATTCGGTGATCACTACCGGTTTTAACCCTGTTGATCACGGAGACATCAGTGAATATTTGCTCTTTGGTGGTCATAATGAAGTCAATCTCATTTCTCGTGGAACCATCGGGACTTAGCGGGAAGTTTAATTTTTTTAGTGCCATCCACTTTGACGGATAATAGTCGCGCGCTCGTCTTCCATGTGTGACATTAGTGACGTGGAACGCATTAGTGACGTGAAGACGAGCGCGCGGGTATCGATATCGATAAATAGGGATGTGCTGTTTGATATTGAGGTAGCAAAAAGTGTTCCTATCTAATCTATTAAAATATTGTTATGTAAACCAGGGTCTATGAAATTAAAAATCAAGGTTAAGATAATCTAATCCATTTATTGAAGAACACATTCTAAAATTAAAAAAAGACGTGTGGCACTCAGAGACTGCCGCGGTAAAGCTATTGCATGGCTGTTTTTATCAACTTATGCAATTATAATTATTTAACCAATGCCATCTAGAGGCGAGAGTCTGAACTAAAGAGACAAGCGTGATATTTCAAACAGTCATTAAAAGTTCTGCTATTCATCGATAGATGCCAAATCAACTTATGCAATTATAATTATTTAACCAATGCCATCTAGAGGCGAGTTGGTGAATTAAAGAGACAAGTGTGATATTTCAAAAATTCATCAAAAGTTCTGCTATTCATCGATAGATGGAGTCGGAGTAGGGGATGTTAGGTTATTTTCGTTACGGAATTTCTGGATTCAGTCTCCACGCTGAAGGCCCGCGAAAGAAGCTATGCAATAGCTTAAAAAAAATTACAACGCGTGACAGTTGACAATGTCGATTACGTTGCACTTACGCAGATTTTCGTGTTAGGCCCACAGGTAAATCCCACGAAGCGAAGGTCACTGTCAACATTGTCAACTATTGTATTTGCTTATAAATTTTACTACAATTTCGCTAGTTTACTTCATTCTGTATTTGGGATTCGTTGATAATGACGCTGATCAATTTTCCATAACCAACCAATCTTAGCTTATTTTCTAATCTATCCACGTGGTACTGGCGGCATTGCGGCAACCTCACTGAGGCCATATTTGAAAAAAGTTAAAGTTAAAACCGGTAGTGATCACCGAATGGTAAGAGGCACGGTGAATATTAATGTCAAACTTGAGAGGTCTCTTCTGATGAAGTCTACGTACGCTCCGATCTACTCGTTCCCATATTCAAGACTCCGAGAGCTTTCAACTTGAGCTATCCAATCGCTTCGATTGAGAACATCTTCAGTGGACGAGATCAATAACAGGTTAGTAGAAACTGTCCATACAGTGGGTTCTAAGTACTTTAAGCCCCACCTTACAGATAGACCACAGAAACTCGCCATTGATACCCTCATCATTATGGCTGAACGACGCTCACTAAAACTGCAGTCTTCGGATGATGCTGAAGCATATAGGCTGCTAAATAGACGAATGTAGAAGTCTTTAACTTTTCTATTTAAAGTCTTGGAACGCCTTATTCATAATCAACTTAGTAACTTTCTTTCTTTGCATAACTTGTTAAATCCTTTTCATTCTGGTTTCCGTTCCGGACACAGTACGGTTACTGCTCTCCTTAAAATTACGGAAGATGTACGCTTTGGCATGGAAAACGGTCATCTGACTGTTCTAATACTGTTAGATTTCAGCAATGCATTCAATACCGTCAACTTCGACATTCTTCTCGCAATACTTCAGTCTCTTAACATATCTCCAACAGTGATTGATTGGTTCCGCAGTTACTTAGGTGGTCGTCGGCAACGTGTGCGGTTCGAATAATCTTTTTCGTCTTTATGTGACACTTCAGCTGGAGTGCCTCAAGGTGGGGTGTTATCTCCTCTCTTGTTCGCAATATTTATTAATTCTATTTCCCTTTATATCACTTCGCCCTATCATTTGTACGCCGATGATCTCCAGATTTATTCTCAAGCTCCACAAAGCGATCTCAGGGGTGCCATAGACGTTACCAACCACAATTTGAGCCAAATTGCGGAATGGAGTAAATCTTGTGGGTTAAAGGTGAATCCTGTTAAAATACAAGTGATGGTTCTTGGCAGCCCTCGCATGATTTCCAAAGTAAATTGGTCCACATTACCTATGGTCATGTTTGATGGAGTGGCTATACCCTTTAGCAATAGTGTAAAAAATCTAGGTCTGATTCTAGACCAATCTCTAACATGGGGTCCCCAAGTTGAGGCTGCAAGTCGTAAGTTATTTGCTTCTGCGGGTTCCTTGAGAAGACTCCGTAATTTTTTACCAATAGCCACTAAAGTGTCGCTTGCGCAGTCTCTATTGCTCCCTGTCTTAGATTACGCCGATGCCTGCTATCTCGACCTCACAGAGGACCAGCTAAACAAACTAGAGCGTCTCCAGAACTTTTGTATCAGATTCATATTTGGTTTGCGCAAATATGATCACGTTTCACAATTTCGTACTAAGCTCAGGTGGCTTCCCATACGTCTTCGTCGGAATATTCATATTCTTTCTCTTTTGTACACTATTTTATTCAATCCTTCATCCCCGCACTACCTTAAAGAACGCTTTTCCTTTTTGAACTCTTCGGGTACACACACACTTAGGTCATCAGAAAATCTCTCTCTCAAGGTGCCTCCACATTCTAGCTCCTTTTATGCCAAATCGTTCACCGTCTAAGCTGTTCGTTTGTGAAATACGTTGCCGGTCTCAATTAGACGCGCGGAAACACTTCCTGCCTTAAAAGACCAAGTAAAGAGGCTCTACCTCTCAAGTTGATTCAATGTTATTTTTGTGAGTCGCTTGCATTTAAAAATTTATATAATATTATATGAATACGTTTCTTTAAATATGTTTTGAAATGTGTATATGATGTGTATGTATTTATATATGTGATATATATGTATTTATATATTTATTTATTTATTTGTTATAAATATTTATTTATTTATATTAAGTTATGATTGTGTAGTTTATGTAATTTTAGTATTATTTAGGTTTACTTTGACGTTGTTTTTCAAATACATTGCCGTCTATTCGTGTATCATAATTTCTCTCCATCCAAAGGTTGTCTGGAAGAGATCGCTTATAAGCGATAAGACCGCCCATTGTACAACAGTATTGATAATTGTATATTAAATGTATACACGTTTGTTTTATGTACAATAAAGCGTTATCTATCTATCTATCTATCCTTGCAACACGACATCTGGATCTTTAATACAAATCGAATCAAAGAGACTATAGAGCGGAAAAAAGGCTCCAAAGTGTTTGCAAGAGACATGTCTATTGGGCAAAGCCAGTTGACGAAGCTGAAGAGAGAAGACGGCAGTGTAGCGTCGACCAAAGTAGAAGTGTTAGGAGAGGTAGAGAGTTTCTACGGACAGTAATACACCTCGGTCGCTAAACCTGTTAGCAGCTCAGTCAAAGACCCAAGAGCCAAGCTGACCCGACATTATACCGAAGATATCCCGGACATCAGCCTGTACGAGATTAGAATGGCCTTGAAACAGCTTAAGAACAATAAGGCACCTGGTGACGACGGTATCATATCTGAGCTTTTGAAAGCGGGTGGAACACCGGTACTTAAAGTCCTTCAATACTTAAACCTCTTTAATACCATCTTACTCGAAGGTTGAACACCAGAAGCATGGAACAAAAGTGTGGTGGTGCTGTTCTTCAAGAAAGGTGACAACACTTTACTTAAGAATAACATGCACATCTCGCTTTTGAGCCATGTTTATAAGCTGTTATCGAAGGTCATTACGACCCATCTCAGTCGCAGGTTTGATGAATTCCTGCCTCCAGAACAAGCCGGTTTCCGAAAAGGCTATAGTACCATAGACCATATCTACACGCTACGGCAATTTATACAGAAGACCGAAGAGTATAACTTGCCTCTATGTTTAGCGTTTGTAGACTATGAGAAGGCCTTTGATTCGATCGAGATGTGGGCAGTGCTTGAGTCTGTCCAGCGGTGCCGTGTTGACTATCGGAATATTGAAGTGCTGAAGTGTTTGTACAAGAACGCCTACATGTCAGTATGAATACAGGAGCAGAGTTCGAAGGCAATTCCATTGCAAAGAGGCGTGAGACAGGGAGACGTTATTTCTCCGAGACTGTTCACCGCTACATCGGAAGACGCCTTCAAGCTACTGGAATTGCAAGGACTTAGCATCAATATTAACGGCGAATACATCACTCACCTTCGATTTGCCGACAATATTGTAGTCATGGCAGAATCCATGGAAAACCTCAGTACAATGCTCGAAGGCTTCCATCGAGTTTCCCAACGAGTAGGCCTTAAGTTGGTAGGCCTTAAATTGGTTAAGTACATGGACAAGACGAACATTATGTCTGATGCCCATAATAAATAATGAAAATTGTTATACCTACCCTAATATCAGTTGGGAACTCAGTTCTCGAAGTTGTTGACGAATACACCTACCTGGGACAGACAGTGAATCGTGGCAGCGAGGAGATCTCGTGGAGACGCTCCAGCGTGGGAGGAGGTCACACGTATGCGGTGGCAGGCGCGAGACGCCTTGTTGCGGCGGTGGACGGAGGACCTGGCTCCACCAGTCCCTGGGCAGTGGATGGTGGAGGCCATCCGCCCAGTCCTCCAGAGGTGGGTGAGGCGGCGATACGGTTCGCTGACCTTCTGATTGGTGCAGGTGCTTTCCGGACACGGATGTTTCGGAAAGTACGTGCACCAAATCGCGAGACGGGAGGCGACCCCAGCCTGCCACGAAGGTGGGGCGCCGGAAGATACAGCGCAACACACGCTTGAAGTGTGTGCTGCATGGGGCCCACAGCGGCACACGCTTTCAGCGGAAATAGGCGGAGATCTCTCCCTGCCAAACGTGGTAATCTCCATGCTCGGCAGCGAGAGATCGTGGCAGGCGGTGGCCACCTTCTGCGAAGCGGTGATGGCGCAGAAGGAGGCTGCGGAGCGGATCAGGGAGAACGATGTCCGAGCTGATCCACTCCGGCGCAGACGACCGGGAGAACGGAGGAGACGGTTCGCACGTCTCCTCTCTCCCCCGTAGTGGGGTCACTGGCGAAGAGTCGGGGGACTCTTCGTCGGCTTGCACGGCTCTACACGTCTAGGGGGTGACCATGGTGAGCAAGGTCATTCACAGGCGCTGAGGCCCGGTTAAGATCAATCCGGGCCTACCGCTGGGGCGAGATGGTGATTGCTAGCGCGACCCTATCTCGCACCACCTTGGCGGAGGACTGCTCACGGGGGGGGTTTTAGTGGGGCTGAGCCCCACACGCCCCCTTCCGTCACCCTTGTGGCGCAAGGGAAGTGCACAGCATTTCCGCCCCAAAAAAAAAAAAAAAAAGACAGTGAATCTAGGTAGATCCAAATTCGAGAAATAGGTCAATCGTCGAATCCAACTCGGCTGGGCAGCGTCATGGAAATTACGCGAAGTCTTCTTGTCTAAAATACCTACGTGCCTGAAGACAAGAGTCTTCGACCAATGTGTGTTACCAGTGATGACTTATGGCACTGAAACGTGGTTTCTTACTATGGGCTTCATAACTAAGCTCAAAGTCGCACAATGAGCTATGGAGAGGGCTATGCTTGGGGTTTTACTACGTGATCCAATCAGAAATGAGGAGATCCGTAGAAGAACGAAAATCACCGACATAGCCCAGAAGATTAGCCAGTTGAAGTGGCAGTGGGCAGGGCACATAGCACGCAGATCAGATGGCCGATGGGGTCGAAAGGTGCTGGAGTAGAGACCACGGACCGTCAAGCGCAGCGTAGGTCATCCTCCGACACGGAGGACAGACCACCTGATAAAGGTCGCAGGACGACGTTAGATGCAGGCCGCTTCCAACCGGTCCTTTTGGAAAATCATGGGAAAGGTTCAGCAATTGACGTCCTACGGCTGAGATGATGATGATGATGACGATGATGAAACTTGATTTTTATTTTCATAAGCCCTGGTTTATTTAACAATATTTGAATAGATCAGATAGGAACGCTTCTTGGTACCTCGATACCAAACAGCACATCCCTGTTTATCGATATAGATATAGAAACCGGCGTGTTCGTCTTCGACGTCACTAATGCGTTCCACGTCACAAATGGAAGACGAGAGTGCGACTATGATCCGTCAAAGTGGATGACACTTAAAAATAAAACTTCCAGCTTACGTTCCGTCCGTTCTTTGCTTTAGTGATTTCCATCTATCTTTAGATATAGTCTGATTAATTTATGGTATTGATTGAGAAGAAGAAGAATTACGAAAAGATTGTTGAATTTATTTACTAAACTATCTTTGTAATTTCAAATTTGTATTGCAAGCGAAGGTATCTACTACTCTGTTAAAATGAATAGATTATTTGGCCGCGGAAAACCCAAAGAACCGGGTCCAAGTATATCTGATTGCATCAAGAATGTAAGTCAAAGTTTTATCTACTTGTTTTATTTATGCTTACTACCTGATGATTCATAGATGATTTATGAAGTGATGAAATTTACCTTCTACCTTTTTGTCCCCACCTAGGTTGATGGAAGGGCCGACAATATTGAGCAAAAGGTGCAGAAGTTGGATGCAGAACTTAGAAAGTATAAAGATCAAATGGCCAAGATGCGGGAAGGACCAGCAAAGAATTCAGTGAAACAAAAAGCAATGAGGGTCTTAAAGCAGAAAAAAGCGTATGTATAAAATATCATTTGTTACTTCTACAGCAGCTCACTCAATCATTCACCATAGCATAACAATGTGTAGTTACCATACAAGTTACCCAAGGTCAAGCTGCAAGTGAGGGCTACTCGCCCCTCTGCGCTTTGAAAACTCTTTAGTGTAGGGCAGACTAATGTAAGAGAGTGTTTGTGTCAGGCAGTCACATTCAGTTCTGTGAACATATTATAGCCTACCCCCCTGTGTCTGACTGGCCAAATTTTTAGAGATATGCCGTCTCGATTTCATTCTTGTGATTTAACTAAACAATATATTTAATGAGATGAGCTTCTACTAGGTGACCATTACTGATAGGCTTGACAAGGTGTAAGGTATCTTGCATAAGTGGCAGTTTTTGTGGGGATCACAGCAGTGAAATATTAGTGTGTAAGCACTGACCTAAGTAAAATTACTATGCATGCATATATAATATACAAGACACAAAAAATGTCATAGGGTAATGAACGTAATACATTGTCACACAAAACTTCAGCATATTGTCTGATATAAGTACCTATGTGTGGTGCTCATCATTACATGAGATTCAGATCATACAATTGCTGTCTGACCTCATAACTATGTAAAAAAAACAGTTTATTTATTTTAAGAATCATTGGAGTAGTAATAAAACTAACATTTTCCATATTGTGATCTGATAAAATAGTATACAGTAAAAGCTCCTTATTCGCGGGGTATATATTCCATAAACATGCCGCGAATACAGAAACTGTGAATACAGAATGGTAATTTATATGGGATTATAAGGGATACATTCCATGACAAAATAAAAAAAAAACAAATATATAAAAAACAATTTAATTGAAGTTTTTGAACATTTTGATTAATTATCTTAAAGCCTAAGCAATGGTTTGAAGAATTTTGTAATTTTCTCTTGCTTGGCAGTTTTTAAAAACTCCTTCAATTCAGACTGATACGCAGCAGTCGCACTAGTAATTTGCCTCTTAAAAATAAGAGGCAAGATAAGTAGAGACGTGTTACTCGATCACAATTTTTGTAACAAATGTGAAAGACAAAACAATAAAACACGCAAAGCGGAACATAGAACGGAATAGCAACATTTAATAATATACTTTATTTATTGAGTAATAAGGTTGCTTCCATTCTGTTTGTTTAAATTCTCAAAAAACACCGATCGTGGAAAGGGCAGCTTATGTCAAAGTCCTTGGCAATATCATTTAACAACATACTTTAGGCAAAGTTGTAATAGGATTTATTTTACTCTTTTTATTAGTCCATTTGATGGCATTTACAAAGGATATTAGGTTGGATATCTATTCAAATCCTTTTATTATTATGTTATTACTTATTAGATCCACAAATAAAAATTTTTTTTGCCATGAATATAGGAATTGGGTTGCATTTTTTAAATCCGCGAATAGTGAAAACGCGAATGATGGAAGCGCGAATAAGCAGCTTTTACTGTATAATACTTTGAAATTGTCAAAACACTTCTGTCCATTGAACTGTGATTTTGACTAAAATATATCATCTTGTGACCTGACAGGTTTGACAACAACTTGGTAAGAACATAACATGATTTCATAAGTTGAACCTTGATTTTAGGTATGAGAATCAATTAGAGAACCTGAGAGCACAATCATTCAATATGGAGCAAGCAAACTACACAACACAAACTCTTAAAGATACCCATTCCACTATTGCTGCGATGAAGGATGGTGTTACACAGATGAAGAAGGAGTTTAAGAAAATAAATATTGATACTATTGAGGTTTGTAGTAATTTGAAAGTTTATCAAATAAGATTTAAAAGTTGAGCTACTTATACAATGGAAAAATAACCTAAATTTGTGTTTAAGCCACAACTGCACATAATATTTGACCGAGCAAGTGCACAGCATGAGCGAAGTGTCTATGCAATAGCTTGGGCAAAAATGTTGATGTGTCTGGATGTCCGGGCTGTTGTCCTCTACAGGTTGCGTTAGTCAATAGTATAGAATTTATATGTTGACAAGGTCTATGTAAAAACTTTCAACAAAAATTTAAACTTGAGATTGGTTTTTAAGAATTATATTTTACAGTGAATATTTATTCAGTTTTAACCACGCGTTGCAGTTCCTGGAAAAGTAGTTTGATTTCTGTGAAATCTATTGTATTATTGGCCAAATATGGCGAATCGCGAGTCAACTGGTTAAGCTGTGAAAGGACATACTCGCGAGGTCTACAGTTCACAGTAGTTTTATTAATTTAATAGCTGCGCTCGTAGTTACACCTACGTGGTGATAGATGATGATGATGATGATGAATGATAACTTATAGCCTATGTTCATCAGGGATAATGTAGGATTCTAATGATGAAAGATTTTTTCTTATCAGTCCAATAGTTCCGGAGCCTATTCAATTCAAACAAACATACAAATCTTTCCTTTTCATTTTATTAGTATTGGTGATCATTTATAGTTGCAATTTAAGGACCAAATATTAGTCTCAAAGAAAATTTGAAAATACATTGTCAAACGAGGAGTCCATAAACTTTTCCATAAGGAAATAGGAAAATGAAGGTATTTTGATGGTGTCAAATTAACGATTGTGGGCGCAGAAGTTATTGAACCCACCAAAAAGCTCACCGGGGAATTTTTGTCACTGGAATTCAAGAATAAATAATAATAAATTGTTTATTGAGATAAAAACGTCACTAAATAAGTTTAGCCGTTAGCACCAAAACAATAATAAATTATCAATTCTATTTCTGTCTTTTGTTTGGAAGGTGATAAAGAAAGAGTGACCTTTTAAATATGTTTAATGTAAATTTTTTTTTCTTTTATATTCATTTCATATCCATATTTATTTTATATACATATTCTCAAATCAAGAAACATGTGTGCCAATTTTGGTTTTAATCAGTTAAAAATGCGGCCGGTGGGAGAGAACTGACAGACAGACAGATAAAAGCATTTTAGCCAATCTAGGAACTGAGACGCTTTGCTCACTGAAATGGCTAAAATAAGTTCATTGTAGTAATGAACATTTACAAAAACTAATTCAGTGACAGTTAGAAACAGAGTGAATTATTATTGACATTTATTTTCACACAATAGGCAAAGTAAGGAAAGTAGAATCAATGTTAGTAGCGTTGATTCACGCAGGTTTAGCGCGAGACGCGTGTAGAGAGATGTCAATATCGCATCTACGAAAAAAAACTACGATCGATCTTTTTTGTTCGTAGCCTACCTACCTACACAACAGGAAACACTGACATTTAAAAATTACCAACACCCAGCGCTCTTGGCGCTTGCCGGCGTAATAATCGCCGGCAAGCGCCCCCTAAACCTATTTCGCAAACCGCACCGCCACTTCCCACATTTATCGCGAAGTCGGCTACTTACTCGAGGCCGCTCGCTCCAAGTACTTTGCAATAGGATTGTCACGTCATATCGTGTGACAATTAATGTTTGCAACTGTTTTCTACCGACTTCCAAAAAAACGAGGAGGTACTCAATTCGACTGTATTACCTCAACTTTCGACTGGGTGAACTGATTCTCAAAGTTCTTGAAAGCTGGTGCTTCCCGTGTGGTCCCATTTAAATTTCATCAAATTCGGTCCAGTAGTTTTTGAGATACACTCCAATAACTGAATAGAATGGAAGTCGGTATTAAATTAATCAAATTGTACTTGTAACTATAATGTATATGGCTTGATTTGGTTTGTATTTGATGGGCATTGTGTATAGTGTGTACTATAAATTGCTGTATTAGCATTGGAAAATGTTCTACTTTCAGGATGTGAATGATGACTTAGCGGATATGCTGGAGCAAGCTGATGAAGTGCAAGAGGCTATGGGCCGACAATATGGCATGCCAGAGATTGATGATGATGAACTAGCTGCCGAACTTGATGCATTGGGTAAGCTATATCATATATACTTCATTGTTTCATATTCTCACACATGGTTTCAACACAATAGGTTTGGCACTTATAAAATGATCTCACAACCAGAACTGACGAAAGGTGGGTGTTAACTGTTTATATCAGTGGACTCTTCTACTCGTGCCCACGATCTATACAAATCGATCGAAACTTTGAGGTTAGTCGAAACTATTTCATAATCTGTGCACGAAAGGAGTCTTGATATTCTCTTGAAACATGAATTTGATTCGCTGGCACATTAAAAAGATTTCCAATTTTCGGTGAATAAAGCAGTTGTCTCAGTTGACCATAGTCCGGTCATTTTAGACATAAAAATAGTGATCAAATAAAGAAAATTCCGACAGAGCCAAATCTTCGTAGAGACCTTAGGTTTACCACAAGGAATAAAGTGTCAAAAGTCCCCATCAGTCCCATGTGAGCTTAGGGACTTATTCGGGGCCCAAGGTCAAAATTTTTTGCAACAACATTGCTTGCTTGAGTACCTAAATATGTATATACGTGGCATATGTGTGCATACTATGTAGAACATGATTCTTACAAGCGCAATATCTGGGAAATAGTGGGTCTTAGAGAAAAAATCATAGGGACCATTTTTATAGAGAATTGTAAGATCTACAACTTTGCTCCGAGGTACTTTTTCGATAAAACTTACCGTTTTCGAGAAAAATCCATAAAACCTAAAATTTTGACCTTGGGCCCCGAATAAGTCCCTAAGCTCACATGAGACTGATGGGGACTTTTGACACTTTATTCCTTGTGGTAAACCTAAGGTCTCTACGAAGATTTGACTCTGTCGGAATTTTCTTTATTTCAATTGTCTAAAATGACCGGACTACCAGGAGGATTTTTTTGTTGTACTTTCACTGCGAGAGGTGTCTGACATTGTCGATTACTCCTCTCATGAACGGTAAGCGGACAGGAGATCTTTCCACCAATTGGACGCCAATATTCACCTGGATACTTTAACTGCGTATACTACCGCCAACTGTAACCATTGGTTTTGCAGAATCTGCTCAAGCTGACTGCTTTCAGACACCAGTCTGGGTGAATTGGTTCTGTTAACAGTGTGCGCTAGATTGCCTTCTGGTTAACGGGTAACACTCACATGCAAATATGGCTATGTCGTGCAATTTTCTTTTCTTCTTTTTCATGGCAGTGATCTTGATGTTGATAGAAGAATGAGAGGATGGCACATTCCGTGATAAATGTTTCGGAAACGTAGGATAGACTGAAGGAATTACGTGTTAGTCATTGAGTACCAGTATCATGACAATGTTTCCTAATGGTAACTTTCTTACTAAAATACATTGTTGCATTCATATGGAGGATATTATAGTCGTAAAGATTCAAAAATGTTTTTGCAGAAATTTGGTAAGACTTTGTGCTTCTTGTAAGACACATTGTACTTTTAAATCATTAGGCATAATACATAAATTAAGGTGAACTGGATTTATCAGGGCAGATTAAATAGTTATTTATTTTAAAGTTACCTGTATGGTCAAATACTATATCACACTTATTGATGTTTCTTATACTGTACATATTATATAAGGTATTTGTTAATTAGCGCACAATATTTAATGGGGTGGTTTGGCATCTATAACTAGTCATTATAGCGAAAGAAAAATATAAATGTTTTTTATTATTATGAAGCCATATTCATTGCTCCGTAGCTAATAACCATTGCGCGACTGAACGCACGACGGCGCTGCGCCATCACAGAACAGTCAACAGTAACTACGCGAGACATACCTACCCACTTACAATAGGTACAACAACGTACGAACCTACCTACTTGTGAATGTTTACGCAGCTGATGTCTATGCCTAAACCTACTGCCTATAACGGACGGCGGGCCCGGGCGGGTCAACGTTCGCACGTCGTACCTATTCTAAGCGGGTAGGTATGTCTCGCGCAGTTACTGCTATCTATTCTGTGATGTAGCGGTGCGTCCAGTTGTGCGCTCAGTCGCACTATGACTCTTCGCCGTGGAGCGGCGAATATGGGTTCATAATAATACAAAATTATCGATTCCAAACAACCCTGTTCAATATTGTGCACTAATTAACAAATACCTCGTATATCGGCTTGGGGCACAGAATCTGCACAGATTACTGCAGGTTTCATGTCAAGAAAGATTGAATTCATATTGACAGAGAAGACAGTTATCGGTGCCTGAATAGTTAAATATTACTTCACATTCATATAATTTTGGACAAGTTGTAGGTAAATAAGTTAAAATTTAACTATGATTACGAGAAAAAGTTATCATATTATTTGTAATAATACACAATACGATATTATTTTCGACGTAGTTTTGCCATAAGAATGACAGTTTTTTGATACCTTTTATATAGACATCCTGGGGATAGGAATTGATGAACTCTTTAAGGAGTTTTTCCGGACCTCTTTTTCACGTAAAGAGTTCAGACTTAAACAATATTGAAATTTCCCATCGTGCGGTGTTCATAGCAGATCATGGCGGTATTGTTATAAGTACTAAATATTTCGGTACATCTGGTCTTGCCATGTTCACGAGTAGGTAAACAGTGACCTCGTGAACAATACTCGATAAAATTATTCCGATCAAAACTGAGAATATTTGAAAATGTATGTGATATAAATCTTTTAAAATTAGCGGAACAGAAACAATAATTTATTTTATTTATTTATTTAAACAGCGTGTAACAAAAAGGTGTAGTAATACTGAAAGTTGTGCATATGTACATGGTCAGGGTTCACATGGCAAAGTATCAAAATTTAATTCTCATATTTTTTTTATAACAAACTAAAAAAATAAATTATATCCTGATTTTTTGTGGTCAGCCATATTAGACATGCATATTCTTGGAGTTTGTTGGGGTCAATGCGCTTTGCAATCCCTACGCCATCTATTCATTCATCTCGGTCCCCCTACCCTGCATACGCCCTCTCCCCGCGCTACACCTTTGCCAGGTCCTGCGTAGGCCCCTTGTTTATCTAGGTTACGTTCTGGAGGTCATTGCCGTCTTTGGCCTAGTTTTCAGGGCTGAACCTGTCGTGAGTATTAGAAAACTTTGGTTACTCATAACTCGGAATGTTTACTACTTCCTGGGACGCAATAGTTTGGTCCCAATTGTATGCAAGCTTCTGCGTGTGTGATTTTAGTATAACTACAGATTTTTGTTACACGCTGTATAAGGAACAAACAGTCTCTTACTTATATGTATTTCTTATTATTATATAACAGTGGACAAAGGAGTTCCATAGTCTAATACACAAACAATATAATTATTGATGCACATGTGTTCGGAAAGAAAAGAAAAAGTCAGGGAATAATGGACTATGACCAGATAGGATATTTACATTATTTCATAATTCTCTAAACAGTGGTAGGCATTTAAGATCAGAAAAAAATAAAATAGCATGAGTAAAAAGTACGAGGGTGAATCAAAAAGTTCTTAGAAGTGCATATATATGAAACCTTTTTGGATCAAGTTCGATATTCAAATTAAAGAGTGTCTATCACACTATATTTATGCAGACTGTCACTTGTTTTTGTCAGTTCGTTCGCATGTAATAAATTTTTTTGTGCAACGAGTTGCTAAAAAGTCAAAATTATGGATAAAAGTGAGTTACGTGCGGTGATAAAATATCTCAGTTTGAAAAAAATGTCTACGAAGGAAATTTTTTTGGACATTCAGCAGACATTAGGGGGTGATGCTGTACCCTATTCTACGGTTGCGTACTGGGTGGCTGAATTTAAAAGAGGTAGATCAAGCTGTAAAGATGACCCGCGTTCTGGGCGGCCTTCAACCTCCGTTACAGAAGAAAATTTCAAAAAGGT
Source organism: Selenia dentaria (assembly GCA_917880725.1). Taxonomy (NCBI): domain Eukaryota; kingdom Metazoa; phylum Arthropoda; class Insecta; order Lepidoptera; family Geometridae; genus Selenia; species Selenia dentaria. The sequence continues at coordinate 26,481,538 of OU862888.1, read as the reverse complement.
TGAGAATCTGGTTTTGGAAGACAGAAGAATGACTATAAAACATATAGCTGAGATCCTAAAGATATCTTTTGGTAGCGTTCAATCCATTTTAATTGATTCACTGGGGTTCAAAAAAGTGTCTGCAAGATGGGTGCCACGAATGTTAACCGACGAAAACAAAAAGCGACGTTTGGAAATTTCCAAGCGTAATCTCGAAATGTTCCAGCGTGATTCGGATAATTTTTGCCGTCGTCTCGTCACCATGGATGAAACGTGGGTCCACCATTTTGATCCTGAAACTAAAAGACAAAGCATGTCTTGGAAACGACCATCCTCTCCATCCATTAAGAAATTTCGAGTTGCTCCTACCGCTGGCAAAGTTATGGCCTCTGTGTTCTGGGATAGTGAAGGAATCCTTTTTATTGATTACATGCCAAAAGGCCAGACGATTACTGGACCCTATTATGCAAATTTAATCCCGAAAGTGCGTGAAGCGATTAAAGAAAAACGTCGTGGAAAACTGTCGTTGGGCGTGTTGTTCCTTCAAGATAACGCTCCTGCTCATCGATCGGAAGTTGCGCTCAACGCAATCCGCTGTGCTGGCTTCAATCTCCTTGACCACCCACCATATTCTCCGGACTTAGCCCCAAGTGATTTTCACTTATTTCCAAAATTAAAAGAGGAAATTCGTGGAACAAAATTTCACGATAATGACGCGGTTATAGCTACCGTAGAGGACTTTTTCGAGAGTCAAGAAAATAATTTTTTTTCACAAGGAATAAGGAAGTTAGAAACGCGTTATTCTAAATGCATTGCATTGGAGGGAGGTTATGTAGAAAAATAAAATATTATTATTTAAATCTTTGCATTTTTTAATATTGATTCCAAGAATTTTTTGATTCACCTCGTAAGTAAGGTTAAGTAAGTAGAATCTTACGGCACTCGCACTTAAAACAGTTCAACGAAACCGAAAATACATCAACATCACACAGCTTCTTATAAGTGCGTCTAAAATACGAATTATTAGCGTTTTTGGTTCGACATGTCGTGTAAGTAAATAGGTTTCGATTCCGTGAGGTAAAACGAGGTATATACTGAAATTGATGTTGCTAAGTAAATTTGAAGAGTCAGTAACATTATTAATAATTTTGTAAAGAAAAAGCGCATATATGTACTCATGCTGATGCTGGCACGAGGCAACTTTGTGAGGTAATGTCATATGTTTATTACTGTATCTATACGTTTTAATGTTCTTTTAATTTTAATGTTTCCAGGCGACGAGCTGGCGCTAGACAACGATGCGTCATACCTAGATGACGTGGTGACCCTCCCCGCGGCTCCCGATAAAGAACCCGGTGCGGATTCAGTTCGGTCGCGAGACGGCGTTCCCGTTGACGAATTCGGACTGCCACAAGTGCCCAGCGCCGCCCACGCTACAACACGCTAACACAACCCTGACACAGAGATAAAGAGAGGTCATTCGGGGCATCAACACACAAGATTTGAGTAATTCTTTCATGTGTCTATGGATTAACTAATTTTAAGGTCATATTTATAGTTTTTTTATTATATGAATTTTAAAGCACTAACGCCTGCTTAGCGAGACCAAACTTTGCAATTTTAGAGAGAAAAAAGACTTCCTCGGACGGGATTTAAACCCGCGTATTCTGACAATCCGTGTCAGATGCCATAACCGAGCATCGAATTTTAACTATACATGATTTTACCGGCATATAGGAGCGACATCTATTGAAAAGCTTGATAAATATCCAACCGTAAGAGTTTTTTCAAACACTTAGCGTTCGTTTTCTTTCATACTACGTCCAAGGATGTGTATTTTTCTTTCTAAATTGCAAAGGTCATATTAAAGTTTCAATATTTCGAACTACTGCAATTGCCCAGTTTAGCACACTCTAAAGGTGCAAGTTGGTAGTCGGCTATACGTTGCAGCCGTAGACGACACGTCGTCGCTTCATGTCGCCGCGACACGTCGTCGCGACACGTCGTCGCATCATATCGCCGCAGTCATGATTTCGAACCCGACTGCAGCCGGCAACTGCAAATGGCATCAACCATTTGAAAAGCGATACGAAAGGTTTTGTTTAAAAGCTTTTCAGTTGTTTTACTACGTAGATTAGTACTCGCGAGCGGCACTACTGATCTGCGGTCGGGCGACAGTCTGATCTGCCGCTTGACGACGCGTCGCTAACTACGAATGGTGTTTCATAGAAATACATAGAAACCAGTAGTGTCGCTGCGACACGTCGTTTGCCGCGGCTTCATGAAGCCGGCTTCCAACTTGCACCTTTACCGTGAGTTTGCAATGCCTAAATATTCACATGAAAACATGTTGGAAACACTGTTTCATGTCAATGTATAGAGTAGCGTACGCATTGTCACACATTGTTGATGATCTAAACATGTTGCGACGCAAATCCTGTATTGACAGCACAACTGTAGAGGATTTGCGAATTCAATTGCGATTTTGAGAACGCAAACCTCAACAAAACAAGTTGTGAGATTAATTATTTCAAACAAGGTTCAAGACATTACATGTCTAATGTTTTTTGGTGCACACCAGTGGGCCGAGCACGAAAATGTGCTTAAGTGTATCGTACGTGTACGTTATCGTATCGTTTACGTGTTCATACTAACTATGAGTTATCTGTGCCACTATTGTACTAGATAAATGTCAGTTTGTCTGACTACGTTAACGATGCAATTACGTTACACTTAAGCAGATTTTCGTGCCCGGCCCACAGAACACGCTACAACCCGCTTACACAACGCCGCCATACGTAGGCATAGAAGTGAAGTCATTCGGAGGCATCAAAAATAAATTTGTTTTTTGTTCGATCGTATCTATGCGTACACAGTCACACTCTCATCGTAACTGTAGTTAATTATGGTTACGTATCCGATTGCAAATCGCATTCGTTCCTTGGAGTGCTGGAGTGTGCCATTAAGTTTCGAGATAAAGGTTAATCGATACGCCGACATTCAATACCCATCCTCTTATCAAACATATTTACTATTTTATTAGTGTCGGCGCGTAATAAAGGTTACTCTTGTGAGCTGTTTAATAAAATCCCTTGCAATTTTTTAATCATCTCTGTTAATCGAATCATACAATGTCACCATCGCCTATAGATGTGTAACACTCGGGGCATCACAAATACGTTGCTGACCTTTAAAGACTATTGACTCGCATTTTCAAGAGCCCCTTATTGCCTCATTTCACATTGTACTGGTGTGAGCCAAAAAAGATGGCGTAATCGCACACTATGTGAATTTCACAAGTCGATCAAATGTGGATGAGTTTTCTGGCGTAGGCGGTTAGTGCGTTGATAAAACTGCGATGCTTGCACAAGTTTGAATAATTCTTCAGAACACTCTCCATTGCATATGCGATAGAAGATACATAGAGAACCAATGTCTTCGTATACTGAGAGGCTCTAAGTCTTTGGAAAGCTTGGGTCGTCGACAACTGACAGCTCTATGCTCAAGAGGCTCAAACTGATACTTGGGTGCTCCATTCCAAAGGTGAGAACAGTACTCCAGATGAGGTCGGACGTGCGCTTTGTATAGCATGAGTCTTTGACCTTTTTTTTGAAGTACTTCTTCACCTTACGATTCAATCATAACAAAATAAAGGCGTGGCTATCTTATGGCTATATTATTTCTAAATAATATACCTATCTTACTTGACGTTTGGGAACTATCGGTTAATAGCGATTTAATTAAAGTATATTCTGTGATGATTACGATAAATCAACCATTTTATTCGTGTACGTTCTCTAAACTTTATTTTTTAATATTATATAACTCAGGGTCACTTCCGCAGCATCTTGGTAAATAATTTTACCGCTAATCAGAATTGAGCTAACGTGCTATTTCTGTCTTTTGTATGGAAGCCGATAGGGACAGCATTATGTTTAACGCAATTTTTCGGGTGGGTATGGCAAGATGACCATAAACATGCTATAACCTTATTGTCATCTATTACTGTTCTGACCTTTAAAACACAAGGACTGGTGTACTTTTTTTGGACGTGGACTCGAACGTTTGTACATTTCTCAAGTTAATATATAATTATTTAAATACAATTAGATATTTATTCAATAGCATTAAAATAGATGTTTATTCAAGTTATGAGTGTCAAGTTACCGTTACATAAATAAGTCACTGTCCTGTCTAAGTCACGGCCTAGTAAACTGGTGGCTGCACTACTAGAAGTTTCTAAGGCGATTGATTAAGTAAACGCAACAAGTGCAATTTGGAAAATTTAATACCGACTTCCATTGTATTACTTTGGTAAAAATCAGTTATTGGAGTGTAACTCAAAAACTACTGGACCAAATTTGATAAAATTTACATGGGAAGCACTAGCTTGCAAACAAACAAAAATTTGGAAATCTGTTCACCCAGTCGAAAGTTATGAGATAACATAAAAAATACAGTCGAATTTAGTACCTCCTCCTTTTTGGAAGTTGGTAGAAAACAACGTTTCATGCCTACACTCAAGCATTATTAAGAACACTAAACTTAACGGTTAATATTCCACTGTAGCACGTCAAAACTCGAAGAGATTCTAACATAGTTTAACAAATTCAAGCAAAATGCCTTTTTGTGTTTTTTTCCCGCTATCCTGGTTTACTTAAAATTCAAATGCATTTGAATAAGGTGGTGGAAGAATAATCATATTGGATCTTAAGAAGTCTGGTGGACTCCAGATATACCAGATGATATACAGGTCATTTTCTTAGTCTAAACAACCTCTAACATGTTTATGAAACTACCATGGAACGGACATTGTCAGTATTGTAATAAGCAGTTTGAACTACAAACGAACAAAGAAAACGAGTTAAGGCGCGACCCAAAGACAAAATCCGTAAAACGCTATGTTTTTGTCGTATAGTTTAGACATACTAGTTAACGATACAAATTTGAAAAAAATACAGTGCATAATACTTGTATAATAATATTGCACAATATTTATGTGGAAGAAAAAAAAACACAAATAAAACGACAGAAAAAAATCTTTCGTATCGCATTTCGCAATATTTTGTTATTCTTATACTTCTTTTATTTTTAAACAAATGAAAACTGCGAACATGTTATCGTGCTTACAGACGCACGCTTGCTCCTGTCACGGTCAATGCTTCACCCCCTCAAATATCTAACAGTTTGCTTTTGCAGCGGTAGAATATTCCCATCGACTACCATTTAGAGTTTTCAAATTGAGATTGAACAGGTATCAACTGAGCTTGTGTGTGTTATCTTGACAGCATCATCGTTTAAGTAGTAGTGCAAGTATAGATTTATCGACGATAAACTAGTCACGTCGATTACTTTTTTGTTTTTTGGGATTTTATCTTGCGATCAGTCTTACGACTATAAGCAGATAAGGTGTATGGTCTTTGTCGTGTCGGGCGCTGCTCCCAGCGAAGTTAGCCCCTTTCTTTTTTGGTCAGTTCGTATGACTCTTAATCGAAGATGTCCCGTCGCTTCTTAAGGCGACGGATGGTTTCAGGGAGAGTGAGATGCCCCGCCAGCTGGTTCGGGTCGGTTAAGTAGTGTATATTGTACCTTGTCTCTAGTAGACAGTCTAGTCTGTCTCCTACGAAAGTAAACATTCGAATTTTTTCAAAACTTTTTACATGGCCGTACTGTTGAAATAGTGTTTCCACCTCGGGGCATTACGTTCCATAACGGGGTAAATTTAGGGTGTCCATAGGTATGATATGATTGTTAACGAATTGTTACTCACTTTAGTGGACTGTTTTTGTTTGTTTTTATTAACTTAGTCTTACTCCAATATAATTTGCCACTGCACGATCTTTTGGTACTTATGTAAATTGTGTAAGAAAACAAATAAAAACGACATCTAAAAATATTTATAATATATATTTTTGCGATTTAGAAAGCATTCAATAAAAATATAACATTTTTATTGAATGCTTTCTAAATCGCAAAAATAAGAACCGGGTAAATTCCAATGTTTTCCCCAAAGATTAGGGAAAACCGAAATCGGGGTAAGGCATTACTATTCTCCAATGTATACAAGATGGCGACATTATTGTCTCTACTTTCATTAGACAGACTAGATCTAGCCGCGATAGCTATATCGCGGGCTGGCTTTTATCGATGATTACAGTCAAGTTTTATCCCATCGACAATCCACCCTTGCGAGGTAGGTGAGATAGTGTCAAAACGCAAGATTCTTCATTGTAAAGAAAATAATTACTTTTTTAGCTGGCTATAATTATGCATAATAATAATCAGAAAATAAATATCTAAAACAAAAAAGTTGTTAAAGTGAAGTAAGGCTCTAAAGAGTTCTTAGTAATTTAATCTCAAAGAAAGTATGTAACAAATTCGGTCGGTTTTTGATAATTTGTCAAAAACCTGTTTATACTACAGATTTATAATAATGTTTATAATTAGATTAACTTTTCGATGTGTAAGGTTATTTCCACCAATTTAGATTTATAACTTGCATACCTATTTACATAATTGTAAAAGTCGAATCAAAATCAGCTAAGTATAAAATTAATCTCTAATATTAAACACTTTATACTTATGTTTATATTTGTAATGCTTTAATTAAATGTTATAAAGAAAATGTTTTCCGCATGAAACTATTTAACTCCTATGTTTGTTATGTACTGTTAAAACTTGATGTAAATTGTAATTTTTGTTAAACTTAAGTCAAAATATATTATGTAATTTTTATGTAAGTCGTCTTTCCTTTATTTTGATCATGTAGATATAATTTGTATTATCGAATTTAAAACAACTAGGGACGACATGTATCGTTATGGTAATTACCGTTTATATTACCATAAATGGGAGAAACGGTAGAGACGGATATCTGAAATACAGTTCCCGGACTGTTCCATATTCTCCCTTTGGATGTTTGTAAAAGCCGAAACGAGCAGCTTGCCACTACTATATGCTGCACTGCACTAGACTCTCTTGGACGTCTCCCGGAGTGTGAGGGGTTCGAACTACCAAAGAGTATTTCCAAGGTGAGTAGAGTCGGGCACGCCCGCCTAAAAGTACAAGCCAAAACTTTCGTAGTATGTTTGCTTAGCTAAACTAGATATTACAGAACATATTTCGAAATTAGAGGTAGGACTCTTCCTACCCTTCTTTGTCTCACATTTTCAATATCGTTACCTATAATATTATGAAGAATTTGAAGCGTGTTTGAATTTTTCGTTTAGTTAGTTTCGTCTATTTATTACTTATATTAATTTTTGTATGATTCCAATACTTAGTATTATTTACTCATGGCTATCAGGGCTGTTGAAAAACACCACAAAAATAAAACAACTCATTAATTGTAAAGGGAAATTAATCTTTAATAATAATTTAATTGAAATTATATTACACAGTCAACACTAAAATACTGTATGTTCATCTCTTACATTCATTAGAATAATAAAATTATGATAAAGTTACTGCATCGCAGTAATCTGGTAACAAACATTTGGTAGAAGGTACCTCGCGACACAAAATAAATAATACATGTCCACAATATTTACACCCTAAATGATATGTACACCACACATACACGTTGAAAACAGTATGGACACTGCTTGTGAATGTAGCGCCGTTCGGTTCACGCACACATGCGCACGCGTCTACACGTAATCTCGCACGGGCGAGAGGTGTTGTTACACAGTGGCTGAGCGTCTTCTAGTGAATGGCACCACGCCCCATATTGCGCTCGATACGATGCTTTCATGGGCTTTGTTCTATTTTGCGACAGTGTCGATACTGTTTTGTACTGTGACTCAAACGTGACGATATGACTACCTACTGACAGTCTAATTGCACTATCTACTTCAAGACACTCGTTTAGTCTAGGGCCTCCTGTCCTGTCTTTGGCAAGAAGAAGCAGAGTGCTCCAGCAACTGGAAAGAAAATAATTATAATGTTAGTAATATATCCTACAAAATCATGTACACTTCAACTCTAAAGAAATACTTTATAATAGTGTTAAGATAGGAGTTTCAGCAGTTTTCTAAACAACAGGGTAATTAGATTTTTAACTATATACAGATTAAATAGTAATAGTGGATAGATAGAAAAAATGTGTTAAAGAAATTAAATTAAATAATTTCTTTGTAATCAATACAATGAAAGTTCTTGCTTTATTCCGTATTAGTACGAAGTAGACGACCGTTGCTAAAAATATGGCGTATGTTTTATTTTGGGCCTTATACCATTTTAGTTAGATAATTTAAACATACTTTAAGTTAGTTCTAATAAATCTAAAGCGATAAAAGTCCAGGGGTAACGAAATCCCTACCATGGACTTGACCTTTCAGGGAAGGTAAAGACCTGAGGAAGTTCATAGTATGATGTTAGTACCTGGCCAGGCTGGCTAGTTACTACATACTCTCAAGATTGAAAACATGGCAATATGCATGTAAACGAAATCCTCCTTATTAAAGATAGTTTCGAGTTTAAACCATGGTTTATAGATAGGTTATTTATTACCATGGTTTAAATGTGAGACTATATGATATCCACGTTTTATAATAAGCAGTTGTCCTTTACAGTCAGTTGCCATTCTAGATCTAGTAGCCTTCGACCGCATCATCACATACCATCAAGTGAGATAGTAGTCAAGTACTAGTCTATGAAATATAAAAACATAAAAATCTTAAAGCGTATCTATATTATATGAAGGTAGTTCGCAACTATAGAATTCGTCCCATATAACTGCTTTGATAGAAAACACTTACCTTACCCGATCCCTAAATAAATGGAGATATACTTGTGACGGAACGACAAAAATATACTTATACGAAAGTGAATATAAACTTAAACAATACTTACTGAATAGGAATGCTGAGAAGACCACAATGGGTATGACACAGTTGATGTCGATAAGGTAACCGAACGACAGGTTTCCGATGAGACCGCCGCCTCGACCGGCCGTAAGGGAGAGCGCGGCAGCCATTACCCTGGATTCAAAAAAGAAAATGTCATCGAATATACTTTTCAACCGCCGCCGAAACTTCGAAATCTATTTCAGAGAGATGATACCACATTATAACTCATGATTTTTATTTTAGAAGCCCATCGTACGGCTTTACATGCTAGATTTCCATACACGTATAAGAAAATATCTGTCTGCTCTAGTATAATGTGCTGTAGGGAAAATAATCCAGTTACGTTTTTACTAATAGTTTAAACCTAAAATTAAAGATCTTTGGTAAAACCCAATTTCATTTTTCAAGAAATTCCTAACCATTAACCACGGTAATATGATCTATATAATATTACCGCCCATAAGCTCTTCCCACCATAAATTATATACATAAACTGCAAGCTCCAGATATGACGTAGCGTATTCTGAAGTTAAACCAAGTGTACCAAACAGTAATACCTACCTTTGGATGCATGAATTGACATGACATGGCTAATAACTGGGTCAGACCCAAAATAGGGTTAGTAAGTATCAGGGCGATTATGTATCTCAGTTGTAATCAAAATTTGATTGAGATCTAGAAAAATGGCGCTTTTATGTCACTTTTGTCAGCTCCAGTCTTCAACTTGCTAACATTTTAGCTTACTGGAGTTGTCAAAACTGACATATAACCGCCATTTTTTAAGATTTCTATCAATATTTCATTGTAACTGAGATACGTAATTGTCCTGTATTTGAACAAGTCAGCTTTTACCTAAGATTCGTAGGGAACAGGTCGACCAGCACGCAGAACACGAGACTGATGGCTAGGGAGGTCAGAGCTTCAAAGATGCAAGACAGCACCAAGTTCTGGGTGGAGTTCTGGACGTAGTACAGACCGACGGTCACGACGCCGGCGAAACCCAAACTGAAAACTAAACACAGTATTGTTAAGTTAATTTTTTATTTTTTTTACAACATCCACACAAAGGTCTTCAGGTCCCAAACTAGGCAGAGCCTGTACTATGGTAACCTGATGACTGATATACATACTTAAATACATATACACATATACACACCCCGACACAGATCAAACATACATGTTCATGCACACAAATGTTTGACCTGTCCGGGGATCGAACCCGGGACCAGCGGCTCAGAAGGCAGGGGTGCTACCAACTGCGCCAACCGGCCTGTCAAAGTATGTTGTAAAAAAAAAAAAAATTGAATCTAATGTAAGCGGCTCTAGTTGGCGTTTGCATGAACTATGAAATAGTATAGGTAGGTATTTACATATTTTTGGGTTGATACGCAAGGAATAACCTTGACTTGACTATGAATCCCCTTTTATATCCTATCTGATCCCCAATGTTTTCAAATGAGAATACCCAACAACTACCATACTTTTACTGCCAGACGTATCACGTATACTGCAAAATTTAATCAGTTCAGGTCCTCATGGAACGTAATTTTAACAGCAGTAACTACTTAGTTACAAGTGCAATTTGAAAAATTTAATACCGACTTCCATTCCATTACTTTGGTAAAAATCAGTTATTGTAGTGTGATTGAAAAACTACTGGACCGAATATGATGAAATTTAAATGGGACCACACGGGAAGCACCAGCTTTCAAACAAAAAAAGAATCGGTTCACCCTATCGAAAGATATGAGGTAACAAACATAAAAAAAATATACAGTCGAATTGAGTAGGTACCTTCTCCTATTTTTGGAAGTCGGTAGATAATTTATGACAAAATTAAATGTTGATCTTGGTCAACTCTTCCAGGAATTTCATTGTTTTGTAGCCCGTGTGCTTTACAATAGTATTCATAGAAATTGATGCCGAGAAGTTCATCTAAATAGGAAATAATAAATGTGTCCTCAGGCAGTTGGTACAATGCCTATTTAAATCAATCATCATGTGAAGTGGTCGTAGCGAATCTTGCTCAGTTGTTTTGAACTGTTCTACGTTAGATAAAACTCGATTTGGTTGTCTATAGATGGTAGACCGCTAGCGGTATTTTCACTGCTAAACCTCAGTTTGGGGTTCAGTAGGATCTTCACGTTGGGCAGGGTCTCTAAGATCGCAATCTTGAATTAACTGAAGACGCTAACGGGTTTAAATGAGTATCACACATGGCGACTTTTAAAACTTTCATTAATGTTCATTCTATGGGCAAACAGGTGTAACCTAATGTTATTATTATCCATTGTTCTTATGTTATCATAAGACTAGGGAAATAGTAAAAAATCGAGTTAGCACTAGAATATTAATTTATGAAGAGTTGGAAAGTCTAACTTACTCAAGAAGAATTTAGCACCGAGCTTGTGCACACACAGAGGCAGCCAGAGAGAGGTGGGTATGCAAGCGAGACCGACGATCAGAGTGTGCATGTAGACGCTGTTGTCTATGGTCTTCTCGCAGTCGAAGGGGTCGTTGGAGGCCTCGTCGGCAACCACGATGCCGGAGACGTCACACACAGATGCAGACGTGTTGGGGAACTGGTGCTCGAACAGCTCGTAACGGTTGAACAGCTCGGGGAACCAGACCATGAGTGTGTAGTAACTGGAACGTAGAAAAAAAATGGTTAATAAAGGTTTATAAGCTGTGTGGTGAAATATAAATGAATTAGGCTAATTGGTAATGAGTTATTGATCCTGCCTTAGAAGCGCATGGTACCAGGAGTGATCTCTGGCCTGGAAAAATATGTGTGTTACCCGCGCGACTTAACTGTGCACTTCCTTGGAATGTGACCCCTCCTCCCGCTTCCTCGCTCGGCATCCCGTGTTTGCCTCACGCGGTCAGTATGTTACCGTTGCGCGTGAATTCCGCCATGTTGACGTCACAGTGCGAGGTACACAGTTAAGTCGCTCGAGTTATATAATCAGACATTTTTATTCATGCCTTTCCCGCTTCAAGCATTTACCAAAAGTGTTCGAAGCCTCCGTGACACAGGGAATCCTTTTATGGGGTCCATCCTGAATTGGTGGTGGAAAAGAGGTTACAGGATGGACTGACTAGGTGACAGGCCTCTCCTGCAAGAGTTCATCTGTTCCCAAACAGTATACAAGCACTGATCTCAGACAAAATAAAAAAGTCAAGACAGAATGTTGTGAACAGAGAAGTGAAGCTGGTTTTCTAAACTACATGTGCGAGACTCGGTACTGTCTTGGTAATTCAAATTATATTAAAGTTATTAACAATTTATCAATAATTAATAAATTTAAATTAAATGATAATTTACATTACGTGTTGCTTCCACGCGCCGCGATAGTTCGACTGACGAGCCAAGGCGTAGTATGGACACGCTGAGGCGTAGTTTCACCCGGCCTCACTTCTCTGGTCGTAACATTCTGTCTTGACTTTTTATTTTGTCTGAGGCACTGATACGAGTATGTTAAAAGCTCGAAGGACACTGTATACATTAACTACTAGACCGATGCGAATTTAGAAGCTAAGTCGCATTGCAGTGCAAACCCAAAACTGTAAGTAGGCAAGCCCTAATAAAGTTTTGAACATATTGTAAATGTTATGGTTAAGGGTGATGCTCAGCATCTACGTTTTTAGTCTTATTACTTAAAATGCAATTCAATAAACCTCGAAATAGAGAAAAGTAAGAGACTATAGGTATAAATCACGTTATATAGTATAAATATTAAAAATATATTTTAAACTGACGTCAGTCCATTAGCACCAAATTTATAATTAAATTGCCACTAAATTGTTTTAACTGGGATAGATTATACCTAGATACACACATTGTTTTATAGTAGGTATTACTTAATATTTTAATTATTTAGCTAATTATCTTTGTGAACATTTTATATAAGTTACCTGGTGGTCAAGCCAAACTGGATGATGCAGGTCAGAATGGTGTACTTGAGGTAGGGAGGTCTGCACAGGGCTTTGGTCTGTGTCCAGATCTCGGTGAACAGCCTCTTCAGGTCCTTGCGTTTGCGCATGCTCAAGCTTCGGACGGACTTCTGGGAGGACTGGGATGCCACTGAGACAGTTCGCACTTTCTCCTTTAAGCTTTTAATCTGTAACAAAAATACATTATACTTATTAAAGCCTACCAATGGAATTGTAAAGATAGCTGGTTTGAAAGATGTTTGTTTCTATTTTTTAATTTATGATGAGACATGGATAATATGGATAAACTAGATAATTATCTAGGTCTTGATATTCAGTAAAGCAAAGTCAAAGTATATTATCCACCACGCGTTCCCAATGTGTGCTAGAGCTTGTACGTGGATAGACTAGTGGCCAGTCATAAAGCTGTCGTTATGAGACTCTCAAAATATCCTAAGTAAGCACTCAGCTGAAAACTAGCCTTTAGCGGTCACTCATCCAAGTAAGTAGCGCCCGCATCAATGTTTTCTTTACCATATTTATCCACAATTACTAGACTTGAAGGTTCTTGAGTGGAGAGCACGCAAGGACCAAGCTCAGCATAGGTCGTCCAAACAAGGTGAACAGACAACCTGATAAAGGTTGACGACGTTGGATGCAGGCCGTTTCCGTTAATTAACATCTGTTCAGCAGTGGACATACTACGGCTGAGATGATGATGATGAATGAGGAGACAGGTGCCGTTATGAATGTTTCTGAGCTTACAAATGATGATGAAGTACTTACGGGATAGTTATCAGGGTCATCGCCAGTGTTTTGCTTGTAGATGCCCTTTAGGACTTCCAGAGCTTCATCGTAGTCGCCACACTCCATCATGAACTTAGGGCTCTCAGGGAAAGAGAACAGCCAGAAGCCGAGCAAGAGGGATGGAACGCCGCAAGCAGCCACGAACCAGTTCCAAGAATCGTACGAGAAGTTGCCACTCTCCATGCGGATGCCGGTGATGGGGATAATGCCCCACGCAATTACTGCCGATGTAAACGAAACATCTCATGTAAATCCAATAAATTTGAACAGCTGTAAGGCATATTAATTAAAATGATAGTTTGTGAGTCAGCCCAATGGAAAACTTCTTTACCTATACATAATGAGGAATAGAATTTAAGGAATAGAAATAGAAAAGCTTGTATTACCTAAGTACATCTTTGGGCGGGATTCGAATCCGCGTCTTTTGACACGGACAGAAAACGCGGGTTCTCAGGGAACCCGTATTAGACGTCATGACCGCTGGGCCACCGAGGCACCGTCCTAAACCCTACGAATAAATAATGTCAGGAAGCATAATTGAGAACAAATTCCACACAAAAGTGGCCCTTCTACACAAAACTACGTATGATTCCAAATTCGAATTACTTCCGATGTTACAAATAGTACATGTTCGGTGATTGGTTTAAATTCAGAAGGAAATCAGGGATTGGTCCACGCGCGTGCTGCAACGTCTACTATGACAGCTGAGTCATAGCGGCTTGAACGATGTTATTGATTTAGCAATTTTTATTGGGTAATTTTTTTAAGGCAGTTACTCTTTTTGATATTATTTCTTCGTCGCCTAAACCTATTCGAGCATTGAATTTATCTCTCTGGTCATGTCATGGCGTCTGGCACGTACTCGTATTATCGGAAGACGCGGGTTTAGATTCCGTCCGAGGATGTGAGTTTTCTCTCTAAAATTGCAATGTGGTATTGGCATGCCGGCGTTAGTGCTTCTAAATCATATTAAATAAAAATATCTCTTTAGTTGATTTTGACCGTCGTATGAGGAAGGAGCGCCTAATTTATTTAAAAGCTATATATAGGAAGTAATATAGTCGCCTGCAATAGGTACTAATAAAACGTGTATAATAAATTTAATTAAAAAAAAAACAAAACAACGATATAGTACTTACATTCACAAAAACGTTCATAAAAACCTTAAATTGTAGTAAAATCATATAAATAACATAATATTAGAGTAATGTTGGCCTGCATCTTATTGCACTGTACAACCCGGTCACAATATCTGTGCACCTGACCTCGTGACGTCATATCGGCGGTCTGGGTACGGTGTGAAAAAAAGTTTTTTCGAGAAATGTGGAGGTAAAAAAAATTACTAACCTTTTCAAATCAATTTATTATTGATGAAGGGTTTGTTATAAAAAACAATAATTTTGATTACAAAATTGTACATACATACTGAGATGCTACATTTCAGATTAATTCTAAATAAAAGAATGTTTAGGTGTATATATATATATGTAAGTACATTTAAGGTGTCTTTGGTATGCCTGATATTTCCTAAATAAATAAATAAATTATAAGTGAGTTCAATAGAATGAGGAACACAGAACCACATCGAACGAGTTAGTTACGCCTATCAGGTCACGCCAATCCGGGCGTGTGTAAGTACTAGCTTGGATATAGGTAAGTACTTCACAGGGATTATTTTCTAATTGCAGATCCCACCACAAAACCTCTCAAGGTATTCGATCGCACCCCTTCTCAAGATTACTAAACACCATGCTATCTATCTATATACCTAATATTATAAAAATGGTACATGGAAGATATATGAGAAAAAATACTATTAGGACTTTTATAAACGAAAAAGAATGAAAAAAAAAATATTGTTAGAATTTTTGACTGTTTGTCTGTTTATCTCTTACGGCCGTTTTCAATAACCTATCTATCATCGATTTACCTTACTAGAGGTAGATATCTGACACTATTTGTATGGACGTTATGTCAATTTTCTATCGGTAGTAAGGAAAACCGTAGATAGATAGAATATTGAAAACGGCCGTTAGTCTGTTTGCCTGAGCTTTTGTGCACGCTAATCTCAGAAACGCCATAACCGATTTAGATGTTTTTCACTAATATATCGTGGTAAGCTTCACTTATTATTTAGTGTTTGTCAATCAATTCATAAATAAAAAAGTTACCTATTGAAGTTTAAAGAACAACTCTCTCGCATCTACGCCAAGACCAAGCGAGCGAAGCCGCTGGCGGGTCAACAAGTACAATATTATGTGTATAAATATGTACATATGTACACGGTTGGTTGGTATACTCACATGGAAGGAGAATAACTCCAAGAGTCCAGAACATTTCCATCCAACAGAGGATCTTTTCTCTGTATTTGGTCTGCTGGAACTCGCCCAAGTATGGGAAGCAAATACCCATAGCGCCAGCAACACTGGAAACAAAAATGATACTTGGTTTAACGCGAAACATGTTGCGGAGGCAGGTGTGTGTAGCTAGGGTTACCAGATGAAAGAATGAAAAGTCCAGAGGAAAGACCAGATTTCCATTGAAAAATTGTGGTAACTTATTGCAGATTGAGATTTTTTTCTAAAACGCAGCATTTTACAAATTAATCATTAAGAAACTACTTTACTTTTTTTTTTACTTTAAAAGGTATCCTCACATACTAAACATGATAAATGATTAAGTAGGTACCGACTACCTAAGTGCTCATTTTTTAATCGTGAGATTATTACCAAAATTGATTATCAATTACCTACTTTATTAGTATTTTTTTTGTTTATTTTACTTTAAATTAAATAGATATTTAATATGTATATCCTGCATTTTATTGAAAATTTTTAAAATCCTGATATTTACTGAGATTTGCTAAATCCGGCCGCAACCCTGAAAAGAGTCCAAAAATTCTGAAATCTCAGTACAAATCCTGAGAAATGGTAACACTATGCGTACCGTTTACTATACTTTTATGTATATAGGTAGGTGACTTATTGAGGAAATGAGATTAAGTGACTTCCAGATGAGACAACTTGTCATGCATACTTTGAAGTTATTGTAGTTGTATCCAAGAAGGTCAATCGTGTACGTTTAGTCGTAGATATAATTTGCTAGTATCACCGTTATGTACCAAAAACGACTTAAAATCACGTACTCGGTCAATTAAGAATTGTTTTTGATGACATTTTTGTTTGGTAGGTCATCTTGCAGAGGTTTCAATAAACAGACATATTTTTATTATAGAAATTGATTCAGCAATCAATAAAAACCAAAACTATACACATAGATGAAGTTTTGGTTTGTGGTTCCACAAACACGATCTGGAACCGCATAAAAGCTGTATGTGTATAAGTGTACCAGCTCGGTGGCCACACAAAATACTAAAACGTGTAAAAATTTGCATATTTGATGCACATTTATCAAATACCTACTATATGAAAAATTTAAATTTTATAAATGGATATAATTATTTTACTTCTTCTTTTTAGAAAAAAATACATGTTTAATTTTAGATAAGTACCTACAAAAGGATAAATCATCAAATATTTTTAAAAATTTCATATTTTTTAACCGATCCGCTTGTATTTACGGCCCGCCAGGCTATTCCAATTTCTGCGATAGTTGTCAAATTAAACAGCATCACGTAGATGCGGCCAACGCTTGACCAAAGTAAGTACATATATATCTATAAGTAGAACGTCTTCCCTACTAGCGTTGATTCACGCAGGTTTAGCGCGAGACGCGTATAAAGTGGGTGATAGACGTACAAACTTAAAGTACGCGGTTTTAAAGATCGCGAACTTACTCGGCTCGACGTCGGTGACACACGTGAAGCTTACTCACTCTGTATTGCGATGCCATCGGCAGAAGAAGCTTTGTGTTATTAAATAATTATATTGTATTACATTTTAAAAACAGAATACATGATTTTTTCTTGACATTATCAATTGTAGCATCTCTGTCCTTACGTATAATTTCTAATAAATTATTTTACGCTTGAAACTTCTGTTATTTCGAAAAGCTTCTATAAATTCGGTTAGCAGTTCATGCGAATAAGTCCGGAAATCGCTATTTTTGAGAAATTTCTGAATCAAAATTAACTAAAATTAGAAAAACCTCAAAGACTCGTCTAGTAATGGCGGCTCGCGGCTCGCGGTGCTGCCACACGTACGAGCGGAGGCGGGTTACGAGCAAAATTTCAAACATGTCGGATTGCCAACGAACTTACTCGGCGGTTTTAAAGTACGCGTACTTAGGGTGACACACCAGCGAAAAAGGTCGTCGTGCCACAAGTTCGCGAACTTACTCGCACGTCTATCACCCCTTTTAGGATGTCAACATCGCTACAAAACAAGTGCACATCGCATCTACGTTTTGTTGATAGCATACCTACGCAACAGAAAACAATGACATTTAAAAACTGCCAACCTCGACCGCTCTGCCGGCACTCACGTAATAATTGCCGGCAAGCGTCCTCCGCCCCCACCCACCGCCTCTTCCCTTTTATCGCGATGACGTTACTCGGGCCCCGTGGTCTAATTACTTTGGCTTGACTATTTTACAAACAGTTACTCGAGGATTGCTCATACACTATGTGACATATAATTACCATATAATGGTGTAACGTGGGAACGGAGAATTTTCAATCGCTGCTACGTAGTGTCGATGGACTGATTTCCTGCCTGCATTGTCTATTCTAATACAAATGTAATAGCTTCGAGGCAAAAAGACGTTGAAAACTTATCGACGGACTGTCACGTGCTGTAATACACGTGGTTCTTGAGAAAACATTGTTGTTTTTGAATAACTTTACATTAATATAACGCTCTGTCTCGTGTTCGACCTCTGAAGGGATCGTGAAGACATCTTTCATCAGTCATGTCTTGGTCTCATCTGAGATGATAAATAACTATGAGAAGAACCATCTCATATAAGGGCGAGTGTATTATGAGCTTCATAAATTTGAGTCTTGAATTTGTCATACTTCGAAAAAACTGGCTATATTGATCTTTTGTCGATCATTGCAAGTAACTAATAAAATTAAGCGATCGGTAGACAAATTTGATAAGATTTTACGATTATAACGATAACCCATGGAACTGTTAAATTACGTTTGAGATCGTCTATTTAATAGATTGATTGAATGATAAACGATTGTTTTGTCAGCTTTGAAAATGACCTCGATATAGCTTATATGACAGGCTACGGAAATGGGGATTTTGTTTAGTTGCGTTTGATCCTACTAATATTATAAACACGAAAGTTTGTATTTATGGATGAATGGATGTGTGTTATTCTCTTACGCTCAAACGGAAATTTGGCATGGAGGTAGATGGTGCGCTGAATTAACACAGGGTTTTTATCAACGTCGTCACCATCCATCACCATGCGGGTGTAATCGTGGGGCGCAGCTAGTATTCAATAAAAAAATATACTTCGGCCGTATTTTGATCGTAGAAGAGCGAAATGCTCGTAGAAATCTTCAAATGAAGGAGAAGGACGCATTGTGGAATGCAAACAATTCGTAATAATCGATATACTGTCGACAATATGACGATCGTATAGGTCAAAATTTATCAATCTTAAAGGGCAATTGAAATTACTAGGTGAGTGTGTCACATCAATACCAATTTCTTGAGGGTAACGATGGCACTGCAGAGCCTCACCACTTTCGCCTAACCTTCTAGGTGGCGATCAAACTGCCACAGGCAAGTGTAGTGCTTTTACCATTAGGGCCATGACTTGCCCGTCTCAACACTGAACAGTGTAAAAAGTAAAGTTAACTCACGCGAAACCGTTGACAAAACGGCAAGCCATGAAGATGGGCAGGATCTGCACGAAGGACGAGATGATACCACAGAAGCCGTCCAGCAACAGCGTGGAAACCAGCACTGTCTTACGGCCTTTGGTGTCAGCTAAGCAACCCCAGAAATAGGAACCGATCACCATTCCTGAGAAGATAAGAAAGTATAAATATAATTATTTGAATTAAGTATACCTCTCTAAATAAGAATCCACAGTTTATTAAATTTTGTGGCAGGATTCAACTACCTCATTGAATAGCATAGGTTTCATCCATAAAATAAAGTAAGCGCATATGTATATATGCGCTTACTTTATAAGCTAGCTTATATAATAAAGTGCGTGTAGGAGCATTGAAGCGCTCGTAGTGGAGCTTCACTTGGTGATCTTAACCGATTAACAAGTTAAACAACGCTTGCTGCGGTCAGGATTTGGATGGGTGACCGCTAGTGGCATTGTTCAACTGAGCGCTTCCGTGCTTCGGAGGCCACGTTAAACTGTCGGTCTCGCTTGTTTGTCTTATGACAACAGTCGTTAGCGGCCTGAAAACTTCGTCATTGGGTTGGCCATTAGCCTATCCACTAAGCTGCATTGGGCCCGTGTGGTGTTTTTGGGCCCAACTATTTTCTCTGAGAGGAAGGTTCGAGTCCCAGCAGTGGGAATATAATGGGCTGATTATGTATTTAGGCAGCTTACTAAAATGGCTTTCTTTTCGACATATCGAGCTGGATGCATCGACGCTGGTTTATTAGACTACGTGCAACTTGTTTTTGACTACGCTGCAACCCTTCCGGGCCAGATAGGGCTGATTTTCTCAAAGTAGTCAAGGCAAGTACAGTTGTATCAATTGGCACTGCTTGTGCATATACATTTTATATATTATATTCTACTAGCGACTGTCCGCGACTTCCTTCGCGTAGTAGGCTCGGCCCACGGCCTCGCCATAACCTCCAATCTTGCCTTGTCTTCCATTCAAAAAAAAAAAAATTAATTAAATTAAATTAATTAAATAAATTAAATAAATAATTAATACATAAATTAAATCAATAATTAATTAATTTTAATAAAAAAAATAATTAAATAATTAATTTTAATTATTACTAATTAAATTATTTATTATAACCTTAAAAATAAATTTAATAATTAATATTTTTTTTGATTTAAATTTTATATTTAATAAATAAATCTAACAATTTTAATTAATTAAATTAAATTACTTAAAATTTACATACATTTCCTGACAATATTTAACACAATAAAAAAGAATTTGCGAGATTGTTCTCAAGCAATATTGTGACCAGCAGAAATAGGGGTTCATTTATATATATATAGATTAGAGAGAAAAGTATCTGTTGCTTGTAGGCAAGGTTATCACCACTGACACTGCAAGTGTAGGATGTTACGCTTAACATCAAGCGAACGAATTATCAGTTTATTCATTAGATATTATATACAAGCAAAACAAACTAAAAGCTTAATAAACTGACTACAGAAATAATCTAGGCTAAAATGATTTCTTAATTATGTTCTATTATATTTCTTATTAATTATTTCATAAGACTACAGAAATAATTATAATAGCCCTCATATGAGGGCTAGTACCTAAAATGATTTCTATAGTCTTATATTAATATTAAAATTCTGTCATTTTATTTTGTTTATGTATACGCATCATCCAAAGTAATCTAATGACGTATCGTTCATCAAAATCGGTTGAGCCGTTGAGTAGTTACGAACGGACATAGGAAAGAACATACACACATACAGGTAAACCATAAACCTCCTTTTGGGCATCTCCGCAGTCGGTAAAAACGTAGATAAGTACAAGAAACGTAATGTACCTAACATGGGAGCTGCGGTCAACCAGCCCTTGTCTGACGACGTCATTCGGAAGTCACATGTCGCCGAGGGTAGCACGAACGACACTATGGTGATCCCGATGGCCGTGTTGGAATAGATCAACCCCGAGATCGCCAGCAGGCAGAAGTGAAAGCGCCCGAAGCCTGAAAACAAACAAAATGTTAATCTGTATGTATACCTATATGTTTTGAAACATTTGATCGGCACATAATCACAAGAAATGCACTAAAGACTACGTTTGCCGGCACAAAGTTTAACTAAGTCGAGTAAATGTATGCGGGTATTCGGTGTGAAGCCCTTTAATGCTCTTCCTGAGCCCATACGTACCGCCAGGGCATTAGGCATATTTAAAAATAAATTAAATACTTTTTTGCTCGACATGGCATCCTACAGCGTCGAGGAACTCGTCCCAAATTGGAAATAGATTTATACTCGTATATATTAATTATTTTCTTTGACATGTCTTTATAAAATTTGTATAATTATTAATATAAATAATATAATTATTAAATAACAATTATTTAATAATAATTATTTATTATTTTCAAATTTTCATTTATATATTAATATCTTTGACATGTTTCTATAAAATTGGAATAATTATTATACATTTTTGATTTATTTATTTTTTATGAATAGACTATAAGTATGTAAATTTTAATTTAAGCAATTATTTTTCTTGTACATTTTGATCTGACCTGTAATTTTTGTTATTATCAATAAATATTATCATTATCATTATCATTATTTCTGTAGTTTGTATCTCTGTAGGGCTCCCATGTCTCCTCTGTTGTCACCGATATTTCCATGGAGAACTTTGAGGAGAGATAATAATAAAATTGGTTAGAAGAATGTTTATATGCTCTGAATAATTAACTGTTACAAGATTGCAAATAATAAATAGGGTCCAAAGTACTGCGCATTTATGCAATTGTTTATTGAGTAGTTTTTATGACTGGATAGCATATACATCAAGAGTCGTTATATTATAACAATGAAATTTATATTGTGTCTGGCCCTATGATGACCAACGACCTTTGATGGAATATAGGAAGTCGCTAATCTGCTTGCATGCTCTCCAATATTTCGAATAGCTATGTAATTGTCTCCTGCATTTAGTTACTTATTAATATAATACTAGATGATAAATATATTAATTAACAGATATATACAGATATGAAAAATATGAACTGTGCGTTGGCGAAATACTAGAAGTATCACAGTACAGAGCTTTTTCAATATCCTAATCATAAAAATGCTTCAGATTTATACAAATTTCAAAATGTGCAAGTATAATTTGAAAAATTTAATACCGCCTTCCATTCTATTTAGTTAATGGAGTCTAACTCAAAAACTACTAGACCGAATTTGATGAAATTTAAGTCCACACGGGAAGCACCAACTTTCAAACAAAATAATTTAGAGAATCGGTTCACCCGGTCGAAGGTTATGAGGTAACAAAAAAAAACAAAAAAAAAAATAGTCGAATTGAGTACTTCCTTCTTTTTGGTAATCGGTAGAAAAGAAACTAAATTTACACACTGTAGGTAGGTAACCATGGTCCCAGGAAAGGAGAGCACTCTAGGTCTCCCTTCCTAGATCCGTGGTAGATAGGTACTTACGCCGCAACGAGCACTTATCTGGATATCTTACTTCTTACTAATATTATAAGTGCGAATATTTGGTTTTGGATTAAATTTGGTATGGATGTAGATATTATGCAAACGATAGATACTTTTCATCATCATCATCCGTGACCACGCGGGTGAATCACCGGGGCAGCTAGTGTTCCCAACAAAACCTTTTTCGTTGGAAGGTCCGGAAGGAATTCATGTAAATATAATTCATAGTTACAAATCACACTTATTAATGGGAAAGTTTGTGATTTCGTGACTTGTTTAAGACTTCGTAACGTGGAAAATGCCTGCCTGCCGTGGATGTAGATGAAAATTCGAACAAAAATAGCTTATACCCACGATTATTTAACTTGTAGGCTGTTTTTATTTTTATCAAAGAAGTTCCTGAGCGATAATGAAAACCTAATTACACGCAGGCTAAAAAGGAAACATAAAAAAATCGGCCATACGAATAGATGCACCGTTCTTTCACTACTGGATGTAACATGTGCTGCTAAGTCTATGTAATTAGTTTGCGTTACATGTTAGTAACAACTTTTCAAAAGACGTTGATTAGTTTAAATAGGACTTGAATGTAGTGTACAACATAACCAACAAATTTGAAACATTAGTTTGCGTTACATGTTAGTAACAACTTTTCAAATGACGTTGATTAGTTTAAATAGGACTTGAATGTAGTGTACAACATAACCAACAAATTTGAAACATTAGTTTGCGTTACATGTTAGTAACAACTTTTCAAATGACGTTGATTAGTTTAAATAGGACTTGAATGTAGTGTACAACATAACCAACAAATTTGAAACATTAGTTTGTGTTACATGTTAGTAACAACTTTTCAAATGACGTTGATTAGTTAAAATAGGACTTGAATGTAGTGTACAACATAACCAACAAATTTGAAACATTAGTTTGCGTTACATGTTAGTAACAACTTTTCAAATGACGTTGATTAGTTTAAATAGGACTTGAATGTAGTGTACAACATAACCAACAAATTTGAAACATTAGTTTGCGTTACATGTTAGTAAAAACTTTTCCAATGAAGTTGATTAGTTTAAATAGGACTTTAATGTAGTGTACAACATAACCAACAAATTTGAAACATTAAAATCAGATGAACCAGTGTTCAAATAAACACAATTACTTACGTAATTGAATGATAAGCAATAGGCTCTTGCTTCATATTAGGTTATCTTGGACTATTGTCGCGTGTCTAAAACTAGAATAATAGAATAAGTATAGAATATCTAGATAACTATAGATAAACGTTTAACTACAAACACTTCAAAGATAACATAGGTATTATTTATTGATCCTTTACGTTGTGTACTTTACTTTGTCTATAGGTTTTCTTAAACAAAAGGTACTATCTATAAATCACACAGCTAAGAATGTTTTTCCTTACATATATAGTTACAAATGATACGCCATATTACTACAACAAAACAAAGATTTAAGGAGTCACTATTTTTCTATTTCTGAAGTTTCCGTACACATATATTATTGTTATCCGTACCTAAACGGCTATTTACTCCTAACAAAAATGTAAATCATGATCTAAATGAGCATGAAACATACGCAAGCACACCTTAGACTCGTGTTTTGACTGTTAGACAAGTTACATGCTATAAACAATACTGAAAATCGAGGCTCACCTGTCGCAGAGATGGCGGCTTCGAAGTCCGCTCCATGCTCCAAAAAGTCCAAACCTGTAACCAAAAAGCGTAATCAAAAAACTAAATACAGATGTCAAATTATATCTAATATACTTAGTACCTGAGAAAAGTCTTCCATTCGCCTTTCTGGTTATAGTTATATGTGTTTCCTCGATCATTGTATCAGTTATCTAACATGCAAAATCATTCTTACATAAACAGAGAGGACACTTTTATTAATCAAAATACAGTATTGTTAAACACAACTATCCTGCAATCAGTAAACAAATTGGAACTGGCACGATCTCATTGGAATTCAGAGTTGCACGGTCGTCTTAAAATTAATAAAAGGTATTGTCGAAATGTATGCATGCCATTATAAACTGCAAAAACCACTGTTTAAGATTGAAAATGGCTCGGACATTTGTGACATTTGCAAATTAGCATTGTTGTAAATAACTACTGGTCTGTCCTTGTCGACAACTGTCACTTTGTTGATGTGAAGCTACCCTCAATTGTCCAGCAACATGGAAATTAACATTAGCCACAGATAATAAAATACAGCTGTGCATACATTAGTTTAGAAAAGTGATGGGCTTCATTCAAGTAATTTTTATGGCAGCGTGACATGTTACAGATAACGCTCTGTTTGGCCTGATGTTCCAAAAGTTTGGAATAAACAGTTTTATATGTGACTATCACTAACAGGAGCATACAGCGTACCTTATTAGCCTTCTTGGAAATCTTACAATATGCCCGTAATACTCAATATGTGTCAAGTTATAATGACACTAATAGTGTAGTGTTGGTTTACTATGAAATTAAAGAGGTAGGTATCTAAGTTAATAGATATTTGTCACAATAAAAACGACAATGAGCTACCTATTAGTTAGAACTGGAGCCAAATGTATCTAGATTGTAGAATATGTTGTACTACAAGAGGTACTTGTGAAAATTAACGGATATTTCTACGAGTGGGTAGGTAGACTATACATAACCCTTAGATTAATCATTGGTCTCGCTCTCGGTCGAAGCGCGCGCGCGGAGACTACCTAATCATTAATCTAAGACATAACCTAAATAATTGTGTTTTGTGCGAGTCAATATGGTTTGGATTGTTTAAAGCCTATCAAATGCACGAAAATTTGGTCTTTTAAATTAACCTACTATTATAATATGACACATACATGCATGTCATGGCAGGACATAAATTGTAGGGATGCAAATATGTACTTAGTTTTCTAGAAAAAATATTTACTAACAATCAGCCGTAATTCACTAAAGCCTATAAATTTGAAGTTCTGCGCGACACTGTCACTTTAGACATTAGGCAAAGTACTTAGACCGCGCGGCCCCGAGTAAATTTTTTTTGTTTTAAGGAATAGGTTGGCGAACGAGCAGGCGGTTCACCTGATGGTAAGTGATTATCGTCGCCCACGGACATCCACAATACCAGAGGTCTCGAGGATGCGTTGCCGACCTTTGAGGAAGGAATAGGCTCTTTTCTTGAAAGGTCCCAAGTCGTATCTGTTCGGAAACACCTCAAGCGGCAGCTGGTTCCACATAGTAGTAGTGTGAGGTACACATAGTAGTGAGGTTCCACATAGTAGTAGTGTGAGGTACACATAGTAGTGAGGTTCCACATAGTAGTAGTGTCAGGTACACATAGTAGTGAGGTTCCACATAGTAGTAGTGTGAGGTACACATAGTAGTGAGGTTCCACATAGTAGTAGTGTGAGGTACACATAGTAGTGAGGTTCCACATAGTAGTATTTAGTTACTTTGTATTAAGTAGTACTACGTAGCACAGCTACCCTTAGACATAATATTATAATATCGGTATTTTATGATCAGTGAATATAACTTTATTAAATAAGCATCAGTGCTTAAAAAATAAAGCTCTAATACCTCACCACTCTGGTATTAACGGGCCCCTGCTGAAATAATCAACTTTTCTCTTAATTCATATTCCACTATCTGGCTGACTAAAAGGTTTCAATTTAAAAAAAAATGTTTGCCTAAAAATGGAACCGACTTAACACCAAAAAGGGTGAAATAAATTGTTGAAATCGGAACCATGATACTCGTAGTTCGAAAGTAAGGTAAACGCTGGTAATGTCGACAATTAGTACTCGTCAGATTTTAATAAAATGCCTGCTATTCAATTGTACTGCTTAAACTGTTTTTATATTAGCTTTGGATATATAGTAATAGTAATATATTTCGTAATTGTAATGGCAATACATAGTAAAAATTGTAAAGGCGTCGGAGTACAGATCTCTCAAAGGTAAGCACTTCCAAATTTTGGAATTTTTATAAAATTCAGCTACTTAATGTGACATCAGATTGTTTGATTGATTGATTGATTGATTGATTGATCAGATTTGCCGCGTAAGGATCTATATCTTGATGGGCCAGTCAGACGTTTCGATGAGTAGGTATAATTATTTTGTGAAATAGTAATTAAAACTTTCTGACGATCTAACGTACTTATACAATTATGTTCTTATAAAAAGGCCCGACGACGCACGGGCCGCATGTAGCTCGCGGGCCGCAAGTTTAACATGCCTGATCTAGAGAGAGATGTGATTTTGAGACAAAGAAAAAAAAACTTTTTACAAACAGAAACGGTACCTAAATGTTTGCACGCTACTGCTGCAGCACTGTTAAATAACTGGCAAAGGTGTGGTAGAAGTTACAACCCCGCACAAATAATAAATGATATAAAGATATTGTATTTATCGACATACAAAAAATACATACAACCATGTTTATATGCATTTTACGAGTATTTGTCTTTTGTATTAGAATAGAATAGAATAGAAATTATTTTATTGCCAAAAAATACACACAAAAACATAAAAAATATTAGTGAAAAGTATTATTTTGTTGTCAATATTGAGGTTTGGAACTAGAAATGAAACGGAGCTATTTAACCGAACACCGGAAATCGGATATTCGGCCAAGCTTGTAGCTGGATAGCCGGTTGTCCTTTTTGACCGAATATAGAACGGGTGGATTCGATCCAATTAGGGCCTGCGTTGATCAGATAGCAAATGAAAACAATACTATATAGGCAGGTTCAACGACTTCAACGCGAAGAAAGAAACGCAAGAAAGCATGTGAGCTTGTGAGCTTCATTTTTATCTTAAGTCAGTGCGAATTAACCGCAAGTGTGACCCTTATTCTTGGAAGTCAGCTAATGCTAAACAAGACCCAAATTAAACAAAGTTTGCCAAAAACTATCTTTCAGCGCCTTGCAGTAGTGTTACAGCATAAGACTTTTTTCTGAAGCTGGCCTTATTTACGAAGACAAGATACCTCTTAATACAATAAAATTAGTATTCATTCACCATAATTTTTCCCTTAGTACAGTAGTACTAAGTATTTAATTTTCTAAATTGTAGAATTATTGTGTGATTAATAACTGTACTCGTATTTTTAAGTGATACTTACTAACGAAATAAAGCAATTAATTGCCAAACTTTTTAATATCCAGTATTAGACCGGATAGCATTTAAGCCGCCGGTAGGCCGGAATCGGCCGGATACTGTATATTACCGCATATTCATTCATCTCTATTTGAAATAATTATCAATTATTAGCGTTATGATAAAACCCGTAAAGAAATAAGGACGATGAGCCTGTTTACAATTAATTACATATTATTAAACAATAAATCTTATGATTCACTATATTTTATTTAACCTTATGTTAACTTCAATGATACCAAACAAACAACAACAAATAAAGGTGCAATTTTTAAAGTTTGCATCTGCATCAAAACTGCCAAAATAAAAAAAACTGCATTGTGAGCTTTTTTCTTTGTCATTGGCTTACGGTACAAGCACTAAGCCCTTTTAAACGGTAGCCTCTGCCTAGATACATTTCATCACAAGTGACGAACTGCACTGCGCCCGTATCCCTGAGGCATTAAGTTGTTAAGTCATGTGCCTGTAATGGAAATTACAGGCACATGACCAGTATTGCCACCATACGGTATGGTGGCAATACCTAGAGTAGTCGTGATACTGCTAGGCTGCTCTTGGATAATTGGTAGCGACCCTCCCTTCGAAGAGAGGGGTCCAAGTTTCAAATCCTGACCGTGTTAAATATTTGTGCGATGAGCAGAAAACTTTGTTCTCGGGTCTTGGACGTTTGTGATGTATCAGAAACCTAGTGCGAGGGTATGAGTATGTAAACGTTTATATTATAATTTTCTTTTTAACAAACAAACACACTAAAAAGTAATGACCTAAGTACCGAAATAATTAGCTCGCATAAAATCGGCCATTTTGATTCTTAACAATGTCTATGATACCAGTATTACCCAGTGTGACAATCGCGCAATCAAGACGAACATAATGATATATAGTTTCATTTATCAAAATTGGTTGAGCCGATGAGTATTACAAACGCACATAGGAAAATATAATTACATACACAGTGGGCCTAGCACAAAACATTGCGTACGTTTAATGTAATCGTAATTGCCTCACGACAAGAGTCTTCGACTAATGTGTGTTACCAGTGATCATATATGGCACTGAAAAGTGGTCTCTTACTATGGGCCTCATAAGCAAGCTCAAAGTCGCACAACGAGCTATGGAGAGGGCTATGCTCGGGGTTTCTCTACGTGATCGAATCAGAAATGAGGAGATCCGTAGAAGAACGAAAGTCAGCGACATAGCCCAGAAGATTAAGCCAGTTAAAGTGGCAGTGGGCAGGACACATAGCACGCAGTACAGATGGCCAATGAGGCCGGAAGATTCTAGAATGGAGACTACGGACTGGCAAGCGCAGCGTAGGTCGTCCACCGATACGGTAGACAGACGACCTGATAAACGTCGACGAAGGATGCAGGCCGCTTCCAACCGGTCCTTTTGAAAAACTATGGGGGAGGCATATGTTCAACAGTGGACGTCCTACGGCTGAGATGATGATGAATGTAATCGTATCGTGGACTCGTTTATCAAAATCGATTGAGCCATTCAGCATATAGTTAAAAGCTAACATAGGAACAGGCATACAAAAGTGTATGCCTGTTCCTACGAATATTTGCCTAATCGTATTGAAATCGTACGGTTCATGTATACCTACAGTACACCTCTGAGCCATCGCTTTTTGAACTAACTAATTAACATACTTCCTTTTATAATTTATTTTTTATTTCGTGAACTTTGTTTTGTTTACTTTCATTTTGTTTTGTTTTATTTTTTTAAATTAATACATAAGAATAAATTTTAATAATTATGTATAAATTAAATTTGACTATGATGTAAGTTTTTGTCCAAAATAATGTTTTTCGCTGTTTTTAGAAGATTAATTACTATACTATACTAATTTAATATGAATAATTTAATGACTACCTATCTCACTAATATGTGTACGTCCTTAGGGGCCACAGACCATATATATGGTCTGTGTTAGGGGCAAAACATGTTGACATATAATTTTTTAGTATTTTGAAATCTATAGCATGTTGGTTATTTAGCGGTATTGTTTGTAACATATTATATTTTCCTGACAAATAAATATATCTTTTAAATCAATCTTTTTAATCTTTTAATTATCTTTTAAATACATCTTTATCTTTATCTTTATCTGTGCCACAGTGGCACTAGTTAGATAGTTTGTACTGTATACGTCGCGGATATGGTTACATTACACTTACGCAAACTTTCGTGTTAATTCCACTGATCAGACATATAACCTTCCTTTTGCACTGCATCGCAGTTGGGTAAAACATATATTTCGTAACATCAGTGCTAAATTCAAATGTGAAGTGCATCACGTCTGCGATAACATTATTCTGCATCAAAATACAGCTTACCAGCTCTTACATTGATAATGTCAGGTTTCAAGTGGACCGGGAGGAGTTATCTGATAAATCTACTGGTATTTTCAACTTTCGGCCTCTTGCCTGCTTTTATGTATCTGGTATAGGTAAACAAGAGTCCAATTCTACTACATCACAACGTTCGATAATCTATCCCACTGCAATTGCAGTTCGACTCCGGTTGTAGTTAGATAATTACCGTCGTAACGTAGAAACGCTAGTATTATCTATTCTAATATTATAAGGAGGCAATATTACTATTTTTGAATATTTGTAAAGAATAAACTAAAAATACTGGACCGATTTGAAAAGTGTATCACCATTAGTATGCTACATTTTCCCAGGGTAACACAGGGGGATATATTGATTCATAATCATCATCATCATCCATCATCACACGGGTAAAAACGCTGAAGGCAGCTTTTTATAAATATATTAAACGCTACGAATATGAGTTTGCGTAGCGTTCATGATCTATCGAGTTAACATAACTAATCGATTGGTTCGGCGTCAAAAAAATATTTTTTGCCAATAATTTTTTTTCACCTCTACTTACGGGATACAGCGTCAATGATATCATCAAGATAAATCAACACTTTTCAGTTTTTGGAGTGTAACGTAAAGACTGCTTGACCGAATTTGATGAAATTTATATGGGACCACCACGAAAGTATACTCTATCAAACAAATAAAAACATCTAAATCGGTTCATAAACGACGAAGTTGTTCGCGGACACACATAAAAATAATATACGGTCGAATTGAGAAACCTCCTTCTTTTTTTGAAGTCGCTTAATAAACTTAATTGCAGCTGGACTTAATTGCAATTGGAACTCTCACCTATTACGAAACTATCATAAAAACGGAGCGTTTTGTAATAAGCTTAAAATAATCATACATACAATCGTACTCCCACACTCCAAAACGGTCGAACATACTACTTCAATAGGTACTATTTACGGCGTGTTCCTCTTTAGCCGAAATCGATCCTAATGGTGCGTTCCAAGATCAATATCAGTAATGCCCAACCCGAATAGAACACTAATGCAGTTGCAAAGTACGCGAATTGAGTGCACTATTTGATAATACGTCATCAAAACGTATATCGTTATCCATTATTATTGCTTGCTATATTGACGTGGTGGTATCAAATTTAATGGTAAGGTTTAAATATGACTACTTTAAAAGGTGGGAGTACCCTGGACTGTTTCTTCAATAGCAGAAAAGAAAACGTACAAAAGCCATCGTTCAGCTACGGTTCGATAGTAGTTGAAGCAAAATTTTGTTAGTGGAATTTTCCCCCAGTTTGGTGCAATGACGTGTCGACAGTCGATAATGATCTTGAGAGCACATCAGATAAGAAAAGGTGAGTAATTGGAACTATCACACAAAAAATTCCTCTGGCACCTAATCTACTTAGATAATGTGCATCTCATGGAACAACTACATAGGTACTTATTATACTATATTTTCATGTAAAGATCATTAGAGTAATCATAAAGCAAGGGATTAAATCTCACGACACAGACCATCCTAGACCATCCTAGTGTGGGATTCTGTGGTCATCACTGAACTTACGAGTTCTATATTATATAATATACCTATAAGCCAAAAGATTATTTTGTAAGTAATTAGCATAAGCTTTTGTTTCCTAATAAACGTTAAAAAACTTTAATAGCAGTAGAATTCTTTGGTACTGCCACCGTAATTATTTCTGCTGCAAATCAGTAATGTTTGCATTACTGTTTTTCGATTTTAAGGGAATGGGTAACGGTGAAATTTTAGGCACATAAGTAGTTCAGCACGTGTGACGGAATGCTATGTTGTAGGCAGAGATTACCGCTTAACACCAGATGGGCCACATGCTTGTTCGTAATCGAATCACATGTACAAAATACCTGCTTTATATGTAACTAAGGCAAATTATGAATGAATGAATGAATGATTTATTTGCTATAAGTATTGGTTCAATTTAGATCTTATGTATAACATAAACAATGGTCCATAATACTTAACCAGAATAGTGACATTCAAATAATATTATTTTTCTTAATTTAAATAATTACGCTTATCTGTATGGAAGCATATTAAGTACCTATTAAATTAGATTACAATTATACATTTTAATTGAAATATAGATTAATTATATGCTATGCGAGTCCCAGTTTATATATATTATTATAGGACAATAGTCGTTAGGTCATTTCAGAAGCGGTCTGAGAACTATATATCCTATTCTATCCGACAATCTGCCCGCACTGAGCCCGCGTGGTGGATGGTTCATTCTTCTTTAGAGAGAGAGAGAGAGAGAGAGAGAGGAAGGCCCTTGTCCCAGCAGTGGCTACCTTTTCAAAATATGTTCTTCTACGGGCTCATTGCGCTAAATTGAAATTGAGTAGTTCTTCACAGAAACACAATCAACTTAGAGCTATTGACCTTAAGACGAATGGGTTTGTCAACCACGCATTTCGCTACTAGTATCGAAGTAAGTTTCATCGAAATAATGTTCATCCTCATCTAGCATTTATATAAGCAACATTAGCGAAAACGCAAAATTAGGCATATTGTTAAACTAATAACGGTTAATGCTGTAATGTAAACTTACTAGCTGCGCCTTACGGGATCACTCGCGTTTTGCAGGGAATAAAATACCTCATCAATATGTCTATCATAATACAAGAGTCACTTTTCAAATCTAGTAGTTCAAAAAACAAATATGTTGTCTGCTTTATTATAGTAGGTATAGATACATTACATATAAAAGAGTGAGAAAGAGGGTAGACCGTTTTGTCTGCTTTTAATAACTTCGAACTGTTTTCACATCATTCGCATCTTCAGTCTACTCATGAACATGGTGCATGTAACTGCGCCGAAATATCGGGAACTCCAAAACCTGCCTAGTGGTTTACATCCCGTGAGTACTAATTATAATGTAGTTAACAACCGCGAAAGTCAAGAAACAGTGTAGTACAGATAATTTAAAAAAATCTTGCCAGTTAGTTTATCGAGTATATTATATTGTAATTGTTACAAATTAGTCTGTTGAGTTGTTAATTGAGAAATAGAAAAAATCATGTCTCTAGTCTCAAATGCATGTCATAATTATATTTTTCACCCTTCCATCACGAAAAAGGCTCATCTGATTCGTGAAATCCCGCAGCAAAAACCAGGTTTGTTGAAACTATATGAAAAATAATTAGGCGGTGGTATTTTAAATATTACGTCTCTGAAAAGGCAACGATACAATTAATAAAGTAATATATCAATAAAGAATATACAACGTTTTGTGCCTATCAGTTAAATTGCTAGGTCTAAATCGGCATTTGAACGCACCACCGCCTAGTTTATTTTTCATCGCCATTAGAATTCCAAAAGGGGGTGTGCGAAATTTGAATCACTTTGCCTTTTGCTTCGAGATTTTACAAACCTAAAGTTGGAGAGGTGAAATTATCTATTGTTCTGTAAAACAAACAGCAATTAATGAATTCTAAACATAAAAAGGTCATGTACAAGTACAATTAGAAAAATTTAATACCGACTTCCATTCTATTCTGTTATTGGAGTGTATCTCAAAAACTACTGGACTGAAGTTGAACAAAATTTGCATAGGACCACACGTAGAATTTTGAGAATCGGTCCACCCAATCAAGTCGTGAGGTAACATGATAAAAAATGATTGAGAAATTGACTGTAGTCAATTTGAGTACCTCCTCTTTTTTTTTGAAGTCGGTAGAAAATTATGAACCTAAAGGCTTGAGTGCAGGCATAAAATTTTACCTATTGTCGCCTGCAACTGTCTTCTATATCTTATCTATGAATTACCAGGTAGCATTACAACTTACTAGAACCTCGTATGATTAATTAGTTTTACAACGAACAAACGATGACGTAGACTTAACCAGACGTGATATTAAACCTTAGCGTAAATATTAACAGAATGATGAACCGAGTGAGACAAATAAATGTGACATTGACCTCAGATTAAATAATAGCCCGGCCAATTTAAGAAGCCGACCCAACATAATAAAGCTCCTAACTTTTTTAATGTTCTTTGTATCGAACTAGAAATGTATGAAATATATTTCAACATGTAGGTATTTTGTTTCGAAAATGGCGGCGATAGAAAGAAATGTTTCAACTCAAATGGCATTTGAAAAGTGGTTGGGATTTAATAAACATGTTCAACACGTAATAGGTTAAACTATTACTATTAACTGGCAAAATACGTTAGGGATCGAATACGTCGACTCGGGTTTCGAGCATGTTATATTCTGTGTCTGCGAGCGTCGCATGATACACTCGCCCTGAAGATGCTCATCTCCAGGGCGAGTGTGCAGCGACGGAGTTCTATTGCCAGCGAGTTTTTTTTGATAAGTTAATACACTCGAGAGCAATGAATCCGGGTCACTTAAAGAATCCTAAAAATCTCGGAAACTAAAAATGCTAGGTTAATGCAATAAATTGTATTTAATAGACAATGTAATACTCCTTAAATGAAGGTATTAAAACTTCTTAGTTATTGTAAAGTTATATCATAAAAAAAACAAATTTGAAAAAGGGCCACTTTCGAAGATGGAACTACGAAATTACAGCATTTGGTTTTGCTTTTGTTTGTAATCTGTCATTTATGTGGGTACATAAACCATGTTGATAGTGCTCTATATTCATTATTCAAGCTGAAATTATGTCGCTTACGCCTGAAGAATGCACCAGAATACTTATAATGCTGGAAACCGGCCGGAGTCAGCGCGATACAGCCAGGACTGTCGGTGTGTCGCTGTCAACAGTACAAAGAGTTCTCCGACGTTACGAAGAAACTGGTTCTAACCTACGCAGACCAGGAACGGGCAGAACCAGGTGTACCACAGCACGAGAAGACCGATACTTGGTGAACACCATGCTTCGAAATCGCTTTCTCACAGGAACTGAACTCACAAATCAGTTTCGACGCCTCGGAGGAAGTAACCCAAGTGCATGGACAGTAAGACGTCGGCTTGCTGAATCTAACTTAAAACCCCTTAGACCTGCAAACGGCCCTAAACTGGAGCGTGGGCATCGTATTTCAAGACTAAGATATGCCCAGAGCCACGTAAATTGGAGTATTGAAGATTGGTCAAAAGTTATGTTCTCCGACGAATCAAAATTTATGCTCTACAAGCACGATGGAAGACACAGAGTGTATCGAAGACCAGGGGAAAGATTCAAGCAAGCATGCATCGAAGAAAAAGTAGCCTACGGTGGTGGGTCTGTACTTGTGTGGGCCGGAATTTCTTCTGAAAGTCGCACAGAACTGGTGATCATAGAAAACGGCTCTTTAACTAGCGAAAGATATGTGGAAGAAATCCTCAATGATCACGTTGGTCCATTTATGGTCAATTTAGGTGAGGATGCTATATTTATGCATGACAATGCCCGACCTCATACAGGTAGGATTGTGAATGACTACCTTCAAGAGATGAACATTACTCGTATGGAGTGGCCAGCGCGCAGCCCGGATATCAACCCGATCGAGCATGCTTGGGACGAGCTAGGCAGATGCGTAAAACAACGAAACCCTCCCCCAATCACGCTTCGTGAGCTCAAAATTGCTCTCACAGAGGAATGGGAGAATATTCCCCAAAATCGTATAAGGAACTTGGTGTACAGCATGCCAAACCGCGTAAACGCAGTAATGGAAGCACGAGGAGGCAATACGAAGTATTAAAATTCAAGAAAATCGTAATAAAGTTCAAAAATTTCATGTTTCCTATTTTTGTTTTAAGGAGAGATCAGCAGTTTTTTTCTTTATGTAATTTTGTGTTAATAAAATGTATGGTGACTCATATTTTTTTTACTCTCATTTAAGGAGTATTACATTGTCTATTAAATACAATTTATTGCATTAACCTATCATTTTTAGTTTCCGAGATTTTTAACATTCTTTAAGTGACCCGGATTCATTGCTCTCGAGTTTTTAATCTATAAGTTATGAACTGTATCCTGAGATATCGTTAGCTGTCATTTTTGTTTAAATTAATCAATTTTACATAAAATAAAGGAGTAGAGGTCAAAACTTAGTACTTTAACTTAGTAGTTACTTGAAAGAAAAATAAAAAAGGTTCAGAAAACGTTAAATTACTGAACAAGAATATGACGTTATTGAAAAAACGTCTGTATGTTCACGCATAACTTAAAAACTACCGTACAGATTTCGATGAAATTTGGTATATGGATAGAATGGAGCCCGGACCTCCCAACTATAAACTTTTTATCTTGATCTCACATAAATCCAAGATGGCAACTTGATCTATCTATAGCATATATTACACGCTACCTCATATTATTATAAATCTGGGATCTCGATTGACTGGTCGTCGCGTGGTACAGCTAACAACCTACGCTAGACTCTGGACTTCTATTGAGAATTTATTTGTCAGAAAAACTCAATAACTGTCCGTGTCGAGAATTGAACCCAAGACTTGGACTCTCCAAAGCGACGCTTTCCCCACTACACCAAGACCAAGCGAGCGAAGCCATCCTCAAGTTATAACGTGACCAAGAGAAATAAGGGTTAATTTATATATATATATATATATATATATATATATATATATTCTAAGTTGTTCACATAGGCTACTTGAAGGATCGCGATGTCCTTATTCCACGCGGATGGTTTCGTGGGTAGAAGCTCCTAAATAACAAAAACAAAGCTTTATAAGTGTTTATTAATTCCTACAGTGCCTAATTTACAATTTTCGGTTGAATGCGATAGCCACTTTATACTTGCACGCACGTGCGCGTATACCATACGATATGATTTTTTGTTCAATCAAACTTTAATTTGATAGCTGTTTGAGTGTTTAACAATTTATTTATTTATTTACTTTAATCTAATTACTACTATTATTACAGGACTATCTTAATGCAAAAGCGTAAGTAAGCATGTCAACCATATAATTATCTACATTTAAATATACTAACTACTTTATGTTCGTCTTATTCATATAACACAATTCAAAAGTCAAAATCATTTATTCAATTTAGGCATCAAAGACGCACTTATGAAC
This sequence comes from Selenia dentaria, assembly GCA_917880725.1. Lineage (NCBI taxonomy): Eukaryota > Metazoa > Arthropoda > Insecta > Lepidoptera > Geometridae > Selenia > Selenia dentaria. The sequence goes on along the minus strand of OU862888.1, from coordinate 26,444,137 downwards.
GTCAATTTTTCATTATAATGTACTCTAAAGACTCTACCTCCTTGTTCCAAAATATATAGAGCATACCGAGAAGAAGCGGCCAGAAACTCGGGAAAATTGAAATAAAATTGATCGTTTAAATTCTGCCACCGAGCACACAAATACATCAATTTTTTCGGCAACGCGATTTAATTCATGCAACGCGATCTAATATATTGGTTCTTTAGATTTAATCCTATATTATAAAAGCGGTAGCTCTTAATTCAATAACTAAACTATATTATAAGTAGTTGGTAGTAGGTTAATTCACATAATATTAGGTAAGTAGTATATACTTCGGTAGTTAGTTATTTTTGTCGCTTGTGATGTCTCTTACTTGGAAGTTTTTGTACTAATTAAATTCGTTGTACAATATCGGACGGACCGGCAAGCACAGCGTAGATCGTCCACCGACAAGGTGGACAGGCGACCTGATAAAGGTAGCAGGACAACGTTGGTTGCAGGCGGCTTTCAACCGGTCCTTTAAATCCCGGTCCCGGAAAATTATGGGGGCGGCCTATGTTCAGCAGTGGACGTCCTACGGCTGAGGTGATAATGATGATGATGAAGCTGCTCAGCTTTATTCTTATTTCATTCTCTGATAACGTAATTCATAATACAGTATAAACTGCCGAATGTTGCCTTGCAACGCACGCGAAGTGATGGCACTTATAAGGCATTCAATACTCAATACACGCAATGGTTAACGACAGGATAGTATGTTAAAAAAATCGTATGCTAATCGTGACATTGTATCGGTGTGAAGGCCTTTACCCGTATACAGCTCGTAAATAGCTCACCGATGAAAACACATAAAGGAATTTCAAGACTGTGGGATATGGATAAAGAAATATTTAAAATTATATTATTCTGACAACAACCATTCTGTTGATGGAAACTTACGTGTTGATAAGACGCCGATTGACAACAATAATACTTGAAAATAAAGAGAGACAGATAATAAAAATACCATGTCGTTACCTTATTCCAAGGATGGAGATAATAAAGTATAAGGGATTTTTTTTGCCCATTAGTGCAACACAATAGGGGACAATTTTATTTTTAATGTATTCACCATAGAGATCTATTCTGTGATCTGTGGTATTCCAAGGCACGAACATGGAAACGAAACTTAGAAACAAAAACCTACGTAAGATGTAGTATGGGAAAATAATTCTATCAAAGCTACGATTATTTAATTGGAAAACCGATATAATGATAGTCTGGTGTCATGTAGGATTCAACCGAACCCACATGGGCATGTCAGTTTTGTTTCCAAAATTTTTACAGTATTGTGGCTATCACGCGTTCACGTAATGGAATGTGCGACAAGTACCCTTAAATTAAAAATTCATACATAAATACATTTACACACCTTCATTTTCTTTCATGTCTCTTACGAACAGCCCCTGAGGAGTTCGAGAACGACGAAGGTGTTTAAGTGTATTGATACCAGAAACCGTGGGGCATATAAATATACCTTCAATATATACATATCTAGACGCATGAAAGATTTGTATCATTTGATGAGGAAATAAAGTCATCTTCATAAGAAAAACGGCATGATTATATAAAACGAAAATTGTACTTTTAATTGTGTCAAACAGGGAAGGCGGATGTTTAAAATATGTCATCAGCAAAGTTTGAGACCCTTCAAATGTCGATGTCATTAAAACAATGAGTTTTCTATAGTGTCTGGGTCGTTCGACCTTTGATGAATTATGCTATAAATTACATAAGTTATTAAACTGTTTTTGTAGATATATACGTTGTGAAAATAAACACATCAGGTCTTGCATAGTCATCATCAGTATCTAGATCTCTTGCTGAATCTTTCCTCACTGCACACATTACGTCAATTCTGGTGGGATTTTCTCTCGCGTCCTCATCAAATTCGTAAAGATCCGTATCAAAGTTATCTCGAATCGATCCCGCAATTCGTCCGCGAGCGTCGCCAGATCTCTCAATTGCGCAAGGGCCATGTTGGATTAATTTATTGTCTCCTTGAAAATGATTAACGCGTTTCATGCTTGATGCAAGCTCACAGCTGGTACTGCGAATCTTACATTAATTAATTGGCTTTCAAGACATCGCTTAAGGAGTCAGCGGACGTAAGTTGCGGCGTTACAAAGATGCAGTATCTAAATGAAGTCATTGCCAGAAATTGCTTACCTGCACAAAAGACTATGGTTTTTTTGTATTGAATGCAACTTGAGAAGTTACCTATTTAGTGTTTCTGATTCTTCCAGTTGTTCACTAACTTCCAGGGCTCTCTTTCAAAATATTTTGTATATTTTGTAATATATGTATTGGGTTTCTGAAAACTGCCTTCCATTTTGTTTTTCAAATAATTTACGTTGTAACAGGGAATGTCGGGTATTTGCAATTATTAACAGCAAAATTTGAGGTTAGGTCATGTAGCGTTTTATTTCACATCCTCGCACGGGATTCGAACCCGCGTTTTCCGACAATACGTGTCAGACGCCATGACCAACTAGACCTACTATATATATAGAACTAGATAGCTATGTATGCGTAAACGTGTAATTCATATGTGAATAGATTTGTAATAAATATAATCATACAAAACTATAGAACTCCTTTTCTATAAACGACCCATACATACCATTTGAAAAAATAAAAAGTAAGTGTGTGTTTTATCGAAAATGTATCGAACCAAGAAATTTATTTTTCCATACAAATTGCGCCACCAAATGTAAACCGATTTTTTAAAATTAGATTAGCAATATGTGTAATACGATCCATATTTCATCAACATCGGTTTATTGTTACGGAGATATGTATAACAAACATTCACACATACAAACTTTCGCATTATAATATTTATAGCTGCACCCCACGGTTTTACTCACGTGGTGATGAACGATGAAGATAAAAAGTAGGTAACCTATGTGCAGTGCCTAATCTATCTAAAAAGGTTCAAGCAAATCCGTTTTTCTGCTCTGACGTGATTGAGTGAGAAGACTCCATCCTTCCCAACATTCGCATTTAAGGGGATTGCATAGCTAGTACTTGTCCATACTAAAAGAAAAAAAACTTTTTTACTTGTTAACATTGTCCGATTTCATGATTTTTTCTTGCAATCAACACATTGTTTGCTATGCCCGTACGTTTTGGTTTTTTCAGTTTCTTTAAGTATTAAATAAAATATTATTTTAATAATTTATATAACTTTGAAATACTGAAAAAATCAAAACATACGGGCATAGCAAACAATGTGTTGATTGCAAGAAAAAAATCATGAAATCGGACAATGTTAACAAGTAAAAAAGTTTTTTTACTTGTTAACACTGAACTCGGAATCGATAGTGTTCACAAATGCAATTCCCTCATTCTCGTTCTATCATCGAGCGACCAAGCTAACATAATTGCGTAATCCATTCGTGGTTGACATGCCTTCTATCCATACCATGCGTTTTGCTTCCACTTTTTAAGAGAATTCAAAATAGAAGGAGGTTATAATTAATTATGTTCGATTGTATGTATTTTTTGTGTATGCTCACCGATGTCTCCACCATTTTTGGACCGGTCCCCAAAATATTTTTTTAATTAGAAATACAGGATTACTCACGTAATATTTATCAGATAGGTCCGACTATAGTTTCGACCACATTAGGTGGTCTTTTTCAAGGAGTGTTCGGGACGCCCGCGTTGATGACGTCTCGCTTAGCACACTCTTATTTCTAATTAAAAATGAGTGAACGTTAGTTTTTATAAAAATATGTTTTTTTGTGTGTAGGTATTCCAAGTAGGCTTCCGAAGTGGCCCCGTTTAAATTCCATCAAATTCAGTCAAGGACTCCAATAACTGAAAAGTGTTACGCCTTTCTTGATGATATCATCATTGACGATGAATAAAACTCGTTCCCGCAAGTAGCAAGGGTCTCTAAAATGGTGAAAAATTTTTTTTTTAAATAGATCTTATCTACTACTAACTTATCCGACTTCAACACTAAACAGTGCGAAATAACTTCGAAATAAGTCGGTACCATGCGCACAATATTGCGATAGTAGGTTTACTTTTGAACTCCATTTTTTGGTACAAAAATTGTACAAGATGGACTCTAAAGTATGCATGGAATCCTTTGACGCAGCGTCTGTTATCCTTAGTTCGATCAATTTGAAACAAAACATATTGTACAATATTATGATTTTAATTTATATATCACATGTTTTATAAATATCTTATTTTCAATGTATGTGTCTTATTTGTAGAATGATTAGACTTTGCATATCATGTAATAATGAATCACAATTAACACATTGAGTGGATTTACCGGAGTTGACTTCCAATCTCGACTACTTGAGATAACACACTTACCTGAAGAATCTTTAATAACAACTACCTACCTGTTATTCATAGTTTATTGTAGGATAAATATATTTTATGTTGTTATCTATGTAATTTACTATATGGATGTCTTGTTTATCAATACGCATAATTATAGTCTCAAACTGAAAGTTCAGGCTGAAAACTGAAAAAGTCTTTAGATAAGTTAGAAGATCGGCACTGGACGGCGATATTGTTACTGTACTGATAAGCTATGTATTTAGTGTTTTTTTTAAATTAAAATCTACAATTCCTTGCAATGCAATTCTTAATTATTTTTAAATGCGTTAGATGAAATACTTGTACCTATTTTAAAGTTACGGTCTTTTATTTAGTACAATAAATCATTCTAATAAAAAATACTTTGTTATAAATGCCATTGGATAAGTCCAAAAAGAGTATACTTAATTTATTAATCATTTAGTAATGCGCAAACAAGATATCGATATTATGGTAGGAATCGATTCCTGTACTTATACTGTAAGTTGCTACGATTGAATGTTTTATTACAGGTAATAACAACATGGTTTTAGTTTACTGAACATCATTTCTAGAAAATCCTTTGTTGATTCCGCGTGCTGTTTTTAAATTAAATTAAATTGTATATGTGACAGTATATCATGTGTGTCTGTTTGGACGTATGTTAGCTACTCGCTAAATGTACGTAAAATATATAAGCCTTTCCCGAAAAATAATACGTGGGATAACCTTCCTTGCGGAAGAAGCTGAAGTGCACTGCTTGTATGTTTCTAAAATAAAATATAATTCAAAACGTACCACAAGGATCACGTAATATTTGTATATAGATAGATAGATAAAAAAACTCTTTATTTGTACATTATACGAGTAGTAAAACATAAAAGAGAAAATCATACGAGGAATAAAAAATAACATAAGTCTAGGAATCTGGCTAAACGTTCGGTATCTTCGGCAAAAAGTTGGCATTGGAATATAAATTTAATTTTAATTATATAAATATGTAGCAGAAACTTTGGGTCCGTAGGGTCTACGAAATATTCAGGGACTTGACCATACGTTTGGTTGAAGATTCAGATGACCAGAATGCTGGCCCATATTTTGCGCAAAAAACTAGCTTAGCTATTCATTGTGAAAATTCAGCCAGCATTCTGGGCACAAAAATGGTTTACCACATGAGTGTTATTTTTTTGTTTCTACTAACCCCGGTTTTCTATATCGGAAAACGGATCGTTTTACTTACGACTCGTTACTTTTTGACAGTTGTCTCATACAAAAAGTGTCAAATAGTAACGAGTCGTTACCAAAAATGTCCGTTATTCTACCGACTTCCAAAAAGGAGGAGGTACTCAATTCGACTGTATTTTTTTATGGTTGTTACCTCATAACTTTCGACTGGGTGAACCGATTCTCAACATTCTTTTTTTTTCTTTGAAAGTTGGCTTCCCGAATTTGACCGAATTTGATGAAACCCATTTAAATTTCATCAAATTCGGTTCAGTAGTGTTTGAGTTACACTCCAATAACTGAATAGAATGGAAGTTAGTAAGTCGGTATAGAAAACCGGGGTAAGTGTTTTGTGTTACCAAGAACCTTGTATATATTGGTAATCATAATATATTACAGATTGGCAATACTTAAAAAGATTAAAGGAGAATTTCTACTGCTCTACAAAAACGTATTCAAATGTATACTATCCTCAACACGGATAAGGACTATATCATCCAAGACCTTCATTATTTGCAAAGAAGCGAGACTTCATGCGGGCCTGAGTAAAGTCGAAATACTCTTTGATCTTTATATTCATATTCATATTCATACAATGATTTTAAACATTCATCAGTAATATTTCTTTGTTTTTATATCAATGTTACTAAAAAGATAAAATAGTAAAACATAGACTCTTAGCCTTACTCGTTACAAATCTTAGATCTTAGAATTTCAGAACCTAATTTCTTATGAAATCGTTATTACCAAGTTATTACTTAGTTGTCTAGTGTATTCATGCATTCTTTGGTAAGTACCTATATACGTACTTTTACTACTACTCTACCTACTGCTTTTGGAAGTGTCATAGTTACTAATACAATAAATGTAATGTATGTTATGAGACTCACGTGATTTATCTGGTGATATACCAAGTCATACATATTGGATAAATACTCTACCACCGCATGCCGATAAATAAAATAAGACTATTTAAGGTGCTGTCATATCCTGATGTCCATAAACGTAAGGATTTTAAAGCAGTTTATCTCTTAAGCAGCGATTTAATTAAAACCACAATAAATAATATGACATTTTGAAGACTCCCAAGTACACATTGATGGACGTATTTTGACATACAAGAGTACATTAAAAATATCAAAAATGACACTTAATTTCACATTTTAAACAGTTTTACTCTTTACTCACTTTTGTATTTGTCGTGTTTTTTATTATTCATCATCATTATCATACAATAGCAATATTTAAAACACATACATTGACGGATTACTTTTTTATTTAGGAGTGCACATTATATTTTTATGTATTTTGTAAGTTTTACGCCATGCATTTGCTTGATTTCAAGTAAAGTAAATTTAACGTAGCCAAGCTCTGAGCTGACAGCGCCTTAAACTATTTTATTATGTGGCACGCGGAAAAGTTTTTATAAGAATATTTGTTGTACAATTGACGTTAATTAAAAATGAAGTTGATACCTAAATGAATTTGAACTATTTTATTCTAATCGAATTAGTGAGATATATTCGTCAACTTAAAAACTTGAACATTAAAACTTTTCCTGTAATATGGTATATAGATAAAGTGTTTTAAATGAATATTTTTAAAACAGTTAACATTTGATATGTATGAATAGGAAAATGAGGGTGTGAGTCACACTCTCAGACCTCAGCTGTGACGGCCTAAAACAAATGTTAATGAATGTTTAGTGAAGAGACGTCAGAGAACAACAATCAGTATGGAGTGTGAGTGACAGGCGTATGGACACCGATTTAAAAAAATACACTGACGAAAAATGAATGTTTCGCGGACATTGTATATAATACCTATTATTGTACGAGTGCAAAATTTCCAAGCGCTCATTTTGAGCGACGTGATCTTGGAAGCTTCTAAACAAGCGCTCTTCAATTGTTCAGAAATAAAAGGTGTCATGAAACCATGGAAGGACATTTCCGTTGCTGACGAGTTAGATGCAATTGTGGTTGCACCGATATAATGCAATAACTAATCAGTAGGTACACATAATATGAGCAATTAATTTAACTTATTAACATAGTAATAGGACCAAACGGACAATAGGCTTTAAATCAATTTAATAGTTATCTGTTCTTCAAAGTAAACAGGCTTCCAATTAAATGATGTTTCAGGAAAACAAACTCTTTATAACTTTATATTTGTAATCATGAATATTTCAATGAGGTTTTATACAATTTTATTATTATACTTTTTAACTTAACACGTCACGTAAAACAATTATTTTTCTGTATTGTAAGTAAGAAAATAAAAATTTTAAACTTACCCATTTTCGATTAACGTATTCACTTCACTTTTAATTAAAAATAGTCCTCAATGAGATCACGTTATCGAGATACAAAGTTTGCGTAGCACGTTTACCGGTGGTTCATCGTCACCCTACGCGGCGGCAGTAGGGGTGATGCGCGTACGCAGCGGGCGGCTCGGGCGGACGCGCGTCGACTCGCGCCTCAAGGATCTCTCGCGTGCTGCCTGCAAAGGCTTCTGTGCGAATGTCGCAGAGCCGCCGGCGCACACCGAAGATTCCTTCCACGCTAGATAACGATAAGGTCGCTCTCTGTTGCCGCGATGTCACGGTGTCGTCGCCGGTGTCGCCGTTTCAGTATCTCGTTAGCGTTATCTCACCGACGGTCATCATCGATCTCCGCGCATCACCGTCATATCTTACGTAAGCTTCGCGCTGCTGTATTTCGGAAAATTTTAAGAAAAGTATGGAATTTTTCAACCTGGTTATCTGTACCTTACAGTTTGTGAAGTGATCCTGAACCAATGTGAATGGTGTTGAGACTTGATTGTAAATATCTAGTTTGGATGCTGTCATGGTCAGCTAATGCAACACAGTCACTTATTCGGTGAATGTGCGGATTAGTTTTTCATATAGATTATTTTGTCTTCAATTAGTAGGCTATAGATTATCATTCTATATCTGATTTCATATGATGACAATCAACAATACCTGGATATCATTACCTTCATAAAAATCTGAAGGCTATGTTTGATACCTAATTTATTATGACACAATTACTATAAAGGTACTACTACCCAAGGTACTTATCTAAGATTTGGGAGCAAGTCAAATAGCACACCGAATACAATACTATTAGGAATCCAGGTCAAGTCTCCAAAATGCAGAACAGCACCAAGTTCTGGGTCGAGTTCTGTAACAAACGCAAACACTATATCCAATTTCTACTACTTACCTTCCAAAATTGATAGAAATATAGAAATATATAATAGAAATGTATAAGGCCATTCAGGTTTTTTTAAATATCTATGAATAAAACGCGTCTTTCGTCTGATTTGGTATGAAGAAAACGTTTTGCCTTTTTTCATGTGAAATCAGGTTATAAGTATAATAATATACACTACTCAAAAAGAGCTTAGTCCTCGAGTCCTTATAGACACAATGAGAAAATAAAAGGGGATGTAAACTTTCCTGATGTTTTTCAATCAATAATCGAGTACTTCAGTGGAGATCACCAAAATGACGTTCCAATATTGCAATATTATACTTTATATTGCGCTAGAGCTCTGGTAAAAAATACGGATTACAATTATCCATTATATGTCACCAAAAACATTTCAAGGGCTTTAGTGAAACAGCACGGCGATGTATTGAAACGTAATTACCAACGATTGTCGCTATTGAGAGCATTTTCAAAGGTGCCTTATTGGCGTTGATAACGTCTGACGTGCAAGGTCGATGGCAATTTTTCGAAGTCAAGGGATTGACCTTATTCTGTGACGTAGATATTCGAGACTTAAGTTAGAGACACGGATGGTTGGGCTATGATGCTAGAGCTCGAAGAAATTTTCGCGATAAAATATCCCAGTAAACCATATGGACACAATAACAATAAATAGGAAGGAGCAAAACAATTAGAATTGTTAGTAACAGAATAAAATTAGTTACTACATACCTGCTAGAGACGATTAAAAGGAGGACTCAAAAATGATGTTGTAAATACCGCATTTTGAAATTGAAATATTTGCATCTACTTCACATGTTATGACTTATTTGCAAGAGTAAATTTTAGTCATGGCGTATTTCTGAATATTTTGTGTACGCAACTTACGAATTACGTAAAGAATTCTTTGGAAAATTAACTAGATAATGCAGATTAGAATATTGTGTTTGTAATAGAAAGCTGGACTATACCACTGGTACCAAACTTATTAACAGATACAAAAGAAAAAGAAAAGTCTGACAAACGATAGGTACTTTATCCCTGTAGAGTTTATGTTGCAGTTGCTTTGGCGGAGTACGATCTCTAGATTGCAGAAGAGTTAGACAGAGAGAGAGTAAAGTTTCTAACAGCGGAGGCTAGTAAATCTATCTATTTCCTTTAACTACCCGGTATCTATTATCTACTCGACTTTGCTGCACTTGCAGTAGAGATAACACTACTTTTGAGTGGTAATACTTACCTATACGTTAAGTAGTGTATATTTGATTACTTCATGTTTAGTAAATGGTTTTAGGAATCACAAATTAATTCACATTGAAGCATATAATTATTGGGTAGATATTTGCGTATAGTTTCTGTAACCGAAATTATCAACGGTATCTCTTGGTACAGATAGAAATTTGACTTTATGTGCAATGTAAATAAAAATCTATGCCGCACGCTCCAAGTAATTTGCTATGAGTGGATTCTGGAAATGCTATATCTAGCAGAGCAACACGTAGATAGGGTATAGAAACTCGATGTCACTCTACCAAAACTTCTAAAGCAATATGAAATGTTAACCCTCCTTGTGTACACCATGATCTAGGGCTTAAAATATTCAACATAATGTTTATAATGTATCTATTTCTATATATTCCCCTACTCTTGTGCAAATGCCACACGAACAGACGGAAGCAATTAAAACATTTGAAATAACTAGAATCCTTATCGGTGCTACTTCCTAAGGCTCGTTCCTTTCTAATACACTATAAACTGTCATCTCTAGTAATAAATTTAATCCTAGTTTCCTGATTTGGTATAATTAGGCGTACAAGTGACCTAACATGGTTGCTTCGGTCAACCAGCCCTTGTCAACGGACGACATGCGGAAGTCACACATTGCCATCGCGAGGATTTCGAAAAATAAAATTGTGATTTTTGATAGTTGTATTGGTTTGAAATAGATTCCCCCCTACATTACATGATTGTCATTTTGGATCCGTTTAGCCGCGTTCTCACGATAAGAGTTATCTCGTAAGATTCTACTATGACAGAGTAGTCTACAGCCTTGTCTAATATGATCACGAACAATTATTGTCCGTATGCACTGGGATACTCGGTTCTCACGATACATGTTCCACCTGAGTGGCCGTGAGAGTACACTACGTCAGAGTCAACTCTTATCGTCAAAACCCGGCTATAGGGCTGTGAGTTTAGCACGAAAATTTACGTAAGTATAATTTAGTCGTATCGTTGACGTATAAAAGCTGTGAGTACAAACTATGAGTTATTTGTGCCACAGTTGTGTTAGATAAATGATAGTTAATAATGTATACATCAACTCTACTATTACGTTACACTTACGCAAATTTTCGTCTTAGGCATACAGTAATAGGTTGGTAAAAAATATCTTACAAAAGTGAGCGAATTCTTTATGCCCCAAGGGTACACGGAGCTCTATTATTTCTGCTGTCTGAACGCCCCCGTAGTTACCCTTTCAAATTATGATGTACCACTTTCAAATCATTCTACAAAAACCTCGATTTTAAAATATAGTTTGTAAGCTTTGACCGAAAACATCGAATATTGTTTTTCCATTTCCAATCTTAAGCAGCAAAAACTCGAGCCAGAGTCTAAATATAGTCATAACTTCTAGTTGGAAAATATTGTTAATAATAGCCAACAAATAATGACAATTCATTCACATAATTCGTAACAGATTATGTAGAGATTACCTGCAGGGCTATTATGTATCTCAGTTACTAACAAATTTTGATTGAAATCGATAAAAAAGGCGCCTCTATGTCACTTTTGTTAGCTCCAGTCATCAACTTATTAACATTGTTAACATTTGTTAGCAACTGAGATACATAATAGCCCTACTGGACACCTGGATTAGATAACCAATTAGGGTACGCTACCCGTGCATCCATTGGCTTCACCCACCGTTTGGTTTAAATAAAACCGTATACTTGCTATAATATAACTCCTTGATTTCCAGGGAACCCAAATTTTGGCAGATACAAACACTTTTACTGCTCATAAAACGCAGCTTACCACCTTATATAACGCTCCGCTACTTCAAATTTTGAAGAGATAATTTGTATTTATGTCGGCAACTAGACCTTATGTTATTCTTTTCATTCTCATGAACATAGGCTGCATAATATCCACTCTCATATCTGTCTTACCTGTCTTGTTGCCTTGTGTGGCTTGTTATATATCTAGTTAATTCGTATGTAGTATGTAAGTACTACATACGAATTTAACCAATTTTGAAATGTGTGTGCTGTTACGAGGGACACATTTTAATATAATCAATTGATACAGATACTACTTACAAGTCAACTCACGCAGATAAATTCAATCCTTACACAAGCGAATTAGATGAGGATGTGAGGACAAGTGAGGGCGCTAAGAATAACAGAAACGTCATTACCATGTGAAACACGATGACCCAGGCAATGGTTGTGGGTGAGGTAATACAGGTTCAATATGTAGCCCCAGCCACGGTGCGGGCAGAAGTCTACACCGCGGCCCCGGTCGCGGCGTAGACTCTAGCCCAGGTAATGCTAACTGTGGGCGAGGTACAAATACAAGGTTCTATTTGTAGCCCCAACCAAAGTACAGGCAGGAGTGTACACCGCGGCGATCCTGGTCGCGGTGTGGACTCGGGTCGTTGAAATGGGGGAGGGCGAGGTAATTCAGTATGTAGCCCCAGCCAAAGTAGTAATCACCGATCACAGTGTAGGCTCCGGCCGAAGTAATGGCTGTGGGCGAGGTATCTTTGGTCATGATAACGATTCTAAGGTAAACTCAATCAAACACTGAGATCGCCGGCGAGCTCGAGGCAAAAATTATATCTTGGTTAGATTCTCTCCAATTAGTCATAGAGTGAAAATTCATAGGGCCCACTTTCAACGGTACACTCATGTACCGGGGCGATTCTCTCCGACTCCCCTTTCTCCTGGCGACGACTCAAGTTGAGGTCCGTACCTTAGTGGTGCCCTTGAGCTAGTCGCCTACTCCTCTCATTGCGGCGAAGCATCTTCAACGCTCGCCTTAATTGTGAAACATGACGTTCTTATATCTTGAATAGTATATCAATATTTACCAACTAATCATCACTATCACTACATATTATAATATCATCACTACATATACTAAAAATGTTGAAGCGAATTTCTGTACAATGCTAAAAATTCTAAAACCGAGTCAGGGGGATGTAAGGAGTGAAATCGAAACGATTTAATTTTTTTTTTTAAATATTTGTTTCTCTGTTTGTCTGTTTGTACGGGCTAAACTCTGAAACGACTGGACCAATTTCAATGAAATTGTGTACGGTGGTAGCTTATATCCCTGCTATATACTTTGAGCCGGTAAATTAAAGTGTTCCCGTGTTCTAAATAAATGGCTGCTGTATGTCACTTTTGTCAGCTGCAGTCATCTATACTTACTAACATTTTTGCTTACTGGAGTTGTCGAAATATACTAGCCGCCATTTTTCAGATTTCATTAAACTATTCATTGCGACTGAAATACGAAATTGCCCTGCTTTGCTTTGCCTGCTTGAAGTTGATTGATATTGATCAGGTTGTTTGGGTTGCATAACTGAAAACTTTTCGGTCAAGACCCACAAGTATCAGCCTAAAGTAGTTTCCCGTGCACACAATCTTAATTAATCTTCCGACTTTAATGTAAATTTTGTATGGTGTTAGCTAGTTATTATCCCTGCTATTTACTATTGATCTTATGCTATAAGTTTTGTCGTTCAGTGTCTTAACATACGAAACAAAATTATGCTTATTTGCTGTAATTTTTCTGCATATAAGTAAGTACTTTATTCTATAATTCCCTATTTGTTAGCAGCGAGGGACTCTGTGTACATCGGTTGGAATGTTTCTAAGTAGAACATCGCCATTAGCGAAATGAAGATGCTATCTCCGACAAATCGCCTTAAGTTCGTTATTAGAAGCCCACGCAATCTCACTGCCTCCTGAGGCAATCCCCTAGGACCTCAGCTTCCAGCTTAAAAATAACAATTTGTTGCAATCCTATGAGAAATACTAAGGTTTTTTATTTATTTTTAATACGGTTAATGTAGAAACCCTAGTCTGTACAGTTTCTACTAATTCAGATTAAAAATCTAATCTGTAGGGCTATTATGTATCTCAGTTGCTAACAAATGTTGATTGAAATCGAAAACAATGGCGGCTATATGTCACTATTGTCAGCGCCAGTCATCAACTTACTAACATTTTTGCTTACTGGAGTTGTCAAATAGACATAAAGCGGCCATTTTTTTAGGATTTTTAATCAATATTTGTTAGCAACTGAGATACATAATAGCCCTGCTGGTCATACATTATTGAGATCAGGGGGCCAAACACGAATTACTGCGTAAGTGTAAAGTAACGTGTCATTCATGTAAAACAGTACAAAGTGTCGTGTATCTACGGCAACTGTGACACAGATAACTAATATGCCGAAGCGTGGCGCGTTGACGTTTACTATACGAATACTTTTTCGCAAACTGTTTGTGCTACGGCAGCACGGCAGTGCCTAAATAAAAATACCTAAAAAAGATCATTCATAACATTTCCATCCTTTTTTCTACCGACTTCCAAAAACGAGGAGGTACTCAATTCGACTGTGTTTTTTTTAATGTTTGTTACCTCATTACCTCATAATTTCGAGTGGGTGGACTGATTCTCAAAATTTTAGGTTTGGAAACTGGCGCTTCTCGTGTGGTCCCATTTAAAATTCATCAAATTCGACCTAGTAGTTTTTGAGTTACATTCCAATAACTGAATAGCAAGGAAGTCGGTTTCAAATGTAGCAAATTGTACTTGGATTTTGATGATTCTATTAAAATTTTAAAGTTTCTTTGCTGATTGTTTGTTTCTCGGTCCGTTCTTCTCATAGAGAGTTTCTGTGATCTGTGGTTCTTCTATTTATACACTCGATGTGGGGATTTAGTCGATTGTTGTACAATTATATAGGGCCGAAGTCATTTTCCGATAGAACCGGGGAGACCGTTAGTAAGTCATAAATAATATATCAAATAATGTAACTTTAAATATTGGCTTATTAGTCGATACCTGTACGGGTAGCCAAACAAAGAAAACATTTTAGTAAGCGTGTATAAAATTTTAAGTAAAATGATTGTTACTTGTCATTTCATGATAATACTGCATATAAAGTCATCATTATCATTATCAACCCTAATACTCTTCCACTGTTCGACATACATGTATTAATAACTTAGTATTCAGCTCTTTGCATCTATCATGTCAAATAAATCACTTATATATTTATTTACAATCATCTAAATAGGTAGGTACCTATAATATACTTATCTAAGTATATATATTTAAAATGAACTTCTATTTCTCCTGGTCACGCTATAACTTGAGAATGGCTTTACCGATTTCATTCATCTATTTTTTTAACTGTTTTCTGATACTTCGTAGAACGTTCTTATTACTGATGGGCCGAAATTCGTTTAACATTCGGTTTAACCGAACTTCGGCAGGTTGAACCGAACTTCGTCATTCGGCCGAAACTCGGTTTATATGCCGAACATTCGGTGCAAAACAACCGATTTTTTTATTACACTTGCACTATCCTATAAGTGATTTATTTGACATGATAGATGCAAAGAGCTGAATACTAAGTTATTAATACATGTATGTCGAACAGTGGAAGAGTATTAGGGTTGATAATGATAATGATGACTTTATATGCAGTATTATCATGAAATGTAAGAACTTCTTACATTTAAATAAAAGTCAGAAAAGATGCGAGGTTATGGCGGGGCCGAAGGTGGAGCCTACTACGCGAACAAAGTCGCGGGCAGTCGCTAGTTTTATATATATTTGCATATACTCATATAATACTAATAATCACATGCTGTTATTATTATTAGTAAACACATCATTTGAAAACAGCTAGACCGATTTAAGGTATTTGAAGTTACCGATGCACAATAAATAAAGGAAAACCCGAAAATGATTTCACTTTACTATTCTTGAGTGCTACCATCGAATATTGAAACTGTCAAAAGCTGTCGTCACTCATTTGTTTAGCATTTGTTGCGCTTCATGACGTCACCAATATACAATGGCACTACGTAGTTATATCAGCAACATCATCCAGTCGTCCAGTGTTTCTATCACTGTAAGCACTTTATTGTTATGCTTATAGGGCGCTTATCGCTCTCCCACGCACCAGACGGCGGACAATTTGATGATGATGCATTCATCACTTAGTAGTTTAAGCTTGATAGAAAGGTAGTCTGTAATTAGTCTTCATCTTGAACAGTTCTATATTAAATTTAATTCAACTTTAATTAAAATTAGTATTTTTAAAAACATAACCACGGTTTTTCCCAGTTTGACTGGCGCAGCCTTGTGGATTTTCCGCGAAATTTTCCGACGACTTACTATCTGAGACCCCGAAATTGGTTTCGCGAGTATAGTGTTTTATTCGGAAGCGCGGAAACACGAACCAAATAAATACGTCTCCCCGGGAAACCGTGCTTTGTGGCGACTAACCAGGCTCCGGAGGACATGGGATCGAGCGGCTTGTGAGTAAACCTTTTCACTTTCCCGTCTTTCATAATCCCAGTCTTTTCCATATATATTTGTCTAAATATTTGACTACTTGCGATTATACATTTAATCTGATTTTGTGTGCACTAAAATTGGCAAACTTTGTTAGGTATATTAATTAATTCGTGTATTATTATAACTATTCTTAAAATAATTGATTGTTTAAACGTGTTAAATTAAGTAATAAATAAACGTAGCAATGGAGGGAATTCAAACAGTTGCGAAAGAAGTATTGTGTATAATTCCTAAGTTTGATGGTGATGAAAAGTTACTTAATTTATTTATTTCTAAGTGTGAGTATGTGCTTAGTGGCAGCCGAGTTCCGGGAAACGCTACACAAGAACTGTATTTATTTCATACAATCAGCAGTAAACTTGTTGGTAGAGCTGCTGCTTTACTTAGCGATAACCCAAATATAACATCATGGGAATGTTTAAAACAGATACTTACGCAACATTTCGGTGACCCACGGTCGGAAGAGTGCATAGCTATTGAACTTGAAACCATGAAACTTAAACAAGGCGAGTCGTATATTCAGTTTTGTCAAAGAATTCAGAATATAAGAAGTGCGTTATTTGCGAAAGTTAATAGACTTACAGATGAAGGAATAAAAGCAGCTAAAATGATCATATACAACAATACAGCTTTGAACATATTCTTGTATAATTTACCTGAAGACTTAATACGAATTGTGCGTTTGAAAGGTTGTTCTAATCTTGAAAATGCTTTAAGTATTGTAACTGAGGAAGTAAATTTCCAGTTCCAGTACAACGCCAAAAATAAATTAGTGAAACAAAATGTGGCGCAGCAACCAAATGTACAAAATGCATTGCGACCATTGCCGATGGGACAAGGGTTTAGACCTATGTTTAGCGCTCCGCCGCAAAATAATAATTTTAGATTTGGCATCCCACAAAATAATAATTTTAAGTTCGGTATTCCTCAAAATCAAGGGTTTCGACCAAACTTTATGCAACCAAATAGATTTACGCCTTCTCAAGGTCAATTCGGATCGCCCCAAAACCACACTCAACGAAACTTCGGTCACATACCTTTCCAACACGGGGGATTTAGGTTCGGCATCCCTCAACAGCAAGGCTATAAATTCGGAATGCAGAACCAACCTTATGCGAACCATAATCAGTACAAATTTGGTATTCCAAATCAGCAACAGGCACCTAGACAGCAGGTCACTGACGTATCCATGCGCACAGCTCCTGTAAGACAAAACATGATTACGAACGATTTGTATTATATTGAAGAACCGAACTACAGTCAGGAATACACTCCAGATATTAATTACGACAATGATTATAATATAAGCGAAATAGGTAACGAGTATGTAGTGCCACCGTCGGCAGAGGATTGTCACTATTTAGAAAGTTACGATGGTACAGAACCTATAAATCAGGAACACGACGCTGAAAATTTTCAGGAAACAGCCTCGAAAAACACGGTGAGATAATAAACCTGAACTGTTGTGATAGTATATTAAAATTACCTCATATAGAGATTCCTGAAATAAACTCAAAGTTTCTTATAGACACCGGAAGCAGTCGATCTTTTATCAGTCCTGCTAAAGCTGAACAGTTTTTCAGTGAACACAAATATTATGAACCATTTACAGTCGTCAGCACGCATGCACAGAGTATGCATAACGAAGTAATTTACATCCCTTTGTTAAAAACTTTTAAAAGCACACTCCCTCACAAATTTTACGTTTATGATATAGACGGACGGTATGATGGACTGATTGGAGCTGACCTATTAAAAAAATTGGCAGCCAATATAGACATGAACAACCAAGTTTTGCGAACACATAATGCGGCAATTCCTATTATTTACAATCCGCCTTATGAAATCAATATACCGCCACGGTCTGAAACACGAGTTAGGATACCCACAAATTTACAGCATGGTGACGCTATCGTAGATTTTTCACAATTTAAAGATGGTGTCCGAATGCCCACTGCTATTGTCAGATGTGATAATTTCTTTGCAGAAACGGTCATACAAAATATTTCAGATGTAGAAGCGACAATCACATTTAAGAAACCGTTGGAAGTTACAGTATTTGAAAATGAGGAATGCGAGGTTAATGTTATGCGTGATGACTGTATGATTGACGAAGTTCTGAAAGAAAATTTATCTAAGTTACGGATGGACCACATGAACAAAGAGGAACGCGATGCGGTCTCTAAACTCTGTTATGAATATCGGGATATATTTTATAGTGACAAGATACCTCTATCTTTCACAAACCAGGTTAAACATAACATCCGGACTACAAACGAGGACCCGATTTATATTCGACCATACAGACACCCACCTTGCCAAAATGAAGAGATACAAAAACAGGTAGATAAGCTTTTAGACGATAACGTCATTCAAAATTCTCACTCACCTTGGAGCGCACCAGTACATCTGGTCCCCAAAAAGTTGGATGCATCTGGAGAAAGAAAGTATAGGATGGTAATAGATTATCGGCGCCTAAATGAGATCACAGTCGATGATAAATACCCCTTGCCTAATATTACCGATCTTTTCGATAAGTTAGGTAAGTCTCAATACTTCAGTACCATTGACCTTGCAAGTGGGTACCATCAAATCGAGGTTAATGAAGCGGACAGAACCAAGACCGCATTCACAACTCAGGCCGGTCATTATGAGTTCAAAAGAATGCCGTTCGGGTTAAAAACTGCACCCGCAACGTTCCAAAGGGCTATGGACAATGTATTGCGAGGGCTTCAAGGTATACACTGTCTAGTATACCTTGATGACATCATAATATACTCCTCAAGTCTCCAGGAACACGTAGATAAACTCCGCAAAATCTTCGAACGACTTAGGGCTACAAACTTGAAAGTTACGCTTGATAAAAGCGAATTTTTAAGGAAAGAGGTCCTCTATTTAGGCCACACCATAACCAAAAATGGCCTTATGCCAAACAACGACAAAGTACAAGCAGTGTTAGACTTTCCACTTCCGCGAACAGCTACCGAAATCAAGAGTTTTCTTGGATTAGTAGGCTATTATCGCAAGTTCATAAAAGATTTTGCTAAATTAACTCAACCATTAACTTCGTGCTTAAAAAAGAAAAATAAAATTGATCCAACTAAACAAGAATACATAGACTCATTTGAGAAGTGTAAAGAGCTTTTAACCAATGCTCCGCTCCTACAGTTTCCCGACTTTTCTAAACCCTTCGTTCTAACGACGGATGCTTCAAACTTTGCACTGGGCGCTGTACTTTCGCAGGGTCCCATTGGTAGCGATAAGCCAATAGCTTACGCTAGTCGTACCCTTAATGACGCTGAAACTAGATACAGTACGATCGAAAAAGAGCTTTTGGCCATTGTATGGGCCACCAAGCATTTTCGGCCGTATTTGTACGGGAAGAAATTTACCATATACACAGACCACAGACCGTTAGCCTGGCTCAATTCAATTAAAGAACCAAATAGTAAGTTAACGAGGTGGAAATTGCGTTTAGAGGAATTTGACTATAATATATTGTATAAAAATGGAAAGCAAAATTGTAATGCAGACGCACTGTCAAGAATTAAAGTTAATGCTTTGGGGGAAAATGACGATATTTCAATGAAAGTAAATTTAGATAAAAAGGAACAAAAACTTCAACGACACATAGACGATTTAACTAACGAAATAATACGGTTAAGTAAAGATGAACATAATGCGCCTCACGCCCCTTATACACGAAAACGATCACCAACCCCTATTTTAATAGATATTTCATCAGATTCGGAGAAAACTATGAGTATAACTTCACAAAAACGGTCACCAACTCCTGTTTTTATGGATATCTCGTCGGACTCAGAGAAAACGATGAGTGTTCCTTCGTTGGAAGGTAATGGTAGACAATCACCACATTCTATTCCATCAGTAGATAGTAGTACCGTAACAGCATCAGAGATAATGAATGGTGATAGTATAGGAACAATACATTCAGCCCGCGATTTAGACACAGATGGTATACTCATACTACAAGAAGCTATAGATACCAAACCGAATCAGGTTCTTGTCTTTACCTGGAACAGGAATGACTTAACAGTCAAAGATTTATCTAGGGCTAAACAAAAGGTATTAGAAATACACTTACCCACTAGTAATCCAGATCTTGTCAAAAAGTTTTTAAAGGAGTACATTCGCCCTAAAATAAAATACTTCTTTTACTTTGAAAGTGAAATACATCGTAAGCAGTTTTCAGAAGCTACTATAGCACTATTTCAGAAAGGAGCAGTAAAATTTTATGAATGTACTAAGAGAGTGGTTTACGTTGACGATGAAAATGAGCAGCGCGATGTGGTGAATAAATATCATATGGGTAAAAACAGTCACAGGGGGATCAAGGAAACGTTAATACATCTGAAACGAACCTTTTATTGGAACAACATGGATCAAATGGTCGCGAGTATTATTAATGCTTGCGAAATTTGTAAAAGGATGAAATACGACCGTAAACCACTAAAACCAGAACTTCAATTATCACAAACACAAACTAAGCCCTTTCAGGAACTATTCATAGACACCTTTTCAATTGAGGGAAAATATTATCTTACAATAGTTGATGCCTTCAGCAAATTAGGTCAAGCAATTGAAATTAGTACTAAATCTACACCGGAAGTAGTAAGAGCCCTTCTGAAGTACTTTTCGATGTATGGTATACCCAGTAGAATCAGTTCAGATCCTGGTGTGGAATTTAACAACACACTGATCAAAGAGATGTTATCATTTTATAAGATTGAACTACACGTCAGTACTCCTCACAACCCCAACTCTATGGGAATAGTTGAAAGGTTTCATTCGACCATTACAGAAATTTACAGGATAGCAAAATATGAACGAAAGATCACGGACGCCGCGTCCGTAATGACTTACGCAGTAATATCATATAATCATACGATACATTCTGCTACCGGCCTTACGCCATTCGAAGTTGTTTTCGGTCATACCGAATCCAATAGCGCATTTCATGTCAACTTCGACCAGCAATACACACAACAGTTAGTTAAGGAACATATTAGAAAGACAAAATACCTGTATGAATATTTGACAGATAAAATGATTGATAAGAAGATGTCTGTAAGAGAGAAGCGTGGTGGCGAAAGAGACTTTGATTTAGACATTGGGGATACAGTATTTATGAAAGGAGTAAATACTAGACGTAGTAAGGATAAAGCACGATACCAAAAGGCTATAATCACCGGAGATATTCAAAGAAATGTCGTACCTGTAATAACACAAAACAGAAACACAAAAGTCCCAATTAAAGACATAAAGCGTCCTCCACAGGTTAATACTTCTGGCCGCCCAGGTGATCCACAGCCAGGCCCTTCATCTGCAGGTCATTGAGAAGAACCCAGGGCTACTACCTGTAAAGGAAGGTCAAGCAATTATTAGCCATGATAGGTGGACAGTCATTAAAATTTTAGATTTAAGGTTACTTTACGAGCAATTAGAATTAAATACTGGTAGTTATATAAAATTGAAGCAGCAAGTTCGAAGCTGTTTTGATATCAAAGCCTTTGATTCCGATTTCACTGAGGTCGAATCGCAAACCGAATACGCGATGATTACAACCACCGAAAAATATAAGCAATTAGTTCCGTCATTGATAAGAACAAAACGTGGTTTAATTAATCCTCTTGGTTCTTTGATCAAGATGATTACAGGTAACCTTGATAACGACGATGCCTTAATGTACGAAAAGTTAATTTCTGGATTAAAGACAAAACAAGATAGCTTAGCTAAGAAAATGACAGTCGTCACTGAAATGGTGGGTATGATCACAAATATAACAAATGTTACAAGAAACAATTTCATTCAAATTGATAACAAATTTAAGGATATCGATCTTAACTTGAACCAGTCCAAGCTATTGCAAACTGGCAATAAAATCATTCATATTTTTAACATTTTTACAAACAATTTTCAAACGCTCTATATCAGATTGAATGAGGTTGAAACTGCTGTCGCCTTTGCTAGACTTAAATTGTTACACCAATCAATCGTAGACACAGATGAACTGCTATTGCTATTACAGGAAATTGAGAAAACCGAAAGACTTGTATACCCAGCTAACATAGAAAATATTATAAAATTAGAGCAATGTGTAGAGATGAAAGCCTATGTGACACAAAATCAAATCAAATTTATTATGCATATTCCATTAGTTCAAAATGACATTTATAACTATTTTAAGCTGATTCCCTTGCCTATCCATGATACCCATAACGACCTTACCACTCTTATTCTACCCAAATACCCTTACCTTCTTGTGAAAGGTTTGAACACCAGGTCGCTCTCCCAGCCATGCCGTGAAATAGATGAAGCTCGTTTCCTGTGTAGTGAAAACTATGTATCGCCGTTGATTGAAGACGATTGCATTACTGAACTCATGAGATTTTCCACAAACATTTCAAGCTGTCATCCAGTACCCGTCATTATAGATGATGTGAAAGCCGATCTTATTCAACCTAATCGCTATATAATTTATGCAAAGGTTGAAACTTTACTAACTAAGTTTTGTGAAAATGAAATAATGCAAGAGAGCATATGCGGAACTTACCTGCTGACAATAGATGATGACTGCGAAGTTAAAATAAAAGAACTCACCTTAAAGAAGCACCAAAACCAAGGACAAGATGTCAAATTTCCAGTTATAAACCTGCCTAAAATAACGACTAGAATTTCAGATGTACAAAGACAGCCGGTCGATCTCAAAGGAATCGATCTTGTAGATATTCAACATCTGAATTACTTGCTGCGAAATAGTGAAAGTGAAGTTATTAGTGATAGTGAAAAGTATGAAAGATTTCATGACAACTTTAAAAGTGTTAGCATAGCAAATATAGTATTTTATGTAATAATTGTAATTTGTATTGTAATGTTAGCCTGTAGAAATAGGATTAAGAAAATTTGTAACCCGAAGGAATCTCGAGATAATCCTCATCCCTCGGATAATCTCGAACTTACGGAGGGAGGAGTTATATCAGCAACATCATCCAGTCGTCCAGTGTTTCTATCACTGTAAGCACTTTATTGTTATGCTTATAGGGCGCTTATCGCTCTCCCACGCACCAGACGGCGGACAATTTGATGATGATGCATTCATCACTTAGTAGTTTAAGCTTGATAGAAAGGTAGTCTGTAATTAGTCTTCATCTTGAACAGTTCTATATTAAATTTAATTCAACTTTAATTAAAATTAGTATTTTTAAAAACATAACCACGGTTTTTCCCAGTTTGACTACGTATACTACACAATTGCAATAAAGTATCGTAGATGTCATTAACAATTCGTAAAGTCTACGACACGGCGCAGGGCCGCGCAAGGTTGCGCAGGCGCCGGTCAAGTGCGACCGCTGCCTTGTATGGATGGCCGGTAGGGCTACCACCTCACAGTATGACGAGCATTACCATGGGTATTGTACGGCAGGACGACACCAGTTTATTTAAGTTCTAGGTCATTTTATGTTTGCTTGAGGTTATGCAATTAAACTTAACCATTAAACATTTACTTACTTGTTTTATATCTTATTAAATTTTCAAAAACATCTTCGAGTTAATATTATATAGTATACCAACTTTTGCATCCCTAAAGAGCACGCCCAGGGTGCATAAACATAAAAATTTCGCCAATCATGTTACGAGTATTGGTCTAATCAGAGAAGATGAGAAAAACTATCGACGAGGATGGGTGCGATAATATCGCCACCCCACTCTTTAGTCTTAATCAGATATAGAACAGCTTTTGTTTATTAAAGCCTGGTACTAAACGCACAACTATTTAAAAATTGGTCGTACTTAACGATAGTTTTGTAAATAATCAATGTATTTGGAATTGTAAATAAAGACGATCTCGTATACAACGGCAAGTACCTACTGACATTGATGCGTGGACCCCAAAAGTCTGCACAAAAATGCCTTGTTTATTCTTAATCGTTGTTTACATTTACATTATACTTAATTTTATTTATTTTATTATACTTAATAAATAACAATAACTTATAACCAGGTGTTGCAATGTCACCCACAAATAAATAAACCATTGTTTCGGGAGGAGGGAGTTGGTGCGCCATACCACAGGTTATCCTAGCTTACGGTACCAATGATCTTTTTAGGATTTACTTTTAACTTCACAGTACTCTGTAACTTAGTGATACTTTCTTTTAGCTATGTATGTAAAGTACTTTTATCCCAGCAAAATGTCCCAGCGCCATTGAATATCCGTGCGAGCGGAGCCAAGAGGATAAGCTATTTAATTTTAGTGTGATTTTTACCTGTACACTAAATTCTAGTAACTTCCACATTTCGGAATCGTAAATTTGCAGTCACACCACATTGATTGCGTCCTTTTAAGGTCAGCCCAGACATCAAGTGAATACACCAGACTATATCCTTCGCTGCGATCAACAGAAGATAAATCAAAATGAACGTGATCTTATAATCTGTTGCTGGTTTCCTATTAGCAACTTTCTTTTATTTATTTACGAAGTATATTAGCAACACACATCAAAAGTAAAATTACAAAGCATTCGTAAACGAAGGTTTGGATTTATCGCTTTAAGTTAATCTACATTAAAAAGCCAACTAATAATTAGTTACTGGAAAAAGGTCATCGAATAACATAACAACAAAAAAACATTGCTTGCCCGATCATAGGTTTATATCTCATTTATATTAAATCTCATCATTAGAGCTAGCTTACGAAATTGGAGAAGTCCAGAAGTCATATAGACAAACATCATATATTTTTTATATATCTTACATAGTGTTGAATTCATATCGTAAAGTCATATAACAGGTAAGTGAATTCTTGTCTAGTCTTCAGATTATGTCTTGAGTTTATAAGACCTTTTTTTTATAGTATTATATATTATATTATATTATATTATATTATATTATATTATATTATATTATATTATATTATATTATATTATATTATATTATATTATATTATATTATATTATATTATATTATATTATATTATATTATATTATATTATATTATATTATATTATATTATATTATATTATATTATATTATATTATATTATATTATATTATATTATATTATATTATATTATATTATATTATATTATATTATATTATATTATATTATATTATATTATATTATATTATATTATATTATATTATATTATTTCATTTTATGAAATATCATATGTTTTTACTTAATTTAAGAGCATCCGGGACCAACATGTTGGTATTGGCGTGCGCCTTTGTTTTTAAGCGACTATTCGCCCTAAACTTACAACATGAATTACTAGATTAGATGCATGTATAAGAAGCGTCTAATATAATATAATAAATAACGAAAACAGACTCTTGCAAAAGTAATATGCACCAAAGACATACTTTCGAGATTAACCCATCGCGTGTCGCGCGTATACCATGTGTACGTTCAAAAAAGTGCTATGCCATGTTGCGCGTACACTTAGGCCTTTAGTAATAAACGTTGCGTAAACCTATATTAGGCGTAACATGCTTTGTCTTTCTTTCACGCGTGACATTTGCTGCAAGCGAAAAATTGATAGATAGATGTTTTAACTACTCCGGGTGTAAGCCAAGTTTATTAATAAGGCCGCTAATATATACACATTTTTATACCTCTGGTTTGTTTTATTAGATCAAATGCACTCCATCGGTATAAACTTGCTTTTAGTTGGTGAAACTATTCAAGTGTAGTATTTTTATCTGAACTTTTATGTGTGGTTCGGAAAGACACCGATAGAAGTAGACACTGGACGGGTTATATGGTTTGAAAATTTCTGTAACGAATGTCCGGCTGTTCGCCTCTACATGATGCATTTCGAGAACCATTCTCGTGAAATTTTGTAAGCAGATCCGATAATTTATATAACTATTTTTGGAGATTGTTCAAAACAATATTGATTTCATAGGATTTTAGTATTCTAAAATGAAAATTTGCACGGTGAATATTTATTCAGCTTAAGCTATGCAGAGACATAAACACTCGCGAGGTCTTCAGCTCACAGAGCCACTACAAGATCTCCGCCTTTGCCTAGATCGTAATGATGGCTTATTTTCTGTTAATATACATGTATTTCTGTCAAAGATGTGTCAGTTTCTGATAGTGAAAAGCACGCAATGATTTTAACAACATGCTCGGCGATAGTGTTCGCATGTCATCCCCATCTATCTTTGTTGTTCAGCCGACTGTAGTCGAGCAATTCCGCCATCACCACGGAGGTGAAACACCAGTTTAACGGTCTTGAGTGAACCGCCCGCAATATTTACATATTATTTTTAAACACAAAATAACCAATAATTTCGCCTATATATCCTCGAAGGGGAAAGCAGCGGTATTTTAATAGGATACATTTCCTTATCATCATCAACACGGAGGTGAAACCGCGGGGCGGTAACATCAGCCATCTTGAGTGAATCGATACTTTTGCCTATATAATCCTCGAAGGGGTAAGCAGCGGTGTTTTCAACGATTACGTTTCGCCATATAAGTATGTTTTGGAAGACCTCAGTACAATGCTCGAAGGCCTCCATCGAGTTTCCCAACGGGTAGGTCTTAAGATGAACATGGATAAGACGAAAATTATGTCTAATGCCCATGTTGTACCTACCCCAATATCAGTTAGGAACTCAGTTCTCGAAGTTGTTGACGAGTACATCTACCTGGGACAGACAGTCAAACTAGGCAGGTCCAACTTCGAGAAAGAGGTCAATCGTCGAATCCAGCTCGGCTGGGCAGCGTTCCGGAAACTTCGCGAAGTCTTCTCGTCAAAAATACCTCAGTGCCTCAAGACAAGAGTCTTCGACCAATGTGTGTTACTAGTGATGATTTATGGCACTGAAACGTGGTCTCTTACTATGGGCCTCATAGAAAAGCTCAAAGTCGCACAACGAGCTATGGAGAGGGCTATGCTCGGGGTTTCTCTACGTGATCGAATCAGAAATGAGGAGATCCGTAGAAGAACGAAAGTCACCGACATAGCCCAGAAGATTAGCCAGTTGAAGTGGCAGTGGGCAGGGCACATAGCACGCAGAACAGATGGCCGATGGGGCCGAAAGGTTCTGGAGTGGAGACCACGGACCGGCAAGCGCAGCGTAGGTCGTCCACCGACACGGTGGACAGACGACCTGATGAAGGTCGCAGGACGACGTTGGATGCAGGCCGCTTCCAACCGGTCCTTTTGGAAAATCATGGGGGAGGCCTATGTTCAGCAATGGACGTCCTACGGCTGAGATGAGATGATGAGATGATATATGTTTTTGGTCACGAGATCATGTAACAGGGGGCGAGCCTATTTCCATCTACGCGGCACTGTTCCAGTCGCCGGACTGTTATTAAGAAAATTTTTGTTTCCCATAAAAAGCCAATAACTGTCCACCCCGGGGATCGAACCCATGACCTCGAGGTTCCAAAACGGCACTTCCACTACACCAATTAGGCCAAGCGAGCGAAGGCGCTGGCGGGTCAGCTAGTACATAATATAATTAATTCCTAATAAACATCTACTTTAAGTGGCGTGCAACTGTTAGAATACAATTTAAGGTAATTAAAGCTAGTATTATAGTAAGTTAGCAAATCATTTATAAACAATTTACAATATTCAACGTCAAAATATCGATACAATTACGACCATCTCTCGACATCAACTCCCAGAACACACCGTGTTTTGCGACAGATTTTCCGGCTTGAGGGTGTTAACTGAACACAGCGTGCGCTAGAAGGTGCATAACACCATGCTGTGGATTTTCCTTCAATGGAATCATCAACGAAAGGTAAAGTTTGAATTAGCAATCGAACTGCTGCAGAGCATCCCTCATTTTCCTCGCGTCGTTTTCCTCCTTCGTCTTCTTGACTATTTGTCGCCACCTGTTTCTATCTTCGACGATGTGAAGAACTTCCTGTACAATTTTGTCGAGGGTAGTGCGGATTTGGTCTGACCATCACGTGGGGCTGCGGCCTCTCGAGCGTTTCCCCTCTATCTTCTCAGTGACGACGATTTTTTCTAGATTTTCTTTACGCTTCATAGCAATGTGGCCAAAATACCCAAGGACTTTTCGCAAGCAAACGCTGGCTAGCCTTGTCTCGACCTTTGATTCACGCAAGATACATTTCAACTGCTGCTGAGCATAATTACACGAAAACATCCTAGGTTCTTGACTCCATTGCAGTGCTTTTGCAGAGTGCTACTGCGTCATCACAGATCTGTTCTCTGGTCCTTTGTCAGACTATCTGCCTTGTTATTGCCGGTACATGATTTATGGCTCTTTGTCCAACATACTGTTACCCTGTACCCGTCCGCAAGAGTCTGTAGTACGGTGTGACATGCAGATACTACCCTTGATCTTGTCATGTCAAGGTACTGCGTTTAACATAAGGTACCACGACTTGCCCGTCTTGACACTTGATAAAAACTAGTATTATATTGTAGTCGTAGGTATATTTCGAGCTAGGTAAGTAATGTAAGGGTGTGAGGAATGAATAACTGTGCGGTAATAACCACACCACGTAACGTCGGTAGGGTCACCACAAATCGAGACCGGCATATCAACATTGTGTTTGAGGAAACAAACAATATATTATGCGAACCTCGACCCTGTTTGCATGTTACGAAATATTTTTACACCTTACGTTCTACTTTTATTGATTCATTATTAATTACTGATTTATTGTAAGAACACATTGTTTTTATTTATAATTTTACTTACAAACTAGCTGCCCCCTGCGGTTTTACCCAAGTGGTTATGGATGATGATGAAAAGTAGCTTAAGTGCGTGTGTAGTGGCATGTTGCATGTGATAAGGATACAGTAACAAAAGAAAAACAGAGAGACGGATTTTTATATATTTTTTTTCTAATACTAATTTTAATTAATACTATTTTACTAATATTTTTTTATATAAAAGCCTAAGTTACTCCTTATAACATCAGCTATCTGCCAGTGAAAGTCCCGTTAAAATCGGTCCAGCCGTTTTAGACGTTAGCCGGAACAAACAGACAGACAGAAAGACAACAAAAAATGTTTTTTAATGTAAGCATTTACCGTTTATACTTTCATATGCATTTAGTGAAACGCTGTTAATTTGTAAATACATGTTTTTTATCCGATATTTTATTTGTATGTATAGATAGATGTCAAATTATGGCAGTGCTTGCTTTTATACATCTAAATGAATGGATCTCTAAGATTCCATGTGAATTATTGCAAAGGCCCTTCATATTCATAATATTACTATTTAACATAATATTCTACTGCTATGGTTTTTAAATTACTTATTTTATAATCTTCCTATAATTGCGAATGTTTGGATGTATGGAGGTTTGTTACTCAATCAAGCCAGAACGGCTAAACTGATTTGGATGGAATTTGGTAGATAAAATAACACGTATTAAACTTTTCATCATCATCATCATCATCCATCACCATGCGGGTAAAGCCACTGGATGCAGCTAGTATAATAAATGATATTATTGGGTGGCGTATGAATGATTAATAATAATTAATAATTGATTAATAATTAATATAATAATTAATAATTATTAATTATTATATGATTAATAATTAATATAATAATTAATAATAATTGACCTAAGTGGCGTGCAATTGGAGAGGCCTATGTCCAGCAGTGGACTGCTACAGGCTGATGATGATGTATGAATGATTGTTACTTCATTCACGCTGAAACGGTACAATGGAGTTTCATGGCTATTGCAAAAGGAGATAGCTTATGCTGTAGAGCAGTGGTTCTTAAACGGGAGTCCGCGGAACACTGGTGGTCCCTGGAAGCAAAGTGGTCCGCGAAGCCAACAAAGATGTTACGATTTTTGAATCTAAATGCCACTTTCCAGAGATTCGACTGAATTTTGACTGATTCGAGAAATACTGCTAATGAGAACTGGACCAAGGGTTCAGAAGTTAGTCATGAATACCTATGCAGACTCAAACATCGCATAAAATTATATACTGTTATCTCTGTAACATAAAATTTTAGTCACATATGTATGTACTAAGATCAACAGCAATATAATTTTTTAAACATAAGGAAATAACAACAGATAGCCAATTACAGGTCCTCACGGTTAACTTTTAGATAGAAATAATAAGTTATGAACACTACAATACAGTCTCAATATTTAGTAATGGAATGAACTCAAACAACTTAATCAAAGAATTCTCTGCTTAACAGCCGCCTCGCCGACGCCAAACTAGTGCAGAATAAGTCTAAGGCAACTCGTTGATCTAAATTATTATAGCTTTTACTCACTCGACACAAGTATGAATTTTGTCTGTAGTTACTTTTTACAATTGGAACGTATAGAAGAGGATTGAAACGCTTAATTACTGTAGGAGTTTGAAATTGTATCATGCTTAATAGCTCTGGAGAATCAATTAAATTAGAAGTAATTTTAAATAGGAAAGCAATATCCGCTATTGCTTTCCTTTTAGAGAGAGGAAGTATGTAGAAGTACTGGTATGTGATTTTTTTACAAAGACTAAGATAATCATTGGATTGAAACGGAATTTTTAACCAAAAACATAAATACTTAATAAATCTCATCTAGATACCCACAACTCGCTTGATATATATATCATACTATTTATATATACGGTATGTACACAAATACAAACCATTTATTTACAAGAATGTAGTTACATAGTGGTGTCCAACAAATAAAAGTCCTGTCACATTCTACCATAACGATGGTGCGTAAATATAAAATTACAATTAGTGCATATTAAATATAAACTTATTGTAGATGAAATGTATTAAATTAAAATTAGTTTATCATTTAATGAATGTCAAAAAATATTAAATTGTTTATAAACTATAAACGTCAAAATAGACCTTAATTAAAAATTAAAATAGGTCAGTCAAATATACTATTTACTATTTTAACATTAATAAAATATATAATGTATTTTCTTTATAAGTCATAAATTCCTTAAAACTGTAATAACATTTTTCGGAGAGCCACAATGTCAATCTTCTTTTATATACATACCGTGTTATACGACTTAACAATTTTATGTTCTTAGCACATTTACTTTTATATACAATAATCTTTCATTTATTTACATTAACTATAATTTTACTTATTCTCCAACAAATAGTTAGTGGTCCATGGTACGACAGAAATTTTATGAAATGGGATGTCATCACTAAAAGGTTAAGAACCACTGCTCTAGAGGAGCACATAGGCTATCTTTATCCCGACTTTATAAATCACCGGAGAATCGCGTTAACCTTTATCCACGAGGACGAAGTGCCATGCAGTAGTTAGTATAATACAAATGTTTAAAAACCATTTTTTTCCATAAAATGGAACCGACTTCAACACCAAAAGTGTGAAATAACTTGTTTTGAACTACTCGTATCATGGTACCGATGTACCATTATATTCACAATATTGTGCGCATGGTACTGACCGGTATGTATAAAAAAATATTTTTACCATATTTAGTGACCCTCGCTACTTACAGGATCGATTGTCAATGATGATATCATTAAGATAAATCAACACTTTTCAGTTTTTAGAGTGTGACTCAAAAACTGCTAGACCGAATTTGATGAAATTTAAATGGGACCACCTCGGAAGTATACTCTACCAGACAAAAATAATTTTGAGACGATTTTCAAGATTGGACCGATGTCCACAAATGGAGGAGAAATCGGCTTACATACACATAAAAAATACATGCACACGAACATAATAACCACCTCCTTTTTTGAAGTCGGTTAAAAGATCGATGTGATTGTTTGAGCCACCAACAGTATCTCCGACGATATCTCTTTATCTATTTATTTCATATATTGAGATATTGATAATATTGATAATATTGTCTGTTA
Source organism: Selenia dentaria (assembly GCA_917880725.1). Lineage (NCBI taxonomy): Eukaryota > Metazoa > Arthropoda > Insecta > Lepidoptera > Geometridae > Selenia > Selenia dentaria. Next base: position 26,411,876 of record OU862888.1, on the reverse strand, counting down.
AACATAGCCAAACGTGTATGAATCGAACGGCCGCTAGCCCTCAAGACTAGATTTTTTTCTCTCTCCTTTAGTTTTATGTGGTAAAATGCATGCATTGTGTTGCGAATACAAAGAATTAAAAGAAATTGGACATGCACGAAACCCTTAAAACTTTTCTCTAACTATAAATTGAATTGATGACCTTTGCTCTCTGTTCTGTATACGGAGAATGAAGACCCTAATTTGCAGATGGAAGATAAAGGAAAAGAATTAATTTTCAATCTGTTGCCGTCAAGGCCACAGAGCATTTATTTAAATACTTTTGAAAGTTTATGAAGTGGAGGACCGAGTGGATTCGCTTACTGAATCAGTTTTTCTTATGTATTTTGATAAATTTTGCTTTTACCCCACACATAACTCAACGTTCATCTTCACCTTAAATTGCCGGGAAAAAACATCTCGTCAAATATCTAGAATTGTATGAATTGTACCTAAATACCTTTCATTTTTAATGTAATGTATTTAATATTGTATTGGATATTTTACTCACAATTGTAGTGAAAAGTAGTAGGCGATAATATACATCATACATCTTAAATCTTATCTTACAATACATACCCATCATACATTTTCACCCCTTGTACAATCTTCTATTAATGTTTTCTTCATTATGAACTTACTTATTGAGACGTTTAATTTCTTCAAAGTTGATTTATAAATACGTTTAATGCGTTAAATATTAAGTTCCAATATCCACCCACGTTATACATTTCTCTCTTCGGTCGTTCCCTCATGACTGAGGATCGTGATCATCATGGCAGCACTTTGGTTCTAACGAACTGTCTCCATCGGCTCCGGTCTGTGGCCATCTCCACCGCGGTGTAAAAGCGGGACGTTGGTGTTTCTTTAAGTTGGTCAGACCACCTGGTCGTTATACATTTACCTGCTAATAAAAAAATTAAGTCATTAGTAATGTTAAGGGATGTAAGGGGCGCGCCAACATCTTTTGACCCAAGTCAACCTCACCTGCACGCGGTGCATCCTGCTGATCGACGAACGAGTCTCTGACAACCGACCGATGGCGGTATACCCATCCCAACAGGCGTCGCTAAATGCAACAGGCCGGTGACGGGCAGCAGCGTCACCGGTGCGAGAAACTACGCCCTGCGATCGCCAATCCGCCTGCCCAGCGTGGCGATTCCGGGCAAACTCCTCCAATGCAGGACAACAAAAAGCCACGGCCCCTAGTTCCCGGCGGCCCTGCTATTCCTGGTCATGGTGGCGACCATGGTAACGGCGGGGCGAGGGGTGCTAAGAATCTCCGGGCTACGGGAGGCCACCACAAACAACTGACCCTGGCGACGTATAACGGACGCACGCTAAGGCTTGACTCGCATCTGGCGCAACTCGAGGTGGAACTTGGGAAAATTAGGTGGCACATACTGGGGTTGAGTGAAGTCTGAAGAGAGGGGGAGGACACCTTAACCCTAGAATCGGGCCACCTTATGTACTTCAGAGAGGGAGACCAACAATCCCAAGGTGGCGTAGGGTTTCTGGTAAACAAGTCCCTTTCTGACAACGTTGTGGAAGTGTCCAGTGTGTCGAACAGGGTAGCGTACCTTATTGTAAAGCTCACCGAGAGGTATAGCCTCAAGGTGGTGCAAGTGTACGCACCGACCTCGACACACTCGGACGATGAAGTGGAGGATATGTTCGATGACATATCGAGGGCCCTCCACTTCACTACAAAGACCTAGTACACCGTTGTCATGGGGGACTTTAACGCTAAAGTGGGAGTACAGAATTTCAGCGAATCGGTAGTAGGATGCCATGGCTTTGGAAGTAGAAACCATAGGGGGCAAATGCTCGTCAACTTCCTCGAACGGGAGGGGCTCTTCTTGATGAACTCCTTCTTTAAGAAACAGCCCCAAAGGAAGTGGACGTGGCTAAGCCCCGACACTAGGACTAAAAATGAGATTGACTTCATCATGACGAATAAAAGGCACATATTTAGAGATGTCTCCGTGATCAACAGGTTCAATACCGGTAGCGATCACCGACTTGTCCGAGGCTCTCTGAATATCAACTTCAAGGCGCAACGTGTCCGTCTGATGAAGTCCAGACCAACACTGCTCCAAACCATTGCAGGATCTGAAACATTCCAGTTAAACCTGGAGAACCAATTCGCTGCCGTGGAAACCACCACAGACGTAAACCAGAACCTCGAAAATGTGACTCGGGTCCTCAGGGAAGAAGGTACGAGATTTTGTTACATGCAGCGTAAGGGCAAGAAGTCCAAGCTTTCAGAAGAGACTTTGGGGCTAATGAAGGAACGACGTGAAAACCCACCCATCACTTCGTCAGAAAAGCGGACTCTAAACCGAGAGATCAACAAGAACGTACGACACGACCTCCGGTGCTTCAATACTCTTTCGATCGAAAGAGCGATCGAGCAGAATCGGGGGTCAAAGGTGTTCGTACAATCTTTTGGAAGAAGCCACCTGACGAAGTTGACCACAGCTAGTGGAGAAGTCGTTGCTTCGAAGCCGGCAGTCCTTTCGGAAGTGGAGGACTTTTATGGCCGATTATACGCATCGCATGCATCTCGACCTGATCCCGAAAATGATTCTAGAGCCACGTTAACACGCCATTTCACCGAAGACTTGCCAGAAGTCAATATTGGCGAAATCGAGATCGCTCTTGGACAGCTTAAAAATGGAAAAGCCCCTGGAGAGGATGGCGTTACAACAGAGCTACTAAAAACAGGAGGTAAACCCGTACTGAGGGAGCTCCAGAAGCTTTTTAACGCTGTCTCCTAAGGGAGAACTCCAGAGGCGTGGAGTAGGAGTGTGGTCGTCCTGTTCTTCAAAAAGGGAGATAAGACCCTGCTGAAGAACTATCGACCCATATCCCTTCTAAGCCACGTCTATAAGCTGTTTTCAAGAGTGATCACGAACCGTCTTGCGCGTAGACTCGACGAATTCCAACCACCGGAACAGACTGGGTTTCGGAGCGGATACGGCACCATAGACCACATTCACACAGTGCGGCAGATTATACAGAAGACCGAAGAGTATAATCAGCCCCTGTGTCTAGCATTCGTGGACTATGAGAAGGCCTTTGACTCGGTTGAAATCTGGTCTGTTCTGGAGTCCCTGCAGCGTTGCCAGATAGATTGGCGATACATCCAAGTGATGAGATGTCTTTACGAAACCGCCACCATGTCCGTCCAAGTACAGAATCAGCAAACAAGTCCCATACCGTTGCATCGAGGAGTGAGACAAGGGGACGTTATTTCCCCGAAATTGTTTTCAAATGCAATGGAGGATATGTTCAAGACGCTGAACTGGAAAGGACGTGGCATTAATATCAACGGCGAATACATCTCTCACTTGCGATTTGCTGACGATATCGTCATCGTGGCAGAGACGCTGCAGGACCTGCAACAGATGCTGAATGACCTGGCTGACTCTTCTATACGCATCGGCCTACGGATGAACTTGGACAAAACCAAGGTCATGTTCAACGAACATGTTCTACCGGAACATCAGCTATCTGCCAGTGAAAGTCCCGTTAAAATCGGTCCAGCCGTTTTAGACGTTAGCCGGAACAAACAGACAGACAGAAAGACAACAAAAAATGTTTTTTAATGTAAGCATTTACCGTTTATACTTTCATATGCATTTAGTGAAACGCTGTTAATTTGTAAATACATGTTTTTTATCCGATATTTTATTTGTATGTATAGATAGATGTCAAATTATGGCAGTGCTTGCTTTTATACATCTAAATGAATGGATCTCTAAGATTCCATGTGAATTATTGCAAAGGCCCTTCATATTCATAATATTACTATTTAACATAATATTCTACTGCTATGGTTTTTAAATTACTTATTTTATAATCTTCCTATAATTGCGAATGTTTGGATGTATGGAGGTTTGTTACTCAATCAAGCCAGAACGGCTAAACTGATTTGGATGGAATTTGGTAGATAAAATAACACGTATTAAACTTTTCATCATCATCATCATCATCCATCACCATGCGGGTAAAGCCACTGGATGCAGCTAGTATAATAAATGATATTATTGGGTGGCGTATGAATGATTAATAATAATTAATAATTGATTAATAATTAATATAATAATTAATAATTATTAATTATTATATGATTAATAATTAATATAATAATTAATAATAATTGACCTAAGTGGCGTGCAATTGGAGAGGCCTATGTCCAGCAGTGGACTGCTACAGGCTGATGATGATGTATGAATGATTGTTACTTCATTCACGCTGAAACGGTACAATGGAGTTTCATGGCTATTGCAAAAGGAGATAGCTTATGCTGTAGAGCAGTGGTTCTTAAACGGGAGTCCGCGGAACACTGGTGGTCCCTGGAAGCAAAGTGGTCCGCGAAGCCAACAAAGATGTTACGATTTTTGAATCTAAATGCCACTTTCCAGAGATTCGACTGAATTTTGACTGATTCGAGAAATACTGCTAATGAGAACTGGACCAAGGGTTCAGAAGTTAGTCATGAATACCTATGCAGACTCAAACATCGCATAAAATTATATACTGTTATCTCTGTAACATAAAATTTTAGTCACATATGTATGTACTAAGATCAACAGCAATATAATTTTTTAAACATAAGGAAATAACAACAGATAGCCAATTACAGGTCCTCACGGTTAACTTTTAGATAGAAATAATAAGTTATGAACACTACAATACAGTCTCAATATTTAGTAATGGAATGAACTCAAACAACTTAATCAAAGAATTCTCTGCTTAACAGCCGCCTCGCCGACGCCAAACTAGTGCAGAATAAGTCTAAGGCAACTCGTTGATCTAAATTATTATAGCTTTTACTCACTCGACACAAGTATGAATTTTGTCTGTAGTTACTTTTTACAATTGGAACGTATAGAAGAGGATTGAAACGCTTAATTACTGTAGGAGTTTGAAATTGTATCATGCTTAATAGCTCTGGAGAATCAATTAAATTAGAAGTAATTTTAAATAGGAAAGCAATATCCGCTATTGCTTTCCTTTTAGAGAGAGGAAGTATGTAGAAGTACTGGTATGTGATTTTTTTACAAAGACTAAGATAATCATTGGATTGAAACGGAATTTTTAACCAAAAACATAAATACTTAATAAATCTCATCTAGATACCCACAACTCGCTTGATATATATATCATACTATTTATATATACGGTATGTACACAAATACAAACCATTTATTTACAAGAATGTAGTTACATAGTGGTGTCCAACAAATAAAAGTCCTGTCACATTCTACCATAACGATGGTGCGTAAATATAAAATTACAATTAGTGCATATTAAATATAAACTTATTGTAGATGAAATGTATTAAATTAAAATTAGTTTATCATTTAATGAATGTCAAAAAATATTAAATTGTTTATAAACTATAAACGTCAAAATAGACCTTAATTAAAAATTAAAATAGGTCAGTCAAATATACTATTTACTATTTTAACATTAATAAAATATATAATGTATTTTCTTTATAAGTCATAAATTCCTTAAAACTGTAATAACATTTTTCGGAGAGCCACAATGTCAATCTTCTTTTATATACATACCGTGTTATACGACTTAACAATTTTATGTTCTTAGCACATTTACTTTTATATACAATAATCTTTCATTTATTTACATTAACTATAATTTTACTTATTCTCCAACAAATAGTTAGTGGTCCATGGTACGACAGAAATTTTATGAAATGGGATGTCATCACTAAAAGGTTAAGAACCACTGCTCTAGAGGAGCACATAGGCTATCTTTATCCCGACTTTATAAATCACCGGAGAATCGCGTTAACCTTTATCCACGAGGACGAAGTGCCATGCAGTAGTTAGTATAATACAAATGTTTAAAAACCATTTTTTTCCATAAAATGGAACCGACTTCAACACCAAAAGTGTGAAATAACTTGTTTTGAACTACTCGTATCATGGTACCGATGTACCATTATATTCACAATATTGTGCGCATGGTACTGACCGGTATGTATAAAAAAATATTTTTACCATATTTAGTGACCCTCGCTACTTACAGGATCGATTGTCAATGATGATATCATTAAGATAAATCAACACTTTTCAGTTTTTAGAGTGTGACTCAAAAACTGCTAGACCGAATTTGATGAAATTTAAATGGGACCACCTCGGAAGTATACTCTACCAGACAAAAATAATTTTGAGACGATTTTCAAGATTGGACCGATGTCCACAAATGGAGGAGAAATCGGCTTACATACACATAAAAAATACATGCACACGAACATAATAACCACCTCCTTTTTTGAAGTCGGTTAAAAGATCGATGTGATTGTTTGAGCCACCAACAGTATCTCCGACGATATCTCTTTATCTATTTATTTCATATATTGAGATATTGATAATATTGATAATATTGTCTGTTAAACATAGCCAAACGTGTATGAATCGAACGGCCGCTAGCCCTCAAGACTAGATTTTTTTCTCTCTCCTTTAGTTTTATGTGGTAAAATGCATGCATTGTGTTGCGAATACAAAGAATTAAAAGAAATTGGACATGCACGAAACCCTTAAAACTTTTCTCTAACTATAAATTGAATTGATGACCTTTGCTCTCTGTTCTGTATACGGAGAATGAAGACCCTAATTTGCAGATGGAAGATAAAGGAAAAGAATTAATTTTCAATCTGTTGCCGTCAAGGCCACAGAGCATTTATTTAAATACTTTTGAAAGTTTATGAAGTGGAGGACCGAGTGGATTCGCTTACTGAATCAGTTTTTCTTATGTATTTTGATAAATTTTGCTTTTACCCCACACATAACTCAACGTTCATCTTCACCTTAAATTGCCGGGAAAAAACATCTCGTCAAATATCTAGAATTGTATGAATTGTACCTAAATACCTTTCATTTTTAATGTAATGTATTTAATATTGTATTGGATATTTTACTCACAATTGTAGTGAAAAGTAGTAGGCGATAATATACATCATACATCTTAAATCTTATCTTACAATACATACCCATCATACATTTTCACCCCTTGTACAATCTTCTATTAATGTTTTCTTCATTATGAACTTACTTATTGAGACGTTTAATTTCTTCAAAGTTGATTTATAAATACGTTTAATGCGTTAAATATTAAGTTCCAATATCCACCCACGTTATACATTTCTCTCTTCGGTCGTTCCCTCATGACTGAGGATCGTGATCATCATGGCAGCACTTTGGTTCTAACGAACTGTCTCCATCGGCTCCGGTCTGTGGCCATCTCCACCGCGGTGTAAAAGCGGGACGTTGGTGTTTCTTTAAGTTGGTCAGACCACCTGGTCGTTATACATTTACCTGCTAATAAAAAAATTAAGTCATTAGTAATGTTAAGGGATGTAAGGGGCGCGCCAACATCTTTTGACCCAAGTCAACCTCACCTGCACGCGGTGCATCCTGCTGATCGACGAACGAGTCTCTGACAACCGACCGATGGCGGTATACCCATCCCAACAGGCGTCGCTAAATGCAACAGGCCGGTGACGGGCAGCAGCGTCACCGGTGCGAGAAACTACGCCCTGCGATCGCCAATCCGCCTGCCCAGCGTGGCGATTCCGGGCAAACTCCTCCAATGCAGGACAACAAAAAGCCACGGCCCCTAGTTCCCGGCGGCCCTGCTATTCCTGGTCATGGTGGCGACCATGGTAACGGCGGGGCGAGGGGTGCTAAGAATCTCCGGGCTACGGGAGGCCACCACAAACAACTGACCCTGGCGACGTATAACGGACGCACGCTAAGGCTTGACTCGCATCTGGCGCAACTCGAGGTGGAACTTGGGAAAATTAGGTGGCACATACTGGGGTTGAGTGAAGTCTGAAGAGAGGGGGAGGACACCTTAACCCTAGAATCGGGCCACCTTATGTACTTCAGAGAGGGAGACCAACAATCCCAAGGTGGCGTAGGGTTTCTGGTAAACAAGTCCCTTTCTGACAACGTTGTGGAAGTGTCCAGTGTGTCGAACAGGGTAGCGTACCTTATTGTAAAGCTCACCGAGAGGTATAGCCTCAAGGTGGTGCAAGTGTACGCACCGACCTCGACACACTCGGACGATGAAGTGGAGGATATGTTCGATGACATATCGAGGGCCCTCCACTTCACTACAAAGACCTAGTACACCGTTGTCATGGGGGACTTTAACGCTAAAGTGGGAGTACAGAATTTCAGCGAATCGGTAGTAGGATGCCATGGCTTTGGAAGTAGAAACCATAGGGGGCAAATGCTCGTCAACTTCCTCGAACGGGAGGGGCTCTTCTTGATGAACTCCTTCTTTAAGAAACAGCCCCAAAGGAAGTGGACGTGGCTAAGCCCCGACACTAGGACTAAAAATGAGATTGACTTCATCATGACGAATAAAAGGCACATATTTAGAGATGTCTCCGTGATCAACAGGTTCAATACCGGTAGCGATCACCGACTTGTCCGAGGCTCTCTGAATATCAACTTCAAGGCGCAACGTGTCCGTCTGATGAAGTCCAGACCAACACTGCTCCAAACCATTGCAGGATCTGAAACATTCCAGTTAAACCTGGAGAACCAATTCGCTGCCGTGGAAACCACCACAGACGTAAACCAGAACCTCGAAAATGTGACTCGGGTCCTCAGGGAAGAAGGTACGAGATTTTGTTACATGCAGCGTAAGGGCAAGAAGTCCAAGCTTTCAGAAGAGACTTTGGGGCTAATGAAGGAACGACGTGAAAACCCACCCATCACTTCGTCAGAAAAGCGGACTCTAAACCGAGAGATCAACAAGAACGTACGACACGACCTCCGGTGCTTCAATACTCTTTCGATCGAAAGAGCGATCGAGCAGAATCGGGGGTCAAAGGTGTTCGTACAATCTTTTGGAAGAAGCCACCTGACGAAGTTGACCACAGCTAGTGGAGAAGTCGTTGCTTCGAAGCCGGCAGTCCTTTCGGAAGTGGAGGACTTTTATGGCCGATTATACGCATCGCATGCATCTCGACCTGATCCCGAAAATGATTCTAGAGCCACGTTAACACGCCATTTCACCGAAGACTTGCCAGAAGTCAATATTGGCGAAATCGAGATCGCTCTTGGACAGCTTAAAAATGGAAAAGCCCCTGGAGAGGATGGCGTTACAACAGAGCTACTAAAAACAGGAGGTAAACCCGTACTGAGGGAGCTCCAGAAGCTTTTTAACGCTGTCTCCTAAGGGAGAACTCCAGAGGCGTGGAGTAGGAGTGTGGTCGTCCTGTTCTTCAAAAAGGGAGATAAGACCCTGCTGAAGAACTATCGACCCATATCCCTTCTAAGCCACGTCTATAAGCTGTTTTCAAGAGTGATCACGAACCGTCTTGCGCGTAGACTCGACGAATTCCAACCACCGGAACAGACTGGGTTTCGGAGCGGATACGGCACCATAGACCACATTCACACAGTGCGGCAGATTATACAGAAGACCGAAGAGTATAATCAGCCCCTGTGTCTAGCATTCGTGGACTATGAGAAGGCCTTTGACTCGGTTGAAATCTGGTCTGTTCTGGAGTCCCTGCAGCGTTGCCAGATAGATTGGCGATACATCCAAGTGATGAGATGTCTTTACGAAACCGCCACCATGTCCGTCCAAGTACAGAATCAGCAAACAAGTCCCATACCGTTGCATCGAGGAGTGAGACAAGGGGACGTTATTTCCCCGAAATTGTTTTCAAATGCAATGGAGGATATGTTCAAGACGCTGAACTGGAAAGGACGTGGCATTAATATCAACGGCGAATACATCTCTCACTTGCGATTTGCTGACGATATCGTCATCGTGGCAGAGACGCTGCAGGACCTGCAACAGATGCTGAATGACCTGGCTGACTCTTCTATACGCATCGGCCTACGGATGAACTTGGACAAAACCAAGGTCATGTTCAACGAACATGTTCTACCGGAACCGATTGCGATACACGGCGCCGTTCTCGAAGTTGTTCAAAAATATGTGTACCTCGGGCAGACATTGCAGTTGGGAAAAAACAACTTTGAGAACGAGGTGAATAGAAGAATTCGGCTGGGCTGGGCAGCGTTTGGGAAGCTACGTCGAGTCCTTACTTCGCCGATTCCACAGTGCCTGAAGACGAAAGTCTTCAATCAGTGCGTCCTACCCGTCATGACATACGGAGCCGAAACGTGGACACTGACTGCTCGAATGGTCCACAAGCTCAAGGTCGCTCAGCGGGCTATGGAAAGGGCTATGCTCGGTGTTTCTCTGAGGGATCGCATCAGAAATGAAGTGATCCGTCAGAGAACCAAGGTTATCGACATAGCCCACCGGATCAGCAAGCTGAAGTGGCAGTGGGCTGGCCATATTAGCCGTAGAACCGACAACCGTTGGGGTAAACGAGTTCTAGAGTGGAGACCGCGTCTCGGCAAACGTAGTGTAGGACGTCCTGAGGCACGGTGGAGTGACGATCTGCGCAAGACGGCTGGCAAAAACTGGATGCGAGAAGCCCAAGATAGACCTAAGTGGCGTGCAATTGGAGAGGCCTATGTCCAGCAGTGGACTGCTACAGGCTGATGATGAATAATGTTAAAACAACTAATCTTAAAGCCCCATGGTCGGGGTAAAGTGGCCAAAATGCTAGCAGCATTGTCACGCTGGATGGCAATGCTAACTTTTTGTCCAAAGTAGGCGCCAACTTGTCGGTCGCCCGTCTCCTCAAACAAACGTTTAGCCATATCCCTATATAAGGCTAAAAGCAAACGGTCGCCATGGGTCTAAAGTCACACACCCTAAACGGCACAAAAATCATGTCTAAATGCACAAGTTTATGACGCTTGAGGTCTTCGGCTAAAGTCATGGCAGCGCCAGCCCGAACAATTGTCTCAGGGAGATGAGACAGTGTGTCCACATATTTCTTTTTAAATTTTGTCATTCCATATTCATTCTTGTAACTTTCAATAACTTCTCAACTGACTTTGAGCAAACATAACTAATTTTAAATCAAAAAACCTTGGCAATATTGGCTCAGACTGAGATAAAGCCTGTCAGATGCCAGTTACGTTATCTAGACATCTAAAGGAAGCTTATTTGGATAGAAAAGACGTGCATATCTTTACCTATTTATTAAAAACTGAAGTCCGTGTCTGATTCAGATTGTTGGCATTGACGATAAGATTGAATTTACCAAATAATAGTTCGGAAACCTTTACAGGGTTCTGTACGATTTCTAAGATCTCTTTAAGTTTGTTTCGTTGTCTTATGTTGTCTGCCAGGATGAGACTGTTATTTTTATTTAGAAATTATTCAACTATTAACACTACATGGCTGTCATTTTGTATAAACATCTGCATGTAATAGCAACGTGTTTGAGTCAAATTAGAGTTGGAGATGGCTGTAACCTGGATATATCTATAAACAAGTACAATTTGAAAAATGTTATACCGACTTCCATTCTATTCAGTTATTGGAGTTTATCTCAAAAACTACTAGATCGAATTTGATGAAATTTAAATGGGACCACACGGGGAGCACCAGCTTTCAAACTAAAATAATTTTGAGAATCGGTTCACCCAGTCGAAAGTTATGAGGTAACAAACACAAAAAAATATAGTCGAATTGAGTAGGTACCTCCTCCTTCTTTTGGAAATCGGTAGAAAATAGCCTATTTTTGACTTCACTATGAGATAGTCATTTTACTTCACTATGAGGTAGCCAGCAGTTAGTTTATAATAAGAAATAACATTTGAACATATACAGACATTCGTTACGTAGTTTTCCGTTTTTCTCGTTACTTACATTAGTGACAAAGTGACTACACGCAACATTCCGTGCGCATCACGGACAGACATAAACATATAGGTACTTAGGTTAATTATATCTGTGGTGTGCGCGCACAATCGTCAACGCAGTAACTGATGATTAACCTATTATTCATCATAGGTTATTATTTTCGTTAGCTGTTAACAGGGTAACTCCTACACATCACTTCGATTAGACAATGTTGATGAACGTACTATTTGTGCTGGGTACCTATTCTGTTCTGTAATGAAATGTGTACTGACGGTAATTGGTAATTTGTAGAGTCTTTTGCAGACTCCGCCTCGGGAAGTACCTCACCTTTCCAGTTATTCAACTGTGCCAGTTATTAACAAGCAGCATGCGCTTGGATCAAGCCCGCGCCCTCCAAGATCCTAATTTAAACTCCCTAAAACAAGCCTATAATAAAGCTACCAGAGACTGCAAGAAAGCATACGTAAGAACGGATGCCCAACGAGTTGCTCGTGTTGGCCAGAACCTTCTTTCGCAGCCCACAAGTTGCCGCAGTTACTGGCAAATGATCAAAACGGTTTAAGCAAAGTTCTACCTTCTTTACCTCCGCTGAGATATCCTGATGTCTAGCTACTACACTAGCTCATCAACCGCAAGAGAAAGCCGACTTGCTTGCTCATGCTTAGTAATTAGTAACTAACTTCGACTCCATGACAATGGCGCGTAGCGACCAATCATATCCCGGTGTAGATACAACCATATATGATATGCTGAATGTGTTTGGGCAGTGTGACGTGCGCTGAGACCTGATGTCACCCGATGTTAGGAAAGCAAGTGGCCTTGACGGTATTCTAGCCTTAGTACTCAAAAGATGTGCACCGATCTGACGGTCCGACCCGGCTAACTATCGTTCTATAGGCCGTCTTCCAGTAAGAACTTTAAACGGATCATCAATACCCAGCTTATTCACTACCTAGAAGAAAACTCCATTATCAACGACCGGCAATATGGCTTTAGCCTAGCGAACGTCACACACCATTGGGGTGAAGCTATAGACAATCATGGTGAGGGGTTGGCTATTAGCCAAGGCCTCCTATAAGGCATGGCATCGTTCTCTTCTTTCTAAGCCCCCGGCGTACGGCCTGCCCTCTCGCCTCTGCGACTGGATTGCTGGGTACCTGCGCGGGTGTACCATACGCGTCCGTTGTGATGGTTGTACGTCGCGCTCATCCCAGGTCAATGCTGGAGTGCCACTGGGGTCTGTCTTATCACCCACACTCTTTCTCCTGCATATCAATGATATGTTACTGCTAGGTGATATTCATTGCTACGCAGATGACAGTACTGTTCACGAGCGGTACTTTGGACGATCTGGTGCGACAAAAAGACAATACAACGAAATCGTAGTAAAAAGACAGCGTGTCGTCACTGAACTTTCTACGATGCTCGACAACATATCTCGTTGCGGTACGGGCAACTTGGTTGAGTTCAACGCCAGGAATACTCAAATGTGCGCGTTCTCAGCAAAAACATCTCCATTTCTCTCTCTTCCTTCTCTTAGAATATTACCTTACCTGTATAGAGTAATCTAAACGTCCTTGGCATGGACATCCGTAGTGACCTGAACCAACGTGACTACATCGAGATTATTATCAAGTCAACTTCCCGTAAACTCGGAGTCCTGAACAGAGCGAGGCGTTTCTTCACTCCTGATCAGCGTTGCCTCCTTTATAAAAATTAGGTGAGACCTTGTATTGAATATTATTGCCACCTCTGGGATGGATGCGCTATACCTTGTGGATGCTCTTGACAGACTGCAACGTCGCGCTGTCGGTATTATTGAAGATACTGAAGTTACTCAACACCTAGAAACCCGTACAAATGCGTAGAACTATAGCTTCTTTAAGCGTTTTATACCGTTTATTTCATGGCGAATGTTCTGAAGAGCTCTTTTATGTTATTTCTTCCTCACCATTCCGATCGCGAAATTCTCGTTCCGGCATAGTATTGCATCCATATACTGTTCAAAATGTCTTACCACGAACCAAAGAGTTTGGCAGTTCCTGCCTCTGTCGTGTAATACATTGTAGAATGCTCAGTCTGCGTACATATATTTCCTTGCAGCGACGACCTAAAAAGCAACCGTCATGTAGGGGTGGTGATTAATGCAGCTTACGGCTGCATTAATAGTCATTGCTCCTTCATTCCATCTCCGCTCTCCATCAGGCGAGAGGGAGTCCATTTGATTAACCACTATAGAAAATTGTTGTAGTAGTGTGCCTACATTACTGTGCTTCGTTGAAGGTTAATGTTTCCAGCAAAATTATAACGCAAGAGATTTATGATGGTGATTAGTGTATTGTCATGCAGGGTTTTCAACTCTTTTAGTATAAAATTCTGAATGGCACTGAGCTGTTATAGGTAAGCGCGACGCTTAACATCAGACGAGTGACTTACTCGTCTTATCACCGATAGACATAATTTTTTAAATGTTTAATCTCTAATAGGGCCTCGACCCTCTAATCCCGGGGGTATAAAGACTGAAGAACAAATGCTTCAGTAACCCCTGCCTCTGATGCTACACTAACCACAAGACCTGTTGAATAAAAGACTTTAGAGTTCGTGGATGCTTGGAGAGGATAACTATATCATCAACTAGTTCAAAGAAGACGGGGTCTTGGTGTGGCGAGTGATGTGATGCCATTTTCATGGGTTCAGAAGAAATAGACATGCTAATTTTAATAAAATTAATTATATTTTTATTATTTTGTGCTTTTTGTGGCGATTGAACCTAGGTTTTTTCGAAGGCAAGGCTATTACTATAACTAGGCTAACCGGCCGATAAACAATTACTTAAATTAGCTGCTACATATTAATTATTATGGATAATGAATTGGTATGATAAACATTTTCTCTCGATTGATCTAAGTGGATAAAATTTACCTAAAGATCTAAACACTGAACTCTGGAAAAAGATTATAGACACAAAAAAATCGAGAATCTCCGTGGTCTAGCTTAAGGAAACCTACAGGACCCGCTTCGGATCTTATCCGAATATAATGTGTAATACAAAGTGGTGTAATGGTAAAACCACTTTACCATTACACCACTATACCCAAGCTATTTATAATTCAACTCTTAACTTTACCTAATTCTAGGCAGAGGTATAGTGAGGCTCGAAAATATGTAACCCTGGGCGTGAGCACTCGATTAATCCACAGCAGGCACTTTCTAGCCGCCTGGCTATCACCCTCAAGATTGAATCTTGAAGGTCACTGAATAAAAAATAGAAAATAAAGGTAAATTTCAGCAGCTGTCTTTGAGAACAAAACTCACCTTTCTATGTATAGTGTGACCACCTTTGACCGCATCATCAAAAGTCAAAGTCAAAAACATAGTGTTTGATCCCTAAATTCAATTTAGGCATCAAAGACACACTTGTGAACGACAATTATTCATTATAATATAAGAAAAATCGTTATTATTCTTTAAAGACTCTACCGCCGCGTTCAAAAATATATAGAGCCTACCGAGAAGAAGCGGCAAGAAACTTGGGGCCATTCTCTTTATATAGATGTTTACAATGTTTCTACGAGTACTTAGGTACTACTAATATTACATTTGATGGGTGGCAGATGACAACCTGCCAGAAGTGGAATATTCCAAGCACCTTTGTCATAATGTACTTTATAATTATGCTTTTATTATTAAAACGTTTTTACAGTCAACTTGAGTTTTCCATCTGTGAGCTCAGTTATATGTTTTGGGATTTTATTTTATAAACCCACACATTTTCCTAGGAGCGACTTAAAGTCAAAAACTAGTAGCAAACAGCTAGGTATCCTATTTGTGTTCCTGGTATTAAAAGGTTGATCACTATTTAACTAATATTTATGTATTTTTTTACGAACATACATCATCAATAAACTAGTGAGATCTAGTGAGATAGTGGTCAAACAGCGAAGACAGTAAACCGTCTAAGTACCTACTCAATGTTATATGTTGTATCGCATCCCAGAGCAAATGATCTTCATTATAGGGTTCTGGGCGGCAGGCGACAATCTACTCTCGAACCCCCTTTCTAGTGGCGACTGCCGCAAGCCGCGTGACCTCTGCTCACGGCCTTCTGCCTAAAATTCTTAACGATATTCGAATAATGGGTTCAAAATATGTAAATATATTATATAGGTCTTGTGAAACATTTTAAACCTGAACTAAATCATTTTTTACGGGTTAATCCGTTAGCTTACACAAAATTTCAAAAGAAGTTGTAATTTGTGTAAAGATGTAAGGAGCAGTGTTTTAGCCCCAATTTCTATTGTTTTTTATAAATTCACTACCTGCTCTCCGCAATTTTACCCGCGCGCTGATGGATGATTATGATGATGAATCTTATATGGCCTATGTTACTCAGGGTGAATGTAGCTTTCTAATGGTGAAATAATTTTTGAAATCGGTCCATTACTTTTTGAGCCAATTCGTTACAAACATACATACAAATATTTCCTCTTTATAATATTATAGTATAGATTTGTATAGAGTATAAGTATAGATTTGTTAGCTAGTAATTACTACAAATGATATTTTAATCGTAAAATATGTAGAGAAAATGTTGGAAATCATGATATTTTTATTTTGTTAACTGTCCTAAGATAGCTTCTAAACATCAGGTTCTGCGCAGCATTTCCTATGGGACGCGCCTTAATTAAAAATATGTCTGAAGGTCACGTGCCCTTAACCCGTAGACGCGCCATTCGCCATATTTTGAGAATAATACAAAAAATTTGGGGGAAAAATATGGGGGAGGCATATGTTCAGCAGTGGACGTCCTACGGCTGAGATGATGATGATGCCAAAAGATTTCTCAGTAATCATACAAATTTTCCAGGACTTGCGACATGTGTGGTTAAGGTCCCTTTCCATCTATTATCAACCAAACTGTACATGTAGCTTTGACATTGACCATCAACCAAATTATAATAACAACCATGCAGTGACCAGTTGACACAAAACATCACATAAATAATACAATAATATAGGCACATATGGTTGACACTCAACAACCCACGTATTACAATGTCTTTGTACAGCGCGAATTTGCATTTAAATTAAACTAATTTACAAGTGCTCAGATGATCATTGATGGCAGACTTGTCTCTTTTTTGTAGAACCTCATTTGTGTTAAGGAACTCTCAAGACGATATTGTATCCCTCATAAATACGCAATAATGAAATCCAGTGAGTATTTGATGGAACTTTACACATCAATCTGCCAAAACTAGTCTACTTAATATCTGCCTGAAAACATTTGCAAAACCTATTTTTTAAACTCTATCCGATAAACAGTTTAATAGTAGTACATTATGCAACAAGTGCGCGAAGTTGTTTACTACAATCAAGACGGGTTTTAGGCCTCAGATCGAAGATCGAAGACCTAAATGTAGTAGAGATTGTAATAAACAACGCGCACGAGTTTCATACGACGTTTTTCAGTACACTTACTTGCTTGAAAAGAATTTCAGTTCACAGTATTTTTTATTTATGAAAACAATTATTGAAAGTACAATTGGTAAAATTATAGGTTAACTTTTGCTAGTAAAAACATCCTTATTTTGCTTTTGGGAGACTTGAGTAAATGTAGGAGATTGCGGATTGATCTCGTAGGGAGTAGGAAAAAGTGTTTCATCATTATTATAAGTAGCAGATACTAAATCGGTCTTGACATCGAAGGACGTTGAAGGAAGCGGTTCTGGATATATCTTTTTTTTGGTTTGCGTCTAAATTGATATCCTGGGCTATCCTGGTGCTTATGTTGGCTTTATTTTGTATAGAGTCGACTACATACGATTCTGCCACTGCATTGGAGTGCCACCCACCATGGCGCTTTAATGTAAGCAAATCAGCTCCTGAATCAGCCAATAATGTGGCTGACGTTCGCCTAAAGCTATGTCCTGTATATAATTCTGCATCTGGTAAACCTAGAAACTTTGCGATTTCTTTCGGCATGGCACCAAATTTATTTATTCCGATGCATTGACTTGTACATTTACCTTTTTGATATATTTGAAAGAATCTGTCACTCTTTTCTGTCTCAAAAGTCTAATTTCTCGTGATGAAATGAAAAGTAAAAGCACGCGTTCGAAATACGCTGCGTTTTGATTCTAATTACCGTTCAATAAGAATACTAATTACAATACTTTTTTATAATTGTACAGTAAGTAATTTATTAGTTTTAAAACTTTTAATTACATCAACGTCTTTCTTACCTCATATCTTATTTGATCTTTATTAATGTCCTTAGGGTTTCGCATGAGACTACGAAACCCTATCACTACATAATAATGAAACTGTAGAGGTCGAATTTAAGTACAATTAAAAAAAAATGCTAAAAACCAAGTCAGGGGGATGTAAGGAGTGAAATCGAACAAATTTTTTTTTGTTTCTTTGTTTATCTGTTTGTGTGTCTGTCTGCTTGTACGGGCTAAGCTCCGAAACGACTGGACCAATTTAAATGAAATTTTGTATGGTGGTAGCTTATATATATCCCTGGTCAACATATAGGATACTTTTGATCCCGGTAAATTAAAGAGTTCTCGTGAGATATTTAAAAAACTGTAAAAAACCGTATCCCGCGAGGCCACACGTGCGAAGGAGTTGTTAGGTCGGCTATTCTAGTATAAAGCTAACTAGCCCACTAGCGAGATAAAAAACAATTAGTTGTGAAAAACTGTCCTTTGCAAGCATTGTCATTAGCATTTTTACTCACAGGTATCGGGTCAAAAACTGCATTGCGGCCTAGAAAGCTTTGATAAAACGATGAGAGCAGTTACTAATTTAATGTGCAAAACAATTTTTAATATAATGAAGGCGAACGGACTTGTCTTTTAAATGTTTTGCAAATTTTCCAGCTCACCTTCGCCAATATGTCCAAAATTTGTGAGAGCCAGTGGAGCCTTTGACTTGATATTTGAGCCAAATTTCAAAGGATACATCAGAGTAACGTCAAACACATTTCTAATCTCCCTCCCAGGTGTTCGATGATCGGGACAGAAGCATTTAGAAAAGATAGACCAGAAAACAAAACTTTCATCAATTAATCAAGGCGTTCTGAGCTCTCCTGTCGACTTTAGAAAATATCGATTAATCACAGCACCACCTCCATGTGTGATAAAAGTCACGACCACAAATGCATATTAATTCTTCGAGTGGCAATAAAAATATACATAACTGTAGTTTTATATTATTTCATATTTATATATAAAATGTGATGCTGTTACATGAAGAGCTGGACTAATAAATACTTAAAAATTACAAAGCAGTGAAACATTCGCGTCGTTGTGCTTGCATTAGTCTCAATTTGCACTATGAAAATAGAAATACTTTTAAATTAATTGTTTTGATTATGTAAGTGTCTTTATGTTTACCACCCTTGATCAATTCACTACTTTACCTACCATGAGGTAAATGTAATCAAAGACAAAGCTATACCTATATGTAAGTTATTAGTTTCCTTGTACCTACTTACGTAAAGACTTGTATAACTATTAACCACGCGCGTTGCAGTTCCTAGAAAAGTAGGTTGATTTCTGCGAAATTTATTGTATTATTGGCCAAATATAGTGAATGGGGAGTCTACGGGTCCGAATGTGTTGGTCTCATATAAATTGTGTACTGCGCTGGACTCGTGGCGTGACTCTCAGGGCTTGTAAAATTTGGCGCAAGTATATATTTATTGAAGCGCTCGTAGCGGAGCTTGACTTGGCGATCTTAACCGAGCAACACTTGCTGCGATCAGGAGTTGGATGGGTTGGATGGACCGCTAGTGGTATTATTCAACTAAGCGCTTCCGTGCTGCCTTGTGCGGAGGGCACGTCAAGCCGTCGCTCCTGGTTGTTTGTCTTAGGATAACATTCGTTAAGCTATGTCGAAGGCCTTTGGGCCTTCGGCCTTCGGCTTCAGCCTGAAAACTTCGACATGGGTTGGCCACTAATCTCACCATCAAGCCGCACTGGGCCCGCGTGGTGGATTATGGCTCAACTCCTCTCTCTGAGAGGAAGGCTCGAGTTCTAGCAGTGAGAGCAAAATGAGCTGATTATGATGATGATGATTATATTTATTTAGCATGAATAATTTTAAAACAGAAAGCACTTATCTTAGGTACATCTTTCTATTTAGGCATCAATTTACTTGAACAAAAAGTAGCAGCGGTATTACATTATGTAAGGCACAGATGGCAGAATGTGACGTAGTTTCAAAGCCGAGTTTAGCCACGTCTGATGAAGCCCTAACAACGATCAATCCTATTAACTCACCGTCTCACTTACCCAACTTTACGTAAGAACTATTGGAATTACTGAAAACTGATACCGTGACTATGTTCTATGCGTTTAAATTCAAACCTTGTAATTTAAACTTTATGCTAGCAATGATACACCTTTGATTCATGCACGGGATTGTACTGCACTTGTTATCTTGAAGTAGTTTTGCTCTCTCTTTTTTTAATTTCATAGTTTCACTTCCTACAATATCTTTTACACACAGGCAGGTATGATATTTGTAATATTTCTATTTTGACACCTCTATATCAGAATCTGAAGCAGCGATGGTATCACTTACTCACAATATACCATTTTATCGTAATGTATAGATATAGGCTAAAGTAAAGTATTTTCGAGTAACATTTATTACTAGCGAATGCCTTTTTCTTGGGTTCTTTTTCATAAAAACCATCTCGTGACAATAACTACCGCCATAAAAAAGAATTAGCGAGATTGTTACATCCATTCTCAAGTTATACTTAGCGTGAACAGAAGAAATAGGGGTTCATTTTTATATAAATACTAGCGACTCGTTCGCGTAGTAGGCTTGGCCTTCGGCCTCGCCATAACCTCCCATCTTTTCTTGGTTTTTCTTTCACCTTCTCTTGACAATAATTAACACAACAAAAAAAGAATTAGCGAGATTGTTCCATCCGTTCTCAAGTTATGGCGTGAATAGGGGTATATTTTTTTATACATAAGATGACATATCTTTTTGATTGATTTGTTTTGCATGTTAAAGATAAAATGTACATCTCCGGACGAGATTCGAACCTGTGTCCTCTAACTATTCGTATAATACGCCATGACATATACGATATATAAATTTGCAGGATTTAGTTACGCTTTGTAGGCGTCAGTGTTCAAGAATCATTGTACTAATAATACGAGTAAAAACGCGAAAGTTTATATGTATGGATGTCTGTTACTCTTTTACGCAAAAACTAATAAATGGATTTTTTTGAAATTTGGTACGTGAAAGATGATACGCTGGAATAATATAGAGGACACTTTTTTATCATCATCATAATCATAATCCATCACCACGCGGGTGTAACCGCAGGGCGAAGCTAGTATATCGTAAAAAAGTACTTGAAAATTTATTATGGGGCTTTATTTCAGAAGTTAATGTATACATAATGTTAGTTGGCGACGATACCAATAGTGCAATTTTAAAGTCGCCCACGGTTTCACCGCATGATGACTGAAAATCAATGATAAAATTAGCCTACTTCTTAGTTATATTAATAACTAAGAACTAGGCTTATTTTATCATTAGTTACTTCTATAACATTATCTAAATGTTATCGATGCAGCCGTTTCGGAAAGACGATATGAGAATCATCATTCATTCGATTAGATCATTGAATATTCGACGTAAAAAGATGTCCTTTAATCAAAAAGGTTTCAACCAAACCAATGAGATTAATAAAACCCGATATCTATTGGGCAGCAATACGACTACGACATGCTTGTTACGCAACAAATTTGGATACTAAAATAGTTAGTCACAGCCTCCTATATAAAATGATAGGTGCCGATAAGATTCTGTGTCGAATATGAAATGGGCATGAATATTTTATCCGTTATGAGTACCTCAAAACATATCTGTGATTGATTACTTGATCACACATATTCAGAGCGCAGGAAGTTTATCAGATGTAGGTAAATGGTAAAAAGTAAATATTTATGTGCTACGTTGTGTTTGCTGGCAGCAAATAGTTGAGTGTAGCTTTATCACACTAGAGTTTATTCATATTGTTAATTAAAAAATGCAATCCAATTTTTGTCGACAAAACATTATCGATCATAATTATCTGTTTGTTTGAGGAAAGAATAATGCTGAATCGCAAAAATAAGAATTACTTTTGGAGGCTATCACAAAACGTGGTACATACTACCAACCATTTCTTATCTATGGCGCTTAGACTTGCTAAGATATTTCTATAACTGTGTTCTTTGTTTATTACAGAAATAGGTTTGTTGTGAATGTGAAATATTTTGATCACGTCTTTGCCAAATGTCTATGTTGAAATACGGTATACGACTAAGTACAATTCAGAACAAGTTTAGTATTTTAATTTATTTCAAATGGGTTCAGCTAGATTATTATAGAGGATTTTATTGGCGTGAGATTTGTGGCTTAAATTATGTTAATAATAAGGTTGTTAGGACACAGTATCAGGACTGGATGTACTGGTATATAATTCAAAGTATAATGTGGTTGTATTTTACGTTATATTAGAACATAGGGATATATTAAAAAAGTGAATATATATGTAAATGGGTGGTGGAGAATAGTAATACCATGGAAAAAGTTGCTGTACTCAATCGAGACTATTATAAAAAAGTAGTAATGGATTCAGAAATCCATGTCTTATCTACGAATTGCTAAAAAATGTCAGACTTACACGTTTAACCTGGAAATTGAAACGAAAATCCAGACCGCACAAAAAGCAATAGAGATAACTTGTCTGGGTCTAATATTAAAAGATTTAGTAAGAAATAGTAATATTCGCAGAACAGACGGCGATGGAGCCGGGAGTTTTCGGAGTGTAGACCATAGACTGGATAGCGCAGCGTAGGTCGTCCACAGACAACCTGATAAAGGTCGGAGCTATGTTCAGCAGTGGACGTCCTACGGTTGACATGATGATTATGATGATAGATATACGCGACACAATCACAGAATAATTAACAGACAAAACTAAGCTAACCGATGCATTGCTTTTTCTCGAAGCTGTACAACTGTTTTGATCGATGTAAAAGTTACAAAAGTGAAAAGAGACATGTAGCTGAAGAGGTAGGGGTCGTGAACAAATGTCAAGATGAAAGAGTCGCAATTGCGATATACTCGTGTGATACTTACTATATATAGACTCGATATATAAGTGCTTTCTATATTCATTCATATTGGTTTAAGTTAGATTTTAAATGAAAGTTTGTAATGTATTGTAATGTATTTAATAATGTTGTTATTATTATTCTAATACTAAACGAGAACCTGAAGCCTTCATTATCATCATAACTGTACTTTCAAAAGTAGAACTATTAACAATACATAACTTATTTTGTAGTTGTTCAAAGTTGTTCACCGGAGAGCTAAGCGTGAAAACAACGTCATTATGGAAATATATATAACCATAACTTATGCGATATAAGCTAACGCTGAAGCATACTTTTTTTAACCTACGTACAAAATATAGAACTGACCTACGTACTTCAGTAATTGAATTCCATAAAAATGTTTCTTGTTGTCGTAAGTTCGCTTCTCAAAGTCGTATTAGACTAATTATGTGATGTTGCCCGTAAATATGTCGTAGGTCATGCACGTTTTTAGTCGGGAAATCGAAAAATAAATATGTTTTTTATTACTTTTTGAATAGCCTGGGTAGTTGTTTGACTTAATCCATGGATTCGCGGGATTCGAAGAATGCTCTTGTAAATGCTGTAATAAAAAAAGAACTAATGAATAATAAAGATAATAATAATATAACCGCAGGGGCGGCTCTGTGGCGAGCCGTCGGTGAATGGAGACACCGTGTACCCTGATTCTTCCTGGGGCTATATGAGACCCCTGACCCCCGGTTTCCCTTAATTGGCCGTCTGGGGGTGGAGACGCGAGAGCAAGTAACAAAAAGCTCCAAGGGTGGAAGTGTTAAGGGGCATAACGCCGGTAGTAGCGCTCTAGTGAAACCGCAGCACACCTCTCGACACCCTTTAGCCATCCACACTAACGTTGCCCCCTTTGTCACCACTGATTGTGGCCCTTATGGGGGCCTGTTTAGTGGGTGGCTAGTCATCACCTGCCTAAATATTTAAGATGAGACTAAAATTGGCAGGTGCCTTAGTCTCGTCCATAGCCATTTATTTTCCTTAAATATATAAGTTCATATCAATAGCCTTGTTATTTAACCCATTTTGGTAATAGACAATCCATCTAACCGTCATCCCAAATTCTGTTGTTTGTACTACATTGTATATTTTATACCAAACATGCCTCTAAGTGTCGACTGCAGCCCCCCTTATGCCTTTGTAAAGGACCGGATGAAATCCGTGATAAAAATTAAAACAGGGGAATAATAATAATATAACTAAGAAATGAAAATATGCAGAACAATTTAAAATGAAGTTAATAAACAAAATTATTTTTTACACGTATAGTAAAGTAATTGTGATGTAAAAAGTAGACAGCCATACGAACTGGAAACTATTTACAGATTACGTAACAGATGAAAAAGAAAAATCTTATATTATTCTCTCTCATTATCCAACTAATTAACCTATTCTGTCTTGAAGCGAGAAAACTCATCGCGTCACAAAATTTGAAACTGTGTAAACCGATGGCTTCAAGTTTATGCTTCTGGTTATTTTATACTACCCGCCTATAGGTATATCTACCTATGCTACTTTAACTCTCTAACTCTTATCAGTTATTATTCAAGTGCAGATAGCAGATGTCACTCTTGTCATCTCATGATTGATACGAGGCCGATCGGTGGAAACAACCGCCTTTGAAGCTATCAAGGTTGGAACGTGGCCTTAGTTTTCAGGTGCACTTACATAATGTACACAGGAATCCATCAAGAGAAGATTTTCAGCGAAAGATTATAAACCGACTTAATGCATTGTTGTTGTACCTATCTAACAACGCAATGATAGTGTTTGTTACTGTCAAAAATCTACAAGATTAGATGCTGCAAACATCTGCACTTTGGATGTCTGAATTCAATATTACAATACAATGTGTCAATTTTTTGCGCGCTCGTACCCTGATTAAAGAAAAAGCAGAATTTTTAAACGCCTAGTGTAACGAAACAGATCTATAGTATATAATGAAAAACAAAAATACAAAGGTTAGAAAAGGAATAGGAAAAGAGTTATAACCGAATAGAATTCATAAATATAACTCTCTTTCAGCAGAAAAAAATCTTGAATAGGTTCACAAAAATAGACTTTCACGTCCAAACGCTCAGAATTTTCAGCGATAACACTATATATTTTTAGGTAATACTTAGCCAACGTATAGTACTAAAGTAATAACCAGCAGTTTTTTCAATCGTGTTAGTATATATCGAAAAATATAAAGAAAACGTACAAAATTAACGCCTTTTCGCATTACATCGTCCAATCTAACAAGCGTTTTTCAACCTTACGTAAAGCATCGTAAATTATTTTAAGTAGTATAAATGTATGCGAGTGTGAAAAATAAACGCGAAATTAATATGCATTCACCTTGTAACATATATGTACTTATATCTAACAAAAATCCGTGATCCTTAACTATTTACACAAAAAAATATTTATCTATTAACTCAAATACTGGCAAAATAATCCTTGCTAGGAGATCCTTGCTCCTCATACTTGATGTTGGGAGCTTAAGTCCCAGAAGATAACAGAAGAAGGAACAAAATCAAGAAAATATCTCAAGGTTGAAAAAGCTATGTTATCCCGTTTAGAAATATAAACAGATAGAAAAGACATATTTTTTAACCGTTTTCAAAAAAGGAGGAACTTTGGGTGAACCGCTTTTGATGATTCTTGTTTATTTGAAATCTGGTGCTTCCCATGTAGTCCCATTTTACTATCCCGTTTCATCAAATTCGGTCCTGCAGTTTTTGAGTTACACTCTAATGACTAAAAGTTTCGCCTATTTTGATGATGTCATCATTGACGGTGAATGACAATCGATCCCGTAGTAATTAGCAAGGGTCACAAAAAAGTGTGAAATAATTTGTCGAAGTTGGAACCATGCGCATATTGTGATAACATGTACTTTTGAACTGTCATGGTACCGACTTCAACAAGTTTCACACAATAAGTAATGAAGTCGGCTCCATGTTTTGGTATTTTTACTAATGTACCAACGTATAGCTTGGTGAAAACGAAACTGTAACCCACAAGCAACTGTATTTGCTTACTAGATTTTTTCTCGTATAAAAATAGAGCAATGTTGAGTAGAAGGTGACATTTTCTTAGCGCATGTCATGCTTGATTGATAATTATAATATACGGGATCGTGTACTGCCAATACCTTTGTAATGTTTTCACCTTACTCTGCATTTCACGGTTACTTATATAATTAAATAATAGTTCTACAAAATGCATTGTGCGCTTGTCATGTGTTCTATTTTATTCAACTCACGAGGGCAGGAGAGCCCATCCTGTTTGATCTATTCTCGTACATATTTGTTCATACATTATTTCACAATACCTTTGTCTATCTTCCTCAAACATGCGTCTACATTTAACTGATTATTTATGATGACTTGTAAATCACTTTGTGGAACAATGGTCCTGATTATATTCACGTTTTCAAGAGCATAGTATTGCGATGTGGTATTGTGAAAGTACGAGCTTTGTGACTTTACTTTTTTAATCCGTAAACATAGAGCATTGCTTGATAATTTCTAGTCTAAACACGCGGAAACGCTACCGCATTTTGAAGCTTGAAATTATCAAACTGTGCTATGTTTGATTTCTTATAAGTTTAATATCAGGGGAATATCTATAACTGAGCAGAGTGAGCACCTAACATAGTGTTCCGGCAGCTCTTTGATAATCAAACTGCTGTTCTAGGTCTAGTGTGAGTTCGACCGCGTCATCAGTGACCATCAAGTTAAATAGTCGTCAAATACTAGCTTATCAATGTTTTAATAATAATAATACCGCAGGGGCGGCTTTGTAGCGAGCCGTCGGTGAGTGGCGACACCGCGGACCCTAATTCTCGTCCATAGCCCACTATATCCCTAATCACTAATAAGTTCATATAAATAGCCTTACCATTTTACACTTTTTTGTAATAGATTTAAGTAACATGTTACCCTTCATCCAAAATGTCTGTTTTTTATACTACATTGTATATTTTATAGCAAACAGGCCTCTAAGTGCTGGCCACAGCCCCACTTATGCCTTTGCAAAGGACCGGACGTAATCCGTGAAATAAATTGAATATAATAATAAGTAATATTCCCTTAAAGCCTAATTATTTCAGTTTATTTCATAGGTATAAATACATTTTTAACAAAAACTATTCACGACAAGAAATGATAGCAAGAAGTCGAGTGCATATACCTAACTGCGATAAGATCAATCTACTTTAACTACGAAGATAAACTAAAACTATGATTTTTTGCCTGTTTTTAAATAATAATCTATGCTTGTTCATATTAATATGGTTCTATTCTTGGCCACAATATAGTCAATAAAGTCATTTCCTACATTAGAAAACATTGATCTCGATATGGAATATAAATCTTTGCACTTACCAAGAAGAATCTAATCATGCATCATATGTATGTATTTGAAATGTACGAGTAGGTACTAAAAAATACAGTACAAAGGCGTCTTCTAGATATAAAAAGTATGACATTCATACATACACTAAGTACTATGTAACCACGATTACACAATTTTTTTTTGTTTGTTACCTTAAAACTTTGCACTGGGTGCACCGATTCTCAAAATTCTTCAAAATTCTCAAAATTCTAAATTTCATCAAATTCGGTCTAGTAGTTTTTGAGATACACTCTAATAACGAAATAGAATGGAAGTCGGTATAACATTTTTAAAATTGTACTTGTATTTTTCTACCGACTTCCAAAAAAAGCAGGAGGTACTCATTTCGACTGTTTTTTTTATGTTTGTTACCTCATAACTTTCGATAGGGTGAACCGATTCTCAAAATTCTTTGTTTGAAAGCTGGTACTTCCCGTGTGGTCACATTTAAATTTTATCAAATTCGGTTTAGTAGTTTTTGAGTTACACTCCAATAACTGATTTTTACTAAAGTAATATAATGGAAGGCGGTATGAAATTTTTCAAATTGCATTTGTTAAACTTAGTGATACTGCATTGAAAGATTTTCTATAAATTACTTGCTTCGTCTGGGAATCAAACCGACTCAAATGTGATAAAAACAGTATTTTTAGAATGCCAATCGAAATAATTAACAAGAAATAAGAATTCCTCTTACTTAACATAGTTCGAGTACCTCTAAAGAAAGGAATAACGTAAAAAGTTTGATTTTAATTTCGAACGCCTACAATAAAATATATATTGCCGGCGTCGACATTCGAAAAAGAGCGATATTATCATTCCATAGATAGCTTTGATTAGGTAATCGTAAATAAGTACCCACTTAATAAACGACTTCCTGGCACAATTTCCCTTATTATAGGTGCAAGTGCAGATAAAATGACTGAAACTTATTATGTATTTGGATGCATTCTCTTTAATCTAGACAGAAGGAAAATTTTATATTGGAAAAAAAAAATTGCTTCACAAAAAAGCAATACGACAACGTGGGCAAGTTAAAATCAGAATTGAGACATACTTTATCGAATATTCACCATAATATGGTAATAAAATCTAAACGCAGTGAACATACTAAATGATTGACGATTTGCATAAGACAAAGAGGTTCACATTTTGAGCATTTAAACATTATCCTTTTCGTTAGAGATACCTACTACTTAAGAGAAATTAGGTATTATTTTTGTCATTTTTCCACATTTGAGTCAATTCGAATCCCATACAAAGCAAGTAGTTATTAAAAAATCTGTGAGTACAGTATTACTGAAATTTAAAACTAAAATAAAGTCTCCTTTCAGCTAAATATCTAATCTACAATATTAAAGGTACTTTCCCTTCATGTCGCATAGTCATGGGACATCCTGTATACCCTGTAATTATCATCAACGCCAGTTACTCATCTAGAACATATACTAGATGAGTAACTGGCGTTGATGATAATTAAGTAGGACCAACTAAGAGGTATAAACTATCTAACTCACTTTTAAAATAATCATGAATCTCGGACAATCTATCAAAAAGTTCCGAATAATCATATTAAAATCGACGTGTCAACTATAAAACATTCTTTCTTCACCAAGTACTTATTCGAACATACCAAATTGAAAAGAATTTATGGTAAATCCGAATCAAACGTAGATAGCATCAACACACCTCAGTGAAGGTAAATTAAGACTAACTTATAGGTATAAAATATCTAATTAACTTTTAAAATAATAATGAATCTCGGATAATCTTTTTATTAAAATTAATAAATAAGTTACTGATATAAAATATACTACCTATTACAATAAAACTAATTCACTAAAATTTTCTAAATTATATATATATTACAGATAAAAAACAGCATCGGATAATCTATTAAAAAGTTCCGAATAATCGTATTAAAATTGACGTGTCAACTATAAAACATTATTTCTTCACCAAGTACTTATTCGACCATACCAAATTGAAAAGAATTTATGGTAAATCTGAATCTAACGTAGAAGGTAAATTTATGTAAAAAACGGCGAGACGACCAAATCCGACCGCAATATACCCTTCGTCACGTTGTACGTGTTCTCGCCACACGAGGAAAATTGGCATCAATAAAATCAAATTTCGATAAAGATCCCGTTACCGTGAACGATTCCGAATAAACGGGATCTAAAGATAGAAAGAAAGCAATAAGTCGGGACAATCAGTTTGTTTATACACTGTTGGATTGTTACGATGGATAGCCAAACCAGTGATGAAAGTGTTGCAATATTTGATCATTTTATAACGATAATTTTAAACACATTACACTTGTTAATAAATATAACCTAGATTATATATCTAATATATAATCTAGGTTAATAACCCAAAGACTAACGAGTAACTACTGCCTACATATTCGTTGGCGTGGAATCAATTTATCACAATCTTTCAGGAAATTCTCGTTAAATCTGAATGAAAATGAGTCTATGTTTTTATGGTTAATAGAGAT
Organism: Selenia dentaria; assembly: GCA_917880725.1. Lineage (NCBI taxonomy): Eukaryota > Metazoa > Arthropoda > Insecta > Lepidoptera > Geometridae > Selenia > Selenia dentaria. The sequence goes on along the minus strand of OU862888.1, from coordinate 26,381,990 downwards.
TTCTCCATTCCCATCAATATCTAATTAGCTATTTCAACGCTGAGTTGTAGCAAATGTACATATTCTCTTTTATTTATAGTTGTAGTACCGTGGTGAGATACTAAGATAGAGGACAATAAGAATAAGAGAATAGATCGATCTATCGGTTTTGCGGAAACTGGACCATAGGCTTAAATTTTTTGATTATTAGATAGGTACCTATGTAATAATAAAAAAATATTACATAAGTACCTATGTAATAATAAGAAATGTTAGCCTATGGTCCAGTTTCGATAATAATTAATCACCTTTCACAGGTACATGGTCAATTCTGAAAACTAAATTAGTATGCAAATTATTTGAACTTTTAAAGTAGCACATTACTTATTTATAAGTATAATGATAGTGAAACTTAGAACTTTCTAATACCTACGCGTTTAAACGTGAGTTTACATACAGCAACAAATACAACGAACTTCAAGAACTCAGGAGTCACAGAGTCACTAAGGATTAAAGAAACGGTAATTCATATTCGCATATTGTGCACTAGATATGTAGGTGTTTAGGAAAAAAAATCCTTTGTGGTTAGGTGTAAAGTGATCATCAGTGAAAAACAGTGATGAATAGGCAGCAGCATTTCTCTGACTACAAGTTTTATCAACTACGATATGTGGGACGCTTGCCATATCCATACATGGTAAGCGTCTCACATATGGTAGTATTAATGGCAAAAAAAACTCCCTTTTTTGGTAAAAAAAAATTATCGCCATTTTTTGTGACCCTGCTACTTACGGAATCGAGTGTCAATAACAATATAAAGATAAATCATGCCTTTTCAGTTTTTGGAGTGTAACTAAAAAACTGCTTGACCGAAAATGATGAAATTTAAATGGGACCACCTCGGAAGTATACTCTACCAAACAAAAAGAGGTTTGTAAATCGGTCCTTAGATGGGGAGAAATCGGCTAACATACACATAAAGAACATATAACCTCAGCTTTTTAGAAGTCGGATAAAAAGATCAGATATAAACTTCAATATTTAAGATCAGATATGTTCACCAACAAACTGTCAAAACTGTCTCCATATTTGTGGTCTGTGTCTGATTTGGGTTTAGGCCGCAGGGAGCTGACTAGCGTAGATATATCTGTTTCGAAGTATGAGTGGCCAAAGCTCCAGCACTGTGTTATAGCGAAGTATTGAAGATACAATCAGCAGGACGCCTGCGGGACGCAATAAGCGTAATCCCCGAGGCGGGACTCGGAGATATAACGTCAGAAGCGCCTCTGATAAATTGTTTATTTTCTAAGTGGTTTTATAAAAGTGCTGGAAATACAGTTTTAAGTTTACCTTTGATTATAACATAACGTACAGTGTATGAAATCTGTAGTACACATCCATATGTAATACCGTTGTTGGTACTAAATTCCAGATTTCTGTTCCGTCATATCCGATGAATTCCCATACGTGATTATAATTAGTATAAAAAAATAGTGAATATTTTACAGGTAAGGCAAGTGTTCTTGTAATCATAATCTTGTAATGGCGTTTCCTGGTATTGTACTGATTCGTGGGCAGCACATCCTGCAGAATAAATGGAATATTTCTTGAATTAATAATATAAACTGTAACAATAAAAAGTTAAAAAGTAGCGAAAAGCTTAAGTATTTATTAAGTATTCATAACAAATTACAATCAATTAGAAATACATGAGTGATAAAGAAGGAGCACAGAATAATATTGATCTGGATTGCAACACAAAACATGCGTACAATATAGAAACTTCATCATACATCATCACTTTCATCATCATTCATCATAATCATTGTTATAAGCTAACGGGTTAATTGTTTAAGTTTTATATGCGACGTACAATTTAACGCAAAAAGTAAGTTATGTAGCGGAAATACATTCACTTCTAGTATAAGTCCGGCCATGGTCAATGTCTCAGGGCGGGCGGCTAGCGAGCTAGGGCGGCGCGAGCGCTCTAGTCCGCTTTCGTCCGCGCGCCCGCCCGCCTCTACAGACAACAGAAGACCGTTCTACTAGTCTACACTAACTAGATACAAAACTTTCGATAAACTAACTTAGAAATATTTAACATATCTCAATAATATCGAGACTGGCGTAAAAATATATAAGTTTGATCGTTAAGCTTTTGAAGTTCTGCTCTGAAGTGTTGTTTCCGGAAGATATAAGATTCCTTCGAGACGTGAATGTGTTTTATTTGTGATTGTGATGTATCGATAGGTTTATTGGAAAATAATTACACCGAGAAAGTTTAGTGTGTTGGAGTCCATCGTAGTGAAATATACGGAAACCTCATATAAGGAAAAAGAAAAGGGATTAACAAATTATATTGCTGAGCGTACGGTATTCAAATTCAGTATTCTCAAGAATAATGTGAGATTGAAACATACATTAAAATATCCAAATTTAAAGAAAACGTACTGAAATGGCTGACAAGCTGAATGAGTACGTCGGGTGGACTGGTCGATTCCACTGCGCTAGAGATCGGTACAAAGAGAGATGGTCGAGATGGAAAGAGAATCATCCACGAGGAGTGAGGGAAATGATGGCAGAGTCCTTGTTTGGGATACCCAATTCTGATGATCCCCCGGAGAGAGTTTGGCAGGACAGCGAGTACAGTGATTTGTTCAGGTATTTGAAAGACATATTTTAAAACGCTTTTTAAAATAGCATTGAAGCCAATCTGCAGTTCCATTAACGTGTAAAAATTCTGGCCAAAGTAGACCAATTTATGTAATATAACGTCACATTTTCCGAGACCTTCTTTGATGTGTTTGCTTTAACGAAATAGCTGTCAAAACCATATGTCCCTGTTTGTATGCTGTTAGCGGAATTTATTAGCATATCCATCAACTTGACATGAATGCCTGCTTAAAATATCTTAAATTTTACAAAAAACCAGTGAGTATTATTAACTATGTATGTATATATGTATGTGAGAGTTGTTATTCACTTGCATAAAACTCTTCAAACTTTGGAATCAATCGTTTAACTTACTTTATATGGCAACGTTCTGTACATACTCCTTTACGTACGTATCTATATCAATTATTTTTAAACAGAGATTTACTTTCTCGGACGGGATTTGAAACCATATTTTCATCAAAAATCATAGAATAAAATATGAAGGATTGCAATATTAATACGAAAGTTAAGCATTTAGAGTTTGAAACCTAAAGTTAACCGTTAAGCTATAGTTAGTTAGTTAACCGTTTATATATCACTTATATTAACGCCTCATACGTTCGCAACGTAGGTATAAGACGTTATTATTATTATTATTTGGACTTAAACCGACATAATACCAAATGAGTGCAGTTGAAAATAAGTGTTTGTTAAAAAAGAAATCTGTCAGATAAAGCTTTTCAAGGTATTCGATAGATGGCACTCCATCCCCATACTTACGATGCTTAAAATCAACTGGAGAGATCAAATCCGATGCTTGCATGTGTGCCTCAGTGACCTAGCGTCATGACTTTTGGCACAGGTTGTTAGAAGACCGGGGTTCAAATCTTATCCAAGGATTTAGTTAATAATGTTAATTAATAAAATTTGGTTTCATTATACAGGCGTTAGTGCTTCAAAAATATGTTTATCGCTATGATGTGGAGTAAAATAAAATTGTATTCTTAGTAAAAAAAATTTAAACTACCAGTTCATACAATTTAAATATTTTCAGACGGAAAAGCCGAATGGAACTAATGCGTATATCCGCTGCAGTCATGGGTATAGAGTTCTCCTACGCTGGTGAAACAGCCTTCGTGTCCCCCACATTACTCCAGATCGGAGTGCCCCACCAGCAAATGACCCTAGTGTGGGCTCTGTCGCCCCTTATCGGGTTCTTCATGACTCCTTTATTGGGATCCTTGAGTGACAGGTGCAAATCCAGATTCGGAAGGCGGAGACCTTTCATTGTCTTGATGTCGGTTGGAGTGCTTCTTGGTAAGAATCTTTATCGTTATTACATAATAGGGCGCACACTTTTTAACCGACTTCAAGGAGGAGGTTCCATATTCTACTGTAAGTTTTTTTAAGTATGTTTACCAATTTCTTGCCCATTTGTGGACCGATTTACAAAACTCTTTTTTATTTGAAAGATTATACTTTCGATGTGGTCCCATATAAATTTTATCAAATTCGGTTTTAGAGTAAATCAATTATTATTATTTAATGAATTTGATAAAATGACAATTTTAAATACAACTTCAAGTGCTGAAAAGTGTTTCACCCTTCTTGATAATATCTTTATTGACGGTGAATGACAATTGGTCCCGTATTTAGCAAGGGTCACTAAAAAGGGAGATAACCTTTTTTACCGACTTCGACAAGTTTTTACACTTTTAGTGTAGAAGTCGGTTAAAATTATTTTTGTTTTTACATTTGCCATTCCTCAAGTTAATTAGTTAACACATAAAGTTGCAACATGTGCGATTATTATTTAAGTGGTCAGAGTCTAGTCATAATAAAAAATAGTTTTGAGAATTGGTCCACAAATGGAGGAAAAATCAGCTAACATACACACAAAAAAATACGTACATACGAACATATACCTAACCTCCTCATTTTTAAAATCATTTAAAAATTAAACAAAATGTGGTATAATGTTCTTGCGATCCACCGGCAACATAGTGGTCAACCCATGTCGAAGTTTTCAGGCTGCCCGAATGCTTCGACATAGCCTAACGACTGTTGTCCTAAGACAAACAACCGGGACCGACGGCTTAGCGTGCTCTCCGCAGCACGGAAGCGCTCAGTTGAATAATGCCACTAGCGGTCACCCATCCAACTCCTGACCGCAGCAAGCGTTGGTTTACTTGTTGATCGGTTAATATCGCCAAGTCAAGCTCCGCTACGAGCGCTTCAAGTACAATATTAGAGTGATATGCATAGTGTAATTAACATATTAATTTATTGTTATCTAAGCTGAATATAACTAATTAATACGCAGTGTAAACTAAAGACATACTCAACCTAACTATGTTATAAGTATAGCTTTATGTATTCTCTACTGTTATGTGGCCACAGGCACATATGAAGGGAAACGTGTTAAGGGGCGATATTTAAAATATATCATCTGAGGAAAAAGACTCCTTAAAATATTTTATAACGTTTTGGATTTCGAGTTTTCTTGCGAACACTTTATTCTAGATTTAAAATCGATAATGTATGGAACTTTAACGACGTAATCCAATATCAATTGTAGTTTCATTTATCAGGGTTAGACAAGTTATTGACTAGTTTTTGTATTATATTCCGAACTAACTACGCCCAGCGGTTTCAACGATAATGATGAAAAGTAGCATATGTCCTTCCCGAGATATGACAAACGAAAAAAAAAACACAAAAATCATTAAAACTCGACAAACTGGCGAGCCAAGGCGTGGTTTCGTTGTAGGGTTTGTATGTAAAGAAGTATGGACATACCGAGGCGTAGTTTTACCCGGCCTCACTACTCTGTTCACAACATTCTGTCTTGACTTTTTTTCGCCTGAGTATTAAAATTGGTCTAGCCGTTTTTGAGTTATAAATGGCTTTGTTTTATGTAAATATAGTAAGGAATTCCAACAATGGGTTGAATAGTGGGAATCGACGTATGTGACCCTGAAAAATATACCCTTGGATGCGAAACTGTCCACTTCTCTCAGGCTTCACGTCGGGGTGCCAGACTCCCTTAGCTTAATAACTGTGTAATGGAAATTAATCTTGTACATGCAAGTAGTAGATTTTAGCATTCAGCAGAGTGTTCCAAATTCAAACTATTTGATTAGCTATGAACATAGTTAAGCACTTAACTAAATATTATTTGAGTTTACGATATTAAGATTTGGATAAGGCAAACATGGTAGTTTTATAAAATATACTTATATGTAGGCGTTAAGTCTGGACTCCTTCAGAAGGCCTACATTTAGAAATATTTCAATTTTCGGTTCCAAAATATAGAACTCAATTTTTGACGTGATAACGTCTTATAAATCCATGAACGCCCGCTGCACGTACGAAAAAGTATGCGTTCCGCCTGAGCCGAGCGTGGAAGCGAAAGCGCGGAACAAGCACGCGGAGACGCACGATCGGCCTAAGCGTTCGGCTTGTTTTAGGACGTTATTACGTAAAATTATAGTCTGTAAACTGATTTTATAGACAACCATTTTTTTGCATAGTATAAGAGGATGCTAAATGCATCAAGACTGCCCAGAGACATCTGATCACTTTACCTTAAGATTGTATCAATGGAGAAATACGACTCGGCTAATGAATTTCGTACTTAAACCGAATTAGTTTTTTTTTATTGTCAAAAGTAGGCAGCCCACTTGATGTAAATTGGTCACCGTCGCCTATAGGCGTTGCCAACGGGATACCGAAAGAAACATACGTTGATGACTAAAAAAACTATAATATATTGGTATCGGTATATTACTAATATAAGTAGGTAGCTTGAAGAACTTCATCTACGGGTAAGAACGTGTAACGGATCTCTAAAAAAATACCTTACTTATCATCATTTATCATTTATTTATCCATATTCATGTGTACAATAAATACCAAGATCTTAAATAAATAAATATGTAGTATAAGAAAATAACACCCCGGTGGACACTCTAGAGTTTATTGGACTCTCGGTAGGACTAAAGTTTAATAACTATTATCTTAATTAAATTAGTTCAAAAGTGACCGAAGTTACATATTTTCAGCTACTGAGTCTTATCTGTAAAGAAGTCTTGTAACGAGTATAGTAGCATTTTTTAATAAGATATCCTTAATGACTATCGAAAAAACTTGAATATTTTCAATACCTTTTAGATATTTTGGGATATGATTATTACAATTTTATAGTCATGATATGGGTGCATGAACTGCACATTTTTAAGTTTTAATTAGGGAGGGCTAGTGTTTCTTTGTGCCTTAAATCGTAAGGTCCGGTATAGCAATCTTCAACTGCAATCCTCAAGAATTGAGGATATTTTCTGACGAACTTGCGAAATTTCTAGGCTATATATGGAAACTAAAGTTAAAATTTGAAATTAAATAAAATGTGGCTTGCAACTTTCAGTTGAGTCTATGATTGCGATAATTCTTATAATTTTTTTTGTAGTGTAAATAAGTTTCCGACATCGGTCCTATTTCCCCACAAAATGATGCCATACTGTAACCAAGCCTTATTATTCTACACAACTAGTTATCGGGTACGTTCCGGTAAGCACCGTCAACGCTCACAACATGTCTCGCCCCCGTTTGCCGTTCCCTTTGGTTGACAGTGACAGCTTGCAAAGACCACGTAAACCCACCTTAGATCCGCAAGCGTTGTGGTAACGGTGTGAGTGTTTTCGGTGACGTCATCGATGACGTATCGAGTTCACTCAGTCGCTCACGATGATCGTGGGCGTGTAAGGAAATGGGTGTGTGTACGCCGCGAGTGATTTCGGCGCTTTCCGGAACGTAGCCGTAGACACACATTGCGACAATTTGATTTTGAACATATTCTCATTTACAGGATTAATCCTAGTTCCAAATGGAGAAGCAATTGGCTACGCTCTAGGTGACGAAAACCCGCTAAATCGCACCGAAGTCCCATCAGCCCTGGGGCCTCGTAGCGCCGTGTTGGATACTCCTCCATCAAACTACCACCCCTGGGGCGTTGTCTTCACAGTCCTAGGAACAGTGTTCCTGGACTTTGACGCTGATGCCTGTCAAAGCCCCGCAAGGGCATACCTGCTAGATGTTACTGTACCAGGTTGGCTATTTATTTCTATGTACTTGATATTTATTAAACTACTACTGTATCGGCGTCTGCGAGCTCCCGGCGGGCACTCGCCTTGAAGATGAGCATCGGGCATGCTCGAAACCCGGGTCGACGTATTTGATCCCTAACGGGAATATTTTGCCGGTTTCAAACTCACGAGAATTTCAATACTTACTTGAAATTATTATAAAAGATAATATACTTAGAAGAAAGCCGTGGAGCTTATCCATATAGTGCCCTTGAGCTGTTCAACTAGTTTAAGCATAGCTTATTACGACCACTGCATGGATATATGACTGCTATAGTATCATTATCAATCAGAGTGTGAGGAGACGTCATGTCGGTTGTGGTGATATCATTACTCCAACACTGTCCAATAGCCTATCCGTGAAACCACCTGGCTGTCATTATGGAATATTGTTCACACAACTCCCTGAAAGGAAGACTCATGCTTTTTATTTTCTTTCCTAGTAGCGAGAAAGATATATATATGATCTTGCATAATCTATCTTATGCAAATTATAACGACACCTACCTACAATCCACGTACTAGATATACTTACTAGTAGTTCTGCGAACTAGGTAGACCTTGCAAGCACAGTCTTATCAGCGGCAGTCTTGCTAAAACTGTATATATTGTGGTATCAAAAATATTCTTGCCGAATATTACCATAATCGTCCAGTTTTTGAACTTCACAACCTCTTGGCAACCACTTGACCCATTCTGCCCATATTTAAAAACCCTCTAAAGCCAGGTAGTTCATCTAATGTTTGTACCAAATTTAATCAGAATCGGTCGGTAAATAGCGCAAAGCAGAAGCAGAAGCAGAGAAAAAAGCAAAGCAGAGACGCTTCGCTCGCTCGGTCACTTATAATGACACAAGCAGATTCAATGTTTGATATTTTTGGAGCATTTACGTCACGCGGCAGAACTCTTCAGCAAAATTTTGTCTTATCCTGGTATAATTGCAGTGCCAGTGCTTTGTCTTGAAAAAGATGTGAACATACATTGCTGTGCTTATAATGTTGTAATATTGTGTGTAAAAACATAGCATTGCAGATATCTTGATTCTAGACATCGTAAAAAGTTAGATTACTGGGTGAATATATAATAGGCTTAACCCGTTGACTTGCGATTCGCCATATTTGGCCAATAATGCAATAGATTTCGCAGAAATCAACCTACTTTTCCAGGAACTGCAACGTGTGTGGTTACCCGTATCGTCACTAGATACCCCTATAATGTATTCAAATTAAATAAATTAATTTAATGAATTTATTTACGAAGTACACTTTGTAATGTTTTACTGATTTATTTTATTGTACATTAAAAGCAAACAGCTGCAAACAAAATTGTATTTATAAGTTGATGAATATAACAAATAGAAAGCTTAATAGTTTTCACTTTTAGATAGACTAATGTTTAATTATAATAGTGTAATAAATAGTGGCAAATATCACACATTTTTTATATTAAATAGTATATATTATATTTCAATTATTCTTTTTGAATATAGACCTTTTTTGCAATTTTAGAGAGTAAAATATACATCCTTGGACGGGACTAGAACCAGCGTCTTCCGGCAATCCGTATCAGAAGCCATGACCGCTAGGCCACCGAAGCGGTGCCCAAGCATCGCATCCATTCCCATACGATGGTTAAGATCAACTAGAGAATTAAATTCGACGCGAAATTACAAAGTTTGGTCTCGCTAAGCAGGCAGTGCTTTAATAAACAAATGTGAAATTCTTCTTTCTTGAATAAAATCCTATGATAAAAACATTATTTACTTTCGATTTTCAAGGAAGCATTGTGAGCAATCCTCAAAGAAACGTTTTACTCGATGATCGCTAACGTTTTCTGTGTTACTGTTTTTACTTTTTATGTTTTCTGTTAGATAAAAATAAATTTATCTTTGAGCAAAATTAATTCATTTTTTGTAATGTTCTATTTTGTTGCTCGGGAATTAATACAGGCTTAGGTTGTTATCTTGATGTGACAGTTTTAGGTCAGGTTAATTTGCATACATGATAATTCTCTATGATTTATTATAACTTTCGCCTTTCTAATATTTATATAAACATTTAAAAAATTGTTATTTGAACCATTTAAGACGATAATAATAATATAATCATCATCTTCTCAGCCGTAGGACTTCCACTGCTGAACATAGGACTCCCACATAAATTTCTAAAAGGATAGGTTGGAAGCGGCCTGCGTCCAACGCCGGTCGTCCCGCGACCTTTATCTTGTCGGTAGACGACCTTTAGGTACTGCGATTGCCGGTCCGTGGTCTCCACTCCAGAACCTTTTGGCTCCATCAGCCTCTGTTCTGCGTGCTATGTGCCCTACCTATTGCTACTTTAACTGGATTACCTCATGGGCTGTGTCAGTGACTATCGTTCTTCTATATTCGGATTTCTAATACAATCACGTAGTGAAACCCCGACGTCGCGCGACTTTGATTACATAAAAGGCCCGTAGTGAGAGAGACCACGTTTCAGTGCCATAAGTCATCACTGGTATCACACAATGATCAAAGCATCCCTGGAAGATAACTGGTTTTCGCAACTCCCTGTGTTGCCCGCGAAAATTAGTGGTTGAATTCATGTCTAGTTCGAATATAATTATGTTATGCCACATTTTAATTGCCAATAAAAATGATTATTATTCCCTTTATTTAATTTTTATCACGGATTTCATCAAAGGCATAAGTGGAGCTGTAGCCAATACTTAGAAGCCTGTTTGGTATAAAAATACAAAGTAGTATAAAAACAGAATTTGGGATGACGCTGACATGGATATGGACCAATTCATAAAATTATTTTTTTGTTTGATAAAATATAGGGTGTTTGGTAGAGGGACCGACAAACCAAATGAGCGTGTTCGGGGGACCATTTAGAGAATACAAGTTGGCCAAAAAAAATCCCCGACCCCCCAATATAATATATATATATATATATAAATATATATATAATATATAACTTTGTTTTTGTGATTTTTTCCCTTTTCTCCGAAATTGTACCTATTAAATATTTTATAACAATTGTAAAATTTTTAAAAACTAAACACATTTGGTCTAAAACATACTTTACTAATATTCTGGTGGTAAATAGGTACAATATTAGAGAAAACGAGAAAATTCACAAAAAAAAGTTAAAAAAAATTGGGGTGTCGGGGATTTTTTTTTGGCCAACTTGTATTCTCCAAGTGGGCCCCCGAACACGCTCATTTGGTTTGTCGGTCCCTCTACCAAACACCCTGTATACTTCCGAGGTAGTTCCATTTAAATTTCATCATATTCGTCTTAACAGTTTTTTAGTTACACTCCAAAAACTGAAAATTGCTACGGCTATATTGATGATATCATCATTGACGGTGAATGACAATCGATTCTGTAAATAACAAGTCACTAAACATGGTAAATTTTTTTACCAAAAATTGCAATCTTCAATACCAAAAAGTGTGAAATAAGTTGCCGAAGTCGGTACCATGTGCACAATATTGTGATAAAAGGTACTACTACTTTTGAACTATCATGGTACCGACTTCAACAACTTATTTCACATTTTTTGGTATTGAAGTCGGTTAATTTTTTGGTAATTTTTTATGGAAATGCAAGAGCAAACTTATACATTCAATTTTTTAAAGCAATCAGTCGATATTATGTACCGACGTACAAATTATAAGAAATTGATTTACGGTGTGTGATTATATAATCACAACACAAATCAATGTCTTATAATTTTTATTCGTCCCGTATTTTCAGTCATTCGTGTTGTGCACAACGCTCGCCATGCGAAACACATTTGTGTGTTTTATTTTGTGTTTTTGTGCACCCCAGAAGTTTTACTTTATATATAACACCCTAATAATAACTTTAGTACTAACTACTACTTGGAAGCAGAATATTTGAAACGTTGGAAGTAAGGTTAACAACATAAATATCTGAACGTTTTAAAATTTGGATCCGTTAATAATTAAGTCTATGCTGTTGTATGTACAGGAACTTTTGTCACTGACCGTACGCGTTATTTTCCTAAAGCATTATATACCAATAGGAACCACCTGGGAATAAAACGACCGAACAAAGTTATAGCGGCCGCTACGGTCTTACAAACTGAGTAGAGCTCTGGGGGCCTACTCCCTACCTTTTATGAAACTATCATAAAACGTTTTGTAATAAAGTTAAAATAATCGTACTTACTATCGTACTCCCATCCCACCACACAAAACGGTCGAATATATTAGTTCAATACTATTTACGGCGTGTTCCTTTTTTAGCCGAAATCGATCCTAATGATGTTTTTCAGGAACAATACCTATAATGCCTAACCCGAATAGAACACTAACGCAAAGGCAATGGCAAAGTACGCAAATTGAGTGCACTATTTGATAATACGTCATCAAAACGTCTATCGTAATCCATTATTATTTTAAGCTTGCTAAATTGACATGGTGGTACCAAATTTAATAGTAAAGTTTAAATATGACTACTTTAAGAGGTGGGAGTCTATCATCTCTACTCATATCATAAGTACGAGTGTGCAGATTCTCTTTAAAATATCTTGCATTAATACTTCTTTATGTATATATAAGACAATTACGTTATTGGAATAGGTCAAAAAACTAAAACATAAGGAAACTAAATCTAATCAACAAACTTCAAGAGTTGAACAACATTTTACTAACAGTGTAAATACACACCTAAGACTGTGTGCGCGTATACCTAATCTAAAGTGGATGACCAATGCGTTTATCTTTCCGTATTTGTTGCAGGTGGCATGTCTTGATATACTTCACAAAATTTAATTCCATGAAAAGAACTCTTTAAACAGTTATAATTAGAATAGTCAATTACTCAGTAAATTCTAAAGCAAACAGCTCGGTGTTTACACAATTATTTTGACAGATAAATATGTGTTACAAAAAAGAAACATTCTCGGAATCACATGTCGTAATTCAGGTAGTTCGTTGGGTGTTTACGAGATAAATATATATGAAAAATATAGTTTTTAAAATCCTTAACCTAGTTTAATTGATACTCTGTGATGTATTTCAATATTTGTCCATGTGTTCGTCACAGCATGTGACTAGGTGTGTGTTTTGTCATATTATTTTCCGGCGACAAGAGTGATGAACTAAAAACACGTCTTTTTATCAGCAATGTCCGTGATTGATTTATCTTGCTGCTAACTCTATTTTGGGTTTCCCGTATCGTGATTGCTTGAAGAAAATTGTGTGATAGTGAAATACTACCTACTTATTAACTTTATATTAATAAAACGGTTTTAAAGAGAGACATCCTTAACAAAAAGGCTTTTGAATTGAGAATCTGTGGGTGAAAATGTTGTTTTCGTTCAGTAAAAAAGAGTAATTTATGCCACTAAAAAGTAAATCTTTTGACCCACATCCGGATCATGGTTGTTTATGATAGTTTTTTGACAACTATCTACACTGGACAGCAAATAAACCGAGCCATCCGCTACCTAGGCACTCTAATTCGATTTTCTCAAAAACTAAAAAACCTACAAATATCAAAGTTGTACCTACAGAAAGTGCGTTTCATGGTGATTAAAATGAAAGGAAATTCATTGGGTTTAATCAATATTTCAGTGTTTATTAAGGATTTTACAAAAAAGAGTAGTTTTCCAGTCGTGACAATCGTTAGTAATGATAAAGTGAAAAAAAAAATTAAAGCCAAAAACAAAGATAAAATAAAAATAAAGTTTTTGATCAATATTTCGTATTCCCTCCCCTTGCTCGGATAACTGCCAGCATCCTTGTATTCATCGACCTTATGAGCCAGACGATAAAATCTTGAGGAATTGTATTCCACTCCTCTTCAATTGCGATTCGCAGCTCTGGAAGCCTTGTTGGAGCAGGTACCCGGGCTCGAACCCGACGTTTCAGCTCATCCCATAAGTGTTCTATCGGATTCAAATCCGGGCTTCGAGCTGGCCAGTCCATCGTACGAATGCTGACGTCACGTAGATACTGGGTCACCACATGGGCAACATGAGGCCGTGCATTATCATGCATCAATTGCATATCCTGTCCGATATATCCTGCGTAAGGTACCACATGGTCTACGAGGATTTCAGTAATGTAGCGATGAGAAGTCAGTCCACGTGTACGGCCCGTCGGTTCGATGAAAACTAACGCTGTATGTGCTGTTAACGAGATGCCGCCCCAGACCATTACAGATCCTCCTCCATAAGCAACAGTTTCCTCGATGCAACACTGAGAATAACGTTCTCCAGGGCGACGATATACTCTCTGACGTCGATCACTTCCATGTAGACTCACCCTGGTCTAACTTTGTAGGTATAACTTTGATAGTTGTAAGTTTTATACTTTTTGAGAAAATCGAATCAGAGTTCCTAGGTAGCGGGTGGCTCGGTTTATTTGCTGACCAGTATATTTGACAGCATAATCATGCGAATTGAGGTCTGGTGCAACCTCCTATCCAATCATATATTAAAGAAGCGATTGTAGAAAGTAAAAATGTAATATGATAATAAATTAGTCACCAATATTGTTTACATTTAAGTGACGCATTACGTACGTTAATAATTAATCAATTAATTATTAAATCTTATAACTATAACTAAAAATCCTTGAATAATTCAGCCACTTAAACAAAGCAGTATGAAAGTCAGGGTGGGTCGTTCTTTTAATTCGTTGACTCGCGATTCATCATATTTGGCCAATAATACAATAAATTTCGCGGAAATCAACCTACTTTTCCAGGAACTGCAACGTGTGAGGTTAAAATTGTTTGTACAACGTATTATTTGTGCTTATTACAATCTGTTAATTCAATTTAATTAAACTACATGCTTAGTAGTTCAAGTTTTGGTAGAGCTGGAGTAGGTTACTCCAGTATTTATTTTTCTTCCAAATAGTCTTACATAATGTTATGATATTTTTGTAAAAACATTTTTACAACCAACTTAAATTTTCTCTAAAAATATAGCCAACATTTTACTGCTAGCGGGAAGCCAACGTTTTTAGGCTCTAAATATAATATAAATATATACACTTCCATAATGCCACGCGTTAACTTTGCACCCTTTTAGGGGATGTACCTACTTCAAAACTTATTTCTTAGCATACTCGTACTTTCACGTTACAAAAAAAATACTTTCTTATGTCCAGTTTACACGCATGGAACATAATTTCCATAAAAACATTAAATTATACATTCGATTTTATTAAACCGCTGTTCATAATGATATGAGTCATAATTATTTTTTCTTCCAACTACGTAGCAATTCTATCATAGCTGCACTACATTATGTCCAGCCAAAAGGGCACTTTGTTGCAGAAAAAATGTTCTATGGAACTCCTTTATTGCGTCGTTTTTAGTTTTTTATGACGCGACCATTTGTGGCACATGTCAGTTATTAAAAGTAGAACTGGCTTAGGTTGGCCAACCTCACGGCCATATGGAGTTACACAGTTTGTGTGCTTTATTTAAGAAAAAATTGCCTGAAAGAAATTAAAAAGAAAAAAGGCGGGAAAGTAAACAGAGTTTAATTCCTGTTCAGAAAAATAATAACGTGCAGTTACCTAATAATAATTGTAATACGTATTTTTATCATAAAATGGAATCTTCAAGTGACACGTAAATTTCCCTAACGCTGGAATAACAATTAAAAAAATTAAAATAAAATCAAAGCGAACCTAAAAACGATATAGAAAACTTCTTGACGCAAAAGTCCCGCATAAAATACACAAAAGCGTATGCCACCTCGCAATAAGTAATTAATATGCATTCGTGCTTTTTAGACCCCTAGCTCAGGTCAGGGTCAGTTTCCAAATAAATCTCGGTGCAATAATAACTTACTTTCTGCTTGGTGGAACAATCTACTATTTCTTCTTCTCTTTTTACATCCAAAGAAAATGCTTTCATCTCATTTAAGTATTTCATATACAGAACTCATTAAAACTTTTTCAAACTAATATTATGATGCACTCAGAATAAACCTTATTAAAATATAAAAACTTATACTGAACAATAAACAGTACAGTAGTATGTAAAGGTTTGCGTAGTTTATGACGCGTAAGCCGAGAGCACACATATGTTTATATTAAATTGCACACAGAGTACGACACTTTGATGCTTTGTGTACACGGCGTTCGGAAGTCAGTCCAATATTTACCTCCCATCTCCTCTGCTATGTGGAACGTTTTCATCTCAAGACTAATATTTGTATTTTCCAAATATTTAGCGTAGGAAGCCGCCGGAAAATTGAAAGTGACAAGCCGATAGCTAACTTGTTCTTTGATTTGATTATGAGACGATGCCTGATGAGTGGATGACATATTACAAATTGAACTGAAAATCAATCAAGTCTTCGGATGGAAATGTTATGATTGAAGTTTAGAAATAGAAATCATTTCATTGTCAACGTGTGTGCAGTGGTAGGTTCTTAAGATGTTAAGGTCTTGATAGTTTCGTCCTTTTCGAACGTATAGTTTTGGTTTAAATTAGAAACTACCATGATTCCTTTATAATATATTAAGCAAACTTGCCAGTTAATAAAAGAAAAACAATAATTCAGTATTTTTTTGTATCATCATCAGCCTGTAGCAGTCCACTGCTGGACATAGGCCTCTCCAATTGCACGCCACTTAGGTCTATCTTGGGCTTCTCGCATCCAGTTTTTGCCAGCCGTCTTGCGCAGATCGTCACTCCACCGTGCCTCAGGACGTCCTACACTACGTTTGCCGAGACGCGGTCTCCACTCTAGAACTCGTTTACCCCAACGGTTGTCGGTTCTACGGCTAATATGGCCAGCCCACTGCCACTTCAGCTTGCTGATCCGGTGGGCTATGTCGATGACCTTGGTTCTGTGACGGATCACTTCATTTCTGATGCGATCCCTCAGAGAAACACCGAGCATAGCCCTTTCCATAGCCCGCTGAGCGACTTTGAGCTTGTGGACCATTCGAGCCGTCAGTGTCCACGTTTCGGCTCCGTATGTCATGACGGGTAGGACGCACTGATTGAAGACTTTCGTCTTCAGGCACTGTGGAATCGGCGAAGTAAGGACTCGACGTAGTTTCCCAAACGCTGCCCAGCCCAGCTGAATTCTTCTATTCACCTCGTTCTCAAAGTTGTTTTTTCCCAACTGCAATGTCTGCCCGAGGTACACATATTTTTGAACAACTTCGAGAACGGCGCCGTGTATCGCAATCGGTTCCGGTAGAACATGTTCGTTGAACATGACCTTGGTTTTGTCCAAGTTCATCCGTAGGTCGATGCGTATAGAAGAGTCAGCCAGGTCATTCAGCATCTGTTGCAGGTCCTGCAGCGTCTCTGCCACGATGACGATATCGTCAGCAAATCGCAAGTGAGAGATGTATTCGCCGTTGATATTAATGCCACGTCCTTTCCAGTTCAGCGTCTTGAACATATCCTCCATTGCATTTGAAAACAATTTCGGGGAAATAACGTCCCCTTGTCTCACTCCTCGATGCAACGGTATGGGACTTGTTTGCTGATTCTGTACTTGGACGGACATGGTGGCGGTTTCGTAAAGACATCTCATCACTTGGATGTATCGCCAATCTATCTGGCAACGCTGCAGGGACTCCAGAACAGACCAGATTTCAACCGAGTCAAAGGCCTTCTCATAGTCCACGAATGCTAGACACAGGGGCTGATTATACTCTTCGGTCTTCTGTATAATCTGCCGCACTGTGTGAATGTGGTCTATGGTGCCGTATCCGCTCCGAAACCCAGCCTGTTCCGGTGGTTGGAATTCGTCGAGTCTACGCGCAAGACGGTTCGTGATCACTCTTGAAAACAGCTTATAGACGTGGCTTAGAAGGGATATGGGTCGATAGTTCTTCAGCAGGGTCTTATCTCCTTTTTTGAAGAACAGGACGACCACACTCCTACTCCACGCCTCTGGAGTTCTCCCTTCGAACAGGACAGCGTTAAAAAGCTTCTGGAGCTCCCTCAGTACGGGTTTACCTCCTGCTTTTAGTAGCTCTGTTGTAACGCCATCCTCTCCAGGGGCTTTTCCATTTTTAAGCTGTCTAAGAGCGATCTCGATTTCGCCAATACTGACTTCTGGCAAGTCTTCGGTGAAATGGCGTGTTAACGTGGCTCTAGGATCATTTTCGGGATCAGGTCGAGATGCATGCGATGCGTATAATCGGCCATAGAAGTCCTCCACTTCCGAAAGGACTGCCGGCTTCGAAGCAACGACTTCTCCACTAGCTGTGGTCAACTTCGTCAGGTGGCTTCTTCCAAGAGATTGTACGAACACCTTTGACCCTCGATTCTGCTCGATCGCTCTTTCGATCGAAAGAGTATTGAAGCACCGGAGGTCGTGTCGTACGTTCTTGTTGATCTCTCGGTTTAGAGTCCGCTTTTCTGACGAAGTGATGGGTGGGTTTTCACGTCGTTCCTTCATTAGCCCCAAAGTCTCTTCTGAAAGCTTGGACTTCTTGCCCTTACGCTGCATGTAACAAAATCTCGTACCTTCTTCCCTGAGGACCCGAGTCACATTTTCGAGGTTCTGGTTTACGTCTGTGGTGGTTTCCACGGCAGCGAATTGGTTCTCCTTTTTTTGTATAATTACCATAATGTTGACACTATTTGATACCTATGTATACATCGCTTCGTCACCTTCGCTACATATGACTTCTAAGTTCAAATTATTTTTATTATGAAAACAAAGGATCCTTTTTTGAAAATTACTCATTTGTTTAATAGTTGGCGTTCGGTTTTCATCGCATTTGTACGTGTTTCGTCATCATGGATATGTCAAAAATTCGAGTGATTTTGGAGTATGAGTGATGAGTACCGTCGTGGCAGCAAAGCGGCACGGAGCGAAAAGACGTATACGGAGCGAACACTACTAACGATCGCACCACCCGTTATTGGTACCCGCTTCTGTTCTGGAAATTTCAACCTAAGAAATGAACCCCGAGGTTGACCAAAAACTAAATCGCAAGTGCTCTGCAAGTTGGTTAGATACTGGTTCAGCATCTAAACAATGCCCCAAACCAAAACTTAACCCTAAAAAGTGATGGTCACTGTTTGGTGGTCTAGCGCCTATTCATCACAGCTTCTTACCAAACGGGATGATACTGCAGATGTGTACCGTGCAGAACTGAACACAATGGTGGAGAAGCTCGCACATGTCCAACCAGCTCTGGTCAATCGTTCGGTTCCGCTGCTCCTACACGACAACGCGCGACCTCATACTGCACAGCAGATGGTTTCCAAGTTACAAGAGCTGGGGTTGGAAGTTCTCCGTCATCCGCCGTACTCACCAGACCTGGTCCCTACAGACATCTACTTTTTCCCGAATTTGGATAACTTGCCGGGGAAAAACTTCAGTAAAATGCCTTCGATTCTTCAAAGGCATTTTGAACTGCATTTGTTGGCTCCCGTCCAGCAGACTTTTTCAAAAAGGGCATCAATAAGTTACCACTATGTTGGCGAAAATGCATAGATTGCATTGGTAATTACTATGATTATTTAAAATAAAAAATATAGAGAAAAAAGGCGACAACTAATTTCATGAAAAACGGCGATTTCATAGAGGAAATATTTGTATTATTGTATGTAACGAATATACATAAAAACTACTGGAGTGATTTCAAAAAATCTTTTGCCGTTAGCTACATTATTACTGAGTAACATAGGCAGGCGCGGATCCAACCCACAAAAAAGGTTGTGGTCACAGCCACACGAGTATCGGCCAAGTGCGAATCGGAGTAACTCTCATAATCGATATAGTATCAAGACGCTCGCCTGATGTTAAGCGTCATGCTTGCCCATGCAACAGTCCAGTGCCATTTAGATTTTTTAACTAGGTACTTAAACCCCTGCATGGCAAGGTAATGCACTGCTCTTTTACTCGGAGATATAAAATGTTCTAGCTCTGTAATCTCGCTGGAAACAACCACAAAACATATCAAGTTTTCAAATTATACCTATTCTAGTATACATTTTTAATTAAATATATTATTTATGCGATTGCCTAAATTACAAATGCAAGCTTACGTTTCTTTTTCGCGAAAACGTTACCTAATAATTTCATCGATCGGGTTTGTATATTTTATGAAGGCATTGGATATACTCGTAAAAGATCATAATTTTGTTATCATCAGCCTGTCGAATATGAAAGTGCATGACGCCTGATGTCACAAGGGTTGTGGGCATGCCCATCGTGCCCACAACGGTGGATCCGCGCTTGAACATAGACTACATAATATTCAAAAAAAGTCAGGGATCCAGTATGAAAACTTCGATAATGTAACCCAAAGAAAGAAAAAAAATACCAAAAAACATCCTTAAATCGCGTACGCTGCGGAAGCTACTGATAATAGAGCATAATGATGTACAGCAGTTTTATAGAAAACATCAATATCTACTATAAATTCCGCCATAAGTCTTACTATTACAGTTATGTCACAATAAATACCTGTTCATGTTAAATATGCAATAGTAACGCCGAAAAATCCTTATATCGCGTACACTGCGGCAACAATTGACAATATAGGAAAGTAATGTACTATAGTTTTATAGAGGACATATGTCTACAAAAAAGTGTACACATTATGACATTAATAATAATGTCTAGATTTCAGTTATTGTGATTGTATTAGTTATTACAGTTTTTTCACAATAACTAAAATTTAGATAGCATGGTTAAATCTGAAGATGCCTGAAGAGAATGTAAGATGATGAATTGCATAGATATTTTCTATTAAATGGGCCCAAGAAAATGGAAAGTCAATAGTAATGCGATATGGTTGCAAACTTACGTAAAATGCGCAATGAAGTTATCAAGAAGATATTTTTTTTTCGAAATATGACCATATTTTTTTTCTATTTTCTATTATCCGCCGTTTTCAACAATCCGCCGATGGTTAAGATTTGGTGGCGGATTAGCGAGAGAGTACTTTGGAGCCCTACAAACGTTATTTTTAAATGATACTCGTACAACTTTAGTACAAGGGTTAAAGTTGCTGTATATGTCTAAGTATACGTAGGCTAAACTGAAATCAATATTTAATAACGATCAGCTACTTATTTCGCTGCCTACTGTATTTTTATGATATATAGGTATGTGTTTTAAAACTTTGAATTCAATGAAACGTTTAATTTACAGAAGACCATGCGAAAGGACTGAGCACGTTCACCGTAATGGCGGGCCTCGGAGGGTTTATGGGGTATGCACTCGGAGGCATCAATTGGGACGAGACACGTCTAGGTAAGATTTAAATGCATTGGGACCTCCGAAACATATTTCATTTATAATTTTTTAACCGATTTCAAAAAAGGAGAAGGTTCTCAATTCGTTTGTTTTTTATGTTTATTACCTCAGAACTTTCGACTGGATGAACCGATCTTGATGATTCTTTTTTTATTTAAAAGCTGGTGCTTCCCGTGTGGTCCCGTTTAATTAGAACTCATTCGGTCAATTTTTGAGTTACACTCCATAGTAACTGAAAAGTGCTTCACCTATCTTGATGATTATCCTTATTGCCGGTGAATAATCATACCGTAAGAAGCAAGAGTCAAGCATTTTTTGTTGTTGCTCGTACGTAGTACATTTAGCTCAATGGCTTTAACACGCTTCTTCGACGAGTTAATTCTTGATAATTGATTTACTTAACTGTATATTTCTGTTCAATTCCTTTTTCCTTGACGCAATAAGGATTGCACAAATTTTAGAAATACTCACGTATAGGTATAATATGCCACTCATTTCAAGAAGGTTAAACTTTAATACCAGAATTTGACTATCACGATATGATATTATATCAGGACGTTACGTTGTAACTTCTAAACCATTACTATTCAGCTGTGTCATCTTTTATAATATAATACTGATATCGTCTAGCCCACAGGCAGGGATTAAAGTCGCCAAGTCAAACAAGCCCGCTGAGTTTCTTGCCGGATCTTCTCAGTCGTAGTCGCGTTCCGATTAGATTTAAAAAATAATAAATGGGAAATAAGAATTTGTAAGTGCCCCCGTAGGCCTATACAGAATAAATGATTTGATTTGAGTCTCAGCTGTGCGATTCCAACACTAAGTAGTAGTATAGATAAGTATTCAACATGGAGTTAAGAAACATACTAACACACATAATATATATCTATATATATATATCCCTACTGACTCCCTCACACTCACTTTGACATAATCCCACACCCTCTCTCTCTCACACACACTTGCATTTATAATAATATCTATATAAATTATATTACAATTTGTATTACATATTATCTATCTAATTATACTTTACCAGTACGAAAAAGCTCTTATATCTAAAAAACAAGCATAGGGATACCACCTCCCACATGAATGGCGTCAAAGGTGACTAAGGAGATGGCAAAAGGCTCACTCCTTATTTCATGGGACATTTCTTTTCGACATTTACATCATCTATAAAAAGCTTGACGTGCATGAATATATGTATCCAACTATTTTTACCTATATTATGCTCAAGATTCGTTGTTCTGTTGTGATTTGATAAGCTTCTTTTTCACTATTCAAAAACATTACGACGTCCTTTCTGTAAATAGGTTGTACCTACTTTTATTTTGCGCTAAAGCGCGGTGGATTGGTGCGGTACTTTGGCGGTTCGCGACAATGACCGTGTGAAGAAAACTTTTAATTGTCATTATTTCTCGCTCAATTTTTATACCTATTAGCGTATATATTTACAGTACTTTTAGTACCTATACCTATATGTAGGTACTTTAGGTCCGTGGGAGATGCTAGTTGAAGATATGCTTGCTTTATCAATGCATCACTGGCAACAGAATAACTGAACGGTTACAACAAAGTTGAAATTGTCAGCGCTGTCCGCTACACTACATACTTATCAATGTCTGTATAGAAATGATTAATACTACGTCGTATGTACATGGTTATTTTTTCAACATGTATGTGCAATGACTTTGGTATGAGAAAAACAATTTATTACGACTACATGTGAAGAATTCTTGGCTGTATATAAGTTCTGTCGCTTCACCGTATTTCCCTAAATGTATAACGAAATTTAATTTCTAAAAGTTTGCTATGTAAATATTAGTAAAAAAATACAGCAAACATAACTAAAAATAACACACATTGAAAGTTATATATTTGAGCAATAATATAATCTACTTACTGAAGTTCTAATCTATATATATATATATATATTATAATATTATGTAATTTCTAATATTAATTTGTGATAAAAATATAAATATTAATGTATAATGAAAACTCAATAAATGTATCAAGGTTGTGATATACTGAACATATTGTACATACACAACTTACTACTATAAGTTGTGATATGATTGAGTAAGTCCCCCTAACTTCGGAGAGGGAGCACGAGGGAGGCAGTTGGTAACTGTCCTCTAATCTGTTGACAGGCAAATTTGGGCTTTGTTTGCAAGTCCAAGTCTGGGATTTTGGATAAAATAATGAAGTTACCAAATTGATGGGAGTTTTTAGGCGTAAATAGTGGTTGTGATGGAAGCTGCAATGTTTAAATTATTTTAATAGTAATATGCCGTGGCGGTGCCGGCTTAGAATAGCACCCCCCCAACTCTACCCGTGGGTGCCGTAGAAGCCGGCTAAGGGATACCATATCAGAAGGTGGGCAGCAGCACCTTCCCAGTCAAACACACACAAACTGCGCTCGCCAACCCGCCTGCCAAGCGTGGCGAGTATTGGCAAAAACCCCTTATGGATTGGACAAAAAGAACCAGGCCCCCAGTCCCCGGCAGCCCCGCTATTCCTGGCTACGGTAGCGGCCACGGTAACGGTGGGGCAGGGGGTGCTAAGAATCCCCGGCAGACGCCCGGCTACCACCCCCAACGACGACGACTGGCCCTGGTAACACACAACATACGCACGATGAGGACAGACGAGAAGATATATGAGCTGGAAGAAGAAATGAGTAAGCTACGCTGGGACATTGTGGGGTTATCTGAAGTCCGTAGAGCGGGTGAGGACACGATAACCCTAAAATCAGGTAACCTACTCTACCACCGGGAGGGCGACCAACAGTCCCAAGGTGGTGTCGGGTTTCTCGTCCACAAGTCCCTTACTAACAACATAGTTAAGATCGATAGCGTTTCCAATAGGGTCGTATACCTAATACTCAGAGTATCCAAACGATATTCGCTGAAGGTCATTCAGGTATACGCACCGACGAAGTCGCACCCGGATGATGAGGTGGAGGATATGTATGAGGATATTAGTCGGGCCATACATACCTCTGAAACGCACTTTCTAGTTGTTATGGGGGACTTCAACGCGAAGTTGGGTAAGAGAAGCGAGGATGAGTCGAAAGTGGGGCAATTTGGCTATGGACAACGGAACCGTAGGGGACAGAGGTTGGCCGACTTCCTGGAGAAAGAGGGACTCTTTATGATGAACTCTTTCTTTCAGAAGCCACCTCATAGGAAATGGACCTGGCTGAGTCCCGATGGTTCCACGAGAAATGAGATTGACTTCATTATGACCACCAAAAGGCAAATATTCACTGATGTCTCCGTGATCAACAGGGTTAAAACCGGTAGTGATCACCGAATGGTCAGAGGCACGGTGAATATTAATGTCAAACTGGAGAGGTCTCGTCTGATGAAGTCTACGCTCCGACCTACTCGTACCCATATTCAAGACCCCGAGAGCTTTCAACTTGAGCTATCCAATCGCTTCGATTGCCTTGAGAAAATCGCTTCAGTGGACGAGATCAATAACAGGTTAGTAGAAACTGTCCATACAGTGGGTTCCAAGTACTTTAAACCCCACCGTACAGATAGGCCACAGAAACTCTCCAACGATACCCTCAACCTCATGGCTGAACGACGCTCATTGAAACTGCAGTCTTCGGATGATGCTGAAGCATATAGGCTGCTCAATAGACGAATATGGAAGTCCTTGCGACACGACATTCGGATCTTTAATACAAACCGTATTAAAGAGACGATAGAGCGGAAAAAAGGCTCCAAAGTGTTTGCAAGAGACATGTCTATTGGGCAAAGCCAGTTGACGAAGCTGAAGAGAGGAGACGGCAGTGTAGCGTCGACCAAAGCGGAAGTGTTAGGAGAGGTCGAGAGTTTCTACGGACAGTTATACACCTCGGTCGCTAAACCTGTTAGCAGCTTGGCCAAAGACCCAAGAGCCAAGCTGACCCGACATTATACCGAAGATATCCCGGACATCAGCCTGTACGAGATTAGAATGGCCTTGAAACAGCTTAAGAACAACAAGGCGCCTGGTGACGACGGTATCACATCTGAGCTTCTGAAAGCGGGTGGAACACCGGTACTTAAAGTCCTTCAGAAGCTCTTTAATACCGTCTTACTCGAAGGTTCAACGCCAGAAGCATGGAACAAAGGCGTGGTAGTGCTGTTCTTCAAGAAAGGTGACAACACTTTACTTAAAAATTACAGACCCATCTCGCTTTTGAGCCATGTTTATAAGCTGTTTTCGAAGGTCATAACGAACCGTCTTAGTCGCAGGTTTGATGAATTCCAGCCTCCGGAACAAGCCGGTTTCCGAAAAGGCTATAGTACCATAGACCACATCCACACGCTACGGCAAGTTATACAGAAGACCGAAGAGTATAACTTGCCTCTTTGTCTAGCGTTTGTGGACTATGAGAAAGCCTTTGATTCGATCGAGACGTGGGCAGTGCTTGAGTCTCTCCAGCGGTGCCGTATTGACTATCGGTATATTGAAGTGCTGAAGTGTTTGTACAAAAACGCCTACATGTCAGTCCGAGTACAGGAGCAGAGTTCGAAGGCAATTCCATTGCAAAGAGGCGTGAGACAGGGAGACGTTATATCTCCGAAACTGTTCACCGCTACATTGGAAGACGCCTTCAAGCTTCTGGAATGGCAAGGACTTGGCATAAATATTAACGGCGAATACATCACTCACCTTCGATTTGCCGACGATATTGTAGTCATGGCAGAATCCATGGAAGACCTCAGTACAATGCTCGAAGGCCTCCATCGAGTTTCCCAACGGGTAGGTCTTAAGATGAACATGGACAAGACGAAAATTATGTCTAATGCCCATGTTGTACCTACCCCAATATCAGTTGGGAACTCAGTTCTCGAAGTTGTTGACGAGTATATCTACCTGGGACAGACAGTCAAACTAGGCAGGTCCAACTTCGAGAAAGAGGTCAATCGTCGAATCCAACTCGGCTGGGCAGCGTTCCGGAAACTTCGCGAAGTCTTCTCGTCAAAAATACCTCAGTGCCTCAAGACAAGAGTCTTCGACCAATGTGTGTTACCAGTGATGACTTATGGCACTGAAACGTGGTCTCTTACTATGGGCCTCATAGATAAGCTCAAAGTCGCACAACGAGCTATGGAGAGGGCTATGCTCGGGGTTTCTCTACGTGATCGAATCAGAAATGAGGAGATCCGTAGAAGAACGAAAGTCACCGACATAGCTCAGAAGATTAGCCAGTTGAAGTGGCAGTGGGCAGGGCACATAGCACGCAGAACAGATGGCCGATGGGGCCGAAAGGTTCTGGAGTGGAGACCACGTACCGGCAAGCGCAGCGTAGGTCGTCCACCGACACGGTGGACAGACGACCTGAGAAAGGTCGCAGGACGACGTTGGATGCAGGCCGCTTCCAACCGGTCCTTTTGGAAAATCATGGGGGAGGCCTATGTTCAGCAGTGGACGTCCAACGGCTGAGATGATGATGATGAATAGTACTATGAAAAAAAAACAACTTATTACATAATTTTACATATTAGCTTAAGGCGCTGCCCAAAGCCAATGATGCGTAAAACACTATGCTTGTCGTCGCACAGTTTAAACACACAGTTATTGATACAAACTTGGAAAAATACAGTGCATAGTTAAAAAATTAAAAAAATACCTATATAATAATATTGCCAATATTTACCTGGCAACTTTAAAAAAAAATCGCAAAAAAACGACGGGAAAAATCTTTCGTTTCGAATTTCTCAATATTGTGAGCGACAACTATTATTAGTTGAGTATTTTTTGTAATCAGAAACAATGTAATTTCTAAAATTAAAGAAATATCTAGTTTTTTTACCTTTGTGGCTTCATTTATTTTTAAACAAATGAAAACTGCGAAAATGTTATCGTGTTTCTGTAAACAGGTGCGTCTGTACGCACGCTTGTTCCTGTCACGGCCATTGCTTCACCCACTCACATACCTAAAAGTTTGCTCTTACAGTGCCTTAACACTATCTCTCACCTCATCTTTTGTCTAAATATTCCTCGTACTCTATCTCTTTTCTTTCGATTTATTCCTACTTTTCTTACCTACTGACTTTCTGTCCTAAGATTTGTACGTAATTTTACGGGTTGGCTTTAGAATCGTGACCCCTGAATTTGGTGAAACAAAAACTGTGGGTGGGTTGAAGGGGTTTGAATAAAGCGTATTTACAACATTTTAGCTGCCGGAGACACGCCAAAATAGTCTAAATAGTTTTTTAAAGTTTCAATAAAACACCGTAATTTTGATAGTGACAGGTGACATAAATGACATTAATGCGTAAAACGAAACGTTTCTAGGTAACTTTTAGCCTTTTTTGACATGTACGTTGTATGTAAGTTCTTGAAACGGAACGCAAACATCGAAGATAGCGTAATGTCACTGTCGGAATACTCGCGTCATTCCGTTACTTCCGAGTGTACGTGAATGTTTTCTCCTGTTTTTCTGCGCTTTCTTTTGATATGTCAACGACTTTGCTACGATTTTGGACTCCGATTTTGCTGCTTTACTGTACGACACCTGCTTGCTCACTGGACACTGCGATTGCCTTTGGAAGATTTGATAACTGGTACCAGCTCGACGTGCTCATTAGTCATCGCGATGGCGTCTCCTGTGCCTGGACCTTCATCAAGGGCGGACTTTGTAGATGACGGACCCGTTTCGGACCGGCATTTGTACACGGAGGAAGTTGTACAAATGTGGAGCCTACCCAAAGTTGTGCGCGAATTGGGAACCATTGACCAGTGTCTAAAATTCGCTGAAGAAAACAACATGGTGCAACGTCAAAAAATGTGCCGCACGCATCGCACCCCTATGCGTTTATCGAAAACAAACAAATCGTTTGGGGCTTGGGTGTGCACCAAAGGCCAGTGCAAACAAAAAGGGAAAATATGCCGAAACACTGGGACATTTTTGAAAATGGCAAGATCGACATAAGACATGTATTTTATCTCATATATGCATTTGCCCACAAATAGACTTTTGACTCGGCAAGAAACGAAGACCCTCTAAAAGAAGAGAAACAACAGTGCCTGAGTACTTCAACATTAAGTGATTGGTACAACTACTGTCGAGAGTGTGTAGTTATTTACCAACTTGAAAGAAATGAATATGTGGGCAAGATTGGAGGACCTGGAAGAACTGTACAAATAGATGAATCAAAATTTGGAAAGAGGAAGTTTATCCGAGGACGCCACATAGAGGGACATTGGGTCCTCGAAATGATTGAAGACGGGTCAGAGGATCTTCGATTAGAAGTGTGCCCAGACAATGTACGCTCTGCTGGTGCCTTTAATTAAAAAACATGTGGAAGAAGGCACCACCATCCACACTGACTGCTGGAGATCATATGATTGTCTGGCAGAAAATGGTTACATCCATAAAAAGGTGAATCACTCTGACCCGGACAATCCTTTTGTAAGTAGTGATGGGACTCATACTCAACGCATCGAGTCCCAATGGAGAGCAGTGAAGCGTTATTTTAAAAAAGACAATTATAATAATACTGAAAATTTCACTAACTCCATCATAGAGTATTTATGGAGAAGAAATGTGACTAAAAATAAAAAAGACCCATTCATCGAAACTATAAATGCTATAAATTATGTCTATAAAATATACGTTCTAAAAATAACAAATTGTTTTTCAATTTTAATTATCAGACCCATACTAGTAGGAATGTGTGCACAATAGTATATTAGTACCTAATGAATTGGCAATGTCACTTGTCTGTGACAAACCCATAGGTTAGGTTAGGTTTGAACTGTGACCCACCAGGCTTCATCAAACTACTTTTGTTCCAAATTTGTGCACAATAGTATATCAGTAGCTATCTAATGAATTGGCAAAGTCACTTGTCTGTGACATACCTATAGGTTAGTTATAGTTAGTTAGAATAGGTCGAAGTCAGTGACAGAACCGACTCATAGCACCCCGATTTCAAGCAGTCTTGTCGGATTGCAGAGCCGACGCGGGGGTGGTAGTAGATCGAAATCCAGTACTTAACCTCAAAATACTTAAACAAACATAACTCGAAAACTAATGGTCTCCGGCGGGTGGGGTTTGCGGGGGGGCACTACTCGAACCCCCCTCCCCCTCCCCCTCCCCCCGAATTCAGGCGCCACGATTCTAAATGTTTACCGCCACTTTGTCAAGCATTATAACGTTTTCCTAGTTCTGATTGTGGGTGCACGACAATACATTATATCTCTCAGCTGCAACTAAAATAATTAATAAATAGCGTGCGTGTGGGAGTAATGAAAAAAAATGTTTGAACCGGTCAGTAAAGTATGTAAAAATGTTTGTAAAGAACCAATAGTCACCGAGGTGTCTGGTAATAATCATAAAAAATATGTTAATAAAAAAGTACTTACAGTTTCAGTAATCGAGCATTTATTATTATTAATCGTAGGTTCCAAAACAGAATAATTTCAAACTTTTCGTATAACATTTCAAATAATTCAAATTCCGTTATAATTTACTGATGTAACGTGACGTATAAATCTGCCAAACACTTAGATTAGATATGTTAGGTTAAGACAAATTGAGGCTGTGGAAGATATACGAGTAGGTACATACATACTTACATCTTTCCGGATAAAGATATTTTTTATATACATATTTACATTATTTTCACTTGAGTAGATAAGTACTTATAAGTACGTAAGTAAGTACTTATATTGTTTTTAAAAGCCTAAAACTTTTAACGTTTAATAATAATAACGTTTAGGAAACAAAAACTTAAGTATGCTAGTTACTTACAAAGTAGATACATCGTTTAGCTTATATACTATATAATATAGTACTCGTAAGTTCAGTGATGATCACAGAATCCCACACTAGGATGGCCTGTGGCGTGAGATTCAGTCCCTTCCTTTATAATTACTCCGATGATCTTTAGATGAATTTTATACATTTTTAAAACAATGTTAAAATAATTATAGAACGTATGCTGACTTTGTACAATAGTAATAATACTTAAATACTTAATAATAATTAAACAAATATTATATTCAAACATAAAACAAACTGTGACATATATTTCTCCAGTGTCTGCACATAGAACAATGTACCTACTTAATAATCGGTGATTGATCTCAGGCGAGATATTTGGTGGGCACGTCCGAGCTGTCTTCTCCCTCATCACCGTGATCTTCGTGATATGCGTCTCCGCAACTGTCACCAGCTTCAAGGAGATTCCGCTTGAAGAACTGAAGGAACAGGTCAGCATTTTGTTATATATTGTATATTTCGTTTTTGACACTTACATCTGGTAGTGACTAGAGTAGCGAAAAGCATGCTTAGATGGTTTGGGCATGTAGAAAGTATGGATGAGAAAAGTCTGTCAGAACAAGTGTACAAGGCGAGCGTGGATGGAGTGAATGGAAAAGGTAGACCTCGTCGAACGTATTTCGATCAAATCGGAGATGTTCTGGTCAGGCGAGGCCAAGAGTACGCGGAACCGACGATTGTGTAGAAAGAATGTGATGCGAGTGGATGAAGCAAAGAGCTATGCCAGGATCGTAACAAGTGGAAATCTGTGATCTCTGCCTACCCCTCCGGGAAACGGGCGTGACATTATGTATGTTTGTATCTTTGAACGTAACAAAAATATTTATTTTTTACCGTTCTGGTCGCTCTCTACTCAATTTTCCTCTGAAGGAAATATGGTCTTCTGCTTACCATGTTTGTGGTAAGAATGAGTTTGTTATTAATTTACTAACGGTAGCTGTTGAAGTGATGGTTCAATGTAGAGTTATTTAATGGAGGTGTATATGGTGGCATGTTTTTTAAACGATCAACCGGTCCTTTTAAAAATTAAAGGCTTATTCAGACCTACTGGGCTATTTATTATGTATCTCAGTTGCTAATAAATGTTGATTGAAATCTTGAAAAATGGCGGCCCTCTGTCAGTTTTGGCAACTCCAGTAAGCAAAAATGTTAGTAATTTGATCACCGAAGCTGACAAAAGTGACATAGAGCGGCCATTTTTTCAGATTTCAATCCACATTTGTTAGCAACTGAGAAACATAATAGCCCAGCCGGGCGTTATTTGCTACCGCGAGCGATAGATAAATCCGAGAGGTTACCTTTGCGTAAATTTCACTGTTGACACCAAAGCGGATATCGCAACCGCGGTATCGTAGCAATATCCGTTGTCATAACGGGTAGCGGGGCGAAAGCAGGGAGCATGTCGCTACGTAGCTGCTCCCTCGTCGCCCGGCGGAACTAGTTTCGCCACAAGAGAAAATACCGTTTTACTAGGCGGGACAAGTTTGCTGCAGTTATGGAGCTTCATACTATTTACCCATCGAGTTCCGCGGGGTGTTTTCCGCTACCCATAACGGTAGCGAATAACGCTTAGGTATGAATATCCCTTTAAGGGAGAAGCGTATGTTCAGCAGAGGAAATAAAAAGAGGTACCTTATATCTTTGTTTTGAATTCAATATTTGCGGAATTCAAAAGAGATACCTGTGGCCCAAGCGCAAATAATTTCGTAAGTGTAACGTAACGTATCGTTCACACATAGCGTTCACGTGAAACAGTACAAAACACTTTCATTTTATCTAGGGCAACTGTGACACAGACAACTCATAGTTATACGCTGAAGCGTGACGCGTTGGCGCTTATGATACGAATACTTTTTGCAAATTGTTTGTGCTACGGCCTCTGCCTTTAGTTAAATTTTTAAGCCGACCTACAATAGATGAGGTTCTTAAGAATTCTTTTTTTAACAGGATGAGTTTAGAAAGCAGGCGCAAACAGAGAGATTAAAAGAGAGTGTTGATCTGGACGACGGAGTTGAGAAGGGGTTGAAGAAGGAGAATACTTCCTATGGAGCTGTTAATCAAGCTGAGGTAAGTAACATTATTATCTTCATCAGGGTCCCACTATTGGGGCTGTACTATACTACGAGTATATACTATCTACAGGTGATGTGTGCAGTGCAGTTCGTCACTTGTGATGAAATTCATCTGTTATAGGCAGAAGTTACCACTTAACACCAGGTGGGCCTCGTGTTTGTACCGTCTCCTTATGACATTTAAAACATACAGAAGGTATTTTTTGGTAATAAATACCTGACCTATAGGTATTTTAACATGTACCATTCTACTAGTTATAGTAGTAGTATTGTGGTACATCTTCCGTTCAAAAAAATACATATTGTATTAAAACGACTTGTTATTCACAACCCAATCTACTTCTCACAGGAATAATTTTCTTTAAGAATATATTATTTTATTTTTATTTTTTACATATAATAATTATTAATAATAATTAATACATAAAAGAACACAAAAATACGTTTTATTAATTAAATTATGCGTTATTTTTTTAACTTGCGAATTTTAACTTTGAACATTAAGTTACCTATGTGTGACACGGGTAATCGAAAGACAGACATAGTTGAACTTGTGTCTCTCGAAGTTGTTGACGAATACATCTACCTGGGATAGACAGTCAAACTAGGCAGGTCCAACTTCGAGAACTTCGAGAAAGAGGTCAATCGTCGAATTCAACTTGGCTGGGCAGCGTTCCGGAAGCATCACGAATCTCGTCAAAAATACCCCACTGCCTCAAGACAAGAGTCTTCGACCAGTGTGTGTTACCAGTGATGACTTATGGTACTGAAACGTGGTCTCTTTCTATGGGCCTTATAAGTAAGCTCAAAGTCGCACAACGAGCTATGGAGAGGGATATGCTCGGGGTTTCTCTACGTGATCGAATTAGAAATGAGGAGATCCGTAGAAGAACGAAAGTCACCGACATAGCCCAGAAGATTATCCAGTTAAAGTGGCAGTGGGCAGGGCCCATAGCACGCAGAACAGATGGCCGATGGGGCCTTTAGGTTCTGGAGTGGAGACCACGGATCGGCAAGCGCAGCGTAGGTCGTCCAGCACCGACACGGTGGACAGACGACCTGATAAAGGTCGCAGGACGATGTTGGATGCAGGCCGCTTCGGACCGGTCCTTTTATAAAATTATGGGCGAGGCATTATGTTCAGCAGTGGACGTTCTACGGCTGAGATGATGAGATGAGACGTTGTTGACCACAGATCACAGAAATTGTTGACTGTGTAATCAAAAATGCCGAGCCGTCAGATAGTCTGTTGAGTCATTAACGTTAAAAGTTATATCACAATTTGTGACATAGTTAGATGATTTTACAATTAAATTGCAGACGATTATGCTGAGCATGGACGTTGAACTTTATTGCAAATGCTTATCTCGTGTTTATCGTAACAGAGGAAAAGTTTGGAGTTTAAACCCGAACAAGGATTTTCAATTACCAAATAATATAAAGATAAAATGTTTATATATAATTTTCCTCTAAATGCGTGAAAATTTCACTGTAATTGTTTTTCGAAAATTGATGGCGCGGCATTGATCTAAAGATATGTTCTACGAGTACAAATAACAAATATTTTCAGAGCACTCCCACCCTGCCTTTGGCATCAGAGCCCCACGGGGAACATCTCTCCCTGCGTCATTACCTGAAGTCCATCGTCGTGATGCCGAGCTCTTTGCGAGTGGTGTGCCTCACCAACTTATTCTGCTGGATGGCACACGTTTGCTACTCTCTGTACTTCACTGACTTCGTTGGCGAGTCTGTTTTTGGAGGAAATCCTGCTGTGAGTAATAAATACTTTATACAGTTACTCGTAGTTTTAAAAAAATATATCTGTTTAAATGTTAGCCAATCTAATTCCCACTAGCTGCCCCTTGTGGTTTCACTGGATGGATGATGATGAGGAAATTAAAGTAGCCTTATACCATCAGCTGTCTGCCAGTGAAAGTCCCGTTAAAATAGGTCCAGCTATTTCAGAGACTAGCCGGCACAAACAGACCGACCGATCTTGCCTGTAGGTATATCGGAATTTATTATAAATGACAAATAAAGTTATAACTCATAATTATCACTCACGAAACTTTTTTCGTTTATACATGTAGCATCAGCTCAACATGGTGGGTTCTAAGAGAAAAGGGGAAAGCTATGCATTGAGGAAAGGGGCCTGCTATGAAAATGACGAGAAACATCACAGCATTACCGGCATTAGTCGTGATACTAAATGGCTAAAATGGGTTTTATATCGGAGTTTATTCTTCACTTACATTAAATTACCTATCAGGGTCAATACAAAATTACCTACCTATATCAAAAATTTTTTTCAATAAAAATGGTACTAGATAAACATAAGGTCAAAAACAATACCAAAGTGTGGTTCATATAATTGGGTAGAATAGTTTCACAGCCTTACGTAGTACCAATAGATTAACTTACAAATTTAGGTTTAAAATTTCCCGATAAAACTTAGTAGCTTAGTACACGTTGCATTGTACTTTTTTAAGTACAATGCAACGTGTATTAAGCCCAATGAGATGTTTATATTAACATCATTGACTAAGCCATCAAAAAATGTTCATCCGAAATTAATAATTGGGAACATTGACCAAAAAACTACAGTGTAAATCATAGTGGTGGTACCTCGCGGAATAAACGAAGTACCTACAGAAGAGGGTACTGTTACGTCTGTTGGTATTCACCCACCCGCAATTCCTCAGTTCATCCATGATCATGGCGGTTACAGCCAGTGCCAGATGAATGATAATTATAATGTAAACATCATGATCATGCTATAATTTTTTAAATTGTGTACAGCGTCAAAATAATAATAATTTTGTGGCACATTTAGGAGAAAGTTTGAAAACAGGCCAGTCGTACAGAATCGTAGTTTAATAAGAGCAAGTACTGCCTACTTTAATTAGAAAATATCGGTGTCGATTCTGTAAGCATTCCCTCAACTAAAAATCTCTAAATTATGGCAGTTCTTATTCCGTTTGGGTTAAAATCCAAATAAGTATATCACTTCTGAATGACAACACTAAAATCAGACCTTACTCTTCAATTGTGGTATACTTTAGAGAGATTAGTCGACACGTAACTTGGTGCTCGCTAAACTAACGTATAACTTAATTTCTAAAATTTAATAGAATAATGTATAAATCCTATTTTTAGAAACTTTATTCCAAGTGTTACTTGAATTTGGATTATAGTGTTGACATGATAAGGACTAATCTAATTAAATTTTAGTTCGCTAGTTTAGTTTAGTTTTTGACGTGATAACGTCTTATAAATCGATGAACACCGGATGCACCCACAAAAAGCATGACTCATTGTCACGTTACGCCTTGTCGTAAGCGTTCGGCTTGTCTAATGACCTTATCACGTAAAATTATCGTCCGTCAACCGACTTTGCAGACAAGTTTTTTTTTATTTTCTATCGACTTCCAAAAAGGAGGAGGTACTCAATACGACTGTATTTTTTTATGTTTGTTACCTCATAACTTTCGATAGGATGAACCGATTTTCAAAATTCTTTTTTTGTTTGAAAGCTAGTGCTTCCCGTGTGGTCCCATTTCATCAAATTCGGTGCAGTAGTTGTGTGCTACGTAGAACTGCCAGCTATAGTGCAGCATCTCAAGACTTTATTTACATTATTTTACAAGTTAATGACTAGAACTATGGCTGTATGACTTTGTAGCTGCAGAACTGTGCAGTTTCAATCGTTTTAGTGCTCCTGGAGTCGAAAACGCCTGAGACACTACGTAGAACTGCCAGCTATAGTGCAGCATCTCAAGACTTAACGATTTTATTTAAAAAAAATATTACTTTACGTTTTAGTGTGCAATTATTGCTTTAAAGCTCTAAAATGAATAGATATATTTAAACATATTTGTGATTTAACTTCTCAGAACTCCTGAGATGCTAACAGATTGTGTGTGAAGTTAGCATCTCATTTAAAAAAAATGATTTTTTTAATGTTTTTTACCAGAACTATTGTTGGAACGTCGGCAGTCGATAGAACTGTATTTTCAACCATATTTGTGGTCTAATAATTGAAAATTGTTGAGATGCTGGGTGACGGCATGCGAAGTTAACATCTCATTTTTTAAATTTGATTTTTCATGTCAAAAATAGGTGAACTATTCAGAATAACTATCGGGAACTATAGAACTATTGGGGATGCTACTAGAACTCCGAAAAAAATTTGAGATTCTGGAAATTGTTATGCTAGGTTCACACACACCTGAATAAGCCCTATAACGTTTGAAATTACCAATAACCCTTTCTCCTGGTGCCTACAACAAAAAGGCATCAATGGGCAAAATTTCTATTTTAAAGGCTACAGTGCTACTAATAAGAAATCCTTATAACGATCATATTTCATCGTTATTCTTGATATACAAGCGTAGCGTTAAATTCTCTTTGATATACATATTCTAAGCATAAGGTTGCTATAGTGGCGAGATAGTTTCTTACCAATAAATGCGTTATAACATTTACATAACTATACGGAAACGGCAACGTCGCATTTCATAGACAAATCATATAAAAAAGTTAAGAGTGCCATATTTGTGTCCAGTTATTAAACTAGCTGTCATTGTTATTCACTGTGAATGGCAGTTGCACACTGAAAAGTGCTGCATGTAGTATAATGGCTTGGCCACATCAACGTTCACCGTCAATGCCCATCATCGCCTTAAACAAAGCGCTAATTATTCCGATAATTAAATTATAATTATAACGTTTGTGTGACCGCTTTAACGCAATAATTCTTGCCTTAAATCTCTATGATGTGCCAAAATAATACCGCCACCTGACGCATCGCCCAACGTCAACGACAATATTAATGTCATTGTTAAATTATCGCGATAAGTGGTGACTATTTACGGTTTTCTATTTTATTAACATTTATCATCGCGATAATCAACGGCGTTTCGCGTTTATGTAGCCGATCCATAAAAGACAGACCACCTCTTTGTTGTCTATATTCAGAGTACTGCTTAGTGTTTATAGAAAAAGAAAATATTGCTCAGTTACTTATGCTGTGCTTATAGCGAGCTTATACTAGGGTCGGGGTTGATATAGCGTTTGACAGTTAATTTATGTCGACACTATCCCGACTTCGACTTATTCCGCATTTATTAGTATTAAAATTGACTATTCAAATGTTATAGTAAGTATAAATATTTATATCGAGTTTATTAGTAGCACGGTCGGTTTAGCGCCTATAAATCAAAACGTTGATTAATCTTAATCTAAAGTAAAAGTAAAGTAAAATAAAGATATTTTAATGACATTGCTTGTCGCACAACTATTTAGTGAATCCAGAGGCTGTCCAACTAGTAAAAACTGTGTTTCAGCAGCTAGTCTAAAACTAATTATGTGTGTATACCTATATACTGTAA
The DNA here is from genome assembly GCA_917880725.1 of Selenia dentaria. NCBI lineage: Eukaryota > Metazoa > Arthropoda > Insecta > Lepidoptera > Geometridae > Selenia > Selenia dentaria. The sequence continues at coordinate 26,344,733 of OU862888.1, read as the reverse complement.
TTAATAAGAGTAATTTGAAATTAGTAATCCCAGGAGGATTCCATAATACCATGTTTCTATTTAATAAACGCATATTTTCGTGTAATGTTGCTATGGTCCAAGTTAAACTTAATCAACATTCTGTGCGTAACTTTATAATTTTTCAACCTTGTTTTTCATTTACCCCTGCGGTGTTAATTAAGTAACAATTTGGTCAACTTTTGCAGAGTTTGTTGCCGATAAATTTCACAGAGCGGACAGGAGTTGGATTTTAGCTGAAGTTGTTTAAAACTGCCAACCAACTTTTTCTGACTGATTGGGGGTAGATACGATAATTGCTTTCAGTACATTTAAAATATTGTGAGACGGAATGGCTCTCACACACACATCAAATCATATATTAGCTATAGATTGTATACTTACTTGGTAGAAATTTACTTTTTTATTAAGATATTATATCTACTATTTGTCGTCCGGGTTCGTTTTTCCAGAAACCTTAACATACGTACCTATCATACCTATAGGGATGGTTTTCCTTATAAGATTGCCACAATAAAAAAGCACTTCTTTGGACTTCATTGGACGATTTAGGGCCTTATCGCTGAACTAATCTCTTACGAGGCAAAATTATAGGTATAAGCTTAAATAGGTACGAGTAACTCAAAATTAAAAAAGAAACATATATTCTATCAAACACACATACATAATAGAGTTAAATAATACATTACACAATCTATTTCATTTTATATAAAATAATATATTTTAGATTATAATAAAATATTCAAAAATATATTATTCACTAGTAATAACTACTAAAACAATATATGATATGCCCTAGATTAAAGTCACGGAGCAATATCGTGATGATATTTGAAGAGTATTTTTGGTGGTAGTGCCACGCTGTAACCCCACAGCCGAATGGGCCGGCACGACCGGGGAAATACGTACCACATGTACCACAATCCCGAACACCGAGGTGAAGTAACATTGCTATTGTGTTTCAGTCGGTCTGTGGTTTTTCATAGGCCCGGTTCCCCCCTCCCCTCGTCCCTATATCCTTCCCCTCCCCCTCCACCCTCAACACCTTCTATCTCTTCCTTCCTATAAGGTCTCAAAGGTCGGCAACGCATCCTCGAGACCTCTGGTATTGTGGATGTCCGTGATGGTATCACTTACCATCAGGTGAGCCGCTTGCTCGTTTGCCAACTTATCACATAAAAAAGAGGCCAAGGAAATTAAATACTTGTCTGCAATTACACTGAGTATGAGGAACCGTTCCTACCTACTTTCCTACAACAATGGCCATAGCAAACCATGTAAGTAATATGCTTCAATATATATTGCAGGCGCCGGTAGGCAGCGAAAGCCGCGTGCAGTACGAAGCTGGAGTCAGGTTCGGCTGTTGGGGGATGGCTATGTACTCGTTGTCCTGTGCCTGCTATTCCACTGTTATTGAGAGGCTGATCAAGAGGCTAGGGTGAGTGGTAAACAATAAATAGATTCCGTACAAACAGACTGCCTGACTGCACATATGCCAATATGCCGAGTCTTCATCGCAGGATCAAATTGCCTGTACATTACTGAAGTAAGGTCTCATAGACCCAATAAGTGAAAAGATTGAACTTGATTACTTACTATACGATAGATATATTTATTTAACTTATGCTAGGTTAATCATAGATTACAGGCCCATTTTGGTTAATAAGTTTTCTCAAAAATGGTATGTAATGTTGCCATAACATCTCTAAAAAGTATTCAGAAAGTGCACTCTACCGGAGACTTATCACAACTGTCCACAACTTATCAGCGAGATTTTAAATTTGGAATCTCTTACTGTGCAGTAAGTAAGTATGTAATTTACTTACTGGATAGAAGGTCATCCTCTTTAGATCTGCTTATAAAAAAAACATAGTACCAGGTACAGATTAAAGTTTAGCCATTATACGAGTAACATGGTTATAGGACTATGACATAGGTACAATATAACATGGTTATGGTATAACATTTTATGAGATAGACATATTTTTGGAGCCTTAGCAGCCATTTTATAGTCTGTGACACATAACGCGACGCAGAAAAAGTATGCACGATGCGTTTTGTACTTGTCTTAGTAATGTTGTAGAAGTATAGTGTGGAATTTTATGTTTGTATTTGGTAATTTCAGTTTATAAATCATGTTGAATTAAACTTTCCATTCTAAAATTAACATGGAGATGCAAAAACAATAATTTAGATATTTTTACTAAAACATTCATGTAATGTTAAAAATAGAACAATGTTCAAAACTAAACGCAAACTTTTTAGTATAAAAAACGACTGGCGGGATTTCACATTCAATTGCGACAATTGTGTTTTAATTTACCGCGTGAACACAAACAATCCCATAAAATTTGTTCAAGCGAATCTGATTCGGAAATAGATGGCTCCTCCTGATTTAAAAACTGAGGCCGAATTATCACAAAACAATTTATTTCCTCCAAAATCCAAGGAGCGATATATAAAAACTTATGAAAAATGTATGGAGTGGAAGGCAGAAAAATAAGCCAACAGTTGGTCTGAAAATACTATTTTTAAGAAAAGCATTATACAAGCCTCAACCCGTAAGAAAGCCATCCTGGCCTCGTATATAATCAGACCTCACCTGCGGTTCGGTTCGGTTAACTATACTTAGCCAGGAAGGCTTACTTACTGGATTCTGCAGTAATGTACTATACATTAGAATTATTTTTGACCACCAATGCCTTCTATCTGGATTTTGTTGACTTTATCAACAGCCCCTTTAATACATCATACAAACCTATTGTAGCTGAGCCATGCAGCTCCACCCACGGTGAAATGTATGTTTAAAACATTTATTAAATGTAGGCATCATAAATCTATATATATAAAAGGTGACTCACTCATCACGAAATCTCAGAAACTACAAGTGCTAGGAGTTTTAAATGTTGCATGCGGGTTCTTTTTAGGAAGTATAGGTGCTCACTAAGACGGGATTTTATGAAATTCAACCCCTAAGGGTTTTTTTTGGGGTTGATAGTTTGTATGAAACTTCGTTACTGCGAGTGCTAAAAGTTTAAAATTTTGCATGGGGGTTCTTTTTGGTCGTATGTACTCATTAAGACGGGATTTTGTGAAATTCGACCCATTGATATCTGTAATTACCGTATCCCGCGAGGCCACGTGAGCGAAGTCGCTGGCGGGTCAGCTAGTGCACGTATAAACGTCAATCTAACAATTATGTACCTACTTTAAAATTCTATATCACTGCGTTAAATTATGTATATATAAATAGTGGGTCTACTCGTATCAAGAAGAACCGGCTATAATTCGGCGCCGTTATTTGCAATTTATTTATAAATGTAACTTCAAACATACGTACATTTTATTACTGATGATCTGAGGCCGTAGCACAAACAATTAGTGAAAAAGTATTCGTGTTTCGTCACGCTTCGACGTACAAACTATGCGTTATTTGTGTCATAGTTCCCCAAATAAATAACAGTTTGTACTGTTTCAAGTGACACGTTACATTACACCAACGCTTCGTGCTAGGGCTCAGGCGAAAACTTGGAATTGAAAAGGTCGTTGTCTTATAATTATTGTGATGTTTCATAAAATTCTTAAATTGGTTATTTTTAATTTTCTTTCTGTGATATTTAGTATGCCAGTTTGGATTTTATTGGAAACAACGCACATGCAGGACGTCATCATAGTAAATTAGGCTTTATGAATCGATTTCGCAAGGCTTAAAATTCCGCTGATTATGTAAAAACTGTGTAACATCGTGGCTATAGATTTGAGTCAACATTTTTTAGTAGAATCTCAGCTGATATTGTTAAATTTATGATCCTAGACCCCTAATCCTTGAACACGTCATGTTCCTTGTGGCCAACCTCACACTAGATCGGTTCCTATGACACACTCGAACAAAAAGTTGATTGTACTGGTGCAACATATTTACGTCATCACCCTAAAACAAATCAAGGCTAACATGAGGTTACATTAATCTTTTCATGGAATTACTGATGTCATCGTACTGAGAACCGTATTTTTATTGCTACGAGTATGTATACAAATTTAGTTTATCATTAGAGGTTACCAATCCATACACAGGGCTGCATAAATTAAAATAGTATTTCGGTGATCCTTCAAAAAATATGTAGACTAAATTAAATTTAAATTCATTAAAATAGAGAGAGAAGTAAACTTCCAAAAAAGGGGGAGGTACTCAATCCGACTGTATTTTTTTAAAATGTTTTGTTACCTCATAACTTTCGACTGGATGAACCGATTCTCAAAATTACTTTTGTTTGAAAGCTGGTGCTTCCAGTGTGGTCCCATTTAAATTTCATCCAATTCGCTCTAGTAGTTTTTGAGATACACTCCAATAACTGAATGGAAGTCGGTATTCAATTTTTCGAATTTTACTTGTTAAACTAACGATTTTCCACAATTGTTTGAAAAATGTGCTACTGTATCAAATACGTAATTTTTGAACATTTTAGTATTTTGTATTCAGCTTTCTTTTATTACATTAATGTGAAAATCTCTCTCTGTCTCTCTTACCTATTCACGACTAAACGATCCACAGAAAATTTACTAAATTTTGTTTATACTTAGATGTATAAGGTCTGGTCTTAAATCGTGTTTATATATACCTACGTACGAGTAAGTATACAAAATCATTAAGTAAGATAGACTAATCTTTATAAATTACTATCTTAATCATCAACCGTGCGATTCTCTAATGATGCGCTCGTCGACGAACTCGCCGATGTCAAATATAAGTTATCTATAAGATATCGCCCTTTTAATAAGGTTGTTTTTCCAACGTTCTTTGTCATCTCGTCATTTGTTTCACGGATGTTGTCAAAGATGCAACGATGTTTGCTCTTAGAGAATCGCACGGCAGATTTTATCAAACGAGTCAAAGCTCGAGACGCAGGTAGACTGCATGACTGTATGACTGCAACTCAAGAACAAATATCATTCTATAATTAGAAGTTATTCGGTCATCAGAGACACCAAAATTACAGACTTAATTTAAATAAAGTTTTAACTAGTACTTTCAACGTGTTATCCTAGATCACAAGTACGTATAATGTACGTACATTTTGTAAGCCTCGCTGTAAGTACCCTTCAACTTGGCACTCGGCTATGACAACACTTATTTCCTAGCTTGTAATGAGATCTGGCAGCCCTTGACTTTCCGCCGCGGTTGCCGCCGTTCACAGGCTTCGCACTAAGTCGCTGATTTAAAAATCAATACAAGGCTTAGCGGGCCTTAATACTTACATATCTTTGAAAAAATAATAATCATTTATTTGGAACTATAACACGATTTAGTTACAAACATATCGGAATCGATAATACCTGCAGAAGCTGTGTCGCAGATGTCAACGCCCTCCTCCGGAAGTAAACTACCTAATTACATAGTTCCTTAGTAACAAACAAAGTACAACTATGTAACATATTATGTAAATGCGTACGAGAAGACTTAAATAGCATACTTAATACTAATAAGATAAAAGTGGCAGAAAAATCAGAGAGCAGGAGGCCAACTCCCACAAGTAATCAACGTAGTTTCGTTTGATGGATTAGGGGTTGAAATATGAAATTGTCATATCATACTGAAAAATGTAAACACATAATAAATTGTTAGATAACATTTATTTATTTAATTAAAGTACTATCGTTATTTACACATAAATATACTTTAACCTCTAACATTAGTGTGCTAGAGTTATTATTACTGTCGAAATAGAGATGATATCTCAAGAGTATTTAGGGTCAGTAGTCTTCATTTCTGTACCCCTGCCTAGGGCTGTCAGCGAAGGCGACATCGTAAGAAAACACCATGGTTTGGTAGATATTTTTGGCCATAGATTAATTTGCTAATCACTGCTGTCCACAACATTAAAAATCTACATCTGAAAATAGATATAGATACGAGTAGATAAACTCTTTATTGAAATACCACAGTACATTACAAATGATGAATTACGAAACAATTGTATACAAAAGTATTTTACTACAATTAAATGCTTAAAATTAAAAGTGTCACAATGGGCGATCTCTTCCAGACAACCATGAACAAAATACTGAAAGGCGTGACTATAATAATTTAAACCCTAATAAATACAAACTTTAACTATTATATAACAAATATAAAACGATCATCGTTAGGAAAAAAGGAAATACTCGACTAAAGTTTCCGTAGGTGTACAGGCAAATACTGTAGATTTTAATCCCATTATTACCACAGTGGTTTCGAAGAGCACAAATAACACTGTTATTATTTTGCTAAAAACGTATGTATACGTTTATATATATGACTATGGCTCGGGGTGATATAATAAATCCCGCTCACTCCGCCGACTGTAAGGCTTAGGGGCTTATAACGTAATTTGACGCTGGTTCGAAGGACTCTCGATTTCGCTGATAAGTGGTTCCGGTTTTCGGTTACATAATGTAGGTACAGACAATTTTTTTAATTCCCTACTAATAACCCTTGAACGAGCAACCCAGAAAATGTGACGTTGTTGACGGAATGTCCACGAGTTTTATTTTACCGCTTCATCTAAGCGAATATTCTTTTAATAGTAGATTATGCACCGAGGGAGTAAAGCAGTGTCTTGCGTCACGGGCGGCATATTAGACCTTGAGCGTAACGGAGACTCTAGAGTTAACCCCTAAGCACAGCGAGGGGATTTAAATTGAATTCCCGAGCGGAGAGAGGGATATAGTGTTATGTGTGAAGCGAGGGGTTCAAGCCCCCCGAGGCAAAGACAGGCTTTATCCTCAAGATGCATACTTTTCACATCTACTGCGAGACAATAAAAAACTCAGGGTGTATTAAAGGAGCTTGTTGTTACTGAGAAACCCTCGATACAGCTGAGCTGAACTAGTGGTGCGTAAACTGATCAACTAGGTAAAGCATACTTTGTTACGGCCAATACTTGGATGGGTGGCCGTTAGTCAAAGTCAAAGTCAAAATCATTTATTCAATTTAGGCACCAACGACGCATTTAACAACGTCAATTTTTCAGTATAATGTACTTTAAAGACTACCGCCGCGTTCCAAAATATATAGAGCCTACCGAGAAGAAGCGGCAAGAAACTCGGGGCCATTCTTTTTTTATAGATGTTCATCATCATCATCAGCCTGTAGCAGTCCACTGCTGGACATAGGCCTCTCCAATTGCACGCCACTTAGGTCTATCTTGGGCTTCTCGCATCCAGTTTTTGCCAGCCGTCTTGCGCAGATCGTCACTCCACCGTGCCTCAGGACGTCCTACACTACGTTTGCCGAGACGCGGTCTCCACTCATAGATGTTACTGCTACATATTTACAATTGAACGCTTCCGTACACTGCCCCGGTTGTTGCATCAGGACTACTGTAGTTAGACTATGTTGGACCCTTAGGGTGGCCTGAAAACTCCCACTCTAGGGCATATCCGCCATTTTGCACATCAAACATAGTGAATTACGGCCTCTTTTCTCGGAGCGAAATGCTCATGTCTGCTAGGATCATGAACTAAATGTGATATTAAGATATATCCTTCTCATTTCAGGGCTAAGCGAGTGTACGTTGGAGGCCTTTGCACATATAGCTGTGGAATGTTCATGCTGTGTGCAGTGCGAGCCCGTGCAGCCGTTCTGCTGTTCAGCTGGACTGCTGGAGTAATGTACTCTACCCTCTTCACCATGCCTTATCTTCTGGTAGCGCATTACCACGCCACAGGCACGGTGAGTCTTTTATTCTTGTTGATCGAATATTTCGTCAATTGAAATCACTATTGCGAGTGGATCAAAGGTTCGATAAAGTAGTCACGTGTATAAACTGATATTATCTATCGTTCATTATATCCACATGCATCCAGCAATAGCTATATTGCTGGCTGTCTTTTATCGATAATTACTGTCAAGTTTTATCCTATCCACAATTCATACTCGCATCGCAGTGCAAGTGAGATAGTGTCAAAACTATAGAATAATTAGTATACAGACTTACCCATTTTTCGTGTTATTAGGAGACGGTACAAGCACGAGGCTCATCTGATTTTAAGTGGTAACCTCTGCCTAGGGCAGATACATTTAGTCACAAGTGGCTAACTGCACTGCGCCCGTAACCTTGGGGCAAAAACTGAAACACTAAACACATTTAGTGTTTCAGTTTGATGTGCATGTAACTTCGCCTGCACCCATCCCATTTTAACAATAACACAGTATTCCGAACATTACTGCTTCGCTTTAGAAATAGGTAGGTATATGGTGCAGTACTTGCCCGGACGATCTCATTCACAAAGAGTTCTACTACACTAAAACATACATGTACGTTTTAGTGTGGTAGAACTCTTTGCGCTTATTATTCACTTGTCGAGAATGACTATATCTATAAATATATATTTCATTTATAAGATCATTGATTGTACGTACTTACTCATTATATTTTTTTGATTTTAAGGGACATTATGAGACAGAAAAAGCAAAGTTCACTAGATGTTATAATTGTGCTAGAATTGATAGTAAATATACAGTCGATATCACACACTGTCGATCTCAATCTTAAAAATTAAAATTATCATTAACAAGTTTCCATATTCATATATTCAACGAAATAACCGAGTACCTATTAAGATCATAAATATTAAAAGGGCATACTTACCCTTTTGATGTTTCCTTTCGTTACCGCCCCGAAACAGATTTAAGGGTACCTTACAGTTTGTTCCCTGTAATTAAGCTGTGAGCTTGTTAAATTGTAAATAGTTAATACAAAGCCGTTAATCGTTTTAAAATTAAGAGCGTTTCCATTTAAGTATCTAGGAATTAATCGAGTATAAAACTAAAGCTTGAAAAAACTGACTTTTATAGATCATATACTCGGACATTGGTATTCCGCATAGCATCAGTGGGCCGAGCACAATAATCTGTTTAAGTGTAACGTTAACGTATTTAGTACAAACTATGAGTTATGAAATGAAAATGAAATGAAATGAAATAACTTTTATTCCGGACTGTGATCCATAACAATACAAATTATTTACTTATTACTAAACTAAACTAAGTGATGGGAGTGTGATATGCTCTCCACGTTTTGTGTAGCGGGCTGCTGTCCCACTCTCTGACAGCGGCGACCAGGGAGTTGTGTGAGCGGTAAAGGGCGGTGCGCGCGGCCGCTGATCGGCTCCGGAGCAGCGCCGGCCAACAGGGCGCGCGCCCCGCGGCGAACATCGCGCTCGCGCTGCACCACCTGGGCAGCCGGAACATCGCGCGCCACGCGTCGTTGTACTGCACCTTCATCTCTCTCATGGCCGCCTGCGTGTGGTTAGTCCATAGCTCCACCGTGTAGACGCTGGTGCAGTAGCTCAAAAATAGCTGGGCCTTCACGGAGCTGCTGCAGCTAGCGAAACGTCTGGCCAGCATATTAGCGCGCACTGCAATGGCACGCCTCTGCCTTTCGATATCCGCTTGATCGGATAAGTCGGAAGTGATTATATGCCCGAGGTACTTCACCTCATCCACTTTCTTCAGGGCTTCATCGTACAAGAAAATGGGTGCTTAAAAAAAAAATCTGTGCCACTACTGTACTAGATAAATTACAGTTTGTACTAAATACGTTAACGTTGCGATAACGTTACACTTAAGCACATTTTCGTTCTCGGGCCACTGGGGATCTTTGGTTTTGTTCCCGCTCTCACTATATTCCCTGAAAATCTGTAATCCGTAAAATCTGATAAAAAGATATTATATAATTTAAACGAATGCTGATTGTAAGAGACCAGAAAATACAACCTAATAAGTGGTGGGTATTTTGTGCATGTGGCCGTCTTGCTTGGCACCACCGCAGTACCAGCAGGGCTATTATGTATCTCAGTTGCTAAAAAAAAAATTGTTTGAAATCTAAACAAATGGCGGCTCTAAGTCACTTTTGACGACTACAGTGAGCAGAAATGTTAGTCAGTTGCCGAATAGAGCTGACAAAAGTGACATAAGGACACGGTTTTTTAGATTTCAATCAACCTTTGTTAGCAACTGAGATACATAATAGCCTTGCCGGTATCCTGCCACGAAGCAATAGTGCGCAAGCATTGTTTTACGGTGTGAAATGCTTTGTATCCAATGAAATTACTGGGCGATAGATGGGGGGATGGCTCAAGGGTTTTAATTGGTTTATGTTCAGCAGTGGACGTCCTACGGCTGAGATGATGATGATGATGAGAGGCTCAAAAGCCAAGAGATGATGATGATGATGATGAGAGGCTCAAAGCGTGGACAAAACTACAGTTATGCAGATAACACTTCAACTGTCATGGCCAAGGGCTTAACATCAGGCGCATGACTTGAAACAGTCAGCATGGACTGCTTCAAGCTGCGACTGTGAACTACAGTCTTCTACGTACGCACATACACGAAACCGCTCGAGCAGTTGCAAATGCTTCGGGCGGTCGAAGAAATTGGGATTTGGTGAGCAGTTATCAGCAGTTATCTATGGCAGCTTCAAGCTGTTGACTATGACTGCTCGAGCAGTCCGTATAGCTCTAAATGGCATAAAAAATCTCTTCCAGTGGGACAACACTGGCGGTGGTTGCGGGGCCGAGCGTGGCATCGGCACTGATGTAGCAGTGGTCAGCAGTTGCGTCTTCGTGGCACAACTCCTCGTCTCCATCATCATGGGGTTCGCGGTGAAGATAGCCGGTTCCACTGCGGCTGTGGTGGCGGTGGCTGCGGTCCTGGCGGCTGCAGCAGCTGTTACTGCCACTAGGATTACTTATCTTGATCTTTGAAGATTCCTTAGATCATTTTGGTGTGGAGGAGCCAGCTCCATTAAAACGAAACACCTGATGAATTAACCAACATTAACGGATTAATAAATAATATTTTTTTTAAATAATCGATCACGATTAATTAAAAATATTTAGGTAGGTACGTAGTTATGTGTTAAGTACAACTTTATCAGCACCTTTGGAGACATATTTTTAAACTCAAGGCAACATATTCTGGATTCTTTCCTTTACCTCTCTGTCATGACCTCTTTTATCTCGAGTGCCAGTGACCCCTGACAAAGGTACTATTTTCGAATGGACATCAAAGATAATCTTCATTTGTCTTTAGAAAAAGAAAAACATTTGTACGATGCAAGCATCGCACATCGCGCGCGGTCAGCGATTTACGTATTCATGTCACATTTCATAAATCGCTTCATCAGTTCACGATCGGAAACCGTACCATCCGCGTGTGCTCATCTATCATACCATTTTAACCATTTAGACTTAGTTTGTGAATAAAAAGACACTTTTACTTCTATAACTCGGTTATATCATTTCCTGTGTACGGACAGCACCGTACATAGTGGTCCTTCGAGCCGGATATGAACCAGCGACCTATGGATCTACAGTCCACAGCACAGCAAACCCAACTCGGTTGGATAATAAGCGGTAAATGCTCTAATAAACAACCATATCACTGTAATGTCGTTATGATCACAAAAGAGGACATTCAACGATTTTGGGACATCGACGACATCGGAGACAGTTCCGGTAACATGTCCAATGAAGACCATCAATGCATTCTGCAGTACCAAACAGAAACCAAGCGCCTACCAGACGGACGCTACGTCGTACGATTGCCACTGAAACCAGATGTAGATGAGAAGCTGGGATCTTCTAAGTCTAAGGCTGTGGCCCAATTTCGACAACAAGAAAGAAAATTTATCAAAAACGAAGCAATTGCTAAACGTTATAAAGAAGTAATTGACGAGTATATACAATTAGGTCACATGCATGAATGTAAAGGTAACCAGACACCGACGGAATGCTATTTACCGCACCATTGTGTTTTACGCGACGACTCGACGACTACTTCCATTAGAATCGTTTTTAATGCGTCAGCTATAACTTCAACGGGAAATAGCTTAAACGACCTCATGTACCGTGGACCCAATCTACAACAAGATTTGCTATCACTTATCATAAAATGGAGGCAATATAAAATAGCTTTCACTGCCGATATAGAAAAAATGTTTCGGCAAATTCTTGTTCACGAAGATGACCAGCGCTACCAAAAGATAATCTGGAGAGATTTCCCAAACAAACCATTACGGGAATATCAAATTACCAGTGTCGTTTTCGGATTCAAGGCCGCTCCTTTCTTGGCGATGATGACGCTGAAACAGTTGGCCCAAGATGAGCAGAACCGATTCCCTGAAGCGGCAAAAATTGTAGAAAATAGCTTTCAACATAAGAAACCTTCACTAACTACGACAAGTCTTTTTGTATTCGTTGTTATAAAAACACTTTCATTTTTATTCCACTTTTTTAATGCAATGCTAATAATTGTGTTTTAACGGTGTAGTTACTTTGGTAAGTTATTGTGTATTTTGTATATTTTAAGATTTGTAATTATAAGTACTTTACTGCTAAATAATTTCGACTATAATATAATAATATATTTAAATTAGTAACCGCCGCGCTTAAACAAGATTTTTGCAAGATTATTATTTTAGCATTGAACTAATTAAACATTCCTATAGATGCAGTTAAGAGAGAAATAATTTCAGGTTCAGGTCCCGTCTGGTAGATTATTGTTTACGATTTGTTATCTTTCCAAAATGGAATTTATAGAGTATCACCTCTTTCTAAGACTCCATGTATACCTTCTTAAAATATAGATATATTTAAAAAAAATCTAAATAAAAAAATTCGAAAAGTGCACTAAGGAATTATTAATAATAATATAATAATTTCCGGTCCATCTTATATAATTAGTATAATTATTGCTCTAGTCATTAGTAAGAGAGTGTGTAGTTACAGTAAAGCCGTTTTAACTTGACCGGTCTGAACTTCACGCGCATCACTGCATAATATGTACCTACCATTTTTTAAGAACCAAACTGCAAAGTTATACGCAGTAGTTTATGTTCCGGGCGGTCAGGTTGAAACATTAGTCCAAGAATCTTATACTAATAATTTACTTACAATAACAAATATACTTTAAGATATTTTTTACTGAATATACATAATTATTTAAACAACTTTAAATGGATTAAATCGCGTATGTTTTAAATAAAATCCCGAAGTTTGAACACTTTCCGGTGATCATGGTCACATGTAGACTCTATAATATTAGACACCTTTAAAGATTAAAATAATTTGAAACATACGCAACATCGGTTTAAAATAGTATCATTTAAATGTACTGATATAAGTAGTAATCACGTAAACTTAGTAAAAGGTAAATATAAGCACCTCTTACACAACTTTAACTTAAGATTTCTCCCACTGGAAATGCTTTGAGACTAAAATTATAAAAATGTCCATCTTCAAATAAAGTGAGCAAATATAAAAAGGTAGAGTTTGTGCAAAAAGGCCGTAGTTACGTTACGGTGAACTAACATTCGCAGTTTTTTATAAGACAGCTATTATCTGTCCGTCACGCAACTGTCAAGTGTGAACTTCGACTCGATAAAACTATAAAACAGAAAATTACTAGAATTGTTATTTACTAGCATTAAAACAGTTAATTACCAGAATATTTATTTACTAGCATTAAAACAGTAAATTGCCTGTATATTTATTTACGAGCATTAGAACAGTAAATTACCTGAATTTTTATCTACCAGCATTAAAACATTAAATTACTAGTTTTTTTTACTAGCATTAAAACAGTAAATTACCAGAGTTTTTATTAACTAGCATTAAAACCGTATATATCCATAATTTTTATTTACTGGAATTAAAACCGTAAATTACCTAAATGTTTATTTACAAGCATTAAAACAGTAAATTACCACACGCGCGATCTCAGATTCCTAGGATGCTTGTCTATTTGCACAGACTCTACGGACTACGAGTTTGTATTGTAGTGCGTAGATTTGTATATATAAAACATACCTATAAGTACCTCGTTTCGTATGCATAACTGTAACCAGTAGGTATGTATATATATACCTTAATATATATGCATATATATTTACATACCGAATATATTACATAAGTCTAGTCTAGTAAAGTCTTTGTTTATTAGTAAACAATATTGTTTGTTAATACGGGTGGTTTGGAATCGATAAATGGTCATGCACTGGACTGAAGTTTTTTTATGTTTGTTACGTCATAACTTTCGATGAGATGAACTGATTCTCAAAATTTTTCGTTTGAAAGGCACTTCCCGTGTGGTCCCATTTAACTTTAATGAAATTCGATTCAGTAGTTTTTGAGATACGCTCCAATAACTGAATAAAATGGAAGTCGGTATTAACATTTTCAAATAGTACTTGTTTTTTTTACTTTTTATTACTACTACGTTTTACTATTCTTTAATGTTATCTATTCTGTGATGTACCGGCGCCGTTTTGCGGTCAATCATAGTCATAGGTTTTTAGCTGCGGAGCATAGAATATGAGTTAATAGAAATTTAAAAAACCTTTTACTTTCTTGACAAGTTAATAATTCTGAACCATTCTGTTCAATATTGTGCACTAACTACCAAAGACCTCATATTATATGTACTTATATGTAAATATTATGCGCTGTTTTTAACAACCTTTCTGTCTATTGCGGTTAGCAGTTTTGTAGTAAGACTGTTTTCTACCGACTTCCAAAAAAGGAGGAGGTACTCAATTCGTTTGCTTTTTTTTATTTATTTTTTTATGTTTCTTACCTCGTAACTTTCGACTGGGTAAACCGATTCGCCATTTAAATTTCATCAAATTCCGGTCCAGTAGTTTTTGAGATACACTCCAATAACTGAATAGAATGGAAGTCGGTATTACATTTTTCTAATTGTACGTGTTACTGTATATGTATTGTGATATTTATTTCCAGCATATACATAAAGGGACACAATATATTATGTCATGATGTTACTAGTACTTATTTATTAAAAATATTTATTGTAAACTGAAAGTGTAATAAACTTATTTAATGTTCTTGTTGAATATTTGAAAGGTTTTAATCTCCTAAATTAATAATCCTTTACATTAATGGCGATGGATAAGTAATGCGAGTTTAATTACCGGTTTTGTAAATAAATAATTTGTACGGACTTCATTACAGAATAATAAATACGTTTAGGTAATAAATATACCTAGGTACGCTGTAAATCTAAGTAGATTTACTACTTCTGTCATGATGTCAAGTGAAGTACTTTTTAGGGGTGTATAAAATTAAAAAATATAACGTTAGACTTCAGAAAATCTCTCAGTTTATGTGTTAAATTACAGATTAACATATATTTGAAAAAATAAGTAAGTTAGTATATTCAGTAAATTACTAAAATTAATTTCAATAGCCTGGGTGAAAAAATGCCGCGCAGAAATTTGAAGATTTTAAAAACCTAGGTTGTGACCTGTTGGGGTGCCATGGGCTGCCGTGCGCTTCTCTAAGAGCAAACATCGTTGCATCTTTGACAACATCCGTGAAACAAATGAAGAGATGACAAGAAAGGGCGATATCTTATAAAGTATGTATTTGACATCGGTGAGCTCGTCCATAGACCAAAATATATACTAGGAAAAGCTCGTCGACGAATCATTACAGAATCGCACGGCAGGTGTGACGCTCACTAAAATGCCAATGACTTGTCCGTCCTGTCACCATTTCTTTTTAACCGACTTCAAAAAAAGGAGGAGGTTTCTCAATTCGACCGTATATATTTTTTTATGTGAGTTCGCGGATAACTTCGTCGTTTATGAACCGATTTTGATGATTGTTTTTTTTTGATAGAGTATACTTCCGTGGTGGTCCAATATACATTTCATCAAATTCGGTCAAGCAGTTTTTGAGTTACACTCGAAAACTAAAAAGTGTTGATTTATCTTGATGACATCATCTTTGACGGTGTATCCCGTAATTAGCAAAGTCACTAAAATTTATATCAATAAATAGAACAGACTTCTACACTAAGAAGTGTGCAATAACTTGACGAAGTCGGTACCATGCACGCAATATTGTGATAGTAGGAACTTTCGAACTATCATGGTATCGAATCCAACAAGCTACTTCACACCCTTTAGTGTGTGAAGTAACTTGTCGGTTCTATTTTTTGATATTTTCTATTGTATTTCAACCCTTGATTTATTTTTCGATCGGTACGTCTGAATCAGCTTAGTACAATGTGTATAAATATACGTCTTTACTAATAAACATTGCGTAAACTTATATTATAGGCGTAACATCCTTTGTCTTGTTTTCACGCGTGACATTTACTATAAGCGAAAAATTGACAGATGGATGTTTTAACTATTCCGGGTATATAGCCAAGTTTATGAGTAAGGCCGATAGTGTTGTACTGGCAAAGAAGCTACGTAGGGTTATCACAAAAATAAAGGCAAACAAATTTTAAATAAATGAATATAAGTAATGTATGTAATCTAAGTTGTATAGATATAATATGTTTAGTTTGTATGTATTTTGTATACTGTTCGAGCATAATTATTCTTGTGATTTATGATTGACAATGGAAACGTGCATATTATAGATTTTGTTTGATGGAAAATTAAACAGAGCGCAGTAATTAAATCAAATTATTGCGAATATTCTGAACGTGAGGTTAATTATAAACTTCACTTTATATTTGCGTTGTTGCAGAAGCTATACAGTACTAAGTTAAACTCTGAGGTTACTGTGTTAACGTCTGAAGGGTCCAGTAGCAAGGAAAATTTCCTACTGGGTAAATAAGACCAGCGCAGTGCAGTGTACGTAAACACATAATTTGTTATAAACATTATGAATTTGGCGATAAACAAGTGCAATTTGAAAAATTTAATACCGACTTACATTGTATTCAGTTATTGGAGTGTAACTCAAAAACTACTGAACAGATATTGATGAAATTTAAATGGGACCACGGGAAGCACCAACTTTCAAACAAAAAAAAAGAGTTTTGAGAATCGGTTCACCCTATCGAAAATTATGAGGTAACAAATATAAAAAAATACAGTCGAATTCAGTACCTCCTCCTTTTATGGAAGTCGGTAGAAAAATATCTAAAAAGACAAGCCCGTTGAGTTTCTTGCGGGATCTTCCCAGTCCTGGTCGCGTTCCGATCCGGTTGCAGATTTAAGAAATAATAAATGTAAAATGGCAATTTGTAAGTAGACCGCAGACCTATACAGAATAAATTATTTGATTTGATTTGACATACATTACATTTGTCAGTGTAGTGTACGTACACACATGCATATCATACACACTTTCAGTTCGAGGTTAATTTGTATAAACACCTTTCTCAATTGTACATCTATACAAATACATAGAGTACATAAAGTGAAGTAATTTTGGAGTTCATAAAGTTTCCAAATCGACGTGCACATAGTATGTGAACTTTGGGTTGAACACATTTTATGTTGTTAATTAACAATTACTGTGACTCTCACCGATTTTATGATTCCATACAGAGTTTTGATCGTGATCGAAATTAACTATAGTTCAAGTCTCGTAATTTTTAGCTTGACTATAAGTAATTAATAATAAAATAAATACTAAATAATAAAAACAAATAATATACATAATAAAAATCGTTAACCGGCAAATAACATCAACAAATGTGGATGGTGTGCCTGTTTGTTTTAACCACAGTAAAGGATTGTAGTGTTAGAAAGTATTGGACAAGAAACTACTATTTTTTGAAATTTCCTCATAGTTGAGGAACAAAATTCACTGAGTCGAGGTTCTCCTCCTTTAATGGAAATCGGTTAAATATTAATTGAAAACTGTAATATGTAATTTAATATTAATTTGCTAGGGCTAATATTGTGTTCAATTTGTAAACTACTCCCATATAGTTTCAATCCAAAAATGATCTATCAAACTATGGGTTAGGTGTAGGCCCATATTAATAATAATTTAATAAAATATAGGTATCTGTCTCCATAACCATCCAAATTGTTATTAGTAATCAATATATTTGCCATAGTATTACAAGTCTGATCTGATTTCTTAATTTACCTACTTTTTAGATTGATTCAAGTTATTCCACTACCATGGGGTTTCTGAAACGCTGGTGGCGAAAAATGAGTAACACGAGAGCTCTCGACATGTCCAGTGGAAAATTGGAAACTCTTTTCTTTGAGTCTGTGTATCGAGTTGCTTACATAACAGGTAACTTTGCACTGCTGTGCCGGCAGAGCGGTCGGTGTTGGCAGTTTTTAAATGTCATTGTTTTCTGTTGCGTAGGTATGCTACCAACAAAACGTAGATGCGACGTGTACTTGTTTTGTGGCGATGTTTAACATCCCAATGCGCGTCTCGAGCCAAACCTGCGTGAATCAACGCTAGTAGGAAAGACGTTTTACTTATAGAATTTACTTACTTTGCTTACGGGCTTGCGACGCGGTCCAACCCCAATTTTAAAATAATTTACGATGCTTTACGTAAGGTTGAAAATCGCTTTTTAGATTGGACGATGTAATGCGAAGATGCACTAAGTTTGTACGTTTTCTTTATACTTACTTTTCGATTATACTAAGACTATATATATTGACTATACGTTGTAGTAATATACGTTGTCTTTGAATTTATTACCTAAAGAAAGTATAGTGTTATCGCTGAAAATTCTGAGAGTTTGGACGTGAAAGTTTACTTTATGTACCTATTTAGAATTGTTTTCTGTAGAAAGCGAGTAATATTTATGAATTGTATTCGGTTATTATTCTTTTCCTGTTTCTTTTCAAAGTATTTTTTTCTAAAAATATTATCGATCTGTTTTGTAACATGTAGATGTTTAAAGATTCTGATTTTTACTATTATCAGGACACGAGCGCGCCTTAATCTAAAACAAGCTATTTCACATAGAAATAATGTATTGCTATTTCATCTCTAGAGTTAGTGTATGTGTGCAGCTGTCAGTGTGCCAAAACAATTGTTTGACATAAATTGAATAAACACTAACGGAAGTGGAAAAAATATAAGAAGATTAGCTTAGTGTTATTTTTATCATAATAAAATATGAACTTTATCAATTTCAATATATATTATAAAGGATTTCGTTTATTCTCATCTCTATAGACATGATATTCAAATATGAAACGCAACGGTTTTTTTCGTAAACGTGATTTATTGCTAGAAATTCAATATGTTATATTACAAAACATACAAATAGTGCAGGATAATAATGTAAAACATAGTTTATTCTGTTTAGTACTTTTTATTTCACATATAAGTTTTGAACCGTTTTGAAACAATCGGCATTTTTTGAAGTGGTTGAAAAAAAAAACCGTAATCCGTTAATTTGAATTTTGAGTCTACGAGTGAATAATTTTGAGATTTTGTGAGTAGAACGGTTAAGAAAGAACATAAGCAAGTAACTTATGAATCTTACTTCTTTTTACTTTGAATGCTTGGATGAATGAATGTGCGTTACTCAATCACACCAGAACGTCCGAACGGATTTGGATGAAATTTGGTTTAAAGATAGATTAGACACTGGAATAGCACATAGGATACTTTTCATTGTCTATCAGCACACGGGCGAAACTGGGTGGGAAAACGCAGCTAGTAAATGAATAAAACGCGATGAAAATAAATGAGCGACTATTAAGTTACGGAAATAATAAATTTACTGAATTTATTTATTGGGTAGGTATATATATAGATGAAGCGCTGGAATAACATATTGGATGCTTTTCATCATCATCCGTCTATCATCATCATATCCCTATCTATCATCCATCACCACGCGGTAATAAATAGGAAAGATTTGATGGTTTTTTTGGTTGTAATTAATTAACTCAAAAACTATTAACCGATAAAAAATCTTCATCAGTCTACATTATTCCTGAGTAACATAGCCTATATTTTATACATCATTATTCATTATTCACCACGCGGGTGAAAACGCGGAGCGCAGCTAGTATGTTATGAAATTAGCTTGAAATAAGTTCATTTAAAAAAATTACCTATATGAATTATTAAAAATTATATACTTTAAATAAAATACTTAAAATAAAATACTTAGCTTTGTTATTTAAATCTAATAAATGGCGGAATTTTCAGTATCTGATGATTAGTAGTTTATTGAGTTAATGTTGACAAAATTTATATACCTAGTTAACAATGTATTGCTAATAAAATTCATTCGTCGCACGATTCTCGATCTGACACACGTCTGCTTCAGCCGGGTCCATCTAACTAATCTAAGGGAGAATTCGTTCGTTCGTTCGTTCAGCTAGGAACGAATACATGCGGTATTGAGGGAACAAGCATAGGTAAATAACACGCTATATGTCGACTGCTCGACACTTTTCTCGTATAGAGTAAAGTAAGAAGTACCAGGAATTTTCGCTTTGAGAAATTCCGATCAGGCCTATCAAGGACGCTGTTATGAAAGCCAATATAAAATATTTAGATATTTTCAAAAGACTACCACTGAATGCCAAAACAAATAAAGCTACTACAGAGGAAAAAAACAGCAAGTTTGTCGAGGGCTATTTTTTTCAGAGATTAGCTTTATTGATATTATTTACCATATATAATTTTATTACAATATATTTGTTAATTCGGTATGTAAAGTTTTTTTTGGTATTTTTTTTATATTTTTATTTCGTAGATTAGGTCATTATAAGAAACTTATTTCAATATTTTTGTTTTATATTCAGTAGTTATTTTATAATATTTTTTTGAAAATTTGAATCCTATGACGTCACTTTTTTGCACAAATATGTAGTTGCGTTGAGGAGCCAAGAAAAGCACGCGAGTAAAAAAAAAGAAACTAGAATTTACTTTGACACTTGACAGTGACACCTACTAATTCGTAAGTCTCTATTCAATCAAAACAAAAGTCCGCTCGTGTTGTTAGATAAAGTTTTACTTCAATAGTCACACAGATAATAAAATGCAAAAAAGTGACGTCATTTAGAGGTCAATGAAAGTCGAATTATTTCATCGTTTTTTGTTAAAATAAATGGCATCTTATCGTTTTAAAAGGTCAGAGTAGAAAAATAAGGGTTTGTAACATAAAATCTCGAAATGGTTTCGGAATTGGCATAGGTTAATTTTTTTTAGCATACCGAATTGCAGAAATGGCTGGTGAGCCTTTCTGTTGTCTTCTGAATAATGTCTTAGCCGATAATAAGATTTTTTCATCGAATCAATTATTACAAACTACCTACTTAAATTTCAAATACGTGAGATCGTTCTTTAAGAAGAACTTCCCGTATTCTACTTAGTACGCAATCTTCTTCCCTAAAGCTTTACACATTTTACCAATTTCTCATGGACACGAGTAGGTACAGAGCAGTGCTACGCAAGCAAGCAATGGACAAAGAGCAAACGTAAAGAGCAGTGCTACACAATACTACAGTTCTATGTTTTGGGTGGAACTGCATCTGCCATGGGCAAGCTTAATGCTTGCCCGCCTTGTTACTTGATTTGATTGCAAAAACCCAACGTGATCCAAAAGCAAGAGGCAATATGTAGAAGGTTCTGTACTTATACCAGTGCGATAAGGTTTTCTAATAGGTACAATGCCTATAGGTCTTTCATTGAGCGACCAGCAGTTGCCATACCTTGCATACAGCATCGCGGTAAAGCTGATGATTGGGCTGCTGGTCTGCGGAGAGGTGTGGTACAGCTTCAGCGAGACATCCAGCATGGATGAGATCGTCGCCAGCATCAATGCAACGGTCATACAATTCATAACGATCTACCGTTACAAGAACATGGTAAGTGAGATAGTATTTTCGCTATGTATTAAAATATAACTTATGATATTTTTCAACTATCAACTGGGTTATCTTCTGAGCTATACGGGTGCCTTTAGTTCGTTTACGTGTTTCCTGATATCTGATTCGAACACGTAGAGAAACCCCGAGCATAGCCCTCGCCATAGCTCCTTGAGTGAGTTTGAGCTTACATATGATGTGATCTTAAAGTAAGAATACCATGTTTCAGTGCCTTAATCCATATTAACTGATAGCACAGCTTTTTGAATTGAAGCGCTGTATCACAGCAATTAGAAAAGAATAGTTACTGAGACACAACTTGGTATAAATTCCTATGAAACCTTTGACCATCACAAAATATATGTAACTTGCAAATTCGTTGAAGATTATGTAGAAAATTACCCCAATTGAAATGTGAAACAGGAAAATCCCCATCAAATAGTTTTTCTAGTATATACACACTTGCAGTCAAAAGATATCTCGAGGCATGACACTTTGATTTACAACTACACTAGCAGTACTTTAGAACAGATCATTATTTACTTATTAAATATTTAACCACACGCGTTGCAGTTCCTGGAAAAGTAGGTTGATTTCTGCGAAATCTATTGTATTATTGGCCAAATATGGCGAATCGCAAGTCAACGGGTTAAATCTAAGATCTAATATGGAATTTGGTAAGAATACTGATTTACCAACACAAACTGTCCCTAGTCGATAGCAGATGGTAAGACATTTGGCTAGGTACGACTATATGCCCCCACGCTGGCACCAAACCCTATAAAGGCCAATTATCAGATTATCTCTGCACCATAATACGAGGCTGATTTCATTCAAAGTACATTTTCAAACAACTAAACAATATAAGCATTTGAACAAAGAGATATTTTCAACTCAAATGACCTCTAGGAAACATTATACCCTCGGGCTAAGGCTCTCGGCGCAAGACCATAAAACCTATTTGTTCTATCCTGTTCAAACATTGTTCCTATTGTTACTCGAGAAAGGGCTATCTGGACTTATTGTTATTGCAACATATCACATTCTCACGACGTTACATACAAAGGAAAACGCTATAATTGTGAGGATAAATTGACTTTTATGTAATTTCAATGGATTATTGCCTTTATAGAATCTAGGGCAGATTAGTAAGCACCTTAGATTAATCATTGGTCTCGCTCTAGTCGCGCGCGTGTAGACTAATCATTAAGGTAAGCACTTAGCAAATATTCTGAAATAAGAAATCTTATAATAAAGTAAGGTAAGAGTGAAGAAGATCTGAGGGTAGGATGAGATACCTTTATGGTTGGTGCAACTGTGCCGAAATATCGCGTACTCAAACAAAAAATACAAACACGATATATAATTATCCCGTCTTTAGGGTTCCGTACCCAAAGGGCAAAACGGGACTCTATTACTAAGACTCCACTGTCATCCGTCTGTAAGGCTGTATCTTTGTCTGTCCACTGTCACCAGACTGTATTTCATAAACCGTGAAAGTTAGACAGTTTAAATTTTCACAGATGTATTTATGTTGCCGCTATAACAAAAAACACTAAAAAACCAGCCAAGTGCAAGTCGGACTTGCGCATGAAGGATTCCGTACCATTATCTATAAAAGCATAAATAAAATTATGTCTGTTGTATGGTGATTTATAGATAATGGTACAGGATCCTTCGTGCGCAAGTCCAACTCGCACTTTGCCGCTTTTATTTAAAGTTAACTCTTATAAAAGTGAATCAGATTCACATATGGTACCAATTTCTAGATGGACCACAAAGAAATTTACAAGACATTAGCCACCTCCATGGAGTACGGCTACTTTGATACCACCACTCCGGAACGAAGACAGCTGGTGGACTTCTGGGCAAAGCGGAATGAGAGATATTTGAAACTGTTGCTGGCACTGGGAAACTGTACTCTTGCAGCTTGGTAAGATATTATCTTTACCAACTTCTATTCCTAAAAATATACACCATAGATGGTAAGGAAGATGATAAAGCTTTATACGACCTAAACAACACCGCATTTATTAGTGATGATATCAATACAATTGTGGTGGGTTTGAAAAACTCTTATTTGGGTCTTACAAAGCTTTTCGAGCTATTTGTGTAACAGCCATTACAATAAAACAATAAAACCAGATAATGCACACATGTATAACTTAACTTGCAACTCTAATCTATACCAATTACATTCAACTGAATTTACAGTATGCTAACATTAGTTAAGTAACAATTGCAATAAACACAACATCATTAACAAGCTAACATTAGTTAAATAACAATTATTGCAATAAACACAACATCATTAACAAGCTAACATTAGTTAAATAACAATTATTGCAATAAACACAACATCAGTAACATTAGAAAGTTCTTTTCGAATGTAGACAAATTCCACTAAAGTAATATTACAGTAAGCAGACCACACAGAAATATACTTTTGTAAGTATTTTGCCATCTGGCTGACTCTGACAAGAAACTGCCACAAATGTTCAGATAGGTTCTCCGACGCCTTTTTCTGGGCGTGAGACTGCCATGCTCTTCATTGGCTGTCGGAGGCTACGTCAGACCACGTGATGCCCTCCATCTTGGACTCGCGGAAGTACTTCAGTTCACGTGGTTGCCGCCATGTTTGACAAGCGGAAGTGGTTGTGTATTCTTTTATTTGTCACATTCGATAGATGTCTCTCTGTCCCCATACGATGACGGTGAATAAGTATCAATTAGAGAGACCAATTCGGAGCTCGACGGCCTCGATACGACGGCCGGATACTTCGATGGCTTAGTGGTCATGGCGAGTTTGATACTGTACAAGAATGTGTTATCTAAATTAATCTGTCCATATCAGGTTTAGGCTATAACAAACGATTTATGAATGGACTGGCTTGCTGATTCGGACGAGTTAAATTCCTAGTATTACGGGAACAAGTAGATCGCTAGTATGAGCAATGTGTTACTAAAATTAACATTGTCAAGCTAATCTATTAAATTGGCCATTAATTTGAATCAAGCGTCTGTACATCTACGTTTTGACTCGTCATGCTGAATTATTAGAGACACATTGCTTCTTAAGTACTAAATACACGACAACCACATAGACTACTCGTATATCATTATTTAAAAACTTACTCGCTCGCTTGATCTATGGAATTTTCCCATTACATAATACAGGGTTATTGGTAAGTCGACCTATTCCCGTTAAGGGCGTGTAGTTTACATCGTTTCTGATCGATTTGACTATGCAACACCCTATCCTAAATATCTAACCGTTTTCGATATATTTGAATTTAATTAGAGATATTGTACCGCGTGGTGGATTATGGCCCAACTCCTCTCACTGAGCGGAAGGCTCGAGTCCCAGCAGTGAGAACAAAATGGGCTGATTATGATAATGATACATTAATTGAATAATAGGGATGAGATCCAAAAGGTCTTTCTTAATGTATGCTTACAACAAAAAAGGCATCAACTGCTGACATTTCAAGTTTCAAGACGCAGCGGTTGAGGTTACGTATTGATGAACGAGTCAGTCAGTGAGGACAAGTATATACATATAAAGGATGGATCAAACCATTGTCCCTTGGTAGGAAAATATACCCTAAATATTGTAGTTGGCAAATTTTACTTAAAAACTTATTTCTTTAATTAGAAATAAAAACTAACTGCATTTAAAGATTTTTTACAGTCTGATGTTAAAGTTAAAGTTGTTAAAGTTAAAGCACATATTTGATATGTACTTAAGTAATAGTTTATGTCAAAGACATTGAAAGAGTCAATGTCTCTGGTTGTACATATTCCACTAATATTATAAACGCGAAAGTTTGTGAGTATGGATGTATGGATGTTTGTTACTCTTTCGCGCTCAAACGGCGGGGGCAATTTTGATGAAATTTAGTATGGATGTAGATGAGGCGCTGGATAATGATAATGAAAAGTATCCTATGTGTTAGGATACTTTTCATTATCATCATCGTCATCATCCATCACCATGTGGGTATAACCGCTGGACGCAGCTAGTAAATTATACATAGAAGACTGGTGTGCAAGTAGCAGGCGAAAAGAAAAATAAGAAGGTGGTAGAAATCTATCACTATACAGTGGATACCTATGTGTATCTGTGCACTGCACAAAATACGACGTAACTAACATTTCACCTATATCTGGAGACATGATTGTTGCTGCTATGCGATAACATCACGTATTAATTTTACTTTCAGGTACATCTACCCCTTAGTGGATGAACTAGATTACAATCTCATAGTCGGCATTAGAGTCCCTTACAATTACAACACGCCTGCCTTGTACCCTTTCACGTACATAGTGGTGGTGATCGCATTCACGTACATATCTCATTTCGTGATGGTGACAGATCTCATCATGCAGGCGCATCTAATACATCTCCTGTGCCAATACACAGTGCTGGCAGATTGCTTCGAAAATTTGTTGACCGATTGTCAGAACGGATTTGAAGGTTTGTTTTATTGTCATCATAATCTATCAACCGAGCAAGAAGCGCTCGCAGCGGAGCTTGACTTTGCGATTTTATCCGATCAATAAGTTAAGCAACACTTTGCTGCGGTCGGGACTGGGATGGGTGTGCGCTAGTGGCATTGTTCAACTGAGCGCTTCCGTGCTTTGGAGGGCACTTTAAGACGTCTTAGGACAACGGTCATTAGGCTATGTCAAAAGACTTCGGGCGGCCACTTCGACATGGGTTGGCCACTAACCTATCCCCACTGAGCCTTCGTGGTGGATTATGGCCCAACTCCTCTCTCTGAGCGGAAGGATCCGAGTCCCAGCAGTAGGAACATAATGGGCTTATTATGAATCTATCAGCCTAGTTGTTCCTAGAACAGTAACAGTGTCACACAAACATTTTAAGCTTAATTCCTTCTAGAAATTAGTTATTTACTCTTAAGGTGCAAGTTGGAAGCCGGCTTCATGAAGCCGCGGTAAACGACGTGTCGCAGCGACACTACTGGTTTCTATGTATTACTATGAAACACCATTCGTAGTTAGCGACGCGTCGTCAAGCGGCAGATCAGACTGTCGCCCGACCGCAGATCAATAGTGCCGCTCGCGAGTACCAATCTACGTAGTAAAACAACTGAAAAGCTTTTAAACAAAACATTTCGTATCGCTTTTCAAATGGTTGATGCCATCTGCATTCGACAAGGGAATCAAAACCTATTAGAACCTTACCTAGAATCATGAAATTTTCCTAGAAGCATTGACTTACAGCACATAATATAATGAAAAAAGTTGAAAACCGTAAATATGTAAATTGATACCAAGAATAAGCGAATTTACTATTATAAACTTATTATAACTTGTGGTCGGAGCAATAATCGTATCCAAGGATGTAATGGCTTAGTTAATTTTGTCCTTTAACCTGGTTTGTTTTTTAGATAGAGGAATGTAAGACGTTTTCTTAATGTATCGGTGCACGAGTCCAACTCGCACTGGGTGATTTGATTTACAACATATAGTTACTTCAGTAATACGAAGCCGATTGTTGAACTTATTAAGTAAGGTCATCGATCAAAAGGCCCTCCATCAGGCAGGAATGTTGCAAAGAGCCACTTGTAACGAGAAGCTTTTTCAGGTATTCAGAAAAGCTACCTTATGTACAACAAAAAGTTTGCGGACAAGTACTTGCGAAAGTTGGGGAACTTGGTGGAACAGCACCAACGAATCTTGAGGTAATGTACTTAAGTGGTAAACAATGTTTGCATCTTTATTTTTGCATGAATTTGTAAACCCAAACATTTCCAAAAACAATAAATAGTATTGATATTTTTAGAGTAATTGCACCAAACATTAAAATCCTACTTCCTACTTCCTTCCTACTAATATTATAAACGCGAAAGTTTGTGAGTATGGATGTGTGGATCTTTGTTACTTATGAACGCACAAACAGCTGGGGCAATTTTGATGAAATTTGGTATAGAGGTGGATGACGCACTGGTTTAACACATAGGATACTTTTCATCATCATCATCATCCATCACCAAGCGGGTGAAAATGAGTAATATTCTTGGGCACAGCATAGACAAAATAATAAGATCTCCGCCTACGTTCAGATCGTGATGATGACAGTTCTGTCAAATGTGCCAGTTTCTGATAGCATAGTCAAAAGCCAAGTCAATTTGACAGCTCGATACCTACACTAGACGTGTTAGGCGACCGTCAAGAGTGATGAAATGTAATGACAGTTTTTTCCATGGGGATTAAGTTTATTTTATTATTATTAAATAATGATGTAATAATAATAATAATAATTATCTTTAACTGGGGCCTTACTATCAGCTACGTAAAAACCATGCAAGTTCCGTGCAGTTCTTAAACCTGACTTAAACAGTTTTGAATGAAATCATACCACGACGCTCATTTAGGTGAACTGTTTGAATATTGTTTTCTCAAAGGTGAACGTATAATATTGTTTTTGGCATTATAACAATTTACTATAACCAACATTGCAGACGCCTAACGTTTGTAAGCTAATAAACTGAGTGGATTTAGAGCGACATGTTAACGAGAGTCCAAACGAAAAAAACAAGTGAACGGTTTTTCTGCGGTTATTGAATAGTAGGCCTGGGCAGGCCTGCTTTAAAGTTGTCATGGTACGAATAAACCGGGCAGTTGTCTAGAAGTCCTGCTTTAAGAGCTCATAGTAAGGCCCCAGATTAATATACTAAATATTTAAATGTACTCAAATAATACTATATATCAATTGCTTTTGACCATGTACATATATTTTGATATAAAGATAAACATAAAGATAGATACAGACGTAGTCGCGGGCACCAGCTAGTCATACATAAAAAACACTCTTCGCTTCTTAGTTGCGCCCGTTCTTGACGATTCAAAACCAGATTTAGTTTCAGAAACAAATCTAATTTATCGTTTAATTGCGGACCGTTAGTCCCAAAAGTTATGTATAATTTAAGATGTTACCAACTTTGGAACTTTCCAATACAACTGTTTGAAAACATTTGAAAGGATTTTAAATACTCCTTTGATTTATTTATTTGTCTACCCTCAATTATTAAACTATTTAGCCTGCCAAGCTTCACTAGCCCTCAGGGTTGGAGTCGTTGGCATACACAAAAAAAATATGTATAATGCCTGATGTGGACCTACTTGCATCGGTGAACTGGCTACGCTTTGGTGACCTCTTTGGGTTAGCGGAAGGTTTTGTCCGTGCAATTGCCGATGAATTTATCAAGACGAATAACTACCGGAAATATATTATGAAGGACGGTACGATCGACATTTGTCGGGCATGCCGCCGTCTTGGAGAATCACTCCGTCATATTATTTCCGGATGTTCTTACCTTGCTAACGGAGAGTACTTGCACAGACATAACCAAGTAGCCAGGATCATCGATCAGCAACTTGCCCTTCAATATAATCTTGACGAGTCGGAAGTGTCGTACTATAAAAACGCACCTATGCCAGTTCTTGAAAACAGTTGTGCTACGCTTTATTGGGATCGATATATCATCACGGATAGGACTATTGTTGCCAATAAGCCTGATATCGTGATAGTAGATTGATCTCCATTCCGCATGACGAGAACCACGGTGAAAGGCGAGAAGGACAATCTCGGCAAGTACCTTGACTTGGCCTACGAGATTACCGCCATGTGGGATGTGAAGAGTCTCGACTAACATCTCAAAAGGCTCTCGCTTGACGGTTGGATCAAGGGTCAGATACAGAAAGCAGTACTCCTCGACACGGCACGCATCGTCAGGAGGTTCCTCACTCTGCAGCCCTGACCACCGATAGCTTGGGCCCTGCCCTGCTGCTGGCGGAAAGCTAGGTTTAGGTTTTTATAATAATTTTATATTGTATATAATTTTTAACAAAAATGTAAATTTAAGAAAAGAACATAAATAATAATAAGAATAATTTATTTCCAAACAGTTTAGATTAGGCAGACACAGTACTAAGTAACATATTACGATATAACAATGAATGGTATTGGCTTTAAGCCCCAAACTAGGCGAAGCCTGTATCTTGGGCATGCTTATTCCATTAGTTTGTTTATAATT
Organism: Selenia dentaria; assembly: GCA_917880725.1. Classification (NCBI taxonomy): domain Eukaryota; kingdom Metazoa; phylum Arthropoda; class Insecta; order Lepidoptera; family Geometridae; genus Selenia; species Selenia dentaria. The sequence continues at coordinate 26,315,032 of OU862888.1, read as the reverse complement.
TAAATAAATACCTAAATTTGTTTGACCTGTTTAATTTCGTTTGCATTACATTCACATTTATTCTAAGTGACATAAGTTACGAAGTTTTAAATTAATTTACTTTTTACAACCGACTTCCAAACAAGTGCAATTTGAAAAATTTAATACCGACTTTCATTCCACTACTTTGGTAAAAATCAGTTATTGTAGTGTAACTCAAAAACTACTAAACCGAATTTGATGAAATTTAAATGGGACCACACGGGAAGCACCAGCTTTTAAACAAATAATTTTGAGAATCGGTCCACCACAATCGTTAAAAGTTATGAGGTAACAAACATTAAAAAAAATACAGTCGAATTGACTACCTTCTCCTTTTTTTGGAAGTCGGTAGAAAAAGACGGAGGTTCTGGAAGTCGACGCGTATATTAGTTTTTTGATATGATCACGCATAACTTTTACAGGGTAGTCCGATTTTGATAATTATTTTTTGTTAGGTAGAGTAATTCTTCACTTCATTCACTTCCTATTAAAATTTCATCAAATTTGGGAGAGGTTTAGAGTTACAATTCAATAACTGAAAAGTGTTTCGCATATCCTGATGATATCCTAATAGAAGGGAATGCCAATCGATCCCAATGCCAATCTAAATAGCGGGTCACTAAAAATGAAAAAACTTATTACCAAAAAATTACCGATTTCAACACTAAAAAATAGTGAAATAAGTTGTTGAAGTCAGTACCATGCACACAATATTATGATAATAGGTACTGTTGAACTATCATGGTACCCACTTCAACAAGACATTTCATACTTTTTAGTGTTGAAATCGGTTCCATTTTTTGGTAAAAACATTTAGTAAGTTGCTCGTATTATTTTAAAAGTAAATATTTAAAGAACATTTTAATAATAACCTCCGCTCCGTTAGAATGATAATGATAGTTATAAAAATAAAATAGGTATATATTAATCATTATTAATAACGTTTTCATGTTCACTCCACTTCACCTGGCAGGACTTCCTTTGACGCGGGGACATGTCCACACGCTTACGCGCATCACACATTACAAGTGCAATCAAGTTTTAATATTGATTGAAATCTTGAAAAGCGGCGGCTCTATATCAGGTTTGACAACTCCAGTAAGCAAAAAGTTAGTAAGTTGATAACTGGAGCTGACAAATGTGACATATAGCCGCCATTTTTCAACTGAGATACATAGGCTACGTTCCGGTAAGGACCGAAATCACTCGCGGCGTTCGCACACCCATTCCCTTAAAAGCCCACGGTCATCGTGAGCGAACTCGATACGTCATCAATGATGATCGATGACGTCACCGAAAACGCTCACGTTCCGCTTGGGTTGAACATTGCATGCATTCATTCTAACCGGAACGTGTTACGCGTTTTGTGAGCGTTGACGGCGCTTCCCGGAACGTAGCCATAATAGTCGGCGGGTTATTTGTTTGTGAGTAGAAGACGCTAAAGATGTCCTAAAAAGTTCTCTAATATTATTTTCTTAGGACGATATGTCTATGGTCTCTGGCACTATCAGGACCAGACTCAGTACAAGAATTTACAACACAGACCGGTTAATATTGCGTAATGCTTTCTGATCCGATTTCCTCCCTTTCCAACAGAGATGTAAATCATTTTAATCCAATGCGGAATTTGACGTGCGAAGCGACGGCCTTTGCCGCAAAATGGATAATGGCTGTGCGAAATGTTACACAACTCTGTTCGGTCGCCCAACAGACGAATTTAGATATTGCTGTTTTGAATTTGGTTTGAGGCCACTTCATCCTTTTTCCATGGTTTGTGCTTTACGAGGCTGTACTTTACCACCCAAAAATTGAATGAAAATGTAACTATTTGTAATGATAGTTTGGTGACGATATACTACTATACGCGAGGAATATTTGTATCGTGATCTTCGGGAACTACCGGGTTAAATACACTCGAGAGCAATGAATCCGGGTCACTTAAAGAATCCTAAAAATCTCGGAAACTAAAAATGCTAGGTTAATGCAATAAATTGTATTTAATAGACAATGTAATACTCCTTAAATTAAGGTATTAAAACTTCTTAGTTATTGTAAAGTTATATCATAAAAAAATCAAATTTGAAAAAGGGCCACTTTCGAAGATGGAACTACGAAATTACAGCATTTGGTTTTGCTTTTGTTTGTAATCTGTCATTTATGTGGGTACATAAACCATGTTGATAGTGCTCTATATTCATTATTCAAGCTGAAATTATGTCGCTTACGCCTGAAGAATGCACCAGAATACTTACAATGCTGGAAACCGGCCGGAGTCAGCGCGATACAGCCAGGACTGTCGGTGTGTCGCTGTCAACAGTACAAAGAGTTCTCCGACGTTACGAAGAAACTGGTTCTAACCTACGCAGACCAGGAACGGGCAGATCCAGGTGTACCACAGCACGAGAAGACCGATACTTGGTGAACACCATGCTTCGAAATCGCTTTCTCACAGGAACTGAACTCACAAATCAGTTTCGACGCCTCGGAGGAAGTAACCCAAGTGCATGGACAGTAAGACGTCGGCTTGCTGAATCTAACTTAAAACCCCTTAGACCTGCAAACGGCCCTAAACTGGAGCGTGGGCATCGTATTTCAAGACTAAGATATGCACAGAGCCACGTAAATTGGAGTATTGAAGATTGGTCAAAAGTTATGTTCTCCGACGAATCAAAATTTATGCTCTACAAGCACGATGGAAGACACAGAGTGTATCGAAGACCAGGGGAAAGATTCAAGCAAGCATGCATCGAAGAAAAAGTAGCCTACGGTGGTGGGTCTGTACTTGTGTGGGCCGGAATTTCTTCTGAAAGTCGCACAGAGCTGGTGATCATAGAAAACGGCTCTTTAACTAGCGAAAGATACCTATGTGGAAGAAATCCTCAATGATCACGTTGGTCCATTTATGGTCAATTTAGGTGAGGATGCTATATTTATGCATGACAATGCCCGACCTCATACAGGTAGGATTGTGAATGACTACCTTCAAGAGATGAACATTACTCGTATGGAGTGGCCAGCGCGCAGCCCGGATATCAACCCGATCGAGCATGCTTGGGACGAGCTAGGCAGATGCGTAAAACAACGAAACCCTCCCCCAATCACGCTTCGTGAGCTCAAAATTGCTCTCACAGAGGAATGGGAGAATATTCCCCAAAATCGTATAAGGAACTTGGTGTACAGCATGCCAAACCGCGTAAACGCAGTAATGGAAGCACGAGGAGGCAATACGAAGTATTAAAATTCAAGAAAATCGTAATAAAGTTCAAAAATTTCATGTTTCCTATTTTTGTTTTAAGGAGAGATCAGCAGTTTTTTTCTTTATGTAATTTTGTGTTAGTAAAATGTATGGTGACTCATATTTTTTTTACTTTCATTTAAGGAGTATTACATTGTCTATTAAATACAATTTATTGCATTAACCTATCATTTTTAGTTTCCGAGATTTTTAACATTCTTTAAGTGACCCGGATTCATTGCTCTCGAGTGTATTTATCACCGCTCCTAATTTCATCTATTCAGCCGTTATTGCGTGATGACACACATCCGTACATCCAAACATTTTAATTTTTAGGATTTAGGATAGTTGAATATAGTGATATTTTGAAATTTGTGTGCAACTATAGGTTCGTCACCTTATTCCATCAAGTGTCAATTCTCCAGACACAATAGAAATTTCATTGTTTGTTGACTTTGCTACATCAGGGGTTATTACTCAAGAACTACTTGACGATTCCGTTATATTACGTAATGATTCTGCCTTTGAAGTACAGGTCGCAGGGTCGATTCCTGGCCAGGGCAATAGTTTTTGTAATGAACAGAAATGTGCATGATACAGGGAATCCTATATACCTATTCTAAGTGGGTAGGTATGTCTCACCAAGTTACTCTTATCTATTAGTGATGTAGCGGCACTGTTTGTAGCGCCATCGTACGTGCTGTTGTGTGGCTCTTCCTGGTTGTCTTAAAAAAAAACAACCATTCACACACACAAACATTTATTTTATTAAGCTATTGCATAGCTTCTATCGCGGGCCTTGAGCGTGGAGACCGAATCCAGAAATTCCGTAACGAAAATAACCTAACACCCCCCACTCCGACTCCATCTATCGATGAATAGCAGAACTTTTAATGACTTTTTGAAATATCGTGCTTGTCTCTTTAGTTTAGCAACTCGCCTCTAGATGGCATTGGTTAAATAATTATAATTGCATAAGTTGATTTGGCATCTATCGATGAATAGCAGAACTTTTAATGACTTTTTGAAATATCACGCTTGTCTCTTTAGTCCAGCAACTCGCCTCTAGATGGCATTGGTTTTTAAGCTATTGCATATTTATTTAATTTTTACACGATTTTTACACAAAGGAATAAATTCCTGCACTTCACTTTACTGTACTGAACTGTTAGCAAGACGGCTTTAAGAGCAATTATTAGATACACTGAAGAACATAAAACAAAAGGCAATTTAATTTGGAAAGCGCGGATTATATAGGAACATATACTGCTGACAATGTTTGAATGAAGTCGATGGGGGTTTGCCCTTGATCAGTGGTGTAACAGTGCGTTCAGTCGCAACAAGGATCTGAGACGGAGCAATGAATATGGTTCCATAATAATAAAAATATGTCATTCTTTTATTTCAGTTTTATGACTTTTACTTATCGATTCCAAACTACCGCGTACAATATTGTGTACTAATTATCAAAGGCTTTATATATAATGCATCAAAGGTCGCACTGCCAGACACAATAGAAGTTTCATTGTTATAATCACATCGACCCTTGAAGGGATATAGGCATTTACTTTTCCAGCACTGTAAAAGTAGAAGCAGCAGAATGTTAATGTGTAGATACTATATAGTAATAATAATATGGGACAATATCCACACAAATGTCTTCAGGTCCCAAACTAGGCAGAGCCTGTACTATGGTAACCTGATGACTGATATACATACTTAAATATATACACACGCAGACACAGGTCAAACAGTTATGTTCATGCACACAAATGTTTGACCTGTCCGGGGATCGAACACGGGACCAGCGGCTCAGAAGGCAGAGGTGCTACCAACTGCGCCAACCGGCCTGTCCTATGTGACTATACATTTAGTATAACCAGAAAATGAAGTATATAATAGTATGTACCGTACAGAGTAGACAAGCAAAATAAAAGTAGAAATCGCCCGTGACACCGTCACCTTGAACACGGATTTACATCCCCGATTTAACATCACTCTATTTCTACATAATCTGACTTCGAATCCCTAGATTTTGGAATATGTTACGGCACGTGCGTGGTTTTCAGATTACCTTTTTATCATAATTTATCCGATTTCAGCCACACCATGAAGCTTAGAAACACTTTGAGCAGGCCGATGTTGGGACAATTAGCAGCTAGCGGCACTCTCATATGTTTTATCGGTTATCAAGCTGCAACGGTAAGAGTACCACAAAAACCTATTTAAGTTTTATTTATTTATTACCATTATAGGTTTCTAACAGGTTTCTAATGCGATAATATATATGCAGCCTATTTTAAACTTAAATCTCTTACACCTATTATGCAAGTAAAATGAAACAAAACCCTTAAAGTAGTCCCTCATATGGAGCATTCACTTGTAATGTAAGATTTTAAATTCGATTTTGAGCATTGCATTACAATACCCCTGACTTGACGAGCATTCGCTTGTAATGTTGTAAGTTATGTTACAAGTTGTATCAATATATTACAAATTGTATCATCAAGTTGCGCACTGTAATGCTCGGTGCATTTCCCTCAACAACGTAATGCTCGGTTCTCCTCCCTCACTTATGAAATGCTCGACTCTGTAACGTTGCATTACAGGCGAATGCTCGAAGTGAGGGAGCAACTTTAGAGCTATTTTTTGTAAATTCACTCAGCACAGATATTAGGCCTATTTCAAACGCTATGATATTAAAAGTGCGAAGTAGATAATGCATGGCGTGATTTTGTTTGAGATAATTTTAAAAGAATGTTTTGTTGCAGACAATAACCGATAGTTTCGCAAAGGGCGTGATGAGTCTTTTGTTTTTGGGTTACAATGTGTTTGAACTTTACATCATCTGCTTGTGGTGCGAGGAAATCACTATAGAGGTAGGTATATATAGTCTATATTGTCAGTTAATACAAATACCGAAAATCCATGTTAATAGTATATATACAATAAAATTAATTATTAGTTTTGATTTATCTCACTAACCCCCCCTTTCTAGAACGTATGTCAAAGCGTTGATTAGTTGAGCAACTACATATTAAACGCTCATTGGTCAATGGTATTCTATGACGTGATATGTGACCAATCAGAGGACAGTAGGTATATTTCGTCTTTAAAATATAGGTATATTTCTTTGATCATGAACATGTATGTTTGTGTGTCTGGGTGTGGATTTGTATTTAAGTACGAGTATGTATATCAGTCATCAGGTTACCATAGTACAGGTTCTGCCTAGTTTGGGATCTGAAGACCTTTGTTTAGATGTTGTCCCATATATATATATATAGGTATTCGGTATGAGTGAGAATGTGAATGAACGCTTGTTACTTTACCTTTACGGTAACACGGCTAAACGGATTTGGATAAAATTTGGAATTCAGATATAGGTATAATGTATGTAAAACTACCTTGGTTTTTAAGGTTATGTATGAGACGTCGGGCCCTATTAACTAAGCCAGCGCTGTATGTGTATACCTTTATTATACAGTTTCTTTTAATTTCAATAGTTATGGAGTATTGCGGTATAAAAACTGGCAATAAAGAAACTATTAAGAAACAAGTACAATATGAAAAATTTAAAACTGACTTCCATTCTATTCAGTTATTGGAGTATATCTCAAAGACTACTGGACCGAATTTGATTAAATTTAATTGGAATCACACGGGAAGCACCAGCTTTCAAACAAAAATTTTGAGAATCGGTTCACGCAGGCGAAAGTTATGAGGTAACAAATATCTATAAAAAAAGAACATACAGTCGGATTAAATGATAAAAATGATAAATTTATTTACCCAGAGTAAAAGATACACAATATGAACAGCTTACTGTAAAAAACTTAACTAACATAGAACACATTGTACTAAATCAAAAAAGTATATCAGTGAGCCCCAAACTAAGCACAAGGCTTGTATCTTGGGACTCTGGTGCGAAGTTACCAGGAGACAGTACAGTTAATGATACAATAGAAGTTCAAGAAAACAATATTGAATCGATTCATTCACACAACATTAAGTCTTAGTTTGATTAATATGGTGTGATGTGTAAGAAAATCAAATAATAATTGTTAATGTTTTATAAGGTATTTAATTTTAGGTGTTTCTTAACGACTTTATGCTATACACTATATAGACTGCAAATAAGCTCCTCGGTCTCGTTGTAGGATAAGTTTAAGAGCCAATCCCTTAATTTTTTCTTGAAGGCGTATCTGGTGAGGTCATTGCATTTCCCTAACAGCATATATATTTTGTTGTACGTACACGGAATTGAGTATGCAGGGCTACGTTTGGCCATTAAGGATTGAACACGAGGGAGTGGTATCATATAGGCTCTTTTTGCTCGAATTGAGTAACTCCTCCTTTTTTTGAAGTCGGTAAAAAACATACAGTCGATTTGAGTACCTTCTCCTTTTTGGAAGTCGGTAGAAAAGAAGCGGGAAAGTAAACAGAGCTAATTTTAGTGAAAATATGAGCGTGCTTTTGCTTAACGAATAATTGTAATACGTTATTTATCATAAAAATGGAATCTTGATACGGAAATTTCCGTAACTCCGGAAGCAATTCAAAACGAAGCTAAAAACGTCAATAGATAATTTATTGCAGCAAAAATCCCGCACAAGCGCATGAGAACTTTATTGAATGGATAATTTATCTTCAATTTTATTTTTCACCTACTTTCCTTGCTGTAGTTGAAATTGAAAGAGCAGATTATGCACCTCGCATTAAGTAGATACTTAATTTATATTGCATTCGTGCTTTTTGGAATAAGCACTTGATGCAACAATAACTTACTTTCTGTTTGGTGCAACGATGTATTGACTGACTATTGAAAACTGATGGTATTTCACAATCCTTGCAGAGTAAGAATATTGGCAAGGCAATGTACTTTTCCGGTTGGGAGGCTGGTGTGACCATGTTGCCAGGAGTGTCTTCCACCATGAAGCTGGTAATCGCTCGCGCCAACAAGCCGCTGGTCTTCACTGCTGGTGGGATGTACGACCTTTCTCTTACGTCATACTCTGCTGTAAGTTATCAATCACCTTCATTAAACCTTTAACAATTTCAGCGTAGACACATTTCTGGAACAAATACCGTCGCTCTCGTATTCATTTCAGCCATGCGATTCTCTAATGATTCGTCGATGCGCTCGTCGACGAGCTCACCGATGTCAAATACTTTATGAGATATCGTGCTTGTACACAAGGTTGATTTTCCAACGTTTCTTGTCATAACGTCATTTGTTTTACGGATGTTGTCAACGATGCAACGATGTTAGCTCTTAGGGTATCGCACGGCACTGATGATAGATGGATAGATGACAGCTGCATTATTTCCGATAGTAATAAGGCAGCTTTCATCAAAAGGCAACTTTATGACTGTACTATCTGTACTTCCACCGCTTAAAATAGTCATATTTCAACCTTACTATTAAACTATATTTTAACTTTCAACCTTACTATTAACTTTATTGACGTGGTGGTACCAATACCACCAAGTCAATAAAGCAAGCATAAAGTAATAATGGATTACGCTAGACGTTTTGATGACGTATTATCAAATACACAGTTAACTCAATTCTCGTATTCCAACGTTACTTTGGACACTAAGTTTAAATTACGCTTTAAAACCGGCTAGGACTCGCGTAATATTTACCGGAAATATTCTCCGACCAGTTTCGAACTTATTTGAAGTTCTTCTTCTGGGAGTCACTCTTGTGCACAGCGGCGAGCGCGGGCCACAGCACGTAACTGGCGCTGCGACGGTCGCGCTGTGTCTGTCAGATTTTTTCCGTCCGAACTGTCACCTACGTCAATGTCACTTTCAGTGTCACAGTAAGTTTAAATTGTTACAATGTTAAAGTTTTGAAGGAGGAGGAGGCCTTTACCCTTAGGGCCCTCAACTAAAATTTAAAAAAAAATGAAATAATCACTAAAATAAAACTGTATTTTAAGCGTATATTTGTAATGTAAAATTTGAGAAATAAAAATGTTTTAATTATATTATTATTAATATTGTTCAACCCTTTTGTGTCGGTGGGAGTACGATAGTTACTATGATTATTGTAAGCTTATCACAAAACGCTTCTGATAGATAGTTTAGTAAAAGGTGGGAGTAGGCCCCCAGGTCATAGATCTACAAGAGTTTATCCTTTTTAGAGTAGAAAAGAAAATAGTTTATACCTATTATAATTTCAGTGTACGTTTAGCCGTGTATGTAATTGTCTTAGCAGTAATTGTCTTAGAATAACAATGCTTCCGCTGTGTCGTATGCATTTATGATATCTAAAAATCCGAACTAGGATGTTGGCCACAATACTATTTATGACATTTTACGTGTACTAGACTTATCTCTTTAATAGGTAAGCCTGTGAGAAATGATTGAATATAATTTTAGTGATTTAGTGAGATGTCCAGGAACTAGGACGATTGTGATACATCGCCCTAGTCCAGGAAGATGCTCCTATGACGTAATTAATTTGGGACAAAGAACGTAGTACAATATGCTACGTATAACCACAGAAGATATAATAGTACTGCGTATTACGTTGAAGCTTGACTAGTTGATGCCATATGTTAAACCGCCTTGACATCGATCTATTGTTCTTTTTTTCATTGTTACTGTACAGATAACTCGAGTGAGATACATTTTCTAAATGTCATAGGTATCAGAAAACTACATTCTCGTCACTTATACAATTGTATGCATACTACAGAGTCGTGCAAATCAAAAACAAAAAGCAAATCTAGCAAGACTAATCAATCTAATATTATTTTTAGTTAACAATATCTGGGTTGTAGTAGCAAGCCATGGAAATAGCACATATCAACCTGCTATTAAAATCTCACAGACGAAAAGCTAAGCATTGGGCTTGTGAATATATGATCATGACTCCTAAATTGGTAAAAAGCTGAAGTGGACACTTATGCGTCTTTGCCGGAGAGTTGACGATTGGGAGAGGTTCTCACATGCGATTCCTCGTTTGCCTGAAAAGTTGTCTAGAATGATATACCACACCGGCAAAGTTGAAATTGATGTAAACATATTAGACACTAGCTGCGCTCCGCAGTTTCACCCGCGCGGTGATGGATGATGATGATGAATCGAATATAGCGTATGTTTCTCAGTCATAATGTATCTTTCTACTGGTGAAAGAATCTTTTGAACCGGTTGTGTAGTTTTTGCGTTTATCCGTTACAAACAAACAATCAAATCTTTCGCCTTTATTCATAGAGAAGATAAGGATTTATACCAAGTGTTAACAATATATAATTATTTCACTATAAAAAAAACATACATTATAGAAAAATTAATTTCAGTAGGTTGAAATTAGCAAAATTGTTGTATTATTAGATAAATGGAATGTATTTGACTCGCAGATGTTTTCTAAATTCACCGCAAGGTGGCATTGTTGACGATCACGGTAAGAGAGTTGTTCTACCGCTAAAATATTGTTATAAAAGTAGTAAGCGTGGCGGAAAGCGGGCAGTCTGTTGTCGTTAGCCGAGGTGAACACTAGGAAGCGTTGAGCGTCGAATTTATGTCGGAACAACTATAAAATCTGAGCACAAGTTGACTAAAATCTTTATTTAAAGGGATATGTTGTTATACTTTAAATAAATAATTAGAATAGTTTATACTTGTGGTTTAACATTGTTGAACAGAGAGAAATGGTATTAGATGCGAGGTATAGTGATTAGTAAATTGTTAAATAAAGTGTAAAATAATGAGTGAATGCTCTGTCTTATTTACAATACCTTATTGAGGAATACATTCCTTATCAAGTATGCTTATTACAGCGATAATGTTAAATGAAATGTTACACAAGGTACGAATAATGTGGCCTAGTTTGTACCGTCATTAATATTGCATATTTTAATATGGGAAAGCAATTATTGTGATATACAGTTATGCACATATTTAGATATGTGGTGTTGCATACTTTTTTGTAAGCATTGATGTCCTCTATAAAACTATAGTACATCACTTTGCTCTATTGCGAATAGTTTCCGCAGCATACGCGATATAAGAATGTCTTTTAGTAATCTTTCACACCTTGGGTTACATTATCGAAGTTTCATACGGACCCCTAACTTATTGAAAATATTATTTAGCCTATGTTACGCCGTGATAGTGTAGCTTTCTAACGGCGAAATAATTTTGGAAGTTGGCCCATTCGTTTTTAACCCTTTGAGTAGCTTAACAATAAAAATAATTGGCGCCAAATCGAACGGAAAATGCGCGCAACAATTCACTATTTAAAAAATTAGCGCGCGCCGCGAATGTTTGCAGGAGTAAAATCGTAGTAAAACAGCTATTTGTTCTATTTTATATCTGTAAACGGCGTAAATTTACAGTGGTTACCCAGTACATCTTCCTTTAGTCTATTATTATGTTATCTGTTTCTTTTTAGTCAAATTATAGAGGTAAAGTCAACCGAAATATACATAAAAACTTAAACCGCAACAAAAAATAACAAATGAAATAAATTCTACAAAGACCAATTTTATCTCTCAAGCAGGTGTAAAAGGAGTAAACATACAATCATAACGGTATAATAGACTTTGAAAACCTATACTATCTATTTTATAAATTATCCATAATAAATCCAAAAATTGTCATACAAACATATACTCTAACGCTAACCAAATAGATCTCCAAATCGTAGTCCCACTCGTTATCAAAGCAATATGGCGGCTGCCTTTATCAAATTACGGGAATTGCTCACAAAACCATAATATAAGAAGATTATAAGCTTTTTCTTAGGTTTTTACCTAGAAATGGTACTTATTCACGAAAACAATACACTAGGACATGCACACCTGCGATAGTTTAAGAGATATGGTATCGACGCCCATTATTTTTTTACAAGCCTACTGATAACCAAAATAATTTATATTTCTATGTAAAAATGGTTTCTAGGTGCTTATTAGTATTAAAAAAAACATCTAATAAACCGAAATGTATTATATATTTGAACAGTTAACGTTTATGTTCAGTCCTGATATGGGTTTTTACTGCGGTACACCGGTGTACCAGCGCCGCTTTATGCAATGTATAGATTTGGCCACCGGTGTACCGGCGCAGGTTTATAAGGTTTATTTGAAACATACAAAAATACAAATCTATCCACTTTATAATATAAGTAGATTGCATGTAACACCAAATGCAATGGAATGGAAAATGGAAACATGAGAAGTAATAAAAAGTCGCCTACTAGAGTATGCTATATGCTACTACTATAGTAGTACCACATAGGCTATTTTTAATTTTTTAGGTTTAGGTTTAGGTTTTTAGGCAAATTAGTTCGGAAGTTTCGGGGTCAATTACTAACAAACATCTTTCCATCCATCCAAACATCAACATACATACTTTCATTAAGCAGACACACACAATTGACTACGCAATATTGCCTGCCCACACTGACATGCCATCTATCGGCTTCGGCCGGTGCCATTAATCTATCTATCGTCGGTTCATTTTACTAGAGATAGATATTTGACACTATTTTTATGGACGTTTGTCAAATTTCTATCGGTAGTAAGGAAAACTATAAATAGATAAAATATTGAAAACAGCCGTATATGTATATCCCAATAATCTATCTATCCACAGTTTTCCTTCCTACGGATAGAAATTTGACATAACGTCCATACAAATAGTGTCAAATATGTATTTCCAGTAAGGTAAACCGACGATAGATAGATTATTGGAACCGGCCGTAAGTATGGACGTTATGTCAAATTTATATCGGTAGTAAGGAAAACTATAGATAGATATATTATTGGGATCCCCATTAAACGGCCCTAAGCTCTAGGTTTGACTGTGTATTATAATATAGCCGCGAAAAAGCTGGGAGTCCTTCGGAAAGTGCGCCGGTATTTCACATCGGAACAGCTTCTAAACCTGTATCAAGCTCAAGTCCGTTCTCGTATGGAATATTGCAGCCATCTCTGGGATGGTTCGGCTAAATACCAACTTGGACTCCATAGATAACCGAGCAAGGAAACTCATTGGTGACGATGCTTTAGTGGAGGCTAGACTTCAAAGCCTTGAATATAGACGCAAAGTTGCCAGCTTATCGGTGTTCTACAAGATTCACTTCGGAGAGTGTGCGATCGATCTTCACAATCTTATTCCCTCATCTCCTTTCTTTCATCGAACAACAAGACGCACAGGAACACGTCATCCGTACATGGTCGAAATTCCAAAAATACGCACGAAGCGCTTCAAATCTAGCTTTATAATGCGTACAGCTGAAGTATGGAACAACCTACCGGCGTCTATATTTCCTGACATACAATCTGGGAGTCTTCAAATACAGAGTGAATAGGTACCTTTTAGGCAAGCATGTACCACCGTAGACCGCGTCATCACTTTCCATCAGGTGAGACTGTGGTCAAATGCTTGTTTATCAAATGTAAAAAAAACATATATATATATAATATAAATACTTTGATACGCAGTGTATATACACTATATTAGGGTAATTATTTCATATACTCGTACTAACGATTCAACAAAGTACCTCTACTCTAACACCAGAATCACTCACGTTAACTTGACTTCAAAAGATTCACGAAACGTAATGTAATTATTAACAACATTAGAATTTATCTTTTACTAACAAAATATATATTGGTCTTTTGTTGTTTCTTATGTTTAAATAATATTAATCCATATATCTTTGTGTTGAGTTTTTAATATACTGACATTACAGGCATGCATTTTGTTATCATGCCATGCAAAATATGTTACAAAACGTATCGAACATTACGCTAGTAGAGTCTGTGCAAAAATAGAACCGTCATGCCGTTGTCCAGATTTTATATGGCTGCCCAATCCAAATTATGTCTGTCACGCAACTGTTCTAAAAAATCCTATATAATTATCGAACCTGCTCACTAAAAATCATCAGAATCAGTTGAGAAATGCGACCTGTAGAGGAGAACATACGAACGTGCGACAGCATTTTCCCCCAAGCTATTGCCGAGACGCTTCGCTCATGCTTCGCACTTGTTCGGTCAAATGCGAATATAATGTTTGGGTACCTATGGAGGTTCACTACTCAATTACGCCAGATTTGGAATACATTTGACATGTTGGCGCTGGAACAAAACATACGATACTTTTCATCATCATCATCATCATCATCCATCATCATGCGGGTGCGCGGGGTTCAGCTAGTTATGATAAATGTTAAGTAATGTTTGGAAAGATAAAGGCTTGTTACTTAATTACGGCTGAACGGATTTCGATGGTATTTGGAATGTAGATAAGCTTAAATAACAAATAGGATACTTTTCATCATCATCATCATCATCCTCATCTATCCGCGGGTGAAACCACGGAGCGCAGCTAGTAAAATAACAAATTTAGCCATAGAGATTTGCGCTACAATACATTCAATAAAAGCAAATACACATCGATAACATTTTTCTTAAACCTTATAAACTCATCCAAACAGAAATGTGTAGTACTCATTATATACCCAGTAGTCGTACTAGTTTATATATAGACTATATAGGTATATATACAGTCCTCGACCTCAAAGGATCCTTTATAAGGTAGCCTGCGGCATTTGCACGCTTCGGTTGAATATCGCTTGCTTACGCTCAAATTCTTTGTTTGGTTAGCCTTTCCAACGCTCGGCTGGGGGCAAGACATATAAATTTAATTAGGGACACTAAAGATTATTGGAGTGAAATTGTATATTCAATTCAAATTCAAATTATTTATTTTTAGATATCAATGAGCCATGTTTTTTGGTAACTTTATGTAGGTGGCGAAATAAGTGTAGATTACGACCAAATTTCATGATTCAACTTCGCGAAAACTTAGTTTTTCGACGCTTAAACCTACTAACCGAAGTTCAAAAAACATTCAAAACGAGTCCATAGTTTACTAGGAAATTTCATTGGGAATTCGAATATCATACATTCATTGAAATATATTTGCCCATAATTGAATAAAATGCTTTTTCCCACGAAGCACGTATGAAAAATTGCAAAGTTTAGGCAATGTTGCGATTTTTTTCTAACAAGCCGAATTTGCTCAATCGTGTATTGGCTCCCAAACTTCATAAGAACGTATATGCAAATTACACTACGTTTTTTTCGAACTTCAATTATTAGGTTAAAGCGTCGAAAAACTAAGCTTTCGCTTAGTTGAATCATGAAATTTGGTCGTAATCTACACTCATATCGCCTTAACGTAACTCCACGAAAAATAGTCTAGTAATGTAACTTTTTCATTATTTAATACTTTTACAGTCATATAGATAAATAATAACTGCCATCTCAGATAACATGGTTCGTAAGAAGAAATGATTTGTATGTCTTTTAATTTCAAACTTGTCCTTACCGACTCATCGAAGTGGCCCTACCTGTATATTAAACCTACGTATCTGTTTCTGTCATTATTTTCAGCTGGTGAAAACTTCATATAGCGCCCTCACAGTCCTGCTTCGCTTTCGCCATTGATGAAACAGTTTATGTCACGGATCTAGAAAGGGAGGGGATATGGCGCGAGGCATTGATTCTACTGATTCGCATGTCGTGGTTTTTTAATTATATAACCCCACTGCACTTCGCACCTACAAATGAAGCAATAAACTCATAAAGTAATATACTGAACGCAACGCTCACTCTGCACACTCACAAATCTAATCCTCCCTACCTAGATCCGTGGTTCATGCAAATTATTATTTATATTTCTTATGATACGGTACTAAATAACAATACCGTTCACACATACATACCCTCGAACTAGGATTCCTAGTGTAGCGGGCGGCATGGATACACACATTATTATAACACAAACATCCAAGACCCAAGAACAAAAGTTTTCTGCTCATCGCACAGACCTTAACCCCGGTTAGGAATATACCAACTGAGCTAAGTAAGGCGTGATGTACTTGTGTGATGTGTATTTGTGAGTATCCATACCTATCGGGACATAAGAAATCCTTCCATATAATGTATACATTTCTTAAACATACTGAAAATATACTCGATATAATATATTAGAATCAAAGTTTAAAGTTCCAAGAAAGCCCAAGTTCTTGTGCGTTTTAGAACACATGTTTGAAGCGATAGGAAAGTGTTGCATCTATAAAATATTTATATCAGTTAAGATGCCATTTATAATATTATATTTGTTTGTAATATTAATAAGTTAATGATAATTTAATTATAGTTTTACCTATATATAGTTAAGCTAAACCGTTTAATAATGTGTAAAGCAAGGCAAAATAAATATTTAGTGACACTTCCGCTGAAAAGAAAACAATGATTTTGGCCTATTTGGGGGCGAAATCATTCAGCGAAATCAATCGCCCCCAAATAGGCCAAAATCATTGTTTTCTTTTCAGCGGAAGTGTCACTAAATATTTTTTAATATCGTTGTTTGATAATGTATTTCCGCAAAGTATCGCCTTAATCAATAAATTATCCAAAATAAATATATATTTAAGCACTAGTAAGACATGAGTTGTTGGTATAACAATCAAATAAAGCACAAGTTAATGAAATAGTTGGTTTTATTATCGCGTCACTCAGTGTCACTTCAAAGACTCATCATGCATGCTGCTCTAATTATCATATTTGCAGCAATACATAAAAAGAATAATTAATTACTGCGAGTGTGTCCATAGTATAATGAATTTGTATCCGTTACGATAAATATACCACTGAAATGTGGTCATTAAACTTAACTAAATAAATAAATAATAAATAAATATTCCACAACTATCACACAACGCCATCTAGTCCCAAGCTAAGCAGAGCTTGTGTTATGGGTACTAGACAACTGATAAACATACTTATATATTTCTAAACATACATATTATAGATAAATTACACCCAGACACAGAACAAATGATCGTGCTTATTTACACAAACATTTGTCCTGGGTGGGAATCGAACCCACGACCTCCGGCATAGCAGTCAGGGTCACTAACCACTAGACCAACGGGCCTGCCTGTCAATTATTATGCAAAAAAAGGAAAGCTTCCCACAAAAGGATCCGGATAAGACTGACGGTTAGATTATGTATAAATCGACAGATAATCTCCATCTACACTAACATTATATAGAGAAACAATTTGTATTTTGCGTGTGTATGCTGTAATGAATAAACTCAAAAACTACTGTGTCAATTTCAAAAAATCTTTCACCATTGGAAAGCTACATTCACCCTGAGTAACATAGGCTATATAAGATTCATCGTCATCATTATCCATCACCACGCAGGTGTAATCGCGGAGCGCAGCTAGTATCTTAATAGAACTGTAATAATACCTGCATACAGATTGAATGAATGAATGAATTACGAATGAATGATGCTTCATTTCCATAAATACTGAACACAACGTACTACATCATATATAACGATAAAACTAAATCAAAACAAACGAACGCAGTAAATACCAAAAATCTTTTCGCAATTAACTTACCTACTTATACAAATAATGGGTTTGGAATAAACTTCTCCTGTAAGGAACCCAAAGCTACTCGATGGGGGAAAGGCTTTTTAAGAAAATACTTTATCTAGCCTGAAATACTGTGCCGACGGGGTCGTAAAGCGCAGATAGTTCTCAATAAAGACAAATCCACTGAACTAACGAAAAATAAAACACATGAAACATTTATTTACTAAAGTAAATCCACTGTCTATAAATGTATGTATAAAGACTACATGGTATTAATTAAAAATTAAAAATAAACTTGAATATCTTTTTAGAGCAGTAGAGCTCTTTGTGAATGTGTTCATCCTGGGTACAGCCACATACCGTTTTCTACCGTGCATCAGGAATGTTCGCAATCCTTACTGTTTTTGCCTTATACGTAGCCCGGCTATATCAACTTCATTTTCAGTATTTGTAGGAGAGAGCCAACGAGAAAACACCAAAAAGTTTCCACGTTTCATCTTGGATTACTAGCGCGTCCGAAACCCAAATTTTAATGGGGAATTTCAAATTAGGAGCACATTCTCGCAGACATGATGTGCAATGAAATTTCCTTTTTGACTTTGTGTTGTAAGAGTTTTACGAATTTCATGAATACGACGATAGAAATATTAAGCGACAACAAAAAAAGTGTGCGATCACTTTGAAAAATCAGTGCCAGAGCTCAGGCTGCTATTCAAGAATGGGACAGGTTACCCCAAGAAATGCTAAAAACTTGATCCTCAGCATGCCCAGGAGGATCACCGCATGTGTTCGAGCCAGGGTAGAAGTTATATTATTTTATGTAATCCTTTAATTAATAAATTATTGATTAAGTTCAATTTAAAAAAAAAAAACATATCGCTTATGCATGTGATCACAAACTTTTTTGATGTGTGTATGTGTATAACAAAAAATGGCATTTACGCGCGCAAATAAAACAAACAGTTCGCTTAGTATACTCGTAGTTATTAAATAAATGTAATTAAATACAGAACTCTAATTATTTTATTAATAATATTATATAGTAACATACACAAAGCCTTAAATATTTATTATTTTTTAGGCTTCTCATTAAATACAGTAACTGAATCATAATAATTCTTAGAAAAAAATATTGTTTGCGATGTTTTTGCCGCTCGCTGCTGAGTTAGTGGTTCTATTTATTTTCAAATTCTGCGGTAGAGTTTTTCAAGTGAACAAGAATTAATTATCAACGTTTACAAGAATTTCTTTGTTGACTTAATTGAATAAATTATATTAATATGATACTGCTAATATAACAGTGAAAGCCAACACTTTGTGATCGGCATTAGATGTTAAGTACATAGTTAAGTTACATACAAGTAACTGTTTAAAAGTAAGTACCTAAATATAATAATATAAGTACTTATTCAAACAGCTCTACAACTCTAACATATATACATATACATACATAAACTTTACCTCATATTTTGATTTTAGTTTTTGCTTTATTACATATTTAAAGTATATACAATTATAATTAACATCGGCCTCAAAATCATTGTTAAGTATTATACTGACCGAAATACAGTTGTTTATGTCTGTTTCTTCGAACTGAGCAAAGCATTTGACCCGGTGAATTTTAAAATTCTCTGGGGCAAATTAAAGAACTCTTGGATGCCAGGACAAATCATAAGTCTGTTGGAGTTCTGGTACGGGGGCTAAAAGAATAACGTTAGATGGAGCGACACACATTCTAGCGATTATAGACTAAAATGTGGTGTTCGCCAAGGAGGGTTGACGTCTCCGGACCTGTTTAACTTGTATATCAACGGTTTGATTGAGGAACTCAGGGAAACTAGAATCGACTGTCACTTAGGAAGTTTGTGTGTGAACAGCCTGAGCTACGCTGATGATACGGTTCTCCCGAGTCCCTCAATCAAAGGTTTAAGAAAACTGCTCTCAGTCTGTGAGCATTATGCTAATGCGCACGGACTGAAATACAACGTGAGTAAGACAGAAGTTATGGTGTTCAAGTCAAGGGCAGGTCCAGGGAAGATACCTGAAGTGTTCTTGAATGGACAGTTGATAAAGTATGTGTCGCAATTTAAATACTTAGAGCATATCTTGACGGAGCGATTGCAGGATGATTGCGACGTAGAACGAGAACGAAGGGACCTGGCAGTTAGAAGCAATATGCTCGCACGCAGATTTGTGAGGTGCACCGAGGATGTCAAGAACACCCTATTTCGAGCCTACTGTTTGTCCATGTACACCTGCCAGCTTTGGTGCAACTTCACAAAATATACTTTTGGCTCCATGAGAGTCCAGTATAACGATGATTACAGGACTCGCATGAAGCTGCCGAGATACTGTAGGGCGTCGAACATGTTTGCAGAAGCGAGGGTACCGGACTTCTTCACAAACATCCGGTCAAGATTCGCTTCTTTATGGTATCGCTTGAGACGTTCTAGTAACAGCATACTGAGGGCTGTCTCTGACAATGTTGACAGTGCAATATTTAGGCACTGGATTTGATGTTCACCTGGACGGAAATAGTTTCCGGGAAACTTTACAAATGGCAAAAATAATTAACGACTTGTAACAGTATTATGTTATTTAATAAACTGACCTGACCGAAGTAGGTACCTATACATACCTACATCACATATTTTATTTTTAATAGTTCTAGTGTTAGTTTATTATTTGATTATTTTGTCTTTTGTTTTGCCGTATTTTTTAAATTATGGGATTTAAGCCTGCAATAAAAATTATTATGATTATTATATATAATTTTTAAGTGTTATACATGTCTCAATGTAATAATCGTTGGTTAACCATAAATAAAATAAAACAATCGTATAGGTAAATTAGGTATGTACGTACGTTTTGTTACGTTTTAATCACGACAAAGATGAGGGCTGGGGCCTTGTTCATAACCATTCAAAGTATCAAAATTTAAATTGATTATTTTTTTCCTACTAAGTTGATAAAATGCCTAGGCCTGGTTTTTAAGGGATGAGCCTGCTTGAGTATTAGAAATACTTTGGTAACTCATTCTCAGCATAGTAAAAAATCAACTCGAAATTTGTGCTATACTTCCTGGGACGCAGTAGTTACGTCCCGATTGTATACAAGTTTTTACACGCTGTATATGTATTTATTTACTATTTAGTAACTACCTAATTAGTTTGAACGTACTTTCATCTACTATCTACATAACTATAATGTACGAGTAGCTTATATGATACATCAGCCGTGCGATTCTCTAAGAGCAAACATCGTTGCATCCTTGACAACATCCGTGAAACAAATGAAGAGGTGACAAGAACCGTTGGAAAAACAACCTTATGTACAAGGGTGATATCTCATAAAGTATTTGACATCGGTGAGCTCGTTGACGAGTGCATCGACGAATCATTAGAGAATCGCACGGCAGATCTGTATCTGTGGGTGAGACTTCCATTAGCCTGTCAGTTAGCATTATCCCCAATTGGTCTCACAGATAAAATCATTCTTGGAATCAGAAGGCAAATGATTAATCGACAATACGAGTAACTTAATATTACAAATCTATATATAAGGTATTTGTAAATTAGTGCGCAATATTCAACAGAGTGGTTTGGAATCGACAACTGGTCATGACAGTAAAAAAAAATTACAAATATTTTTTTTATTATTATGAACCCATATTCGCCGCTCCACGGCTAAGAGCCATAGTGCGACTGAACGCACGACTCGACGCACCGCTATAGCAGAATAGATAGCAGTAAATAAATACGCGAGACATACCTACCTAGCCGCTTAGAATAGGTACAACGTGCGGACGGTGACCCGCCCGGGCCCGCCGTCGTTTAGGCATAGACATCAGCTGCGTAAACATGCGCGAGTAGGTAGGTTACCTACGCGCTACGTACGTCGCTGTACCTATTCTAAGTGGGTAAGTATGTCTTGCGTAGTTACTGTTGTCTATTCTGTAATGTAGTGGCGTGGGTTCAGTCGCGCAAATTGTTATTAGCTGCGGAGCAATGAAAATGGGTTCATAATAATACAAAACATGCATTTTTTCCTTCATTATCATGACCAGTTATCGATTCCAAACTATCCCATTCGATATTGTGCACTAATTAACAATGACCTTATATACAAAACAAAATCGTATGTGTTACCATGTATAACTCAAAAACGGCTGGACCAATGTTAATGATTTTTGTGTTTTTAGTTTTATCGTATCTCGGGGAACGTCATCGGAAACTTTCAACGTCGTCATCATCCATCACCACGCAGGTGAAATCGCGGGGCGCAGATAGTCTATACTGATACTATAAAGAGGAAAGATTTGTTTGCTTGTTTGAAATGAATAAGCTCCGAAACTACTGGACCGCTTTGAAAATTTCTTTCACCATTATTCACATTTTCCCTGATGACCATAGTTTATATTACGTTGATTAATCATCATCATCATTCGTCACCACGCAGGTGAAAACGCAGAGCGCAGATAGTACTTAACAAATATTTGACGTGTCGTTATCCAAATTAAGTTGGTAGGTGAATGAAAACAGACTCCGTCTTGATCTACAATTAATAGCCGGGTTGACATCATCAGTAATTACGTTTCTGAGCCAGTTACAATAAAATGTTCAGTCGTTGTTTAGTAGCCGATATTCGATCACTTTTCAATAATAAAGTGGGCCAGAGTTAGAAATAAGTATATATTAATATTTACTACCAAAATTTACAAGTAGGTATTTGATAATCATATTTTTTATCCTTATAGGTTCAAACAATGATAGCACAGAATTAGGATGGCCGGCTGCTAATCCCGTTGGATAGATCCCTGTACCTCGTTTTTGAGCTTTCGGTAAAGGAAAGCTCATTATCGCGATAAATCCACAGCATGATGCTAGGTTGCTAGCTAAGGGTAGCGGAAAACCGCTACCGTTCTAGCTAGCAACTTTCAAGTTTAAAAATATGTCGCAAAATACCTAATGTGTTCTAGAAGCTGTCCTTGTCAGAGCCAGTCTTTATTGTAGATTTACTGTGATATCACCTTCACCGCATTACTGTTTATCTAGAAAAATATTGTAGTCAAATCCTATAAAGTCTAATTTTTTATATATATCCTGCTACTTGGCGATCTGTTCGAAAACAATAATCTAATATGCTGTCTATTTTAAACTGGTTTTTGCATTGTATTGAGAAAAATAGATCCAATGAGCAATCTCTCATTCTTTATCTGCGAATCTATGCGCCAGGTTTTGTATACTGTGTCTTTTCAGTCTGCAAAATTGGACACTGCCTGTGCCTTAACGTTGAGAGGCTACTTATTTTTGTGTTTATCAAGTTTCTGTTGATACTTTTTACTGTACGATTCGATTCATTCGTGTTCAGTTTGATGTTCATAAAGTCTTCTAAGTATAATATTATAAAATATATTACTATCAGGTATTCATCCTTGAACAGTAGATTAAAGTTGTGTAAGCATTAGAAGCATCTGAAATCAACGACAATTGTGCTCATTTTACCAGAATAATACACACAAATCCATAAAAATTAAAATGGCATTTGTAAAGAAAGTATGGAAGAAAATAACCCACACAAATGCGCTGGACCAAGCTAGCGGGGAGTTGGAGATGGCATTTTTTGAAGATGTCTACCGTGTTGCTTATGCAGCAGGTATGTATATCACCTGTCGATTGTCAATATAACAATTAAATTTCTATTGCGTGTGGGTCGTTCGACAGATAAAGTTATAATAAATAAGAAACTAGCTGGGTCTCATGGTTTCGCCGGATGACGAATAATGACAATGAAAAGTACCGTATATGTCCCTATTCCAGAACCAAATGTCATGCAAAGGCGAGTTTACGTAAAATAAATACTGTATTTTGAATTCATAGTAGGTCTGCTAATAGTAGAAAAGCGCATACATGTCAATATTTGCAATGGCAATAAATAAAATTCCCGCTTAAAAAGCATTTTGACATTTCGATGTGTCAAATGGGTGGAACAATTGTCAGAACACGGTACAGTTCGGTTTTCGATATTGTTTATTATTAGATAAACCTCCGCTCCGTAAATGCATTAATAATTGCTCACGGGCTCGCCTAGTCGTAGAGGCAGAGCCATCTCATATTTCCGCGCAGGAATGAAGCCGAGTCTATGCAACTTCAATGGCATCCCATTGTCAGCGGGCTGCTTCACTGCACGATCGTCTCTGCTACGGGTAACGTAAGGACATATAGGTGAAAGGGTACCCTAGTAGCTTTCATCATACATCCCTACGCAGGCTTATAACCCCCATCGGTGACCTTTTTTTTTTGTCATATAAGTTCTCAAAATCTATAAGTCTAAACTAAAGTCCACTTTAATTCTCGTACATTTTTATTTTGTTATATACGACGATTTTACAGTAATAAACTAACTAATTAAAGAATGGACAATGAAATAGCGAATTAAATATTTAATTTACATTCACTATTTTGTTCTATCTGACCCACGATCGCATAAACAGATCGGTAATAAATAATAATGATTTACTTTGCGTTCCAATTGGGGGAGGAATATCTTCAGAAGTGGACGTCCTACGGCTGAGATGATGATCATGTACCGATTAGCGGAATTCAATGATTCCCGTCACCCGTGCAGGTGAGATGGGTCTCTACATCAGTGAGTGAAAATCTCTAGTAAGTAGAGATAGCTTTTAAGGGTCGTATATAACAATAGATCGGATGCTGAAGCAACCTTTATAAATCCGTTGCGATTCGCACTCAGTCAGGTGGAAACAACTCCGTAAAGGGACGAGAGGCCGGTGTGGCGGGACCGGCGTTCTGTAACTCAATTGCTTTGTAGTTTTTTATTTTATGCTCTTTGTAAAGAAGCGTCGCTGATGCGATTTACCCTGGTTAATACAACAAAATAATAATAACCTGATAACTAATTGTTCTCTTACTTACTAACAAATAAAGTTTTTTGGCATCTTCAGATAATTGGTCTGATAGTATACTATTACAGCTGCCAACTAACGATGAATTCAAACTAGAATTAGTCCTTTCTGCTGAGTTCTGGACATATTCCATCAAAATATGGTACACGTCATCGATAACATCATAACTCAAACAGTTAGGGGAAGTAGTTTTTCGCATCAAATATGAAAATGTATTGTATGGAATGTGTCCAGATCTGAGTCTTAACTCGATTACAATATCGCGAAAGAAGCATTTGTTGTTGGGTATACCTTCTGTTAGTATTATTGGGCTTTATTTGACACAAATGATTTCTTTACATTACATTAATAACTAGCTAACCCTTCGGGTATGACTAATTACTATATAATGTAGTCAATGTTACTGCCATTAGTTATGCCAGTGAAATCAGTCCAGCAATTTTAATTATTAGCTTGAACAAACAGACAGCCAGACAAACAGACATTTTTTTGTTTACAAAAATTACAATATTACGGTACTTACGTACCGTATCTTTTAGTTAAAAAAAATATACCAATAAATTTATTATTATAATGAAAAGTAGGTAGCTTTTATTTTATCACAATATTGTGCGCATCGAACCGACTTCGACAAGTTAATTCACACTTTTTGGTAAGTATTGAAGTCGGTCCAATTTTTTGGTAAAATTTTGGAGTGTAACTCAAAAACGGCTTGACCGAAATTGATGAAATTGAAATGTGACCTCGGAAGTAAGAACAAAACAAGAGAAACAAAAAATATTTTTGTGAATCGGTCCACAAATGGGGGAGAAATACACACGGCCAACATACACAAAAAAAAACATACACACGAACATATCACCTCCTCCTTAACATCTGGAGCCAAGAATTGTGAAGTACTTGAGGTGGTTCATGAAACAAAAATGTGTAAAGCTCGATTTATACTTCAATAAATACAGTAGCGAGTTAACTTGTGACGTCAGCGAGTAAAGTTGTTATTGTCGTTTGAACGGCAAAGCAAGTTAAGTAGTGAGAGTTTTGGCGCGAACGCGGAAAGTCAACGTTTTTCCATTGTATTATTTATCAAAACTTATGCTTTTTTTCAGTGTTAATGTTTAAAATTGGTGGCGTTTTTCTCATTAAGTGCTGTTTTACGTGCATGAGTGTGGGCAAGTGATATAATGTGGTGAAACGTGTTTTTCCGTGTTGTTTCCAAAACTCCATAGAAGCTGATGGTAAAGTTGCCACCACTTTACTAAAGCATGACTTAGACTGACTGGACCATGACTGACTGACATTTTGGACTCAGACTCTGACTCTGACTGACTACGACTAATATCACCAGAATATTCTACTAAAGCTTTGTAATACAAATAACTTTACACTGGCAAATGCACGAGAAGTGCGGGACCATAACCCTCTATAGAGGGAAAACGAAAAAAAAAAAGTTAAGTAGTAAGTTGTTGATTAAACTAAATTAACAAAAAAAATAGATACTATTTTTGGGCCAGTCCAGTACGAAGTAGGCCCCTCTCCCGCGTCTCCCGCACCCCGCCTACTTAACTGGCATGTAGACGGGCGAGTTTAGTACAGTCCATAGATTTGTAGACAAGTAGTAGGTAAGCGGTAAAAAACAACCACCGCGACTTGTCTTCTTCTCGAATGAGAATTATGACTAATTACTCGCCTACGTTTGGACGCTACTTACAACTTACTACTTGTTACTTAACTGACTGAATTCTTAACTGGCTACTGTACTTATTGATGTATAAATCGAGCTTAAGACGCGACTGAATATTTTCAAAGTTATACAAGAGTAGGTACAAGTACGAGTCCACTTATAAAGTAATAAAACAAATGAAACTGCGTAGCGGGGCTTGTACTCTATCAAGCTCTGGATAGAAAAATGCCACTATTGAAAATGTTTCTCTATTCTGCAGATGCCGATTAATCCGACTCACGGGATACGGATTTAACGAACTACGGATGATGTAATTCAAAAAGTTGGCTCTTCGTTACTCGGGGATCCTAACCAATAAGCCTTCTGTGACTATTAATAAGTTACGGAAGCTTTGTTAGCCCAGTCGTATTCACTGTAGAATTATTTCAGCATATATACCATCGAAAGCTAATCTGAAGCGCTCATAGCGGAGCTTTACTTAGTAATATTAAGCGATCAACAAGTTAAGCAACATTTGCTGCGGTCAGGACTTGGATGGGTGACCGCTAGTGGCATTATTCAATTGAGCGCTTCCGTGTTTCGGAGGGCAACGTTAAACCGTCGGTCCCGGTTGTTTGTCTTAGGAAAACAGTCGTTAGGCTATGTCGAGGGCCTTCGGGCGGCCTGAAAACTTTGACATGGGTTGGCCACTAACCTATCCACCAAACCGCACTGGGATTATGGCCCTATAAAAATGTGTTGATTATGATATATACCATCGTTCCTTTGCTGAACTTTATTTTCCTCTATTAAATCCTATCCCATAGTAGACTTTTACGACACACGACAAAAAACCTAGACTTCCTCTAACTGTTGTATTTATACTAAGTATATTAAAAAAAATATCCCTATGTGTAATTAACACATGTACTGAAAACACGCATGCGTTTTTATTCATATATAGATCTAGATCATAATCATTGTCTCAACCGTAGGACGACTACTGTTGAACATAAACCTGCCCCATTAATTTCCAAAAGGACTATTTGGAAGCGGCCTGCATCAAACGTCGTCCTGCAAACTTTGTCAGTCGTGTACGCTGCGCTTGCCGGTACGCGGCCTCCACTACTCACTGCCACATCAACTGGTGTATGATTCCTGTCGGCTATGTCGGTGACTTTTGTTAGTCTATGGAACTCCACATTTCTAATTCGATCCCTAATCTAATCTAATTTCTAATTCATTTATAGTTAGATTAGTATTGTATCCCGTAACAAAACGCCGAGCATAGCCCTCTCCAAAGCTCGTTGTACAAAATAATGTATGGCAGTAAACATGGACCGATTCATTTTTATTTCTTGACCTAGAATGTTATCGTAATCACGCTTAAAATTGCAGGTTTATCAACAACAGATCGGACTATCCCATACTTGGTGTATAGCACTGTCGTGAAACTGATGATCACCATGATAGTAGTTGGTGAAGTGTGGTACGCGTATAGCGAGGCTCAGAGTCTGGATGAGGTGGCAGCCTGCGTGAATGTCATTGTCATCCAGCTTATCACGCTCTGCAAAGTTAAGAATATGGTTAGTTATATTAAATCCCTACCACACAGTTTGAGAAGTTGTTGTTGTTATGCACCAACTTAGCCGCACAAGTTATGACGCGCCGCGCCTATAAAAAGCTTTAGATCTAAATTTTGTATAGCATTGCACTGCTCTCATCCCCGAGTTATTCCCGAGTGTTTTCAGAGTATTATTTGCCCAGTAGGTTTACAGTCTCCTTTAAATCCTAAAAAGTAGTGCTTGCATAGAGAGTTGGGTACGGTTATGTTCACCTTCATATAAAAACATCCACCTTAAAAACCTAACCTTAAATGTCACGTGCCGTTCCCTGTCCAAAGTCCTCGAGTATATTTTCTGTGACTAAATTAGCAGTTTTATCTCAAGTCTCAAAAATCCTCTTCAAGTGGGTCATCGAGGTAGATAAAGCGCAGATTATAACTTACACTTTAATCACAATCGATACAGTTTGCCTTTTTATGAACTTGTTGTATACTCACTTTGTTAGGTTTCAGCAATACGTTCAGCGGTGCAATTATGGGAATTGCAATATTAAGGCCTATTCACCTGAGCGTTATTCGCTACCGCTGTGGGTAGCGAAAAATACCACGGGGAACTCGTTAGGTAAATAGTATGAAGTTCCGTAACTGCAGCGAAACTTGTACCGCCTAGTGAGGCGGTATTTTATCTTGTTTGGCGAAACTAGTTCCGCCGCCCCGCTAACCGTTGCCAAGGAATATCTCTACCGCGCGCGGTAGAGATATCCGCTCTGGTGTGATCAGCAAAATTAACGCATACCCTTTTTCGGATTTCTCTACCGCTCGCAGTAGCGAATAACGCCCAGGTTTGAATAGGCCTTTATTCATTCAAATAAAATATCTCGAATGGTGACCGATTGGCTTCACAACTGAAATAAGGAGGCAGCATGTTTGCCTCCAATACAGTCACTCTTTATAGAATATACAACAGCATACGTTGCAAAAGAAGTTGTCCTATCTGCTTTATAATAATGGCACTATTTCTTATTAATATTTCGCAAAATTTTCCTACCACTTATACGCAGACGATCTATAACTAAGCGGATCAAACCCTTTGGATAAAAACTAAATTTTATCAAATCGCTGGTTGTTGTTATTGTTAAATCGAAATTAATGTCTTTGGTGGAATAGGCAGCATGTTTTTTCGGTGGGATCACTATTATTTATGCTATTTCTGTTCTGGGGATAACTTTATATTGCCGTAGAAGACAAGAACTGCTATTAGGTGAAAATTAAGAGTCGTAAACAGCATAATTAAATAGATTGCGCCGCTTCTATCTTACTACCACTAAAACTACTAACTAGCTCAATATTTGTCATTGCTAATTTTTGACTATGCTGCCGCATAGGTTATTGTTATCTGGATCAGGTATTGAACCTCAGGATCATATCGCATATTTGTAAGTCTGATTTTTTTCTGGGATCCAGGTTGACTTTGAGCGACTTAAACATAGGTACTATTTAAGATTAAGTTAAAATGAGTTTCCATACGTTTTCAACCGAATACTCGCATTGTTCCCATTCTCTTTTACGGTATCTTGCTCAATCCTTCAGTGCTATCTCAGGTAGCGTTTTAATAGGAAATTATTTTTTCCACACTCGTTAAAGCCAACAGAAAATCTTGTCTTGGGATTGCTCCAGTTCTTTTACAGCAGATATTGTCGTCCAAGCCCGCCTGTGATATTCTTTGCCTGTTCACCACCTTTACACATATTTGTTTACAAGTTTTATTTGTGTAATAGGCATTGCACTGCATTTACGTTGTCATTTATAAGCTGTTAATTGTATAGCTGTTATAGATATCTATTAATAAAATTATTATTGTATTTCAATTGTTTGTAAGTATTATTATTTACTGGGCTTGTCAATATAATATTGAAATAGTATGTATTAGGTATACATCTATATTTAATAAGTTTGCAAACACTGGGAACGGCCGGTACCTAATTTTTTTTGTTGCAGCATGACCACATAGACATTTACAAAAAGCTGGCGAAATCGATGGAGCACTCGTTTTTTGATATATCGACTCTGAAAAGACAAGAGCTTGTCAAGTTTTGGGCCAAAACTCACGAGCGTTACGTTAAGTTGCTACTGGGGTTGGGAAATTGCTCTTTAGCAGCTTGGTAATTTTTAACAGATTTAGATTTATAATTATAGCACTGAATGTTCCCCTATTTTTGCGTTGGGCGCCTTGTAACTTATTTCATTATTTTCATAGCTTAGAAACTTTTTCAGAAGACCACATTTAAAGATATTTTAGAGGGGCTCATTCACGCCATAGGTTAAAACTGTGACTAAGTTTACCTCATTTTATGGTGTTCTAATACATGCGTTAGTCTATTTCACGCTACTCCTATTCGATCTACGCAAAAACAGCTAACCCTTGTTTTAGGCTTACCTAATTTTTTTGTACTTTGACGTAGATTTTATTTATTACCCTCATCTCTCATTTATATAATAGTATTGGTAGGATAAAAAAATGTATTCCTGTTTTTCCCACTTGGATTTGAATCGGCTTAGTGAGACTTGATGAACCTTTTTAGTGATGAATAAAGGGATATTATATGATTAAACATACGGTTCTGAAATACTTGCTTACTGTATTTTTACGTTCTTTTCTTTTTTCGGATGGAGCCGACTCACCTCCTTCCGCAGGATCCTTTAGCGAATTCCCTACACTTGGCCCCTGGGTGGTTGTTGAGGGTACCACTACGTATGTACACTCGGTGACACTCGGAAAGTTTTGCGAAAATTAAAGCATTTTTTATTAAATCTTTTAGAATACTCTCCGCAAGCCTCTGCCCAAAGTTTCATGTGTCTGAACCGGTTTCCAAACACGTTCTCCGGTCCGCCGCAAACACCTCGTTTACAGCCTGCTCGAACGCTGACAGCGCATCTTGCGACGGTTTTTTTTTTATTTTCGGGAATTAAAAGAAAGAAAGAAAGAATATATATTTATTCATGATATACGAGTACATGCAACATAACATTCCAATATATCCACACAAAATTAACATAAAAACAAAATTAAAATAAAAAGAAATCACATGGTGCTAGGTCAGAGCTGTAAGGACGGTGACCCAGGCGTTTGGCCGGGGTATGCTGGGGTGTGCGCAGGCGCGTTGTCGTGGTGGAACAGTAGCCCACGGAGCCCTATGTTTGGTAGCTTGTTGTTCACAACAGAGACAACTTCTGCCAAGCATTTGGTAGTATACCATACGGCGTTGATGCTTCTTTGGTTCCGTAAAGGAATTGACACCAAATAGCCAATCAAATTGAAAAGCTTGCGAACGAAATCTTCCCATCCGTATCAAGCGCTGATACACCGTTGTGGGCACGATGGGCATGCCCACAACCCTAAAAAACTTGTGACATCAGATGTCACACTTTCATATTCGACAGGCCGATGATATGACGTTTTAAATGCAATGCCTTAATAAAATATACATAACCTGGATATCTATTGGAGAAATTATTTAGGTACGTTTTCGCGAAAAAAATCCTTTTTTAAAATTTGATTTGAGATAATTTGTACTTAGTTGTTTCCAACGAAATTACAGAGCAAGAACATCTTATATCTCCGAGTAAAAAGCGCAGTGCTTTGCCTTGCCATGTACGGTTTAAAGTGTTGTACCCAGTTCAAATTTCTGAACGGCACTGGACTGTTATGGACAAGCGTAATGCTTAACACCTTGATACTATATGTCGATCATGAGTGAGTTCATGCTCCAACTCTGGCTGGAGTGCTGTGACCACAACCTTCTTTGTGGGCAGGATCCACGCCTGATTCTTATAGATCGCTTATAGTGTTTCAAAACGAAACACTCAAACCGTCGATTAGCGCTTCGTTTTTGGATCGTATTGATAAATCCAGAACTCCTGTAATGATGTCGTAAACACGGCGAGAAGAGCCTGCTTCAAATACGTTTATCAGATCACGGCACCATTCCACCCGGGTCTGCTTCTGAGCATTGGTGAGGTTGATCGGCACCCAGCTTGAAATTATATAAATTTTGCACGTTTTCTTCCGTAACAACCGTCAAACCACTCCTTTCTTCATCCTCCAAAGTTAGTCGACTGCGCTTGAATTCGTTATATCAACACACAGTTACCTTGGAAGGGACTTCAATCAATGCCATTTGAAGTCTATACTACGATTCGTCTGGTTTCAGTCGACATTCATCTGAAATCGTAAAAAATCAAACGCGAAAATGTTCCAAACACAGGTTCATTTTTGAATGATATACAATTATTTAAATTAGCTCGCAAACAATGTGGAGAAAAACTTAGAATTTGGAAGTTACTTATTTTTACTTATAAATAATCATATATTCAAAATAGATTATAACTGACCAGTCTCTTTTCTAGTTTTCCTCTAGGCTGTTTCCTATTGTAACTGTTATATCTAATACAATGGACATATGATTGCAATAAATAATTGAGTGTGAGTCTCTCATACAAAATCTTTTTTTCGCAATACTTTCTGAGTGCCTGGTACTTATTCTGTGGTACCACCCCACCGCCACCGCCAGGTTTTTTGCCTCAAAGCTGTAGTATGTTATAGATTCCGGTCAGCGCGCTCGAGTGGGACGGACGTGCGCTCAAGTGCTCCCCGAGAATATTCCGATCGGCCTAAAAGTGCTTGCGCTTTTAGTGCCGGTTACCTGTATCGTTTCGATTGAAGAGGATTCAGTGTTGGACTTCGCTAATAGTGGATTTTCTGTGTGCAGATTCGACGTCAAGCCACCGCTTCGTGTACCGTTCGGCGCACGGAGGCGTTCGGCTCGGCTCGGCTCGCGTCGCGAAAGAAGCGCGCTCTTGTAAGAGCGCTTCGACACATCAATCACCTACATTGTTCATTGTCTAATCAAAACCGCTCTTCTCAGAGCGACCTCTTGAATCGATTTTTTTTAATTTTTCAATTTTCAATTTTCAAAGTCGAGTCAAACAAATCCACGCTTCACGTGGTCTTCTGGACGATCCTTGCGGTGTTAACG
Organism: Selenia dentaria; assembly: GCA_917880725.1. Taxonomy (NCBI): domain Eukaryota; kingdom Metazoa; phylum Arthropoda; class Insecta; order Lepidoptera; family Geometridae; genus Selenia; species Selenia dentaria. The sequence goes on along the minus strand of OU862888.1, from coordinate 26,282,166 downwards.
CCACCCAGTTGGGCGCGGACCCGGTGCGTCAAGCCTTTCCCTCCTGAGCGTGGGAGGGAACGGCTAAAACCGGACGGGCCTGCCTTCACCGGCCTTGGGGTCTCCCCTCGCCGACGGCAGGTATCTCCTTCCCACCCTACCCTATCCTACTCTCCTATTCTCTGGGCAAGTGTTTGGTTGGAAGCCGGGTTTTACTCGGTCTTCTCTCCTCGCCCCCGGAGCAGCTAGGGCCTCGCGTTTAGGCACACATCCCTCTGCACAATAAGACTGGCAGAGGGCACACAGTAGGGACACCTAGGCACTCACTCTCCCGCCTGTACCCGGCAGGAGTGGCATTTACCCCTCACTCGCATCTCGAGTATTCCCCTCGAGATGTCTTTACTCTCTCCCTCCCCCGCTATGAGCCTCCCGCAATGCGTTTCGCCTCAAGCGTTCGCCTCGTGGGTCTCAAATTGCTACCCGGACATGCTCTCCGAGTATCTCCAGTCCAATAGGGACTTCAAGGAGAGACCCCGCTTCACGGACTCTCAAATTCCCTCCTCCGGCTCCCTCCCTCCGAGGGGGCCCTTCGGTTCTTCGGCGTTCAAGCCGTTAGATAGCCCTCTCTCCCCCGACCCTGCGCCCTATGCTCCCCGCGCTCCCCGCGCACCTCTACCACCCCGCGATCGTTCTCCAGTCCTTCGGACTGAGTACGAACGCGCCTACGGCTCGGCATCCAACTCGGAGAATGAGATGGATGTAGAGTTCTCCCGCTCCCGCGCTAACTCTGTTGGCAACATCTCCAACGACGGGTTCACTACCGTCGGAAAGAGAAAGCGCGTTTTCCAAAGCCGCCTCAGAGGCTCCCTCCCCGCCACCCAAAGCGGCCTGCACCGCCCCGGGAGCGAAGCCATCAGGCTCTCTCGCTCCCACCTCCCGCGACCCTCTCGCTCACTCCGATGCTCCCGCAAGCATCGCCGCGTCTCAACGCGACGTCTCCTCTCAAGGAGCGTCAGTTAGACGCGAGAAACCGCCGCCGCCTCTGTTCCTTCAGGACAAGGCGAAGTGGGACATGGTCTCACGACTTTTGACGGATCGTAAGATCCAATATACTAGCGCCCGCTCAACCCAACTGGGTATTAAAGTCCAGGTGCCTACCCCAAGCGACCATAGGGCATTAACCAGGATTCTCAAAAACGAGAGTATAAGTTTTCATACCTATGCTCTCGAAGAAGAGAAAGTCCTACGCGTCGTCATACGCGGCGTACCTAAGGAGGTACAAACTGATAGTGTCCTCGCCGACTTGAAGGCGCAAGGCTACCCCGTCCGCGAATGCCACCGGATGTACAGTGGCAAAGATCGCAAACCCTACGACCTACTATTGGTCATCCTCAATCGCACGCCAGAGGGCAAAGCGATTTTTAATGTCAAAACGGTAGTGAACCTCTCGGGGATCACCGTTCAACCCCCATTCCGGAACCGAGCACCTGGCCAGTGTCATAACTGCCAACTGTACGGTCATGCCGCCCGTTTCTGTTTCGCCCGCCCAAGGTGCGTCAAGTGCCTAGGGGATCACGGGACAGCCCAGTGTTCTCGCACTAGGGACTCATCAGACCCGCCTAGTTGTGTCCTCTGCGGCACACAGGGACATACCGCCAACTACCGCGGTTGCCCTAAGGCACCCCGCGTACCCAGTGGGCCGGCTAGGAGGCCTATTCCCCCTCCTCGCCCGGTCACTACCCGCTCACAAGGGAACGGCCCTAAGCCTAACCTTACACCCGCACCGCAGGCAACACCTGTTGTACCCGCGCCCGCGCCCGCGCGCAACGCTTGGTCCAAGCCCTTGAGCATGGTACAAGCAAGCGCCCCCCTCACCCCGCCCGCCCGCAGGCCTATGCCAGCGCGCCGGCTCCTAAGCCCAAACCGCCGCTCTCTAGGCCTCCAATGGTTGGGCTCATGGACGCCCCAGGTCAATCTGACCTGGCGGCCGAGATAGCCCTTGTCATGGACTACGCAATGGTCATAGACGTGGACGAAGTACGTGCATTCGCGCACAAACTTCGTACTGCCACAAACGACCAAGACCGCTTGCGAGCCACGCTCACACACGCGGGTTAAATCAGCGCAGTGAGGCGCTACGCCCTCCCCAGCGTTTCTTAGGTATCATCCAATATGGATAGTACACCGAAACGAATTAAGCTCCACTCAGTCACCGTAGCGACTTTCAACGCTGACGGCCTCTCTAGTCAAAAGGACGAAGTTCACGAATTTTGTAAGACCCATCAGGTCGATATCCTATGCGTGCAGGAGACCTTTCTGAAACCAGGTACAGCGAACCCTAGGTTTGCAAATTACCGTTTGGTTCGTAATGATAGAGTGGCCACCCCAAAAGGTGGCACTCTCATCTATTACAAAAGAGCTCTGCACTGTATCCCAATTGTTACTCCACCACTTAGAATACTAGAAGCCTCTGTTTGCTTTCTAGCGATGTCAGGTCATCAACCTGTCATCATAGCCTCATGTTACCTCCCCTCTGGTAAAGAACTATTACAGACAGACTTGGAAGCCCTCTTCTCTCTAGGAAGCTCCGTCCTTCTGATCGGTGATTTCAACAGTAAACATGTCATATGGAACTGTACTAGTAACAATAGTAATGGTAAAATCCTTGAAGGCTTGGTCAGCCACTTAAACTTTGATATTCTCTCCCCTCTGGAGCCCACAAGATATCCCTATGTTGACAACCAACGACCAGACATACTTGACATAGCACTTCTCAAGAACGTCACCCTCCGGTTGCGCTCTATAGAAGTGTTACACGAACTGACTTCAGACCACCGCCCTGTATTGTTGAAATTAGGCCCCGACCCGACGGACATAACCCCTATCACTAGAACGGTAGTGAACTGGAAGCAACTGGGGGAATCCCTCCAAGCTATCAGTTCACCCGCTCTCGATAGAATCCCCGATGACATACAGACAGTAGAAGACGTGTCAATTGCGATCGAGGCTCTCAGTGACCACCTCCGCACCGCAGTAGGTGAATCCTCAAAGCAGGTCCAAGTGGCGGATGGTCGCCGCTTCGAACTGCCCGAGGGTGCGAGGAGGTTACTGACAGCTAAGAACGCCGCCACTAGGGCGTATGACTCGATGCCAACCCCAGAGAACAAAGCCACCATGCGCTACTTACAGCGTGCTGTAAGGAAACGCATGAGTGAGCTGCGTGATCAAAGGTGGGACGACAAACTGTCAGAGATTGAGCCAACTCACCAGGCATACTGGCAGTTGGCTCGAGCTCTGAAATCTGACGGACAACAGACAATGCCTTCACTCATTAGGCCACCTCCCCTCTCCATAGCGTTCCTTGACGAAGACAAAGCCGAGTGTTTAGCTGATAGCCTAGAGGCTCAGTGTACTCTAAATGTAGATCACGTCGACCAGAAACACCTCGATTCGTTGGAATCTGAAGTCGAACGTAAAAGCTCTATGTCCATCTCTGACCTCCCACTCCTCCCACCGGTAAAATCACCCGAGGTAGTGTCTCTGATCAAGAGCCTCAAGACCCGTAAATCCCCTGGTGCTGATGGTATCAGCAACAAGGTGATTAAACACTTCTCAGTCCCACTAGTCCATCTCTTAGTTAGCATCTTCAATGCTGCTATGAGCAATTGCTCCTTCCCAGACACTTGGAAGCATGCCATTGTCATTGGTATTCACAAACCAGGCAAACCGGCAGCCGAGCCCTCCAGCTACCGTCCCATAAGTCTCCTTAGCTCTCTGGGGAAGATTTACGAGCGGCTCATTGTGAACCGACTCTGGTCCCACGTTAGGTCCAATAACCTCCTTCCCGATGAGCAATTTGGTTTTAGAGCCAAACACTCTTGCGTCCAACAAGTGCACCGCGTAACGGAGCACATCCTAGGCGGTTTCAATAAGAAACCAAAGCCCCAAGGGACCATAGCTGTCTTTCTCGACGTAGCGAAAGCGTTCGACGAAGTCTGGCACAACGGCTTGATATTCAAGCTGTACCAACTGGGTGTACCAGACCGTCTTGTACTCATCTTACAAGACTTTCTCAGGGATCGAACGTTTAGCTATCGCACCGAGGGAACGCTCTCCTCCCCGCATCCCATTCACGCAGGTGTCCCTCAGGGCTCTGTACTCTCACCCATTCTCTTCCCGCTGTACACCAGCGACATCCCACGATCTGAACCTAATGTTCAGATCGCTCAGTTTGCGGATGATACTGCAATCTACTCTACTGGCTGGTTCAAGGTCAGGCAGAGATGCGCCATCCAACGAGCCATCACCGTAATCGGTGCATGGTTTCGTAAATGGCGGATTGCAGTAAATCCTAGCAAAAGTGCAGCAGTGTACTTCACTGAGACCCGGCGGAATCTCATGCCGTCACCCATAGTCCTATTCGGCGATCCCATCCCTTGGGCAAAATCTGCCAAATACCTGGGCGTCACCCTTGATCGCCAACTCACTTTCGCGAAACACATCCAGATTGTTCGCAATAGGGCGGCCTTCATTATGGGTCGTCTTAATCCCCTCATAGGCAAAAACAGTAAAATGTCTCTTAGAAATAAGTCGACTCTTTACAAACTTTGCATCCGCCCAATCATGACTTACGCATCTGTAGCGTTCGCCCATGCTCAGAAACACGACCTCCACAAACTTCAAGTGATTCAGAATCGCTTTATGCGCAGGGCAGTGGGCGCTCCGTGGTACTTGCGGAACGCCGAACTGCACTGCGATTTCACCCTCCCCTCTATTACGCAGTATATGAAAGACTGCTCCCGCCGCCACTTCGACAAAGCTCCCCACCACTCGAATCCCCTCGTGGTCGAAGCGGCGAACTACTCCACTGACATAACCGATCCCCACTTCCTTCCCCCCCGTCGCCGTCCAAGGCATATTTTGGGTGACCCGGACGACCCCATCGCAGCCGTTACTTCGGCAGCTTTAGCGTCGTCCCAAGGGAACCCCGGTAATGGTTGTAGACCCGACCAGGGCTGTGATCCCGATCGCATTGTAGGCTCCGGCCGAGATCTTCTTCGCAGCCCCAGTCGCAGTCGAGGTAATTCACACACACACGATTGTAGTCCCAGCCACGGTGCGGGTGGGAGTATACACCGCGGCCCCGGTCGCGATGTATCCTCCGGCCCAGCAAATGGCTGCGGACGAGGTAACACTGGTTTTCTATGTAGTCCCAGCCACCATGGCTGTGGGCGAGGTACTTCACATTCTTATTGTAGCCCCACCCAAAGTACAGTCATGAGTGCACAACGCGACGATCCTGGTCGCGGTGTGGACCCATGTCGCGGAAATGGGGGGAGGCGAGGTACACAAGGTTATGATTTAGTGGTAAACACAGTCAAACACCGAGCTCGCCGGCGAGCTCGAGGCAAAAGTTATGTCTTGGTTAGATTCTCTCCAAATAGTCGTAGAGTTTAAATTCATAGGGCCCACTTTCAACGGTACACTTATGTACCGGGGCGATTCTCTCCTACTCCCCTCTCTCCTGGCGACGGCCCAAGCCGAGGTCCTCACCCTAGTGGTGCCCTTGAGCAAGTCGCCTACTCCTCTCCTTGCGGCGAAGCGTCTTCAACGCACGCCTTAGGCGGTGCGCCCTCTGCGCCCGCATTTGGCTGAGTGCCATCTGCGCTCGCCAACCGTCCGGTGACGCTGTAAATGCCGGTAGAGGCAAACTGCATAAGTCCGTTCTAAAAAAAAAAAAAAAAAGTATGTTATAAGCATTACAGTATTAGGTTTCAAGGGCACTGTAGCAAATAAGGTTGTGTGCAGTGTTAGAGAGCTTTGTAGCTCTGCAGCAGGCATGTGCGCGCGTGACGATTACCATCACGTAAGCGACTTGCCGTTTTTGTCATTGAAACTTATACAAATATAATAAAAGGGATTTTCCCGCAAGAAAATAGTTATTTCATTATTTTTTCCAAACAAAAAAAGAATTTTAAGAATCGGTGCACCTTATCGAAAGTTATGAGGTAACAAACACAAATCCAATAAAAAAAATACAGTCGAATTGAGTCTTCCTTTTTGAAAGTGGGTAGAAAATTACAGCGTAAAGTGCCGCTGGTTTGGGGTCCTGTAATCGCACTCTCTATTCCTAAATATACTCATATATCTGCCATTAAATACTTTATCATATTCCAGGCACATGTATCCACTAGCCGATGAACTAGAATACAACCTTATGGTGGCTGTCCGTCTCCCATTCCGCTTTGATACTCCCATTCGGTACCCTTTCGTCTACCTCATAGTTGGCATCGCCTTCACGTACACGGCACACTTCGTGATGGTCACGGATCTGGTGATGCAAGCACATCTAGTGCCGTTGGTCTGTCAGCTGTCAGTGCTGGCTGATTCCTTTCGAAATATTGTCGATGATTGCTGTGTCGGGATCGAAGGTATGTAAATATAGAATGCGTTAGCATAGGTAAGTAACAAATAAATAATGATAGTATGGGATAACATCCACTAGGTATTCAGGTCCCAAACTTGGAAGAGGCTGTATATAGTAACTTGATGACTGATATACATACTGACACACCCATACACAGGCCGAACCCACATGTTCATGCACACAAATGTTTGACCTGTTTGGGGAACGTACCCAGGACAAACAGCTGAGAAGGCAGGGTCGCTACCAAATTATGTGGCAACCGGCCAGTATACATAGGGTAAAACCCGGATAGTTGCGTCGGTGGGATACATGCTGCGGTTTTGAATACGCTATGTTAGGGCCGTTGGTGGCATTAACGCTTTACTGTAATTAAAAACGCCCATCCCACAGGCCTCATTACCATGTCAGCTGGTGGTATAGGTGCACGCGTTTTGTCTGTGTGGCCGGAAAACTTCCGCGGCGAAACTTAAAAGGCGTCCAAATTATATTGGTAAGTAGTTTCTCTTGAATTATTTTGAATGTATTAGAGATTAAACTACACTGTTTATGACGTTTTATTGTTGAATAGTTTAAATTTATTTTGTAAATAAAAAGGGAAAGTATCCGTACCAAAAAGGATAGATGCGCTATCTACTTTTGTAAATGTGAATTCTATAACGAGCAAAATAATTTTATATTCTTTTGATGTTTTAAACTGACTTAGTTGACTAATTAATGCTAATGCCAAAGTTATCTTTAACGTTAAAGTTTTTACATTACATATTATGGTTGTTTTTATATGGTTAAGTTAGAACATTATAACATAATTTTAATTTGTAATTTTGATTAGTATACTTAAGTATGGATCATATTAAAGACTAAAACTAATAAATAATAAAGACTAAATCTGGAAATGATATTAATTTAATTTGTTTTCTAAAAATCATAGAGAGGCGTCTATCCCCGCACGAGGCAACTATCCCACGAAACATTTTTATCGTTAGGCAAGTATCCGTTACAGTAGGCAACTATCCTCTTTTTCAGAGGTCAAATAAAACAGGATTCACTCGAAACCTATACTAATTATGTTTACAAAAATAGGCTAATATAAAACATAAAAGACCTATCTATTGATATACATGTTATATTACTCTTAGTAAGTACATATTTTTAGTAAAGAGCTTTTTCGAAAAGTAGGGCAACTATCCGGCTTTTACCCTACACATACATACTCACACACACACACACACTACCCATTGTCCAGTGACGTAAGCTCCGTTTAAAAAAACACTAGGTTCGTGGTACGATGCATAAGCCAAAAAAAAGACTGCCTTTTTCATTAATACATTTCTATTAGTAGTAAAAATATGGAAATATCCGGGTAGAAGGCAATGTATACTGATTACTAATTAAATAGGACACACATCTCTACGCCTTCAGATATCTGGGTATGATGTTATGCTATCGTATAAAAAGCCTATTGAATCGAGGATATCTGGTAACTATCGTCCCACATTTAGCACAACTGTGTTTTTTGTATAGGTACTTAATATAATGTCAATGACTGGACTCACACAAATATCAAAAATCTGTCTTATTGAGTTCTAGTAAGTACCCCAAAAGTATCTACATCAAAAGATTGATTCAGTCTCGGCTTTATAAACATCCGTTAGTTAAATTACTTACGAAAATGCTGTTAAATTAAATTTAGATGTCAAATTAGAACACCATAAATTTGTCATTTACATTTGCTGAAATTTGATGTGACATTTAACTAACGAACGTTGAAACCCTCGAGATCTAAAACCTGAACGAATTTGATTCGTTCCAGGTCTAAATATACTTTGAATTAATCCAATTACGGAAACCTGTCCATAATATATCAAAGAAAAGGTGTCAATTACTGAATTCCTTTTCAGGCTCTGATGCTCTCACTAAGAATTTGACTTTGAACAATGAATTCGTCGGAAAATATCGGGCAAGATTAGGGAAATTGGTTGAGCAGCACAAACTAATTTTAAAGTAAGTTTCATGGTTATTTACTTGCTTTTATTTCTTGCCATTTTGTTTTTATTGTATATTATCTGTACTAATAGTTATATATAGAGGAAAGATTTGTTTGAATTGAATAGACTATATATTGAATAAACTACTGAACCGATTGGAAAAGTTCTTTCAGCATTAGAATACTACATTTTTCCTGATGAACATTGGCTATAAGTTTAGATTCATCATCATCAACATCCGTCACCGCGCGGAATAATCCACGGAGCGCAGCTAAAAAAGCTTTAGTACATTATATAACACTAGCTGCACGTCGTGGTTTTACCCGCGTAGCGGTGAATGAAAATACATGTAACAATGTTACTCAGGGATAATGTAGCATTCTAATGGTGAATTATTTTTTAAAATAGGGCCCGAATACATTGAGTTTATTTGTTACAGACATACAAAATACAAGTCTTTCCTCTATTTATTTTTAGTATAGTTAAAGGTACTGCATATCTAGAAAATAAGCACCGAATTTCAAAGTGGATCAAGTTCCATCTACTTCAATTTTCTAAATTTTATTGTACTATCAAGAGGCGGTAGTGCTTGATGGTAAGCATACATGACTATTATAGTGAAGTCCACCGAGAACTTCAGTTAGTTTTCTATGACACTGCACACTACATCGTAATCACAATTCTAATTATTCAGTAATTGAATTTGGTACATTGCTTAGAGGCAGAATATCGGATACAACGGTGGTACCGAACATGACGCTTGTATAAGAAAGAACCTTTTGCACGAAGAAGTAACCTTTTGTTAAGAAGTAAACTTTCTTGGTAACGTGTTCGTTATAGACTTACTAGCTGCGCCCCGCGTTTACACCCGCTACGGATGATATTTTCTAAAAATAGGATTGTGCTATTCAATTTTAGGTATTTTTACGTTAGCTTAGCGAGCACCACGGTACGTGACGAGTAATCTGTCTAAAATATACCTATATGTGTAGAGAAATATCTGATTTTAGTGCTGTCATTCGGATAGGTTAAACTAATTTGGATTTTAACCTTAACAGAATAAAAGCTGCCATACTTTAGAGATTTTTAGTTTAGATAATGCTTACAGAATCGACACCAATCAACAGTATCTTATGTGTTAATCCAGCGCCTCATCTATCTCCATACTGTTGTAAAGTATACTGCTGTTATGAAGTAGGCAAGTTTTGGATGCTCTGTTGTAAGTTTTTAAAAGTAAAAAATTAAAAAATTCAAAGTTCAATAATTTTCAGTAAGTGTTCAAAAACTTACTCAATAAGAAAATTGAGTAGATAAATTTTTCATAAGATCTTTTTTATAATAAAGTAGTCTTTAATAAGAGGAAATAAACACTCATTGTTGCTGATTTAGAGCCGTTCACTAAAATTAAAGTATTCTTAATTTATTCTTATTTCTTATTTAACGCTATAACTAATTACAATAACATTGTCAGCATAACAACTACATTAAAAGGTGAATCAGCCTACCTCTGCTGCATCATCCGTCACCTCCTACCTCCTCCATCACCTCTTAACCTAGTATGGCTAGCATATAGAAGGGCTAGGAAGGACCATAACTTTATTTTAATAGGTACATATTGTATGCATCATCGTCGATCGGAGTGTATATTTTAGCTATTGCCAATGTACAGTTATGATTTATATTTGCGAAACATAAAATATTTTCTTTTAAAGTTTAAACATTCAACAGCTATTTTAAACAAATCCATAAGTATCAAACGTAGGTGCAGAATAAAATACAATACATTTACACAAAATAATCTATACTACATGTCAGCTGTAGGGGTCAGTTGACTCCCTACAGCTGCATATAGTAGCGTTGAACGTACCAAACAACCCCTGGGTTCCTGCGAATAGACGCGGTCGGAAACATGACCTATTCCGCACAGATCAAAGTCGTACTGTTGCACGATCTATGTCTCCTTTAATTCGTGCCCGCAGTCATTTCAATGCGCTCCTTTCCGCTAACACTGATTTAGATTTATTTTTTGACAATTGGAGAACTCTTTTAACACACTTTTTGACATACTGTGAAAATTTGTCTGATCAGTGGGACAGATCCCAAAAATGTGATAGTTCATTTGATTTTTACGATGTTTTTACTGATTTATGACATTAATATTTTAATTTTGGACTTTTTAATTTGATTTATGGATTAATGTATTTTCTATTTGTAATGTATGTGTTAAAATTTTAAATTTAATTGTGTTTGATAATGATTTTGTGACATAAATGTAAATGTGTAATTCGTTTTTATGTCAATAAATAAATAAATAAAAATAAATAAATGTCTAAATGTTTAGTTAATGTAGTAAGTAGTTATCAGAAGTTATATATTATAACTAGCTGACCCGCCAGCGGGTTCGCTCGCGTGGCCTCGCGGGATACGGTAATTACAGATTTTTAATTATCACACGGGAACTCTTTAATTTACCGGGATCAAAAGTATCCTATATGTTGATCAGGGATATAAGCTACCACCATACGAAATTTCATTTATATCGGTCCATCCTTTCGGAGATTAGCCCGTACAAACAGACAGACAAACATACAGAGAAACAAACAATTCGAACTTATTTTTCACTCCTCACATCCCCTGACTCAGTTTTTAGGATATTTTTCATTGTACAGAAATTTTACCTCTACAGTTTATAATATGGAGTAGTGTTTACATCCCTCGTTTTACCCCTTAAGCCATCCCTGACAAAAATATTGAAAGCATCACTATCTATTTTATATTACCTATCCAGTTATCAATTTTCATCACTGCAACTCCAAAAACAAAGAACTTTTGAAAAAAAAAATCCCCATTTCACCCCTTAAGTCGTCCCTGACAAAATATTGAAAGCATCACTATTTATTTTAAACTACCTATCCAGTTATCAATTTTCATTACTGTAGCTCCAAAAACAAAGAACTTTTGAAACAAATATTATCCCCCGTTTCACCCCCCTAAGTCATCCCTGTCAACAAATTTTAAAATCATCACTTTAAACTGTCCAAATGCTAATTTTCACCACTGTATGTACGAAAACAAAAAACTTTCCATACAAAATTTCACCCCTCCATTTCACCCTCTTAAACAACCACTATCCAAAAAAAAAATTAAATAAAATGTCTCCGTTAAATTTCTATAAAAGGTCATGTGCTAACAAAATAATTTGCTTTTATCAGATACTCTATGGAGCTACAAGCCATTTGGAGCAGTCCTATGTTGGGTCAGATGGCCGCCAGCGGCACTCTTATTTGCTTTGTTGGTTACGAGGCCACAACGGTAAAGTATCCTTTAAAAGGTGATAATTAAACTGTTTTTACTGCCTTTTTTAACCGTAGACAATGATTTTGAATGGCAAGTACGAGTACTGTTGTATATTTTGCGATAGAACGCTACAAAGGCATGCGAGCGTCATGTACCTACGGTTATATGTATTATATGTATATAACGTTTACAAGTAAGTAGTTCTGCGAACAGTACAAACTTTCTTCTGATATCATCAAATTCAACCTATAGATGACGCCGCAGCCAATTATCCCACGTTTAGGAAACATTCATCATAAATATCATAATCAAAATCAAAAGCCCATTTTGTTACCACTGCTGGGAATCGAGCCTTCCTCTCAGAGAGAGGAGTTGGGCCATAATTCCAGTGCGGCTTGGTGGATAGGTTAGTGGCCAACCCATGTCAAAATTTTCAGGCCACTCCAAGCCCTTCGACATAGCCTAACGAATGATGTCCTAAGACAAACAATCGAGACCGACGGCTTAACGTGCCCTCCGAAACACGGAAGCGCTCAGTTGAATAAAACCACTAGCAGTCACCCATCCAAGTCCTGACCGCAGCAAGTGTTGCTTAACTTGTTGATCGGTTAATATCGCCAAGTTGAGCGCGCTACGAGCGCTTCAGGCTTTAGGGAATATTCACATTTAAATAAAAAACTCCAACCATCAAAAAATTCTAAGGAATCGTAAAAACTGTATACCAAGTGTCGTCATACTAGATTACCTATATATTCTTGTATCTACTTACACATGGACAATAAGAGGGATCATAGGGTTTTCACTTATTGAAACCTATGCGACATTAACAAAAGCAACCAAAAAATACCGAATTCAATCCCTGTACACAGTAACAAAACAATACACTACTAGTAGCGTTCAATAAAAAGGAAGAATGCAGTACGAATTCTTTGAATGATAAAAAAAGACAATACTGGCTGGCAGTTAAATTAATCCGATAGCTGCCAAAAAACGAATTATTTTTCGTTCTTAAAAATAGAAGTCATTTGTTTACGTGGTTTTGTGTTGACGAAATTAAGTTACGCACTGTTTCCATATTTGCCTGAAAAAATGTATTTATCAAGCATTCAAATCGGGGGTTCGGGTAGTGCCCCCCCGCAAAAGAGAACTTATATTTTATAGACATAATTTATAGCATTTATAGTTTCGATGAATGGGTCTTTTTTATTTTTAGTCACATTTCTTCTCCATAAATACTCTATGATGGAGTTAGTGAAATTTTCAGTATTATTATAATTGTCTTTTTTAAAATAACTAGTAAGTATTCCGACAGTGACATTACGCTATCTTCGATGTTTGCGTTCCGTTTCAAGAACTTACATACAACGTACATGTCAAAAAAGGCTAAAAGTTACCTAGAAACGTTTCGTTTTACGCATTAATGTCATTTATGTCACCTGTCACTATCAAAATTACGGTGTTTTATTGAAACTTTAAAAAACTATTTAGACTATTTTGGCGTGTCTCCGGCAGCTAAAATGTTGTAAATACGCTTTATACAAACCCCTTCAACCCACCCACAGTTTTTGTTTCACCAAATTCAGGGGTCACGATTCTAAAGCCAACCCCGCGATTTTCACCATATTTGGCCAATAATACAATAGATTTCGCAGAAATCAACCAACTTTTCCAGGAGCTGCAGCGTGTGTGGTTAAAATAAAGCTATATGTTAAAGAAACGAATATACCTAGTTACAGTAAGTGTTTATAAACAACATTGTACATAAATGAACGTGAAAAGTATACAACACAATGGATACTTACAATGCTTACCGAAGCGCAAAAAAAAATACCGAAATCGTGTTCTCCCCATCACGATTCTGATACAAAATTACAAACTGTTGTAGTACATATAATTTCCAATTTCGAAGAGCGTGTTATACCGACATTAACGAAATATTTTCTGTGATGGACTGGTCAGATCTGGACCTAGGAACGGTAGAGGAAGCTGTATCTAACTTCTACAACAAAGTTAATGACGTAATATTAAAACATATCCCGCAAATTACTGTACACGGATCCCACCAATACCCAGTCTGGTTTGCTAAAGCTCTCACTAATGTAAACAAAGAGAAGAATAGAGTGCATTCACGCTGGAAACGTTATAAAAATCCTCGAGACTATGACGAATTTTCATGTCTACGATCCAGGTTCAAGCGACTGGAAGCTCTGTGTTATAAAAACTATATCACGCAATCATAAGAAATAATAAAATCTAATCCAAAGCGTCTTTGGAGTTTTGTTAAATCTAAGAAAATATCTGCCACGGGATACCCGAGTGTAATGACATACAACAAAAAAAAACTTACAAGTAGTAACGAAATAGTTCAATCTTTCAACTCATACTTCCAACAATCTATAAGACGTAATGATATTTCTTTACCTGCCGTCAGCTCAAGTTCCCAAGGTATTAATATGTTATTAATATATATATAGTTATTTCTGAAGAACAAGTTCTCAAAGTGCTCCGTCGATTAGACCCCCATAAAGGGCCGGGAAGTGATAATTTACCCCCTTTTTTCTTTAAGCAGCGCACTGAATCGTTATATAAACTAGTGACTATTATTTTTAACCGCTCGATTCGTGAAGGAATTTTCCCTCACGTATGGAAACAGGCACATATTGTACCTTAGACAAAAAAGGATCTAAGTCTCACATTGAAAATTACCGACCTATTTCAATACTGAACGTTCTTAGCAAATGCTTAGGAAAGATCATTTATGAGTCCATTTATCCTACAATTGCCCAAAGTATACCGGAACAGCAGCATGGTTTTATAAAAGGTCATTCTACTACTAGCAATCTAGGAGTTTTCATCAGTGATGTATTGAAGGGTATGGAGCTGCACGCGCAGGTTGATGTGATCTATACGGATTTCGAAAAAGCTTTTGATCGTGTGGATCATGTCATCCTGCTGCGAAAGCTGCAAGAGCTGGGCATTCAAGGTGACCTTCTGAGATGGGTACAATCTTACGTTGACAATAGGAGTCAGGCAGTGGTGGTAGGTGGAGCCCGTTCTGACTTCATTACTATTACTTCTGGCATTCCGCAAGGGTCGTTATTAGGACCACTTTTTTATTCAGCTTATTTGTATGACACTGCTCGTGCTTCCTAAATACATTTTTTTTACTTTATGCTGATGATAAAAAGGTTTATTACAAAGTTCTCGATATCAATGACTGCTTGAAAATACAAGATGATTTAGATAGATTGAACACATATTACAAAATAACCGTATTGATGTAAACGTAGACAAATGCATCTCCATAAGCTTCACGCGCAGTACAAACCCAATTATCTTTGTGTATACGCTATACAATAATATTATTAAAAAGCAACATCTTGTTAGAGATTTAGGAATTTTCCTAGATGATAGCTTAACATTTACGTCGCATGTAGAACATATTGTTGATAAAGCGTACAGAAATTTAGGCTTCATACTGCGTGTCACTAAGCCTTTCACCAGTATATTATGTTTGAAGGTGTTATATTTTGCGTATGTTCGAAGTATACTCGATTATTGTAGTCAAGTGTGGAATCCGCATTACCTCATTTACGAGAATGCTATTGAATCAATACAAAGAAAATTTGTGAAACACTTGGATTTTCGAAGCAATTTAAAGTTTGAAACTTATGAAACTTCCTGTCAAAGGCATGGATTATTGACTTTGCGTAATCGACGTATTTTGAATGATATTTCACTATTTCACGACATTTGCTCAGGTGCTCTCGACTGTTCTGTGTTAACTAATAATGTACTAGCATTACGAGCCCCAAGCCGTAGAACTAGGCATACACAACTGTTTCATGTGCCTACCCACCGCACAAACTACTCGGCAAATAGCCTTACCAGTAGAATGCCTAGAACGTTCAATAAACTATTCGGGGATCTTGATCCTTTTTGTACATCAAAAAACATTTTTAAGACCGCCGTAACTAAATCTATACAAGAAAAGCATCTAGTTATACAGGGTTATTGGTAATTAGACCGGATCCTTTTAAGGGGTGGTAGGGAATGCCATTTGCAACAATATGACTGTACATTGTGATATCCGGAAATGAATCATTTCTGTGATATTCTTTTTTTTTATTTTTTTTTGGAAAATCCAGTTTTACTACTTTAAAATTCAACAAAAAAAAAAGTAATCAACCGATTTCAATTCTGTTCGCAGTTTTAGAGAAACCTTGTTACAGCTCTTAACAATAAACAATAATATCGTACTAATGTAGATCCATCCTAAAACTAGAGGCTTTTTCATAATTTTTATTTGATAATTTTTGTAAGATGCTTTACAAAAACCTTTATTTTCTCTACAAAAACGATAGTAAATTAAGTCTGTATTTTATTTAAAAAACATCTACAAGTCTTTAGCTATCCAACGAGGTAAAAAAATTAGCACTTTATTACACAGTTGCACAATGTACAGTCATATTGTTGCAAATGGCATTCCCTACCACCCCTTAAAAGGATCCGGTCTAATTACCAATAACCCTGTATAATTTCAATAAAAATGTAAGCATAAAAGTCGGCGGCATGTAAACCAAGTCAGAGCGCATGGCTAAAACCGAACGGCCGCGCTGCGCACCTATGTAGTTATTATCTGTTAACCGGTGTGTAATAACAATTGTAATTGGTACTTGTTTATTTATTTACACATATATACCTATATTATGACTTAACCCGGCCGCATCAGTGCAAAAAATAACAATAGATTTATGAATGAAACTTACTCGAATGAGTCTTGCTGATTCGGACAGATTAAATTAAACATAAGTACCTATATATTACTGTGTTTAAATATGTTTCTCATTTTTAATAATTGTTTGCGCTTATTATTGTACATTGATGTAAAAGTGTTATGTCATGTCATGTTATTGTTGATGAATTTTGCCTGCACTGTAGGTTACTCGCGGTATTATGTAAAACATAAACTGTTAGGTTGTGTTAAGCACTGATTAGTTGTTTTATTTAGAACAAATACTATTTTCCTACAGAACAAACACACACACGACACTTACACTACACATACACTACACTTGCGCTGTATTTTATTGTATAATTATTTGACACCTATGTATTTTGATCTCAAACTATTTCTGTGAAATTATCACGTGATACAATGACTATACTCCCTTGCAATATATTTTTATATAATTTAGCTTTGTAGTGAGGGTTCTCCATGGCTCAATTACAGGCTATGTATTTACTAATTATAAGAAACAATAATAAAAGCTGTGAATTTTTGTTAAATAAATAAATAAACATAGTAAGTTTATCTATAATATCTGTATTATTGAAACACTAGCCAAGGAGTTCGGGTTAATTTGTAATAGCCGACCTGGCCACCCTCTCTTTCATCACGGCTTCAATTAGCACATACATGTCTCGGTCCTATTTATTAAATGTAGGTATTAAAGGTCATTACAGTCAGCATCTGCGTGTTATCAATAAAGTCCCATAAATAATATACAACCTATGGCTTGGAAAGTGTCATCATCTCCAACTTTTAAGAAATTCAAGGTGTTATTCCGCAGGTGAGATTTTGAGCTTTGTTTTTTGGGACATTCGAGGAAAAATGGAATATGGAGCAAGAAGCTACAGATATACAGGCACGCTATTTAAAGAACACATTACAAAACTGCGTAACTAAATCAGCGAAAAACAGAAGATAATTTGTTTAAATATTCTCAATACTAGAAACGGGAACCACTCACGTAAATAAGTCAGTTTATTCCAACTTTTACTAGTTTCAACCACATCCGCTGTACTTTTTCAAGGAGAGTGCAGCAGACCGCTCGCGGTTGCGGCTCGCCTCGCACTGATAGGTAGATAGATACCAACATATTTACACGTATACTGTTTTCATGATTGCAATCATGAAAACAGAAAACAAATAATTGAGGGATGCCTCAAATTTACTACAAAATGTTTAAAAAAAATAAAGTTGATGCTTTGCATTTGTCAATAGATAATATTTATCGATATGCTTTGCTTGTAATAATGAAGTAGGTTACGATTAATCCTGTAATCTATATACGAGTATATAAAAGCGAAAGGTCACTCACTCATCACGAAATCTCAGAAACCACAAGTGCTAGGAGTTAAAAATTTGGCATGGGGGTTCTTTTTAGGACGGGGTGCTCACTAAGACGGGATTTTATGAAGTTCAACCCCTAAGGTTTTTTTTTGGGGTTGATAGTTTGTATAAAACTTCGTCACTGCGAGTGCTAAAAGTTTAAAATTTTGCGTGGAGGTTCTTTTTAGGACGTAGGTGCTCATTAAGATGGGACTTTATAAAATTCAACCCCTAAGGGTTTTTTTTGGGGTTGATAGTTTGTATGAAACTTCGTTACTGCGAGTGCTAAAAGTTTAAAATTTTGCATGGGGTTCTTATTTGGACCTAAGAGACGTGTCTATTGCAAACTATAGGGGCACTCCTGTTATGTTGTGGTCATTATCTCACGACGTGTTGTTGTGACCATCGAACCCTCATTAGATAAGTAGATTATTTGCTTAGCTCATTAAGATACTTAGGAACATTCTGTTGTCAAATTATTAAGTATTGTAAACATTGTACATTCCCACACCCTTCGTCCCTTCCACCACCCTAACGATCCTATATAAGATCCTGCCTTCATTCTATCCGGCAGTCTATCACCGAATTCCAAACTCTTAGTATATCTA
Source organism: Selenia dentaria (assembly GCA_917880725.1). Taxonomy (NCBI): domain Eukaryota; kingdom Metazoa; phylum Arthropoda; class Insecta; order Lepidoptera; family Geometridae; genus Selenia; species Selenia dentaria. Next base: position 26,263,755 of record OU862888.1, on the reverse strand, counting down.
ATATTCTCTGTATCGTATTTTAAATTAGTAAATAAAAGTATTTAGTTTTTAAAAACAGTATTTTAAATCTCGCCACGTAACAATTTGGCGCAGTCGGTAGGATATAGGAACAGCTATCGTGAGCTGTATAGCTAGACGACGCAAAAACGTACGCGGACAAACATCGCCTTGTACGGTTCCCGGAGGGATTTAAACCGCGTCGCACGAACCTGCAATGTTCCTGATTGTGTTGCTGTGGTGAGTAGTTGAATATTGTTTGCTCATATCCTTGACTATCCTATAAATATTCTATTTTACTCTATTTCCTTCCATATTTTATTTCTTTATAATCACTGTGTTTATAATTTTTGTATTGTCGTTATTACCATGTCGGTTAGCGAGAGTGCTACTTCTTCAACGTCGACCTTGAGCCTCGATAATTTGATAGGGCTTATCCCTGTATTTAATACGGCCATTAGCTCAGAAGTATACAGATTTGTGCGGTCTTGCAATTCCGCATTCAGTCTAGCGAAACTTACGGATCACCAAACCTTATTAATCTACACACTGAACCGAATCGTTGGTTCACATTCCGCGGACGTACACGCTAGGCATTTTGAAACGTGGGAAGACTTACGGACTTTCCTTATAGAGAAGTTTTCACATGTCAAAACCGTGTCGCATCTTTCGTTAGAGCTACAGTCAATGTTCCAACACGACAAAGAGTCCGTAACTGAATACTATCATCGCGTGGATCTACTTAGAAGCAAAATTATTGAAAAGTTAACGGCAGAAGTCAAAGATAACTCTTTGTTAGGCAAAAGGCTATGCACTGAAGAGACCGCGTTAAACGTTTTTATAAACGGTCTAAACAGTGACCTAGGTAATATGTTGAGGACGAAAGAGTTCAGTCAGTTGTCGGATGCTGGGCGTTTTGCTATGCAAGAAGATAAAATTCGCGCCATGAACAAAGACCGTCAGCTACTCTATAAAGCCAGTCTAGCTATTCCCAAGCCACCGAATACTCAACGGTTTTCTAATTCACAAAATTTCAACCAGCGTCCCGCGAGACCTCCTTCAAATTTTGCACAAAACACTCAAACGAATAACATAACAAAAACTTGTAATTATTGTAAAAATATTGGCCATCTAATTCATGAATGTAGGAAACGAGCGTATAACAACCAAAGGTCTCAACGACCATTTAACCAGCCCATGCGAGCGCTTCCCGAGCCTAAAGTAAATTCTTTAAACTCACAGGCGGCCATCGAGCAGGGCTCCTCGATGGAAACCGCTTTAGCCCTCTTCCCGTCGACCCCGATGTCGACTCCAATTTATTACGACCAGACCGAACTTCCCGAGTTCCAAAGCCTTCAAATAGGCAAATAAATGCTACTATCACACGTTCTTATCCAATAATAACGCGTGACGCATCAACTCACGTAAACACAGTCTATCGGAGACAAACTCGCGATGCATCCACGCAAACTACACAACTAACGACCTACGAACAGGGTAACCAGCCCCAAACTCTCGGTCATTCATCTAATGAATTAATTTCTAAAGCCAACAAACAGGGTATCCAGCCCCAAACTTACAGCTCTAAGAAATCAAAATCCAAATCGAATAAATCTAACTTCCAGTTCAAGCCTAAATCTAAACCGCGACACAATCCTCACTCAAATAAAAACAATTCCAACTCAAGCGATAAATCAAAATCCAACGCAGCTTCTGAGCCCGAACGTATTTCTATATCCGCATTAAACATTCCGCCAGAAGATCTGCTATACTGCAAGTTCCATATAGAAGGTGAACCCGTTACGTTGCTCATAGATACGGGGGCAGCTATTTCTGTTTTGCGTAAAGACAAAATCGGAGCTAGTCCTCTAGATGTATCGAACATCGTATCTATAGTAGGCGTATCCGGCAAAGATAGTCCCGTTCGTAGTCATGGAACAGCCGAAGTTTCTCTAGACCATTTTCGTAAACATAAATTCTACATCGCAGACTTAAACATTGAAGCCGATGGCATCCTAGGCTTAGATTTCATGTCAAAATCGGACGTAAATATATACGTCGCGTCTAAAACTATGCACGTAGGCAAACGGCATTACAAACTATTCCATTTCGGCGAAAATAAGAACATTGACACGAGCAAGCAGTTCGTCGAACGTAGAACCGAAACCGTTATTACATGCATCACTAAAGATATTCAATCCGGTACAGCTATTGTTGATAAACAAGACATTGATAATGGTATTTCAATTCCCAACGCCCTCGTAAACATCGTTAATTACAAATTCTTAATCACATGCATAAACAAAACTAATGAAGACAAAACAATATCTATTCCCATTGTACGAACAACCTTGTATAACGATGAGACTTTAGATAATGAGACAATTAACATTAATGCTACAAACACTACAAACAATACAGACCGACGTGACCAAGTAAACAGACTCATTAGACGTGATCATTTAAACAAAGAAGAAAACGAATCTCTGAACAAAGTCATTAACGAATTCCCTAATATTTTCTATATCGAAGGTGACTCTCTGTCATTTACAAGTCACACCAAACATAATATTCCAACCACTTCTGAAACACCCATTCACACTAAAACATATCGATTCCCACAAGTTCACGAGCAAGAAGTAAAAACCCAAGTGCAAAAGCTTTTAGAGCAAAACATTATCAGACCGAGTACTTCACCTTGGACGAGTCCCATTTGGATTGTCCCGAAAAAAATAGACGCGTCGGGTAAGCGAAAATGGCGTATGGTTATAGATTACAGGAAACTCAACGAAGTAACCATAGGCGATAGCTACCCGCTGCCTAACATCACAGACATCCTTGACAAACTAGGACATTCAAAATATTTTACAACACTAGATCTTGCGTCAGGCTTTCATCAAATCGAGTTAGACCCTAATGACGTTCCTAAGACAGCCTTCAGCACCCCGTACGGTCATTACGAATTTCTGCGAATGCCCTTTGGGCTTAAGAACGCTCCTGCAACGTTTCAGCGAGTTATGGACAATATTCTCTACGGTTTACAGGGCGAACGTTGCTTTGTCTACCTAGATGATATAGTCGTTTTTGCTTCAAGCCTTCAAGAACACGAAGAAAAACTTCGTGAAGTCTTTTCTCGATTAGATGCTTTTCATCTAAAAATTCAACCCGACAAATGCGAATTTCTCAGACATGAAGTAGCCTATTTAGGTCATATAATTTCAAGCGAGGGTGTAAAGCCAAATCCTGAAAAAATTACAGCCGTTCAAAACTTCACAACTCCTAAATCATGTAAAGACATCAAAGCTTTCCTAGGACTTACGGGTTACTACCGTAGATTTATCGCCAATTTTAGTAACATCACGAAACCCTTAACAGCCTTACTCAAAAAAGACGTCCCATTTATTTGGGGTGAAACACAAGAAAAGGCTTTCAAAGAATGTAAACGCTTACTGACTAGCCCTCCGATTCTACAATATCCTGACTTCAACAGAGAGTTCATTCTTACAACTGACGCTTCAGTCTACGCGATAGGTGCAGTTCTATCGCAAGGCGATATCGGAAAAGATTTACCAATCGCGTACGCTTCACGAACGCTGAACAAAGCTGAAAGTAACTACTCGACTATAGAGCGAGAATTACTTGCAATTGTCTGGGCAGTAAAACACTTCAGGCCCTACTTGTTCGGACGAAAATTTACAATTGTTACTGATCATAAACCATTAACTTGGCTTTTTTCCGTCAAAGACCCGGGCAGTAGATTAGTTCGCTGGAGACTCAAACTAGAAGAGTTTGAATACAACATCGTATACAAAGCCGGAAAAAGTAACACTAACGCCGACGCTCTTTCCCGTCCTCCAGTAATGAATACAAATACAATCGACTTAACAAACGATTGCGATGACAACTCTAATGACCCAGACGAATATTTACAAATAAACTACGAGCATTTTCTCTCTAATCCTACTTACAATTTTAACACACCAAACCTTAAAATATCTCCAGACACACTCTTAGACGAACGCCATAAAAATATTCTTGTTCCCATATCGGCTCAGTTATCGGACAAAAACGATACTTTTAACAAAGCCATAAGTCTATGTTCTCAAGTGACGCCATACTTAGAAAAGTCAAAAGATCTTTATCAGACAGATTTATTGGTTTCTGATAAAAAACAAAATATCATATTCGGGGTAACACGCCCAACACACTTTGACCCTTGGAATAGTGAAAGCTATTTCAAAATACTCTTATCTTGTTTACAAAACCACAAACTCAAAACACTTTGTGTTCCTGACATGGCAAACGACCCCACTTGTAAACTTATGGGAAACCAACAAGCTCACATTACAGCATATCTAGCAGACTGTTATGAGTGTGAAATAACGATTTGTCAAGATAAAGTAAAATATCCTAACAAAGATGAAATTCCAATTATCCTTAAAACTTTCCATGATGAACCACTTGCTGGTCACAGAGGCATCATAGAAACCACGCGCAAAATCAGAGAACAGTACTTTTGGAAAGGCATGACTGATGATATAAAATCATATATCGAAAACTGTCATATCTGTCAACGTAGTAAAATTCAGAGGAAAACATTCAAGGCACCTATGGTCATAACATCTTCCTCAACTGAACCTTTTGAACGTGTCACCATTGATCTAGTGTCTTATTCCGACATAACGGGTGACTCTAACAAATACATCCTCACTCTTCAAGATGACCTCACTAGATTTGTTCAAGCATATCCCATTCCCGACAAACAAGCAAACACAGTCGCTAAAACACTTTTAGTGTTCTGTCAGCATTACGGAATCCCAAAACGATTCCACTCTGATCAAGGAGGCGAGTTTATGAATAATGTCCTTAAGCATTTGATGAAATTACTCGGTGCTAAACATACATTTAGTACAGCTTATCATCCTCAAACAAATGGATCTCTAGAAAGGTTCCATGCAACTCTACGTGATCACATTAGAATGTATCACCAACGGAACAAAGGTGACTGGGATCAAATTGTTCCCCTTGCTATAATGTGTCACAACACATCTTTAAATCAGACAACGGGATATACTCCACACGAACTTCTATTCGGCTTTAAGCCACGTCTCTTATACTCTATGAAAGACAACAATAATGACTACACGACTAATGACTACTTGAACGACCTCAACGAACGATTAAAAATATCTCGCGAAATAGCCTTACAAAACACTCAATCTATGAAAGAAAAAGCTAAAGAACGTTACGACAGAAACATTAAAAACGTAGCTGATTTTCAGTTAGGCGAAAAAGTTATGTTGCGTGTACAAAATCCTAATAACTTAGACATTAAATGGGACGGCCCATATGAAGTCATACGGAAAGGTTTCAACGAAAATTATGTCATCAGGAAAGCAGGTAGAAACCAATTAGTACATGGCAACCGCCTCCGACCCGTGCATGATTCACTTCAACCTCATTAGTTAAGTTAGTAATAGTTATTACTATAATACTCGTATATCGTCTCTTTCAGGGGCATCACGATGATTCTTGCCCATCCCATCCAAATGAATGAAAATATATCTAATGTTTCATATTTACAACAATTTTACAATATTTTACAAAACCCTTACTTTAGTTTTACAATTTGTTCAATTATTAAATTTATAATATACATACTCCTTTACAAACTTTACAAATATATTATATTTTATTTTTACAAAGACCCTAGTAATAATAATAACTAGGCGTCCTCTCTTTTCAGGTTCTCTACAACTCTTGTTGTAGGAGACCACGTCACCGAACCCTTACCATCAAAATCGGGCATTTATTACCAAGAAAAAGGTGAACTACTCATCTCTGAGTCCTCGTGGAAACTTATAATCTATCGTAACCTAGAACCACTATTCTTATCGCGAGATTCAATACAACGACTAAATAATAACTATTTCTCACTTATCTCTAAATATCCAAGTTTCGCTCAACACACTACTAGTTCGTTCATAAAGCTCAATATCAAAAGAATCAATTCTCGTCTTGCTGAACTCAACTCGTACACTAAATCCCGAGTTAAACGTGAATTATTCGATGGCGTAGGCACCGCTTTAAAATGGCTGATCGGCACTCCAGATGCAAAAGACGCTCAACATTACGAAAACTGCATAGAACGTTTAGAAAAACGCGAGATTGAACAAGCAGATATTCTGAAACAACAAATTCAGATAGTTTCATCCACAATCATGAACTTCAATGAAACCATTTTTAAATTATCATATGACGAATATGCATTAAATGAAAATCTTGAAAGAATAGCCAATCATCTAAGCAAAACTAACAAAGTTATCTTCGACCTGAAAACTGCTGAAGAAATAACATCTATATCAATTCAAATTCTTGAATCTGTCATGTCTTTGCAAACTGAAATCGACGAAATTCTCAGTTCAATACTTTTTATAAAATCAGGAGCCGTACATCCTTCTATTATTTCAGTAGAAAGGCTTTATGAAGTTTTACTCTCGTCTAGTCACATGCGTAACGACAAAAGTTTAGTACTTTCCGTCACTCTTGCAAATACTCACCAAATTCTAGATTCCGCAACCCTAACGTCTTATATTTACATGAACAAACTGACATACATTCTTGACTTTCCTTTAGTTCGATCAAATAAATTCACCCTCTATCACCTTTATTCCATCCCTATATCACACCCTAACTCATCCCTTTATTCCGTTATCCTTCCCGAGCAAACTTATTTGGCTACGAACCTGACAAGGCAACAGTACGTCTCCACGAGCTCCATCGACGAATGCAAGAACTTCGCGCCAGCCAAATGGGTCTGCAATCTACCTGTCTACAACTTCAACGCCAGGCCTATCTGCGAAATGGCCATTCTTCTACATACAAATCGCCAGCTGCCGAACTCCTGTGAACCAACAACGTTCTCTGCACAAATTAACATGTTTATACCGGTATCGACGAACAAATGGGTATACGTGCTTCAGGACGAGTCAACCTCTATTTTACAATGTGAAGAAACAACGAAACACATAAACCTTCATGGAGCCGGTGTCCTGAATCTCAACAGAGGCTGCAAGTTCTATTCCAGTTTGATCACCTTGGCTGCAGCAGATGAAAACACACTCAACATCACACATCCCATTCTGACCGTGGATATTGAAGACACCTGTGAAAAATTGAACAACCTACCTCAGTCTCCGGAATTGATCCCGATCCGTATCAACAACGTCCCAACAGACGCACTTCAGTCAATCAGAGAGGATCTGAAAACACAGTCCTTGAAAATCAAACAGTTTAAGGAAAGATCTTTCATGGAGAAACACTCCAACAACTTATCCCTATTCTCATATCTACTAGGGATAACAATGTTGGCCTACATCCTGTTCAAGTTATGCCAATGCCTACCTACAAGATTTCTGCGACACCGTAGCAACGGTTGCATCCAAATTTTTAACAATTGCTACGACAAAAGGAAACAACGTTCTACAGCACATGTTGCCATTGCGATGACATCGCGCGACGTTACTTCAAGCACTGCTATCTCTGAAGACTCAGATTCCGACGCCACTGACGCCGCTGGACCCGCAACTTCGCATCCTCAAAGATCGGGCAAACATAAAACCGCCCAATCTTTGTTTTAAAGGGGGGAGATGTTATGTTGTGGTCATTATCTCACGACGTGTTGTTGTGACCATCGAACCCTCATTAGATAAGTAGATTATTTGCTTAGCTCATTAAGATACTTAGGAATATTCTGTTGTCAAATTATTAAGTATTGTAAACATTGTACATTCCCACACCCTTCGTCCCTTCCACCACCCTAACGATCCTATATAAGATCCTGCCTTCATTCTATCCGGCAGTCTATCACCGAATTCCAAACTCTTAGTATATCTAATATTCTCTGTATCGTATTTTAAATTAGTAAATAAAAGTATTTAGTTTTTAAAAACAGTATTTTAAATCTCGCCACGTAACACTCCTTCAAAATTTATTGGGCAGAAAAAGCAAGTAACTGCCCAACCCGGGGATCCACCCAGGACCTCCGAGGTTCCAAAACGGCACTTTTACCTCTATACCAAGACCAAGCGAGTGAAGCCGCTGGCGGGTAAGCTAGTATATATTAAATAATGTTTTTCTTTTGATTTCAGTCAATCGTAATCAACGTAACGAAATTCCTGATGAGCGTGCTCTATTTGGGCTACAATATGTTTGGGCTGTACATCATCTGTCGATGGTGCGAGGAAATAACGGTCCAGGTTTGGTTCTTACCTGTCAGTTACTTTAACTTTTACTTTTACTTTGTATACCTACATATATAGAACTAACTCGATAAATCCTCACCTCCCTATCGCTACCCAGCCGTGTGGTGTCGGTATACGTATTTTGCTATCTTCCACATAATATTGAAAAACTTTTCTTTGATAATAAGTATTAAAATAGTTAGCTTGGATCTGGTTGCGCATATAACAGACAAGTGATGGAAAATGTTTACTCTAGTACTAGACGAAAAAACGCAGGTGGTCATCATTTTGTTCTATAATAGATAATAAAAAAGCCCCAATCACAAAATTCAAAACATTGGAAGTTTCAGAAACTATACACTTTTTAAACTTGTAATTTTGGAGGTAAGAGTCCTTATTTTTCTCATGAATTTTTCAAAGTAGGCACTTACCTGTATGTCAGATGAATTAGATTAAATTAAGCCCAGGTACATGTGGTCTTACCTGTATGTTGCAGAGTTACAACATAGGCGAGGCAGCCTATTGCTCAGGTTGGGAGACAGGGTTGTCTACTTTGTCAGGGGTCCGTTCCACCATTCTGCTGGTGATCGCTCGAGCCAACAAGCCTTTGGTCTTCACTGCCGGTGGAATGTACAACTTGTCACTCAACTCCTTTACAGCTGTAAGTATAAAGTAAATAATATAAGATACTGAAGACACAGAACAAAACAAACAATTTTAACAAAATAGTTCTATTGTTCATATGAACATTGTGATGCAGATGTAACCAATTCTTGGTGGCTGCTACATCATTAACGTATCAAAAATTTGCTTTGTTTTTGTTAAAAGAGCTGTCATTGGATGCAGATGAGACGATTTCTGGTTACAGCAGCGCTATATCAGAAGCTATTTTATTCTATCAGACGACAAGAATCTGTTTGCTTGATGGCAAGTGCCAGGCCTACGCATCTCAGTACCCTTATATTTGTAACGCAGTAAAGCTTGCTCATCACTGTATGGAGGCTAACTATTTGTCACTGCAGTGGTAGTGACTGGACACTAGCATGTACAAGAATCTTTCCCACCTAGAGAGCCGGTACCATCATAATCAGCCGAAAGACGTCCACTGCTGAACATACGAGTATGCCTCCCCATAGAACATCACTTGGACAGGCTACTCGCTTCCTGCATTCAACGAATCCCCGCGGTCTTAACGAGGTCGTCGGTATATTAATAATAATAATCCGGTATAATCCACCATTATTACATCTACATACTGAAAAATGACGTGTGGCACTCGGAGACTGCCGCGGTAAAGCTATTGCATAGCTGTTTTTATCAACTTATGCAATTATAATTATTTAACCAATGCCATCTAGAGGCGAGTTGCTGAACTAAAGAGACAAGCGTGATATTTCAAAAAGTCATTAAAAGTTCTGCTATTCATCGATAGGTGCCAAATCAACTTATGCAATTATAATTATTTAACCAATGCCATCTAGAGGCGAGTTGCTGAACTAAAGAGACAAGCGTGATATTTCAAAAAGTCATTAAAAGTTCTGCTATTCATCGATAGATGGAGTCGGAGTGGGGGGTGTTAGGTTATTTTCGTTACGGAATTTCTGGATTCGGTCTCCACGCTCAAGGCCCGCGATAGAAGCTATGCAATAACTTAAAACATAAAACTATAATATATATCTGGCTAATAAGCGCGTGACTTCGCAGCAATAAGGTTTTCATGATTCCTCAGGAACTTCCCGTTGAATCGGGATAAAACTAGGCTAGGATACTATTAGCCTATGTGGTATATTCACTACAAATTAATGTCATCCAAATTCGTTAAGATATTTTTGCGTGATTGAGTAACACGCTCCGTACACCCAAACTCCCACATCAATATTCGATTGATAATCACCTAATTTTCTCTGTATTTTCCATCCAACTACTGTCAAGTATATACTGACAGTACAGCCACACGTCACAGCTACCAAGTGGTGAATAACATGTTATTTTAATTACAGTTGGTGAAGGGGTCATACAGCGCTCTCACAGTTTTGCTACGATTTCGCCACGAATAGCACATTATTCAACAATCCTTTTGATAATATTTGCACAAATCTCTAGACTGATGGACCTTTCAATTTCGTACCTATTGTTTTCATTCAAGCTATATTAAAGAGTATATTATACTTGCTCCATAATTGAAGTTCTACCATCCTTTCATTGCATAATTAATTTGGTTTATTGTTTAGAATTAACATTTGTTTATGAATAGTCAAAACGGGTAGTCTCGTATCTTAATCATTAAAAGGCTACTGTGCATTAGACTTCATTGTCATTTTGTCCATAGTATGTTAGTGTTATTATACTCGTATTAACAATATTTAATTACAACCACTAGTTATGTTCATAGGTTTTAAATACATTTTGATAAGGGGAAAATTGGGGAGAGTATTTGTTAGGTTATTTATGTATTTAAGTATCAACTCCATTGATCTTATATTGAAAAAGGCAGATTCGTTATGTTAGAACTGACGCAAAGTCAATGTTGTTCCAGCTTTCGCGCAAACAAGAACGTATTTTGCTGAGGTCATTCAACACGTCATTCCATGACGAATAGCATTATATCGTTCATACAGCCAACATTGTTGTTGCCGTTGGGTGAACAAAATCATGGAATTCGCGTCATCGTCACCGAACGCTTTAGGCGCGTAGAGCACTTTTTGGGTGAACAAAATCATGGATGTCGCGTCATCGTCACCGAACGCTTTAGGCGCGTAGAGCACTTTTTGGGTGAACAAAATCATGGAAGTCGCGTCATCGTCACCGAACGCTTTAGGCGCGTACAGCACTTTTAGGGTGAACAAAATCATGGAAGTCGCATCATCGTCACCGAACGCTTTAGGCGCGTAGAGCACTTTTTGGGTGAGCAAAATCATGAAACTCGCGTTATCTTCACCGAACGCTTCAAGTTACTTAGTTTCCAGTTTTATCGGCAGTGCCCAAAGACTTTTTGTATTATTACCCCGCATGTTTTTTTAGTAAAGCTCTAAATAAAACACTATTATGCATATATTTAGGTATTATAATATTATACATTTATACAATGTGAGGTTATTTTTAACAGATACAAAACGGCTATCAATGTGTTGTGTGTTAATATTACATACCTACCTTATGCATGTACCATTCACCTTGCGTCATACATAAGCGAAAAATAATTTGTTATCTGATTTATTATACTTTATTTTTGAATTTTGGAACTTCATGTCACCTTTACCGAGGAGGGCGTTGATATCTGTAACACATAGTTTTACACTTCTGCAGGTGTCATCCATTATCTATCGATGTTTGCTTGTGCACCTGTGTTTTTGTTCTAAATAAATAAATTATTATTATTATTATTACGTATGTTTTTATTATAACAGTCTTAATTACTGTACTAAAGAGTATAATAAATTAAATGAATTATTAAGCCTAGCACTTACGACCACTTTTAGAGCCGATCTCAATAATCTATCTATCCACATTTTTCCTTACTACCGATAGAAATTTGATATAACGTCCATACGAGTAGTGTCAAATATCTATCTCTACTAGAAACGACGATAGATAGATGATTGGGACCGGCCGTTAATCAGTACGATAGTAATATGCTGCAATAATATATATGAAACTAAATACACGTAGGTATGTAATTTTGTAAAATAAGTAGGTACTACTAAAATAGGAGCTAGAAGAGCCGACTCTCTTTGACCATGTTGACCATGTTGAAGTGAAAGATAGAGTGTCAAAGTCAAAAGTCAAAGTCAAAATCATTTATTCAATTTAGGCATCAAAGACGCACTTATGAACGTCAATTTTTCATTATAATGTACTTTAATGACTCTACCGCAGCGTTACAAAATATATAGAGCCTGAACCGAGAAGAAGCGGCAAGAAACTCGGGGCCATTCTATTTATATAGATGTTTACAATTTCTACTTAGGTACTACAAATTACATTTTATCGGTGGCAGAGTGACAGCTTGCCAGAAGTGGAGTATTGGAGTGTATAACTGTCAGTGCCAATAATCTATCTATCGTCGGTTTACCTTACTAGAGATAGATATTTGACACTATTTGTACGGACGTTATATTATAAATTTCTATCGATAGTAAGGTAAACTGTGGAAAGATAGATTATTGGCACCGGCCGTAAGTGATCATGGACTCAAAATTCACCATAAAGCCGTGTAAATATTTTAATGTATTTGAGAAATAAACTCAAACACATTAAAATTTATTTAATTTAAAATTAAAAGCAGATATCTGCGCTAGGCTATAATCTATTGGTTTGATGTTTTAACTACACTGATGCTTATATAACAAATCTTTTAAAGAAAGCAAACACAAAATGAATAATTGAACATGGCAAAAAATATGTCAATTTCAATAATGTATCAAAAACCCGGCCTAGGAAATTACTTTTACTTCCTTTCAAGGACGAGATGTAACTAAAACAACTCTGGATATTTTTTTGTCAGAATGACACTTGTATTGGTATGCAGTCCAAATGAAATTCGCTTTTCATGACAATCCAAGCAACATGTGCAGCAGTGCGCTCAAGCGATCAGCAATGTGACACATTTGTGTCGCACTCCAATATTTTTCACCTAAACACGTCAATTTTGAGGACGGTTAAGTTTAACATTCATACATTCAAATTGGCACAAGAAACTTCACTTTTGACTCCAAATATAAAATTCGATTCATCTATACCATATAATAAAAAAGTAGAGGCCAAATATTCTGCACTTGGAAGAAAAATAAAAAAAATCTCTGACGTCAAATTACCTACTGAACAAGAATATGAAGTTTTAAAAAAAATTTACTGTCTGTCTGTGTGTCTGTATGCTCACGCATAACTTAAAAACTACCTCACAATTTCGATGAAATTTGGTATATTATGGATAGAAAAGAGCCTGGAGAACTCAACTATAAACTTTTGACTAACCGACATAAAAAAAAGGAGATTACTCAATTTGACCGTGTATTATATATATTTTTTATGTGTGTTCGCGGATATCTTTGTCGTTGATGAACCGATTTCGATGATTATTTCCTTATTGGAGAGGAGGTATCTCAAGGGTAGTATCATGATAAGGAAACCAGGATCTGATGATGGCATCCCAGAGATGTCGAGGGGAACCTTAGAAAATCGTAGTGGCGACCAGTGCGTTTTATATTTTTTATTTTATTAAAGCACTACTACAGGTCTGAAGTCGATGTGATGATGGAGCCGAAAGACAGTCGAGGGAACTCTTCAACGATTTACAGCAATTACCTGGTGTTTGGGCTTGATTGATTTGTATTGGTGACAACTTTACACCTACATAGGTTCTGACTATCATTAGGGGTCTGATGATGAAGACGAAGAACAGTTAAGGGAACGTCAACGTTTTACAATAGCTTCCACACTCCGGATATTATAACAATATTGTGCACATGGTACCGACTTCGACTAGTTATTTCACAATTTTTGATATTGAGGTCGGTTCAATTTTTTGTATAACATTTTTTCGCCATTCTTTGTGACCCTGTTCACACAGTTTCAACTGCTCAACTGAATGTGATGAAATATAAATGGGTCCACCTCGGAAGTATACTGTACCAAACAAAGAAAATAATGTTGAGAATCGATCCTCAAATGGGGGAGAAATCGGCTGACATACACATTTAAAAAACATACACACGAAAATTTGACTTTCTCTTTTTGAAGTCGGTTAAAAAGTCTCGTAATTACAACTTCTTTTGAAAAGGATTCCACGTGGCACCAGCGTGATTGTTGTTATTATTTCTTAAAAATAATATTAATAGAAATATTTAGCGACATTACTGGAAAACTCTTTGTGGCAGTGATGCAGTATGCATCTCCCTCCTTACCGCATAGATTGCATGCAGAAAGTATACATAATAAGAACACAAATGCAACTTGTTCTAGCTCTCGACGAGTCAACATCTTCTGAGGATGCCTCGTGTAGAGTGAAAAAATAATAATTTAGCAAAGGACCTTTTTGGCTCGGTTAAGTTGAAATCGGCATTAATTATTAACAAATGCTTGACTAAAACTCTGTAAGTAAACTTGGCAGTTAGTAAACATGCACATATTGCTAAATTTTATTGGCTATTAATAACAAATTACTTAATATATTTTAAATAGCTTGATTGTTTACTTCAAACAATAATAGACTTGTTCCAAAACTAATAAGTAGATATGTTAATTCATACGAACCATTTGTGTGTATTTAAACGATTTTATGTAGTTAGATATATATACATAACGATAGTTGGTTGTAACTAATCTTGTAGCTTTGTTAAATATAACAGAGTTGTTGTCAAGAAGTAAATAACTATAGTTGGTTATTGATTACCGTAAGTAATATTACTGTTTATAAACGAATAGACTTATTTATATTTAGCAGAACACTTATATATATTTAGCCAAACACTTATTTACCTACATTTAAACATGTAACTTCATGGCAGATTTTTAGCAACCATGTTATTTATTTTCAAATAGGATCACTCGTATACATCTAACCGAGTAAACTACTAATTTACCAATAATCGCTCGCACTCGCACATTGCTTTGTTGCAAGTGTTCGATAGAGGACGTCGCGTTACATGTGCACTCTTGTACTTATTAATTCTGATTCCTGTTTTATTTTGGTGTATAATTTTACTTGCTGGTGTAAACTTTTCAAAACTTCTACTACTAACTAAATACCTTTTTGAAGAAAAAATGAACGAGGAGGTACAAAACCTCCTCGTGGTTTGGAAGCTTGAAGAGTATATAGTGAGGTGAGTGCTTATACTTATTTTTATCTACTTTCATACTCGTGAATTTTGTAAAATGAAACCACGACATAGTGAACATTAGCACAACATAATATTATTATCTCTGAACTCATAAGGTCACAAGTTTGTAAGTGCCTGTCTATTATTCGTTTTGATCCTTGGATTTTTTTATAATATGCAGTGACAGAGTTACGCCTGCCCATTACAGTTGCAGCGTCACTTGGAAATATTTCTTAAATCTCGTTCGCCCAGATATTTTCCCTTTTACAGTTCCCTCCAAACACAGTAGTATTGCACGGTTCAACATTTTTGGGACAGAATATATATGAAACTGCAGTAATATGGCTGATTAATACGGAATCTTATTAAGAGGCCTACAACGAAAGAGCTTCAATATGCAAACTATAGAGCACGTCACGGTATAGTTACCCTATACATTAGTCTCGCCGTGGCGGTGCCGGCTTAGAATAGCACCCCCCCAACTCTACCCGTGGGTGCCGTAGAAGGCGGCTAAGGGATAACAAATCAGAAGGTGGGTAGCAGCACCTTCCCAGTCAAACACACACAAACTGCGCTCGCCAACCCGCCTGCCAAGCGTGGCGAGTATTGGCAAAAACCCCTTCATGGATTGGACAAAAACAAACAGGCCCCCAATCCCCGGCAGCTCCGCTATTCCTGGCTACGGTAGCGGCCACGGTAACGGTGGGGCAGGGGGTGCTAAGAATCCCCGGCAGACGCCCGGCTACCACCCCCAACGACGACGACTGGCCCTGGTAACACACAACATACGCACGATGAGGACAGACGAGAAGATATATGAGCTGGAAGAAGAAATGAGTAAGCTACACTGGGACATTGTGGGGTTATCTGAAGTCCGTAGAGCGGGGAAGGACACGATAACCCTAAAATCAGGTAACCTACTCTACCACCGGGAGGGCGACCAACAGTCCCAAGGTGGTGTCGGGTTTCTCGTCCACAAGTCCCTTACTAACAACATAGTTAAGATCGATAGCGTTTCCAATAGGGTCGTATACCTAATACTCAGAGTATCCAAACGATATTCGCTGAAGGTCATTCAGGTATACGCACCGACGAAGTCGCACCCGGATGATGAGGTGGAGGATATGTATGAGGACATTAGTCGGGCCATACATACCTCTGAAACGCACTTTCTAGTTGTTATGGGGGACTTCAACGCGAAGTTGGGTAAGAGAAGCGAGAATGAGTTGAAAGTGGGGCCATTTGGATATGGACCACGGAACCGTAGGGCACAGAGGTTGGCCGACTTCCTGGAGAAAGAGGGACTCTTTATGATGAACTCTTTCTTTCAGAAGCCACCTCACAGGAAATGGACCTGGCTGAGTCCCGATGGTTCCACGAGAAATGAGATTGACTTCATTATGACCACCAAAAGGCAAATATTCACTGATGTCTCCGTGATCAACAGGGTTAAAACCGGTAGTGATCACCGAATGGTAAGAGGCACGGTGAATATTAATGTCAAACTGGAGAGGTCTCGTCTGATAAAGTCTACGCTCCGACCCACTCGTGCCCGTATTCAAGACCCCGAGAGCTTTCAACTTGAGCTATCCAATCGCTTCGATTGCCTTGAGAACATCGCTTCAGTGGACGAGATCAATAACAGGTTAGTAGAAACTGTCCATACAGTGGGTTCCAAGTACTTTAAACCCCACCGTACAGATAGGTCACAGAAACTCTCCAACGATACCCTCAACCTCATGGCTGAACGACGCTCATTGAAACTGCAGTCTTCGAATGATGCTGAAGCATATAGGCTGCTCAATAGACGAATATGGAAGTCCTTGCGTCACGACATCCGGATCTTTAATACAAACCATATTAAAGAGACGATAGAGCGGAAAATAGGCTCCAAAGTGTTTGCAAGAGACATGTCTATTGGGCAAAGCCAGTTGACGAAGCTGTAAAGAGGAGACGGCAGTGTAGCGTCGACCAAAGCGGAAGTGTTAGGAGAGGTCGAGAGTTTCTACGGACAGTTATACACCTCGGTCGCTAAACCTGTTAGCAGCTCGGTCAAAGACCCAAGAGCCAAGCTGATCCGACATTATACCGAAGATATCCCAGACATCAGCCTGTACGAGATTAGAATGGCCTTGAAACAGCTTAAAAACAACAAGGCGCCTGGTGACGACGGTATCACATCTGAGCTTCTGAAAGCGGGTGGAACACCGGTACTTAAAGTCCTTCAGAAGCTCTTTAATACCGTCTTACTCGAAGGTTCAACGCCAGAAGCATGGAACAAAAGCGTGGTGGTGCTGTTCTTCAAGAAAGGTGACAACACTCTACTTAAAAATTACAGACCCATCTCGCTTTTGAGCCATGTTTATAAGCTGTTTTCGAAGGCCATAACGAACCGTCTCAGTCGCAGGTTTGATGAATTCCAGCCTCCGGAACAAGCCGGTTTCCGAAAAGGCTATAGTACCATAGACCACATCCACACGCTACGGCAAGTTATACAGAAGACCGAAGAGTATAACTTGCCTCTTTGTCTAGCGTTTGTGGACTATGAGAAAGCCTTTGATTCGATCAAGACGTGGGCAGTGCTTGAGTCTCTCCAGCGGTGCCGTATTGACTATCGGTATATTGAAGTGCTGAAGTGTTTGTACAAAAACGCCTACATGTCAGTCCGAGTACAGGAGCAGAGTTCGAAGGCAATTCCATTGCAAAGAGGCGTGAGACAGGGAGACGTTATATCTCCGAAACTGTTTACCGCTACATTGGAAGACGCCTTCAAGCTTCTGGAATGGCAAGGACTTGGTATCAATATTAACGGCGAATACATCACTCACCTTCGATTTGCCGACGATATTGTAGTCATGGCAGAATCCATGGAAGACCTCAGTACAATGCTCGAAGGCCTCCATCGAGTTTCCCAACGGGTAGGTCTTAAGATGAACATGGACAAGACGAAAATTATGTCTAATGCCCATGTTGTACCTACCCCAATATCAGTTGGGAACTCAGTTCTCGAAGTTGTTGACGAGTACATCCACCTGGGACAGACAGTCAAACTAGGCAGGTCCAACTTCGAGAAAGAGGTCAATCGTCGAATCCAACTCGGCTGGGCAGCGTTCCGGAAACTTCGCGAAGTCTTCTCGTCAAAAATACCTCAGTGCCTCAAGACAAGAGTCTTCGACCAATGTGTGTTACCGACTTATGGCACTGAAACGTGGTCTCTTACTATGGGCCTCATAGATAAGCTCAAAGTCGCACAACGAGCTATGGAGAGGGCTATGCTCGGGGTTTCTCTACGTGATCGAATCAGAAATGAGGAGATCCGTAGAAGAACGAAAGTCACCGACATAGCCCAGAAGATTAGCCAGTTGAAGTGGCAGTGGGCAGGGCACATAGCACGCAGAACAGATGGCCGATGGGGCCGAAAGGTTCTGGAGTGGAGACCACGTACCGGCAAGCGCAGCGTAGGTCGTCCATCGACACGGTGGACAGATGACCTGAGGAAGGTCGCAGGACGACGTTGGATGCAGGCCGCTTCCAACCGGTCCTTTTGGAAAATGATGGGGAAGGCCTATGTTCAGCAGTGGACGTCCTACGGCTGAGATGATGATGATGATGATGATGATACATTGGTTAAAAGAATACAAACTAACTTTGCTGAAACTACCGAGTAAACAGGCTGCAGTTACCCAATGCATTGGTAAAGAATACCAAACGTTAGTTTGTTAACCAATGTATACAGTATAGTTACCGTATACATTGGTTAAAAGAATACAAACTAACTTTGCTGAAACTACCGAGTAAACAGGCTGCAGTTGCCCAATGCATTGGTAAAGAATACCAACTAACGTGGCTGAAACTACCGAGTAAACTGGCTGTATTTACCGTATACATTAGTAAAGAATACCAACCAAAGTTGCTGAAACTACCGAGTAAAAAGCCTGCAGTTACCCTTTACATTGGTTAAGAATACCAACTAACGTTGCTAAAACTACCGAGTAAATAGGGTGCATTTACCGTATACATTAGTTAGGAGTACCAACTAACTTTGCTGAAACTACCGTTTAAACTTGGTTGTAGGTACAAATTGGCTAAGATAGGCAACTTTACCGGTTATTGATAAGGAAGTAATATTAATCAACTTATATGGTTAATTTTAAATAAGTAATTATTGCAAATTTGGCTTATTTATTTTTAACTGTCAACTTTGCAGGTGCTATATTAACAAACACGCTTAGTAATTTTTCGCAGTATTTTATTTATTTTTAACCGATACGTTTTTCCAGTGACGAAACACGTGTTGCTTATTCTATATACATTCTGCATGCGTTTTATGTGGGAGGGAGGTGTATACTGCATCCTTGCCATAAGCAATTTTCCAGTGGAATTTTATAACATGTTTGTATATATAAAAGAATAATATTTATCTTCATACGACTTTAAAGTAAGTAATTTGTTTTAAAAAAAATATTATTGTAATCATAATGTTGCTGACTAAAATCAATACCACAAAATAGTATGTATGGCTTTTTAAAGAACATCAGCTATTCCGAGTTAATCTAGTTATTCCCTAAAATAGGTTTTCTAATTTGTGGTATCTATAAACATATCCAAATATAGTACTTTGCAATTACACACTACACGGTATTTGATAAGCTGACGTTTGCCAAGAAGACTTTCCTAATTTGTCGCGCATCACTACGCGTCAACCAATCTTTTTAACCTCCGACGAATATAACATTGATGGACTCGAAAATGTACATTTAAATTAAGCTAAAAAATTTACAACAATTTGGTTCTCCTTTCTCGTCGCCCAGCTCTTGTCGTCGTAAACTGTACCCTTGCCATTGACAGCTCACGAGTTCCTCGACGACCCTTGCATATTAAAATGTCATGATTCTTCAAAGAGATTTATTTAGGCGCTCTTCTTTTAGTCCTCCTTACTTTAATTAGATAGAGCTCTTATAGCCTCTTTATGAGGAACGTTTATAGTAAATGGATATGCGTTAAAGTATATTTACTCTTTTATTTGCAACCTGCACCCAAATGGTTTAAAAAAATTTGAAATTATGATGATATTATGAAGGAAAAGCAATGATGATTTTGTAGTTAGTTATAGCTGTAGTTGGCCAGGCGTGGCAGTGGGCAGCAAACAATGTCATAATTACGTATTTGGTGCTCCTTAGAAACTAAACCAAGAAACCTAAGAATCTGGCCTTAATTTATGCCAGTTGGTAGGCATTCTAAAAGAAACAGTAACGAATGGTTTAGAAATAACGCGATGTCTCTTAAAGCTGTAGAGATCTATGTAAAAGAGGTTTCGATTTGTACAAGGATCAGTAAAACAAGTGTAAATATGAGGGGGAATCCTTTTAAGAACCCTTCCAACCATCAGTGGGGTGAGGGCGTAGCGCTTAATTTGCTATCCCAATATTCTTTTATGAAAACATATAATATCAAATTAATACCTAATAATGTTTTGTTGCAGTAAAACCCGAACACCAAGTGCCAGAAATCACTATTACTACATACTCGTAGTATAAAACAAAGTAGGTTTCCGCTGTCTTTCTGCCCATATGTATGCTTAGATCTTTAAAACTACGCAACGGACTTTGTTGCGGGTTTTTCTAATAGATAGAGTGATTAGACAAGAGAAAGGTTTATATGTATAATAAAAATATAATAAAAGGTTTATATAATATAGTAGAAAAACACTGAAAATTTTAGAGGTTTCTAATGTGATGTCGAAAATAAACACATTTTTTGCGCTTAAATTGCAAACGCTGGCTGAATCCTACGAGATGGAACAAAATTATGAACTATAATATTGTACACCTTAAAAAGGTCTACAAAAAAGTCCGGGATGTTATGTGTCTATCTCTTAAGTGGGTTGTAGTATATTTAGTACCAGCATTGCACCCATGGGAAGACGGGGCGGGTCGCTAGTAATGCAATATAAAGCAGCAGTATGTAGTAAAAAAATAACACCTGACACAGAATTGGAAAATATGATATTTATATTGCATAACTAGCGACTCGCCTCGGCATCGTACGGGTACAATGCTGTTTTTTACATGTGAAGTTTATTAGCCTATTGGCTATATATTAATTTTGCATATGAGTAGTAAGATTTCAATTTCAATATACAATCTTAATAAAAACAAATATTTTTACAATTTACCTCCCGTGGCTATTTAGATAGAAGATGCTGCCAAGAAAATATTATCTAGATGAATATTGTAATCAGCTGTTTTTGTTCTGATTTTAACAACCATTGGATGGTATGAGAACATATGCTGTAGGAATCATAAAAGGGGATATGTGTAAAAATGTATGTATAAATAGACGAATACAGCATAATCAAAAAATCAATAACTATTTTATACTCTATGTTTTTTTATCTAGTAGTTCCAAACACTTTACACCTATATCGTATTCTCGGGTAAAGTTAATTAATTACAATTATATCCCGCATAACCAAAATTTGATAAAATTAAATAAATAATCGCAAACTCCTTAAAAAATTAAAAGTTAGTTTACACAATGAGTAAGTAAAAAAGCGCTGAACTATTGTATATATGGTCACGATTGTTGAATCGTAATCAGACAAAAGAGCCATATAGCTTTTTTATTTGATTACCTTCTAAATTTTCTACGTATGTTCATTGTATCCTTTTTAACTAAGCAATGGATAAAAAGGGAGCAAAATATATTCATATGTAGAATATATTTAAAAACGATTATTCTCTGCCTTTAGCGTGTCGTTTTGCACGTAGTTTGAATTCCTTCAAATTTGAACCTACTTAGGTACGCCCTTTGTGTTTACCGGAATTTGATGCGCTTAACCAAAATTATAAGCTACAGAGTTCCTGCTCCGGGAGTCAACGTTCTGTCTTTATTTACATTAAATATCTTCGAAGGGCTGTTTTCAGCCATCGCCACGGCTCATCAAATAACCATAGTCCAAACAAAACAACGCGTTTTAATCTATTAACTCTCGTATTGATGCCACAACTCTTTAATCCTAATTATTTTTTTAAAGTATCAACACCTGATAAGCTAGTTTAGTTTCCAAGCCAAAATTTTTGCAAATTGCTTGATCTTATGCGTATTGCGATATGTTCCCAAACATTTCAAATAGCCGATCTATAGTTTCGCTCGTGTTAAAGTCAAAAAAATATTAGGCAATATCCAGGGGAAAAATTCGCATTTCCCAAATCTGTAATGTAATAATAATTACTAAATAATATAAAAACATTAATAAGCTCAAAATTATAACATTACACTAGGACAAATAATTGAATTTTTAAATGATTCACTCAAAACTCGTCATTGATATTGTTTGCGAAACCTATATTATTATGTAATAAAAACGTCTACGGGTGAGCATAAATTATGCCCTTATCCTATTATTATCACATTAGCAGAAATAACACTTTTTTCAAATGCAAATTACATGCTGCTCCTAATTTACCTTGTATTGTCAGAACACTGTAAAGCAAATAGAGAACTGAAAACACAGATTAAAAGATGGTACGAACGCACCTTGCTACGTATAGGTGAACAAATAACGTGTGTTCTTTGTAATGGTAAGTAAGTGGCAAGTTACAATACAGTTTTATTGTAAAGCGTATTTACATTCGCACAAGACGCCCTAAGCAAGTAGCCCGAATATTGGTCAGAGTTATACGATTTACACTCGAAAATACTCGAAACATCGGTTGGTGGCCCTAAGGAAATGACTATAGTCAGTGAGGGCGGTAACAGTGAAACAGTCATTATTTTCTTCACAGTGTAATCGTGATACCAAGATCTGTGTTAAATTGTGAAATTACCGAATCAAAATGAACTCTCTTACATATATAATCACAGTATTGAATCCACTTTTACTGGTAAGTGTTTTGTGGACAACTTCAGTGTTTTTCTTCGAAAGTTCGCATCTTCGAGAATGTTACAAGGATATGATTATTGTCTATTCTTTATTATTAGTCGTAAAATATATTCAATGGCTATTCACTTTTTATATGAATAAGATCACACTCAATCCACATATTTTTTTAACTGGAGTGGTTGACGTCTGACCTGATCTCATGTAATCTGCTCTCTTTATTTGAAGGTGTCTTCAAATAAAGAGAGCAGACTATACAAGCTCAATAAAAGACTCTAGCAATGAAGTCCACCACCTTTTGCCGTACATCAGAATGAAATATGAATGCAGAAGCAACACGCTTTGTGTGCAATGGTGAAATTTCGAATTTGAATTAATGTAGCATTGGTGTAGGAGAGACCGGGACAAAAGTAACAGTTTGTATTCCATGCCAGATTTCTCGTTATTAATAACATTTGTTATAAAAAAAAATTAGAGCCATAATAAACTTTCGTTTATTGTCTATGTCATATTTTCTGAAAATTATTAAGCTTCCCAAAAAAAATGGAGATTGTTACTTTCGACCCCATGATCAGGGCGATAGTAACAGAGCGTAGGTCGAAAGTAACAACGTATAAATTCTCCCTTATGTTACAATAACAATAATAAACACAACGTTATATCAAATTATTTATTTCAAAGTTATAAAGTACAAAAATAATTAACTTTTTACGTAAGACTAACTTGAGATACATGTATCTATTCAGTCGATAATCGGTTTTGAAGATTATTAGTCGATATTAGATAAAAAAAATTCTTCTTAATTACAAACAACTATAAAAATAAGGCCTATTAAATGGCACAACGTGGGATTTAAGATGTAAGTGACATGGTGTCAATTCGAAAGTCACCAAAATTTTTTTTTTGAGGGGGGAAATGCTGTGCACTTCCCTTCCGCCACGGGGGTGACGGAAGGGGGCGTGTGGGGCTCAGATCCACTAAAACCCTCCCGTGAGCAATTCTCCGCCAAGATGTGGCAAGACAGGGACAGGGCTGGCAGTCACCATCTCGCCCCAGCGGTAGGCCCGGATTGATGTTAACCGGGCCTCAGCGCCTGTGAAGGGATGACCTTGCTCACCAAGTTCACTCCCTAGACTTGTAGGGCCGTGCAAACCGGCGAAGAGTCCCCCGACTATTCGCCAGTGACCCCACTACGGAGGAGGGAGGACACGTGCAAACCGTCTCCTCCGTTCCCCCGGTCGTCTACGCCGGAGCGGGTCAGCTCGGACAAAGTCACCTAAACTAAACTAATTTAACAGCACTAAATTTGAAATGAAAAGCATGGCATATTTTTTGTACTGTCAAATTATGCTAGTTTAGTTTTTGCGACCTCAGAATTGACACCAATGTCCCAACTAAAAATCTACGTAAATATTAAAGAGATCACACTTTATCTAGTTTTTAATATATATATTTAATGTGACATAACAAACATCATATTTTCTTGCTAGTATCACCAATCTACCAAACCATATCACCAAAATACCTTACATTTACTTTTATATAAAATGAGATTTACATTTAAATATATTAGATTTTTATAACATGGCAAGTACCCATTATATACCTTAGGCAATAGATCATTCCATGTTGTACTATGTTATTTTTTTCTGGTTGCTAAATAACTATATGAGTCACTTTTTCATTTTTATCACCAATATGCCTTACCTTACTATATATATATTTAATGTGACATGACATATTTTTTCATATTTTCTTGCTAGTGCTCTTATCTTTATGTTGTCTTTTAAATGTTCATCTGCTGCTTTTCTATAGACTTCTGTGCTAGCGGTGCCTCTATAAGTTTTTCTAATCCGCTGCCGTGACATTCTGTTAAACAATAAAATGGATAAAAAAAGTTTAATAACATCGCACCCATATTTATTATTCTACAAGGACAAAAGTAACACGTTACTTATGTCCTGCCATAAGATGTTACTTTTGTACCCAACCCCGTTTTTGATATTTGATGCCAAATAACTTTAAAACTCAACGTGTTATACGAAAACAAGTTATAAC
Source organism: Selenia dentaria (assembly GCA_917880725.1). Classification (NCBI taxonomy): domain Eukaryota; kingdom Metazoa; phylum Arthropoda; class Insecta; order Lepidoptera; family Geometridae; genus Selenia; species Selenia dentaria. The sequence goes on along the minus strand of OU862888.1, from coordinate 26,238,757 downwards.
ATCCTAAAGACAATCTTAAGGTTAATCAACGAACTAATAGTCATCATTGTTATCAGCATCTTAATTCTACGTAAACACTAAATGAATAAACAACAAAAAACTTACTTTTGGTGCAAAAAATCACGATACGTCCAATAACACAACCTTGCCGCGTGCGGGCGCGGATACTGAACTCATGCGTGAGGGCCGGTGCAAGCTAACAACCAACGGTCGCGTGCGTCGTTCCGGCTATTGGACAAGGCTACGGAGCGTTTGTTACTTTCAACCTGCCGTTACTTTTGTCCCCGGTCTCCCCTACATTAGATCGTTCATAGATAGGATAGGAATATAAAGGAATCAAATTATATAATTTGCCTATATATTGTGCCTGAAGACGAAAGTCTTCAATCAGTGCGTCCTACCCGTCATGACATACGGAGCCGAAACGTGGACACTGACGGCTCGAATGATCCACAAGCTCAAGGTCGCTCAGCGGGCTATGGAAAGGGCTATGCTCGGTGTTTCTCTGAGGGATCGCATCAGAAATGAAGTGATCCGTCAGAGAACCAAGGTCATCGACATAGCCCACCGGATCAGCAAGCTGAAGTGGCAGTGGGCTGGCCATATTAGCCGTAGAACCGACAACCGTTGGGGTAAACGAGTTCTAGAGTGGAGACCGCGTCTCGGCAAACGTAGTGTAGGACGTCCTGAGGCACGGTGGAGTGACGATCTGCGCAAGACGGCTGGCAAAAACTGGATGCGAGAAGCCCAAGATAGACCTAAGTGGCGTGCAATTGGAGAGGCCTATGTCCAGCAGTGGACTGCTACAGGCTGATGATGATGAAATTATATAACACCAGCTAATAATATCTCCCCATAGAATGCTGTATGGTTTCTACCATATAGCAGAAATAGAAGAAGGATGATCGATCAAGACGTATATTTAAATTGTTGGTTAAACTGTTTACTATATATAATAAACAATATAATATACATATTATGTTATTAATATAATAATTATTAAGAAGTCTAAGAGTCTAAGAGTAATCTTAGACTCAGTATACATAATATGTATGTATATTATTCAATTTGAATAAAATTAATGACCCATTATCGTACGCATTGTAATGTGAACAGCATTAGAGTCTCTATTCCAGTTGTTCAAACATCTGTCGAAAACGATGTATGTATTTAATAAATACAATAAGTACGTACTACACACTAAACATTTTAAATAAGTACTTAAGAATATTTTATATTCTTTCCTAACTTACAACGATCTCGTTGTTTATAAAAACTGCTCTTTCAGCGTGTATAACCATCTGGTTATACACGCTGAAAGAGCAGTTTTTATAAATATGATACATTATTTCAGAGTACCAGAGATGTGAACGTTCAGCTGGCCCCTTTATACAACCTCGAGAATGAAGTCAGTAAATTTACCAAATTTTTACCAGATTCATTCAAATACAAAGGATACCAAAGACTTGGGAACGAAGGTATCTACTTATCGCAGAACTTACGAGACTACATTTATAATGGGATTGGGGATCGCGACGATGAAGGTTTCATATTAAAGTTTGATTTTACTAAACTGGATACACCGAATGACTCTGAAACAATCACCTACATATTACAACGACCAGATTTTGGCGATGGAGACATGAATGCAGTCGATCAGTATTTGCGAACGGAGCTGGCTAGTCGTCGAAATTTAAAATCAATGCGCAAATCATAACCGTAGCCTTTGTTTGAATCCTCAATAAGGAATACATCTATATGTGTGACATATTATTACTCCCTTCACCAATAAGTTTCCCAAAAGTCTGATGTAGAGTTAGACCCGCAATTAAAATAAATGTACGTAAAGAGTCAGCACACTATTATTCTATAGGTGACAACAATATAGCCTTGTTCATTTACACCCTAAAGTAATATTCGACTCATCAAATTTCCTTGTCCAATTTTGATGTTAAATATTTTATCAAATTTCTTTGACAGATTCCCATTCTGCTCGTGAAACATTCAAATCTTGTTCAGTACTCTGAACTTCAAATGTTTCTTGAATTCGTCCTACTGTAGTTGCATAAGTGTCTAAACGTTTCCTTTTATGTGTGTAATATTTGTGCTTCGTATCATAAATACATTTTTAATGTTCTAAGTAAACATTTAACAAAACTTTCGTTGTTGGAATTGTCTACAACGACATTTGATGTCATCCAATTCATTTGATCAAACATTGGACAATGATATTTGACTAGTGGAATACCACCCTAACAGATGTTTGTTTTGTATGAAAACTCAAATTCATAAATAAATACCGTACCTTATATATTTATTTTATGATTAGATACATACTTATCTACCAGAGTTTTTACTTGAGGAAGTAAAACTCTACCTAACAAGTTTTATCTTTCCATTTGTCTTATCATGAATTTGTCAATTAATTCCAATTGTTACAGTTGAAATTATGTTTTTGCGCTCTATATATCTTCTTTACATTGGTACCAAACGTTTACATTTCCACATAATGACGCTGTTATAACTGGTGTGGTCGGTTGAACTCTAAAATCCTACGTTGTGTAGATAATTTATGTTAGTTGAGTAAATATCATCATCAACATCTCAGCCGTAGGACGTCCACTGCTGAACATATGCCTCCCCCACAAATTTCCAAAAGGACCGGTTGGAAGCGGCCTGCATCCAACGTCGCCCTGCTACCTGGTCGTCAGTCCACCTCGTCAGTGGACGACCTACGCTGTAAATATACAGTCTCATATTATACATATAAATGAATTCGTGCTCAGATAATGTATATACATTGTAAAATAAATACTGAATATAATAAAAAAATAATTTGTTTAATTTATCATAGGATCCTAATGTAGATTTCGGTATCAAAATGTCACCTAAACACGCCATCTATGACGAAAACGTCGAACTTACGTCTAGATACCAATTGTCAAGTATTTTGGTACCTTATTATTGTTAAGATGATATGAAATTATGAGAATATATAGTTCAAAATTGAAAATTCCAAATTCAGAAAAAAAAATGTTTTAGTACCCGTATGAATTTGCGTATGTACCTATATTACCTCACAGCGGGCTGATCACATTGGTGCCCTTCTGGAAGTTCACAAGTTCATTTAGTTTGTTTGAGTGGACTTTTTATTGTAAATAGTAATAGTGTTAGTTCTAAAACAATAATTCGTGGTTTTTGTCATGTGACCAGTGACTTTGACTTTAAGACTTTACTTATGTAAAGTAATGTCCTAAAGTCAAAGTCACTGGTCACTACTTTACATAGCCGTTTCATATAATTCAGTAAAGTTCGCCAACTGCAGTAGATTATTTATCAAGGGGATTAATCTTTATTTTACGTCACTAGCTTCGTATTCAATCAAGAGCGCAACGAAGGTTTCTGCAAATCCCAGCAAAGCAGGGTAAACGTTAAATACTGAGTACAGAGAGGGATTCAAACTCGTTGAAGACGAAGCCAGTTTTATCCATTATATATCTTTGTTATAAAAATTAAATCCTATTCTTCCTGATCACGCTATAACTATTGTCAGGAGAAGGTTCTTATAAAAGAAAAATATAGATAAGATAGGAGGTTATGGCGCAAAGCCGCAGGCAATCGCTATTTATATATATAAAAAATCACATTACATTCCCTGCGAATTCCCGCTAAGTTGATTTCGGGTATAAAGGCCCAGTTGTATGAAAATTCAAAGTTTTTGTTGTAGTGATTGACCTCTATAATATTAAACACGTACCTATAACAAAAGTTTTCATGCAAGTGGTGACCTCAGGTGATGACTTAAAAACTCTTTGGTAAAAGTTTCATATGTGATCAGGGTTGTGGAATTGTGCAAAATTTTCTTAAGTTCGAAATTTAAATCATTTTATTGCCCAGCTGGTCGTACCTACTTGATTTCAATACCACTCTTCTTGCCTAGGGATATAATTACTTACTTTCGGTCAGGGTTCTTATGACATATAATTTATGTCGTATTTTCAGATTTTTCGAGCAAGTTGTGTGAACGATCTCTTTTTCATAACACCTATTCGACAATGTCCAATTACATATCACGTAATCTCGACGTAAAGCAAGGCATTAATTCTCAAGCGATTTAAGGTTGTATATACCTATTATAGGGAATGTAATGTGATTTGAATTCGGAATGTTAAAATTCGTTTAATAATTCTTAGGGCATTATAAAAAGAGTTTATTCAAAAATCGAACTAGCCATCACAGGCAGCTTATAAAAATAAAAGAAAAAAAGGCGCAATTGTAATGATTTTAAAAAAAGGTGGTGTTTGGTATTATTTTAAACAGTTCTTATTTCTTCGTTGTTGAGTATTTTGTCATATATACGTAGACTCATCACGAATTGTACAGTGCATGGAATAAGCCATATTGTCCGAGACGTTTAATATTAAGTTTGATGCTGATATTTGTGTCGAGGATAAAATGAGTTTTATGTACGCGTTATAAACTCAGCTTTTTACTTTCCTCCTCTTTGCGTCGTATTCCTCAGTGATGAGGGTCGTGACCTCCCTTCGGAATCACCTTCTGTCGTATGATCGTTCTTTATCTGTTTCTGGCGGCGCGCCGTGTAGGTCGTTGTGAAACGTAGAGTCGAGCGCGGTGCGGATCTGGTCGGATCAACGTATTGGGCTGCGACCACGAGGCCTTTTCCCATCTACTTTTCCGTCACAATGAGTTTCTCAAGGTTGCCACTGTCTTTCCTAGCAATGTGACTGAAATATTCCAGGACTCTGCGTAGACATTCGGATGACAGCCGCGAAGAGATCTTCAGTTCTCGCAATATGGAGACGTTGGTCCAGGGATACTGAGCATCTTTCTCCAGCACCACATCCCGAAGGCGTCGATGCGTTTTCAGTCTGCAGCTTTCAGTGTCCAGGTCTCAGCGCCATAAGAGAAGATCGAGAAAACCAGAGTCCGTACCAGTTTGGTTTTAGTTTTACGGAAATGATGCGATCTCTCCAGATTGTAGGAGGAAGGGGGGTTGTAGGAGAGGGAAAATGGAGAAGGGGGAATCGGGCCTCCGGAACCTCATTTCATTACATTCACTTCGGTGTTATGTGGGAGTGTGGTACTTCCCCGGTCGTGCCGGCCCATTCGGCTGTGTCGTTACAGCGTGGCACTACCACCGAAAAAAGTTCAGTTATTTGAGTGTAACTAAAAAACTGCTAGACCAAATTTGATGAAATTTTAATGGTACTACCTAGAAAGTATACTCTACTAAATAAAAAAATAATCAGCATAATTAGTTCATAAACGACGAAATTATCCGCGAACACACATAAAAAAATATGCGGTCGAATTGAGAGACTTCGACTTTTCGGAAGTCGGTTGAAAAAACGCCGTTAGTTCATGAACTTAAGAATTGTGTTTTAAAATTACAAACCTATCGAATGAACGATATCTAATGTCAAATACCGTCGATAAATAAATCATTTTACTGTTGCATTGAAGCAAGTGCAAAGTACCGCATATTCATTTATTTTTGTTTTGTAATGCAAATAAGACGGCAGGTATGCGAAATGCGATACCATTGACGTTAGTAGAATAAGAGATGCGACCTTCGCCATTGGTCACAGCGCACTTGAACAGGATGTCCACTACCGTGCCTTATTTTGAACAATATTTGTACAAAACATGGTCCCCGAACATAAGACGATCGCTCCCATACAAAATGTAAATGGTTATAACTCCGCAACCATAAGAGATAGGGTAAGTATATTTGGCATTATAATATAAGTACTAGTTGCGCCCTGCGGTTATACCTGCGTGGTGATGGATGGTGATGAAAGTTACGTATGTGGTAATCCAGCGCCTTATCTACCTCCTTACCAAATTCATCAAAATTGGCCCAGCCGTTTGAACGTGAAAGACTAACAAACATCCATACATACAAACTTTCGCGTTTATAATTTTAGTAGGATACCGTGTGAAACCAATTTTTTTTTGTAATTTAAAGTTTTATTATAAACATATAAGTGTGATTGTTTTTATATTACAAAACTCACCTTAACTTACTTATTAAGGCCTATTCAGACCTGGGCGTTATTCGCTACCGCCAGCGATAGAGAAGTCCGAAAGGTGCATTTCGCTGCAGTTATGGAACTTCATACTATTTACCCATCGAGTTCCGCGTGGTATTTTCCGCTACTCATAGCGGTAGCGAATAACGATCAGGTCTGAATAAGCCCTAAAAAAGCGGCTTAATTTATATAACGTCATTTAAAGTCCAGCAGTGTTTATAAGTAAGGCCCTAATAGGTCTTCAGTTTCAGGTCCCTAACTAGGCAGAGCTATGATTACCCTGACCCATATACACACTTAACTTATATACATATATGTACACAGAGACACAGCACAAACAGACATGTTCAATGTCTGCACACAGACATTTAAATTTACAGAGAGAAAAATTCACATCGGGGCCGAGGATGTGAATTTTTCTCAGAAAACGCGTGTTCGAATCGGGATTCGAACACGCGTCTTCTGAGTATCCGAGTCAGACACTGCACACAAGTTCGATGCACACAAATGTTTGAGTTGTCCAAAGATCGACTCAGTACCAGCGGTTCAGAAGACAGGGTTGCTACCAACTCCGCCAACTATCCATCCAATTATTTCCCCGCTGCTGATAAACAGTCCTTCTCTCAGAGAGTAAGAATACTAAACCACGATTCGGGCCCAGTGAGGCTTTATAAATCGGTTAGTATTTTAGCAAGATATTTATTAACTTGCCAGTTAGGGTTTAAGACGTGAATGGCTCCTACATGGCTTAACGACTGTTATAAAACAACAAACAGGACTAATGTATAAAATGTGGCCTCCAAAGCACACCGACTGCCACTGGCGATCACCCATCCAATTAGCGACTCGCAAAATGTCCTAGTTAAACAGCTTACAACGAGGCAACCAAGCCTTCGTTTACAGTTGCAAAGCTACGTATGTATATTATAGCATGGATACGTGTTATATTGTAGCTGGTCATCATCATCATCAGCATCTCAGCCGTAGGACGTCCACTGCTGAACATATGCCTCCCCCATAATTTTCAAAAATGATCGGTTGGAAGCGGCCTGCATCCAACGTCGTCCTGCGACCTTTATCAGCGTCATCCACCGTGTCGGTGGACGAACTACGCTGTGCTTGCCGGTCCGTGGTCAAGGAAAAGAATTTTAAATTGTAATTTATTATGACATTTTTTGTGTTATCTTGGCTAATTTTGACATGTAAAATTGAATTTGACTTTTTTGAATTTTATTTTTGGTTGTATTGTGATTGCATGTGAAACAAACCTGTGTATAATTAACTTTAGAATGCCAAATCATCCTAAATTTTGTACGCCAAATTTGGCGAAACATGATGATTCAATGTTTATTTGAAATACCTACATTAATGCATATTTGTTTGAGTACTTATACTTATTACCTAGCTAACCGCACATGCTTTTGACAAATAAACTATCTTTATCTTTGTGTGTGCTGTCTGTGGCGACCTGTTCGATTTTCAAATAAACTGTCCCCATTTCTACTCCGTACTAAGAGTTTTCCAACAACTAACATTACAAATCCAAATCACTTTAATCCCTTGAGAGTTTTATACATTATTACCTCCCTTGGGGTGTAATGCCTTACTTTACGCCGAGATTGCGCGATGTAAATGTAATTGGACATTGTCGAATAGTCTGTATGAAATCTTTATTATACCATGCACATTTAGGTAAGTAAAATAACACGTTTGCGTGCACATTTATTGTTGTTGTTTTATTATGTCAATCGGTGAGGATGCGAGCAGGTCACTCGCCTGATAGTAAGCGTCACGTTTGCACATAAAAGTTCAGGCCCGTTATTCGCTATGACCACTTAAACAAGTAACGCGGTGCGCTATGTTATCTTCAAGGAATGACCGTGAAATCAATACAAATTTGCGTCAGTTCCTTAAATACATCGTAACGCCCCGCGTTACTTGTTAAATGGTCATAGCGAATAATGCTCCAGTGCTATTCAGAATTTTAAACAACAAGAGTTCAAAACCCTGCATGGCAATGCACTGGGCTTGTCACTCTAAGATTTATCTTAGAGTGACAAACCCATTTTTTAATATATATATTGTCCTGTTATTTCGCTGGTAACATTGCCCTTCAACGAAACACAATAATGTTTGCACACTACTGCTTCACGGTGGAATAACTGCCAGGATGTGGTACTTCCTCAGGCGTACTCTACAAAAGTCCTCCCACTACAGAACTTATACACCTACCTAATGATTATACAGCGTGTAAAAAAAGTTGTAGTTATACTAAATCCACACGCAGGAACCTACAATACGCGAACATACAATTGGGACCTGACTACTGCATCCTAGGAAGTAGGTAGTAAAAATACCGAGTTATAAGCACGTTATAAGTAACCAAAGTTTTTCTAATAATCAAGCAGGTTCATCTCTGATAGCATAATGACATTGTACCGAATTGTATATTTTAAGACTGTTAACATTAAATCTCAAAGTGTAAAACAAGTAAAAATAGTATCAATAAGTGAAAAAGTTATATTTAACATTTCAAATGACTAAAGAGAAAAAAATACTTTATATAATACCTAATATATTGCATAGATTGAATAATATGTTACACTATATTTTTTTATTATTATTAGATGTTTTATAAATATTTGTACGCCGTAAGGCAAAACATGCAGGAAACTTAAATTACTATTTATTCTTAAGATCTCTTTATGCTACCCATGTTTTAACAAATAAATATTCATTCATTCATTCATTCATTCATTCATTCTGAAAACCTAGGCCAAAGACGACAATGACCTCTAGAACGTAGACTAGGTAAATCAAGGGCATAAGCGGGGCCCGGGCTGGCGTGCGGTCTAGGGAGAGGTCCGCATGCAGGGTAGGGCGATAGAGGTTAATGAATAAAACATTGGGATTGTTGGATTTGGCATTCGATTCCTGACTACATATATATGCACAGCTTTTTGTTACACACTGTACCTATACAGTGTACCTAATAGTCACCTTGCAGAGCACTCGAAAATATGTTTTGTCGATATTTGAACCGAATGCAGCTAGACTAGCACACTCAGCGCGTTTATATTACGAAACTACGAATTCTCAGTATTCTATTCATTCACTAATTCAGTTGGGTATCGCTTAATTAAGCATTTTTATTATTATAGCAACACAAAGAATTTCAATCTGTTTAATAGGCATACATACCTAGGTTGGTAGGTATTCAAACAGATGTATGTGCATTGGACAAAAATCTTCAGTATAATGTTGCATTAAACTTCTTCGTCCTCTTGTGCAAGTAACTTATATTGATCACATCAATCTCCACACAAAAAAGAGTGATGAATTAAACCTAGGCCGCAATGCATTACTGGCATTAAAAAGAACTGAATGACGAACCAGCCTGTCTTACCTGCGAAAGGAATATTAGTATAAGGCTTATTATTCGTTTCCTTTTCTCACAGCACAAGCCTGCTATAGCCCAAAGGAATTCAGTTCAGAAAATAGTCAAGTAAAAGTCCATGACTAATAGGACTTCGGAACGGAAGCTTGACAAGTTGCTGACGAACTGTACTATACCTACCTACATGTTTTGTTTAACGTAATATTGCATTTTATCTGCTCAATGACCTTACCTATCGCTGCAAAAGTTCATGCACTTGACATTTGTCGTATTTTGTTGTTTTTATTATGAGTATTCATCCTTACTACTATATTGTATTACTAGTTGACCCGCCAGCGGTTTCGCTTGCGTGGTTTCGCGGGATACGGTTAATTACAGTTTTTTTAAGTATCACACGGGAACTCATTAATTTACCGGGATCAAAAGTGTCCTATATGTTGACCAAGGATATAAGCTACCATCATACAAAATTTTATTTTAATCGGTCAAGTCGTTTCGGAGATTAGCCTGTAGAAACAGACAGACAGATGACAGATGTTTTTTCGAATTTTTGTTTCTCTGTTTGTCTGTACAGACAGACAAAAAAAAAGGAAAAAAAAATTGTTCGATTTAACTCCTTACATTCCGTACCCTTACCACTTTTAGCATTTATTTAATTGTACAGAAAAACGAATTATTATATGTTGTGATAACTATTATGGCAATATATACAAATATAAGAATAGATAAGAAATAATGATTTCCTCACTACTAGTAGGAATACTTGACTATTGACTTGTTAAAGATAAGAAGGTTCTACTTAGTCCGATATACCTATATTGTAATAACTTAAATCGTTTAGATTGGACCGTAAAACGCGTATAACGCCGCAGCGCTTGCTCCCGCTAGGCGATAATGAAACGAAAACAGGCGGTCGCCCTTTGTTTACAAATGACGCATTGGGCGCAGAGCACATGCAATCAACTCGCGGCGGAGTCGTTTACCTTCCGCGCAACGAGACGCTCGCCATGCGCCAGCGCCATGTGCGACCGTGCGTAGATGCGTGAGCGCAGCGCCCGCGCCAGCCGTACCCGCGCGGCGCAGAGAGGCAAAGGTCGCGGCGGTGCGCGGACGATGCCGCGCTGGTTGTGGACCGCCCTGCTCCTTTCGGCGGTCGGCACCGGCGTCGCAGCCTGGACGCCGCCCGAGGATCCCCTGCTGCTCACGCCGCGCTCGCGCCGCAACGCACATTCCACACAGCGACACCTCCAACTCCTCGGCTGGAACCTAGAACTGCAGGAGAACAGGGCCATACGATCGCCTTACTATGACGAGTGTCTTTTCTATAAAGGTCGTGTTATTGGAGAGGAGGACTCCACTGCCACGGTGACCGAATGCGCCGGCCAGCTCTATGGGCTGCTGCAAGTCGGCAAGGAAGACTTTGTGTTGCAGCCAACGCATGCAGACGGAGCCCACGTTCTGCGCCGGAGGGATGTGGTGTTGTCTGAGCGGCTGGCGGAGTACAATCTCACCGGCGACACGGTCACCGACCTTGATCTTGACTTGGAGGAGGAAGCCATGCTGACACCGGTACCTCACGTGCGTCCACGACACAGCGAACGCGTAGAGACAGATTATTTCAGAGCGGAACCGGTCACTAGACCGATATCAGGTGTGTGAAACGTCCAAATGAGATATATGAATATATTGTTAAGGCCGTTGGAAGTGCAATGTCCCAATTGCTGTTTCAGGTGTAAAGGGTCTGTGGCTGGAAATGGCCATCGTGGCCGATCATACCATGATGAAGTTCCACGGCCGGGAACGAGTGAAGCACTACATTCTAGCATTAATGAACATAGTGAGTATTTATGTTGGTCGCAAGTGGAAATGTTTATTTATATCCGATACATTCGCGTGTATGGAAGCCCATTGAATATTTATGTAATCCGTAGGTCAGTGCCATATTCAATGATCCATCTTTGAACTCGAACATGACGCTGGTGATCAACAAACTGTTTCTGTACGAAGAGAAGGATTCTATCATTAAATATGGAAATGTTAAGAAGTCACTTGAATCTGTAAACAAATGGAACTACAGACATCTGATAAAGCTGCCTGCAGGTAAACTGATATGTGTTAACTATTTATCCACTCGTAAATTTATTACAAATGTTCCATATCTTTATTAATTATTGTTAGTAATATAAGTACATAAGTATTCATTGAACTAATGCGACATGTTATCAGTTTGTGAAGTGGGGCTCTGCATTTTGAAATGCACCGTCCGCCGCCGACGTTTATTTCGAGATTAGTTTTATTAGTAACGTCATTTCAACTTCCGTTATGAACATTCAGTGATCTCATATCATAATATCAAAGACTACACAAATATCTCATCTAAAAAAACATTCAGCTGGGAATCGTGGGTGCTACTGTATTCTTACGTCGTAGTATACTTATAAATGTAAAAACCTAAATGACCTAAAGGTACTCTACCGTAGTTCCCATCTAATTCTTGAGCATTTAACGTAAATTAGACTATAGAAAAATCGCTAAATACAAACTGCCAATAGAAAGTATTTTCTTTAGAAATTAGAAGCAATTGAAAGATTCTACATTGTCTTGTATAACTATTGGCTCCGATCCGATTGTTATTAATTATGTATATGATTTCTATTACTTAACTGATGCAAGTTATGAATGATAACTTGGAAACAAAAATAATTGGCGACAGTTTTATATAGTTTTTAACAGACTTCAAAAAAGAAGGTTATGTTTTCGATCATATGTAATTTTCCCTTTGTGGACTGATTCTCAAAACTCTTTTTTGTTTGGTAGAGTATACTTCTGAGGTGGTCCCATTTAGATTCCATCAAATTCGGTAAAGCAGTCTTTGAGTTACACTCCAATAACTGACAAGAGAAAGATGAGAAGAGAATGTTCTGTTACAGCAAGTACTGGATGGGACGCCACAGTGTGGCTGACCCGGGCCCCTTTGGGTGGTCCCTCGGGCTTCGCCCCTGTCGGCGGCGTTTGCTCAAGGACTCGATCTGCAGCCATAGACAGAGATGAGGGCCTGACTAGTGCATTCGTCATCGCACATGAACTGGCACATTTGTGAGTATGAAATGTTTTATGTTTTGTTAGCAGCTATAATTTGAGGCATTTAAAGGGCTGTGGGAGCAATGAATACGTACTTATTAATCTTTCAACTGGTAAACATGTTGTTATTCTCAGTTCAATGTTTAGATTGTCTATATTAGAGAAGGTTTTCAAAAATGACCTATTTTATGAAATGGCACGTACTACTTGCACTACACCTGCGAGTGTAGCAGTTATAGTGATATAGTATGACTTAGTCATGCTGTTAGGTGATGTAGTGTTGATTGTGTTTATAGAAACACGTTTTACTTTATTGTATTTGTATAAATTTGATACATAAATAATTAACGTGTAAACGTGGATTTAAAACTAACATGTAAAATTTTCTAAACTAAATATTATACAGATCTTTGCAGATAATTAAACTTATTGAAAGGTATACAACGTAATCTAGAATGTTTAGTAGTTAAAATTTAGTGACTTTTTAAAGTTAAATCATTTTTGATGAAAAATGTCGAGTTCGCTAAAAATGTTTAGGTGGTGTATGTGACTGAGCTCGACAAGCTCTTCGACAATTAAAAGAACTAACAATATAATTTTGGCATTTGAACAATATGATTGATTGTCAGCGTAAGAATAGCTTCATAGTGCCTACAGCTGACAACCTAGCCTCGATACAGTTAGGTTCTCGAAAAGCATTGACCTTTAATTTTGATGTATATTATCGGCAGCGATGTCATACGTGATTTTCTCATCTATCATACATAGGGACAATGTAATATAGAGCCAGAAATAAATACGACAATTTTGAATACCTATTGCAGTAGATTCAGATTCAGATTATTTATTTGCCTTATAACAATCAACTTTATATGTATGTCATTTTTCAATAGATTCTTATTATTAAATCTATGTTTTTACATCAGCCCCACATTCACAATCACAATAAAATGCATCATGATAAGTGTTCAATCCAACCCAAAAACTACTTATTTCTGTGTAAATGATGCTAATATGCCGCCAGGCATTTTAAAAATTATAATGAGTTGACTGCCACTCACTCACTTTTTCAAAGTTAGTTTATTATGGCCTGCCATTATGGGAAATAAGTAAGTATGAAGTGGCAAGTGGCAACACTCACTGCCTTCGTTAGGCCACAGAATCGAGTTCAAAGTTGTGATGTAAAATAAAATCCTTGTACAACACAGTGATTATTATTCCAGGCTCCAGACCAATCGACTCTAAAAAAACCGTACCATAGTTATTTCTAAAGTACTATAATTTTGACAAGCCGGTGTCATAATTCCTGAGTTGGCATCTAACATCCTATATTCGGCATCACTACAAAAAGCTAGAACATTTTCAATTCAAAATTGTGATTTTTTAATACCTACTATTTCAAAATGATGGAATGTGGTTCCCGTTGATGACTGGGTATACCTTTTGATTCTTGTGTTAATTGTGTTTTCATCAAAGAAATAAGTGGTTGTAAATTGTAAACAAAGCAAATTAATCACAGACTAAAGTATTCTTAGAAAGAGCAGACAGTGAACAGGCACGTGTCGGAAAATGTACGAGTAGCGTAAAATGTGGGCGCGGTCGTTTATAAAAAGAATTGTATAGTTTGCAATTATTTTGTTTCCATTATAACTAAGCACATAGAATAAGCAAAAAAGGTTATAAATCATGATAGATATAATAGATAGATAAACTCTTTAACACTAAAAAATGACACAAAAAATATACGATAATTTTGTCAAGAAAGCGATAAGCAAAACTTAGAAGCTTATAATTAAGTGTCACGATGAGCAAACTCTTCCAGAGCGATCTCTTCCAGACAACCATGATCAAGATGCATTAAAAATGCCAAAGTTTGTCGTAAATGACATGTAATCTATTCTACGTTAGGTTATAAGGTTGTCGCACAGTAAACTACTCCGCATATATTATTATATGCTTTATATTATGGACACTGTAGCCACATAACATCATTCACAAAACCAGCGAGATCAGCTAATTTATACCGTGACTATGTTGCAGAAATTAAATATAATGATTTTACATATTATTCGTTTTGCAACGTTGAATTTAGATCCGAATTCCTGAAGGACGCTCAGTATAGTGTGTATAATTAATCTCGATTTAAATTTAAAACTGCTGGGCCATAGATCATCATTGAATTATGATGCAACGTATTAACGTTGCATCATAATTCAATGTTAACGTTAACGTTTTATTTACAACGTATTAAAAAATAAAATAAAAACTAAAAACTAAAAAAAAGTGGCCAAAACGCTGGCGGCATTGCCACGCTGGATGGCAATGCTAAGTTTTTGTCCAAAGTAGGCGCCAGCATTTCGGTTATAATGTTTCATTAATTTCATGGGTCATTATGTATCTCAGTTGCTAACAAATGTTGATTGAAATCGAAAAAAATGGCGGCTCTACGTCAAAAAAAAGTACGAATATCGCTGATATGCAGTCTCACTTAAAATAGTCTAGGCTCACCATGATGCTGCAGGAAGACCTACAACGATCATTTTCAACCCAAACTTTGGTGACGCACAAAGGTTAATTGAAGTGAAGCAAAAATATAATCTACTAACTGCGCTCTGCGGTTTTACCCGCGTGGTGATGGATGATGATGGTTATTAATCCAAAATTATTACCTATGTTCATCAGGGATAATGTAGGATTCTAATGATGCAAGAACTCTTCAAATCGGTCCTATAGTTTCGAAGCCTATTCAATTCAAACAAACAAATCTTTCTTAATTATTACTTCATCTGTCGAACGACCCACACTCAATAGAAATTTCATTGTTATATTGACAATCGACAGGTGAGAGTTTATGATATTACTAGCTGCGCTCCGCGGTTTCACCCGCTTGGCGATGGATGATGATGATAATGATGAATCAAAATATAGCTCTTGCTCATTAGGAATAATGAATTGGGTTTTTTCAAATTATTCCAGTAGTTTCGGAGCCAACCAATTCAAACAAACAAAGGAATAAATCTTTCCTCTTTTTAATATTATAAGTATAGATATTATATATAGAAATAGGTAATACAATATGTGGCTATTAATTAACTACTTAGGCATATATATTTATCTACATAACTATTCGGTGCTGTAAAGGATAGTACTAACGTGCTATAAAAATACCTACATCATTTAGATAAATGCAGGAGGAAACTAAAAACAAATACCTATGGATTTTGGGTTTTATAAGGGGATTTAGTAAATTTGATCATCCACGAATCCTACCTACTACAGCTGACTGTATTCAAATACATATAACTACAAATTAGACTAAACGGTGCGAACAACGCAATAACAACTCAGGCCCTTCTTGATTAATTACGCGGAAGCTTAATTGCGTTTGTAGCTAAACCCTTTGTGTCCAATTTGATGACGTTATTTGAGTTGTGCGGAAAGTTCTTTGTTGCTGACACGATAGCTGCCGAATCATTCAATCGATTTCATTGGCTTCAAAACAGTTGGTAGATTGGACCTGAAATTGTGACCGACCGTTGATAACAGCTATATCTAGCTCTTCATCGTTAACGCAAACCTAAGACTGTTAAAAATGTATGAGGCCAATTAGATAATAAGATTAAGATGAAATGATAATGTAGAATCGGTGGCGAGGAGGAGGTCGCTCGCCTGATGTAAGTCGATAGTCTTACCCAAAACAGTTCAGTGCCATTAAGCACTTTAAACTACAAGAGTTCAAAGCCCTGCATGGCAATGCAACTGGGCTTGTCACTCAAGACAGGGATGGCGAACTAATGGCACGCGACACAATTATCATTACACGACAATATTTCGGGAACGGTTTGCATTTTAGTTCACTGTAGGTAACAAAATTCACTGTGGAGTGTTACGAACGACAGCGACCAACTACTGAAAACAACTACGCTACTGCGATAAAGATAGCTATATGTGTTCATAAAATAAGTCTACATAAGTCGGATTTTTAGACACACGTTACTTCTAAAAAACCCACTTTGCTAAAAATCCTGGATAATGGAATAAAGTGGTGGTGGAGTATAAATGTGCAAGAAGATCCATCAATGGATTGGAATTTAGTGGACTGACGGATATTTGTTATATTAATACAGTGCAAAGTGTATTTTTGGTCTACTTGGAGGAATATTCAAAATTATATGTAAAAGGTTCGTCATCCCTGCTCTAAGATATACATAGTGCACATGTAGATGTTAAATCTCGTGTTTATTAATTTAGTTGAGAACATTGCCCTTCCCAAATGAAACATAGTAATGCTAGCTATACTCCAGTGCTTCACGGTCGAATAACTGGTAAAGGGTTCTTGCCCTGTTGGACTCAGCAAAAGTCCAACCACTACGAAAATACTATTTCAACTTTTATGTTTACTATTTACAAGTTTTTGTAATACTCATTGAAAACTGTCTATATCTAATAATCCCGGTAATAGCGTCATTTAGATCACGAGTGAAAATGCTGTGGGCATACAAAGGCAGGCAACCATGTGAAGGATTGATTGCCAATGAAATTCGTCTCAGATCAAGTCGTTTCGGATTTTTGGTAATATATTTTTATACTAATATTTATTGTTCAATTCCTTGGTGTAAACAAACAATACCAAAGCAAAAGCTTAACACTATAGTAACAGTTATTTGACTGCCATGGTTTCAGGACCGTTTACCACGGATAAAATGTTTTTAAAATAAATTAATGTTATAAAAATCAACATGAGACGAGGAACAACATACGGGTTCAAAGTGGATTGAACCCTTACAAAGATCTCTTTACGGCGCAATTAGCAACCAGAAGGCCGATCCCCTAACTAAATTGCAATCGAACCGTAGCTGCACTTTTATACGTTTCTTATTCTGCCATTAAAGAACAGTCCAGCTGCAGCCTGCAGTTAGAACTGCCAGCTCCGAGCAGAAAAAGACTGCCAGTTAAGTTTCTGTTGACGCCAGCGTATTATATTCTAACTCTCCCTATAGATTACAAACGATGCTGACTCATATTCGTATAGTAGCGTTTAATGAATGTATAATAAAATATAGTAGTGTTTAAGATTACGTTAGTACGTTCCTTTTTGGTTATAGAAAGATAGATACAAAAACACATAGACTAGTCTACGCGTATCTCTTTTCTTGTTCTTACCGCAAAAAACGACAAAAATTGGATCAGATGAACCTTTGAGATGGTCTTCTATTGTATGTTTAGCCTGACGCTGACCCATCTTGGGAATCTTCGCTGATAGTATACCTGTTAGATTTAGGGATCGTTTAGAGCACTGATGTGCATCTAATATGCAACAACACATATCGAATTCAGTAGTGGCATGCTACTTATTTATCGAGTAGGTATTAAAAATCAAGAAAGATTAATTTAAAACTTAATTAAGGCAAAGATTCAGGCGTTACTTTGTGGAAATCCATTATAAAAAACGATATTAAAAGAAATATTTAGTGGCACTTCCGCTGGAAATGGCAGCAAATCACGTGTCGAATAGTTTTTGGTTGATTGGGCTGTTTTGTGTGTTGCTTATTCTGTACACTTCCTATTTGCATTTTATGCGGGAGGGAGGGAGGTGCACACTGCATTTCTGCCATAAGCATTTTTCCTGTGGAAGTGTCAAAAAATATTAATTTGAATATGAAGGGTACACGAAAAGAAGGGGCTCATCAACAAAACTAACAACCACAGATAATTGCCAATTAAACTTTGAAATTTAAATGACTACTTAAAAAGACATGGTTAATACTAATGAATTGTATGTCTAATATAGTTATATAATAACTGAAAACATAGTTTTGAATCAATTAAATCAATAACCATGAATGAACTTATAATACTAATTTCAACAATGTAACTCTTAAGAGCGTACGACGCGTTTTTGTTTTGAGCATAGACAATGAGAACCTCCTTTACCAGTTTCGCATGCAATGTGCAACTTTTATTCATGTTTGAGCTGCAATAGGCTTCTTTTAGTCATGGATGAATTTTTATTAATGTGGATTATCTTTGAAACGAGCTTCTTCTATACTGTTTTGAATACATCATACGAAAGGCCCATTTACAACGAATCTAATGGAACCCCTTCTTTTCGTGTACCCTTCATATCGTTTTTAATAAAGGCATCTTTTGCTGCAATATTATTTGCTAAATAATATCAAGTAAAGAAAGAACAAATCGAATTGTATGCAATAAATCTATATATTGAATGTCTTGTAGGTAGTGTTATAATTTCCTGGTTAGCGTTTCAATTTAGTTCGGTGTCGAATATTAAGTTATGTTATTTGGTGAATGCAAATTAATACATAATTAAATCAAGCCGACATGACATGAAGCGCAATACGGAACTGGTTCATCTCATTGCGAAATCGAATTGGCGCTTTCATCTATTTCGGTTTCGATTGATCGGTGATAGACTCCCGACGAGCAAGGTCGTCTACGCGTACGTTGTTGTATACACACATCAAAAAAAGTTTGTGATCACTAGCATAAGCTGATATTCGTTTTTTTTTAATTTTAAACTTTATCAAGTAAAAAATCTTCATTGTGTGTTTTCTTTAAATAGAAATACCCTGTTTGAAAATAAAAACCAAAACACTCTTTTATTTTTATAAAAAATATTAATAATTCATAATGTAATAGAAATTTGATATAAAGAAAAAGGCTGTATAACCAAACATAACAATAGTTTATTAATAAAATGTTTATATTCAATATAATATAGCTCCTCCTCTCAAAGAGAAAAAAAGAGCTCAGGGAAGCCGCTATTCAAGAAAGGCACAGGTTACCCCAAGAAATGCTGGATAACTCGATTCTCAGCATGCCCAGGAGGATCACCGCATGTGTTCGAGTCAGGAAAGGAGTTATATTGTGTTGAATATTCAACACAATAATTACAAAATTGGAACAATTACTAAACATAAGAGTAATTTATTTATTATTTATTATATATTTTTTCTATAATCGCAGCAAAGAACAGAATACAGTTTTTATTCTAATGCTAAACTCATTGTCGCAAATATCGACCAGTCAAATTTCGAAGAGTTATTTTCACAAGGAGTTTGTATTTTGACTATTCTTTGCGCAAGGAGTTTGTATAAGCATTGAGATGGAGATCGAATATATTGGTGTGTTCTAAATTCAACAACCAAAACAGTGATTAAAAGGCCTTTATTCACTGTTTTCAATGAATGAAATAAGCTTTTTAGAGTGGGAATGGTATAAAGAATGTTTCATGATAAAGTTCAATTTAAAAAATGATATAAGCTTATACCAGTGATCACAAACTTTTTTTGATGTGTGTAAGTAGTTCCCAGCTGATACGTATAACCACAGTCAGATACAGATGTACGGCTTTACTTATAAGCGCTGCTTAACTTTAAGTGACGTGATTTGGTACTGCGCATAGCAAAATCGTTGTGCGAAGTGCTAAATGGCATTATTTGAATTTAAACAGCGTTTTTAAGTAAGGTTGTAGATTATTATAAGTATTTAATTGACTTTATAAATGAAGTGAAGATATGTACCGTTAACCGACTTCCAAAAAGGAGGCGGTACTCAATTCGACTGTATTTTTAATGTTTATATATAAATTGTACTTGTTTTTATAAATGAAGTATGATTTCCACTTGATAGACACAGAATGTCCACTTAGCGCCAAACGCATCTAGGGAGAATTTGTTCAAGTGAAATAGTATCTGTTGTAATATGATATACTTAGGTTCATCTATATCATATTACAACCAAACTAAGTATAATTTCGTCACCTAAATTCATGTTTCATTTCTTTCTACAGACAACGCCTTGTCATAGGAACGAAGGCCCTTACATACACCTATTGTATATCTGTGCTCTGAGCAAATATAATCTAAGGGCGCTTCAGTCGATGCCTATTGAATAGATTCAATACATGAGATTTATATCAAGCTGGGTAAGAAATAGCAGACACACATCAATACCTACAATCGTGTTATAGACGAATGTCTGCTTTAGGCTATCTATATGTTCGAATAGCGTTGTAATTACGGTGCAGAACTATTTTCCTGTAGATGCTGGGTAAAGTTAATTAAAGAACCGTAAGAAGATATCCGTGCTTTCGTCAACGTGAGTTTGAAACTGAAATCCCTCGGAAACTGTACGCTCAAAGTGTATAGTAGATGTCTATGTCCAGGTATGGACACTAGGCTCAGGTTCTGCCAAGAGTCGAGTAATATATTCATGGGTAATGCCATTTCATTCGTTGCTATTGAAACCTTTTATATATATACATTTATCTATTATTATTATTACTATTATATGTACTCATCTTAGATTGGCCAGCGGATGTGTAAAATTATGAAAAAAACTGAACTTAAAAAAAAGATTGGATGGACAGAAAAAAGTCAAGGGTGAAAAAACGAAAAGGATTCCGGATATGGTGCTTATAAAATAACATCTCTGAGTTCTAAATGGAGCAGAGGATTCTGGTCTTTGGGCGGATAGAGAATAAATCAATATATTACAGTCGTCAAACCTTAATATCTTAAGCAGTTCTGCATATTAATTATCCTTTGCATTTTTGTAAGACGTGAGCTTGAGAACCGTTGGACGGATGGTAGTTCGAATCAAACCATTTTGAAGGTTATATTATGTATCAAATCGTATAGTGGTCATTGTTAGGGTTTTCAAAAAGTATCTAATTTAAATTATTAAAGAGACCACGTGGGATATCAAATAAAAAGGGTAAAGTGAACTTACTTCTAGATATTAAATTAGCCAAAACCGAAAAATGCTTAGAACTCTGGAGCTTACAGTGACAGACATAAGCCTGCATATTCATTACCTATCTGTGAAACAGCATAGGCCTCAGATACACTAGCAGCTTGAAGCAGTCAGCATGGACTGCCTCAAACCACTCGAACTACAAACGCATCGGCCGGTTGACGGTCAAGCAGTCGCTATGACTACACTGACTGCACGGTAATCTGACAGCTCGAGATGTCGACTGCTCTCGCGCAGTTTCCTCCGCCCGCGCTCTTCAACCCACGTCGCGCGCTTCCCGCCCCTGAATTGAAATTGTGACTTGTTGAGCAGTTAATACCAACTGTTCCAGCAATGGTAGCTTCAAGCTGTTGACTATGAGTACAAGAGCAGTCCGCGTATTTCCGCGTAATTACCGTGCCTGGCATTTTTTGCCAATTTTTGTAAAGCCGATGCGATTATAACCAGAAAAAATGACTTAACCAACCCACTGGTACCCACAAGCTTACCAGCTTCAATATTTATTCAAACTATTTTTATAGTTTCATTATATAATATTTTGTAGAAAGTACCGAACATCTTAGCAATTGCGAAATACTCTCGTAGTATCACTTGACCAATCTATCGTAAAGTGCTACTCCCACTGGCCGCTCTACCAAATATTCCTGTGATGTTGCTTTAAAATGTTTGACCGCATTATGCAGCGAGGTATAAAACCAACGATTGAATCATCTATAGGTACAAGACCCACCATGAACCCACATTCCTTGATATTAGCATCTATATGTTCTAATCTTGCATTTTACATACTTCGAAAATAAGGAATTAAAAGTAGGCGCGTTCAAGATTCGTCGTTTAAGATTCGACGATTTGCTGTGCGATTCTCTATCTCGTTGCAATCGTCGATGTCAAACACTTTATGAGATATCGCCCTTGTACACAAGGTTGTTTTTCCAACGTTTCTTTTCAACGTTTCAACGTCTGAGCGCACATTGGAGTCACGACAGTTTTAAGACAGACTTTCCTTACATAGACAAGTCTGTCTTAAAACATAAACCAAATTGTTTTCCTATGACACGTCGCACATCAAACGAAACTGTTTTGACTATGAGACAATTTTGTCTATGAGATGTTTGATGTGTGCGTGTCTTCATAATTTTTGTAAAGCAAATAGTCTGTCTTAAGGCGAAATGAGTTCCAAATTTCATGATTCGACTTCGCGAAAACTTAGTTTTTCAACGCTTAAACCTAATAACCGAAGTTCGAAAAAACCTAGTGTAAATTGAATATACGTCCTTATGAAGTATAGGAGCCAATACACGATTGAGCAAACTTGGCTCGATAGAAAAAAATTGGCAACATTCCCTAAATTTTGCAATTTTTCTTACGCTTAATTTTGCTTCGTGGGAAAAAGCATTTTTATTCAATTATGGGCAAATATATTTCAATGAATGTATCATATTCGAATTCCCAATGAAATTTACTAGTGAACTATGAACTCCTTTATCATTAAAATTTAATCATTTGATTTTACGAAATATACAGGGTTATTGGTAATTAGACCGGATCCTTTTAAGGGGTGGTAGGGAATGCCATTTGCAACAATATGACTGTACATTGTGATATCCGGAAATGAATCATTTCTGTGATATTCTTTTTTTTTATTTTTTTTTTGGAAAATCCAGTTTTACTACTTTAAAATTCAATAAAAAAAAAGTAATCAACCGATTTCAATTCTGTTCGCAGTTTTAGAGAAACCTTGTTACAGCTCTTAATAATAAACAATAATATCGTGCTAATGTAGATCCATCCAAAAACTAGAGGCTTTTTCATAATTTTTATTTGATATTTTTTGTAAGATGCTTTACAAAAACCTTTATTTTCTCTACAAAAACGATAGTAAATTAAGTCTGCATTTTATTTAAAAAACATCTACAAGTCTTTAGCTATCCAACGAGGTAAAAAAATTAGCACTTTATTGCACAATTGCAGAAATAATGCGATAACAAAGACACAGGTAGAGACATTCCGAGAAAGGGTTTTAGACAACGGTATATATATGTTGAATGCGCCGTCTCCCTCTCGCTTATGTTTGTTGAACGAGCAATGAGAACCCAGTTTGCTCAAGCGCATCGTACTCAGCGATGTTATACGTACCATAATTATGCTACACGTACCATTATCCAGATGTCTGTACCATGTACCATGGAACATTTATTATGGTACGCAAATGTACCATAATTTCTCATTTATCATCGATACATAGAGACAGAAATAAATACAACAATTTTGAATACCTTTTGCAGGATCATTGTTTTTACATCATTCCCGCATTCCAAATCACAATAAAATTTTTCATTGTAAGTATTAAATTCAACCCAAAATACTACTTTTGTGTCAATATTGGTAGTAGGCAGTCAGGCATATTTAATTTTTAATATGCCTGAAAAATCAAAGTGAGTACCGTAGACTGCTACTCACTCACTTATTTAAAGTTAGTTAGTCCTGCCATTGTAGCAAATTGAATTACAAACAAGTTTGTTGGTATCAATTTTCCATGTAAAATTTAAAATAAACATGATTATGCAATGATAAGATACTAGCTGCGCCCCGCGGTTTCACCCGCGTGGTGATGGATGATGATGATGATGATGATGAAAAGTATCCTATGTGTTAATCCAGCGCCTCATCTACCCCCATACCAAATTTCATCAAAATTGGCCTAGCCGTTTGAGCGTGAAAGAGTAACAAACATCCATACATCCATACATACAAACTTTCACGTTTATAATATTAATAGGATTACCTACACCTCTTTTCGGGTATAAATAGAAAAATATCGATCCGAAAAAAAAAATATAAGAACCAAATTAATAGAAAACTTAATTGCTAACAACTTTGTTTACTTACAACAAAGTTTCATGTAGGTAAAATGAAAATAAAAGAGTTGTTAGTCAAACAACAATTCGCCCCCTCTTTTGGGTATAAATCAGAAAATATCGATCTTAGAAAAAAAATAAGAGTATCAAAATTGTAGGCAACCCAATTTTAAACAACTGTTGTGAAGTCGTATTGACCTTATATTGTTTAACTATGTTCAATGTACAGTGTACTTAAGAACACGATAAATTCAATAAACAAAATTTGACCCTTTAAATAAAGATGGCGGATCGATTACCACGCACAATAAAATTTAGACTGCCAGTGACCTTTCCCATATAATTCCGAAGTAAAAAATTTATATTTATAATTTTTCCCAGGTCAAATCCTAATCGGACTGGGCTATCGTTGATAACACAGAATTAAGTTAAATGATGTGAAATAAAGTCCTGGTATACCACATACAGTGGCTGTTGTCCTAGACCAATATAGACACTCAGAAAACCGTACCATAATTTTATCTAAAGTACCATAATTTTGAAGAGCCGATGTCATAATTCCTGAGTTGGCATCTATCATCCCTGATCGTACTGTTCAGACGCTCTTTGGCAACCCTTTATTACGATTAAATTTCGACCTTGATAACGTTATTGGACTTGTGTAACTTCTTTTTCTGTGATTCGGCTAGTGAACTGGACTTTTTGATTGATTGCTTACCCGACGACTTGGCTTGTACTAAAGGATCTGATCATGACTGCGGAATCCCACGACCATCTACCTCGGCTTCGAGAGTTCACAAGCGAAGAGTATGCGGACATACTGTTTTGCTATGGTTTTGCCAACGGCGTCGCTACACATGCTCGAACGGAGTATCAGTCTCGATTTCCACAGCGCCGTTTACCCCATGTGAGTGTATTTGACGGAGTGTACCGGCGACTACGAGAAACTGGTCAAGTTCAAAGACGACAAAGTGATGCTGGACGATCTCGTATTTATCATTCGGATGAAGAGGAACAGATAATTCGCATGTTTGAGCAAGATCCTACGACTTCAACAAACATCATTGCACGACGTCTTGGCATGTCGCAATGGAAAGTATGGAACACAGTGCACCGCTCAAGACTCTACCCGTATCATTTGACTCCGGTACAAGTTATCCAAGACGGAGATCCTGCACGTAGAGTCGAATTTTGCAGATTCATGTTGAACACCGATATGGAAGATGCCAATTTTTTATTTAAAATCTTATGGACCGACGAATCCAAATTTGATCAGGATGGAATATCAAATTATCATAATATTCATTATTGGGCCCCGAAAGATGACGGTAACCCAAACAAGAAAAGATTACAAGGATCACAAAGAAGGTTTTCCGTTAATGTGTGGATGGGCATTATTAAGAATGAATTGATCGGCCCTTTCTTTCTGCCCAACAACCTCAATGGTGAAGCGTATGAATTTTTTTTGAGAAACGAACTTTATGAGCTACTCAGTGAAGTACCCCTTGAAACCCGCAGAAACATGATTTACCAACATGATGGTTGCCCCGCACATTTTAGTTTGAGCGTCCGTGAGTGGCTCAATCGTCAGTATCCCAATAAGTGGATTGGCAGAGGAGGACCCATTCCGTGGCCGGCCAGAAGTCCCGACTTGACTCCCGTCGACTATTACGTATGGGGTCACATGAAAAGCTTGGTGTACGACGATACTCTTGGACCTGTGACAACCATCGAAGAACTGAAACAGCGCATAATAAATGCAGCAGAAAAAATGAAAATTAATTTAAATACAAGTGTTGTTAAAAGCAATTTACGCAGACGTATGCGTCTCTGCATTCAAAATTCTGGCTCACATTTTGAGAACGAACAGTAAAAATAATAAATACAGACTAATTACATCTACTCTTTTATTTCTTTAAAAGAAATTAAGTTACCTTAAGAAAGTATTTCTTCCATAGCTGCTTCTCATGGACTATTCTCATTCCTTTCTCGGCCTTTTGTAATCGCATTATTTCTGCAACTGTGTAATAAAGTGCTAATTTTTTTACCTCGTTGGATAGCTAAAGACTTGTTTTTTATTAAAAATGCAGACTTAATTTACTATCGTTTTTGTAGAGAAAATAAAGGTTTTTGTAAAGCATCTTACAAAAATTATCAAATAAAAATTATGAAAAAGCCTCTAGTTTTTGGATGGATCTACATTAGTGCGATATTATTGTTTATTATTAAGAGCTGTAACAAGGTTTCTTTAAAGCTGCGAACAGAATTGAAATCGGTTGATTACTTTTTTTTTATTGAATTTTAAAGTAGTAAAACTGGATTTTCCAAAAAAAAATAAAAAAAAAGAATATCACAGAAATGATTCATTTCCGGATATCACAATGTACAGTCATATTGTTGCAAATAGCATTCCCTACCACCCCTTAAAAGGATCCGGTCTAATTACTAATAACCCTGTATATAAAAAGTATTAGCACGTATTCAATTGAATTTTCGCATTAAATCGTCCATTCTGGTAAGCAATTCTCAATCTTATGTATAGCACCGTAAATTGTTTTAAAATTAGGATTGGACCGCGCCTTAAAGCTATCGTGACTCAAGTCTGCGCTCAGCCTGATTTCGCGGATGTTGTCAAAGGTGCAACGAGGTTTGCTCTTATAAGAATCGCACGCGCGAATTGATTTTGTTTGAAGTCATTCAAGTTGATTATTATGAATGTTCATAATATTCTTCTTATCAATCACCCTAGAAAGTTTTATTATTGCATCCATCACATTACTGTAACGTATATCGGCAGGACATTGAGATAATTTGTCTGTGACTTCGTTCTAACTGCTTGAATACAAATCTCCGTTTATGCATATCTTTATTATCTTAAAGAATAGCAAATGTACTAGCCTAGAGGTTTGTATCAACGATTTATAAGTTAGAGTTTATAAGAATAACACAGAGCATAATTGTCATCATCATCATGATCACTACGCGGGTGAAACCGCGGGGAGCAGCACAATGATCTTATATTATTTTATTGTCCTGTCATTGGCGCAGTGTTATTTCTATCTAATTATAGACTAGCTGCGCTCCGCGATTTTCACCCGCGTGGTGATGGATGATGATGATGAATCAAATATAAAATATGTTACTCAAGCATAATGTAGCTTTCTACTGGTAAAATATATATTTTTAATCGGTTCAGTTGTTTTTGCCTTTATCCATTACAAATAAACAAATAATCAAATATTTCCCTTTTTAATATTAGAAGTAGATAAGAAATAAATACCAACGTTACTATTGCATAACTTAATAACAAAAAGTAGTCATTGTGACATAACTGTAATTGTAAGACATATGCAATCTAGGATTTTTTGTAGATATTCACGTCTTCCTTGAATAAAAACTGTAGTACATCACCTTGTTCTATTGTCAATAGTTTCCGCAGCGAACGCAATATAAATAATTTTTTGGTACTTTTTACCCAAATTTCCCATTTCCCAAACATTTTTGAATTAACTATGTTCGTCAGGGAATATGTAGGATTCTAATGGTGAAAGAATTTTTCTAATCGGTCCAGTAGTTTCGGAAGCTATTCGATTCGAACAAACAAATCTTTCCTCTTTATAATATTATAGTGTAGATAAAAATAAGTGTAGACAATGAAGGAATTTATAGCGACAAATTCTTACATTTGACTTCATCATTAAAAATTAAGTGTAATTCCATATTAGATTTATTTCGATTAGGGACTTTTGGCCCTGTATTGACCCTGCCATCGAAGCGTCACAGGTTCGTTCTTTGGCTCCCCGGACCATAAAAGTTGGTACTCGGGTCGGTGTGTGAACGATAGATTTTTACACTCTTTCACTCTGCTAAGAATAAACAAAAACTAAATTAAAAAAAAAAAAAAATTAACTAAAACTTGTTAAACAGATAAGAACAAAGCTGCAAAACTTAACTGCAAACGTATAAAAAATCAAAAAAGTGTAACTACAGAAAAACCTTAACTTCCATCCAATTCAATGAACCTTCTTAGAACTAAGGAATCTGAGCACTAAGTTCTATCTTTCACATCGCTGCAAATTTACAAAAGCAATTCAACAGATATCTTTAACTAAAATTTGCTAAACAGGGAAGAACAAAGCTTAACTGCATACGTTAAAGAAAGAAAAAAGTGTAACTACAGCAAAACCTTTAAAATTCCATCGAATTCAAAGAACCTTCTTAGCTAAGGAATCTGAGCAGTAACTAGGTACTAATAGTACAACGAAACTTCCAAGAAACAATAGAGTTAACCTATCCTGAAGCGAATTTAATTAAACTACAGTCAAACTACATTAGATGGGAGGCAGCGTCCCATAACACAGTAATTATTGCGTCAGCCATTGTCAATTTAATGATGTCATAAAGTGGGTGAAACTATAGATAAACCACCTCCTAAAGTTCAAACTTATCTGTAATCTGCGCTACCTAACAAGGCACTAGAGATTCCTTTTAAGTTTAAAGAGATCTTGTGTAGAACCTCCTAACTTAATAAGTAAGGCGACGCTTCAATAACTTCTAAGTGATATAGCTAGCAATAAAACAAAGCTGTTTTACAGTTTCGTCTAAAAGTTACGAGGTATTCTGTGTTGAAGGACAATTTAGTGACACATGTGATACATAAACGATCACTCATACCCTCGCACTAGGATTTTCTTCTATCACGGGAGGCGTGTACTCACACACATTCTTCTTCTTGTACTTGATGTTCTTCTTCTTCTTCTTATCACACTAATATTGGCCCCGGTCAGGAATTGAACCTTCACGCTTCGAAGGCAGCGTTACTATAGCAACTAGGCTAGGCTGGAACTCGAGCCTTCCACTTCATATTGAGAGAGAAGTTGGGCCATAATCCACCACGTTACTTGTGTTGGCAGTGCATGGTAAACAGGCTAGTGGCCAAACCATGACGAACCCAGGCAGCCCGAAGGCCTTCTACATAGCTTAGACTATTGCCCTATGACAAAACCAGGACGGTATAACGTGCCCTCCGAAGCATGGAAGCGCTCATTTGATTAATGCCACTAGCGGTCACCCATCCAAGACCTGACCGCAGCAAGCGTAGCTTAGCTTGTTGCGTCAACTTGTGCTGCGAGGCTAGGCTAATGAGTCGTCATAATTTTAGTTTGATTTCATCAATACTAACTTTTTTTATGTATTCCGAAAAAGTTCTTGGCAAAATTACGATAAAGTACTGACTGTCTCAAATAACTATATAAGCCGAAACTATAAGTGAATTGCATGCCTTCATCAGTACGTCATGCGAAAGCAGTTCTGTATTGTCACACCCACACAAAAGCCGAAAGACTTTTATCTATTTCTATTTTTTATTAATCTATTTTACTATCATCACTATATCTCTTTTGTGTTCACACCAGACTCCATGATCAAATTATAATTATAATATATAGGTATATATTATAATGTATACATATTGTACATGTTTCCAGCATACGGAAATGGATGCTGTAGATCTTCTTGTCTCATGTCTTCATAGACATACATCTTTGCGTGTCAAACACACACCAAGCAAATCCTATACGTGTACCAGTACGTAAGACGTATTAAAACGAAAAACAAACAAATGATAATGCAAATTAATCCATGTAGGATTCATAATATTTTTGACTTGTTCATCTGTACTTTTTTTAAATGCCTCTATCTATAAATATATTTTTTAAGCATTTGAAAGATTTAATTATGTAGAACTAATTTTATATAATAATGAAAAAAAATTGACAAATAAAAGACATAAAAATTTAGTAAACCATTTGTTGAAGGAGATGTGCTCAGAATGCTGGCTGCATTTCCACGTTGAATAGCTATGCTAATTTTTGTGCAAAATAAGAGCCAGCATTCTGGTCGCCTGACGCTTCATCCAAACAATTGTCTTGTATTAACAATGTCTTTTAATTAAATTATAAATGGTAATAAGTTTAATCTTTTGTGTCTTAGTTTTGGCAGCTGTCAAAATGGCAGTTGGTGATATATTTTTAGTAAGTATTCATTTAAATTAAGGGCTAATAGCTTAACAATAACTAAAAAAAAAAACATGTCCCTAAAATGATTCCATGCGTATAAAACAATATTTTAACTAAACAAAATTCAACCCAAAAAATGGCTAGGTTCAATTCCTCCACCTTGCAACTGCAACTGAAACTGACTATAAATAGACATATGAATAATTTTAAACACGTACTTATGACCTAGCATAAGAAACTTCAAGGATCAACAAGAAGGATCCCTAATTATACCCAACGTTGACAGATGACCACGTGTACGTTTACCAGTCGCATAAAGGTCGGGGCAACTGGGGAAAGAGGCAGTTATTTATAGAAAAGAGACTTGAGGGGCCAAGAATACTTTGTATTATCGACCACATGTTACACATTATACAAACTGTATAAACAGGGGAAAGTTTACTTATTTGTGTTTTATTCTGATTCAATGCTGCTATGCTTTTGCTTTTGATTGCAGTCTCACCATGTATATTTCTGGTATCGAAGGCTAAAGTCAATAATAAGATTATTAAGAATGATTCACTATAAAATGTATTATAAATTTATATTTATATTTCTACTTCTGAATCGATAACCGTAAAAGAAAAAGGTTCTCATTTTGTTTGAATTATTTTTTGGTGTATTTTACGCGATTTCTTCGCGGATGGTGACCGATTTACCTATATGATTATGTTTTGTTGGATAGGTTATAAATAAATTATTGGGTAAAGTATTGTTAATACATAATACCGCCTAAATAGTTGGCCCCATTACATTTCATCAGCATTGGATCAATCGTTTTTGAGTTACCTATGTTCAAAAGAAAAAACACATGTTATTTATATAAATTACTGCTAAGCTAAGCTGCCTGCGGTTCCACCCGCGTGGTGATGGATGATGATGGAAAGTATCCTATATCTATATACTTCGTATATAGCAATCGGATCGGAGCGTAATCGAATGCATTACTAAAACTTTCTCCTTCTCCCTCGTTAAAATAACGGACTTCGACAGGACAGTAACTTAATGAACGACTAATTTATATGACTGTTGACTTGATTCTGGCAACTTGAGTAAAAATTTTACTTGATGCAACTATAAATAATTATTTAACAACTCGAGGCATGCCAAATGTAAAGAATATAGAAATAATGCAATAAAAATAACTATAGCAAAACATTTACCAACCAATCACTAAATTAAAACGTTACCAAGACGAATTAAAACTGTTGACGCTCCTTTTTCTCGGTTAATCTTACGACAGTAATTACTCTCCATACAATGTTGTAGACATAACGTGCGATAAAATAGTCAGTAGATCTATAAAAGGTGATGTTTGCTCAGTTATCTAGTATGGAGGGCACGCTAGAATGATTTACGATTTATATGGAAGGTTTATCTAACCCAATTGTAGTGCGTTACCTTTTCTAACGTATACCTAAAGCGGGGTCACAGCGACACGTGCAAGTACCTATTCAAGACTCGGAGTACATTTAAATAATGGCGCAGATACCAAAGAGTATGTAAAACCATAGTTTTCTGTTTTATGTAAAATCATAGTTTGCTGCAATATATTACAGCAAAATCATGCTAAAGACGAGGAAAGTTCATATCTGGCAGTTTTATCTTGTACTTTTATTTTTAACTGGCAAAACCCTCTCGTTAGGGATCGAAGACGTCGACTCCGGTTTCGAACATGTGACATGCTCATCTTCAGGGCGAGTACGCAGTAGCCTCTGCGAGTTTGCAGGGAACAGAAACCTGGGTCGACGTATTCGATTCGTGTGCTTTCCAGTTAAAAATAATAGTTTAATATGTGTCAAACTCCAGAGAATATCAATACAACAGTTTAGTTTTTTAGATTTGTCGCACGGTTTATGTAAAAATTTAGATGAAGACTAGCTGACCCGCCAGCGGCTTCGCTCGCGTGGCTTCGCAGGATACGGTAATTACAGATTTTTAATTAACCCACGGGAACTCTTTAATTTACCGGGATCAAAACTATACTATATGTTGATCAGGGATATCACCATACGCAATTTCATTTAAATCGGTCCAGTCGTTTCAGAGATTAGCCCGTACAAACAGACAGACAAACATACAGAGAAACAAACAATTTGAACTTATTTTTCACTCCTTACATCCCCTGACTCAGTTTTAGCATATTTTTCATTTTACAGAAATTCGACCTCTTCAGTTTATAATATGTAGTAGTTTTTACATCCCGCGTTTTACCCCCTTAAGTCATCCCTGCAAAAATATTGAATGCATCACTATTTTAAATTACCTATCCAGTTATTAATTTTCATCACTGTAGCTCCATAAACAAAGAACTTTTGAAAAAAAATATACCCCGTTTCACCCCCTTAAGTCATCCCTGTCAATAAATATTGAAATCATCACTTTAAACTGTCCAAATGCTAATTTCCACCACTGTATGTTTGAAAACAAAAAACTTTCCATACAAACTTTCACCCCCTCCATTTCACCCACTTAAACCACCACTATCAAAAAAAAATGCAAGATTTTTATTCTGAGTGATCTATTCAAATACAAATTTTCACAGCTATAAGTTCAAAAACAAAGGAGTTTCATACAAACGTTTTTACCCCTTTTGACTCCCTTAAGGGTAGAATTTGGAAAAACCCATTCTTAGTACACCTCTACGCATTAAGGACAATACACCCTCCAAATTTCAAGTCTCTACGATCAGTGGTTTAGGCTGTGCGTTGTCTGTCAGTCAGTCAGGACATCTTCTTTTATATTTAAAGATAACAAACTATCAACCCCAAAAAAACCCTTAGGGGTTGAATTTCATAAAATTCCGTCTTAGTGAGCACCTACGTCCTAAAAAGAACCCCCATGCAAAATTTTAAACTTTTAGGACTCGCAGTAACGAAGGTTCATACAAACTATCAACCCCCCAAAAAAACCCTTAGGGGTTGAATTTCATAAAATCCCGTCTTATTGAGCTCCTACGTCCTAAAAAGAACCCGCATGCAAAATTTGAAACTCCTAGCACTTGTAGTTTCTGAGATTTCGTGCTGAGTGAGTGAGTGAGTGACCTTTCGCTTTTATATATATATAGATACATTGGCTTCGTGTTAATTTTTAGTAGCTACTGCCCGTGACTTAGCCCGCTTGAGATAAGGTTGCGAGACTAAGGATATAATATAATACAGCGGAATTTAAAACTGCCCGCGGGATTGGCATAAAGAAGGAAAGAAAAAACTAAATCCGTAAATAATATCCTACTAATAATCTTTAATATAAGGAATATAATATCCCAATCAGTTGACCTATTTTCAACGTATAGAAAAAGGTATAGGTGTAAATGTATTTTAATATTGCTTTATAAAAGATGAGGTTTCCAATTTATTCGAATTGCTCGTTTAGGTTAAGTACTAGCTACTCGTACATTAATTTCAAGTAAATCATAATTATACATATAGCTTTGTGTTCACCCTATCGAAAGTTATGAGGTAACAAACATAAAAGAAAAAAAATACAGTCGAATTGAGTACTTCCTCCTTTTTGGAAGTCGGTAGAAAAGTTATATATTTCAAAGTCCAAGCACTTCAGATGTAAACACAGGTATTTAATTTCCCTAAGGCATCAACCGCTCCCTGATTGTAGTTATAGAAAGATTTTATTGGTTTGTTGTACCTACTATTGACAAGTGGCTCTATGAGCTGTACACTTCGCGAGTAAGTCTTTGGGTAAATAATTATTCACCAGGCACGTTAAAACAAAATCTGGAAATCGTAAAATTTCCAAAAACTTAATTGACATAAAAATTCTGTGTAATTATCGAAACTGCTCACAAAATTTTCCCAAGAATCGGTTGAGAAATGTGAACTGTAGAGTAGAACAGCCGTGCCATTCTGTAATGATTCGTCCATGTGCTCGTCGTCCAGCTCACCGATGTCAAATACTTTATGAGATATCACCCTTGTACATAAGGTTGTTTTTCCAACGTTTCTTGTCATCTCGTCATTTGTTTCAACGATGATGCAACGATGTTTGCTCTTAGAGAAACGCACGGCTGCAGATATCCGGACATACGATTCGTATGTCCGGATATCTTGCTATACCGTGCAATTACCTAAAACTGCTCATTTATTACTCTTACACTTATTAACACTTATAAACAGATATAAACTGTTATACTTTTATTCTAATACAGTATTGTATCTGTTACATATATAAAAGTGTTTCCTATAAAACAGTTTAAAAAAACAGTGTTAAAATCACTTATTACGATTACAGTTTGAGTCCCTGCATACGAAACCATTTTTGCCCAAGCTATTGCAGATAGGTACGCATCGCTCATGCTTCGTACTCGCTCGGTCAATTAGTTTTTTTTAACTTGTATTGCTCCTATTGCATAGAACCTTATTTATACGTGTGTACATTTTCATACTACTAATCAAAAAACAGTACAGTCACCTTCGTAAATACCACAACACGCTATAAATAGCATTCTTATATACATATGTATACTTACCTACATTTGGTGGAAATTCGCACTTATATTATAAATGCAAAAGTATGGGTGGATTGTTACTCTTCTATGCCAAAAATACTGCACCGAAGTGATTAAAATTTGAATATAACTAGGTACATCGATGATGACTTTAGTATAGATAGGGAGGCGAATATTGTATTAAATAACTCTCGACGCCAAATCTGTTTTTATTTGAAATGTTCTACTTGGA
Organism: Selenia dentaria; assembly: GCA_917880725.1. Lineage (NCBI taxonomy): Eukaryota > Metazoa > Arthropoda > Insecta > Lepidoptera > Geometridae > Selenia > Selenia dentaria. The sequence goes on along the minus strand of OU862888.1, from coordinate 26,203,837 downwards.
AATAAATAATAATAATAATTATTGTATATTATTATTATTAATAAAATATTGTTTATATATTACAGACATATTGTTTACGAGCAAGTAAATATTTGCAATATTTAATTAATTTAATGCATTATAACTTTACATTATTATATTGACCTCCCTATCCATAATAAAGTCATCATCGATGTAGCTACCTAGTTATTATTATTAGTCTCTCAAGATCTTCATAAGTGACTGAGTCGAACCTTCTACTTTTTAACCGACTTCAAAAAAGGAGGAGGTTATATGTTCGATTGTATGTATTTTTTTGTGTATACCGATTTCTCCCCCATTTGTGGACCGATTCTTAAAATTATTTTTGTTTTGTAGAGTATACTTGCTAGGTGGTTCCATTTAAATTTCATTTAGGTTGGCAAGTTTTCGAGTTACACTCCAATAACTGAAAATTGTTTCGCCTATCTTGATGATATCATCATTGACGGTGAATGACAATCGATTCCGTAAGTAGCAAGGGTCACTAAAAATAGTGAAAAATTATTTTGACTGGAAAATGTAACTGACTTCAACACTAAAACGTGTGAAATAACTTGTCGAAGTCGGTACCATGCACACAGTATTCTGATAGTAGGCACTTTTGAACTGTCAGGATTCCGACTTCAACAAGTTATTTCACACATTTTGCTGTTGAAGTCGGTTCCATTTTTGGTCCTGTCGGTTCCATTTTTGGTTGACTGTCGGTCTAGCGCTCGACGAGTCAACATCTCCTGAGGATGCCTCGTGTAGAGGCGAAACACGTGTCGAATCGGTGTTGGTTTATTTGGGGTTTCTTGTGTTTTTTATGTTGTATTCTTCCTATTAGCATTTTATGCGGGAGGGAGGGTGGTACACGCCCCCAAATAGGCCAAAATCATTGTTTTCTTTTCAGCGGAAGTGTCACTAAATATTTTTTAATATCGTTTTTTGATAATGGATTTCCGCAAAGTAACGCCTGAATCAATAAATTATCCATTTTTGGTATTTTTTTTTTATTTCCCTGTTCATGTATGAATATACTTAGCAAAAGAACTGTAATAAAAAATAATACAGTATTATTAACGTCTTTAAATACCGAAACATTATATCATGAATATTATTATATTTTTTTTTTTAGTTTTAGTTTATTAATAATTATTTATTTGTTATACGCAGAGGTGACCACTTAACACCCGGTGGGCCTCGTGCTTATTCCGTAACTATTCACATTTAAAAAAAATTGTCTCGATTATTAAAAATATCAAATGTATCATTAATTTACTTGATTTAAAAATAATATAATATTTTGATAGCCTTACAAACAGTATCTAACCCACTTACAAATCCATCACTTGTTTGTGCCAAATTATAATTGGGTGTAGGTACACAAAGGATCATCAAGCAATTATGTCACGATATAATTCTATCATACTGTGAATAAAGTTGAAAATTGTGTGGTGAAAATGTGAGTAGGTAATCCATCACGTCGCGCAGTCTTCTCGCGCGGCCTGGGTTCTCACGAGCAATTAGCTTCGTTAACTGCGATCAATTAATTCCACCGAAGGGAGGTCTTGAGTAAACATGCAAGGAAATTATTCATTATTTACTCGAAACCTAGTTAATACATTATGCTTGAAGCACAACCAATTTGTGTCGAAGCGCTCGCAACGGAGCTTGATTTGGCGATTGTAACCGATCAGCAAAGCGTGCTGCGGTCAGGAGTTGGATGGGTGACCACTAGTGGAATAATTTTACTGAGCGCTTCCGTGCTTCGGACCGACATTAAGCTGTCAGTCTTGGTTGTTTATCTTAGGACAGCAGTCGTTAGGCTATGTCGAAGGCCTGCGTGCGGCCTGAAAACTTCGACATGGGTGGGTTACTAGCCTATAGCCGCACTGGGCCCGAATGGTGGATTATGGCCCAACTTCTTTCTCTGAGAGGAAGGCTCGAGTTCCCATGCAGAGGGAACATAATAGGCTGATTATTGCACCATAACGTATGGGTCTGGTTGTATAAATCTCCAATAGCCTAGAGTTAGATGAATACTTAGTCCGAGCTGCATTCATGGATCATAGAACATAATACTTATTTAATGGTAGTAACGGTCGAGTTATTCGACGACTAGGTACCGTATAACAAGAACTCTTTTAAGCAACTTTGGAGTTGCGCTTTGTTTCCCCTGTAAAATGTTTATGTGTTTTTATGTCTCACAATATTAAAAATGCAAAATCTAGGTGCAAGTTGGTAGCTGGCTACACGTAGCAGTAGCAGACGAATCAAACAGGACGACACGAAGCTAGCGTCATGTCGTCGAGCGGCAGACGACACTGTCGCCCGACGCAGATCAGTAGTGCCGCTCGCGGGTACCAATCTACCTAGTAAAACAACTGAAAAGCTAAAAACTAAACCTTTCGTATCGCTTTTGAAATGGTTGATGCCATCTGCAGTTGCCGTCTGCAGTCGGGCTCCAAATCATGAGCAGCGACATGATGCGACGACAGGTTGCGATACAGTACTGTTATATTGTGTGAATTTAATTGTATCATGTCATCTGCTGCTGCTACGTGTAGCCGGCTACCAACTTGCACCTTTAGGTTGCGAGACAGTACTGTTATATTGTGTGAATTGAATTGTATCATGCTGAAATCGCCGCACAGAGACAAATGAACATATTTGGATGAAATTTGGATATCGGATAGGAAGATAGCTTGTATGGACACGGGATGGTTATTCTTCATTCACTTATTATTTATTCAATTTTTTTACCGGAAAGTGTTCCTGTGGGATTGTGACTCAGCTAGTGTGTGAATGAATACAGGTTACATAAAATATCCATAACGTTCGGAGATAATTATAATATAGGTAGATATCATTGAAGGTATTTTATCTACCTATGACACCTATATATATAATATTTAAACATATCTATTATTTCGGCTTTTGAAAAGCCTCGTTTGAGGCTCCATTTTCTGCACATATAATAAATTTATCTATACAGGCGGTAGCGTGTCAAGCCAAGTTCAAGCTAACAGAACTAGCGAGCAGCACCGTGTGTAATATTACACGAACAATTTGGATCCACTTTTGACCTCCTCATAACTCAAAATCTATTTCACATAAACACATATACTATATAATATAATTCATATATGAAAACTAGCCACTTCAGACTATGGTTTGACTTGGCTTCAATATATTATCCTAAGAAATTATATTTTGAGTTGTCATAAAATATTTTATGTTGTTATAAATACCAGGACTGACAGGACTGACTGACTGGACTGACAGGACTGTCAGGACTGACCATTTAACTTGGCAGCCATTTAGATCTCGCTCCTTTTATCGTTGAAGTCAACAACCGAGGCATATATCATAATATTGAACTTGGCTCTCATTTCACATGTTTGGGATATAACTATAAAGTTTCAACACGAAATGTATGTGAACTAATAAACGTTTGCCAGCAGTTAATGATTACTAACCAACCATACCAATCTAAATAAGCATTATGAAACCCGGAAAAACAAACTTGGGAAATTACACAAAATTTCCAACTCCACATATTTATTGCTTCAGAACTGACTAGGACTAGGCGCGCCACAGTTACCGGGAATTTTATCCAACCAGTTTTCTCACTAACCACTAACAAAAAAATGTACTCGTACAACAGGCGGTCTCATCGCTTCTAGAAAAATCTTTTCTAATAATCTTCTACTCAAACGGCTAGAATAATTTTACTGTTATGATGAAATTATGGAGGTAGATGAGGCGCTGGATTAAAACATGGAATACATCATCATTATTCATCACTACGCGTATATAACCGCAGCGCAGATAGTAAATAATAAATCTGACTTGATACTTGCAATGCCTAAAAAAATATTAAAATGTGAAATAGAAATAGCTCTATAGGATTTGCGGGAAAGACGATAACGTGTAACGTAAACAACAACAAGGCTTTGAATACCAATACAGTCGGAGAGAATTATGTATTTTATGATGTCTCTAGACGATCTTTCCGACACGCGAAAACATGTAACTATGATTCACAAAGCTATATGTTATATTTACTGTATGGCAGTGGTAGGTTATTAATAATTTTCAATTTTTTGTGGTTTTCTCATGATTTAGCGTGTAATAGAAGTTTATTATCCGATGGGTGCCTGTGAAGGTGTAAGATTATTTGTGCGTAGTGTAGTAACAACCTCAATAATAAAGTAACAGCTTACAGAATTTGCTTTCTTTCGGTAGTACCATTACTTAATCTGTGCCATTGACTATAGGTAATCTTGCTAAAAATTATAGATTTTTCTGAAAATCTTATGATTATCTATATACACAATGTATATGGATCTTTATCAGCAACAGCATCCATTAGTTCAATAATACAGTATGTATTTTATATTGAAAAATAATTCGTGTCGATTTCCGTCAAAAGTAAAAGATTAAAAAAACTAAGTTTGCAATTATTGTTTTCTTATAAATCGAGGGCATGTCTCCTTTCACGATTTTTCTCTAACTCTCGTGGTTCCGGACTTGGCCATGGCCGCCCTTCTCAAAAAACCAGCCTGTATATGTATAATCTCTTATGAAAGAAAAATCAAGAAACGTTGGGAGGTTATGGCGAGACCGAAAGCCGACTACTACGTGATCGAAGTCGCGGACAGTCGCTATTACTAAACAAGAATGAATATAAATACATACTCACATATAAACCTGACGGTACAAAATACATATACATTTAAACATATACCTAAGTAACTGTATAGAACAATAACATTTGATTATATTGAAAAGCTCTTGAAAATTCAATTGAAATATCTCTAATCACCGCTGACTAACCCATCACTCGCACAACAAACACTCAGAATATCAAAGCACGCCCGCATCTCACCACTCAAGTGGATTCCCGGTAGGTACTTACCATGGCACATGGTACAATGGTACCACCCGTTTCGATTGACCAGTGTAACGAACTTGTATGAACGGTGAGGCGTGACCAAACTCATCTAAATCGTAATGTACGAGTAATAAATGAAACAGTGATTAAGCTTAGGCTAAAAGCAGTTGTCTTCTTTGTCATACTTCAACGTAGTACATAAACATACCTATATATTATAAGCCTTTGTATGGGGGCTTTAGCAGAGGTACTTACCTCAATTATGCCAGTCATTTTCTAAGTTTCATCATAGAAGATGAAAATGAACTATCTCTTGTAATAGCCGCACATGTTTCTCAAACTGTATCTCGAATAACATACGTTTGTGAGAGACTAAATAGTCATAGTGTTAAATAGTCATAGAGTTAAAATTCATAGGGCCCACTTTCAACGGTACACTCATGTACCGGGGCGATTCTCTCCGACTCCCCTATATCCTGGCGATGGACGGCCCAAGCCGAGGTCCGTACCTTAGTGGTGCCCTTGAGCAAGTCGCCTACTGCTCTCCTTGCGGCGAAGTGTCTTCAACGCTCGCCTTTCGCCAGTTCGAAAAAAAAAAGTGGGAGATCGATTAATTCGAAAATATTTTTATAGAAGTAGGCATACATCTTTGCAAATATTTTCTATTTAGTAAAATTGTTAAGCTCTAGTCTAGATAAATCATACTAATAAATAAATCAATTGTCTATTCAGTAAATACAATTAATATGAAATTGTAATCGTTACATACCTAGATATTTATAGTAATATTTATGGGTAACCTTTCTACAAGAACTTACGATTATAAACAATAATTATGCCCAATAAATATAACTACTATTAAACCCTGCTACAGTCCTATTGATGTACCAAAAACGTATTTATAAGAATTAGTTACAAAACTGTGCATAAAAGAAATTGTCTAAAGGCATGTATATTTATATATATTATATATATTGATTATCAGAGAAACTATTATAGTAATTTTATGCTAACCAATCGACAGTCATATTTTTAAACTATATAGCTATCTGGCAACCCTTTTTGCAAAAGCACGCGTCTCCTTTTGCATGAGTCAGAGTTAGACGTTTTGGTTGAAGCTTTATTACTGCTCTTAAAGTTATAAAGTATCTAATTGCCGTTCCGTCAGTACTTGTACTTCAAAGCAACCGCGTTTGATCAAAAATAACGTTAGTAAGAACTGAACACTGACCGTTACTGACTAATAACTGAAGTTAATGACCTGTGAAAAGAAAAGGGCGGGGGGATTCCTTGCTTTGAATTCGTTTCTTTTTGTGTCACTTACAAAAGTTTAACTTGCTAGAAATAGTAATTAAGTACAGTAGGCATGTACTTAAGTACTATAACACATAATTACATTTTCATTTGGTCATCCTTCGCAAAAGCGTGACTTTCCGAATTCGAATCCAAATTCATGTAAAACTTAGACTTAGGCATTTCTAAAATGGGATAAATCTACTCAATTTTGGATATTTTTTTGTTAGTTTAGCGAGCACCTTGTTACGTGATGACTTATGTGTCTAAAATACGCGCCTAAATATACTCACTTCCGAATGACAGCATTAAAACTAGATATTTCTTTAAAATTGTAAGTATATTTGAGACAGATTAGTCCTCAAGTAATTTGGTGCTCGTTAAACTAAGTAAAATACCCAAAATTTAATAGAATAATCCTATTTTGAGAATTGTAATCTCTTAGTGTTTTTTTTTTAATTTGGACTTTATGTTAAAGTTTAGTTCGCTGGTTTAGTTTAGTGTTACGAAAAAGTGATTCGCTACCAATATCTCACAAACATGTACATCCATCTACGCTTCCATTACTCTACTACTTATCCATTACTATAGGATACTACATGCCTTAGCATAATCATACAATGACATCTATCATTCTGAAATTTCAAAACCGTCGTATAACAGTTTGACATTGGCACCCTACAAAATCAAAACATATAGGTACATTATGAAGAACAAATGTCGCATTGAACAGACTATATATTATATTGTACAAGTAAAATTTGAAAAATGTAATACCGACTTCCATTCTATTCAGTTATTCGAGTATAACTCAAAAACTACTGGACCGAAACTGATGAAAATTAAATTGGTGAAATTGAAAAAATCACGGGAAGCACTAGCTTTCAAACAAGAAAAGAATTTTGAGAATTCACCCAGTCGAAAGTTATGAGGTAACAAAAATTAAAAAAAAACATCCAGTCGAATTGAGTACCTCCTCCTTTTTTTGGAAGTCGGTAGAAAATAAGGATGAGTCTAAAACGTAGTCAGTCTACGGTCTAATAAAAATGGAGAAAAGTGATCACATTACGAAGTATGAGTTTCTGTTTACTGCATCTCAATTTTACATTCAGCACATAAAAACAAAACAAAAGAATTCCATTTCGACTTATGCTTGATTTGACGTGTCCGTACAATAAAATTCTCGAAATAAGATTAATGATCTGGGTCTTTCAAAAATATACTTGTATTAGGGCAAGGTTACATCAAGGAAGCTATAATGTATCGTTTTTTCGTCAAAAGGAAACGGGCAGTCTTTATGATTGATTGAAACTGCGATTGGGTTAACTATAACCATGGACTGAAACTTATGAAACGTGTTTTAAAAGTTATTCTAGGCTAGCTGACCGGATCAAGGCTTTGCTTGACTAAAGAGCTAAAGAGCTCAATCGTATAAAATATCAAATCAATCATGATTGAACATAGCTTTTTGCGGCTTATTCACTTACACAGCAAGAAAAAAGTACCTATATTCTCTGTGAGAATAATTATCGGATATATATTTAAATAAGTTACTTTCCAAGAGCGTTTAAAATCTGCGATCGTTTCTAATTCCTATCACTGAGTTACTTGACTCTTTCCTGGTCGTTATAGTACTTTGGAAATCTTATATCTTATTATATATAAAAATGAGTCCCTATTTCTCCTGGTCACGTTTACTTGAGAACGACTTTATCGATTGCATTCATCTTTTTTATATGTTTTGTGATACTTCGTAGAAGGTTCTTACATCAAAAATCAATAACTTGAGAACGGATGAAACAATCCCGCTAATTTTTTTTTGTTGTGTTATTTAACGTCAGGAGAAGGTTCTTATGAAAGAAAAGACGGGAGCTTTTTTTCATACAGAATAACGTGCACAGATAAATAGATGTAGACGCCATTTTCAAACTTCCCATCGCATGGTCGGTACGCAACTCGTCATAGTATATTTTTCAATAAGCTCAGTAAGAATTAATTTTATTTCTAGGTTAGGCCTGACCCACGATGGAGAAGAATCTTGTCCGACTGAGGCAATGAGAGGATCCGTAATGGCACCGACTGTTCTGGCCACACTTCACAATTATGCCTGGTCTTCGTGTTCCAAGAAACAGTTCCACGAGAAATCCAAGTGAGTTATTTAAAGTCATTTAGATCTAAGCTCTTACTTTGGTTAAGCTATCCGTACGCATAGCATAATTTCAGTCTAAAACGCTTCCAATCTTAACTGATCCTGCAGAGGACAATGGAGTACAATAGCTTAGCAGCCTTCCCTAACCTTGAAGTTTTCAGACAGCTTAAATGCGGATATGTTGGACGACTATTGGCCTAAGATGACTGAGTATCTAGAATCGAACACCAAGGGATTAACATGGCTCTCGAAATATGGAAACGGTGGTATTGCTACTGAAATTAGTTACCACGGTAACCGAGGCTTATTCAGGTCACAAAAATAGTGGTCACAAAATTAATGTAGTACCTACTTCTTCCTTAATATGAAATATAATGCAGTGGACGAGAATATTTTTGTACGTAATATGTAAAAGTTGTTTTTCCGACTTAGAGCATATATGTATATTTTGATGTGATACTTTATAAGGGGTCCATCTGAATATTAAAACTACTAGTATGTATAACAATTAAGGGCATCAATAAATAATCTTAATATGAATAGAACCTATTTGTTTTTAGAAATTGTAACTAAGGTACAATGTTAATTACAAAATCAGTAAACAATGAATTTCCAACCACGTAACTTAAGAGCTTAAATGGCTGTCTAAGCTATTGTTCTAGATAAGATAATCAAACCAAAAATCAGTAAGGCTTTGAAGATCGAATTGTCAAAGAAAGTTATGCAAAATCATCATTTTTTATTGAGATTGAATTTATCGTATGTGACGTAGGGCCATCTGACGGCCTGACACTTGAAATCTGTGCGCCATTTTTCACTCGGGAGAGGAGAGATTTATTATTCGGTAGAGGTTAAGTATATTTTATATTGTTATGTGTCATCCATCAAAAGATACATACTTTAAATAAGAATTTATTGTAAAAAAGACATAAGTATCTGAGTGTGCCTGCCTCCAAAACAAATGAACACAGATGAGCCTTTTTGATCAATAATGTTCGCCGATTTAATTTTATAACCATATATTTTAATGAGAGGTTCTTTTCGTTCTAAAATTTGGCTTTTGTCGCCGAGTTAATTTATAACTATATACTAAATGAAAGATTTAACTAGATTGACTCTATAAATGTTATTGATTGTGAATTAACTCTTATTAAATATTTAGGGCACAAACAGATTCACGACCGCCACTCTGTGATACTCGTCTCAGTGTCGCAGCGTGGCGAAGTACATAACATACATACTAACAGGAAATCAAACTAGACTGACATTAGCAAAATACGTTTTAAATGACGGGGAAAAACAACCTATGACGGTCATTGATTTGTTCAAGGTAATGAGCATAGATGCTCATTATCTTGAAGGTACTGATAGACATGCTCATTACTAGCACGAAAGCATGCTATTGATGATCAATTGCTACTTAGTGGTATGAATGTCAAAGTGATGCTAGTAATTATTATTAGCATGCTTATTACGAGCATGCTACCTGCTGCGCAGGTAGAAGGGGAGGTGCATTGAGCGCGTCTAGACAGCTTTGCTTATTAGCATGCTACATGCTATTATCGATCTAGCTGTAGATGTGTGTCCACACACGACATCGTGCACAAATGTCTCTCTGGGGAGACTAGAAAACATTGCAGTTTATCTTACTCATGCTTAAAATAAGTATGCTTTTTTAAGCAAATGTGTACAGCTAAAGAGCATGCTCGTTTTACGCATGCTAACAAGCATAGGTACTATTTTTTTACAGTACCTTTAATGTTTCCTGGATTTATTTTTACCCTAGTTTGGACGTAATAATGGTGTATTATTAAATGTTAACTGTTAACGAACGTAGGCAGAGTGTGCAAAATCATTCAACGTGGTTTATGTGTTTTCCTCGTCAACAACCCTAAAAAGTTTGAGTGATGCATCACTTTACTAGTACCTGACTTAGACAGGACAGTCACTGAATGACTGACTTATATATCTGACTATGCCTTGACTCTGACTACATTGAACAATATCTAAAAATTTAAATGCAAGCTACTTGAGAAATGAATGTTCGCCCAAGAAGTCACAAATGTCAATTTATTGTTAATATATAATGTTTATGATATGTTATACTGTAATGTTTTGTATAAATGTAGTTTTTGAGCTACTCGACTATAAATAACTGTTCTATTTGTATTTTTCCTAAATAGTACAAATTTTTCTAAAGTTTTTTCTCGTTCGAGGATTTGTGTTACTGACCTGGCCCCAATGATATTATATATATAAAAAGAGGCCTGGCCCATTATAAAACAGCTCCTGTGCAGTCGTTTCCGGAACACTTATAGATTTACATTGAATGCAAAAAAACTTCAATAAATCCAGCACTTTAATAAAGAAGCAATGCTTTGCTTTACTCATCGTACATGTAAGTACAATTTACTTATTCAGGTCATGTTACTGAGTCTATACATAGACTGAATTATAGGGGACTTGTCTACACTAGTGATTGATTGTATTAGGTAGGTATTCGTGACATAGTTGTCTATTTTAGTTTTATTGTAAACATAAAATTAACTTGTATAAGAAAAAATAAGAAAGATATGTATATAATATATAAATAAAGAAATGAAAATATTTTAAAATATAATGCATGTTCGTAAAAACTTATCTAAAAAGTTAAACAGTTCCTTACATTGCACGTATAGTTATTATTATTATTCCCTTTATTTAATTTTTATCACGGATTTCATCCGGTCCTTTACAAAGGCATAAGTGGGACTGTAGCCAACACTTAGAGGCTTGTTTGGTATAAAAAAATACAAAGTAGTAAAAATAGAATTTGGGATGACGGTGACATAGACATTATCTGTTACAAAAATGGGTTAAATAACAAGGCTATTGATATGAACTTTTACATGGATGAGACTACGGCACCTGCCAATTTCAGTCTCATTTCAAAATATTGGCAGGTGGTGACTTACCACCCACTAAACGGGCCCCCATAAGGGTCACCATCAATGGTGACAAAAGGGTCCACGTTGGTGTGGATAGCTAAAGGGTGTCGAGAGGTGAGCTGCGATTTCACTAGAGCACTACTACCGGCGTTATGCCCTTCCACCCCTGGAGCTTTTTGTTGCTTGCTCTTGCGTCTCCATCGCCAGACGGCCAATTAAGGCAAGCCGAGGGTCAGGAGTCTCATTTAGCCCCAGGGAGAATCAGGGTCCGCGGTATCGCCACTCACCGACGGCTTGCCGCAAAAGCCGTCCCTGCTGTATTATTATTAATTAATTTATTTCATAGTTTTTAGACCAGTGAAGACGAATAGTTATTGCTTAAGTGTTATTGTGAAAACAATAAAATCCCAAAAGACATAACACAGCTCGTGGAAAGAACATTCACGTTGGGCATAGATAATGTTTCAATGAAAAAAACATGTTATGTAGTAATACATTATATACATTATTTAGAAGACAAGTGTCCTTTGAGTACACCTCTGGCAAATCGACATCTGCCACCCATGTAACTATTTATGGTTCTAATAAAAAACTTTGTGAAAACATAATTGAAAAATATGACCCCGAGTTTCTTACCCGGTCCTTTATGTAATGGCTCATAGTTTGGACCGCGGCAGTAGTATCTTCAATTCATATAAAAGACGGATAAAACTTCTCGGCACTTGTTACAAACAAATGTCATTATAGTAACTTATTTGATTTATCCTCGCCTAAGTATCAGTACCTGGATAACCGAGCTTTGCTGGATTTAGATACGAAAACAGATTTGTAACACATGTTCCGTGAGAAATTTGTCACCGCGATTTAGGTTTTTACAATGCGACTGTTACGCCATCTAGTTTAAACGCACGAACAAACTGTTCTTTTTTATAATTTAAAAATTATAATATTTTGTTCTTTTCATTGCCTAAAAACACGGATATAACGACGTTTTCTGGCAATGAAACCTAGCTAGATCAGTTAATCGCCCCCGAAACCTCCTACATACAATTTTCATGAAAATCGCTCAAAGTTTCAAAGAAAAAAATTAAAATTTCATGGAGATGTTTGTGAGATCCAGATAATATACCTACGTATATACAATAATTGTTCGTTTAAATTATTAGATCGATGTGTCATTCTGGTTGTTTTTACTTTGTTGGTGACTTTTAATCTTGCTGTGTATCAATAGTAATAAAAAACATGCGATATTGATCGTGAACACTTGTTATTAGTGACTCATTGCACTGGCTTGGTGAACTCAAAGTTCGTTCTCATATGACATAATAACTAAATAGGTATGTGATCTCCAATCGCGTGGTTATGGTAACACTAACCACATACTTTTCCTCTCGAGGACTTCTGATGTCAGAGTATCGTAAGATCGTATCTATATTATGGACTGGGTTGTAATTTATATTGGAGTAATTAATGTAATTATACTCAAGTTGCGATTCGTTTCTGTAGATCTATTTTGTAGTGAAAAAGTTTTCTATATAAGTCAATGATCTTATATCAAAAAGAGGTAGATATATAACAAATGTGGCTGTATGAACGATATATGCTATTCGTCATGGAATGACGCCTAAGAACCTCAGCAAAATACTTTCTTGATCGCGCGAAAGCTGGAACAACATTGACTTTGCGTCAGTTCTAACATAACACATCTACCTCTTGTTAATATAAGATCATTGATATAAGTATATCAGAACAGTACTAGTAGTATGCAGAACAGATGGTATATGGGGCCGGAAAGTTCTAGAGTGGAGATTTCGGATCGGCTAGCGCAGCGTATGTTGTCCACTGACAAGGTGAACAGACGATCTGATGCGACTGCGACCTAATGGTCGCAGAACGATGTTGGATTCAGGCCGCTTCCAACCGGTACCTTTGGAAATTTGTGGGGATGGCATATGTTCAGCAGTTAACGTCCTACGGCAGATATGATGAGGATATCTATCTAAGGGGCCGTCCATTAATCACGTGATATTATTATCAATTTTTGACCCAAATCTTAGTGATACGTTGTGAGGTATAAGACTAAAAAAAAATCGCGTGTATTTTTTAGTACCTACAAAGAATCTTAAACTTTATTAATCATTATCTTTAAATACAGGTAAGTTTAACGTATAATCTACTTTTATTCTAGAAAATTAAGGACCATGATAAAAGTATAGACAGAAAGGTTGCAGGTTTTTTTTGATTCTCATACGTACAAATAATATAATATTATATAATAATATAATGGTGTAATCATGCGTCAAATATATATTGTAGGTAATAAAGTACATGAAGATATTTATTGTATTGCGTTTGACGAAAAAAATAAATACACGTGATGTCTTTTACTACACCCCCCTCCCCTCTGGTGATATTTCGTGATTTTGTCGTACCCCCTTTTCCCCCCTTTTCGAGCCTCACGTGATTAGTGGACGGAAGATATTATATTTCTGTACATAGTCGATCAATTCAGAATCAAATTACGACTGCGTACAAGTACCATATGTTACAGGTATATTGTAGACTTAATTATTTGCCCACTCTCCAAATATTTCTAGGGCCGCGCGACCCAATATGAAAATGTTACTCCTGTATCGCAAGTAACGTTTGCGTCTTTTACTACGTTAGACCAAGACATTAAAATTGGTATTCCAGAAAGACGCTCTGTTGTGAAAATTAATTTGTCAGTAAACATGCTTAACAAAAAATATTTTTTAGAAAAAAATGGAACAGACTTTAATATTAAAAAGGGTTGTATAACTTGTTAAAGTCGGTAACATGATAATTCTTCTTCATCTTCTTCTTGTTTGTATGGCTTGTGCGGCGTAATGTTAATTCAAAAGCACTTGTTATCATAATATTGTGCGCATGGTACCGACGTCGTCAAGTTATTTCACACTGTTTAGTGTTAAAGTCAGTTCCATTCTATAGTAAAAAATATTTTTTCACCCTTTTTAGTGATCCCTGCCACTTACATGATGGGATGTCAATCGCGATCAATTACGATATGATCGAGATAGGCGAACACTTTTCAGTTATTGGATTGTAACTCAAAAACAGCTTGACCGAATTTGATGAAATTTATACGGGATCACCTTGGAAGTATGCTCTACCAAACAAAAAAAGAATTATCAAACATTTAAAGCAAGGGAGAAGCCTTGGCAGTTAGCCTTGACATGGCTAAGGCATTCGATTGGGTCTAGCATCGAACACTTTTGTCGAAGCTGTCTTCATACGGGTTACCTGTGGGGCTCTGTAACTGACTGTCCAGCTTTCTTGGTGGGCGCAGCATTAAAGTCGTCGAATCTTCAATGTTTGTGTGCCGCAAGGCTGCGTGCTGTCACCCACTCTGTTTATTCTTCATATCAATGTGGTGGTATCAATGTGTCAAAAACCCTATGTGGTATAGGGTTGTCTATTGAGAATATTCATTGCTATGCAAATGGCAGCATTGGTAATGTAAGATACACTGGCCGTGCTACTCTCAGATCGTCCGTGGAAGAAAGTCAGATCAGACTTATGTCTGAAGTAAAGATTAACTCCTTGGAGCAAATCTTTGAATGAGGACGACCAAAACTTGTCCAATGTAACCCCACAACGACACAAGTATGTGCATTCTCTGCAAAAAAAAAACAGTTCCAAGTAACACCCCTGAAGATCTCTAGCAGTATCGGGATCCTTGGCGTAGACATAACGAGTGACGTGCTCCAGTTTAGAGGTGACCTGGAGAGCAATGCCAAACTTGCGCTTTACAAAGCACAAGTCAGACCGCATATGGAGTACTGCTCACATCTACGAGCCGGGCACCCGCTTACCAGATTGACCCCCTAGACTCTCCATTGCCATTCATTTGCATTCGTATCGTCAACGATCCCATACTTACAGACAGACTGGAATCGCTTAGTCTCCGGCGAGACTTTGCATCTCTCTGGTTATTCTATATGTGTATATGTGTGTATAAATAATTGAGTTAGATAAAACAAAGAAGAAAGCGACAGGGTTTTAATTACGAATAGACGTAGGAAAGATCCGTTACAATAAGCGTAAAACCATTACATAGTTCAAATGAAACCTATGAATAGTTAACATTACCCAGTCGCTGAATACGAGTAGCGACGAGGTAGCAAACAGTTCTACTCAAATAGTGTTAGCGTAGATGTTAGCTTAGTAAAGCAAACTGCCAGTAAGCGTTGAGATTTATCACAGACAGTCGCTAAATTAATAAAGTTTACCCATTTGAACGGAAAGCAGTTGTCAGTTGACGGAGTAGATTATCACTTTGTGATCTCACTAATGTGGATCGATTTGCGTGATAGTTTACTCACATATTTATTGTATTTATCACTTATATACGTTACCGATTCCAAGACACGTGCATCGTTAAATTATAAATACGAATATGCATATTCTGTCTATTGTTTGTCTCTGTCTTTCTATTCGTTAGCTTTTCACTAAACAGCTAATAAATTGATGACATATGACAGAGAAACAGTCTGCAGCTTGGAACTTTGGACACTTTGTTATCGTGCGATGGCGATATGACTAAATTAGAAATCAGCAGTTTTAAAATAATAACATACATTTCATATAATTATGTAAATAGCTGTAGATCAAAAACGCACCTCTTTATTAGGTTTAGGTTTAAAGATATTTATTCTCAAGAAGACCAAGGTCACTTACATGAGAACAATAATTAATAGTTAAAAATATACAAAATACGTCGTTCCAATGTTATAAAAAATAAATAATTCAGGTGATCACTCATCTAACACAATACAAATGGTTTCTTAAATGATAATATGTTCATACAACTTCATTTTGAATATATTTATTAAATTGATAATAATAATATATTTAATATATTATAATTATTAAAATAAATATAACAACTTTTGCCGTTGACTGTACCCCATTGACTTTGACTCATAACCTACATACTTAGGGTAACTTTATGCCGTTTACAGATACAAAATAACTGCAATAGATATTTCACTTCAACAAAATTAACGCGAGCACGCGCTGTTTTTTAAATGGCGGAATTTCGCGGGGTTTTTGCGGACGCTGGTTCGCAAATTTTAGTTATCGATAAGGCCTCAAGGGAATTGTACTTTTTTAACTTTTTAGGGCATGGTCATAATGTCTAGTCACTTATATTTCTTATAACATGAATCGTATAGTGATCCTTGAAATGTATCCTACCTAATACTATTTATATCACGTCGCGCAGATACATTTAATTTAAGCCAAGTCATAGTAATTTTTGCACGTCGACACTATATTTTGTAGTTTTAAAAGACTAACTCTTTGTCCTTTAATACATAGAGCGGACGAGAAATTCAAGGAATAGGTATTCTTTTTAAATACCTAGGTTAAATCTAGTACCTAAGTAGTATCTACGTAGAGCTGTTCCCGTGTAAATAAATAGTTTAGAGGACCAGGTAGTAGAGTCCTGAGGTTTTGCTTAGTTTCTTATGTATACGTGTGTTTGGGAAGGAGATCAGTCGATCCTCTGAGAGAAGTTAAACAACAGACGAAAGTTGAAGGTTGTTATACTCGTGTTTGTCAAAGACTACATTTACCCAATGGAAACTTTAGGAAGTGCAGAGTGGATTTTATTAGGACATACATTTTAGGACACAGGAAATCAAGTTTCAACAGGTCATTTGGTGCACCAAATTACTGAAAACTTGTGTTGCTGCAAAATTATTGAGTCTCGAACACATACACACATCAAACAGGGCACGCATGGGATGCTCTTAAGCGGCCTGTTTGGAATCGGCAGTCACGTCCCCAGACAGTGCCAGAGCTCAGGGAAGCCGCTATTCAAGAATGGGACAGGTTACCCCAAGAAATACTTGAAACTTGATTCTCAGCATGCCCGGGAGGATCACCGCATGTGTTCGAGCCAGAGGAAGAGTTATATTATATTTAATATAAACCTTTGATTAATAAATTGTTGATTATATTCAATTTAAAAAAATATATCACCTTATGCTAGTGATCACAAACTTTTTTTGATGTGTGTACAGTACATAGCTTGGTTCATAACGTAAAATTAGGTTCTATCGACCACAAGATTATGAAACAACAGTACGCCTATGTTAAAATATTATTTGTTTAAATTTGTCAGAGTCCTATGACGGACGTTTAATACTCGTACTAACAGAACTATGTATGGAAGGTATGCCATTATAAGCACAAAAATCTTGCCGCAAGTATATCACCCCATTCGGAACTGACACTATATCTATAAAGTTATATGTAAGTATATACTAAGTACTTATCTATTATGCTACGCGCCCAAATTTAAATTGCCATCAAGTAGTATAGTAATAAATTATAATTATTATAATTACTAGCATGTTATTCATCCCTTGGTTTCCGATTCCATCAAACGTGAGCGAACGGTTTAATTTTACAGTCGCTGAATTTACTTACCTAGTGTATATCTCATATTTCTAATTAACGTAGAGTAATATAGACACGATGACAAATATTTTGTGGTATCATTTGCATCTTCATTGCATGTATCAAATTCACTCCATTGAGAGCAGTTTATGACGTCAGGTGTCCATCGCGACATAAAATAAATATGTGCATGCTCAGTTAGTACCAGTTTTACGAACGCACCCAACTTTACGAATGTTCTTCTTCGAACTTCCATATGAATATTTGGATAGTATAAAGATCATAAAGGTGATAAGATGATAGTAAAAGTCAGCTAAGGGAGAAAACCTCGTCGAATGAGCAAAATGCAGCAGTTTGCCAAACATTTGCGGCCCTACTTTTAAACTCTGCTTAACTTTAAATGACGATTAAACGATTAATTTATTTAGTACTGCGCAAAGGAAATATGTTCTGCGCCGTACTAAATGATGTTATTTAAATTTATGTTTAGTTTAGGTGCTGCACATGAAGCGTACAGCAGGACTCCTGACGATCTTCATGCTTTTATAACACAACTAGCGGTTTCACCCGCGCGGTGATGGATGATGATAATGAATCGTATATAGCCTATGTTACTCAGGGTGAATGTAACTTTCAAGTGGTGAAAGAATTTTTGAAATCGGTCAAGTACTTTTTGAGCCAGTTCGTTACAAACATACATACAAACCTTTCCTCTTTATATTATTATACATATATTACTCGTATTATAGTATAGATAAGTACGTGCACTTTACCATCGAGAATTCCCAAGGACGGTGAACGTCAAACAGGCGATGGCTTATAAACCGAAGCCAAAAGCTTTGACAATATGTGCATGTGATTAGTTTAAGACATACTGTACCGGCCCACCTTAAAGGTGGAATAATGAACCATTAAATTGACTAAACTCTTTGATATAGGATTGGTTCGTTCAACAATGCTAAGGGAATATATATTCTATTATATGAGTCATAAAGTATAGTTATATTTTCAGGTTGTGGTGGTGCCTTCACGAGCGGAGCAGAGAGGACGGCGTGGCATTAGGAGGGGCCAAGGAGATCTCAACTTATGTCTTCACTATGGACGAACAATGTCGGACAGAGTTTGGAGAAGGGTAAGTTTATATAAAGCATTAGGTAAACAAAACCCATTTATTATCTTTTTATTCTATCAAGTGACGAGAGAAGAAAGAAATGTCTGATGTTGTTCGTCGTATGAGCTGGAGGAGGACAGCTGCAGTACCATAGAGAGCTTTAACATAGCACTGTCCTTGTCACCCCTAGACATAGTACAGTTCTAGAAACGAAATTATTAAAAACTCGAATACTAGCGGTGTTTGATCCACGACTTCAGACCACCTATATAGTACTTAATGACTAGCTGACCAGCCAGCGTCTTCGCTCGCGTGACCTTGCGGAATACGGTTAATTACAGTTTTTAACTATCCCAATATCCTATATGTTGACCAGGGATATGGGCTACTGTCATGCAAAATTTCATTTAAATCGGTCCAGCCTATTTGGAGATCAGCCAGAGAAACAAAAAATTTGAATAAAATCTAAATTATTTCGATTTCACTCCTTACATCCCTGACTCGGTTTTTAGCATTCATTTTTCATTGTACAGAAAAGCGACCTCTACAGTTTTATTATGTAGAGAAGAGCAGAGATGATTTTATTTTCCAATACTTTTTTTTTCTTTAATTAATGTGTATTTAGGGGCTTTTCCCAACATAGTATGTCAGACCCAGAACCATCCATCATAGACCCATCGTACCCTAAACTTAATTGACTACAAACTTACACTTGACTTAAAACTTATTTCTTAAAAAACTTATATATGGCTATCGCCGCATCACACGCAGGTGTTCCAATACTTAAACTCTCGCCTTGTATGCGTAATGCTTACAAATAAAATGATATATTTTGTGTCCAATATCTCGTTTGTAGCGTTACGTCACTTGTTACAGTGTTCTTCAACCTAAAAATAGTAGTACCTACTGACACTACTCCTTGTAGTGCCATAAATTGGGTTGTTATACCATTATTGGTTTGGTTGGGTACCATATGTTGGGCACCCCAATATAAAGTGCCGTAAATGTTGGAAATACCCACCAACGGTGATGACGCAGAAGGTAACCGGGGAGCGGATCAGGGAGAACGATGTCTGAGCTGACCCGCTCCGGCGTAGACGACCGGGTGAACGGAGAAGACGGTTTGCACGTCTCCTCCCTCCTCCGTAGTGAGGTCACTGGTGAATAGTCGGGGGACTCTTCGCCGGCTTGCACGGCCCTACACGACTAGGGTGTGACCTTGGTGAGCAAGGTCACCCCTTTACGGGCGCTGAGGTCTGGTTAACCCGGGCCTACCACTGGGGCGAGATAGTGAATGCAAGCGTGACCCCATCTCGCCCCACCTTGGCGGAGGCCTGCTCACGGGGGGGTTTTAGTGGGTCTGAGCCCCACACGCCCCCTTCCGTAACCCCCGTGGCGGAAGAGAAGTGCACAGCATTTCCTAAAAAAAGGGAACATACCAAGAAGGTGCACATGCTTTAGAGTCCTACTATTAATATAAATTATTTAATATAGTTACATCATATTTCTGTGTCTTTCATAGCAGTACCTAAATTTGTTGAAGATTTAATAAATGTTTATAATATAAATCTTATTTATAACATGCTGGCCTGCCAGGGGCTTTGCTCGCTTTATCCACTTAGGGAAGTTTACAAAAAAATCGCGCCGTTCACGTGAAATAGTTATCATCATCATCTCAGCCGTAAGACGTCCACTGCTGAACATAGGCCGCCTCCATAATTTTCCAAAAGGACTGGTTGAAAGCGGCTTGCATCCAACGTCGTCCTGCGACCTTTATCACGTTGTCTATCTACCGTGTCGGTGGGCGAACTTGACTGCGCTTGCCGGTCCGTGGTCTCCATTCCATAACCTTCCGGACCCATAGGCCATCTATTCCTTTCTCAGAACTCTGCGTGCTATGTGCCCTGTCCACTGCCACTTTAACTGCCTAATTTTCTTGGCTATGTCGGTGACTTTCGTTCTTCTACGGATCTCCTCATTTCTGATTCGACCACGCTGAGAAACCCCGAGCATAGCCCTCTCCATAGCTCGTTGTCGAAACAGTTTAAACTGTTATTTATCTAGAACAACTGTGACACAGATAACTCTTAGTTTGTACGCCGCGGCATGACGTGTTGACGCTTACGACACGAATACTTTTTCGCAAATTATTTATGCTACGGCCTTTGCGTTGGTGAATCAGTCAGTAAGGACGAGTACCTAACTATACATGTGTATAGATGATACATTTATTATCAATATGAATAATCATCAATTCTTTAATTAGTTTAAAGCCAACATTTCCTGGGACATTTCAGTAGGATTTTATGTCAATTCGACTGAATAAACAATGTCTTACAAAGAATGTTGTTAGAGAACTTTCGGACGCTTTTGATTTACTCCAGGGCTTTCAGTAAAGTTAGAAAGTGAAACAGAATGAATAACAAGCATGTTCGCTACTAGAGTTTCTTTTGTTAATAGACTTGACATTTATTTGACGTGTTTTATCATCACAAGTTAGGCAGTAGGTTACAGTTCTGGGCTTTAAAATTGGACAATTCTATATCCTTATACTCGGATGCCGTTTGCCGTGGGGTACCGGCTTAGAAAAGTACCCCCCCCAACTCTACACGTGGGTGCGTAGGAATCTGCTAAGGGATAACAATCGGAAGGTGGGCAGCAGCGCCTTCCCAGTATTAAAACCCCAAAACTGCGCTCGCCAACCCGTCTGCCAAGCGTGGCGAGTATTGGCAAAATCCCCCCAATGATCGACACAATAGTAACCAGACCCCAGTCCCTGGCAGCCCCGCTATTCCTGGCTACAGTAGCGGCCACGGTAACGGTGGGGCAGGGGGTGCTAAGAATCCCCGGCAGACGCCCGGCTACCACCCCCAACGACGACGACTGGCCCTGGTGACACACAAGATACGCACGATGAGGACAGACGAGAAGATATATGTGCTGGAAGAAGAAATGAGTAAGTTACACTGGGACATTGTGGGGTTATCTGAAGTCCGTAGAGCGGGTGAGGACACGATAACCTTAAAATCAGGTAACCTACTCTACTACCGGGAGGGCGACCAACAGTCCCAAAGTGGTGTCGGTTTTCTCGTCCAGAAGCCCCTTACTAACAACATAGTTACGATCGATATCGTTTCCAATAGGGTCGTATACCTAATACTCAGAGTATCCAAACGATATTCGCTGAAGGTCATTCAGGTATACGGTATATGGAGGATATGTATGAGGACATTAGTCGGGCCGTACATACCTCTGAAACGCACTTCCTAGTTGTTATGGGGGACTTCAACGCGAAGTTGGGTAAAAGAAGTGAGGATGAGTTGAAAGTGGGGCAATTTCGCTATGGACAACGGAACCGTAGGGGACAGAGGTTGGCCGACTTCCTGTAGAAAGAGGGACTCTTTATGATGAACTCTTTCTTTCAGAATCCACCTCACAGGAAATGGACCTGGCTGAGTCCCGATGGTTCCACGAGAAATGAGATTGACTTCATTATGACCACCAAATGGCAAATATTCACTGATGTCTCCGTGGTCCGTGGTGAGTTAAAACCGGTAGTGATCATCGAATAGTAAGAGTCACGGTGAATATTAATGTCAAACTGGAGAGGTCTCGTCTGATGAAGTCTACGCTCCGACCCACTCATGCCCGTATTCAGAGAGCTTTCAACTTTAGCTATCCAATCGCTTCGATTGCCTTGAGAAAATCGCTTCAGTGGACGAGATCAATAACAGGTTAGTAGAAACTGTCCATACAGTGGGTTCCAAATACTTTAAACCCCACCGTACAGATAGGCCACAGAAACTCTCCAACGATACCCTCAACCTCATGGCTGAACGACGCTCACTAAAACTGCAGTGTTCGGATGATGCTGAAGCATATAGGCTGCTCAATAGACGAATATGGAAGTCCTTGCGACACGACATCCGGATATTTAATACAAACCGTATTAAAGAGACGATAGAGCGGAAAAAAGGCTCCAAAGTGTTTGCAAGAGACATGTCTATTGGGCAAATCCAGTTGACGAAGCTGAAGAGAGAAGACGGCAGTGTAGCGTCGACCAAAAGAAGTATTAGGAGAGGTAGAGAATTTCTACGGACAGCTATACACCTCGATCGCTAAACCTGTTAGCAGCTCGGTCAAAGACCCAAGAGCCAAGCTGACCCGACATTATACCGAAGATATCCCGGACATCAGCCTGTACGAGATTAGAATGGCCTCGAAACAGCTTAAGAACAACAAGGCGCATGGTGATGACGGTATCACATCTGAGCTTCTGAAAGCGGGTGGAACACCGGTACTTAAAGTCCTTCAGAAGCTCTTTAATACCGTCTTACTCGAAGGTTCAACGCCAGAACCATGGAACAAAGGCGTGGTGGTGCTGTTCTTCAAGAAAGATGACAACACTTTAGTTAAAAATTACAGACCCATTTCGCTTTTGAGCCATGTTTATAAGCTGTTTTCGAAGGTCATAACGAACCGTCTCAGACGCAGGTTTGATGAATTCCAGCCTCCGGAACAAGCCGGTTTCCGAAAAAGCTATAGTACCATAGACCACATCCACACGCTACGGCAAGTTATACAGAAGACCGAAGAGTATAACTTGCCTCTTTGTTTAGCGTTAGTGGACTATGAGAAAGCCTTTGATTCGATCGAGACGTGGGCAGTGCTTGAGTCTCTCCAGCGGTGCCGTATTGACTATCGGTATATTGAAGTGCTGAAGTGTTTGTACAAAAACGCCTACATGTCAGTCCGAGTACAGGAGCAGAGTTCGAAGGCAATTCCATTGCAAAGAGGCGTGAGACAGGGAGACGTTATATCTCCGATACTGTTCACCGCTTCATTGGAAGACGCCTTCAAGCTTCTGGAATGGCAAGGACTTGGCATTAATATTAACGGCGAATACATCACTCACCTTCGATTTGCCGACGATATGTAGTCATGGCAGAATCCATGGAAGACCTCAGTACAATGCTCCAAGGCCTCCATCGAGTTTCCCAACGGTTAAGTCTTAAGATGAACATGGATAAGACGAAAATATGTCTAATGCCCATGTTGTACCTACCCCAATATCAGTTGGGAACTCAGTTCTCGAAGTTGTTGACGAGTACATCTACCTGGGACAGACAGTCAAACTAGGCAGGTCCAACTTCGAGAAAGAGGTCAATCGTCGAATCCAACTCAGCTGGGCAGCGTTCTGGAAACTTCGCGAAGTCTTCTCGTCAAAAATACCTCAGTGCATCAAGACAAGAGTCTTGGACTAATGTGTGTTACCAGTGATGACTTATGGCACTAAAACGTGGTCTTTTACTATGGGTCTCATAGATAAGCTCAAAGTCGCACAACGAGCTATGGAGAGGGCTATGCTCGGGATTTCTCTACGTGATCGAATCAGAAATGAGGAGATCCGTAGAAGAACGAAAGTCACCGACATAGCTCAGAAGATTAGCCAGTTGAAGTGGCAGTGGGCAGGGCACATAGCACGCAGAACAGATGGCCGATGGGGCCGAAAGGTACTGGAGTGGAAACCACGGACCGGCAAGCGCAGCGTAGGTCGTCCACCGACACGGTAGACAGACGACCTGAGGAAGGTCACAGGACGATGTTGGATGCAGGCCGCTTCCAACCGGTCCTTTTGGAAAATTATGGGGGAGGCATATGTTCAGCAGTGGACGTCCTACGGCTGAGATGATGATGATGATGATGATACTCGGATGTCGTAAAATCCGACTGAGGAATCGGATGTCAATGAGCTCACCGTCAATCACAAGGCTCACAGAAGATAAGATGAAGTTTTTTTTTAAAGTTTATCTTGTCTTCTGTGAGCAGGTATGTTTTTTTAATAACTTAGCCAATTGTGACATCATTTTATGATTCTTTTTTATTGGTATATACATAGAAACATACTTGAGAGGTGGTCCATATAAATTTTATCAAAATTGATTTACCGTGTCCTGAAAAACGTCAATAAATACAAAAAATTTAAACAGTGTTCACAGATTACCTATAGAAAGAGTTTAAATTTCTAAATAGGGGGTTTTGTGTGACACAGATAATGAGGAGTTTTGAAGTGGACCAAATAGAATAAATACTAGGTACATAATACGTAACAAGGATATTTTCTAATTTTTAATTTAAGTTTGTACATAATATGTATAGTAACATCTTTTTCTAAAAATAATTTTAATATTATTAGTGTAACTACTTTAGTACAATTAGGTATACAATATTTTAGTATTATATTTTTTTTAAAGTATAGTTTTAATAAATTTTGATTTGACGATCAACCACTGAGGTACCATTACTACGTAGTACCTCAGACCGGTCAACCTCGCCGCATTCGTTTTAACAGTAAAGTGCGAATCAAATACCAAGTTTTTTATCTGTACTCTCATAAAATACTCGTAACAATGCAAATAGCTAACATAAAAACGCAATCTTTAAGCTATCAAATGTTTTATTTAGCCGCCACATTACGGTGCTCACTCAACAGGTATTTCGCGTGTTTTATTATATTAAAAGGCTTCGTCAGCAGCACAGACCAATATATCCACATGGTCTGTGGTCAGCAGCTTTATGCGATCCGATGAAAATATCAAAGGCAGTTTAATTGTTCTAATGTTCAGAATATACGAAAGTGTGTTATGCATAGTACCTAATTCAGTTTACTAGCGGCGCTCCGCGGTTTCACCTACGTGGTGATGGATGATGAAGACGATGATAAACCAGATATAGCCCTTTACTCAGGAATAATGTAGCTTTCTACAGGTAAAATATTTTTCAAATCGGTTAATTATGTATGGAGAAATACACAGCATCGGAGCAAGGTTCTTATTGGTGAGTTTTGAAAACATGAAAACTTCTATGACCATAGATTAACTAGTTCGTTCTAAGAGAATGGACACATTGGATGGACAATGGAACTACCGCAACAGTATAAGAGGGAAGTAAAAAGCAATGGATGTTGGTGAGTCAATCAGCCAGTTGCAGAAACGATATTAAAATTTTAACTTTTAAAGACGTCATTAAATCTTAATCCGACATTAAATCGTTCGAAAATTCTGTGAAATTTTAAAGTTCTTTTAAATTTATCTAAAGAAACGTCATGTAGTCCTTTATCGTGTAATAAAAATGTATTACTAATTTTGTAAAATAGCTAAATCAAAACGCTAATGTTCACTCCCAAGAAGGATGTATCTGTTCGTTGTTCATACCATTTCAAAATATTTTTAGCAACATTGTTTAAATCCGACTTTAGCCAAAATATCATTAAGATGTCAACTTTGTGTTTTGTGCAACTCCAATAAAATAATGGTTTCATTGGCACTAAAGGAACTGGATTGCTGATGAATTTATCCATTACAAACACACAATCCATAACAAAGTATAGATTACCGGCTACGAAAAAATCTGGAATGATATCGAAAACACATGGCTTTTCCATTGGTTTCTGAAATAAGTATCTGGGTTCGGTGAATTCAAATTTCATGCAACGATTCGGCAAGACGTGGATTTTTTAAGAATTTAGAGAAGGTTTCGTGGTTGTATTCGGTCAATATTCTAAGATTCATAAAGATGCTTTAACACACTATCACATTTATATTAAACAGGTGAAATATTGGGATTGATGTAAAAATATGCTCAATAACTTGTTAATAAAAAATATTTTATTATAATGTGAACATGTGTTTAAATGGTAATAATTTATGATATTAACTCAGTTGAAATTTATTCTATTATTATTTTAATTTATTTGTAATTTGATTTTATATTGACAAACCATATATATGCAACATTTAAAGCATTGTTAGTGATAAGCCTTTTTACTAAAAATGTTAAATCTATAAACCATAAAAGGTAGAACTTAGAGCTCTTAAAAAATTGTTAACACCTACTTTTCATAGATAGGTAAATAAAGTCATTGTATCGTTTTTATTTCTTCGCTCATACGGCCAGAGGGAATTTGATGAAATTTGGTGTTTAGATATAGATATATGAGGCACTAGAATAACACATAAGACATTCTTCATCATCATCATCATCGTCCATCACCACGTGCGTGAAACCGCGAGGCGCAACTAGTTTTATAATAAAGTGATTACATAGAAATTAGTAAAGTTATTATTTTATCAAATTATGGGCCATACCGTGAAATGTCGTATGAAACACGATATACGGCTACATTTTTATACTAAATGTATCCAAACCCATAAGATTTGGCCCACTCTCTACATTTTTAACATTACCGTGCGAAAAGTTGTAAGATATTTTTGGTTTGAGTATCCATTATCATCTTTATTACTCGTAGCGGTTCCTCCAATACTCGCATTTTCAATACCTACTCTACACATAAATACCTATACTTTGTTTATTAGGGGTTAATACTTGGATGCTGGTAGAAAATGAGTTAAGTCATCCTTGTACATTAATAATATTATTCTTATGTACATATATGTACAATAATATTATATTATCCATATTTATAATATACAGCATGTATCAAAGAGGTGTAGTGATATTAAAACCACACACGCAGAAGCTTGCATACAATTGGGACCAAACTACTGCGTCCTAGGTAGTAAAAATTCGGAGTTATGAGTAACCAAACTTTTTCTAATAATCTAATACGCAGGTTCATCCCTGAAAAACTAGGGTAAAGACGACAATGACCTCCAGAACGTAGACTAGTACCTATACAAGGGGCCTAAGCGGGGCCTGGGTTGCGGTGTGGCGATTGGTGGCGTGGCGATTGCAGAGCGCATTAACCTTAACGAACCCCCAAAAGAGAGATGTCTAATAAGGCTATTCAAAAAACACACTAATAATATTATTCTTACTTTGTATTAAATAACTATAACAATTAATACTTTGCCATGTGTTTCCTGACTAGGTACCTATACATTTCAGTATTACTACACCCTTTTGTTACACGCTGTATATTTAATGAATAGAATAAATATGTAAATATGATTGCCCTAATCTGACGACTATGTAGACAACGACTGAGACAGAAAAGTAAATAAAAGATGAAGAATGAACTTAATAACATTATTCTAACTGCGAACATGTGTTGTCGGTTTGCGTCGTTTGTTGCTTTGTTTGTCTTGAAAATTATAATCACTGACGTAAGATAACTCATATATCCTATATATAACGTAATATATAGTAATATATAACGTAGTCTGCTTACTACTACATAAGGTATTTTATGATTAATGCACAATATTGGACGGAGTGGTATGGAATCGATAACTGTTCATGAAAGTAAAAGAAAAAAAACGACATATATTTTTATTATAATGAACTTATGTTCGCCGCTCCACAGATGAGCCATAGTGCAACTGTACGCACGACTCGACGCACCGCTACATCGCAGTAAATACGAGTACGCGAGACATACCTACCCGCTTAGAATAGGTACAACGTGCGGACGATGACCCGCCCGGGCCCGCTGTCGTTTAAGCATAGACATCAGCTGCGTAAACATTCGCGACAAGGTAGTTTCGTACATCGTACCTATTCTAAGTGGATAGGTATGTCTTGCGTAGTCACTGTTGTCGATTCTGTGATGTAGCGGCGTGCATTCAATCGCGCAATGTTTATTATCTGCGGAGCAATGAATAAGGGTTCATAATAATAAAAAAACAAGCGTTTTTTCCTTCACTATAATAACCAGTTATCGATTCCAAACCACCCCATTCGATATTGTGCACTAATTAAGAATGACCTTGTATATTTATTTAACCTAAGTATTAACTCTTATTCGCTATGCACTTTTCGTATTTTATAGGAAACTCATTGGTTCCGTTGCAGAAAAAATTGTGGATGCGAGATTCAATAAAAAATTTAAAGGTGGCCTAGACAGCCCTATCGGAATGTTATGATTTTTTTCCTGGCACGAAATTGTCCAAATTGCGCAAAAGTGGTAATCTGTTGGAGCAAGGTCTGGGGAAGCAGCGAGATCTGCGAAACAAGGTAATTGTTGCAGAAATTCCAAGCCAATCGCAGGCTTCTCTAAATTAGCGGCCATCTCTGTGCAGTGTGAGGTCTAGCGTTGTCCTGATGCAGCAGTAGGCTAGAGAAATTGACCCGTCTCGGTTATTGAATAGAGAGCTTTCCATCATGGTTTGCAATTGTTGACGATACAGATCTGCCGTAATCGTCTGATCAGAATTTAAGAAGCTGTAGTTTATGATACGATCACTGGTCCTGCCAACACTCACCAGTACCTTTTTCTAAGTCAACTTTCGCTTGCGACAGGATGTAGCCGGTTCTCCTGGGTTAAATCACTGCGATGAGAGTTTCTGACTGGCGTACAGGATTCATTTTTCATCACAAGTAACAATACGATTCAAAATGCCCTCGTTATTGTGATGGTTCAGCAATGTACCGCAGCACTCAATGCGTGTTTGTTGGTGTGCTTCACTCAATTCAATAGTCAAACAACAGCCTGATTTTTTAACAAATGTCGACAAATTTTTGCGCGCCAAAAATGAGTAAACCTTATAAGTATTTATCAACTACCTTAACTATAAGGACGTAAGGACTTATACAAAAG
This sequence comes from Selenia dentaria, assembly GCA_917880725.1. Lineage (NCBI taxonomy): Eukaryota > Metazoa > Arthropoda > Insecta > Lepidoptera > Geometridae > Selenia > Selenia dentaria. The sequence continues at coordinate 26,174,452 of OU862888.1, read as the reverse complement.
CAATGTATATGTCTGTATGTATATCTGCATAACTCTCTATAATTATATACCAGATGGCATTAAAACATTGAATGGAAATATGTTTAAAAGTAAACTTTCTGACTGGCTTCTTAAAAACATTTATAAGTAGTGTACAGGATTTTTTTATATTTAAACAGTATTAGATACAGAAAATTTGCACGTCTGCCAGCTAACAGAATACAATGTGTCCTGTATTTTAAGAGATCTCTACTTTATACAAGTGTTCTAGCAAATTAATTATTTGATTGATTGACATCATGCGTTACCCATTAAGATTAGAATTACATAATTATAGAGTATATAAAACTTACTTTTTTTTACTTTCAAACTCATTTTCATATTAAATAATCAATTATTAAACAAATGACGAATGAATTATTTTACATAAGAGTACATTGAACTTGCTAGTACGGTGAAAAGAGCAAGCTTTTATGTGATACGTCATGTAGATCGCTCATGCAAAACCCGTAAAATACCATATTTAAAAATACGAGTACAACCTTTTACTAGGATTGTTAAAACATCTTTTTTTCAAAAGTAGGATCGAATAATTACCGTGGGAGTATTTACTATTCTCTAAAAATAACATGATTGTGTTTTATTTGAAGCAATTGTAATAAGAATCATGTACCGATCACGCCTGTAATAAGATTACAAAGGTACTTTTAATTTATTATTAACGCCATTATCATTCTTATCGAAACGGTGTCTCTCAAGGTACATGCCTTATACAACAGAATAAAGAACAGCTCATGCATAATACCATGCTATAACTATTCAGACCTTAAATTAGCTTTATAATCATAAACTCTATATTTGTTCACAGCTTATCATTGTTTCTATAAACATCTTACTCATATGTGCTTATATAGTCGTAGCTACATCAGGAAGAAATAAACGAAGTGTATTTAATATCAAAACCTACTCTACTCACGTAAATAGTCGACATTATAGACTTCACAGAGTGACCACACCGCGGTCTCGCTGCGTAAACTCCCTGGTGAGGATGTGCATAGGACATGCCCGAAGCTTAGATCGCTATATATATATATATATACGGCGCAAGTAAAGTCGGTTTTAATGTTAAATGTACTATATATATAATTATGTCAGTAACGAGCATTTAGAAAAAAAATATACCAAATAAAATTACCAAAAAATGGAACCGGCTTCAAAACTAAAAACTGTGAAACTACTTGACGAAGTCGGTACCATGATATTTCAAACGTGCTAATAATCACAATATTGTGCGCATGGTGACTTCGACAAGTTATTTGATACTTTTTAGTGTTGAAGTCAGATCAATTTTTTGGTAAAAAAAACATTTTAACCCTTTTTTGTGACCCTTGCTACTTACGGGATGCTTGCCATTCATCGACAGTGATGATATCATCAAATTATCAACATAGGCTTTTTAGTTATTGGAATGTAACTCAAAAACTGCTTGACCGAATTTGATACAATTTTAACGCGACCTAAAACGAATTTTTTTTAAATTATACTCCACCAAACGAAGAATCACCAAATCGGTTCATAAACGACGGAGTTATCTGCAAACACACATAAAAAATATATTATTTTTGATTGAGAAACATCCTTCTTTTTTGAAGTCGGTTACAAATGGTCGGCATTGAATGCACCTAACCCCTGTCGCTCTTGCCAAGCTATGGAGATGCCAGCAGTATAAAAAAGCAGTACCTGTGTATATAGTTAGTTTCCTTGACTATATGTCGAGTAACAATAGCTCATATTCAAATTTATTAATTTAACAACCAAAGATGCATTACTATGCGATGGTTAAAGTAGGTTTGCGTATCATTATGATCACTAAAGCATTAAAGCGCCTACGCAGCGCAACTGACCCATTATATATTTGATTTAGAGTGTACGTATTGTTTGCCTATTACTGTTATTATGAACGCCATGTACAGTACAGTAGTGCATCTGTGGTATCTGCAGTAGGTATAGGACCTCCTACTGCAGAGCTTGTAATAGAAGATGATTTGTAAAACTGACGAACTGTTGCCCACCTCGGACAATAAAATACAAATAATAATAACTGCGAACATTACGTTCAAGATATTATAAAAGTCACTTATTTGTACACTATTAAAAGAAAACTAAAAAAAATATTTTATTACTAGCTGCGCTCCGCGGTTTCACCCGCGTGGTGATGGATGATGATGACGATGAATCAAATATAGCGTATGTTACTCAGGCATAATGTAGCTTTCTACTGCTGAAAGATTTTTTTGAACCGGTTTAGTAGTTTTTTGTGTTTCTATTACAAACAAACAATGAAATCTTTCTTTTTTATTATTAGGATTAAAAACCAAGGTACGAATAATGTGGCTTAGTTTGTACTTGCGTTGCATATTTAGACGTGGGAAAGTTGTTATTTTGCAATTTTTTTTGTTCGATAGATTTCGCTCCGTTACCGTACGACGGTTAAAATCAGATAGAAAGTTAAAATTTGGTGCTCGGACCTCGAGTCTTGGTGGCCTAGTTGGCCATGTCGTCTGACACGGATTGTCGGAAGACGCGGGATCGATCCTCGTCCGAGGAGGAGCTTTTTATATCCTAAAAAATTGCAATATTTGTGATCACTAAGCAGGTGTTAGTGCTTTAAAAAAGTAATACTATAACTGTAATAGTTAACATAAAATAAAAAAAAAATAAAAAAGCCTTTATTCTTCCACAAAAATCTAACATAGTTGGCTTATGTTATTAAGTATTGAATTTTGTTTTACACTATAATGTATCGCCTCTCCGACGTAGGCATCCCCTAAATCTGTCCACTCTACTTCTCTTGCCTTCCTCATCCAGTCGGGTCCGATTATCGTAGAGAATATGTCCCTCCATCTTTTCCTCTGCCATCCTTGGTTTCTTTTTCCGTCCAGAGATATCCACTCTGTAACCGCTTCTGTCCATCTTTCGTTATTTAGTCTGCAGACATGGCCTGCCCATGTCCATTTCAATAGTCTTATCCTTAGCGTTACATCTGGTGCTTTCTTATCATTTTATTACTTTCTTCGCCAGAATTATTGCTGCCTAAAATGCTTCTATCCATCTTTTGCTCTCAAATTGCAATTTTCTCTTTAACTTTTCTCCTAAGCAACCATTCCTGGCAACCAAATGATAAGCACGGTAAATACTAGTAGCTGACATAATATGGCACTTCAGGCTTTGTTGTAGTTATAATGTCCTCTATAATACCTACATAACTTTAACTAATAACTACATAACTAATTTCCGCATCGTATGAGATTTAAGGATTTTTCGGCGATACAATTGCGTAATGTAAACGTGAAAAAGCATTTATTTTGATATAACTTCAAAAGTCAGGCGTATGCTATTGCTGGCATTTTTGTAGACATTGACTTTTTCTAAAAAAAGGTACTACATCACTTTGCTCTTTGTCAATAGTTTTCGTAGCGTACGCGATATAAGGATTTTTTTCACACCTTGAGTTACATTAACGAAGTTTTCATACGTTTTCCTGAATTTGTGCCAATCTCCTAGTCTTATGTTCATCAGGGATAATGTAGGATTCTAATGGTGAAAGAATTTTCCAAAGTATTTTCGGAGCCAATTCAATGCAAAAAGTTTTTCTTCTTTATAATATATATTATTTTACTATGGCAGTTAAATTGTTTCAATTAAGGTGGGGCTGGCATACTAAAGAATTTCAACATCAAAAAAAAAAATGAAATTAAATAGGTATAAACTAAAGCTAGGAAAACTGATGGTACAACGCAAAGTAGATTCAGATTCAGATTCAGATATTTTATTGCTTCCATATACAATGTAAAGGTGTTAAAAAAAATGTACATAAAGTCTTATATAGACCCTGTCGGGCACCGCAAAGTTGGAAGAGAGGAAGACGCAATTATGGTTATATAAATATAAATTAATTTGTAACATATTGGTACTAGGTGGTAGGTCTCTTTTGCATGAGTTTGATAATTAACATGTGTATTTGATTTGAATTGTCACTAATCATAAAATGGTACACCATGGCATTCTGCGCAATGGTACTGCTATTGGTATAGAAATTCCCTTGTGATGGAAACCAAACTAGCTAAACAATCTAACTAAAAATATTCAAATTTATTGATTTAGTAAATTTTTAGTAAATTGTGGTATTCATGTTCTGTTTTATACTACAATCCGAATTCATATAACACTTATGTCCGTTTTCACCATCAATCCCTACGTTTAAAGAAGCCCCTAAAACGTGAAATGTGACAGTTTCGTTTCACCACCAACTAAAAGAAGATAAAAGAAGGATTTTTGCCTTGCCTAAAAACAAAAAAACAGTCACTTAAATAAGTGTCCCTTATGTAGGTATCCCCTAAATTGTTGAAACTGAACTTTGGTAAGAACCTGACTTAGGCAGTCCCTTAGCTTAAGAGAGCATTAGCGCTTGAGGGTTCGTTGGTGAAAACGGGCATTAGAATTACAAATATAAAAATATCTTTATTCTATTCTATCGTGGAAAATTTTACATAAGTTTATAGAACACGAAGTTACATGACGACTTAATAATGTATAAAACACAATTGAATAGACAATTCAAATACATTATAATAGGACTGTCTTTCGCAGGCGTTATACGAAGTTAGAAGGGTAAGAACTGCATTAACTTACTAAAAATAATAATTTAGTTCGATAAGATTGATGTTCTGTAGAAGCGAATTCTGACCGTTTTCAATTGTGTTTTAAATAACAGAAGCGATAAAGCAAACACGTAGTCAACCTGAATTTCATTGATTGTGATTCTGCGGAGCGAGTGCCCGTAGGTACAAATATGACCCTAATATCTGAACAAAGGATGATAGTTTATTGTCCCTCACGGCCCGGATTGGATTTATTTTCGCTCCATTGTTCGGATCCGAAGGTATATTTACGCGTACAAATTTTATAGCAGGATGTAATTAACTCATGGGATAAACATTTCCGGTTTATAATGGTTTTTGATTGTACTAGTAATCAATATTTCAGTTTTAATTAATGGCATCGGTAAATCTTAATCCCATTTAAATTAATGTTCGCATTAATTATGTCTATAGTCTAGTCGTAGTTGTCTAGTCTAGTTGATAGTGACCCTGCCTTCGAAGAGCGGAGTTCAGGATCGATCCCGGCTAGTATTTGTGGATGTTTTTGATGTGTTCATGCGATCAGTGCGGGGATGTGAGTGTGTATACGATACGTTTCTTTCTCTATCAATAGTAGGTATTGAGAATCCACTATTGAGTACTTTGGTAAATTATAGATTATTTACTTCTCTACTTATAATATTGTATAATAAGAGAAAAGATTTGGTCGTTTATTTGTTTGAATTGAAAGGGCGCCGCAACTACTGGACAGACTTGAAAAATTCTTTCACCGTTAGAATCCTACATTATCCCTGATAAACATGGGCTATATATTTTGCTTAATCATCATCCAACACCACGCGAGTGAAACCCCGGAGCGCAGCTAGTATTAGTGGTTAAGTTAAGCAGGCATTAGTGCATTAAGAGCCATTTCACAAAATCACTCTACTGAAGTTTAGGTAAATGCCAGCGCATCGCTTACACAGGCGAAAGAAGTGACGACGGAATAGCGTAACTGTGAGTAACATATTTTGATACTTGCACTCATTTTAAAAACTGTAGCTTTGGAATGAGTAAACAATCAATTTCTTGTCGATCGAATTTATAATCATTTAGACTTATGTTAAATATTTTTTCGTGTCTAACAAAGCAGAGTTAATATCATATTTTAACTGAGATCAGATTAATTGAAGAATGTACTTTCTTTTGATATAATATCAGTTTGGAATTACACTTTATTTAACGCAATAAATCGTGTTAAACTGCTGATATAATTCGTGGAAATTGGCGAAAGATCTTTATTTTTTTTCTATAATGATGATCAATTATCGATATTCTAGTACACTGTGTGTCAACAAGATTATATTCCTGGTGAATAGATTTTTTTGTTTAGTTAATTTGATGAGTTTTTATACAAGAGATAGAACTCTGAAGTTTGCTATATTCCATTTAATTCGTAAAACGAGGTGCGGGAGATTGGTCACTACAAAATAATTAAAGTTATGCTTGTAAATGTGGTACATTAACTGAAAAGAAGACAGATTATTCTATTTATTTCAATTATTCAACTATTTGTGAATCTTTCCTATGATAGTAAATTAAGCGCTTAAAATCTACGATTACGCACATTAAAATGTGAAATGCCTCTTAAAATCATTTATAAAAATTATTGAGATTTTAATGGGATTCCTTAATGAAGACACTGACAGGATTGACTTGACTTTAGTTTTTCTTTGGCTTTGGGTTTTCCCTCGAATCATTGTTATATTAGTTTCCAAAATGTTTACAAAATTAACAGTACCAAAATAAGTGAAACGGTCAAATGTTTCTAACCAAGTTCTAGTAAGTCAAATTGTATGCTAATTTCACAACATTGAGCATCGCATGCTGATTATTTTCCAGTCTGTAGTATAACTAACCTATTAACTATTATCAGACGTCCTACATACTTCCAATATCAAGTCCATTATAACTTTATTTACAATAATTGTACTATACATTTCACATCCTTTATGATAAAAGCTGCGATAGAAACTATGCATAACTAAAGTTTATTGCAAAACGTTACATTACCGATTTAACATTATTTTACACGTTTTTGTTCGACTGAAATGTTTTCATTTGGAAAAACGAACGTGACTCTACATTTTATCCATTACTTGAACCACAATTGACTCAAGCTTTTGTGAAAATTTTATCTAGGCCATTTTCCTCTGGGATTACATTTAACGCGGTTAAATATTACGCAAATATAATGGACAGGGTCACGTTCAGAAGCAGCTTTCATATTTTAAGGAGAGATAAATATGTTTGGAAAAGGTAATATTTTTTCCTACATATTTTCTAAAATCCAGTAAATCGAAAGCAGGATTAAAGGTGCTTATTAATTAGTAGAGAAGAAAGCAAAAGGTTCCCAATTACGTATTGAATCGGGTTACATGAAAAACAAAACGTTATCTTAAAGTTCTCGCAATTATAAATAGACTAGCTGCCAGCGAAGCCAACGGCTTCACTCGCGTGGCCTCGCGGGATAAGGTAATTACAGATTACAATGGAAATGGAATCTGACGATTTCATTTAGGGGTTGAATTTCATAAAATCCCGTCTTAGTGAGCACCTACGTCCTAAAAAGAACCCGCATGCAAAATTTGAAACTCCTAGCACTTGTAGTTTCGTGATGAGTGAGTGAATGAGTGACCTTTCGCTTTTATATAGATGAGGCATATCAAAAACTAGCTGGATTTTTTCAAAAATCTGTGAATTCAGTTTAAAATATCTTAAAAAGCTATCAATGGTCTTCTAGGAATGTTTTAAACTGTAACGGTTAAGGTACCTCACTGTCCTGTTTCAAAAATACATTCTGTATGTACGATTTTGTAGTAATATGTTCGCACATAGATTCATAGATTCCTCGCTGCACACCTGAAATAGAATCTAAGTACACTTTTTAAGGCCTTTGGGTCGATTGCATCCAAAATTTACACCACTTCGTAACATTGCTATATAAAAAACATATTGTATGCTGCCAAGTAATTTGGAATAGTTATTCTGCCTATTTATACTTTCGTTCGAGGCGTTGAGCGCAAAAACCAGTTTACACGCGCCAGCTAAACTTTATTTCAATGAAAAACCTTTTGTAATTTGACGAATCTATCTCCTTAAAGCAATTATGTAGAAGGTTCACCTTGATGGGCTTGTCGTACAGTACGCTGAAAGTCCAGTATAAGCATATTTTAGGGATTTGTTTAGACTGACCCGCTTTTGTTCAGCGAGCATCAGCAAAAAGACCGCCTGCATGCAGCAAGTACAGGGTGTCTCATGCATCAAACGTAAGAAGACGATATTAGGCAGAATGGGTTATGTTATTACTTGTTGTTTATTAAAACCCAGTTATTATTAGCATATTCTCAGTGTTTCATCGAGTTGCATGTTTAATGCATGTCGGTACATTATAATATTCAGCACACAATTTTGAGGCGACTGTTATACTTCAATACATAAGTATACACACAAACATACGTACCTAATAGTAACTTTATTGTATTTGGTAATATTTAGGTAATATTTGGTAACTTAATTAAATTTGTATAAAAGACAATTCAGGTTGAAAGTTCCAATTAAGTCAAGTGATGCATAAAATGAAAAGACTTTACTTTATTTAATTTGGTTTATACTACATTTGATTTGGAACATGAACTGTTATGGTAAATAATCATACGTCTGAGTTAATATTGTTCACATCGGTGAAATAAAAAAAAGAGATGTCCATGTTCAGAGCGAACCACTAACTTATTTTGTACCCGTCCATCGATGCCCAGTGTTCGAATCCCAATTTACGAAAAAAACCTATAGTGGTCACCCAATTTAAAAGAGTCAAGTATTGATTGGCTAAATATTTATTAAATTAATTATAATGTGTCTATTATTGTATCCAGGTTCTCGGTGTGCAAGACGGTAAAGGTGCGGTCGGCGTGCTCGCGGCTTTGGTGCGCACACCGCGCGATGCCGCACGTCTGCCGCTCCAAGCGAGCTCCCCCCCTCGAAGGCACACCCTGTGGGGAAGAGAAGGTATAAAGTCGTGATGTCCTTCTTAGTTCACATCCACGTAAATTAAATATATATTTTGAATTTTGCTGATATCATCGGCTTAAAGGTTGGTATTCATTATTTAATAAAGATTATTTACAATTGTTATTATTAAATGAAGGGAAAAATTAAAACGTGAATATGTGATGGTATAAAGGTTCAAAGAAAGTCTCATGAGCAGGAGAACTCTTTGTGAATGAGTTCGTCCGGCCATCTCAACCATACCTTTTCTACCGTGAAGCAGTAAGTGTTTTGGTTTGAAGGTATAGCTGCCGGCGAAATCACAGGCACATGACTCACATGGTCTTAACAACTTAAGAGGATTGCATAGCTAGTACTTTCCATGTTAAAAGAGAAAACTCTTTTAACATGGAAAGTACTAGCTATGCAATCCTCTTAATGTCTCGGGATTACGGGCGCAGTGCAGTTCGTCACTTGTGAGGAAATGCGTCAGTATGTTCTCGGTAGAGGTTACCATATAACATCAAGAGGGCTTCGTTTTTGTACGGTTTCCTAACAACACAAAAGTTTCATCATGTTGTAGTCGTTATTTGACTAAATCATTTTCTATCACCCGTTCATTTCTTTAAGTTTTTAATCTTGTAAAATTTCGGATTTATTTCCGTAATCGCCTTTTTAGATTCGTCGCTTCGTATGATTCCATCATTTGCAAGAAAACCTTTTGAAGAAGAAAGTTCTCACACCTACTTACCATAAGCGGCTTTAATTCCAACTTTCCTTAATAATATATATAATACTAGCTGCTCTCCGCGGTTTCACCCGCGCGGTGATGGATGATGATGATGATGATGAATCTTATATAGCCTATGTTACTCAGGGTGAAGGCAGCTTTCCAATGGTGAAAGAATTTTTAAATCGGTCCAGTACTTTTTGAACTAATTCGTACAAACATTACATACAACATATACATTTTTATACTATAACTTTAAATCAACATTGTACTACATTTGCCATCTATTATCTCGGGTCTAGGTATACGAGTATATTATTCATGAACGTTCCAAGTCTACTCTTTATTTTGGTCCAAACTACGAACTACTTTGCACAATGTACTTAAGACGCGGTCCAACCTCAATTTTAAAATAATTTACGATGTTTTACGTAAGGTTGCAAATCGCTTGTTAGATTGGACGATGTAATGCGAAAATGCGTTAATTTTGTACGTTTTCTTTATATCTTTCGATATATACTAACACAATTAAAAAAACTGCTGGTTACTACTTTAGTACTATATGTTGGCTATGTATTACCTAAAAAATAATATAGTGTTATCGCTGAAAATTCTGAGAGTTTGGACGTGAAAGTTTATTTTTTTTTGCAGAGAGCGAGTAATATTTATGAATTCTGTTCGGTTATTACTCTTTGCCTGTTCCTTTTCTAACCTTTTCATAGATTATTATCAAACTGTTTCGTTACACTCGATGTTTAAAGATTCTGCTTTTTACTATTATCAGGGTACGACCGCGCCTTAATAGGTATGTTATAGTTTTATAACTGTGATGTCATCAGAAATTCCGTAATGGCAACAATCTGTTCACACTGTATGAATCAGTTAAATTATAGATAGTCGTTGTTATTTTGTACCAGAAAAAATATATACAAATGCGAAACACTGCTCCATTTTAGAATACATTTAATCTCGTAGTAAAATAATTGCTCATTTAAGTGACAACGTGAACTCGGGTCGGAAGATCTCATTACTCTGGCATGTACAAAAAAGTATCGCAAGAATTTTACTTTATAGTATACATGACTAGATAGGTACTTATACATAGAAATTAATCAAAACGGGTGCATTAATTGATAATAGTTAGTAAGTACCAGCTGTTCTATCTTGACTGTGTTATGTATATAGCTAGTATATGTACCTAACAGTGATATATGCGAAGTATCACAGCTGTGGCTTGAACATGACAAATACAGCTTTATACAAACAGCGAAAACATTGCGGCTGGCTTGCGGTTACCCAAAACCCTAACATAAAAGTATACGTTTGTGTTGACGTATACAGGCTTTTGTTGTAGGGTTAAAACTAGTGATTATGTTGCTACCCAGGAACAATGGAAAGGAAACAAGGGTTTGGGACATGAATGCAATGAAAATGACGAAGCAGAATATATTAGGTGCGTACTCTCATTGGATATGCATGGACTTCAAATTATGACCGACACCATACATAATGATGAGTCATTTGATGTTGCAAATTGATCTATTCTGTACAACGCTGATCGATTCGTTTGACGCCCGGCATCAAAATGCAGGGGAACGATCGATGCATTCACGTGCAGAGTGCTATCGCATACCTTCCGCACATTCCGCTTTAGTGTTAAAGCCGGTCCATTGGCACACGTGTGTGCGCATAAATTCAATAAAATCCTTTGTGAATACGTTTTTCGACTTGCAAATGACGAGCGTTGGGCTTGCCAGATAAATACCGGCGCGCCTACGACACAAAGGGCCGCAACGCGCCCGGCAATTCTTGCCTTTGCGCCAATCTGAACCCAATCACAATTTGTAAGCAATTTCAAGCTAATTGCATTTCAATAGACGTCAGTTTTTGCCTTGCTCTCACTTTCGCGAATTTCCATTGCTTACTGACTCGTCTGAACGCGACGTCTTGTACTTGAGATTTAATAAGCTTTATTCCGCATCCGACACCACAACGAGTTTTGTTTGGAATCGTGCCAATTTCACGTGATGTTTGCGAAACGTGGCACAACACAATAATAATATAGGGCGTTTGCAAACAGGTTGGTAAATACAGACCTAATTAGAACGTTGTTACCTTGAACGGGAAAGGTTCACATAATCAAAAACCGTATATACAACGTAATAAGCAAATCGTTTTGATAGAAGTTATGATTCAGTAATGTCGGTTTCGGAAATGAAGTAATTACTGTTAAGAGTAATTTACACCTCAGTCATAATAGCAATGATAGTTTCGTCGTTGCGAGAATTTGCTGTAAGGATAACATATAACGACATATTAATCATTACACTACTTACTGTACGCTATACTCCACCACCATTCAGGAAACTAGTAGTTCCCTGTAGCCAGAACTATTAGTAAAATACTTCTTACAACCCAATGAGATTGACTATATTAACATCATTGTTACAACCTACATCATTTATAACCTGCAGTAGATGTGATGTTAAAAGGAAAATGTTCAGAGTATTCCCAAATCGTTTTATCCGATTTGTTGAACATCTTTCTATTCAGTTTTGCTCGATAATCAACCTGCTCACCCAGAACTCCTGCACTGCACTTAGAATTACATTTAAAAACTTTAATTTCGAGGAGAAATGTATGACCTAATTATTCATTAGAAATTTCAACTTGATACATTCCGCGTTCCTGAGAAAAAGGGACAGACAGACAGACAGATGGACAGACATCAAAAGTTTCATTTTTCTTCATCAGGTACGGCACCTTATACTAAAAAAATACATCCGTGTTTTGATGCAGTCCGTAAACATAATTTGAATGGACATGGCCTCATTTAAGTTCTTTATCACTTCACAAATTAAGACGAAGACCCAAATTGGGCAACAGTTACGCAGTTTCCTGCGTATCATGTAACTTACCTACATCTCTAACTTCTAAGTTTTCTTATAGAGGAGTTTTTTCCTAATTTTAGTGGTGCGTAGACCGTGTATGCGAGCCAATGCCGGGACACGGCGTTACTTCTAAAAGCGACAAGGACAGCAATAGCGACAATGAGGAACCTAAGTGGAGCGAGTGGGGTGCTTGGAGCGATTGTACTGCTGATTGTGGATACGGCCTACGATCCAGGGTACGCAAGTGTCGACATAAAGGGTGAGTCAAGTTGTTTAAGGATCTTTTCGACTCAAAAATGATGGCAGAACTCTTTCAATCGTGCCGTACCGTATACGTCAATGTACGAACAGCAAATTTTGTAAACGGGGACTGGTTCAAATTGAGAACTTGTCAGGATGCCGATGCTTTCGTCAGGCCAAAGCTGCTGCAGTAAGGAAAGATCTAGTTCCTTATCATCGCAGCCGTAGGACATCCACTCCTGAACATAGGCCTCAGCGATAATTCTGGACTGGTTGAAAGCGGCCTGCATGCATCCAACGTCTTCCTGCGATCTTTATCAGTTGTCCACCTTGTCGGTGGACGACCTACGCTGCGCTTGCCGAACTTTTTTCAACCTTGCGGCAGAACGAGGGAAGAACGTCGGTTACAGATGGCTGTTTTCCTTTGTTTTTTTCTTGCAAATCATGTCGCACATACAAAATAAACTTTATAAAGTCACTAAGGACGAATCCCAATAATCTATCTAACCACAGTTTTGCTTACTACCGATAGAAATTTGACATAACGTCCATACAAATAGTGTCAAATATCTATCTCTAGTAAGGTAAACCGGCGATAAATAGATCATTGGGACCGGCCATAACAGTAGGTAAGAAATCGCACACAATACAATGTGTCTCCAAAAATAGGACAATTCCGGTCACTTCGAGTTTTTAACACCTTTGAGCTCATTCTGAGAAAGTACGTATGTGATACTCACGTAAGGTCAATTTCACTTCTATATAACTGGAAATATAGTCCAAATGAGCCTTTTTTAACGCGAAAAAATATCAATTATGCAAACTCTATAAGAAAATAATACAAAAATAAGAGTGCTCTTCTCGTGTCAAAGTCACGAGTGCACTGCGAAATACTACATAGAATACATTTTGGTGATAAGAAAGTGTATTTATCTTCGTATATATTTTTATACGAAGAGACAACCTCGCATATAATTTAATAGATTATACCATGTTACACAAAAGTGCAATTTAAGCAGTGAACGTGGTAAAATCGTACAAGTAAATCAAATGGGAGTGGAGTCGTAAATTAGCTTTTTTCGTTCTATTTAGGTACCGGTAGAGGGTTAAAAGTTATATGCAATAATATTTTTCCTAATTTTTTTTTATTAATATTATTCAATGCAACTTTTGAGACCTACCCGTATTTAGTTTTCGACATTTTTTTAAATCGACCCACCCTAATACACGTAGTTCCACATAATACGAATATTAACTACTAGAATATTTTCCAGGATGATATCTCGTAGCGCGTGCGAGGGTGCCGGCTCCCAGGTTGCTGTGTGCTGGGCGGGACGCGCATGCGCCGCGACTCGCGACGCACGTGCTGATCTCTGCTACCGACACCGGCACTCGCTCATACCGCACATGTCTTCCAATGGTAAGTACACTCTCATACAACTCTCTGATCTGATCTGCCGCCTTATTGTCTAAATTGAATGAGAATGAAATGTCACTTTATTTACCCATTGATGTTTCCAGCCAATAGGCATGCAGGGTTTCACCCAGAATGGGATTCAAATGTCAAAATGAAGCTTATTCCCATTCTCCGTGAAAATAGACAATAAGGCCGCTGATATCTGATGGACTATGCGAGCGTAATTCACTCTGAGAGTACTTGAATAAAAATTACACTTGATGCAACTTACATCTTTATTAAGATAATTGAGGATAGGCAAATGTAAAACCGTAATAAGAGTCTAATTATGAGGGGATAAAGTATGACCTAAATAGTTTTTTGATCCAGGCGTTGCTTTGCGGAGATACAACATTAAAATGATATTTAACATGTTCAATTTGAAAAATTTAATACATACTTCCATTCTATTCAGTTATTGGAGTGTATCTCAAAAAATAATAGAATTTGACGAAATTTAAATTAACGAGAAGCACCAGCTTTCAAACAAAAAAGAATTTTGAGAATCGGTTCACCCTATCGAAAGTTATGAGGTAACAAATATTTAAAAAAACAGTCGAATCGAGTACCTTCTACTGTTTGGAAGTCGGTAGAAAATACAGTCGAATTGAGTACCTCCTCCTTTTTTTGAAAGTCGGTAGAAAAGGAAAAAAGAAGCCAGCGGAAATGCAACAAGGAGGAGGTTATATGTTCGTGTATATTTTTTTTTACGTGTATGTTAGCCGATTTCTCCCCCATTTGTGGACCGATTCTCAAAATTCTTGTTGTGTTTGGTAAAGATACATCCGAGGTGGTCCTATTTAAATTTCATCAAATTCGGTGAGTTACACACCAAAAACAGAAAAGTGAAGATTTATCATCATCATTGACAATCGATCCCGTAAGTAGCGGGTCGCTAAAAATAGGGAAAAAATGTTTTTTTGACAAAAAATGGAACCGACCAACACCAAAAAGTGTGGAATACCTTGTCGAAGTCGGATAACAGGTATCTACTTACTTTTGAACTAGCATGTTACCGATTTCAACAAGTTATTTCACACTTTTTGGTGTTGTAGTCGGTTCCATTTTTTGATAAAAAAAAAATGTTAATAGTATATTTATCACATATTTTAAATAATTCTACTTTTTTCACTTGAATTCATGGTTTTATTTGGATATGAGTGATTTATTATAAGCAAACATCTAGTAACCAGATGTATACACAGTATGCTTAATAAATCAGCACTAACTAGATTTGCTTTTGAAAAGGAATACTTTAAGTCTTATATTTTTAAACAGTGATGCGGTATAGCTTCTTTTTTTACTGTCGGGTTAGTATAAGTAGGATGTAGTAGTATCCTGACAATAAAAAGAAGAAAAAAATCTGCAATAGTAGTAATATAGACGTTCAGTGAGTGTTGTTATGTTACTTGTAGGTAATCCTGTAAACTTTAATGCTCTGTCTTTCTGAAACTTTTAGATTATATATAAAACAGAAAGTAACGAAGTAGCTAAACCTACACTAACAGAATAGTGACTAACCTTCATTTCTACACTAAAGGAACATGAAAAAATATATAAAGGTAATTATTAGTAAAATGCGATACGCTACGAAGAAATAATATCAGGAAGAGTAACTGCCTTAAAAATGACCCAATAAAAGTCGTGCTAAATCAATAAAATCGTTCACGCCGCTAGGACTCAGCTGTCATAGAAGACGTTGCAGCACACGCGTGAACCAATCCCTGCTTTCCGTCTGAATTTAAATTAATCACCGAATATGTCTATTTATTGTAACTTCAGAAGTAATTAGTATTTAGAATCATTCGTCGCTTTTGTTTGAAGGGCCACTTTTTGTGAATTTGTTCTGAGTTATGCTTACTGACATTATTTCTTCGTAGGCGATACGTGACGAAGTTTCACGTTCCGAGTCTCTCTTTCTAGTGACAGTAATAAATTTAATGACCACATGACACATGACCTGACTAAACTTCACTTTTCGCAGGCCTTTTTTTCACATAAGGCAATAAACTATAAAATAAACAGCTTCCTTATAACGGCTTAGTAGGTATAGAATTCTTCCAATTTGTACCACTTATGGTGTTCAACGATCCGAACGAACGAACGATCGAAGTTGTATCCTTTATCCATCTATTTAGATAAGAATCTTCAAAATGATCTCCTTAGAATATCAAAATCCAAAATCCTCAAAATCTATTTTTTTTCTTTTTTTTATCAACCTCTCCGTCTCTAGTGTACATACTCTATGCCTCTCCGGTCCCAATCCCTTCTAAAAAACACTCTCTTAACTTTTCCTTGTCATTTCACATTTTATTTTTTATTTTTTAAATTTCACGTATCGCTAGTCAGTTACGAATAAGTTTTTAATATACACATACAATAAGGTTATGAGTAAATGTTAGATGATACGAAATTATATGAAAAGTACCTAAGTAAGAAACATTGTAAAAACATCTATATAAAAGGAATGGCCCCGAGTTTCTTGCCGCATCTTTTCGGTAGGCTCTTTATATTTTGGAACGCGGCGGTAGAGTCTTTAAAGTACATTATAATGAAAAATTGACATTCATAAGTGCGTATTTGATGCCTAAATTGAATAAATTATTTTGGCTTTGACGTTCCAAAATCACGCTCTAAATAGTTGGAAACAAGAAGATATAATATTTTAAAATTGTTTTGTTCTTAAATCTATATATATATATAAGAAGATGTATTGACTGACTGACAGACTGACAGACAACGAACAGCCTAGACCACTGATCGTAGAGACTTGAAATTTGGAGGGTGTATTTTCCATGATGCGTAGAGGTGTACTAAGAATGGGTTTTTCGAAATTCTACCCCTAAGGGAGTCAAAAGGG
This sequence comes from Selenia dentaria, assembly GCA_917880725.1. Taxonomy (NCBI): domain Eukaryota; kingdom Metazoa; phylum Arthropoda; class Insecta; order Lepidoptera; family Geometridae; genus Selenia; species Selenia dentaria. The sequence continues at coordinate 26,157,609 of OU862888.1, read as the reverse complement.
TTGAAAACGTTTCTATGAAACTCCTTTATTTTTGAACTTATAGTTGCGAAAATTTGTATTTGGATAGGAACAAGAAAATATGATTATTTTAAGAATTGTCTTTTGTTCTCCCCAGAATCAAAGCACTGCGAGATCTGGTGCATGGACTATACTGGAGGGGAGGCTTCCAACCTTGGTTCCTTACCAGATGGCACATCCTGCAGCTACGAGAGACCCTATGATATTTGCCTTCAGGTAACCTCATCAGCATAAATACTTTAATAGATTCTATGTTAAGAGGAGGAGAGAGGAGATTTGAATTCGCTTATTATGATAATTTAAAGTGATCTTGAAGATCTTTCCAACCTATATTTCCTCCAGAAAAACTTACAGAGAGATCAGTGGCATAATGTCTTATGTTTTTATCTAGACTTTTTGTATTTATATATACTTTAAGGTAGGATGTGCTATATAAACAAGATGGTTGTGACTAAAACTATTCTTGGCGTTAACTGTGCTGTTTTTGCTGGCTGGGCTTGTTTTCTCAAATATCAAGTGTCTAAAAAATTTGGTGAAGAAGTACAAGCACGAAAGAACGATAAACAAATGAGAAAATTATAATATTTTACGGGTTACGGCTATCTGTATAACAGTAAGCCGCGGAGAGATCTCGTACGTCGTGAGACCACGAGTGAACTTATCGAAAGAAGTAACAATCTAAAAGTATTTGGCTCGTTTGTAATGCATAGTATATGGTATATCTATATTTTTATAAATATACATAAGTAGGCAAGATTGTATAGATAATTTCAGATCTCAACTAAGGTATCTTTTACAAGGTGAATAAGTATTTGTGTGCCGCAATACTTAGGTCGTCTACCTTTTTGTTTGCTTACCGTCTCTTCGTAAAACTCTTAAGTTTCCCACAATGTACATGGAGCCAGCAGTACGTAGCATTGGACCGATAAATATTCTTTCAGATTATTGCAACACCACACAAAAGCAATTGACATTTTTTGGTAAACATGTGTACGCAAATTGCAGAAATGCACTGCATTGAAACGGGCTGAGACTGGCTACCTGCCAGTTTTTTAATTTATCCATCTTGAATGTTTTGTTACTGAAAGTCGTTAAATGACCTACCTCATGTTGGGATTTCCAGAACTTTTTAACGTCGCAGTAGAAATTTTTATTGTGTCGGGATGTTTGACTCTTGATGGAATATTTTAACGATTTAATCAATTGTTTGCATGGGTTACACGAACTGTTCTTGTAATGAAGTTATCCTTCATGAGGGTCATCATGTTTCGCATAGGTATTTGTATTGCCTCTCACTGGCTGTCCGCATCATAACTGGCATTCACACCTTTATTCTGTTTATCCAAATTTGTCTTGTTCTTTCTCTCTTGTAACTAGCTGTTGGAAGTTCCTGGGCCATTCTAGATGTTATGGTAAGTAAGTAGCTCGGTGTTTGCTTCATTGTTATTCTACTGGGGCCTTACTATGAGATCTTAAAGCAGGACTTCTTGACAACTTTCTGGTTTATTCGTACCATGACAACTTTAAAGCAGGCCTGCCCAGGCACACTATTCAAGAACCGCAGAAAAACCGTTCACCGGTTTCTTTTGTATGGACTCTTGTTATCATGTCGCTCTAAATCCACCCAGTTTATGAGCTTACAAACGTCTAGGCGTCTGCAATGTTGGTAATAGTAAATTGTTGGAATGCCAGAGACAATATAATCTGTTACCTTTGAGAAAACAATATTCAAACAGATCACCTAAATGAGCATCATGGTATGATTTCATTCAAAACTGTTTATGTCAGGTTTAAGAACTGCACGGAACTTGCATGGTTTTACGACGCTGATAGTAAGGCCTCAGATCTCGAACTTTCTCTGCCTGATAGTGAAATTATCTTAAGACCCTGTGAACATCCTCTTTACGAGATAGCAAAGGTCTTTGAACGGAAATGCCTAGACAATTTTGTAACCAAAATAACCTGATTTTGATATTTACTCGTTTCAAAACATAGTCTGATCACCTAATGAGTTGATCACATTAGATCAGAAGTCTGTGACCATATGAGGTAGGATTCGTTACAAAAATACTTAAACTGTGTCAGTTTTTTTTAAATGTAAATCAATGTGGCCTAATTCCTAAAGCTTTATCACTGTTTAGTACGTATTGTGTCCCATGATAAAAGCTTTATTAGCATTCCCCTGGCGATGTTTCCTTTGGAACTGTCGCACTACGTTTTCTCTTTATCTCGCGTGTGTGATTTGATTTATTCATCTGAACGCCGCTCTTGAAATATGCTAATAGGCAATAAAACATCGAGAATCGTGGGACACATTAAATAACAATGCATATAGGGTTCGCCACATACATGAAGCGTTAAAATAGCCCTTTATTATGGAAAAAGAAGTTGATATACCGTATATGTGTTAGACGGTAATTTAACGGCGGTTTTCTTATGATAGTAAGGTATCTGTTGACATTCTTATCATACCTAGTCAATTAATACCAAACTTTAGGTGCGCCAATTCAATATATCGATAAAAAAGAGGGTTTTTAAAAAAGTTTATCTCATAAACAGTGATTTAATTAAAATTACAAAAAAAATATGACATTTCTAAGATTTCTCAGTACACATTGACGGAATTAAAACATAGTTTAACATATTAGAGTACATTAAAAAAATCAAACATAAAAATTAATTTCACTTATAAAACAATTTTTCTCTGTATTCACAGTTGTATTTGTCATGAAACAAATATTATAGAATATATTGTTTTAATACACATACATTGATGGATTTATTTTATTATTTAAGAGTGCACAATATTTTTTTATGAATTGTGTACGTTTTACGAGATGCGCTTGCTTGGTTTCATAAAGGAATTTGAACGTAGCCTAGCGCTGAGCTAACAGCGACTAAGGGAAGGGTAAGCAGTAAATGGATAATATTATATGCTTAAAGAGTCGCATTATACAGGGTGGGCCTCTATCTAAATGGCACACTCTGTATACGAAATATTTATACTATGTATCGAATATCTCTATACGAAATATTATATGTATTCTTGTATTGTATAATACAAATACGGATCTATGGAACAACATCTTTGAAAGCTATATAGTTGGTACAAAAGGTACTACTCATCAGTTAATTGTTTATAGTTATACTTATATACTTGAGACGGTTTTCACTATCCAACTTATATATGTGTAAGTGTGTGAGAAAGTGGGTGGGTGTGCGAGGATGTGAGTGAAGAGTGTAAGAAATAACGATCTTATATACACACTCACATTAGTGTATACGTTTGCTACTTCTTCAATCTGAAACAGCTGAAACGGGTTTGGATTAAATTTTGAATGGATACAGTTTGGTTATTTTCTTTCCATTTAACAGATGGATCCCTACGTGGTATAACCTTATTTCATAAGGATTGGCTGCGTGCTGAGATTAGTTGCAGATAAAGCTGATTTCTACTAGTGTAAGATCTCGTGTATAGAATGTTTCAAAGTTTGGGACGTAAATGGATATAACATGTCCTTATGCCTATATTTACTGAAATATATATGTGAATACAATCAACAGGGTACCTGTGTGAAAGGGCAGTGCAACTCAACAGATCCGGCGTGCAACTGGTGTCCGGATGGATACTGCAACAACAACACGCACATCTATACAAAGCATCTCGGCAAAGGTAAGAACAGATCATAGAGTTTCTCTCAGAGGGTGAGAGATAGCACTATGAACAATACATAAGACATATGATGTAACACTTTAAAATCAATGAGGAAAACTTACTGCTAACGACTCCTGAACATTGTACTATATTCTACAACTCTTCATTCACAGTCCAGGCAGTTCACCTTTGGAATGCCCTCCCTACTAGTATCAAACGCGCGCAATCGCTGAATAGCTTCAAAGCTCAAGTAAAAGACTACTATCTCTCCACGTTAAATGTTAATCCCTGACATAATTCATTGATTGATATTATTTTATATTATTGATATTTATGTATGTGTAAGTATATATGTTCATGTATGTTTATAGTATAATATATGTATTATATTATTATTACGTGTAGGTAAGTGTAAGTATTGTTATATTTAAAGTGTATTTTTATTAATTTGAATTTTACCCTTTTATCTAGTATTATCTAGTGTTACATCTGTTTCATGTAATACTAGGTAATAATATATTTCTTCGTGATGTTGCACCACCGTCCATGTCAATCATGTAATCGCTATCCATCCAAAGGTTGTCTGGAAGAGATCGCTTTTAGCGATAAGACCGCCCATTTGTGCCTACTATTTAAGTTGTTTCCTTATGTTGTATTTACTTTGGTGCAAATAAAGAGTTTTTGTATTGTATTGTATTGTATTGTATCAATGTTTAGTTATTAAATCGTCCTAAAACGGGAATAATTCAACAAGCACCACGGCTGGTTAGCAAAACGTCTAATGATAAATTGTCAAGGTGTTAAAACATATGAGCACATCGATGACCAATCGTAGATATGGTATTGTGTCTACACCTATATATACAAAGATAAAAGATTGAAGAATAACTGTTACAAGTATTGAGTGAGATAGTGATAGTGGAATATCATTTATATTTTGTATTTGTATACCTACATTGTTTTGAGTTCCTCTCATAGCTGCTAATAATAGGTACAACATAGTAAACTATTCAGAATATTAAATTACATGTGTTGCAGGGTTGCACTATACTAATAGAACATATATATAAAACATACTGTCTTCACTTTTCGCATTGATACTACACACAACATATGTATTAAATCAATAAAACTGGGGATTCGCTCACAAATCACAAACGCACAAACAGTGTATTCCCATGTAGGTATATATCACTCACTATCTGCCACAATCGTATGTAGATTTATTAGAATTTACATCACAGTACAAAATGTTCGAAGTTTTAATTAAAATAGAGATTAAGGCCAAGCCCATATGAACATAAATGAGTTCCTCTTGAATTTATAGCTAACCGCGCTCTGGGAAATAACTTAAGTAATATTTGCAAGCCTTTATTTGTCTTCGCAAATAATATTTTTGTCATACACAAGGCGGTTTTGATTCATTTTTCTTTTGTTTCATAGAGGCTGCGGTCTTGAGAATCGGTTTTGAAAGACGTATTTCTTTATGTGTCTGTATAGAAGGTAATCAAAGCAAAGATATAAAAGGAGGAATAACTTTAAATATATGTATACAATACAGCGTTACTTGTATGATTTTGTAAATAAATTTTACAGCACTTCAGAAACACATATTTTATTCAAACCAAATGCTTTTTTAAGCGCTCACAACGGAGCTTGACTTGGCGATCTTAAACAATCAACAATGTTAAGCAACGCTTACTGCTGTCATGAGTTCGATAGGTGACCGCTAGTGGCATTATTCAACTGAGGGCACGTTAGTGCGTCGGTCCCGGTTATTTGTCTTAGGACAGCAGTTATTAGGGGTTTGCCACTAGCCTGTCCATCAAGTTACACGAACCGCGTGGTGGATTACGGATAACTTCTCTCTCTGAAAGGAAGGCTCGAGTCTCAGCAGAGGGAGCATAATGGGCTGGTTATTTAAATGTTCTTTTAATAAAACAATCATCCATAATGACAGTAGAGATAACAACTATTCATATCAAAGGGGATTAATCCCACTATTGTCAATCAGTAGAATCCAAATCTACTAAGTTTTACCCCCTACCATAACCATATCATAATAATTGCGTTCCTACTGCTGGGACCCAGGTCTTTCTCTCAAAGTTAATTTGTTTTCATTGCAAACCTCTCAAAGTTAATTTGGTCTAATTACAATTAGATATTTCTCTATAGAAACGGTTATATTGCTGTCACAATCAGGATTGTTGTGCGCTATATATACTATACTATACTATATTACACTATGCTGTAACTAGTAAATTAATTCTCTGTAACTTTCCACTTTTATAAACAAAACCTGTAACCACAGTAACGTGAGTAATTAACTAATGGGGGATCCCAATAATCTATCTATCCACGGTTTACCTTACTACCGATAGAAATTTGACATAACGTCCATACAAATAGTGTCAAATATCTATCTATCGCCGGTTTACCTTACTAGAGATATATATTTAATACTATTTGTATGGACGTTATATCAAATTTCTATCGGTAGTAAGGAAAACTGTGGTTAGATAGATTATAGGGATCCCCCATTATTATTATTATTATTATATATATTATCCGGCGATAGATAGATTATTGGCACCGGGCGTAAACCAGTAAATAATATCATTGATTTCGATGTATTTAGGTATTTGTTAAATTGTTACCTCGTATTAGTCATGAATAGTGTTACGTTTGGTATTTTAAATTTCTCTTTTGGCACATTTGTCCCCTTCTATAGGTATATATAAAAAAAAGAACCCGTATTTATACTGGTAAGATAAACCGGCGATAGATAGATTATTGGCACCGGGCGTAAACCAGTAAATAATATCATTGATTTCGATGTATTTATGTATTTGTTAAATTGTTACCTCGTATTAGTCATGAATAGTGTTACGTTTGGTATTTTAAATCTCTCTTGTGGCACCTTTGTCCCCTTCTATAGGTATATATAAAAAAAAGAACCCGTATTTATACTGGTAAAATAAACCGGCGATAGATAGATTATTGGCACCGGGCGTAAACCAGTAAATAATATCATTGATTTCGATGTATTTAGGTATTTGTTAAATTGTTACCTCGTATTAGTCATGAATAGTGTTGCGTTTGGTATTTTAAATTTCTCTTTTGGCACATTTGTCCCCTTCTATAGGTATATATAAAAAAAGAACCCGTATTTATACTGGTAAGATAAACTGGCGATAGATAGATTATTGGCACCGGGCGTAAACCAGTAAATAATATCATTGATTTCGATGTATTTAGGTATTTGTTAAATTGTTACCTCGTATTAGTCATGAATTGATGACATTTGTCCCCTTCTATGGGTATATATAAAAAAAGAACATGTATTTATACTGGTCACGCTACGTTAACTTGAAAACGGATGGAACAGTCACGCGAATTCTTGTTTGTTGTTGTGTTAATTACTGTCAGGAGAAGGTTTTTATGAAATAAAAACTAAGAAAAGATGGGAGGTAATTGCGAGGCCGGAGACCGAGCGTACTACGCGAACGAAGTCGCGGGTAGTGGTTAGTACGAAATAAATGTTATTTGGCCAATTCTGGGTATTATCTAAGACCATATTTAGCCAACCGGTTCTCAACTATTTTTCAATCATAGCCCATAGATGTCACTCCCAAGGCGTAGGTAGTAACTGTGATTGCCCTCCTCTCTCGCAAACATCTAACATTAAGTATTTGGGAACCATTATTGACAATACTCTAAGCTGGAAAGTTCACATCGAATGTCTCGCGGCTCGAACTAGACGACTCATATATGTATTCAAAAGTATTAGGTCAACAGCAGATCGTGAGACACTTAAAATAGTATATTACTCTCTAGCACAGTCTATTCTATCATACTGTGATACTGCTTGGGGAGGTACATATGCTACAACCTTATTAAAGTTAGAGCGAGCACAGAGGGCAATACTAAAGGTTATGTTCAAAAAACCTATTAGATACCCCACGAATACCCTGTACTTAGAAAATGAGTTACTAACAGTTCGGCAACTTTACATCCTACATGTCATCCTTCGAAAGCATAGACATTTAGAATACAATGTTGAGCTTGATAATAATAACCGCAGAAAAACTCGTATCTGTCCCAACATACCTTACCGATCATGTCTTGCAAGTAAACATTATGATGTTCTTGCAAATCAACTCTATAATAAAGCAAATAAAATCCTACATATCTATCCACTACCATACAACAAAGTAAAAGTAGTAGTTACTAACTGGCTAAAAACTCTTTCGTATATGGAAACGGAGAAGTTTATTAAGCCCCTAGGGGCTATATAACTGAAAAGATATATATTATATACCCCACCCACACACACACACACACACACACACACACACACACACACACACACACACACACACACACACACACACACACACAACCGTCACACTGACACACAGTTAAATAAACATTTTACATACTTGGTGCATACTTTATTATATCAAATAAGTAGTCCTAAGTCTGTAAATTGTTAACATGCCCTTTTATTAAATGTGTATAAACTTCTTATTATTATTATTTATTATTATTATTATCCATTAATTAAAGTTTAATTCTGTTTTCAGTACACATAAGTGTGATGTACATATGTAATTGAACTTATGTCTTTTCTCAAAATGAATATTGTTCATGTCATGCTGCTTATATTAGTTATTGACTACTCTATGCCATTTCATGACGGTGGTGCAATCAGAAATACTAATTTGTAGCATTGTGGAGCAACTACGAATGTTGGAAGGGAGGGTATAGCGTGGTAAGGGTTATTTATATTGGTCTCCATCTCATCCGTGCATATCCTACTAATATTATAACCGCGAAAGTTTGTACGTATAGATGTATGGTACTCTTTCACACTCAAACGGCTGGGCCATCTTCAATTAAATTTGCTATCTGGAGGTAGATGAGTCGCTGTATTAACACATAGGATACATTTCATCATCATCATCTCATTTTTTATGCAAGAACAACCACACAAGGTCTTCAAAGCCTTTACTATGGTAACCTGATGGGAGATATACATACTTATATAGACACAGGTCAAACAGACATGTTCATACACAAAATGTTTGACCTGTCCGGGGATCCAACCCGCAGCCAACGTTTCAGAAGGTAGGGTTGCTACCAACTGCTCCAAACCGACCAGTCGAAATCTCCTGTGACAGAATGCACTGTGAATAAACGTACGGTCTACTCTTATATGCTATTACTATGTATAGGTACCGACCTATACTGTTTTCAGTATACCTATACCTACAAAGAATGTGAAGTTTTATTCTCTCAAACATTAGAGTGACCACAAAGATGATTTCTGTTTGAATTATGTTGTAGAATGGACTCGGATAACCATGGTTCCTCACGAGGCGCACCAACTATCAATCCACATCGCGACCCCAGTACCGCTGCACATCGCTCTACGCGAACGCAAGCGGGACAAGCCCGTGCTAGAACTCAGCAAACACTCCAACCGGACCGAAATACACGACCAGCAAGACAACTACCTCAAATACGACCCGAACGTACCACAGAACTTGCAGATCATAGAAGTGGACAGCCATGTTATAGACATAAAGGAGGGACGGTACCGATTGGAAGGCGAAGTGGTCGCTGCCGGCAGTCTCATACGCTGGAAACAAACTGACACTGATGTCTTCATATCCGCAACCGCGCGACTTCAAACAGATTTAATGATAATGGTGAGTAACCTCAATATTCCCTCTAGACTTTGTTTGATTGTTGTTTGCAGACGTCGTAAAAAGGGCAGCGGCATTAGCATAGCAAATCCCTGAGCGACGCGGGAGCTGTTTTTATAAGCTTTGCAGGTTTTAATTACTTTTTATAAGCCGCCGAAATCTACATCTGTTGTTGGCTGAGCTGTTTTAACCGTCTTAAAAAAAAGGAGGAGGTTTCTCAATTCGACCGTATATCTTTTGTGTGTGTGTTCGCGGGTAATTTCGTCGTTTATGAACCTATTTTGATGATTCTTTTTTTGTTTGTTAGATACCTCCGTTCCATATAAATGTCATCAAATTCAGTGAAGCAGTTTTTGAGTCACACTCTAAAAATTGAAAAGTGTTAATTTATCTTGATGATATCATCATTGACGGTGTTTCCCGTAAGTAGCAAGGTCACGAAATTGGGTAAAAAAAATATACAAAAAATAGAACCGACTTCTAGACTAAAAAGTGTGAAATAACTTGTTGAAGTCGGTACCATGCACGCAATATTGTGATAATAGGTACTTTCGATCTATCATGGTACCGACTTCAACAAGTTATTTCACACTTTTTAGTGTAGAAGTCCGTTCTATTTTTTCATTATGTTTTTTACTTAATACGGTCCCAGTTCCATTCTAGTAGCACTGGAACAATACTTAGTAAAAACTTGTAAAACAAATCAAATAAATTGTTTATTGGCTAGAATACTATACAAATTCAAGTTCTTATATTAGTGCTAGATCACTGTACTCACCCTGCCAGCAGACGTGCAATTAATGATTGGTTGTGTTATATTAAATATACATTATTTACCAAATGACAACATATACAATGTCTATAATAATATAATATTTTTTTTTAATATTTAATACCATTGTCACTACTTTACTAATAATAAGATTTACTATTAAGGTCAAATATTATTTTCGCTCTAAAAAGCAGTTGTCCGATAACCATGCAATCAATCTACTCCTAAAACATGTAATATTTATTTTCTCGAATTGGTTGTAACTTGGTCTGTACATTGATTGAGAAGGTAATTATTTATTGGATAATCTCCTTACATGTAACGGTTTATTAATAATGAACTTTCTTTACTGAGATTAGGTAAGTAATATATTGCTAATTGAAGTCTAAATAGTAGATTCGAGGATATATAGTAGAGAGGATAAAGGAAGTTAACATCGCACAAAATAATAATGAGAACACGTTACGTTTTGCCCCCGAGCGATGAAACGGTATTGATTTATTGTCCTCTTTCCACCTGAAAGGCATAAAGTGGTCCGTTTCACTCTTGTGAATTGTGAACCATATGCTGCAAAAGGTAGCCAAGAGTAAACTATGAGAAGTGTAACGAAGTGTAGCATTTGATGACAAGGTTCGCGCCATTCCGCGGCTGGTTTAATTATTCAAGGCGCTTTCAGGCTCCGCCAACGAAGTTAATTGGTAACTCGCGTTACTTTATACCGTCGCCTTTACCGTGTTTTATTCAGACGTTTTCGTAAACGCAACAATTCACTCATTTATGTGGAAAGCAAAGTAGCTACTTTAAAACGTAAATAACGTTAAAACTTTAACCAGCTTTTAGCATAGGTACGCATTTGCACATCATTTTATCATGTTTAACTTTCCGTACGTATAATTATAATAAAGCTTTGCCTTGCTGAAAAGCTGAAAAAACACTTTTCAAATAATGTTTCGTTTTATTTAAGCTCGCGTTGAAACTCTATTCATTCGCGGCGGAAACCTACCTCTAACTTTGTGCCTTGAGGGGAAGCAGAGCGTATTTTATAAAGGTGCTGATAGGCTGAAGGCCAACAAAGCCTTTTAAGTTTCTTATACATTACTTTATTTATAGTGTTTTAGACACAATCTTATCTCTGTGCCATTTTTCATTGCAAGTGTACTTGCCTTGGAAAATATAGGATAGTGTACACTACAACGAAGGCTTTACTTTTAGAAACTTTATATACTTTTAGATTACAACAACCCCTTGGGGTTGTTGTAATAATTAGTTTGACTTGCTGACCCTGGCTTTTTTTAATAATAATAAATTTATAGTCACATACAAAACTGCCCAAAATCCATTCGTCCAGTTTCAGTAGGCATGTCCTTTAATATAGTATTGACTGTTATTATTTTCATACTAATGTAGGCTAAAATAGTCAGTTATTAGGCTTCGTGTGTAGTGTTTGGATTACACCAATAAGCGGTTACGTAATCCAAACACCACACATTAAGGCTGCGTGTCCCCAAGATTTTCATCTCATTTTACCATTATTTATTTACTTCATTTTTAACTGACATCAAAAAGAGACGAGATATGAGAGATAGGGGTTGTAGAGCTCTTTAAAAATTATTGTTTGTTAAATGTCTCTAAGTTGACCCCATTTCAATTTTACCAGAACTGGCTTGACTCCTGAGCTATACTCAATTATTTAAAAAGGTGGTGCGTATGAGGATGATACTCGTATTATAGTTTCAGAGGCCGTAGCACAAACAATTTGCGAAAAAGTATTCATATCGTAGTCGTCAACACATCACGCTTCCGCGTAAAAACTATGAGTTATCTCTGTCATAGTTGGCCTAGATAAAAGATAGTGTGTACTGTTTCACGCAAATGACACGTTACGTTCCACTAACTGAATTATTTGTTCTTAGCGTGGAACGTCAAAAATGAAGTCAGTTTCGTATGTTTTTTCAATAATCTCTTGTTTCTGGCACAGGCCATCCCGGAGTCTCCACTGCCAACTGAGGAGCTGGTAACGGTCCAGGTGTCCGTCAACTACAGCACTCCAGCGTCGGTCCAGCATTCGCGACCTTTGGAATACAGGTATAAAGGCTGTCGTGCCTGCAAGTTTGGTGATAAAACTCTCTCCATTTACGAAGTTTATAATTGATTTATAATTAGCGTTCAGAAACATTGATATTTATTAATAAGAAAACATTATGACTTGTTATTACACAAGTGCCTAAAGTACCAACTAACACCTAAACACAAAATACAGTGGCCTTATTCGTTATAACGTTTCAAACACGTGACGTGCTACTTTACGATATCTTCATGGAATGATCGTGAATGTCATACAAGTTTACTATCGTTCGTTGTATGCTGCCATGTAAGGCCTACGTTTCATACATACAACTTTGCGCAAGCATTTCAGCTCTTGGTCAGTTGTTTATAAACAATACCACTGACTTTGGTGTTTTCAACGTGATTTTTTAATATTACAATTGAACACAAGTGAGCCACACGTACGGTTCTTCATCGGTTTGTAAGTTATTCGCTTATGTAAAGGTATTTACATGATTTCACATAACCCCGCCTCATATGATAGAATATTCAAATCAAATCAAATCAAAAATGGTATTATTTCAGTAACCAAAAAATGTTTACATATACAAACAAGGTGGGGACCTTCTTTTAAGTATAAAAATACTTGTGCCAGAGGGCCCCGCTCTTCCATATCCATTTCAGTTACCAATATTACAAGAACGGTATAATCTATTATACTATACATATTTAAAAGTTGAAAAAATACAGAATTACTACTTGTTATTCTAATGGTAAATCTAGTATGACACTATTGTGGGCATTATAAAAATGTTATAGAACTTTTAGTTTATATTGAGTGTGTGTATTTGTGCAATTACAATTTGAAAAATTTAATACCGACTTCCATTCTATTCAGTTATTGGAGTGTAACTCAAAAACTGCTGGACCGAATTTGATGAAATTTAAATGGAACCAGCTTTTAAACAAAACCATAGTTTTGAGAATCGGTTCACCCAGTCAAAAGTTATGAGGTAACAAACATTAACAAAGTAAAATAAAAAAAAACAGTCGAATTGAGTTTTTTGGAAGTCGGTAGAAAAGCACAGAAAAAGTAATCGAAAGTAGGTATATAACATTAGCAAAGTAACAACTGAATGTAAACTTAAGTCAGCCAAGCTGATAAATATCTACGTTTTGAATTTCAAGGAGGAAGGAAGATAATAAGGGTCAAATAACCTTATTTTGAAGAAGTTTTCGTCGTTAGCACGGCTTCGAAACCCTACGCTATCCGTAACTCAGAACGCAGTTGCCTGTTATTTTTGAGCGTTATCAAAAGAACTAGCTGACCCACCAGCGGCTTCACTCGCTTGGTCTTGGTATAGAGGTAAAAGTGACGTTTTGGAACCTCGAGGTCCTGGGTGGATCCTCGGGTTGGACAGTTACTGGCTTTTTCTGCCCAATAAATTTTGAAAGAGTGCCCCGAAGTTGCAATAGACTCGCCTCTTAGGTCCAAAAAAGAACTCCCATGCAAAATTCTAAACTCTTAGCACTCGCAGTAACGAATTTTCATACAAACTATCAACCCCAAAAACAAACCCTTATGGTTGAATTTCATAAAATCCTGTCTTAGTGAGCACCTACGTCCTAAAAAGAACCCCCATGCAAAATTCTAAACTTTTAGCACTCGCAGTAATGAAGTTTCATACAAACTATCAACCCCAAAAAACCCATTAATTTCATAAAATCGCGTCTTAGTGAGCACCTACGTCCTAAAAAGAATCCCCATGCAAAATTTGAAACTCCTAGCATTTGTAGTTTCTGAGATTTCGTGATGAGTGAGTGACCTTTCGCTTTTACAAATACAAATATTTTTATTTCCAAAAAGAATTGACATACGAACATGGTACACGGGTTAACAAAAAGTAATTGTAATATATCTAAAACTATTAACATTGAGTCCCCAAAAGCCTGTATCTTGGGGCTCAGAGACACGATTGCCTACTACGATTTACAATATATAAATATCTACGTTGATACCACTTCCCTTTACTTTATATTCACATGTTATATTTCTAATATTATAATATTCTCATACGTTTTCGGAATACACTAACACAATGCATTTTTAAATCCTGCATCACTTTAAATATCAAGGTGCTGGTGCCAGTAGTCAACTATTATACTTATTGGTTATTTACAATTAGAATTACAAGTAGGTTAAGAAAATGGACAAAAGGTGTGTGTGTGTATGTGTGTGTCTTTGTGTTTATTTATGCGAGGGTGTGTACCTATGCGTGTTTGTGCGTATTTGTGTGTATTTACATGTGTGTGTGTCGAACTGTGTATGCAAGGATGGTGCGTCTATGAGGCGCATGTGCTGTCTTGTTCTTAAATCAGGTTTTCAATTTCGTCATAAGATAGATTCAATAACCATTCTTTGACTATTATTTTACAGCCAAATATTTTCTGGTATTTGATGTTACAAAATTTGTTTGCTTTTATATATATATATATATATATATATATATATATATATATATATATATATATATATAGATTAAAATATAATAGAACATATACTACTATAAGATCGCACGAGGTACTTACCTACCAGCTCATTCTGTTCTCCCGGGGAGTAGGCATACTCAGTAAGTACGGACTAGTGGTTGTGCGGTTACCTACATGTTTTGGGTTGTTTACACGAGATATGTATGTAATGTATGCTTTCAAAATCACTTTAAAGAGTTGGTAAGTATAAAAACATAAACTAGTTTATATTATAGGGTGGAGACCCTCATAGAAAATCACTATCTATTCTGTGTCATTGTCTCGTTTTCTGACTGATCATTGTGATTAAGTAATACGAAAGATAAATAATTAAGAGACCAGTGCTTCTGGTAGAGTAGCTTTATAATAGCTAAAATCATAATTATAAATCATAACCAGCCCATTTTGTTCCCACTGTTGGGAC
The DNA here is from genome assembly GCA_917880725.1 of Selenia dentaria. NCBI lineage: Eukaryota > Metazoa > Arthropoda > Insecta > Lepidoptera > Geometridae > Selenia > Selenia dentaria. The sequence goes on along the minus strand of OU862888.1, from coordinate 26,142,454 downwards.
TCGAGCCTGCCTATCAGAGAGAGGAATTGGGCCATAATCCACCACGCGGGCCCAGTGCGGATTGGTGGATAGGTTCGTGGCCAACCCATGACGAAGTTTTCAGGCCTTCGACATAGCCTAACGACTGTTGTCCTAAGAAAAACAATCGGGACCGACGGCTTAACGTACCCTCCGAAGCACGGAAGCGTTCAGTTGATTAATGCCACTAGGGTCACCCATCCAAGTCTTGACCGCTGCAAGCGTTGATTGTGTGAATGTCAGGTCACTGACCTGTCATTTATCCTCATAATTTCAATCAACTTTTCCTATTATTAAATACTTTAGCTATATATGACAAGGCGATCTTAACCGATCAACAAGTTAATCAAAGCTTGCAGCGGTCACGACTTGGATGGGTGACCGCTAGTGGCATTAATCAACGGACATCCTCATCACAGAGGTCACATAATATATAACATTGAATTCGCGCTTAATGTAAATTTCGATAGGTCATAATTTACGTATGTTTTAATTTCAGTTCCAGCAGATTATTAATTGGAATGAAAAAGTAGTAATCAGCAATCCATCCTTCTATCGAAACATTCCAAACAGGCGCTAAGCGCGAAAAGAAAACTAGCAAAAAAATTATTATAGTTTTTGTTTTTTTACGTTATCCTAAACTTTTATATTCCGTTTTGAATACTTAACTTACCTACTACCCCTTTAACAGAAAATCTAAAACAATATCATGTCACTCATAAAAAACTTCCTAATCTCAGTCGAAAGAAAACTTATAAAATAAGGGAGTCGATATTCCTTCCTCTGCTCAGTTATACCCCGCAAATATTAGCTAACTTCGCGTCGCTAATGAAACTGTTTGCGGGAGGTTACCTGGGTGTAGTGACTCGCTCTTGCCCTCACTGGTAATTGAGCCAGTTTGAACAACTTCGATCCAACTAAAATGACATCTCACATCATTGAGACTATGTCTGCCTATGTGTTAGATCGTGACCTCATCTGCACTTCAAACCAAGGTATACCTAAAATATATTATCATGATATCTCATATTTATACTCGTAAGTCTGTTGCCAAAGCCGTCCGAAATACAACCCCATAAATCTCCTATAATGAACAGCCCGGCGGCCATACAAAATAATAAAATGTATAAAAAGTATAAAAATTGCATATTTGATAGGAACGTAGCACATATCGAAATCTAGTAAAAAAAGTCAAACTAAAAATAAATCATAAGATTTTAGGTAGATGTATCTATATTTTAAAGAAATTAACTTAAATTTAGTTTTTATTTAATAAATACTCAAATATTTTATATTATCGCATATTTATAACACACCCGCTTTCTTTGCTCGCTCGTTTCTCAATTGAAAACTTAAAGAAATATATCTGTCGGAGCTGCAGGTTTACTCAAACTCAATCACAACATAATCCCTCAGGAATACTACACTGCACATACAAATATCGTCTTCTTGCATTGGTTGTTTGTTATTCAACCAGAGATGGCTCCAACTGAAACGCCAAGTGTTCCTAGGTCCAGCTGGAACGTCCGCCAGTTCAACCGTGCGATTCTCTAATGATTCTTCGACCAGCTCACTGATGTCAAATACTTTAAGAGTTAACGCCCTTGTACACAAGGTAGTTTTTCCAACGTGTCTTGTCAACTAATTGTTGTTTAATGTTGATTAATCTAAGAAAATGGCAGTTTCATGTCACTTTTCTCAAGTACAGTTAGCAACTTACATACACTGGACGTTCTGTTTGCAGAATAAGTGAAATAAATCTGCCAATTTCAATTTTGTGTCACCATTTGATAGCAACTGAGATACGTTATTGCTCTAAAGATAATATTTGCCTTTGCCACAGAGAATTCGTACACGGTATCTACTCTGTGCCTTTACTTTACACAAATTAGTTAAGTTAGTCTCTATTCTATTAATATAAAATGTACGCAAATAGTGTACGCGAAACTTCAGTACAGCTTGTGGCCTACTTTTGTGTATTCTAATTATGGGCCGATATTTGCGACTTTCACAAATCAAATATTCCGCATTCGCCCTCGTCGTTTCTTTGTCTTCCTCCAAAATAAAGGCTGAGCGAACTCATTCCTAAGATTTCTTTCAACACATTCTTTTGTGGGAATAGGATTGGAATTGGTTTTGGCCTCGGCTTGAAGATATAAATTTGTAATAAATGTCAACCCATCCGTTTCCGATTCCGGTATCAAAAGAAATATTTCATCTAGCTGGGCAGCCCTGCCCTCCCGTCGACCGGCAGATTAATAGCCATACACTCAAAAGGAGCGTTTACGTAACTTTGAATCATGCGTAAATTTTGCAAATCTCAAGACCTAGTATTCTAAGATTATTCTAAAACAGGTTCTGATGTAAGAATAAGTGAATATTTCCCAACATCGCCTTCTAAACCTAGTCGTTTGGTAATACCATTTTTATTTAATATCAAAACTGACTTTACTTACGTAATTAGCCGACGTTATCGACCTAGGTTTCGGGCATGGAGGCGACCAGAGGTCGGCTAATTATGTGAGTAAAGTCGGATTTGATATTAAATAAATATGTGTCAAACTCACGAGAATTTTCAAACTAAAATGGTAATACCAGTTATTAAAATGTAAATAAAGCGTAGGTATAATAGTTACAAATTAATAATTTTGCGTATTTTACCAGCAACTCAAAAATGGCTATTGTATTTTTTATTTAAGTTAGAAACCTAATTCATGAATAATAAACTATAACTTCAAAGAACGTATATACAATTTAATATTAAAAGTTTTATTTTAATACTCTTACTTGTATAGTTTAGAAGAAATTGCAATTTTAAATATGTGATACTAAGATTTCTCCTAAGTTTTGAAGGCCAGTTTGTATGCTTTGTTGAGAGTTGAGACTTCTCAAGGTGTATTAAACGTTCAAACAATAGAATACCTTTTTGTTCAAACAGTTAAACATTCAATGAATCTAAGAATCATTTTAGCATTGGAACGAGGGTGATCCTGTAGGCAAAGTACTTAGAACGTGCGGCCATAGGATATTTACTTACTTTGCTTGAAGGTATTGTGAATTTCGATTAGAAGCTTTCATTTGTTTTATATCAATGATAACAACAATATCGCTTTATTCGTTCGTAGAGTATTTTGAATATTATGTTTCTCTATATTTTTGAACGGAGCGGAACGCAAAATATCTCGTTACATACATAATAAATTTAAGAAACACAATATAATACCTATGTATACGTATAATGAGAACACCTACATGACCATGTCAACAAACACTAGAAATGCAGCCAATAGTTTTTTTTATGTATCCATCTGATAATAATGATAAAGAGGGACAGATTGTTGTTTGTAGCAAAAGTAGCCTAAATATGATAATCATTGGACTACGATGGTGGTACTTGGTCAGCATCAATATGTACGAAGTATTTTCACTTTCATGTTTCAAAATTTAATTAAATAAATTCGCTTCCAGATGGTCCCTCGCCCGAGGTCCTTGCTCCGTGTCGTGCGGTGGAGGGCATCGCATGGTGCGCCCGAAGTGCACCAGGGATATGAATAAATGTCCGCCTACCAGATATGAACCTTGTAACACACACAAGTAAGTTTAAATTTCTTTCTTTCTTCTTGTGCTGGTGGCCTCTACGCTTTCCGTGATTTAACATTCAGAACATTTTAAACTATTAATTAACCTACAAAACACGGACGGTAGGCTTGTTTGCCATCACGCTGAGTATGATATGCATGAAACCCGGATCGACGTGTCCGTAGCTCTACCAGTCGGCAACACAAAATGTCATTCTATAAATACTCGACAATAAAGCTTGTGATTGGCGAACTCGCTACGATTTTAGTTCTACAATTAACGCAAGGTCGCACTGTTATTTTTTTCATACATTATTTCGCTGCAGTCGATACCGAGCATAGATATATAGATTGGTGTCAATGTTGTAAATTCATGTTAGACCTACCGATGCCTTTTAGTATTTTGCAGGTTTAATAGTTCACAAAACTTTCAACTCAAAAAAAACACTCAAAAAAAATTCTGAACATTGTTACTAGAGCTAGATTACAAGAGCTTTTTCCAAGGAACCAGATTGTGATCTGTTTCCTAGTAAAAAGATTTAGTAAAAAAGCAAAAAAGGGCTATACGAGCTATCTACAGTTTAACTCCCAGAGTTTCCCTTAGACAGAAGTTTAAAGACATAAACATTCCAACTGCTGTCTCTCAGTTTATCTATGAAAATCTAATGTATGTAAAGAAAAACATTAACAGTTTTTATAAAAAGAGTGATGCTCATTCCATCAACACGCGGAATAAGCACAAGCTATCCGTACATGTAACGCGTCTCCACAGAATAAGTCATTCTTTTATGGGACAATGTATACACTGAGAAAAATGTTTTATGCAGGCGAAATGGAAAACCTGTAATTGCTAGACAACGTACGTTACCGACTTGAATCTGTATGTTACAACTTTAATACGTATGAAACACTCGTAGGTCTGAAATTATGACAGTAGGAAACATAATTATGCGTAATGATAGAACTGTATTACCGTTACACTGTATGCCACATACAATATCAAGGTGGCACGCCGTGAGTAAGGATATTTCGCATAGCTGACATTATTTTTCTGTGTGTTACTGCAGGGTAACGCACAGGTATAAATAATGACGTCATATCACTTGTTCTGAAAAGCTGGATGAAACAACTGGTATTATTCATAGTCAGAATGCTACAGAAAATACGATGGTCACATCTAATATACGGGTCGTACATAGGCTCGGCTCCCGTTGTGATTGCATTTTAGCTGGTGTAAACCAACTGCTTTACCGTTAGAGTGCTTTACGTTACAATAGACGACACGGCATTCAGGGGTTGGGGAAAACTAACTGCTTTACTTTTCTAAAACAGTGAGTCATTACGTTTAGTATTAACTGACTGTTCTACTGTTGTAGTAGGTAATAAAGGTGTATATGACATTATTGCTGGATAAAATAAACTGCTTTGGCGTTAATTTGCAGTGCATTGTTTACATACTTGCTTCCAGTTTGAATACACCCCCAATATAGTACTCATATTACTGCATCGATGGGTCAAAAAAAACTGTCTAACTATCACGGTTCGTGAAATACAGCTTGGTAACAGACGGGCATACAGACAGGCAGACAGACAAACAGACGGACGGACAGCGAAGTAAGAAGGTTCTTACCTTATTACAGTAAGAGTAATAAGGTCCCGTTTTTACCCTTTGGCTACGGATCCCTAAAATGCGACACCTGAATGCGTGAATTCATTCTGATTGGCTGAGATATATTTGCTTTTTTGTTTAATTTGAAATGTATAATAATAAGTAATAATAATGTATAAGTTATACATATTAACCTTGACATACGTACTACGTACACTGTTACATTATGGTAATGGTGACTCAACAAGAAATGCAGAAACAATATGTAGTAACTTAAAATTAATCATAGATGGCGCGCCACTGTGAGCACAAAATGCTGAATCGCGCAAGCGTTTGTCGCACAGAAACTGAAGCGCGCATTTTGAAAATTTTTACTCTTTCTTAACCTGATACAAGTTCGGGTTTATGCGACTTAGTACAGTAGCACATCCTGCAACCTACAGAATTACATGGCACATGGCACTGTTACATTATAGTAATGGTGGCACATCCTGCAACCTACAGAATCACGTGACACTAATACATTATAGTAATGACGCCAGGTACTGCCACTCGCCTAATTACATGGTACTGTTAAATTAAAGTAGTGGTGGCACATCCACATCCTGCAACCTACAGAATTACATGGCACATGGCACTGTTACATTATAGTAATGGTGGCACATCCTGCAACCCACAGAATTACGTGACACTAATACATTATAGTAATAACGCCAGGTACTGCCACTCGCCTAATTACATGGTACTGTTAAATTAAAGTAGTGGTGGCACATCCACATCCTGCAACCTACAGAATTACATGGCACATGGCACTGTTACATTATAGTAATGGTGGCACATCCTGCAACCTACAGAATCACGTGACACTAATACATTATAGTAATGACGCCAGGTACTGCCACTCGCCTAATTACATGGTACTGTTAAATTAAAGTAGTGGTGGCACATCCACATCCTGCAACCTACAGAATTACATGGCACATGGCACTGTTACATTATAGTAATGGTGGCACATCCTGCAACCTACAGAATCACGTGACACTAATACATTATAGTAATGACGCCAGGTACTGCCACTCGCCTAATTACATGGTACTGTTAAATTAAAGTAGTGGTGGCACATCCACATCCTGCAACCTACAGAATTACATGGCACATGGCACTGTTACATTATAGTAATGGTGGCACATCCTGCAACCCACAGAATTACGTGACACTAATACATTATAGTAATGACGCCAGGTACTGCCACTCGCCTAATTACATGGTACTGTTAAATTAAAGTAGTGGTGGCAAATCCACATCCTGCAACCTACAGAATTACATGGCACATGACACTGTTACATTATAGTAATGGTGGCACATCCTGCAACCCACAGAATTACGTGACACTAATACATTATACTAATGACGCCAGGTACTGCCACTCGCCTAATTACATGGTACTGTTAAATTAAAGTAGTGGTGGCACATCCACATCCTGCAACCTACAGAATTACATGGCACATGGCACTGTTACATTATAGTAATGGTGGCACATCCTGCAACCTACAGAATTACGTGACACTAATACATTATAGTAATGACGCCAGGTACTGCCACTCGCCTAATTACATGGTACTGTTAAATTAAAGTAGTGGTGGCACATCCACATCCTGCAACCTACAGAATTACATGGCACATGGCACTGTTACATTATAGTAATGGTGGCACATCCTGCAACCCACAGAATTACGTGACACTAATACATTATAGTAATAACGCCAGGTACTGCCACTCGCCTAATTACATGGTACTGTTAAATTAAAGTAGTGGTGGCACATCCACATCCTGCAACCTACAGAATTACATGGCACATGGCACTGTTACATTATAGTAATGGTGGCACATCCTGCAACCTACAGAATCACGTGACACTAATACATTATAGTAATGACGCCAGGTACTGCCACTCGCCTAATTACATGGTACTGTTAAATTAAAGTAGTGGTGGCACATCCACATCCTGCAACCTACAGAATTACATGGCACATGGCACTGTTACATTATAGTAATGGTGGCACATCCTGCAACCCACAGAATTACGTGACACTAATACATTATAGTAATGACGCCAGGTACTGCCACTCGCCTAATTACATGGTACTGTTAAATTAAAGTAGTGGTGGCAAATCCACATCCTGCAACCTACAGAATTACATGGCACATGACACTGTTACATTATAGTAATGGTGGCACATCCTGCAACCCACAGAATTACGTGACACTAATACATTATACTAATGACGCCAGGTACTGCCACTCGCCTAATTACATGGTACTGTTAAATTAAAGTAGTGGTGGCACATCCACATCCTGCAACCTACAGAATTACATGGCACATGGCACTGTTACATTATAGTAATGGTGGCACATCCTGCAACCTACAGAATCACGTGACACTAATACATTATAGTAATGACGCCAGGTACTGCCACTCGCCTAATTACATGGTACTGTTAAATTAAAGTAGTGGTGGCACATCCACATCCTGCAACCTACAGAATTACATGGCACATGGCACTGTTACATTATAGTAATGGTGGCACATCCTGCAACCCACAGAATTACGTGACACTAATACATTATAGTAATGACGCCAGGTACTGCCACTCGCCTAATTACATGGTACTGTTAAATTAAAGTAGTGGTGGCACATCCACATCCTGCAACCTACAGAATTACATGGCACATGGCACTGTTACATTATAGTAATGGTGGCATATCCTGCAACCCACAGAATTACGTGACACATGACACTGTTACATTATAGTAATGGTGACACACCCTGCAACCCACAGAATTACGTGACACTAATACATTATAGTAATGACACCAAGTACTGCCACTTGGCTAATTACATGGTACTGTTAAATTCTAATAATGGTGACAAATCCAAAAAGTACTGAAATACATGGAGCAGTTATACTACAGTAATGTTGGTACGTCCTGCAAACTACTGCATTGCATGGATCAGTTACATTACAGCGATTGTATAACACCTTGCCATAATGGGTTATCTTACGTAAATTACCTCTGTTGCATCCTTTACAGACCCGAGTTGCCATGGTTCGTTCCATACCATGCAGTACGTATCACACTGCCTTAATGAGTTTTAGCATGCCAATAAAATGACGTCATAGATATTTCGTCATTACTTTGACATGCCCATACCTGCGCCACCATTCCGAGTCTTATATTATCGAACATGGTGAAACGTCCTTAGGTAATTTAAAGTCCGTTTCGCTATTATTTAAGGGTGGAGGTTCCTTATATAAAGACGGCACCTGATTGTTTTTTTTTCAGTGTACGATTCTATAATAAAGTTCCCAATGTTATACGAGATTTGCCTATTAATAAGTTTAAAATTACTATTAAAACTAAACTCTGTCAAAAAGGTTTTTACAAAATTTCGGATTACTTGGCAGATAAAACAGCTTGAAGAGAAGAGCTTGTTGAGAATCTACCTACCTACTCGAGTATTAAGATGTCAAAGTGTAGCGTGTCTTGCTGTAATGATACCATTATTATGTTCTCTTTTTTACAAAAGAGAACATAATAATGGTATCATGATTATGGTACCATCTTGCTCTGGCCATATCTTTAATTAAGGCAACACACTGGAGCTAAAAATAAACGAATAGTTACTTGTTTAATTTAAGAAATTGGCGATACAGTCTGACATTATATAGAAGACATAGATGCTTGGAATACTCCACTTCTGGCAAGCTGTCACTCTGCCACCCATAAAATGTAATATTTGTAGTACCTAAGTAGAAACATTGTAAAAATCTATATAAAAAGAATGGCCCCGAGTTTCTTGCCGCTCGGTAGGCTCTACATATTTTGGAACGCGGCGGTAGTCTTGTAAGTACATTATAATGAAAAATTTACGTTCATAAGTGCGTCTTTGATGCCTAAATTGAATAAATTATTTTGACTTTGACTTTGAGCACTGCTGTTGTGATGTGTGGGGACTCGTTGTTCTTTGACCAAAGGCGTTGGTCGAGATACCCACTTCCGTAAAGTTGAAACATTTCCTTTCTAATGGAACAGTTTTTCGTTTCCCACAAAGGTATTGGACCCAAAACTTATAATACCTATTAGCAAGATGTTGTTTCACAAATACACCGGTCCATCAGTGTTAAATACATCGTTGTTGACCGTACCGAAAGTGAATATTGCCTTTTAAGTAAAAAGCTTTCACATAATTAAAAATTAATGAAATTGTGAATTTGTTATTTATTCACTCAATCGGCGGTTGTCCTTCTAGGAAACATTATCACCCATACATATTTTATCTAATATTTTAAACGAACAATTCTTGTATATGATATATAATCTGCCTCTCGGATTTTCATTAAATTTGGTATGTAGAGATATTCGGGGGCGATAAATCGATCTAGCTAGGTTTAATTTTTAGAAAACGTCGTTTTTTCTGTTTTTTTCGGGCAATGAAAAACAACAGTTTTTTCGTTGCTTTCAAATTATAATATGGCGTAACAGTCGCATTGCAAAATCCTGAATCGCAGTGACAATATTCTCACGGAACATGTGTTACTTTTTTGTTTACGTATTTAAATCGAGGAAAGTTATATATTAATTACATAGTGGGTGACCGAGACCCAGGTACTATGTAATTAATGTTTTACTTAGTAGAGGTCTAACTACCTCTCTGAAAAAGTTATAATTGTGTTGACAGCAGCACGAGGCATGAAGTATATACTAAAATATAGTGTTTATATTCTCTTTGGTATATAAGAGGTATAAACAATAGAAGATATGTTTATTTAGAGAATAATTAAAATACCTAGACTTACAGGTGTTTCGAAAGACTCAGACTTGCAATGCGATCCGACTTCACAAAGCCAGCTGTTTCCCTAAGTTCTGTAATAAAATCTAATGTAATTTACGGTTATTTGAAGCGTTTTATGTTGACGGCAAGTCACGCTGCCTACATTTTGGGCTTATTCTGTTTTCTTTTAATAGTATAATTTTTAAGGTAAGGTGAGCAGAGGGTTTGGCCACTAAACCTTTATAGTTGTTTTCCCCGTTTTTTTAAGTAAACTACCTCGTAACGAGTGGGCGGAAAAGCCTAAAATAACAATTTATTCCATCTTAATTTAATTAACAGTTCAGTCGACTTCAGCCTTTAAGAGAAAACTCCTAAATGGATATTCTTGGTCCAGAAACATCTGACCTCGTCATAATTTTATCTAGTTATACCCGAATATTCAAAACTTTGTAGTAAAAGTGTATCCTATCGAAGACAATAAATAGTGGCAAAAATAAAATCTGATCTGCAGTGCAGTGCAGTAGCTCCACGATGGAACAACGGGGATTTATTTTATTCGAGCCAGGTCCATTATTTTATGTACGACCAAATCATCTTTTTTAGGTGGTGATTAAATTAACAAAACAAGTGTGATAAGCGGCGATAAAAAAATGGCGACTCTATGTCACTTTTGTCAGCTCCAGTCATCAACTTACTAACATTTTTGCTTACTGGAGCTGTCAAAACTGACATATAGCCGCCATTTTTCAAGATTTCAATCACCATTTGTAAGTAACTGAGATACATAATAGCCATCACTGGAGTGGAACAGTTTGTTTGATTCGCTCTTCTAATCACCGACCATATTCTAAAACTTTACTTTAATTTCTCCTAAAGTTTATGAAACTATCATGTAACAGATACTGGCAAAGTTGCGACACTCAAACAAGTCGCAGAGGCCGTACACAAAGAATCTAATCTAATCATAATAGCCATGCAGGTGTCGCAACAAAAGCTTGTTAACTACAAAATAACTTATATTTGTTGAACAAGTTCTTGGTAGAATAAATTTACGAAATTAGGCATCGTAAAACAAATATAAGTAAGTAATTAAATTAGTTATAAGACTAAGGACACACAGGTCACAATATTATCTTTTTGCAAGCAAAATTTGATAATAAATTGGTTGTAACTTTTAGGGCAATTCATGCCCGTGAGGAAACGAGTAAAACCGTTGTTATTAAGAAAAAAATACCTAAATAAAAATTAAAAATATGATAAAAATTATCTTCTCCGACTGGACTAGAACCCATTGAATCATCTGATCAGACGCTATGTATTTTATTTCTTCTAACATTTCAAAGGTTTTTGCTTTGCAGGCATATGCTATGCATAAATATCGTTACATAAAATTCATAAAATTTTCTTACATTTTGATTAACTTTTCGTTTTCCCACAATGCAGTTGTGAGTTTGTGTGGACTGGCGGCGAGTGGGAAGAGTGTAGCGCGACATGCGGCGGTGCTGGCGTGCAAGAGCGTCAGCTTTACTGCGTGCCGTCTGACCTGAAGTAAGTTTCATCCTACTTTCTACTAACCCTACTTAATATTATAAACGCGAAAGTTTGTGAGTATGGATGTGTGGATGTGTGGATCTTTGTTACTCTTTCATGCTCAAACGGCGGGGGCAATTTACGTGAAATTCGGTATGGAGGTACCTACGTGTCGCGCTGGTTTAACACATAGGATACTTTTCATCATCATCATCATCCATCACCACGCGGGTGAAAAAGCGTAATATGCTTAGGCACAGTATAGACAAAATAATAATATCTCCGCCTAAGTCAAGATCTTAATGATGTTCTGTTGAGTTCTGTAAAAGTTTGTGTCAGTTTCTGATAGCTTAGTCAAAAGCCAAGTCAATTTGACAGCTCGATACACTGTGCTCGGCGACCGTAAAGGTGGATGAAATGTAACGCAAATACCGTCAAGGGTGATGAAATTTAATGACAGTTTTTTTCCATGGTGATTAATTTTATATATTGATGTACTTAAGCCATGTATTTTATAATTAATGTTTACTGATTGAGGTGCTCAGTATTAAAATTTACTCATACCCTTCAAGAGTCGATGTCATTATAACAATGAAATTTCTATTGTGTCTGGCCGTGTGACCTTTGACGGAATAATACTATTATACTCGTAGCAATTGTTGCGTTTGACCATGTACATTTTTTATGAAATTTTGGTATAAAGATAGATATGCCCTTGGAGAAGATAATAAGCTACACGAAGTACTAATCCTGCGCAGACGTAGTCGCGGGCATCAGCTAGTAAAGTTATAAAAATATTCCCTGCATGCAAGTTTTCACAAACCGGAAAAGGACTGCTTTTGGCTACTCTCTACATAAAATCTGGTGTTATTTGATACGAGTATTAACCCATTGGATTATTGGAAAGATAAACATACTTTATACAGCTAAATAGTCAAGTAGAAGAGTTTCGTAACTTCTAACGCCTCGCAGTATGACGGCAGTAGGTTTTGTTTACACTTGATAGGCTAGTGTATGACCACTATCTCACTTGATGGTCAGCGATGATGCGGTCGAAGGTGGTATCGGCAACTGGCACTGATGGACAGCTGCTGGACTACACTGTGAGAATACAGGTGTTAGGTTGGTGTAGTTTCTTAGGTTTAAGCGCTAGACTTTCAAACTTAAGGTTTAAGTAGTGAAGACTGGAAGGGCCCTGCCAATGCTGTGGATTTTATCACAATGTTACCTTCTGCGAAAGTTCAAACCTGAGGTGGTGATCGATCCCGTGGCCGTCTCATCGACAGCCGATCTTTGTTATCCGGGCTTGGAAGTCCATCAACCGACTTAGGACGCAAGTTGGCCGCTGTAGACACAATATGTACAAATGCGGTTACCGTGCATGACAACACTGAAACTGTTTGCGATTACAGTTTCACCACTCAAACGATGTCACATTTACTCGTTTGTCCCTTATATATACCACCTGCACAAGTGACGTCTCTTTAATGCCACAAATGCCGGAATTAAAGTGGTGATATTCTATTCAAGCTGGATTTAAAATTGTAGACTGCTACTACTCTGCAATTTTAAATCAAGCTTTAATCAAAGTGGTACCATTGACACGAAAAAAAATCTATATAAAAAAACCCGGGCTATCATTACTCCATGGTGAAATATTGCTATAGCTTTGAAATTTTACATTTTACGAAGTAATTCTTAAGGGTGTTGAAAATGAAGGACAACAAAAAACTTCTAGAAGACAGTGCAATTATGTAACGCTTAGTGTTTGCCTACCAATTAGCCCATGTTAATAATACACCAAAACATAACTTAATTTCACAGTACCAGCACAAGACGAGACCTGATCAAATACAGCGTGTCACCTGCGTTATGTCCCTCTTCCAAGCCGGAGCAACAACAAGCCTGTAACCGACTACCCTGTCCCGTCTACTGGCGGGAAATGCCTTGGACACCGGTAATTTTGTTTTACTGCTATTTTCAGTTTTCATTGTAACATCAATAAGGTGAGATCTGTCCCTCTTCCAAGCCGCCATCTGCTGCAAGGTTGAGACCAACTACTTTTCCTAGTGTCCTGGCGGGAAATGTCTTGGACACCGGTAACTTGGCTTTTAGGTCTTTCAGCGTATCTACAAACAATGTAGCCAGTCCTTCTTACAAGCTACAGCTGGTGCATAGTTGCAAACAACTGTCCTGCTCTTTTTCACTAGCGGGAAATGGTTTAGATATCGGTATAAAACTTAAACAGTAGCATCTATTTTCCTACACCTTCTAGTACACACGCACAAAGTGCCGTAAATAGACGGCATAGGTGCGGAAAATAGCCCGCCTACCAAGTACCAAATACCTTCTAGTACAGTATTTTATATCACCTTGGCTAGAGATGAGTACTTTTTTATTTTTTTTGTCCCGGGGAGTTCCTTTATGGATACCACCTACCACGGTGAGGTAGGTGGTTATGTGGGAGTCCGTATACCCACTAAAACCCCGGGGTGTTCCGTCAGTGCCGCATTTGGCGGGAACGCGGGACAGTTTTTGCACACGACCGTGAACCCGCCGCGGCTGTCCGTTGCCGGACCCTTCTCTTCGCGGCGCGCGAGAACACATGGCGCGCCGCAACTGCCTCGGAGACCGAACCCGCCAACAATGGGCGCCAGACTTCCCCGTGTCTGGACACCCGTGGTCTCCCTGCGGTGGGTCGGATACGTAGCCCCACCGCCTGCTACGTCAGCCACAGGGGATAGCCCCCCCCGCGACCCCACCTCCTTGACTCTGCGCCGAGCGCCCGAACCCCACCTCCTCTAGCCTGCACCAAAGTGCCCGGGCCCCCCTTCTCGAGCCTGCGCCAAAGCGCCCGGGCCCCACCTCCTCGAGTCTGCGCCAAAGCGCCCGGACCCCGCCTCTCCTATGTGGACTTGGCGGCCAAAGCCCATAGGAGCGGCCCCGCCTGAGCCGGCCAGCGCACCCCAACGCCGGCGCGGCCCTGGGTTCCTCTTGGCTTCACCGTGGTGATCCAAGCCACGGCTACTGAGCCCCCCTGCCACGTCAATGCGGGAACCCTTCGGGGGGTAGAGATGAGTACTGATCTATCACTGCGTAACTTACATCATGTCTCTCTCTACAGATGTTGTAGCACCCAGCCAGCTTTAGCAAACACATTTAACTCATTATCTGTTATACTATAACCATAACGTCTCATGACCAAAAGGTACTAAAACTACTAAGTTCTAAGTGTCACGGGATGGCATCCGATCACTACATCAGAACTGGTAGACCTACTCCAAAAAGGCCGGAATCCGAAATGAACCAGATCATAATACGAATAGTAATCATTCACTTTAGGCACTGTCCAGCAAACTCAGAAGATGCAGCTTCAATCTAGCCCGGAGTTCAATTGTGTCTCATTTGAATGTTTGCGAACATGATTTATACTTTAAAAATGTATTTCTGGTTAAAATTTTGTCAGTGTGCCTCAAATCTCATGCCATTATAACTTTCAGTGCTCAACAACATGTGGGCGCGGCATATCGCGACGTCCACTCGTGTGTCCTGCATCAGACGAAGTTCTCTGCGGCCCGAAGCCCCGCGAGCGCCGCCGCCGCTGCCGCCTGGGACGCTGCCTGCCCCCCGCCCGCCTCACCATCATCTGCCCTCCCTCCGACACCACACAGTACTGCGAACTGTTCAACATAGACGAGTTAAGACGGAACTGCCAGGTGCCGCCATTTAGGAAGTACTGCTGCAATGCTTGTAAACATGTAGACAAATTACAGCACACTACAGAATAAGCTATATTAGTTTGTTTGTATACCTCTGATACTCAATACTATGAGCTGTTCAACTTAGAACTAGAACTGAGACAGTTGCCAGGTGGGCTCCTTTTGGAAGTATTTCTCTAACGCTTGTCAAGACGTAGACAGATTCAAACATACGACAGAATATAATATTACGAGTATTACAAATTTGGCTTAGAGTATGACAAATTTTAGACTACTGACTGGTCTCTTTAGCACCATGAGTAATCCGACAGGTCTAAGAGAAAATTGCGAGGCACTAAAATCGTGCACTTCTGAACCTGTTCACACAGAATCACATAAGTAATGTACTAGTAAAATTGTTTAGGAAAATAAATCAATACCCGTCTCTCTATACCGCTTATCAACGTTAATTAATTAAGAGATGGAACTGCCAGGTGCCGCTGTTTAGAAAGTACTTCTGCTGCGCTAGTTCAGACGTAGATTTCATCTATTTTTGAGATAAACGCTTTTACTTTTACCTAATCAAAATCTATCTCATCTGGAACCTAAATCATTTGGGAATTTAGTTCAGTTTTTATGACTTTTTGTAACCACGATTGACTAAAATTTACATAAGCTCCTCAAAATTCAAATTTACCGTCACACCACACTGACAAAATGCGCAAGTTTATCAGTAGAGATGTGAGTGTATACGTGGATTTGGTTGTCACTTCTTCACGCTGAAACGGCACAAGGGGTTAGTATAAAGTTAGGAATGGAGATGGCATACCTAGGATTACGATATTATAAGTACAGACTTAATTGTGTGGATACGATTTCGTAATCGCGGTTGTGGTTCATAGTGTCCCAAAAGTTTTAATCAAGTGTGCTAGTTTATTTTGTTCTTATTCAATTAAACAAACGTTGGTGTTTCGCTGAGTTTCATAATTTCACCAATGCATTAGCAAACCACTACCTTTAAAATTACATAACTATAAACACAAAAAATCTTGATTGTAGACTGTTAAAACTTGGTTTTAGCTTGTCAATACTTGGTTTTAGTTTGTCAAAACTTAGTTTTAGTTTGTCAAAACTTGGTTTTAGTTTCTCTTATCCTCAGTTCGATCGATAGCTTCTCTAGTGTATCTTGTCTGTGAAACATGATCATCATCGTTGTTACCAACTACTATTTAACTGCCTTTTATAAAATATTTTATTTTACTTAAGTCTGTATTATATCTATTCAGATCTGATCGTTTGCAATAAGATTTAGTAAGTCCAATAAAAATGTATGAAATATTTATGTGTTATTTTTGTGTTGTGTGCCGTATAGGAGAATGCGTGTAAAATTCCATGTAACCAGTATTGTACGCCTCTTAACTATAATTATTTATAAGAAATAATTTAAGCTTAGAATATAATTTCTAATAATAAAGTAGTACGGAACTAAGTGCCATAATGTATTGTACACTACTTCCTCCAATAAACGTGTTGTATAAAATTTACACTTTTGTCATTATTGTAGATGCCTGTAGCAAAACAGTTTATAAACTCATGGGAGTCTGATATTTCATACTGACATAAACATTAATTAGTTTACTAGGTGGTTGGGACTCTTCTACTTTGTCGGTCTGACCTTTAGAACGTGGACTAATTAAACGAGACGCCTAAGCGGGGCTTGGTGCCCCGCCGGTGGGGAAAGGGCGCATGCAGGTTAGGGGACTGAGGTGAATGAACAGGTGGCGTGGGGATAGTAAAGCACATTGACCCCAAATAACTCCAAGAATAGACATGTCAATTAAGGCTGTACAAAAAAAGAGCTAATATGTTTTAACTTTATATGAAAACAATTATAAGCGATTAAAGTTATGATACTTGGTTATGTGAATCCTGACTAGGTATATATGCACGCCTTTCAGTATTATGTAGTGATACCAATTTATCCTCGTAAAATGTCATAGCCAATCAACTCAACCTGGAAATGGCAAAATAACTATAGGCATTAGATCAGGCGTTCCACTTTTATTTCACAAATCTAGCCTGTATATTTACGCAGAGCTAAATCCCTAGATTATGATTAGCAGCTGCCTTTGCAATCAAATATATTAGGAACAATGAATGTCCGTCATGTTTCGATGTGGAATCAAACCAAATTTGGAAGATTGACTTTGACGCGCTGAAGTCTATGTCTAACAATTTCCACTTCATTAGAGTGCTGTAAATTTGTTATTATTGTAATGATAACATACTTTTTAAAACCATGTAGGTACTTGAAATTAAGATTTAGAATTATGGATTGAAAATAAAGACAAAGCGTGGCCCAGATTGACGTTAGAGCCAACGGAACGAGATGGAAGATCAAATCAGAAGTTCAGAAATCAGAAAGACAAAACGCCCGACAGAGCCGCGAAGCCTCGTATCCCTCTAAACCCGCTCACCCTTTACATAAATACCACGCTACCCGACTCTCTCTGACTCCCCTCTCTTCACCTCTCCGACTCCCCTTTCTTCTCTCTCCGATTCCCCTCTCTCCTGGCCACGGCCCAAGCCGTGGTCCGTACCTTAGTGGTGCCCTTGAGCAAGTCGCCTACTCCTCTCCTTGAGGCGAAGCGTCTTTAACGCTCGCCTTCTGCACCCGCATCTGGCTGAGTGCCATCTGCGCTCGCCACCAGTCCGGTGACGCTGTAAATGTCGGTAGAGGCAAACCGCATTAGTCCGTCCAAAAAACAGATGGAACTAGATTTACGTCGTGCCGTCAGCACTTGCACCGGCGCATTTTTCTTTCAACTGAAACAAAATAGTGGATGGGCCATTCGAGCAAGGACTGATATAAAAGCTAATGGAGCTGTAACCACAAGGAGCTCAATGAAGCCCGTTCGAGTAATACACTAATACATGGCCTAAACAAAACAAAGTCGTGGATCCATTACGCCCACGATTAACGCCTTTTTTCTTCCAAATTAATACCCACCTGTGCGCGTAAACTATTCCGCATCTGTCCCCACGCATAGAAATAACGCCCCACGCAGTGACATATAGAAGTGTAGAACATGCTTCTTAAATAAAATACGTGTATTCAATGTAGCCCTTATAGTTCTCATTTCACGACCCTCGACGAAATACCCATTAGCATTAGCACCATTTTAAAACGGCCAGGCCTGGACAACAGATGTTTCTGTTATCGTTAACGCCAAACGACAACTCCAAAATGTATGGTGATGGCATTACCTGTGGAAAAGTCACGTGACGTCACGCAAGTTCGTAGACACATTTTTGACTGTAGCGTGTGCGGAAACACGGCTGATTGAATTTTGTCTAGGCCTGCTGTGGTCATTTGGTCCAGAGTTCTTCAGCTGAATCCTGTCTGGCACGTAGGTAAGTATAGTTTGTAAGCTACGAGTAGGAATCTCACTTTCATATACAACCCGATAACCATCCATTCACAATACGATTTGTTCTTAATACGACAATTACTACACCTTTTTGTTACGCGCTCTGTAACAAAAAGTTGTATATCAATGGAGTATGAAAGAACTAATATTAAGTATTATGTCCAGGTGAAAGGGCACAGTACCTGTAAGAGCAAATAAGTGGCCAATGGGATCAAACAACAGCCGTGCGATTCTCTAACAGCAAACATGAAACAAATGAAGAGATGACAAGAAACGTAGGAAAAGCAACCTTACGTACAAGGGCAATATCTCATAAAGTATTTGACATCGGTGAGCTCATCGACGAATCATTACAGAATCACACGGCTAGCATCAGAGAGACGTATGCGAATTGCAGTAGCAGAGTTCTGAAGTTTAAAGATCTTGAAGTCTAACGATCGGTTCAAAAAGCTGGCCCGACGCTTACCGTCAGGTCAACTGTGACTGTATATCTGCTATTATTTTTTGTTTCGTTCGCTCTCATACAGGGATGGTTTAGAAATAAAAACAAATCTTCATCATAAGAGATTGACATAAGTATGTTTGTTTTGGTACAGCTTAAACGATTTTTTTGGCTTACATTTATACTAACAGACATGTCTTTATTTACAGCTTAAAGGTAACTTTCATACAAGGAGGAAAAAGGAAAATTCTTTTGAATTGACTCAGTGATCTTAAACTATTCCCGTCCAAAGAAGGAACTTTGTAAGAAGTTATAACTACTTGCTTTTCAAATGCGAAGCTTGCAGAGCGCAAGTAAACTGTTTGGAACTCGTATTTATTTCATACCCGTACCTATTTCATCTACAAAGAGGTTTAAGAGTAGGTACTTGTAATAAAATTCAAAGTGCTAACTAACTAAGCTCTATTTAATTTGATCAGAATGGATTTATATTTTGTTAAACTTTATTAAGTTAAATAAACCAAATACACATTGGCTCGTGCAAATTTGTTGCCGTTTTATGACGCTAGTAAATTTTATAATTATTTTATGCCCCTGACTTCACCTGACTTTGTCTGCGTGGAATCGTGAATTTGAACTCATATTGAATCACTGAGCTAAATAATTTTAGATTAGTGCCTTGCATTCGTGAACGCATTGCAAATACAATACTCATTCAAATATCTCGCACCTACCCTTAACATAAACGCAGCATCGGTTATCTCCAAAGACTAGCATATGAACTTTCAATAGAGCTTAGCTAGTGGTTACAAGCTTTGCAAGTGTCGTCGCTCTACGAACAGAGTATTCAGTGCATTCCCACTGTGTAGGAGGTTTAATTTTTACCAAATATGTTAGTGAATTAGTTTTATTGTAATAGGTAGATTTATTTTATATCCATAACTTACGTACTTAGATTAAATTTATTTACTTGTATGTGTTTAATTTTTACCAACACTTAATATTAAGGTTACCTATACAAATAATAGAAATTCATCAGGTAGTTTCTTGTACATATGAGTATATTTGGCACTCACTTGAAAACACAATGTTTGTAGGACTTTCGCAAAGCCCGTGAGGAGATGTACCAAGCATAAGCCAGTCAACCTTCAAGTAGTGTGCAAACATGGCTCAACAAACTGGGCTCCAGTTTGAAGGGCAAAGTTTAGAGACTACAGGGCACATCATAAATTTTAAGTGACGAGCGCAGTGCATTGCAGGGTTTTGGACTGTTGTATCTTTAAAATTCAGAATGGCACTGAACTGTTATGGGCAAACGTGACGCCCATTCAAACCTATATACAGCATTGTTTTATTGTTTGTTTTATTCACGTTTACTAATAAACCTGTCTGTTAAACTGAAAATAAAAAGCTTAATAAATTTATAAAGTCAAGTATTTTCGAGATCTCTTAAGGTTATCAAGCCCTCTCTGTTCAATGGCACTTCAACATTTATCTTTTAATAATACATTTTCAGTTAAACGACTGCTAAACGCGCCAATATGGGTGTGCGAAATGTATCAGCCGTGCGATTCTGTAATAATTCGTCGATGCGCTCGTCGACGAGCGCACCGATGTCAAATACTATGAGATATCGCCCTTGTACATAAGGTTGTTTTTCCAACGTTTCTTGTCATCTCGTCATTTGTTTCACGGATGTTGTCAAAGATGCAACGATGTTTGGCCTTAGAGCTTTTTTTGACGGAATGTACTTATTTCAAATAGTACACGGTAACGTCAGATATCAAGTTTCCAATCGGCCGTGCGATTCTCTAAGAGCAATTATCGTTGCATCTTTGACAACATCCGTGAAATAAATGACGAGATGACAAGAAACCTTGTGTACAAGAGCGATATTTCAAAAAGTTGTTGACATTGGTGAGCTCGTCGACGAGCGCATCGACGAATCTTTAGAGAGTCAGTACGTCAGTAGAGTGCAATGTAGCTGAATAGCGCAAAATTATGGAAAACTACTGGGAGGATGGTGCTAATGTACGGATGTCTCAGGTAAACCAGAAAAGAAACTTAAAGTTAACCTGGTAGTTAAAGGCAACCCGAACACTGTAACAATTAGCCACAATTTTAAAGAGCATAAATCCGCATTTGTGACACTCGCGGCATCAAAACGAATCTAATGATGTATTATTTCATCATCAAAATTGGTTGAGCCGTTGAGCAGTTACTAGCGGACATAGAAACGTACATAAATACATCATACAAGTCAAACCCATAACCCTCCTTTTTGGCTTAAAGGCTGGAAAAAGTGCTGGGTAGCGCCTTACCGGAAGGTGGACATTTTTGAATATCTTGTGCACTTGCTAGTTTTGTCACTGATAACTTTATAGTAAGTAGCTATATCTTATAAATTCTTAATTATAAAAGATGATAAATTTCCTTCGGCACAGAGAAACCAAAGCTTGGTTTCTGTGTCATATCCGGTGAGACGATATTTTCATCGCGCAGATTTTTAACCGATTTTTTGAACCGTTTGACCCGTTTATAACGGCGGATATCGATTTCTGTAGTAACAGTATAGTGGATACAAATTCAATGGAGCATAGCGTGCACAATCCAGCCATTGTTTGATATACGTAGTTTGAGAAGATCATTGTAGTTGTACTTAGGTAGCTTCGTTCCTTTGTCATATAGGATCCATGAGGATCTCAAATTGATAGCTGTAGAATTGACAATGAAGATATATCGGTCCGTTCTATTCAGGATCCTATGTACATAGTCAGGTACTGGAGCTATGCAGGCAATGTAATATATTACGTAGCTAATAAATAATAGTAGGAGAGGCCGGGGCTACAATAAAAAAAAAGTTGTAGCATCCAAGTGAGCAATTAAACAATTTGTGAACGCAATTATTTCGTATACGTGTTTGTGACTGTACCAGTCCGGCCAGTTTGGTAGATCGAGAGCACTGATCGGTGCAAACTGACGATCGGTCATGCGTATCGTCAGGACCGATGGTACGCACCGACGGTCGGTCGAGCACTGAAACTGGCCTTATTTAGTGTAGCTTAGCTTACCAAATTTGTAAAAAAAAACAAACGTCAGACATTAAATTTTACTGCGGGTATTAACTTCAAACTTGGTCGAAGCTGTAAAGTAAGTATATATTTTTTTTAATTTATAATGCTTTGTTTCACAGACATCAATGGGTCCGTGGCATTGTTTATATATATTTGTATATATTGTATATATTATATTTTAAACTTTTTTTTTTTATAATTACAAAAGGAATACAGGAGGACATTTTTTTTTCACTTAACTTGACTTATAATACATTTGTAAAGGCCTGAACTTTGAAAACTTACTTACCCTAAAGGGCACACATACGATAAGGGCCAGTAGGGCACAAAACTTTTTTTTTAATTTCATGAGGGGCATATACAATTGAAGAAGATACGAGTAGTATATTGATTTACTAGTCCAACTATTTGTACTAGCTACATTTCGCATCTTATTCCAGAATTAAATAGCAATTTTCATGAATATCCGTTCAGCTATTTTGTCATGAAAATGTAACGAACAAACAAATAGTAAGAGAATTACATTCGCGTTTATATTATTAGTTTAATATAATACCTCTCCAACTAGTCGTTTGTATAACTGAACAATTTATATTCATTATGAAACCTTTGCAATTATTACTATAATTATATAAGCCAGAGTATAACAATGATACGTTCTTTGGAACGTATCATTCAATCTACACATCAGCTTTTGATTTTCAACAGCAGCTCGAAGGAACACATTTATGGTAAAGGTATCTTTTGTTTGTTTGATTTTCAATAGTCTTAATTCAATAGAAACTGTCTAATAGAAACGGTCTGGACTGAATAGTTCTCGAATTGAATGCCAGATTGATATTTTGATATTGATATTTGAGATCAAAATATTCATTGTTTAAAGTTCTTACTGAACTTTCTTCAGTTAAAATTATTAATTCAAAATTAATACTGGCAACCAGTACCATCTATGAATTAATTTGTAGACGTCGAGCTGAAGTAAAGTTAAATATTCCCTTTTTTATGTACTGCAGCGGTATAAGCATTCTTTTGTAACTATAAATTATATCTACTGTATAAGTGGATACTACCTACTACTACTACTACTATACTACTAATACCTACAACGCGAACGAAGTCGCGGTCATGCCTAGTTTGATATAAATTTCAACTCGATACCTCTATGCGCTCCTGAGAAAAAGGACAGAGAGACGGACAACAAAGTGATCCTATAAGAGTTCCGTATATCTTTTGAGGTACAGAACCCTGAATATTGTTGGTTTTACATACAAACAACATATAAGAATGAGATGATGATGATGATGATGATGATGATGAAAAAGGAATTTAAATATTATTCAATGTTTCACGTAAAAAATCAAAGACAGTGTCAATAATGTTGTTAAACATTTGCCATTTAAACAGCATCGTTGGTATAACTTGATGTGATTTTTGCATAAAGGTAGTATATAGGCAAAGTACTTAGACCACGCGGCCCCGAGCAAGTAGATCGTCATCGCGATAAATACTAAATAGGCGATAAAAGTGGCAAGAGGCGGTCGGTGGGGACGGAGGACGCTTGCCGGCAATTATTACGTGAGTGCCGGCGGAGCGGTGGGGGCTGGCTTTATTTAAATGTCATTGTTTTCTGCTGCGTAGGTATGCTACCAATAAACGTAGATGTGTAGGTACTTTTTTTGTAGCGATGTTGACATCCCTACACGCGTCTCGCGCCAAACCTGCGTGAATCAACGCTAGTAGGGAAGACGTTCTACTTATTGATATATACTTACTTTGGTATACTCGTAGGAAGATTCAATGTGTATAATGATAAAGAGCACGCTCACAAACCGGTACTGCTAAAACTTAATTTATAGTGACCTAGTTTAGGTATATTGTAATAGCTACAAGTATACGAGTATATTAAGTAGGTGTATTTTAGGTAGGTTTTTGTATTTATATAATTAAAAGGTATTACTGAATCGTGTTTGCATATATATATTTAGGTTCTTTAGTTTATTAAATACATTCTCAGCTACATAAAACAAAATCTACTATTTAAAATTTTTAATTATAATTTTTCATTAAATGATAGTACTTTTTTACACTTATAAAATTGTCAAAATTTGAAACGTTTGCTGCAAATGGGCGTCCATTTCCAAGTCTGCGAGCTTTAGTGCCATATGAGAGCGTTCGCGAAATTGAAATGGAACGCAAATAAAGCAATGAGTTTACACTTTCCACTTTGTGAGTTACTCGTATCTGTGTACCGTGGGGAGTTTTGCTAGAACATCAATAACTCACTTTACTGGTTATATAACTAGACTCCGATTCTACCTACTTCGTCGATGTTTTGCGTTCGTCCGTATACATAGACGTACTACCAATTATGGTGTTACGAAGGTGAATAATAATACTGTTGTATAGCTAAGCAGGCGTTAGTGCTTTAAAATCATATTACATATAAGGGTTAGTATAATTACGAATAATAGTATTATTACGAAGGTGAATAATAATACTGTGGTATAGCTAAGCAGGCGTTAGTGCTTTAAAATCATATTACATATAAGGGTTAGTATAATTACGAATAATAGTATTATTACGAAGGTGAATAATAATACTGTGGTATAGCTAAGCAGGCGTTAGTGCTTTAAAATCATATTACATATAAGGGTTAGTATAATTACGAATAATAGTATTATTACGAAGGTGAATAATAATACTGTTGTATAGCTAAGCAGGCGTTAGTGCTTTAAAATCATATTACATATAAGGGTTAGTATAATTACGAATAATAGTATTATTACGAAGGTGAATAATAATACTGTGGTATAGCTAAGCAGGCGTTAGTGCTTTAAAATCATATTACATATAAGGGTTAGTATAATTACGAATAATAGTATTATTACGAAAGTGAATAATAATACTGTTGTATAGCTAAGCAGGCGTTAGTGCTTTAAAATCATATTACATATAAGGGTTAGTATAATTACGAATAATAGTATTATTACGAAGGTGAATAATAATACTGTTGTATAGCTAAGCAGGCGTTAGTGCTTTAAAATCATATTACATATAAGGGTTAGTATAATTACGAATAATAGTATTATTACGAAGGTGAATAATAATACTGTGGTATAGCTAAGCAGGCGTTAGTGCTTTAAAATCATATTACATATAAGGGTTAGTATAATTACGAATAATAGTATTATTACGAAGGTGAATAATAATACTGTGGTATAGCTAAGCAGGCGTTAGTGATTTAAAATCATATTATAAGGGTTAGTATAATTACGAATAATAGTATTATTACGAAGGTGGATAATAATATTGTGGTATATCTAAGCAGGCGTTAATGCTTTTAAAGTCATAAAATAAAAATTACAAACGATTTCCTACACCAAGGTCTAAATGTCACCAAAATGTGCTCTGCAGCCAAAATTTTACATAAAGTATCGATTTTATAATAAGAGTTTTACGTGACTAACGTAGATACGTCAGAAAAATTAAATTCAATCAACAAATATCTGCAGTTACAAAAGTACTATTTTAATTCCCTTGACACAGTAGCCAATAACATAGCAAAATAAACTGGAAACGTTAAAAAAATATATGTTTACGCGAACTATTTTCATGCGTTTGGTGTTGTTTTCTTGTAGAGGAATTCTACAAACTTTTCTACAGATGGAAGTTGACAAATTAACGCATGTTTATTTACCTCCTTATATAATATTTTCTTATCCAATCCACTTAAAATGTTTTGTTTCTTATGCGTTCTACGCGGTTTTCAGCCATTTAAAAACTTATTTAACCGTCAAGTTATTAATATCATATAATTATTTTTATCATTACGTTTCGAACACTTTTTAGTGAATATGATCACGGGTGTACCCTAATCTATAATATTTAACGTATAATATAAATAATAAAAATCTCTTCAAAATGTTTAACTTAAATGTTTTGCTTCTATTACATTCAGCGTTGAGTTTTGTGAATCCCATATGTCACTTGCTGTGTTGCAAACTGAAAATCGAGTCTCAATATAATCGATTGCATGTGGATTGCAGCAAATGAGTGAACACTGTAGGTGCGTATGGAACTGATTATTTCTAAATGTAGATAATGTAAATGCAATAATTATATGAACAGAGTAGCCTCAGAGTATTTCACGGCTGGGTGTTGTTGACAGATCTTCAAGCGTCATGTACGCCGCTGAGCTGCCCTCATCAGCCATACGTTTATGGCTATTTAACTTCATTTTCTCTCTCTCTCTCCTCTGCACTCTTCGTTTAACCCTTTCTGCAACACCCTCGTGTTGCCACTATTCAACCTAACGAGATAAAAGAATTCTCGGAAGCAGAATCCAGGAGATTTACATAAAAACATGGTATAAATTATTTGTCTGCTCTACGAGACAATAAAACTCCGTAGAAGTAGGGTCAGATATCACACCCTGCAAAAGTATCACCGCGAGCCTGCGTGCGTGCCTGCCAAGCTACCGTTGACAAGGGTTCCTAACCGCAGAATAAATAATATCTACTATGTCCCTAACCACGTTACACAGCTCGGGTCAATAAAACGTGTGATTTTTCGATCTATTTCACGACAAATTGCCGAACTGTTGGGTCGTCCATTTAACCAATGTAATTGAAATATTACTTCGGCGCCTGAAATAATATCCCCAAAAGAATATACGTAGAACGTAAAATGGGAGTCGGTGAAGTTGAATCGTCAAATAGGTGGATTTTTATGTGTAGAACTGATTTTTATACCTACTCGGAGATAAACGAGTACGTATATATTTAAGGGCGCTTCGAGTGGCCTTCATTTAAGTTTATGCATTAGTGGTCGGTTTCTCTAACTCATCTATTGGTGTCCCGGTTTACTTTACTAGAGATAGTAATTTGACATTATTTGTACTAAACTAATATGTCTAGTAAAGAGAACAGTGGGTAGATCGGATAAAGAAACTATGGGTGTTAATTGTATATCAAGATCGCTATCAGATGAATGACAAGTACGTACTACGTATTCTACGTAAATCACATGTAAGTTTTAAACTATCCAGAGGCCGTAGCACAAACAATATGCGAAAAAATATTCCAACGCATCACGTTTCGGCGTACAAACTATGAGTTATCTGTTTTACAATTGCCCTAGATAAATGACAGTTTGTACTGTGGGCGTGGCACGTGAACGACGCAGTTATTCGTGCTAAGCCCACAGAATAGGTTCTTGGAGTCCATGTTGGCAAAAAGCAGTGATTGTACTCGTATATGAAACTAAAATAATAATAACTAGCAAACCCTGCGAACTCCGTTTCGCCACCAGATGGCTTCGTTTTATGTAACATTTCGTTTGGCGCCATCTACTTAAAATATTGGTTTGTAGTACATGCTATGTATCAGAGATGGCGCTGTATGTGAAAAAAGATGTTCCCGCTTTTCTTTTTAAATTGTTCCTGAATTATCTGTACTATAAACCTCACGGAGCCCGAGACCTTTCCAACGAATGCAAAACCGTGGAAATTGGTTTGTGCGTTCTGGAGTTATAGCGTCAGGAAGGAAAACCCGACTTATTTTTATATAGTAGATTATGTTTTATTATTTTATATGTAAATATAATGCCAAATTACAATACCTACAAATGTTTATACCTTTAAATACTAAAATTCAAGTAATCGACAGAAACACTAATACGTTATACATATATATAGGTAATGTATGTTTCAAATAGCAACCACGAATTATAGTCATACTCAGGGTGGTGATTTTTGCGAGTTTAATCACGTTTAAATTATAGTAAAAGCCTATACAATATAGTCATAACAAAGCTATTGATCTTAATTTGAAGATAAAAAAAAGCTTATGTACGTGACTTCAACAGGAACGCACTCAAACTATCGACAGTGCCTACAACCGACGCAACCCGAGAGCATAATTATTATTGCTCTGTGACCCCGTCTGCGTCTTCCCATCCCTAATTATAGTAGTTAACGTGAGTTACCTTGGAAACCAGCTCGACGTGTATCTTAATTTTATTAATACTTAGGTTGACAATGTGTTATTATGTATATTATCTATCTGAAACGCTCACGGCACGATGTTCCTTATTATAGCCTAAACTCGATGCATAAAAGAAACAGCAGTGCGATTCTCTAATGATTCGTCGATGCGCTCGTCGACGAGCTCACCGATGTCAAATACTTTGAGATATCGCCCTTATACACAAGGTTGTTTACCAACGTTTCTTGTCAACTCGTCATTTGTTTCACGGATGTTATCAAAGATTCAACGATGTTGGCTCTTAGAGAATCGCACGGCTATATTTGGCGCACATGTTCGGTATTTGCCCTTCTAACAGAATCACATTAGAAAACGATCAGTTTAACAACGAATAACTGCCACGGACCCAATTCCGGCATCGAGCAATGTATTTCGGACATGCCGAACGCAAATCCAGTTAATCAATTGTCCGAGAGTCAGCGATCGTCGTTCGGAACGCTGACAGGACGGACAAATGAAATTAAGGCGTGCCACCCCACTGAGCGGAAAGCTGATTGAGGAAATGCACATTATGAAGATTCTTTGCAGAACATTATGTATATAACTTAGATGATTTATTTACCGACAGACTTAGATGACCCTCTTGATATTGATGAACGCAATGCGTCTACCACATACATTTGGCCTTCTTTGTTACGTACCCAACACATACACATAACATAATATTATATTGATGTATGATATTATACCATGTAATAATCCAAGTTTGAGTGGAGACCACGTTTAGGCAAACGGAGTGTAGGACGCACTGCGGCCAGGTGGAGAGACGACCTGCGGAAGGCGGCTGGCAGGAACTGGAAGCAGAGAGTTGAAGACCGAGCTCTGTGGCGTACTTTAGGAGAGGCATATGTCCAGCAGTGGACGAATGTGGGCTGATTTTGATGATGATGAATAATCCAAGCGAGTGAAGCGAGTGAAGCGAACTGCTCTAACTGGCCAAATTGACTTTTTCTGTATGTTTGTTAGGTTGTATGTTAGTCTTGCTGTACAGGTCGCATTTTTACACTAATCCTGACAAAACTGTATACGTATGTTCTACTATTCAATATAATTTGTCGTCGGTGATTTTTGTGTGGAGGGCGGGTACTTTTCCTAAAAAAGGGTAAAGTTTGCTGCGGCAATATTTACCGACCGATTATTCAAAAATTTGTTACACCTATTAGGTACCAGATTTTACAGACTTTTAAAGAAGAATTGCGAATTTGAGCATAATTGGTCTCAAGTTGCGGAGATAATAGGTTGTGAAATACTACGAAAAATTCCCGCCGATAAGACTGGGCGCCCGAGGTCTACTGTTTGCAGAATATGCCGTATAATGATTGTCAGCTCCGTTAGCTACGTTAGTAGTGACCTTGCCTTTGAAATGCAGGGTCCCAGGTTCCATCCCGGTCGAGGCAAATATTTTTGTGTGCAGAATGTGTGTTCTCGTGGCTTGAATGTTGTAATGCGCTATTGTGTGACATGGCCATGGCTCTCGCGACACAGGGAATCCTAGGGCGGGAGAATAAGTCCAAAAAAGACAAAATATACACTTATTTCTATAGTATTACTTTTCAAAGCACTAATGCCTGCTTTAGCGATCTCAAACATTGAAATTTATAGAGAGAAAAAATCACATCTTTGGACGGGATTCGAACCCGCTTCGTCTGACACGGAGAGTCAGAAGAGACGGGTTCGAATCCCGTCCGAGGATGTGAATTTTTCTCTATATACATTTCAACACTTATTTCTAATACAAATATTCTTATTCTTATTCTGATTGGGGGTGCTAAGTCCTGCACTGACGTCCCGCTTGGGGTGTATTGCCCATTCCTCCCGCCAGCCTCTACCCGAGCCATCCTAACTCCTTAATGTAATGGAGTATGACCTTGGGTCGCTGGCACAACTGCTCCAGTGATATTTTAGATGTTAAAACTGGTAGTTATTTAGGACTATAGTGATCCTCTAGTAGACCGGTAGTGTTCCGTATATTTCCGTAGCCGTGCACTCCAACAGCACTGCTTCACGGTCTCGTTCTCCTGCAAACATCCTCTGCAAAGTGGACTATCTATCTACAGTTTTATATAGACAGTAGTTGAGATTGCAGCGACCTGTGATAATGCCTACCATTAGGCGCAGGTCCTGTCGTTGAAGTTTCAACAAATTATTAGTTGTGTATCTGTTCAAGGTTGGAAACATAGATATTTTTTTACATTAACTTTTTTTTAAATACGGATATGTATTATAAATGTGTAAGTATGTAAGTCTAAATGTTGGAATTTTGACGACATAATAGTGTGATGCTCTTCCATGACCATCATCAGCAGCACCATCTTTGATCGAACAGTGATCTTAGCGGAATCTAGTGTGGTGTATTTTGGTACAAAGTCAAAGTCAAAGTCAAATAATTTATTGCACATTATGCTAAATAGCTAAAAACTTATATAGACATAATGACCCAATTAGGGTATGGCAATTTATATATAATTATGGTGCAGGAACATGGAGCGGCCCGATCTGTTTTATAACGTTTTATCATTAAGAAAACTTTCTACTGAATAATAACACTTTCTAATTAATATGTTTTTAAGATTCTTTGCAAAATTTTGTTCATTTTCGTCACTCTTTAAGTCGTCAGGTAATTTATTAAATAGTTTTATGGCCATTGCATGAGGACCACTACTATGCATTTCTAACCTAGATTTTGGTATTACCAATTTATGTTTAAACCTAAGCGGATGGTTACGAGGTTTATCCGAAACTTTTATAAAATATTCGGGGTATTTTTTCACAAAATTGCAGATTTCTAATATATAAATTGACGCGACGGTTAAGATTTTATATTTAACAAAGTACGGTTTATGGAATTGTACTTTGGTGATGTCTGGAGCTTTGATATTAGCTAGGATGCGAATCATTTTTTTCTGTGCGACAAATAGCAATAATTCACGTACATTTACACTGTTCCCCCAAAGCATGATACCGTAACGGAGCCACGAGTAGGCATAAGCATAGTACGCTGATGTTGCTGTTTCGAGGTCGGTAGCTTGTCGTACTTCTTTGAGTACGACAGGTACTTTGAGTCTTTGAATAACACATATACTTCATATTGATCCCGTTATAATGTTCCTCTGGGATATTGGTTAGGGATGCGGAGCGCAGCATCGAGTAAAGTAATTCAATGCAGCTAGTATTGAATTACTTTACTCGAACACGTACCGAAACACTCCATCTACTAGAAACTCTATCTACTGTATTCCAAAATGATGCCCTAATAAAGTGAAACTCACTTTACCGCTACTTAAACTTGTCCCTAGTGCAAGCATGGATCGTCGGTTCGATAAACTTGTCATGTTGATAAACTAATTTTATCTATCGTACCTTCTTTCTAGCATGGATCTAGCCACGATAGCGATATTGCAGGCTGTCTTTTGTCGATGATCAATGTCGAATTTTATGATATCGCTAATCCATATTGCAGTGCTGTTTTGCATACGGCTCAGCTGTGACTTTACCAACCTCCTTATCTAGGTCAAAGCCAAGGGTTATATCATCTTCACTTGCTCA
Source organism: Selenia dentaria (assembly GCA_917880725.1). Lineage (NCBI taxonomy): Eukaryota > Metazoa > Arthropoda > Insecta > Lepidoptera > Geometridae > Selenia > Selenia dentaria. The sequence continues at coordinate 26,110,650 of OU862888.1, read as the reverse complement.
TACCTTAAATCGATACTAACTAATTTATGGCTACATTTAACCAAGACATCGAAACTTTCGAAAATTGTTGTAAATTAAATCAAAATTTATTCAATGATTATTCTAACATATTATTCTATCATTCCAAAACATTAAATGAAGAAACTAAATGATCTCTACGGTCATCAGATAGCTTACCTAAGAACCCCTGAACACTGCACCACTTCTTATGGTTCCTCTTTTAGTGTTGAATCTGTTCGCCTACGGAATGCTTTGCCATAAGAAATCATACGTACGCCTTCTTTGGACACTTTCAAACGAGTCAAAGCGTTTTACCATGCACAATAACTAACTAAATTATTTATTTATAACCTATTTTGCATTGTTATAATTATTTTATAATACCTATGTATGTATTATACCTATATACATAAAAATTTACTGACTCGTACCATTCAATATTATTTACAAAGTATTAAAAGTAAAAATAAAAACTAATCTATCAGCCCCATGGTGGGGAGGAAAAGTGGCCAAAACGCTGGCGGCATTGCCACGCTGGATGGCAATGTTAAGTTTTTGCCCAAAGTAGGCACCAGCATTACGGTCACCCGTCGCCTCAACCAAACGTTTCGCCAGATCCCTAAACAAGTTGAGAGCGCACGGCCACGGTATTTTAGATATACATAAAGTATATCTAAAATACATATATATGTATTTTAGATATATATGTATTTTACATATATATCTAATATCTATATACATATATATCTATATAGATATCTATACCTATGTATGTGTGAATGTAATTATGTATTTTGACTACATTTTAAATCTTGTTTATTGTTGGTTTCTATCACCACCTTTATAAGTTTATTTATATGCTTATTTCTATCCATGCATGGTTGTCTGGAAGAGATCGCTCTGAGCGATAAGATCGCCTATTGTAAAACTATTAATTTTAAGCATTTAATTGTATTAAAAAATAAAATATTGTTGTACAAAATTGTTTCGTAATTCTTCATTTGTAATGTATTTGTACTGTGGTGTTTCAATAGAGAGTTAATCTACTCGTATCTAACATCTAATTACTTTAATATTGATTTGCCAAATACTTAATGTGTAAAGTTTTTTGTTTGACTTCGCACGAAAGCATCTTCCAGTGGTCCTACTTCCGTCGTTCTTAGACCTTCTTTCTTCAGTGAAACGTACAACTTATAGCCGAATTTCCAGTTGACCGAACTAACACGACTTTGTCGCATTCATACGGTTCATATAAATAGGATTCCGTTCCATTGCTTCTATTTTCGCAGTTATTATTATTATTATTTTTATGTTATATTATTTTCATTAAAGTAATACCTTTTCGGGTGTTACAAATTTGAAATATTTAATTGCTTGTGATGTTATTTGATGTTTTTCAAATATTTTTATGTTAGCTTAAAAGCCGCCATTTTATATGGCATCTAAGAATTAAAGATTAAAGAGCAACTAAGAACTAAAGATGGAGCGCCGCGCTTATTAAACCTGTGGGCCTACTCCCACCTTTTACGAAACTATCATAAATCAGGAGCGTTTTGTAGTAAGCTTGGAATAATCATACTTACTATCGTACTCCCACCGACACAAAACGGTCAACCAAATTTAATGGTAACGTTTCAATATGACTACTTTAAGATATGGGAGTACGAATATTCAATTGGAACAATGAAATTTAGTGCCTAAAGTCATGAAAAATTACGCGAATTGCGTGAAATATTTGATACAACGTCATCAAAACGTCTATCGTAATCCATTATTATTTTAAGCTCGCTCTATTGACTTGGTGGTACCAGTTTTAATGGTAAGGTTGAAGCATGACTGCTTTAAGAGGTGGGAGTAGGGGCCCCTGATGATATTCAAACCATTCTGTCTATTTTGTCATAATATGGCATGTATATTTCTTGTTAATGATCTTGTTTATGTTTTTTTTTTAACTAGGCACCTAATATCGAGGTAAGTATAAGTTATGTACCGATGTGTAAGTTTTCCGAAACGAGATGAGTCCGAAAATAGATGGGAAGATGCTTACCAGGAAAAATTACATGAAGTGCGTCACGGTAACCAGACCCATGACACGCTGAACGGTAAGGCTAGACTGCGTTTTCACCAACGTTTTTTTTCACCAACTTTTGTCACCATGGTGGGCCCTTATGGGGTGCTCGTTTAGTGGGTGACAAGTCAACACCTGCCTTAATATTTTAAGATGAGACTGATATTGGCAGGTGCCGTAGTCTCGTCCATAGTCAATCTATCTCCTTTATCGCACATAAGTTCGCAATAGGCCTTATGTCACATTTTTTTAATAAGTAGATAATCCATGTCGCAGTCATCCCTAATTCTATCTTTATACATTTTTGTATATTTTATAAAATATACTAAACAGGCCTCTAGTATGGGCTACGGCCCCATTTATGCCTTTGTAAAGGACCAGATAACAAATCCGTGAAATTTTTTTATTAAATTTAGTAGAAAATAATATGATCATACAATAATGATTATCATGCATAATTGCTGCTTTAACACTACAGGAGGCTCAGATAAAATAAAAAGTCAAGATAGAATGTTGTGAACATAGAAGTGAGGCCGGGTGAAACTACGCCTCAGCGTGTCCATACATATTTACATACAGAACCTACAACGAAACTACGCCTTGCCGCGTCAGTCGAACTATCGCGGCGCGTGGAAGCAACACGTAAAGTTTTAATTATCATTGATATCATGATACATTTTCATAACTTTAATTTAATTTGAATTACCATGACAGTACCGAGTCACGCACATGTAGTTTAGAAAACCGGCCTCACTTCTCTGTTCACAACATTCTGTCTTGACTTTTTTATTTTGTCTGAGACCGGAGAATTTATAAGTTAAAAATATGAATATTGGAATAGGTATCCTCGTCATATTCATCATGCTCTATAATGACGTAATCTATATAGGAAAAGTATTTTATGAAAGGCACGATGTTAGCGATGTTCAGTGGCAATTTTAAACGTAAAATTATGTATATAATTTGGCAATACACGTATAGGGAGATGATAAGAGATAGGTAGGTACTCAATCGGAAGTCTCGAATCCAATGCAGAACGGGCCCGTTGTTATTATTCGAATATAGTTCGTATGACACCTTTATTGCCTATTTAAGCACAGTTTATATATATTGTTTATGCGATTATGTAAATATCCACTAATTCACACGCGGACTAGCCATTTGTGTCGGCTTTCAAGATCACACTGATTGCATTTCTTCCGTATGCACTTGTATAGATGCGTGCAAAGGACAGGGGAACGGATATGTGGGTGTGTGGGAAAGAGACAGGACATAACGTCTATTGCCATTTACGAATCCCAAACAAATTACGATTTCGGCGTAAACACACGAATTTATTACAATTCAGGAATTAATTATAGACGAATAAAATAAATTAATATTAAAATATATATATCAATTTAGTTCATACATTAATACCAGCATAAATCCTAGACTTATGTCTAGGATTTATGCTGGTTAGAACATTATATGTTATTATTATATATATTATATGTTATTATTATTAGTTAGAACATTTATATGTTCTAACTAATAATCAGTTTAATAAATAATATTATCTACATACGAGTATTATATTATAACGATAAGTGATACGAAAGAAAAACTTTAGGTTGCGGACAAATGGACACTTTATGATAATATTCAATAAATCACAAACAAAGACAATATTTTCCGAGTTGAACAAAGCTCGCCTTTTGTGATTCGAAAGATTTCTCTTCAGCAGTTTCTTTGTAAGTTTCCTGTCTCACTGTTCGCTACTTTTTATTCTTATTCTATGTTGTATAATGGAAAACCTGGAGTGTTATATACTTTAAGTAAGCTTTCTTGTTTTTGTTGAGCATATGAAATTTACTTGCGTAAAGGGATTTCTAAACGTTCTAACTATCTAATGTATTTATAATTATTTGCTGGAAACGAATAGTTTTCTGAGGACAACTGAGCAAAAATGATAGCAATATTCGTTTATACCATTCCCACTCTAAAAAGCTTATTTTATTCACTGAAAACAGTGAATAAAAAGGCCTTATAATCACTGTTTTGGTGTTTGAATTTAGAACACACCAATATATGCGACCTCCATCTCAATGCTTATACATCTTCCTTACGCAAAGAATAATCGACATACAAACTCTTTGTGCAAGTAACTCCTCGAGATTTGATTGGTCGATATTTGAGACAAGGAGTTAAGCATTAGACAAAAAACTGTATTGTGTTCTTTGCTGCGATTATAGAAAAAAAATTATAATAATAATATATAAATTACTCTTATGTATGTTTAGTAATTGTTCAAATTTTAATGTGCATTTTAATTAATTAACCTTCCTTTTTCATTAAGTGTCTACTTTCGCTTAAATTATTTCTTTTTCTCGTAGTCATGGTATAAAGTATAGTATGCAACTCTTGAATAAAACGGATTTATATCGAGGGCCATGAATAACTCGCTACGCTCGTGATTCAATAATCACGAATCACTCCCTGCGGTCGTGATTCAGTCGTTAGAATCCTTCACTTAAGGGGGATCCCAATAAATTATCTATCCACAGTTTACCTTACTACCGATAGCAATTCGACATAACGTCCATACAAATAGTGTCAAATATCTATCTCTAGTAAGGTAAACCAACGATAGATAGATTATTGGGACCGGCCGTTACTCGTGATTCATATATGACCCTCGCTTTAAATCCGTCCTTTATTCACTAGTTGCATAATATACTATTAAAGGATCTGTTTTATAAATTATAATAAGGGGATTATGAAATCTCCATATTATAGGTAATTACTATGTAATTCGTATACAATAGTTTTGTCCGTCTGAGCCCTTTATAGTAAAAACTTCTACAGTTTTGAACATAAGCGCATATGATTTTCATAATAATAATGTAAGCGGGATTGCTAATGTGGGTGAGAAGAAATTATTTCTGAGAAGTTTGAAATGTTAAAGATAACATTTTCTCTGATAATAATAATATAGGAAAACATCCACAAGGTCTTCAGGTCCCAAATTTGGCTGAGCCAGTACTATGGTAGCCTGATGACTGATATACCTACATTCTTATATACAAACCCAGGCATATATTTATAACAAAACAGACATGTTCATGTACGCAAATGTTTGACATGTCCAGCGATAGAACCGGGGAACATCGGCTCAGAGAGCAGGGATTTATCAAATCGATGGGTCCTATGTATAAGGGCCAAACTAACAATTTGGCTATTTTAACTTTTTATTGGTAAACGCTTCTTATCGATATAATTAATCATGTTAGCTATTAAAAAGAAAAGATTTCTGCATAGAAACACGTTTTTGTGTTGCAGTATAACGGCATATGTAACATGAATTTAAACGTATAAGGTCCAAAGAGTAATTAGAGACTTATACGCGGGGAGTACCCGCGCGTTTATTTATTATTTGGACCAATCGGCCGGATTGACACTTATACGTTGATCGGAGCAATGGTCGCACTGTGTTGAACAAAAAATGTTATTGTTTTGTTTTGTGCGTTGTAATTTATTTAATAAGTAAAAGATGGCATCTAGTTATCGTGCTAAGTTGAGTAGAAGTCGGAATTTAGTGAATTTAGCACTAGGAAAGGAAAATAACAGTGCGCAGAGAAACGATTTAGGTTATGAAAACGACGATTTTATAGAAAATAGCGATGATAACCTTTGTAAGTATTTAAAATATGTTTTTATATACTAGTACATCTTTAAACTTTGATCAATTATTGTTTTACTAATAAATTAAATGAAATATCACGAGTTTTTAGAAAGAACGGCCAATGTGGTACATTGGCCGTTATACTTGGTTTATTCTAAATAATACACTTTCGCCCTTCAGTCATTTTTTTACTTTTGACCTGTTAATATGGAAAGCAAGGGTTGTCATATTATTAGAAAGAATATTTGTTCAGAATCTGCTAAACTAAAATCATTAGTTAGGTACATTATTAACTCAATTTCATTTACTTTATTTACAATATTCCGCTCTAATCTTACACTGTATTTTTTTTTCAGCTCCTTTGCCGTTTAGAGCTAGTGAGATATTAGAAAATTGCAGTTTAAGTCTGCTCAAAGATATCTTTGAAAATGATCCACCTCAACAAGAAAACCAAAATGATATATTGGAAAATTCTACTTTGCTCGAATCTGATGACATGTTTATTTCTAATAGTCAACTAACTCAACCCCATAAAAAGTGTTCCCACTCTCATGAAAAAGAAAATAACTCTGATTTACACTCATGCTGTCTTTCAGTACAAAAACCAAATGATGAGCCGATAGCTACTAGGTCTTCAATGATAACAACAGATCTGTCAAGCAAAACGGTTTTTGAATCTTCAATCGAACATCACAGTGAAGAATTCATTCAAAATGTAGATCTATTGGATGACGATGTACGCGATGACGATAATGCGACCCCAATGCCATCGTCTAATTACAGTTCTTTCGGAGAGGAAGAACCTATTCCTTCAGTGCCATCATTGTTATCAGATGCCACTGCTTCTTCCCCTATTTCACAGTATTACTCATCAAGTGACGTTTCAACTCCTATGAGGCCCAGGAAAAGAAAATTTACTAAAAAAAAAGATAGTGGAAGATTGCGAGAAAAATTTTGTAATGAATGGATAGATTCGAAAAGAAAAAGACTTAAAAATACTGGGAAAGCTTATAACAGTAGAAATGGTAAATTAAGAGATGAGAAACAAATAGGTGAACCATGTCAGAGCACATGTAAACTGAAGTGTTACGAAAAACTTGATGAAGATGCAAGGAGTGCTATATTTCATCAATTTTGGATGATTGGAGACCATTCTAAGCAATATGACTTTATTGTCAACTATGTAGTAAGAATAAATAAAAAAAGAACGGTTACCCAAGGTGACTCACGAAGGTCATACACATATGTGTATCATTTGCCTTATACTCAAAACAATCAAAAGACTAAACTGGTGGTATGCAAGACGATGTTTCTAAACACCATCAGCTGTGGACCAAAAATGATAAGAACTGCAATGAGTAAATTTGCTGATATAAGTCACAGACTCACTTTAATTGATAATAGAGGTCGACATGATCACCATAAAACATCTATTGATGAAGAAATGATCAGAAGTGTGCTGGACCACGTAAAGTCCTTTGAACCGGTCGATTCACATTATTGTCGTAAAGACAGTAATAAACTTTATTTAGATGGCTCTTTAAGTTTTATCCGCATGTTTAAGTTATACAAAGAATGGTATGATCCATCAAAATATGGTAATAAATGTGAGTCGTTAAGGCAATACAGGGACATAGTTAACAAAAATATTAATTTATCATTCCACCAGCCAAAAAAAGACCAATGCCATGTTTGTCATTCTTTCAAAAACGGTCCTGTGACTCCTGAAAATAAAATATCTTATGATAATCATATAATTAGCAAGAATCTGGCTAGATCTTTAAAAGAAAAGGATAAACGTGATTCACAAAATGACACCAAAATATTCTGCGCTACTTTTGATTTGCAAAAGGTGTTGTTGTCCCCGAGTGGTGAAATTAGTCTATTTTATTACAGCAAAAGGTTGAAAGTACATAACTTATCAGTTTTCGATATTGGGAATTTAATTGGTACCTGTTATTTATGGAATGAGCAAATTGCAATGAAGGGATCGAACGAAATAGCGAGCTTTATTTACGATATGATCAAATTAAAAAGTCAAGAAGGTTGTGACGACTTTAGATTTTGGTCAGACAATTGCACTGGCCAAAACCGAAACAGGATTATGTTTTTTATGTATCTTTACGCCGCTAAACATTTTAATTTGAATATAAAACACACTTTTCTCGAAGTAGGCCACACTCAGAATGAAGGCGACTCCATACACGCCACCATTGAAAGAGCTTCAAAATATAAGAATATTTACACACCCTCTCAATGGAGCTCATTGATTCGATGGGCAAAATCAAAAGGAAGTCCTTATAACGTCATAGACGTAGCTCAAAACATGATTTATGACTTCAAAAAGATGCAGACAAATACACACTTTAACTGGACTAAAAACTCAGAAGGACGAAAAATTCTTTGGTCTAAATTAAAACAAATCCGTGTAAGCCGAGACGAATCATACGTTTTATATTATAAATATGATTTGAGTGAAGATGCTATTGAAAATCATATTAAAATCTTAGATCAGCCAGTACGAACAAGAAGACGAATAGCCGATAGACCAACAAATATTCCTCTGCAACTATGTTACAATCAGCTGTTACCAATACAACTTTCCAAGAAGAAAGACTTGCTTGTTTTATGTCGAAAAAATATTATCCCACCTGTATACCACAGTTATTATGAAAATTTAGTAGCATCTAATGACATTGTGTCAATCAATGAAAGTGATCATGAAGACAATTAGAAAATTTCCACTTAATAGAAATGTTGATTATGGTAATTTTATTATTAGGCTATAATACGGAGATCTTTTTATTTTTGTTTACGCCAGACAGGCTTTTATTTTTGTTACGTTTTTTTTCGTAATTATATCTAGAACTTAATAATGTGAAGTACCTACATTATTTTTATTACCTGATTTTGTTAATTAAACTTAGATCTTAAGTAACAGTTTTCTTCTTAGTTCTTACTATTAAACTGCCAAAAAGAATGAATACGGGTCCATAACTTTAGTTTTAAGGCTAATTCAATTTTTGTTTTAATAAATGAATAAAACCCCTGAGTTTTTTATTGTTTATAATGATCTAATTGGACACTCAATTATTAGGTTAGCAGATTATAAAACGTATAAGTATTAATGTGACTTAATTACCTTAATATCTAAGTACCTTTTATTTGAATAATTGCATCATCAACTGAAACAACTATTTACTAATTTTATGAGATAAAAATAAAAAAAAGATTAACGTTACACTAATTAGCGTAATACACGTATAATGGCCAATATGACACATTGGCCTTTTTAAGATGTTTTTAAATAAAAATAGTTTTAATAAAAACTAACGTAGAAGGGTCAATGTGACGTAAAAAAAAACCCGATAAATTTACACATATAATACTGTAGTAAAAATGTTGAGTATAGGTGTCTTAGCAAATAACCAAAATTTCGTAAACTTCGGTTTTATCAATCTAAAATTATAGTAAATTTAAACTTTGACAGCATCTCCTGTAAAGTTAACATTTTGCATTTTGGCCCATATACATAGGACCCATCGAAATGCGTCAAACGGCCAGTCGCATTTCACAAACGTTGTTTAAATTTATTTCACACTATTTAGCAAGAGTTGTAGATAGTGCGTAGGCAATGAAAACTTTGGTAGCACTGAATAGCACCGGCACTTTAATTTAATTTCTAGGCATTGCATTAGAATAGGCCAACACGAATTTAAGGGGGGGAGGGGGAGGGGGGAGGGAGGGGGGGAGGGGGATGTCCTCCGACACTACTCTCGTGGCGAGGAAATGCCTAGTTTTTGCGAAAAACTACTTTGAATTTTCTTTGAACTTAACCTCAAATTTATAACGTTTATATATTGAATTTAACTATATTTACTTACAAATATGAATGGATTGGACATGGAGTACTGACTATTTTGGTGTGTTCTATGTTTGACTCTGGGTGGGCTCCCGCCAGAAGCTCTAGCGGTCGCCCCTGAGTGTCACTTCGCCAAACTCGGTCTTCGCTTCGCTACGGAGGTCGCCGGCTCGCTTCGCTCGCCACCTCCCCCCGTCGCTCCGCTCAACCTCGTCTGGCTCGCTCCTCTCAGGACCTCCCTTGAGCTTCTGGCTCCCGCACTTTTTATATACAATCTAGGGGTGTCAGCCACAAGACTAGGTGGAGTCGGGGTGCTCTGTGTCGGCTCTGTCTCTTATTTTGAACCTAACCAACTCAAGTTAGAGTGCCCTTGACTCGAATAAGAGTGCTAGCCCTGATGGTCACAGCTATTTTGAATTACATTAGAAATAAATCATATAGGTGCAAAACTAGGACAAAAATAAAACAAAATTTAGAAAGTATTTAACTTATATTTTGTATACATATTGCACAGCTTTTATCAGTTCGAAAAACTTATCCTTCTTACTGGCCTCCACAGATCTCCTCCATAAATACTCAACAATTGAGTCTGCAAAATTGTCGTCTATGGAAAATAAAATGGCGGTCATACGTTCCATTCTTTAAAAAAAGTATTTGCAACAGAAGCTAATTTAATAAAATCGATGTCAAGTATTATAAACTATGTAATTAAGTATTGTAAATTAAATTAGCAATAAAATAATAGTTCAAATAATTAAAATATTTATTTTAATACCATTTTCATTGCACCAAGTCGTTTCGTTACACGCATTTATAGAGAATCGTCGAATCAAAAATCTGAAATTGAAATTAGTTTTTCTAGAAAACTAGACATTTCCTCGCTCTAAAATTGATACCAAAGCGTAGAGAAAATTATTATCTATAAGATCCAACTCTTAAAATCACCAAATTCGTGTTGGGCTATTCTAATGCCAACCCTACCTACACACTACGCAAGCGTTCACTTTGCTAATGAAACTTGGTTGAACGCATTAGCGAAATAAATTGTTTTCTTGGTTACGAACGAGGGCAACGACTTTCTCATACGTCAAAATTCTGATGACTGTATGTAATTCTTTAGATATAACTTACTGGGAAGATGTATGGATTCATTCATAAAACATTTATAACCTTGTTTCTTTTTTATATATTATTCGTATTCGTCGGAGCTGGTTGTAGACCAGTCAATTGTTTTTTATTATTGTTGTGTTTCCCTTTTATTGGATTGTTACATAAACCATTTGTATTATTAGTTTATGTATAACTTCTACCTCTGTTTGCTGTCAACCAATTTTATCGCATAATACATATGAGTATAAAGTACATAATAACATAACATAATCAGCCCATTATGTTCCTACTGTTGGGACATGAGCCTTCCTCTCAGGGAGAGGACTTGGACCATAATCCACCATGCGCGCCCATAGTGCGGCTTCGTGGCCAGCTAATGTCGAAGTTTTCAGCCGTGCGATTCTCTAAGAGCAAACATCGTTTCATCTGTGACAACATCTGTGAAACAAATGACGAGATGACAAGAAACGTTGGAAAAACAAACTTATTTACATGATATCTCGTAAAGTATTTGACATCGGTGAGCTCGTCGATGAGCGCATCGACGAATCATTAGCGAATCGCACGGCAGGCCGCCCGAAGGGTTTTGACATAGCCTATATAACGAGTAATGACTGTTGTATTAAGACAAATAACTGGGACCGACCGCTTAACGTGCCCTCCTGGACGGCTTAGTGTTCACCCATCTTACTCCTGACCGCAGCAACGATTGCTAATCGGTTAAAATCGCAAAGTCAAGCTCCGCTGCGAGCGCTTCAAGTATTTAGTACTTATGTATAATAAGTATCTACGAGTACAAAACCGTAATTTTATCATACCTATATCAAAAGTTGAGCACTAAATGAAAACTCACCTTAAGAAAACCGATGGAAATTCAAGTAGCAACTCGGCGTCAAATGCCGAAATACCCATAAATTAGTGAGTGGCATCTCAAGTTGGAGCATGTTTGCAGAGTGCGGTGTCTGCAAAGTTCGGAATCCATCGATCGTGTAGAACTTTCCTTAGTTATGCGAACTTCAATAGATACGGCAAGCTAACACAAAGGCTTTACAAATATCAATTATCTCTAGGTATCGCACAGACACCTCTCATCACACAAAAATTCTCGTGAGCCGTGACCAAAATTTTCTCGTCCTTTACGAACATTTGGAATTTATATTATTATTATATGTACTACATTTTTCCCTCATAGTATCATCTGGCAATGCGATATCCGGATAATTTGTCTCCAGCAATAGGATGCATACATTATTCTGCAATTAGGATTGGAAGATATTGTAAATTGCATTTACAATATACTAGTACAGTGCAATGATTCGTAAAACTAAACATTCCGGATCCCACTGCAACTTTCATGACCGGCGTAACACTCACCAACAGATAAATGACGCCACCCGTCACTTCCTTTAACATAGGTATATATTTTACGCGTTGAGACCTTTTAGGAAGTCAGGTAAAAACGGGCATACCAACGAGATTTCCTGGTAATTTAAGGTAACATAAAAAAATATATATATAAGACAACAGTTTTTCTAAACAACGTAACGAAAAGAAGTATTTAGTGCAAACTACTCATAATCAGCCCATTTTGTTCTCACTGATGGGACTCGCACGTGGGCCCAGTGCGGATTGATGAATAGGTTAGTGGCCAACCCATGGCGAAGTTTTTAGGCCGCCCGAAGGCCTTGGACATAGCCTAACGACTGTTTTCCTAAGACAAACAACCGGGACCGACGGCTTAACGTGCCCTCTGAAGCACGGAAGCGCTCAGTTGAATAATGCCACTAGCGGTCACCCATCCAAGTCCTGACTGCAGCAAGTGTTGCTTAATTTGTAGATCGGTTAACGCTCCGCTACGAGCGCTTCTTGCTTAACTTTAGATGACATTATTTAGTAGAGTGCAATGACGTTAGCGTTTATAAGTAAGGTCGTTAGTCCTTAGTTTAGCTAAGTAGCTACTAGTACCTACTAGTAACTAAGTAGCGTGTTGATCGGTTAAGATCGCCAAGTCGAGCTCCGATACGAGCGCTTCGTGCAAACTACTGTCGCTTAATAATTCACCCCTGTTCGGTTGTCTGGAAAAAATGTCGCTCGCCAGTTATCGTTACATCACTGAGTTAATGTGTGGCTGTGGATTTTGTTAATCAATAAAATAAAAATAAAAGTTACTTCTTGTTACTGTTCCTTTTTGCTATTGTATAAATATAAAGACATACGGCGTAAATTACTTTATTAACCCATCCATACAAGCCGCTTTACTCGATATCCTATAGATCAGTGGCTCTTAAACTTTTAGTGATGAGGGACCATTTCACAAAATTTCTGTCTTGCTATGGACCACCGGCAGTTGGTTCGATCGTTAATGTAAATGAATAAAAGATTGATCTTTCTACAAATAAATACGCAAAATATAATTAAATGATGAACATTTTAACCGACTTCAAAAAAGGAGGCGGTTATTATGTTCGTGTGTATGTATTTTTATGTGTATGTTAATCGATTTCTCCCCCATTTGTGGACCGATTCTAAAAATTCTTTTCTGTTTGCTAGAGTAGGTAGACTTCCGAGGTGGTCCCATTTAAATTTCATCAATTTCGGTTAAGCAGTGTTTGAGTTACACTCCAAAAACTGAAAATTGTTACGCCTATCTTGGTATCATCATTGACGGTGAATGACAATCGATTCCGTAAGTAGCAAGAGTCACTAAAATTGGTGAAAAATTTTTTTACCCAAAAAATGGAACCGACTTCAATACCAAAAAGTGTGAAATAACTTACCGACCGTACCGGTATTGACTTCAACAAGTTATTTCACACTTTTTGGTATTGCAGTAGGTTCCATTTTTGGTAAAAAAAAATTGTATTACAGCCTAGAGATAAGTAGGTACCTATATATTATATTTATGCGAATTTTGTAACTGCATACTGTTTACTAACTTCTGAATTCTGGGTTCAGTTCTCACCATCAGTATTTCTCGAATCTATGTGAAAGTGATAGCTTCGCGAAACACTTTTTTTCAGGGACCACCAGTGGTCTGCGGACCACCGATTGAGAACCGCTGCTCTAGAGCTTATGCTTTGTTTCTATCATAACCATTTTTTTAAATGGGTAATACGAACTCGATCAACACGTTAAGAGTGACATACAAAACTCGACGAGAACTTAGGTCAAATAAAGGGATCTATATGACATTGATCTATAAGACATTCTACAACAAAACACGAAGTCATACACTGAAAATGCCGTAGGTACATCTGTTTGTATCTACACGTTGGTCAATCCTAAAAATTAATGAATAATTATAATTGATTTATTATTATTATTATTATTCTTTTTATTCAAAATAAATCACGGATTTCATCCGGTCTTTTACAAAGGCATAAGTAGCCAACACTTAGAGGCCTGTTTGGTATAAAAAATACAAAGTAGTATAAAAAACCAGAAACTTTTGGATGGATGGTGACATGGTATATCTATTATAAAAATGGGTAAAATGACAAGGCTATTGAAATGATTTTATTAGTGATAAAAAGATAGTGGGCTATGGAAGAGACTACGGCACCTGCCAAATTCAGTCTCATTTTAAAATTTTTGGGTAGGTGGTGACTTGCCACCCACTAAACGGGCCCCCCATAAAGGCCACCATGAATGGTGACAGAAGGGGCAACGTTGGTGTGGCTGGCTAAAGGGTGTCGAGAGGTGTGCTGCGGTTTCACTGAAGCGCTACTACCGGCGTTATGCCCTTTAACACTTCCACCCTTGGAGCTTTTTGTTACTAGCTCTTGCGTCTCCACCCCCAGACGGCCAATTAAGGCAAGCCGGGGGTCAAGGGTCTCATTTAGCCCCAGGGAGAATCAGAGTCCACGGTGTCGCCACTCACCGACGGCTCGCCACAAAGCCGCCCCTGCGGTTTTATTATTATTATTAGTATAAAATTAGGTAGTAATACCGAGGTAAATAATAACATTATAAACTATTATGAGGAAATAATTAAGACTTTGCATTGGTGGTTTTTTATTCATCGTAACAACCAGTCACCGAAATTAAAATTATAATTATTATGTCATCATTAGTGTCTCCATATATCTAAGTTAGATATATGTATTAACTTATGATGACTACGCATAATATTATCAGTCTATCAATTAAGGTTATTAGGGTAAGGAGTAAAGGCTTAATATTGCAGTGATCTAAGTTACCTATACCATATAGGTATTTCATTAAAAAATGATACAAAATCATTAGGTACGTGCCTTGAAATCCCTCTCTACGCAGGCACCCTTTTGGCCTATATTCACTCACTCAGAAAATATAGAGGAACAAACATCCCGCGATTCAGGCACCTCACTCGGGGTCGTTAAAAATACGAATAGAAAGGTTGGGCCCCAAGGTCCGCTGTAGCTATTTTAAACAAAATCGATAGTCAGTTCCTGTGTGCCTCTACCCTTTTTATTTAACTTGCTTAGATTTTATCTGCAATATTGTATGACCCTATTAACTTTGGCTAACTTGCTATGAAACGCATACGGTGCATGAGGTCCTCAGGTTGCCACCTAATAGAGTCCGTCTACGAGTAATGGCTACTATTGTTGGGCAAAGTTGTAGGCTAGTAAATCATCTGAGTGAGTTGAATAGTTATACCCTACTGCTTTGTATGTTACCACCTTAATATTAAATTTAAAAATAAATTAGATTGTGTTTTTCAGATACTTTCAAACGTTCTTTGTACACCGCAAGAAACAATCATGGATCAGCCAACATTATTTGTTGTTGTTCGCATTTAACTGTATTAAAAAAGCTCATAGACTTATTAAAATTTACAACAACCTTCCCACAAATATTCAATCTGAACCAGACTATTTCATATTTACTAGAACATTAAAATTATTTGTACTTACAAAAATTTATACAGTTCTTTAATATTACAAATAAAAAACTGTTCCATCTCAGAAAATTTATTTGAATAAGAGACGAATGATGATCAAATATGAATTACTTAATAGATTATTCAATTGCAACAAATGCAACATTGTTTTTATTTTAACAAATCACGTTAAAATGAAATAACACATCATCAAATTTATAAGGAACCTTATACACACACGGTAAATGTACTTAACTTCCACTAAGTATATTAAGAACATTTCGATTTCATATTTATGCAAAAATATAGAATAAGTAGATGACCTGAAGAGCTAGCAATAGTTTGGTTAGTGAAACAAAACTTAAAAACTTTTTAAAGAGAAAAATCATCGGTTGCGGCCGAACCCGTGTCTTGTGACTTACCGCCATGATTATTAGGCCCCCGAGTTATTATTATTTCTCTCGTAAGGCTTTTAAAATTACCAGATGATCAAGCTCATATGTAGAAACAGTATAGTGTTTCAAATTTCGCATATACAACATAAAGCTAGTTTAATTGGATTTTAGTCTGTAAGTTAGATGTATAAATTGAAATTAAGAAATAAGGCCCCTAAGAACTAAAAACTATGATACAAATACTGTCGCATTTTTCTAATATACTTTTTAGTTTTTTGTTTCAATTTTTTTTCCTGTAAAAATACAAAGACTGGACTGATTTTACTAACTTACAACACAATCAATCAACACAGGCCTGTAAAAAGGTAGAACCTTATGTATCTAGTACCGGTCAATGTTTAACCTTATTGATTAGTTGAGAACGACAAGGCAAGGCTCTATTGCTAGTCCTTATGGTGATATATAGATCATCAACCTATAACTACTATACCTATAATAAAACAACCTCTATGCTGACTGTTCCTTAACTGTATTAGTAGTGTTTTAGAGCGATACGTCCATACTAATTTATCTATAATTCGTTGTCAGTAACTCAACTCAAATAAATACTTTCTTGCATTTTGTAGGTAGTAAATAAGTAAATATACAGATGGAATGCACAAAAAATTTGAAGAAGAGGAGGAAAACTACTTATTTGTTGCTTAAGATTACAGGGTAAATTTTTTAATTTGATTTAAAAGAATACTTAGACTAAACTAAATGTCATGGTCACTTAATGAATATCCATACATTTTATTTATTATAAGTAGTTCGTTATACTTTGATAATAAATTTGATTGTGAATATGTAATAATAATTTATATGTTTATAAGTAATTCTTTGGATAATTTATTATTGTTTGTCAATTTAGTATTCCTGTATTGTATAAAATGTTTTGTCAATCAATCTTTTTTTTAATTCTTTAATACATTTTTAGTTTTTTGTTTAATTTTTATGCGTTGTGCTCATTTGTTATATATTAATATGGACGTTCCAAAAGTACCTTTTGAGTGCAACTTGAGGCGGGATGCAGCCAGCATTTACCTTTCGATGTCTTATAGAGCGGTTGTATTTGTAGGTATGTCTCGCGTTGTGTAGTATTCAGAATATTTCCTTACGAATTTAAATATTTCCAGGATATGACAACTCTATGCATAAATGTATAAATTTACATAATACTAGCGACTGTCCGCGACTTTGTTCGTGTAGTAGGCTTGGCCTTCGGCCTCGCCATAACCTCACTTCTTTTCTTGGTTTTTCTTTTATAATAACCTTCTCCTGACAATAATTAACACAACAAAAACATAATTAGCAAGATTGTTACTTCCTACTACCATCCATTCTATAGTGAAATCCGTTTATATATGTAGCTTCGTATCTTACACACCCAAGCGAGGAAGCCTCTGGAGGAACAGGTAATTTCTATGAACATGACATGACAGCCGAGCATGTTTATATTTATTGTAGATCATGAGCACCGGATTGGAGCACATCCGGCTCTTTTTCATTAACGTTGTTTTATTTCATTACTAGCTGAGCTCCGCGAATTCACCCGCGTGGTGATGAATGATGATGATGATGATGATGAAAAGTACCCAATGTCATTTCCTCGGATATAATCTATATTCTTGCCAAATTTCATCGAGATCCGTTCAGCAGTTTTAGCGTGACCAGGAGATATAGGGGTTCATTTTTATATAATATATGGATTAGGATTAGAGTTAGGATGTCAGAAGGAAAATGTGTGAGTAACAGGTCCAATGCTGAACTTTTTCAATCAAACTCTTTATGTAGCAGGGTTTCTCGCCATCAGGATCCCATGATCCGGAATAAAATATTTGAGGGTTAACCTCAGATATTTTATTGCGCAACTTTTGTATCGTAATGAAGAAAATAATAAAAGAGTATTTGTTTAATTCTTGTAGCCTAACTTATGTACTGCAGCACACTGACAGTGCGTCTCTATCCAAACAAAATCTCAGGTAAAAATAACTAAATTTTGAGGGGATTTAGCAAAGTAATATGTAGTCATAAAAAGAATATCAACTCACTTAGGAGTAGTTAAACTTATTAGGCTTAACATTGTCAAAGAGCTATGTTATATTGCGTGCAAAAGTTTGGTTACAAACCAGTTTATTTAAAGAAGTATGGTAAATAACAACAAAAATATTGGTTACACATAGCTCAAATTGGAACAACAAAACCTGTTGTTTTGTTATTATACATGTATATGTGTTATTATATATGTATAAACCAGTTTTGTTAATCTGACTTAAGTTTATTGTCAAATAAACATATATCGGTTATATCTAAAATAGCCTAAATAGGTTCGATTTTTTTTTTCGATGTTTTTGATTTTTGCATTTAATACGGGACGGAAACGAAGTGAGATGGTTTAACGTTTAGTAATAAAGGAAATAACATTATTTTAGCGCTTTGTAACGCAAAATTTAAAAAGAAAACTAAATTTTGTTGGCACGATGTTAGGATGAACTGGTTCCTCATCAGAGACGCTGGATGATAAATAGATCAGACTGTACTGACTGTTATAAGAATTCTCTTTAATATCCTTCGAAATTAGATTCAAAAGTCAAAATCATTTATAAAATTTAGGCAACAAAAGGCACTTATGAATGTCAATTATTCATTATAATGTACCTTAAATACTCTACCTCCGCGTTACAAAATATTAAGAGCCTACCGAGAAGAAGCGGCATGAATCGGCGGTCATTCTTTTCATATAGATATTTACTTAGTTACTACTATTATTACTTTTTATGTTTTTTTTTAAATAACAACCGTCAGCGAGATAAATCGAATCTTTGTTGAAAAATCTAATTTGTACTGCAGGGCTATTATGTATCTCGGTTGCTAACGAATGATGATTGAAATCTTGAAAAATCGCGCTCTACGTCAGTTTGGACAACTCCAGTAAGCAAAAATGTTAGTAAGTTGATGACTGAAGCTGACAAAAGTGACACGGATTGGCCATTTTTTTCTATTTCAATCAACATTTGTTAGCAACTGAGATACGTAATAGCCGTACTGGTCAAATTTACGCTAGCAGCGGTATGTACGCAGCGGCCATCAGTATGAAAATCCATATCTGTCGTGTTTAGCAGTTCGAACAAATAACTCTGAAAACTCATAACAATCGTGCGTTGATTGGCGGGTATGGGCCAACATTGAATATGACTGTTCGATTTGTGTTTCCTCACATTTTGACGTGTAATAATGTTGGATTATTCACAGATACAGATCTTGTACACCGTCACCACACGTGGTAACGGTGTATAAGAGAGTACAGTGAACAAAACACGAAACATTGTTCTTGATGTTTGCTCATGAGTCGCTCTATAAATTTTAGGTTTTGATTCCACTGATTTATTAAGTCGTTTGTCAACACTAATAATATTATAGGTAATATTATAATGACAAAAGATTTGTGAAAAAAAAACAAAAATATCCTTATATCGCGTATCCTGCGGAAAATATTGAGCAAAGTGTTTTATGACAGTTTTATTGAAAAAATCCATATCTACAAAAAACCCCACGATGCCATTATGTCTAACTATTACAGTTATGTATAAATACGTTATCATGTTAAAATATACAATAGTAGCGCCAGTACAAACTAGGCCACATTATTCGTACCTTGGTATTAATCCTTATCTACTCTAATAATAAAGGTGAAAGATTTGATTGTTTGTTTGTAATGGATACACGAAAAAACTATTTTACCGATTAAAAAACTCTTTCATTAGTAGAAAGCTACATTTTGTCTGAGTAACATACGCTATATTTGAATAATCATCATCATCATCGATTACCACGCAAGTGACACCGCGGAGCGCAGCTGGTATAAAATAGGACGATGACTCAATTACAGATTTATAAGTGACCGTGACTTGACTTAGACTCAGTCGATGCAACTATACATATTTACTTAACTTTAGCATTTGAGCATTTTAATCTTATTCCCGAACTACTCGTCCGGCCTAGCACTGCATCCACGCAAGGCACGCCCCGTGTGCAAAGCATCTCGCAGGTCATCATAGTTACCATTAGTGGTGACCATTAGTGCAGCTTACGGCTGCACACTGGTTTTCCATCACGCGAGAGGGAGTCACTTTAATGAACCATAAAAAAATATGGATAGTACAATTTTAGGAATTTTATTCAATTAGAGGGAAAAACAGCCATGTTTATTTTAAAATGGAACGGATTTTTAACTCCAAAACAGGAACAAAGGCGAAATCTTATAAATGATTTTATTTAAATACAGAAAACATGAAACATTGCCGCGTGAGCAATTAACTGTTCGCCATTCATTCGGAAATTTATATTTGTTGATTTAATTGTCAAGATGAATTCAAGCGAAGAAAGTAAGACAAGTGTAATGAAATGTTTTGACGCTACCTGAAATTCAAGAGGCGGCAAGATACTATAACTACTATATTAGACTAATAATAGTATGTTACGACTCTTGCTACTTCTTGAATCTGTGGCTATAATAAAAACTCGTTACTGCCAATGTAGTGCGAAAAATATTTGTAAACCCATGAGAACTTTGTAATTTGAAATAAATATTTGTAAATGTAGGTATTTAACTTTATTAATACCCAGTAGGTAAAGTCGAATATCTCTACTGATTTCGTGATCTACATGCCACTTCTTCATACTTTTACATGTATGTAGTATTTTTTATTTATTAATTTTAAAAAAACTGTGCCACTATATAACTGCTGACCTATTATACAAAATCTACTTAAATACCGCCCAACTCTAAAAGGTGGCTATGCCAGCGCGTATCAATCCCAAAACGCTGGCAGCATGGCCACGTTGAATGGCAAAACTAAATTGTGTTTAAATTAAAAATAATTCGTAAGTTGCACGCATTATTTGATAAAAGAGCTTGGATCGCTAACAAGACATTGATGGACTCACAAAATATGTGTGTCACGTTCATAAATAAATACTTTAGTTTTTCCGCCCCTACAGTAGTATATACTCTAGACTAGCTGCGTCCCGTGGTTTCACCCGCATGGTGCTGGCTTATGATGATGATGATGAAAAATATCATATGTGCTTCCCCGGGATATTATATATAAAAGTTTCAGCCGTTCACAGTGATAAGATAACAAACAGACAGAGAGACCGAGTTATATTTTTACCATATTAAAGTAGCCTAAATTACTCCTAATAGCATCAGCTACCTGCCGGTAAAAGTCCCGTTAAAATCAGTCTAGCAGTTTTAGAGATTACCTGGAACAAACAGACAGACAGCCAGGCAAAAAAAATTTTATGGATATGTAAGTATATATGTATTATGTACTTTAATATGCATTTAGTGAAAAGCTCTTTTTCTGACACTTATTTTATTTATCTGTATAGATATAGATTTAGAAACAGATTATAAAGAGCAAAGGATGAATAACCTGAAACACGAACTCTTATTAACGCGTGTTATTATGTATATAGTTAATTTTTTATTACCATATTCGGGGCAACTGGTTCGCTGCTCGTCGACTTTCCTCCGATAATCTTAAACATAAATTAAAAATTAAAATATGCACCTATTCCTACCAAAACCAATCTGCTTTACTTACAAACGCATAAATGATATCATTTGGCACTGCGCACAACCGTTTTGCTTTGCGCTGTACTAAATAAAGTCGGTTAAATTTAAGCATAGTTTATATAATAGTTAAATTAATAAGTTTGGTAAAACCGTTCGCAAGTTACAATTATGTTAGCGACTAGTCGGCTTGACCGTTCGTCTGGTCCGAATACAGGTTTATAGGGAATGGAAAATAGGAAAACTTGTCCGAATATAAGAAATTCAGTAAATACCGAGTGCATTTTTGTATGGAACAGCATGTCTACTGGATCAGCTAGTAGATGAATAGTACATTTGTTATCGTATGGATCTAATATATCGTCGTAAAACAGCGCAGAATTATCATTGGATTAAAGTTTACTCTACTACTGTAGTCGTTTATATTAGGTATGGACAATTCTATTATATTATGGGTGAAGCGCTCGTAGCGGAGCTCGAATTGGCGATCTTAACCGATCAACAAGTTAAGCCACACTTGCTGCGGTCAGGACTTCGATAGGTGACCTCTAGTGGCATTATTCAACTAAGCGCTTCCGTGCTTCGGAGGGCACGTTAAGCCGACGGTCCCGGTTGTTTGTCTTAGGACAACAGTCGTTAGGCTATCTCAAAGGCCTTCGGGCGGCCTCAAAAGTTCGTAATGGGTTGGCCACTAACCTATCCACCACTTCGCACTGGGCCCGCGTGGTGGATTATGGCCCAACTCCTCCCCCATCCCAACCCTATGGGCAGATTATGATTATGGAAAATTCAGTAACGCAAAGCAACAAAAAACCTGCATATTTTGAATTGGGATGACTATAACGGCGTTACTTATAAACGCTGTTTCAATTTATTTAAGGTCATTTAGTACATCACAGCCGTGCGATTCTCTAAGAGCACATCATTGCATCTTTGACAACATCCGTGAAGCAAATGACGGGATGATAAGAAACGTTGGAAAAACAACCTTATGTACAAGGGTGATATCTCATAAAGTATTTGACATCAGTGAGCTCGTCGACGGGCGCAACGACGAATCATTAGAGAATCGCACGGATGCACAATTTTGCTTTGTGCACTAAACAACGTCATTTAAAGTTAAGCAGCGTTTATAAGTACATAAGGCGGTTAGGTATTATCTATCTATATATATATATATATATATATATAAATGAACCCCTATTTCTCCTGGTCACGCTATAACTTGAGAACGGATGGAACAATCTCGCAATTATTTTTTTGTGTTAATTATTGTCAGGTTCTTATGAAAGATAAACCAAGAAAAGATGGGAGGTCATGATGAGGCCGAAGGCCGAGCCATCACCTGGTCACGTTATAATTTGAGAACGGCTTTACCGATTTCATTATTTTAAATATTTTAACATTAAAAAATTAAGCAAAAATTGGAAGGTTATGCCGAAGGCCGAGCCTACTACGCGAACGAAGTCGCGAACAGTCGCTAGTAATTAATAAATTCAGGCTAGGTAAAAAACACACATTTATCATATAGAAAATACAAAATCAAATAGATTTTATGTTGGCTTCTTTCGTTGCCTAGTTGGTACCAACCCCGCCTTCAAAGCGAGAGGTCCCTGGTTAGATCCCGAGGCCTAAATATTTGTGCTATGGCCAGAAATTTATATTAACGCCTCTTGGATGTTGTGATGTAATTATGTATGTCCATGCCCCGTGCCACACAGGGATACTAGTGCTGGGGTATGAGTGTGGAAATGATATTTTCTTTTCTAATAATGTTCATTATCCAACGAATGTTTTGTTTTGTATAAAGAAAATATTTCAATACAGTAAAGACCTCTCTTCGAGGACCTTTCCCTAACTCATTCAGATTGTTCATTAAATAGAACAAGACGATATTTTCATTTAAATAATAACAGACATTTTAATGTATTTTATCATCTCTAAATACGAGATAATTTTAAGCATTTGCCAATTCTCAGAACCAGCCATTGCTATAATATCTACTTAATTTATAAGTGTTCCATTTTATTTTCATACGAGTATAAAAGTTAATACAGAAAGGTCAATACCCACCGAAACAGAGTTGAAAAATTACGTCCGGAACGAATATGTTTTATAGGTTCTGCCGTGCGATTCTGTAAGAGCAAACATCGTTGCATCTTTGACAACATCCGTGAAACAAATGACGAGATGACAAGAAACGTTGGAAAAACAACCTTATGTACGAGTACAAGGGCAATATCTCATAAAGTATTTGACATCGGTGAGCTCGTCGACGAATCATTAGAGAATCGCACGGCTGCATGGTATAAAATATCGGGAGAAGGTAAAACGACATTTGAGTTTATGAAACAAAATAGCAATTATTCACATATTGGGAGAATGCTAATAAACAGTGAAAAATTCATAAATTTCAAAAAACAAAATGCCTTTATTAACCATAACATATTCAGTTACTAACCTAATCACCAAGTCATCGAAGCATAGCTTGCGAACCAAAATACTATGAAGTGAGTGGGCTATACTTATATTTAACACTTTCTTCTTTACCTGCGTTGACATGATTACTAGTAATCTGCCGTGCGATTCTGTAACGATTCGTCGACGATTTCGTCGACGAGCTCACCGATGTCAAACACTTCGCCCTTCTACATAAGTTTGCTTTTCCAACGTTTCTTGTCATCTCTTCATTTGTTTCACGGATGTTGTCAAAGATGCAACGATGTTTGCTCTTATGGAGGATCCCAATAATCTATCTATCCACAGTTTTCCTTACTACCGATAGAAATTTGACATAACGTCCATACAAATAGTGTCAAATATCTATCTTTAGTAAGGTAAACCGACGATAGATAGATTATTGGGACCGGCCGTTAGAGAATCGCAAGTAGTGAAACAAATGACGAGATGACAAGAAACGTTGGAAAAACAACCTTGTGTACAAGGGCGATATCTCATAAAGTATTTGACATCGGTGAGCTCGTCGACGATCGCATCATTAGAGACGAATCATTAGAGAATAGCACGGCAGGAGGCCTATATACTCCCAAAAACGAATTGCGAAGATTCGTTTGACTGATTTAATGTTTTTTTTCTATGAAAGTGAAAAAGCACAAATACAGTCAAGGGTGATGATATATAATGACGAATTAGAGTGATTAGTATTTTATGTTATAGTGATGATGATACATGAAATCTAAACAACATAATGTCGAATTTGTTGAAGTTTAATTTTGTGTAAGAAGGAGCACACCGCCTTTAATATTCGTTTTTGGATAAGAAATTGAGAAACACACACACACACACACACACACACATACAGAGAGAGAGAGAGAGAGAGAGAGAGAGAGAGAGAGAGAGAGAGAGAGAGAGAGACTCTTTCAGAGAAACTCATAACCTGGTACATATAGAAAATATACAACATAATATAACAAACTAAAAATATTTACATGTTAAACTATAACAATTGCTACACAGTATTAGGAGTAAATAATTTATTCAAATAGTAGATCAATCAGCAACTGCCTATAAACCATAAACAAAACCTAAATACAAATGTAATTAACCATTATGAGATAACCTCATCGCCCTTCACTGTATTTGTGTTATTTCAATTTTACAGTAGATATCGTTAAATCCGCCAAACGAAACTTCGTGGTTAGTATTTGGGAGTATAGACCCTAAAGCCGCAGCACAATTTGCGAAAAAGTATTTGTATTCGTAAGCGTCAACGAATCACGCTTCCGCGTACAAACTATGGGTTGTCTGTGTCACAGTTGCCCTTGATAAATAACAGTTTGTACAGTTTCACGTGAACGACACGTTACGTTACACTTACGCAGTTATTCGTGCTAGACCCACAGAAAACTACGAGTACTCCTAAAACATTTTATATATTTTTTACAATTATTTCTCGGTAAATAAATCGGCTCCATTCGCCTAGTTGGTAGCGACCCTGCCATCGAAGCGCGGAATTCCAAGTTCTTCAATTCAAGTCCAATTCTAAGTGATGAACAGAAATGATTTTCCGCGAGTCTTAGATGTTGTGATGTGTAATTGTGTGTGTAATAGTAAATTATGCACCGAGGGAGTAAAGCAGTGTTATACGTCACAGGCAGCATATTGGACCCTGAGCGTAACGAGGACTCTAGAGTTAACCCCTGAGCGCAGCTAGGGGAAGGACAGAGTAATATTTTAACGTTACAAATCCTAATCAATCTAATCTCTTGGGAGTTTCATACAAAATTAAATCTCTGGGGATGTAATGCCTTGCTTTACGTCGAGATTGCGTGACATGTAATTGGACATTGTCGAGCAAGTGGTATAAAAACATTTTTTTATTTTGATTATTTTTTCGCCCACGTGGACGTACAGCTCTACCATCACTGCAAAGAACGACCGCAACCAACTTGTACATATTCGATATTAAATTTGCAATTAGTTCAGTCCCTTTATCAAGACTTCTTCAATGAAAATTAAACATATTAAAAAACAAGCTATTATATCTTTGAAGGACTCGCCAAATGGTTTTCAAATACCCACATGTTTTGGAGTCAAAACCTACAGTCAATATCTTACAAGCCTGGAACTGGTCAGTCAAAATAACATGCCGGAAATACCTAATATAGATTAAATACATTCCTTATTACTCAATATCCGATATACCTTATCGCTCCGTGTTTCATTAGTCTCAACTTCTGTGGAGTCCGACCCTATTACGGCTCGATATAGAGTCAGCACAATGGTTATAAGTAATATCGCAATAAACCCCAGAGCCTGCGACGTATGTCCATAAATTTCACTCGGCAATATTCTGTGTGTAATGACGATACGTGTTCAGATCACGTTTCTAGGGTGCGACGTAACTCGGTCATATGATTCTATGAACTGGGAGAATCTATCTCACGGAACTTAATTACCCATTTGTATTCACATGAAACGGTAACGTCACGCGAAAACATTAGTTTTGGGTAAATCCGGGTCGGGACTTACAAGAAATTCGAATTAAGGGAGACAGTTCGCCTCGTTGACGTTAAAAAGCATCACCGCGTTAGCTTTTATCGAAGTAATTCCGTAAAATAAACTAAGCAGAATGGTTTTGTAATCTAGTTTTTGGTTTTTTTACTGACTTCAAGAAGGAGGTAGTTATATGTTCGTGTGTATGTATTTTTTATGTGTATGATTTCTCCTCCCCCATTTGTGGACCGATTCTTAATTTTATTTTGTTTGGTAGAGTATACTAAGAGTGAATGAATGAAGAATGACTGACATTGTGAATGAGTTGTTAATGGAAGTGTTTTCAACGTAACATAAATAATATAATAAAATAAATAACATACTAAATAAATTAAATGTAAAAACAAAACGAAGATAGATATAAGAAATTACTATTGTTATATGAATGACTTGCCTTGTATAACGTTCATTGTTATAATATGGCCAATAAATGATTTGAATTTGAATTTGAATACTTCCGAGGTGGTTCTATTTAAATTTCATCAAATTTGGTCAAGCAGTTTTTGAGTTACACTCCAAAAACTGAAAACTGCTACGCCTGTCTTGGTGATATCGTCATTGACGGTGAATTACAATCGATTCCGTAAGTAGCAAGGGTCACTTAAAAATGGTGCAAAAATGTAACCGACTTCAATACCAAAAAGTGTGAAATAACTTGTCGAAGTCGGTACCATGCACACAATATTGTGATAAAAGGTACATACCTACATACTTTTAAACCATCGTGGTACCGACTTCAACAAGTTATTTCACACTTTTTGGTATTGCAGTCGGTTCTATTTTTGGTATTTTGTATTACTAGTCCTTTCTTGAGAAGTCATTTAAATGATATTTTAGATATTTAAAACACAATTGAAAGAATTAGTTGCTCGAAATATACCGAATAACTACATTATCCCTAATAAACATGGCTATAAAATATTTATTTCGGATCACCAAGCGGAGCGGAAACGCGGAGCGCATTAAGTCTCTTGATAAGAATAAATTGTTACACTAATGAACTAGTTTTTAAATGATGATGTTAAGTAGTTTATAGAACATAGCAATCTCAAAAAACTAAATTTGGACCCCGTTAATAGCATTTCCTACAGATATCCTATAATTCCCGGGGCGATAGTCTAATTGCTGATTATTTCCGATGACTTGAATAAAGGATGAAAGAAAGATATATTATATTGAAAAGAGTTTGTATACATTGCATACCGATGAAGACTTTTTTACTTTAATTTGTATTAATATGTTTTGTTTCTTTCAGCTATACAACCAGCCCTATGAAAAACAATTTGGAGAGCTTAAGGCGACATTATGTAACGTTCAAAATAACCAAAATATTTATGCTGATGGTTTTAGTGTAATCGGTAGAGCCAGAAAAAGGTTATGCAACTGTTCAAAAACCTTTTTAATAATCAACCAACTTCAGACAACAACCCGATAACACAGATACTTGAGGTAATTTAATAAAACAACCCTCAGACGTCCCTAATAAAAGTAGCCCTGCCGTTGTCCCAAAACTATAAACGAAATCTCTTTGTTTTGCTATACCCCAAAGTTCTCAGGCGATACCCCTGAGGCAATATATACTCTTATATCTTGATGGTGAGTCATTATAGGAAGCTCTTAAGTGAATATGTGGTCCAGGTGGTGTGGATCTAGACATATTACGTTTGTTTATAGTAAGAGCGACGGCAGATTGTTTATGCAACGGGCAATCAAGTGATCGACAGGGAGGCAGTCCTGTTAGATCTTGTATCCGGCCCCAAAGGTCGAAAACAAGGTCACAATCCACAAGCCTGGCCATGTGTTGACTAAGGTTATGGCATAGAATATCATCATAATTAGCCCATTATGTTCCCACTGCTGCGACTCGACTTTCCTCTCGGAGAGAAGAGTTGGGCACACACACCACGAGGGCCCAGTGCGGCTTGGTAAATAGGCTAGTGGCGAATCCATGCTGAAGTCTTCAGGCCGCCCGAAGGCCTTCGACATAGCCTAACGACTGTTGTCCTAAGACATAAAAACCGTGACCGATGGCTTAACGTGCCCTCCAAAGCACGGAAGCGCTCTGTTAAAAAATGCCACTAGCGGCCACCCGTCCAACTCCTGACCGCAGCAAGCGTTGCTTAACTTGTTGATCGGTTAAGATCCCCGAGTCAAGCTCCGCTGCGAGCGCTTCCGCCATAGAATAATTAGAATATAATCCAAATTAGTTGTATTAGTAAAATAAATAAAAAATATTGTATAAATAATAAATAAAATTAGTGCCTTTCGATGATGAGAACAAGTACTTAAAAGTCCCTCTACCTCGTGTGATTCATTTGCGAGCAAGCTTCCAACGTGGCGCCAAGGGAAAACAAATGTATCCGTCTGCTGCCTGTCTGCCTACATAATATGTACGAGTATATGTGTGTATATGTAT
Source organism: Selenia dentaria (assembly GCA_917880725.1). Taxonomy (NCBI): domain Eukaryota; kingdom Metazoa; phylum Arthropoda; class Insecta; order Lepidoptera; family Geometridae; genus Selenia; species Selenia dentaria. The sequence goes on along the minus strand of OU862888.1, from coordinate 26,081,638 downwards.
GTGTGAATGTGCCATTTTGTGTGTGTGTGTGCGTGTGCGCGTGTGTGTGTGCGTGTGTGTGTGGGTGTGTTTGTGTGTGTAGGCGTGTATAGATGTATGAGGGTGCGTATATGTGCGGAAGGCTAAATCTGAAAGTGTATAGGGAATCGAGTGCTCAAAGAAGTCTAGTTGTTTAATAAAAACTAAATCTGTAGTACGTTAATTACGTTATTACTAATCAATTAAACTTATTAATCAATATAGAGTAAAAACATCATATTATTATTATTTTAGTCTCTTTCCGGATTGTCCATGCTTTGTGGATGTACAAGCACATAGGCACTTTGAATATCATATACCATAATACAAAAATATGTGGAAGTGACTTTTACTAACATTTTCAGCTTTGTTTGTTATCTCGCTGATTACCTATTATGTCGTATCATTTGATTAATAATAAAAAGTATAACTTCGAACCCTTTACGTCCCGGAGTCGTAAATATACGTCAGTTTCATTAATTAATCTTTAGTTTTTACTATCACGGTATAGAAAGGATTAAATAGCGTAAAAGGTAAATTAATGGTGAAATATTAGATTTTAAGGAGGCATTCTTTGTCAATGAAGGAAGTATCAATTGTGCATCGTGGTTCGATATGGTATCGAAAAAAATTCATACCGTCATTTACCCCCCCTGTGAAGTCTCTCAAGAAATGATTACCAACTTGAAAGGAGGAGATATATAATCCAAAACTAAGTAGTAACTTCTGACACCTCCACATGTTTGTAAGATGCCGTAGACGTACTTCACCTAGTTTAATTAAGTATGTTAATTAGTCTTGTCTAATCTAGTCTTAATTCAACCGTGCACCTAGGAGAAATAACTATAATAATTAGTATGATAGAGATTTAGAATTAGCTATTTAGAATTGTTCCCCAATCATTCCACCCATAACGCTGTTGAAAATAATCAATTGTTTCGATATCTCTTAAAATGGAGGAAAAGGAATCAAAGGTGGATAAAAGAAAATTAAGCTTGAAGGAAATTTGATCTACGCATGTATGTATTGTGACGTCACTAGATGGCGTAATAATATGGGATAAGTTTTTTTTTTTCAGAACAGGTTCAAGTTCCGGCTAGGATTTTTTCATATCTAAGTTTGCGCTTTTAGATTTTATAATATATAATAGTTATATAAAATAAAGAAATATAATTTTAATAGTCATTGTTTTTTTGAGTTAATAATTTCAACAAATATTATAAAAGGTAGTTATAAGTAATATTAAGTATAATAACTGATCCTGAAAATTGTTTGAGCATTTTCGCTATTCATTGTACTTTCAAATTTAACCGTCCATGTCCAGTTGAAAAATAATTTTATCTTTATTAGATAATGTATAATTCCAATCTAGTGCGGGGCTTCAGCAACATACTATTTTTGAACTCGTGCCCGTTTCACGTTAGCCCCACTGTACTCGTCAGAGTTGAGACATAAAATGTTAAATCTCTTGCCCTGTAATTTCCCTGGAAAAATTGCTCTTTAAACCTAACATATAACATTCTACGGCCCTCTCATCTACACTTTTCAAATCTTTTTCTGAAAAATGTTTGTTATATTCTTTGGATACTTAATATTACTATTGTGCTGTTTGTTGACTGTTTTCAAATAACGAAATTACACCATATAAAATAAATATAATTTCTACAAGTCTACTTTCATCTGGACTACCACAGGACGGATTATCAGCAAGAACTCGCCCTGAGGGGTATTACCACCATACATCCTGCCTTTAAGTAAGAATGTGCAGCTATTTCTATATCGTGGTGAGGACAGCGACCATGGTCTGTTTGTAGTACACGGTCAATAAAAGAATGCTTCGGGAAAATAAACGCAGTGTTACACAGAAATTTAAGGCAGTAGGCACAACTCATCATCAGCTGAATTTAAGTAATACTCTGATTATTACGGTTCAAATTAGTAGTACAAAATACTCTCTGTCAAAAAAATAAGAAAAACTTCAGTAGGTATCGAAAACAGGGTCTCCAATAACAGGCCCGTTTCATCCCTTCGACCAGGACTTTTTATATATAATTGAAATTCCTCAAAGAAATCACGATAGAGCGTTTCGTACAAATAAGCTCTCTAAAAGCTCCTAAATAAATAGGATGAGAGAAAATGAAGTTACGATTTACATAAACACTTCGAATATTTAAAATCTTTTTAATGTATTAACTAAAATAAGTATTATTTTGAACTATTATTCACCGGCGAAATACTCACGTATGGATCAAATACGTCGATCCGGGTTTCGAGCATATCAGCCGTGCGATTCTCTAAGAGCAAACATCGTCGCATCTTTGACATACGTGAAACAAATGACGAAATGACAAGAAACGTTGGAAAAACAACCTTATGTACAAGGACGATATCTCTTAAAATATTTGACATCGGTGAGCTCGTCGAGTATTTATTATTATTATTTATTTTATCGACGAATCATTAGAGAATCACACCGCTGATACTAATCTAAAGATTAGCCTAAAGGCTTATCGCCCTAAGGGGCGAGTGCGATACGGCGTCCGCGAGCTCTCAAAAATATTATTCGGACAGGACTACACATAAATTCTATCGGCCCTACTAATGAACTTGGCTATACCTACCCGGAATATTTAAATTTAAATAGTAAATTTTTCGCTTACAATAAATGTGACGCGTGAAAGTAAGACAAAGAATGTTATGCCTAGTTTAAGTTTACGCAATGTTTATTAGTAAAGGCATGCAGTTTTCATAATAAATAGCATGTCATATCTCTACGGCAGTATAAAGCGCAACAATGTGTTCTGTACCATCTAGATTTTTCCTTTCTTTGATTAGGTACTTTTAGTATTCAGTTTCTAATACTGGTCAGTCTCTTTTTCAGAAAAATAAGATCGTAGGCGTTCTAAGGTCTATCCATCAATAGATCGAAACATTTGTCTTTGTGGTTCGTACAAATTGTTTTTATTTTCGTGCGTCACACCCAGGTGGGTTCTCTAAGTCTGGCTATACCTACCTCATTTTTGAAAAGATGAAAGATCATATAGAAACATGATCTCATATGATGGAGAAGTTTTAAACAAGTAACATATACAACCAAAGACTTTATATACTCAAAAACCATTGAACACAGAAGGGCGGTTCACATTCTTATTTATATCTCTTAATTATGCATTTAGGTTAGGTTTAACGATTTATTACTCATAAAGAACGCAGTTCACTTGTTTACAATGAGCAGCCTAGATAAACTAATAACTAATTATGAACTAGTTAATTTTAAAACATATAAAATATCCAGTCTTCTAGCGGTATGGAATTAAAAACATGTCCATACATATACTTTTTTAGTTTAGTTTTAAACATAATGTATAGTTTTACATTTTTAACATCGTTAGGTAAGTTATTAAGTAATTGTGCAACTTCAACCAAAATGTTTCTTTTACCATAATTAGTTCTTGAGTTGTTTTCTTTTATTTTTTTGTATATCTTAAACTGTATTTAAATTACCTTTTTGTAAATGTTATTTTTGTGTGTATTTTTCTACCGACTTCCAAAAAAAGGAGGAGGTACTTAATTCGACTGTATTTTTTTATGTTTCTTACCTTATAACTTTTGACTGGGTGAACCGATTCTCAATATTCTTTTTTTGTTTGAAAGATGGTGCTTCCAGTGTAGTCACATTTACATTTCATATTAAGTAGTTTTTGAGATACACTCCAATAGCTGAAAAGAATGGAAGTCGGTATTAAATTTTTCAAATTTTACTTGTTCATATAGTATTTTTTCTAACCAAAACACATGTTGTGTATAATATATATATAGCTGGTTTAAATTGGTTCTTCATTAATATTATGTGACATAGCTTTGTCAGTCATATCGAATATCGACTCCATTATCCGTGTTAAAAAATAATGAGCATATTTCACAAAATCTACGTTAGAGAATCATAAATATAATGTTACGTTTTTCTACAATATTGTAAATACACATAAATTTTCCTTGTTTCCGCTCTAGGCATAGGATAATGATTTCTACTTGCTAGGATTTCTGTGTAGGAAAATAAACACTTTCGTTTACATCCTCTAGAACGCCTCCTATTCGAACCCATTTCTATTACAACAAAGGGATACTTTAAGAAAAACTATTACACTACATAAACTACTTCACGATATAGGTATATGTAAATTGTAACTACGTACATGTTATAGCTACATATTTATAGTGTATATATAGTAAGTATATCATATTGTATAGTTTAATTATGATATATCTTAGAGTTAAACCATATTAAACAAGTATAAAAAATCTCCCGCAATCTTACGGGTTGTTTTTTATTAAACCACGGCGCAACAAGTTATGGCTGTAATTTCCTTGCGGTGGTAATAAAACTCGGCGCGCGTTTACGAAGCAATTCGATTCTCTAAGGATTTTATCCTACAACATATTTTCATTAATATAATATGAGTCAACTGCATACATTAAATATATTTTTTTAGGTTCCAATATGAGGTATCCAGTTATTATCTATCTAAAAATATTTTGGATAGTCTGTCCAATAACAACAAAACCTTGCCCAAGAACATTTTATAGGTAATTTATAGCATACATCAGCGTGTTAGCGACACCAGCGTTCATAGCGCGGAAACGTCAAGAGTTGCATCTGAAAGTTTGGACCGTGGAGATCGGGCGGGCGGCCGCGGTCCGGGAGAGGCTGAGGCTGAGCGCCGCCCGCCCAGTTGCGCCCAGTGCCAGCTCGACCGCCGTTCCGAGCGCACGCCGCGCCGCGCACCCACACCACGAACCCGCCGGTACGCGACACCAACACACGCATGCATCCTTACACACCGCCCGCCCCACTCCCCCGCGCGTACCCCACCCAACCCTCCTGCTAAACACCCTCCCGGCCCTGCGCCCTCTGACCTCCTCCAGGTGGATACTTATTGCGTCCAGACCTCATCATCATATTTTTTACCACGATACGTATCCACCGCCTTCCAAGCCTGCATGAATGTGATCACTACAAAGTTTAGTTGTTGTAGTTATAGATTAACTAAAGATATTTCAACTCTTAGTAACTTTGTGAATTTGACGGTTTCGGACTGTTTTTCAACTTACTTTTTCAATTTACTCTCGGACTTAAGCGTTTTCGTCGGAGGCTTTGAGACTGGAACAATATTGACTTTGGATACTTTGATCGTTAATTGCTTCTCAAAGATCCAAGTCATTAAGTCCGACGGCGGATCGCGCTAATAAAGGTTATAAAGGAACTATTTACGTCTATTAATTTGCTATTGGCTCTTATCGGCGTTTAATGAGAAATGAATTGAATGTGTCGTAAAACAAATAGATGTACTAGTCGCATATCTTATTATAAAGATTAGGGCATTTCTGCATTGAAAAACGTTAGGTTATCTTTTATCGACATTTATAAGTTTTAATTCATCGTTTTGGTTCAATATTTAACTTGGTTTAATTATGTACGAAGCAATTTACAACAATTTTGTATTGATAACTCTTTGATTTTTCAATAATCAAATAACTGTTGCTTCCGTATTTTCCTACATAAAAAGTGCCATCTGTATAAGGGTTTTGACATAATCACTAATCGTTTTTACAATAGGAATTCAAAACTACAAAGTGCACCGAAAAGGACTTTTTTTAACTGAATGTCTAATTGAATATTTTATATTATCGCATTTTTATAACCGGCCTGCATAAGCGTCCCGATTTTTGCGGCCCAGTGTATTTGATTGTGACTACATTTTCTTCGCGTCAATAAATAAATACGAATAAATTTAAAATAATTTCAAATGTTGCAATTGAAAATAACGCAACAGTGTTACGTTTTCTTTTAATTAATCGTAAAGGGAAGAACCTGAAGTTTTTCATTTAACAAATATTGCATCTGCATTCCCGCGCCAATATGGACATTTAATATTTGAATTTTTTGTGGAATTCGTTAAAGACTCGGATTAATTATTTAAATTATCTAGAAACGATACTAAGGAACTTATGAAAGTTTTGATATTTATATTGTTTATATAGGAAGGCTTATTAGTTTACTCGGATCGATCTCCACAGGGATTGTGGTCACATTGAGTGCATATTTTTGATGCTATCAATGAAAAATCTGTAAATCTTTTTTACACATTGGAGAAAATATTTTTTCAAAATATTTAACTAATAAAACGTATAAATATCTAAAATGTATAAAATGCAATCAAATAGTTACAATTTATGGTCTAAAAGTATTCTAAATTACTAAAATTTATAAATATTGATCATCATCTTAAACCTTTTAACGGATAACATTAATTAAAATTTTGTCATACGAGGCCCATTGTAAGATGCCGATTTGTGTCATTGAAAAAATGGTTAAATCTTGTTATAAAAACTAAAATGATTTATATATTTTAACGATGATTTATGGCTATTGAAATGTTTTCTGTGACTATTATAATAGTTTGTGCCCACGACTTTGTCCCCGTGGCATAAGGTTATTGCGCTCCCTCAGGAACCCGTTAAATCTAGATACAAAGCCTTTGTTATATAGTCTAATCCAAGGTACAAACTATCACGAGGTTTAATCCTTCCAAATTTCTGGAATAGTTATCATATATCACACACACTAACATCTTCAATCACCGACAAACTTGTCGCTTTTATAATGTTAGTGTGATTGTATTTATTTATATGTACGCATTTACATTTTAATTTATTTTTTTAATACTTTTAAAGGTACTCAATAAAGGACTTTTGAAAAAAAATTATAAAACTTGTAGGCTGCTAGTTACAAGTGAATATAAACCTTAAAATATATTGTACAATTAAAATATTTTCAGGTATCTAAAATGTATAAAATGTAATTCACTATTTTCTCAATATGCTCAAACATTGTTTAGTCAATCACATCTTCATAAAAACATAATTCATTAAAGCGAACAACATTGTTACTTAGATAATAACGGTATTATAGGAAAACTTCCTGCGTTTTCCTCGTTTTCTTTTTTCAATCAAGCTTTTAGCCAGACACAATTTACTTAAAACGTTTACTGATTGTATTTGTTTTGATTCCGAGAATCGAAAGTGGAAATATAATACGAATTGTATTTCATATTTTCAGTTAAATATTACGTTTTATAGCTAAAAGTTATGATCATTAGTATCGTTTATTCATTAATACATCACTCATGTACACAATCCCAATTTTTTTTGTTTTGAAAACTCGTTTTAATCCACTTAAAATTGCGCATTGTGCGAATTACATAAGAGTAAATTCTTTGGTAATCATAGCTCCCGTCCGGTGACGCTCCCGTCCGGTGACGCTCTCCCGTCCGGTGACGCGCCTGTCCGGTGACGCTCTCCCGTCCGGTGACGCTCCCGTCCGGTGACGCTGTAAATGCCGGTAGAGGCAAACAGCATTTAGTGCGTTCGAAAAAAAAAAAATATCGTAACTTTAGATTGTTATCTATTTTCGTTAGAAGTAGGAGGTAGCGCATGACTGAATTCTTTGAAGGTTGGAAGGTAATGTAATTATCATTCGGGTTTAGGTCTATTGTAAAATAAAATAATTAATAACGGCCCATAACAAGGGTATGATTGAAGCAAAGTAATCTTTCAGCAGCTAGCTTTTCGAACGGCGTAAATAGTGAAGGTATACAGTCGTGACCTTTTTACATTAATAACTGACGGTAGGTACAATGGACAGTCATGCCTGATGGAAAGCATCTTGCCTGTCACTCTGCCACTTGAGAAATTCGCCTATCAACCTCCGCAGTTTGATTTTTAATGTTTGATGTGTAATATCTCTAGAATTTCAAAAGTTGGCTTCACTGAGCAGGTGGTATTGCTTCAAAATATAATATAATTCAATCGGGATTTAGTTAAATGCCTGAGTTAATTACAAATGCACAAAACAAATACAAGACATGTACCAAAAATATCACACACAAAGAATATAATATGATTTTTGTTTTCTAAATAAATGATTACTGTAATAATTAATAAGATTATAGTGATTTCAAACGACTGGCAATTAGAAAGTATATTTTAAGCTAAATACTCGTATATTAAGATATTTTAGTAACATCGCTCTTTAAAACTATTTTTCTCAACTTCGGTATAAGTAAAAAGTAATAAATAACAGAGTAGATATTCGATTTTATTCCATATTTTTGGTATTATTATCTCACATACAATAATCAAAAGAATGATTAAGCTTAATATTTTTTAAGCGCGTTTTATTTAACTTATGGAAATTATCACTATAATAAATCATGCAATAATATCCAAGGTAGCAAGCTTATTATAATTGTAACTAATATGCACTAAACATCAATTTTCTTAGTACTTGTTTTAATAATATTACATGCCAACTTTTAAATAATTACTGGCCTTTATTCGAACTTAACATAAAATTGTTATACACAAGCACATATATAAAAATCAAGCTTTTTATCAGATATCTAGCTCCGTGGTTTCACCCGCGTGGTGATGGTAAATGATGAATCAAAATATATAACCTACTCAGGGATAATGTAGCATTGAAATGGTGAAAGAACTTATAAAATCGGTTCGGTAGTTTTTGAGTTCATTCGTTACAAACGAACACAAAATCAAATCTTTCCTCTTTGTAAAATTATCATATAGAAAAGATATATATAGAACAGAGTACCAACATTTCTTCTTATTTTTAATTCATCTCTCCATAAAGTTTGCAGTTTTTTTTCGATTACAAATCCCAACAAATATTGAAGTTTGATATTGCGCCCGCTATTCTAGTTTATTTATAAAAGAGTTTCCAGGGAAGAGCCTCGAATAAATTCCACTCAAGGTTTACCGCGATGGCGGATCAGCAAACAGGCAAATATAAAGGTTTCGCTTCAAATTTATGATAGTTGTTAGCTTTGCTTTATAGTTACTAGCTGTATTGTTTGTTTTTCAACCGACTTCCAAAAAAGAAGGAGGTGGTTCTCAAGTCGACGCGTATATGTTTTTACATGTATGAACACGCATAACTTTTAACAGAGTAGTCCGATTTTGATAATTCTTTTTTGTATAGTAAAGTATACTTTCAACGTTCCATTATTCACTTATTCCCATTATTCATTATCATATATTTCATTATTATCGATCAAGTGGTTTTTGAGTTACAATCCAATAACTGAAAAGTGTTCTGCCTTTCTTAATGATATCGTTATTGACGTTGAATGACAATCGATCCCGTAAGTAGCAAGGGTCACTAAATGGGTGAATTGTTTTTACTTGTAAATGAAATCTACTAATAATACTAATAAACAAAAAAAAGTAACAGGCTTCAACACTAATGTGTGAAATCATTTATTGAAGTCGGTACCATGCGCACAATATTGTAATTATACATTATTTTTGAACTACATTGTATTATACCGACTTTAATAAGTTTTTTCACGCTTTAGTGTTGAAGCCGGTTACATTTTCTTTTTGTTTATTACTAAGTTATTGTGTCGTGGTATTTGTTTGTTAAGGCTGTGGTCGCAGCTCTGAAACATATTATAGTCACCAAGATGTAATTTCATATAGATTCATAGTCTGTTTTTGGACAAACTATTGAGAAACTGTTGCATTAACTTTTATAAATGCAAATAAAAATCAACTTGTCTAATTTTAGCTCAAACTAATGTCATGCACATGTAACGTAAGCGATATCGTTGTACTGACACACTATTAAAATATATCTCCTACATACAGGGTCCACTTTTCATCACGAGAATTTCAAATTAGAATTCCATTAAAATTTCTAATTCTAATATTTGAATTCTAAATTCTTCTAAAAGCTTCGACGCTATTTTGTTAATTATGAATGGTTTGAGACCAAGTGGCCTAAGCTTCATTACTAAAACTTTTGCTGTCTTCGTAAAGACGTCCTCTAGGGGTTAGGCCCTAATAATACAATGCAGGTAGAAACTAACAAATTTTAGATAAACCCTGACTTTTACTTATAAGAGAACAGTAACTTGAGGTACAATATGACGATAGACATAAGTATATGATTATTTTAGACTAGTGAAGGTGAATACATTTTTATACTTGTGCGTCATGAATAAATGATTTTGATTTGGCTTGATGTAATTCGACAAACTGAATAGCGGGACCGAAATATTTTTGAAAAGAGTAAAAAGTAAAACATCATCACAGAACACATCAAAACAAAGGTCTATTTGAATATAATCAACTAAATCTCTTCTTATGCCACACCACAGTGCTTCAGCTGCTCTCTGCACATAGATATCTAGTAGTGAGTATATAATTAACATAATCTATGATGTACATTAGTTTCAAAAATAATTTAAATATAACAAAATCGTATGTATATGTATGTAAATGTAGAACCAATGCTTCATTGACTACGGCAAAGACTTCTTATAAATTGTCCCAAACCTCTACATGATATCGTCTATCTGTACAACGTGCAAATTTTAGCTAATGTAAAACATATTACATAAAATTTGTTTTAAGAAATTTATGAAACTGTACATCACGAATTACAATTGAAAATCAGAATCTTTATTATACTTAAGATTTTGATCGCGGTGTCCAAGATTTTTTAAAGATATTTCATTAAAATGGGAACTACACTAGTATTAACATAAATAAAATTAGACCATATGTAATATAAATTGCTAAAACTTGCAAGGTATAGAACTAGCAAGTCTACCATGCCAAAAGAAAAAAATATAGGCAACCAGGCAAAAGGCACCTTTGACAATTCTAAACAAAACTCTACATTATGTAAACGAGTACATCTATTGGCAATAACCTTCAAAGAGTGCACTGAAAAAAAAAAGATATAGACCGAAGAATTAAAATCACTTACCATATTTTGTGATAATTTACTTAAATTACTTGAACTTGAACTACATTTTTAAGATCAGAGGTAAATTTTGTAAACAAATTTGAATTATGCTGAATACACCGGGAAATCTACCTTTGAATTTCATATAGAAGCCGTGAGTAAGAAGTACCTGAATGATTCAAGCCCATTGTCGACCCGCACCGTATATTGTGTGCACGGTTCGTTCACGTATAAAATTAACAAGTACAATTTGAAAAGTTTGAAACCGACTTCCATTCTATTCAGTTATTGAAGTGTAACTCAAAAATTATTAAAACGAATTTGATAAAGTCAATGGGCCACGAGAAGCACCAGCTTTCAAAAATTCGGTTCACCCAGTAGAAAGTTATGACGTAACAAAAAAATACAGTCGAATTAAGTACCTCCTCCTTTTAGGAAGTCGGTAGAAAACGAACAAGCACAACAACGAAAGCACCTAAAATTGTGTCAATTTGCATGTCTCACGTTTACATACCAGACATGGGTATGCACTCTTTAAAAAACATAAGAGTGTACTAAAGCGGGCTAGAGAGAAGTTACGTAGGTCATGAACTAAATTATAAAACAAGTACAATTTGAAAAATTTAATACCGACTTCCATTCTATTCAGTTATTGGAGTGTATCTCAAAAACTACTGGACCAAATTTGATGATTTAAATGGGACCACCAGCTCTCAAACAAAAAAAAAAAAATTTTGAGAATCGGTTCATCCAGTCGAAAGTTATGAGGTAACAAACATAAAAACAATTTAGTACCTCCTCCTTTTTTTGGAAGTCGGTAGATCACTGCTATTGTGCATTTCGAAAAGGTCTTGATTGGAAATAGAACTACGAGTGGGATAATGTCAAATGATTTGTGAAAAAAATGCAATACAAAACAAAGCAAAATATCAACAAATCGTCAACAACAATACTTTTGAGTTTGATTAAAAGGTAGGCCAGGCGGGCCTTATAAAATGACGATATGGCCAAAGCAATGAAGTAGAGAAGCTAGATAGAGAGAGTAGTGGAAACGAATGAAGGAGGCTTTTACCGCTCCAGGTTTTCCATGGACATAGAAGGAACTCAATACAATATTTTGTATACTTATTTAAGTATTAAAGTGCACTGAGTAACTTTGTTAGCTTTTTAAGAAATCGTATGTAATAAAAATAATTTATGGGTCAGAAACTATAGCTGGAGGTCAATTCCACTAACTAAATTGCAATGCATCCGTAGCCGAACGGTGACTTTTGTACAATTTCTTATTCTGCTCTTGAACAGTCCAGCTGCAGTTAGATTTCTGTTGTCAGCGATCGATCAAAACTTTATATTATGTTAACTCGATAGATTTTGAACGCGACGCTAACTCATATCCGTATATGGTAGCGTTTAATAAATAGATTAATATGTATTATGAAGTAATGACGTTGCAATGTATCTTTAGAAATAGTAGAATGGGTTTTTGGGTAAGTAATGAACGTACGACAACAGGGAGATGAACGAGTCGAACTGAAGTTGCAGCGGGATAGCTTGTTGGACGTTGTGATAGAATCGACCTCCTGATAATAATATTTTATGTCCACTCAATGCTTATTTACATAGGTCGAATTATAACGGACTACTTAACTTTAAATGACGTTATTTAGTAAAGTGCACAGCAAAATTGCTATGCACCGTACTAAATGACGTTTATTTATAAGTAAGGCCATACGTGTTTTTAATGTACAAAATACAAAATAAATAAACTAAAATAACATTAACGGAATATTTGGCGATATTATGACATAATTTGTTATTTGAAATGCCAATGCACACTTCCTAAGTAAAATAATTTTGGATATTATTTTTGGCAAATATAATAAATAATAATTATCAATAATTATAAATAATAAATATCTTTTAGTTTTGTATCTACACTATCTAGTTACGTTTGGATCGTCTGGAGAGAATAGAATAAATAATGGTTAAATTCGGATAATCTAATCCAGGATAAAATTGTGATCTCTTTTCCGTATAGTTGTTTTCCTTTGAGCAGTCGTACCTATAACAATTGAGTGAATGAACCTATTCTTTCTATTTTCGAAGTGCTAACCCCACCATGCAGGAATGACATCCTTCACGCTCTAGTGCATAACGAACGTAGTGATACTTTAATAATGGTGCAGTGGAAACCTATTTTTTTTTTTCAATTTAAATTTTATATTTTTTAATTTTAATTTAAATTTTATAATAAAATGGTTTCATAATTTTTTTATCTGTAAGTTTTATAACTGAATGACTTAAGAATTATTTTTATATAAAATCCTATTTTAATCAAAGAAATTAATTCAAATAACATATTTTCGTAAGAACATACGTAAGTTCGTTGCAGTTGGTCACAATATACGTTGGTACTCAATATGCTACCTTTTCAGATAAAAAAATATTTAAATATACTAATATACAATATTACAAATAAAATAAATTGTAACAATAAATAAAACACAACAAGCATAAAAAAGCTCCTCGAATATTCTTGCTGGAAATTATCTACTTTCAAAATCATATGTGTCATATCCCGAATAACAAAACCTGACCCTTGACCATTGCATATATGGCAAGCCATTAAAATAATAACACTATAAAGTCTACTACTTTAAGATTTTTAATCAAACCTGAAAGATATTGCTAATTTAATATCAACCTTTATATCAGTTATAATGCAGATAAATATAATTCGACCCAGAGCGGCTCCACACAGACACAATCGCACAGCCAAAGAGCATCATGCATACAAATGTTTGAACTGTCTGGGGATCGAACCCGGGACCGACAGCTCGGAAGGCAGGGTTGATACCAACTGCCACTGTTGATACAATCGGCCAGTCGTTCTTCTATTTAAGCCTACCTACTAGACCTATTGCTATATAATGTGGATTTTTCCTCTAAAGAATATTAACTATAAAAATAATAACAATATGCTCGTCAGAAATTCGTACGTCAAAAGTTCGAATAAATGTTTTGTTGAAATTTTCCTAGTCTACCAGTTTGTAAAAGCTTGTGTTCAATTATCAACTTTTATATACTTTGGTAGACTTAAATTTGTTCACACGAACCTTGTCATCAGACTTAACACAAGTAATTATTAAAGTTTATTCAGGCTTACAGTTCAGTAAATATTCGTTGAATGGCTACTAATTATTATTCTAGAGTACTAACAATACTGAAAATTCAAATAGAATAATAACGTTATATTGATACTTCTATGAATTGGATGAGTTGAAATATAATTACAGTCACCCAATACAGTCACCAAATATACAGATCACAGAAACAAGGGAGATATGAAAAGGAGGGCGGGGCCGGTGTCGCAGTAATATGTACAAAACAGAACACATTGCTCGATGTCGGCAACTTTTGTATTATGTGACTGAACGCCGGTCGCGATATTACATGTAAACAGTTTACAATGCTTGCTCTGTACTTACGAATATTCAAACATTAAGTTTTAATACCGCATTGGATAATGAACTTATTGAAGCTAACAAGACGTTGAATGGCGGAATACGTCCGCTGTTTGCGACACCAGGTTTTGTATACAGCGCACGGATTGTCATATGTTTAGATCTCTATGCAGTTGTACAGTCAGAGTCTCCCTTTAAAAAATATGCTATAATTTAATTAAAATAAAATATAATAATTATTTGTATATTATGTATACAAAAAATACTAATTATATTTTATTTTAATTAAATTATAAATATAATAACAAAAAAAACTCTAAAACGGCTGGGAACCAAGATTGATGAACGTTGAATTATGGTAGTTAACCCAGAATTACTACATATAGGCTATTTTTATCCTTATACAACGCAACAACATTAACAACTACTCGTAGTTTTTACCATAAAGTTCTTAACATGTAGACAAAATTAGCTATAACTACACTTTAGTTGAAGCACAACTTCAAAGACTTGAGCGCCGGCAGAAATTCGCTAGTTTATCGGTATTTATTACTAACCACGCGAGCGAGAAGGTATTCGTAACTGTAACCCGCCATGTTTTTATTGAACAAAGTAATAGTCCAAACACATTCAGTGAAGTATCAAAATTAAAAAAAAATTATAATAACTAGCATTCTCCTAAAACTTGAAAGTTTCTCGTCTTCTTGAAAAATTATCATCTGAAAGTTAAACATTTAAAAAAACGCAGCATGTCAAAATAACAAGGTAAACAAATAAACAAGGATTAGATTCTTGATTTGTCAATTTGAATTGCACTGGTAGGTAACAGTAATTTAGTTTCTTCCTATATGTTTTATACCATACGCCTGAAGCCTCCGTAAATTGGTCACATTGCCAAATGCCTAATACCTCCATTAACAGGTCACATTGGTAAATGCCAGATGCCTCCATTAACAGGTCACATTGACAAATGCCTGATGCCTCCATTAACAGATCACATTGCCAAATGCCTGAAGCCTCCGTAAATTGGTCACATTGCCAAATGCCTAATACCTCCATTAACAGGTCACATTGGTAAATGCCAGATGCCTCCATTAACAGGTCAAATTGCCAAATGCCTGAAGCCTCCGTTAACAGGTCACATTGCCAAATGCCAGATGCCTCCATTAACAGGTCACATTGCCAAATGCCTGAAGCCTCCGTTAACAGGTCACATTGCCAAATGCCTGGTGCCTCCATTAACAGGTCACAATATAAAATATGTCATCACTTGTTCTGCGAAAGGAATGTTGACATATTTTTAGTGAATTCACTATAACTACAATGACCATAATTGAAACAGACATATTTACGTATAGTACCTATAATATAATACGTGCTATGTAACATCTACGATAGAAACTATAAAGTTAATATAAAAATTATCCACCGGTGATTTTACGGCGGAACTGTGACCAATTTGGAACCTACCCAACCAACATGCATCTTGATGATGCATTTTTGATCAGATGATGTAGTAAAAATATGCGTGATCACGCATAACAAACTTTAAATTATATTCAATACATTGTTTACGTTATATTTAGTACCTAACGTCGCAAAAAATACAAGGTGTTAAAGTTGGTCTTAAAGGTGGATACTTATTATTCTCTAGTGCTTACACAAAATTTGAATATGAATTAGCCATCTGATACTGAAAAAATACAAGACGTATTCGTTTAGCTTCTTTGAGCGAATTACTTCTTTACATGATATTATTAATATAATATTATTAATTAGATATTATTAATATAATTAGTGTATTGATCGTATCATCGTACAAGCAGTAGTATTCAACGGATAATGGAGTGCCTACATATGCACCTGGTAGTTTTATTTCTTTGAAGTGTGCTCGTGTTTTTGTATATTTGCCATTCTTCAAGTTATAATAATGTTAATATATAATATATAGTTGTATCAAGTGAAATTTTTGTTCACTTTTTTATTTTTTCAAGAGTCAAGTCACAGCTACATATATATATGTCTGCCATTATGCTACTATCATCTTTAACTTACGTTCTAGTCAAGTGGTGAATGCATTACTAAAACTGTCTAACGCTGCTGACGAGGAAAACACAAAAACAACTTTACTACCGACTTTCAAAAAAAGGAGGAGGTACTCAATTCGACTGTATTTTTTTAATGTTTGTTACCTGCTAACTTTCGCTTGGGTGAACCGATTTTAAAAATTCTAATTTTGTTTATAGCTGGTGTTTCCCGTGTAGTCTCATTTAAATTTCATAAAATTCTATCCAGTTGTTTTTGAGTTACACTCCAATAATTGAATAGAATGGAAGTCTGTATTAAATTTTTCAAATAGTACTTGTTATAATTTTGTACACTTTACCTGGTGTAGCCTGGTGTACCTTTATTACTAACACTTAGTGGTATAAACCACCACTATTACACATCAAAAATCAAAGAAGCACAAATCTTGCGAAATAGAACAAAATCAACAATAGTGTTTGTCGGGTATAGTCCATAGTCATTTTTCCCGCCATCCTCCTGACAAAATTATGGAACTAACTTTACGAAAATTTAAGAAATGTAATCCAGCTTTATTTAAAGCCTTGTAAAAACGCGTCACCACCCTTTCGGTGCCAACAGCACCGAAACATAGTTAGCACAAAACGTTTTTTTCGTTTTCTTTCCAATCTAAAGCTTTGACGTAGAACCCACAGCCCTAAAATAACCATTCACACACGACTGTATAACAATTCTACTTTGCTTAACCGCCTGGTCGGGTTTCGTCATGGTTACGTGCTTAGTGTAGGTATATATACCTCTACTATTTTCTCGTTTTGCTAATAGCTAAGGCTACATACGGTTTAAAAATTTACATTATGTCATTTCCAATCATTTGTAACATAGCTATTAGTTAACTAGGCGTTAAAAAACCTTACTATGAAAGCTCATGAATATTATTGTTTTAGGTCAATTTCTTATTCAAAACTAGGCACTTGGGAGCTAACTGATAAGAGCTTATGAAATTGTCGATTTACTCGTCGAGCCACTTAGAATTAAAATTAAATCTTCATAGTGTAAGATTACAGAGTGAAAATTTTTTCAAACGAAAACTATAACATTCTAAATAAATAAATGTAAATACTCTGATTAAATAAGTATATTACCTACAAAAATGTTTAAATCTTTCAGTACGAAATGGCAATTTCATACTTTAATCCCTAACATATATTTTCATCTATCCAAAAACGTGAAATGAACAGCTTAGTTTAAAACGCGTCCCACGTTAACCACTGATAGTAGAAAACACGTGTTGCGTTAGTCATTTATTTTCTTTGTATATCGCAGGAGATTGAAGAATATATACAAACTCTTATAAATAGAACTGACATATTATACAGTACAGTACATGTTATCGGTTTTAATAAACATTCATGGAAAAATACACCGTGTTTTAGAAAAAGTTTACGTGTCATATCGCAGGTTTATATGTATACTTTCAGAGTGTTGGCTAGGCTGGTGCAGGCCCCAGGGGCCTACTCCCACTTTTTACGAAACTATCATAAATCAGATGCGTTGTGTAATAAGCTTAGAATAATAATACTTACTATCTTATTCCCGCGGACACAAAACGGTCAAACAAATTTAATGGTTGCAATATGACTACTTTGAGAGATGGGAGGACGGATCTTCAAAAATTTGACACTGGAACAATGAAACTTTGTGTTAAAAGTCACGTCAAAGTACGCGAATTGAGTGAATACTTCAGTATTTGATATTACGTCATCAAAACGTCTATCATATAGCATTATTATTTTAAGTTTGATATATTGACGTGGTGGTACCAAATTTAATGATAAGGTTGAAACATGACTACTTTAAGAGGTGGCAGTATTATCCTTGATCAGAAACAAAATGTAGTCTTTTAAATAGTTCAATTAATCGATTCATACAATATACTAGCTGCGCCCCGCGGTTTGACATCATGGTGATGATGATGAAAAGTTTCCTATGTCTTTCCCGGAATATATCTATCTATCTCCTTGTCGAATCTAATATAAAGTCGTTCTCAAGTTATGACGGGACCAAGGGAACTATGCACTCATTTTTATACATATTTAGATTTCATACGAAAATGATTTAAATACGTTATTGGATATCGTTTACTGTTTAGTAACTATATACTTATGGATACATATATATGGACTATATACTTATATAACTATGCTAGTGCTTTAAAAAGAGTTGATAACTGTTGAATGTAATCTTTACAATAATAATATTCGAACATACTCGTAACACGCCGGTAAATGGATTGACACTATTATATATGTCCCTTGTCCTACCTAAATCTCTTATGAGTAATAGTAATAGTAATAGTAATAGCTCTTATGAGTAATAGCATTTTTTGTATGGGACCCGCTATTTATAATAGAATACCAAATTCAATAAAGGACTTAAGTACAAATTTATTTAAAACTAAACTTAAAAAAATATTACTGACAAAATGTTATTATAGTGTAAGTGATTTTTTAGCTGATAAGAATTTTAACTGAGCACCTAGTATTTGTGAAATTATGACATTCCATGAATTGAAATGACACTATTCTATTAATTATGACTGTTTTTATTTCCTGACATTCTAATTTATTAATATTTAATTATTCAACTATTACTTGTATTTATAGATTAATTTTCTTGTATTGTTTTATTTGCCATCTCTCAACAAATTTGTACGCCTATATGGGCAAAACATGACGAGCTTTAATGTTATGACAAACTACATCTTTATACAAACTATGTGTGTGTATAAAAACTCATGTTTTCTGCAAATAAATGATTATCTTATCTTATCTTATCTTATAAATGTTAGCTCTCATTACTCACCGATTTTGATGAAATCTCTGACATAACTGCATAAAGATCTGCCGTGCGATTCTCTAACGGCCGGTCCCAATAATCTATCTATCGCCGGTTTACCTTACTACAGATAGATATTTGACACTATTTGTATGGAATATTCTATTGTAATGTTCTATCGGTAGTAAGGAAAACCGTGGATAGATAGATTATTGGGATCCTCCATAAGAGAAAACATCGTTGTATCTTTGACAACATCCGTGAAACAAATGAAGAGATGACAAGAAACGTTGGAAAAGCAACCTTATGTATAAGGGCGAAGTATTTGACATCGGTGAGCTCGACGAATTATTACAGAATCGCACGGCTGGAAGAACACAAAATAAGTAATACTTAAATAATACTTAAACACATTCGATATTAATCGTACGAGTGGAGCAGCGGGTTGCAGCTAGTAATTTATAACTTACGGTATTAAAAAAAGATCTACTTAATTTAGAAAGTATACAAAAGCCAAAAATAACAAGCAAGCTATATTTCTGATCACAGCATTTACCTTTAGGTAGATTTTCTTCTGCGCTAACGAGTGGGGAAACTTGAGCTTATAATAACAAATCAATAATGGTACCGTGTTACTTTTATCTTCTTACTTAACCTAGTACTAGCCCACGGCTTCGTCCGCATAGGTTTTTTTTAAATGACTACAATGTAAATAGAAATATTTACACCAATAAGTTAAAAATCAAATAATTTTCAATACAAAAGTTTCGTCCTCCATCATCATCATCATCATCAGCCTGTAGCAGTCCACTGCTGGACATAGGCCTCTCCAATTGCACGCCACTTAGGTAAGTGTAAGTCAAAAAATAATAAATAAATAAATTAATAAATCACTCACTCTAAGTCCCTGTCAAAAAATAATAAATAACATTTTTCATTTTAAATGAATTAGTACAAATACAAATTTTCACACCTATAACTTCAAAAACGAAGGACTCATACAAATGTGTTCACCAATTTTTACCCCCTTAGGGGTTGAATTTCGAATAACCCGTTCTTAGTACACCTCTACCCTAAGACAAAAGCTCCCTCCAAATTTCGAGTTTCTACGACCAGCGGTTTAGGAAGTGCGTAGTCGTCAGTCAGTCAGGACTTATATTCTTATATAATATTGATGATGATTCATAAGATTGATTGATTATTGATTGATTGATAATAAATTAATAAATCACTCACTCTAAGTCCCTGTCAAAAAATAATAAATAACATTTTTCATTTTAAATGAATTAGTACAAATACAAATTTTCACACCTATAACTTCAAAAACGAAGGACTCATACAAATGTGTTCACCAATTTTTACCCCCTTAGGGGTTGAATTTCGAATAACCCGTTCTTAGTACACCTCTACCCTAAGACAAAAGCTCCCTCCAAATTTCGAGTTTCTACGACCAGCGGTTTAGGAAGTGCGTAGTCGTCAGTCAGTCAGGACTTATATTCTTATATTATATAATATTGATGATGATTCATAAGATTGATTGATGTGCTTTGAGCAGAGTCTGCAGGCTGTTTTGTTTACAACTAGATTTTATTATATCAATGTTAACCTGGTACCGGGCGAGAGGCCATGGTATACCAGTTATGATATTATGGGTTTTTTTGTTAAATAAATAATAACAAAAAAATCCATGTCACTTAGCCAAACGATAATAGATATTTTTCGAAAAATGTTTTACAGTGATTTTTTATTAATGTAAACTCAAACAACAGTGCAATTAATCGTAACCTATTATGCATTATTAACGATTAAAAATATAAAATGATTACGCTGTGGATAAGATATACGCAATATACTTTCATTAGGCAACAGCGAAAGGCATCAACCCTCAATCCTCCTAATGAGCTATCTCTTCAAATTTCGGTGTGTTCCGAGCTGCTTCCGCTGCGATCAAAAGAAGCATATATGTCATTCCCAGTTGTTTAATTATCTTCATACAGAACACAACCATTTCTTCAGTTTCCTCGTTGCTGCGTGTAACACGTAAGGGCAAATAATAAACCAACAACGCATCAACCTAAGGCATTTATTAAACCGTTGATTCATGATCCATGATGATAAAACTCCTTCACGTCATAAAACGTTTCATCATTTTTAAGATAACGTTTAATTTTAGTTTATTATATAGTAAACAAGAACAATTTTAAAAATTTAATACCGACTTCCAATATATTCAGCTATTGAAGTGTATCTCAAAAACTACCGGACCGAATTTGATGAAATGGGACCACACGGGAAGCACCGGCTTTCAAACAATAAAATAATTTTGAGAATTGGTTCTCGAAAGTTATGAGATAACAAAGATAAAAAAAAAGTCGAATTGAGCACCTCCTCCTTTTTTTAGATGTCGGTAGACAAATAATAGTCTTTTATTTATGTTATTACTAGTATTGGGGGAGACATATGTTCAGCAGTGGACGTCCTACGGCTGAGATGATGATGATGATGATGATGATGATGATGATGATTACTACTATACGAAAATTAGTATGCCGAATGTTATACAGAACATATTCATGTTTACATACTACAGACTCGGCTGAGCGTACTTTGGAATGTGCGGCCTTATTAACGATAATTTTTTTTTATAAAATTATTACTCTGTGGATAAGATATACGTAATATACAGGGTGTTTGGTAGAGGGACCGACAAACCAAATGAGCGTGTTCGGGTGCCCACTTGGAGAATACAAGTTGGCCAAAAAAATCCCCGACCCCCCAATACGTTTAAATTTTTTTTTGTGATTTTTCCCTTTTTCTTTGAAATTGTACCTATTTACCACCATAACATTTGTAAAAACTAAAAACATCCGGTCTAAAACATACTTTACAAATGTTATGGTGGTAAATAGGTACAATATTGGAGAAAAAGGGAAAAATCACAAAAAAAAATTTAAACGTATTGGGGGGTCGGGGATTTTTTTGGCCAACTTGTATTCTCCAAGTGGTTTCCCGAACACGCTCATTGGTTTGTCGGTCCCTCTACCAAACACCCTATATAAGTATATGATAATGAAAGTCATTATCATATACTACACTTAAGAGATTAAATTTCAAATGTTAAATCATCCGCTTCAAATCAGTTCCTAAAAATTGACATAATTTTTACATAATTACGAAGTGGCGACTGCGTAGGTTTTGTATAAATCAGAGGCCGTAGCACAATAATTTTGTGTTCAAAATAAGGAAATGTCTAGAAATTAATAAATTAGCGACGGAGGAACACATGGAGCTCTCAGGTTATATACAATGCATGACCATTTCAGTTTGACTGATATATGTATGTATAGTTACCAAATCAGTGTTTCTTTGTGTGTTTGTGCACTCCCCTGTGCCTAATTTGATGATATTTCTCCGGCATGTTATGATTCCCTTATTTTCACACAAATACTCGTACCTGCAAAATGATCCAAAAATATGAAACTAAGCAAGTCGCCTCAACACACAGTCACTTGACTAAGTATAGGTGATTGAAAAAGTGATAATGTTTGTGTGTGATATTTTCCGACATAATCTTTGGAATTACTGGACGAATCTTAAAACGACGTCGCGTTGGTGGAGACGTAACAATCAAGGTTTGAAGATACTTTTACGGGATTTCTATACTGAGAAGTCGCTGCGATTTCAAAGGCCTGAAATTTGAGCGGCAAGCAGTACGCATTGCCGCACCGTTAGGAACATTGCTTTGCCTTCAAATTCATGGGCACATTCACAATGAGAATATTAATTTTATTATGGATTTGATATGAAACATGAAAAAAAAATTTGGTGATTTGCTTTAGATAACTATGGATAATGTAAATAGCTTCGCGGCGTTTAATAGCATCGGGCTTATTGGGCTGCGTCAGTCTTCAACCTGAAGATACAAGATCTCCAGGTCTGAAACTAGACAGAGCCTGTACATTTATATACTTAATACACAAACACACTCCGACACAGATCAATCAGGCACGTTTATGCACACAAATGTTTGACCCGTCCGGGGACCAAACCCTGGACCAGCGGCTCAGAAGGCAGGTCTGCTACCGACTGCGCCAACCGGCCAATCGAATAATCTTAATTTATTCTTAGGCAAAATATAATATCGTTATCACTATTGCAGCGTGAAAGGCAAACCGATAAAAACCAACAGAACAGCGCTATGGAATTTGATTGATATTACAATGTGAAACCTATAAAAAGATATACAACTCTAACTGAATACGAGAAAATAATTCAATTAATTTGTCTTCTTCTTCTTGCGGTAACATCTCCTACCGGAGGTTGGCTATCATTAAGGCTACTCTGCAGACCTTAGAAAATGCTGCCCGAAATAGCGACCTGTTGCTCATGTTGGACCACGTCCGGAGATTATTGAGCCATGAGGTACGTCTTCTGCCTGGTCGTCTACGTCCTTGGATTTTACCCTGCATGATCAGTTGGAGAAGATCGTATTTCTCATTGCTCATGACGTGACCCATTAAAATTTTAAAATGAATATATTGTACAATTAATACATTCTAAGTACGTATGCTTCCTGACGAGGTATTTTATTTGCCAAGTAACTAGACCATATATTATAGACCACATTTCCCCGGTACATTGGTATTTTAATTAAAACGTATTCGGCATTTTGAACCTATTGTACTTTATTTGATAACAAAATAAAGAACAAAGTTTTATTCGACATGAATACGAGAAAATAATTCAATTAATGTGTAGTATTACTAATTAATAGTTTCTAAGTACTCAGTACACGAGTGACTTTATTTGCCAAGTAACTAGACCATGCCAGAGAACATTAATAATGTTCATATTTCCCCGGTACTTTAATAAAAACGTATTCGGCATTTCGAACCTATTGTACTTTATTTGATAACAAAATAAAGTACAAAGCTTTATTCGACAGGAAAATATTTCAATCAAATTACAGTCGGCTAGGCTTTGAAAACATATGGGTTCACCGACCGAGCTAAACAGTGAAATGCTTACAACTGGAAAATGACGAAGGGCTTTGAAAAGGTTTTTCCAAAGACTTTCGAAAAGGGGGAGGTTCTCAATCCGATTTTATTTTGATAAGTCTTTTTTTATTTGATGGTACTTAATTTGTATATGTATTAATATTATAATAATGTTAATATTGTATGTAAATTTAAATTTGATCACGATCTGACGTTATCTGGATAGTGATTATTCATCAAAGACGGGTATTAAAATGTTGACTATCTTCGATAATAGAATGAATGTTGCCTTTTTTATTGCACTGTATATTTTATTACAATACTTACTCTTGAACGAATCTAGACTAATATTATTAAAGACATGTCACATGATACTTGCAACAGGTGGGGAGAAAAATTGTTACGAAGTATTTTAAAAGTTGATCAACCTAAAGCCCTTAAAACAAAATCACCTGTCAGAATCTAAAAAAAGCAAAGTTCTTAATTTATTCAATTATAATAAACTTAATACAAGGCAATTGTTAAATACTTTGTTATTAAATCAATAAGGCAAGCAGAATATTAATCTCCATTTAAAATTAGCTTTCTTCAACATTCCTTTCGAAGTGGATTTCTAAATAATTTGCTTACAGCATTTGAATTTCAAATGAGACCTTGAGAGCCGTATCAAGCCGATGTTTTTATCAAGCTGTACCATGTTTAACCTGTCGCCTTATTGCTCGTAGCCCTGTCAAATTTGCGCAAAAAAGGCATGCTTCTTAAATAACTTTGGATCGTATTAGTACAAGTTGGACAGAAAATATTGTTGCTTTCTAATCTATTTCTATATCTTGTTGCTAAGTAATCTCTCAATGAAGTAATTACTTAACGATAGAATACTTCAACATTAAACCGTTGACTCGCGATTTGCCATATTTGGCCAATAATACAATAGATTTCGCAGAAATCTCCCTACTTTTCCAGGAACTGCAACGTGTGTGATTAAATCTTATTCTATAGTCGAGTAATGAACGTTACTTACTAAAGTAAATGCTTAAGTAAGTATGTATGATATAACCCTATGAAAATTAGATTTATCTTTTTATACTTGTATTAGGTTGTTGTCATGTGATTTTAATTTTTACATCATAAAGGATCCTTCATAGTTCAGACTTGTGTGCGAATGTAATTTTTATAAAACTTCACTTTTGCAATAAGATGAAAAAGTTGACGTGTTCTCATTTAAAGCAAAGGAAATGGTGTCAATTGTGCGGCTAAAAATTCAAGCCTTTGATATTTCTAACTTCAGGCAAATTCTTAAGTAATTACTTTTACTTTTTTATACTTACTGCAGTTACAATATCAATTTTATTTACTCAAGTTCCTAGTTCTTGTATCCACTGATGTTACCTGGTAGTTAGGCTCGTTATATATAACTAACATCTCCGTGCGACTTCGCCCGCATGGACTAAGATTATCGCGATCCCTCAGATACTATAATACCCGTTGAATCTGAATAAAAGTAGTATATCTGTAAACTTCGGCTACAGACAGCACTACAAATTTCATTCAAATCATTTCTGCCGTTTTTGCGTGATTGGGTAAAAAACATTCATACATCCGAACTTTCATTCACATTTATATTATTAGTGTGATTATAATATTACTCTAAATCTGATTTGACCTATACCTTTTCTCAAAATGTAAGTACTTAACACACAAAACATTAAGAGAAGTGCAACTCCCAACCTCAACCTCCAATTCCTGCTTTTACTATTTTAGGTTATAGAAACTGTAAAACAACAATACAACTTTGATTGGTTTCATTGCTTGGCCTCAGTTTAATATAACGTTATTGAATTATATTTCGACAATAAGTCACGGACGAAAAGTCGTAAAATATGGTTAATATAAACTTGGCTAGATTCAAGTCGGTCCAGAATCTCCGACACAGTTAAAACTTTTTTACGACAAGTTGTAAAAGCTCGTAGATAAGTGAAGTTATTCAGGCGTCATTTTTAATGTTATAAATAAAGACTGTCCTTAAGTGCGAAGCCTTCCCGTCTCCACCCTCCTTTTCTGTCATTTTATTACAGACCTACTTTTCCTTTTAAAATAGCTTTCTTCTACTTTACGATATCTCACTTCCATTTTTATTATTTCGATTATAAATTCCATGAAGTGCCCAGATGGTTAATTTTACTGTTCTAGTACAAATTAATATCAGCATCGTTCTCATAAATTGAGTTTCCGTAACGAAATAAAAAGTTCGGCCTATTTTTCAAATTTATTTAATACTTATCAATTATCACGTTGTTCAAACTCTGAAACATTTCCTTTGTGAAGTGTTTATACTTACCAAAGTATGTAATCCTATTTACTTGATACAATGTTTAGATACTTATACAGGAACTTATCTTCATTACCTGATCCTTCCGAGAAAGTTACCTTAACAAGGTCCTCCAATATTTTAGTACCATGAACCCTCCTGTAAAAAAGGTCCATACTTATATACTGACATTTTCTTTTAAAAGATACGATAAAGCGGAAGTATAGCTACGAAAAACTTCTAAATAAGCAGAAACGAGACCCGCAACTCTGCATACCTTTACCTACATATTGTACGCTTCTATACGGTTCGTTAAAGATTACTGAGAAAGTAGAGTTTCATGTAGGAATAATCCGGATTCGATACACTTTCACGATCCATAACTTTACGACGGAGTGCCTGGAGTATATTGCCTACTGTGGAACCCCTGAAAGCCTATCTGAGATAACTGACAGTAAAAAGCTTACTTGCAGCTGCCTCTTTATGTTTATTACCTACTGATGCTTTTGATGTTTCTTAATATGGGTGGCTACATTGTCTTTCTTCTTTGTAATATAAGCTAATGTAACTTAAGTTGGTGAGGTTAAGTAGCTACTTAGCTAAAGTAAGGACTAATGGCCTTACTTATAAACGCTAACGTCATTGCACTCTACTAAATAATGTCATCTAAAGTTAAGCAAGAAGCGCTCGTAGCGGAGCGTTAACCGATCTACAAATTAAGCAACACTTGCTGTGGTCAGGACTTGGAAAGGTGACCGCTAGTAGCATTATTCAACTGGGCGTTTCCGTGCTTCGGCGGGCATGTTAAGCCGTCGGTTCCGGTTGTTTGTCTTAGAACAACAGTCGTTAGGCTATGTCGTAGGCCTTCGAGGCCTGAAAACTTCGACATGGGTTGGCCACTAACCTATCCACCAATCCGCACTGGCCCCGCGTGGTGCATTATGGCCCAACTCCTCTCTCTGACAGGAGGCTCGAGTCCCAGCAGTGGGAACAAAATGGGCTGATTATTATTATGAAAGATAAGCAGCGTTTATAAGTAAGGCTCTTATTGTTTTGTAAATCTTACCACTAACAGAATACTGATATTGTATAGAGTAAACAAACGAATTGATTATTTTATGTGATCTGTGACAGCAATGTAAAAACATACTGTCTCACGTGATACAGGTTCATATAGTGATAGATAGCATTTCACTGATTTATTCACTAAATATTTGTGCACAATAAACGTAGTAAGTAAACGTGAGGTAGGTATTAATAAGTATATTAATCGAAGCGCTCGCAGCGGACCTTGATTATATGCTCGTAATTGTTCAATTAGTTTAAAGTTTAACCTTATGATGTAGATACAGAATGTACTTGCTTTTCAGTACGAGTATTTAACCCATAAAGTGTCCTTGGCAATCCCGTATGCCAAAACCAAAACAAATAAAGTTCCAATTATAAATATTAACTATTCAAATATACAATAGATTTCAGCAAAGTTTTTGTTTTTTTGATTCTGTAAAGGAGCTGGATTTTTTTACATATCAAATTAGTATTTGAAAGATGCCAGATCGGTAATATAAACAAAAAAGCGATAGTCACTTGTTTTTTGAATTGTGTGCAAGTACGTGTTTGCTAGTGTATTATTTAGTGAAAAGTAGTAGTATTTTTGCCATTTCGTTTTCGTGCCTTTTAAAAACTCTCAGCGGTCACTATTTGATTGGATAAAAGCAAGGTGCATTTTCCTTTAAACATTTCCAAGCTTCGGAGGGCACTTCAATCTATCTGTCCTAACTGCTGACAATAGTTTTTTACGCGGTACAAACCTTTGACTCTTGAGACCTATCCGCGCTGTGCCAGCGTGATGTATTATGCTCCATACTCGTTTTTTTTTATGAAAGCCCGGATCTCTGTAGAGGGCATTAAAAACGCTGATTATGGTACATGCTAAGCCGTTGGCTTCGTGATTGGCTACCGTCATTTATGATGATTAATGGCGCCATTTTGCAATCGTTTTGATTAGCAGCTTAGACACTACAATACATTGTCGACAACTTACATTATTTACATAGCACCTTTATTATAATGCTGTTTGTATTTACTTTTCTACTGACTTCCAAAAAAAGGAGGAGGTACTCAATTCGACTGTATTTTTTTATATTTGTTACCTCATAACTTTCGATAGGGTGGACCGATTCTCAAAATTCCTTTTTTTTAAAGCGGGTGCTTCCCGTGTGGTCCCATTTAAATTTCATCAAATTCGGTCCAGTAGTTTTTGAGTTACACTCCAATAACTGATGTTTACCAAAGTAATAGAATGGAAGTCGGTATTAAATTTTTCAAATTGCACTTGTATTGTGTAACTATTGGCATGTATTTTGTTACCATCAAACATTTCTAAAAATATGTTCCTCACGTAACGGACCTGTCACTAAATTGATGTTCCCGAATACCAAAAAGTAGACCTATTGCGTATTATATTGCTCTATCAAACGCATAGAGGTCAGTAGGCGCTGAGTGCGTAAGCATAATAAATTACAACGCGAGCTACAAATTTGAAGCCCGCATTACTTCATGACTGCTAAGACCTAAATTATGTTCCGTGAACGCCTTGGAATTTACGAATTGTATTGAACTTTATTTACGTCTGTAATATACCGAAATTGATAGCTCGGGAATTTAGATTATTTAGTAATGGACTGACACAGTGAAAATAAATTTTGTTTATTTTTTTACTTAGAAATACGGGATTACTCACGTAATATTTATCGGCTAGGTCCGACTATGGTTTCGACCACATTCAGTAATCTTATATTATTTTAATGATGTAACAAATATGACGTCAAAGAGTAACAGGATATTTGTTACTCTTACACTTTACACTACTATACACTTTGGCATTGATATATAATACTAACAGTATCAGTATTGATAGTAAAGTCTAATTCTATTTTCTATTTTCTCGATTCCAAAAAAATATATAATAGGTATATATTACTACAAACTAAATAGACAAACAGATATACGAATAACTTTTTGTATTTTCACACTAATATTAACTAAAAAAGCTGTTAGTCATAAAAAATACAAAAACAAAACTCATAATAACAAAACCAATTTCCCCTCCCACTGTTTCAACATCGCTTTTAAATGAACCCTCAGTCCGGCTTAACAAATAATATTCTATCAGCTGTCCCAGTGTGTATCTAAGCTTTCTGCAGATGCACCCCGACAGGGGAAGGGGGAGGACTAGGGATGGGAAGCGAGGTCGGAGAATCGGGTCAGTGCCAACCAGCCAGGCCTTGGCCCGCACTCTCGAGCTCGGGCCGCATTCTGTACCTGTTGATATGGCCGCGGCCCGCGCGTTGCCACTTGAGCTGAGTAGCTTCTGATAGCAATGGTGAAGTGTTATGATTGCTCAATAAGAGACTCAATTTGTAGATAGTCATTTTAGCGAGATTTCATTTAAGAGTAATTTATCATTTGCCTCGAATCGGTGTATTATTCATATCAGTAAATATCAGTATATGTTCAGCTGAGAGGATCTAGAAGGTAACTATCTTACAACCCAAACTACAGTTCACTTAAGGAAGTCTACTGTTATGTAGATAACTAAATTGCCTGAAGCAAATTACTTCGTTCAGGAACACCGCGCCTGCCGTTGCCATGGACGTGGTGGTGAACCGTGTTATGCAAAGAAATAACCACTTACTTCGATATAATGCCTAATTTTGTGCGCTCTGTTGGCCTAATATCTCAATGTATGTTATGTTATTATGACAAAATTCGTCAATAAATCGTTTACTGTGAACTATTAAATTAAACGTAATAATATAATAATATCTAAAACCTGAAAAAGGATCCGGAAATTATTCGGGGTATTGGGACCCCCGCGGGGGTTGAGGACGGATATAAAAACACTAGTAAACGTAAATTTTATTGGCGATTGTATTTCTTTATTTATTATAATAACTAGGTTTCCGTGCGAATGTAAGTACATAATTGTAAGACTCTAGTTACAGCCGAAAGTAATTTAAACTATTAACTTAGCTGTACCTTATTCTAAAAATATATAACACTTCTAAATGTGTTTTCAACTGAGTTGAATGCTAATTTAAATTCTGACTGGAAACTCAACAGTTAATTAAAGTATTAACGATCACTGAGTCTTGATCTAAAGCTGTGAAACACATTGCTCGTCTGCAAGAAGATTAATCTTTGAACGAGAAAAGCCAAGCTTTCAAAGAACGATGAAACAAAAGAAGCGTTGATTGAAAAACGTATTTGTTCGAGGAACAATCGAAGTTCTATTGTTCCGTCTATAAGTAGACCCATATTTACTTCGTCGCGTAAAACTCCTTTTGTAAATAAACAATTTTTACGGTTGTGGGAGCCAACGACCGTTCTATCTATAGACCTGCAGCATTCTTCGGCATTTGTTGTGAGAGCCGAAATTAAACTTGAATCCTGGATTAAAACTCGCTCGTCTCTCAATTCTAAAAGGATTACATGAGACGCGGAGAAATAATCTAATATTCTTCATTAAATTGGAAGGGAGTATTAAGTACCTACATTCAGAAAACAATTCTCATTTTACTTACCAGTTTGTACACAGACGAAATGGAGCGCTAAGCGTGGGGTATTAACGGTTGGTAAAATTAAAAGATTTTTAAGTCTTAATAAGTAGCTTCTTCTGTGTAGTGCTAGTATATTTTTGATTGCACTTGGGATATTTTTTGTGTTCCTTGAAGTAGTAACAATTAACGCTTTGTATCGTACCTACTAGTAAATGTAAAGTATGTCTGTTTGAATGGATGTTGTGTTTATTACTAAAAGTACATGATTGATTAGGCTGGAATCCTTAACATGACCTAGATGACCTGATACTACCTAGATGTCATCTAGGTAATTGGCTTAATCATAAATATATTATTTTCATTCGGGATAAATTCATTTTAAATTGATAAGTGATCGAAATGCTGGTACCCACTTTGGGTAATTAATCAATGCATTGCCAGCAGCATTCTGGCCACTTTTCCCCCCACCATGTGGCTACAGATTAGGTTTTTTTGCTGCGGTCACTACTTGGCCTGGTGAATGAGTGCTGGTAGCTTCAATTGATTGCGTTCTTCAGACGTCACGTTAAGCCTTCACAGACAGTTGTTCTCTTATTGTCTTAATAGCTGTTATCGTTAGGTTATGATGCCGAAAGCTTTGATTGAAATTGTGTTAGACTATAGGCACCAACACACTCATGCTGCGTAAGTATAACAGCTATCCACAT
Source organism: Selenia dentaria (assembly GCA_917880725.1). Lineage (NCBI taxonomy): Eukaryota > Metazoa > Arthropoda > Insecta > Lepidoptera > Geometridae > Selenia > Selenia dentaria. The sequence continues at coordinate 26,049,888 of OU862888.1, read as the reverse complement.
ACTGCTCTGTGCGGGAAGTCATTGTCCAAGTTGTGTTTCAGCAGTGAGATATTAACGAGGTTCTTATTTATATGAGGAAAGTTAATGAGGAGGATTGATTGTAGAAACAAACAATAAACGGCGTCTAATTTGGGCTCTAAAATACATTATGTACTTAATTAATGCCTAAATTTATATTCCCTACTCAATTATCAATGCAATCACTATTTGATTTCTCGCTGGATTTTATGTTTAATTGCTTCAATTTAGGAGTAAGTAGGTGCCTCAACTAAGTGTATGTTTATTTTCACTAACGTATAGGCAATTAGTATTACAAATAATAACAACTTGATGAGATAATTAGGCCCATGTTATCACTCCCCGGCAAAACGGCGCTCATACGTGTATCTGAGTGGAAATCTGTTTGATTTCTTCATGGCATTAAGAGACGTAGGTACGTGTTTGCCGCTGCAATCTGCTTCCAAGTCGCGATCACAGAACGTAAATTCAAAGTATACCTACGATCAAAATTATTTCTCTAATTTAGACATTAAGATTAATTAATGATACACCCTTTTCAAAGACTTTACAGCTGCGTTCCATCTAAAATACGATATTCTTCTACAATGAAATGATGCTATAATATAATCTAACATGTTTTTTTACCACCTTATGTCGCTGCGTCTATGCACTCCGATCCAGAACAGTTGCAGTATCTTTCTGAGCTATAGAATTTTTATATTGCCAAAAGTAGGCAGACAAGCGGGCCACCTCATATATTAGGGCCCATGTTACACCTTATTTAAATAAAAACTCAATTTAAAAAATGAGACATCGACAAAAATTACATTTAGCTTGTCTCCTTTTTGGTGTGATTAAGCACCAAGTTTCTCTATGATAAGTCGTCTTGGTTGCCTAGGCATGCGAATCATGAGTCTCGCCATAGAGCATTACAACTTTCAACACAAAAACACCGCACAGCTGCTTTCCGCGGTAGTTTCCGGTACTCAGCCACTAAGTGTTGGAACAATATCCCACCGCCCTTAAGGAACCTGCAAAATCGTCACGGCTTTAGATTAAAAATCAAACATTTTCTTACCTTACACCAAAAATCACAGGAAACTCTTAGACTTGATACAAGTGCCATATAAAACGAAGCATAAGTACATGCAAACAATCATTGACGAGAGCGGAATTATTTTTTTTAAATTGTGTAGCTTAATGAATGTGTTAGGTATGTGGGTGCCTATATATGTATATTATTTTACCTTTATTTATACATAATTTTAGCAAGCATTATTTTATATACGAGCATTTGCATATTATTTTATTTTGTATATAACATTTTAGGAAAGCACATTAAGATAATTATGTTAAAGTAGATTATTAAGTTCTTTTTTTTTAAGTTCGTCTGTGAAGTCACCCAAACGGCTTCAACGGAAGACCAGCGCTGGTTGATTGACCAGCACAACGCTGAGTTGAGGCCGGTTTGCGACAAATTAATTTTCTTTAATAATATTTATTGTATTGTTTTGTTTAAATTGATATTAGTTTGTTGCAAATAAATTTTTCTGATTCTGATTCTGATGTAAAGTGGTCCCCGTCGCCTATAGATGTTTGCTACGTCAAGGGCGTTACCAACGCGCTGCCGACCTCTAAGAAATTTTATGACGCCCTTTTTAAACAATCCCATACCGTAGCGCAGAGGGAAAACCTCGGCGGGAAGCTTCATCCAGATTTTTGTTGTACGCGGAATAGTGCCAGATATTCTGCTATTGATATCATCAATAGCGATATCAACCAAAAGAAAATCTTGCATAACATGCCTACTTACCACCTAACAAAAGTAATAATGTACACTATATAAGTAGATACTTAAAATAGTAATTGAGTACTAGTAGTTTTAATTGAGTCATAGTAAGTACTTATTTTTTGTAGCGGTACGCTTACCTATGACAAGTCAATTGCAGTGCCACACAGAGCATAGAACCGTAGTTTCGCGTAGCACTGCATTGTCAACTTATTCAGTTCCTTTCGCCTAGTAATTTAACTTCCGACTGTGACTTTCACACAATAATGCTGGTGCACTATTACTTGTAAGTATTGCTGGCTAATAGTAACACCTTTGTCCATCAGGCATGATGCGGCGCGGTTCAGTTGCTGTAGTCGGCGGTGGCGAACCGCTGATTGTTGTAGAAGAGAGCGGTACAGAGGACACGGACTCATCTCCTCGCTCCACGGCTCCTGCCAGAGGCTTCTCCATCGATCAGGAGTCTCCGCCGGACCCGTACCACCTCTCCCCATGGAGGGAGACACGCAAACATTCTCTCCCGACGCCGTCGTGCACGTCCGGACCAACTGCCAGCCAGGTATTTTTATAAACCCAGCCAATAAACACAGAGAAAAATATCATTTTAACTTCAGTAAAATACTTTTTTACTAGTCCAGTTAAATTTATGAATTATAAAACTAAGTGTTAATAGGTTGATATTATTCTGTATATAGAATTACATGGAATCAATTTAAACGATCTAAAAAAATATTTTGTAGTATTGATACTGCAAAAGTTTGATGAATAATGAGGAACCAAATAGTTACATAGTTAGTGTACAAGAATGACAATGTAACAAGTGTAGAACGTTTGCTGAACTTGGTAGTTCCAAGGAAGTATAATGTGGATAGGTATATTGCAAATATATATATATATATATATATATATATATATATATATATGTTTTAGAAAAACTATTTGTGTTCGCAAAGGTTTAAAGTTTGAGGTTAGTCAAAAATATATTGTGACATTAAATTGCCCACGATGGTACGTCATTGAAAATAACGGCACCAGTATAGCATTGTACACACTAGTGACACTAAATTATGTTGTTGTCAGGTGCGGCGACTTTCAGAGCGAGGTGCAGACGGCGCTGCAAAAGATGCTCGTGAAGCGGCTTTTCTGGCCACACTTAGCCAGGCTCCACCCCAGCCAGGAGGGAGGAGGTATTTCTTACTTAATTACCTTAACAAACTACATATGTTAATAAATTCCGTATATCATCATGGTCTGATAATATAAATATGTTCTTTCAGACATTCCGTAGTGACAATATCTCGAGTGCCTCAAGCGCTTTTCGGACGCGGCCGCCGCGAGTCCATCGCAGCCTTCCCAGCGCTGGCCCGTCGTCGTGACTCCGGCTCTAAAACGAAATGTAATTATAAACATTCAAAAATCTAAATTTTAAGCTTGAATTCACAACTGTGGAAATCTTACGAATAATGGGTTTTCAGGTCCACCAGCAACAGAAACACTCGGCAGTACTCACAACCTTCAACTGGATATAATGGATGATATCGTGCAAGCCCGCAAGGTGCGGATGCGACTGTGGAATACATCCAGCGAGCGCGTGTGTGAGGTGCAGCCAATGGATGAGCGCTCACCGATGAGCGGCTCCGTACGCTACACAAACCGCGGCCGTCGGCACTCAGACTTCGTGGGCCTCGGCTCGCCTCTCCCGCCTATCCCAGCTCGTCGTCGCGCTTCTGAGATGCCTCCCCCACCTCCGATTCCACCACGTTCCGGCATCAACGTTGGCGTTGTGTGTACCGATACAGATCTCCATCACATGCTTAATGCCCTAACATCGTCCGCTACGGAAATAGACCGGTGCGGTAAACCAGAACGCGCTCGCCGCCTCGCGGATATGCGGTCCAGCAGTTTTGACGCGTCCTCTTTTCGTGACCAACCTTTAGATTCGGGAACGACGTGGTTCACAAAACGACATCAGACCTTGGCCACGAAAAAGAAAGCAGTGGAGCCGAAGAAGACAAAAGTAACATTCGCAGCGGATGCCAAGCCGGCTCCAGGAGACGTAGCTGCCGTAGTTTGGGACAAACCTTCAGGTTCGGTCGTGGATGCTAGCGCTCTCGGCAGTGCTATCGAGGTGTTCCTCAGAAAAAGCAGCGTCACGCCCGAACCCGGTCCATCTACATCGGGCATTCCTTTAGGAAAGGATAAGATAACGAAGACGAGTGAGGTCCAGCCGAAGTTACGAGACATTCCAGGGCCAAGCCGGCAAGCGGCAGCGGGTGCAACGGTAGCGGGGGCGGGCAAGGAGCGCTGGTTCTCCAGCCGCCCAGAAGAAGAAGAGACGGCGGAAGGATGTGACGCAAATCTTTGCTCGCAGCTGAAAGATCTCTTCGTGTAGACGCCTTTGGCGTATTGTATCAAACTTGTAAATGATTACCTTTAGATGTGCGCGCGCAAGTGTGTACTTAATGTACTTTATCTTTCAATGTGATAGACTGCGCGCAGGCGCCGCTCGTCCCGAGTCGACTCACGATCGACGCCTGCTCTGCGTGAATATTTTTAGAGTAAAATCTATTTTTCATTGTAAATTTTTTGATATTAGTGATCAGAGTAAATTATTGTTAGATAGTGAATTAATATTTGTGAATACAGGGCGCGCGTTTTCCACGCGTAAAGCGGTCTCCCACCGCGCGCCCTCCCCCTGTGCCCGTCTCATTTATCGGTGAATGTATTTAATGTTAAGAATGTATTAATAAATAATTCTTTGTCCTATGATATAGCAAACATTGTGAAGAGACGTCGGGAGACACTTACGCTTAATAGAGAAGGCGGCCACTCTGTCGTCTTCAATCAATAAAAGTTTTTATCGATGTTACGCTTGTATTTATTATATTTCTCTTTAATCTTCAATTAATGTTTATACTTAGGTACATAGTAAATTCCATGTACTTTCAACCTTGTTGAGCTAAGATTGTAACGCATTTCTGAACAAACGAGACGGCCAAAGTTATAAGTGACGTCGGATTCAATTTGTTCAACTTTTACGAGGCAACTTTTCCAATTACTCTGGCTGCCTGCAGGTGAGTTTCCATTTGGAATGCTCCAACTAAGATAAGCGAGATGATGAAACATTATTAATATCCTGATCGAAGAAGCCACGGTCATTAACCTAGGTATTCAATACAATTTAGAAAGTGCAGTTACGTGGATCTATTCCCCTATATAACGCTCAGTACCTATAACATTTAGAACTGCTACAACATACACATATCGCAATGCTACTTAAAATACTGACACTAAACTCTTTTACTGAGTAGGTTTGATTTTGTTTTCCCTAAACCAAAACCGGTGCGCATACCTATTTATTTATAGTAGGTATACTTACCTGCACTATAAAGAGAGTGATCTTGTTGAAATTAGGTCACAATGCCTAATAATTATGACACATTCTAGTAGATACCTACATGTAAAATTTACACATGGTAATACTGAACCAGAACCTAATTTTCATACAGAACACCGCTAGCGGATTCGTCACATGTAGATAAACATCGAATTTGGTACACGGGGTGATATGTATAGGTAATACACATGTAGATTTTCCACTCAGTTGGCACCAGGTTTCGCTCGGAGCGTTCAGTGAACACAATTAATTCAGGAAAACAGTTGACATTCAAATTACTTCCAAATGGTCCGCTTCTGACAATTAACAAAGAAATTAGGAATGTTTCACCGTCTCCCGCGCTCAGTTTCTCTGTTAATTATGTTCTTGAGTAAATATAACTTATAGTCATTTATTAACATTAAGTCTGTTCTACCGCTTCTCTTGGTGTGGTTCTCGTGTAATATTAATAATAAATCCATCTTAACCGAACTTTATACTATAAATTAAAAGGCTACGTACAGTGGCCCTAGCACGAAAGTTTGCCTAGTTGTAAGGTATCGATAGCGTATACAGTACAAACTATGACGTATCTGTGTCACAGTTGAACTAGATAAATAACAATAGTTTGTACCATATACGATACTACGTAGGTGAATCCTTGCAGCATTGTTGTATCTGGTTTCTAGGACGTTCAACTGCATATTACATGCGGTCGCTTCGCTTGTCGCATTTACAATGCATGATAGACGAACCTTTACATGCATTATAGGTATATAGTCACAATGTATCGATTCGGGATCGCTAGGTACTGCATTGTTTCGATGGTATACTGCCTACTAGCTGCGTGTTGATAGGTGATTTTCATTTCTTTTCATATTTTAGATTTCTTTATCATAGCGAACAAATTACGGACTAAAACGCTCTATACAAACACATCACATCCTTAATTAATCTCGTGAAATGTGTGTAATTGCATACAAGTAAAGCCAGCAAGAAATTTAAAAAGACATCATCGTAATGTATGTATGTCATGTACTACACATCTGAACTTACCTATAAAATGCAATTTCCTATTCTTCGCACTGCCCTGGAGACTTTGCAATTATCGCCACACAGTTTCATAAAACAATAGGTGTGATATATTCATGTAGGTATCACACATTTTCGTTCACTACCCATGCCTTTTGTTAGACCTTCCAGTATTTTGTATTAAACCTAATCTTAGAATTTGCCAGCGTGTGTGTTAATTTTGAAAATAAAATAAAGAAGTATTGACGGAAGGAAATAAACAGAAAGAAAAAAAAAAGCGAGGATTCCGAAAATGGGTGCTATACGACAATATCTCTGTTAATATCTTAATAAGGATACCAAACCACCATACTGTAATTGAAGTACAGCTCAAAGGCACAGTATCAATAATAGTACTCCACACAGGTGTAATATTTTAGCTATGTATGGCTAAAGCATGACAAAGGGGTAACTGTATGCGCACTCATTGCGAATAATGAAAAGCGGTTGAATTCAATACTTATAAAAAAAACATTTACTTAGTTCAAGTGTGATACAGAATAATGATATAATCTCTGCATGACGAAGCGTGGCGCGTTTTTCTGATGATGATGATAATCCTTTACCCCAATTTTTTTATGTCCTGACGTGAATGATATTTAATAGCATTTCATTCGATATTTTTACTGATTTTGTCCACGAGTACATGCGTATTGTAAATTTATGTTAGGAGTCCCACAACACAGCAATTACGGTAAATGAACAAATTCACCAGTGAATTCCCAACAATTTCGTATGACAAATCTTTTCATTTCTGCCAGCCCTTAATTTGAAATTCAAATACTCTTTACTCCGTGAACTTTAGAATGAATTTTCTGATTTTCAAAGATATAAAACATGGTTTTTTACTCTTGGGTTGAATAATATTATATGAAACATGAGCTCACAGAATTGCTGTACGAAAAGCTTTTATTTGCTCATTTCTATAAAAAATACTAATCGCTTCTAGAACTCAAATAGCTGAGCTTTCAAACTAATCCTAGATTAGTTTGAAAAGCTTTGATGAGTGGTTTGATACAGTAAGTACCCGTTGCTATAAGTGCAAGCAAAATAAGAAGCACCAAAACATGGACCATTGTGCCATACATACGCCATGAGCTTTAGATCGTATCGACACTATAATACTATACATTTATACGAAAGATTGTGAGTGTGTATGAGTTCTCTTGTCTAATTTTCACAATAATATTCTAAACCACTTCTATCCATGAATATTCACGCTTATTAAAACAGTATTGACATTTCTATAAATCAATTAAACTACTAACTTAGGTAAATTACGTTATTACAAAATACTGGACCCTAATAAAAACGTGCATTTTAGCCTCTAAAGAATATGTCGTTACGTAGACAACAAAATATTTAAATTAAATCGGCATCTAAGCCTCAAGAGGCATACCATTCCTAAATACCTCTCACGCGATATTGTATGTACGAGTATATTTGTACCGTTTTAATTTATCTATTACATATACCCCGAAAAATATGGACTTGAGAGGTGGTTTTGAGAGGAAATATCACAGCAGTAGTATTATAAAGGTGTAAATTGTGAAACCAGAAAAATTGGTGCTTAATCGACAGGTGTCGATCTATAATTCAGAGACGGAAGTTTCGATTAAAATTCCATTTGCACGGATTTCCATATTGATTTATTCCGCTTCGCTTCAACAATTTTACTATTTGCTATTGAAAGTATTGAACAAAATGAAGTTCTAATCTAGTCGGCTGTAATTAAGTTCAATCTAACTTAAAACGGAAAATTTTTGGGCCAATTCTCAGTTCGTCTAACTCAATAAAACTGTAAATCAATTCGGGGAAAAATTCTAATTTGCTTCTGGTAAGTATTGTAAACCTTCGTCAAAAATATTTTGCTGACAAATGGTTTAAATGCTTGCGCTGGTTGTTAAACTCATACTACAGTTTTTAATTATTAGTTGAAATTTCAAAGGCAGTGTGTCAACAAACAACAAAGGGTTTATTGAATTATTTGTAATGAATATTATGAAAAAATATACATGGTATATAGTAATTAGCAAACAGGTTGAGATATTATTGTAGAATATTTTTTTATTTCAACCTAATGGGTACATTAGGTTGAACCACCCACACCAAGCACCACCGTGCCCAAGTGGGCCCCCGAACACGCTCATTTGGTTTGTCGGTCCCTCTACCAAACACCCTGTACACATAGTAGTTTAAAAAACAGATCGATTATAAAATAATTATAAAATGGGTACAATGGACAGTCGATCGCTTGATGCTATTTTGACCAAAGATCAAAGGATGAAATAGATATCATACGTAAAGACAAGATGATATTTAAATAATATACGATAAAAATATAAGTAATTATAAAATAAGGTCGAAGTGTCTGCAGAGGAATAATAAAAACACATGACAGAAAGGTAAAATAAAAATAAAAATTACATAAATTAACACTGTAATATTCGCATACAAAAGATTTCGTATAACGCGAATATATATCTAAAAGATAGGTCTACAGCAACTAAAGCGATCTTATTGGAAAACAATAGCAATATTCATAAACAAATATGTATTGTGTTATTACCATAACAATCTAAATCAATGTTTCAATCAGAAAAGAAATCTTTCAGAATTCTAACCTTCAAAGACCGTCTTGGTAGGTACCACAGCGGTGTCAGATATTTGTTAGATTTTTCTTATTTGTTTTAGGGTGTGAAGGGCACTGTAGGAAGGGAAATGACTCAAAAACCAAAGTCTCGGTGGTTGGCAATCGACTTGCAGTACCATGAAAAACCTCAGTTTTGAACTTTGGGTGTCACTACAACTATCATGGGCAGGTGTGATGGTTGTTCTGGTTATCATAAGCCGAATGATTTGCCAATCTCCTCACATAATAGTATAGAAGACAAAGACAAAAGACAAGACCCACAAAAAAATCAGTAGCAGGCTGTATTAATGTACGATACGTACATACAAAGACTGCCTTTATAATCCGCGCGTACATATGTAACATCAGTAAATATTTCAGAGACGATACATGTCGTCCGAACCTAAGATTTTTATTTCAACTCTCTGGTCCGAACTGATTGGTTTATGCCCACGCGAAATAAAGGCCCACATTCTCCATATTATATTGCAAATAGAACGCGAGTGAAATAAAGCTCATGTTAAATCTATAGATATCTCTATTATGACCCCGACTGGCTCCGAACCTTTTCTTCATTTACATATTACAATAAGTATACTGAAAATTGTTAATATTGGCCTGTGTCATAGATTCGTTACGTAACTTTATATCTTTTCTTAAATGTCTACTAAACTACTTTTAGACTAATCAACAAATGAAGGATTGTGACACAAATGGTTAATGGCCCGCAAGAACCAAACATTAGGTAAATGGTGTTGGGTGGTTGCAGATGTAGTGAGCTCTTTTTGCTGGGACGTTCCCTCACATACCAGCAGGCGCTACACCAGCGACTACGATCATGAGGGTTCACACCGAGACGCACCGACGCCGACGCATCACAGTGCATCCCGCCCCCTGCACCAACCTTTGCCATCACGGGGGCTACGAGATGCCGCTCGCAGTGCTAAGCGAGACGACGGCAGGCGTCCCGAACTCTCCATGATAAAGACCACTGAATTTGGTCGAAACTATAGTCGGGCCTATCCGATAAAGATTACGTGAGTAATCCCGTATTTCTAATAAAAAAAGGTATTTTTCCTCTGAAAATACCTTTTTAGATATACACATTCAAAATGAAATATAACAAATTAAAAGAATGGTAATGTCATTAAAAAGGTAATTTTATGCCATTTATGTTTAAATATGATTTCGATTCAAAATGTTATCGCATAAAATTGATGGTGCCGCCCGCTGTGTAGCATGTTGACCCATCTTGTTGAAACATAAGCTCTGTCTCATCAATGCCATTCAACTGAGGTACGAAGAAGACAGCAATAATTTTTTGTAGCTCGCCAGTTACAGGAATATTATGGCCAGCATCGTTTTAAAAAAAGGGGCCAAGTATTCCACCTGCTCATAAAGGGTTACGAAATGGCAAACCGTACTGACTACATATTAACAGTTAACTGTCAAATTGACACTCTATAGAAATACTGCCAGTTAAAAAACCAAACTTCTAAAAATATGTTTTGTTAGAAAGGTCCCTTTAAAAAGATTTAAAATGTTAAAGTTAAAGTTAGAATGGTCCGGATTAAATAGTTTGTATTGCTTGCCCATAAAACACCCAGAAATATTAGTTGTTCTGCACGAAGGCCAGAAAGTACACGAAGCACTCCATCTTCCATGGCCAAAAATCAGAACTTGCAACAAATAACTCCTTAATTACAATTTTAGACAGTTCTCTAAAATTGTAATTAAGGAGTTATTTGTTCCTTCAATTCTGAGTCACGAACACGGGTTTTTTCTATATATATTATTATATTTTCTAAAGGGACACTATTGCTTTAGAAATTTTATAGTTTCGTAGGTCTAACTAACTGTCTAAAGCAAAACCAAATGCAAGGATATAAACAAATTAGATGACTAGTCTTATGTGCAAATGCATATTTTTTTAAATAACTGAAAACGTTATATTATGTTATAATAACAATAGAACCATGATATATTTAGTTATATACAATTTCGTTTCTATCGCACTATGGAGCTTAACGTGTAACGTGAAATAACGCCAGACGATACCCAATTAGTAGATGCCCTTTGATGCTTTCAATGGTGGACGCTCACAATGGAGTCGGCTTTGGAAATTCATACGTTTATACAGGATACGTAGATTCTGGGAACCGACGCTTTAATAATGTTATCAAGTATGTTGCGAGTAATCTCTCCAAAATGGCCTGAAGCTCGTAAACATTATTCCACTGGTGACAAATGGAATGGATCTATGATGTGAGTACAAGTGATCACGAAAATTATAATTATTATATTTTTTTATTATTTTAATTAATTTATGAAAGAATTCATTTTGACAATCACGTCATAGCTATATAAATAAATAAATTTATACACTTTTACAGGATACGTAGATTCTGGGAACCGATGTTATAATGATTTTATCAAATTAGTTGCGAATAATATCTCCAAAATGGGCGAGAGTGACATAATATGAAGCTCGTAAGCTTTATTCTGGTGACAAATTGAATGAATCTATGATATGTTCATATATTAACTATTTTTATTAATTATAATTAATTGTGTAATTAAAATATTAATTTTTGATATCACGTGATGGCTATCGACTATTTCGACAACTATATTCTTCTCGCCATAGAAAAGTTGAGCCTGTTCACTCCTCGACTCCATTTCCTCCTTTTTCCATGCTGTTTTATTTTATTGTATGTTAAAAACGAAAAGTAAAATTACTTATCGCGAACATCTTGTTAATGTGCGTTTTAATTTATAAAGGCCTATTCAGACCTGGGCGTTATTCGCTACCGCGAGCGATAGAGAAATCCGAAAGGGTATGCGTTAATTTCACTGTTCACAGCAAAGGCGCGGTAGAGATATTCGTTTGCAACGGTTAGCGGCGGAACTAGTTTCGCCAAACAAGAGAAAATACCGCCTTACTAGGCGGTACAAGTTTCGCTGCAGTTATGGAACTTCATATTATTTACCCATCGAGTTCCGCGTGGTATTTTTCGCTACCCACAGCGGTAGCGAATAACGCTCAGGTCTGAATAGGCCTTAAGCATAAAATCGCCAAGGTCACCAAGGTTGTCAGGGCCATTCAAATATACTGTTGTTACAATAAAAAAAACTATCAAAATGCCCATTACCTCACGTGTAAATGATTTATGTTAATCTATTCTTCCAACATTCTAAACATACATACACACACTACACTACACTACACATACACCATATAGTAAAATTGTAATATTAATTTTTTCATGCAAATTCAAATTATCTTTCAGAAATCTGTTTATCTTCTTTATTATTGTCACAGGCGGGTCAGAACGTCGCACTTTCATCGTTGGAGAATGGAGAAATCGGAATGGAATAATCTCCGAAGCAACTGACATTGTCTTAACTGTCTTCCGACAAACGTATCTTGAATGCTTTTGACTAGCGTCCTTATTAACAGGCTTAGTAAGTAAGAACAGCTTAGATTTGGTATTAAGAAAGTCTGTCTACGTCTTGGAACCGTTTACTTATTGGGTACCATTGTAAAAATAATATCTATGCAAAAGGTTACCCGAACAGATTATATTAATTATCAGCGTGTTGGGGTTAATCTGTTAGGTCCACTTGCACGTTCCAGAGTTAGCTTCAATAACTCAGAGTCAACTGCTAAAACGGTGTTTTATAATTAATTTATCTTGCACCATTTAAGGTTAGGAGTAAATCTAAGGTTATTTATTGATATTTAACCCAGCAATGTGGCAGGCTTAAGTCTTTAACTAGGGTTAGTGAAGATTTGTGTCAAAAGAAATTTGGTGGTTACATTCTGCTGTATAATAATGTACTCTTTGGACGAAATGACACGAGACAATACGTATAGAATAAAAAGTCGTCAAATTTCATACACCAAAGGATAAGCAAGAAAGTCTACATACATTGTACTGTAGTGCCAAAGAGATAGATATAAGTTTCACTTTTTTTTCGATTCATTCATTATTGGCCACTGGTCAGGTTACAATATAAGCGCATAGACAACTCAATGTTTCCATCTAGAGATTACAAATGTCAGTTAAGCAAAACCGGTGATCTTTTATAGTCGAGCAAGGCAAAATGAGAGTTAAAAATTGATATGACTATCGCAAGTTTACGAACTCGTAGACTTATTTATTTAACCCGCGCAAAAGTGCAAGTGAGCCTTACTTGTCCAAACTGTCAAAACTGCATAATCAGCCGTGTGATTCTCTAATGATTCGTCGATGCGCTCGTCAACGAGCTCACCGATGTCAAATACTTTATGAGATATCACCCTTGTACAATGTATACGATTCTATGATAAACTTCCCAATGTTATCCGAGATTTGCCTGTTAATAAGTTTAAAATTACTATTAAAACTAAACCCTGTCAAAAAGGTTGTTCGGATTACTTGGAGGATAAAACAGCTTGGGACTGATCACTCCAGGATCTATCTACTCGTGTACTAAGATGACAAAGTGTAGCGTGTCTTGCCATACTGATACCATTTTTATGGTCTCTTTTATAAGGCAACACACTGGAGCTAAACATAAACGAACTTTTGTTATATACATTAAGAAATTCGCAATAACAAAATGTTAAAGACAAGCCCGCTGAGTTTCTTGCCGGATCTTCTCAGTCGTGGTCGAGTTACATGTAATATGACAATTTGTAAGTGCCCCCGTAGGCCTATACAGAATAAACGATTTCATTTTATTTTGTTTCGTTTCAACACAGCCACAGTACTTAACGTCACACATACGCGTTGTTGATATCACGATCAACAACTCTTTCCTGATATCGATAACGTGTAAGTATCTCTATGCTCACTCTTTTCTACCGACTTCCAAAAAGTAGGAGGTACTCAATTCGACTTAATTTTTTTTAAATGTTTGTTAATTACTGGATGAACCGATTCTCAAAATTCTTTTCGTTTGAAAGCTAATGTTTCCCTTTTAAATTTCATCAAATTTGGTCAAGCACTTTATGACTTACACTCCAATAACTGAATAGAATGGAAGTCGGTTTTAAATTTTTCAAATTGTAATATTCAACTTTACCTTTTATGTTATCTTTTTATCCCACAACATAACCATATCTGTAAGACCGCGCCCCAGTAGCGCTCCGAGTATAGCCTTGGTACGAGAGGAGCATGTGTAGGATTGCTACGCAATGTATTACAAATACTGCAAGAAACTTTTTTTTCTCGATGTCCCAAATCAATGTTTCGCCGCTACATGCGTGACCTTGCCTCCGATTTGGTTCTTACAATCTCAAAAGGGAAACGTTAATTTCCCTCAGCCAGCAAATGTAAGAGCTACAGTTTACTGACAAACGTTGCACACCTGCCTAACCTCTGCCTTAACCAGATGCATTTCAGGACAACTGACGAACGATAAATCGGTACTTACCTACGTTACATGTGGGGTCAAAAAGTATAGTACTTACTTATACTTTAATATATACAAATATATAAAATGTTTTAATATATACAAAGTAAGTAAGTAGTTTAGAAGATATACAATGTTTTTTTTATTCATGAACTCTTTTATTTCTCAAATAAAAAAAACAGTTTCCCCTTTTTACCCGACTACGGCAAAAGGAAATTAAAAAGTAATAGGAAATTAAAATGTCACAATCAATGCGTAACGCTGTTACCTATTAGGCCCACGTGCACGTTCCAGAGTTAGCTTTACTAACTCAGAGGTAACTGCTAACACGGGGTTGAATAATTAATTTATCTTACGCCATTTAAGGTTAGGAGTAGTAAATCTAGGGTTATTAATTAAATATTTAACCCAGCAATGTAGGAGGGTTAAGTCTTTAACTCTGTGGGTTAGTGAACTTTCGTGTCAAAAGAAGTTGATTTTATGTTCTGCTATATAATGTGGTCTTCATAATATTGAGGTAAAACATTGTAATAATCAATGGTTTTAATTATCTAATGACTAAGTAAAAATTCCGTAGAAGAACGTAAGTCACCGACATAATTCAGAAGATTAGCCAGTTGAAGTGGCAGTGGGCAGGGCACATAGCAAGCAGAACAGATGGCCGTGGGGCCGAAAGGTTCTGGAGTAGAGACTACGTACCGGCAAGCGCAGCGTAGGTCGTCCACCGACACGGTGGACAGACGACCTGATGAAGGTCGCAGGATGACGTTGGATGCAGGCCGCTTCCAACCGGTCCTTTTGGAAAATCATGGGGGAGGCATATATTCAGCAGTGGACGTCCTACGGCTGAGATGATGATGATGATGATGAAGTAAAAAGTAGCTTAATGAATAATTTGATTTATCCTGTAGATTTTTTATACACAACTGGTGTAAAAACATAAAAAATTGATCGAAAGGACGAAGAACAGATACAGTGGTGAAGACGTCATTAAAACTCTAGCAGTTGAATTATTCAACTTGTTACACAATCGCGCAAAAACGACTGAACGGATTTGGATGAAATTTGGAGTGGAGATAGTTTTAAACCGGGATTGATATATATACTACTTTTATCCCGATTCAACGGGTAGTTCCCAAGGGAGCGCTTTACCGTTATTCCACGCGAACGAAATCGCGAGCGGATACTTGCTCGTTATTAATAATTATAGGTACGCAATCGCTAGGGAGCTCACGAGCTACATTTCTATGATTGTCTCACGTGGCAGATATTATTATTAGCGATAGTTATACCATAGGAAACTTTAGGGAACGTGTATGGTATGATATGGTTATGTTGGGTTGTAAACAGTTTTTTAAAGTAGATAAGAAATTTTTAAGAAGAATTTTGTAATGAACAAGTTTTTTTACAAAAATGAAACCGACTTACAAAACTAAAAAGTGTGAAATAACTTGTCGAATTCAGGACCATGATAGTTCAAAAGTACCTATTATGACATTATTCTGCGCATGGTAAATGGAAAATGGAATCAAGAATGCAACTGAACAACTGCATCTTTTAACTTACGGTTGTGTAAAGTGGAAACGATGGATAGTTTTACTCGTAGTTTATTGAGTATAACACATTTTAATATTTCATACAAAGTAATGGTTTTTTATTAGCAATTCTGTACATGAATAATTGTCGCCTAAACGTCAGCTATTATTAAATTACTGTGAACATTATTTAATACTAGCTGACCCGCCAGCGGCTTCGCTCGCTAGGTCTTGGTGTAGTGGTGCAATTGCCGTTTTGTAACCTCGAAGTCATGGGTTATATCCCAGGGTTGGGCAGTTATTGGGTTTTTCTGAGAAAGAAAGACATTCTCAATAACAGTGCGGAGACTAGAACCGTGCCCCGTAGATATAGAAAAAATATATATATAAAAAATATAAAAAAATAGATAGGCTCGCCCCCTATTACATGATCACACAAATGAAAACACCGCTGCTTACCACGTCGAGGATATATAGGCAAAAGTATCGATTCACTCAAAACCGCCAAACTGATGTTACCGCCCCGCGGTTTCACCTCCGTGGTGATGGGTGGTGATGATGAGGAAAAGTATATATATAGGCGAAACTATTTGTTATGTTGTGTTTAAAAATAGCGTGTAAGTATTGCCAGCGATTCACTCAAGACAGCCAGACTGATGATTCACCTCCTTCTTGGTGATGGCGGAATCGCTCGACTACAGTAGGCTGAACAATAAAGATGGATAACATGCGGACTCTATCGCCAAGCACGTATTGTGCATCGAGCTGTCAAAATCATTGGGTGCTTTTGACTAAGCTATCAGAAACTGACACATCTTTGACAGAACTCTATTGACATAAAATATGTCATCATTACGGTCTTGACGTAGGCGGAGATCTTGTTATTTTGTCTATACTGTGCCCAAGAATATTAGGCTAATTCACCCGCGTGGTGATAGATTGTGGTGATGATGATGATGAAAAGTAGCCTATGTACTATTCCAGACTATAATCTATCTATGTGCCAAATTTCAACCAGAACCGTTCAGTCGTTCTGCCGTGATTGAGTAACAAACATCCATCCATCCATCCATCCAAACTTTCACATTTATAATATTTGTGGGATTGTTCTTGTTTTTTTGTGTACACCCAGTTCTGTAAACCAACAATAAAAAAAATATTACAAAAAGGAAAGATTTGTTTTATTGTTTGAATTAAATAGGCTCCGAAGCTACTGGTACGATTTGAAAAACGATTTCACCATTAAAATCCTACATTATCCCTGATGAACATATAGGCTTGCTACACTCAATATTCAAAGAATCACTCTCGAAAAAAATTTTTGTTGCTCCTTAGGTAAAAAATTACCATTTAACGAAATTAGGTAGACTTATCTATAATCTAGAGACGTCTCATTTCTCAGGCCGCTATACTCCCAGGCTCTATCATACGAATACATTTACCATATTCCCCAAATAAGTTTACGGCTGACTAGGCAACCATAACCTTAAAAGAGACTCCGCTCCGATGGCAAGATCTTTTATCCTCAGGTAAACGGTCGTCCGCAATAAATTCGACGTCTCCCCGCGCTCACCTGCTGTAGCACTTACCGTGAAACCAGAACACGAAACCCCGTATTTATACGATTTTGGTTTACAATTTCAGCGGCTGCTTCGCATTTTATGTTCACGTACGGAAGGAAGTGGAAATGGGTTGAGCAACGTTGTGTTATTGTGAATACATTTTGTTATACACATAAGAAACAGGCCATATTTACTCCAAGAATAGGCTAATGTAAGGTACCTTTGGGAACAGTGATTGCGCGTACTGTTGTGACATTTCCTTATTGTTTTCCTGGTAGAGTATTTTATAATCTTGAGAGTTTTGTGATTTTATGGCTTCATTGCGGTTGGTGTAATTCTTTTCTTAATTGATTTCTAGTAAATGTTGAGTAGGTACTAAGCAACTGTTCTAAGGAGATAATAGTCGAAATTACCGCCGTGATGTGTGTTATTGTAATTAACACATTGCTTTATTTTTATTATACTTAATATGATTTACTAAAATTTGCTTAACGAAATCATTTTTTTCATTTTTCTGTGAAAAATTACAAATTAACATACGTCTGAGGACGGGATTCAAACCTGCGTCTCCTGGATATAATTCCCCTATAACCTTGCGACATCAAAACGAAAGTTAACAAAAGCTAAGTAAGGTCAGATAAAGCTTGTTAAGCTATTCGATTGATGACACTTCATCTTTACACGATGGTTAAATTAACTAGAGATATTTGATCCTCGAATGGCTGCTTCGGTGGTCTAACGGTCATTGCGTCTGATACGATGTATCAGGAGACGCGGGTTTGAATCCTGTACCAATAATATGTAATATTGTCTCTAAAGTTGCAAAACCATGATTTTGGTTTATTAAAAAAATACTAAACAATATGGTTAGCAAATTAAACTAAGAGCTGAGAACTAAGACGTAAATAATACGTAATTATGATAATTGCAATAAAAAGTGTAAGAAATACTTACATTATATTATTATGTTGGTACTTGTGCCTATCTTCATTGAGATCTGCTGCATTTCTGTTGAATAATTACCATTTCCTTTTTTATCTTTCCATTTCTATACACAAAAAAAAGATTAGAACCAAAAAAAAACATATTTCAAATAAATTTAATCTAAGTACAAAGTTACTGATATAAAATAAATCTAACTATTTCAATAAAAATAATTCACTAAAATATTTCTAAATTATAGATATATTATAGATAAAACAGCAATTAAGTCTTTGTCTCCAGTAGAGTGCACAAAAAGTTGGCAACGTTACCTCGTTGAATAGCCAGGCTGATACGTTGCCCGAGGTAAGTGCCAGCTGTTTGGTCACCTGTAATTTCTTTGAGGCGTCTGGACAGCTCCTTTATTAAACGCCGTGCATCTAGAGCCCAAGAACCTATAGTTTCAACCCCAAACGGAAGAAAAATATAATTATAACCAAGACAAGCATATTTTCTCCGTCCGTCCGTGAAGAAGAGCAGACGCTCTAGGTGAGAAGGCGCAAGTGATAATATTATATTTTATAATATTAAATATTAATATAATAGATACTATATATATATTATTATATATCACTATATATTTATAACTATCGTATATATTATATTATATATAATATAATATAATACGATAGAAATATAATATTTTCTATAATGTAGGTAAAAAATTCTATGAAACGACGTAATACTTTATGAGGCGAGCAGCTACATTTGTAAAACATCTATATCCATTTATTTTATGATTATGGTAGATAATAAAGACATTTGTTCTATTTGACTAAACAAACTTTAAATACCTACACCTACAGCTTACAAAATAAGGTTACCCATTTAAGGTTACATGATACGTTTTGTATGAACATAGAGAAGAGAAATAAAGAACAATTAAAGAAGTATATCATTCCTAAGAACTCCGTGAATCACTAAACATGCAAGGTTATACAAAAAATATTGTAACTTTTGTACCCCTTCCCGTCAATAATAAAAATCTATATATTCAGACTAAAATCTGACACTTTTAACTCGTAAAAAAACCGTAAACAAATCTATCTGTCTCGGTATGACTCTTTGTATTCAAGGTATTTGTATACTACATAACAGTATACAAATTTCTTGGTATTTATATATACATATAGGGTGTTTGGTAGAGGGTCCGTCAAACCAAATGAGCGTGTTCGGAGACTTGGAGAATACAAGTTGGCCAAAAAAAATCCCCTAGCCCCCAATTTTTTTGTGAATTTTTCCTTTTTCTCCGAAATTGTACCTATTTACCACCATAACATTTGTTAAATCTGTTTTAGACCGGATGTTTTTAGTTGAATTTGGTCTCTAATACACCTTCAGGCCACGTAAAGCAAAATTGGATACAAAACAGCTAACTGGTTTAGAGCTCATAGAGTGAAAATATGAAATAAATTTTGCCTCATAGTTCAACTTTCACAGTGATAAAAAAAAACCACTAGCATGCTTTTTTTGAAAAAAAAAGGGAAAAAAATTGGGGGGTCGGAGATTTTTTTTGGCCAACTTGTATTCTCCAAGTGGGCCCCCGAACACGCTCATTTGGTTTGTCGGTCCCTCTACCAAACACCCTGTATACTTACCTACTACTCCAAACAAAGTAAGGGCCACTAGCTTATATATATTTCATTTAAATGCACATTTAAACTGAAAGTAGGTAACTGATTATTTTCAAGTTCAAGTTAAAGTCATTTATTTCGCTTTCATGCTGGTGTTCATGTTCCTAGTTTGAAAAGTGCTGGCATCATTTTAAGAAAAATTACAATTGGATGCTATTCTAATGTATTGCTTCGATTGTCTTCTTAGCTTGTATCGTATCCAGAACCGATGTTACCTGGTTCAGGTAACATCGGTTCATGTTCGCATAACAACGGCGCACGAGGATCGGTACGTCCAGTTAAGTGCTCGTCGGGATCGTACAGTTACAGCCCGTGACAAACAACACCAACTACGGCTGATAACGGGTACACGGGTACCTGTTATCAGCCGTAGGTGTACGAGCAGTTCGGGATCTGAATGGTGAGGAAGGAATAAGATTGAAAAGCTCTTCAGAACATTCGCCATGAAAGAACCGGTAAAAAACGTTTAGAGAAGCTATAGTTCTACGCATTTGTAGGGGTTCTAGGTGTTGAGTGACTTCAGTGTCTCCAATAATACGGACAGCGCGACGTTACAGTCTGTCGAGAGCATCCATAAGGTACATTGCGGATCCATCCTAGAGGTGGCAACAATATTCAATACATGGGCGCACCTGAGTTTTATAAAGAAGGCAACGCTGATCAAGAGTAAAGAAACGCCTCGCTCTGTTCAGGACTCCGAGTTTGCGGGAAGCTAACTTGATAATACTCTCGATGTAGTCACGCTGGTTCAGGTCACTACGGATGTTCATGCCAAGAATGTCAAGATTACACTGTACAGGTAAGTTTACGGTTGGTGTACCTACTATTTACCATCTTCCGGTTCTCACAGCACGAGATGAGACGCAGTGCATTCTTACGCCGAGACCACATTTAGATGCAACAAATTATACTAGCAAGAAGTTAGATTATTGATTTACTGCAATAAACTAGAATTTGTTGGAAATACCAGTGGGAGATAACAAGTTATTAATTAGAACCAGTCGAAAATAAAACAAGATTAATTCATTGATTCAGGTGTTACTTTGCGGAAATCCATATTAAAACGAGATTAAAAGAAATATGAAATGACAATCCGCTGGAAAATGCTTATGGCAGAGATGCAGTGTGCTACACCCTACCTCCCATATACAGGCAGCACCCCCTCTGCAGGCGAAACACGTGCCGAATCGTTTTGTTTGATTTGGTTGTTTTAGTATTGCTATTCTGTACACTTCCTATGTGTATTATACGCAGGAGGGAGGGTGGTGCACACTGCAACTTTGATAAGCATTTCTTTGCGGAAGTGTCAATAAATATTTCTTTTAATATCATTATAAAACAAGAACATTTTGCATGATTGGTTGGACAAATTGGACAATACTGTAGCAAAATAATAAACTAATAGGTTGAGTGGAAAAGCCAAACAATGGATATCATTTTGTATACTTTCCTACTTTGTACTTCTTCTAGTTTTGACGTGTCATAGTGGTGGATTAATAACCGTAAAATATTCGTAAATGTGCACGAATATAGGCATAGAGTACGAACTCGTAAAACGTCGTTTTCTTGTTGTCTTTTTATTATTTATTTATTTTAGGATCAACAAACAGTCATAATCATAAATCATCATCAGCCCATTTTGTTCCCACTGCTGGGACTCGAGCCTTCCTCTCAGAGAGAGGAGTTGGGCCATAATCCACCACGCGGGCCCGTTATTGGCCAACCCATGTCGAAGTTTTCAGACCGCCCGCAGGCCTTCGATATAACCTAACGATTGTTGTCCTAATAGAAACAACCGGGACGGCTTAACGTACTATTCGAAGCACGGAAGGGCTCAGTTGAATAATGCCACTAGCACACACCCATCCAAGTCCTGACCGCAGCAAGTGTTGCTTAACTTGTTGATCGCTTAAGATCGCCAAGTCGAGCTCCGCTACGATCGCTTCTCAACAGTACACAACACACAGTACAAACAAAATTGCTAGTTATTGTACCAACAACGTAGAACGCAGATTTATATTATAATTACAATACTAATAATACAATACTATACAATAATAATAATAATTTATATTATAATTACTTACAATATTATACTACAACAAGATAATATAGTTACATAATGTAATGCTTTACTTACAACAATGAGTTACTAAATATTAGGTTAAGACTACATGAGTTTTAGTTAACTAGAGTTCTTACTGCTGCAAAAGCAGTTAGAAATTCACACATAGATATTATTATACTCGTATTAAAACAAGTCTTGTCATGGGCTTTAAAAAGTATTTAAGTAATGTATCCACCGCTTTATTAGAATGTGACTAAGACAAGACAGTGACAGAGTGTGTACAGACCTTTATACGACTGTGATTTGACTTTAACTACTTAATACAAATTTCACTAGGTGCTACTATAAGAACTTAAGGCATGGCAAATGTACGAACGTACGAGTCTTCTATAGTCAATTATAAAATAAGAAAAAAATTAACAAATAAAAGTATCACCTAAATGAGCTCTGAAACAGTGACGGCATCCCATCCCAGTTGTTTAGCGATAATTTGATTGTCTCGGGACACTCGACAAAGGCTCACAGTCGCCGAAGTTTGACGATAACAGGCCGAATTGGATTAGGTGTTTCAAACTTGGCAACAATTTAGTAATATCGATTGGTTCTACCAAAGTTTAAAGTAACTTATTGCTCTTATTAGCTATAAATTATGGTAAGGTTAATAAGATTCCGTTGTGTTATACATACAGGGTTATTGGTGATTCGACGTATTTCGGTTAGGAAGTGATAGGGGTGACTATTCGCGATAATTTAAACCCTCTTATCGACTCTTGCGCGGTTCTAGTTTCACAGAGTGCCCGCGGAGGGGCGCCCCTCCTGGCGGCCGAGCTGCGTTGGAATATTGGCGCCGAATTGGTAACAAACGGCTCTTGTGCCATGCCTATAGCGAGTTAAGGGACGAAATTTTTTAATTAAATTATTATAACTACATATTGTATTGTATGTATATGTACATTGTTGGGAACACCTCTTCAATATTCATATTAATTTCAAATTAATATCAACAATAACCTTGATTCTTATATTGTTTGATTAATGGTCATCATTAATCAACATTACCTGTATTTTAAGCAAATAAAGTATCTGATTCATTAACTTTATTTGATATTAATACATTCATAATCAAATGTTCTATATAGTTTAAAATTAAGAAAGTATTAAAAGCAAATCATTCCGAGATGCTTCGTTCAAAAATATTTATTTTAAAATAATCATTTTGATAACAATGTTATCATCATCGTTTCATCTAGAAAATGGGATATGCTGTCGATACTTTTAATTATCTTTTTCATAGTGACCACAATTTTTTTTTGAAAACGCCACAGTAATCTTATAATGTTTTTATTCGACAAGTGCTTAAGACAGATCTTATCGGATATTTCATTGTTATGGTACCATACCATACCAACAAACTCTTTATCAAGTGGCCTTCGACCTGGTGAAAAATAATCACGTTCTTACACATCCTGTATAATTTTACGTAATACCGAAATCAGGCTAATAAGTAATTAGCTTTTTGGAAGGCCCCGGCTATAGATACATTAGTGATGAGAATCTGGTAATTAGGGTTGTTACGGTCCAAGACTTAACTAACGACCGTGTGAAGGCCGCTTTGAGGATTTGAGATAGGGGGAAAGATATTCAATGAACAAAGTCGGATAACGCGGAATAACGGCCTTTGAACTATTTGGTTTGAACCTAAAATGTATTTATATGCATTGCTTTTTATTATTAAATAAACATAATGCATTTTTATTATTTTAATGTCAATCGATGATGATAGGAGTAAGTCGCTGACCTGATGTTAAGCAGCATGCTTGCCTATAATAGTTCAGTGCCATTATCACTATCATCAGTTCACTATCACTACATAGTATAAAACAAAGTCGCTGTCACTGTCTGTCCGTCCCTATGTATGCTTAAATCTTCAAAACTACGCAACAGATTTTGAAGCGCTTTTTTAATAGATAGAGTGATTCAGGAGGAAGGTATATATGTTTGATACATGCATAATATTGTAGAGAAACACTGATGAATTACATTGCAAACGCTGACTGAACTCCAAGAGATAACTCAAAACAAAGTACTACGGTATTGTACACCATAAAAGGTCAACAAAAAAGTCCGCAATGGTATATGTCTATCTATTAAGGATAACCCACAATAACCATTTGCTTTACATTTTACGTGAAAAAATTGCTTATTTTGGAAGTTATTTTAAGCAATACAGAATTAATCCTTATCCAATTAAGTACCTTAAATACATTGTACATTCAATATAGATCAATATGGCCCTTATGACTATGACATTTCATTCTGTAGTAGGTAGGTATATTATTTAGTATCAGCTTTGCACCTGTGCGAAGCAGAATTGCATGCAGTGCAGAATTATAAACTACAAGAGTTCAAAACCCTGCATGACAATGTACTGCACTCGACATCCTGAGGTATAAGATGTGAACTCTCTTGCCGTGTAATTTCGCTGGAAACATTGCTCTTCAACGAAAACCACACAATACAGCTTCACGGTTGAATAACAAATGTATGGGTATTTCCCAAGGTGGGCTTTGCAAAAGTCTTACCTCTACAAAATACTACCTATATCCAACCACTGTATTATACAGAAGCTATACTTTCAGTATAATACAAATACAAATATGTTTATTTGCTCCAAAATTAATGCATGTTACAATTTTAGGAGT
Organism: Selenia dentaria; assembly: GCA_917880725.1. NCBI lineage: Eukaryota > Metazoa > Arthropoda > Insecta > Lepidoptera > Geometridae > Selenia > Selenia dentaria. The sequence goes on along the minus strand of OU862888.1, from coordinate 26,025,138 downwards.
ATCTGACTCTTAAACTAGGCTTGTGGCCTGTATATCAAGAGCCAGGGCCTTCCTGGCTGATGTGGATCAAGTGAAAATTAATTAATTTTGTACATAGCAAATTAAATAAATATTAAAAACTATGAATGAGATTTCATTTATGTACAGCCATATACTTATAGTTAGAAAATAGATTTTAATGTTTCGAGTTGTAATATACGTTATGTATCCGTAGATTATTTACTATTAAGGTTAGCTATGTATATAATAATAACGAACCTACTCGATATAAAAGTACATCTTCTATCTATTATTATATTAAAATACATTTATATTGGTATAAACAATGTTTCTTTTAAGATTGTATTGAAGTATAACACTATAAGTCCGCGTAAACTGAAGTATAATGAAGGAGAAGGAGGTTACGAGGTACATCTCATAGAAACATTTAAAATTCTCACCGGGTTCTATAACCTACCAGACATGCAGAACTGGTTTATTAAAATTAACCGCAATGAGGAAGCCAGAGGTCACAACCAGAAAATTCAGCATGTACTTGCTAACACCAACACTGCACACCATATCCTCAGCAACAGAGTATGCTCACAACAGGAGCAGGTTGCCGGAGGAGGTGGTTTCTGCTACATCTGTCAACATGTTGAAGAACCGACTGGATGGCTGGCTGCATACAACAAAAAAAATCTTTCCAACCTCTAGCCAGTGAACTAAAACAGTGTATTTGTGGAAATTACAACATTTTAACACAGCAGGATATCGGCACATGAGCATCTTGCTGTTCGCCTATAATCAAATAAATAAATTGATAATTAATATATGAGAAACAAGTACCCATCCAAGCAAAGTGCAAGGAAAGATCGCATCTCACCACAATTCTTCATCACTGTGGGGTAGCCCGTTTCGTTATACTTATATCGTTATAAATCTTGATCCATCAAAATTGCTCAATTTTCTAACAGATAAGGACAGATATACATAGAGAAAGTCTTACATTGCTAATGTTTAATTCAAAGAAATAAAATATTATCAATTAAATCCAATTCGGGAGTTACAGAGGTAAAAATTTCGTGAAATATTATAACGTTTACGCCTACATTAAATCTTAAAAACAATAATTTAGCAAAATACTATTTTGACTTGGTAAGATTAAAATGGCTTTGTATGACTTTTTAGTAATTTAGGCTGCTTTCGTCGAAACTTTTCAAATGTGGCTTGCACTAACTGGGTACTCAAGTCCCGAACTAGACTAAAATTTAAATTCCCACGACATGAGCTTAGTGTCAAATCTGAATGAAATTTTACAGGATCGAAAATGTTTTTCTTTGTAACACAACGTATTTTATTTAGTACATAAACCAACCAAAGTATTTACGTAAAAAATCTTTGAAAGGTGCCTAATTATGCAAATTTAGAAGAACTATGTATTAAGTCCAATTGATCAAGGTTCTTCCTACTAATTAAAGTTCAATTCAATATCATTGCTGTTACTAGCGCATAAGCAGCGTGTAGTAATAGTATTAATAGGTTTATAATACCGGCAGGGCTATTATTTATTATTAATTATATGTATCTCAGTTGCTAACAAATGTTGATTGAAGTCTTGAAAAATGGCGGCTCTATGTCGCTTTTGACAACTCCAGTAAGCAAAAATGTTAGTAAATTGATGACTGGAGTTTACAAAAGTGACATAGAGCATAGTCATCTTTTCAGATTTCAATCAACATTTGTTAGCAACTTAGATACATAATAGCCCTGCCGGTAACATTGCTGTAACTACCAAGTCAAGCGCCTGTAGTTACCGTACAAATCCGTTAGGAATATCGAGGAACTTAGCAATTTTTTATGGTATAGGTTGGCAAACGAGCAAGCGGCTCACCTGATGGTAAGTGATCACCGTCGATCACATCCACAATACCAGAGGTCTTGAGGATGCGTTGCCGGCCTTTGAGGAAGGAAAAGGCTCTTTTCTTGAAGGCTCCCAAGTCGTATTTATTCGGAAACACCTCAAGTGGCAGCGGATTCCACATAGTAGTAGTGTGAGGCAGAAAGTGCCGTCAGAACCGCACGGTTGTGGACTCCCAGACGTCAACACGATCTCTATGAAATTTCCATCGTGATGTTCGATGGCGAAATTCAGCTGCCGGTATTAGACCGAACAGTTCCTTGGAACACTCCCCATGATACGATTATGGAATATGCGATTAATAACTATGCCAAGTAAACAAGCTGTAATCACAGTATGACATTGGTTTAGGATGTCGGGTAACATTGCTGTCACTACTGAGTAAACAGTACTAACTTAATATACAATACAGATAAATATTGCTTTAACTATCAAATATACCAGCTGTAGTTACAAAATAAGAATAGCTAAGGGTAGTAATAATTAATCAGTGGTTACTGTTATTATTATACTATATATTATTGTTATATATTACTTGTTTAGTCAGCTTACTCGCATGTTCAGACATACGTATTTTATTGTAAAATCACATTGTTTACGTGGCCCACCAGCGGCCTCGCTCGCTTGATTTATGCCATAGATTTATTGGTGATAAATGAAAGTCCTTAGAGAATACTTAATTATTTAATTCAATTGCCAAAATATCAAGTTTTCAGCCCTAGCTGTAGCTAGGCTCTGTGTTGATGAATAAGACAGTCAGTGAGAATAAGTAATTATACTTATGTGAATAAATTATTTTTATGGCAACTTTTTTTGATAATCTATGACTCTTTTAGTAAATAATAAATGTATCATTTGAATCTGCCGTGCTATTCTCTGATGATTCGACGAGTTCGTCGACGAGCTCACCGTTGTCAAATACTTTGAGATATCGCCCATGTACATAAGGTTGTTTTTCCAGCGTTTCTTGTCATCTCGTCATTTGTTTCACGGATGTTGTCAAAGATGGAACGATGTTTGCTCTTACGTGCCGTGCGATTCTCTACGCTACGCCTACTACTACGCCGCTTACGAACTACGCCGTTGCTAACGTCTACGACGTAGCAGTGTTGCGTCTCGTAGCCGAGGGATGGCGTAGCTTCTAAAGCTTAAGGCGTTAAGGTTTGTGATTTGTGGTAAGGTTCTACGTATATATTAATCTGTACCTTATCAACCTGATTACAGAGCCGCTCGCTCGAAGCTGACTCAATTAAAACGGTAACGTCACATGAGGGTGACCTATATGTGATAGGTCAGAGGCTGCTAATTCGATTGGTCAGTGTTAATATACGTCACCTGCTAGTTATAGAAGTAAAATCAAAGTAATAAGAATACGAAGGTACAACACCCACATTTGTAAAAATAATACTCAGAAGTATCATAAGCAATATTTTTTTATACTACCAAGTGATGGGCCAAGCAATATGCTCATGTGAACTCACTCATATATGAGTTTCACGCCCTGCCTGATTTTCGTTAAGCAGATGAGGCGCATCACTTTCGAAAAAACTTTCGATGACGACCCCGTTATCATAGGTGGCAGTAACCCTGCTGTCAAAGCAAGGGGTCAATTTTCCTTAAAAACCTAACAGGAGAAATGTTTACACACGTTCGGGCTGAACAGGAGTGATCGTTGCACAGACGTGGTGTTATAATTTCATACGTAAGATAGAAAAGTATTTATTGAATAAATATGATTACTTCTAACACAAGTTCAGTGACCGTAAAGTTATTGAACACTTTCTTTTGAACTGTTTCACGATGTGTCTATAAATATGAATACAAAAATAAATCAACATTCTGGGAAATTATTCATTTTGGGTTTTCAACATTATGAGAATTCAACTTTATGATTCTAAACTACTCGTATCATGGGCCTGACATTACTGTCACCGACTTCTATGGTTGTGTAAATACCAAGAATATACAAAACTTGTACAATCAAAATATAATTATTTGTTTGTAACTAATTAACAAACTCACATTAATACAATAACGTGAGATCATAGCATGTAGACAAAATAATTTCATATAATATTATATAATATTTCATATTGTTGCAAATAATTTCATCCAACATGTTTCATGCAAGTTTTATATAAGTTGTATACAAGTGGGAACAATAATCGAAAACAATGCATAAAACTTGTAAAACACATGTATTATATATTATTGAAAACGAGGGGCTACATTGCTGTAAGCTTTCGACATTGCCACAACCCGGGTCATATACAGTGTCGTCACTCAATGCCTAAAACACCGTCAAAAATACAACAATCTATTAACTTTATTGTATGTTCAAAATTACAATAATAAAAACAATACGTCGGTCCCGTGTTCGATTCGATCCCCCTACAGAAAAAACATTTGTGTATATGAAAATGTTTGACCTGTGTTCGAGTGCGTATATATGTATGTACGTCGGTCATAAGTTACCACAGTACAGGCACAGCTACAGGCTCTGCCTAGTTTGGAACTGAATTCCTGGAGAGGATGGATTCCCATATTCTTAGTATAACAATTTACAGCATACAATTTATTAATAGTTTCCTAACGCAATGGTTATAATTGAAACCAACATTATTACTTTAAATCACAGTATGCACCAATGCACTATATTATCGTAAGAGAACAAGTCATAAATAAATTAAAAAAAATATGTTCTATGCATAGTATAGATTGTTCGCTGAAAAGGTCACGGTCTAATCTAAAGGGCTCTCGCGGCTAGACCTTTTGTTTTCTTTTCCCTTTCATAGCGCAAAAGCGATATGCTAACTTTTGATCAAAGATTCGGATACAATGGCCAACATCTATGCTGTTAAAATTTTAGGAAGCCAACTAAGCTTTTTTACTGACATATTTGTATATTGTACTCGTATATTATCACGATCATTTATTCGGTATCAGAGAATATGCTCAATATATTTCACTCAGTTCACTCGAACCCTAAAACTATAATTGTGAACATTACGCATATTAAAATTTAAAAATTTACAAAAACCATCACATGAAATGAAAATTTTACATTTACTTTTTCGCGGATTTTGGTACTGAAATAATAATAATAAAGTTATTAATTAGAAATACGGGATTACTCACGTAATATTTATCGGATAGCTACGACTATAGTTTCGACCACATTCGGTGGTCTTTTTCAAGGAGTTTTCGGGACGCCCGCGTAGACGACGTCTCGCTTAGCACTGATCAGTGCTAAGAGTGAGTGAAAACCACGTTAGTTTTTTATAACAAACAAGTTATTATTATTATAATTGAAATTATCATGTTTTTACCTTCCACTTTTTGATTTATTAACCCTTTGCGTCCCAGAGACGTAAATATACGTCAGTTTCATTCATAAATCTTTTGTTTTAACTATCACGGCATAGGAATGATTAAGCCGCCAATCATGATAATTACATATCCAACTATCCAAAAAAATTACATGTCAACTTTATCAATCAACCGGCAGGAAAATGTCTTAGGTTACTTATCCCGGAAAAATAGAACTCTGGGAGAGTCAGTTTCTGCTAGGGCAAGCTACGAGGTACTACACAGCCGCTGAATAAGTTTTATTTTTGTGTTTATTAAACAGGCTATATGTAGGTATCGTGGAAACTAGCGTAAAAAAGTTTCATGCCTCCATAACATCCACGCAGTGGGGCAATCGAGAATGGAGAGCTGTACAAATGTCATGAATAACCTGGAAATGGATTGATACTTCACGAAGCCCAACGTCCGTCGAGAGATCTATTGGTTTATTTTTAGTGCATTTGATTAATCTGTAAAGTGGTTTACCAATGGTTTGACGATACCAGATGGTTCTGCTATGATACATTGTTTATATATAACTTAGATGTAATATTTGATGTTATGTAGCCGCTGCATTTTTGTTATGCATGAGCATAAGTACCCATTCATTAAAAAAGTAATAAAAATATATGTTTAAGCTAAATATAAGTAATGAATAACTTACACAAATTTTACCAAATTTAAAATAGATAATGATAGTATTTGTAAAAATAGATATAAAGACTGTGATGTAGAACATAAAAATAAATATTCATCAATAATGCAGTGAGATGGCACATTGCTTTATTCACATTATTATTTTTATATCATTATAAATAGTCTGTTACTGTTGGAAAAAGATAGATTACGCTATCATCAAAATTAGATATGTAAACATATAAACACTAAAAAGGCAATAAAACCATTTTGTAACACGAAGGCGTTTTTAGCGGAAGTTCTTCATATCCAATGACCTTCGGATCTATCGCCTACCCATACCTTTTGGCTTTCCAATTTCAGTGAAGTCATGGTGCTTGCGAATCAATAGACAGTCAAACATACAGTCATCATCGACCTATTTGAAAAAAATCGGTTCATTGTTGTAGTTTTGAACGTGAAAAATAACAATATTATATTTATCCGCACAGAGATTCTTTCATTTTTTATAAATGTGAAATTTGCTTTCATTATAAAATAGAAGAGACTGTTGAAAACTTATAACCAGCTAATACAGAACAAATTACGTATTAAAATAGATCCTTTCTAAAACCAAAGACTTAAATCAATTCAAACGAAATACCTAACGGTATAACGGTCAACCATTAAAGTCACATATTTAATCTGCCATCTCTTAATAAGGGTAGGTATTCGGAACCTCTGCGGCATTTTCCCGCAGATTTGATGAGAAGGCGGCTTTCCGACAATACCCTTAATGAAATTCGCAACGTGATTTCCTTCATAGTTCATTAAATTCCGATTAAAGATTACAACAATTTCAGTTCAGGAAATCATCTCTGGTAACGTAATATAATTAGAAACGAAAACTAGGGCCACTAAGAATACTAGGGGTTTGTGGGAGGGAGGTTTTATGAGACTCAATTATAATGAACACTCATGGGATTGTAACATTTCATTTAACATTATCGCTGTAATAAGCATCCTTGATAAGGAATGTATTCCTTAATAAGGTATTTTAAATAAGACAGAGCATTCACTTATTATTTTACATTTTATTCAATAATTTACTAATCACTATACTTCGCATTTAATACTATTTCTGTCTGTTCAACAATGTTAAACCACTAGTATAAATTATTCTAATAATTTACTTAAAGTATATGTTAGCTATATCCCTTTAAATAAAGTTATATATTTATAGTTGTTCCGACATTAATTCGACGCTCAACGATTACTAGTGTTCACCTCGGCTAACGAGAACAGACTGGCCGCTATTCGCCACGCTTACTATTTTTATAACAAAATTTTGGCGGTAGAACAACTCTCCCTCCATAATCGTCAACAATGCCACCTTGCGGTGAATTCAGAAAACATCTGCGAGTCAAATACATGCCATATATCTAATAATACACCAATTTTGCTAATTTTAACCTACTGTAAATAATTTGTCTTTATTGTATGTTTTTGTTATACTGAAATAATTATATATTGCTAACAGGATGTACACCACGATTAGGAAAGTTTTCGAGTTCCGCGATATTTCGGCGTTTACACACAGCATGTTCACGGGTAGACTGAAGATGCGGGTGGATGTGGAAAAAGAGATTTATGAGACTCATAGAACTTTGCTAGATCTCAGTCATGCTAACATAACACATACAACAATAAGGGGTATCTAGTTATGCTACCAGAATCCATACGATCACCTACGCGCATACTGCACCGCTGCATTGTGAAAACTCAAGAGCAGAACTCTTTATGAACGAGTTTGACCGGGGAAGTACTGTCACCATACCTTTTTCTAAGGTCGCGAAGCAGTAATGTTCTCAATACTTTGTTTAGTTTGAAGTGTATGGTTGCCGGCGAAATTATAGGCCCATGAGACTGTATCAGGGTTTCGAACGCAGAGCAGTTCGTCATACATCATAAAATACAACTGTTCTAGGCGAACGTTACCACTTAACACCAGGTGGGCCTTGTGCTTGAGCCGTCTCCTAATAACGTTAAAAACTGGGATTATAAATCTACTATTAGTAAACCTGTGCTATAAGATAATGTGGGTGGTTCCGTGACTGTTAAGATGTCTATTGTAAGTTAGTTGTCCATTGGACCGAATAGATGTACAAAAAGTGTTTTCTTTTTCTTTTTAAATAATCGGCATATAGACGCGTCCACCCACTGCACTAGAGTGGAAACCTTTTCAAAACAATGCTTTATAACAAACGAATTATTTCCAAGAAACCCAAGAACAATACTTTTACTTAAGAGGATTGCATAGCTAGTACTTTCCATACTAAAAGAGAAAACTGTTTTCTACCTCTTAACATTGTCCGTTTTCGGTGTTTATTTTTTTCATGGGTCCTCACATTGTTTACTATGCCCGTACGTTTTGATTTTTTCAGTTCTACAAAACGAAATTTGTATTACTTATAAATACTGAAAAAATCAAAACAAAACGTACGGGCATAGTAAACAATTAGATGATTCCATGAAAAAAAAATCACTGAAATCCGACAATGTAAGAGGTAGAAAAGAGTTTTCTCTTTTAGTACGGAAAGTACTAGCTATGCAATCCTCTTAACTCTAGCTACGCTCCGCGGTTTACCTACGTGGTGATGTATGATGATGATGATGAATCAAATATAGCGTAGGTATGTTACTCAGGCATAATGTAGCTTTCTATTGGTGAAAGAATTTTTTGAATCGGTTCAGTAGTATTTGCGTTTGTCCATTACATACAAACAAAATATAATGTATGTTCGTAAAAATTTAAATATATATAAGTTATATATGTAAATTTTTAATAGCGGTCACCACACTTTTAATACTAGAAATACAAATAGGATAGCTGTACCTAGATTTAGACTTGCGAAGACTAATAAGTAATTCCTAGGAAATTGTGTGCGTTTTTACAATAAAATCCCAAAACACATAACTGAGCTCACAGAGGGCAAATTCAAGTTGGCTGTAAAAAACGTTTTAATAAAAAAAGCTTACCATAAAGTTCGACATTATATAGAAGATAAAGATGCTTGGAATACTCCACTTCTGGCAAGCTGTCACTCTGCCACCCGTAAAATGTAATATTTGTAGTACCTAAGTAGAAACATTGTAAACATCTATATAAAAAAGATGGCCCCGAGTTTCTTGCCGCTTCTTCTCGGTGGGCTCTATATATTTTGAAACGCGGCAGTAGTCTTTAAAGTACATTATAATGAAAAGTTGACGTTCATAAGTGCGTCTTTGATGTCGAAATTGAATAAATTATTTTGACTTTGACTTTGACAAATAATCAAATCTTTCCTCTTTATGATTAGAGTAAATAAGGATTAACATATATGTAATATAATTACCAAATGACCAAAGGAGGTCCCTTAGGTCTTAGGTATTTTACTGGCCTACATAATATTATCGCTTGCCGTCTATATAATACCTTGCCGTTGTTCCATGCATTTATATTACGAACTAGCTGACCTGGCGAACTTCCTACCGCCAAACAGTCGATTCTTTAATTTTTTATTATTTTTAATACTTATTCTGCTATTCTGGACGCTGTGTCAGCTATTAAGATAAAAAAATTAAGTTAATAAGTCAACAATTACATTATGTCAAAAAATATTCAAACGAACACTTTCAGTGATTCATTTTTATATTATAGATTTACCCATGCCGTTAATTTCCAAATAATAGATCCCTAGTTCCATCAAAACTCATTAACAAAACACAAAACGGCAAGGACCGAAATCAGAACACTATAATAGTTTGTGACATCGAGCACTGACAACGGCACCAATGGCCTCATTGCCTTCTTTCCAAGATCATAATTATGATGAAGCGTCCGCGGCCTTTGAACTAATTCCGACTCAGGGAAGCAGCAAGTTTCACGTTTGTTGAACAAATTCCTCTGCAAACAAGATGGGAAGCAAATTAATTAATTCGAAATGTTGATGTTGTTTACATTAATCTTTTGGGTTCCGTTAGGATATTGTCACGTTGATTTCATAAGCCGTGTACACTGATGGTGTCATGTTTCAATAAGTCGTTCATGTTTGTGTTTATTGCAACAAAAGGAAATACTACAATTAAACCCCCTTAACACATGTCAGTATACAATCGCAGAAGAGTAGTTTACTTACCTTATTTTTGTTATTTGACGTATTACCAGCTGTTACATAACCAGAGATTCGGAACCTGTATCACTATCCCCAAATATTCTCTTCTCAGCAGGCAAAACGGTTCACAAAATAATTACTGAAAACAAAGGTATGATTCGAAAAGGTAATATTTTTCCTTATAAAATGTGATTATTGCGTTGGGGATTCACTATTTCAAACTACATCCTAAGTCAAGTTAAGCATTTTTAAATCTAGAATCAAGGTAGACAAAATAAAAATCTTGTTACGTATAAATATAATAGATACTTATTTCTAGTATTCTGAATTCTAACACATTCTGTGGCACATCTCATACCGCTGTATGAGACGAGTTTTCGAAAGAAGACCGTGGACGAACACCAAGGCTGCCCTGTGAAATTATATACAGAACGACAGACAGAGCAAGGCCAAGATAGAAATGCGACCGTCGTCAGAAACGCGTATGTCCAGAAGGTAGAGTGTTAAGAAGATTCCGCAACATATCTATAGTTCCCCCACAAACACTTCATAACGCAACGTAGGCAGTTTCAAAGTTATTTTGTACGTCGTAATCATTTACGAAAATACATTGAATGTATTTTATGTGTAAATGCTCTCGTTTTAGGGGGACGCGCGGACGGAAAATCTAAATTTAAATAAGTTTCTTGTTTTCTGTTTTTGTATATCGATATACGTAGCACTAGCGCGTAGGCTTATATTGTAGCGGGGCACAGCTATTCGTACATTACAAGTATACGCAGCCAGCGTATACTTACTCGTAAATACTACGTATATTAATGTACGAATAGCTGTTTCCCCGCTTATGCTTCTGAACTGATTTTAAGAAACATGGCACAAAGAGAGCCTGCTGGCTGCAGGCTCTCTTTGTGCCATGTTTCTTAAAATCGTATACTTCTTAAAATCAGTTCAGTAGCATAAGCGGGAAAATAAGAAAATGTACAAACGAAAAATTGACACACTTTTACCGTTTTTGGTACTGAAAAGAAAAGTAATGTTCTGATCGAATCACTGGTTACGTGAGCGATAATTTAACTATGCATTATTATTGTGTTTAGGTGTACTAAATACGTCCAAATTGTTGACCTAATCGTACACTTTTCGCCTGGCCGTATAGCGTTGCTGTACCCAGAGCTTAAAAGCAAACATTTTGTGAGGTACTCTGGAGGCACTGTACTGCGTTCACCGCTTTAAATATTGATTTTTCATTCGCCCGGTAATTTCTCAGCTATGCTTTCAAACCTAATCAAAGTACTACATTGTATACTACATTCCACAGCTGATTGGAGCCACACTAACTAGAACTGCCGCCGTACCTACCTACAAAGACGGGCACTTACGAGTACATACATTCTTACTCCACTCTATAATTATAAGAAAATCATTTTTATGTGTTTGTTTTATATATGTTTAAATGATGACTCGAAATTCATATGACTAACACTTACATTAAAACCAACGTTTCATATACAATTCATTTCTTAAAAATGTTATTTCTAAAATTATTCATTTTACAAATATCGTTTCCAATACAGCTCGTTTCCAAAACCTCTTATTTAATAAATCATTTATTTCACAAACAATCACACTACAAGCATTTATTACGCACACGTATATCTTGTTAAATGTATCGAATTATATTTTGTTTTCGGCATTTTTTTATTTCATACTTTGTTTCTTTTACATTTACATTTTACAAAATGTCAGTCTAGGTTTAGGTTTAAAGAAATTTATTCTCAAAAAAGATCACTTTCATGAGAACAATAATATACATAAACAAATTTAACCGTCGTTTCGTCTCATTTACACTTATCATAACATTTGACAAATGTTTTTATTAAAGTAATTTGTTATTGTTAATTATGTACTGGGCTTGAACCTTAAAAGTGCTAAATGATCTAGCATTTTTATACTTGAGGGTATTTTATTAAAAAGATGTGCTCCTTCAAACGTAGAGTACGCGCGTGATAAGTCTGCGCGCGGTTCAAGCAAAACTCGCGTTTACACGAATATGATAAAGGCGTTTGTGCGCGCAGACTTATCGCGCGCGTACTCTAACCATTTTTTTGCCATAGTTTGTTCGTGTCCTTGGTAGAACAATAAAACTCGCTCGTGTCGTGCTGCGTTTAGACACTTGTTTTAGTTAAGTGAATGTCACGTCGGTATGAATGTTCACTCTCACAAGTACCTGTTTATAAAGGGTAGGTACGTCAAGTAGTGTGTGGGTAAGTAATTTTTTGTTGTGCACTATCTACAACTACCTACAAAAATAACCTAACCTAGGGTTGGAGCCACAATCATTCATTACATAGTTTTAACCACACACGTTGCAGTTCCTGGAAAAGTAGGTGAATGTCTGCGAAATCTATTGTATTATTGGCCAATATGGCGAATAGGGAGCGCTTCGCCGGCCGCTGCAGCGGCAAGCTCGCTTCGCTCTCTAGGCTTGCGCATAGTTTGGTCGCCGTTGAAACTTTTTTTTTTTTCGGGGAAATCCTTTATGGATATTACCTACCATAGGTGTTTATGTGGGAGTCCGTATACCCACCAAAACCCAGGGGTGTTCCGTCACGGGAACCCGAGCCCCCCTGCCACGACAATGCGGGAACCCTTTGGGGGGCGCCGTTCAACCCTAACCTATCCTAGGGTTGGAGCCACAATCATTCATTACCTCATTTTTACATTTGATAAGTAATGTAAATATAAAGAGAATCGATTGTCAAACGATACATTATTAAATGTAAAATTGTGAAGTTATTATGTTTAATAAAAGATTTATTAAATAATATAAATATAAAATGAACCGTTGGTCAGATGTTACGTTGTTAAATGTAAACTTGTCGAATTATCATTTTAATAAATGTACCATTTGCTATTTTTTTTAATAATTATATGAATAATGAATTCATATATTTGGTAAATGTTGGTTGTGAAATGAAAACTCATAAACCTAAGTGTTGGTGAAATGACAAGATACCGTTTTAAATAATAGAGTGTACAATTTAAATTTGAATTTTCTGGTCCTCGCTGTAGCGTAACACTGTATTTCGAAGACCAGCGCCTTCTCACATTTTTGAATTCAGTAAAATTATGTCAAAGCAGATATATATAAAAAGAAAGAAAACATATAAGTATGCAAAATTATCAAAGGTTGTGTTTGCCAATGCATTCTAAGTACATTGTATGTTTTATACTAAATTGCAAAAAAGTTTCTGTAATATCTAGAAACCTTATTAAGGTTATCTTTTATGTGATGGTCGATTGTTTAGAAAATACTTTTCGTTTGGGAAATAGAGTCTACGAGTCCCAACATCCATATTTGAGAAATGTTGATATCGATTCTCGGAAATGCGTTAATCGAAATTAGGTTAGTAATGAGTTTGTTCATGTTTATCAAAAACTACTACCTACTCGGTCTCGTGATTATGGAAGTAGTACGTTCTTGCATGAAGTACAAACTACTTACGGGCCCCATATACTAATAATACACCCCATATATAATAACCTTGTATACCTACTACATATTTTACAAGGTTGAAATTTAAATCCGCATGTCATTAAATGTTCAGTTAATGAGATGATAATAGATTCAGCATTCCAATAAAATTCGCAGGTATGCTACGCTCAGGAGTCGGGTGGGTGACCGAGAGTGGCATACTTTAATTAACTGAGCGCTCCCGTGCTTCGGAGGGCACGTTAAGCCATGTCCTGGTTGTTTTTATTAGGACAACGGTCGTTGGGCTATGTCCTAAATTCTTTCCGGTGTCCTGAAAACTTTGACATGGGTTGGCCACTAGCCTATCCACCAAGCCGCACTGGGCCCGCGTAAGAACATTATGCACTGATAATGTAGGTAGCGACTACTATGACTCTATGAATATGACAAGACCTTAGCTTAATTATCTAAAAATGATTCACGATACCTAATAAAGATCTCGATCATATGAACAATGAACGTTTTGATGATAACTACGAGTATTTCGTTTGAATAATACCTACAGCTCAAATTGGAAGGAACTCTAATTATTTACTTAAACAATTTGCTTAAAGACAGAATATTTCTATTATTATATGATGTGGTTTATGTTGAGTCGAAGACGATTCTTAATACTTAATTAGAATGATTTAAATTATATGATTTTAATCATTGATGCACAATGGAATCGAATTATATTTTAAACAAATACTTAATAGCAAAGAAATCAAAATGGCATACTTAATAGCAAAGAAGTATTTAACACATACCTAGTTAAAATTGTTACTAACCAGCTTTCATTGCAACCTCTATTAACCATCCTACCTACTTGTTTAGTAAAGTAACAAACAGAATATCGCGGTAAATATCCTGGTAAATATCCTTGTAAAAATTACCGCTATAGTATAAAAACTTATAATTTAACGCTGACTAATAGAAATTGTCCATAACTTTTTAAAGTATTGAAACGTAAATATTATTATATTCATGGACAAAGCTCTTTTGAGTAATGGACCGTCTTAGTGGGCAATGCGTACCTACTATTTATCATTTTATGTTAAATAACTACGCATTCTCAACCCCACATGGTAAGCAAATATACAAATATATGTAAGCTATTAAAGAAGATTTTTTTTGCTAATATGCCTAGCATATACATTTTATAATAGAATTATTCATAGAATTTCGATAATTGGATTGAATATCTATATAATATATTGATAAAATATTTTAACATAAAACTATTATTAAATAGCATTTTCCTGCAATTTCACGTGAAATAAATATGATCATCGGGGTTCCTTCAGAAATTACCGGCTTATTGTTGATACCTACCCGTTAAATAGGGATAAAAGTAACATAAAATATTTGAGCAATGTTTTTAAATACAATCCATATTAAGGTTTATTCTATTAAAAATATTAAAATATAGGTAATTTTTAGAGAAATTAAATACTGTTATCGCCCTATGTTTTATAATGACATACCTACACTGCAATTTTGTACTTAAGTATTTCTTCTATTTATTAAGACGGTTGCTGTATTTTAAAGGCACACGCAATATTTATATCCAACCTGCTTAAATAGCGTAATAAGCGTACATATATCAATATTAAAGAGCAAGTAAAAGCACCCATTATTAATTAATATTCACTTCACAAATGTATATTCCAATTAAATAAGATCCTGAATAATTAGAATCTAGTCGTTTCAGGATTTGACAAAGACAAATTTGAAAACATATTTTATGAGTCAGTATTATTTCCCCAATGTTCTTTAAAAAGTGTCATGAACCGTTATCTGTCAAAAGGTAAAAGGTGTGTAATAAAAATGATCCCTTTTTTCATGAGGCTGGTAAATCAGGTAACTTGCGAGGATTTCTTTTGGCCATTTTATACGTTATTCTTCACTTCACTGTGATTGATATTGGAATAGCCCAAAGAGAATGCTGATTGAATTGAACATTATTCTAGCGAAAAAATGTCGCGGAATTTCCTAAAAGATATTAGAACACCAAGATACTCGAATGGTAACTATGTAGGTAAGTATCGTTAACATAATATACAAGTATATGTAAGTACCTATCTATAACATAATATCGGAACACGGAGGTTGGTAACATTTATCGCGCACTGTCTCCTTCCTAAACCAAACTATAGGTTGGCCGTTTGTCTAAGTCCTCGCCTACGCGGTACAGGGGCGCGGGGATATGACCACAAATGGAACTGAGAGAGGTGCGGGCGGCGGGGGCACTTAGTGTTATACACACGATATTCGCCAAGATAGTTCCTAAGATATGTGACGTCATAGCGGTTAGCTGTGAAGAAATAGTGATTTATTAAAGGAAAATTGATTGAATTGATGATGATACAATATTTGTATGAACTAACTATGTATAAGCTAATAGGTAAGTAAATAAAATATTTGGTAATAAACTAGTGTGCTATTTGACATAGAACAATTAACAAAATTATAAATCAGTCACTTATGTCCATATCTGTATATGGTTGGAACTTGATTTTTCACTTTTGAAGCAGCCATCATCGGAATCATCAGAGTCGGCCTGAGTGTTAATAATAAAATCAACAACAGCATCATCCCGAATTTCATCATGTTTGCTGTACTTTTCCTCGATTTTAATTATGTGCATGATTAACGCAATGCTCCCACTTCTCTACGGAATATTCAGCAAATAACCCCTGTAATATATTTTTGGTCCAAAATAGTGTACATTCTTTTTTCTGCTAATTGTCCCATAAATATGGGAATAATAGGGTTCACGTCTGGGTGGCATGAAGGCAAACGCAACACTTCATGTCCATTTCTTTTCAATTACTCATCAATTTTGTAAATATCTTCAGTTTCTGTCTTTTTAATAAATTTTAATAAGTCGTCCTTAATAAGCTCATCATCAACAGCTACGTCGTGTCGTCGTAACCGCAATTGCATAACTGTCTTGGTAGAAGCCATAGTCGGCTTTTTTCTTCTCGAACCGAATGGTAAGCTGCGTTATCCATCATGATGAATTTGGTGGTATATTAGGGTTAAGCATCATCATTTAATTTATTCATTTACTGAAATTCACGAAATTCATAGAAGCGTGATAATCCCCTGTTTTACATTTGGATTTAAATATCACAAGTTATACAACAAGGATCACAAGTGCTCCATCTACAAATCCAGTTTGACCCCCACATTGTACGATGATCAAACGGTTCACTTTACCAATATGAGATAGCACGCCATTTACATCCTTGGATTGCCAGCATTTTGAAACGTTATGAAACGCATTTACATATTATTCGTTAAGATATAAAATACGTATTAGTTCTTTACTACATTGTATAATAGTCCTTAGGTATTTCCATCTCCACGATGTTATATATGGCTGTTCAATAAGGAGTTTCCTTTTAAAACCGCATTTCTTAAATTCAAAACCAAGGTCATGTAACAACAGCCTTAAATATTCCCTTCCGCAGTGTAATATATTCTCTTCTAAGTTCAGCTTTCTAAGCTTTCAGAGTAGGTATTTTTTTATCAATTGTATAAAACTGAGTGACTTTTCTTCTAACTACTCCTTTTGTAAAATCTATTCCACCAAATCTACTTCCACTCTTTTTCTGCGAACCTGTTATGATTTTTTCGGTGATTTGAATATTTCGTCGTCTTTCAATAACTTCTCTTGTACAATTCTAGATACAGAGAGAGCAAATCCCATTCTGTTTTACAAATTAT
This sequence comes from Selenia dentaria, assembly GCA_917880725.1. Lineage (NCBI taxonomy): Eukaryota > Metazoa > Arthropoda > Insecta > Lepidoptera > Geometridae > Selenia > Selenia dentaria. Next base: position 26,007,872 of record OU862888.1, on the reverse strand, counting down.
TCTGGGGCTACCAATAATACCTAATCACCTGAGTTTTACTAGGATTTAAAAAATATCTGAGTCAAAAGAATATCTGAGTCGGCAGTATTGCAGGCATCGCTAAAATCCAGAAGTGTCAACACAGTTAACTGACCGTTTTCCATCCATAGACGTATATCGTCAGTTATTTTCACAAGTGCAGTGACTGTGCTTATTGTCATGGTTATTACTCCGAACTTGTTTTTTTTACGCGTCCTTTATGGATACCACCGGCCCCGGTGGGAGCACGGTGGTTATGTGGGAGTCTCTGCCAGAAGGGCAGCATACCCACCAAACCTCTGCGGTGTTCCGTCACTGCCGCTTTTGGCGGGAACGCGGGACAGATTTCGCACACGACCGCGATTCCGCCGCGGCTGTCCGTTGCCGGACCCTTCTCTCTTGCAGCACGCCAGAACACTTGGCGTGCCGTAACCGCTTCAGGGGACCTAACCCGCAAATGGACGCTAGACTCCCCCGAGTCTGGGCGCCCTAAGTCCCCCTACGATGGGTCAGGTGAGTAGCCCTACCGCCTGCTACTTCGGCCGCATAGGATAGTCTTTTCCGATAGTTCATTAATTTTTGCCACGGTTTTGTTTAAATTTATGTCTAGTTGATATTCAATAGAATTTGGGTACAGTTTCTTTTGTCTAAAATATTCGTATACGTTTAAAGCCTTTTGCTTGTACTGGCTATTAAATTTATGACCGAATATCTCTCGATTCATCTTGAGAATGTAATCTCATGTGTATCTCTCACAAAGCGTCCGCGACAATGAACGCGGATCGTGGGATCGCTGCCCGCGAATCGCAAAGAGAATATAAACACTTCGTTTTAGCGTAGCGATGTTATGTTTAATTGTTAGTTTACTTACATTACATATATCTACATACTTAGGTAAAAAATGTTGGCGCTAGAAAAATAGTTTGATATTGTATGGTATGATAAAAAGGATAAAGAAATTAAAAATTGTATGATCACAACAACCACTTTGCCTGTATCACTTACAACACTTGTATTATTAAGAAGAGTTCTTCTCAAGATCAGCTCATAATGATATTTAATATTCGATGAAGAAACTTAATTTATTTCTTCCATCTCCGCATAGAGTATACCTACCTACCAAAGAATCTCAAGTAGTACCTAAGTACATCTATGTAAGTACCTAAGATAGTTTTACTAAGAGTATTACAACTAAAACTATCTTACTATGAATTCCCCACCTATTCTCTAGCGTTAAAAAACGTCCTTTGTTGTAAGCCAAGTTACTTAATACTAATTATTGTCTACTTTACTGTTCAATACCTCCGTAGATCCCGAAGCGGCGAGCTAAAACTTTTAATTTTCATAAGATTTCGGAAAGTTCAGATTGTTTCCTACGATCAAAGTGTTTCGGTGAAGCCCTGAAGGGCGAGTGAGGAGTGGGGCGCTCGGAGGCGGAGTCTGCTGGACCAGCAACAGGTCCCGAGATGAGATCGATACTCGGAGGCTGGGGCATGCGCATTGCAGTTTGCATCCACCATGCGCTCTCTGCTACTGCTCTCGCTATCTCTACTTGCACCAGGTGAGTCTAAGCTTACTTTTCAATAATCATTTAATGCTTATATGGTTGTTAAGAGTACGTGGCAATATAGCGGCATAGTCCGCGTCGTATCACGCCATTTCCTCATAGATTAGGATTCATCCTCAAACGTCAGATTTGTTTGTCTATACTGCGCAGGCTCGATAGTCAATGTCCTTGCGCATTACGGCTATCTGAGAGCCTGGAGAACAAGGCTGGGATCCTCGGACCCTGTAAACCTATTAGGGATTTATATTCTTGAGTGATTTGCTAAACGTTGAAGCTTATTTTGTTTTATGTGTGTTTTGCTGTAGCTTAGCTAATTACTCTGTAAGCAAAAATATTACTCTAAAGAACAATAAACAACTGACTATCTTCATAAGTTTGCTATATTATGAATATAGCTAGTTTGATAATAGGCAACTAAGGCGACAAATGGAAAGTAGCTTTAATATTACAACGAATATAACTGTGACTTTGAATAATGTTATGTTTAGTACTTGAATTAAATATTAATAGCTTGTCTCGAATAAATGTACCTGCGTACATTTACGGCCTCACATAATAAACTCTGCATAAATTTAAATAACGTCATTTAGTATGGCGCAGGCAACAGTCTTGTAGGGAGCCCTACTGTGACATTATTTAAATTTAAACAACGTTTATGAGTAAGATCGTTCTTCTATGATTCCACCATACACCAAATTACAATAAACTCTTATACTTTGAAACCGCTACCAACCATGTTCTAATCGATAAATTTAAATAAATGTCGGAAAAATTAAAGGACCCCAAATATTTTGGCCATTCAATGAATTTCAATGACGCGACAAACACGCCATTCGGCCTTGTAACTTCACGTGCTAAACCCTTAGCCTACAAACATACAAGTTTGCACATTATAGTCAGATATTACGGAGAATCAGAATCTGCAATATTTATAAATAATTGAGTAAAAACATTGGGAGACGCTTATTGCAATTATTAGTCAATCAATTTACTGATCTGCAGCATTTAATCATGATTTCGTGTAAGTTACATCTACAACACATAGGTACAACAAAGAAACTTGGAAGACTCCACTTCTGGCAGGTTGTCATCTGCCACCCATAAAATGTAATAATAGTAGAACCTAAGTAGAAACATTGTAAAAATCTATATGAAAAGAATGGCCGCCATAGTTTTTTGCCGCTTCTTCTCGGTAGGCTCTACATATTTTGGAACGCGGCGGTAGAGTCTTTAGAGTTCATTATAATGAATAATTGACGTTTATAAGTGCGACTTTGATGCCTAAATTGAATAAATGATTTATGACTTTTAACTTTTTGACTTTTGAGACGACCCCGAAAAATCCGTCAAAATATAATAAAGTATATTTAAATTTTAAATGAATCAAATTCTTATACACTTTCTTGGCAAAAATATGAACAAGTTGTTGATAATCTAAATAAAAAGTTCACGTATAAAAAAACAGAAACTTCATTATTGAGACGAATTGAAGTTTCCGCTTTGTTATTTTATCTCTTTTTATCTGTCAGCCACAATTATAGGTAGGTATAGTACCCTTAGATTATATTATATAAGGGGTGTATATATATTCCAAGGTAGTACCTATTTCAATTTCACGGCCGTAACTCCATTTTGCCCTTCTAAACTGGATTCGTTTGGCTTTCCCCGAGCGCGATGTAATGTATCACAAAACAATGTGCTATATTTATGCATATAGATATAATGCTATCAACCTAGATGACCAAACAGGCACACTTGAGGGAAAATCTTCAAATTACATTTTTAGATTTTTATTGGAACTTAGATTTTTACACACCTATATTAGATTGCAAAGATGCTCCCCGATACATCACGCGTCTCTAAACTCCAGGTTTTAGATACCACCTGAAAGAAGCTTTTGATATTATTATGAGAAGACTACTTACCTAAGAAAGTACTTGAATAACTCTCAAACGAGATAAAAAAGAGAAGAGTGTAAGAGGCGAAACCTCTGTCTACGAGTAGGTATGTTGAATTGGTTGAGAAAAAAACATTATACATTTAACATTATCTTCGAGGCTCTGCACTTCATCACATCCAGACATTAACAAGTTTTATTTGCCCAATTATTTCCGTTACTACAATGCACTTCAAATTTCAACAGCTTGTATACTACTACTTAGAAGCACAAGTTGTGTTAGAGGTACCTGTATATTACTTTTTCATAATACCCTAACTGCCCTACTTTACTTACTGATTTGGGTTTAGTTTCAAAACTACAAAATATGATATTATGCTGAGATCCTTTTATCTGATTAGCATATCCTTTTTCCAGAAGGCGAGGCCGACCTTCTGCGTGACAGCGTCCACGTGACGTCAGCAGCGGCCAGGCCCAACAATGAGCTGTGGTGCTACAAGTGCCTCGCTGAAGTTCCCGAGGACAGGTGCGCTGATCTGAGCGAAAACATCACAGCACCTATTCACAAGTGCCACAATGACCGGCGGATGTGTATGGTAAGCAACGCATATGATCAATATGGTTAGATTTGCGGCTGAACTCCTTTTTCTCTGCTCCGTGGGAATCTATTCACTCATTGCCATCGTAAGGCCTTTCAACGAATCGAAACATGAGTTTTTGGGTGACAATTGCGCCTACGCGGAAGCAGATTTTGCAGAAGAGACCTAGGTCTCTTTTGCAAATCCGTCTTCGTTGTTACCCTATTTTTCTTCCACTGTGTTGTAACTCTGATAATCCTTCTACAGTCTAATCTACCAGACACTTATGAGGCGCGTGCACCTGTGAAGGGAATACTGCACTATAGCATAGCAAGTGAAATTATTGGGTGAATGAGACAAAAACAGCAAAGTATATTTTGAAGTGACAAGCAACAGTCAGCACAGCATCAATTTATCTATCTCAGCTTCGATTAATTAAAATTCGCATTTTTTTTTACTTTAGCGAAAGTATTCTGTCCTAAGTTTATTACCAAAAAAATGAGTTCATTAACCTACCAACCAGCCCCGCCGTCAGCTAAACGACTATCCATTAGGAACAGCCGTCCTTGGCGGGTTCACAGAAACCGTGTCTGTTGATCAATACCCCGTAATTATCTGAGTGGCCGCTGAATATTTCAACAGGCCTCCGGCTCCAGCTGTTTTGTAGAAAAATCGTTTAGTCGAATGGAAGTGTCATACAAAATATCTGTCGCGCAATCGTAGAATGGATAGCGAATCAATGTAACATATGAAGAGACATGCTTTCAGCCGCGTTCAAACACTAGTAGTTACGAGTAGTGTATGATTCTTTGATTTTAGGATAATATGAATACGTGATACCGGTGTCCTATTTCCCATACCTTACAACTTAGGTATCTAACCTTCTTTACCTACAACGTGCAAAAACAAAAACACTGTCTCACTCAAAAACATTCGAATAATCATTATTAGGCCTCGACTCTGTCGGATCTGGACTTGATGGAGATTTGACTTAAATGACATTGAATTCACTGCTGAGCGTACTTCTGACATACGGTCATTAGTGTGAGAAGATTCATAACATTCTAACCTACAGGTAAAACGCTACTCATACACAACGTCCAATGAGAACACCACAATGCCGCTCAAGATGTGGGCTCTGGAGCGAAACTGCACCAAGCACTGCGAACCTGGCTGCATCGTCATCGGAGAGCGCACGAAGCTCTACGCCTGCACTTCATGCTGCACCACATCTCTCTGCAACAAGGACTCTGGCAGCGATCAGCCTAGTCTCAACCACTGCCACTTCTTCCTTGTTACTCTCGCAATAGCTGTCATTTTATGATACTAAAATGTAACATCACTTGGTCCAGAGAACCTTTCCTAGCTTTGAAAAGCCATCAGTATCTAAGAAATTATGCATGAATTCTCTATATCTCTGCCCGCTTTAACAAAGAAGATATACCTACATATATAAAATAATGTCATAAAAAACTAAATCACAAATTCCTTCAATGACCACCCGACATGACAGTGCCTACATAATTAAGTGCGTCATAGCCTAGTAAAATAACTACTTTGTATAGAATGTTTATATCTTGCTGACGATATTGACTTTTGTTCTTTGAATTATATAGTTGCCCAGCCGGGTCGTTCACTCGTGTAAGGTTCCTACTCAAGCTTTGCTCATACAGCTTTAATAGGCGTTTTTCTTTTTATTTGTATTAAAGCCCGACCGTAAGGTTCTGGTTTTTAAAGGTAGGTACTTAGAAGTAGGTACTTGTTTTTATTAAAGGAAGTTATATCTGGCCGTAAACTTCATGCCTACTTTTATGATAGCGGCCAGGCCCACAAGGCCCAGGGATTTAAAGTTTCAGCTTGACACCGAGTTTAAACCTAATCACAGTTGTGGGTATAAATAATCTGTTAGAGACACTGTGGCAATGTACTGTACTGATTAAGAGAGGTTTGTTGAAGAAGAGGCACTCCTGTATAAGTCGATGTTGAACATCTTTCTATATATGTAGGTAGGTATATTCTTACAAGAAAGTACTTATGCAAATAGTTATAACTATTTAAATATCAAATTTAAAAGGAACCAAAATTATGTAGTATTTTAGATTAGTTAGATTATAAATTAGGCAAAACTACTTGAAATTAAATGTTCATCTCAGATGCCAAACGCTTACTCATATTGAATGTAATCTTAATAGTCCAGTCGCTATATGCATTTGGAAAAGAATATGTGAACCGGGAAAGCTGAGTTTTGGATATTAAGTGGGGGAGGCCTAGAAAGGCTCAAAAAAAGCATTAATTCAGCTTTTTTTACAATAGCTCGAATACTTTTTTGTTGCTTTTTTATGCTCTATACATGTACATTTTTCACCTACCTACCAGTTATGTTATCGAGCGATCATAAATTCAAATTGTAGGCAGTAAAATTAGTTTTTGCAAGTTTCTTTTTTGGTGATAGACATCAAAAATATGTATATACTTAAAACTTGTAGTGTGTTCAGTCCTACAATAAAATTTTTGGATTATTTTATTTTCGACAAAAATTACGACTCAAATTTTCAAGATGACGGAAAATGCAACCTAGAAATCTTTGTCGAGTTTTTCAAGTTAGGCTTTTCGAGACCTCCCCCACGTAATATCCAAAATTCAGCTTTACTAGTTCACATTCTTCGCTTTCTAACTCTTATATTTCGACGTAATGACTGGAGTTTAATTCGTACTTTTACCTGCTAAGCCGCTAAGTGACTTGTGCACTCGGAGACGTTTATTACTTAACTTAATCATCATTACCAAGTAAAGATTACAAAAAGTGTATCTAAACTCAGTAATAGTTTAAACAACTTAAGTTCGACGTTCAAGGATTACTTAAACTTAGTGCGACTGTTAGGTACTTCAATAATTTGAATTAAAACTTTGTAATATAGCTTATATTCGTACCTGATGTTGGTGAACCTATTTCCTCAGCGTGTCCTGATTTTTTTAGTCCTGAAACCTGTTTCAGTTTCTACAATTTCAAGGGATATTTAAGTAAAAAATACTAGGTAGGTGTTTATTATAATACTTATTTCATATACCTAATTTATACATCCCGATAAATGGGTAATCTTTATACACAAAGAACATCTTAAAATGATGCAAAATAGCATGAGGAGGCTCATGAATACTGTGTGATTAAATATTATTTCGATGCTGTTATTATATTTTATGAAGGTTTTTAATGCATCCCAAGCATAATCAAATCACAACCTATACCCAAGTATATAACCAATCCAAAGTACGCTGGTGGAAATAAATTAAGACACATACATATTTATTATCCGCAAAAATTCGAAGTTGAACAAGCTGTACCTGGGAAACAAACCTCTAAAAAATTCAAGTTTTCGAAAATGTATGTTCATTTTTGATTAATTTTACCTCTAGATTTACCTACTGTGCGCCTGATCATTAAACTGGTCTTATGAATTAACAAAAAATGATGAGATTTTCCTCATAAAGCTTTACTAAAAACATGCTGTTGGGATCACTAACACGTGGAATCAAGATATGTTTTATTTCAGTCTTTGAAGTAAAATCACTAACATTTATTATGTTCAAGCTTATAAAATTACCATTATATTACATTAAGCTCTATTGTGTTACTTATTGTAAATTACAACGAAATTTTATTACTTAATACCTACAGGCAATTATATTAATGGATTTGTTGATGATGTTTTCTGGTGGCTAAATTTTTAAGACTAGACTTTTAGTGGATATCGTATAAGTTTAAATACCGTAGCGTACCGTATCGCATAAAAATTCTTCTTTCGGTTGGATAGTGCTGTCAAAAGCTGTTCAATAGATGTCGCTCCGTCCCAGTAAGACGATTAAGAGTATTGCATAGTACTTTCTAAGCTAAAAGAGAAAACTCTTTTCTACCACTTAACATTGTCCGATTTCAGTATTTTTTTTTTCATGGAATCATGACATTGTTTACTATGCCCGTACTTTTTGATTTTTTCAGTTTTTTGAAAAAGGAAATTTATAGTACTTTGAAATATTGAAAAAATCAAAACGTACGGGCATAGTAAACAATGTCATGATTCCATGAAAAAAAATCACTGAAATCGGACAATGTTAAGAGGTAGAAAAGAGTTTTCTCATTTAGCATGGAAAGTACTAGCTATGCAATCCTCTTAAATCAGATAGAGTTAAAATTCGATGCTCGGACCTCGAGCCTCGGTGGCCTGGTCATGACGTCTGACACGGATAGCAGAAGACGCGGGTTCGAATGTCGTCCGAGGATGTGAATTATTCACTCTATAAATTTCAATGTATTAAATACCCTTTTTCGCCTGGTAGCCAGATTTAGACTGAGATTAGACTTTCAACTTCAAACAGAAAAGCATTTATCAACAGGCGAAAGAAAATGAAAAAAACCTGGGACCTAGCGGTAACTTCCGACAAGCGTATCAATTTAGCCAAACATACTAGCATCCAAAAGAACTCGCAGTATTTGTTTGCAGTTTGCACTATTTACGGCCCGTGCCAATAATCCATCTATCGTCGGTTTACCTTACTAGTGAAAGATATTTGACACCATTTGCAAAGTACTTAAAACCGCGTGGTTAACTTACCTCCTACTTTGCTAATGTAGGACGTTATGTCAAATGTCTGCCGGTAGTAAGGAAAACTGGATAGATTATTGGGATCCCCATTAGTCAATTTTAATATCTACTCGAAGGCATCTTCAACGTAAGTGATTTATACCTAACTCTTCCGCATCCAAAAGGGCAAACTACAGGATAAATAACGCTACTTTTGATAATATCGCCAATACAAACCATAAAATGTCCCAATATTGACCTCAGTCTGACTCGGTCAGATCCACCTTCCATACATATAAATAATATACCTACCTACTTACATAATTTTATTTATTCTAGTGGCAAGTAGGTACCTACCTTATTTTGATGAGCAAACTGTGTCAGTGGTGATACGGTCTAAGGTGGTATGTTGGCACTCTAGCTCCCGGAACGCATAGGTGCATATAGCAACCGATATTCAATCTCGAGTTAGCTAGGGGAACTCTGGAATGTGTCCTGCCACGCTGTTATGGATTTCCTCAAGATGTTACATTCGCTAAAAGCGCCTGAGGCAGGATTCGAACCAGAGACCACCTGATTGGCAGCCAACCTAAGATATTGTTACCTACGGATATAGTAGGTAGATGGGTATTCGGTTATTAGATAGTACCTATATGAAAAACTAATTGACATAGACAGCTTAGTAAATTAATACCTTACTACCTATATACAATCTAATATGTCTATTAGTTTTCTTTTAGCCACTTAGTATACAATTTGAAAAGTGCAAATCAGTTATTCCAATAACTGATTTTTACCTGTGTAACTCAAAACTACTGGACCGAATTTGATGAAATTTAAATGGGACCACACGGGAAGAACCAGCTTTCAAACAAAAAAAAGAATTTGAGAATCGGTTATATCGGCTATCGCAAGTTATGACGTAACAAACATAAAAAAGTCGAATTGAGTACCTCCTTCTTTTTTGGAAGTCGGTAGAAAAATTAAACCGACTCTTGAAGACCAGGTGTTGAAGGTAAAATACAAAAATTGTAAATCGGTTCACAAATAATGTAATTGAGTAGCATACATTGAGATTATTCATCAATTAATTATAATAAAATGTATTTGGGATCACCTCTGAACCCTACCTACCTACCAAACATATTCCACCACTATAAATCACAACCAGTACATAGATCTAAGTGGATTTTTATACATCTATCCCTACCTAGGGATCTAGTAGGGATGTCTTTTCGGGACTGGGATAGATTTACCATGCAAAAATTATCAAAAACAAATTCATAATTAAAGCATACAAAAAACATAGCCATTGAATTGAGAACCTCTTTGAAGTGTGTTCAAAATACAACTGAAATATGGATATCATTTTAAAAACTATGCGTAGGTACTTTAAAGGTATTGTGGCATACACATGATATAGGTTAGCAGGTACAATAATTATGTATTCCACAGCATAGGCACAGAATAAATAACAGTGCTATGTACATAGGTAGGTAAGGCAGGAACCTACCTAATGGACTGGCATTTATAAAGATCACATAGGTATTGACTATTGACATACATGTCAATATACCTACAATACATATAGAATTTGGGTAGATATGCTCCACCAATCTCACTTGGCACCACTTCATGACCTAACAAACCTAAAGCTTGGCAAGAGTTTAGGATATAGGTAAGCTTAAATGAAAGCCATAAGTACTGCTAGATGCACTCTTAGGCACACACAACTGTGACAAAAATATTTTTTGTCACCATACATTAAATTAGTATATTTTATTATGGTGATTTTTTTCAATCACATTTACTGTACATTTATTCCATGGTTTTAGGCAGTTTGCAAAGGACTAGAAAAAAAGCAGGTATTATTTTATCTACACTACCAACTACCAAACAAATGTTTTCTCATATTCCAGAGCCCAGAAGTACCTAATAAACAAAATCAAACCAGGCTGGCCCAACCCCACTATATTGTGTTGCACTGCATTTAATTATTAATATTAATAATATTACATATATAATATTTAATTTATTATTGATTGTATTTAAAATCAAATTACAATTTGAGAGCTCCAACACATTCCACTACCTACACAATCATATCCACCAACCTACACTAGACCCAAGACAATTACAGACCCATAGTAGGTACTCTCTATGAGAGGAAGGCCCTTGACCAGCAGCAAAATGGCATATAACTGCAATAGATTATAGGCAATAGATAATAGGTAATAACCTACCCGAGCAAAATGTATACCTCCTTGAACTGAATAGATAATTATAATGGGTATAAATAAAATAGACAAATAAGTTAATTTATTTTATTATGAATAAACAATGCACAGAAATAAATGCAATCCCTAGTTTGCGTCCTATAACATAGCAATAATTATATTTCATAAAAGATTGGAATGACCCACAGTTAAGTATTATTCTCAATAGAACTGGGAAGTTATTACTTGGGAGGACATAGTGTTAAACTTAAAATATTGTGTATACTTTAATTATTATTAAAGAATTAATTTAGGAAAGCTGTCCACAGTCAGAGATGACAATTTTCTTGTTCGTCTTCCCAGACTGAGACCCAAAGGTTTCAACTTGTTTGACAATATCCATGCCTTCAACAACATTACCGAACACGACGTGCCTGCCGTCGAGCCAGGAGGTCTTCACAGTGGTCACGAAGAACTGAGAGCCATTGGTATTGGGACCGGCATTAGCCATGGAAAGTACTCCAGGGCCAGTGTGCTTCAGGACGAAGTTCTCGTCAGCGAATTTCTCACCGTAGATAGACTTTCCACCAGTACCATTGTGGTTTGTGAAGTCACCTCCTTGCAACATGAAGTTGGGGATTACACGGTGGAAGGTGGAGCCTTTGTAACCGAAGCCCTTCTCACCAGTGCACAGAGCGCGGAAGTTTTCGCACGTCTTGGGAGTCACATCTGTCCTCAACTGAAATGAGGAATAATAAGTTGTGCATTTGATTTAAAAACATTGGTACCTATTTAATTTTAATAATAACCAATGAAGTTTCTTGACAGAAATAGATAGCGGATAGTGGAAAGTTTGGAATTCCGAATGCAAATTGTGTGGGTGTGTCGCGGTTTTTATCACGCTGATATTCTAATTTGCCTCTGCCTACCATCTTGGTGACTAATACCTACAGAGCATACTAACATTGTACCTACATAACCGGTCGGCAACGTCATGCAAGGCTATACAAGTGCAGTGATAACATGAATTATATACCTAGTCACGTAACTCGAGACGTAAACATTAAAATCATCAACGACAGTAAATTACATTCCCTCCACCCAAGAACAGCAGGTAGTTCATTTTAGAAGTAGGTACGCGATTATTTTTACTAACACCAGATCTCACATAAACTGATTGGCCTTCTAACGTACATAATATAAGTACCTACCAATAAAAATACCGCATGTGGATTGCCCATAAATATGTTAAACTCTGGGTTACTACGATTCGGATGAAGACGTCAAATTGGGATCAGCACCACCCGAATTGAATCACGCTTTACAAAAGCTTGAATCTTCCAGAATAGCGTGGTAGTGGAATGATATAGGTACCATCATGCCGCGCTGCCGCACCGGCCGGAACGCCAGAATGACTTGTAAAATCTAAGAAACCACATACCTCGACAACGATCCTTCCAAGGTTGCTACCATCAGCCGAAACATCAAAGAAAACTCGCGGCAAAACCATTTTGCTTTTAGTTGCTACTCCGCTAAAATAACTTCCTTTGAATCACCGCGATGACGGTGCACAGAGCGTCCCTTCCTCGCAAATGCCGGACGGAAATAGAAAATCAGCATAGACAAACATGAACGCCTTGCTTGACGTTAACAAACCATAGACTTAATCTTACGTCATATCCTATGACGTTCAAAAACGCAAAATATAATATTTCTTTCTGACGAGATGGCGAAAAATGTCATCATTTTTTTTATTGAATCTCTAAATCTAGCAATAAATAGAGGCAAGCTAGAGACACATTCTTTTTAAAATTCAAAAATCTTTTTAAAAATATAACCAATCCGACGACCGAACCGACGAGAATGTCATAACATTATATAAGACATAACTACATACTGAGGCCTTACTTATAAGCTTTGTAAAACCATGAAAGTTACGTGCAGTTCTTAAATCTGGCTTAAACAGTTTTGAATGAAATCATACTATGACGCTCATTTAGATGACCTGTTTGAATGTTGTTTTCCTCAAAAGTGAACGGATAATATTGTATCTGACATTCTAACAATTTACTATAACCAACATTGCCGACGACTAAACATTTGTAGGCTGATAAACTGAACTACAAAAAAGAAGTGAACGGTTTTTCTGTGGTTCTTGAAGAGTGCGCCTGGGCAGGTCTGCTATAACGTCATGGTAAGCCGGGCAGTTTTCTAGAAGTCCTGCTTCAAGAGCTGATAGTAAGGCCCCTGGTCAGAGATGGAACCTGGGGCCCCGCGCTTTGAAGGCAGGGTATATACCAACTGAGCTAACGGAGCTGACATAAAACTTCATGTCTCAGAGTGATGAGTGCAGTTCAGGATCACATAGAATGATGATATTGCAACTGGTGCATGGATATATGTGCTGCTTCAGGTATATTCACATGATATATAACTATTTGTATTGATTGACATATGAAAACACCGGGTGAGTGCGAGTTGAAGTCACGCAGTCATACGGTTGGTGATAATTCATATGTTAAGAAAGCGTCTTGTATTATTAGTCTAACTAAAAGACAATCTGGGTTAAGTGACTTAGATAACATTGCGGTTCGATCCCTAGAAACGGTTATTGCATCAACAGATAACTTTGTTATGGTCAATTCACTTTTTGTTATAAACGTTTAAGAGTAATACATATTGTTTACCTTACATATTGAAAGCACTTATGTTTTGTGAGATGACGATTCAAAACATGCATGAATACAATTTCTAATTAAACATTTTCGTTCTGTTATTTAGGTAAGTAACTAACTATAAATTAATATGTATTAAATAACAGTAAATACGTACATGATTATAACAAGTGTTTACATTGATATATAACAATATGTTGGTGAAAGAGCAAATAGGCTTTAGATAACACAAATCAATAAACCTGGCAGTATTTCAATTTCTGAGGTCGATAATGACAAGTTTGGATAAAAAACTAAACGTTTGTGCTTTATTTATAGACTTAACTAAAGCCTTTGATTATGTGGGTCATAATATACTTAACTTGAGTCATTCGGAGTTAGAGGTAACATCAACAATCTTATAAAATCATATTTGAGTCACAGACAACATGCAACTCAAGTTAGAAGAGTATGTCCAGAATTGAAAAGAGAAATCACTTATACATCAGACTGTCGAGAAGTGCGGTACGGTGTTCCTCAGGGAAGTATTTGAGGACCCCTTCTGTTTATTATACATTATATATTAATGACCTACATGGTGATGTTTGCAGATGATAGCACAGTTATATTTACAGAAAGAGATAAAACAATAATTGAACCAAGTATTCTCACATTAACCAAAATAGCACAGTAGAAATCAACTATTTAGGAAATAAGATTGTTAACGTAGAGACCACCAAATTTCTAGGTCTCCATATTGATTTACGACTAAATTGGAAGGACCACGTTAACGATTTGCTTCACTTTTATATGTCATTTGTATGAAAATTATCCTTCTGGACCTATGTAAATACGGCGAATTCTGTGGTTACAGTATTATAGGAAATGTTCATGAAACTGCGCACCATGTAGTGAAATACTATCAAAGAAAGTAATAACAGCGCTCTAAGTACTTTGTTAAGAGTCTGTTTTACTAAACTACATTCAGATAATGTCTATTCCAACTTTAATCTTCGATTACTTATTAGTTTTTTTTTTTAGGAAGGACATAGAGCTTTTTGCCACTACGGGCATTAAAAGCGACACCGGACTGTGAGCTCCACTATTATGTATCTCAGTTGCTAACAAATGTTGATTGAAATCTTGAAAAATAGCGGCACTATGTCAGTTTTGACAACTCCAGTAAGCAAAAATGTTAGTAAGTTGATGAATGGAGCTGACAAAAGTCCATTTTTTTCGATTTCAATCAGTATTTGTTAGCAACTGAGATACATAATAGCCGTACTGGTTGCCAAGCGCACCTGTTTTATAGGCGGTTGTGGTGATAGGTGTGAGGCGGTGACTAAAACCGCTCGCCCGTTTCGCATGCTCCGTCACAATAGGCGGCCAACGCCGTCATATATTTGATTTTGTTGCTTCGACGGAACAAAATAATACATTCGACAAGAATTACTCCCACAGAACGTAGCAAAGTATATTCTAATCAGAGCAAAGTAACGATAGGTACAACGACGAGCGAAGCGAGCAGGAGCGTTATGTTGAACGGTAACCACACAACGCAACAGAATTAGGCTAACCTACACCTTGATAAGGAAATATGACGCAGCACTGTTGGGATAAAATCCTTGTCGAATATATATTATGCCCTGTTAATGCGATGAAAAATTAAAACTCAATCAATAATAATGAAACTATGCATCTCTTGGGGGACCAAGTGAAGGGAGCATACCTCCTTCCCCCCTTTTCTTTACTCCTTAGAATATATATAGAATTCTGTGGATGGGACGATGATGGAGGACATACTCTTATATATTCCAAAAGTAATTGACTTTCAATATTTTTTTTCTCCAAAAATACGCGTCTCCGCATGTTGAAACTTTGTGCGTGTGCTTATAATAATGTACTATTTTTGTAAAAAAAATTCCAACCCCCGACTCGATAGCGATTACTTTGCCCGCGCCACAAAACTGCAAGGATTTTTGAGCTCCAAATTGTCGGCGCAACAATTGTTGCGAGTAAGTGTCACGCGCGTTTTTCTTTTGTTTATTTTTTAAAGTCATCCCAATGTTTAACCATAGAGTTTAATTCTTTAGCGTAATATATTTTCTTTCTATGGCAACACTACACACGGACATGTTCTATCTGTGAACTTTAAAAAAAATATATAATAATTGTTTATATTTTCATCTGTGTTTGGCGGTGAAGTTATGTTTTGTGCTATAGTTTTTAGTGAATTAATAGGGTTAAACTCATGATTTTGATACAAATAATACATGAATATGATCGTGAATGTGTAAGGAATACTGTAAATATGTGATTTAAGTTCTGACATAAATATTTACACGAAAAAAAAATGTCACGAATCGACAACTCTCGGTAAGCTAATTCTCATTGTTATGATTGGTTATAATTTACTTTATTTTGAATAGATTATACTTTTCATTGTAAAATATCACAGAAATAAGTTCGTCAAGTAATTACGCCCACTCAGAATATTATAAATACGCCATATCATGTCGGGATCGATAAAAAATCGAAGTCACGTGACAGTTAAATTCGCTAGTACTAAAAATTAAATATTTCTGATTTATAATTATTCTTTGAAACCTAGTTTGGAAGAGAATTTCTTATAAAAATAAGAAAGAAACCAACAAGAAAATTTAAATTTTATAAAAAAAAATTTTAGAAATCACCATGTCTAAGTCTAGAAAATGGGCCCCCAAGTTGAAAAAAAAAACATAATTGGCCGAAATTTCAAAGTAGCTCTTATTTTTATGTAATTATTAAAGCATATGTTACTAGGTAAAAATAATATTTGATAAAATAGTAAATATTGTAACGTGAAGTAAACTATAAAATAAAATTCATTATATATATATGAAAATAATCAATGATATTTTTCAATGTTAAATCAAATCAGTGACATATTTGACAAAACACAATAATCAAATAAAAATAGTTTCTTCTTCTTGAACAGTATTAACAAAGTGGTTTTCTAACACTGCCCCTTACTCTAGCAATCATAAAGTTGTAAACTAAAACTACTATTGCAAGAGTACATCATACATATGAGTACAACAAAAAAAAATATATATAAGAAACCTAAATTAAACCTAAACACTTAACAAACAAATTGTGTTTAACCTTTGGCAAGGCTTTTGTGAATAGGTCAGCTTCCAACTCAGCTGATGGCTTATAAAATATCTTTATTAGTTTACGCTCTACACATTCTTGCACAAAATGATGTTGTATGTCAATGTGTTTGGTTCTTCGGTAACATTGATTTTCAACTATTTTGAGTGTGCTCTTATTATCATTATAAATAACAATAGGCTCACGCGATAAATTGAACGGTGTCAATTCATTTACAAAATTATGTATGAATTTAGCTTCTTTTACCGACGTACCAAGAGCGTAATATTCAGCTTCTGTACTAGAACAAGCAACATTGTTTTGCTTGTGGCTATGCCAATTTATCACATTCATTCCAAATCTACTTACAAAACCAGAATACGATTTTCGATCGTTGGTATCCCCCGCCCAATCTGCGTCGGATGAAATTTCAAATTTGTTACTACCTCGCCTAAAATTGAGTCCGTAATCAGTTGTACCCGATAAATATCGTAGCACGCGTTTGGCAGCAATCCAATGCGTCTCATCATAACAAGTGTTATATTGGCTGAGCTTACTGCACACAAATGCAATATCCGGACGAGTGCATACAGCGAGATACATCAAACTCCCGATAAGTTCCCGATATTGAAACCTCAAATCAATCTTCTCTGCTTTTGGCGGATTAAAATTTACTTCCATGGGAGTTGCGACTTTGTGACAATCATCCATTCCAAATTTTATCAACATATTTTTCACATATTCAGATTGAGTCAGTTTCAATGTCCCTTGCTCCCTGTTCCTTTCGACCTTCATACCCAAAGCTTGTGTAACAGGTCCAAGCAATTTTATATTAAAGTTGGAACTAAGCAATTCATAAAGCATTTTCTTTTGATGATCATTGGAGCTAAATATGAAAAAATCATCAACATATAGAGCTATTATCAAATTATCTTTGTAGAACACACATTGTTCACTCTTCAATTGTTTATAACCATTGTTAACCAAAACCTTATGAACTTTTTCATTCCAAGCTCTACTGGCTTGTTTGAGCCCATATAGACTCTTTTTGAGTAAACATACTTTGTTCTGCCCCTCAATTTGAAAACCGGTAGGTTGCTCCATATAGATTTGCTCATGTAAATCTCCATTAAGAAATGCTGTGTTGACATCAACATGTTCAATGTCCATATCATTTTCAACACCAATCGCAAAGAGTAGTCGTAGAGTGCTATGTCTCACAACAGGTGCAAATGTTTCTTCATAGTCAACTTTATATTGTTGAGTAAAACCTTTTGCAACTAATCTTGCTTTAAACTTTTCAAATTTCCCACTTGGATCTACTTTTTCTTTGAAAACCCATTTCGATTTTATCACATTACTATTTTTAGGTCGATCAACAAGTTCCCAGACACCATGCGACATTAGTGAGTTATATTCATCTTGCATAGCTTCTATCCAACCTTCACTATTCTCACTTTCAATCGCTGCTTTATATGACTTAGGCTCACTACATCCCATCAAAGCTAGATCAGAGAAATCATTCACTACATAATCTTTGAACCAAATAGGAGGATGGCGGTCACGTTTGGGTCTAGAATTTTCAGCAACTTCCTGGTCTGAAATATTCTGATCCATAATTTGTGAGTCAGGTTGAATATTATTCAACGAAGTTTCTTCCTGTTCATCAGATGTAATTATTCCTTCGACATGAGGTTCTTCTTCAATTGGATCTAGAACATCAATATCCGTTGATGATACATCTGGTGTGGCAAATTCATCACTGTCAGATTCATGGCTAAGTCCATGAGAAGTGTTGGGTTGATACACCGTAACTTCAACAGTATTGGTTAAATCTTTAGAACTTTCTAAAGAATTTGATGTTTTGTAGGTTATACCTCGAACATTTTCAATAAATTCGACAGAACGAGCTTTTATCAATGTCGAACCATCATCTGGATCACCAAGTCTGTAACCTTTGGTATGATCACAATATCCCAACATAATATAGGGCTTAGATTTTGGATCAAGCTTTTTGCGTTTTTGTTGTGGAGTAAGAGCATAAGCTGTGCTACCAAAAACTCGAAGATTACTGAGATCCACTTTAGACCCAGTCCATAATTCTTCAGGAGTAGCATTTTTCACAGCTGCAGTTGGACTACGGTTCTTCAAATAACACGCAGTATTTACCGCTTCAGCCCAATATTGTTTCTCCAAACAAGCATCTTGCAACATGGCTCTGACTTTTTGCATTAAAGTTCTGTTTAAGCGTTCAGCAACGCCATTTTGTTGAGGTGTATACGGAACTGTCGTTTCGTGAATAATACCACATTGCTTAAAATGATTCGCTAAACTTTTATTACAGTATTCCGTGCCGTTATCGCTCCTAACCCGCTTTATTTTAAGATCAGTTTGATTTTCAACTAAAGTTTTGAATTCGATAAACGTATTCAAGACAGTCATCTGATCTTTGCGTTTTAGAAAATATATAAACGTTTTGCGCGAAAAATCATCCGTAAACGTTATAAAATAACGATAACCACTCCAACTATTGACCGAAAAAGGTCCACATATATCTGTATGAACTAAGTCAAGTTTAGTCATGCTCCTATGTGCCTGACCACGCGGAAATGATTTGCTCGTTTGTTTACCCTCAAAACAAGGAGTACAAGGTGTCAAATCACCATTGTTAAACTTAATACCATTCGCTAACTTATCACGAAGTGTTAACATACCTGCTAAACTTAAGTGGCCTAGGCGACGATGCCATAGTTCCAAAGAATTAATGTTGGACACAAAAGCATTACCTTCAGTGCTAATATTAGGCTCTTGGTTTTTCTTACATACGTAACTACCCCTTTTCTGATCAATTTTGTAAATGCCGTCCACATTAGTAGCTGTTACTACGCTGGAACCAGTCACATTGACATTATCCTTCCTGTAAATATAACAGTTATTAGCATCAAATAATAAAACATAGCCTTTTGCTGCAATTTTGCTAACAGACAAAAGATTAGTTGCTACTTTCGGCACATACAAAGCATCAGTGATGACTTTATCAATGTCATCATCAAACGTTACAGTAATATCACCAACGCCTTCACTGTATATCTTATCATTATTTGCAGTAGTAATTTCAGATTTATTACTGGCAGAAAAATTCTTCATCCAGTCTTTCCGGTTAGTCATATGACTAGAACAACCTGAATCTAAGATCCAACTATTACTGTCACAAATGTTATTCACTAAAGCAATTTCTCTAGATAATGAAGTCAGATTTGCACTACTTCCCTTCTTTGTAGACGAAGATGCATCTGGCGTCAAGCTTTTATCATGAATCTTCTTCAAATTCTTTTTTAATTTGGGACACCTTGGCTTAATATGCCCTTTTTCATTACAATTATGACACGTAGGAATAAATTTGTCTTTTGCAACAAGAATCTTCTCAGTTGGTTCCACATTCGAATTCAAAGTTCCCTTTTTAAATTCGCTTTGTATCAACTGACATTTCACAAAGTCAGATGACAGTTTCATATTCGTGGCTTCCATGGCCATAATCAATGAGTCAAATTCATTTGGTAATCCTATTAGCATCATTTCGGCTAATTCATCATCCTCTATTTGACATCCAATGTCTGCCAATTCTTGAGTTACAGAAATTATATTTCCTAAATAATGATCCATTGAGCTATGATCAACATATCTGAGCTGCGATAACTTCCTTTTAAGACATAATCGTCGGCTTATGCCACTATTTTCGTAAGCTGCCTTTAGATTATTCCAGGCGTCTGCCGCCGTCTTGGAAACCTTTACATGCGGATAGCAAATCGGCTCGATATTCAAACATATTTTGGCATATGCTCTCTGGTCTTTTATGGGGTCCGAAATAGTATTCGACACAACATCCCATAAACCATTATCAATCAATAAAAGTTTTATTTGAAATTTCCAGTTTTGATAGTTTGTAACACCCTTTAGTTTCTCAATAGAAATATGTGAGTTACTTACAATTGTAGTATTCATTTTTGAAGAGCTAATAAAGTTCTCCATGCTCACATAAACACCCAGTGATTTATTTCTTCATAGAATAATATTCCACAAGAAAAAAATATCACATTATTGAAACATACATGGGAAAATCTTCACAAAATAAATAGGTACTAATAATTATTACAGCCCATAACCTGATAAAATAGTAAATATTGTAACGTGAAGTAAACTATAAAATAAAATTCATTATATATATATGAAAATAATCAATGATATTTTTCAATGTTAAATCAAATCAGTGACATATTTGACAAAACACAATAATCAAATAAAAATAGTTTCTTCTTCTTGAACAGTATTAACAAAGAGGTTTTCTAACAATATTTCTGTTCTAGACATTCAAAATATGAGTTTATAAATATCAAATCAAAATCTTGTCTTTGTAAGCATTATTTATTGATAAAACTTAATTTTTGTGGTCAGATTGCAAGTTTTTTTTTATGATAGAAATATTATCATAAAAAAAACTTGCAAAAATTTAGTTTCTATGAATTCAAATATTTGAATGTAATTAGTTAGATATGTGTTTTTACTATTTAGTTACCGCAAAAAACCTATAGGTAAGTATGTAAAATTTTTAAATGAAATTTTTTTTCCACATCAACATAGATTTTTTCGGCTACGCCAAGTTTGTTCTCGTGTAACATAACATTTTACTAATACTTTGGACACAAATGTTTATGTATCAGATTCCTTGGTTATTCAACTATCTCTGACATAAATTTCGTCTCTTAACTCGCTATAGGTATGGCACAAGAGCCATTAATTCCCAATTCGGCGCAAACTTTTGACGCGGGCGCAGGTAATAACACTCGGGAGCAATCACGAGGGCGCCACAGGGCTCCTTAGGCAAGTTAGTCGTTAATAAATTATAATCTTTGTTATTTTAGAATGTATTCTTCAATAAATGGATAACATTATCTTAAACTTGATTTTTAATTTCATAATCACTGGTTTACTTAACAATATTTTAATAGATTAGATAGGAACGCTTATTGCTACCTCGATATCAAACAGCACATTCCTATTTATCGATATCGATACCCGTGCGCTCGTTTTCCACGTCACTAATGCGTTCCACGTCACTAATATCACATGGAAGTCGAGCGCGCGACTATGATCCGTCAAAGTGGATGGCACTAAAAAATTAAACTTCCCGCTAACGTTCCGTTGTTTGCTTCTGTGATTGCCATCTATCTTTAGATACAGTCTGATTAATCTATGGATAAAGTCTGATTAATCTATGGTATGTTCTTATATCTCTAAATAGTCTGTGCTTGCCATGTTGTTGGTTGGATTAGAAAGTTTTGTTTTTTAGTTCGTTCAGTAAAGTTGAGTTTTTTTCAGTAGGTTTTAGCTCAATGTCTAAATTCTAATCATCACTAACATAGAACAAATTATTTGTAAGGTAGCAATAACACTTCTAAGTAAAGTCAACAGTAAGTGAACCGGACTCGCCGATGTTATATTTCCGCAACTTTGTTTCAGATAGCAATATAAAATGAGTTTAGAATCAATAAAGTATAAAAGAGGGAGTCTTGAAATTCTTGATCAGTTACTCCTCCCTCTACAAACTCGATATGTAAAAGTAGACGGGGTAGAGGATGGTTGGAAAGTTATAAATAAAATGCAGGTAAAGTACATACACTTCTACATTCAATATGATATCTTATCTAGATCCCTTTTAAATTATCTAGCTCCTATATGTAACTAGATAATTTTTTTGTCTAATAAAACTTAAATTCAACTCAGTGAGCACACAACTGTGGTCTAGGTTAGTGAGAAATATACAGATAGGTGCTGCAATAATTAAGAAGGACAGTCTTACATCGATAATAGAGTAAAGCTTGTTATTGAAAAATACTAGGTTGAAGTTACGTAAAAAATACCTCAAACAGAGACAGTTTCTAGGTGGTTTCACCTAAAAAAAAAACATTAGTGAGCTAATGAAAACCTCAACCTTCTCATCTATAGATTGACCATAATCGCTGTACTGCGCCTTAGGTGCGACAATTGTGGTGCGAAAAGAAAAGCCTAAGTAACTATGCTGTAATCCTAGGGTTCAAAAATATCCAATATTTATTGTAAATATCAAAATATCCAATATATATGATATACATCAGATATTTTCTATAACATCTGTATTATTATTTTATTGTATTATTTTTATATACATACTATATATACTTAATACACATATACAGGGTGTACCCTGCATATATTTTATCTATTTAGGTAGATAAAATCTTCGTTTATAAATCAGGAAAAATCTACTAAAAACATAAAATCTTCTACAGATAAATCTTATAAGTTCCAATAAGTCAATGGCTTCATTAATTTCCATATGTACATAACTTGTAGCAAAATAAGAAACATTTCAAATAATAAGTCAAGAATATAATCAAAATCAAATATGTCTTATAGTTATCAAATCAGTCTTGTTCTACATCTATACAGATAAATAAAATTGAACCCTGTGTAATATGTGAATATGTAATATACATAATATGTGTATGTGTATATTGTTGTTGGTATTCTCATTCTGAGTAGCCATTACATTTATCTTTTTAAAAACAGTTCGAATGCACTTGGATCCAAGTTAAAGCGTCGGCAATGTACTGATATATGAGACTTATTACAATTCATATACAATATTACATTTTAAAAAAATGTTATTAACAGGTATATTGTGATAATTAACAAACATATGATTACAGGTCATCCTACTTATATGCTCATAATTGTACACATTATAAATTAATTATTTATACTTTAAGCCCGAACCTAAGAACCCATACCTAAGTTTGGGCCTAGGATTCCTGGTGTTACAATTGTCATATGGTCTAACATGAAGTGTGGGAAGATGAGGGTTCGAATGGAAGCCTGCTGAGGATATGTCTTATTTCTTTCTTAAATTGTTCACTTATAATTGTACTAGCTGGTGACCGCGACTATGTCTGTGCAGCATTAGTACTTCGAGTAGCTTGTTATTTCTCCAAGGGCATATCTCTATACCAAAATGTAAAAAATATGTACATGGTCAAATGCAATTGCTATAATAGTATTATTTGAGTACATTTAAATACTTAGTATATCAATCAGTAAATAGTAATAATAATAAAATAAAATTAACCACCATGGAAAAAAACTGACATTACATTTCATCACCCTTGACGGTCGCCGAACACGTCTAGGGTATCGAGCTGTCAAATTGACTTGGCTTTTGACTAAGCTACCAGAAACTGACACAAACTTTGACAGAACTGTCATCATTACGATCTTGACATAGGCGGAGATCTTATTATGTTGTCTATGCTGTGCCCAATCATATTACGCTTTTTCACCCGCTTGGTGATGGATGATGATGAAAAGTATCCTATGTGTTAAACCAGTGCCTCATCTACCTCCATACCAAACTTCATCAAAATTACCCCAGCCATTTGTGCATTAATGAGTAACAAAGATCCACACATCTATACATCCATACTCACAAACTTTCGCGTTCATAATATTAGTAGGATATTATTCCTTGATGTATGACATTTATAAAAAGTATATATTACCAAATATTAATTTACCATTTTAGGTGAGAGGTGCACCTGCCATAGCCATTGTGGGATGCTTATCACTTGCAGTAGAACTGGTCAGGGACAGCTCGTCTGACAAAAAGGTCATGAGGCAAGAGGTCAGATAAGTGACACCAACTATCGATAACAAAATGTAACTAACACCATATAAATAATAAATAACCCAATAGAAGAGACACTGATCCAGATTATATAATAGTTATTGCTTACTCCTTTGTGTTTTATAAACCCAGCACATTTTATAACATGGTAATGTTAATCATTTTAAAGTACAGTCGCCTGCAATAAAATGTATACATTCCATAATTTTCAAAACCATGATACAGTACTACAATTTATATGAATGTAGATAAGTATTATGTTAAACTGTAAATTAATATAAATCTCTTCATTTTAGAATAATTTTGATGCCCACATTTATGAAAATCAATGCTGAAGTACTTTTGAAAATGTGAAATGTATACATCTTATTGCAGGCGACTGTACCTATAGTAAAAGAAAAAAAAAAATTATTGACCTCATCGACAACAAGGTTCTCGAAGAGAATGTTGGTGTGGGGCTTCAATGCAATAATTCTCGCGTTAAATCTCTTTGATGTGCTAAAAACGCTAGCCGATTTATCGCAACGGCAATGTTAATGCCGTTGTCGAATAATCGCGATAAGGGGTGGCTACATCTACGGTTCAACATCGCGATAATCAACGGCTTCTCTCCCCAATGTGGACAAGGCTTGATGAATAAAAACGCACCCCAGTGGAGATAGAAGTCAGCACCTTAGCCGTTGAAAGCAAATAACAGGCCGAGGCATTAACCGACTAATTGGTAGGTATAGCGACCTTGGCGATAGTGTCTCTTCTAAGGGTTATTTGTTCAACACTAACAGCTATAATTAAGACTGTATGTTAACCTATACGCCTGTATATTCCAAATATATTTTTTGTAAATTTGCAGTTTTCCAAAATAAAGCTATGGTCTTACCTATAACATGAAAACATGCAGTAGTTTTTGAGTCTATTATAGATAACTATAAGTGAATCTCTAACGGCTGGTCCCAATAATCTATCTATCGCCGGTTTACCTTACTAGAGTTAGATATTTGACACTATTTGTATGGAAGTTATGTCAAATTTCTATCGGTAGTAAGGAAAACCGTGGATAGATAGATTATTGGGATCCTCCATAATTCATATAAGAGGATTGGACTCTTAATCTGTGGCAATCCCAACACTACTGAAACTATATAAGTTTTGGTATTGATTTAATGAACAAATAAAATGGAGAGATACAATAGAAATAGAACACTCAAATTTCAGCAGTTAAAGTTGTCTTCTTCTCAGTCGTTTCGCTCTTGACAGAGCGGTCGTGGTCGTCATGACGTAGTTGTGGTGGAGGCAAATGTAATGCGCCCATGATGTCATGCTATCCCCCTCAAATGCTCCTGCTAGGGACTTAGATTTGATCTGATCAGTCCATCGCATGGGTGACCTCCCGCGCGGTCTACTGCCTTCTACTTTGCCCTGAACTGCCCTGTTTTCATGTAAATGCAGATAAATCTATTGCTATCTTATCCCCCATAGTCGCTTTAACGAAATTCATTTTTAAAAGTATATCAGTCGTATCTTACCTATATAATTCATATTGTAATTGTTAGCATAATCTGTAGGTTAAGTTTAAGATCCCCCTTCTCAAACAGCCCGCTTCTAGATAAGGAGCTTGTTATCAAGCACTGATGTAACACATTAAAATATTATATTTATCGTTATGGGTGTAAATGTTAAACATTGAGATGTAGATATACGTTTTTAAACTGACATGGTCACTAATGCAAGAATTAATTTTAGAAACGGAATATTTACCATGTTTGGTACCATTTTTGTGTTTATTTTTAGAACAATATAAACAATTGTGTTTATTTGAGTTCTCCATATTTCGGCACAGTTGCATGCGTCATGTTTACGAGTAAAGTGTCTGCGGGTAGGTGAGGGCTCAAAATAAATACAGTTCATGGTAAATCTATCCCGTTTATAAAGTTAGTTCTTGCATTAAGACGTAGGTTCATCTACTAGTTTGTTGCGTAGGTAAGTCAAATTCCAATTACTTATTAGATACTAGTTGCTCTCCGCGGTTTCACACGCGCGGTGATGGATGATGATGATGAATCTTATATAGCCTATGTTACGCAGGGTGAATGTAGCTTTCCAATGGTGAAAGAATTTTTGAAATCGGTCCAGTACTTTTTGAGCCAATTCGTTACAAACATACATACAAATCTTTCCACTTTATAATATTAGTATAGTATAGATATGTTCTATATCTTTGTAGTAGCTAGGTAGATACTTATTAATAACTATATTTTAATTATGACAGAAGTTTAATGAAACCTCTTTACATAGAGGAAAATAATGTTATTAATTTCAGATTGAAGGAAAGTTGAATTATTTAGTTTCTGCAAGACCAACCGCTGTAAACATTAAATTGGCAGCAGAAGAGTTGATACAACTTGCTAATGCTTTGAGTTCAGATGAAAGTGTTACCCCTGATGACTTCAAAGATCAGTAAGATTAAACTACTTATTTAAGTTATTGTTTTAATTTCATTATTCTTCTTATTTGTATTGTTTAAACATATATTTATAGTATGAGTTAAATGGTGATGAGAACTTTTTATATTATTTTATATACTTTACTATCCACGCTGCATGTTTCAATAATATTGTATCACTTACTATTTCTTTATATATATTTAATATTGATATTTTAGTTGTTCTGGTAGAATATGGTTAATTTCAGTATATGAACGGCCGAGGAGAACTAGTATTCTAGGAGAAATTGTAATTCCCTCGCTTGTATGGACACTGTAACAAACGTTGTATGTATGAGCGGATAATAAGAAATAAACATTCACACACTCCCCTCTACGACTCCCGGCCTAGGGGAGGCATGAACCACAACCACACATATCGCATTTCCCGCGGAATCGTAGTATGTTTTCTTAGAAAACTATTGTATTATTGGCGAGATATGGCGACTAGCGAGTCTGATTAAATAGAAACACCTGAGTACAGACATGTCTAGTCATCACACCAATAGTCTCTACGGCCAGGTATCGAAGCCAGGGTCACTACCAGCTAGAATAACGGGTCAGTTATGTATTTTTAAAATCTATATAGTATATGTAACACAAATACTCATAATTTCTTTTAAATCTGACGTATACACTACACGTCAGATTTCATCGTCAAGAGAAACGAAAAAGTTATTAGTGTGCGATACCAGTTCTCCAAGCGCCTTTTAACCGACTATTAAAGAACTTGTTGCTACAACTTCTACCAGCACAGCTCAGATTGTCAATGTGTAAAATCATTGTGACACTAATTTATTAACAGATTCATCAGCAGAATAGAGAGCATGTTAACCAAAGATATAGAGGACAATAAGGCTATAGGGAGGTATGGTTGTGAAGAGATTCTCAAGACTATGTCTGGTGACGGCTCAGTTCGAGTTTTGACGCACTGTAACACGGGTTCTTTGGCCACCGCGGGCTATGGCACTGCCTTGGGAGTGATCAGGTCATTACACGAAGCCAAAAAGCTAGGTGAGACGCCACTAATATAAGCTTCGTTGTATATTATGTTCCCATTTACGTTGTTTTAACCGTTCCGTCATCTAATCATCCGTTATCTAAGAATTACGAGGGTTCATATTTTTATGAGAATATCGGGACTTTTTTCCGTAGTATGTAGACTCCTTGTGACCTCGTGACTTCTACTTGTGACCACGGTTGATGCAACAGGACCAAAACGTCTAGGTTGTTCAAAATTATAATTTTATAATAATCTGTGCGCGAAAAAGTCCAGATATTCTCATAAACCATGAATTTGATTCGCAAAAGTTTAAAAAAAAATATTACGAGCGTTCTTTAGAAAAAATATTGACTTTTTGTTTTTGATTGGTAAACAATTCGAATTCTATCCTAAGTTTCACAATTTGTGTATAATTTTTTGCTATTGCTTTAATAATAATTAGTATTTTGTCGAAAGATTTACGCAATACTGTAGCTGATAACCGCTATGATAGCCGCCGTTCGCACCAAAAAATGGTTTACTATCTAATTAGGTTGTTTTTCTCTAGAGAAGGTCATCATCTACCCATTTTAAAATTGGCAGCTAATTCGGTTCAGCTGTTTGGACGTGAAAAATTAATTATAGTAGGTCATCATCAAAACAAAATCAGTAAACAATTGTCATCTTTAAGTTGCTAAAGTTGCGCAAGCTTTGGAACAACTCTTTGAAACTGAGTCAGGCTCTGTTAGCATTGGGATATTGATAAAAATAAAGATTGATAACCTTCTCACCTACTGGTGTATCGGTAGATAGCTATTAGTGTAGGAGAGAAGAAGCTACCACTAGTTACGCATTAGGGCTACAGGGATAAACAAAACTTACTTGCATAAATCTTATTAATCTTCACCGATTATTTATCGAGTGTAATTTAAATTATTTTCAAGTTAGCATTTGTCGGTTACATCGTTCATTAGACGGCGTTGACAGAATTTGGCAACAGTTGAATGGAAAATATTTCCCGATTTTTGGGGAGTCCCAAAGGCACGAAAATAAGCGAAAAAGTATTCGAATCGTAAACAATTGAAAAACGCGTCGAGCTTCGTCGTACAAACTATGAGTTATGTCCTGAATCTGTGCCACAGTTGTGCTATATAGTTTATCCTAATTTCAATTACGTCAACGATACAATTACGTTACAATCACGCAGATTTTCGTGCCAGACCCACATAATCAAGACAAGAAGTTTTAAGGAAGTTGAACCAAAATGTTTGCTACCTTCTCTTTTAACTCATCTCTCTCTATTTTTGGCCATTAAATAAATAAGTACCGACTGGAAAATTTCTCATTGATTTTTCTGTCAAGCCTTTAGTTACCGTTCATGATGTTGGGTCCAGAGTTATTGATGTTATAGATGTTATTGCATTTTATGTTTATTTACCCTAGCATATGTTGTTTTTCAGAGCATGTGTACTGCACAGAAACAAGACCTTATAACCAAGGAGCAAGACTTACTGCGTATGAACTAGTCCATGAAAAAATCCCAGCGACACTGATCGTGGACAGCATGGTTTCCGCCCTGATGAACATTAGGAAAATAAACGCAGTCATAGTAGGCGCTGATAGGGTGAGTTTAGTTCTAGGCTTATGTGTGTGTCGCAGGCACATTTATATATATATATATATATATATATATGTACAATACATAACACAAATATCACGATTTCTAATGAAAACAAGTGTGCCGACTTTTAATGAATTCAATTACGTAAATTTACGCATAATATTATTAATTATAAAATAACTTACCAGTGATAGGAAAATATATGTCCTTGCCTTTGGAGGCTCGAAATTTTTGGGCTTTTGCAGTTTAGTACGCAATTTTGAATTCGCGTGTGTCCGGCTGCAACAGCAGACGTGCGCGGGCTGTAAGCAGGTAGTGGCGGCCAACCTTGACGAAAGGTCGGGGTTCGGAAACTGGAAGTACACGCATTTGGGTTGTCTATTGTACATATATTATATCTATGGTCGCAGGGTTATGTCCTTCGACTTCCGGTCGTCGAAGCGTCTCTCTTCATACTTATCATTAATTAAGCTTTTAAACATACTACGAAAGTTTGGGGTATGTTTGCGCTTTCTTATAGCTAAACATTCGAACCAACTCAACTTAACTTGATTATATATCGCCACAGTGCCTATTACCTCCTGTTTACAAAAATACGTATTGTTAATTACTACGCTGATCAATAATATCATATGTCGGTATGATTTAAATTGAAATAATATGTGACTATTTAGATTTCTCGCACAATGAATACCTGAAGTAAACATTAAAGACAACTCTAGCGAATTATAAATATTGTTTTTACTATTTACTACAAAAATAGTAGCGAATATCAAGTCGAGCCGGCTAGTATTTGGCATTGTATCTTAAGTCTTTGAAAATAACTTCATATATCATACAAATAGTTTTCAAAACCTTAGCGATTACATTATTACCATTTCTAATGATCGTGTTAAAGTTGTGTCATTTGAATACAATAAAATCACTCGCCTAATGATTGTACTTATAACTACGAAGAAATAATGTCAAGAAGAGTAACTGCCTTAAAAAAATGACCCAATAAAAGTCGTGCTAATTCAATAACATCGTTCACGCCGCTATGACTCAGCTGTCATAGTAGACGTTGCAGCACCCCGTGGACCAATCCCTGCTTTCCTTCTGAAATTTAAACCAATCACCGAACATGTCTATTTGTAACCTCGGAAGTAATTCGTATTTGGAATCATACGTCGTTTTGGTTTGAAGGGCCACTTTTTGTGCGGAATTTGTTCTGAGATATGCTTCCTGACATTATTTCTTCGTAGACTTATAAGAGTCACAGCCTACTAATAAATAATGTATATTATACACATGTTGTGTATTATGCGTTTTATTCAATCATATAATCAAAATTTAGGTAGAATGTTCTTGTTAGAAATCGGTGTAAGTTGTTCCATGGTTTGGGTGTGCACAAGATTAGTTTGTTTACAATATTCTCAATGCTTTAATCGGCAGGTAGCAGCAAACGGCGACACAGCGAACAAGATCGGCACATACCAAACAGCCATTGTGGCTAAATACCACAACGTCCCATTCTACGTTGCCGCTCCGCTGACGTCCATAGACAAGTCGCTGACCTCCGGGGATCGGATCAAGATCGAAGAGCGCCCAGATAGGGAGATGACGCATATTGGGGAACATAGGATCGCAGCCCCCGGTAAGACATCTAAGCTTTTGGTTGGAATATGGCCAAAACGACTTAGCATCCAGGCCGTCTTTAAAAAAACTGGATGTATGCTATGTAACACAAGTTCAATTTGAAAAATTTGAAACTGACATCCATTCTATTCAGTTTTGGAGTGTAACTCAAAAGCTACTAAACCGCATTTGATGAAGCAGTATATGGGATGAGACGACACACGAGAAGCCACCAGCTTTTAAACAAAAAAAGAATTATGAGAATCGGTTCACCCAGTCGAAAGTTATGAGGTAACAAACATAAAAAAAATTCGAGTTAAGAGGATTGCATAGCTAGTACTTTACTTAATACCTCATAACTTTCGACTGGGTGAACCGATTCTCATAATTATTTTTTTGCTATGCAATCCTCTTAAGTACCTCCTCCTTTTTGGAATTCGGTAGAAAAACAGGAAGACACTAGGAAAATTTAAGTTGACTGTAAAAACGTTTTAATAAAAAGCATATTATAAAGTCCCACATTATTAAGACAAAAATGCTAGGAATACTCCACTTCTGGCAAGCTGTCATTCTGCCACCCATAAAATGTAATATTAGTAGTACCTAAGTAAAAACATTGTAAAAATTTATTATGATAAGAATGGCCCCGAGTTTCTTGCCGCTTCTTCTCGATAGGCTCTATATATTTAGGAACGCGGCGGTAGAGTCATTAGAGTACATTATGATGAACAATTGACGTTCATAAGTGCGTCTTTGATGCCAAAATTGAATAAATGATTTTAGCTTTGCATTTCTAACTGCGTTGCACTGCGTTCGTAGCCAATGGCTGTCACAGTTATTATTGATTTTCTTTTTCATATTTCAATCGCCTGTTTTAGTCTATTATTATTACATATTTTGACATGAAAATCATAAGTAGCCTTGGTTGGACGGAACGAACTATCTAATTCTATTTCCATATCAAATAAAATTAAGTAATCTAAAGGAAAAGTTGAATTCAATCAAGTAAAGTCTTTATTAAAAGTGGTTCCCTGGTAAATTTTAAAAGCTGTGTTCTATATCTGCAACAAATATCAAAAATAGGAGTGTACCCAATAACGACCCTTGCGGGACACCACTAGGAACACACATCTATTTTGAAATGTAGTTACCGAGAACTACAGCCTGGGATCGATTAATTATCTGCAAGTATTTACACACAGAAACTAAAATTATCCAATGTGGACTTAACCCAAAGAAACTGTACATGTATGTTCCAAATTCTCCTTTAAAAAATCACTTATGCGCTCTTGCAAACTAAAAATATTGCGACCGCGCTTTTGGCTTATACTACGCGTAGATTTTTACAAATATCAAAGTCAAGTCGCAATCACATAAATAAGGCCTGTCATTAAGTCACTGTCCTGTCTAAGTCATGTCCTAGTAAACCGGTGGATACATTACTAAAAATGTCTAAGGCGATTGACTAGGCTAGGATAACCATACAGATCTAGAAAGATATGCAAACAGCAGCCGTATTCCGCGATTCAACGTATTGTTAGCTTCTATAAGTTCATTATCCACTGCGGTATTAAAACTTAACGTTTGAATATTCGTAAGTACAGAGCAAGCATTGTAAACTGTTTTCATGCAATATCGCGGCAGGCGTTCAGTCAAAGGAGTAAATAAATGCAATTCCGTTTATTTACTCATGTGGTTCAGTCACATAATACAAAAGTTGCCAGTTACCGCCTCGCAAAATATGTTCTGTTTTCGGGCATATTGCTGCGACACCGGCGCCACGCACTTGTAACTACACAAGAATTAAAAGATAATCTGTACTATAACTCTGTCTATAACTCTCTCTCTATCCTTGATTTATCTTTGTAGATAATAATAATAATACTAGGCAGGTCCAACTTCGAGAAGGAGGTCAATCGTCGAACCCAACTCGGCTGGGCAGCGTTCCGGAAATTTTGCGAAGTCTTCTCGTCTAAAATACCTCAGTGCCTCAATACTAAAGTCTTTGACCAATGTGTGTCACCAGTGATGACTTGTGGCACTGAAACCTGGTCTTACTATGGGCCTCATAAGCAAGCTCAAAGTCGCACAACGAGCTATGGAGAGAGCTACGCTCTAGGTTTCTCTACGTGATCCCAGAAGATTAGCCAGTTAAAGTAGCAGTGGGCAGGGCACATAGCACGCAGAACAGATGGCCGATGGGGCGGGAAGGTCTTAGAGTGGAGACCACGGACCTCTTACGTTCTGAATAAATAAGATCTTATTCGTTTCAGGTATCAACTGTTGGAACCCTTCATTTGACGTCACACCAGCATCTTTGATCACAGGAATCATAACGGAAAAAGGAGTTTTCCCGCCCGATAAACTTCAAGAATTGTAAACATGTGCACTGCTCTTCTGATAGGTGCAATTATGATTGTGTGCAAATCGTATTTCTAACTTAGATCTGCTTTTATATGAAAATTCTCATGTTAGTTGTATATACATTTATATGTCATCTCTGTCTCTCGAATACTGCCGAAGGTTACAATATTCTTTATCTAATTTAAAAAATAATGTTTGATTTTCGCGAAATATTTCAAAATATTTCTTCCCATTTGCTATATTTCCTAAAAATCTTAGAATAGTTTGTGTCGTTCCAGCGTAAGCTGGATATATAAACCTATGCAAATAAGTAGGTACTTGGTTTTATGTTGCACCATTGAGTGTTAATAGAGAGCGCGGGCGAACTAATATTGTAACAGTACACTAAAATGTAATTTGTTGTATTATTACATATTGCGTTTCTAAACTGCCGAGACGTGTGCTGTCTCGAGCGAAGTTATAAAAAGACGTTCCTATTGGGATATATTTGCAGCACGTTTTCCGATCTTAATTATGTCATATCTATAGGTACATATAATATCATTTATTGGAAAAGTTTTAATTTTTTTTCATTATAATCGATGCGATTTGTGCACAATACAATTTTGATCCGTAACTAAGTTACTTTTAAGATGCCTTAAAACATTTCACAGTTAACATGTCACCGCCGCCCCACAGTCATTTTCATCTCCGCGTCACCTTTATCTAAATTTTTCGGTACCACCATTAAGACGCTGATACCCAGAATTGTAAGGGAGAGTTTGTGTCTTGATATATAGATAGCGAAAGGACAAAAAAGTAGCGTGAGATTCTAAGATTGAGCAAAGACTTAGTTTGTTTACAATATTTAAATAAATTTAAAATACTAATTAAACAAAAAGTACTGCTCTAAAGAACGCCAGAGACCCATCAGTGTGAACATAATGGTCTGACTATGCTATGTTTGCACAAATCAAATGTATCGACAAAAATCAATTCATCAAAATTTTTGTAGGTGTATATGAGAATTGTTTTGATTTTAGATCCAGTTCAGTTTAAACGTTTGAAACATGTTTCAGAAACAATAATGTGAGTTATTGAGGAATTGTTATATACATTTTTTTATAGTTATACTGTGTTGTTAAGGTTAATAACAATAAGCTTGGTTAGATGTCAGCCCCTTAATATTTTTGGCCACATATCATACACATGTCTTGTAATGCTTGCCCGGTAGTATATAAATGGGCTTCCCTTTTATGGCAGCTAAATTAATAAATAAACGCAGTACGCATTAGGCATATGGTTACATCGGGTGTTTGAAATGTATTGATATTCAAAACACAAACACTCAATATAATAATTGTGGCGGTGTGCTTCGGCCCATATACAATACATAGGAATAGAATGAAACAAACATCGGGGCATATAATCTTAAAGAAAAACGGTTCAATGGTTGTGTCTTAAGAAATTATCATAAGCAGTAATAACGTTATGATCATTAACGTAATTTAATAATTTATCGAACTCATGTGCCTTATTTTTACTACAATTATAAATTCTCGATGGCTCTTATAGTTTTAACTTGTATTTGAGGCTGTTTTACAATTCGCGAATTTCTAATAAAGGCTCGAGTTAGAAAACATAACAGCTTGGGCGTTCGATTTGGAAAGTGGGTGTACACCTTTAAGCTTACTAGTTTATATAGAGGTCAGTGTGGTGTAATTATCCTTATTTCAGCGTTACTAAAGATTCAAAATGCCAAGAGGTGGTATTTTAGCCGAGTTGTGATTGAGGTGTGTAATAGGCAAAAATTGCAATATTACCAGCATGCTACTCGAATTCATTACAAAAATTTACTTTTTGTAAACGCTCACCTGTAATACGCTCAAATAAAATTAAGGAAGCCGCTTAAAGTAGACATTTCACAGGATAAATAGAATTAGATATAAGTATAGGAAAGAAACAAAATTAGATAGCAACGGCTCCGTTAGACTAGTAGGTAGTGACCCTTGGAAGCCAGGGATCCCAAGTTCAAACCTTCGCCTGGGCAAATATTTGTGTGAAAAGGATAAAAATTTGTACCTATTCAGCCGTGCGAGCATGGATCTCACGATAAACTTGTGCAGTCGATAAACTGACTTTTATCAGCCAAGTATCTTGTCTCTAGTATGGATTAGCTATATATATATATATATATATATAGCTGTCGTCTGTGTCTTTTGCCGATAATTTTATCCTACCGATTATCCATGCTCGCACTGCAGGTTTTGGATGTTTGTGATGCGTGTCCATACCTCCTGCGAACAGTGAATCGGTATGTGTGAATGAGAAAAATGATAACTTGTTCTTTTCTGTATACTGTTGAATCGGCATGGATCGAATTAAGAGCAGGTACATACACCTGAAGATCTACTCACAAAAACGAACTGCGAAGTTTCGTTTGACGGATTTCGCGTTTTCTACTGTGAAAGTGAAAGAGGATATAGCCAAGGGTGATGAAATGTAATGACAGATTTAAAATATAGATAGTACATATATTTTGTAAAAGTGATGATAGTATGAAATTTAAACATCACCGTCAATAACGATACCATCGAGATAGGAGAGACACTTTTCCGAAATAGTATCCGATTTTATTAAAATTTAAATTGGTGGTCCCACCCCTTGGAAGTGTACTCTACCAAAAAAAAAAGATGTCTGGCACTCGGAGACGGCCGCGGTAAAGCTATTGCATAGCTGTTTTTATCAACTTATGCAATTATAATTATTTAACCAATGCTATCTAGAGGCGAGTTGCTGAACTAAAGAGACAAGCGTGATATTTCAAAAAGTCATTAAAAGTTCTGCTATTCATCGATAGATGCCAAATCAACTTATGCAATTATAATTATTTAACCAATGCCATCTAGAGGCGAGTTGCTGAACTAAAGAGACAAGCGTGATATTTTAAAAAGTCAATAAAAGTTCTGCTATTCATCGATAGATGGAGTCGGAGTGGGGGGTGTTAGGTTATTTTCATTACGTAATTTCTGGATTCGGTCTCCACGCTCAAGGCCCGCGATAGAAGCTATGCAATAGCTTAAAAATATACACGTCGACTTATGAACATCCTTCTTGTTTTGGAAGTCGGTTGAAAAAATATGATTCGTAACTTGGTCATTGGTGTGGTCAATGTAACTGAACGTTTATGATGCTTATAAATACGTTATTGTAAGTTTGCACCATATGCCAGAATTTTCCTAGACCCGCAATTAAAAAACGTAAATATACATAAAGGAAGCCCACATACATTATACATAAATACAATAAACTATTCCAACTTCTTAGAATTTTTCAAATTAACGGCCCGTTTAAAGTTTTTAGGTACCTAATATTTATCATGGTTCCATAGGTGCTAGAAACGTTGCAAACCGGGGAGATACCTACTTGTAGCTGTGTTTACTAACGATTCCAGAAGAATCTACTGCTGTCGAAATTATGTTCATACTATATCCTAACATGATTGGACTATTTTCACTTTCGTAGAAAATTAGCTATCCATCAAACAAAACTTCATGTGTGTGCTGTCCCGTTTGCCGTTCCCGTTAGAGCGCACTCGGAGTGCAACTTTTCGCACTAACGCCGCCATTCCTAACTTCAGGGTAAAGCACTCAGTTCAGTTGTTCTCAACTCGAGCGTTCGGAACCTCGGAGCGTTACAACTTTTAAAACATTAAAATCGATCGGTAAACGGTTGCAACCCGCATCTGACATAACTTTGACCAAACAGACCACATCAAACTTCTTCTCTCTTCTAAAAGAAAATTAGGTAAGGGATCAAGTGATCAGTCAATGTCGAATTTGTCAGTCTGGTTGAGGTTAAAAAACAACCGTGGCCGTTCCGTACCTCAGAGAGAGTTAGAAAACAACGAAACAACCACACTCCGAGGTCCAGAACGCGCACCAATACTACAAAACAATACAATATGTACAATACATACTAAAGGGAATAAATGGGAATACATAACCTTGTTACCCGATTAGGTCATTTATATATAATTTTCCATCTATCTAGTAAGACGTAATATCTTTATAATAGCTTCCTTGTATATATAATTATAGCAGGTAGTCATTCGCTATTGATAATTTTATACTTTGGTACTGTTTTACCAATAAATTGTTGCCAAATTTAATTTATGATTTATGTATGTGTTTTCAATATAATAAACACTGATTAGAAAATGCTTTCATTTTTATTTCGTTTACTATGTAATAGTAAGGACTTTATTATCCCGAAATGTTAGGTACTATGGTAAAAGAAAGAAGTTTATTTCGAGGCCCATTCATCTTCATTCACAGATTACCCATCCAGTGTATGAGACACGCGGATCCACCGTTGTGGGCACGATAGGCATGCCCACAACCCTAAAAGACTTGTGACATCAGCCGTCACACTTTCAAGATCGACAGGCTTATGACGTTTTATATCCAACATATGCCTTATATACAAAACTTGGATATCGATTGAATTATTAATGTTTTCGTGAAAAGAAACGTAATATTCTTAATTTATTTTGACGTCATTTGATATCCTTTGTAGTTGCACAGGTAGTTGTTACCAGCAAAATAACCATAGAGTAACTTTTTATACAAATAACAGAGCAAGAACATCTCATATCTCAGGGTGATGAGCGCAGTGCATTGCCATGCACGGTTTTGAAGTGTTGTACCTAGTTCAAAATTCTAAATGGTCTGGACTGTTATGGGCAAGCGTAACGCTTAACATCAGGCGAGCGACTTCATACTGTATCAATCATGAGAGACTTCATACTCTGACTCGCACTTGGCCGAGTTTGGGTCAGCTTGAAGTGACCACAACCTTTTTTGTGGGCTGAATCCGCCCCACTATGAGAGTTCCTATAGACACGGTGTATCAGATGGTAGGATTTACTGGACAAAGCATTTTTTTTTTGCCTTGGCACGTGAAATACCGCTATACAAATTCACAAACAGTAACTCAAGATAGATAGATAATATTACCGTGGTAACATAAATCATAGACACAGAGTAAGATATTCCTTGCATAGATATAAAGCCCATCACACACGACTAAGATACTCGTAATATATATTATAGCGTCGAATATAAAAGTTATGTTAACTTACACGGCGCAGATACTATAATATATAGCAAGCGTATATTCTATCAGAGTCCGTCTCGGGAGCCGCACGTCTCGATCGTTCACACTGTAATATACAGAGTGTTCATATTTTTTATTTTGCGATGATTCGTATTTTGTTGCTAGACCTGTTGGACAGTTCCTCAGATGATGATTGGGACTGTGAATATGATATAACCGTCATACTAGCTAAAAGTAAAAAACGAAAAATCTGGATAGAAGATCACATAAAACACAGGAAACACAGTAGTGAATTTAAACTTTACAATGATCTTTCAGAAAAAAAACAGCATTTTCTTGCACTTTAATATGGTTATTTGCACGATACCTACCAGTTTTTTCATTGATTGTCTGTCTGCCTCTATAATCCGGGTAATTTATGAAAAGGCCAATTTTGATGGGGTTTATACTGAAAGCATTAATTAAAGGGCCACGCGAACGAAGTCGCGGCTGCAGCTAGTCTAATAATATAACATAGCCTTATTTCACCAAGAATACTAACATCGATTTAGTAGTTAGCTAGATTGATTGATCTATACGTAGTACCTACAATCTAGAAAACCCTATGGAGGTTAGGCCCATAGAATTAAAAAAAAAATCTACTAAGATAAAATTGTCGTACCGCTAGTTCGGTTAGTAGATAGAAAGTCTCACTTTTTCGCTGATTTCCTTTGTTTGACACATTCGCGTTAGTCAGACGTTAGTTTCATTATTATTTTCAAAAAATATTTCTACATGTTCGAAAAAATAGGTACATAAGATAATGAGCTTTATTAGTTTTTATTGTGAAAATATAAATTTGTTCGGTAACTGAAGACCAGACGTCCATTTACTGCAACGGTTTTGTCAACATCCTGTATTTGATCATAAGATCAGTATCGGACACGATCTTAAGATGTCTTCATGATCTGCAGTAGTCTTTGCGTATGTTAACATGCCGTTCGAATATCGGTGGCATCTTAAGCTACTCTAAGGTAAAATATTAGGTATAGTAGGTATATTCACCGTGTGTGGTCGCTCATTGAATTATATGGTGAGCGATATGTCCGAATCTGCTCTAAGATAATTTATATTTTATAGTATCTTCCTCGTGTGTGATGGGCTTAAGTCTCAAATAGGGCGAATTTTGTGACTTACATAACCTACGTATGTAAACATGTAAAAACAGTTTACCGATTTTTTAGTTTTCATTAGAAAAATAAATAAATGACAATCTGCTTATTCTACTTATGTAGGTACATATGGGATGAAAACCGTCGTATTTATTAATAATGAGCTCATATACCTAATTATAATAACCGTGAAAGATTGAAAATGTGCTTAATTTATTGTTAACTGACTGTGAGCTAAATTAGTGTGACCTCAGTATACATCAACATATTAATAAATAATTTGTGGTATACATACTCTAATCGGTATACTACTTAGGGTGCGTTCCAGGAAGCACCGTCCTTTTTTTTTATACATATTCCTTCCAATTACTTAGTCCATATCTAATCTAATAATTAATAATATTCAAAAATGCCTCTCATGCCATACTAAAACTGTTACTATACCCAGGAGCAAACGTATTTTAAAACCATGGATTTGTACAAAGTATCTTACGATGTATAAGAAATAGATAACGATATGCAAAGAAAACTTAAAAATGACCCTGAATTTAAAATATTGAAAATAACGTACCGCAGCTATAGAAACTACTGTAATAACATAATTAAAAGACAAAGAAGAAAATATGAAAGAAAAGAATTAGAGAAATCTGCAACAAACAATAAAACATTATGGAATACAATTAAAATTATAACACATTACAAAGCAGCAAAAACTACACTATATACTACCCAGGACATAATTACTTAATATTAAGACCTCAACCATTGATTCTGTTAACTATGTTAATACTTACTTCTTTAGTATATGTAAAACATTAGCAGAAAATATAATTCAACAGTTTAACAACTTTCAAAATAACTCTGTCCAACCAAACTTACCCAACAATCAAGGTCCCTCATTCGTTTTATTTGATACGGACTAAATTGAAATAAATAGTATAGGTAATTATGAATTTAAAACTAAAAAGCTCCCCTGGTTACAATAATATCCCCACAAAATTTCTTAAGCTGTCCAAAGACACTTTGAATCCAATTATTTTTCATTTAGTAAATCTGTGTTTCTCTCAAGGAATATTTCCTAATACCCTAAAACAATTTTTAATTACACCAGTATATAAGAGCGGAGACAAAAACGAGGTAAATAACTATAGACCAATCTCAGTTCTGCCGTCTATTTCCAAAATATTAGAAAAATCACTAAATAGCAGACTAATATCCTACTTACTCGGTGGACAGACGACCTGAGGATGGTCGCAGGACGACGTTGATGCAGGCCGCTTCCAACCGGTTATTTTGGAAAATCATGGGGGAGGCCTATTTTCAGCAGTGGACGTCCTACGGCTGAGATGATCCTACTTAAACAAATTTAATATAATTTCGAAATCACAGTTCGGCTTCAGGAAAAATCTTTAAACTGAAGATGCTGTCACAGCTTTAAGTAAACATACAGTGGAACAAGTTGATAAGGGGAAAAAATGCATAACGGTTTTTCTGGACCTCAAGAAGGCCTTTGATACTGTGTCTATACCCATTCTTTTACAAAAACTAGAAAAAATGGGTATACGAGGCACCGCGCTTACAATATTTAGAGATTACTTACATAACAGAAAACAGAAGGTTAAAATTGGTAAAGCTATAAGTGACGATATTACTATTGATTACGGTGTGCCTCAAGGGAGCGTATTGGGACCTACTTTGTTTTTAACATATATAAACGATCTTTGCGACTTAAAAATAAAGAATGGGCACATAATATCTTATGTAGATGACACCGCTATAACTTTTAATGGAACCTCATTGAACGACGTCAAGAAGAATACAGAAAAAGGCCTACAACAGATTGCTATATGGTTAAAATCAAATCTTCTTACACTTAACGTAACAAAAACTAACTATATATGTTTTTCCATTTACAATAATTCTCAACCTGATTCTAATTTCATCATTAAAATACATGACTGTAATGATAACCTTTATTGTGTGTGGATGTCCAATATTGGAAAAAGTTGAAACCACAAAGTACCTAGGTGTGATCATTGACCAACATCTATCCTGGCACCCTCATCTTGAACTGCTCATGACTAGAACCAGAAATGTAATTTATATCTTTAAACATTTTAGACATGTGGCACCACCTAAACTTCTTAAACAAATCTATATT
Source organism: Selenia dentaria (assembly GCA_917880725.1). Lineage (NCBI taxonomy): Eukaryota > Metazoa > Arthropoda > Insecta > Lepidoptera > Geometridae > Selenia > Selenia dentaria. The sequence continues at coordinate 25,966,041 of OU862888.1, read as the reverse complement.
GCTTTAACTCAACCATTATTAACATATTGTATTCCTGTTTGGGGGGGTGCTTCAAAAATAAAATTTCGGGATCTGGAAAGAACGCAAAGATCATTGCTGAAATTAATGTACTTTAAACCTTACAAGTACCCTAATGACATACTTTACTCTAGTATTGAAGTATTTACGATTAGAAAACTATACGTGCTAAATACAATATTAAAATTACATAAAAGTCTTGAATCCGATCCCGCAGTATTTACAGAACGAAGAAGTGATATTGTTACCCGCATACCACAAGTGAGCTCAACATTTGCTAGCCGACAGTATAGAAGCCAATCGAGTTACTTGTACAATAACATTAACAAAATACTAAATATCTACCCCCTCAGTAGCTACAAATGCAAAACGATTTTATTAAACTGGTTATTAAATATATGGTATGGAATTTCTAATTGATAGATTAGTATAGCTCCATTTTCAAAATATATCAATTTTTTTAATGTGGTAAATTTAGTACAATACTTTCGTTCACACTCGCACAAACTTACATAAACATAGTCTTCCTGTTGCCCAGACTCTTAAGAGACTGGTGCCTCAGCCATCAGGTAGCGACTCATACATGCACGCGCACTCACACACTACACACAAACTACACACACTACACACACACACTCTCACACTTGTGTTGACTTATTCATAATAACATAACATTCACAATAAATAATAAATTTCACTAAATTATATTATACGAGTACCTACATAAAAACGCATTACTCTCTATGCTTGGACCCCACGCAAATACGACGCACGCACTCATACAAATGTGTTGACAGCACAACGTCTCTGTCGCGAACGCGGCCGGACAGCGCCGAACCCGCGCGCTCACACATTACACGTTACGTTACGTTGATCTTTGTTGATTGTAGGTAACTACCCCACATAATAGTGTATAAAAAATTGTGTTATTTATTTATTACTTAGTTTTCTATTAATATGTTTTATTTAAGTAGAGATAACGCTTAATATGTACCTATATTAAATGATGTGGAAGAGCGTAAACACCTAACACAAGTATTACCTAATACTTAAAAGGTGTTTAGAACTAGGGAACTACCTATGTAACTTTTATAACTGAAAAAAACATTATTATTATATTAACTGTCAAAACACTCACGTTAGGGATCGAATACGTAAACCTCAGAACGCTACACGCCGAAAGCTCGCAGACGGCTTTGCGCACTCGACCTTAAGTTTAGCATCAGACATGCTCGAAACCCGGCGCGATTTCATCTAATATTAATTAGCCTGTGAACGATTATTTGGATACAATCCGATGCTTATGGACACGTAATAACTCTATTTATTAATTATTGTCAGTACTCATATGTCGATCTATACCTCCAAATATCTCGGTAACGTGACACTTTAGGGTATCATGTTACTAGAAATGTTTTGTTCGTCTACGTGTCCTCAACCTATAATAACCACTTTCATCGTGCACCGCACAGAGTAAATTATATATATTATTATGTAGAGTGCACCGTGACTTCAAAAAAAATGGCGGCGGATCGATATGCTAGCTTCCATACAAACCCCCTTCAACTGTTGTGTTGTGTTTCAACTATCACGGTTCATGAGATACAGCCTGGTGACAGACGGCCAAACAGAAGGACGGATTGCGGAGTCTTAGTAATATGGTCCCGTTTTACCCTTTGGTACGGAACTTTGCAGGATAAACAAGGAGAGAGTCTCAAATATTTAATTATTATTAATAGTTATTAATAATATACATCGAATATTGGATTGGACTAGTCATATAACCTCTTTTTATAGCGTGTGAGCCGCTCACGATTTTGGGCCACCGCGGATAAGGAGACTATTTTGAAACCTAGACTAACCAGTTATGCTCAGAGCTATGAACTTTTACGGATAAAAATGTTTGCTTTCACATTTCTATAATGCGTGAGTGAAAAAAAGGAATATTTTAGGCAAGCATACTCCATCATCAACAGTATCACCACCAACCATAAGATAAGACTGAGATTAACTCTTAACGAAAAAGATGAAAAATATTGTTAAACCGATTTTGAATCTAGTTTTGATTGTAGTCTGCAGCAATCAAAATATCGTTATAACCTTTAAGCTTTCCCTCTCCGGGAACTAACTTACGAACGTTTTCATGATTTATCTTATCCTATGTTTGCCGTAATAATGTAAGGATTCTAACAATACCATATACATCGAAATTGGTCAAAGCGATTTCGAAATACGGTAGAATAAAGAAACTCACGCACCCAAATACAAATAGGTACACATATTGTAATTATTATATATTATATTGTAATATATATATGAGCCTTGAAAACACAACTTTTTATGCAGTCGTATAGTAAAACAAACAATATCATACCCTAAGAGAATATAACGCTATGTCATACCTAAACAACGTTTTTAAACTAGAATAATTTAATACACAGCTGGCAACATTCCGTCTGAACTATGAGTAGCTAATTTGTATTTAATAATTTTTTTGTATGTTAGACGATTTAAGCATTAAAATCAATGGCTTAGCTATGAAATGTCACACCATAACTCGTATACAGCTTTTCTGAAATGATGTGGCACAATTTCAACGCACAAATCGTCATTTTGTTTTTTTTACCGAGCTGTATTCTCTGTCATCGGAATGACAGCTCTGACAGCGCGGGTGTCGTGTGAAGCTATTTCTGGCTTCACTTGACGGCTTACATTTTGCACGCAAACTCGGTTCCTTTAGGTAATAAGTCTATGTTTTGAAAGATGATTATTAGAAAATGATTTTGTAAAACGTTATTAAGTTACCATAATGGTCACATATTTTTAATGTACATTATTAATAGTTATAGTGCGCGATGTCAAAAAAATGCGCCGTTGTGCTACTTTAAACCGAATAAAAGCAGGTGAAACGGCGCAAAACTGCTAGTTTTAAAATATTTCGTAGAACTTTTTGTTAGCGCCTGAATGTTCTTCAGAAAATTTTGTGCAGTATCGAGTGCAAGTCTGCAACTTAATTATTATTCTGCATGCTTAACGGCACTAACTAAATTTACTGCTTCACTATTAATAAATTTGTCGTTATCACTAGCCCGCAAGAAGTCAATTGCATTTGCTACCGAAGAACTCAATGTCTGAGCAGCTTACTTAACAGTCATTTTCTTCCCAAAAAAGTGTATATGGGTAGTGTTAATTTTATTTGCTAGCTTTAGCCCCTCTTCGTCTTGCAAGACATGTAATTTTTAACGTAATGGAAATCAATGGATCCATTCATAGAACTCTAACTTTTCTCAGCAAATACATTTTTTGCACAATTTAAGCATGTGAGCTGGATCGAAAATGCAGTGAATTTTAGTGTCATTATTTGGATGTATAAATCTCGTTACCATATCCGGCCAACTAAAGTTACATCCCTATTTTTCATATGTGAAAACGTTGCTAGCGGTTCCATCACATGTTAGACTTCGAACAATGATACCAATGCTAAATAATAGTGTTATTGCTGTGAATATCAATTGTGTCTGTATGGCAGCTGATATTTTGTCAATAAAAAAGTAGGCGATTGGGCATTTAAATTTTTGTTTATATGATACAATTTGAAAAACAAGGACCTCAGTGGCTAGACTTTCCGACTATGGTACAATGCCTGCAAAGTCTACGTAGCCCCACATTTTATCTTTGTGTTTATCATAAACTTCTTCTGACTTAATAGACATTGAATCAAATATTAGCGCTACATTCTCAAGATCATTTTATAGATACTGATACAGATAATAGACTTACCGATGGAAAAACTGATGGTGTTGCGTTGGTTTTTAGTGACTGTCGTCAGTTTGCTGAATAAAAATCTGCTGATTTGAAGTGAAGGCTACGAACAACGGAGTTAGTTATTTTTTGTGACACTGGAACTACATTAAACCATAATTGCATTGTTTCTTCATTCTTCGGAAAACTGTTAAAAATAATACCTTATCAGGTATTCTTAACTGTAAATTTTTTTTCTGGTTTTAAACCAAAATTTTCCCTGCTAGGATTGCTATGATTGATTGATCAATTTAAGAGGCAACACACTAAAAAATATTAAAAGAAATAGACACGCAACCATTCGGATCATATATATGTAAAACTACTCTGTTGATGGAAAAAATTGATATAACATGATAAAATATACAAATTTCACTCACGCAATATTGCCTTGATAGTATTTTTATGTGCCTACTTTAATTTTTACCGGACACTTCAATAGGCTTGGAAAGATTTTCGCCTAATCACCCTACTAGCCATTAATCAAGCATTGTCCTATATAGACTTACCTGTGAAAATATATGCCGCAACCACCATATGACTCACTTTTACAAAATTTTACACAGCTCTTCTTCACCATTTCTTAAATTATAATCCTAATAAATTTTCGAAAATCAAATTAAACCAAAATACCACCATGACACATTTATAGAGATGCCAGAAGCAAATAACAGTAAAAACATATCTTAATTAATAATGTTTTTTTTAATAATTTATGTATCCATAGCAAATTAATTACATAGACAGTAACAATGTTTACCTACATTTATAATGATACTCAAAAAATAAGTGTAATTGAAATGATTTCTTAGTCTGGAATATCAATCAAAATATTTTTTTTAATGGCAAGATCAAAGAACGAGACACAAGGCATTTCATGTAGCTATCCTTTTCGGCTCGGATTAGCCTCTGTGGGAAGCGCAACTGAAAATAGACTGACAATCTGTAGAAATAAGGTTACTTTTCATGTCTATATTTTTTAAAGTACTCAGTCCTGTTTTGTATATTACGTCCATGGGTATACTCGCAACATAGATTAGGGTTCAGATATAGTCTGATTAATCTATGGATTAGGGTATGCATCAAAGAGGTAATATATAGGGGTATGCATACTGGAGACTCTGATTTCCTGACAAATAGGTACGACTAATTATTTAATGTTTATGCTAGACTTTGCTTAACAATAAAAAACCGAGTCATATATATTTTTGGTCTGAAGGATTATAACTCGACAGATATCAGCTGCGCTAGGCTGATTTATCTATAGGCATGGGCGTATAGAGTCTGGCCAACGAAAGCTGTCCACGTATTATTTTCAGAAATTTTGATATGGAAATAATTTAAGACTGTCAAAATTGACACTTTGACGTTTCGTACTTGAGTCATCTTCTGTTTACCTTGGTTTATGTGCATCATATATTCATTGATTTTGTTTAAAATAATGCCGAGAACAATTAAAAGTTCGACGAGGAAGCTTCTATTTTTACAGAAAAAAAATTTTACACAAGAACGGGTTTCAAAGAGTTTCAAAACAATAAAAATGAACGGGCTTTACTTACAGAAAAATATGAAATTGCGGCATGGAGACATAGATTCTTGAGGACAATACATAAAAAGAGGCTAGAAGGTAAACAGATTATTAACCTTGATGATGAACTATAAAGTTAAAAAATCATGGCAAGGACCTTCAACAAGCGGTGTCACTACTAATAGATCATCAGGAAAAAGACATATTATTGTGCATGCCGGATCGGAGGAAGGGTTTGTGCCAGGTGCATTATTGGTATTCAGCACAAAATCCAAATCAGCTGACTACCATGATGATATGAATGCTACCAACTTTATGAAATGGTTTGAGGAAATGTTGATACCTAATCTGACTAAACCTAGTGTAATCGTGATGGATAATGCAAGTTACCATGTGAAACAAGTAAACAAACCCCCTACTATGTCTGATTCTAAAGCTAATCTCCTAATATGGCTTCAAGAAAATAATATTCATTTTGAAGAATATCACACCAAAGCTGAATTAATGTGTTTGGTGAAAGATAATAAACCTGCCGTTGTTTACGAAGCAGAAGTGCTTCTAAAAAAACACAGTCATATCCACAATCACGAAATTTTGTTGCTGCCACCGTATCATTGCGAACTCAATGCTATTGAGCTTGTATGGAGTCAAGCGAAGAGAAAAGTAGCAAGCAAAAATATAGGAATACCAGGGTCTGAAATGCAAAATTTAATAAAATAATGTTTTCTATCCATAACTGCTGATGACTGGAAGAAGTACACTGATCATGTACTAAATGTGGAAAGTCAGTAAAATTAAGGGACCGTATTACTGAAAACGAACTTGAACCATTTATAATACATGTTGGGGACAGTAGCAGCGAAGGAAGCAATGAAGCTGATTCAATATCAGGTGTAGAGTTTTTGGAATCCGATTTTAACTATGACTCATAGCTCCTATATTTGTACGGCTCCTCGGGGTCCTCGACTGTACATAAATAATGGATTATTTGAAAATAATAAAAAGACAGAATTAAATGTAATCTTTTATTTCATATTCTTCATAATACATTCGAAAATTTCAACAACAGTTGCTAACAAAACAAAATTTTTACAACTCGAAAAAAATGTACTTGCTGAAAAATAAATAGTATCAACTCCGTTTATGCAGTGTATAGCCAGGGTTAACAGCTCTTGATTTTTTTAAATTCCCGCCTTTTTGCTTGGACAGCTTTTGTCGGCCAGACTCTACGTATATTTTGTCCACATATCACATGAAAGTAAATTGGCCTCTTATGATCGCCCTGAATTGAAGCCATGTTGTTCATAATTTATTAGGTACTATTTCCTTGTTCGGACAAGAGCGATCTTAGTTTGTTGGCAGTATTTTGCTTGCTTTGCGCTTTGCATAGCTTATGGGACAGGAGTTACGGGAGTTTAGACAAGAGATGATTTATATAATATTTACGTGCAATGATAACTTCATAAGACAAGCAGAACGCTTAGGCCGATCGTGCCTCAACCTCGTGAACGTTATCACGTCAAAAAAGCTTTTTGCTTGCAGCTAGAATAGCAGCTATTTTATCTATGGCAGAGGCATCTTTAAAACTTGTGGACAGGGATTTTTGTACTAGTTCTGCTAAAAAAGTTCATAGTCTATACAATCATCAATTCTCGGGTATTTTGATTGGTGGGACTGGTACATATGGTGGCTTTCTTACTCTGTTCTAACTGTCGGTAAAGTAAGTAAATCGGAGCCTAACTACTTTAAACATCTAGAGTAACGAAACTGATCAATAATATTGTATGAAAAAAATACTTAGGTTAGAAAAGGAATGGGCAAAGAGTAACCGAACAGAATTCCTAAATATTACTCGCTCTCTGCAGAAAATAATCCTGAATAGGTCCATAAAAATAAACTTTGACGGCCAAACGCTCAGAATTTTCAGCGATAACACTGTTATTTTTTATTAGGTAATACATAGCCAACATATAGTACTAAATTAGTAACCAGCAGTTTTTTTAATTGTATTAGTATATATCGAAATATATTAAGAATAAGTACAAAATTAATGCATTTTCGCATGACATCGTCCAATATAACATGCGATTTTCAACCTTACCTAAAGCATCGTAAATCATTTTAAAATTGGGGTTGGACCGCGTCTTAAGAACGGCGTATATCCGATTTCATTAATTTTTTTACGTTTTCTAATACTTCGCAGATGGTTCTTACATTAAAAAAATATTAAGAAAAGATGGGAAGTTATGGCGATGCCGAAGGCCGCGCCTACTACGCGAACGAAGTCGCGGGCATTCGCTAGTATAACTATAAAAAGATTTATGCCCGCAATATATAATAACTAGCAGGTACCCATTTCAAGTAATGAGTATGATTTGAGCATTTAGATTTTTAGTTTTTACCTGCGGACTTTTTTTACAGCTAAAAGATAAAGTATAACGTGTAGAATACAAACATGTAGACACGAGTATTTGAATAAAATTTCAACTTACATTTACGTGTTTCTGAAATAGGGACTTGACACACAGACAGACAGATAACAAAGCGATCCAGAGGTTTCTTTTAGTAAGTTTTCTTTTATGAGTGACATGTGCGGGTTTGCCACAATTCTGCCAGTGTCCCGTAGGTAGAGAAGAAAACAAACGAGAGAGAATGGTTCCTTTTTCCTCTGTATGTACACAATCCTAAATCCTAGTATATCCTAAAAAATTGGTTGTGACCAACTTTACTTTGTATTTAGTTTGCTTTTATTATGGACTCTTACTGTTGTATATTAGCCAAAGTTAAATATTTATCCACCTCATTTTGGCTACCCTGATTATGGAGCGAGAAGCATAGATTCGCATGCTTAAAATATGGAAGCATATACGTGTACGGTTTGGAACACTTTCATTCATTTATTTCAACGGTGCCAGATAGTAACACTTTTTACGTTATTCATAACTTTTGAACCTTTTGTGTAACATGTAAATATTATTTGTTTGGACGGTAAATATTTGTTTTTTTAAACAATGAGCTTACAATGTACATTTTCACACATGAATTAAACATATCTAGAATAAATTAATTTCATGAAATGCGATTTTACTCTGTACATCTTGTGGCATCAAAGTTTTTAAACCGGAACACATTAATTCGATCATTACTGCTTCACTGTAGAAAAATGTAAAGTATAATATACTTCTGTGGATGAACTCATTCACAAAGAATTCAACAGTACTAGAACCCCTAGGTAACCTAATACCCATTATGACAAACGAATAAATTAAATATTTAAAGTTGTGTATACCGTACATTAAAAAAGCAAATGTGCAATTACAAAAATACAGAAAAATACTCAATTATGCAGAATATTGTATATACCTTATAACTGGTGCAAGAACTTCATAATCATATTTTATTTTGTAAAACTAATTTACATGTCTGGTTTTAGTTTTAATAATCTTAACGAATTATACCTCAACATATTATGTTTACATAAATACAAATATGTTTGTGCCTTTATATCTATGTAGTAAAATTTACTTAACTGTCTTAAAGCACCGTGCGTACGTACGTTACGTATAGTCGTCTACGTCATAGTGATATGTAAGTATATTTACTTTTTGTTCTACTTACATACCCAAAACATATACCAAATTATAATATAACGAAGGTTATTTATTAGTGTTCAAAGTAGAATATATGTATGTTTTTGTTTAATTATAAAAGCTCATAACAAAGAGTGAATCAGAAACTAATAATCACTTTATGGACCACTGATTTTTTAAAGGCAGCTCTTGTAAAACCCACTTTTGTTAATTCGTTTCTGTTGCTTAGGATGTGCGACATCATCCTTAATTAGGTTAAAATATGACTGTGTTAATCAAACAGTTTTGTTTATAAAGCGTAACCTATATGTATAGCAACTGCAACCAATACGTTCTGCTGAAGGTTAAATCCACCGCTGCGGAATTTGTAGCTACGGCTCTCCGACCCCATGATGTAATATTTAACGTTACATATCGAATTAAAAAAATGTGTTAGTTTTGGTAAACCAAATGTAACTTTCTAATTAATGGCTCTAGCAACACTCTTAAATATCCAAATCCAAATTTTCCAATATGTCAGTCGAGTCGAGGTTCGATTCGAACGTTTAATTTTAGTTAGATTTTAATTTATTAGAGATACATAACGTGTTGTGAATAATGATTAAGATTTAACGTATTTAACCGAATCGTCAAAATGTTAATTTGTAGTTGAGTGCTGTAATACTTAGGGAGATAATTGATCATCGCACATCTATTGAGAAGGGAAGGCAACATTTCTTGTTATTTTAAGTGTTTCGTTAAACTTGTGAGTCATAAAATCCCGTGAAGCTTTCGGTGGACGTGCAGTGAGGTATAGTGATGTAAAGTGTATCGCAAATATTTATTGTAATGTAAATAAAAAATATTGTTTGCACGCGCATGCGTTCGCGTTGAAAACAGACAAAGGTTTTGTGTGATTTGAAAATCAGCTGTATTTTATGTGCAATGACTTAGTGATTCCAAAGATTGTGTGTTATCTAGGCGACAATGTTCAGTGAAATTGGATACATAGTGTTTCTACTTCTCGCCCTGCCATACATTGAAAGTGGTAAGTGATTTTTGTTAATCTCTCCTGTATAGAATGTTGCCAACCCAATTGTCCTGTTGGCTCAATGAATACCTGTCTACCCTACGTTCGTACATAATATGATCAATGTAATTGACCAAGAGTAAACATTACAACTCTTAGCTATCAAAGAAACATATTTTTTTTTTCTGAATTTATCTGAACTAACACAGGTAGCAAGTAAAATAATACAAAGACCATTACATACATTCATAATTAAATAAATACAATTATAAAAGTGTTTATTAGTACATATCCACAGGCATGATATTTTTTCTGGAGGAATACTAAACCACACTTTTAATATGTGTCAAATTCAGGTAAATTTTAATCATTGGCTGGTGTTTCTAAAGTATGCATTCTTGTAAAAGGTTTGGGAAAAAAAAACCCAATCACAATTTAGTTATTTTGTAACATTTATGTACCCTAACCAGTCCTCTAAAATAGTACTTCATGCCTTGGATATAGGTTGAAAGTTTAGTATCAAACTATATACTGGCATTCAAGAAGCTTAAAAGCTTCTTGAATGCTTAAAAGCTTCTTGAAAACATGCCAAACTAAACATTCCATAACAGAGATGCAAACCTTTATTGATCAATATGCCAGTTTTTCCAATATGGTTTAACAAGACCATAAATATGCTTACAAATAATTTTAACTATTTGTTTACTAGATACCAAAAATACATTTTGCACCTAATAAATGTCCCTCAGATCCTCGGCCATTGATGGATCTTCTTGCACCTTTATGCCCCCATAATTCCATTATCCAGTTTTTTTTAATAGTAGGTCGCTATCATTCATATAATAACAAGAACAAAAATATCTTCTTTTTTCATACATTTTTATAGGCCCTGGCCTTCTAAAAACTCATAATATAAGTATTAATTGACTTGCCCTTACATGAAAAGGTATTTAAATGGGATCAAAATAGTGATATAAGTGTTTAACCCTTTGTGTCCCAGAGATGTAAATATGTCAGTTTCATTCATAAATCTTTTGTGTTAATTATCGGTATACGAAGGATTAGTGAAAAAACTCCAACTTTTCGCCTTCGCCATATCCTCTATGGACTTGAAACCTTTTATCATTGAATTACCCACATATCAAATAGTTTGTTTAAAACAATTTCAGATATATGAAACAACAAGAATATCTTCTTGTTTCATATCTTTTATAGTGTGACTTCTACTGTCCAGAAAGCATTTGAATGTTTTATACTTAATTTCCCATTGATATTCAATCACTGATTGAGATTATTCTGCTAAACTCAAAGTAAGGCCAGTGCATACTGGGTAAATAAAAATATGTTTTTGGATTCATCATTCTAGAGAGTAATGTTTAGTTATGACCATAATATGTAACTATTACATGTATACTATGTTCTACTATGTACTATGTACTATGTATAATAGTATACAAGGATCTGTCGAGGAAATCCTTTTTTCTAGTAATTAAAGATATAACCACACACATCGCAGTTCCTGGAAAAGTAGGTTGATTTCTGCAAAATGTACTGTATGATTGGCCAAATATGTCGTATCGCGAGTCAACAGGCTAAGCCACCACAAATTCATTTCATATTTACCTAATACAATACAAAATCGTATGAATAGCTTATAAAGTGTTGTAGCAGTGTCAGAAATAATCTGCCAAGACACTGAAATACACCAACATCTAAATAATTGAGTCTGTACCTCCCAACCCTAATAAAATTGATTCAGTTTGGGCACATTCCATTAACAAATGTTGGATGGCTTTTTCAAGTAAAGAAAACCCATCTAGATACTTAAGAAACTGTCTATTTAATTGATATTCTATCTACATAACAATGTTTTTTTTTTCTATGAAACTTTATATTTAACTAATTGCTCAAAGCATTCACCACTATTGTTGGTGCACTTTTGCCATTTGAATTCAATTTCATTGATGTCTTACTATAGCTGCTGTAGAAATTATGGGTACAGGATGTAGAGCTATTTTTCACTACCTCATTGTCATAAATTTTTTCCAGATTCAAATTGATCTTATTTTCGAACAACGGCAATTTGGAAAATTTAATACTGACTTCCATTCTATTACTTTGGTAAAAACCAGTTATTGGAAAAATTACTAAACCCGAATTTGATAAAATTTTCATGGGACCACACGGGCAGCACCAGCTTTCAAACAATAAAATAAATTTGGGAATCGGTTCACCCAGTCGAAAGTTATGAAGTAAAAAATATAAAATAAAAATATACAGTCGAATTGAGTACCTCCTTTTTGGAAGTTGGTAGAAAAATACCAGGTTCTAAGTAATAATTACATACACACATCAAAAAAAGTTTCTGAACACTAGCATAAGCTGATATATTTTGTTTAATCCTTCCTATACCGTTATAATTGAAACAAAAGATTTATGAATGAAACTAGCGTATAATTAAGTACGTCTCTGGGATGCAAAGGGTTAAATTGAACTTAATCAATAATTTATTAATAAAAAGTTTATATTCAATATAACTCCTCCCCTGGCTCGAACACATGCGGTGATCCTTCTGGGCATGCTGAGAATCTAGTTATCCAAGCATTTCTTGGGCTAACCTATCCCATTCTTATATAGCGGTGTTGTGGAATTAAGAATTTACCCTTAGTATTATTGTGAACGCATCCTTAAACTGTAACTTAGTAAAAAAGAAAAAAAAAGTGCTTCCTTCTGTTTTAAATTACAATGGCGTTGTTTCTATTTCGATAATTCTTACCCAAGTTCCTAATTAAAGAATAAGTGGGTTCCCTGAGCTCTGGCACTGCCTGGTAATGTGGCTGACGGTTCCAAACAATTTGCTTAAGAGCATCCCATGCATGCTCTATTGGGATTAAGTCAGGGGAGCTGGCAGGACAGTCTAATCTTGTGATGTTGTATTCTTGAAGAACAGCATTGACTCGTTGAGCTCGATGTGCGGGCGCATTATCATCAATCAGTACAAATTGGTGCCCATGGTTTACTCAGAATGGTCTGACAATTCGATCAATAGCAACTAAAAACATGAAGAAATCAAAATAATTACAATCAATAGAAACAAAAAGATTTCGAATGTTCAAAATGATCGCAATTTTTTTTTGATGTGTGTATGTGCTTTGAATGAATATTTTAACTCTTTATAATATTAATAATAGAGCCTTTTATTCCGAATTTTTATTTTACATCTTGCCATGATTTATAAATTAGGTACTTTGCTACAATATGTCTCTTTGTTCAGTGCATAGCCTCTATTTTAACTCTTTAGCTATAAAGTATATAATGATCTAATATAAAACTTTGATTCTATTAACCTAAGGATTTTAACAATCTGTTGCAGAGGCCTATTACTAAGTACTACTACTACTGAATTAACTCCCTTGATCACTCCTCTACTTGTTTAGTAGTTATTCATAACACCCGGCAAATTCTTCCCTCCCTACAAAACTGAACATTTTTATTATGATATTTAATATATAAATTTAGTATTTAATTACTTATAATGTTCTACCTGAACTTTTGTTAAATATCACATGTAGTGGCGGGAAACAGCCATGAAAAAAGCTCTTTATTATTACAATAATTCATATCTAGAAAAAAATACATTACACGGACGAAGTGTAGTAGACGAAAGTGAAGTCATGGGCAAAAGCTAGTAATATTATAAAGAGGAAAGATTCTATTAAAAAACAAATAATTCCTCTTTATAATATTACTAGCTTTTGCCCATGTTGAGTTCGCAACTTGTATGGTCTACTGCTAATGGTGTTTAAATTGAGCTCTTCCATGTTTCTCAGGAGAGCATGTTAAGCTGTTGGTCCTTGTTTGTCCTAGGACGAGAGTCGTTAGGTTATGTCGGAGGAGCTCAGGTGGCCTGAGCCATATGGGCTGGCCACTATTCTATCCACCAAGCCATACTGAGCCTGCATAGTGCATTATGATTCATACATCTCTTCCTGAGGGTACTCAAGCCTTGAGTTCTAGTAGTAGAAACATAATGACTGATTAAGCTTGTAGTAAAATTAGAAATAATTGCTATGGATAAACTATAGTGTTACCAAACCAAGTATACTCGCGTACATAAGCAACTTATGTCCTACTTTCATACTCATGCTGTCGATGGTTGACGTCTCGGCGCGAAAAACCTGTTCCGAAATTCTGACTCACCATAAATCAAACGCCTACTTGTCTACCTACTTTTCTAGACTCAATTATTTGAGAGTTATACCTATTGCCTACTCTGTATTGTGTTTATCTAGAGCAGTTGAACCACTGTGTGTGTAAGTTTTGTATTGTATACTCGTTTTGATTAATCAAATGATGATCGCCTTAATGCAAAAGTATGACATTCTTTCCGAGCAGTGGGATCGAAGTCTGTGACACTATAGATGTGTGTTCTTATTTATAATTCCAGCAGGACTACTCGAGTAAGGTAATTATTATGAATTGTATTTCTTGTTAGGGTTCCCTGGGTAAAAGCGCCCTATTGGTACCCTCATTAAAAAGTTTGTAATCAGATGTCTATCTGATTACAAATGTTTTGATATTTATTTGGAACAACTACACGGACCATATGTCCGTGTCTGGTAAAAGCCTGCAGAGGAGACTCGGAAGGGCAAAGAACTGCCACCGGAATCGTTTAGCAAAGCAGTAAATTAGTGTCTTTTTGGGGCGGAACAATGATTCGAGTTGGTGCTTTTGATGCCAAATCAAAGTTTTATGACTGCAAGATTGTGCTAGCAGCCGTTATCTATAGAATCTTTAGGCTGGTAAATATCAATTCGTATTTGTTAATCATAACGAGACTCGACGTAGCTCTTTGTGAATACATCTCAGGATTGGATTGCCCTGCGGTTCGCTTGATGCCGAATAGAGCATGTAGGATTTGAAATTGGCAGCTACCTCCGAATACTTTGTCAGATATCAGTAGGTCTACCATGAGTTTACAACACTGAAACCGATCGACCGCGGCAGCAGATATCGATGCTCGATATCTGCTGCCGCGAAAAAATCTATAAAAAAAATAATAGTGCCACCTCGCGGTCAATTGTAGAACTAAAAATGACAGCGAGTACGCCAATCACAAGCCTAATAGGTAGGCGAGATCGAGTATCGACTGACGATGACATTTACGTTGCCAACTCATGGTGAGCTACAGGAAGATCGCCATTCAAGAATGGGACACGGTTACCAGAAAACCAAAAGAGTTTTAGATAACTTGATCAGTGCCACTCCAGAGCTGAGAACTGTAGAGATACGTGACATGTGGTACTCAATTTCACATTCCCGGTTATTGTGCATGTAACTTATTAAACTAATTACCTACTAATGAAACCTTATGCGTGATGAAAGATGCCCTTGATGTTTATTCCTTTAAAATAAAATGTATTTTTTATATGCCAAATGTACTTTGTACAAAAGAAGTTCTTGTATTAAATGAGGCTGAATTATTTACTTGGAAACATACTGGTGGCAAGCCTTATTCGGTGTCCTAAACTGTGGCATCACATGTATTAGATTTGGTATCTACTAACAAGAAAAGTTTTATTATGTGTGCTTAATAGACAAGGTAAGAAAGAAAAGCTTTTAAGAGAAGGTACTCAACCTGTAATTGAAACGTCTGAAACGAACCACAGAATACCTAATTCTATTAGCAGCTGAAGCACTTGGGTTTTAATGACCCAATCTCGTCAATAACGAATAAGTTACCGCAGCGTAACTTGTTAACCAATCTGCGACTTTATCGCACGGTAACATTGTAAAATGTGCAAATAAATCCGGGAGGAAACGTCCACTTTGCGAGGGTCTATTTGCAGCTCTAGTTTCGTTGTTACTATTGTCGAATCTGCGGCTCTAGGTCGTAGACTCTTGAGTCTCGGTAGTCTGATACGTTACTATTGTCGAATCTGCGGCTCTAGGTCGTAGACTCTTGAGTCTCGGTAGTCCGATACGTTACTATTGTCGAATCTGCGGCTCTAGGTCGTGGACTCGTGAGTCTCGGTAGTCCGATACGCTACTATTGTCGAATCTGCGGCTCTAGGTCGTGGACTCGTGAGTCTCGGTAGTCCGATACGCTACTATTGTCGAATCTGCGGCTGTAGGTCGTGGACTCGTGAGTCTCCGTAATCCGATATGTTACTATTGTCCAATCTGCGGCTCTAGGTCGTGGACTCGTGAGTCTCCATAGTCCGATATGTTACTATTATCGAATCTGCGGCTCTAGGTCGTAGACTCGTGAGCCTCGGTAGTTCGATATGTTACTATTGTCGAATCTGCGGCTCTAGGTCGTAGACTCGTGAGCCTCGGTAGTTCGATATGTTACTATTGTCGAATCTGCGGCTCTAGGTCGTAGATTCGTGAGTCTCGGTAGTCCGATACGTTACTATTGTTGAATCTGCGGCTGTAGGTCGTGGACTCGTGAGTCTCGGTAGTCCGATATGTTACTATTATCGAATCTGCGGCTCTAGGTCGTAGACTCGTGAGCCTCGGTAGTTCGATATGTTACTATTGTCGAATCTGCGGCTCTAGGTCGTAGACTCGTGAGCCTCGGTAGTTCGATATGTTACTATTGTCGAATCTGCGGCTCTAGGTCGTAGACTCTTGAGTCTCGGTAGTCCGATACGTTACTATTGTCGAATCTGCGGCTCTAGGTCGTGGACTCGTGAGTCTCGGTAGTCCGATACGCTACTATTGTCGAATCTGCGGCTGTAGGTCGTGGACTCGTGAGTCTCCGTAATCCGATACGTTACTATTGTCCAATATGCGGCTCTAGGTCGTGGACTCGTGAGTCTCCATAGTCCGATATGTTACTATTATCGAATCTGCGGCTTTAGGTCGTAGACTCGTGAGCCTCGGTAGTTCGATATGTTACTATTGTCGAATCTGCGGCTCTAGGTCGTAGACTCGTGAGTCTCGGTAGTCCGATACGTTACTATTGTTGAATCTGCGGCTGTAGGTCGTGGACTCGTGAGTCTCGGTAGTCCGATATGTTACTATTGTCGAATCTGCGGCTCTAGGTCGTAGACTCGTGAGTCTCGGTAGTCCGATATGTTACTATTGTCGAATCTGCGGCTGTAGGTCGTCGACTAATCTACTAACGTAGCTATGACGGCAAGGGGACTTCCGCAAGTCATTTCACCACAGGGTTCCACTAAAACGATATAGGTTAGGCAGGTTACTAAGTACGTAACCCCGAAATATAGTTTTACAGATCATTAAAGTGTAAAACTTCTTTAGGCGCGTTGAACACTTTTCGGGTGAACAAAAATCATGGAACTTGCGACATCGTTACCGAACGCTTCAGGTTACAGTCCCCAAAGACTGCCCCGCATGTTTTTGTGTTAGGTACTCTTCTAATGTTATGTTGTACTGGTTTTAGGTATTAAGTAAATCTGTAATTTTACATTGGCTTGTGCTGTGGTTGCCGCAATATCGCAGTAAACAAACATGGAGAGTGATCATCGGAAGTATAGACAGTGTAGAAATTTTTTACCGCAACACTAGCTCTAACACAGTAAATAAGAATATGCTTTACTTCCTTCACCCACAGATCATCAGATCATAGATCTTCCATCTTCTTACCTATGCATCAGATCATCAATCTTCCATCTACTCGCCCATCTATATCTACATTTATCATCATATTATAAAGAGGAAAAATTTGTTGTTTGTATTGCATTGACTCCGAAACTACTTAACCGATTTGGAAAATTCTTTCACCATTAGAATCCTACATTATTCCTGATGGTCATAGGACATAGGAGATTTGCATAAATTCAGTGAAACGTATGAAAACTTCGATAATGTAACCCAAGGTGTGAAAAAATCCTTATATCACGTACGCTATGAAAACTATTGACAAAGAGCAAAGTGATGTTGTACCTTTTTTAGAAGACGTCAACGTCTACAAAAATGTCAGAATTTACCTAATACTGAATTTTAAAGTAATGTCAAAATAATGGCTTTTTCACGTTTTTAATATGCAATAAAATAGTAACAACGGTACAAACTAAGCCACATTATTCGTACCTTAGTATTTAATCCTAATAAAAAAGAAACATTTCATTGTTTTTTGTTTGGAATGCAAACACAAAAACTACTAAACCTATTCAAAAAATTATTTCTGTCGTAGAAAGCTACATTATGCCTGAGTAACATACGCTATATCTGATTCCATCACCACGCGGGTAATTATCGGTTGAACCACTCAGCATTTGTCTTTACACAGATGATAATCGGCTACTACGTTCCTATTCCTTTACCTACGTCAAAGATGCTCACCATCAACTCTTATAACCTATTTTATGGGTAGATGGTGAGTATCTTTATTATTGAATTATCTCTATGTATATCCGCGTTTACAGTAAGTTGCTCTCGCCCATCTGTCTTTAAATGCAGCTATACTTTTTATTGTTACATATTTTTTTCTCTTCGTGTATGATCAAGATGCTTAAATATATATCTCATCTTTAGTCTCGGACGCAGCTGTTGCATATCCGCTTGCTGACCACGAGTAATTTGATAACATTAATTAAGTGAAAGTTTAAGTTGCTACCTAACTTGTACGTAAGATGTTTCGTGTGTTGCACTGAATGTACCTACTGAATATCTCGCTTCCAAACAATTGTTACCAGATGTAAACGTGCCAAGGCGCATACGGGTAGGCATATTATTCGTCAATTAAATGTAATTGAGCACTTGTTTGTAGTCAATACACAGCTGGACAAGTCTCTGAAGAACGGAAATGTGTCTTTACTGTTATAAATTGATTGACATCTCTTCAGTCCCTTGGTTTACGCAAAATAATCCATAGATCCACAGTGGGATGAAGATTTATTCCTGTCCCAGTTACCTACCCACAGTACCCACCTAGAGGCGAGGGCGGCTTGCGAAAAAGCAAATGGCCCTTAACGATAGGGCCCGGCGGAAATAGCCCCCCATTCATGTGCGCTTATCTGTATCTGTGCGTCCTCAAGAACAATGATCGCTGACTGTTGTTACGACGAAAGGAGATTGTTTTACAGTGTCGTACATTACAATTAGTGAGCTGGATTAGCCATTAGTTAGCTTACTTATACTTTTAAGGACTTATTTTACGTACTTTTCTTTAATATCAAGTACTTATTGAAGTGCACTGAAACAGCTGTTTTATACTAGAACTAGTTTGTATGATGTTTTTTATATGATTTTGAGTTGTGTACTACGCAGCAGAGTGCGGGAGTGCTCTAGTAGTAGTGCAGTAGTGATCCGGGAGGTCATGAAGATACATGAGATGGTGATGATGAGATACGCGGCTGTAACTATCGCGTAAGTTAAACCTTCAAAATAATGGTTTATTCCGTAAATCCCCTACGGCCCTCCCCCATGTGGAGGATTTACGGATTTTTACTTGGTATCTCTCAAGTTAAATTGGAGGTGTTCCAGGAACACAGATTCCAGACATCCCTTACAGAGCACAGATATAAAAATAAACACTTTACACTGGTGCGTAAGGTGTTATTTATGTACTGTTGTATATGTATTGTATTGATACTCTGTAGGGCATTTTTGCAAATCCCCCGGAGTAGCACGATTTAACAAATGGAGGGAAATCAGGGGTAAAATCTGAAATCCCTCATGGACATGGACTTCCGTGGGAAATTAACGGAATAAATCAAAATAACTATAAAATGTCTACCTAATACTTAAATACTACAAAGTTACAATCACGACGTTGTATGATACATTACCATGCGCCATGGCAACTGAGTAGTTAACATAACCATTGTGGGTCATTAAAAGTTAAAAATTCTAGCCACAGAATAACCCATAGTACATCTGCCTAAGCGATTTAAGTTTAGTTAGTTAAAGTATTTTAATACTAGCTGCGCCCCGCGGTTTCACCCGCGTGGTGATGGATGATGATGATGATGATGATGAAAAGTATCCTATGTGTTAATCCAGCGCCTCATCTACCCCCATACCAAATTTCATCAACATTAGCCCCCCCGTTTGTGCGTGAAAGAGTAACAAACATCCATACATCCATACATACAAACTTTCACATTTATAATATTAATAGGATAGGTACTAATAATTGTATAGCACCTTATCCTACTTATAAACACGAAAGTTAGCGAGTATAGATATGGAATATGGAGAATATATAGAGTATTGATCTTTGTTACTCTATTACGCTAAAACGGTGGGGCCAATTTTGATGAAATTTAGTATGGAGGTAGATGAGGGGCTGGATTAACAAATAGGATACTTTTCATCGTCGTCATCATCATTATCATCTATCACCACGCGGGTGAAAAAATGAAAGAAATATTCTTGAGCACAGCATAGATAAAATAATAGGACCTCCGCCTACGTCAAGATCGTAATGATGACAGTTCTGTCAAAGTGTGTGTCAGTTTCTAAGTCAAAAGCACGATATATTCTTTTGACAACTCGATACACTAGACGTGCAAATGTAACACAAATGCCGTCAAGGGTGATGAAATGTAATGACAGTTTTTCTACGGTAATTAATTTTGTATTTGTATGTACGTATGTACTGAATTTTATTATTAGTGTTTACTGATTGATTTACTAAGTATTTAAATTTACTCATATAACCATGTAACTATTTTATGACGTTTTGGTATAAAGATAGATATGGCTTTGGAGAAAATAATAAGCTACTCGAAGTACTAATCCTGCGCAGACAACGTCGCGGGCACCAGCTAGTATTTAAATAAAGAATGTCATTGGTCAAATTTAAGCTGTATCTTGTAAGTCTTGGAGCTAGAATAACAACCATTTCCAAAAGTCTGCGTCCACGTATCTGGCCCGAGCACGAACATTTGCTAAAGTGTAACGTAACGTAACCATATCGTTGACGTATACAGTACAAACTATCATTTATCTAGTACAACTGTGGCACAGATAACTCACAGTTTGTACTGTTTAAGTCAACGATACGATAACGTTACACATTAGCAAATGTTCGTGTTAGGACCGCTGTACCTAGAGAGGCTAAATTGGTATTTGCAACTTTAACAATAGTCACAGCTTCAACAATAAGAAGTTGTCGACAGATGTGGTAATTAGGTGTCCACCTTTTCATCAGTGCAGTTCTAATTTGACTTATTCATGTATGTACTTGAACGCAAATACACGTTAATTCTTACTGTTTCGTTTCCGCTTAAATTCAACGTAATCTCGGGCATCACTGACTCATATGGTTTTGCGATTACTAATTGAGTTAGGTGTTATGAACAATGAAGATCATACTGCTTTATGCCAAGTTGTGCTTCATTATAACGTCGACGAGCTCTATATGTAATAACCGCGGAATGCGTGCATTGTTTCGACGATTGCGTATTCTTTTGTTTGCAAGAATATTACGGCTAGGATGGCTTTCAGAAGACTGGCAGAATAATCTGTGTTCTGCTCTGTGAGATGGTAGGATCAAGAGTGAAGCCTGTTAAAATACTATTTGGTATTGTAGATAGAAAGATAGAAACTATTTATTCGTACACTAAAAACACATGAGGTGATAAAAACAACATAGTATTAAACAAGTACAATTCGAAGTTATTGGAGTGTTACTCAAAAACTACTGGACCGAATTTGATGAACTTTAAATGGGACCACACGGGAAGCTGGTGCGTTTTCAAACAAACAAATTTGGGAATCTGTTCACCCAGTCGAAAGTTATGAGGTAACAAACATAAAACAACAGTCGAATTGAGTACCTCCTCATTTTTTTGAAGTCGGTAGAAAAGGCGGTCTTCTTTATTATTCAGTTAAACATATGTCTATCTTTATTATTCGGTTAAACATATGATTGATTGATTGATGATTGATTCTCGCATAAAGCTGTTTCTTCCAGACAATCTTTGGGTAGAAATAATGTTATTTTTAGAGACAGTGGTGATTGGTATCAGCGTATATAAAATAGTTACTATGTACATGGTCCTAAGTCTGAAGCAAAATAATAAGTTTTCATTAGTACCCACTTAAATGATATATTTAAACTACATAGTTGAATACAGTTATACGTGGCTGGTACTGCTGATAGCGCGCGCTCGCCGCTGTGTACAAAAGTGACTCCCAGACGAACTTCAAATACCTAATTTCAATTTTTAGAGAGAAACATTCACATCCTCGGACGGGATTCAAACCCGCGTCTTCCGACAGCACGAGTCAGACGCCATGACCAAGTAGGCCACCGAGGGTAGAGGTCGAGGAGCATCGAATTTTAACTCTCTATCTGATTGTAACCATCGTATGGTGACGGTGCGACATCTATTGAACAGCTTTGACATCATTATCTATAGAGGTTCGAATCCCGTCCGAGGATGTGAAATTTTCTCTCTAAAAATTGCAATGTTTGGTATTGCTAAGCAGGGTTATGGGGGATCCCAATAATCTATCTATCCACAGTTTTCTTTACTACCGATAGAAATTTGACATAACGTCCATACAAATAGTGTCCAATATTTAACTCTAGTAAGGTAAACCGGCGCTAGATAGATTATTGAAAACGGCCGTAACTCTAGTAAGGTAAACCGGCGATAGATAGATTATTGGGACGGGCCGTTAGTGCTTTAAAAAAGTAATACCTACTATAAAAAAACTTTAAAGTGGTCGGAGACTATTTCCAGTAAATATCATTATTATGTGTAGAGGATAGATTTTTATGGTTTTAAACTAGTTTGGCGATGCTATGTTATACCTACGTGTGTAATATGTATATATATACGAGTATATACCATCACACCTTCCCAAAAGAATTCGGTAGAGGTGTATAAACACTAACATTTTCTTCACTAACTTTTTATCGCGAATCGTAAGAGGCGAGAAAAACCGACCTACTAGGTGGTAGGTCTCTTGTGTAAAAGGCCATCTTGGTTAGTATCACCGCATTGCCAGATATTCTGCCGCGAAGCAATATTGCGCAAGCATTACTGTGTTAGGGTGTGAAGGGCACTGTAGCAAGTGAAATTACTGGGTGGAAGAGACTCAAAAACCAATGTCTCGGAGTGACGAGCGCAGGGCAGTGCCAAGCAAAGCTACAATTCTAAGCATTTTGGTACTGACACTGTCATGGGAAATCATAGTGCTTAAGAGGGACGCATAGTTAGTACTTGTCCATACTAAAAGAAATAGCTCATTTCTACCTCTTCATATTGTAAGAAAAGAGTTATTTATTTTAGTATGGACAATTACTATGCATTCCTCTTTTTCCTCTAAATATTAGGCTTGAAATTGAGCTAATTTAGATTTTTTTCTTATTTTTCGTTTCTCTGTTCGTCTGTCTGTTTGTACGGGCTAATCTCTGAAACGACTGGACCGATTTAAATGAAATGTTGTATGGTGGTAGCTAATATTCCTGGTGAACATATAGGATAATTTTGATCCTAGTAATTTAAAGAGTTCCCGTGGGATACTTAAAAACTGTAATTAACCGTATCCCACGAGGCCATGCGAGCGAAGCCGCTGGCGGGTCAGCAAGTTATGTAATAGGAGGAAAGCTAATTGTCATCTTATTTCTTGAAGAAGAGCTACAAACTTTTAGTTAATTTAGTTTTTAGTATACTCGCGTACCTAGTTATGAAGTCCTTTATCTAGGCACCTATATAATTTGTTTAGAATTCGAATTACCAAAATTGTTTGGTATTCAAAATAGGAACCAAAGTACGAATAGTTACTTAATTATAATTTATTCTGTGCCATGACATGATGAAGCAAGACGTGCCTAATTGCTGTTATTTTTCTCGACTTAGTTCATTAATTTACCTTAAAATGTTTACCTACTTTGCAAACGTGATTATTTGCAAGGTCTTAAAAGTAATGATCAAAGTAAACACAGACAAGCTGAACTCTCTATATTTTGTGAGAGCATTAATAATGTAAATGAAACTTTAATGAGTATCTTGTCACTAAGATTGAAGACCGACAGTTTAATGATTATGAGGACAGTGACTCAATCGTGGCTATTCGAACCGTGTCTAAGTGCATTATCACGGTTACAAAACGAGTTAGTACAGTTCACAAGGAGGCACAATGGTACGTGTACGAAATACGCCAGGGTGCGATTAGCACACGAGACGCGATGTTGACGCATCGCGGTGCCCGCTGGCTGTGACGGCGCCGTTCGTTGAACCTGCGAGTTCACGACCACTGGTGACGTGTGCTGTAAAGCTAACAGACGATCTCGCACTGCCAGCCCAGCTCCCAGTCCTACACCCGTGCCAGATAAGGAGATGCGTGCACGCCGAAACCTGCGAAACTATATTTAGCGGAAACGTATAGCGTCATTCATGTTCAAGAGTTGATAGGTGTAAAAACACAATCGTCAAAAGTCTGGCAGACAGGCTGCTGCTGACTGCCACGTATAGACGATGGTTGGCTATGTCCACCTAAATAGTTTTATTTAATTAAATTATAATTTATTTTTTAAATTTATTGTAATTTTGAACACTTGTACAATAGATCTCGTGTCTGAAAAATAAATTAATATTATTATATATGCAATGTATATGTAGACGAATACGGGGTAGCCGAGTAGCAAATCAATGAGTATTTTCTAGCAGGCGTATTCTATTTTGGACAGCATCATCACTTGATATCCGGTGCGATTCAGGTCAAACGCGAGCCTATCTGCGATAAAATAATTCCGGCTATGTGCGAGTTGGACTCGAGCTCCGAGTCTTCCGTACATTAAGAAAGACTCGTTACAACTAAAAGACGAACTAGGTTATAGGACAAACTTAATTTTGTCTTTCGATCCTTAGACACGTCTATTGCACCAACCGCAAATAATTAGTTACTCGTAGTAATAGCAAATCCGCTTTTTATTTAATTTAAACTACTTAATAATAAATTTACAGATTTAAGTTATTTTTCTTTGTGTCCTGTAAGACATTGCATATATAAAGGTTAACCACCACAGTCCCAGATATTTTGCCTCGCAGCTGTGATGATAAGATAATGCACCACTGTACACTGTAACAAGTGAAAAAAGCTATTTAATTTAAACACACTCTCACGAACGGGTTGACGAGCGCAATACATCATCATCATCATCATCTTCATCTTCATTATCAGCCGGAAGACGTGCACTGCTGAACATACGCCACCCCCTTGATAGCGCAATACAGTGCAACGTAAAAGTTTAGCGTACTTAGGGTTTGTATTTTTGGAATAATAAAACGGGATAAACGTGAGACTTACGCGTTATTGACATCATGATCGACGCATGTTTCGGCTTCGTCCGGAAGCCTTCTTCAGGATCTTGAGTGCGGTGCACTCGTCGTTGCGTCGCGCTTCGCCCTCGGGTTGGTACTTGTACGGTATGTAGCTTGTAGCTGGGATTGTGTTCAAGCGTGAAACTTACCATCAGGCGAACGACTTGCCCGTCTCGTCACTTGCTAGTAAAAAAAAATCCAAAAAATAAACTTGACAATGGAAGCACCTATGCTGACACTGAACCTGAACTCTTCAGTGATGTGGGTCGGAAATGTCCACAAAATTCACAAAGGTGTTTGACCTGTCACTTAATCAGATTCACTCATTATGTCCAGCTTTTGTGTTAAAAAGGATGCTACCCAGTACTATTGTTTATTCTGTGCTCGGGGGTAACATGTGGAAAATGTATTCTTTAGGTAGTCGGGCATCATGGACATGTGCACGTTTGACGTGTAACGTGTTTGATGGTCAACTACACATTTCGTCAATGGTGTAGTGACATGATGATAATGCATATTTACATTAGTTATGTTAACGGGATTTACTGCGGATGTTAAAGGTATTATCATTAATTACTAAACATGCTTAAAAATGTTGGCTTTTGTTCCAGAGATCCAAAGAGCATTAAAAAGCCCATAGTTTTTTCAATAAGAATCTTCGTAATCGAAACCATTTGTCGCGCTATACCCTTAACATTTTGTACAATAAATTAAGAATACAATTTGATTATATGCGTTTTAATTATTTATTATTTTTACGTATTCAATTAATTAATTATTAATAATTTAAATAACACGATCACACGGTTAGTCAATAACTTTTCAAATTATTGATAACTAGCTGACCGGCCAGCGCCTTCGCTCGCTTGGTCTTGGTGTAGTGGTGGATGCGCCGCTTTTGAATCTCGGGGTCCTGGGTGGGATCCCTGGGTTGGTCAGTTATTGGGTATTTTAAAAAAAAATCTCAATAGCATTCCGGAGTCTGGATCAGTGTCCCGTAGATGGCAATAAGCTCGCCCCCTATTACATGGTACTAAAAATATATCCGGCGAAATGCAGGTGTTTAATACATCGCTGCTTACCTCTTCGAGGATATATTGGTGTGACGATTTGTTACGTGGTGTTTAAAATAACACCTATTGCTTTAATTCCGTTAAAGGTTTATTTCTACCAAGTTTTGAGTGAATTGCATCAGAAATAGTTTTTTACTTAAATAATTTCATAACTCTACTGCACATCTTATATAGATGGGTATATTTTCAAAAATAAAAAAATACTTGTTACATTCTTAATTATTACGGGTTTTAGCCGTACCATAGAAGTTCATGCGCGCCGACCAGTCAATCGAGACTCTAGTTTTATATGAGACCGTGTAGCATAGAGAGATCAAGCTGTCATCTTGGATTTATGTCACGGATCAAGATAAAAAGTTAATGGTTGGGAGGTCCGGGCTCCATTCTATCCATATACCAAATTTCATTGCTATCTGTGCGGTAGTTTTTAGTTATGCATGAGCATACATACCGCGCTTCCACCACTACACCAACCGAGCGAAGCCGCTGGCGCGTCAGCTAGTATATGTATTATATTAAAGCCGCCGCCGATAAGGAACCTGCGTAATTTGCAAAACTTCCGCAATAAACTTAAGAGCTTTATATTCGATCACCAAAAAAGTGAAGCCATTTTGGTTAATGACACCAGTGCAATATAAAATTATAAATTATATTGATAGTAATATTATATAAATTTGTGTATTTCTATTTACTTGTTACTAGATAGTTATTTCTATTATTTTGTATTTTTTAGTTTTATTATTTCCATTACGAAGTCTTTGTAGGTACATCCGGACATTCGTACCCTGCTTGCCTGTTTATTTTTATATAGTATTCTATTCAGTATTTAAAGTGTTGTGTTTGTTTTGTTTTGTATTCTTACAAAAAGCGCTCGATGCAGTCGTGTGTGACGTCACCGCCAGCCCCAACGGAAGACCAGCGCTGGTTGTTTCAACGCAATCAGCTTTATGCTGAGTTGGGGCTGTGTTGTAGTGAAACAATAGATTGTGTAGTGTTAATTTTATGTATATTTTAGGCAAAATGTCATATTGTTTTTCATCAACAAATATATTTTTCTTTCTTTCTTTCTAAAGGAATAAATCACAAGGGTGGAACAAGTGTACATACAGTAAACAGGATGTCTGTTTTGTAATATTACGCACATAATAATTATCATACACAAGAATATTACATTTTAGTAGTTGGCGTTGTAGTTAACCTCATGCATGAAATTTTATGCTAGTCATGACATGTCGCCAAACAGTAAAATGGTTTGTACTAATAATGAAATATACCGAATCTATTAAATAAAGAAGCGAAACTCCACTCACCGAGTAAAATCGAAATCTCAAAGACTACGTAGGTACTTGACCTATGAAACCCGTAGACGTCAACTAAGCTGGATTTTGCGAAAGAATCGAATGGGGGCTGAAATTGTTATGGAAGCCCTACGATAGGACTAAGTAAAAAAGATTTATCTTTTATTAAATTTATTTAAAAAAAGATTAAATATCTCCGCGCCAAAATGGAAAACAGTTGTGCCAATCAAAGAACAAGAAAAATAATGTAGAATCCCCATATTTTTTTGACTGAATGTATATTAATTACGTTTTAGTGCTACAACATTCAATTTATTTCGACGGCAATTTTATTGACGCAATTTGTTTGATATATAAGTAGATATAAAGTCTTACGTTGGTATGGAAACTAATTTGTGTCTGTACATTGTGTTGTTCATTTTATAACTATTTGTCCTTATGTGTGTTATTAGAGTGCTAGCTGACCCGCCCGCTGCTTCGCTCGCGTGGCCGCGTGGATCTCACGGGAACTCATTGATTTACCGAGATCAAAAGTATCCTATATGTTGACCAGGGATATTATAAGCTACCACCATACAACATTTCATTTAAATCGGTCCAGTCGTTTCGGAGATTAGCCCGTACAAACTGACAGACAAACAAAGAAAAAAAAACCTGAAAAAATCAAAATTAGTTCGATATCACTCCTTACATCCCCCTGACTCGGTTTTTAGCATTTTTTTTCATTGTACAGAAATTTGACCTCTACACTTTTTATTTGTATAGTATAGATTACAAGTCCTGACTACTTTAATACTTTAATAATAACCCATAGTTATTCATTATACCCATCATTATTTTCTTTAGGTATTACAAAGCTCATTAGATTTACTCAGTTCACATGTTGATAATCAAAAATTTTGCCTTTAAAATTGAAATATTAGTTTTTATTTCATTTCTCTAGTATATATTTTATTACATTAAATTTGAATTTATTTTTGATAAAACTGAAAATAAAATACTTAATTCATTATTAGATAAGTGCTAAGTACCTACTACGATTCTCATGCTGCCATTTATTATATGGTACCAGTTCTGACTGCGCATTACACAATTTTGTTTTATACTGGGCAGAGGTATATTAGATATATTTAGGCCCCAGATACACGGGCAGCTTGTAGCAGTCAGCTTGGACTGCTTCAAGCTGCGACTACACAGTGGATTACAGTCTTCTACGTACACACATACACGAAACCGCTCGAGTAGTTGAAAATCCTTCGGGCTGTTGGCGGTCAAGCAATCGCCAGGCATACACTAACTGCTCTCGCGCATTACCTCCGCCCGTGTTCTTCAATGCACGTCGAGCGCGCTTCCCGCCCCGCCGAAATAGTGTCTTGTTGAGCAGTTAATACCTACTGCTCCTGCAGTTATCAATGGCATCTGCAAGCAGTTGACTATGACTGTAAGAGCGGTCCGTGTATATCCGCCCTTAAATGACGTCTTTAAGTAATGCGGATCATTTGTTTGATACGAGTACGAGTATATTAATGGGAATTACGTTTTGCATGTTTCGATTGCATATGCGTCTTCCTCCTCAGTTTGCTCAGTGGGCCTAGCACGAATCACTGCGTAAGTAACGTATCGTGGTGTTCACGTAAAACAGTACAAACTATCATTTATCTAGGCAACTGTGACACAGACGTCTCATAGTTTGTACGCCGAAGCGTGAGGCTTTGACGGTTACGATACGAATACTTTTGCGAAAAATATTTTGTGCTACTGCCTCAGTTAACAATTTTGTTATCGACGGACCCCAGTAAATATCTCGGCGATTCAAAAAGTACTATTTACGAAGCAGCCAATGTTAAAAGTTGAAGTATTTTGTACTGAGTCAAGCGGTAATTCTGTGCAGAGCGGCCTCGTAAAATGTTTATGGGAGAAATAGTCCGCCTTAATCCTTTAACGCTCTATTGAAGCAGGGTTCAGAAGTACTTACTGCTTTGAGGATTACTGCGGCAATTTTACACTAAATATTGCAGACCTGTCCATCCCCGTTAAGTGGGCTATGTAGTAAGCCAGCCGGAATATGGTTCCGGCTTATCTATGTCCACATTATAATTACCTATGTTTACTCCGTATGAGACAGAGTTTAGGAGTATTCTCTCGTAATCGGGATGTGTCGTCGTTGGTAGCCTACGATGAAATAATATCAGGAAGAGTAACTGCCTTAAAAATGACCCAATAAAAGTCGTGCTAAATCAATAACATCGTTCACGCCGCTATGACTCAGCTGATATAGTAGACGGTGCAGCACGTGGACCAATCTCTGCTTTCCTTTAAACAAATCACCAAACATGTCTATTTGTAAATAATTACTATTCAGATCAATAGTGCGCAATTATTACTGTGTGAAGGGCAGTATAATAATAAGTTGCGGAATAAGACCCAAAAACCAATGTCTTAAGGTGATGAGCACAGTGATTGACCAGGCTAAACTTCAGCTGTAAGATCTGGGTAGAACTGCAACTGTCTTGGGCAGGCATGGTGCTTACCATGACGCGCACGATAAGTCTGTCTCTTCACTTATTATTTTACTAGTTGCGCTCCGCGGTTTCACCCGCGTGCTGATGGATCATGATGAATCAAAATATATAGCCTATGTTCATCAGGGATAATGCAGGTTACTAATGCTAAAAGATTTATTGAAATCTGTCCAGTAGTTTCGGCGCTTATTTAATTCATTAAACAAATCTTTCCTCTTTATAAAATTAGTAAGTACCTATAGAAAAAAGACCCGGATATATAAGTAACGAGTTGACCGCGTCCACGGCTTCACTCGCCTGGCCTCGCGGCATACTGCGGCTTTAAAATAAAAGTAACCTTTATTATTCAATAACTTTTTATTCATAAATATGTATTTTTTAATGTACTGACATTAAAAAATACATATATTTATGAATAACGGTTCATAAACAGATTACATGAAAAAATACTAAATGTTAAGTGAAGCTTGCCACAATATATTAGTGAAAACCACATCTAAATCGGATAAGCCGTTTCTGAGATTAGCGTGTTAGCGCACAAACGCACAGACAAAAATTCTAATAATATTTTTTACATCTCTCATATTCGGTAAGTAGGTCCTTATTACCCCCAAATGGGGCTTGTAGGTGACCAATTAGCACTCTAGGGTAGTAATGTAGCTAGAAAAGCCCTAGGGCGGTAAGTAAAAAAAAACACAAATGGTGCTTGTAGGTAACCAATTAGCGTTCTAGGGTAATAATGTAGCTAGAAAAGCCCTAGGGCGGTAAGTAATTTAAAATAAACACTTCACTCTTTCAAAAAGTTCGCGTACATCTAGCCATCATACTGGCAATAGACATCATGCATTCAGCCCAATGACAAAAGAGGTCGCTTCGCTATTCAGCCTTGTCTTCGTATGAGTATAATAGTCATCAATTTTATTTTTGTAATGCTGGTTTTTTTCTACTTACCTCACAATCGAGATGTAAAGCAGAGTAGTTAGCTCGGGTATAAGCATCATTTATACCCTCGAACTATAGGCGCCCTCGCTGCGCTCGTGCGTCTAAATATCTTGGGCTGCAATTGATGCCTTACAGCCCTTGGCTACTAATGTACTATTAATTCATTCCATTTTCGTTTTAAAAAGTCCCAATAATACTTTTTCTCATATATCTTCCATGTACAGACATCGGTCCGATGTATCGACTTTTACACTTTTGTCTTGTAAACAAACATCTTTTGTTTAAGTGGCAATAAAAGATTTATTTTATATTATTATTTTTTATCATTATTTTATATTATTATCGTTTCTGTAGAAACATTTTAGTATGTTTGTTTTATTATTATTTATAAGTATTTTTGGAAAGAATTTGGATATTTAATATAAATATAAAATATAGGTATCATTTGATAGTTCACATTATGGAAATTTCATCACAAATTGTACGATCTTAAGGAATACATTTTTTATCTCAATCTATTACAAATCATAATTTACAATGGCATCCTAACGATACAAGAAAAACATATTTTATCGTAGGTAACACGTAAGCATTTTCTGTGTATTGTCGGTTCGTTAGAGATAAATCTCCCTTGTACTTACGTTTGTATAGTATACCTGTGTTATCCTACAAAAATCTGTTACGGAGGTCTATTTAGCTTGAGGCAAGGCAAGGCTCTAAATCGCGTACAGCCTTGGAGGCCGGCACGCTTCGCTGAGCGTGACGTGGCAGCCTCGAAGCCCAGTGCCAATATTTTAATCTATCTATTGTGTAGTGCCTACTTAGCTACACGAATCATTATGTTACTATATTGGGGTCAGAGTCATGCATCTCGGTACCCTTTAAAAAATACCCTACTCGTCGTAGCGTAGTACCGATTTAGGTGGCGTCAATCATGTGTCAACTTAGGTGGTAGGTAGACCCTTCAGTATGCGTACGTGTTGGCGGGTACCACTTATTTGCCGCCTCGAACCTTTAGTGTGCATTACCATGTTAGCAAGTAAAATAACTGGCCGAGTGCCGCCCCGCTGTTTGTCAAAGCCTTTATACATTATATTGATACGAACTGCTCTATTTCATAAAGATCCAATCAACCGTTCTCAATAATCGTTGAATAAAATTTATATGTACCAAAGGGATAAATTTATTAAGCGCGTGACACATAAAAGGCTGTTTTTCCTGAACATACAACTGATAAGGATACACTGAACAGTATGATATAATTGTTGCGTAACAACTTGAATAACTCGATGAAAACTGCGGTTTTGTAACGTGGGCTCTGGATAACTAAGTTACCGAGAATAATAATAATTGTAATTGAGGTTGCTAAACAACACACACGCACGTATAGTACACATATACTAATGTATGAAGGTAATCCTTCGTCATCATCTCAGCCATAGGACGTCCACTGCTGAACATAAGCCTCCCCCAGAAATTTCCAAAGGACCTCCATTCATGGACGACCTACGCTGCGCTTGCCTGTCCGTGGTCTCCACTCCAGAACCTTTCGGCCCCATCGGCCATCTGTTCTGCGTGCTATGTGGCCTGCCCGCTGCCACCAACTGGCTAATCTTCTGGACTATGTCGGTGACTTTAGTTTGTCTACGGATCTCCTCATTTCTGACTCGATCACGTAGAGAAACCCCGAGCATAGCCCTCTCCATAGCTCGTTGTGCGACTTTGAGCTTGCTTATGAGACCCATAGTAAGACCACGTTTCAGTGCCATAAGTCATCACTGGTAACACATTACCTTACGCATTTATAATAAACTAGATTTCGCCCGAGTTTTCGTCCGCGTAGGGTATTTTTTTAATTTGTTGTAATTATTCGTAGCTATTTTCATGACTATTACCCGCCACTACATGTGATATATATGATAAAAGTTCAAATCAACTCTCAACAGCAAATTTCAGTGTTTGTCCATGGGACCTATTAATAGCCACTCCGAAACAATCCTTGAATGGGACTTTTTTAATTGAGCAATCTTAAATCCAAAAGGTAGGTTAGTTAATTACGGATCAATTGTACACGTGGCCCGAAGACCCTTTCTCCTCAGTCAATATATTGGCTTCCATTACATGAAATGCCTAAAGTACTAATTTTCACAGCTATAAGTTCAACAACATAGAATTTTCCATACAAAGTTCAATCCTTCTTTTCACCCCTCAAGTTATCCCTGTCAAAAATATTAAGGAACACCTTTTTTATGTTAAATGAACTCTCTAAATAAATACAAATGTTCACATTTCATCATCATCATCATAATCTCAGCCGTAGGACGTCCACTGCTGAACATATGCCTCCACCATAATTTTTCAAAAAGACTGGTTGAAGCGGCCTGCATCCAACGTCGTCCTGCGACCTTTATCAGGTCGTATGACCTACGCTGCGCTTGCTGGTCCGTGGTGTCCATTCCAGAACCTTCCGGCCCAATCGGCCATCTGTTCTGCGTGCTATGTGCCCTGCCCACTATCACTTTAACTGGCTAATCTTCTGGGTTATGTCGGTGACTTTCGTTCTTCTACTGATCTCCTCATTTCTGATTCGATCACGAAGAGAAACCCCGAGCATAACTCTCTCCATAGCTCGTTGTGCGACTTTGAGCTTACTTATGAGACCCATAGTAAGACCACGTTTCAGTGCCATAAGTCATCACTGGTAACACACATTGGTCGAAGACTATTGTCTTGAGGCACTGGGGTATTTTTCGCGAAGACTTCGCGAAGTTTCCGGAACGCTGTCCAGCCGAGTTGGATTCGACGATTGACCTCTTTCTCGAAGTTGGACCTGCTTAGTTTGTGTTAACTTATGAATGTTCACATTTATATGATCAAAAACAAAGGACTTTCATACAAATGATTTCACCCATTTTACCCCCGTAGGGGTTAATTTTCGAAAGACTCTTTTTCTACTAACACCTCTAAAACAGACAAAAGCACCCTCAAAATTTCAAGTCTCTACGACCAGCGGTTTAGTATGTGCATTATCTGTCAGTCAATTATGACTTTAATTCTTATATAATATTGATATTGATGACTAGAATTCGTCTGCGATTTGTCTACGTCGTACAAGGTTATGGCAATCTGACTGAAACTGTACAGGTGATTGGTAGAGTAGTTGGTCGGCTACTTATTACCTCGTTCAAACGGTTAGTTCAATAGTGATCGCGATATTGTTTTTTCACGCGGACGAACGTAACGTAAGTAACTAAGAATATAACTAAAACCCAAAATGACAAGTAATGTACGTTAATAACAATAATGTCATGTAACAAGTGCGAGACGAGACGCACCTTACCTTATCGCGCCTAAACGGATAAACGCAAGCAAATTTGGCAATGAGATACGAGTATGTTATATCCTGGGGAAGGACATAATATGATCCGTTTCATCATCATCATCCATCACCAAGCAAGTGAAACCGCGAAGCGCATCTAGTTATATATATTATATATTATGTTTCTTTTAACTTGTTATGATTATCCTACTAATCTTATAAACGCGTAACTTTGTGAGTATGGATGTGTGGATCTTTGTTACTCTTTCACGCTCAAACGGCGGGGGCAATTGCGATGAAATTGGGTATGGAGGTAGATGAGGCGCTGGATTAACACATAGGATACTTTCATCATCATCATTGTCCATCACCCCGCAGGTGAAAAAGCGTAAGCTTGGGCACGGCATAGACAAAATAAGAAGATAATAAGCTACTCGAAGTATTAATCCTGCACAGACGTAGCCGCGGGCACCAGCTACGAGTAGTTTATAATAAAGTACAAAGGGAGAAATGGATGGATAGTGAATGTTTAGTTTGCTTTCCATAGAACTATGCGCTTTATTGTTCTGATGCAAATATTTTACAAAATAGCAGCATTGCATGACTCATTTCATCATGTGAAATCTTAAGAGTCGTTTGTTTGACTTACTAGATCTCTTTGACGAGTAATTAAAACGCTCGCTGGAGCAACCCGGGGTAGATGGACGTAAAACTTACTAATAACATGTTTGTTGTCAGTTAACAACTTATAATCACGTCATAGACGGACGTATCTTGTGTCTGCGAGTTCTGTGATAAATGAACATGGCCTTTGGTTTTCTATTTTCACAAAATAACTACGGTAAGGTAGTGTAAGTTTTCGTGTTTAAACGTTCCCATGATTTAATGTCCTATGTCCATGATTGTGTCTTGAACTAGGTATATTTAGCAAAGCCTAACAAAGTTAAAATTACCATACACATTGTAATATTTGTCTACAAACGAGAAATCAATTGTCATTTCATTGAATTTTCGGTTTCACGCCCTGCCGCTTGCCTGACGCGATTTCTGCCTAAAAATCCTCATTGATAGTATATCATATACTTTCCTGGTTATCAGAGCACAGAATAACTACCTAATAGTTGAAGAGATCGTTACGATCCCTATCATGCGCCTAATGTGCAGTGAAACCCTTCGGCACATCGACGTGAGTGAGTAGTGGCTTGCTGCTCAGCAGCTTGATTCTCTTAGTAGGCTTTTACAATATTATTCAATGGGAGGATAATACGAGTAGAACAGTCCTGGATTCTTAAGCAGAGAGTTGTGCATGCTCAAAATTTAGTTCCAATTCTGCTCTTAAAATTCTCTACTCGTACGCTTCTCGACTCGCCTACAGTTCACTGCAATGTAAGCTGACGTTGAGCAGTATGGCATCCGTGATTCGTACCTTTTTTTTTTTTTTTGTTTTTTCTCCCGGGAAAATCTTTTATAGATACCACCGCCCCCGGGGGGAGCACGGTGGTTATGAGGGAGTCCGTATACCCACTAAAAACCCGGGGTGTTCCTCCAAGCGCCTTTATGTCGAGACTACAGGAACGTTTTGGCAATCGTTAGCGGTCACGACGACGCTAATCCCCCTGCAGAGGATCACAACGCGATGGGATTAGAGTTGACTAAGCTTTAGCCCCGTCTTCTTAAGGGGCGCACGGAAACACCGCGCGCGCCGCCTCTGGGACACTGATGTTACGACGACGGACGCCCCCGCGTACGCCGTCTCAGTCCCCAATCATGGAGGTCGGAGAAGGGCGTGAAAGATTAACCTCCGACGCCCTGGTCTCTTTCTGCGGATCGGGAGCTCGGATAGTAATTCCCGCTCCCTTTCCGCCACCTCCTTCTGCCCCATCACCTCCTCGCAGAAGGAGAGTGCCTCCTCCCATGACCTCTCAGATCTCAGCATTGATGATATTAATGCTGGGAGAGAGAGGTCGTTTCCCACTGCAGCGATGAGGGCCCGTCGCTCGCCTGCCCATGCTGGGCATAGCTCCAGCGTATGCTGCGTTGTGTCCTCGACACAGTCGCAGTGGTGGCACTCGGACGTCGGTTCCCTCCCGGCTATGCGGCAGAGGTACTTTCCAAAACACCCATGTCCGGAAAGCACCTGCACCAGCCGAAAGGTAAGCGACCCGTGCGCCCTATCGAGCCAGTCCTCGAGGACTGGACGGACAGCATTCACGGTCCTACTACCAGCTGTGGGGTTGGCTAGGCGTTCCTTCCACATCCCAATCAAGGCCTGGCGAGCTTGAAGCTTGCAAGCATCGACCTCCCTCGATACCGGGTTTTCACCTCGAAGGCTGAGGTCTTTGCGCCATTCAAAAATGGCCGCATTGATCTCCGCCTCTAGATCCCAGGGAGGGGATCCCGCCAGCACACACGCCGCTTCGAAGGAGACGGTTCGGTACCCTCTTATCACTCCGACTGCCATTGCCCTCTGAGGTTTTCTCAGAAGGGCTATGGTGCGGTTATTCAGAGCCTCCGACCACACGGGCGCTCCGTAAAGCGCCATTGACTTTACCACCCCCATATACAGTCGGCGGCTACCCGATGTGGGGCCACCGAGATTTAGCATCAGGCGCCTTAGCGCCGCTGCCGCTCCCATCAATCGGGGTCCCATCCATGTGAAGTGCTGCTGGAACTTCCACCTGCTATCGAGATACAACCCAAGATACTTTATCTGGGGCTCTACCTCGATCCTCACATCTCCGATAGAGATGAAGATGAACCCCTGGGTAGTGCTCGGCGGGGACCATGAAAGCAAATGGCTCCCGACTTGCTGAGCTCCACTCGGAGTCCCATCCTCTCTATCCTCCTCACTACCTCAGCCACCGTCATCGTAGCAAGGCGGGCAGCCTCAGGGTAGGTCTCACCCCGGGCAGTCACAAGCGTATCATCTGCATAGCAGATTACGCTGGCGCCCGGAATGAAAGCCCCTCGTAGCACCCAGTCATACCCGATGTTCAACAGAAGCGGCCCAAGGACCGATCCCTGTGGGACACCGCACGACATCTGCTTCTGCAGGACTCTTCCCTCCTGTCCCGTATATGATACAAACCTGTCTGATAAGTATGCTCCAACAATCTGACTTAGGTAAGGGGGCACACCGTGGAATTTCAGTGCCTTCCCTATACAAGCCCATGGAAGAGTGTTAAAGGCATTGGCGATGTCGAGTGACACCGCCAACATCACTCCGCCTTGGGCCACCACCTCGTTTGAATAGGCCTTGACTCGCTGGATAGCATCGACGGTAGATCGGCCTGCTCTAAAGCCGAACTGATTGTCTGACAGGTTCGGACCCACCCCGCGTAGGTGGCGGTTAAGGCGGTCAGCTATAACCCTCTCAAAAAGCTTGTCTGCCTCATCCAGCATCACTATGGGGCGATACGCAGAAGGGGATTCTGCAGGTCTTCCATTCTTTTTTAAAAGGACAAGTCGGCCCGTTTTCCAGCTGCTCGGAAACTGGCTAGCCTTAAAACAGGCATCCATAAGACGTCGGAATCGGTCACCGAGAGACATGAGAGCTACGGCCCATGCACGTCCGGAAACACCGTCTGGACCCGGGGCTTTGTTTCTGCCTTTCAGCCTCAAGACGGCAGCACCTAACTCGCCCTGTGTTACTTCTGGGACTTCATGTTCCTCCCCATCTCTTTGCGCCGGTTGTTCTGGCTCCATAGAAGGAGGCTGATGGTCCGCCCTATTAGGAAACAGTGCGGACACAACATCGTCCAACAGCTGAGGCTCCAGAGTCTCGGTAAGTGGGGGCGCCCAAGGTCTTATCTTCCCCCTCACCATCCTATACGGTCGCCCCCACGGATCACGACTGAGACTCTCAAGCATTTCCGCGTTTGACCTCTCCTTTGCATTGCTTATGGACAGCTGCAGGGTCCTCACTTGCTCCCTGTAGACCTCGTACAGCCGTCCCTCTGTTTCCACATCGCGTTGCCGTCGCCGGCGGTGTCGCGTGTATGCCCGCCTTGCCTTCACGCAGCTAGCTCGGAGATCAGCAATTTCACGCGACCACCAATACACTGCCTGTTTCTGAGGTCTAGCTTTGGCTCGGGACATACTAGCGTCACAAATTTGCATCATAGCGTCCCGGAACCATTGCGCTTCTTCCTCCACATCTATGGGTCCATCCGCAGGGCACTGCCAAGCCTGAACTATCGAAGCCTCCACCAGCGCTTCTTTGTCCAGAGTCCTCAGCACCCACCTGGGAGACGACGGAGTCCGTCTTCTCGAACGACGAAAATCTGGGGTGTTTGGAGAGGTGGAGAAATCAAAACGGATGTATAAATGGTCCGACAAAGTCTCCACCTCTTCCATTACCCTCCACCCTCTTATTTTGCGTGCAACGGAAGGGGAAGCAAACGAAACATCCACAATGGAACCCATCGCACGCACGTGTTGGCCGATCCTTGGTTGAGAACCATGAGCCTGGTCAGTGTCACCCACTCCTCCAGAGCCTCACCCCGGGCGTCTGTCACTGGGGATCCCCATGCAAACGACTTGGCATTGAAATCCCCCAGTACGAGCGATGGACAGGGTAACTGATGCCTAATGAGAGCACCCAACCCATCCAAGAACGTCTCGAACTCGGCGAGGCTTCTGTTTGGAGAAAAGTATACTCCGACCAGGACCAACTCTCGCCATTTCACTGCTACATATCCTCTGCCCTTTGATACCAGCGGCAAAGCTCCCAGTTCCGCCGAAGATACGATAGCTACAGATTCCTCACGGTCCCCTACCCGGTGATCCCAGGGAGGGACAAAGTAAGGCTCAGCGAGCACAGCTATTTCAATGGACCACTCCACCAAGCTCTGCAGGAGCAGATCCTGCGAGCGAGCGGAGTGGTTAATATTCGTTTGTAGGAAGCGATGTTCCATAATTATTACTAATTACAGATCATCGCCTCCTTCTCCCCTACTTGTGATGGGGGACAGCTGTTGGCTGTAGGGGTGTTAGTAGGTGCAAATTCAAATTCAAAAATTATTTAATCAGTTTAGGCATCATAGACACTCTTATGAACGTCAAAATTTTTAAATGATTCTACCGCTGTCTTCGGAAAAGAACACCGCCGAGAAGAAGCAGCAAGAAACTCGTGGGCCATTATTTTTTCAAGTCTTTGTACATTGAGGTTACATATGAGTAGTATTAAAATAACAAATTTATTCAATAGTTGGCTATTAGGCAGAAGTGGAAAGCTTCCAGGCATCTTTGTCTTCTAAGTAGTGACTCAATTTATAATAGGCTTTTTTCATTAGTATATTTTTGGCACGTAACTTGAATTTCCCTTCAGTGAGCTCAGTAATGTCTTTCGGGATTTTATTATAGAAACGTACACAATTTCCTAAGAAGGACTTATTTTTAGTTTTCGTGAGTCTAAATTTAGATACAGCTATCCTATCCTTATTTCTAGTATTAATATTATGCATATCACTATTTATTCTAAACTTCTTTATATTTTTACGAACGTACATTATATTTTCTAGGATATACAAAGATGGAAGAGTTAATATATTAATTTCTTTGAACATTTGTCTTAAGGATTCGCGGGGACCCATTTCGTAGATGGCTCGAACTGCCCGCTTTTGCAATATAAAAACTGTCTCTATGTCCGCCGCTGACCCCCACAGCAGGATACCATATGACATTATGCTGTGGAAGTAAGCAAAGTAGACCAGTCGAGCAGTAGCTATATCTGTCAATTGCCTAATTTTATGAACCGCATATGCAGCTGAGCTCAGTCTTCCAGATAGTGCATCAATATGAGGACCCCATTGTAATTTAGAGTCTATGCTAATACCTAGAAAGACTATTGCCTTGTCAATTTTCAATTTATTTCCGTCGAGTAATACGTTTGGCTCTATATGTCTTACATTAGGCATGGAAAATTTTAAACATTTCGTTTTCTTTGCGTTGAGAAGCAGGTTGTTTGCGGCGAACCAATTTGAAACAATAGTTAACGCGTTGTTGACTTGAACTAGTTCTCTATCTTTCCTATCTACTTTAAAAATCAGAGAAGTATCATCCGCAAAAAGAACTATGTCAGCAAAGCCCTCAACCATATGTGGTAAGTCATTGATATATGCTAAGAATAAGAATGGACCCAAGATAGACCCCTGTGGAACCCCCATTCTGACCAAAGATCCAGAAGATGTCACGCCATTAATGCCAACTTTTTGCTGCCTATCAGATAAGTATGATTCTACAAGATTCAGAGCAGCTCCACGAATTCCATAGTGGTGTAGCTTATAAATTAGAGTGCGGTGCTCTACACAGTCGAAAGCTTTGGAGAGATCACAAAATACGCCAATGGCATCCTGTGAGCTCTCCCAAGCCTCCAGCACATGCTTGACTAACTGGACTCCTGCATCTGTTGTTGATCTGCTTTTCGTGAAACCGAACTGATTTTCGTGTAAAATCCTATGTTCATTAAAATGAGACAAGAGTTGTTGAAGCATTATCTTTTCGAATATTTTGCTCAAAGCCGGAAGCACAGAGATCGGTCTATAATTTGAGGGGTCGGCCTTACTACCTGATTTAAAAATAGGGGTGATTTTACTCATTTTCATTAGGTCAGGAAATGTACCTCTATCAATACATAAATTAAATATGATCATCAAATGTGGCGCTATAACTTCTATTATTGACTCTAGCATTTTTACGGATAATCCCCATAAATCCTCTGTTGCTTTAACGTTTAAACTTTTAAATGTTTTTATTATTTCAAAAGTAGATATATGTCGGAACCTAAACTCAGGAATTTGGAGCGGGAAGTTGTCTTTCAGAAAGCCCACTGCAACACAAGGGCAAGAATCAAGAGATTTGGTGACTTCTAGTGGTATGTTAGAAAAGAAATTTTCAAATGAATTCGCAACATGACTTGGGTCTGAAACTTTTTGGTTATCTATTTCTAGCACATATTCTGAATTAAAAGATTTACTTTTGCCGGTCTCTGTATTAATAGTTTTCCAAACTGTTTTAATTTTGTCATTAGATTTTCGAATTTTATCCCTTATAAACAAAGCTTTTGCGCGTTTGCATACTGACTTAAAAACTTTTGAGTAATTTCTTACATAATCATGAAAATCTTTACTAGAAGTTAAAGATTTTTTGTGATATAACTCAAACATTATGTCTCTACTTTTTCGAATACCTCTAGTTGACCAGTCACCAAATTGTAACCTACCGTTGAGCTGCAGTTTTTTCTTCGGACAGATTTCATTAAATTCTGTACTTACTAATGAAAATAATGTACTATAAATGTCATGTGGATCTTCAGAAGTGAATTCCACCAGACTAAGTTTCAACTCTATATTTTGTTTAAGCTTTTCTAGTTTACCTTTTGTTAGCGGCCTATGTTCGATAATGGTATTTTTCTTAGTTCTCCCGATTTCGAATTTGATAGCGAGGCCATTGTGGTCTGATCTAACTCCCACCATTACTGATTTTTCTGTAGTCTTACAGTTTGAAAAAATATTATCAATGCAGGTGGATGAAGAGTCGGTTACTCTAGTTGGCTCACTGAACAAAAAATTCAAATTTAAAGATTTAAACAAAGAGATAAGATTAGTTTTAT
Organism: Selenia dentaria; assembly: GCA_917880725.1. Lineage (NCBI taxonomy): Eukaryota > Metazoa > Arthropoda > Insecta > Lepidoptera > Geometridae > Selenia > Selenia dentaria. The sequence goes on along the minus strand of OU862888.1, from coordinate 25,924,075 downwards.
CAGTTGAATCTACCAAAATATCAATATTGAAGTCACCGCATACAATGATTGATTTATTGCTTTTAGTTAATCTCTTGAGTACACATTCCATTATGGACATAAAATTACAGAAATTAGATGCTGGTGGCCGATATACACACAGTAATATATGACTTTCCAGTTCTGCACAAGCAATTTCGTAGACACGTTCAACAGAAAAACCTACTATGTCAGACCGTTCCTTAAATTTTATGTTTCTTTTACAAAGAATAATACACCCTCCCCCTTCAGCAGATATTCTGTTGAACGCACTGGCTACCTCAAAATGTGTAACATTAAATAACATTTTATCTGGTTTTAGCCACGTTTCTGTAAAGCCTAATACATCAAATCTATGTTTATCTAATAAAAGTTCTATGTCTAATATTTTGCCAGAGAAGCGGTTAATATTTTGATAAAATAGCGATAAGATGTCAGCACACTTCTCTGTTGTCTTGTTTAAAAGTTTAAACAATTAATAGCTACATTATTACTATTAGTACATGTACTAAAAACTACAACATTGTCACTACTCTTTGTTATATTTCCTATAACTGCCTCAATATTGAAAGCTACCAAAGTAATAGCTGTCTGGATTTTTTAGGACAGTACATGCTGTCCCATGTCAACTTAAAATTACAAATAAACTTATTGCAGTCAAAAAATAAAAGTTTGTCACTATGACGACATGTCAAGTTATACATTAATGTGTTGAGTGAGTGTATGCGCAAGTTCTCTTTTTCAGACAATAAATCTGAATAAGGGAAGGCACATAACATTATTTTACATGCCTTAAGTTCTAACAAAGTGGTTATTCTAGTAATAACCTCTTTTCTATCAATACCTAAACTATGACCTAAGAAGACAACAACTATTGATTTATTATCTATTTTTGAGTTTAATATTGTTTTTTCAATCTGAGCATAGGTTGCTCCCGGCATACAATAGTTCTCCACAGCACACTGCACTGAGTTACTTAATAATGAACCAAAGCCTACACCTATTTTGTCTGAAAATACCATGATTTTATGCGGTTGAACTGGATTAGAGCTGACATACTGCTCTACGCCTGGGACCGTGTCTGTGATCAATGTTGGTCTGTTTTGATTTGACAGAGATGTTGAGAGGGCGCTAGTACAGTCTGGTTGTGGTTAAATGTGGCAGCTCGAGTGACTATTCTCAAGAGCCTCCACACACTCCACGTTCAAAGCCACCAGGTCCGTTAGTTCAATTGCAGTCTTGTAATGCTCACTTAGTTGAACTTGAGCTGTCTTGTAGCTAGTAAATACATCCTGCAAGATCTTTTCTTTATGGAGCAGCTCAGAGCGGAGTTCCAGTGTGTCATTATCATATAACTGTCGAGTTATTTCCAATTCTTCCAAACAATTCTGAATTCTTTCTTCTAGTAACAACTTTTCTTTAATTAATTGAACATTTTTGACAAAATAGCTTTGTTTTTTTAATAACTTTTGACATCTTTTGATAGTTTTCTTATATATTTCTTTATTTTATTTCGGCTTTTAAAAAGTGGGCTTTTACAAACAGATTTATCTCCGGTAAGATCAATGGTTACAATATCTGAAGAGCACTCCAACTTGTTTCCGGCTAGCTCATCAAAAAGGTTCAAGGTGCTGGTGGTCTGTTCATTACACTTATCTGTGTGTAGCTGTGATATTACCTTATGGGCCTTATTTAATTCAAATTCTAGGTTGATTATACGACTTAAGGCTTGTTCATGAGTCTCACCACACTCCTTGAAGGATATTACAAAATTTTGGAGTTGTTCGCATTGATCTTGTGAGTCCAAGTATTTAGAATGTAGTTCAGCCAGTTCACCTTTTAGTTCAGTGTTTTTTGTGATGATCTTTTGCACTTCTTATTGATTGCCGTGCCAACACCCTCTTCCTTGGTTTAGGTGGGAAGCACATTTTGCTCCCCAACCTGTGCTCCGCCGGCCTGTTCGCTGCTAAACACAGCGAACACCGGGGTTTATCAGAGCATTGTGCAGCCTTGTGACCAGGACGACCACAGCGATAGCATTCATCGCTGCGGTCTACCTCTGAAGAACATTGCGACCGCACATGCCCCCTTTGCAGGCACCTATAGCACTGCAAAAGTCTGAGCTGCAGGATTTTTACCTGTGCTGCCACCCACCCAACCAACAAACGGCCTCCCCTCTCCAGACTCCTTGCAGCAGTCACTGGGCACCGCACCCATACAGCTCCGATGCCTCGGGTCACCCCTGTACCTCCACCAATTTAGATGGGTCTGTACACACATTTACAGACTTCCTCCACATGTGTGTGTGATGTTAGATTATCACCTTCCAGACAAGGGAGAGTCTGTAGGTGTGTTCAATCAAAACCATCAACATAAGAGGCTTAGACAGAAAAGCTAGTGTTTATTTTGTAAAATTAAATGGATGTTGGTTTTGGCAACAAGTCATGCTTGCGGGTACGATACGTGGGCACATTAGTCGGTCCAGCCAGACGCCAGACTAATAAACTGCTTGCGACAATGTTATTGCTATTAAATGCGTCTGGAAATAAGGGAAGTCCAAACTTATTAAGTTAACTACTGCGTTTATTTTTTTGTAACTATTGAGTTATGTAATTTTGAAAAAATATATGGGTAGCAAAAAATACTACCCAGTTGTTGTGCTGTATACATATTATTGTTTTATTAACCATCTAAATACTTTGTAAGTTAATGATTTCTTAGGTTTTTTCAACACGAAACGTCGGGATAATATAAATATAGACGCGATTTAATCCGTTGTTTAATTTAATTATTTATATAATATTAACGGGGCTTAATCGCGTTAGTAATAGTATTTATTTACCTCGACGTTTCGATCAAGTTGCATTGATCGTGGTCACGAGCGGACTGAAGACGCGGGTGTCATTGTCTTGAAGTATGGAGATACTTTTTAATATACCCCCAACAGTTGTTATAAAAAGTCATTGTCCCGAGACAGTTTAATTATATAAGTTGTGTCACAGTAGGTACAAATAAGTATAACACGAGCAGATAATAATGTTATAGATAGGTACGTAAGGGCTGTACATAAATAAGTGCCTAATTAACAGAAAATCTAGTTTTGACTAAGTAACACACTGCTTGCGGCTAAGCCAGCCACTTTGTCTCATATACGTTAGATATACCAGCAGGGCTATTATGTATTTCAGTTGCTAACAACTGTTCATTGAAATTCGAATAAAATGGCGACTCTTTACTTTTACCGATCGATCGATCTTAACATTTTTGCTTACTGGAGTTGCCAAAAGTGACATAGAGCGGCCATTTTTCAAGATTTCAATCAACATTTGTTAGCAACTGAGATACATAACAGCCCTGCATATATACCTAGTACTAGTTGAAAAACATAGGTCAACCTAGTCACGGCAGTGCTTCATCTGCTCACCCATCTCAAGATCACATTTACCTAATTGAAACACGTAGCAAAACTGGAAGCAGGAGCTTTAGGTAGGTATGTTGTAAATCGGAGAGTCGGTGGTCGGATGCGCGGTCGTTCACCCCGCCCACAACTCGCTGTAGCGACGACCGCGCTCAGGGCGGGCGGGCGGAACGGAACGTTAGTTGGGCGCCCTGCAAACATAAACAAACGTCTACATGGATGATAAGTCGCTCCTACCAGACAATGAATAACTGGCTGATATTTGCAAAGCTGTTTTTATTGATACTGGCCATATATTTTACTATTAATCTGTTTACCATCTCGGCGTTCCTAATTACAACATGTTTAACACGAGAAAGGTATGTTATGTATGTGTTATGTATGTATTAGGTTTGTTCAAGCTACGCAATTATGCTCGCGGTGTTATACCCGGGAAGTATACGTGAGCTTTTAATATTCATATCACAGCCTCCAATTAAGGGACGGTATGGTAGGCAAGGGGAACATCGAACCTCTCAAAAGTCGCGATATTCAACATGTAATAGGACATATACGTCGTTAGCTGATACTTATGTATGTTTGGATTATATATAAAAGTCTGCATCAGCGTTCGCCACAGATGTTATATTAAAAGAGGTAGATATTTTTAACTCGGGGCGTGAGGAGTGTAAGAATAATTGGGTCACTAGACCTCTTGGGAGGATTGAGTTCGCTTCTCCATATCACGCCTATAATTCTCTGAGAAAACAGCACGATTTACGCTTGTTAAATATTACAGTGTGCTCTTTCGATGATAGGTATATCCAAATATTGCGATTACATACGTGTGCACATTTGATTACAGTGAGACAGGCACGAAAATTTGCGTATATGTGTAAATCGTAACTTTGACGCAAAACAAACTTGACTTTAGTACAACCTATCATTTATAAATTATTTATGCTACGGCCTCTGTGCAAAAAAAGACAGATAGCTATTTTGATTTATTTATGCGATAGCCTACTTACTCTGGATGTCCTCTTGGATGGATATGGCGCTCCCACAATTATACTGAGTTATTGATACATATAATTTCCTGTCCAGATATTCCTATAAAGGTACAATGCTAAAAATAGAAGTTACAGTTACCTAGTCTGATTTTTTGTGACTGTCTACTAACACTGGCTACCTCTTCGGTGTATAAATTTCCATCTCTGTGTTCTCTAACGATATCAGACAGTCAATATGTTAAATCAAATATACAAAAAAGCTGCCTGCTTACAATGGTACGTACACCTCTTGCTGTACGTTATTAATAATTATAGGTCCAAAACGCTTAGAGACCGCCACCGGATACTACCATAATATAATATTACATAATATGAATACAGCACATAACACAATAAACAAACGTCTAGCGAGCCATTCGCCGCAGACACAAAGTGGCGGATGCAGTATAAGCTTTGGAGTAAGATGCCCAGCGGAGGCAATTAGTGACACATGACATCGTCAGCCCCTCCTCAGAGCTCTCCAAATACTGCAAGATATACGTGTAGTGACCCTTCTGTGCAATAAATATCCCCACTATATGTTTCTTTCCGTAACTAGAATACCTACTTACATATTACAGAAGCGTTGAACGTAAAGAAATTAGACACGATGTTTTCAGCTTCTTTTGAAAAAGCTTTAAGCATTGCGCTTCCTTCGCAACTCTACACTTGCGTCTCGTGGATTTTTCAAGGAAAATGTGCAAATTCTCAGTTCATTGTCTTATTTCTACTGAGAAGCAAAGTGGTGGATATATAAAGCTAATGCTCAAAAGAGACCATAACGTATATATATAAGCTTTTAGCTGTTCTAATATGATGTCTGGATTCCAGTAAAGTTCTGTAATGACTTTCCATAAATATATTTTTCATCAATTTATTTATTTTCGCTGTAAGAACAAGTTAAAACTTACCGCTTGTACGAAATCCAAAAGAGCGAACTTCTAACTCAAATTATTTATTCACGTTATTTGTTCGTTTTTCACGTGATGTACCTACTATCGAGTTATTAATTTAGCCAAGCTCGTCAGTAAATTGAATAGACGCGCAGCATAATAGAAAGAAAGTTTTTAAATTTACCTAAGCATAACAAAACTGTTTCTGTATAAACTGTCTGGAAACTTCTATAAAATTATGATCAAGAAAGTCGCAATAGAATTCAAAATAACATTCATTAAACTTCCACCAGACTTAATGGCTCATCAATTTGCAGCTGGCTTGCGTCGTTCTCCAAACAAAGAAAAAGGACAGGAACTCAGCTCGGCTTGTGACAAATTAAATGGACGAAGCAACGCAATTGGTCCATTTCGGTGCTAGATTGATAACCAGTTACAACACCGCAGTATGTCAATTACAACGTATTGCACGGTACTTAGTCCCCATCAGAAGTTATGTTGGTTCACCATTGATTGATCAACCCGTGTTACGCTTCATGATATTGTGATGGAACAGGTATTAGCAAGCAATTTGTGATTAGACAATTTGGACATGGTGCATAAAATGTTGTGGCGAAAGTGAGGAACTAATTTGTTTATTGGTAGAATTGTTGTTTATATCTATTTATGCTTCTGTTAGTTTTGGTATTTGTGAATTTGGGTTCTTTCTTTCATAAATATCATGTCTATAATAACGTCTCCTAGCTACAGATTTTTATATGTATAAAATCACACGTTTACATCGCCGAAAGTATCGTCAAATTCACCACGTTATAAGGGGCCAGTCTTATCTAAGGACCTATCTTAACCTACTTTTAAAAACCTTGTAAGATGGCAATACGTTTGTGACTTATTTAGATTTGCCATCATATTGCAAAATTTAAGGAATGAATTCCGATGAATTCGTTCATAGTAGGCCCTAACAGCGCCCAAGCAGTTCCAAGTACTAAAACAACTTTTGATTAACCAGAAGTGTACCTACATAATATACGAGTACATCTGATATCTTCATTTGGAAATGTAAGTCTTCGTTTCCAAACTTTCTGAACAATATTTTATACGGTCATTTGTATTTATATATTATTCTAGCAGTTTGTGAAGAAAGAAATGTAATGCGATTTATGAGCGGCGATAGCGGCCAGGTATTCCCGACCCGCTCGCGAGCCAAGGGAAAGGTTGTTACGAGGTAACTGTTCCTTTCTCTAAGACGGTCCGTAGAGACCTTGTTTTGCAACTCTCTGTTTTACTCTATACACGGACAGTTTCCGGCTTTTGAATTGGACTGTTCCATACCTACCCACATGACTGTTGTAAAAGCTGGCTTTAGGATAGGATGGAATTAAGTCCACTGTTACATGCGATTTTTCGAGAGCTCATATAAATAGCCTTGCCATTTAACCCATTTTTGTAATAGATAATCCATGTCACCGTCATCCCAAGTTTTGTTTTTATACACTTTTTATATTTTAACGAAACAGACCTCTAATTGTTGGCTATAGCCCCACTTACGCCATTGTAAAGGACCGGATAACAAATCCGTGAAAAAGTTTAAATAAAAGGATAATAATAAATATCTTATTTCTCTCCCTCAAATACTCGAGCGTGTGGAGTGTGATAAAGGTGACCAGCTGATGTCATGTATTTTACCAGATGTCCAATATTCACCATGACTTTAGCCTTGTATCTTAATTCTGTGAAACCAATACCAACGACGTTAATTGGAAATTCGCGTATGCAGTAACAAACCTGTTAACGTTTACATGTTTCAATATGTCCCCTAATTAACGTCAGTGTATGTTTTTTTGCAAACTGCATTAACAACGCCGCACTTCAATTGACGTTTAAAATATTGTTTAAATTATCTGATAACAAAGATGTGCGTCAATCTACCGAGAAAAACGACCCATTCCGTGGATTTAACACTCAAATTTCTAATTATTTGTAATCATTTATCACAGTACGCTGTTAAATCGCAGTCTCCTCGCCTGATATAGTATGATATGTATTTATTAGGATTAGCTTATTATCAGGATAGTCGTTTATGGAATTGCTAGTCTTGACAGCTACGTCGGTGACCTTAGTTCTCCTACGGATCTCCTCATTTCGGATCTTATCACAAGGGGAAACCCCAAGCATAGCTCTCTATTGTTCAGTGCCATAAGTCATCATAATGCAACACACTGGTTTTTTTAATGTAAATACTTAATCTTACTAATTACAGACACCGTGGGCCGTACCCTGTTTTGACATGTGCTTTTTTATTATTTAAATGTTACATTATAGAAATCATGCTTCCAACACCATTATCTTACATGCTACTTTTAATTAGTTTATATGAGTCTATATTTATATGACTACTTCTTCTTTTGGTTTTTTTTTAACACACACTAGTTGAAAACCTTAATTTTCTGGTTCTGAGATATTGTGGATGAAAAGATGGCTCAAAACTTCCCGAACGCTGCCCATCCGAGTTGAAGTCTTAGTGAGACCTCTTTATAGAAGTTGGACTTACCTGATAAGACAGTCTGTCCCAGGTAGACGTACTCGTCCACAACTTCGAGCGTATAGTTTCGAACAATTACCGGTATAGGTAGATATTGGATATTATTTTCGTCTTATTCATGTTCATCTTAAGACCACCCTGTTGGGAAGCTCTACTACTCTAACTCGTTGAGCATGGTGCCGAGGTCCTCGGGCAACTCCGCCATTATGACAGTATATCATCAGTCACTTACTAGATCATATATGCGTCATTAACGGGCTTGCGACGCAAACAAATAAACAAAAAGACACGCAAAATTTGCGTGCTGCGGTATATAATTGTCCTTGGGATAATTACCATGTTCATTTTCTAAGAGTTTCCGATATTTCGGCACTGTTGCAAGCGCCATGATCACGGATGAACTGAGGAATTGCGGGTGGGTGAATGTTTTACGAGCAGACGAAACGGTCTACCCTCTTCCGTACTCGTTTGCTATGCGAGGGACCACTACTATTGTTCGCACTGTTAGTTTTGTATTATCTCGACACACAACACTAACCGTATCAGCTCGAACCTTGGGACTATTACTGTTTTTGTTTTTACACAATCGTACCACTGGATTCCAGACGTTCGACAGTTGAAAACCATCCTCACGATTGAAGTTTTTAAACTTCTTGATTTCAATCGCTTCTCTGACTAGTCTTGGTATGTAGTGGCGTTCTGTAGAAAGTATCTGGGGGTTATACAACTCGATCCAGTGGTTCGTACCTGACTCCAGGAGATGTTGAGCGATGGCAGATTTTTGCGAGTCATTATTTTTAACTGCTCTGATATGTTCCTTTATGCGACAAGAAACAGTGCGTTTAGTTTGACCAATGTAGGAACTAACGCAGCTACAATCAACCTTATATACACCTGGTACTTCTAACGGAAACTTATCTTTTGGTGACCGTAGCCACTGTGAGATCTTCTTGAAAGAAGTGAAGATAGTATTGACAGAGTACTTGTGTAGGATATTAGCTACCTTGTCTGTCACTCCTTTAACATAAGGCAGATATGCAGGACATCCTTCAACTTTGTACTGTACGTGTTTCCGGTTTTGTCTAGGTAGGGGTAATTGTCCAATGTAACCATTTCTTTTTAGGACCCCGCACAAATGGTGAAGTTCATTTTGTAAGTGTTTCTTGTCACACAGGTTATATGCCCGGTTGGTGAGTGACGTCACCACTGAGTTTAGATGACGGGGGTGGTGATAGCATAGCCTCGCACAGCAAACGAGTACGGAAGAGGGTAGACCGTTTCGTCTGCTCGTAAAACATTCACCCACCCGCAATTCCTCAGTTCACCCGTGATCATGGCGCTTGCAACAGTGCCGAAATATCGGAAACTCTTAGAAAATGTACATGGTAATTATCCCGTTGATAATTTGAATACCTCTTATGTTTGTGACCATGATAGTTTAAAAACTTATATAATTGTCCTTGGGTTGTGGCTTGGATGAAACGATACTGCTATTTTCGGTCTTCAGTTTTGTCATTTCGCTTTGCCCAATGGACGATTGCATACACTTTAAAGTCCTGGTTCCGCTCAATTGCTGCTGTAATACGCGCAGTATTAAAGGAACGCAAGTAATCGTCGTCCATGACCAAGCGGCTGAAACCGAGAAGCACAGCTGAGAAATAACAGCATAGTAAAAGAAGACTCCACCATTGCCGACACAAATTCTGTCGCTAATTATAAATCTGGTTTTTTCAATCAATTATAACCCACGCAATGAGTATATTCTATGAATATTATTATTTAATCAAACTTGAGTGAGTATTCATATAAAGGTATACTAATAATAGGCAGGAGCCAAAGTAATTGGTCCCTTCGTCGGGGTCTTCCCATCGAGAGTTTGTTTTATATTAAACGAAAGCACTTTCCGTCCACTCACTAATTAGTTTTCTCTAAGCATTCACCGTTTCAATGATGTATCCCCCTCCGCTCGTTTCATTCGGCTTTGTATAATCAAAATTACCAGTTGCCTTCTAGACAAATACGTAGTAACTTCTATTAAATCTGTACTCTAGGTCGAAGTTATTAACAAATCCTGCGAAGGCTGGAACCTACTTAGTTAATCATGTTTTGATTGTACTAGTCGATTATATACGAAGTTAATTATGCTTGTTTGCGTTAGATTGAATATGTACCTACCCACTCATCTGTTTACCATAATTTTCATACCGATGATATAAATCGGAATCGGAATAATTACATATACGGTCTCCTATACAGTCATTTACCTTTACAGATTAAAAAAAGTCCGTGGGAAGAGCATAACATTTTCGCAGAAACGGAGTAAAATTATTCAAACTCCAAAATATATCATGGTTTCAAGTTAATAAATTGTATTCAAATTTAACAAAAGGTAACTTTCAGTGTAACCCAAATTAACTTACCTTGATGAGTAAATAACAAGAACATGTAAAGAGTTCTCAACCATGAAATACACCTCACGTAACAGTGAGCTTGGTTACGACAAGCATTGCCTCAAATTCATTAATATTTTGTTAACTCATATACTTAGAGGTATACCCAAACCTACGGTCATTATCTCTTAGTACACTTTATATCGTTATTTTTACGTTTGCGTTTATAATTGATTATCCCAACTCATAGGCAATTAGTATGCTATCTATTCGAAAACTACTTCAGAAGTTTGAGGAGTTGTGACGAAGGAAACTTCTTAATCCGTTTGGAGTATCCAGATTAATCTCTTTGGGTCGCGTTTGTAACTACCTTCACTAGGGAGTCACCATCGTGGCATTCAAACCTGGGCCGACGGCGGGGAAATAATTGTGTGAAGCTCTCTACTTCTTCTCAGACATCTGTGTAGCTCCTTCGGATCGGAGATGTATTCAAATGCTAAATGCCTATATAAACAGTACGTATATAACAGTACATATACAGTATAGAACAGTATAACAGTACAATGGGGAACAGACCTTATGCAATAGCTTACAGGAAGACGTCAATTTCGAGGACTTACACGAAGTCCTTGAAATTATTAACCAAAGTAATAGACAACGTTCAAGACGCTGGACCTGCAGGGATGGGCACCACCATAAATGCTGAGTGTAGTATTCTGATGGTAGATTCAATGAAAGAGACAAACTACCAATTTTTTTTTCTATTCTATAGTTTGTATAGTTTCTGCATAAACAAAAAATATCACCATAGAACCAATTAACATCAGTAAAATTTGACCATTATCATACCATCCAATCCAAAAAAGGTACCAATGACGGTATGTACCTCTCGATTTTAGCCATAGTATGTCCAAGTCCTCGGACGAAAGCTGATAAGCTGAGTTTCACATTTTTCATCACGTATTGATCACCTAAGTCGCTCGATGCTATGGATAGATGTCCTATGCTCGGGGTGTCTCCAAAGGATCAAACCAAAGGAGTTCGGCATACAAACTAGCGTGATTGACATCTCCGGGGATCGGTTGGAATGGAAATGTTTTAGATGACATCCGTCGAAGAACAGATATCCGTTGCGATAAACGTTTATAGAAATGTGACCACGTTTTGACAGTAGTATATGTGTAGGGCGCACTACAATCAGCAGGCCAATTACGTTGCTCAATTGCAATCAAGTTCATCATTGATTGAAATCTTGTAAAATGGTCGCCTTATGTCAGTTTTCACAACTACCGTTAAGTTGCTGAATGTTCTTAACGTCGCCATTTTTCAAGAGTTTAATCTTAATATTATGATGAGATCTGCTCAAAGTAGCTTGCAACAGTTTCATACTCGGAATATGTTTAACTGCATTTATTAAAACAGGCAACCAGTTTGGTCCAGCGGTGCACTGATACGAACTTTTGATAATTAACTAAAATTCTTACCCGAAATATATCACGATGGATGGCCAATAGACTCACCTACTTACCTATACATCTTGTCTTGTTGCCGTCATACGGCATCACTCCGATACTTGTAAACAGATACCTAATAAACCAAGTAATGCCTAAGTTTACTGCGTTAGCTAATCCGATAAATTGGAAGACTGTGGAAGGTATGTAGGTATACTGTGTAATATGTGACTTGTTCGATTGTTGCGCCCTTGAACTAATTCAAGGTTGCCTCTTGTGCTTACCTGATTAAACAATTAAAATTTTGATTAAAAGCTACATAATAAATGATATTGCGGACTACTGATTATTATATTTTGAACTGAGGATAAATAAATCCAAATAAAGGGAGGTTCTCAATTAGGCTCGTGATTATTATTTTTAGTATAATTTATTTATACTTTTTTGTTATAAAAACTAACGTGGTTTTCAATCATTATTAATTAAAAATACGGGATTACTCACGTAATATTTATCGGATAGGTCCGACTATAGTTTCGACCACATTCGGTGGCCTTTTTCAAGGAGTGTTCGGGACGCCCGCGTCGATAACGTCTCGCTTAGCACTGCGGGCGGCCGCTCGTAGCGCTCGTGATGTTAGAGGTTGGTGCGGGGGGCGGGATACATTATGTCGGGTCGGCGCGTCTTGGTGTGAACCCTCTTGAACGTCGTCGCTGGTGAAGCGCCTGCTGGTGTGTGAGGGGACGTCCCAGCAAAAAGAGCTCACTATATCTGCACCAGACACATCATTTGCATCAGAATGAGCTCCATGAAGGCAAGGCTTCCAAGCATGTGGTAAGAACCATCCTCCGTCTCGATTGAAGTTTGATCGCTTACTAATCTCAATGGACTCTCGGATCTTGCGCGGTACGTAGAACTTTTCTCTCGCTAAGACCCGAGCTCTGTCGAAGCGGATGTAGTGGTTCGTGTCGGAGAGCAGAGAATGTTCTAATACGGCGGAACTGTTAGTATCTATATTCTTCATGGAGCGTATATGTTCAAGAAGTCTAGTGGAGATGTTTCTTCTCGTTTCCCCGACGTAACATTTCCCACAGTCGCAGGGAATCATGTAAACACCGGGGACTCCTAATGGGTCTTCATCTTTGGGAGAGCGAAGCATCTGTCTTACTTGTCTCAGGGGCCGGAATATCGTCTTGATGCTGTACCTTCGGCGTAACAAGTTTCCAATCCTGTCCGTAACCCCTTTGACGTATGGAAGGTATGCTGATGCCCTTTCCACCGAAGCTGGGCGTGTCTTAGGCGACGCGCTTGCCATGCGCCAGCTCTGTCTCCATTTGTACCCATTGCTTTCCAGCACACCCCTGATGTGGTTAAGTTCAGTGTCCAGGTATTTAGGATCACATAACTTTAATGCTCTGTTTATGAGTGCCCGTGGAACTGAAGCTAGATGCGCTGGGTGGTGGTGTGAGTCTGCTCGGAGGTACCTATTCGTGTGTGTTGGCTTGCGATATACAGAGTTTGATAGTCGGCCGACAGGATCACGTCTCACCAACACATCAAGAAAAGGTAGAGCTCCTTCTCCTTCCCGTTCCACAGTAAAAGCAATTTTCGGATGGACTTCGTTAAGGTGCTTCAGTAAAGGGTCCACGTCATCTTTGAGTACAATGGCAAACACGTCGTCAACATAGCGCCACCAGTGTTTAGGTTTATATGGAGTGTTCATACTTGCCATCACCTCAAACCACTCCATAAAAATGTTCGCGACTACAGGAACCAGAGGAGACCCCATCGCTATACCGTCAATTTGCAGGTAAAATTCCCTTTTCCACATGAAGAATCCACTCGACAGCGTAAATTGTATCAAGTTCACGTACTCGATAGGTGTATTTAAGCATTCTATTAGATCTGATATAATATTTGTAGTGTAGAGGACACGGTCGTTTATCATCGATATGTTTGTGAACAATGATACGACGTCAAAACTCACCATCTCTTCGTTGTCACCTAAACGTACGCCCTCCAGCAGTTGTATAAAATGGGCGGAATCTTTCACATAGCTGGTAGTTTTGCCCGTGAGAGGAAGCAGAATATCTGCGAGGAATCGCACAGTGCTAAGCGAGACGTCATCGACGCGGGCGTCCCGAACACTCCTTGAAAAAGACCACCGAATGTGGTCAAAACTATAGTCGGACCTATCCGATAAATATTACGTGAGTAATCCCGTATTTTTAAATAATAATTATTTTTACTTGATCATTCGATATTTATAATTCTTCATTGTCATAAAAACTTCCGTGAGAACTCATAGTTCAATGGTAAAACCGGCAAACACTCACGTTTATCATTAAGGCTACGTTCCGGGATTGACCGAAATCACTCGCGGCTCTCGATACGTCATCAATGACGTCACCGAAAACGCTCACGCCGCGCTCACAACGCTCGCGGATCTTAGGTGGGTCTACGTGATCATTGCGAGCTGTCACTGTCAACCAAAGGGAACGGCAAACCGGGGCGCGAGCAGCGAGAGCAGTTGTGAGCGTTGACGGCGCTTCCCTGAACGTACCCCTAGTCGTTATACTCCGACCGGTGTTGGAGCAGCACTGATGCCCATCCATGGAGAGCGTGTTTGCCGGTTTTACCATTGAACTAATTCTACATTGATTAGCAGATGCTAGATAAGTATTGGTGCAAAACAAGGTACCAGAATAGGATGAGATTATTAACATTTTGCTACAATACTTTACTGTATTATATTGCCCATCTAAAATGATGTCAAGGTTAAAGATAAAGAAAAATAATGTCAGGAATTGTTGAGACTAAAAATATATGTATTTATATGGACAATAACAACACAACCACCTACGCCTTATTTCAGCCATTGATACCAGAAAGTAGACAAATAATATGTGTGAATATACAATATAATGTATATGTTCTATGGAACTGGGTTAGTACCAAATCAAAATCGTTTATTTTAAATCAAATGTATTACCTTATAATAGTTATTTGTTATGTACAAGAGTGCAAAATTGCTTTTTATTCGCGTGCTCAATTTTGATGACCGAGCAAGCGATGGATTCTAAAATTGAATCACGAGCGCAGCGAGTGATCTAAAAATTAGAATCCTGAGCATTAGCGAGGGAATCAAAAGAGCACGAGGTGAAAAATCTTTGCACTCGAGTGCAACACGTAACTTTTCATCCCACCTCAGACAGGAAATGAATAAATGCAAAAAATCATTTACACAAGATACTTTTATTTCAATTTAGGTATTAACACTACTATATTATGCTTTACTATATAATATATTACTACATTATGAAAGGTAAGTATTACAGAATAATCTTTATATTAAAACAAATAATACTTAACACATACCTAACTAGTTTATAACCTAAGCTTTTAATAATATGACGTGAAAAGAAAATGGCGCGCGCAAAGCTAATTAAAAAAAGTAGACCAAGAAGGTTCCGAGTCTGAGTTTTAACAAATTAAAAAAGGTTGTGTGATAAATTCGGCACCATGGAGGTAAATAGGTACAATGATGTTTTGGATTCACAAACTTAGTGCACGCGATGTTGTAAATCCAATTTACTTTATCCTCTAGCGGATAAAAACGAAACTTGCACTCAGATATCGAAGAGCAAAAATACTCTTTGCGAGATGGAGCGATGAAAAATAAATTATTATGTAATCATATGAAAACATTGTAACAGTGGCACTAAGTATAATAAACCTCCGTTATTCTAGCAAGCGTGTTTCATGCATGTACAATGAGCACTGCGTAATGTGTCGTCATTAGGAGCAAACATGTTTTGTAAAAGAAACAATGATAAGAAGAATATTTTAGCGTATAATCATTATACTTCACTTACCCGCTCTCAATACCAATTATCTACCAATAATCTATGCAATAAATATAGATTAGCGCTAGAAAAAGTAACGAAGATAAACAGAGTTCGGTAGGTAAGGTTTTATGAAATGATTCAAAAGTATCTCACATTTTGCTATGCTGAACAGATAAAAGCCACTAGAGAACTGTGGAACTGTTGAATGGAAGAAATCAGCCGCTGTCGTTGTGGCATTAGCCTGCCTTTGTGATTACGAAAAACGTAAAGCGCTGGGGGAACTCCTGCCCCACTAACCTCCTAACACAACTCACCCAAAGCAAAAAAAACTGTAGCTGTATATAGTCAGTACTGTATGACCGAACAAATAAACGTGAATGTGTAAATATTCCAGTCGAATGGGCAGCCACAAACGCTACAGTTGACTGTACGGCCGCCGATGAATGATTTATAACCTGCTTTATGATACGATCCGCGGTAGCTTAAAAATTTCATATTATACGGCTAAGTACTACTATTATTTCTTTCTTGTCTACTATTGCGCTCTATAGTCGAACATTAAGGTTCTGTTATAGCATAGTGTGTTTATGAAGCTTCCCTTGTCGTTCTCAACTAATTAACAAGATTAAGTAACCCTTACTACGGTCACAACGGTGACCGCTAGTGACATTTTAACATCTCCTGTGCTTCCAAGCGCAAGTAAAAACTTCGGTATGTAGTTCATCTGTCTTAGGACGACAATCGTTAGGCATTTTCGGAGGGGCTAGAAAACTTCGACACTAAGCTGTCCACACTTTATCCACTGGCCTATCTACCAAGCTGCACTGGATCTGATTAATTAATTATGGTTCATTCTGGGTTGGCTATAGCCGTCCGGTACCTGATTTTGATGAAGGTGCGAGTTTAGGGGTATCATTGGGGTCCACCTGAAGCCCTTCCAGCAATTTTTTTTTGCCGGAAACGTAGTTTAAATTAATTATGATTAAATTAAAATTTGATAAAAAAAAGTGAAATGGAACGCAATGTTGAGAAAATGGTACAATATTAAGTTGTCAAATTAAGTTGTCAAACTGAGTTAAACGAAACGTATCGTTATCGTTAAACGTAAGAGAAAAAAAAGGCGCCATTTTGTCTTACTGACAGATGGACTGTCATCCATTCATTCCGTTTCTCTCGTAGTTTCGTGAATGTGTGCTCTCTTGTTTTTCGATTTTTATTACGACTTTGGCTTTTTCCCTGGACTTCCTTCGATTGCGCGACGACTTGAAACTTGGCTTGCTTACCGGATTTGTTTGGATTGCTCTACGACTTGAACTTGGCTTGAAAACTGGACTGCACTTGGCTGTAATGGAGTATTACAGTACAATACCCGAAGCGGACGCGGTTTCGGCTCCTGATCTGCCCGTCGAACCTGTTGCCGGACCTTCTTCGGCTCCTGATCTGCCCGTCGAGCCTGTAGCCGGACCTTCTTCGGCTCCTGATCTGCCCGTTGAACCTGTCGCCGGACCTTCTTCGAGTAATGACGACGACGACAACGAGCTTATAACCAAACGAAAACTTTGCGTCACTGAAGTGATTGATCATTGGAATTTAACTGACGTTGTGCGAAAATTGGGCACTAAAGACCAATGCATCAAATATAGTGAAGACCAAGGTCTCATACCAACTGAGAAACGGTGTCGAACCCACAGGACATCCATGAAAGTGTCATACTCATGCGGATGCACAAGTTTTGGTACATTTGTGTGCTCAAAAAGATCATGCAAATCTAAATCGGGCAGCGGTGCCAAGATCTCTCGCAGAATTGGCACATTTTTCGAAAATATTGCTATCGACATAATGCATGTTTACTATCTTATATATGCATACTCACAAGGATGGACCTACGACCAAACAATTCACGAAGACCCTTATAAAAAAGAAAGGAAGCAATGTTTAAGCCCAAATACTATAGCCGATTGGTTTAATTACTGCAGAGAAGTAGTTGTGATATTTTATTTGGAAAAACAAAATCTTTACAGCGGTAAAATTGGAGGCTGTGGGAAAATAGTGCAAATAGACGAAAGTAAATTTGGAAAAAGGAAATATAACAAAGGACGTCACATTGAAGGCCACTGGGTGCTGGGATTAATAGAAGATGGGTCTGAAGACTTAAGATTGGAAGTATGCCCGGACAATAAAAGAGATGCTGATACTCTCATACCTTTAATTCAAAAGCATGTTTTACCTGGAACAACAATCCACACCGATTGTTGGCGGGCATACGATTGTCTGTCTGAATATGGATACATACACAAAAAAGTGAATCATTCAGACCCAGAGAACCCATTTGTGGGTAAAGATGGAATCCACACCCAAAGAATAGAATCCCAGTGGCGAGCAGTGAAGAGGTTTTTCAAAAAACAAAATTATAACAACCCAGAAAACTTTAGTGATATAATTGTTGAATATTTGTGGCGAAGAGACGTGTATAAATATAAAAGAGACTCTTTTGTACATTTAATGAAAGCAATTAAACATGTTTATGAAATAAACAAGTAATGTATTAAAATGTTTGTTTAATTGTGTCTCTCCTAGCCCTTTAACATTAAGTTTTTCTCATCTATCAACATAACTCTGAGACGGACTGGATATGTTATTGTTGTTATATAATACAATGTTAAGTGAACCGCCTTGATAGATTAGGTGTGAAACAAAAAATAGGTTAGGTTAGGTTAGAACATGACAAACAACGCACGAGCCGAGCGAGCGAAGCGAGCGTGCCGCGGCAGCGGCCGGCGAAGTGCCAGAAGCGAACCGCCTTAATAAGTTAGGTGTGAAACAAAAAATAGGTTAGGTTAGGTTAGAACATGACAAACAACGCACGAGCCGAGCGAGCGAAGCGAGCGTGCCGCGGCAGCGGCCGGCGAAGTGCCAGAAGCGAACCGCCTTAATAAGTTAGGTGTGAAACAAAAAATAGGTTAGGTTAGGTTAGAACATGACAAACAACGCACGAGCCGAGCGAGCGAAGCGAGCGTGCCGCGGCAGCGGCCGGCGAAGTGCCAGAAGCGAACCGCCTTAATAGATTAGGTGTGAAACAAAAAATAGGTAAAAAATACTGATATAGCCGAAAGTGAGGTTAAGTACTAAAAAAATTATTACTGAAAAACTAAAGGCCTCCGGCGGGGGGGGGGCTGCAGGGGGGCTTCACCCCCTCCCCCTCCCCCCCCCCCCCCTCCCCCCTCCCCGCGGGTACCGGGCGACTATAGTTTAACCTTCATTCTCCTCTCGTTGACGAAGGCACCAGCCCAGCTCCCAGCAGTGAGAACATAATGTGTTGGTTATATAGAATGTGGTTCTAATCGTACTTAAAAAAGATACATGGTATAAAGGAAGAAAACAGCTATTGTAATAAATCCCATGTATGCTCAACAATATTCCCCCACCTCAGTAAAAATACAAGATAAGCCTACGCGACGCTAAGTAGAATAACATTTTTACTTTAGGAAAGGGCGAGATTGAGTTAAATTAATAAGACCCAAATGTACATTGCTTGTTTGTTTTGTAAACAACATTGTCGAAGTGCTGCCCCTTTTCTGGTTTATTTTACTCTTTGATAGAGTTTTAGAGTTTGTTTTTGTTATCTTTTATCTCACTTTTGTTTATGTGGAATACCAGGCTGCCAGTCATACAATTGGGATTGCATTAATTCCTACTCCTCTAGACTACTACTCCAATAAAGAGTAGTGAACTGGTGACTATTTAAATTAATTAACAACACAATAAAAAACTTTATTAAAAGTCCCAGTCTATTTCATTTGAACACAATAACATGCAAGAAGAACCCTATAAGAAGTAGATGTAATATATACTTACTATAATTAATAATTCACCCAAATTACCTTATTTTCTCTCATTATATGTTTAATCCTTCCTATACCGTGATAATTAAAACAAAAGAGAGTTATGAATGAAACTGACGTATATTTACGTCTCTGGGATGCAAAGGGTTAATGCTTAATGTGATAGAAAGGAAAAGTTAGAAAATCACAATGTAGTGCCTAGTTAATGTAGCGGGGGATTGATGTTAGTGCATAAAGCGTTAATAATAATAATTAAATCATTTGAAATATGGAATTTACAAGATTTTTTAAAGTAAATTAACCGTTACACATTTTTTCGGCCTGTATAAACGCAAGTAAAGCCACGGATTAGTGTTGCGATTATGAATACTATAATATATAGATATATATAATATACAAAAAGTTGAGTTAGTAAGTTAAAAACATTCAACATCTAATGAATTATTATTTTAACTAATATGGCAATTTCGTTTAACGGTCGAGTGTATAGTCCGAGTGACACATTGAACGTTTAATTCCGGCGTTTGTGTTCAAGCGGTTCCATCCCAGGTGGGACATTATGCGAACCGCGCACACAACTCTAAACCAGCTCTTTGTTACATACAACATAGTGGATTCGTTTCACTGCACATCTACTTGTACAAATACACACATCAAAAAAAGTTTGTGATCACTAGCGCTGATATGATTTTTTAAATTGAACCTAATCTACAATTTGTTAATAACGTTTATATTCAATATAACTCCTCTCCTGGCTCGAACACATGCGGTGATCCTTCTGGGCATGCTGAGAATCTAGTTATCAAGCATTTCTTGGGCTAACCTTTCCCATTCTTGAATAGCGGCTTCCCTGAGCGCTGGCACCGTCTGGGGACGTGGCTGACTGTTCCAAACAGCTCGCTTAAGAGCATCCCACGCGTGCTCTATTGGGTTTAAGTCAGGCGAGCCGGCAGGCCAGTCTTGTGATGTCGTATTCTCGGAGAGAAGCATTGACTCGTTGAGCTCGATGGGCGGGCGCATTATCATCGACCAGTACAAATTGTTGCCCATGGTTTAATCAGAATGGTCTGACAATTCCTTCAATAGCAAAACTAAAAAGACGAAGAAATCATAATATAATCTACCGTAACAAAAAAGATTTCGATTTATCAAATGGATACAAGTTTTTTTTGAAGTGTGTACGTAATAAAACTAGATATCATTCCACTTTTTCTCTTGCGCTAAGGTATATTGATCACAAAACTTGGTACAGAGTTTTGTGGTAACGCAGGCCTAACTAGAATATATGGGCTATTTATTTAGCCGAGCTTCCTACGTGCCCTGAACGCTCGCCACGTAACAACTTCCATATCTGACGCTGGACACCTTGTACATAATAAATTCTCCTCAATAATACAGAACAATAGTAGAATATAAAGCGACTAGCTTTACCGACTTACATCTGGGGTGTGGTTAAGAATATGCAGAGATGCAGTGTTAATAGCTTATAAAAAAACTAACGGAACACACATGTGGTACTTGCAGTGAACATATGGGCTTTCTAAAACGAGCCATGTCATTGCGGACACGTACTATCTTGTCAAAGATGAAGATACATGGGTCACGCTCCTTTACTATTGCGCAAGTAAACCCTTAGTTAAAACTTGGACCATTACTCCCAGCTTATATAAATGTCAATGAGGGCGCTTGAAAACTTTATAATTAACATCGGGGAAAAATTTTACGAAGGAAAATAGGTTGGACGCAGGACACGACTGAGGTTATTATATATTATATCTATCAGTTCTGTTCGAGGCCTCAAAACTGAACTTTATCTAGGATCCTCTCATGTGTAAGTCACAGAGGTATTAAGTATTTTTCTGTGTGGGGGCACGAACTTAAAAAATAGCCCTTAGCGAATCGGAAGTGGCAAAAAAAACCTACTTATTCGATGGTCCGTTTTGGTTCGTCTTGGTTTACTGCGCCTGATATTCTGGCTCCAAGTAGAAGTGTACAAATATTACGATTCAAGCAGTCATTTCGCACTCAAGGATTCTCTACATGGGGCACACAGCATTATCACATCACAAAAAAACAGGACAAGACGCGAAAACAAACATGAAACATTTTTTTTATTCACTTTTTTTTTTCTAAAATCGATGTCTACGAAATAATTTAGGGTGAAGTTTTGTTTAAGTTTCATATTTATGAAAATCTAAGAGACTTGAAAACTTGAATTTGTATTTTGTATACTTAATTAAACACTTCCGTAATCGTTTTTGACAGGGGTGAATTAAATGGGTTAATTGAGGAAAAAGGGAAGTTAGTATAAGAAGCCTATTATTTTTAAATGTTGAAAGTCTAGCATCTGGATTTGAGTTAATTATTTTAGGTACACACATATAATTCGTTTTACGATTAACAATCGTCAAGGGTGTTAGAACAGACCATAAATACTGATATGAGAAACTTACTTGTTTAATATTTAAAGGGAAACAATTTTATAGTACTTAAAGTAAATAAGCGCTCCAACAAAAAACACATAGGTACTTACAACGTATATTTCCCTCCGTTTTGAGATTTCCATGCGCTACGGAGGTGCATAAAAACTGCTCGAGAGTGTTGCTGATCCGACTTGAACGGACTTTGCTTGACGCATATTATATTCATTAGATTTAGGTTATAGTATAATAGTGCGAATGTCAAGCGGGCGTAGCCGCGTGCGGATCAGTCAGTAGACGGCAAATGCAATAACCACGTTCCGATCTTGCTCAATCTGCATATTTATAATCCGCATAGTCTGCGTCTTTGCTGAGCAATTTGCAGAGCAAAACCTTACATTGGATTTTATTACCAGACTTATCGTTTTTTTATGTATAAATCTTTCACGCCGTACCGTAGCTTTTCCCTCTTCCTTTCTGTATTAATCAGCTGAAATATTACCGTGATCGTATTAAGTTACCTAAATATTGTTATGTAGCAATAACGGAAACTAAAGAGTTCAGGCTTATGTTTTCAGGAAGAATAATCAAAGTCTTATGTTGTTTCAAGCATGCCTAATGCGTGTTTCCCTTGTTGCAGCTTCCCGTCGAAAATTAAGCGAATACATTGAACACTACGAAGGTCTAGACTACGACACAGACGCTGTTCACGAGCAGCATTTACGATCGAGAAGATCAACAGACTTCCCTCGAGACTTGAAGTTCACCTTCCGGGCCCACGGCAAGAGGTTCCTTTTAAGACTGAGGAGAGACTTGTCAGCTTTCACTGATGATTTCAAGGTAAGAAAAGCTTGCTGTTCTCATAAAAGATACCGTACACCGCGGTTTACGCAGTAACCTATACAGTAAATACGGTCGAAAAGGTTCACAGTCCCTCGTGACTTAAAGCTTTCATTTGTAGCGCACAGTGGCTTAAGTTACTGGATCAGAACTTGTAACTTTCAGCGATTATATTAAGGTAAGTTCTATGCTTGTTATTCGAGTGCATCCACGAGAACAAGTTCCTATAGAGGCAATTAAGGGTTGGACTGTGATACAAATAAACATTTACCTAATTTAATATTTTATTTTGACTTTTACGTTACATATTGGTCTAATACCGACCTGGTACTCAGGCTAGAGAAATGCACATAATAACTAAATATGTAGGATGGATACAGGCACACATACAAATGCTTAAAACTTACCTTACCTGTCCTAAAACTTGCCTTTTTTAAAATGAAATACTTTTTCCAAACAGAACAGCGTTGAAAGGTGAAAGCACAGTTTAGAATTCTGTGGGCAGAACTGATTTTAATGTAATGAATCTTCGAATAACATTAAAATGTTATTCGAAGATTCATTTTATCCCGCTAAAATGGCAATTCCTTATATTAATTTCGGCTTATTGTTACAGGTGGAAGGCTCCCAGGGTCAGCTCCATGACGTCGATACCTCACACATCTATCACGGCGAGCTGACAGGTTAGTTTCCATTCAATGACATTTTAATCATATAACAGCTTTTTAAATACATAGAACTAGGTCCTCTGCAGAATATTTCTACCACATAACAGAACAGAATAAAATGAAAAGAAATATTTGTATATTTCTAATTGTGGTAAAATTAGGTTTGCTGGTGGTGTTTCTGTAATCTCGTCTTGTCTGTCTTGGAGATAACTAATGATGTTGAAAGCACTTCTAGTATCTAATTATGCTGCTCATTTCTTTTTAATTCTTATAAACTGATTTTCGGGGGACCCGCAGAATGTGGTTCGATTTTTGTTGTTTTGATTGGTTGTTTGCCTTTGATCCATAAATTTATATTGTCATCGAATTTCAAGACTGTGTACAAACTTGAACTCTTAAAAGTAAAGAGGTGTAAAAAGCTTCAAAAGCTGGTGTGGGCTCACATACTGACAAGACAGGCGAGCAAACTTTGTTGGTGGTGTGCGGTAGACTGACAACAGCAGCTCGCGCTCACCGCCTATTGTACTCGAAGCCGAGAACACCGACGTTATCTGCACCCAAGATAGACGCCATTGTTCGCCCTCACCCCGACAGAAAATTTAATAAGTCCCTCCGCTCGGAGTATGTCGACCGCGATTGTGTTTCACTTTAATCAAACAAAAGCCGAACGCTACCTCTCGCTAAGCATCTATCCGCCCACAACCCGACGACGACTTTTTTGCGTTTGTAACATTAACGATTGCAGAAGATTGTATTGGTACTTTTGCAATAGTGGGGGACCCAGAGCGGCATCAAAGTCCTGGCTAATTGAGCTTTCGCCGGCCACTCAACTTACTTGGCGAGCGAGAACTCTGCTCGGCAAAGTACACTTATCTATACGCGCATGTAAATATATAATTATTCTATAGTTCTCTACTCGGTAAATATGCTAAACAGTTTCTCTCGAAATGTATTTACCACCGGTCAGCGATAGATTCAGTCAATGAAACCGTATTGAAGAAATTGCGACATTCTACCGACGTTATGAACTTGTTCTGACATCTCGCAATTGTTAACGCTCTGAGTGTTCGTACTATGTTTTTTTCTTTATGTATATTAAGGTCGGAACGCGGATTGACACTTGTCACAAGTTGGTATGAATGAGTTCATGAGTATGGTAAGGTAGGGAAGGCAATGCGCGTAGAGGAAGGTTTGTTATGATCGTGGAAGTTTGGAGCAGTGTAAATGAATAAAGTTGTGTGGAGGGCCGGTCGCATCGATCGCAGTTCGTCGCCCTACTTACCGCGGTCTCCAATGCACTTATCCGTCGAGTTGCAACCGCATTTTGCATACAAACCTCTGACGTCAGGAGCCCTTACACACTTCACCGCTTCCGTTCTGAGGATTTGTTTTTCCTGATAGCTAGAACAATGCGTGTGTATAACACAACTTTAGCGTTATAGTACTTATTAAGATCAACTTTTGTATGTTATACGAGTACTAAGTTCGCGCTTCGTTACGAAATGTTACGAGTATCATTTGCCAAAACAACAGAACTATACATGTCTTCGTATCCAAATGCTTTGATTCGTCGATAACCTGTTTTACACTGAAATGTAAATCACTTATATTTTCTTTCGTTAATGTTTTCTTTATCTAATCTCTTATAAAACATAAAATCCAGTCTCATTAAGATCTAAGAATGTTTGTGCTAATAAAGCAATGGTGTGCAAATTGATAAGAGATCTGTAAAATAGTCCTGTACATTATAAAACCAGCAGAGTCAGGCTCTTGACTTCGCAAAATGTTAGCAAGTTCTGTCGGGGCGATGCTACTCTTAAATACTGAAAACATTTTCGGAGTCGTGCGGTTTTCGCGGAACAACATTTCTCGTCTCTTGTCGATTCCCTCACCGTAACTTTGTAATTCCGTCGCGGCCGCTTCGGAAGTACTCTCTGATGCCTCGATGAAGCCTTTAATTATTGTGGTATGTTAACTTTAATGGTATTCAATTCAAATATTTACTTTTTGGTTTTCTCGGTTATGTATCGCGATGATTACGTTCCCATGTTTAGGGTTCCGTACCCAAAGGGTAAAACGAGACCCTATTACTAACAGCCGTATTTCTAAACCAGCAAAAGTAATAACTTAACTAGATAGAATTCTTGGCCGTGTAATAGTCACCATTTCTTTTGCTAAAGCAATGTGAACACGTCAATTTTTCGTTCAATTTATTGCAAAAGTGAAGTTGTATAAAACATTCACAAGTCTGAACTGTGAAGGATCTATTATGCTGTAAAAGTTAAAATCCCATTACAACAACCTAATAAAAGTGTAAAAAGATACATCCAATTTTAATAGAGTTATGTCATGCATTTACTTTAGTAGGTAACGTTCATTGCTCGACTATAGAATAAGATTTTATGTTGAAGTATATTCTATCGTCAAGTGCTTACTTCATTGAGAAATTACTTACCAATAAGTAAATACTTGTTTATAAATACGACTGTTAGACTCCGCTGTCCGTCTTTCACCAGGCTATTCTCATGAACTATGATAGATAGACAGTTGAAATTGTCAAAGATGATGTATTTCTGTTGCCGCTATAACAACAAATACTAATAAAAACCGGCCAAGTGTGAGTCGGGCGATAATTATAGATGGTACTTTCATGCGCGAGTCCGACTCGCATTTGTTTTTATTTTAATCTTACCGAGTATTTGTGTGAATTAGGTTTTAGGTTGACATATTATGCATATGTTATTTATGCAATTGAGTGATAAGACCGGCAATTCTTAGGTCTAATGTTAAACACTACAGTCGTCAATAAATTTTATTTACACACAAACGTCTTCAGGTCCCAAACTAGGCAGAGCCTGGACTATGGTAACCTGATGACTGATATACATACTTATATATACATATACACACCCAGACACAGATCAAACAGACATGTTCATGCACACAAACGTTTGACCTGTCCGGGGATCGAATCCGGGACCAGCGGCTCGGAAGGCAGGGGTGCTACCAACTGCGCCAAACGGCCTGTCAATTATTAATTAAGTCTCTAAATAAAATTTGATCAAAAAAAAACAAGACGGCCTTGCTCAGAGTTCTACCACTTAGTAGAGTCCGCGCCACGATACTCGTAGTTGTCCTGGAAATTAGAGGAACTAAATAAATGTATCATTGATGTACCTACTACTACTAGCGCCGCGTCTAAGGAACTTCTTTCGTGGCGCGGTCTCTACCTCTAGGTCGGTCATGTTAACAGCTTGTCCACACGAGTGTTTCAAACTTTGATGTGTTTGTAGCGGAGCTTCCCTTGGCGCTGTGCTATGTGTATAACTGTTTTATTTCGTTAAGCAGAGCTTGCAGTGGTAACTAATGTGATGGGTGACCGTTAGTGTCATTTTAAATGAACGCTTCGATGCTTTGTAGGGCACGTTAATTCCGGGACTTAGGAAAACAGTCGTTGTACATTACTGGAGGTTTTCAGGCGATCTGAAAACTACGACATACCATGCTACCAACTATACCATGACTATAATGGTATCGTTGACAGTTGATGGTACAAACTATGAGTTATGTCTGCCAAATGAAATAAGTTGTACTAGATAAATGATAGTTTGTACTGTATACGTCAACGATACGATTACGTTATACTTACGCAAATGTTCGTGCTAGGCCCACTAGCCGCTAGCCTACCCGCTATAGCGCAGTGTGAAAACGGTACCTACTTCTTTCTATGCAGAAGGCCCGTGTCACAGCGTTCGAGGCGCAATCATACTGTTACACAAGTACAATTTGAAAATTTTTATACCGACTCCCATTCTATTCAGTTATTGGAGTGTAACTCAAAAACTGCTGGACCTAATTTGATGAAATTTAAATGGGAAGTACCAGCTTTCAAACAAAAAAGAATTTTGAGAATCGGTTCACCCTATCGAAAGGTATGAGGTAAAACAGTCGACTCCTTTTTGAAAGTCAGTAGAAAAATACTCTGTGAGTTTAAAAAAAAACCTCCACCGTCGCGATGTGAATCGTAAAAGGCAAGGAAACCTGACTTACAAGACGTTATGCCTCTTGTGCGTGAGACAGTCTTGCTTGATACTACCGCAGTGCCAGAAAGACTCCCGCAGCAATATAGCACAAGCGTTGCAGTGGTTTGGTGCGAATGGCGCTGTAGCAATAATTGAAATTACTGGTGAGAGTCAAAAACAAATGTCTCGGGAGAACGAGCGAAGTGCAATGCCACTCAAAACTGCAGTTGTAAGCTCTGGGTGGATCTGCCACAGTCATGGGCAGGCGTGGTGCTTACCATTAGGCGAACTACCTGTCCGTCTCGTCATTTTTACTAATAACTTGCAAATTTTGCTTTTGCCCACGACTATATGAAATATTGTTACAATATAGAGGTATGTAACGGTATTTTTTGGTTATGTGTGATATTAGCAAAATTTGATGTAGATACCGTTCTTTACAATATTTTGAAGTGATAACTTTTTATTGTAGGGCAAACCGATTCGTTACGTAACGCGTTACGGCACCAGTCTGTCTGGCTTCCCTTTCTCTCACGCATCCTCTCTCACTCTAACCCACAGTGCCAGATCAGGTATCTCGACGCACGTCAAGTTTTTCTTTATACAATGTTGTTCACAAATTTGGAAGCGGACACTTAAGTAACCAGTAGGCCTAGACAAAATTCAAACAGGCGTGTTTCCGCACACGTTACAGACAATAATGTGTCTACGAGGTAATGTTAACGCCATACATTTTGAAGTTGTCGTTTGGCGTTATCGATAACTGAAACATCTTTTGTCTAGGTCTGCAGGCTAGTTGAAGAGATCATACGTGAGCATGTAACATTTTTCACATCATGTCTCCAAATTTCAAGTCTACAACTAGCGGTTTAGGCTGTGCGTTGTCAGTCATTCAATCAGTCAGTCAATCAAGACTTTGATTCTTATTCTATCAACTGTCAAACCTACCAGCTAGACACAAGAGAAACTCCATTGTTATGACCGAGTGGACGGGTGAGGGGAAATCTTGATTGTATTTAATCGATCATAACTAGATATATCGGTACTCTTACTCATTCATCTGTTGGGTGTAAATATTTATCTTTATGCAGCTTCTAATTGTATATAATGTAGCACATTTATATCGTCTCAGCGTATCACGTAGAACATTGACTTATCGGTTTTATATTTATCGCACTTCCTCGCTGTTGCCATTCTTGGAACAAGTGACCCCGTCTATTCAATGCATCATTGTCTCTACCGAATTGGTGTGAATCAACCGGCGTCGTTCTATTGTTTCACTCAAGTAATCGATGTAATTCGTCACATGTCTTAACTTAATTTGCTATAAATTATCACTCTACTCCCAAGTATGTTTACAGTTGCGTCGTTTTTTCGAATTGTTTGTTGACTCAACGTTTACTATTATATATAAGACTAGCTGCGCTCCGTGGTTTCACCCGAGTGGTGATACATGATGATGATGAATAAAAATATATAGCCTATGTTTATCAGGGATAATGCAGGTTTCTTTTGATGAAAGATTGTTTCAAATAGGTCATTTTAATTTTAAATTATATAATAATAATAATTAATATTATATATTAAGTTATATTATAATATCATATTAATATTTCATATCAATTCCAGTAGCTTTGGAGCCTATTCAAATAAACAAACAAATATTTCCTCTTTATGTTATTAGTATAATAGACTATGTGATCTGCACACGTCGCTTCGTTCGATTCGTCCACGGTATACGAAGCCACAGAAATATGTAGAATTGATATTATGTATGTGTTTGTATTTTATTTTTGTTATGTTTAAATTCGGCCCTGCAGTTTTTGTGTTACACTCCAATAACTTAATAGTGTTTGATGATATCATCGTTGACGGTGAATGACAATCGATCCCTTAAGTAGTAAAGGTCACTAAAGGCACGTCCCAATAATCTATCTATCCACGGTTTTCCTTACTACCGATAGCAATTTGACATAACGTCCATACAAATAGTGTCAAATATCTATCTCTAGTACGGTAAACCGGCGATAGATAGATTATTGGGACCGGCCGTAAAAAGTGTAAAAAAAAGATTACAAAAAATTTAAAGTAATACTTTTTTTAAGCCTATACAAAATAATAAATAAGTACCATCATTTAGATCTTTTTAGTTTAGAAGAATGCTTACAGAACTCACACTAATATATTGTTAATTTAAATATAACTTTAAAACGACGTTTGCTGCCATTGACATGATATCGTATCAACCCGTATGTCAATGGAGCATGCAATCATTAATCGGACCGTGCAACACACCTGCAGGCTACGTAGATATCTACACTAACACACACACAATAAATGGGCCACGTTTGCCAGGGGTGTCCGCTGTTAGTGTCACCTTCGAAAAGAACATAATTATACATTTGTATATAAATTGAATTACTTAGTCGGATTTTGTCGTAACTGGAAACATTATGTACTGTTGTGTTAACTATCTATTTTGTGTATCCTTGCTTCATATGAATAGCAGAACAGCCATCAATGTTTAGGGTAGCCCTAGTTTTCTATAGCTAATTGCATCGTTCGAGTCATGGGGTTATACGCTTTTCTATTTAACGTCAGGGGCCCTACTCCCACCTCTTAAAGTAGTCCACCACGTCAATACAAGCTTCAAATAATAATGGATTACTATAGACGTTTTGATGACGTATTATCAAATTCAATTCGCGTATTCCGACATGACTTTTGACACTGGTTTTTTTAAAACAATATTCATTGTTCCAATGTTAAAGTTTTGAAGGAGAAGGAGGCCTTTACTCTAAAGCTGGCCTCAGACAGCCGGAATGGCTCTCTGGATGCATAATCTTAATT
The DNA here is from genome assembly GCA_917880725.1 of Selenia dentaria. NCBI lineage: Eukaryota > Metazoa > Arthropoda > Insecta > Lepidoptera > Geometridae > Selenia > Selenia dentaria. The sequence continues at coordinate 25,893,845 of OU862888.1, read as the reverse complement.
CATATTATTAATTCAGAAAGCTCGGAATACCATACAAAATTGGTATGCTCCACACACATTCTGACTGTTTCAGATGATCTGTAAGAATGATAATGATGAGCGTTCTGCATTCCGAATCGGAATATTTATTATTATGATTTCATAACGTGCGTATGTCCATACATTTTTATAAAGCGGCACACACATACTGAAATCAGATTATGAATAGAGTAAAACCGGGATAAATGCCGCAGTAGTATTGTAAAACGCTGCTGAATAGTTATTTGACTTTTAAATGAATATGATACTGTATGAAGGTAGTATAAGTATAGTTAATGATTAAATCAAATTAAAACTGTACTTATTGACTAAAATTTTCCAAAAAATATAAAATTTCTGAATTTTTTTTAAAATTTAAAAAAAAAAATGTTTTTCTTTTGATAAATGAGTATATTATCTAATCTTACCTTAAAGTAATTGTAAGTCTTTCTTCAGCGGAAATGGACCTTCTCATGTGTGCGTCTTTCTTTTGGATTTTATTCCGCAGCAAACGCAGTAATTCATTATATGATGCTACTGACATCCTGTAGTAATTGAAGAATATGTCAGGGTACTGTTGTAATTTTATCCCCGTAATGTGATACTGACTCGCCTTTACTCTGTTCACATTTAAAGGATGAATCCAGTATTTGCGTTTGCATTTCTTTTTTTATTATGTAGAGCCAAAAGTAATGCCATTAGTATTCATTCTTCTTGCATAATGACATGTGCCGGGAATCAAGAGACTATATACTGATCATCTGATTTTTTTAAGATATGTGTGAGGCAGGATGCCGGAATTAAGATTATGAATCCAGAGAGCCATTCCGGCTGTCTGAGGCCAGCTTAAGAGTAACCTCAACTAAAATTAATAATAAACAAAAATAAAATATCACTTATATAAATAAAACATGTTTTTTAAAATTTTGAGATATAAACTGGTTTTATTATTGTTATTAATATTGTTCCACCGTTTTGTGTCGGTGAGAGTACGATAGTAACTATGATTATTCTAAGCTCATTACAAAACGCTCCTGATTTATGATAGTTTCGTAAAAGGTGGGAGTAGGCCCCCAGCTCCCCTATTGCACGGAGTGAGTCATCCGACCCACTAAACACTACAATTCGTCTGCTACCTAGCTACCATTATTAATTTACCTGCAGTTTCAACCCATAACGCGTTTGTGACACGACACCCTTCTGTATTCTGTACTTTATTCAAGTTTTATGACTCTCATTCTTCACTATCAAGCAGTAAAGTGTTGAGTTTAAGTTTTTATTTGAATATTTCCTTTTTTATTGCGAGCCATTTCAGTTTTATTAGTATACAGTGTATATTTATTTTTTGTAAATCGGCTTCTAAAACTAAAACTTCAATATCTTCTCTATTGCACACTACTCTCGTATGTTTTATGTGTTTAATATTTTGTATTTATTTATATTTATACATACCCTTGATCTGGAGTAATTTAATACTTTAATCGTTTATGTACTCTTATATTATATTATATATACTATATGGTCAAGAGCACGCAAACAGACTTTATTTCATAGGCTTTTATAGTGTTGTAGAATTAAGTATATACCTCACAATATACGAGTACATATGTGGTGCATACCTGTCTAGTAGTACATACTCCCTGAACCTCTGTGTACTATCTACTATAGGCAATAGAATATTTAGGTGAAGCTGGTATTTAGTTTATCATAGCTCCATTGCGAACGTTTCATCAACGGGTTCTTTCTTATATAGACAGATAGTATAGCACACTTTTACGTCGTTAAAGATTTATTATAATTATAAAGCGAACCTATATCACGATATTAGAAAGGACGACGACCAAACGAACCGGAAGAATCATCTGTCCGGAAAGACTCCAGCCTCGATGACCATATACTACCTACATACTCATGGCTGATCGTTTATATCTTTAGTGTTTTTAATTTTCTTATTAAAGTATTTTTAGATAAAGAGAGAGAAAGAGACATAGAGATTGTTAACGAACCACCTTTTGTACAAAACACCAGTAACCTGATAAAAAGTGCTTCTGAAATGTCAAGATTATTCCTGAAGACTCAGCTGCTACGCTTTCGTCTAATGGTATGCTCGCTTAACGTTGGACCGATTACTTGATTGATATTAAGAAACACAAAAAATCCAGAATAAGGTTAAATATGTTGAAAGGACAATGGAAGTTAATTGAGAATTATTACTTTATACAAGTTCATGCCCGGCCAGTTTATCACTAAACGGGAAGAATCAGTCGTCGTTATAATATAAGCATAATTTACACAAACGACGTCTGTAATATACTATCACTTGCATTGCCTATATATATATATATCTGAACTATTGTGTGTTATTCATAACAACCAATCATCATCTTCAAAAGATCGATACAAATCAACCAGTTTCAAGAGCGATTAGGATGCGGCTAATAGCGTTTCCCAATAGTCAACCTATCGGCGGTGTTCTTAACCCTTATCGTTAAGAATTTACCTTAAAATTTATAGGACATTATGAAAGCTTATCTAACTCTGGTAAAAAAAACACACACATAGACTAAATACTGAGGCCGTAGTACAAAAACAATTCGCGTAAAAGTATTCGTCACGCTGCAGCGCACAAACTGTGACTTATCTGTGTCAAAGTTGCCCTAGATACGTGAGAGTTGGTGCTGTTTCACGTGAACCACACGTTACGTTAACACTTACGCAGTTATTCGTGCTAGGCCCACAGGGAACTGCGCTAAGTATGTCGCCAAACCGCAATCCATCCGGCCATCATCATTGACATTGATAGTCGTGTCCCGCGAGTGAGATTGGTAGGTATATTTTGCGCAATGATTTCATCAAGTAATTTACATCCAGGTTTATATAGTAATTGGACCTATACGAATATGATGTGAATACTATGCCTACGAATATGAATTCATTGTATTCGCAGCGTTCCGGAAACTTCGCGATGTCTTCGGCAAAAATACCTCAGTGCCCCAAGACAAGAGTCTTTAACCAATGTGTGTTACCAGTGATGACATATGGCACTGAAACGTGGTTTCTTACTATGGGCCTCATAAGCAAGCTCAAAGTCGCACAACGAGCTATGGAAAGGGCTATGCTCGGGGTTTATCTACGTGATCGAATCAGAAATGAGAAGATCAGTAGACGAACTAAAGTTACCGACATAGCCCAGAATAAGCCAGTTGAAGTGGCAGTGGGCAGGTCACATAGCACGCAGAACAGATGTCCGATGGGGCCGAAAGGTTCTAGAGTGGAGACCACGGACCGGCATGCGCAGCGTAGGTCGTCCACCGACAAGGTGGACTGACGACCTGATAAAGGTAGCAGGACGACGTTGGATGCAGGCCGCTTCCAACCGGTCCTTTTGTAAATTTGTGGAGGAAGCATATGTTCAGCAGTGGACGTCCTACGGCTGAGATGATGATGATGAATATGAATAGATACTATTGAGAGTGTGAGATGAGCTTGCCTAATAATGTAAGCAAGTCAAAACTATCTCATTTTAATCGATTTCAAAAAAGGACGAGGTTCTATGTTAGACTGTATGTACTTATTTTTTTATGTATATTCACCGATTTCTCCCCGTTTGTAAACCGATTCTCAAAATTCTTTTTTTATTTGCAAAAGTAATAATGTTCATCAAATTCGGTCAAGCAGTTTTTGAGTTACACTCCAAAAACTGAAAAGTGTTTCGCCTTCTTTTATCTTGATATCTTTATTGACGCTGACAATCGATTCTGTAATCAAAAAGCAAAGGTCACTAAAAAGGGTGAAACATTTTTTTTTTCTAAAAAGGTAAAATTATGAAATAACTTGTCGAAGTCGGTACCATGCGCACAATATTGTTATCTTAAGTACATTTTTTTTCAAATAGTGTGTGTTCGCGGATAACATCGTCGTTTATGAACCGAATTTAATGTTGTTTTTTTATAGAGCATAATATATCCGCGGTGGTCCCATTTAAATTTCCTCAAATTCGGCCCAGTAGTTTTTGAGTTACATTCCAATAACCGAAAAGTTTTTCGCTTTTTAAATCTTGAGGATTTGATGATATCATCATTGACGGTGAATGACACTCGATCCCGTAAGTAGCAAGGGTCACTAAAAAGATACAAACATTTTTTTTACCAAAAAATGGATCGGACTTTAACACTAAAAAGTATGACATTGCTTGTCGAAGTCGGTACCATGCGCACAGTATTGTGATAATAGGTACTTTTGAAATATTATGGTACTGACTTCAACAAGTTATTTCATACTTTTTAGTGTTGACGCCGGTTAAATTTTTTTTGGTAAAAATTAGTTTTTGTAATAAAATTATCATATGTAAAAACTGTCATAGTAATATTTACAACTAGCTGCTCTCCACGGTTTTACCCGCGTGGTGATGGATGATGATGATGAATCTTAATAGCCTTAATAGCCTATGTTAATCAGGGTGAATGTAGGTTTCCAATGATGAAAGAATTTTTGAAATCGGTCCAGTGCTTTTTGAGCCAATTCGTTACAAACATACATACAAATCTTTGCTCTTTATAATATTATAATTATAATGGTTATATGATTATTAACGGGATATTTACCGTGGTAAGGTTGTGCAATGAGCTTCCGATATTTCGGCGTAGTTACATGCACCATGTTCACGGGAGATTTACCACGGTAAATATCCCGTAAATAATCATATAACCTTAGTGAACAACCGTGATAGTTTAAAACAGTGTTTTATAATTATAATATTATATATATTATTATAATTATAATATTATATATATTATTATAATTATAATATTATAGTATATAGTATCGACAATTAATTTTATTTATATTTAGAATGAAAGGTTTTCACACTAGCCAGTACTAAAAATCGGCAGTTTCATGGGTAAGGAGTAAGGACCTCATCATAATGTATATCGCATTACTGAGAATGAGGCTCAGGAAGCTTCTCAAATATCTGTGGTTTATCTCGGACCAAGAACCGCTATAAATTGGTACCCGTCGATATGTATGCCCTTTGTTTCACAACTGCTACCAAGGGAACATTAATTTTTAACATGGTTTATATTAGGTCGATCTAAATTTAAGTATGGGAATAAATATACATATTAAATAGCGGGGGTGGCGAACCGGTCGATCGCGATTATGAGTCCAGTAGATCATGACAAGGCAATAAACATAAAACAACCCAAAAAGTTACTTATATAAAAAATAGGTCACATTCCTAATACCGAAGTATATGTTATTGCATTAAAATTTTTAAGAAGAATCACCGTCCTGCTGTAGCTTTATATGTACAGTATTGTATGTCATTGAAGTTTTAAGTAAAGCCGCGTTGACACGATCAAAGCTCAGCTCGATCGGAGCAGCGGTCCTAAATTCGTTTACTTTTTTACTGAAGAAAATATAAATAAAGTCGCAAAGTTTAATGATACCTAGCAAAAATGGAATAATTCAAATTTTGTCCACTCCTAGTGGCCGTATAATAGATGTTTCGATTATACTCTGTAATTTTTTTTACGATTTTTAAGCTCGCGCAAACTATGAAGACCTAGAGAATAAAAATTTATGTGATTTTTCCCTCTAAATAAGTTCTAATTTGCAAAATTTTTGTAATGATTAATAGGTAAATATGATACCATCGAGCTGCTCCGATAATGCTAGGTAAAGTAACCCTTGAATTTACTCCTAGTAAACCTATTGCGTTTGAGCTCAATACATTTATCTGAACGAGTCTTATCCATTTCACTTAATGCCTAGGACCGGACGTGGATGGTCGATAACTGAATTTCAATGTTTCCAACCTCGATTGAACGGTATTTACAATATTATACCATTATTCGTGTACTTCAACGTAGTATCTTCCTCGTTTAGGAATCCTGTATGTTAGCGAACATAATACTTTTTTAAGTAATACCTATAGAGAAAACTGTCGTCGTAGGCTACAGGTCTTTGACCTTAGTAAAACCGACGTTGATAAAGAATGGTCCTTTAGTGGACTTCTATTTGATTACACCAGGTTGTCTGGAAGAGATCGCTTTTAGCGATAAGACCGCCCATTTGTGCCTATTATTTAAGTTGTTTTATTATTTTCTTTCTTTGGTGCCAATCAAGAGTTTTTGTATTGTATTGTACACAAAATGTTACATAATAAAATAAATATGTGATATGACTTGTACGTATGTGTAGTACCTATGTATGCCATTTATGACTACCAGCAATGAGCTACAGAGGCCGTAGCACAAACAATTTGCGAAAAAGTATTCGTATCGTCAACGCGTCACGCTACGGCGTACAAACTATGAGTTATCTGTGTCAAAGTTGCCCTAGACACACGACAGTGTGTACTATTTCACGTGAACGACACGTTACGTTATACTCGTACTTACGTAGTTATTCATGCTAGGCCCACTGAACCCTATAATAATCATAGCCCGGCATGCTATTCGAAAGTAGCTTCGATTTTTTTACTATTTCACGTGAACGACACGTTACGTTATACTCGTACTTACGTAGTTATTCATGCTAGGCCCACTGAACCCTATAATAATCATAGCCCGGCATGCTATTCGAAAGTAGCTTCGATTTTTTGAACTGTGTAAAGTAGGTATTAGGCCGCACTTAACTTTCGTCACAGAATAACTAATAATAAGTATTTCGTATCGGACATTGGTAATTAATCTCATCAATAAAAAATACACCAGCAGTTGCCTTAATGTTCTTCAAGTATAGGTTTATGCTGCGCATCAATAATTTTCAAGATGTCCTAGAATCGGTTTGATATCTATAATTTGAAATTTATTTCCGTGACGAGCCGGTCAATGTTTTCGAAGGATGTATTAGTTACAATCTTGTTTAACGGTATCTACTCGTATAAATAAATTGTCGGTTTGATATAATAAATCATGCACAGCTATTAATCAATTCCTTGATCGTATAGTTATAATCATGTTTGTATAGATATCTACTATACGGACAAAAAATACCTCAATAGTATTGCTAGACATACTTAAAATTACATACATGACATCACCCCCGTATATCGCCGAAGGGTCCGGCAGAGGTATAAACATGCACATTTCACTGGTTAAGAGTATGTGATTGGTCTCGTGTAACAGCGAGTCTATTGCCATCTTATCTTGAGGTGTGAGATGATTTTACCTGTCGAGTCTGTAATAAATATTGTTGTCTTTATATGTTCATTACTTTAACAGGCCTCAGAAAATAAATAAGTAGCTTTCCTCAAACCGGTCAGTTCAAATGTCAGGGCCTCTTTGAAAATGTGAACACTTGAGAAAATTAGATCTGAATTCGAGTGATTAAGTCATGTATGATAAACTGAAATGAAAACAAATTAAAATGAAACAAATGAAAGTGTATTGATGTGAATTGTCCAAGTGACACTAAATTATACAACACTAGCTGACCCGCCAGCGGGTTCACTCGTTTGGTCTTGGTGTAGAGGTAGAAGTGCCGTTTTGGAACCTGGAGGTCCTGGGTGGATCCCCGGGTCGGACAGTTTTTCAGACAAAGACATTTTTAAAGAGTGCCCCGTAGTTTGCAATAGACTCGCCTCTTATGAAATAAGACTAAAAACATGTCTAGCGAAACGTAGGTGCTTTTAGACACCGCTGCTTCCCCCTTCGAGGATATATAGGTGAAAATATTTGTTATGTTGTGTTTAAAAATAAAATTGCAGGCGATTCACTCAAGACCGCTAGACTGGTGTTTCACCTCCGTGGTGATGCATGATGATGAGGATGAATCACATATAGCGTATGTTACTCAGGCATAATATAATAAGCTCTAAACTCGTGAAAGAATTGTTTGAATCTGTTAAGCTGTAGTTTGACGTGAATCCATTAAGAACAAACAAACAATCATATATCTTTGCTCATTATTATTATAATCTTCTTAGTCGGGTACTCTTGGCAGAGTGGTCGTGGACATGGTGTGGTGACGGTAAACGGCGGATCCTCGCCAGTTTCCATTTCCAGGGCTGTTGATCTCCTCGCGATGTCGCTCCATTTCTGACGGTTACTGGCATTGCGAGCACATTGTACAATGGTGGAATTCGTGGCCTTGGTTGGTGAACGAACTCGGGATCTCTTTCCTTCCACTTGGCCTTGCACTATTAATTTCTCCATCGAGTTCTTGTTCCTGTAGATATACCCGAAGAACTTCGTCATTCGCATCTGCACAATCGACGATAGTCTAAATTGAATTTGAAGTTCTTTGAGTTAACATATGCCACTGCAGTCTTTTTTTGTGATATTAATTTCCTCTATAATACCTACATCACTTCGCTCTATTATCAATAATTTCCGCATCGTAAGCGATTTAAGGATTTTTCGGCGATACAATACAATATGTAAACATAAAAATGTATTTATTTTGACATAACTTTAAAAGTCAGACTATTGACATTTTTGTAGACATTGACGTCTTCTATAAGAAGGTGCTACAACAGCTCTATGTTAATAGTTTTCGTAGCGTACGCGATATAAGGATTTTTTCAAACCTTGTGTTACATTATCGAAGTTTTCATACGTTTCCCTGAATTTGTGCCAATCTCCTATGTCCTATGACCATCAGGGATAAGATAGGATTATAATGGTGAAAAAAAAAAATCTAATTGGTCCAGTAGTTTCGGAGCTTATTCATATCAAACTAAAAAAAAAAGAAAAAAAAAAACCTCTTTATAATGTTATAAGTGTAGATGCAAATGACAAGGTAAGCACGGAATTATATAAAAACAGCAGAGAAAAGAAAAAAACAAGTAGGTATTCCGAGTGTAAAATGACACGTACACGTCAATTCAAATAAGTCTCAAATTAGACTCATCTCAGCATAATGCTGGTTACTAACCAGCGCTGGTGTTCCGACGCACCCAGTGTGTGACGTCAACACAGCACAACGCCAACCACCCCTAGTCAACTGTAGGTAAACCAAGATGCATATAAACATGCAGATATCTTTTTAATTGAGGAGGAGATATTACGATGTGAGGAGCTAACTCGTAAACAAAAGGCAGTATCATAAGCTTAATGTGGTGGATAATGGAGATGCGTTGAGGCAGGAAATCACGGCGAGCTATCGTCGGTCCGCTCACGTTGCAGGATGTTATAAATGCTCCCCCAGGTCGATATAACCATTCACACTTTTGCATTTTTATCACGTACTGTTGGCTCATTACGTTGGAGAGTGTAATGAAATGTGAAGTGCATCGGTCGGTTTTGACGTCCTTGAATGTAATTCGGATTTTCCAATGTCATGTGTGAGTGTTCCCTGCCAGAGTCATGACATAACGAACATCAGCAGTCAGATGGTTAAACATACATAATTAATAATTAATAAATAAACATAATTAATATAATAAAAATAAAGTTTTAGTAGGATATTGTAGATCTACAGTATTGTAAAGGTATATTTTATTTTAAAGGTGAATTTTATTGGTTTTACAAGACTTATTTCAGAGATCACCTTAGCAATGTGCCTAGTTTGGGGCCCGTAGTTTAACAGTGTAAAACAATGTTACTCTCAAGAGGCATATATAAGCATAATAATTATCAACTCAGCCGTAGAACGTCCACTGCTGAACATATACCTCTCCCATTAGCCCCCTCAGCCAACCATAATAATTATACTTACTAATAATATTTTAATTACCTAATTAGATTTTAAGATGGCAATAAAAAAATGTGATCTCCCATCGCAGGTAATTTCGTGGCCCAATCCCTGGACCATTTCTGTAACAACATTGATGACACGTGTGCGGTGTTTCAGACGTTATAGAAGCTATGATAGAAATCTATCGCGAGTTATGCTCATAATTATGCTTTAAAACCGACTAGGACTCGCGTAATATTTTATTATACGTTATTCAGTTACGTGGTGTAGCCCGCGCTCGCCATTGTGCACAAGAGTGACTCCCAGAAGAAGAACTTCAAATAAGTTCGAAACTGGTCGGAGACTATTTCCGACAAATATTGCGCGAGTCCTAGCCGGTTTTAAAGCTTAATTACGATATGATTTGTTTTGATAAACTACGTTGTTTTTAGTCTTTAGCAAATTCTCCACCGATGTCTGAAGAGTTTTAAAAGTTACATACAAGAAAAACATAGCGAGATATTATATTCAGCAATTTTGTCCACAGATGATCCTACTTCTACAGTCTTCGGGTCGATGAAGGAGGGCGTGTTTGAAGGAAAGATAATATCTCAGGATGGATCTTTTTACGTGGAACACGCGCGCCGATACTTTCTTCCGAACACTACCCGGACGCGGGTCCACTCTGTCATCTACAAGGAGGGTGACGTCAATGACCCATATGCGAACCGAAGACATGGTGAGTGTTGGGTAAAACCATAAAATAATATAGAATACTATAGAAAAACATCGCTATGTAGGTCCGGTGGAGACTCCGATCATCCATACCAAAGTATGGACTAGTTCTACGTACACAGTAGACCTTGCGAGCAGTCTTATCAGCGGCAATCGTGACGAGTTTTGAAAAAAATACATAAGTATATCGGTACCAAATGTGCTTGCTTAACACCCTATTATCTCGGCAACCATTTGACTCTAATAATGCTCGTACTCATTTGAAATTCCTCTTTAAAGTCAGGTACCTAATGTGTGTACCAGATTTTATCAAAATCAGTCGGTAAATAGCGCCGCAGCAAACTTTTCCCTTTTTGAAAAAATAAGAAAGTAGCCGACGACAAAATAAATATATTGAACAGTAGAACATGCATACCAACTTTCGTCAAGATTGGTTGAAAAATGCGACCTGTACAGGAAGTCCAACATACAACCTAACAAATATACGGACAGATGAAAGTAAATTCGGCTAGTTGAAGCAGAGACGCTTCGCTCGCTCGGTCAATAAAACAATGGTCCGACTCTACGGAAAAATAAGAAGGAAATAAGAACTCGTCACTCGTTTAAATGCGAAACAAAATGATTACCTAGGTACATAGTTTCAATGATTGAGCCACGTGCATACAATTAAATTATACGTCCCGTGCTAATTTCATCGATTCTTATCGTTGTCACGCTGCATAATTTTTTCAAGATTGCGCCAGTAACAAATTGAATTTTTCATGGTTCAAACCGTGCTGTTTTTGAAATTCTATGGTTTATATCATAACTTGGATCGAATAAAGCAATTAAGTACGTGTGTTTCAATGTGATTAAACTGTGGAAACCACTTAGTTCTAGATGTACAATAGTGATGACAAACGTGCATTAACTAAATTAACTGGCAGACACACGCGCTGTTTGAAGCTACACGTTTAAGGCAGAACGGGAGTGCACGAAAATTGTTTGATTATACAGAATGTCTTTTTTAGAAGGGCTTTCATGGCATGGCCAAGGCCGGAACCATGAGAGTTAGAGAAAAATCGTGAAAGGAGACATGCCCTCGATTTATAGTGATACCGATAGTGAGACCGTGAAACATTAATAAAATACGAGTAGTAAAATTTACTATTTCCTTTAATTTTTAGTATAATTTTACTTTGCAAAGATTGATCTTTATCAGCAACAGAATCCTTTAGTTCAATAATACAGGTGTCTTTTCTTTTTAAATCATTCGGGTCGATTTCCGTCAAAAGCAAAAGATTAAAAAGAACCTAAATATGCAGTTATTGGTTTTCTTATAAATCGAGGGCATGTCTCTTTTCAAGATTTTTCTCTAACTCTCGTGGTTCCGGACTTGGCCATGATCGCCCTTCTCAAAAAACCACCCTGTTTATTAAGTATATAGATATGAATATCACGTTTAGTATAGCACTACAATGGATATAAACACTACTTTTAGGTATGTAGGATGCGAAATGAGAATCACGATGATGGGTAGATACGACACCGAAATGGAGTTACCCTTTGGATGACTGAACCATTTCGATTCGTGTACGGATATAAGACACATTCTAAACCCGAATTTAGAATGGTAACCAGAAAATCGTAAAATGCAATCCTATCCCGCCCATGACTGACTTTTTTCCTGCAATGCTATATAAAACAACCTTAAAACTTGCTAAAAACTCTCGTAACAAGATGCTCATCTGAGTATCAAAGCGTCAGAAGATTATATCTGGAAGTTTAAATAAACTTGAGATGCTAGTCTATTCATACTGTAGGAGCACGCCCTCTGGAAGTTGCGCTACGGCCGAGCGCGCGGGTGTCGCCGTGTCGCGTGGCAAATGTATTGCTCAGTACGCAAGGTCGTTTAACAAACTTTAATCCCATTTGCTGGAGCGCTGTCACCGGCCGATTGCAACACTGTATTCATCCGAAAATGCACCCTAATTTATTGACGAATGTTCAAACTGAATGACCATAGCTTTGGGTGCTATACATTCATTGATTGATGGTCTAATTCAATGTAGCATTCCCAATCTTGTTTGTTTTATGGATAGTTTGAGTACTGAAGGTTCTGCATTCTTAATAGTTTCCTAAACAAGGTTACGTGTTTCTTAGTCTTCACCACTGGCATATGCTTGGATTGAAATACTGTTAACATGGCTAGAAGATTTTCAAATTAGATGTGTGTGATTTAGATATTGAAAGATAGAAAGGCTAACCACTTATCTCATCCTAAACCCGCACGCAAGCCGCAAAAAGTCTGATAGCGCACATGTATAACGTTTTTATAAAATTATAAGTGATACAAAATATGTCGTCGAACAGAACTCGAACCTGCATCTTCTGACTCACCGTATCAGACGCCTTAACCACAGGGCCGCCGAGGCACCCGAACGTAGAAAATGATTCTCTATCGTTGTTGTATTGGAATGGAGCAGATGGATATCGGATAGCTGTGAAAAGCTATATCCGAAGGAAAGAAGTTTTACAAAGTACTATCTATCGTATTGATGTCATTAATCTTTTAAATATTATAATTGATTTTTATAGCAATAACACGCACTAACTCATGCTTAGCGAAAAGCAAAAGGTTGATTTCACTAAGTATAAGGGTTTGTTTTAAACCCCTATTTCTCCTGCTGGGCTATTATGTATCTCAGTTGCTAATAAATGTGGATTGAAATCGGAAAAAATGGCCGCTCTATGTCACTTTTGTCAGCTTCAGTGATCAACTTACTAACATTTTTGCTTACTGGTGTTGCCAAAACTGACATAGGTCCGCCATTTTGCAATATTTCAATCAACATTTGTTAGCAACTGAGATACATAATAACCCTGCTGGTCACGCTTTAACTTGAGAATGTCTTTAACGATGTCTTTTATCTTTTTTTAAAGTTTTCTAATACTTAATAGAAGCTTCCTACATTAAAAAAAGAAAAGTCAGGAAGTCATGGCGAGGCCTTCGGCCTCGCCTACTACGCGAACGAAGTCGTGGGCAGTCGCTAGTATCATATAATTATAAAAAAAATATGATTTTAAACAAAATGTTGCATTAGCAGCGCTTCGTGCATAATATTTAGGTGTTGGTATACGAGTAGATACATACGTGCGCAAATGTCATGAAACCAGCCCAAATACTACCAGCGCTTTACATATTCATTCGTCCGCGACGCGGCTGTAGGCTGCGCCGGAATGGTAATTTCGCGTCAACAACACCGCCCTGCCAGCCGAGTTTGCATTTTTGTCGTTTCAGCTGTTGTAGATGCAATTTCGCTACTGTGACTTATCTGGACGGTACATTAGGTCTAGCTACTGCAGTTGCTGGAAGCAAGATAGCATCGACATAATATAAAAAGCACTGAGGTCTACGAAGAAATAATATCAGGAAGAGGAACTGCCTTAAAAAAATGACCCAATAAAAGTCGTGCTAAATCAATAACATCGTTCACGCCGCTATGACTCAGCTGTCATAGTAGACGTTGCAGCACGCGCGTGGACCAATCCCTGCTTTCCTTCTGAAATTTAAACCAATCACCGAACATGTCTATTTGTACCCGCGGAAGTAATTCATATTTGGAATCATACGTCGTTTTGGTTTGAAGGACCACTTTTTGTGTGGATTTTTTTCTGAGTTATGCTTCCTGACATTATTTCTTCGTAGACTGAGGTACCATTAGTGTTAAAAAGGCGATTTATTACCTACTGCTATTTAAAGTTAGGAAGCCACCTCAAGAGTGGTGATATTCACATTCTTATCCTCTAATGCTGTTAGGAAGAAAAGGAATCTCAAATGTTTATACCCGTTGCGCAATTTGTATTATCCGCTAAACCGAGGGTAATGGCCTGCACGATATTCGGCGATGTAAAAGATATCATCCATATTGAAGCGATACTGATCACACTATAATATTTTAAGTGCAAAAGATCGTGTGTATATTGTTATTTCTTCATGCTGAGACGACATAATTGTATTTGGACTCAACTTAGCAATATTTAAATGTATATTATATGCTACTTTTTATCCTTATTCAACGGGCAGGTTCTGTGGAATGGTAATAATCTTATTACACGCTGACGAAGTTGCAGGCAGGAGCAAGTATTTTATATAGGATCACAATTTGTTTTTCTTCTCTACGTGCAGTCATAAATTCGTAAAATTTATCTTTATTTTACACATTGTATTATTTAGGTATTAACGACAATTCGTATCAGAATATTAATGTATTGAATAATAGTTTATGACACGGGTTGTCGGAAGACGCGGTACTAACCCTGTCCGCTAAGTAATTTTTCTCTCAAAACTAGGTTATTCATTTATAAATAAAAATGGTATCTATTTAGACGAATATAATAAATAAATAGCGCTATTATACTTCTTCTACCCTTAGCTCACGCACAGCGAGACAGTATGCATTCGTTGAAATATCTAATTCTCATCAGTGGCGTTGCTGGCCTCGGTCGCATCGGTGGTTGCTTCGTAGCTTGCGTCCTGTCTAATCCTCCCAAGCTTCAGACTTTCTGCAATATTCAGAAAAATCTTCATACAAAAGTCTTCACAGGCGGTGACAAATTTAACAATTCGAAGCCTATAACATTCTGAGTTCTGGTTTCAGCTTTACTATTGTCTTGTCACCTGTTTGGTTGCGCGTCCGGCGGTACTTGACGACTCTGCAATAAAAGAGAGTACTTTAGTTAAAAATTATACAAATTTGTAAAAACTGGGTTTTTCTTAGAATTTTAGTACTCATGTTGTAAATGTTTAAGGATACAAAAACTTATTCGTAGTACTCGTAGAGCTCGAATACTGGTGTACAGTGCGATCTTGACGAGCACAGTTGCAGCGCAACGACCCACCTGAATATGCGAGTCTCCACCGAATCGCATAAACACAATCCCCCTCCACGCTCCACGCTTTGCGCGCTGAGCGAGGGCGTATCGCGTGTAGGCGACCGCCTGTAAACAACATTCGATACATTATTATCATTCAAAACGATATTGATTAGGTAGACACATTTCCATCCCCCACACAGAATATATTTCAAAACTTATCATGATATGTCTCCAGACATACGTTCCCAGGATTTCTTATTCATATTCATTCGAATTCTGTCTCTAGATGTTTCTGCGTTTCACATCCGAAAATTACGTTTGATCGGAAAATGAATGTATTGAATAAACAGGAAGGGTCGCGTTTGTAGCTACATTTGTTTTCATTACGAGTTATTGAACAAGACCCGTCCGTCCCTTCGCTAAGCGTACTCTATAGAGCTTTTATTTGAATATGAAAGACTTCAACCAATCAATGAAAGGGCTGCTTTGAGACAACCACAAAACGTTACGATTGTCATAAAAAGTCCGGAGGCCGGTCCATAAAAATTGTATAGATCGTACAACATTTTATAAAATAAATAGTAATAAAGAGACGATTTTATCCGGATTGCAATGTTCGCGTCTTTAAACTAAAACTTTCAACTAATTTATTTCAGAAACGTCCATGTAAGTACATAGTTCGACGCCTCCAGCTATTAAACTTCGCATAAAATGTTGTATGTTACGAAAATTATAAACATGGAGAGTTGAAAAGACGTCGCAGCGCCCGCCTTACACGAAATTTGTAGAAGATTAATTTAATTTTGTAACATTCGCAAGTTTCTCATGTCGCTACATAAACAATATTATACTGGAAACGACTTTGTGAGGGTTTCGTCTCGTCATACATACGAGTACTATCCCCTTTTGCGAAGACATATTGATTTCCCTAAAACCGTACTTACAAGATTGCGTTTTTCAGAAAATTCAAGATTTCAAAATTTATAAGGATAAAATATATTTCAAAGAAATATAATTTTAAAGCAGTATCTATGACTAGTGACACGGATTCCTTGATATATTTTTACTGGAATTCGTCTTAAGAAGTTAAAGCTTAGCGTGGCTCCAAGAAGTCTTTTCACGAATAAAGTCTAGCACCTCAGCTTCAGCTAAAGCTGTGTGTGCTATCTGAGCAGTTAGTGCAAAGAGACAGGTAGTGAGTGAAGTTTTCTGAGAGCTTTCCAGTTTTACAGCTCGGCAATTTTAGACCTTAACGCAAAAGTTCTGGTAACATGAAAAGTTGTGGATTGATCGGAGATTCTAGAGTAATTTGGTACGGGTACATACCGTTTATATTATTTTCATGTTCAATGAAGTACTTTTCAGATGAAGATTTGAAGACAATGTAATGATAACATGACAGTTTTATATTATGTTGAAACTACTATGGCATTATTTTATTGGCATATAACTTTGTTAAGGAAAACTGTGATTATGTAAGTGATAATAATATTTGCGTTTTAATTTTTATCACTTGTGCTTGTTGGAATTTCCAAATGTGTATAGTACATTTATTAATAGTGGAGTTTAAAACGTTTGTTTTTACTCTATTATCTGGTTCAGCAGAATGTATTATGTATAATCTATATGCACGTATATGAGAAGCTAAAGTTCAAATTGGGAAAAGGTAATTTTTTTGTTATCAAAGGGATTTGAACCCAAGACTCGTTTAACATCTTTTTGTGTTGTTTAAAAGCAAATCACAGTCTTGCGTGCGCAAAATAATAACAAATAAAATGTAATGTTTTGTATTTTTTTAATTTACATTTCTAGTATTAGATTTAAATTAGTGCGTGGTATATTTTTGGAAGAATATTTTATATACCTTCATTTTGATACCTTCATCGATATGTTAATATTAATGTGGTAGGTTTTGCAATTCCATTTTAGTTTTCAATTCAGTTTGTGTTCGGCTAATCATTATGTACCATCACTCACGTGATTCACGAATCCAATTACATATTTTTAGAAACGTTATTATTTCAGCAGTATGCTGCCTTCTCTTTGTCTGGCAGAAAAACGTCAGGAGCGTTTAGAACCTATAATTTGAACTATAATAGGACGCGCCCTAAATATACGAGTACATACATTCACATACATATATTACTTACACACATACACAACATACGCTCCTGGGCAGTTAGCGGGTTATTACGAAATACTTCGCTTAATAATTCGCTTGGGGCTCATCGAAACTTGGGACATCTTGAGTAGACCTTTGCACCTGTCACATAGCTTGGATGCCCTGCGAAAGGGACGAATCTAAAATGATATATAGTTTGGATGAGTCTCGAAAGCCCTGCCACCTATCGTATATACTGATCCTACTTTAAGTAGATCATTTTTATGGATATAAATACAGATATAAAACATCTATTCTATACAAACATTTTTTTAATGGTTTCCAATTGTGCTCTTAGAAGTTAAGTGCGAGAAGTCTATTTTCCTGGAATGAAAGATACAGAGTTGGAAATGGTGATTCATCACTTATCGCTGACATTTACTGCCCTCTGACTTCTCTCGAACAGTGTATTTATTACACCAGTGCCTATCGATTATACCGATTGTTATTGTAATACAGCATTGGCATTGAAGCTTTGTAGTATTTTGTCTTATCAGATATAAATTTCAACTCACTTCGGATACCTGATTACAGACACCATATTGATAATCACCATAATGTGAAGTAAATGTACAAGATTTTATTCCAGTAAAGTAAAGGATTAAATAAACTTGAAACTTTATTTGGCGCTAATCGTTTTTAGTGGGACATCAAAAGACTTGATCCTTTACGTACACAAATTACAGATATATTGGTATTTTTCATACTCGAATATCATCGTATGATGAAACTTTCCGGAAATATGACGCACTCTATATTCTGGCGTTTCATAGCCTAGATGTAGTTTTTGCTTTTTGACGTTAAACTCTCGGTGCTTGCTCATAACAATGATCTATTTTCATATTTACCCTGTTTTCTCAATTTGACTAAGTTTTGCACCATTATTACCTCTTAATTAGTTAGTATTCTACGCAGTACTTATTATTAGTATATGTAGTACTATTTTATACGATAGTACGAATGGTACACCATATCTATAAAGACTTTAATGCGTTTTTTACAGTCAGTTTTTACCCAGAATATGTGTTTTTTTATGGTTAGTTATATGTACTCAATTGAACAATGTTTTCATTGAATTTTACACCTAAAAATCAAAAATAAACTTGTAGTAACAACCCGAGCAAATACGTCTTAGATAACAAAAGTTACACCTCCCCAGACAGTAAACTAAACCTTGCCAACTCATGCTTACGTTGACTTGAACTGTAATTATAATTATTTATATTTACTCTCATAGCTGTACCGTTTACCTTAAAGATAAAAATGGACGCATAAATGAAACGACGTAAAAACTATATTTGTGCACTTGTAGCTTGCAGGCATTAAATTATAGCGATGTGGCTGTAATTTCCGTTATCTGGCACTCGCCTACCTACTGACTGATCCAGGAGCTGGTTGTACTAGCTGGTTGTATTCTTCATTACAATTTGTGTTATATCTTGTATCTAATAATACGTAGTATGCGAGATAATAAGAAAGATTATGTTTCTTCGTGTAGTAACGAGCCGGAAATCATATTTGTGTACTTAACAGTGTTGGTATTACCATTAGGTATTTATAAAATTGTGGTATTACAAGATGAGGCGGTAATTCCTATTGTTATCTGTAATAATATTGTGTGCTTTACTATATCAACACTTATCTACCTACCTAGTTAATGTGTCGTTATATAAGTATATAACGGTATGACGTCCGACTCATATGAATAAAACATAAAAATATATATATATATATATATACGTAATGCATATTTTATACATTCGGGAATAATCATTGTCGTGTTTTGGAGGTATTACTTATGCAAATACAATTTGAAAAATGTAATACCGAATTCCATTCTATTCAGTTATTGGAGTGTAACTCAAAAACTATTGGACCGAATTTGATGACATTTTATTGGGACCACATGGGAAGCAACAATTTCAAAAGAAATTTGAAAATCAGTTCACCCTATCGAAATTTATGAGGTAACAAACAAAAAAAATACAGTTGATTGAGTACCTGCTCCTTTTTGGAAGTCTGTAGAAAATATGTTTTAATGGTGAGTGTTTATAAAAACAAACAACGGTTTGGATAATAGTCTTGGTTTTTTGACATATAGGTATCACGTTTCTTTTGAAACTTAGTATAACGTGGGTAATCTGCATAGTTTACTTCCATTAAAATATATATAAATGTTAGCTAGCTATCTGGCATGCGAGCTCTCCGCACATAATCCGGCAATGCTGCCGCGCAGTTAGGAGCTTCGTTAAAATTCAGCGCACCGGATGCCAAACGCCAATGTGCACTAACACGACACACGAACTGAAAAAAATAATCCACCATTCAGCACTTTTTAATTTTAAAACCTCGGCTCTACGTTTTCGTTTGCATTGTGGTTTTTCATGCGTCATTATGACTTCCCTGCCTACCGGATTCAATGTTCGTGCTTACCCTTGCCACAGCGCGACATGTTTTGATGTATCGTTGCCGCAATCTTAATGGAGACTTCGCCCATTCTAAAAACGAATCTAATGACTTCCTGCACAAGTTTTCAACGGAACTTAATAGCTTAATTACAATAGAAAATTAAGCCATCCGACCCAAGGATAAGAAGAAATTAGGAGGGAATATTAAGTCGTCCTATAGGTCATGTCGCCCGCAGATGGCGAAACTCAGCCTTCAACGCCGGCCAACGCTCGTAATTACTTATATTCGCCGACGAAAGAGAGCGAAAAACAAAGACTCGGAATAATATGTATTGGAGTTATAAATCTTACACGAACTCTGTTGATAAATCTCGGCTGTATAGAATAGAGTTTCACGTCGCACTATTTATTTCGCCAGGAGACCGGGACCGTGTCCGCTTCCTATTTTTCTTCATCCCCGACTCGGAGAAAACTTTGAATTGATCATGAATAATTTAAATCTGATATTAAAATGCGAAATATTATAACCTTGGTGGTACAGGCGGACTCCGTCTTGTATCGATTTTAACATTCTTATAAGAGCGTTACGGAACGCGATACGTAGAATTAATTCGTTGGTTCGACTAATCCGGATTATAAATCTCTGTAAATCGTTTCGTCGTATTCGGCACACGTACCAAAAGCAGTATATTTACAATTGTTATATGCTGGCGATGTAATGTCTGAGCTCTCTTATACTTTACTCAATGAGCTGGCAGAGGCTAGCGGCCGAATCAGATTGGAATGGAAACAAAAGGGGCTATCATTGTTTCAATAATGGCACGGAATCTATAAATTTGAAGATTTATGGAGCGATTGACCAGTTTCCCGTGTTATTTTTCATGCATTAAAGATTAAAGCATCTTTTTTAAATCAAAAGCTGTTGATCGCTATCTATTTATAACCTATTTTTGAAAATACAGTAGCCCTAGTGTACTGCAAGGTCTCTGAATGCATGTTATCGCCCATTGGTCGAGAGATGTTCTCAGTGAGTCATATCTTCATCAGTCTTTGCTGGGAATTGCTGATGGTCATCAGTGAAGCTAAAGTCACACAACGAGCTATGGAGAGGGCTATGGGTTTCTGTACGTGATCGAATGAGGAGATCCGTAGAAAAACTAAAGTCACCGACATAGCCCAGAAGATTAGCCAGTTGAAGTGGCAGTGGGCAGGCCACATAGCACGCAGAACAGACGACCGATGGGGCTGGAGTGGGTTCTGGAGTGGAGACCACGGACCGGCAAGCGCAGCGTAGGTCGTCCACCGTCTAGGTTGACAGACGACTTGATAAAGGTCGCAGGACGACGTTGGATGCGGGCCGCTTCCATCGGGTCCTTTTGGAAAATTATGGGGGAGGCATATGTTCAACAGTGGACGTCCTAAAGCTGAGATCATGATGATGATGATTAATTTTATAATATAAGTAGTTGGATATGTATGTAATTGAATCAGTATGGTTTTATACTATGAATTCGGCTGCTTACTCTTCGACTTTCTTCTCTTGTCGGCCACGGGTTTGTAGAGATTAAATTTACCAGAACGGAAGCGATCAAACCGAAAACGAACCGAGCGTCCACTTGCGGTATCTGGTCCATACACGTCCTTGATATTGCGTGCCGTTATTTCATCCCCCTTCTGTGACCTCTATTAGGATATTAGTATTTAAGAGCGCACATCTTTGTGAATGAGTTCGTCCGGGGAAGTACTGCCCCCATACCTTTTTCTACTGTGAAGCAGTAATGTTCGCAATAATGTGTTCTTGATTTAAAGGGTTTAGGTGCCGGCAAAATTACAGGCACATGAGACTTAACAACTTAATGTCTTAGGGTTACGGTCCGAAATGCATCTATTCTAGGCAGATGTTACCGCTTAACACCAGGTGGGCCTCGTGCTTGTACCCTCTCCTAAACCATAATAAAAAGTAAGTTTCCAATGTACTGAGGTGGTCACATATCAGGGCGATGTATCGTTTAGTCTGCTTTTATTAGCTACAAAGTCAACCTGACACTGGTTATAAAATATCATGAATTTGTTCTTAGTATGGTGTTATTGTCAGTGTCCAATTCAGAGTTGTATTTTTATATGTCTGGTCATCCAGACATCTTGATAATAATTATCAATTTACGCTCACGTTTAATATAACTTTTCTTAGATGACCTTAATGCCATCTTGAGGTACCTACTCGAACTGGCTCTAAACGCTTCCATTGAGCGAAGTGTAGCAATAATTTTATCATATTATTATTAAGAATACGTACCATAATGACAATCGATTCGTCACGAAGACGCGGAACTAAACTGACTAAGTCTCTTTACGAATATAGATTAAGATTGTTTGTTGCAATTCAAAATTAAACTAGGATATGCCGTTTGTTCGTATTCTTCAGGTCACGTGGGAGGATGCGGCATCACAGATGAGGTGGTGCAATGGATGGAACGTATCCAGAATTCAGGCGTTGAAGATGAACCTGCATCTTCAGCTGCGCCATCACAATCCACGCCCACACAGAACTATCATGCCCCAGCCTCACCACCACTGCATCCCAATAGCTTGAGAGACGATCCGCCTAGGTAACAGATTTCGTTATAACTTGCTTTTTGTACTCCAAGGCCATTTTTTATTCTGTGCCATTAACGACTGTCGAAATTGTAGCCTAGAAAATATACGACTTCAATGTGAGTGAAGCCGATTTAAAGCATAATTTTATATCACCTCTGTTATTTATTTAAATTTTTGCTGAATTTCAAGCCGGTTGGGGTAATCCCGACTCGGTAAAATATTGGTGTATATATTAAAATCGCCGGATTTACAAGAGTCATTGTTTATTTCATAAATACTGATGCAAATATTTGCAGAGTTATCGGATTGGGCAGCGTTGGTTGGATCAGATATCTGGTTCGTGCATTGTGCATGGATGCAGATCGTATCCATTAGATAAGCTTTATGGTTCTATCAAATAATAATTTGAATTAAATTAACTTTTGGGAAATGTATCCAACATCTATCGGTTATTTACATTACTTACTGATCTGTGATCTGTATGATGTAGAAAATATCGTGTTAGTTTTATTTAGTAAAAGCAAAATAATGAACTCGTTTGATTAGCAAAATACTTTTGATTGATTTTAGAATTCTTATGTAAGTATTAAACATAGGTATGTCTTGATTGTAACTATAGTAGTGTGTAATTGCACACTACTGCAGGCGCTGATGTCAAGGAAATGCATATTTCCTATAATGTAGTCTTTTTTACTTTTATTAGTTAAATTAAATAGTCAGTAGTTCAATATTTTGGTATTGTTTTCAAGTAATCCAACGTTTTTGCTAGCTATTAACTCTGTTACAATTATTTGTGCTGGGATTTTATATATATATTTATTTATTATCCATATTTAATATAGGGAAACATTAAAGTGATAAATATGTTATTTCCTCCTATACCAAACCCATGATTAATTACTTGCTTTCAGACACTGGGATTTCCACTACAACAAATACTCGCGCGCGGCGAACACCGGCGAGCATTCGCGATCGCGGCGAGCCACAGTGCCCGATAACAGACCGAACACGTGCTCGCTGTACATACAGACCGACCCGTTGATATGGCAACATGTTCGAGAGGGTTTCCCAGATGTAAGTGTTTACAACTTCCACACAGTCATGTCGTCAAACTTTCCCAACTAATCGTATGCAGTATTATGTTTTTATTTTTTACTTGCTGCGCTTCGCGGTTTCACCCTCTGGTGATGATGATGATAAGTATTACATGTGCTTCCCCGGAATATACTCTCTCTCCCTGCCAAATTTCATTGAAATTGGTAACTTCGTTCAGTCGACCAAGGGAGCTGGAGATTAATTTTTATATAATACTAGCTGCTCTCCGCGGTTTCACCCGCGCGGTGATGGATGATGATGATGATGATGAATCTTATATAGCCTATGTTAATCAGGGTGAATGTAGCTTTCCAATGGTGAAAGGATTTTTGAAATCGGTCCAGTACTTTTCGAGCCAATTCGTTACAAACATACACACAAATCTTTCCTCATTATAATATTATAGTATAAAGTATAGATGTAGATTATTTTGTGTTGTATAGATGATTATTTGATATTTATATTGTAGCACGATCTCAGCTGAGTTTACGGGATGATGCACTGAGATTGGTCACGGAAGCCTGTTACATACCTGTACATATGGTGAAACACTGACTCAGACAACTAATTCCTAATATAGAAACAAACCTCTTCGCAAAGTTCAAATTTAAATCATTTCACGTCGTGTGTATTTTTGTAAATAGCATGGGGATGGAGAAATCATATGCATCATTTGATTTCTTAAGGCGCGCTCGTACCCTGATTAAAGAAAAAGCAGAATTTTGAAACACCTAGTGTAACGAAACAGATCGATAGTATATTAAGAAAAAAATACAAAGGTCAGAAAAGGAATAGGAAAAGAGTAATAACCGAATAGAATTTATAAATATAACTCTCTTTCAGCAGAAAAAATCCTGAATAGGTCCACAAAAATAAACTTTCACGTCCAAACTCTCAGAATGTTCAGCGATAACACTATATTTTTTTTAGGTAATAGGTACTTAGCCAACGTATAGTACTAAAGTTATAACCAGGAGTTTTTTCAATTGTGTTAGTATATATATGTGATAGTAATTAACGCATTTTCGCATTACATCGTCCAATCTAACAAGCGATTTTCAACCTTACGTAAAGCATCGTAAATTATTTGAAAATTGGGGTTGGACCGCGTCTTAAGAGAATACTTTTCCAAGTTTATCAAGTAAAAAAGAGATGAATGATTAATTTCACTAATCTTGTTTCCTACATCGGAAATCGAATCGTTTTCATTAAAGATTATAAATAGTTTTTATGACATTATGCATCAATATATCTTGTACTCTTACAAAAACTTTTAAAAACCTGGGATCGGTAGTCAAAACGATTGAATTCTAAATTATAGGAATCCAGCTTAAAACAATTTACTTTTTAGGGTTGAATAGGTAAACAAATAACAGATGTAGTTTCATCGGTTTCATATGTTTGTCATATCCGAGTGTCAGCAAATACTGCTGGTATCAAGATAAAGTTTGGTGGATATGATATGGAAATAGCGTGCATGGACCCTTTGCAGCCAAAAGTGTATGCAGGTCTTCTGTAATATCATTGGTTTGTTCTTTATAGGAATCCAGCATAAAACAATTTACTTTTTAGGGTTGAATAGGTAAACAAAGAACAGATGTAGTTTCATCGGTTTCATATGTTTGTCATATCCGAGTGTTAGCAAATACTGCAGGTATCAAGATAAAGTTTGGTGGATATGATATGGAAATAGCGTGCCTATAAATGTGTGCATATATATATAATAGAAATACCTTTTGCAGCCAAGAGTATACAAGTCTTCTGTGGTATCATTGGTTTGTTCTTAAACTGTATAATAAGTTCAGAGGAAGTGTCATAACATCCACTCCAATACAACTAATTTTGAAAAAGTAAATCTCTATGTGAAATGTGTACTAAAAAATTCATCATCTCTTAAGCTAGCGAAATGAATAATCGAGAAAGAAGTAAAGAAAAAATGTACTCAGAGTTAAGTAATGGTTATTTTATAGATAATTTAATGATGGTACAAAAAGGTACATATGTTTAACGACATTGTAAAAATATGTATCTACAGTAATTTACTATATACATGTGTGTAACATGTATAGTAAAATTGATAATGGTATTAAGTTTAAATGTTGAATTTTATCCTTTTCTCACTTCTTTCTTCAAAACTTCTTTTAACACTTCACATACCGTGATAATTAAAACAAAATATTTATGAATGAAACGCACGTACATTTACGTCAATGGTACTCAAAGGATTAATCAGGAACCTATGGAGGAGCTCAAATTAATATCAGTCAACACTACTATAGGTCTCGGGTTCCTTAGAGCTGTGATTAAATCAAGGTTCTAAGTAAACTCAATAAGAAATACGCTATTTAAGGCGCATAATACTTCTTTACATACTAGTAGTAGGGTAGTTTATGTTGACCTAGAGTAATTGAATTTGGCAAAAAGCAAGATCGCACAGTACAAATAAAAGAATGAAACTGGAAATCGTTAATTTATAGATTAGGTATATCTACACTAATATTATAAAGAGGAAAGATTTGTTTGTTTGTTTGAATTGAATAGGCTTCAAAACTACTGGAATGATTAGAAAAAATATTTCACTATTAGAATCCTCCATTATCCCTGATGAACATTGGCTATATAATATTTTCAAAAAGTACGGATCCGTATAGTATAGGATCCCGATATACAACGACCTTCACCGAGATGCTTATTTGATTAAATATATTTTAAATTTAATTTAATATGTCAATAAACATGATGCATATGGGTTGCCTAGCAAATGTCCGTCCAAGATATGACTAATTAATTATTATAAAAAAAATTATATATTTCACCGATTTGATTATTAGACAAATTCTATACCAATCGAAAGTATGAAGCCCATAGAATGTGCAAACGTTAGGTTGCCTATTTTTTTCCGGTCACAACCCTCAGGTTGCCAGATATAAACAGGTAAATCGATACTAGCATTTTGCACCGGTCTGATTATTGAATGAAAATTATGTGATAATAAAGATTATTTAATTCTGAACACGGTGGAATAGGGTTGCCTGCGAAAAATCAGTCCCGAATTCCGGTTGTCGAATTAAAAATGTTAAATATTGCTGGGAGTGAATGTGTGCGACTGAGAGGTCCCAACCAACCACCCCATGCGATAGAAGAGGACACAGCATAGCCACACCGACTTTGGACTGGTTTAACCGATTCATAAAATTCTTTTTGAAAGCTGATGCTTCCCGTATGGCCCCATTTAAATTTCATCAAATTCGGTCCAGTAGTTTTTGAGTTACACTCTAATAACTCAATAGATTGGAAGTCGGTTTTAAATTTTTCAAATTGTACTTGTTTCTGTTTTAGCACCGGGATCCCAGCAAGAGAAGCGAGGTCGACATGAAGACCCGAGAAGAGATCCTTTCACTCATATCTCACCATGTGACGGCCGTCAACTATATATACAGAGATACGAAGTTTGACGGACGGTTAGAGCACAGGAATATCAAGTTTGAAGTCCAGCGAATAAAGGTAATCTTATAAAAATGGGATGAAATGGATATACCGTGCTTGAGTATTCATTTTACAGGAAATATCATCGAAAACTTCGCACAGGTCTCCATTTAAGTCGCATTAATACTCTCAGCAAAGTAAGTAAATATCTTTAAGTGGAACGTCTTCACTACTAGCGTTAATTCACGCAGGTTAGCGCGAGACTCGTGTAGGGATGTCATCATCGCATCTACGAATAAATCATCGATTAATATTTTTCGTTGGTAGCCCACATACAGAACAGAAAACAATGACATTTAAAAACTGCCAACCCCGACCGCTTTGCTGGCACTCGCGTAATGGTCGCTGGCAAGCGTCCTCCGCCCCCACCGCACCGCCTCTTCCCACTTTTGTCGCCTATGTATCGCGAAGACGTTCTACTTACTCGGGGCCGCGCGCTCCAAGTACTTTGCTCTCGGTTTTGTTTTTTGTACCTTGTTTTGGCATACGGTCCTTATGTTGGGACTTATTGCGTATTTGGATTTGAAAACCACAGACAACAGTGGGCCTAGCACGAATAACTGCGTAAGTGTAATGTAACGTATCGTTTACGTAAAACAGTAAATTATCTGTAGAAAAACTGTAATTTATCTAGGGCAACTGTGACACAGACAACTCATAGTATGTAAGCTGAAGCGTTTGACGCTTTAGATGGGAATACTTTTTCGCAATTTGTTTATGTTACGGCCTCTAATATATGAATTTTATATATGTATTCTAACAATGTGTAATAATGGATGCAAATCTGGCTAATAAACATTTCATTTCATTATAGCTTTTGTTTACCGCGATAGATATCTGACACGGTGAATTAGAAAACGATTTTAAAGTTCAGTTTTTGTTTTATATGCGTTAAGTGCAGCAGTTTCGTAGGTGAGCTACCATATTGCTGATTCGGTGCTATCTTTATTGTAATAATATCTGCCAAAGACTTCATGGATCCTTCGGAAACTACCCATTTAATCGGAGTCAACAGTTAAGTAGCCTACCTATGTATGAATGTAGCTGACGTATTTACCATCTCCATCCAAACTTTCATACATCTTTTCGGCATGAAGAAATAACAAAAATACACACATAGTGAGGAGTAAATACATTTTTTTTAAATTGAGCTAGTTCTTAAAGCTACAGCTTGTTGTATAAAATATATCTTAAATAAAACATTGATCACTTACATTTTGACTGAGTAATTGATCGACGATAGATCGTGTCCGATTTGATTTATTTATTACTAGTTGATGATGATGAACTAGTTTAGAACTGGAAAAGTTACATTATAAATATTTAATGTTAATCCAGTGCCTCTTATATCACTGTTGTATGCTGTATGATTGTTTAATTTTAAGGTGTTGAGTGTTCAATTAGTTTCAAATAGCCTCACTCCTATTGTATCGACGCTGTATTAATAGTAGCTAGTACTCATAATTTTTATGGTCATGGCGTCTGACACGGATTGTGCGAAGACGCGGGTTCGAATCATCCCGTCCGTGGATGTGAATTTTTCAGTCTAAAATTGCAATGTTTGTAATCGCTAAGCAGGCGTTAGTGCTTTAAAAAGTAATAAATTTAAAGACGTTCACGTATTCACGTCAAAATGATTGACATAATGATATGGATTTGATTTGTTTAGATCGACGATGACTCGCTGTGCAACCCGCATTATCCGAGCGAGTCGAGCCAGTTCTGCATGCCGAACATTGATGTGTCCAACTTCCTGAATCTGCACTCGCTCGGGAACCACGAAGACTTCTGTCTCGCCTACGTGTTCACGTACAGGGATTTCACTGGGGGTACTCTTGGTAAGTTAATATGGTTTTTTTTCTTCAAATGACAACAACAACAACAAAAACGCTACAATTCTATCATAACTGCATGACATGTCCAGCACAGATCGGCACTTTGTTGGTAAAAAAATATGGAAATCCTTTATTGCACTGTTCTCAATTTTTTTTCTCGCGCAACCAGAGGTGACACAATATGTCAATTACTGAAAGTAAAACTAGCCTAGGTTTACAATGCGTTCGGTTGGCCAACCTAACGGCTTTATAGAGTTACACAGTTTGCGAGTGAAGTATTTGTTGTATTGCTGAGATTTAAAAAAAACTAGCCTCAAAGAAATTAATAAGAAAGAAACCGGCCAAGTGCGAGTCGAACTCGCGCACGAAGGGTTCCGTTCCATTTTCTATAAATCTCCCATACAACAGACATGATTTTTTTGCCGTTTTTATAGATATAATGGTACGGAACCGGTCGTGCGCGTGTCCGACTTGCACTTGGCTCTTTTTTCGTATTTGTTGTTATAGCGGCAACAGAAATACACCATCTGTGAAATTTCAACTGTATAACTATCACGGTTCATGAAATACAGCGTGGTGACAGACGGACAGACAGACAAGCAAACGGACAGATAGCGGAGTCTTCGTAATAGGGTCCCGTTTTACCCTTTGGGCGCGGAAGCCTAAAAAGGCAGGAAAGTAAACAGAGCTAATTTTCAATTAAAAATATATATAGCAGTTGCTAATCTAATAATTGTAATGCGTGTTTTATTTTTCACCTACTTTCCTTGCAGTAGTTGAAAGAAAAGTAAAGTATTGGACTCTGTACCATAATAACTGTTAATACTCTTTGCATGGTGCAACAATCTATTATTATTTTGTTATAAAACAAACTTGGTTTTCACTCATTTTTACTTAGAAATACGGGATTACTCACGTAATATTTGCCGGAGAGATCCGACTATAGTTTCTACCACATTCGGTGGTCTTTTTCAATGTGTCAAACTATAGTCGGACCTATCCGATAAATATTACGTGAGTAATCCCGTATTTCTAAGTAAAAATCTATTATTATACTTGCCAGTGCCAGTAGCCAGTGAGCACGACAATACATTTCAGATAATATCGACGGGTGTATATATAGGATATGTAGATATAGGAAGTCACTAGTCTCTTGATGTAAGAGTAGGCTCAAAATCGGTGGAAAACAAAGGATTTGTAAGTTTGAGCTTAAGAGTCCGTTCTGGTTTCATAGCTTTAACGCTCATTTAAATTTCTAAGTAAATTAAATAACTCGAAAGTAGAACCATGGAGAGCTATGCTCAGGGTTTTTCTACGTGATCGAATCAGAAAACGATCCAATGACGAGCGAAAGTCACCGACAAAGTCCAGAGGGCGTGCTAGTTGAAGTGACAGTGGGCAGTGGGCAGGACACATGAGCACTTACGCTCGCAGAACTGATGGTTGATGGCCGGAAGATTCTGGAGTGGAGACTACGGACCGGCAAGCGCAGCGTAGGTCGTGCACCGACAAGGTGGACAGACGATCTGATGAAAGTCGCAGGATGTCGTTGGAAGCTGAGCGGTTCCAACCGGTCCTTTTCAGTAAGGAAAAGTTACCGGATCTTATTTAGAACAGCATTTATGTTTATTTTATAGTTCTCTCAGTTATTATTTAAATATGTTCAAAATTTGAGAACGTTCTAGAACCTAAACCGACTTAAATATTGCTTTAATCAATGGGTTAGCGGTCTTAGTTATTGGCTATACATTTGAATTGGATAGTATTTTATGTGGATTTATGATGTTAGATTGTTGTGATGTTATTTTTGAATGCCTTCAAGTGACGAGACGAATAAGTCGTGCGACTGATGGTAACACCACTGCTGGTTGCGGTACCAACCACAGCTTAGAACTATCCTGTGCAATGTATTGGGTTGTCCCACTACTTACACTGTGTTATAATCTACTATTACTATCCAGAATTGCTACTAGCCCTAGATGCCTACATTAGAAGAAAATAGAGGAAACTTAAAGGTAATTTAAAATTGTAATACGATACGTAAGCGATACGTGATTGTCGAAGTTTATTGTGGTATCCCTCGGTGTATACTGTATTTTCTTTATCAATCGGCCGGACTACATCGAGCCAGTCCTTTTCATTTGGGACACCCCCTAGGTACAAATTAACTATTTTCCCTTTTGCCAATTTTCAACATTCGGATCAGCGAGAATCTTCAAAATATCCTCCTTCTGCATATCATCTCGGAATTCCAAGATTTATAATCCTATGTAAATAGGGTGAATTCTCTGATCGGAATCCTCGATCTGTTTCAATTTTCTTATTGCTTTAATCGAACCCTAAATAGCTGTTTTTCCTTGATTTATATCAAAAAGCAGACTAAAATCCAATTCTTTCTTCCTCCTCTTTTAACGATTTATTCATCTGACTTCTTCATGTCACTCATAATTTTATTTTTTAAATTTCACATATCGCTGGTCGGTTACGAATAAGTTTATAATATAAACAAACAATAAGGATTTAATGAATTTAATGATGATATGACAAATATATTACACCTGTGACATTGATTTTTGAGTACCTTTCGCCTAGATATTTCACTTGCACTTGGCTAAGACAGCATCTTACACAAGTAGCTAAGCTACCACCTAGGCTACGTCCCGGAGAGCGCCGAAATCACTCGCGGCGGTCGCACACCTATTAAATTCCCTTACAAGCACACGATCATCGTGAGTGAGCGACTGAGCGAACTCGATACGTCATCGATGACGTCGCCGAAAACGCTCACATCGTGACCACAACGCTCGCGGATCGAAGGTGGGTTTAAGTGCTCGTTGCGAGCTGTCACTGTCAACCAAAGGGAACGGCAAACTGCGGCTGTATTGTCTATCTTTACGGAGAATGGGAATGGGCTTCGTTTTGACATTTGAATACCATTCTTCATATGCGAAACACTGCAAGCCCATTGGCTGGAACCATCAATGAGAATGAGAATGAAGTGGTATTTCATTATCATTCAAGTTAGACAATAAGGCGGCGGGGCGCGACAGTTAGTTGACGGCGCTTACCGGAACGAACCCCTAGTCGTCGGTCGATATTGCTCTCTCTCTCTCTCTCTCTCCCTGTGTCTGTGCGATAATTCTAAATAACAATATCCGTGTAACGTTACTATAGAATTTTTCTTGTTATAGGTCTAGCCTGGGTGGCAAGTGCCAGCGGCGCCTCTGGTGGAATCTGTGAGAAGTACAAAACATACACGGAAACCATCGGCGGAATGTATCAAAGCACCAAGCGTTCACTCAACACTGGCATCATCACGTTTGTCAACTATAATAGCAGAGTCCCGCCTAAAGTCAGCCAGTTGACGTTAGCGCATGAGATCGGGCACAACTTTGGATCACCGGTAAGTATTACATCATTTTATATTCAGTAGAATGCATTTGCATGCCATACCACAGTGCGCCTAGCACGAATAACTGCGTAAGTGTAACGTAACGTGTCGTTCACGTGAAACAGCACAAACTGTCATGTATCTAGGGCAACTGTGACACAGATAACACGTTTCACCTAGTTCGAATATAATATTTCATTTTGGATTAGAAGTTTGTTAAATATTGAAAGTTTTAACTTTAGTTTGTGTTTAAGCGATGTTTGTTGTTATTATTCAATAAATCATTTACATTTTGAAATTTGTGATGCCTTTAACAGTTTAACCTACCCGACACAATAAAAACTCCATTGTTATGAGGCGAGTGGATCTGTGGTGACAATCGAAAATATGTTTAACAGATTCTTGTATAAAGAATGTCTATAAATTATCGGCGTAATATACCATAGCATCAAGTGCTCACTGAACACTGGTATCATAACGATTGTGAACTAAACAATAACAGAATTACGCATCAAACCTTGCCCAAATCTGAGCTGACGCTTCAATCATAGGCTGGTTTGAAGCTCATCCAGTCACACAGTAGTGTGACAACGTGTGAATGACAGGAAGTAATCTAATAATGGCTGCCTAATGATATTTTTTTGTTTAATTTTCTTAAATTTGTGTTTGTAAGATTTGATGGTGTATCAAAAGTTTTCGTAATGGTGCACGAGTGTAAGCAAAGTGTACTAAATTATGAAATGTTATTTTTGTGTTTTTCTTGTCAATAGTCTTAGAAAATCGCTCTTCTAGATCGCTACTTAGAACAATGACCTAATACAAGACTAAATGTGTGACCGTGACTTGAGAATTGAATGAAACCTCATTTGATTCAACCATAAATATCTACTTAACTAGCTTTAATAATGGCAAAGGCTATAGCACGATATTCTTTTGAAAAGTGCCCCCAACGCCTGGACTTCGAAACTATCGCCAAACGATGCCGTGTACAGGATCTGTGCAATATCTAAAATTTCAACCCCCCTACCCCCCAATCGGCTACGACACTCAATTGTACCTAAAACTGTATTATTTATTTACTCTTAACCTATGTAACTGACTGATTTCAAAGTTTGTACAAATATTACTCTGACCTAAAGTAATAACACAAAACATCAACAGCTCTTGTCGCCTCCTGCTTTAAAAAATAAAAGTAAAAATATAATCATTCTGTATTATGGCTTTCTTTGGTGGCACAAACACAGTTCTTAACATACACTGACATTGAACCTACGAAAACCACAAAATTCGCTAGTCTATTAAAGGTGGAACACTGCTAAATAAGTCAAAGTCTTCAAAAAATATATATATGAGTAGAAGAATCTTTATATGGCATAATAAAACAAAAGTATCATTTACTAGACTACTTTACACACACTATATAAGGCATTGTTTGACCATAGTTTCGAAGTCCAGGAGTTGGGGGCACTTTCCAAAAGACTATCCTGCTATACCCTTTACAACATGTGTTGTCGTTCACAAATGAAATCGTACACAACTTTGGATCACCACTATTATTCATACACACACTATTATACATATTTTACTCTTAGAATGTAAAATTCAACACTTATATAGGAATATTAAACAAAATAATGTTAACCATTGTTGCGATTTTTCCACGCAAACTGATTATTACTTACTTTGTACAACAGCATGACTACCCGTCAGAATGCCGTCCGGGAGGACGCGACGGCAATTTCATAATGTTCGCTTCGGCAACATCCGGAGACCGTCCGAACAACAGTCGGTTCTCAGCGTGTAGCGTCGGCAACATCAGTGCCGTGCTGGACGCGGTCCGAGATGGACGCAAACGCAACTGTCTCACGGCTAGTGCCGGCGCCTTCTGCGGGAACAAGATCGTCGAAGTGGGCGAGGAGTGCGACTGCGGTAACTATTTAATATAACACAAGTTGGGTCTCAATGTGTAGTGTCGGCAATAGCAGTGTAACGCAACTGCCTTCGACCAGTTCCGGCGCCTTCTGTGGGAATAAGATCGTCGAAGTAAGCGAGGAGTAAATGTGTACAAAAAAAGTCTTAGTTTATGTTACTTACATTTTTGTATTGTATATTAGAATAAGTTTTCCAGAATTTTCGTCATCATTACAATAGCGTCTACCGGATGAAGCCTCTGGTTGCTGAAACACAGTTTTTACTAGTTCGGCAGCCTATGGATTCACTAAATAATTGTGCAAATAATGTCAATAAATTATTTTTTACTTTACTTTGTACAGGTTACGACGAGAACGAATGCAAGGATCACTGCTGTTACCCGCGACAAGTCAGCTCCTACGACAGAGAACGTAACTACACGGCGAAGAGCTGCACTAGGAAAGCCAACACTCAGTGCAGGTGTGTACCCAGCACGTTAATACGCGGAACAGACATTTAATAAACTAGTAGTTCTGAGAATAGAAGACCTCGCGAGCACATAGTTTTATCAGCGGCAGTTTTTCGCAGTACTTCACAACTTATTATCTCGGAAACCACTTGACTAATATTGGAAATTTCTTTTTAAAGTCAGCTACCTAATGTACCAAATTTAACAAACTCGTAAGGTCGTATAATAGCGCCGCAGCAAACTGCTCGACCCTTTTTAGGAAATGTACACCCCCTCCCCCACACACACAAAATCACTGACGACAAAACATTAACATAAACGAATAAACAGTAGGTTTTGGGAGTCTAGCACATACTCTGGGATACTACGAATTCTAGTGTATCGATCGGTCAAAATTATAGCGTTATATTTCTTGTATGAAGATTCCATAGCGTGCGCAAGTCAACCCAAATTCCATAAGCTGTTCAAATAGTAGAACATACATACCAAGTTTCGTCGAGATGGGTCGAAAAATGCGACCTGTACAGGAGGATCAACATACAACCTCACAAACAGACAGATGAAAGCCAATTTGGCCAGTTAAAGCAGAGACGCTTCGCTCGCTCGGTTGTATGTTTAATCAATTATTTAGTCTGCATTATAGTGCAGTAGAACACCTTGTGAAATTATAAAGAAGTAGAACTCTTTGTGAATAAGTTCGTCTAGATAAGTACTGCCTCCATGACTACCTATTTCTGCCGTGAAGCAGTAATGTTCGCAATACTGCGTTTTGGTTTGAAGGTATGGTTGCCGGCGATATTACAGGCACATGAAACTTAACAACTTAATGTATCAGGGTTATGGGCGCAGTGCAGTTCGTCGAAATGCATCTGTTCTGGGCCGAGGTTACCATTTAACACCTTTTTCCTCTTGTATAGAGCGTAAGAAAATATGGCGGGAATAACATAACAATAGCTATAGTTGATTTTTCTACCGACTACCAATAAGGAGGAGGTACTCAATTCGACTGTATTTTTTTACCTCATAACTTTCGACTGGGTAATCCGATTCTCAAAATTGTTTGAAAGCTGGTGCTTCCCGTGTAGTCATCAATTTCATCAAATTCGGTCCAGTAGTTTTTGAGATATGTACATTCCAATAACTGAATAGAATGGAAGTCGGTATTAAACTTTTCAAATTGTACTTGTTCTCTTGTATAGAGCGTAAGAAAAGATGGCGGGAATAACATAACAATAGCTATAGTTGATTTTTCTACCGACTACCAAAAAGGAGGAGGTACTCAATTCGACTGTAATTTTTTATGTTTGTTACCTCATAACTTTCGACTGGGTAATCCGATTCTCAAAATCCTTTAATTGTTTGAAAGCTGGTGCTTCCGTGTGGTCCCATTAAAATTTTATCAAATTCGGTTCAGTTCTTTTTGAGTTAGACTCTAATAACTGAATAGAATGGAAGTCTGTATTATTTTTTACGAATTGTACTTGTTTTAATACACCTGTGTTATTTCTAGTTTTGACGTGTAAGACGTTAAACGAGCTGACAGTATTGTTATAGAATACTAAACCTGGAAAATGTTTCTGTGCGTCAGTCATTTAATGTTCATATATTGTTGTACCAGCCCATCGCAAGGGCCGTGCTGTAACGCCCAGACGTGCAACTTCATGTCGGCGCACGTCAACATGACGTGTAAGGAAGCCTCTGAATGCAGCCAAGCGTCTTACTGCTCGGGGTACTCCGCCGAGTGTCCCGAGCCCCGAGCTATGGCCAACCACACCAAATGTAACAATGGTAAGCATGCAAAAACTCATCAATCACAGTGGAACCTGGTTAATTGGGATCTCAAGGGACCAAGAATGTTGTACCATTTATGGAGAGTTTTCATTAATCCAGTTTTTTCAATTAGGCAGGTTTAAAACTATAGTTATCTCATTTACAGAGGCTCCCGCTTATAGAGGTCGAAATGTACGGCTATTCTATTTTTAGAGGGAGAGTAGTCCCTTGTTTTTAGGTCAAAACCTGAGATAGTACTGACAAACAAACCGTGTGCGAAAGACATTCTAATGTTTGTAAACAAAAGTGTCAAAACCTCTGTCCCAACTCAATTAATTTGTTTCATTTATAGAGGGAATTGAGTTACAGAGTCCCAATTATAAAGTTAAACATCGAATAAATCCTAGAAATCAGATCTCATTTAACCAGGTTCGAAAAGTCCCATTAATAGAGGTGATTCAATGAAAAAGTACCGGAACCTCATTGTAACTCTCAATAATGGAGGTTTCTCATTTATCCAGGTCCTATTTAACCAAGTTTCACTGTATTTGTGATTATTATTCAACATATAATGTTTTTACGTCATCCACACATGGTGTTCAGATCCAAGCAGAGCGTCTTTCAGATACTTTTAAGGTCGTATATGGCCCAAACTGTAGTGGGGTCAAATCAAATAATTTTACTTGTCCTAAAAACGTTATTCCGTATCGATCGTGAATATTCAATGACAACAATGCTGCTAGATACAATGTTAATTAATCCTTCCTATACCTTGATAATTAAAACAAAATATTTATGAATGAAACTGGCGTATATATACGTCTCTGGGACGCAAAGGGTTAATAGCCAAAATTATAATCACATAAACATGACGTGTAAAGAAGCCTCCGAATGCAGCCATGCGTCTTACTGCTCTTTTTTCAGGGTTCCGCACCCAAAGGGTAAAACGTGACCCTATTACTAAGAGTTCGCTGTCCGTCCGTCTTTTTGTATGAATGTCTTTCAGTCTGTCACCAGGCTATATCTCATGAATCGTGATAGTTAGTAGGTTGAAATTTTAACAGGTGATATTTTTCTGTTGCCGCTATAACAACAAATACTAAAAAACTGGCCAAGTGCAAATCAGACTATTTATAAAAATGGCAAAAATCGTGATATGGGAGATTTATAGATAATCGTACGAAACCCTTCGTGCACGAGTCCGACTCACAGTTGGCCGCTTTTTTTGTTTATTAACCCTTTGCGTCCCAGAGACGTACATATATCAGTTTCATTCATAAATCTTTTGTTTTATTACCGCTTATACTTCACTTATCACGGTATAGGATGGAATAATCAGTAATGCGCACAGTCAGGTTTAGTGATTTAGACTCTATATACATTTTTAACTAACCTTTAATTCCAGGAACACAACTATGCATCAGCGGCGAGTGTCGCGGCTCTATGTGCTTAGCGTGGAACATGACGGAATGTTTCCTATCCTCCGGCCCGAACACATTCTCCGACGGAGTGACGGCCATCGTGGACCGCCGCGCGCTTTGTCAACTCGCGTGCCAAACCGGGCCCGGGGTCGATTCCTGTAAGAGTACCGCAGACTTCGCGCTTCAAGTTGGACTGCCTATCGGAGGAATCAGCCTGAGGCCTGGCTCGCCTTGTGATAACTTTCAGGTATGTTTTACCTACAGGTATATATGTATCATTTAGAATAGTTGTCCTTAAGCGGTAGAGCACCCGAAACTACGCATTTGGCATTTATAAACCAGTAGAACTCTTTGTGAATGCTCGTCCGGGGAAGTACCGCAACCATACCCTATTTCTACCGTGAATCAGTAACGTTCGCAATACTGTTCTTGTTTTAATGGTATGAGTGCTGGTGAAATAGCAAGCACATGATACTTAAAAACGAGTTCATGGTTACAAGCGCAGTGCAGTTCGTTACTTGTGACGAAATGCTATACTCTTTTCGTACGAAGAGTATGACAATGATGAACTACTCGACAATATCACGTATCGAGGTTCTATTACGACATTTTCAGCACCAGCCGCGACAAGTTCGAATTCACTACTTGCACAGTTTCGTTTACTCATCTTGGCTAAATATTACCCACTCTCACGTAACATAATCCCTTTTCATTGCATGTATTTTCAACAGTAAATATGAGGCCGTAGTACGTTTGTACTACCAGTACGGTCCCAATTGAGCCATAATCGCTATTAGCGCGATAACAGTCGGTCCCTTTCACCGTGAGCGTGATTACGATGGCCCACGCTACGTCATCGATGACGTCTTAACTGCTGCCATGTTGACGATTACATGAACCATGCTCTACACCATAATCGTCGTGAGCGTTCTGTCAAAAGTGACAGGTGTTTGTTTATTTCTACAATGTATTTACTGGTGTCGTCCCTTCTTTTTGATGTAAAAGTTGTAAAAGTCGGTCCATCCATTCCATTATTTCTTTTTAATCCACACACTACATAGTTAACCTTCACACTATGTAGGTACGTTATTTTTATGAATTTGTTTTTCGCGCGCAAATGGTTCGTTATTGCTACAACTTTGGTCCGAATTAACAACACGCTTACAGTGCCACGAGCTGTCAAAATCGCGATATTTGTCTCGGACCAGCTTTGGTAGACGATAGCACTGTGAGCAAAATTATCGCAAAACGGACCACGGCAAACGTATGTGAGCAAAAGTATTAGTATCGCAAACGTCAACGTGTCACGCTTTGACGTACACGCTATGAGTTATCTGTGTCACAGTTGCCCAAGATAAATAACAGTTTGTACTGTTACACGTGAACGATACGTTAGGTTACACTTACGCAGTGATTCGTGCTAGGCCCAATGTAGTATTTATCGTTTTTGAAATAAGTAATTTTTTTGTTATATATTATAGGTATTTTTGTTGCTTTGTTCTTTATCGAAGATTTACAAATAATTGCTTTGCTATGCCACTGACAGTGACAGCGCACTAAAAGAGCGCTCTAGCCGGTGTGTAATTGGATTAAAGTTGATGTTCGACAGAGCATCTGCAGGGCTATGAAGTATCTCCGAGGCCGCAGCACAAACAATTTGCGAAAAAGTATATATGTACAAGTAAGTATCGAAAGCGTCAACAAAACATGTCACGCTTCGGCATACAAACTATGGGCTATCTGTGCCACAATTGCCCTAATTACATGACAGTTTGTGTTATTTCTCGTGAATGACACTTTACGTTACACGTACGCAGTTATTCGTGCTAGGTCCACAGAAGCTAACAAATTTTCATTAAAATCTTGAAGAATGGCGGCTCTATGTCACTTTTGACAACTTTATTAAGCAAAAATGTTAGTTAATGCAAAA
Organism: Selenia dentaria; assembly: GCA_917880725.1. Lineage (NCBI taxonomy): Eukaryota > Metazoa > Arthropoda > Insecta > Lepidoptera > Geometridae > Selenia > Selenia dentaria. The sequence continues at coordinate 25,854,136 of OU862888.1, read as the reverse complement.
GTGACATGGCAAAGCGCCTTTTTTTTTATTTCAATCATTTTGTAAGTTTGAAGCCTTGCTGGTAAGGTTTTCATAATTAATTATGCCATACAATTCACAGACTGCTTCTTCATTCTAGGCAGAGATTACCACATAACACCAGGTGGGCCGTGCTTGGTCTTCTAATAACATTAAAAAACTGATTACTGATATTTTTTGTTTTACAGGGCTACTGCGACGTATTCCTCAAATGCCGTGCAGTGGACGCCGAAGGTCCTCTAGCCCGGCTCAAGAACTTACTCCTGAACCGCGCCACCTTGCAGTCCGTGCAGGCGTGGGTGACGGAGAAGTGGTGGGTGGTACTCCTGGGTGGGGTGGCGCTTATCGTCTGTATGGGCGCCTTCATCAAATGCTGTGCCGTGCATACACCTTCGTCCAACCCCAAGCGGCCGCCGGCCAGGTAATATGTTTGATACTCTCTTACTTTTTATTCGGCATTAGGTACACTTCACTTTCAGGTACGTATATGCGTCTCTTGTTTCATTACCATATTGATATTCAAAAGAGATTTTTCCCCAAAAAAAACCGATATTTAAAGAAATGTTTAGTGACACTTCCGCTGGAAAAATGCTAATGGCAGAAATGCAGTGTGCAAAACCCTCCCTCCCGCATAAAATGCAAATAGGAAGTAAGCAGTATAAGCAACACACAGAATAACCGAATCAACCAAAAACGATTCGACACGTGTTTCGTCTCCACACGAGGCATCCTCAGGAGATGTTGACTCGTCAAGCGCTAGACCGAAAGAAAGAAGAAGAAAGGCCGCAGGTTTTTCTTAAACAAGCATGGAAGTTAGATACTTTCGGCGGTGTTATCGCTTATACAATCTCTTAAAGACAACCTTTGGAAGAACAAAGTAAAATTTATTATATATTACTAGCTGCCCCCCGCGGTTTCACCCGCGTAGTGATGGACCATGATGATGATGAAAAGTACATTAGGTCCTATTCTCAGACCTACTGAATATACACACAAAATTTCATAAGAATAGGTCAAGCCGCTCGTACATTTTAACATTAATAATGAATTCTAATATATTTTTTTTTGCTTTTTCCAAGCTTTTTTGCTATTTCTATAAAATAGGATTTTGTTACTCTAAACCTGGACTTAATTTGTTGATAAAAATTAACTTCGCTCACACTTGACCCTTATTTGTATCGTTAAATAGGATTTACTTATAGCTTGAAGTGTAAATATTACTGTAAAACCTCAGTTAAGGAAAATTGAACGTTTTGACGATTCAACGATTGAGGTCAATGTCCCTGTGTTGAACTACCTATGAGTATTTTGTCGTATGTAGGTCGCTCACTAGGTATTAACAAATAATATATATTTAATTAAATGTCAGAAAATCGTAAGCATTTAGTCTATATTGTTGTAGTTTCTTTAATTTAAATTTTCCGACAAGTTTTATAAGGTTGACTCCATGATAAATTATGCCCGGCAATTACTCGTAGCATCAGGAGAAACTACGATTCATAAAATGCATCATCCATACAGTTGTTATTGGTCAATATTTTTTTTATATTTCTGCACTTAGGTACAATTTCAGTATATTTTTAGCAACTAGGAAATGTCTGCCTTTCGTGTTTAGGTAGGTACAGGTACGTTACTACATGTTACTTTCGCTTTAACATGATAACTTACAAGTTCATTTACTTCGAGTGTTTAATGGCAAAACAGGTAGAAAAACTTCAATTTAAAAATGATATGAAAAAATTATAAATGTTAAAATCAGGTAGTATTTTTCGTTGTGCAAACTACCGTGATTTCTACACATGTTTAACCCGTTGACTCGCGATTCGCCATATTTGGCCAATAGTACAATATAGATTTCGCAGAAATCAACCTACTTTTCCAGGAACTGCAACGTGTACGTATGGGTTAATGTGAAAAACGGCAATTACGGATCGACCCACTTTATTTACAATCAAGTTCCACAAATGTTCCTAACAAATATATTAATCTGTCCCTCCATAACTGGACAAATGTGTCCAATAATAATATTAACTTTTTATTCATTTTACTTGTAACTAAATGAATGCTTTCTTATGTAGCCTTAAATATTTTTTGTTTCGCAAAAGGTATAAAAGTGAAGTAAGTATTTACCTCGAGAATAAAGCTTGTCTTCGTTTTGGGCGGATTGAACCCCTCGCTTCACTCAGGGCTCTACATAACTAATTAACAGTTAAAATTAGCTCTAGAGTCCCCCATTACGCTCAGGTTATGGTATACCATAGGTATGCCGCCCGCGACGTAAGACAATGCTTTACTCCATCGATGCATAATCAACTATTATGACAAAATTACTGTGTTGAGTTTGTTCTTTTTGACTTTTCCACCATAGTTACCCATTATCGATTCAAATTTATTTTAATTTTAATTTACATAGATCTACATTTTAAGCACTTTGTTTTCCATGTGAAATAAAATATGTTTGTCTGTATCCCCAGACGTATATCGGAAACCCTCCGGCGTCCGATGAACACGTTACGTCGCATGCGTCACGGCAACAACCCGCGCTCGCCGCCGCGCTCTGCGCCGCGCCCCGGCCATCGCCGCGGTCGGCAGCACAAGGGTTACGCCGCGCCACAAGCGTACGCACATCGGGACCTGCCTGGTAAGTAGAGTAAACTCTCAGAGAGAGGGACAGACGTACATCGGAAACTCTCCTCACACTATCGCCACGAGAGTTAGAAACACATACTTACTCACAGCGACATCTGCCTGGTAACTATTGTACACACAGGGAATAGAATAAGAACATACAGACACGTGCAGAAGCTAGTCACACTATAATTTTTTAAATGGGAATCTTTATGAGTGAGTCACTAGTCAGTTCAAACTTTATTGGGTTATAAGTAACACAAAAATAACTTATTTAAATAACATTAGACACACACATAATATATGTTTGTTACATCATCATGCTGAAACGGCTCTGCAGATTTGATGACATTTATAACTTATAAGCTTACGCCCAGGATTCACATATTACATATAAGCTTTCTATCCCAATTAGAACTTGTCGTTTCTAAAAGACAAACTTTATTTCACGCGTACAAAGAAGCTGTATAAGCAGCTTTTTGTCATCCACTTATTGTATATGCATAAGATAAAATATTTCAACTTCCATGAGACAGATAAACTTCCGTGAGAACTCATAGTTAAATGCTAAAACCGGCAAACACTCACGTCTGTCATCTAGTCGTTATACTCCGACCGGTGTTCGGGCAGTACTGATGCCCATCCTCATGGAGAGCGTGGTCTAGCAGCGAGGGCCGCTAGTCGCGCACACCAGTCGCGCACACTGGTAGCAGTGATTTTACGATTTAAGGTAAAATATGTATCTATAACATAAAATGGTTAATAAAATAAAAACGTTTGTCTCAACAGCGTCCGCGCCGCCTGGTCCGAGCGGGCGACGCGGGGAACCATACGCGGGTGCTTACCCCCAGTCGTACGAGATGCGTCCGCCGCAAAAAGTCTGACAGTACGAGTATTGCGGCGACGGGCAACTGGAGCTAGTAGCACTGCCGGCCGTTCCGCTGCTATTCGGCTACGTGTACCGCCCCGCACCCGCACCCACCCCCGCAGCCGTCACCGTCGCCTCACAGACCACCATCACTCTCCACTCGCCCGATGCGTTGCAAGTCACGCATCCAACTAGAGACAAGGATAAATTGCAAGTCCCGCATCCGGCGAGAGACAAGGACAAATAGTTGTGACCTCTCTGTCGGGAGCGCCGCTTACTCTGATATCAGTGACTCTTATCTTATACCGGAACGATACGCGCTTGTGCGAGAGAATAGGGCATTATAATCGTAAAATCGCGAGCGCTGCCAATTCCGACTTTTTCACCTGATGTGCTACAAGAAAGGAAGTTGGATCCTCATTGTATAAGGGAAGTGAACACTTCTAATTACAAAAACTCTCCAGATTATTCTAAAAAGAACGACTGTACGAATGCACTGCATCTCTTTCCGTCAACTGCTTCGACCTTTTGTTAGACTGAGATCTATACATCCGGTTAAAAAGTCATCCTGAGGAATTCAATTTGGACCGGTTTCGTGGCCATGCGAACTTTCGCTGTATTATTGAAGCAAGTCATAAGAGACAAGGATAGTCTCGCGCTCGCTGTCCATCGCGACGCCTGATGTCAGAGTGACTCTCCCGAACGAATACGTGATTGTGTGTATTTTCGGGGTTTTGGGGCAGAGTTTTAGTTTAAACCTCGATCGCTACCAAGGCATAATCGGACCATTCGATAACAGATAACCTACTGATATAAGAGTTCGCATAGTTGTATCGCTAGCCCTTTTAGTTGTTCAGTTCAGAGTCTGTGGCGAGCCTTCGAGGATGTTGCATGAGGCGAAGATAATATTGATAAAGTGAAAACACAGTGTCGATTCAGTGTGCGATATTTTTAGACGATGCGCTGGTTTACTATAAGCAATAATATGGAATATAGATATTAAATAAAACGTAATATCCACCTTGATACATGCTCGTGTATTTCTTATGAAAGTACAGTGAGTTCTCGAACATTGATGTATTAAAAGTATTATCGGAACATTCAAAATGCATAGGCAGTATATGATTTAAAGGATTGTGCACATGTGTGATCGTATAGTAAAAATATACAGCGCGCATCGTTTGTGAGATGCGGCGACGACGGTGTGTTTTGATCACGGCGAAATGGAATATCCTTTTTTTTATTATACGATTCTCGTGTGCAGCATTCCTCAGCCAGAAAGTATGTAAAATTTGCTGTTATTATGGTGTGGGCACATATTGTAATCGATAGTAGTCCAACATTTTCTTCTTACTCAAAATTAATACTCGTTTGCTCAACAACGGAGAGGCGACGTGGGTTCTGAGCTCAAGTGTGACTACGGGCGAACAACGGTGTCAAAGTAAATCGTTATTTTTATACAATATGCAACTGGAACTTTTCCGGACCGGGCCAGTGACGCTAGCAAACTTTATCAGTGTCGCTCCGTAACCCGACTTTTATGTATATTTTTGTATATAAATGGATAACACACTAGTGGGGAAAAATAATAGAGCATTAAAAATACTGTATAAAACCTTTCTTTTTATAGTTGAAAAGTCTTATACTTAAGAAATGTTATATCTATTTGAAATCTACTATGATTTGATAATTACCTTTTTTTTCTTCAAAATACGTGTTGGTCTCTCTTTCTCACGAGGCAAAAATTTTTCCTTAATAACATAACACTCGACAAAGTCAAAGTTTAAATAAAAAGCAAATAAAATAATTTAATGAAGTTTGAAATTGCTTTAGGATTTTATTATGTATTTGGCTTAGATGTTACGACTTTATTGTCCTAGAAGATTATCACGTTTAAAAAACCCGATAGTTTCTCCTTTGTAAACGCCCGTACATGTGTTGACTTGGTTTATGAAACTTGAATTATTCCACATCACAATTTTACCAATTTCTACAAAAATCACATGTAATAGAACGAGAAGTTAGTATTCCTGCTAAGAAATAGAGCATTGGTCTCTATTTCTTAGCAGCGATCTACCTGTTTAATTTTCAGGCTGACAAATTTTGTGTTACAAAACATAGGCATTTTATTCTCTCTGAAATAGAGGTAATATTTTTAAGAATCAACACCTTGAAACTAGAAGAAAAGGAACCTTGATGCATATAATTTTTCCCCACTCTGTATATGCTACAATGTAAAGTATATCAAAGCATACACATTAGACTAGGAGTGACATTATTTCGCCTGGTTTTACTCGAATCTCCGTAATTGTAATTTTTATAAATAAAAGTTGTTTTTAAACGTATTTAATGTTAACATAAGTGGAATGTCGAGGTGCCATTATACCAATTTGTATTCCTGTTCCTTTAAATATTATCGTAGTACATATTTCATTTCTCGATACTTCCGATTATTCTTGCGTTGGTGAAATACAATTTATTAGTCAAGGGCTCAAACGAAAATTATAAAAAAACTCAATAATTCGCATTTAGTCTTCCTATTATGGCAACTAATGTAATTTTTTAATCGATTATAATTAATTTGTCATATTAATAAGTAGAATTATTATAAAATTTGAACAGTATTGCCAAATGATCAAAATGATATTAGACTGATATCTATCAACATTAAATTGCTATGATATAAAATTGTAATTTATACGCATTTTTTTATTTATAGCGCTATGAGTTGTATGTGTAAATGGCTCAAAAAGACATGATAATTTTATACTAACTGGTAAACAAAGTTGCATATCACAAGTATATATATACCCTCAATTATCTGCTCTTTGTTTCAACGTACAGTTGTATTGATCTCTTTAATAGATAATGAGATGTTTGTTTGTTATCGGTCATTATAAGTATAGTATGTTTCCGTCGTGCAAGCCAAAGAGCATGATGTATTTTCTATTATTTCTATATATTGTAAGTATACCATGTTAATGCCATTTTATTAGAGAATGTCGATACAATACGCAAGTTCTTGTAATGTACTATAATATTGTATATTTGTATGTAAGTAAATGCGAGGGTAATGTGACCGTTGCAGAGTGAGTCGACCAATCGTGTATCCGATGGACGGTTTCCATCGTTAGTAGTACTCAATGGCATTATTTCTTCTAATTGTAAGCTAGATTACCGTAATAGATTATTTAAATGACAATGTGAATATTTTTAATTAACAAGATGAATGTTACGACATGTGATTTCAAAATAATAAAAAAATAAATAAATTTTACATGATTGCAGTGTTTATATTCTCACTTATAAGTACCAACCTACAGCCTAGCTACACCTTCACGTACAGGGTACGTGTTTTAGCTACTTATTTGCTTGGTCTCAGTCAGACCTTCTGGTATAAAAACCAAGGTTCAGGCCCAAATCATACCAGCGGTGCCAACATGGATTGTCGATAGGATAAAATTATCGGTAAAAGACAGCCCGCGATATAGCTATCGCAGCTAGATCCATACTAGAGACGAAAAAAGGTAGCTGGTAAAATTCAGATTACCGACTCGACAAGTTTATCGTGAGATCCGTGCTTACACGGCTGATGAGAATAACTATCAAAATTAATGTAAAACGGCACCTATCCTTTCCCTTAGTTAGCTTAGTTAACATCCATGTGGGAGGATGTGCAAAACATTAAATACATTACAATAGTCTAGTCTTGTCACAGTCTAGTTTAAAATACGGTTACATCGGCCATCTTAAAGAAGATCGGAAATTATACTCTCTTAGGTTAACCATTTGTCTTAGGTAAAATAAAACATTTTTTAAACTTGCATGTTTTAATAAATGAATATGTATATACAAGGTACAAAAGTGTAGCATATAGTTCTAAAACTTATAAAAAGTGTACAAATGGGTGCATAGCAATGTGAGTCCAATAAAAACAACACTAAACGCAACTACTAAGTTTTTGCTTCAGTAATTGACTCTCGAGTACAAATGTTTACTTACGGTTTATAAATAATCTGAAAATCGTGTCGAACATGGCGCAAAAGAAAATTATAATGTACCTACATATCATAAAAATATAACAGCTATATTTATATGTACATACCTACATTAAATATTTCCTATTCAATTCACGTTCACATTATTGCAAAGTTATGTCAGTATGTTCTTACTAATGTCCTTCCATTAATTTATCTATGGCAGGGGTACGCAACCTTTTGATAGAGCTTTAACATTTTATTACATGGATAATTTTTATCCCGATAAAATTACAGCCTGATATCGATAGGTCCAGATGCAACTTTGGATAAAAGGTACTAACCAAGAACTGTATAAAATTAATATTAATATTTTGATAAGGTTTTGACGTAGATACGGTAACCCGTAGACTCTCCGATTGCTATATTTGGCCAATAATACAAAAGATTTTTTTCGGAAATCATACTCCCGTGTAATACGATGTGTGTGGTTAATACAATTATTTCCTATGGCAATCGTATCTATTTTGGGAACACGCGTGTTCATATTAATTGAGGGGGGCAACAGGACGGAAGCGACATTCACATAGAACATCGCTGTCAAACGTGCCGAAAAATAAATATTTTGATACATACCCCTGAGATAAGAGTTGCTACTGTGCAGACAGCGTATCTTCTATACTATATATTATTTATAAAGCTGAAGTTTGTTTGAACGCGCGCCAATTTCAGGAACTACTTGTTCGAATTAACTTTTACAGCATTTTTCTAAAACATTAGACATTATTTTATTTTGGATAGTCCATTTATCGAAGAAAGCTTGCGCTATATACGAGTAACATCACGCTCTGCGAGCGAAGCCGCTGGCGGGTCAGCTAGTAGGTATTAAACATAAATAAAATAGTCCATTTAAGAAGTCTTGGTGAAAATTCGCCTATTTCTAAAGCAGATGCCCCGTGTGCTCATACAAATGAATAAATGCTACGAATGCTTTTGTCAAAAGCTCAACTTACAATTTCACGCAAAAGTCGCGTCATACATATGTCATCATAATTATTATATATAATTCCATTGAAAATGTTCCTGAGTGTGAATTTTAAGGAATATAAAACAAGTGCTTAAAAATTGAATAATACGATTGGACTGTTGTGTAAAAAGTTGTTTTCTTAAAATTAAATTATTAGACATCTGTGTACAATGTATCGTTCAATACAGTACTGCTTTTTTTTTTGCTTGGTGTAGTGAAACTGTCATTTATCTAGGGCAAGTATGACACAGACAACTTATAGTTTGTACGTACACCAAAGCGTGAGTTAACGGTTACGATATGAACACTTTTTCGCAAATTGTTTGTGCTACGCACTCTGTATACCCATGTATTGTACGTATTGCCACAATGTGGCAATTATATTATTTGTACAATATATTATTTAATGTCATGTTATATAGGGTGTTTGGTAGAGGGACCGACAAACCAAATGAGCGTGTTCGGGGGACCACTTGGAGAATACAAGTTGGCCAAAAAAAATCCCCGACCCCCCAATATGTTTAACTTTTTTTGTGATTTTTCCCTTTTTCTCCGAAATTGTACCTATTTACCACCATAACATTTGTAAAATCTGTTTTAGACCGGATGTTTTTAGTTGAATTTGGACACCTTCAGGCCACGCAAAGCAAAATTGGTACAATATTGGAGAAAACGAGAAAATTCACAAAAAAATTTAAAAAAAAAATGGGGTGCCGGGGATTTTTTTTGGCCAACTTGTATTCTCCAAGTGGGCCCCCGAACACGCTCATTTGGTTTGACGATCCCTCTACCAAACACACAGGGTGTTTGGTAGAGGGATCGTCATCATAACATAGTACATATTGCTTTGGAATTAGCTTTTTAATTCCTATGAAGAAATATTTCTTCGTAGGAATTAACACAAACAAATTAGTTCAGAAAATATAGCAACCGAACTAACAGTTCTAAGTTAGTTAGTTTAGTTATCTTGATAGAGATACGAGTCTAGATCTAATCAGATAAATAGGCTTACTTTACTTCATAACATAAATTATGTAAATTAAAACATAATTTAGAAAATGTGGGCATCCTCTTAAACTCTACATTAACAGTAAACAATTTAACGAAAGTTATTGCATAAAGGACTAAAACAAGATTAAGCATAATAAATTTATTCTTAAAATAAATAACGTAAATAGTAAGAAATAATTATTTTTCAATATGTAGAGAAAGGAATACTTTGCCAGTCTCGTTAAAATCTAGATTGATTTTATGGAATTGGTATAAATTGTAAATATTCATAAGGTTTTAAGATAAGATACATAGTTTACAATATTCTATTCAGGGGAGTATTACTTAGAGTCATTATATTTATACTGTTAGCTTAGTCTAATGCATACTACAATTTCACCAATAAATTATGCAATATAGCTAAATAGTATTTATTATATTTATTCTAGGTGGCGCAAGAAAACTCTTAGCTTTTTTTATAATATAATACAATAAAGTACCCCTACACTACTACACTTTACTACAATAATATGTCTTTCATATATTACAATGGAATTATAAATGCAAAAGCATTTGTTCCTGTTTGTAAACTTCGTGATACGCGTTACGAATCAGAACGTAGGGGAAACAGGACTCCAGTAGATCCATGGTGAGGAAAGGCGACTCCTGGACGATCAGGTCTAGAAGGAGGTAAACCGATTCTCTGTTTCTGATGGCTTCCTTGTCGGTTTCTTGACCGAGACGTAACAACGATGATGACGCCAGTGCTAAGAACTCTTTCATGCGGTCCTCGATATCACCTTGACCGCAAATCGTAAACAATGCTCCAAAGATGTGGTTTATCGCCGGCGCTATGCAGTGAATGTTGTTAGCGTGGCCTTCCAGCGAAGGCCTATAGAAAGACCCTTCGCTACGAGCGAGTCTCGGAAGAGATACGGCCACAAACACCATGAGTAGGCAAACAATCAAATGTTCTTCCTCTTCTGCCTCCACTTTTTGTTGACGCAAAGCTGATGCCAATGTGGGATCTACTTTGCAGGGCAAGCCGGCGGCCGAACACATCTCCGATATAACACGCATAGGATCTCCACTCGGTAGTTGCTGTTGAAAATCTTTGATGGAGCTTATCAGGAATGGAATACGTCGTTCCAAAACGTCCAGTAGAGACTCTTGAGCTATCTGCCTAAAGCTCAGAATAACACCAATTATAGTCATCCTCAAAAGAACATTGTCAACTTGCTGCAACTTTTTGAACTGTTCGCGCATTATTTCGGGCTTATCGAAATTGGTTCTCAACATCTGAAGCACCTCTTTGTTTAGTATTACCAATTTTTTGAGTTCCTGCACTTGGCTAGCAATATGCCACATTAACGTTTCGCTTAATAGCTTCATGCCATATGGGCCTATTAACTCAGCTAGGGATCTCAGTTCATTGATATCCGAGTATTCCTCGGCATTGAATGGAATAGCACCTTCTGCTGTAAGACTCACAAAGGCTTTTTGGTTCATGGAGAAACATATACTGCCTGCACTTACTCTTCTGAGCAATATTTCAGAATACCATTGTGTGTACAGAGATGCTATAGTCTTCTCGCCGTGGCTGTCCATGTTTTGCGTTTGCTGTAGAAGGCAGTTGTTGAAGACTCGTGTGATATCAATGTGGACATAGTTTTCCACAGTTTGCAGCACATTCATGTATGCCCTGACGCTTACCAAGAGCTCTGAAGGTTTAGCAATTTCACTAGTGTCCTGATTAAACATGACCATTCCAACTAATGCTTTTGAAAATCGAGTTTCTAGGTGCTGGTGTAAGTATTCTCGTGGAGCAAAGGTATATTCCCAGACATTAACAGTTGCACAGTAGTTTATGGCAAAGCATAATTCTGTCAAGGCCATGTGAAGTTTGTCCATAGTGGTTAACTCTTCTCTAGTTTTCCTGTAGCTCTCAGCTCCAGGTTTTACAATTTCAATTGTGTTCTTCTTATTCTTATCCTTTTTCTTTCTGTTTGCCAGTTGGGCGATTGTTTGTGCGCAATGTTTTGGCAGCAACTTGTCGCTCATTGTGCACTGCTCATCACAGATAGTGGTAATAATGTTTTTGGCCTCTTTAGCCATTTCATCCAAAAAGATATTAACCACAGAGAGACTTCTTTCTCTGATGTGGTGTCTTTCTTCAGGGCACAAATCATGCGTGCAGTTTTGGAAATGACTACATATGAGCGGGAATGCAATTATGTAGCGATTCTGTGCTGGAAACTCCAGGCACATGTGGAATTGATTTTCAAAGATTTTGCTATAGAAACAAAATATGGATAAATCAGATGTCTCCACCAAGATTTCATCAAGATTGTCAACCATTTTGGTGTGGAAGACCATTTTATCAATGAACTGGGCCAACTCTCTCTGATCAATAAGATTGAAAGGAGCTTTTGCAACTGATGTGAATGCCTGCAATCTGAACCAATCCAATCGGAATGCACGGAAATCAAATGTTTGATTATCTTCCACTTGCTTGACATTCAAGCCAGCAGCAGTGTTGCACAAGGAAGAGAGAATGATACTCTCATCCTCAGGACAAACTTGTAAGTTTTGTATCATAAGGTTCAGAGCAACAGCATCGAATCCTGATAAGTACTGCACATAGTACCTCTGCATCACTTGACTATATTTACGAACTAAAGCTCTCAGTTCCTCCATATGAAACAGTAGCTCTGGCAGTTGACGATCCACTAAGTCTTCGGCAGCTTTTCCTTTTACTTTTTGTGGGGGGTTATCATTATGACGAAGCAACCAGAACACCTCATCTCTGGCATAGGACAAACCAATGAAGATCAAAAGTGCTTTGGGACCTAACAAGCCAGGCTGATCTGTCAACATGAGTCCAAGCTCTTTCAGAGCAGTTCTTAAGAACTTTCTTCTTTCGCGATGTTTGTAACCTGCTTTTTGCACAGCATGATGATAGCAGTCTTTCACTTCTGATATTCTTTTACCATACCCCTTGATGCCATCAAAGAAGCTTTGGATGTAAGTATGGATGTAGATTACCTCATCTCGAAATAGTGCTACTACCCATCCTGATTCCAAAGCACTTACCCACATTTTGTTTGCATGATCTTGATTCAGCATTGAATGGCACATTGCAAAACCAAATATGACCCATCTTTCAAGGGACTCCAAAGATATGTACTCACATGACATTGTGTTAGTTTCAGATGGTTTCAGTAACTGAGCAGGATTGCTAACCAGGCTCAGTTTTTGTTCAGATCGCCAATGTTCTGCTGTCAGATTCCTTGCAGGATACACATGCCAAAGAGAATTTAGAGCACCAGCTAATAACTTTTGATGTGGCAGAAACTCTTCAGACAGTTTCTTCAATGGAGCATCATAGTCAACAATAAGTTGCCCTAATCGAGGGAAGCTTGGATCTATCTGATTGTGAACCATTTCATGTGCCGCATTGAATAACCCTAACACAGCTTTGCGGTCTTCTACTCTAGAGAGTAAAATCATCAAGGATACATAGGTAGTTATCAGGTCTAGGTAATTTTTTGTTAGCTCAAAGTTCAGGGTTAGGTCTAATGTTACCTGACAAGCACCCATAATATTGAGAAGTTCACAAACATTGTCCTTAAAATCTAAAAGATCTACAAAGGTGTAGTAATATAAAGACAGTGATTTTATTATTTCATTTCTAATGTTTGTAATAGCTTGTAAGCCTTTGACATCAATATTGGGAAATCTTCTTACAATGTGTTTGATTGATGACTCCAAGGCCTTATCTGAAAGGAATGCTGGTTTTGATTTAGCATCTCCGCAAGCTTTCTTGATATTGTAAATTCTTGTCAGCATTCCGATGCCACGCTCATTCAGTATGACTAGTTTCTCAGCCAGTTTCTGCTGGCTGATGTGGACTGACCTCGACATGGTAGACATGTTTCTGAAACAAACGGACGCGTTAGGCGGATGACCTCAGTTCGTATTCCCCTAAGTACAATAAACACTTTATACAGTATTGTTGGTAATAGGTAGTTGGTGTGAGCATAATTGCGCCGATATACGTACATCCGTCTGCGAGTACATGTCACACTTTAAAACGAAGGTACGATAATACTGTTTTTATGACATGAAATATAAATTAATAGGTAAATTTATGTATGTAAATATTTGGATAAAGTAAATAAAAGATTGATATTATGAGTAACATCGCTGATACATACATGGCAATTTTACGAACAGCTCATTTAACTTTTCATTTCACGGAAGAGTTTTAATTTCATCACCGTAAACACATACTATATTCAATGTTTGTAGCACTAAATATACATTTGTACCCCTTTTATTACAAAAAAAGGGAGTGCCTTGGGCAATATTTTATGCATAGATAGAATCATAGATAGATGAATACAAAGACAATATAGATGAATACTCTAAGGAGAAGAATGACATGACGACTCCATAAACAAAATAGAAGGACAAATAAGTTTCTAATGCCATCTCTGGAAGACCCCTGATAGTATTTATTTGAGCTAAGCTGTACATATCTACCATGCTCGTGATACTACTAATACTAATAATCGTTCCTTATATAACAAACGAGATTTCGTACAACGCAAAATTATGCGCATAATTATTTAAATGTAAGAAATGAATTATCAAATCTCATTTAGGTTCTGCGCACAAGTTTGCGTTCTACTAAAATTTATATATACGGGATTTAGATTTATATCAGGATAATAAAGATAAGGGAGGATTATTATAAAGAGGAATGTATGGTCAGGAGCTCCAGCGGACCGCTACTCATGTTAACCAAGCGCTAGTAAAAATATATTTGAATAAACCGTTTCAGCACTTGTGTGCTAGAAATGGATAAACACGAATATGTCTTAAAATATATAGATTAAGTAAAGAAAACACAGATTCTTCACAACAATGTTTTAATGAAATAAAAGAGATAAACGCTACTTTCTCAGGCATGGTGAAAAGACAAAATTGGAATTTGTTATATCCATTTTATAAAAAAAAATAACAAGGTGGCTCCATTTAGCTCGACCTGTAAAATAACCTGCAATTGAAACCCTTATTAAACATACTTACCTAACTCCAAACCTCATTATACATGAGAGTAGCGTACTTGACTTCCGTTCCGAACAAGTCATGCTGTAATTGATCCACCCGATCTCCTCGCCCAATCGGTGTCGACTCCGCCCCTTCCGCTTCCCTTCATTTTTAATCTTGGCTTCATTGGTTTTCTCGAGGTATGCCACTGGGCAGGTGTAGAAAATGTTAGGTTTCGAATTATGTATGTTAGATAAATGTGTTTATTGCAAGTAAAACATCGCTATTAAACAACCGTACCGTTATTCGAAACCTAATTATACATGAGAGATGTGTTTTTGTATTCACCTGGTGGTGATGGTGACGCCAATGTGATAAATCTTGAATAGTAATTGAATGTTCTGACACCAGCGGTCCAGGTTTCATTCACAAAACTGTTGTTGTCTGCGTAAGCATGAATTCTAGGTGTAGGAAAACTAGACTACTGATTTTTAGTACATGAAACGTCCATTGTTTTATTTGTCTGCCCAATAGGTGCAAGAAAAGACTTGCGGACTAGAGACAAGGTCAATTCATCAATATGTTCCACTACCTATGAGTTTTACCAAATAAGTAACCTGGGCACCTTGGCGTGTTGCTGTTCAAGGTTTACTTATGTGATGATTAACAACCCATCTTTAATCTCTCGAAACCGTGTGCTGGACATGTTACGACTGTCTGTTTTGTGAGAGATTTCAACCTGATTGTTGCTGGTTGGTAGTATCTGTTTTATGACCAAAGCAGTGCTAAAGTATTATGTTGATCCGTAATTTAATTCTGGAAAAAGCTTATGATTTATTGTATTTTAATTCTGGAAAGAAGCTTATGAACTATTGTATTTTAATTCTGAAAAGAAGCTTATAAACTATTGTATTAGTAACATAGAAATAATGATGGCTACTATGACCCTTGAAGTAGGTAGATAAAAGCTATTTTCTTCGCTAATTTTCTGGGTCAAATTATTGATTTATTAAAGTGTCGACTTTCCAGGTTGGCGGTCGTAGCTGCCTTGACTAAAATATTAATTTCTGCTTTAAATGTTTACATTTATTTTTATAATTTCGTGGTAATTTAGACTTAAAAATTAATAAGGTAAATATTCCAGATTTGTAAATTAAATATATTACACTAAAGGTCGTTTTTGATGAAGATTGGTTAAGAATCTTGTAAGATTAGACCACTTGGGTTTTTGTTGGTTTCCTGAGTAATTATCTCACGAGGAGTGACCTTTTTACAAGCTTAAATTTCTCCGAGAAGCATATAAGCCTAAACATTTTCTTGCATACCAGCCAGTTAGATTTTAGATACATTCATACATCTACGGGTACAAACTTCTTGTATAATTTCTATCGCTCGCGACAATGGGTGACTGGTCGTCATTATTAGTAAGATTTGTAATCGTGAAAGGGTAGTCGAACGATCTATTTAACAGCACCCTCATAAAAAAATCGATTACTAACGTTGTTGTTTAAATCGACCGACAAAGAAATGGTCCAGATGAAGATCGACTTTGGTGATCCAGTCTTCTCTAGAAACGAGGACGCAATGTTCCAACCAGTCTTCTTTTGGAGAAACTAGCACGCAATTATGGTTTATCAATCTGAATTTTAAGAGTGCACCGTAGGTACTTCTTCAAATTTTTCTGATCCAAAAACGGTATTAATGTGTCGTCGTCTTTTAGTCTGAGAATATTGCTGACAGTTTGGAAAAAACTGCCTTGAACTTTTTTATGACACCACTCACGAAGTGTCAAGAGCCACCTTGAAATTATTTTTTATGAAATGGATAATACTAACCCAAATGTTCGTGGCTATCCATTTCTAGCAGACAAGTGCTCAAACGGTTTATTCATTTATTTTTTACTAGTGCTAGGTTAACTTGAATAGTGGTCCGCTGGATCTCCTGACCAACATACCCCTTTATAATAATCGTTCCAAATCTTTATCAAACGGGATTTAGTAGAACGAAAACTTGTGTGCAGAACTTAAATGAGGTTCGATAATTAATTTCTTACATTTAAATAATTATGCGCACAAGTTTGCGTTGTACGAAATCTCGTTTGTTAAGGATAAGGAACGATTATTAGTATTAGTAGTATTACGAGCATGGTAGATATATACATTTTAAAAATATACTGTCGGGGGTCTTCAAGAGATGGCGATGGAATCTCATTTTGTCCTTCTATTTTGTTTATAGGAGTCGTCATTCTTCTCCTTGCAGTATTTTATTTTATTGTTATATGCATAGGTTAGAGTAGAGTATCACAGAGTATGTGATTCTATGATGATCATAGATTAATCAGACTACTAGTGCGTTCGAATTCTGAGCGTTTTTAGCGAAAATAACGCTAAAAACGCTCAACAGAGGCGTTTGAATTGGGAATCTGTGGGTGAAAATGTCGTTCATGCCTCTTTGTGTTTAGCGATCGGAATGCTAAAAAAGAGGTATTTTGCCACCAAAAAGTGCAATTTTTGACCCACGTCCGTTGTCCACGTATGCTGCTATAAAACTGCATATTTCACATTTTCTGTACTTCATATATTCTCTAATTACACTTCCTACAGTTTTTAGCTACCTAGTACCTAATAACATAAAACAACTTCACAATATACATATATTTGACTATATATTTGCACTAAATTATAAAAACAACTCGTAAACAAAAATTTTCAATGACAATATTGACAATGAGAGAAAGAAGGCGAAACATTGCGTGAGTGAGAGATATATATCCGCCATTAAAATTCTGCCCCGTTTTATACATCGTTTTCACGCTATTTAGTTGCGACAGACTGCATCATACATAGAGAAGATTGTATAACATGCTGGGCTCTCTTAGGCTACGGTCCGGGAAGGACCGAAATCGTTCGCGGCGCTCGATACGTCTTCAATGACGTCACCGAAAATGCTCACGCCGCGCTCACAACGCTCGCGGATCTTAGGTGGGTCTACGTGATCATTGCGAGCTGTCACTGTCAACCAAAGGGAACGGCAAACCGGGGCGCGAGCAGCGAGAGCAGTTGTGAGCGTTGACGGCGCTTCCCAGAACGCACCCTTAGAATATTTGGACTTGCTCAGTCAGGCTTTTTGTATAGAAACTACTGCTATCTACATTTGGTGAGCTAAACTATTTGCTCGTCAGTGTAGCCACAGGAAAAAACAATTATGAAAAATGTGTTTCCACATAGGGTAACACCGATGAACTTGAGGAATGGCAAATAGACAAACGTACGAGTGCAATGCAATTGTAAAGAAAAAATCTATTTACCAAAGAGAATATAAACACTTCGTTTTCCTACCTATTTACCAGAGAATTTTAAGTATGTTTATCATAATTAATAAAATAAAATTGTAGTTTATCATAATTGTTTGTAGGAAACTAACATTTTTGTGTAGTCATATTTATTATATTCAATACATAGTAATTATATTGTGCCGTCCTATATTGTCCTATAAAAGTTGCTCCAGGTAAAGTATCCTCAGACGCAAAATTGTTAAATGTTCCAAAAACTACCGATCATCTCGCTGCTTACCGATCATTCTCCATCGTTTGTTGTCCTTCCTATCCGCGCGAACTGTTATTGGCAAAATTGTGGTTACGCCGCACAAGCCATACAAACAAGAAGAAGAAGAAGAAGAGATGTCAGAAAATGTTTGACGTTTATATTTGAATTATATAAAATAAATAAAAAATAATCACCAAATTTATGTACGTCCAATTAATCCATGTGTTCATTATTATAGTTTTATTGTAGAAAACGGTACGGCTGCTCGGAGTATATTATTCCTTTTATGAAGCGAGGTTGGCTCCATGTGGTAACTGTTGCAAAGAACTTGTGGTGATTTGTTTTGCTGGAGACCAGATTCAGTGATTGTCCTCATAGCAAATTGTGTCCAGAATGCAAGGATATAAAAGATGGTAAACAGTTTACGTATTTTATATGTTTTCCTTGACTTGTACCAGCATATTAATTATCTATAAATAAATTCTATGTGGGCGAAAACCGCATGCGTGTGTGTACACACATCGAATTTGTGTAAATCACGCTATTACATAGGAACTTAATTAACTTATAAGATTTCAATAAAAAGATTTCATCAAAATTGGGTTTGATCTTATATTAAATCCCTCAAATACGAGGAAAATTTGGAAATTTGGGGTAGTCAAGGGGTTCGTACCAAGGCCCTTGAGGCAAAATTCGCTCGAAAGTACGCAAAATTTAAAAAAAAATTGGTACCACATTCCATTGACGTCCGTCGAATTGAGGGGGGAAGGGTGATGGGGAGGGGAATTGTTAGGTGTACAACCCCCCCTTTAAAGGAAAATTTGCGGAGCCCCTCCTTTTCATATTATTTTATTTTTAATTCTGTAGAAATTTTCATCATTTAAATGATAAAAAACCATATAAGTGTAATAAACACGGAGCCCTTTGAAGGCCAAGGGGGGCGACCCTCTTCACCATAAAAATATGGGGGACTGATTCAGAAAGATATCTGTATATATTATTCGATTGCAACGTCTCCGGCGCTGCGGAAAGAGCAGCCTCTACGCCCTTGCGTTTTAAACCACAGGCATCGGACTAGCCGGAGTAGCTGAGGCTGGTCGCCAAGGGTGACCCAAAAGTCGATGCTGCGGAGAAGATGATTACAGCGGTCGCAAGTTGCCCTACGCACCACTCAACACTCTAGGGGTACGACAGACTAGTACCAGGTGGAGTCGGGGTCAATCAATTGGATTCTTTGAGATACGAGTAAGTTGAACCTAACCCATTTTATTTTATACACAAATATGTGTATAAATATTATGAAATTTATGTTTTCAAAGAAAAATCAAAGCAATACAATAGTATTGCTTTATTCTTTCCGCCGTGAGGTACCGGCTTAGATGCCGTGGGGTACCGGCTTAGAATAGTACCCCCCCAACTCTACCCGTGGGTGCGTAAAAATCTGCTAAGGGATAACAATCGGAAGGTGGGCAGCAGCACCTTCCCAGTATTAAAACCCCAAAACTGCGCTCGCCAACCCGCCTACCAAGCGTGGCGAGTATTGGCAAAATCCCCCCAATGACGGACACATTAGGAACCAGGCCCCCAGTCCCCGGCAGCCCCGCTATTCCTGGCTACGGTAGCGGCCACGGTAACGGTGGGGCAGGGGGTGCTAAGAATCCCCGGCAGACGCCCGGCTACCACCCCCAACGACGACGACTGGCCCTGGTGACACACAACATACGCACAATGAGGACAGACGAGAAGATATATGAGCTGGAAGAAGAAATGAGTAAGTTACACTGGGACATTGTGGGGTTATCTGAAGTCCGTAGAGCGGGTGAGGACACGATAACCCTGAAATCAGGTAACCTACTCTACTACCGGGAGGGCGACCAACAGTCCCAAGGTGGTGTCGGTTTTCTCGTCCACAAGTCCCTTACTAACAACATAGTTAAGATCGATAGCGTTTCCAATAGGGTCGTATACCTAATACTCAGAGTATCCAAACGATATTCGCTGAAGGTCATTCAGGTATACGCACCGACGAAGTCGCACCCGGATGATGAGGTGGAGGATATGTATGAGGACATTAGTCGGGCCATACATACCTCTGAAACGCACTTTCTAGTTGTTATGGGGGACTTCAACGCGAAGTTGGGTAAGAGAAGCGAGGATGAGTTGAAAGTGGGGCAATTTGGATATGGACAACGGAACCGTAGGGGACAGAGGTTGGCCGACTTCCTGGAGAAAGAGGGACTCTTTATGATGAACTCTTTCTTTCAGAAGCCACCTCACAGGAAATGGACCTGGCTGAGTCCCGATGGTTCCACGAGAAATGAGATTGACTTCATTATGACCACCAAAAGGCATATATTCACTGATGTCTCCGTGATCAACAGGGTTAAAACCGGTAGTGATCACCGAATGGTAATAGGCACGGTGAATATTAATGTCAAACTGGAAAGGTCTCGACTGATGAAGTCTACGCTCCGACCCACTCGTGCCCGTATTCAAGACCCCGAGAGCTTTCAACTTGAGCTATCCAATCGCTTCGATTGCCTTGAGAACATCGCTTCAGTGGACGAGATCAATAACAGGTTAGTAGAAACTGTCCATACAGTGGGTTCCAAGTACTTTAAACCCCACCGTACAGATAGGCCACAGAAACTCTCCAACGATACCCTCAACCTCATGGCTGAACGACGCTCATTGAAACTGCAGTCTTCGGATGATGCTGAAGCATATAGGCTGCTCAATAAACGAATATGGAAGTCCTTGCGACACGACATCCGGACCTTTAATACAAACCGTATTAAAGAGACGATAGAGCGGAAAAAAGGCTCCAAAGTGTTTGCAAGAGACATGTCTATTGGGCAAAGCCAGTTGTCGAAGCTGAAGAGAGAAGACGGCAGTGTAGCGTCGACCAAAGCAGAAGTATTAGGAGAGGTAGAGAGTTTCTACGGACAGCTATACACCTCGGTCGCTAAACCTGTTAGCAGCTCGGCCAAAGACCCAAGAGCCAAGCTGACCCGACATTATACCGAAGATATCCCGGACATCAGCCTGTACGAGATTAGAATGGCCTTGAAACAGCTTAAGAACAACAAGGCGCCTGGTGACGACGGTATCACATCTGAGCTTCTGAAAGCGGGTGGAACACCGGTACTTAAAGTCCTTCAGAAGCTCTTTAATACCGTCTTACTTGAAGATTCAACGCCAGAAGCATGGAACAAAAGCGTGGTGGTGCTGTTCTTCAAGAAAGGTGACAACACTCTACTTAAAAATTACAGACCCATCTCGCTTT
Organism: Selenia dentaria; assembly: GCA_917880725.1. Classification (NCBI taxonomy): domain Eukaryota; kingdom Metazoa; phylum Arthropoda; class Insecta; order Lepidoptera; family Geometridae; genus Selenia; species Selenia dentaria. The sequence goes on along the minus strand of OU862888.1, from coordinate 25,832,742 downwards.
TGAGCCATGTTTATAAACTGTTTTCGAAGGTCATAACGAACCGTCTCAGTCGCAGGTTTGATGAATTCCAGCCTCCGGAACAAGCCGGTTTCCGAAAAGGCTATAGTACCATAGACCACATCCACACGCTACGGCAAGTTATACAGAAGACCGAAGAGTATAACTTGCCTCTTTGTTTAGCGTTTGTGGACTATGAGAAAGCCTTTGATTCGATCGAGACGTGGGCAGTGCTTGAGTCTCTCCAGCGGTGCCGTATTGACTATCGGTATATTGAAGTGCTGAAGTGTTTGTACAAAAACGCCTACATGTCAGTCCGAGTACAGGAGCAGAGTTCGAAGGCAATTCCATTGCAAAGAGGCGTGAGACAGGGAGACGTTATATCTCCGAAACTGTTCACCGCTACATTGGAAGACGCCTTCAAGCTTCTGGAATGGCAAGGACTTGGCATTAATATTAACGGCGAATACATCACTCACCTTCGATTTGCCGACGATATTGTAGTCATGGCAGAATCCATGGAAGACCAGCACGCAGAACAGATGGCCGATGGGGCCGAAAGGTTCTGGAGTGGAGACCACGGACCGGCAAGCGCAGCGTAGGTCGTCCACCGACACGGTGGACAGACGACCTGAGGAAGGTCGCAGGACGACGTTGGATGCAGGCCGCTTCCAACCGGTCCTTTTGGAAAATCATGGGGGAGGCCTATGTTCAGCAGTGGACGTCCTATGGCTGAGATGATGATGAAATTTGGTGATTGTTTTTTATTTATTTTATATAATTCAAATATAAACGTCAAACATTTTCAGACATCTCTTCTTCTTCTTGTTTGTATGGCTTGTGCGGCGTAACCACAATTTTGCCAATAACAGTTCGCGCGGATAGGAAGGACAACAAACGATGGAGAATGATCGGTAAGCAGCGAGATGATCGGTAGTTTTTGGAACATTTAACAATTTTGCGTCTGAGGATACTTTACCTGGAGCAACTTTTATAGGACAATATAGGACGGCACAATATAATTACTATGTATTGAACTACAATTAAGTATACTATGTATTGAATATAATAAATATGACTACACAAAAATTTTAGTTTCCTACAAACAATTATGATAAACTACAATTTTATTTTATTAATTATGATAAACATACTTAAAATTCTCTGGTAAATAGGTAGGAAAACGAAGTGTTTATATTCTCTTTGGTAAATAGATTTTTTCTTTACAATTGCATTGCACTCGTATGTTTGTCTATTTGCCATTCCTCAAGTTCATCGGTGTTACCCTATGTGGAAACACATTTTTCATAATTGTTTTTTCCTGTGGCTACACTGACGAGCAAATAGTTTAGCTCACCAAATGTAGATAGCAGTAGTTTCTATACAAAAAGCCTGACTGAGCAAGTCCAAATATTCTAAGGGTGCGTTCTGGGAAGCGCCGTCAACGCTCACAACTGCTCTCGCTACTAGCGCCCCGGTTTGCCGTTCCCTTTGGTTGACAGTGACAGCTCGCAATGATCACGTAGACCCACCTAAGTTCCGCGAGCGTTGTGAGCGCGGCGTGAGCATTTTCGGTGACGTCATTGAAGACGTATCGAGCGCCGCGAACGATTTCGGTCCTTCCCAGAACGTAGCCTAAGAGAGCCCAGCATGTTATACAATCTTCTCTATGTATGATGCAGTCTGTCGCAACTAAATAGCGTGAAAACGATGTATGAAACGGGGCAGAACTTTAATGGCGGATATATATCTCTCACTCACGCAATGTTTCGCTTTCTTTCTCTCATTGTCAATATTGTCATTGAAAATTTTTGTTTACGAGTTGTTTTTATAATTTAGTGCAAATATATAGTCAAATATATGTATATTGTGAAGTTGTTTTATGTTATTAGGTACTAGATAGCTAAAAACTGTAGGAAGTGTAATTAGAGAATATATGAAGTAAAGAAAATGTGAAATATGCAGTTTTATATCAGAAAGGAAAGATGGTACTAGACGTTGTTTTATGGCTAGATATCCGCTGGAAAAAGTATGGTAAGTAGGATATTAGTTCATAATAACGACCCCTATTCATAATAATAAGAGCTAATATAGCCATAAATTCATTTTACATATACCGACCACTTAGTTCAAATAAAATAGTGCGGTGCCGCAATATTTTTTTTGTAAAAATCGATATCGATGGTTTTCTACCGACTTCCACAAAGGAGGAGATACTCATTTCGACTGTATTTTTTGTTTGTTACCTCATAACTTTTCACTAGGTAAACCGATTTTCAAATATTTGTTTTTGAAAGCTGGTGCTTCCCATTTAAATTTCATCAAATTCGGTAGTTTTTGAGTTACACTCCAATAACTAAATTTAACGAAAGTCGGTTTAATTTTTTTTATATTGTACTTGTATTAATTAAGATTTAAAAAATGGGTCAAATGTACGGACAACGAAGACAAAGTGTATACACCGATCGAAAAACTTCCCTCGCCGAAAGTTTACCTTGGGTGCAGCACCTATGTCTTGATGGAGTATAGAACAGGCTATATTAAAGTTAAACCAATTTACAAAATTTCGTGTCCCTGCATTTCACCGTTGTGGAGTTCCACTATCCACCTCCTGACTCCACTTGATAATGATCCTGACTTGATAATGGACCACCACGGGAGTACACTCTTTCGAATGAAAAAAGATATTTTAAATCGGTCCACAAATTAGCGAAAATATTGATTAACATACACACAAAAAAAAACAGACGAACATACAACCTCTTCCTTTTGATCATCAGTAAATAAGTGTTACGTACCGTGTGTAATCCACGGGGAACTACTTGTTTAATATAAATCTTTTTCTCATTTGAGGGGGCGGTTTATTGATATATTATTTATTTTATTCTTTCAGCAAGAAAATAGCATCAGCATAGCTATTTAATCCATGATGCTAATTCCTGAATTTCAACACCGCACCATACGTCATCAACAGGATTTACTTCAAGTTTCCCATAAAGTTATTGAGACATTCCATTACCATACCAACTTAAAACAATGTAAATAAATAGTTAGTTTGCTGTTAAATATCATATTTAAGTTCCATTAATAAACTTAAACTCGCTTACACTATGGCGTTTTTCTTGTTTTGACGAAGTTCGGTTGGCCTCTTACATTCTTCATCTACACTTTTAATTTGTTTTTGCATAGCCAATGTTTCTATAAGAAAAATATGAAAAGTGTAAATTGAGCCCTCTCAATTTACGTAGTATATATATTATATATAAGTAGTAGTTATGGAATCGATATCGATAAATATCGAATAAAAGGGGTGCACATCCCTATTTTATCCTTAATGTTGGCAGAACTGTTAAGTTCGTCAGGTTGGCTTTCGGAGGTAGCTCCGTTTTGACGTTTAAATATTACTTTTCTTATTGTCTATAAAGTCTCGTCTCTTCTCTATTATATTCTCTTTGCACTGCGGTCCTAATTGGCTATAATCGATATTAGCGCGATAAAAGTCGGTCCCTTTCACCGTGAGCGTGATTACGATGGCCCACGCTACGTCATCGATGACGTCTTAACTGCCGCCATATTGACGATTACATGAACCATGCTCTACACCATAATCGTCGTGAGCGTTCTGTCAAAAGTGACAGATGTTTGTTTATTTCTACAATGTATTTACTGGTGTCCCTTCTTTTTGATGTAAAAGTTGTAAAAGTCGGTCCATCCATTCCATTATTTCTTTTTAATCCACACACTACATAGTTAACCTTCACACTATGCACGATATTTTTATGATTTTTGTTTTTCGCGCGCAAATGGTTCGTTATTGCTACAACTTTGGTCCGAATTAACAACACGCTCACAGTGCCACGAGCTGTCAAAATCGCGATATTTATCTCGGACCAGCTTTGGTAGACGATAGCACTGTGAGCAAAATTATCGCAAAACGGACCACGGCATTGGTATGATGATGATTGCAGCGATGTTATACGTACCATAATTATGGTACACGTACCATGATCCAGATGTCTGTACCATGTACCATGGAACATTCATTATGGTACGCAAATGTACCATAATTTCTCATTTATCATCGATACATCGAGACAGAAATAAATACAACAATTTTGAATACCTTTTGCAGGATCATTGTTTTTACATCATTCCCGCATTCCAAATCACAATAATATTTTTCATTTTAAGTATTAAATTCAACCCAAAATACTACTTTTGTGTTAATATTGGTAGTAGGCAGTCAGGCATATTTAAATTTAATATGCCTGAAAAATCAAAGTGAGTACCGTAGACTGCTACTTACTCACTTATTTATAGTTAGTTTACAAGTCCTGCCATTGTAGCAAATTGAATTAGAAACAAGTTTGTTGGTATCAATTTTCCATGTAAAATTGAAAATAAACATGATTATGCAATGATAAGATATTACCTCCACCTCTTTTCGGGTATAAATAGAAAAATATCGATCCGAAGAAAAAAATATAAGAACCAAATTAATAGAAAACTTAATTGCTAACAACTTTGTTTACTTACAACAAAGTTTCATGTAAGTAAAATGAAAATAAAAGAGTTGTTAGTTAAACAACAATTCGCCCCCTCTTTTGGGTATAAATCAGAAAATATCGATCTTAGAAAAAAAATAAGAGTATCAAAATTGTAGGCAATCCAATTTTAAACAACTGTTGTGAAATCGTATTGGCCTTGTATTGTTTAACCGTGTTCAACTTACAGTGTACCTCAGTACACGATGAATTCAATAAACAAAATTTGACCCTTTAAATAAAGATGGCGGATCGATTACCACGCACAATAAAATTTAGACTGACAGTTACCTTTTCCATATAATTCCGAAGAAAAATTTATATTTATAATTTTTCCAGGTAAAATCCCAATCGGACTGGGCTATCGTTGATAACACAGAATTAAGTTAAATGATGTGAAATAAAGTCCTGGTATACCACATACAGTGGTTGTTGTCCTAGACCAATATAGACCCTCAGAAAACCGTACCATAATTTTATCTAAAGTACCATAATTTTGAAGAGCCGATGTCATAATTCCTGAGTTGGCATCTAGAGTGCGCGCAAGATAACTCTGCGCGCGGCCGAAATTGGAACTATTCGCGTGCCGCCATTTTGTCGTTTATGTCAGGTGTCAAGCGTCTGTGCTGTGTTCGTAAATATTCGCCATCATCATGCCAAAAGTGATTAAAAGTGCTAGCAGGGTTATAATCTTGAAGATCAAACGTGCTTGTGAAGAAGAACGAGATAATAACGGGCCTACAGTACCGTTTTCCAAAGTTAGAGCCCGCGTCACATATTTGACAGGTAATTTAGGGCTGCCATAACAACAAAACTTCCCGCATTTTCTCCATTCATTATACGTTTGTAGTATTCCTCGTGTCATTAATATCACGTAATAATAATTATTTAAAGCAGTTGTTATTTTGTTTTAGGCGTTTCCGAACGTACCGTCACCCAAATAACTCAAGAAGGTAACGTAGCAGCAGCCTCATCTTCAAAAATTGTGACCCCGGGTAAATCAAGGAACCGAAAGAAAAAAATAGACGATTTTGACAAGTGCGCTATAAGGCATATAATTCAATCGTTTTACACCGTGAAGAAGGAGATTCCTACCATAAACAAACTTTGGTTGAAACTGAAAGCTGATATTGAATTTAAATACGGCAGAACATCGTTGAGAAGTATTTTAAAGACTATGGGCAGGCCTCCGTCACTCCATGTACTTGCGCGCTATAACTGCCTACCGCCCAGCCGAGCGGTCTCGGTCCGCCGGCGGTTCAAATTCAGTGCAGTTTTCGCAAGCGAAGCGCGCGCACGCCGTTCAATTTTAATAGTGCTGTTCGTTCGTACGCGTTTTACGATGCCGTGTGGTGCCTTATGTGCTGTAGATGGGTGTAAATCAAGCAAAAGAAGGGATAAACACCTAACATTTTTCCATTTACCTGTCAATGAAGAATGGTAAGTGATAAATTATTACTAGTTTTTGTCGTTTAAATTTTTTTCCATTCACATACCGTCATTAGAGACATAATTAAAAGACAGTAGGTGTGCGGACACCGGTATCCACTTAGAATTTGACAGTTTAATAGGTATATACTGAGCATTCGCTTGCCTTTCAGACACAGATTTACATAATTTTGTTGCATAGAAACGTTATACCACAGAATAATTAATAGTACAAGGTACAGAAGATGCACTCTTCGAAAGAAAACATTCGAATATAAACTGCTAAACTAACAACTGCAATAATGTTCATAAAACATTGCAAAGCACAGACGTGACCTTCAAAAAATGTGCCTACAAGTCCTTGACGCGCTCGTAACGAATCAAAATGCGCTTTAAGTCTGTGTAGCGAGAGTTCTTTTTCTTACGCCCGATGAAAACCTTTGAACAAGCCGCGTCTGTTGTAAGGTGACTTGTTGCGAGAAAACGAATCAAATTAATTAATCTTAATAAATTTGATTCGTGATAATTGGTAGTAGTACAATACACCTAGATATGTACAACTAGGAACTAGATATATTTTTTTATTTTGAAGGCCATCGACTTTTCGCGTGAAAACTTTCGAAAACTGCAGTGTTTATGTATTTTTGTGTGAGAGTGTTACTTACACTCGTTAATAAAATAACTTACGGCTTAGTGCTTTATTTGAAGTCGGTTCTCTTTTTTTAAGGCTTTTTTTTTCATTTCTAGTGAACATCTCCGAAGATCATCATCAAACTAAGAAGTATTATACTTATTTTAAAACGTTCTCCTAAATGTAACAAATCCTTTTCTGAAAACCGCATCGATATCGGTTTAGCCAAACGCGAGATTATCGCGCACAAACATACATACCTACAAACCATACAAGTCAAACATCTCAGTTTGGCCTGTATGTCTGATCACCTCCTTTTTTTTAAGTTGGTTAAATATTTTATAAATGATATAATTTTTAACTGCCACATAAAAGTCAGAACATATTCACAGTTCTCAATACATAGATAAAAAGTTATGTTAATTTAATTTTATCGAAGAGGCAGCCCTGCGATTACTGTGGAATCGCGCGGTGCGAAGCAATCACTGCTGTACGCTTGAGCATTTAGGCGCATTTTAGCATACAGTGGTTGTTGACGCGAGGGAGTAGGCTATTATCGTAATAGGTATTGGAAATTTTCTACTGAGTGAAGTATCTGTTCTTATTCAGTAATCTGTGCTATGGGCTACAAATACAAAAAGTACCAGTCTAAGCGGAAAGTATTAATAGAACGCAGTGATATTGTAGCTTGGAGAGCAAAATATATTCTAAGGCTGCGCAAGAATCTTCAGGAAGAAAATCGTCCTGTCATTTATCTTGACGAAACATATATACATGCTTCATACCACCTCCAAAAATGTTGGCAATTGGAGGAACAGCCTGGTATTCTTGCGTCTGAAAGCGTCGGTGCAAGATGGATTATGGCCCATGCTGGAGGTAAAACTGGGTTTGTTGAAAACGGACTGCTACTGTTCAAATGTAAATCCAAATCGAGTGACTATCATGATGATATGAATTCCACGAACTTCGTGCGGTGGATGAAAGAAAAAAGAATCTACCATCGAATTGCATTGTAATAATGGATAATGCGTCATACCACTGCACGCAGATAAATAAGGTGCCTACAATGGGCAATACAAAAGCAGAGCTGCAAGAGTGGCTTACGAAAATCATATCGAATTCGACGATTGTTGGATAAAAGTGCAATTACATATATGAATTGATCAAAAGACACAAAGGGGACCCACAATATGAAATAGAACAAATGTTAAGTGAAAATGGACATGAGGTTCTTCGTTTACCGCCTTACCACTGTGATTTAAATCCCATTGAAAAGATTTGGGCAATTGCGAAGAGGGCCTCTTCCAATTGCGGAGAAAAATGTCGCACAAGCTCCTAGCGAAATAGCTGCAATTACTGAGGCGGCGTTCAGCACAGTAACCACAGAAGAATGGCTCAATGTATGTTTACATGTAGAAAAAAATAGAAAACAAATATTTCGAATCAGACAGGCTAATGGATATGGAAATGGACAAATTTATAATTAATGTTACAGGCGACACATCCGACTCGTCTGATGAAGAGTCTAGCATGGATTCTGATGAAGATGTTCAAATGGAAGGCTTTGATCAACTGCAAGACCATCGTTACACCAAATTTATCAATACTACTATGTATTCAATAAAAGACTTACAAGGTTTTCATGGAGTTTCAATTTCCATTTTATATTCTAATATGTTGTTGAAAATAACATGAATTAAAATCAATAAAATATTTATTAAATAGGCACAAATAATGCACCTTTAAACGTCAAATACACACGGTATAAAATAATTTACTTTAATTAAACCTAGCTAATAAACTTTAGTTATATTTAGTTTGAGTAACAAAAGATATTTTTTGATTAAATGAAAGAAAAAATGTTAGTTAAGCTGGTAACATTAAGTACGCCATCAGTCGCGCGCAGAGTTATAATAATATTGTATCTTGCGCGCACTCTAACATCCCTGGATGATTGTTCTGTGATTATGATTATCTGTGGCCCGCTTGCATTTGCATATTTTGCATTGCAATTCGTGAAATTTGCCTGAATTGAAATAATAACTCAGTAATTAGAAACAAGTGTCACTAGACTTTGTTATTTACTTACTATTGAGCCAGCCAGGGAGATAAACAATTATTAACCATGCCGCGCATTATGATCAAAGGCGGTGTATGGCGAAACACGGAGGTTTGCTTGTCTCAATATCTGATTTTACTGACTTTACCTACATTTGTGCTGCGTAGAGATAATATAGCACAATTTATATTTTAGGATGAAATTCTCAAAGCGGCGGTGATGAAATATGGCAAAAATCAGTGGTCACGTATAGCTTCTCTTCTTCATCGAAAGTCCGCCAAACAATGCAAGGCCCGTTGGTACGAGTGGCTGGATCCCAGCATCAAGAAGACGGAATGGTCGCGGGAAGAGGACGAGAAACTCTTGCACTTGGCAAAGTTGATGCCAACACAATGGAGAACCATAGCACCCATAATTGGACGCACAGCAGCACAATGCTTGGAGAGATACGAATATTTACTGTGAGTTTTATCATAAAAGTAATCTCCAATGATTGAAAACTATCATAAAAAACAAAAAGTAATAATTAGACCCATGTCTAATTTAGTTGGGTTTACTACATACTGATTAGTCATTAGTCAGAAAAAACTAATCAGTACAAAGTCTAGGGAATAAATTAGTTTTATTTCTTAGTTATCATTTAATAAGAAAAAACCACTAAACATGCAGCTGTTCGATATTCCTTGCAATGGTTATAGTTTGCCTACATATAGTATATTACAATGTAATATGACTATGATACTATGTCATGGTATCATAGTCTTAGTATAATAATACTATACTGCGGTGGATGTTGTAGTTGCAGTTTTATCTAATGATTTATCTTTGGAAACTTAACAAAACTTAATAAATAAAATTTGTAATAATCAAATCAGTTTAGATTCTGAGTCGGGATGCCCAGCATTTCCTCCACTGGCCTTATATACAAGCAACTAGAACTCTTGGTATGGCTCTGAATCACTGACATAGCCAATGCTTAATAACCATTTTCAGTTTATTGATATTTATGATAAGGATAGAAAAGTTACAGCTATTTTTAGCAATATAATTTTGTTATTTGAAAATTTCTAGAGATCAAGCTCAAAAAAAGGAGGAAGGGGAGGATATGGGTGATGATCCACGCAAGCTGAAGCCTGGAGAAATTGATCCTAACCCAGAGACCAAGCCTGCTAGGCCTGATCCTAAAGACATGGATGAAGATGGTGAGAAATATTGTCAAAAACATATGGAACGGATATTGTGATAAATACAAATATAGCAAGAATTTTATTTATGTTGACAAAATCACCAGAGTGAATACATAAGTAGTATTTATATTTACCTGGCAGTAGATTGTTTTTTATTAAACAACTGTACCGTAATTCGAAACCTAATTATACATGAGAGTAGCGTACTCGACTTCCGTTCCGAACAAGTCATGCTGTGATTGGTCCGCCCGATCTCCTCGCCCAATCAGCGTCGACTCCGCCCCTTCCGCTCAAATGTCAACCATCACCCCAGGTAGTGCGCCTAGCGCAACTTGGCTTCATTGGCGTTTGGATTTTCATCCGGAGCAGTCGTAAGTACGAAATATTTACTTTACTGACTGCGTCATGCTGGTGAAAGTTCAGGTAAAGTCCTGAACCAATTAGTAAGTTCATGTGCAATTATATATACTTACTAAAAATATTTTAACGGTGTTACCATTCGCTTCAATACTAATTATGTTTTATTTATAGCCAGTGCTATCGCTGGTTCTAGATATAAATGAAATATTTTAACTGTTTCACACTGTTTCAGTTGAATTTTAGATTCTTTAAATTGATAGTTATACTGGTCCAGCCCCAACGATGGAAGAAGCGGAATAAAAACAGGAAAAAGAAGATGATAACCTACCAACGGTATCGGATTCAAGTGTTGGTTCGTAGTTTAGCTCCGGCTCATCACCAAACCGTGAGTAACACTTACTATTTTTCATCAACTATAATATAATCGTGGTAAATTACAATCCAAGTTACAGTCATTCTGACTTCTACTGCAATTTGAGCAGACCCAAACATGTGTGGGTAATCAAACGAGGATAAGCCCTACTGAGCACCTCAAATTAAAACCACTGAACTTTCAAATGGTTAAAGCGTGTAATAATCTTAGTTTACGCTTCAGAAAAATAAAGGTTATGTAGAACAGCTCATAGAACCACAACCTTTTGAACAATATTGTAATAATGTCCAATACTATAAAACTCAAACACTTCTATCTCCAATGTTATGAGTTCATTAGCTATGGTGTGATCCCCATAATGAAATCAAATGCTACGCTTACTTTACGCTTTGCTTAACCAGTCGAAGTCGTTCACTCGTTAGTGAAAGAGTCGCACAAAACCAGACTTAAAACAGTTTAAATGGTTTCTTAGATGACATGCAATCGACTGATTAATGTTCTAGATTGGCTAAAATCTGTTAAAGCACATTCTAATACGAAAATGTACAAAGAAAACTTCTACATTCATGCACTTTCACACCAGGTAAAGTAGCAAAACTGAAAAATTCGATGTTATTTAGGCAGAGCTGGTAGAATAACATATATTCTCAGGTCGCGTTTTGGCTTATCTTCGAATATATCTTAGTCTTTTTAGTCCCTGGACTATATGTAATTGTTAAACAACCTACATACGAAATATTGGCCTGGACCTCTGATGAAACAAAACGCAATGAAACACATCTAAAAACTGCATCACAAGATAAGTTTCTGAACAACACGGGCTAACTGCCACTACCCTACCACATTGCTACGTCAAAGTAGGTCAGTCTAGAAAGTGACACAGCACACGCCAATGTCTGCAGTGGCCAACTGTAGTTCGCAGTCGCTGCTGCACACCCATAGATGAGTCTGTTTTGCTTGAAACCCGGGTCGACATATTCGATCCCTAACATGAGGGCGTTGCCGGTGTAACTAACAAATTTTACAGCCCGACAAGAGGCATAATTCCTCCTCATCCCATCGGGATAGGACAGGAAATCATAATATGGAAGCAACGAAATAAAACGAAAAGATTCTGACTCGAAACCCTTCCGTGCCAGGCAGCTACCAAAAAAGGTTGCAATCACTGGTTCTCAAGAAAAATTACTCGTTGAAAAAGGCTTGGGGCTCCGCTCTATATTCTAAACGTAATAAATGGCTTCCGTACACCATTCAAAAAGCTCAAGAGGCTTAGTTTGCATCGAGATAGGTGATAATAATAAAACATGCATACAAGCAGCCCTTCGTGAGGGTCATTAAGCAAAGTTAAACTCATCGAAGAATGCTTGGAGCTCCGCTCTACATTCTAAGCATAATAAGTGACTATAATGTGTACCACAAAACATCATTGCATTTGTCGAGCGACCGTAACAAAAGTTAAGCGCATCGAAGAATGCTCGGAGCTCCGCTCTACATTCTAAGCATAATAAGTGACTACTGTGTACGGTTCAAAAAGAAAACGTTATTTCTTTTGTCGAGCTACCGTAACAAAGCTAAACGCATCGAAAAATTCTAAGAGCTCCGCTCTGCATTCTAAGCATAATAAGTGACTGTATACCGTTCACAAAGAAACGGTCATTGCTTTTGTCGAGCTACCGTTACAAAGCTAAACGCATCGAAGAATGCTCGGAGCTCCGCTCTGCATTCTAAGCATAATAAGTGACTGTATACCGTACAAAAAGAAACGGTCATTGCTTTTGTCGAGCTACCGAACGCATCGAAAATTGCTCGGAGCTCCGCTCGACATTCTAAACATAATAAGTAACTACTATTTACCATTATACACGAAATTGTCATTGCTTTTGTCGAGCGACCGTTACAGCAAAATATCTAACTAAATTGAAATGAAAGTGGTTGACGAAATGCACACTCGAGGTGTCATAAAAATGGGAAGCCAGTCTTTTCCAAGCTGTTAGCAATATTCTCAGACTTAAAGGCAACGGCACACCAAGACCGTTTTTGGGATCAGAAAAACTTGAACAAGTATCTACGGTGCTCTCTTAAAATTCAGATTGATTAACCATGATTGCGTGCTAGTTTCTCCAAGAGAAGACTGGATCGAGCATTGCGTGCTAGTAGTGCAGAGTAGACTGGATGGCCAAGGTCGATCTTCCTCTGGACCACTTGTCGGTCGATTCAAACAATCACCGTTTCCTTCAGTTCATTTACAATGACTATTTCTAGACATTTTAGTTTATATACGAATGTATATCTTTTTGCAAAAATATCAAAAATATCTGCTTGCAATCTGTCTTTAGCTCAGTGCCCCAAAAACATGTGCGGTTGCGAGCATCACAAAAATTCTGACACTGAGCAAGGCTGGGGATAATTCTAATAATAATTTGAATTCCTTCTGACGCATCAGATACTACTAATACTGCAAAACCTTATTGTATTAACCGTGAATATATGCGAGTACCTCGTTTACGCATCCTCGTATTCGTTGCAAAATATACACAGAAATGATTAGTTATCCTTAAAAACCTACTATGAACTAGAGTAAGATCAAAGCTCACAGCTCATGGAAAAGCTATTTAATTTTGGAAGCTCTGTTCCGAGTGGTATTGCCAAACAGTGATCTACTACAAAACTAACAGACACAGTTTTTGTAAAGTGGGGCAAACAAGAAACCTATCTTTTTGCCTTTCGCCAAGCTTACGAGTGATCACAATTTCTGCACAATCGACAGATTAGATTCCCAAGGTCACTGTTACGCCCCACCGGCTGACTTGGAACTTCAGAGTAGGGTTGGGTTTATCCCCCGGCATACCATAAGAAATACTAGCCGATTTAAAACAAATCAACAGGAATTTTCCTGATCGCTGAATTACAGTGAGAAACAGTCGTCGCATTAGCAACCCGATTTAGACCTCACGATTACTCAGTTACCGATGCTATTAGGTATGTTTTATTCTAAACGATTCAAACATTGGTACCGCTAGGTATTGTTTTTTTTTTTTTTTTTTTATGAAGGCTGTTAAATAGATCGTTGGATTACCCCGTTCACGATAACAAATCTATCCAGAGTCCCAACAATGCCGACCGACTGGTCGGCTTCCTGTGTGGGTGACTAACCATTGTCGCGTCCGATAGAAATGATACAAAAAGTTTGTACTCGTAGATGTACGAATGTATCAAAATCTAAGCGACTATAATGCAAGAAAATGTTTAGGCTTATCTGCTCCTTGGAGAAAGTTTAGCTTGGAAAAATTAGCACTCTTCGTGAGATAATTACCCAGGAAACCAACAAAAACCCAAGTGGTCTAATCTTGCAAGATTCTTAACCAATCTTATTAAAACAACCCTTAGTATATTTTTAATTCACAAATCTGGAATACTTACCTCATGCATTTTTAAGTCGAAATTATAATAATACTTAAATATAAATATTTAAAGCTAAAATCACTATTTTAGCCAAGGCGACCGCGACCCCCAACCTGGAAGTCGATACCTTAATAAATCAATAATTTTATTCAGAACATTTGTGAAGAAAATAGTTTTTATCTACCTAACTCAAGGGACATAGTAGCCATCGTTATTTCTATGTCACAATAGTTTATAAGCTTTTTTCCAGAATTAAATTACGAAACTGCAAACTACTTTAGCACTGCTATGGTCTTAAAACAGATACTCTCACGAAACAGACAGTTGTAATGTGTTCAGCACACTGACTGCACTCGGCATTTAAATATATATATAAATATATATATATACTACACTCATTCAAGAATGCTCGGGGCTCCGCCCCACATTCAAAACATCATGAGTGATTACGAGAGTTAAAAGATGGGTTGCAAGCAGCACATAAATAAACCTTGAACAGCAACACGTGCCAAGGTTACTAATTTAGTAAAACTCATAATTAGTGGAACGTATTGATGAATTGACCTTGCCTCAAGTCTGCAAGCAGTTCCATTGAGAAATTGGGCGTACCTTCCTTATTTACTCTTTGTTCGCAGTGATTTGGCAGACAAATCAAATAATGGACGTTTCATGTACTAAAATGAGTAGTCTAATTTTCCTACACCTAGAATTCATGCTTACGCAGACAACAAAAGTTTTTTGAATGAAACCTGGACCGCTGGGCGTCAGAACATTCAATACCTATTAAAGATTTATCACATTGGCGTCACCATCACCACCAGGCGATAACAAACACATCTCTCATGTATAATTAGGTTTCGAATTACGGTACAGTTGTTTAATAGCGATGTTTTACCTGCAATTAAAACATTTATTAAACATACTTACCTAATTCGAAACCTAACACTTTCTATACCTGCCTGGTGGCATAACACGAGAAAACCAATGAAGCCAAGTTGCGCTAGGCGCACTACCTGGGGTGATGGTTGACATTTGAGCGGAAGGGGCGGAAACGACGCTGATTGGGCGAGGAGATCGGGCGGACCAATCACAGCATGACTTGTTCGGAACGGAAGTCGAGTACGCTACTCTCATGTATAATTAGGTTTCGAATTAGGTAAGTATGTTTAATAAATGTTTTAATTGCAGGTAAAACATCGCTATTTTAATTTATATATAATTTATTTCTTACCTAATTGATTCCCATTTTTTTGCAAAAGTCTTCAAGTAAGCGATGTTTGCATAAGAATTGGAGGTATTTTTGTAGTACTATGCCTGTTTTTTATATGTAAAAATGTGTTTGGAGCATGAGGATGTATGTGAGAGTGTTGTAAGTGAAGAGTGAAGGTACAGATCGCGCGGCGAGAGTTTGGCTTTGACCGTTATTGCGCAGAAATCAGAAATTGGGTATCAACGGGCAATTAGCAGGGTGCGGGGCGGGTGTGTAGGCGCATGCGGTGCTCTGATTGGCGCTCCAATCGTTCCCTGCCTCTCGCATCGATACGACGTACCGCGCACTCCTGTTGTACAATCACGTTCACAAGTGAATTGCTATTTTCGTTAATTGTTTATTGTTGTCGATTGTTATTATTTGTTGAGTTTGTTTGTTTAAGTTTGTCAGTTAAGTTTTTTTTGTTAAATATTAAAAAGTGATTTGAAAATGCGTAAAAAAAACATTGTTTTAAAAAGGCAAGCACGGAAAATGATATATGACGTGAATTGCTTTTTAAAGAAAGAAGCTGACGAATGTATCGATTCATTGAAGCAAATTTGAAGTCAGATTGAGGAAGTTGCTTCTTTACTCAGTCAGTCGGAGAATAACCAAACTATACAGACTATGCAGGTAATGAAAACGGAAACTGTTTCTAAATTAAATTGTGTAGTCAGTAAATTAGCTAAAATTCAAAAACGGACATCGGAGGCCACTAAGACATCAATTGGCACTGTAAAAAATATCGTAAATCAAGCCAAGAGTTCCGATTTGCTAATTATTTTCAGAACACCTGGAAAAAAACGTCCCAGAGCTAAACCAGTTACGAATATTGATAATTTTGACCAAGGTGTTATAAAAAGATGTATACACAATTTTCACAAGACGAATAATGAACTTCCCACCATTGGGAAACTAAAAAAGAAACTTGAGGAAGATATAAACTTTAAAGGGTCAGAAACAAGTCTTCGTGTAATTGTAAAGGAGTTAGGATTTCGCTGGAAAAAAACAGAAAACAACCGTAAATTACTAATAGAAACATCGAATATCCGATTACAACGCATTGAATATTTAAGAAAAATAAGAAAATATCGACAAGAAGGAAGACCCATTGTTTACACAGACGAATCCTACGTAGATTCATCGCACTCAACAACCAAAGCCTGGAGCGATGGCCCTACGGAAGGACTAAACAAACCCATTTCTAAAGGACAACGAGTCGTGATAGTCCACGCAGGATCTAAAGCTGGGCTTATACCAAATGCTTTATTAACTTTTAAAGCCGGCACCAAAACAGGGGACTATCACGACAACATGAATTACGAGAATTATGAAAAATGGCTTAAGACACAATTAATTCCCAACCTACCACCCAATTCTGTAGTGGTTGTCGACAACGCCTCATACCACAATAAACAATGGGATTTATCCAATACCAAAAAAGCCGATATGCAGAATTGGCTAACTGATAAAGGCATACAATATGATTCAACAATGCTCAAGCCACAATTGTACAACTTGATAAAAGCTAATAAAGAAAGATTTAAAACTTTTTCAATAGATCAAATTTTAGCAGAAGCAAACCATAGCATATTGAGATTACCGCCTTACCATCCAGACCTCAACCCCATAGAAATAGCATGGGCTACTATTAAACAATATGTAGCTAGCAAAAATGTATAATGAAATTTACAAGAATGTACCAAACTTATCAAAGAAAAAGTATCCTTAATGGGTGCCCAGGAATGGGAAAAAATATGTAAAAAGGTAAAAGATATAGAAGAAGAGTACGCCAAGAGTGACCATGTAGTTGATTTACTTACCGAGCAATTTATAATTCGCGTCGATGATAGTTCCGAAGACGATGATTCTGATGATGGTTATGAAGATGATGATGATGACAACTGCGACCGAGGAAGCCCTGACCCCGGACCCTCTCAACAAGCAAAAGACGTTGCACAATTTCGTGTCGCGGCAGCACCACTGGACCATGCGGTGATTTCATAGAAGGCGTTAAACCTTTAACTGATTCAGAATCTGAATAGCACTGCGGCTAGGACTTTTTTTTATGTTAACTTTTGTATTTAATAATTATTTTAAGTTTTCTTTTGTTTGTATGTACCAATTTTACATGTATCTTGGAATAAATAATTTTTATTAAAAAACAATTATTTAGAATTTTCATCGCTGTCTCTGTAAACTTTAAAAGGAAATAAACATTTTATATAAGTAAAATAACTATCAATAGTTTTAATAAATGAAGAAGTTTCTCTATTTCGTATTATTTTCTAGCATTATTACCACTGTACATGAATTTTGACCCACTCAAATATCCAACCTGGTACATAAAAAAGGAAAAGTATTGTGTGCGTGACAGTACCCATGCGCAGTAATCCCCTCCACCCGAAGGTCAAAGCCAAACTCTCGCCGCGCGATCTGTATCTGAGCTTATGATCTGAACAACAAGGCAGGGTTATGCTAACCAGATGAAATGAAATGTTAAGCTACTTGTATATTGAATTCTATTAGCTCTTCGATTACTGAGGAATGTATGTTTTTTGCCCTTTTCATCCCAGAGACCTAAATTTACGTGAGTTGAGACGACGACCGCGAAGCAATAAAGACCGCCAGTGTCCGGCGGGCAGCGGTGGCGCGGCGCGGCCCTCTGTGTGCGTTGGTAGTATAGGATTCCCTTTGCGCTATCGTTCGCGGCAAAATATACCGCCCCGGCCCGCCCTGTCTGCAAAGCGCCGAAATGTTTTGCAATGGATAAAATCAAAAACTTCTTAACCAAATAAAAAAATCTTTCTCCTATGGAAAGCTATTCCAGAGTAACATGAGCTATATTTTATTATTATTGAAAATATTACCCCGTGGGATAAAGATATTTTTAAGGCTTAATGGACTTCACGGGGAAATTATAAATGAGTGAATAGCAAGCTTTTCTGTGATGTGTTGTCATATTATTCTGCATTTATTCAGAATTGGAGATGCTATCAGAAGCTCGCGCGCGTCTTGCCAACACTCAAGGCAAGAAAGCTAAGCGAAAGGCCCGGGAGAAGCAACTTGAAGAGGCTCGTCGTCTTGCAGCTTTGCAGAAACGCAGGGAGCTTAGCGCGGCTGGCATTGCTGTGCCTTATAAGTGAGTAAAATTTTATTTTAATGATGTATGCCTATTGAGCAAGTTTCACATGAAATAGATTAAATTAGTGTTTTAATAGCTGAGAACCTAGCACCAACACAAACCTCTGCGAGGTTTATTGGTGTTACTGAACTTTGTACTATAACTTATGTATTGATAGTAATAATAAATAACAAAAAAAAGATTTTAAGGATTAAGAAGTTATCTTATAATATGTATTTTAAAGCACTGACACCTGCTTAGCGATACAAAATGTAGCACAAAAAACTATAATAAGCAAACGATGCTTGAACGGTAAGCCTCTGTGGCCTAGTGTACATGGCGTCTGATACGGATTGTTGGAAGACACTCGTTTGAATCCCGTCCAAGGATGTGAATCTTTCTCAATAAAATTGGAATTTTATGTTTAATAAAATGTTAACACTTACGGCCTTATTAATAAAAATGGCCTACTCCCACCTTAGTCCACACTTGCGCTTAGTAGTTAATACCAGATTAGCCAAAGAGTAGCTTCGGACTTACTACGTTATTAATAAACACTGAGTTAACTCAGAGTAACAAAGCGTTTCTTACGCCGGGAGTAGCGATTATGCTATGGTGACCCTTGCATTAAAAAACAAAACGAACGAATAAAAGAGCAAACCCAACGTCTTTTGACAGCAACATCATCATTGTAAAGACAGTTTTGAAGCTTTTTGAGCCTGAAAAGTTGGTTTGAGATGTCATTCACGGTAATTTGTATTGTGTTGTGGTCTGAGTTAAATATAGCGCATGTTACTCAGGCATAAGATAGCTTACTACAGAACCCATTTTTTTGAACTGGTTATGTCGTTTTTGCGTTTATCCGTTAGAAACAAACTATCAAATCTTTCCTCTTTATTATTAGAGTAGACAAAGATTTACACCAAAGAACGAAAAATCTGGCCTAGTTAGACAAAATTGTATATGTAGCAAAAAAAAAAAAAATACATACATTAACAACAAATAAACAAAAGAAATTGTTTTCTGCCACAAACCGATCCCCACTCAGGAAGTACCGGCGTTAATATTGCATTATTTTAACACGGATTTTTTATTATTTTAAACGGACATAAATGTAACAGTTAGACATATGGCATTGCATACATTTTTGTAGACATTGACTTCTATAAAACTACAATACATCTCTTTGCTCTATTGTCAATAGTTTCCGCACTGTACGTGATATAAGAATGTTGTTTTGGTATTTTTTCACACCTTGGTTTTACACTATCGAAGTTTTCATACAGCTCCCCAACTTTTTTTGAAAATATTATATTGCTTATGTTACTCAGTTATAATTTAGCTTTGTAACAGCAAAAGTATATATATGAAATCGATCCAGTAGTTTTTAAGTTTGTTCGTTACATACAAAAATAGCAATTAGTTTTGAGCAATTTTTTTAACAAGGAAATGTTGAATTTATGGTAGTTACATATATTAACATTCATTTTAGTAAATAGGAATGCTGGATTTCATAATGGTATTACAACAATTGTATGTACGAATGCATAGATTGACTTTGTGCATTCTAATTTTTAAGTCGCTTGTATAAAAACATAGTGAAACCTTACATTTGACTAAATTCCTCAATGTTATTCACAGGCGTAAGAAGAAGCGTGGTGTAGATTACAACTCTGAGATACCGTTCGAAAAGAGACCGGCTTCTGGGTTCTACGACACATCCACTGAGGTGGTAGATCCTATGGCGCCTGACTTCACAAGGTTAAGGCAGCAACATCTAGATGGTGAACTGCATTCTGAAAAGGAAGAGGTCAGTTAAATCCAATAGATATTTCATTTCAAAATATTAACTCTATGGAACTCCTAGTACATTTATAGTCATACTTCATAGGGCGAATCAATATTGAATATAGACGGCATAGATAACATTTAAGAATTTAGTATTTACTCATATTTTATACATTTTTTCTAAGTAGAACGTCATCGCGATAAAGGTGGGAAGAGGCGGTCGGTGGGGGCGGAGGACGCTTGCCGACAATTAGTACGTGACTGCCGGCAATGCGGTCGGGGTTGGCAGTTTTAAAATGTCTTTGATTTCTGTAGTGTAGGTATGCTATCAACAAAAAATAGTTACGATGTGTACTTGTTTTGTGGCAATGTTGACATCTCTACACGCATCTCTATCTCTAAAAGAACAATATGTACTGAAAAGAAAGAACAGATCATTTTTTATTTAATAAGTACCTGGCATGTACTTATTTTTATTTATATGGACTAAGATACGATCTTCTTGTGAAAAAGCGTAATGGAAAAACTTGTGTAAGGTATCGTGCGTTATTATCTCATAAGCACACCGAACGCGGGAAGTGCGCGGTGCGTTCCGTCGACAGCTCCGCGCGTTTTGTATTACGTCGCAAATTATCAAACACTTAACAAAATCGCGCTTGTATTTGATGTGCTGTGTTCTATAAATTTAATGGATGCCCGGAACAAAGCCATTAAAAAATACTGCGCATGTGAAGATTTTGCAGCAGTATAATTCTTTGTCTGAACTTGTCTGGGGTAGTACGGCCTCCATACCTATTACTACCGCAAAGCAGTAATGTTCCCATTAGTGTGTTCTGGTTTGAAGGGTATGGATGCCAATTAAATTACAGGCACATGAGACTAAACAACTGTATGTCTCAGGGTTATGGGTGCATTGCAGTTGAACATTTGTGATGAAATGCATATGTTATAGGTGTCTGTTTAACCAGGTGCACTTCATACTTGTTCTGTAACCTAAGAACATAAAACAAAATCTGCACAATGTTTAAAAATGTGTGTGCCACAGTATCATTCCAATACATACTTGTTCATATTTAATTAATGTTACTATTATGATGAACTAATGAATATCTATTCGATGTGTTACAGAGAGATCGTCGCAAGGACAAGAGTAAGCTAAAGCAACGCAAAGAGAATGACGTGCCTCAGGCGATGTTGCAAGGAGATCAGCCCGCTAGGAAACGCAGCAAACTGGTATTACCTGAACCACAAGTGTCCGACCAGGTATGTGCACTGTTTTATATGAGACTAGCTGCACCCTGCGGTTTCACCCGTGTGGGTAATGATATCAACTATATCCTTGCCGAATTTCCTTACAATGTGTTCAGACATTTAGTAAGGTAACAGATAGATAAGGTAACAGACAGGTCATTAAATAAATAAAAAGTTTACAGGTCGCGTCATGTAAAATGAACTTAGGATTTCAGAGCGCATTTACCCCAACAAACTCCAAGAATAGGCATGTCTAAGAGGGTTGTCCAAAAAAAAATGCTGTTAATATTTGTTTAACTTTGTATGAAAATAATTATAAGTTAACAAGCAACTGCCCGCTACTTCGTTCGCTTAGATGTTTTTGTTGTTTAGACCTTTCTTAGTTTTTCTTTCATAAGAACATTCTCCTGACAATGATTAACAGAACAAAAAAAAGAATAAGCGAGATTGTTCTATCCGTTCTCAAGTTATAGTGTGACCAGGTGAAATAGGGGTTCATTTTTATACATATAGATTTAGTTTTGATATTTTGCCATGTGATCCCTTAATACGCAACTTAACTTTAACAACAAGTATTACTAGCCAGTTAAAGTGGCAGTAGGCAGGGCACATAGCACGCAGAACAGATGGCCGATAGGGCCGGAAGGTTCTGGAATGGAGACCACGGACCTGCAATCGAAGCGTAGGTCGTCCACTGACAAGGTGGACAGACCTGATAATGGATGCTGGCCACTTCCAACCGGTCCTTTTGGAAAACTATGTTCAGCAGTTGACGTCCTACAGCTAAGATGATGATGATGAAGCATTACTAGACTTTTTTTGTTACACGCTGTATACCATAATCTAAGAGCTGTGCCATGGTTGAACACTCAGAGAAGACCCCATTGCGTTTGTTACAGGAGTTGCAGCAGGTGGTGAAGTTGGGTCGCGCGTCGGAGGCGGCGCGGGAGTGTGCCGGGGGTGCGGGCGCGGCTACAGACGCGCTACTGGCGGAGTACGCACTGACCGGCACCCCGGCCACGGCGCTGCGTACGCCCGCCGTGCAACAAGACAGGTACGACTACGAATGAAGGATAATATGGAATTAATCTACTGTTCACGGACTCCATAGTTCTTTAGTAAAACACCAGCGTATTTTAACCATACCACCAACCATCAATTACATATAATTAACGAACTTTAAAACTTGAGACATTAATGTTGAATAACATTTTGAATCATAGAAAATCGTTATTATTTTGGGGATTATTAATTGAGATCCGAGTCACATAGACAGTATATTAAATATTACCCATCTTTAATAATACACCACCGTACTTATGCCCTATCGGCTTTATTATTAAACTTGGCTTAGACGTAGTTAAAACATCTATCTGTCAATTTTTCGCTTGCAGTAAATGTCACGCGTGAAAGCAAGACAAAGCATGTTACGCCTAATATAGGTTTACGCAACGTTTATTAATAAAGGCCTATGTGTCATAATAAGAGAGGCTCTTTCTTCCTTACAGAATCCTAATGGAAGCTCAGAATGTGATGGCGCTCACACACGTGGACACGCCTCTGAAAGGAGGGTTGAACACCCCACTGCATCAATCTGACTTCACTGGAGCTCTGCCACAGTCTCAAGCTGTTGCAACTCCGAACACAGTGCTTGCTACCCCTTTCAGGTGAGTTAATAATTGACGGAGTACTCCCGTAACAAAAAACATTACATTTGTATTGAAAATCTTCTCCATTTTTGATGTCTGATAGGCTAGGTTCCGGAAAGCGCCGAAATCACTCGCGGCGTTCGCACACCCTTCCCCTTACAAGCCCACGATCATCGTGAGCGACTGAGCGAACTCGATACGTCATCGATGACATCACCGAAAATGCTCACAAAGCTCGCGGATCGAAGATGGGTTTTACGTGGTCTTAGCGAGCTGTCACTGTCAACCAAAGGAAACGGCAAACCGGGGCGCGACAGTTGAGCGTTGACGGCGCTTGCCGGAACGTACCCATAGTAACATAAAATATATTCGGAATGTTTTTGTTTTTATGACAAACGCTTTTGCATTACTGACACGCGAGAACAGGCAAATGGTTTTAAGGTCTTCTATACATCATAATTTTAAAAATCTTTCTTCCTGAAACATTTATAAATAATTTATTTGATATTTTCTTAAATGTAGTGTTATTTAATTTATAATAAAAGTAGAATAGGCCTGATTCAATGCTGATTATATGTGCAAGCTATCCCATCATGTTGGTATAAGTTTTGATCGTCTGTTTTGTTGTCAGATCGTCAAGGACCGAAGTGTCGACTCCCGGAAGTTTCAATACACCGAGCCATGGGACCGGACCTCCAGGATTGACTGTGTGTAGAACTTTATCTCAAATTATTATCCATATTTATTTAAAGATACTTGCTTGTCTCCTAAGATTTGATTTATAAGGAAACGATCCACATTAACGGCGACTAAAAAAACCCCAATAATGGTTTGCGTTTTTTTCCAAGCTTCCCAGCTTAGCTTAGGGTTCTGCGAAATAATGTTAACTTTGATAACCATCACGTTTTAATTGTGTACAATAGATGTCGTGCTACATATATGCACTTGCGAATCTTCAGTCACGGATCATAATGTAGTAATAGCAGGTACATGTTTCTCAAATAAAAGTACTCCCAAGCCAAAAATAATAAACAAATTAGATGTTGATGCAGCTGTAGCAGAAATAAATTGTATTAACTGGACGTTTATCACTAACAACTGCTGTGTGAACTCGGCTGTTTCCAATTTTAATGAAACAATTACAAAAATTCTTGATAAACATACTCGTAAGATCAAAATTGGGCGTAAATGGATAATTATGAAACCCTGGATCACCCCAGGGCTTCTAAGATGTATGCGTCATCGAGACAAATTGCACCTCGACCTGAAAAGCCGTCCAGATGACGTAGTTCGGCGTAAAATATACACCAAGTACCGAAACTTTTGTAATAAACTTTTGTCAAAACTTAAAAAAGAGTATAACCGTAGACAGGTAGAAGAAAGTAATAATGATCCGAAGAAGCTTTGGAAAGTAATCAAGAATATATGTTATACGTCAAGACGCTGTAATGACTCCTCTGAACTTTTAAATCTTATTAAGGATAATGTAGATATGTCGCTTAATCATTGTAACCAACATTTCGTGTCAGTTGGTGAAACTTTAGCAGGCTCTATACTCAGAAAGCTTGACGTAACCCAGGACTTTCTTATCGCAGCATACAAATCTTCGTCATCTGCTCATTCTTTTTTTCTAAGCCCTACTGATCCATTTGAAATTGCTGGGATAATTTCTTCATTTAAAATCGACAGCTCACCTGGCCCCGACAAACTCACGGCCGAACTGCTAAAAAAATCCATCAGCTCAATAGTTATTCCCCTTTCCCACATAACAAACTTAAGTCTTGCATCGGGAATATTTCCTGAATGTTGGAAAGTGGCTGCAATATATCCTATTTATAAAAATGGAACTAAAACCCTTCCTAGCAACTATAGGCCCATTGCTCTGCTAAATGTTGTCTCAAAAGTCCTTGAAAAAGTGGTAGATAGTCGCCTTGTGTCATTCTTAGAAACGTATCATTTGCTGTCAGACAGGCAATTTGGTTTTAGACGTGGCAGGTCAACCGAAGATGCCACGACACTTCTCACCAATTTAGTGTCATCGCACGTCGATAAGGGGGAAAATTGCATAGCAGTATTTCTAGACCTGGCGAAAGCTTTGATACCGTCTCTGTTGGCCTACTTCTCAAGAAAATGGATATTCAAGGAGTAAGAGGAGTGGCCCTAGATTGGTTCAGAAGTTATCTAAGCGATCGCAGGCAGTTTGTAAAAATAGGTTATTACTCCAGCAGTACCCTTCCTATTAAATACGGTGTTCCGCAGGGCAGTATTCTTGGCCCTACATTGTTCACAATTTATATCAATGAAATTGTCAGCAGCTCTCTTAAAAATGCAGAAATTATCACGTATGCGGATGACACTGCCATAATTTTCTACCACAACAATTGGGATCAATTGTACTCTCTTGCGGAAGAAGGTCTTGCGCACATAGCTACCCTACTTGACAAAAACCTTCTAACTCTCAACATAGACAAATCGAAATATGTTGCTTTTTCAAAAACTAGCGCATGTAGTCCTTCTTACGAGTTATCACTAAGAATTCATTCCTGTTCGCATGGCGTAACTACCAGACAACTCAAAACATGCTCTTGTAGTCTCATTGCTCGAACAAGTGCCATTAAATACCTAGGTATGACCATTGATGAAAACCTAAACTACAAGGATCATATAACAGACTTGGCAGGACGTGTGAGAAAACTCATCTTCATAATGAAGAAACTCAGAGATTGTACCTCATTCGATATTATTCGGCAAGTATATCTGGCTTTATGTCAATCTGTGTTGCAATACTGTATCTTAATCTGGGGTAGTGCTGGAAAAACGAATTTTATAATCATAGAACGAGCTCAACGAGCACTAATTAAAGTAATTTTAAAGAAGACTTTCCGGCACCCTACCGATAGTCTCTATGAGGAATTCAAAGTGCTACGTGTTCGCCAACTGTTTATCCTTAATGGTACAGCAATAGCACATAAGTCTCTTTTGAACAGATCTGACTATAGTGACCTTATGGCTAGGCGTGTTTTTCGTATCCCCCTTCCACCTGCCACTTTTTTGCTTGTACGACGTAGTCCTGACTTCGCTCATATCAATACTTATAATAAAGTGTCCAAACTGTGTAATATTAACGACTGTTCAGTTTTCACATGTAAAAAGATAGTCAGGGATTTTCTGTTAAAGCTTTCTTAGGAGGACACAGAAAGTTTAATCTAAAACTAAATTTAGGCTCCATACTTTTAGACGCACTTGCGAACTGCAACAATCTCCAAATCAAAGTTAAAAAAGCAACATATTACCCACACACACACACACACACACACACACACACACACACACACACACACACACACACACACACACAAAACCCACCCCTTTCACACACACAACCTACATAGTTTTGTTCAAAATGTCCAATTAAAATACTTCACTATTTAGCTTTGATTTTATGTAATTAATTATTATATTATGATACATATATACAAATATAAATTGTGTATGTATAAATTTATTAACTAGCTCTTACCTATAACCTTAATTGTATTTTTACTAAGGTAGGAACATACCTATATGTATTTGTTTTAAATTGCTAACTGTTGAATATTGTATAACTTCATACCCTGTTAAAACTGGCAAACTTCCTAGTAAACCGCACTCAGAGTCTCAAGACACAGGCTCTCGCCTAGTTTGAGGCTCGACGCCAAATCTGTTTTTTTTAATGTTCTACTTGGAAATAAATTATTATTATTATTATATATTCATAGAATAAGTTTTGGTCATGAAATAAATTATATTATTATTAATTTGTTGAATTTACATACATTTTTGTTTAAACAGTGCATGAGTGTAGGAAACGTTTGTGTTTTTACTCTTCAACTGCATTGGAATGCATCCAATGATTTACTATAACGAGACCTATTTATTACTGTGCTATAATAATTGAGATTAATAATAAGTAATGGTTTATGTTGCAGACTCCAGGATTGAGAGACAAATTGAGCATTAACCCCGAAGACAGAATGGGTGGCGGCGATACTCCACAACTGGCAAACCAAATGCAAAAGCAGGTAATAACAGGAACCCAATGTTGCACTTATTATAAACTAGCTGGTGCCAACGACTACGTCTGCGCAGGATTAGTACTTCGAGTAGCTTATTATCCTCTCCAAAGCTATATCTATCTTTATACCAAAATGTCATAAAATATGTGCCTACATGGTCAAATGAAATTGCTATAATAGTATTATATAAGTAAATTTAAATACTTGGTATATCAATCATAAACTCTAATAATAAAACGCAGGACTTCCGTACACACAAATATAAAATTATTCACCATGGAAAAAAACTGTCATTACATTTAATCACTCTTGACGGTCGCCGAGTACGTCTAGTGTATCGAGCTGCCAAAATAGCGTGCTTTTGACTTAGCTATCAGAAACTGACACAAACTTTGACAGAACTGTCATCATTACGACTTGAGGTACCTAGGCGGAGATTTTATTATTTTGTCTATGCTGTGCCCAAGAATATTACGCTTTTTCACCCGCGTGGTGATGGATGATGATGATGAAAAGTATCCTATGTGTTAATCCAGCGCTTCATCTACCTCTATACTAAATATCATCAAAATTGGCCCCGCCGTTTGAATGTGAAAGAGCAACAAACATCCACACACCCATACATCCATCCATACTCATGAACTTTCGCGTTTATGATATTAGTAGGATCAGTAGTCGCTGTCACTAGTAAAGTAAGTACTCAAGTCCCTGAGGATGGGTATCGGACATGCTCGAAACTTGGTCGAGAACGTCTTCTAATTACGTGAGTTAATTCAGTATCGTATTAAATAAAAAATTAAATGTCAAAATCACGACAATTAAGATAATTTGATTGAGGAGGTTTTTTTAATCAACGGAATTTTCAAATAAAAACAATGTTTATTTTAAAGTAGAAAAGTATTTAATTGTATTTGAATTAGGTATAAAACTGCTTGCTTACTGTAATATACCACATATTTTTACTCTGGCGTCTAGTATAGGAACTGTTTGCGTATACCTAAAATACTGGAATCAGCAGAAACAGAATGATTATTTTTCCTTTATAATTATTTTGCATTACAGCACAAAGTACTTGTACAAAGTACACAAAATAAATATGTAAAACTGTAATAGCATTATTATTTTATTTTATTCTTATATAATATTATTATACAACTCTGAGAAGCTTAATCACTACTCCTTATCTAGGGCAAAGTTTCATAATAACTATATAACTAAGCTGTCACAAGACAGATATAATTATCTTTTACTACTTGCTCCCCGCAGTTTCACCCGCGTGCTAATGGATGACGATGTGAAAAGTATCCTGTGTTAATCTACCGTCTATTCTACCACCATACCGAATTTCATCAAAATTGGTCCAGCCGTTTGAGCGTAAAGAAGTGACAAACACAACTCTTCGCCTTTATAATACAATACAATATCTCTTTATTGCTTACCACAAGAAAAAAAATACAGTAGGTAAATTAACTAATTAATACGAGTAAAAACCTTAGAACTATAATAATACAATTGGTGGTCTTATCGCTAATGCAATCTCTTACAGGCAACCTTTGAATGGACAGGACATCAATGAAAATTGTAGATGGTGGTTTGCAACGAGATAAATAGTTAAAAACAAAGATATATAATAATTAAAACTTAACCCGTCCGCATCAGCGCAAAAAATAACAATAGATTTATGAATGAAACTTAACTCGAATGAGTCAGAAGATCAACAGCAGGGTATCTTAAATACCTACCTAAATATCAATTGTATAATAAATACATATAAAATACTATTAACTACTTTAAAAATAATGTTAGTGTGAAGTGTGATGTGATAACATTTTGACAGCTAAAAGCGTCAGTTCGCTCGGCCCTTCAATCCCTACCGACCCCCCGCAACGACTACGAGATAGTAGTTCCGGATCATGATGGTGACGAGGATATGGACGGCATGGCGCAACGTGATGCCATCGAAGATCAGGCCGATGCTGATGCCAGGCTCGCGAGGGAGAGGGAATACGAACGTGAGTAACTGACATTAAATAGACGAAGGATTTATGTACGTATTTACGTAACTTGAAATGAAATGAAATATATTTATTTGAACAAGCACAATATAATATAAAAACCATAAAATATATACTAAATCTATATATATATAGATGAGGAGAAATAGGGGTTGATTTATATATATATATATATATAAATCAACCCCTATTTCTCCTGGTCACGCTATAACATGAGAATGGATGGAACAATCTCGCTGATTCGTTTTTTGTTGTATTAAATTATTGTTAGGAGAAGGTTCTTATGAAAGAAAATTCCAAGAAAACATGGGACAGAGGAAATTCGTTAAAAATTATATATATTAATTTATAATTTGTAATTAATTTAATAATTTATAATTACTTTTCTCGATAATGATCAGTACCATACAAATAGTGCTAATATATATCAAGGGCCTCTTGGACTACGTATCAGTAATGAGTTTTGCGCTTAAAATAATTAGAGCTTTGTGGTAATTCTTTAAAAGCAGTAGAACTCTTTGTGGTTTAGTTTGTCCTGGGAAGTAATGCCACCATACCTATTTCAAGCGTGAAGCAGTAATGTTTGCAATTCTGTATTCTGGTTTGAAGGGTATGGTGGCTGGGGCAAATACGGACGCAGTGCAGCTCGCCTTGTGACGAAATGCATCTGCTATAGGTAAAGGATAACACCAGATGGGGCCCGTGTTTGTACCGTTTCCCAATAATATGAAAAAAATCTGTTGTTTAACTTTTGATGGAGGTTGTATGACATTTTACATATTAATGGCATTAATTTGTTTTAGTAGTTTGTGTCGTATCACTATATATACACATCAATTCTAATTTTATTACAGTCAAATACATTATATTTACGCTGAATCTAAATTAAATAAAATTGCTAGTATAGCCAAAAACTTGCATACATGTGGTTCTGACCAGTATACCTCGCGAAAATTCTCCCCATTTTCCCCCTTCACTTCTTTTTTCCGCATCTACTTGTGTTAAATGAAGTCCTTAGTGTGGCTCTCAAATTTGATTGAAATCCGTCGATAAATAACGCTAAACTTCTCCCCTTTCCCCCTCTATTTTCTTCACAATCAAAAATCGCAATTGACTAAAACATTTGAATAATAGGAAATTGTGTGGCAATTTTCGTCAAAATCGGTTGAAAATGTTACCTGTGGGCGAGAACAGACAGACAGCAAAAAATCATTTTAGACCAATCTCGAAATGGAGACGCTTTGCTCGCTCGGTCCATTAAATAAAACGAGACCACATCCACCAAACACTTTAATTGTAGTTAATTATGATTTAGTTGCCGTGGGACTACTCCAAACAAAAACCAAAAAATAGGCTGTAGTAATGTTACTGCAACCATCTCGAAAAAATAATATAGTCAAATACCCCATACCTAATTACGCGGAGAGTTTCCATAAACTCTCTAATAACAATCAGTTTAAAAAACAATACCTTTTAATACAATCACTTCAAATATACCCTTGGTTACCACAACAGGTGTAGAAGCGCTAAAACTCCGTTCTCAAGCGGTGCAACGCGGCTGCGCGCGGCCGTGTGACGTCAACGCGGGCGTGGTGCGGGGCACGGGGGGCGGAGGCGCTCCGCTCAACGCGCTTCAGCAAGCGGAGGAGCTGCTTAAAGCGGAGATGGTCACCATGCTGCATTACGACGCGCTCCGGGATCCACCACCAGGTACTTACCTCTCTATGAAATGTACAATTTATTGAATTTAACAATAAACTATCCTTAAAACTTTCAATATTAACTAACTTTTAATCCAGTACGGCATATGATATTCAAACTACAATTCGGCCGGAACGGAATATAAAATGTATATTACAATACTAACTAACCAGCCAGCGGCTTCGCTCGCTTGGTCTTAGTGAAATATAATGTTGGTACGGCCGCTTTGGGAGTTTGACGTCATGGGTTCAATACCCGGGTCCGACCGTTATTCAGTTTTTCTTACATAGAAATTCTCAATAGCAGTTTAGAGTCTGGAAAAGTGCCTTGTAGATAGCAATAAGCTCGTCTATTATAAGATGGGCCCAAAAAATATTATCCCTCTGGCGAAACATAGACGTTTCAAACACCGTTGCCTACCCTTCGAGGACGTAGGCGTGGCGATTTGTATGTAAAAGTAACATGTGCATTTCATTATGACTGTGTAGTATAAAGTACTATAGGGGTAGTATTGCAAAAAATACGTGTTTCATTCTTAATTATATATTTTTTTCCAGTTTTATATGAGACCGTGTAAAGTTTCATTTCATTGAACTTGTATTTAAAGCGCAAAAACGATGTATTAGGGAAATGTTTGGACTACAAACAACTGACGGCTGTAGACCGAAATTTATTGAACATAAAATCCTGGCACTTCCGTCACTCTATGTTTTAGAAGTAGCTTCATTTGTAAAATCAAATCCGCATTATTTTCCCTTACTGTCTGAGAAAGTTAAGCGTAACAGGCATGACAACTATAAACTCAGCATGCACACGGCAAAAAAGGCTCTTATGAGTAATAGCATTTTTTGTATGGGACCCGCTATTTATAATAGAATACCGAATTCAATAAAGGACTTAAGTACAAATTTATTTAAAACTAAACTTAAAAAAATATTACTGACAAAATGTTATTATGGTGTAAGTGATTGAAGTGATTTTAGCTGATAAGAATTTTAACTGAGCACCTAGTATTTGTGAAATTATGACATTCCATGAATTGAAATGACACTATTCTATTAATTATGACTGTTTTTACTTCCTGACATTCTAATGTATTATTATTTAATTATTCAACTTTTATTTGACTTGTATTTATAGATTAATTTTCTTGTATTGTTTTATTTGCCATCTCTCAACACATTTGTACGCCTATATGGGCAAAACATGACGAGCTTTAATGTTATGACAAACTACATCTATACTTCACTATAAAACTCATGTTTTCTGCAAATAAATGATTATTTTATCTTATCTTTCAATTAGATCACCCCAAATGCGTCTTTCTTCTAGGGTAGTTCGACCTAAAATTTCAAGTCTTTGTTCATAGGTTTTGTGACGCAGGGCCTGTGGTAACTTGGTTGCTTTTCTTTGTACACTTTCTAGTAATGTTAAGTCTTTCTGAAAATACAGATTCCAAGTACAGGTCTGATGTAGGATTTATAAATTTTCAGAAATATACAAGAATTGCTTGTTTAAAGGTATTAGATAGAAAAGCAATGGCCCCGAGTCTGCCCGCTTCATCTCGGTAGGCTCTATATATTTTGGAACGCGGCGGTAGAATCTTTAAAGTATATTATAATTAATAACAAAATTGACGTTCATAAGTGTGTCTTTGATGCCTAAATTGAATAAATGGTTTTGACTTTGAGATAATAGTAAATATGTCGACAGGTGTAGACAAAAAGCGCGCTGTCCAACTGCAAGCGTCTCATCTCGCGTACCTAGAGCAGCACCCGTATGAGGAGTTCTCTCAGGAGGATCTAATGGCGGCCAAGCACGAGCTCAAGAAGGAAATGGAAGTAGTGAAGGCCGGCATGGGCCACGGAGACTTGAGTATGGACGCGTACACTCAAGTGTGGGAGGAGTGTCTAGCCCAGGTCAGTTTACTACAATGGCCCGAGTATTTTTTTATGAGACTTAGCGATGACTCGTTTATGTAACCGGCAGACCTGGGGCTCAAGTCTCTTATCTATTGAACAACGTTGTCGCAACTCAATTGCATGATAATTGTTATATTTGACAGCTTTTGTAGTCAGCTCGCTATTTAGGTTCGATCGCGGGCTGACGGCTTGCTATCGTGTCTAAAGTCTTTGACATATTTGGTATGCTGTAAACTATTGAGTTGCGATTGCGATACTACAGTGGCATACGTATAAAAATATTAATATCAACCTAACAATCCATGACAATTTTCACTATGGCATATGTGATTTAAAATGATTACAATGGTGCCTTTGATCGGTTTCTAAAATCCCTACATTGTTCCAATAAACAACCTTTATACATGGTTATAATAAAAATTAAATAATTAGTAATGTATGTTATGATTTTAGGTGCTCTTCTTGCCTGGACAAAATAGATACACACGCGCTAATCTAGCGAGCAAGAAGGACCGCCTAGAGTCCGCTGAGAAACGGCTGGAACAGAATAGGAACCACATGGCGAAGGAAGCCAAGAAATGCTCCAAGATGGAGAAGAAGTTAAGGGTGCTCACAGGTGAGAGATCATCTTTCCGTATTGAGTAGTACTTATAGATCTACAAACAAGACCAAAAAGTTTGAATACGAGATGAGTTGTCTTCAATGTAAAAATAATAGTGAAAATTTGGTACTTCCTTTCATTTTTATCTAGTTTCTATCAGCAAGAGAATCCATTGGTTCAATAATACAAAGTGTCTTTTGTTGAACGTCAAAAAATCATACGGGACAGTGTTTGGGGACTGCCGAATAGAAGACTATTCGAATCATTTTTAAGATATACAATCAACCACAATAGGTAGTCATGGAAACCATTGTCGCGCCTAAAGTTTTCACTTCAAAAAACAACTGAGTCGATTTCCGTAAAAAGTTAAAAACACTAAATGTGTATACAGTTCAGTTTTCGTATAAATAGAAGGTAGGTATATGACTTCTTACACAACTTTTCTCTATCTCGTGGTTATCGACTTGGCCATCACTGCTTACTAAAAAAACACCTGTATAATTAATCTTCTTTTTGTTAGGTTAGGTTATATATAAAGAATTTTCTAGAATAGGAAAAAAACCTAGTCTATTAGTATAAAATCTATCTCATGCGTTTCCAAGCGAAGTTTGTATGCAAGTTAATATTATTGCCAGGTGGTTACCAAAGCAGAGCCGCAACACTAATAAAGCAGTTCCAAGAGTTGCAAGACCAGATCGAGCAGTCCAACCTAGAGTTGTCAACATTCAAGTTTCTGGCTGAACAGGAGAAAGCCGCCATTCCACGTAGGATAGAGGTAAACAATTTAATTTTGATTGTTGCTCCTAAAAAGATTAATTCAGATCCCTGTTCGAATAAAATTCTTAATTGTACTGAATACATAACTGCAGTAACATTTACGATGTAACTTATTTTACATACTTACTTGTTTTTGACAGTATTTCAAAAAAAATTATTATTATTTTTATTACAAAACTAGCTTCTGTTGTATTGTAACTAAAGCATCACGTTGGAAGCTTCAACAATATGCTCCAGTGCCATCGTTTTAATCAAAAAACTGTTAATGAAACTTGGCATGTATGTAAATCACTTCCATCAGCATTTATTGACATATAATTTCACCATGATCCATACTGTCGTTCTTGATATGCATTCTAATCTAACTATAGATGTCTAGGGGAATTCCCTAAATATATCTTATAATAAATAAATAACGTTTAGACACTCTTACCCCATACTATGATAACTGAAATTTGGTATGAACGCAGATGAAGCGCTGGATTAACACATAGGATACGTTTCATCATCATAATCCATCAACACGCGGGTGATACCGCGGGGCGAAACTAGTATTTCATATATATATTCTTGTTCCACAGTCGTTGACGGAAGATGTGAACCGGCAAACGGATCGAGAAAAGGTACTACAGAAGCGATATGCTGAACTGCAAACCGAATTGGAAGAACTTACAAAGAGCAGGCACCCCAAGGAAGTTGACGCAAAAACTAGTGAAGAATAAATTTAGTTTTTAAGGTGTTAATAATTTTGAATATATTATATGATACTGTTTCACGGCTATACTCGAATTTTTAGTTAGACGAAGCACACAGCCGTGCGAGCATAGATCTCACGATAAACTTGTCGAGTCTATAAGTTGACTCTTATCAGCTATCTTACCTTGTCTCTAGTATGGCACTAGCTGCGATAGCTATTTCTCGAGCTGTCTTTAACCAAAATTTTGTTTAATCGAGAACTCGGGCTTGCACCGCTGGTAGATCAAAAAGTAGATATGACAAATTGTAGTGCACACAGCATACTCATTAGCAGATAAATTAAATCAGATATATTTTCTTAATCGTCTTGGCGGTAAAAATCCAGGTAAAAGAGGATTTTTAAACTAAAAGAGTATATTTTTGTTCTAATAACTAATCTAATATTCAAAATAACCCGATTGCTGGCTTTGGCCTAGCTCTGACCAAATCGATAAAATAACTTCTAGAATCGATTATATACATATATGTCGAGAAATATTTATTGTTGAGACATTTTGACAGGCCTGTTGGTCTAGTGGTTAGTGACCCTGACTGCTATGCCGGAGGTCGTGGGTTCGATTCCCACCCAGGACAAATGTTTGTGTAATAACGATCATTTGTTCTGTGTCTGGGTGTAATTTATCTATAATACGTATGTATTTAGAAATATATAAGTATGTTTATCAGTTGTCTAGTACCCATAACACAAGCTCTGCTTAGCTTGGGACTAGATGGCGTTGTGTGATAGTTGTGGAATATTTATTATTATTTATTTATTTATACAAGATTATAGAATTTGATGTTTTACAGTAAATTCACTGGACTGAACTGAGTGAGTAAACTCTATCCACACCATTATTTTGAATACATCAAAAATATGAACCCGGTTTACTGGTAGTGCGGTTCACGATGCGCTATTTCGTACTAACGGTATGTACCAATGATCGGTTCGCGATACGCATTTATAAGGTCATTTTTAGGTCACTCATGACGTCACGCTGGCATGCATACAACACTCACGTAAATGGTGCGGTGTGTGCACCCGGAGACCGTAGCATAAACAATTTGCGAAAAAGTATTCGTATCGTAAGCGTCAACGCGTCACGCTTCGGCGTGCAAACTATGAGCTATCTTTGTCACTGTTGTCCTAGATACATGGCAGTTTGTACTGTTTCACGTGAACGACACGTTACTTTACACTTACGCAGATATTCGTGCTAGGCCTTCTGATAATACTATCGTTTTGACAAGTGAAGAGTGTAGATCCGTATATAAGTCTACTAAAAATTCGACTATAATACAAATACTATAGTAATTTTGAAGAGTTATAATTATAATATTACGGTACGTGCAAATGTGACGTCTGTATCAAATTATTAAAATTAGACAATGTTTTGTTGCTCATTCTAAGCACCCGACATGTACGGAACTGTAGCTATTTAATATACATCCCTACATACTCCAAAACCTCCTGCTACCAGCGGGCCAACCTAATCCCGCCATTGTCAAGGCGTGCGGTGTTTACTTCGCAAATAACAACTTTTCGTTCACATAATATGTGAGTAAAGTCTGAAATACGTCAAGTTTCCAGACCCGATAATAATTCTCCTTTGTGTACAAGCCACAAGAAAAAAGAAGTTTTAGAATAGAAGACGTTCAGAAGTAGTACCTAATGAGAAATTGATTATTTACGAAGTAGAATTCGACTTCGGTGGGCCGAGCGAGCAAAGTATGAACCTAAATAACCAGTTTGAATGTTGTTATATAAAATAGCTGTTGTAATATAAAATAAAATATCTAGGTATTAAAATTGACTAGCTAGAAGTCTTTTCTTGTTAGCTTGTGATCATTGATCACCCCTACACATTTACGAACGTTTTGTAACTTTGGTTCGGCGGTTTTTCCTATTACCTAATGAAGACTCGTACTTTGAAAAATGCACTTTTGCCAAATTTATCTGTCACCTAATTAATTATATTGAATTGTATTGTAACATATATACGGCCTAACTCATAAACACTGCTTAACATTAAATGTATTTTTTTAGTAGGCCTACTGCTGAGCGATTCTCTAATGATTCGTTGACGAGCTCACCGATGTCAAATACTTTTTGAGATATCGCCCTTGTACACAAGGTTGTTTTTCCAACGTTTCTTGTCAGCTCGTCATTTGTTTCACGGATGTTGCAAACATCGTTGCAAAGATGCAACAATGTTTGCTCTTAGAGAATCGCACGGCAGCGCTCAGCAAAATTGTAGTGCGGAGTGATACATAACATAATTTAAACTTAAGCAGCGTTTAAAAGTAAGGCCGTAAAACATTAGTTATTTGTGGTTCCAGAGTAATTTGTCGGTAGTAAATATATTTATGTTTACTACATACTTGAATCTAAAATGATTACATTTATAATTTTACTAAGTTGAAATTAATATATCGAGTAGAAAACAGACGATAGTTAAGATATACAATTTTAACTTAAAATGAAATATATAGCACACCAGTAAAGTTTACTTTTTAAATTGCCAAGCAAGACGTACAAAAACACGAGTAAATGAGACCACTGAAATTTATTATTATATATAACACTAAGTACGCATTGAACTTCGTGCGCTCACGTCGCAATAAATTAGAATTATTTGCAATATCTTTATGTACATGTGCAGATGCTCCAGGGCAAGTTAAAACTAAAGTCCTGTACTTTGAGTGCAAAGTATTTGAAAACATGATTTATGAGAAGTTCTGGACTTTCGCGCTCAGATTAATCTCAAAACATAGTTCTGACTAACCTTGACGATTCGTTTCGTTGATGCCACTCGATCAAAACGTGGTTGTTGTCGAAATTGTTTTGATATTAACGTGTGCGCGAAAAAGTTTAACTTAAATCATGAATGAAATTCGAGAAAGTTTAAGAAGTTAATTGAAAACTGCTTTACTTACCATTATTGACAAAAATATGATGAAACTATATCGGCAGAGAACTACCACAATATATAATACACACAAAAATATACTTAATAATTAATGTTTATGGATTTAGGTATGTAGTGTAATGAATATTATTTAAATAAAAATCTAAGTACATAATGTGCAATAACTTTTTATTTCTTATTATCTGCGTAACATGATTTAAATGACATTACGGTAATGTACTTTGGCCCTAAAAGTAACATGGCTAGATAACCAAGTATGAATCAAGTTGCTATATCTCCCTAGTCAATACACTTTGTACAGTTTTGTTTTTACACACTATATTATTTTTTAGGAATGACACACTTGAATTAAATATCACCATATTGCCCATTTTCAAAATGGTGTTTTTAACATATAGCCGACAATGATGCAGTTAAATAAGGTAGCACCCTTGACCTAGATTGGCTACTGGTACACTTAGATGTATACATTTCACAATTTTCAAAAGACCCTCAGTATTTAATTTTATAAAAATTAACAACAATATTATATTATGTAGTTTTTGTAATGAAATTGTCGTGAGTTTGAAACAGTAAACTATTATTATTAACCGGCAAAACACGTTAGAAATACATCAACCCGGGTTTCGAGCATGTCCGATGCTCATCTTCAGGGCGAGTGCGCAGCGGCGTCTCCCGCCGGGCACTCGTAGTAGTAGTAGTATGTAGTTATTTATATTATTTTACTGCTCAAAATAATCAATATTGTTATAAAATGTAGTACTGTGTTTTTGAAAATTGAGGAGTGGATATTACTAAGGTCCTAAACTATTAAACAAAACTGTTTGTTTTATTTGATCTAGAAAGGTGCTAAACGTTAATGCCGACATCCCATGAAAGGTGTTAAGTAGAGTGTGGTTTATTGAAACAAGTAGCGCTGAAAATAATTTACGCAACGGCTTGTTACGTGCGTAATAATAGAAAACTAAAAAAATAACAGAAAAGAGAAGAAGGAACATGTAAAAGTCTGCAGAAGAGTAAGAAAACTAAGGGTGAAAGCTATTTGACATGCAGAATTGAACTTTTTGATCCGAAATTACCCCCAAAATATAAAACAAAAGCAAATCGGTATGCCTGAGGATAGATTCTGATGATCCTGGTCTCGTCAAAATTATCACCCTGTTGCGACGGTGGACGAAAGATCTTGCTCCACCAGTCCCTGAACAGTTGACGGTGGAGGCCAACAGCCTGTTCCTTAGGTGGATGAGGCGGAGTTTCGGGTCGCTCACGTTCCGATTTGTGCATGTGCTTTCCGGGCATGAA
Source organism: Selenia dentaria (assembly GCA_917880725.1). NCBI lineage: Eukaryota > Metazoa > Arthropoda > Insecta > Lepidoptera > Geometridae > Selenia > Selenia dentaria. Next base: position 25,793,662 of record OU862888.1, on the reverse strand, counting down.
TGCTTCGAAAAGTACGTGCACTTAATTGCGAGACGGAAGGCGACCTCAGCCTGCCACGAGTGTGGTGCGCCGGAGAACGGCGCTCCATACCCTGGAAGTATGTGCTACATGGGGGACCCGCAGTAGCACACACTTTCAGCAATAAGCGGCGGAGATCTCTTGCTGCCGAGCGTGGTAAAATCCATGCTCGGCAGGGAGAGATGGAGGGAGGCGGTGGCCACCTTCTGCGAAGCAGTGATGGCGCAGAAGGAGCTGCGGAAACGGTTCAGGGAGAATGATGTTCGAGCTGACCCGTTCCGGCGCAGACGAACGGTGTAGCACCGAAGAGTCGGAGGACTTATCGCTGGCTTGCTAGGGGGTGGTCTTCGTGAGCAAGGTCACCCACTTCACAGGCGCTGATGCCCGGTTAAGATCAACCGCTGGGGCGAGATGGGGAATGCTAGCGCGACCCCAACTTACCCTATCTTGGTAAAGGATTGTTGGGAAAGAAGTGCACAGCATTTTCCCTCCCTGTTATTACCAGGGAGAAGAAATCAGATTTGGAAGTGATGATTGACTATTTAATAAGTTATTGAATATTATAAGTATAAAATAAATATATAGATAGCGTCATTATAAGAACATACTACATAGCACTTAACACCTTTCTAAAAATACAAGCCCCTATTGCAGCTCTTTTCTAAAAGTGATTGACATATTATTTAATTACTCCTTCAATGCACTTCTATTTTCAGTTTAACATTATTTATTATAAGCATCAAATAGCCTTACATTGATAAATAAATAACAGAATATACCCATGCATACATTATTTTTTCAATAGACAGTTTAACATTAATTATCTTTTTTATGTTGAAATCACTTAGCACCTTTGTAATATCCACTCCTCAATTATGTAATGTATACATCTCATTGCAGGCCACTACTCAAGAGCAGGTGACTGAAAACATTGTTAGGTTCGTGGTGTCACATTTTCAGTATTGAAAGTAGATCGGAACAATAGATAGGAAATTAGGAATACCTAACATTACCTTCGCCAGAAGTTCTAGGTCCGAAATTCGGGTTCCAAGTTCTAGGACTCAATCCCAGTCATTGGTTCAAAATTACATGAACATACCAGGTTGAGGTATCAACGATATATTTCACTAACGGCCGGTGTTAATCTATCTATCCACAGATTACCTTACTACAGATAGAAATTTGACATAACATTACATACAAATAGTGTAAAATATCTATCTCTAGTAGTGTGACGATAGATAGGTTATTGGCATACGTTAGTTATAATAGATACAATTAGGGCATAATCCAGCTAGTAAAATTAACGTTACTACACATAATGTAGATTACGCTATAATTGTTATTAAATAATCAAAATAATTAACTTTTAATAAGGTAAAAAATACTATAATTTAAGCTCATCTAAAACTCACCTCAAGCTATAATTTATATCACAGTATGGCTCATCCAGGCCTGCTGGAACACTGGCAATATAGCAAAACGCCACTTAACTTTTCTTAAAGATTTCAGCTTCAAGGTGTTGACTATGACTGCAAGAGCGGTCCGTGTATTTCCGCGCTTACAGTTTCAGCGTCAGTCTTAACATCCTTCAAGGCACATATTTTTACAGATTCCATCAAGCCAAAAGCTGATTTCGGTAATTCTTGCGCAACACAGCAGTTACTTTGCATTATCAACCACTATCATCAGAATCACTATCTATTGGTCTTTTGACAATTATTTTTTTTCTCACAATAGGACTGTCGCCTTTTTCTTGGGGTGACGGAGATAACCGCCTCGCTTTCTTCTTGGATCTTCTTTTGTTTTCTAGAACTATTTCAGCCAATTCCAACTCTGAGACGTCGTTGACTTGCGTTAACTCGATGTGCGAATCTACGCAAAAGCTGTCCTGTGAATAAAAAAAGGATGTGATAAAGAAAACGTTGATTGAGGGCGGCTAAAAATTCAACAATGGCTATCGTAAATTTTGTTTTATTTTCCTACATTGTGTTGTGTTTCTTCGAGTTTTGATGCGTAATAGTGGTACAGAAGTGCAAAATAAAGTAAATAATGAAACATTGTTTTGTGTTTTGCCCGTAATTCGCCTTAGACAGTTGCAGTAATTTACCAGAAAGCGACTTAGACAAAACAGTGACTTGACTCTGACTACTTGAATAAAAATCGCATTTGATGCAACTATATGTATTAACCTAATTTGACTTAAAGAATGGCAAATGTAGATAGATAGATAGATAGATAATTCTTTATTGTTACACCACTTAATATACAAAAATAACATAAAAGTAAAAGAAAGCTTAAAATAAAGTGTTACAATGGGCGGCCTTATCACTAATAGTGATCTCTTCCAGGCAACCTTAGGATGGAGAGGAAATACAGGAATAACAAGACGGGGCGTAATATAAAGATAAAGGTACAATCAAATCAAGACAATAATACATTACTAAATCAAATTAATAATAAATTATAAACAAGAAAAGAAAAATATCTACTAATACATAAAATACACTAATACATATTGAAATATATATAAACATATAATTAATTCATTGATATACTTACATAATATATATATACACTACAATACAATATACTTCCATACATACATTTATACATTAATTCTTTGATGTATTATAATCAAAACCCAAGTTCACACGGGTTAAACTAATTGGCGAGATAGAAACTTTTTACTTGGCTTTTGAAGGTCGACAAGGATTGTGCACGCCTGATAGTAACTGGTAATAAGTTCCATAAGCGAACAGCTTTCACTGAAAAAGAGTGATCATAAAATACTGTGCCATGCTGAGGCATACTGAGGGCAAGATTTTCTGATGACCTAAGATTGAGAACGTTGGCATTGTGAAGGAAATTGAAACGTTCCTTAAGATAGCGCGGGGTCAAAGGATTGAACAATATATTGTAAAGGAGAGAGAGTATGTGAGCATTCCGGCGAAGACGTATAGGGAGCCACTTGAGCTTTGATCGATATTGAGATATGTGATCATACTTGCGCAAACCAAATATAAATCTTATGCAGAAGTTTTGAAGACGCTCAAGCTTATCTAGTTGATTCTCAGTGAGATCTGGATAGCAGACATCAGCGTAATCTAGAATTGGGAGTAGAAGAGATTGAACTAGAGCAATTTTAGTGGTGACAGGAAGAAAGTTGCGCAGCCTTTTTAAAGCGCCAGCGGTGGCGTACAATTTGCGACTAGTAACTTGTAGCTGAGGAGCCCAACTTAAGCAATGATCGATTGTCAACCCTAGATTTTTTAAAGATGTACTATAGGGAATAGGGACTCCATCAAAATGAATGGATGGAATCGTTGACAAGTCCACCTTTGAGATTAACTGCGAACTTCCCACAATCATTACCTGCGTCTTGCTATGATTTATTTTCAGACCAAATTGTCTGCACCATGTTGTGATGCAATTTAAATCAGCATTTATTAGGTCTACGGCTCCAGAAAGCTAGTCAAGAGGGGCTTTAGAGTAGATTTGTAGATCGTCTGCGTATAAGTGGTAGGAGGAAGAAAAATTATTTGAGATTGAATTAATAAATATTGCGAAAAGGAGAGGAGATAAAACGCCGCCTTGTGGAACACCTGCAATTGCATCACACCAGGAAGAGAACTTCTCTTCTAGACGGATCCGTTGCCGGCGCCCAAATAAATAACTGTGAAACCAATCGAGTACCGTTGGAGATATGTTAATTGAGCGTAGTATGGCTAGAAGTATGTCAAAGTCAACTGTGTTAAAAGCATTACTAAAATCTAGTAATGTGAGTATAGTTAAGTTTCTGTTGTCCATGGATAAGCGAATGTCATCAGTGATCTTCACGAGAGTGCTTACTGTGCTGTGGCCAGGACGAAAACCGGATTGGAAAGGATTTAGTAGGTTATGAGAGAATAAATATTTGCTTATTTGGCTGTGGACTAGGCGCTCAAGAACTTTTGATAGAAATGGGAGAATGGATATAGGACGATATTCAGTAAAAGATTTGGGATTGGGTTTTTTGGGTAAGGGAATAAGTTGTGCATCTTTCCAGATAGTGGGATAAATGCCGTTTGTCATGGAGTTATTAAATATAAGGCAGAGAACAGGAAGGATGAAGTCAAGGATGGGCACTATCATATTGCGACTAATTCCATCACCGCCTACAGCATTGGAAGTGATCGATAATAAGCTCTTCTTAACATCACAAGCGGACACTCGATTAAAAACAAAAGGAGAGTAGTCAGTAATCGGTAACGTTGAAAGATAATTAATAGTATTAGATTTTTCAGATACATCAATAGGAAGCACTGAAGAGAAATAGAGATTGAGAGAATCTATGTTTATGTTGTTAGGGATACTATCTTGAAGAGATTTACCAATTCCAAAAGACCTTAGAAACTGCCAGACTTTTGCTGGATCATCATTATCGACTGATTTATGAATATGGCGACGCAGGGCATCCCTACACACCATATTGCAACGATTTCTGGACTTCACATATTTTTCTTTGTTAGAGTCATTAGGGCGGCATTTATATTTATGTCTAGCACTACATTTTTTGCTCATTAATAATTTAATGTCATCTGTAAGCCAAGCAGCTGGACGATGCTTTAGCTTGATGGCACGTAATGGAGCGTGCTTATCGTACAATTGAGTAATCATTGAATGGAAAATTGCAACTTGGTCATCGACTGTTACAGCGTTGGTCACCGGGGACCAGTCTATGTTGCTAGCATCTTGTAACATTTTTTCTTTATTCATACCACTAAAATTGCGCTGAAGAATTACTTTGGGTTTAATTTTTGGAGGTCGAATTTTATACGAGAGAAATATTAGGTCATGATATGAGAAATTGTCAGCAGAACATTGACCATGCTTAGCAACATGCTGTGGAGAAGACACTATACACAAATCAAGGAGGGAGGGGCTATAATTGGGTGCATGATGAGTGGCACTAAATGGGAGGATATGCATGTTGCAAGATTTAATGATCGATTCAAAGGAATGAGTGCGGTGGTCTTGCTTGAGGAGACAGGTATTAAAGTCTCCTAAAATAATGTTATGGCTATATAATGGAATAAGATCTCCTAAGATTTTCTCAAAAGATGAAAAGTAATTGACACTTGAGGAGTGGCTGTAGTAGGCTCCAAGCAGTATTTTGTTATTAGATAAAATTACCTCCACAAACAGATGCTCGCCGGCGTTGGAGGGTGGTGGTTGAGGCAATGTGCTGATCACAGAAAAAGGAATATTTGACCTTAGGTAAATAGCCACACCACCACCTCTACTACTCGTGCGGTCGTTGCGTATGAGGTGAAAACCGGGTAGTGAGTACAAGGTAGTAGGAAGGCAAGGTTTGAGCCACGTCTCAGAGATTACTATAGCTTGAATATTTTTGTTAAGGAGGGATGCCTGCATATCAGGATAATGAGCCGGAATGCTTTGCGCGTTAATGTGGACTACGTTAAAGTTTTTAGGTACATCAGAAAACTGAGCCTCAAGAGAGTCGGCAAGGGATGGTAAGCTTACAAAACTGCCATCGTCTGTGCTACCATCGGAAAGTAAAGATAAGAATGATTGGTCGCTATCACTACTTGCATTATCATTGAATAAATTAAGCATAATATAAATATAAAATAATATATATAAATATTGTAATAAATACTAACTATATAAAATATTTAAATATGTAAAAAATACAATTACTTATAACCAAAACTATCAAAAACTCCACCTGCCGGGAATCGCAATAATTAATTAAACAAAACAGAATAAATACTAAGCAAAAGAAAAAAAAATGTACACGAGTTCATTCAAGTAAAATTCTTTGGGAAAAAAGGCAAACAAAATATCACAATTCTTCAGAATAACCTGAAATGGCTGCTAAGCATCAAAGCGTATGAATAGGTACTGGCACTATTGTATATATGTACGCAGTTAGAAAATTGTCTAATTTCATAGAAAATGATGCCTTGATGCCTAAATTCAATAAATAATTTTAGCTTTATCAATATGTGATGCAGGACTAACCATGTTATACGTTAATTAGCTGTTCACGATGTTTCAGTTTTCACTTTATTCGCTTTTAATGCCAGAGGTATAACCCGCGGTACGTAACTCTAGCGCTGACCGTTATTGCGCAGAAGTCAAAAATTGGGTATCACAGGGTGGCTAGAGGGACGAAGGACTCTTGTCTCTCTCTGTCACATCGAAGACGAGGGACTGTTGTCTCTCTCTGTCACATGTGCGCGACTGTACCCATGCGCAGCTATCCCTTCCACATTTCGCTCAGCGCTAGAGTTACGTGCCGCGGGTTATACATCGATGTATATTAGAAAAAAGTTACCATTTCATATGCATCTTCCTCGACGAATTGCGAAAATACATCTTCTTTCTTGTATTTTTTCGGTAGTTCGGGTATTTTGAAACCATTTTTCTTAACAGGGCTCCTGAAAAGACCATATAAACAGAACATCTATAGGTAAGCGTTTGACCCGTAACTAAATTATGTGTCATAATATAGTCGAAGATGGTAGGGCACTAGGTCAACCATAGGCCACAAGTCAGCAGCCGGAACACACCATTTAGTTGCTTGGCGACTGATCCCTACAAATTGCTGAACATATATAATGTAAAATAATTAGTGTAAAAGAAAAACTTTTGTACTATTAGTAGTAATGTTTACAGTGAAAAATAACATTATTTTAATAGCAACACTGACATCGAGCAGAATATTTTATGTGCTACGGCAACATATCCTTCTTGTTTCAACTGTTAAAGCCAGGGGCAGTGATAATTGTTTTGTTATAACAATTAATTTCAATAAACGGCACAAATAATTGTAAGTGTACAAGTGTGGACTGTGACACGAAATGAATTAGAATCTATCCGGCCGTAGTTCTACAGTAGTATTGAATGGATACACTTCATCGCCGTTTCTGTATGTTCAGGGATGCCCCAAGGGTCACACTTGGGGCCCTTGCTATTTAATATCTTTATCAATGACGTTGGTTCATATTTACACAACTCCCGTTATTATTTGTTTGCTGACGGCCTTAACATATTTAGAGCCGTAGATACGGTTATTGATGCAGACTTGTTACAAGACGACCTTGATCGTTTGGTAGCGTGGTGTGAGAACAACAATATGAATTTAAACTGTTTGCCTCCAAATGTTATTCAATCCGATTTTCTCGAATAAAAGGAGTACAAAGAGTTTTCATATAAATTAAAAAACAATAATGTGGCATCGGTCACCAAAATAAGAGACATAGGAGTTTTGCTACACTGTAAATTACAACTTAACGCTCATATTGATCACATCTGTTCTAAAGCTTTCGGAAACCTTGGTTTTATTCTTCGAAATTGTAAGGATTTCCGATCTCCCAAAACTAAAATTCTCCTGATAACACTTTTGTTCGCAACTGCTTAGAATATTGTAGTGTTGCTTGGAACCCCTTCTATGACATTTACATTAAAAGGCTAGAAAGTATTCAAAAGAGATTTTTATGGCATTAAACATACTCACTGATCTTGAGTAAACGGTTCCCAAAATATGAAGAAAGACTTGAATATTTCAAAATAAGCTCGCATGTGGATCGAAGGCGCATGCTAGATATCTTGTTCCTTTAAAAACTAGCCAATGGAATATTAGACACAGCTGAATTGATTTCGAATCTAACATTTTCTACCCCATTGCATCTACCGAGAGCATCCTGGTTTAACTTACTGGTAGGCAGTCAGTGTAAATCCAATTTAGGCCAAAATGCACCTATAAATAGAATGATCAGAGAGTTTAACCGCATTTCTAAAGAAAATAACCTGGATTTATTTGACAGAAATGTCGGCGGACTTAGGAGAATGATGGCAATATAATTCTATATAATAATTCTTATAACCCTAATTTTTAAAACCTACATTATCAACACCTGTCAAAATTTAGTAATGAATAATAGTATTATATTTCTGCTTTTACTTTTTAACATTTATGTCACTGCAATTACAATATTTTAAATTATGTTTAAATATATAAGATCACAGATTTTTATGTATAATTTCGAAGGAAACCAATTTCACTGATTGTATTTAAATTATGTTTAAATATATAAGATCACAGATTTTTATGTATAATTTCGAAGGAAACCAATTTCACTGATTGTATTTAACTAGGATTTTAGAATTTCACTGTTATATTCATTGCATGCAGTCATCACCTATAATTATGATGGCATTTAGCTCTGTGTGTATTAGTACTTTGAATTGTTATGGTGTTCATTATGTTGGGTGGGTTGTCTGGAAGAGATCGCTCTGAGCGATAAGACCGCCCATTGTTGCACCTAGTTTTAAGCATTGTTTTTTATTTTATTGTCTAATATTAAGTCATAAATGTCGTGTCTCAATAAAGTGTTAACTATCTAAAATCTATATTGGTGATTATAAATAAATAAATAAATTGCTGCTTCTATAGTATTATTTCTTACTTGATTGACTGCAAATAAACCGCCAGTAAGTTATCCTGTTCGGTGACGTCACCTTCATCATCACAGATGAACTCTGCTATGCTTCCCGCACTGTCGTCTGTCAGCTCGTCACCGCTGTCCATTCCGTCAGACGATAGCGACGCTTCCATTTCTATAAAAGAGCTGGGTTTTTTTCTTCGCTTTTTCTGCAAAAAAGAGAAATCGCTTGACATGTTACCACTTCCACGCCCAACGCTGTCCAGTTCCACTTTTATAACGTTTAAGGCCAGACCAAGAGGTTGGATTTATTGCCAGAGTCGTGTTTCAATCATCGGCTGAACCAAAATCTTAGAACTTACGGGCAGCATAAAATATATACACTTCATATCTGATCAGCGCCAAAATCAGCTGAACAATAGTCATTAGATTCTTTATTTCGTCTGCGATATAATACAAATTTAAGTTCTCTTTAATAACAATGATACCTACAGCATTATTTGTATTACACGGTAATATTATCTACTCAGTATTCTGTCTTCATAGAAACGGCCGAAACTCGAGTTGTACCCACGCGCCTCGGTATTGGTGTGCAATAGCCGTGCTGCCGTGCTGCCAGTCGCGAATGCGCCGCTGTCACGAACGAATGGTGTGATAGTTTTGTAAGCAGTAAGCGTGCGATTTGTGAATATTTTATTGAATTAAGTACAAGTAGTCACTTAATGCACTTATAGGTTATGATTTTATTGGTTGCTTGATTTGTTTGTTTCTTCAATAACGCACCCAGAGATATTTTTTAAATTACCTAACTATATAATATTCGTATATACTTACATAATAATATACGTAAGTAATTTGTTTCTTTTAATAGGTAGGTATTTAGCTTATTCTACCGAGTTAAATATCTGGATTAATAAACTGTTTATTGAGTAATTCTGTCATTATCACCTTCTAAACAAAAGGCAGAAATAGAACGATTATTTCATTTTGTTTAGCGCTAAACTTAAAGTGATAAGCAAGTGAGTGTTACTGTTTTTTTAAAGTCTGTTTTGGAAGGTACCCCACATTGCTAGTTATTGTCCCTCTAAGCAGAAGTGTTCAAGCATTATTGAGTTTGTGTTTAAAAGGACACGTTGTAGTCGTATCTTCCTTTTCTTAAAACTCTGGGCGACACTGCAAGTACCGGCGTGGTACTTACCATCGGGCACTACCCTGCTTGTCGAGCGTACAGTGCACGTTTTGAAATAAAAAAATACATTAACTTACTTTCCGCACTTTGTGATTTGTTGTCGATCTGATTTCGTTAGCTTTATTCACAGATCTCTTTGGGCTTGGAGAATTGTTCTTGTCATCAAAAACAAAATCATCATCACTCTCATTAAAAGTAATTTTCCTTTTCACTGGTGTGTTCTCTTTATTTTCACTTCTCGATGTTTCACTTTTTGGACTAAACAATCTATTATTAATCTCAAAATCTTCACTTGCATTAAAAATATTGTTTTTCGGGGATTCTTCCTCTTTTTTCTGATCCTTTATTGGACTCTTTTTGAACATTGAATCGAATTTTTTCCTCAAGGTTAGCAGTTTCTTTTCTTTTCTGTATTTTTGTAACACGTCTATCCGACTTGGCTGAAGTTTTATGTCATCAATGAATAGATCACAAGGTTTCGCGATATCTAAAAGCGGATTTTTATTTTCTTTTTGCGAAAAAAAATTTGACTGTGAAATTGTAAAGTTGAAATTAGTCTGATTGTTAAAAATATTATTCGTATCCTGATTGTTATTATTGCTATTATTTGTTTCATTGTTACTATTATTGCTTTTGTGTGAAGAAAGTGCAGCAATAATTTTTTCTTGTACTGACAACGTTTTTGCTGTATCATCTATTTTTTGTTTCTTATTGAAGTATGGTGATGCTGTTGGTGAAGTTTCATCTTCAAATTTTCTCTTGCTGCCCGTTTGACTAGTAGCTTGTCTCGGAACAATATTTGCGTCAATTTCATTTATTTCGTCTTCTATATTATACAATACAGTGTTATTACATTCATTAGAATCGCTATCACTATCCAAAATTATAAGACTTTTTGTCTTATTGTTGTGTTTCGTTTTGGACGTGTTTAGATTGAAAGATCTTTTTTTATCAGCTTGCGTTAAAAGTATGGGTGATGTAGGTATTTCATCATCTTCTTTTGTAACTGAGTCATCACAACTCTTAACTTTTGATTCGCTCAGTAACTTATTATCCGTTTTGTTAATCATGTCTACTATTTGAGTGACGGTAAACATACTTTTATTTGTAGTGTCTGCTACGCCTTTTGTATTTTTTTTCTGATCTTTATCATCTTCAATAACAATAACGTTAGTATCAAATTCTGGTAGTAAAAGTTTCTTTTTTGCACTACTGTTTGGTGTAGAATAGTGAGGTTTCCCCTTTTTGGTGCAGAGTTGAAACTTACGTGCTTGTGCTTGACTACCTAAAATAGGAGATGTCGGTATATCTTGAACTTTTTGCTTTCCAGAAAGTATAGAAGGGCTTACTGCGTGGCCAGAATTAGGCATGTGTTCTTCTTTAATCGTTTCAAATATATTGATAACGTCTGGTACGTGTTTTGAAATATTTTGAAATCTTTTTGCGTCAGAGTGTATTAATGACACTTTTTCGTCAGAACTAGCAAGCTTGTTTGCCCGAGATGCTTGTGCTTCAGAAGAACGTTCATCTACATCATCTTCGTAATCAGCAAATATATCATCTATACTGTCCAGCCCAAAGAAACCTAACGTTTCCTGAATCTTTGTCGGTTTGTCGTCTTCTTTAATTACATGTTCTTCCTTTACTGCCTCTTGCATAATTTCTTCGGGACTGCTGTCAGCAAATATATCTTCGATATCGCCAATATCAAAGTTTTTCTCAGTCACTACATTGTTAATTGCAATATCACTGTGTTGTACTAAAGGCTCTGGAGATCTTATGTCATCTAAAACACTGAAATCGAATTCCAAATCAAAATTATTGCTATCGTTATTTTGGTCGTTTTTTGAAGGTATTTTAATATCTGGAACATCGCTATTGAATGAAGCTTGGCTTGTTGAAGTGGCCTTTCGACATTTTGCTATAGATTCTACATCGATATCATCTATCAATTCAATATCAGGCAAGATTGGTTCTGCAAGAAATTTCATCAACGTGGGCGCTTTGCTGATTTTTTTTCTGTTATTTCTTACTAATTTACAGTCACAGATGTTCTGACAAACGTAGCAAGTTTTTACTATATTCGTGTCTACATTCAAATTCAGATCTACCAGAAGATTAATCAGTCGCGTAGGCACGGTGCCATCGTTTTGTATTCCTAAATCGTTGATTAATTTTGTGTAGTTTTTGGTTGACTTAGTCGCTGTGCTGAAAAGAGCTCTTATGTCGCCGTAGTTTTTACCAGGCGACTTGGCAACTGGTGCTTTTGGTTTCTTCTTTGTTTGTTTTATTGCTTTGACTGGAGATTGTAATACTGGTGTGTCATCGACCAATAGACGTTCCTGCGTGTTAGTTACTGGACATCCTAAAATGAAACATGTAGCATTAAATTCTACCTATGAAAAAGTACATAGAATAAATTTATTAAACTATACTCACCTAGGATTTGCGATGGTTCCAGTCTTTTGCTATCGCATTTTTGTAAGGTCTTAGACAGAAATTCACTGTCTTTCGAGTGACCAATGTTTACAGTTTTCTGTAATGTTCTTTGCCATTCTAGCCAGCTAGACAAGTTAAAATCTTTGTCTTTGTCGCTGTCCGTCTGCATTGCTTGTGCTTGGAACCTATCTGAAAATAAAACTTGTAGTGGTCATCTATATCAGTCTTTAGCAGTCTACCGCTGGACATAGGCCTATGGCATCCAGTTACTAGACACCTTGTGATGATCGTCGCTCCAACCGTTATATGTATATGTTAAATTTGCCGATTCACAGTTTCCTCTCTAGAACATGTCTGCATAACAGTTTCACTTTCAGTATCAAAATGGGCGCTCATTGCTATTACAAATAGTTGATCTTGAAATGGAGTAGATGGATGACTTTGACTTTTTCTCGGATCACTTTTGAATACCAACATTCAAAAAAACTACTGATCATAACAATCGACCCATCCATTCCTTGCAAAGTTATTTAAGTAACAATATAAATGTCTCGTATTATATTTTTAATATTATATTCATTACCTTTGTTCATAGCCCAATGATTGACAGGTTTTCTTATAACTTTATTTTCTTTGTACCCATCAGGAAACATGATTTTGAATTCATCTTGAGTTATCAAATTCTTGTCATCAGTATCTTTGCTTGACGAACTTGTGCCACTTGACGATGCCCTGTTATTTGACAACATAGAGCGAAGATCTTTTTGACCCTGAGGAAGGATAGTTTCACTATAGTCTTGCAAAGAATAAAAATATGGTTTGAAAGCTTATTACTATTATTTGACAGTAATCTACTATACTTTTCTTCTTTCTTATCACACTGTACCATTCAAAAATTACCTTTTTACTATTCTTATCGGTAGTTTCCTTTGTATCGCTCTTCTTGGCTACAGTAATGAACATTTTCTGGCACTGCGGTGTAAAATCGTGCGGCATCATTCGAGGATTCATCTTGTATAAATTGTTTTCCACTTCCTTAGATTGCAGGATCTTCTTGTTGAGGCCGTCTCTTTGCCTCATGCAGTCCATTAGCGTCTACAAATATATTTTACATATACACGTTTAGTAAGTCACCAATAACAATAGAATGACAATTAATATTTCCAAAAACTAAATTTACATTTGTCACAGCTTGGACCCAATCGACAAAATATATAAAGTAGATTACGCGTCGAAACTACCACGCCTACGTTGATCACGAGAGCTACTTTTACAGTCTGGAGCGAGTAAGACAGACAGACAGAAAAACCGACGGATGGTCTATGGTAACGATACGATCCCGTAGACCTGTACAATACTAAAAACCGCTTCGTTTCAGAGGAACGATGCCAGTCATCAAGCAGATGCTTGACGGCACAGCGGTCGAAAATGGTCAGTAAGGTCAGAAGAAGTGAATTATTTCAGTTATTTACTCTATATAAAATCTTAACGTTTAGACTTTAAACCGAAAAAGTTTATAATTCAGACTGCCAGAGAAATCAATATTCCATTATTTAATTGAAATATCACAATGTCTGTTATAGGGCATTGGCCACTGGCTTCAAAAGACGATTTTAGTCATATTGTAATGTAAGTAGTATGTTTATATTATATTAAGTATATTATTGTAGATAGTGAATATTACCTGATGTTCTCTTCCTTCAGTGACAAGTATGTACACCTGGCCACCGCGCTCTCGGCCCGTGCGGCCACATCTGTTAAAACGATTAAACATAAAACAATGTGATGCAGTGCTCATGCTTTGGTTATTCAAGTGGATTTAGTTTTAATTCTGAACATTATTTCAATAATAGGATGCTCCTTTTTCCTAAGTCTTATAGATTATTTTATATTGTAACTATTATATTAATCCAGCTTTTTTGTGTTAATACATTAAACCTATTAATCTAACTCGGCTATTTTATAGTAATCTAGCTGTAATCCGTGACTGCGCTTTATGTTTAGCAACTCTGTGATGGCTATATACGAGTATATATGAGTTACATTTTTATCTGGATTCTAAACGAAGCTGCGGGCAAAATTTCCTTGTAGACAAATATCTTATGTACAACCTGCACCCGAGTGGATAATGACTATAAGACAAAGTTTTTGTTTTGCGCGACCTAATGAAAACAAAATCTTTTTCTTCTATAAAAGTAGCTTAAGCTGCTCCACGAAAATCCCGTCAAAATCTGTCCAGTCAGAGATTATGCGAAACAAACAGACAGGCAAAATACATTGAATTTCGTTTTTTTACAGACTCTAACCCCTAGTTTCTAGAATGTTTGTCAAAGCCTTGATTAGTTGACCAACTAAATACTAAACGCTCATTGGTCAATGGTATTCTATGACGCGATATGTGACCAATCAGCAGTCAGTATTCCGTCTGTTAGCTGATCAAACTTTGACAAACTTTCAAGAAACTGTATATAAAGCTGACAACACACAGAGGTGGCGTGGACGTGGCGGAGGCGTGCCGGAGACGGTTTTCCTGTAGTGTTCGAATTAGTGTCAAGGGCACACACAATTACTTCACACCGCACCGAATTGCGTGTGTAGTCTTTCATACTAATTCGAACAATACAGAATAACAGGCACGCTGTGTCTGTGTGTTTTCAGCTTTAATGATTCTATGCTTCTAAAACCTCATGATACTCGTATATATATTACCTTTGCACAAGTCGCACCGGCGAGCGCGTCGATATATCGAAGCACAGTATGAGGTCGACGGAGCCCACGTCCAGCCCTTCCTCCGCCACGCACGTGGCCACCAGAGTGTTGCACACGCCCTCGCGGAAACTGCGCATCACCCGTAACTGCTGCTTCTGGGATACTACTGTTTTGCCGTCTTTGCCTGCCGATCAATCACCATTGGTAATACTTATTTATTTAACACTTATTTGCAGTGTGCACAATATTATACACAACTTTCTCTACAACTTCATACGGAATCCTTTTGATGTGTTCAAAAAATAGTTACATGCGATATCACGACCGTTAGGCTAATAATGGCGGTAAAGGAATTTTGCAGACACCCCACACACTCCTTGTGGTCGAAACTGTAGTCAGATCTGTCCAGCAAGTATTGTATCATGCACGTGAGTAATCTCGTATTTTTCAGTAAAAATAATGTATTTATTTATTATTTTGCAATTAAAGGGAAAGATGAAATTTAAAAATTAATTAAACTTAACATATATATTTTAGTGGCTAAGAAATAATTTTTATAACGCGTGCTAACTTTCCAGCTCCGTGTTTGTCCCTATCCCCCGCGCGGAGCACCGCGTCTGTCTTGTACGCTCACTTTCTGTCTTGTTACTCTGTGACTACAAATTCATAAAATAGCCAATACAGTTAACCTGTATGACAAAAATAAATTAAATCGTTTTTTGTACAAATAATATACAATATATAGAAGATTTAGAAATGGGGATATATATAGAAATATAAAAATACATGGGTAAGCATACATGGTAACTGTTATGATATTGCATAATGTAATCCATAACCTATATATTTGAAAACCGTGTAATAGACAATTTACAGTATGAGTGTAGATACATAAAAAATGTAAGTACGTTTAGTTAAATTTTTTATTGATGTCCTTAGGCACGTGTCATCGAATACAAAACACGGGAGCTATAGTTAGAGATGGGCATGGGCTAAAGGAATACATTGCACGATTGGTAAGATAAGAGTTCCAACAAACTGCAGCTGATGGCTCCAACATATGGGCAGATGACTTTAGTCAAGACCAAATACGATTTTGGTCAAGACTACAAATACAAGAATACGAGATTTGAATTTCAGCTTAGCCAGAACTTGTTTGCCCTCATCAAGACATCTGTCAAAACTGAATCTTAATCAAAATCTAAATCATCAGAATAGAAGTTGGCGCACGTCTAAAACAGAATTATGTATATTTATTAAATTAAAGTTTTTACTTACCGGAAGCGCCTTGTCCAACAAACATTTGGGGAGTGATGAGAGGACGACATTGCAACAGCAGACAGTGGACCAAGTTCACACTCTCGCGATATTCACAGAATACTGTAAAAACAAGAGGTATTGGTAGCTATTAAATTGTTCAAAACACCAAGCTAAGCTAGCGAAATAAAATCTTTTTTATAGTAAATTATTGTATTTCTTATTCGGTTCATTCTAAAGTCCAAATTCGTGTAACGCTTCCGAATGAGTGTTCTTAAATTTGCCATTTCTGTTCAATGGCGGGTGTGTTTAGTACAAATTTTGTCGTTATGTAACTTTTTGCTCTAAACTGATGTAAAACTACACACAATAATTAATAATAAATAGAATAATCATATTTTTGTATTACGTGAATGTAGATTTTAGTATAAACATGGTAAGAACTACCATATTTTAGAGAATTTTAGTTTAGTGTTCTGCACAAGCAAATATAGCCATTGTACAATTTTTTTTAAATTTCTTGTATAAGAACACAGAGTGCAACTGCGTGCAAGTGAGAGAAATGCATTTTGCGTGCGCTCACTCTCTCTCTTTCTCTCTCACACACACAATACATTGATCTAAAAATTCACGACAAATGTAATGGTGTCTGAATAGGTTGTAGTTGCTTGGGCAGGACAGTATTGCTTGGGGTCACTGGTGAAGAGTCGGGGGACTCTTCGTCGGCTTGCACGACCTCACACGTCTGAGGAGTGCCCTTGGTGAGCAAGGGCACCCCTTCACAGGCGCTGAGGCCCAGTTAAGATCAATCCGGGCCTAGCGCTGGGGCGAGATTGTGAATGCCAGCGCAACCCAATCTCGTACCATCTGGCGGAGGACTGCTCACGGCGGGTTTTAGTGGGTCTGAGCCCCACATACCCCCTTCTGTCTACCCCCGTAGCGGAAGGGAAGTGGAGAGCATTTCCCCCCTCAAAAAAAAAGTCAGTATTGTTGGGTACCGCCACCGCAGATATTCTGCCTTCTATTAATCAAACTATGAGTCATCTGTGTTACAGTTGCCCTAGACAAATGACAGTTTGTACTGTTTCACGTGAACGACACGTTACGTTACACTTACGCAGTTATTCGTGCTAGGCCCATAGTACGTGTCGGAGTAACGCAGTGCAGCATTATGCAGTACCACGTATCTCTCTAAAGACTTTTCCTTAGCACTAATAGAGTGCGAGTGAGTTAGAGAGGTAGGCGATTGATTCTTTTTAATGGCCTCTGTGATTTATGTCACAATTTTGCCAGTGTGCAGTTTATAAAATTGTGCCACAATTTTATAAACTGCATGGAGAAATTAAAATAAAGTTTTGGAATATGGTCGTAATGCGTAAGCGACATACATATTTTTACCTAAAAAGAACTTTCTATACGTTTTCCAAGCGGGATTCATTTAATACAAGTAATCTTGTCAAAAGTACTATATCATTGGCCGTTTATCAATCACCGTTCATGATGATGATGATGAAAAAGTATCCTATATGTTACTCCAGTGCCTCATCAAAGTCAAAGTCAAAGTCAAAATCATTTATTCAATTTAGGCATCAAAGACGCACTTATGAACGTCAATTTTCATTATAATGTACTTTAAAGACTACCGCCGCGTTCCAAAATATATAGAGCCTACCGAGAAGAAGCGGCAAGAAACTCGGGGCCATTCTTTTTATATAGATGTTTTTACAATATTTTTACTTAGGTACTACAAATATTAGCTCCAGTGTGTTGCCATACAAAAGAGAACATAATAATGGTATCAGTAGGGCAAGACACGCTACACTTTGACATCTTAGTACACGAGTAGATAGATCCTGGAGTGATCAGTCCCAAGCTGTTTTATCCTCCAAGTAATCCGAAATTTTGTAATAACCTTTTTGACAGAGTTTAGTTTTAATAGTAATTTTAAACTTATTAATAGGCAAATCTCGGATAACATTGGGAACTTTATTATAGAATCGTATACATTGTCCCATAAAAGAATAACTTATTCTGTGGAGACGCGTTACATGTACGGATAGCTTGTGCTTATTTCGCGTGTTGATGGAATGAGCATCACTCCTTTTATCAAAAGTTCTAATGTTTTTCTTTACATACATTAGATTTTCATAGATAAACTGAGAGACAACAGTTAGAATGTTTATGTCTTTAAACTTCTGTCTAAGGGAAACTCTGGGAGCTAAACTGTAGATCGCTCGTATAGCCCTTTTTTGCAGTATAAAAATGGAATTAATATCTGCAGAACATCCCCAGAGTAGTATGCCATAAGTCATAACGCTATGGAAATAACTAAAATAAACTATTCTAGCTGTGTCTACATCAGTTAATAGTCTAATTTTTTTAACAGCATAAGCCGCTGAACTGAGCCTACTAGACAATTTTTTTATGTGGGGACCCCATTGCAATTTAGCGTCTATAGTAATTCCATCTATCTACATACCATATTTCATTAAAAACCATTCAGTAGTTTTTGCGTGAAAGAGTAACAAACATCCATAATTGCCCATTTTTTACCGTTTACCGTTACCATTTTTTTTATATTTGTTAGCTCATAACTTACTTTCGGCTGTCCCTCAGGCTGAGAAATTAAAAAAAAGTTTTGTGCCCTTCAGGCCTTTAACGTATGTGTGCCGTTCAGGCTAAGTAAGTTTTCAAAGTGCCCTTCAGGCCTTCACAAATGTATTATGTAAGTTTAGTTAAGTAAAAAAAAAATGTCCTCTTGTATTCTTTTTGTATTTCTTAATTATAAAAAAGAATTAAAAGTTTAAAATATAATATATGTAAACAATGCCACGGACCCATTGATGTCTGTGAACAAATGCTTAATAAATAAAAAATAAAAACTTTCGGCTGGGTGAACCGATTCTCAAAATTCTTTTTTTTTATTGTTAGAAAGCTGGTGTTTCCCGTGTGGTTCCATTTAAATTTCATCAAATTCGGTCCAATAGCTTTTGAGATATAAAATGTTTCTAATTGTACTTGTTAAAGTAATAAAATGGATATAGTATGTTATCCTTATGAGATAGACATATGCCATCGCGGACTTTTCTGTAGACCTAAATAAGGTACACAATTCCACCGTACATCATTTTGTTATATCTCAAAGGGTTTAGGCAGCATTTTCGTTGAAAACTCCCGGACGGCTTATTTTTTTCAGACACCTCCAACAAATAACATAAAATAAAACCTTCCTTGAGAACTACTCTATTCTTTGGTGAATATATATATACTCGTAGCATGAAAATCGGTGCTGTAGTTTTTGAGTTTATCGCGAACAGATAGACAGTCGCGGCGGAAGACTTAGTTTTATAATATGTAGTGATAAGTAATATCGAATTACTTACTGATAGCTCTGGTATCCTGGTTATTCCGTTTTGCACTGGTGAAGTGATCCAGGATTATACTTTTCAGTTTGTCAAATTTTGGATGTCCGAAGTACAAATCTTTTGGCATCTGTAAAGGTTGCATATACTTGTACATTACGAAAATATTTTATTACGTTTTATTTATAACTAGCTGCTCTCCGCGGTTTCACCCGCGCGTTGATGGATGATGATGATGAATCTTATATAGCATATGTTATTCAGGGTGAGTGTAGCTTTCCAATGGTGAAAGAATTTTTGAAATTGGTCCAGTACATTTGGAGCCAATTCGTTACAAACATACTTACATACAAATCTTCCCTCTTTAATAAGTATAGATGATAAACATCTATGCCAGTTGCAGTATCGCCCAAAACTTCAAGTCGAAGTTTTGAGTGGCGTTGTGCTTGTAACTCCCAATATGTTTGAATCCTATGTAGTTCGTATTTTGTAATAGTTCTTGTAAATCATGTCATTTAAACTTTAGTAATATGATGCAAGACCTAAGGCCTGAATTTGATACGCAATTACTAACACATTAGCTATGACACTTAATTTAGCATCATCAATTGTAGGCATTTTACATAATTGAACGTCTGGTTAAGGTAAGGAATGGCTTCATTCAATGGCATTCATTGTCTAGTAAAAACGCCAGGAGAAACACAATATCAGAAAAATGCCAAAATGTTCCTATATTAAATATTCATTTCTTACTAGAATACTTATCCATTCATTGCAATTTTAGAGAGAAATATATATATTCATATATCCTCGGACGGGATGCGAACCCGCGTCTTTCGACAATCTGTGTCAGACGCCATTACTACTAAGCCACCGAGACCCGAGGTCCTAGAATCGAGTTTTCAGAGAGACTCTCTATTTGCTTTTTAACCGTCGTATGGAGAAGGATTTTTGGTATTGCTTAGTAGGCGTTAGTGATTTAGAAATCATATTATAAAAATACTGATATTTTTTTTTGTTTATCTACACATTTTCCCCTGGTCAGTCGCAAGCAATAATAATAATATGCCATGAACCATTACCTCTGGTATAGTCCCATCCGGCAATATACTCCGGTCTAAGCCCAAAGGATCCACTCCAAGATCGTCCCTCAATCTCTCCAACAACGATGTGAGTCTATCATCCGATTGTATCCAAGACTTCTCCGGGTGGTCGTCAAAGAAATTCAGAAATACCCGGGAACCGTGTTTCACAAGAAGCTCCAAACCATGATACAGTGCTATTAGGAGGGTGAAGTCTTTCATTATGTAGTTGTGTTGTGGATGCCTAGAAATAACAGTTTCGATCGAAGATAGTTACTAAAATAAACCAAATGTAGAACAAAAATACTCAATAAGTCAATGTAGGGGAAAAACGGCTCAAAATTTTCAAATATAGATAATGAAATTATATATTATGTACGTAAATGTCCATTTATTATATTATTTTTAATTTATATTAAATCATTATAATAATTGAGAACTTGACATACCTCTGTCAATCCTGCGTTACATGTAAAAATATGATTTCATAATCTCAGAACATTGGCAAACCAAGAAGTGCCACTTTAATCTTTTTTTTATGGAATAGGTTGGCAAACGAGCAAGCGGCTCATCTGATGGTAAGTGATACCGTCGCCTACGGACATCCGCAATACCAGGAGGCCAACTCTGTTATTTGACAACGTTCAACAATCTATACCGCTGCAACTGTAGTTCAACTCCGGTTGTCGTTCGATGCTTTGGCAAAAAGCCATTCTACTATTTCTATAGACAAATTGGATTGTAGCGTCACATAAACATAACATAAACGCTCCTTTTTAATACATATATATAATTGACACTACTATATACGAATATGAGTTAACAACGCGTTCATGATCTATCGAGTTAGCACAACATAAAGTTTTGATCGATCGCAGGCGTCAATAGAAACGTAACTGCAGCTGGACTGTTATTCGATAGCAGAATAAGAAAACGCATAAAAGTCGCCGTTCAGCTACGGTTCGAATGCAATTTAATTAGTGGAATCAGCCTCCAGAGGTATCGAGGATGCGTTGCAGACCTTTGAGGAAGGAAGAGAGGAAAAAAGAAAGAGGGGTAAGGGTGGAGGGGGGAAGGATAGGTGGACGGGGGAGGGGGAATCAGGCCTCTGGAAAACTCCCACAGACCGACTGGAACCCAATAGCAAGCTATGGTACTTCACCTCTGTGTTATTTGGGAGTGTGGTACTTCCCCGGTCGTGCTGGCCCATTGGGGTTACAGTGGGGCACTACCACCAAAAACCTACACCTATTCAATAAATTTGATTTGAAGATTTTGAATTTTTCAATGCTCTTTGCAACAAAATATCGTAAAATTCATCAAAATCGAACCCGATTATCATTCCACCACCAGTGGAAACATTTTAAAATATACTCCCAGTTGCCACCCAGTGGTGGCGTTAAGGGGAGATGGCAACTGGGATGAATCCTGTCGCTTGCGCAACTTGTTAGTAATGGTTTCAACAATTTTTAGGGCTAGCTTCAAGCTCGTTATAAATTGATCCATGGACCATTGTTACCCTACCTTCAGCGCCACTACACTTGTAGCATTACTATTAAACCCGATTTTTATAAAAAATTACGGATGGCAGCCTATCTAGACTAGAATTAAAGAAAGTATTTTTACGTGGTGTCTATATATTATTTCTAACCATTTTAGGTAGTCGGTAGTGATTCTACCTTAGAAAGGCAAGTTCGATTCTCTTGGATTGTTGTTCGATTGTTTTTGTGATGAGCAGAAATTATATTTTCGGTCTGAATATTTGTGATGTATTAAAGAATATGCATGCCTCCCGCGACACAAATTGTGGGTAAAGTGGGAGTATAGTGGAGGCATGAGATTTTAAACGTTATTTACTATTTAAATGAATTAATTAATTTTAAGTCTCTTTTTGCGATCAAAGTCATTGACATAATGTAGATTTATTGGATAAAAAAAAAACCGTTGTTCTAAACGTACTACGTACGTTATACCCCGTAAGGTGTCGAAGAAAATGTTTCGGCATTACTAGATGTAGTAGCTTAGTAGGCAAATCGACAATACGGTATTCTCCAGTTATCGGTTAAAATCCTGAGAATAGCTCAATTTTTTTCTCAAGTATTTGATACTGTTATCTGATATAGATTAATTAAAGAATTGTAAGCTATTTACCTGGCTCCTCTGTCCTTAGACTGATATTCCTTGTACAGCATCACAATCCTTCCCTTAGATAAGTTGCCTAAGTTTTGAGGGAGTATATTAAATTGTTTCAGTCTTCTTGCATAACAGTCTAGAATCTGAAAACAAATAATGTGCGAAATAATGGTGGGTTTAAGCGCGAGCCACACAAAGAAGTGCGTCCCGGGCCGTAAGCGAAGACGAATTGGGTGGCGTTAGAGAGGGCTACGGGTTCGCTTAATCTGTCCGCATCAGGTTTACGCTATAACAAAAGATTTATGAATAAACCGGAGGCTTGCTGATTCGGACCGATTAAAATCAGTAATCTGTACAAACAACACGTACGTACCCACAGCCATGATTCACAATCGATGACACACACAGTCACAGTCATCTTATGAATCAGGGAATATGACTCAGTTATCAAATCAGAGTTGTACAAATACATGCTTCTTAAATAAGACAAAACATTTTGATCCCCAAACCGTATGTCGAGTTTTCTATATATTTCGATAAACGTATATAGGATTAATATCTCATGGAATGGTTAGTTGCCAAAATGTTTTGAATCGAGAGCCTGGCTTGGTTTCTGTGTGGCCTGATCTTCTGTTATTTCAGTTTCAGATCTTAAGGTTCATGTATGCTTTGGATGTGAATTTTGGTGGATTCTTAAACTCCAGAATGTTTACGAAACTAGCATTAAACAGGCATTGGCAGAATTGCTATAAGCATAAACAAAGAAGTTAAATCAACTGAACATGATTGACATGACGAACAAAAGTAATAGGTAAGCATCATTATCTTTCAAGCTTGATTCTGCACCCATAAAGGTATAACTACATTGAGATTGGTCCACGTCCATTGTTATTGTAGAACTTTCGAACACATCCAGTGTGGGGCATGGGAACCGGTATCTCGCATAATCGAATTTATCTGGGTTTTTTTATATTTTTATTTGATACCCAACGATGGTGTGGGATTGATCAAACTGTGAAGTCTATTTCAATCGTATATATCAATGCATGGCGTTATAGATCGAAGTTGGTTCAGTTATTAAGTGCCGCCTTTTGAAAATAGCGAGATATATTGACTGGACATTTTTCTAGTTGTATTTTTAAACGAGCAACAAGCGAAAAATATTCATACATCTAACCTCAACATACTGTTGTCTGAGCTGCGATAGCTCTGGTCCCAGTTGAATGATGACGGTGTTGATCTTCCGAGAGTGGCTGTATGGAGCTACATCTATACAGTTTTCTGTTCTGAGCTCTAGTTGGGCTATATGAAGGCTTTTTACTACCTGACAAAATAAAAAACAAAAATGCTTATATGCAACATTACCAAGTAATTGGGCTAGAGTTACCCGAAAAGCATAAATAAAAATAATAATCTTCGTTCCATCTTGTACGTTTGCACATCATGTAAATATAATCCACGATAGTAAATAAATATTTTAAGGTGAAGACCCAGCGATGCTAGTACTTGTCCTCTTTATTACTATCCCACTCCCGCTAGGTAACATGTGACCATACACTGTTATGATATCTCTCTCCCTCTAGCTAGACGAAATGAGAGTGAACTCCATTTACAAATACATAGTTATTTTAATGGTGAAATCGTATCATTGTAATATTTCAATAAAAAAGATTGACCAAGTTAGAATATCTTTCACGTTACTTGCTCAAGGATAATCAAATATAATATAGGACACACAGGTGTTCCAAAATGTGACAAAAAGCCGGCATACAGAGAACTATGTAATATTTAAATTAACATTATACTCATAATGGGCAACGTCATATAAAGGTATTTAATTAAGATTTTCCTCCGTTGCCTTGTTTTCATCCCTTTTTGGGACATCTGTATACCAATGTGTAAATGGGTTAACTTCAATGGTTTATTGTAATCAAGGTGAATGTGAGAAACTAAGTACTATGAGAAGTAGAGAATGTTCTTAGCAGTTTGTGTTATAAATTCAAACATCTTTAGTACAAGATAGACACTTACATTGATGACATCATCAACTTTGCTCCCTGGTGTAGCAGACAATGCCAGCATTCTGTAAGTTTTATGTCCCATCTCGTCCAGAGTCGCCACAATCTGACAATAAGCATAGTTTCCGCGAGCCCGGTGGGCCTCGTCCATAACCAAACATCTGATCATTTCCGCAGGACAGATGCCTGACTTGAGATCATTGTAGATGACTTGGGGTGTGGCAAAGAAAACCCTTTTATTCTTCCAATGAGCTTTCCGTGTGTTGACTGGCATATGTCCTAAAATATAATACAAAATCAAATAATCTTTTTGAAACTCTGTATCTCGTCCGTATAGATTGTAGGTAGGTAGGTAATTTATGTAGGGTTTGTAGTAAACAACTTAAAACTTAGTAACATTTCTTTCTCATCCGAGATGTCTCAAGCAAAGCATTGATCTACGAGAAACTGAGTCATTACAATCGCCCACAGGTCATAACGAATTGTTTATAACCAAACTGTTCTGTTGACGTTAGATGGAGAAGTCGCACAATACAGGGAGCAATGACGTCTTTGGTGTCGGAGGCCAAGGCCCACTTTGGGGTCACCACACCATCTTAGTAAGTAAGTAAGCTGTTCCATTTATAGTTTGTCGGTAATCTTTGGAGATAACCTATCATGTTGCCACAAATTTCACAAATTTAAAGAGTCTTGCTTGACATTCGCTAACACAATTTGCTCTAAACATATTTAAAACGTCATTGTCGTAATAATATAATATTATAGTAAAATAGGGCTCTCAAGCTGCTATAAAATCCTCAGATGAATTCCTATAATCAGATTACTCCATGAGGTTTAAAATAGATTTTGTCTACCGAAAGTAACATGCGATACCTACTTTCGTAATGCTCATTTTCTTTCTTAAACATATGCCTTAATTAATTACCTTCTCCCGTTACCCGCGCTATATCGAGCATGCTAGTAATGTGAAAAAGCCCTTTTAGACCACCAATGTCACGTTATTTCCCGGTGCGGAAGGACTGCTCTTAATTATTAAATACATACAAATCATATTTCAAAACATATCAAAACGAGCCGACCAATTATTGACGGCTCCATCAGTTTAGTTGGTGTCTTGCCTTTGAATCGAGGAACCAAGCTCCAGTCTTTGGTTGTAGCAAATATTCGTGTGATGTACTAGAGTGTCTTTTTTGTAATAATGGGTCTTTTTTGTAATAGTGGCGTAAGATGTGTGTGTGTTTGAACAAATCAATATTTGTATCAAATCAAATAATATAAAATCTGTTTGTGATCGCACTCCTCCGTAACCACTTGACCAAATTTTTATTATTTTTTTCACGTATGTTTGGTATGTAGAAGAATAGGTCGTAAAGTAGTATTATTATTTTATTAAGAGTTACTTACCTGTCATTTCAATAGTATCGTTAGGCGGTATTGCAATGATATTGTAACACGCATCGATCTGCTGCGCGACTAAAGGCCTCGTGGGAGCCGTGAATACAATCTTGCCGAGCGGGTACCATCGATAGAAATTGTACATTATCACGGCTGCTATAAATGTTTTGCCCAAGCCTGTAGGTAAACTGACCTGAAAGAATATAATTGCAAATTTCACTGTAATGAGACATCCAAGATAAAACAAATGTTGCTGAGAAATAACACACAATGATAGAGAAGCGAGCGAAGAGAGTCTGATATTGTAAGTAATTAATGTCATCCATAATGCTACAAACGCGAAAGTGTAGTTGTAGGTTTGTTGGTCCACTGTAAAATTTAAGCATGTAACTTGACTGAACCGATTTCGATGAAACTTGGAACAAATATAGCTAATATGTTGGAAAAGGAGGTAGAATACTTTTGTCCAGTGAAAAAATGTGTGTGTAATAGTAAACTAAGCACACGGGCGAAACCGCGGGGCGGCTTCAATCGGCAAAATTTCAAATTCGGCAATCAAGTGTTGATTGAAATCTTGTAAAATGGCGGTTCTATGTCAGTTTTGGCAACTAACAACAAAACATTAGTAAGTAGCTGACTGTAGCTCACAAAAGCGACATATGATGTAGTTTTTGTTATGATATGATATTGTAGTATTGTTTTTGATGTGTATTTTGTTCTTATTTATGTTGTTTTTCTGTGTGTTTTAGATTAATCACTGGAGTGGAACAGTCTTCTAATCACCGTCCATATTCTAAAAGTTTACTTTAATTTCTCCTGCAGTTTATGAAATCATGTAACAGATACTGGCAAAGTAGAGACTCTCAAACAAGTCGCAGAGTCCATACACAGAGAAATTAAATCTAATCAACAAAAGTGACATATAGCTGTCATTATTTTGAATATGTATGTATATATACATATATATAAAAAGCTGTATTTTTTTCAAATAATATTATTGAATATTATGTAAGGACATACCAAAGTGTTCTTCAATAATGCTGCCTTTATAATATTGAACTGATAATCCCTCACAGGATAGTTTGTTGGGTAAATCCATGTTCGTCCTGTTAGCTTGTCATAACCACTAATCTCTTCATCACAACATAAAGCACTGAAAATAAATTACACCAATGTTAATATAAGCAGTAACATTCTTTTTAATTTATATTTTTTTTTTCTAAGATCCTATATTTAATTTATTTACTAAGGTCTTGGTTAATGGTGCCTTAATGACTCTGCATCCTGTATAAGCTTAGAACAAAAGTTTTATGCATTAAATTAATGTTGATGAGTGTGTAATTGGCGGGTTAACTGAACTGATGATATAAAGTACCTTTACAATATAGGTTAGTAACATTGATATATATTGAATTTTACTGTGGCATAGATTATAAAGGTACACATGTATTGCTTCAGAAGAAGTTACTATTTGCTACATTTCTGACATTTCAATATAATGTCAAGAAGTCAACATATAAAGCAAAATTTAAATATAGTACCACTCAAGTATTTTTTATGGGATAGGTTGGCAAACAAGCAAGCGGCTCACCTGATGGTAAGTGATACCATCGCCCACGGACATCTGCAATACCATACATGAAGAGATAAAAGGGGGTAAGGTGGAGGGGGAGGGGGAAGGAGAGGGGAAACGGGGAAGGGGGAAACGGGGAAGGGGGAAATCGGGCCTCCGGAATCTCCCAGAAAACGACGAAACGCAATAGCAAGCTATGTTACGTCATATCGGTGTTATGTGGGAGTTTGATAATCCCCAGTCGTGCTGGCCCATTCGGCTGTGGGTTTGCAGCGTGGCACTACCACTAAAGAATTGAAAGATCTACTGAATAATTTGCTCAAAACAATTTTTGTGGTAATGATTAATTACAATAAGGCAACAGAGAGCACTGCACTACTGCAGGTGTCATTGATTCTTGATGTATGTTTGTGCGCCTGTATTTCTGTTCTAAATAAATAAACTTTTTATTTTTTTTATTCACGGATTTTCTATCCGGTTCTTTACAAAGGCATAAGTGGGGCTATAGCCAACACTTAGAGGCCTGTTTGGTATAAAAATATACAAAGTAGTATGATAAACAGAACTTGTGATGATGGTGACATGGATTATCTATTACAAAAATGGGTAATGGTAAATGGGTAAACAATGCTATTGATATGAACTTATATGTGTAATGCAAATAAATGGCTATGGATGAGACTATGGCAACTATTACTACTTAATATTATTAATTGTCATGTGCTACTTATTGATGTGAAAGGTCATAGTTTTGTAGGGTTGAATTAAAGCCAAAAGTGACATATAAATTCTAGATTGTAACTATTGTGGGTGTACTGATGCTTCAAAAAGAACCATATTGTTATACTATTCTTAGTACCTATTCTTACTAATGTATTTCTGTGTTGTAACAAATATGGAGATGATCCATTGTAATGATAATATGGTCTGCTACTATTCTGGTTTACCAGGCTCCTCCTCTTGCATGTGGCTCATAGTAGTTTGTGAATTCTCTAGTGTAAAGTATAATAAAAGCAGAATATATATGGTTTGACTGTTCAAATATAACTTGTTATTATAATTATGAAAGCTATATCCTGAGCACCTCTATTAGCATTAGATTAGATTTGATGGCATTGCTCTTTTGTTAAAGCATTGGTAAAGCTCAAACACATTATTTTTGCCACTTTTGCCCCCACTTTTGCTAAACCATAAGACCTAAAATAGCATGATAATGCTGTCAAATAGATAGTTGTTAAAATACGATCACAAACAACCATGCGCCTGACATGGGTAAAAAGTTGCACTTTTTGGTGGTGTAAATAACACTTTTTTTAGCTTTGTAAACAGTGAACAAAAAGAGCCCTAAACAACATTTTCACCCACATACTCCCAATG
This sequence comes from Selenia dentaria, assembly GCA_917880725.1. Taxonomy (NCBI): domain Eukaryota; kingdom Metazoa; phylum Arthropoda; class Insecta; order Lepidoptera; family Geometridae; genus Selenia; species Selenia dentaria. Next base: position 25,764,657 of record OU862888.1, on the reverse strand, counting down.
CAAATGCCTTTGTGAGCATTTTAAGCATTATTTCACCAACTTGGGGCTATTCAAACGCCAAAAAAACAAAAATTGCCAATTGAAGATGTGTTCCTGAGAGGAAGGCTCTATTTAAGACTATCCCTTCTGTGATCTCCACGCCTCATAACAATGGAGTGTTTATTGTGTCTGGTTGTTAAGACTGCAGAAGGTCTACAGGACCATAAAAACAATAATATGTCTATGCTATTACTAAGCTTACACTGTTTAACTTTCTGTCTATATACGTGATCTACTTTAAAAAGGCTGTATGTTTCTAATCATAATAGTTACCCAGTTGAACTTCTAGAAGAATATTGTTGTTGTGGTGTACCTACTTGTCACAAAAAATTAAAAAATCTAAGAATGTATTTTATCTATTGAATACAATTATCCTACATGCATGTCAAAACAAGATCCATACCATACAACTAGTGATGCGATATCATAACTAAAAGGATTGATACCTTCCCAGTATCAGTATCAAAACAAAAGTATCTAATTAGTAATAGCATCGAACTAAAGTATTGATATGAGTAAGTATCAAATAAATTAAGATTTCCCCTACAATAGAACTTATATAGCATAGGGGTGCATACTATGACTGGACTGGCTATGTTGGTTTAGTACTTAACCCCAATGAAAAACAAATTCGATCAAGAGAGAATAATCAAGATCAAGATTAATAAGAGCACATACATTTTCCAATTTCTTATTGATACTCCATCAAAAATTGTCTAATTTTCTCCCTACATCTCCCGTGCCAAATATTCAATAGGTTTTAATAATTGTAAACCATATTTAATTTTTTCTATTTCATCAGCAGATGAATTTGATGGTGCCTTAGAATTCTGGGTAAATTATTGGAGCCAATCTTACATACCTTTCTATCATGAAATACACTGAATTCCACCTTGTGCTCAAGAATGAGCTGTAGAGGATTAACACCTTGTTTTGATGTCACTTTGAATTACACAACCGCAAAAAATTAACTAATTCACTGATCTTGTTATAATAGTGACACAAACTTTTTGATTTCAGATAATAATAAAAAATCAGGTAAATATACAAACAAGATGTTTGTATTTGTCTAGACTCGTGTTTATAGCTGTGTGATGTTCATTAACTTGCATGTTAAAAAATTTCAAATCCATTCGATATGTGATGCAAAGTACTGATATTAGTACAAAGTATTGAATTTTGTGTACTAGTATCGAAGCAAAACGTAGCGATATGAGTAATGTATCGGATTTGTTATCCTGTCCCTACATACAACAACATTACAAGTAGGTAATCAGTAATACATGTCTGTCAGTGTTGTTTACATATTTGAAAGTACATTCCAATTCTTTGCTAATATTCGCAATATTGGTGAGCCATAATCTTTGAACGCAACATTTCCTACTATCCGATATATACCGAGAAAATCAATGTCAATGTGGAAAGGAAAAGAAGCAATACGGCGCGTCGTATAACACCAAGCACGCGGGGCGAGCTGAACCAGGTAGCCTTCCAAATTGTTTCCTTTCACTACCACCAACTTTTGATTTTTGTTCTTTCACGCTTAAACCTATTAAATTGATTTTAGAGATATGTGGTACAATGATAGCCTGGTAAAGGATCTAAGATACTTTTCCCTCGAAAAATAATCTGATGGAAGAGTAAAAGTTAATCTCGACTTAAATGGTTTTCGTACCTGACATTCAGAGCACTTTTATTGACTGAATCGTTTGCGTTACTCTCAGAAACCTTCGTCTGTATAAAAGATGTGCTGTCGAAATTGGCCAGAAACTCAGAATCGTCAAATATCTCGTCATCTTCGAAGGTATTCGTCTCTTTTGAAGTACAGGGTTTATCCAAATGGTTCATGTCCGAATTTCATTGTATTTTGCGACAAGTGCAAATTTACAAAACGAAAAGTAACAAGTTGTAAGTATAGGTACCTATCTAATGTAAAACAAATACATAACATAAATTAAATAGAAGTAAGAGCAGGGATGTTAGATTCCAAGCGAACTCAGGAATTATGACATAGAATCGTCAAAATTATGGTACTTTAGATAAAACTATGGTACGGTTTTCTGAGAGTCTATATTGGTCTATGACAACAACCACTATGTGGGTTATACCAGGATTTTATTTCACAACTTTTTACTTGATTCTGTGGTATCAGCGATAGCCCACTCGAATTAGGATTTGACCCGGAAAAAATTATAGGTATCAATTTTCCTTCGGAATTCTGTGGGGAAGGTCACTGGCAGTCTAACATTTGTTTTGCGTGATGATCGATCCGTTGCGTTATCTGCCATCTTGATTTTAAGGGTAAATTTTAGTTTATTGAATAACTCGTGTGCTTTCAATTAAACACGAAATACGATTTTACATAAGTTGTTTATAATTAAATTGCCTACAATTTTGATTTTATATATTTTTTCCTAAGATCGATATTTTCCGATTTATACCCAAAAGATGGGCCGAATTTTTGTTTGATTAACAACTCGTTTATTTACAATTTTACATGATTTTTTTTAAACAAAATTATTGTTTAATTAACAACTCGTTTATTTTCAATTTTACATGAAAATTTGTTATAAATAAAGTTGTTTACAATTAAGTTTTCTATTATTTTGGTTCCTACATTTTCTTCTTCGGATCGATATTTTTCTATTTATACGCGGAAGAGGTGGGGGTAAAATTTTATCATTACATAATCATGTTTATTTTCAATTTTACATGGAAAATTACAACACACTTGTTTGTAATTCAATTAACTACAATGGCAGACCATACAAACTTACTTTGAAAAAGTGAGTAAGTGGCATTTTAATTTTAAAGTGCCTGACTGCTTACTACCAACATTGACACAGAAAAATATAGTATTTTGGGTTGAATTTAATACTAATAATGTGTTACTAAAATAAAATAACTTTTATAGTCTTTGTGAATGCGGGGATGATGTAAAAACAAAGATACTGCAAAATGTATTCAAAATTGTCGTATTTTTTCCTGTCTCTATGTATTGATGATAAATGAGAAATAATGGTACATTTGCGTACCATAATGAAAGTTCCATGGTACATGGTACGGGCACCTGGATAATGGTACGTGTACCATAATTATGGTACGTATAACATCGCTGAGTAAGAGAGAAATGATGAATCACAGACTAACACACATAGAATTAATGTATCCTCAAAGACCTTATACTTACTAACTAGACTGTGTACCAATAATTTTTGTTTAGCTAAATTGAGATCTATTTACTTATAATTAATGCAGCTATTTCCTTAAAGGCGGTAGCTAGCTAAAAGCGGTCCTGGCGAGAGGGCTCCCGTTGGCAGTGTGTCCTTGTCTAAAGTCTTGCCAGTTTAACATATCATCGGGTTAGGTAGAAATGGTTGAAAATTATATATTTTGCTTTTTTTTAATTTACGTAAACGAATTATAAAGTTCAATTACTAATATATCTATTATTGGCATTATTGTTAGCTTCATTCATTTATATAATGGTTGTTAATGTAATAATTATTAACATAATGATAATTAATATAATTGTCATAAAAACTTCCGTGAGAACTCATAGTTAGATGGTAAAACCGGCAAAAAGTCACGTTTACAAACACTTACGTCACGCGACTAGCAGCCCTCGCTGCTAGAACACGCTCTCCATGAGGATGGGCATCAGTACTGCCCGAACACCGGTCAGAATGTAACGAATAGATGATAAACGTGAGTGTTTGCCGGTTTTACCATTAAATTAATATAAATGTTATTAATATGATTATTGTTTACTAAAAGGAACTTTAATGGCACAATATTATTTATACAGTCATGAGTACAACCCTTTGCTTGAGCTCTTACTTGTTTCCACCAATAGCAAAGTGAAAGCCCCACTCCACTAAATTCAACAGAAGATAAGAGTGAGGGGCTTGGTAGGAGGACAGACAGCCCAGTCTGTTCGTAGCGGTCGACCAGTAAAGTAGTAAATACACAAAAGTGTCAGTGTAAATATTCGAATAAACCTACATAATTAACTAAAAGTTCCTCTTACTTCTGGAACCCTTATAGAATGATTCATTAACTTTAAAGCTAATTTAAATATGCTACAGTTATTATAATTCATTCGTTAATTCGTTGTACTTTGAAAAGTAATTAATCAATACTGAGTAAAAAGTAGTACTCAAATGTTTGGGCCTGGTAATACTAAATGTAAGATGGTGGTTTGCTGAATATTCTTAAGGGTAACCATGAATATTGCTGATCTAAGATTTTTTGCAATGCCATAGTATCTCCATAGTACGTAGGTACTTCTGTCCTACTTCTTAATAGCCAAGAGGAACCCAGGGGCCGCGCCGGCGTTGGGGTGCGCTGGCCGGCTCAGGCGGGGCCGCTCCTATGGGCTTTGGCCGCCAAGTCCACATAGGAGTGGCGGGATCCGGGCGCTTTGGCGCAGACTCGAGGAGGTAGGGCCCGGGCGCTTTGACGCAGGCTCGAGGAGGGGGGCCCGGGCACTTTGGTGCAGGCTCGAGGAGGTGGGGCCCGGGCGCTTTGGCTCAGGCTCGAGGAGGGGGGCCCGGGCACTTTGGTGTAGGCTCGAGGAGGTGGGGTCCGGGCGCTCGGCGCAGACTCGAGGAGGTGGGGTCGCTGGGGATTATCCCCTGTGGCTTAACAGCTAAAAAGAAGTAACTTGGATGGATTGCGAAGCTTTATCGCCTAAAACTATTTCTTCGCTTGTCTGGAAACAGATTAAGCGGTTTAGATGTTCCCAAAACGTCCAAAATATCTTTTCTAACGACCCAACTTCGTGGTTAGAAGCATTTTCTGACTTTTTCTAGTTTAGTATAGATTTTCTAGTGTTATTTTTGTAGATTCTCTCCCTTCTCCCTCTATCCCTCTCCCTTCGCATAACTGCTTTTGTCCTTTTTCATTTCTTTCTTTTGTGACTGTCCTCTTTCTTTTCGTGAACTTTCTCTTGCACTAGACGGATTAACTGATTCATCTTTGTGAGAAGTAAAATCTTCATGGTGTTTTTTCTCTATGATATATTAGAAGAAGTTACGTCTTGTCGTGTGTCAAGTGAAAAACAATATAGTTACATGAATAACGTGCTACAATAAATATATAATAATGTTCGCAGTATTATATTACTAACTTCCCATACTCCAACAAAGGTTATGGGCATATTTAATGAAGTGTGGTGAAGTATAGGTACGTATTAAAGTGGAAAAATGTACGCGAACGTGAATATATTGCCAATACTAAAAAGCGTCAATTACTCAAGCTGGAAGTTCCGAGTAAAACCCTTACTAGAGGAAAAACAGGTTTTTAAAATTCTAGATAATAATGATGAGGAAATTGAAAAATTAAAACTGGATGATTCAAAAGCAAAGGCAATAATGATTCAATGCATAAGTGACAAACATCTGTCATTGATTCAAGACTGTAAAAATGCGAGACAAATGATAGAAAAATTGGATAGTATTTTTCAAAGAAAAAGTGTATATACAAAATTATCTGCAAAAAAGAAACTACTTAGCCTAAAATTATCAAAAAATGAAAACTTGGAAGAACATTTTCAAAAATTCGAAAAAGTTGTACAAGAACTCGAAAATATCGACAAGAAGCTGGATGATTCAGACAAAATCTGCCATCTTTTACTATCACTAAATGATGACTACGATTACGTCATAACAGCCATAGAAACTATAAATACAGACATAACAATAGACTTTGTGAAGTCAAGGTTACTCGACGAAGAAATAAAAATAAAAGGCAGATATACAAACGAGACACAACAAACTTTCAAAGCATCAAGCTCAAACTACAATAATAATAACAGATATAATAGAAATACTACTAGAGGAAACAATTTCAGAAGAAGTTATTCTAATGTACGTAGGAACGGTAATAGAAGTTACTCCAGAAGAGGTAATAGACAAAACTCTAATGGTGGTTTCATAGCGTTAACTGCATCAGTTGAAACTAATAAATTCATATTAGATAGTGGTGCTACCAATCATATGGTCACTAAAGAAATGGCCAAATATATGACAAACATTGAAAAACTTGAGAAGCCAATGACTGTCACTATTGCAGATGGCAAAGGACTAATTGCAAACGAAAAAGGAAGAGTAAATGGATATTGTAATAACATGAAAATAGATTTTGAAGCAATTATTGTGGAAAATATAAACCACAATCTATTATCAGTTGAGAAGATAACTAAAAAAGGTTACACAGTACTTTTCAGTAACAAAAAAGTTAACATACGAAAAGACAAAACAAACTTTCGAGGTATCAAATGTCAAAATTTATACATTCTGGAAATTGACATTGAAACAACAGAAGACGAATATGCAAATGCAAATCTTACTAAAGAAAATGATGATATATGGCACAGACGCCTTGGTCATTTAAATAGAAAGGGACTAAGAATCCTCGGATTATCTACATCGGACAAAAAGTGTGAAAGTTGCATTGAGGGGAAAAGTACACGACGACCTTTCTGACCTAGCAAAAGAGAAAGCAATGAGATTGGAGATCTTCTGCACTCAGATTTGTGTGGACCGATTCATGTAACAGCTGCAAATGGCGTACTTATGCTATTTTCAAGTTTTGATAGACGACTATTCTCATTTTGTAATGATATATTTATTAAAAAATAAAAATGAAGCAGAAACCAATATTGTAAAACATATACAGCTTATTAAAGCACAATTTGGATTAAAAACAAAAAGAATACGACTCGATAATGGAGGAGAGTTCACATCGAACCGATTCAAGGAAACATGCCAGCAGAAAGGCATAATATTGGAGTATACAAGCCCGTATACGCCACAACAAAATGGAAAATCAGAGAGAATGAACAGATCAATTTTAAATAAAGTGCGTGTCAAATTTGCAGAAACAAGCTTAACAAAAGAATTATGGAGTGAAGCAGTTTGCGCATCAGCTTACGCGTTAAACCGATGTCCTACTAAAGCATTGAATGGTGAAACACCAGCATCAATATGGTATGGTTATAATGACTTGTCAAAACTGCGAGTATTTGGATCTAAAGCTTGGACGGTAACATTGCCGAAACCTAATAAGTTACAACCGAGAGCGAAATCAATGATTATGGTTGGTTATACTGGTTCAGGGTTTAAATTATGGGATCCTAAAAGTAACAAAATTATCACTTCAACGGACGTTATATTTGATGAGTCTAATACAGTCTACATACAAGAAAAACAGGAGGAAGTAGTAAACCATTCTAATGAGAATGTGATAATATTCGAAGACACATACGAGACGAATAAAAAACAAAGTCAAATAAAAAGTCCTAGTGGAAGTTTAACGGGACAAAACGAGCAGGAAGATCTTAATGAATCTAATTATATGACTGATGACGATGATACTGATGCAGTACAAGAAATAGAAAAGGAAATTTCTAATGAAAGAACAAGATCAGGAAGAATAATAAATAAACCGAAACATCTGAACGAATATGAACTATATGCGGCATACTGTTTAATTACAACTGAAAATAATGAACCAAGTACATACAAGGAAGCCATAAAAGATGAAAAATGGGTGGAAGCCTTAAACAAAGAAGTAAGTTCATTAGAAAAATTAAAAACATGGACTGTTGTTGATTTACCAAAAGGGAAGAAAGCCATTGATACTAAATGGGTATTTAAAATTAAAGAAAACGGTTTCAAGAAGGCACAACTAATCGTGCCTTCTTGAAACCGTTTTCTAGAGGTTCTAGAGCTAGAGGTTTTCAAATAAAACAACAAGATTATTTTAATACTAATTATTCACCTTTGGCACGTATGAGTACGGTGAGAACTTTTTTGGCACATGCTGTACAACAAAGTTATTCAATACACCAAATGGATGTACCGACAGCATTCCTAAACGGTTATTTGGAAGAAGATGTCTACATCAAAGTACCACAAGGTGTCACAGTCAAAGGAAAGAAGGTTTTGAAATTAAATAGAAGTCTATATAGACTAAAGCAAAGTCCCAGATGTTGGAACGAATGCATAAATACTTTCCTGTTAAAATGTGGACTACAAAGGTCGAAAAATTATTTTTGTTTATATTTCAGTGAAAAAGTTTGGTTACTGATATTTGTCGATGATATCTTGTTAATGGGAATGACACAAGAGACTGACAAATTAATCAAATTATTGCAAAATAAATTTTATACAAAAGATATGGGAGAAGTTAAAAAAATTCTAGGAATGGAAATTGAACGCAAAAACGGAATATTGAAAATAACACAAATTAAACAAATTCAAAAAATGTTAGAAAAGTTTAACATGAGTGAATGCAAAGACAAAAATACACCTATGGAAAAAGGATTGAACATAGATGTAAAAGGAAAAGTTGTAGAAGTTCCCTACAGAGAATTAGTTGGGAGTTTAATGTTTGTGAGCATAGTCTCCCGACTATATGCTATGCTGTATCCTATCTAAGTAAATTTTTGGATAAACCAACTGAAGAGTGTTGGAAACATGGCAAGCGAATTGTACGCTATTTAAGTTCTACGAAAGACTATGGTCTTCAATATAAAAAATGTGATCAGAGAAGCTTAGAATTATATTCTGACGCCGACTGGGCAGCCTGTAAAATATACCGAAAGAGCATTAGCGGATGTATAGTAAAATACAACCAAAATGTTGTAGCATGGTTTTCTAGAAAACAAAACTGTGTATCATTATCTACTTCAGAAGCGGAGTATATAGCAGCATCATTAGCATCATGTGAAGGAATAAACATAAAAGGATTATTGAAAGATTTCGGGCAAACACCAATGCTGTATGTAGATAATAAAGGAGCTATATTTATTTCAAAGGACTATGAGAACAGTAAAAGGTCGAAACACATTGATATTCGATATCATCACATTAAAGATTTGATATTTAAAAAGAAGATGACTATTACCTATATAGAAAGTGAGAATATGTTGTAATATAAATAATAAACGTTGGTTTTCAGTAAACAGCTAGGTATATTGGAAAGATTTAGTCTTTACAGTTCAATAAAATTTTTCAGACAGACATAGATGATTGACAAAGCTTAGAAAACAAAAATAACATTCAAAATATAAAAAGAATACATCTATCTAAAAAGAGTTTCTAATGCTTGACCCTCAGTTACAAACCTCTTCAACACTCCTCCTTAAATGAGGTACTAGTGCCATTCCAACTCCTCCTAAGCTTGCATTCCTTTCAAACATCTTTCATGCTTTTCTCTACTAAGACCTTTCGTCAACACATCGGCAGGCATCTCATTCGTCGGCAGATAGTTAAGTTTTACCTTACCTGTTCGCACCATTTCCCGAATATAGTGATGCCTCACATCTATATGTTTAGTCCGTCGATGATGCATGGGGTTCTCTGCGATTTGAATTGCAGACTGGCTATCGCTAAATAGTATCACAGCTTCATGAATCCCAGTCAACTCGGCTAGAAGTGCAATTAAAAATGCTGACTCTCTACATCCCTCTGAAAGAGCAACATACTCGGCTTCAGCACTTGAGAGTGATACTGTCGTTTGTTTGCGACTTTCCCATGCTATTGGAGATCCTCCAAGAGTGAATACAAATCCAGTATATGATTTTCTGTCACATAAATCCCCTGCGTGATCTGCATCCACATAGCCAACCAGCTTCTTTCTAGTCTTTTTGAAAATTAATCCAAAATCTTTAGTTCCATTTAAATACCTAAGCACTCGTTTTGCAGCTGTCCAATGTGTTTGATTGAAACAACTATTAAACTGGCTTAAATGACTGACTGCATATGCAATATCAGGTCTTGAGCAGACAGCTAGGTACATCAATGAACCTATCAGCTCCATGGCAGTTCTCTTGGTGGAGTATAATTCTCTTCTTGTGGTTTCACAAGCTTAATTCCACTTTCAATTGGAGTCTTCACACTCTTGCAATCAATCATTCCAAATTTCTTCAGTACCTTATCAAGATACTCAGTTTGATTGAGTCGTATAGAATTCTCCTCACACTTAATTTTCATACCTAGAAAGACATCTACTTCACCTAGATCTTTCATTTCGAATTTTGTTTGAAGATCCCCTTTCACTGATATTCTCTCTTTCTCACTATTCCAAAAAATTAGAATATCATCAACATATATTGCAATGAACATCATGTTATTGTGTTTCTTTCTCATGTAAACACAGGGTTCAGTTTCGCTCCTATTAAAACCCATATCTAGCAAAACTTTATTCAATTTCTCATACCATGCTCTGGGAGCTTGCTTTAGCCCGTATAAAGATTTCTTCAAAAGACATACATGTCCTTCTTTGCCTTGCTCTTCAAAACCTTTTGGCTGTTTCATATAGACCTTCTCTTTCAAGTCCCCATTCAAGAATGCAGTTACAACATCCATTTGGTCAACTTTAAGGTTATTCTCTACAGCTAGAGCTAAAAGTAGTCTCAGAGTACTATGACGTACTACAGGTGCAAAAGTTTCATTATAATTTAATCCTTTTATTTGCGTAAAACCTCTGGCTACGAGTCTTGCCTTATATCTTATCTTCCCCGGCTCTTTTTTAATTCTAAATATCCATTTAGAATCAACAAAGTAGCCATTAGTATTTTCTACTAATTCCCATGTTTGGTTTTTCTTCATTGCATCAAGCTCTTCTTGAATAGCTTTTTGCCATTTATCTTTATCATTTCTTGATAAAGCTTCTTCAATGGTTAAGGGTTCTTCCTTTATATCTTCTTCTGCATAATAGAGAATGTAATCATCAAAGCTTTTAGGATTCCTTTCTCTAAGAGGATATCTTCTTTCAGGAACATCATAAGTGATTTCAGATCTTGGTACAGAATTTTCTCGTTCTTCCACTACAGATTCAGAAATATCCACTTCATCAGGGTTCAAGGTTTCATTACCTACTTCAGGTGGATGTGCCTCTTCAGTGATATCTTCAACACACTGATGCTCACAAACATCTTCACAGTCAAAGAATTCTTCAATTCTTCTTTGTCTGTCATGTTGTTCTACTCGATGACCTACATTAGGTGTCTCAACTTCTCTGTTATTTATAATAGGCTTCTCTAGGCTATCATCTGATGATGTCAATGTCATTAGTGTTGTTCGCATGAATTCCGATTTGATTTTCAAAGAAAACTACATCTCTAGCTTTGTACAAGCTATGTGTTACAGGATCTATAAGTCTATAGCCTTTTGTTGTTTCACAGTAGCCGACAAACAGCAGTTCGCTGGTCTTTGAATCAAACTTCTTCCGTTTTTGTTTAGGCACATGCATGAAGGCCCTACAACCGAAAACCTTTAAATAACTGAGATCCACCTTTCTGTTTGACCAGGCTTCTTCAGGCGTCATCCTTTTAACAGCACGTGTTGGGCACCTGTTTTTTAAATTAACTGAAGTATTAACCGCTTCTGCCCAATACTTTTTACTAAGTTTCGCTTCTTCAAGCATGCTTCTGGCCCGTTCCACAATTGAACGATTAGTTCTTTCACTCACTCCATTTTGCTGTGGCGTGTAATCCACTGTTAATTGATGAATTATGCCATTATTGCGCAAAAATGTATTTACTTGTTTATTAACGTTGTCGGTTCGAATTGTCTTTAGCTTGTTACCTGTTTGATTTTCAACAAGCGTTTTAAACTCTACCAACTTCGAATAGACCTCACTTTTGTTACGCAGAAAATAAACAAAAGTTTTTCTCGATTTGTCGTCAATAAACGTCAGAAAATATTTGTATCCAGTAAATGAAACTGTTTCCATTGGCCCACATACATCGCTATGTACTAATTCAAGGAGTTCAGTAGCACGCGTACTTGTCTGTTTTGGAAAAGGTAACGTAGTTTGCTTACCTTTCAAGCACGACACACATTGTACTGAGTCTGGATCCTTGAAACATATACCTTTAGCCATTTTGTCGCGTAGTATCCTCATGCTGATAAGTCCCAAATGTCCAAGTCGACGGTGCCATAGTTGGACTTCATCATCAGTGTTGGTTTTCAGAGCTGAAAATATACGAGAATTAGACATAACCATATAAATCCCTTTTTCTTCCTCGCATACCAACTCAACCTTACCATTCACTTGACAATCTTCCGCCTTATACAACTCACAACCTCGTTTCGAAAATACTACCACAAAATTACGATTTATTAATGTACTTACACTTAATAGATTCGTAGCTAACTTCGGAACAAAGACAGCTCCTTTCACACTTACGTTCAACTCATCTGAACATACATCACCTCGGCCTTCACCTTCCACCCTATTCCCATTCGCGCAGGATATTTGGACTGGCTCTTCTAATTTTACATAGTTGTCTAGCCAATCTTTTCTGTTAGTCATATGAAATGACGCTCCTGAATCTAATATCCACTCTTGCGAAGCATTTCTGTAGGTATGAAGTGCCATATGCGTAGTGTGTGCTTGTGCTTTACTGTCATGCTTTTTGGGGCAAAAACGAGCTTTGTGTCCATACCCGCACACATAGCACTGTATCTTCTTATGTTTTGTCTTTCTTTTGTCCGTTCCCTTCGCTTTGCTATAGCTTTTCTTTCCAGCAGCACTCAAGGCATTTTGTGAGGAATCTCCAGACGTCGGACTATCGTCGATTTGTAGCAATTTGGTTTTAACATAATCCGTTGTTAACGTAATATTGCTATTTTCAATAGCCATTCTCATCGGCTCATACTGCTCTCCTAGCCCTTGTAGCATAAGGGCAGCCAAAAATTCGTCATCTATTTCTTTGCCCATGTCTGCTAGTTGATTGGCTAGAGACAGCATCTCGGTGACGTAGACTCGTGGACTGTTATACATGCTCAACTTCTGACTAACAAGGCGTCCTAGTAGTCGACATTTGTTGTTAACTCCTTGGTCTTCAAAGGCGGCTTTTAAGGCATTCCAGCTCTCTTTAGCTGTAGTTGCTTTCTTCACGTGCACCAAACAATGGGGTTTAATCATTAGGAGCACCTTTGCGCGTACCTTTCTATCTATCTTGAGACCTGCGTCATCAGACGGTGTTGTCTCTATGTAGTCCCATAAATCTTCCATAACCAAGTATAGTTCCATTTGGATTTTCCAACTTGCGTAGTTCGACGCACCATCCAATTTTTCTATACTTTGAAGTATTCCACTAGGGACGGATGTATGCTGCATGTTTGCGCTAGCACCACTATCACCAACACCACCGCGTGATCTTTCCATTTTAAAATCAACGTCTGTCGTCGTTGTATCAGGCGAAACCACGCTCTGCTACCATGTTGTAATATAAATAATAAACGTTGGTTTTCAGTAAACAGTTAGGTATATTGGAAAGATTTAGTCTTTACAGTTCAATAAAATTTTTCAGACAGACATAGATGATTGACAAAGCTTAGAAAACAAAAATAACATTCAAAATATAAAAAGAATACATCTATCTAAAAAGAGTTTCTAATGCTAGACCCTCAGTTACAAACCTCTTCAACAGAATAACGTGGCTGATCTGCTAACGAAGTCCTTAGCTATAAAAAGGCATAGAATGCTCCGAGAGAGATGTGGAGTGTTGTTGTAAAGGAGGAGTGTGTACTGTATATTATTTTTTCATTACTGATTTATACGTTACAAATTATTTTCACGTATGAATCGAGGAGGAGTGTGAGAAGTAAAATCTTCATGGTGTTTTTTCTCTATGATATATTAGAAGAAGTTACGTCTTGACGTGTGTCAAGTGAAAAACAATATAGTTACATGAATAACGTGTCTGTTAAAAATGCTACAATAAATATATAATAATGTTCGCTGTATTATATTACTAACTTCCCAGGTTAAACTATAGTCGCCCGGTACCCGCGGGGAGGGGGGAGGGGGGGCGGAGGGAGGGGAGGGGGAGGGGGTGAAGCCCCCCCTGCATCCCCCCCCCCCGCCGGAGGCCTTTAGTTTTTGAGTAATAATTTTTTTAGTACTTAACCTCACTTTCGGCTATATCAGTATTTTTTACCTATTTTTTGTTTCACACCTAATCTATTAAGGCGGTTCGCTTCTGGCACTTCGCCGGCCGCTGCCGCGGCACGCTCGCTTCGCTCGCTCGGCTCGTGCGTTGTTTGTCATGTTCTAACCTAACCTAACCTATTTTTTGTTTCACACCTAACTTATTAAGGCGGTTCGCTTCTGGCACTTCGCCGGCCGCTGCCGCGGCACGCTCGCTTCGCTCGCTCGGCTCGTGCGTTGTTTGTCATGTTCTAACCTAACCTAACCTATTTTTTGTTTCACACCTAACTTATTAAGGCGGTTCGCTTCTGGCACTTCGCCGGCCGCTGCCGCGGCACGCTCGCTTCGCTCGCTCGGCTCGTGCGTTGTTTGTCATGTTCTAACCTAACCTAACCTATTTTTTGTTTCACACCTAATCTATCAAGGCGGTTCACTTAACATTGTATTATATAACAACAATAACATATCGTAAATATAATAATAAATATAAATAATAAATAATAGCAACAGCAATAGTCGTCGTCATTACTCGAAGAAGGTCCGGCGACAGGTTCAACGGGCAGATCAGGAGCCGAAGAAGGTCCGGCTACAGGCTCGACGGGCAGATCAGGAGCCGAAGAAGGTCCGGCAACAGGTTCGACGGGCAGATCAGGAGCCGAAACCGCGTCCGCTTCGGGTATTGTACTGTAATACTCCATTACAGCCAAGTGCAGTCCAGTTTTCAAGCCAAGTTCAAGTCGTAGAGCAATCCAAACAAATCCGGTAAGCAAGCCAAGTTTCAAGTCGTCGCGCAATCGAAGGAAGTCCAGGGAAAAAGCCAAAGTCGTAATAAAAATCGAAAAACAAGAGAGCACACATTCACGAAACTACGAGAGAAACGGAATGAATGGATGACAGTCCATCTGTCAGTAAGACAAAATGGCGCCTTTTTTTTTTCTTACGTTTAACGATAACGATACGTTTCGTTTAACTCAGTTTGACAACTTAATTTGACAACTTAATATTGTACCATTTTCTCAACATTGCGTTCCATTTCACTTTTTTTTATCAAATTTTAATTTAATCATAATTAATTTAAACTACGTTTCCGGCAAAAAAAAATTGCTGGAAGGGCTTCAGGTGGACCCCAATGATACCCCTAAACTCGCACCTTCATCAAAATCAGGTACCGGACGGCTATAGCCAACCCACTTCCCATACTCTTACAATCTTCAGGCATCGACGGAATTCCCTATTCATTTATCATCTTCATCCAAATGCAAACAAACTTATTTAGATCTCATTAACTATTTTTATGTAGTATGGCATAGTTCCCAATCAATGGAAAACTCAAAAAAATATCCCAATCTTGAATCCTGGAAAAGATCCTTTAGATCCTAACAGTCACAGACCGATCGCCCTATCCTCTGTCCTATCCAAAATTATGGAACATTTAATTAAGAATAGACTAGAGTGGTTTGTTGAAAATAGGGTTATACTAGCCAAGACTCAATTCGGCTTCAGAAAGGGTTTAAGTACGATGGATAGTTTAAGCCTGTTAACAACTGATATACATATTTCTTGTAGCAAAAAACAGTATCTCGTGGGTGTGTTCCAGGACATAGCATCCGCATATGATAATGCCTTGCTTCCCGTACTCAGGAATAAGCTCATCCAGCTGTGTATCCCTGAAAAGTTGGTTCGTTTCATTTGCAACATGCTAATGGAAAGATTGTGGTTATAAAACTT
Source organism: Selenia dentaria (assembly GCA_917880725.1). NCBI lineage: Eukaryota > Metazoa > Arthropoda > Insecta > Lepidoptera > Geometridae > Selenia > Selenia dentaria. The sequence goes on along the minus strand of OU862888.1, from coordinate 25,748,940 downwards.
GATCATCACTTCCTTCCCCCGAAAATGGGTTGGAAAGGTCTACTACAAGGTTCAGTCTTTAGTCCTCTACTTTATAGCCTTTACACCTATGATTTATAGATATCTGTGGATTCTTTCTGCAACATACTTCAATATGCTGACGATTTGGCTTTGTATGTTGTAGCTCAGTCCGTAGATGAGGCCTCACTTCGTTTGAACTCAGGATTGTCATACCTTGGTAACTGGCTAGTTGACCTTGGCCTATCACTTTCCACGTCAAAAAGTTCAGTGATAGTTTTTACAAAGAAAAGAATTATACCTCCTATTGAATTGCTGATAGGTAAAGAACGCATCACTCAATCAATATCACTCTCGGAACTCAGATGTTTCCCTTGTTTGCTTCTTAGTTTCATTAAATTTGCCAAGCTTCCTCAGCCCGTTGTCCAATTTGCAAGTAATCCTCTTCTCTCAACTTCTAATGAGGCCCTTATTTATGAGCCTATTATTCTTCTTCACTTTGGGATAGACAAAGATGCGCAGGCGCTGCTTAATCATCGCATTAACCTTCAATTTTTAGCTTGGCATTTCCTGTTTTCCGATGCAACTAAGTTATCATCTGATAGTGTTGTTGGGTCAGCAGTCTGGATCCCTTCGGGAAAGATATGTTTATCCTTTAAAATTCCTTCCTATTCTTATGTATTTACTGGAGAAGCTATTGCTATCATGGAAGCCATTCTTTTTGTGAAATCTCATAACTTGAACAATGTATTAAATTGTATCGGATTCAAAAAGCTGCCTTGAGAGTATTATTTCCAATCCTTTTCGTTCTTCTTCGCGTTTTCCTGTTATTCTACAAATTAAAAAAGCCCTGTGAGAATGTCACACTCTCGGTATCAATGTTGTTCTGACTTGGATTCCTGGTCATTCGCCCTGGTAATGAATCTGCTGACTCTGGGGCAAAAGCTGCTGCTCGTATCGGGTCTCTTGCACATTTTAAGATATATTCTAATGATCTATGCCTTCCACCTAAATCTCATCTACAGAATTCCTGACTTAATTACTGGGAAAGCTCGAAATCAGCAGAGGAAAGTATTATGGTGACATTCAGCCAGATATTCCTAAATCTCCTTGGTTTTTTGAGTTCCGTGATTCAATAAAGTTACTACTTCAAAAATTTGCCGTCTGCGATTAGGTCATTCGTGTAGGTACTCCAGTTCACCTAGCAAAACTAACGATCAGGGATCACTCAATGTGTGAGTGTGGCCTGGATGAGGGAAGCGTGGATCACATTTTCTTTAGGTGTCCTAAACTTCGTCTTTCTTTATATGATATTCTTCCATCTAATATCCCCCGTCCAACTTCATTTAAATGCCTGCTATCCCTTACCTTTTCCTCTAATATTAACTCTGTAAATTTGTAAATATAAATAAATTAAACTGTAAATGTTCTATAATCGCTCATCAGTCGCAACTGCATGCATACTAAAACAATCATAATAATTATTGTGACCTAATGTGTGTTAGTCTTTATGGTATAATCCTTTTTGTGTGGTATTTTGTTTTAGATAGTCACCATGGGGGCTCTTTTCAAATTCTGTTTGATTTTCTTTTATATTGAATCACCGTTCATATTCTTAGATATTTTTTTGTTCACAGACTCAATGGGTCCGTGGCATTGCTAACATTTATTTTTTAAACTTATAATTCTTTTTTTATAATTACTAACGGAATACAGGAAGACATTTTTTTTCTTAACTAAACTTACATAACACATTTGTGAAGGCCTGAAGTGCACTTTGAAAACTTACTTAGCCTGAAGGGCACGATACGATAAGAGCAGAAGGGCACAACACTTTTTTTTTTATTTCTGATCCTGAGGGGCATATACAATTTAAGAAGAGGCCAGAGGGGCATTTTTGCTAATTTTTTTTGTTCATTAATAGATTTAACTAATTTCTAAATATCGTACATACCGAGAGCATACCGGCTCCCGCAAGCAGCACCCGTTTACGAGCTTGACACGTGTGCCAGCCATCGCCCTCCTCAACCATATTTGAGGGAAGAGGACGACCCGCTACACGACGCCGCCGCCGCGAGAAGAAGCCATTTAGTCAGCGTGAATGCTCAAGGTATACACGCATACATAATACAAAAGCCGTACTTGTCTAATTTTTTTTTTATATCTAATTTTTATTTAAGTCGGCTTTCTCCACCCGGTCCAGGGCCTCCATCACATCTACATTCTGATCTTTTATGTTCATATTCTTAGATTATCCATAATCCATATTCTTAGATTACAACCTACAAACTCCTCACGGCTTATGACACTAGCATGTACGAACATTGGCAGAATTGTGACAATTTAGTCACAGAAGCCATCCAATAAGAAGAAGAAGGAGAAATATTTAGCGCGGTTTTTAGTTTGGTTTTGTTGGTGATTATGTTATCAATAAACTAGGTCCTTAAAATAAAATATGCTTATGTTACGTTTTATCCATTAAGGTTTATCTGTGATTAAGTGCAAAATTTGATACATCCTAGTACAACACACATAAAATATTAAATTCTTTTGTCTACGATGGAATTAGAAGATAGTTTCGATGATTTGCTGGCTGAAATTTGTGAACCTACATCACCAAAACAACCTAAGTTGATAGAAGTAGATAACGTGCAGGCTCCCATACCCGGTAAGTAGTAAAGTAAGCTAAGTTCGTTATTAAATTCTGCATCTCTTGGCCTTGGGGATCTTGAGGTACCTACGAGGAGGTAATACACCTTAAATTTTATAATAGTTTCCTAAATCCGGCATAAATTTTGTTTTAGGAACATCTAAGGACACAGTGACAAAACCGGCTTCATCTAAAACTCATTGTGTGCTAGTCAACAACAAGCAGGTAAGTTTTATATTGTTATTCTCACAAACATACACTATGTAAGAAACCAGTTGAATGGAGTACCTATCATAGCGAGACAGAACCAAAGATACATGTGCAATGAGGTAGAAGCACTATACCTTGACATTCAATATGGTATATATCACTTTCTGGTAGTTGGAGTATATAGATCTGATGATAAGGAGGAATGCGTGTGGAAGCACCATGACACCAAACTGATGGAGAATCACCAAGTGGCCTCCGAGAACAACACTTTGGTGCTTGTAGGGGACTTTAATTACGCATCTTTGAAGTGGCCTGTACGGGCTGAACAGCTACAGGTCAGACAACAGATCACTAATTCTGAGGACCTCTTTATTAATTTTAAGGTGAACAGCAATCTGTTTCAAATAGTTGATAGCCACACTAGATTTCAAGCAGACCAGGCACCATTAATGTTGGATGTTATATTGGTGAATGAAAAGGATCTGATCAAAGATGTTGTTTACAAACCACCCATTGAAAAGAGTGACCACTGTGTGCTGGAATTTAGCATCCAATTACTTATGCAAAATGAACATGTGTTTCCAAAATTTAGAAGAAATTACTCGCTCATTAACTTTGACAGTTACAACTCAGAATTACTTAAGAAACTAGAAGCTATTGACTACTCCAACTGCACTGATCTACTTTGGAGGGGTATGTTAAATGCGATCAACTCGACTTCAGATTGTTTTGCTCCCGTAAGGGAAGTTAAAACAAGTAAAATCAAAAATACGCCTTGGATAAGCAAAGATGTACTAGAGCTAACAATCAAGAAGAAAGTATTATGAGACAAGCATAATGCATCAAACGAGGAAAATGACTATAAGATGTACCGTGAACTGAATAATAATTGTGTGGCCCTGACCAGAAAAGAATGAAGCACTTATGAGTCATAGATTCTTGATTTTGGTGTATAAGGCGTTCTACTCTCATATTCGGAAATGTATCACAACGAAAGTCTGCACCCCACCAGCGATTAGAAACCACAATGGAGACCTTGTGACAAAACAGAATGAGATTGCCGATGTATTTGCTGAAACATTTGAAAAAGCATAGGTACTCTACAGAACCAGTGATTAACCAGGATATCCAAATTACTATTATGGCCAGAGTCGAAGAGAGCTTATGTGACATAGTATTTGATACAAGCGAAGTGGAGAAGACATTGTTGGGGCTGGATACTCAGTCCTCCTGGTCCAGACCTACTTCCTGGCTGCATCTTAAATAACTGTGCCACTGTTATTACCCCAACTTTGACATGGATATTGAAGAGTTCGTTCGATACAGGATATCTCCCTCAAAACCGGAAGGATGCTATTGTGACACCCATATTCAAGAAAGGCGACAAAACTAAACCTGAGAATTTCCGGCCAATCAGTCTAACGAGCATTGTGGTCAATGTTATGGAGAAAATCATAAGCAAGCATCTAACCCGCTTCTTGAATAGAGAGTGTGCATTATCTCTGTGAAACAGCATGCTTTTGTCGAGAAGAGGTCAACCATTACAAACCTGCTGAAGAAATCGTATGTATATAATTTACCTGGATTTCGAACATGCTTTTGACAAAATCAATGCCACTTAATGAAACTGGATCACTTTGGCATACGTTCAAAAACTGATTTGGTAGAGCTCATAGAATGTCATACCACCTTTTTTGCGGACGACGGTAAATTCTTCGCTTATCCGCTCATCAAATCAGGCCAGCTCCAAGAAGATATAGAGAGAATACAACACTGGAGCAGAGATTGGATCATTACGCTGAATACTGCCAAGTTTAGTGTTCTACATCTCGGAAGGAATAACCCACAAGTGACATACACATTGGATGGCCTAACCTTAGCTTCTGTCAGGCAGCAAAAAGATCTTGGTATCATAATCTCCACTGATCTCAAATGGGCAGAACATATTGGAATGATTGTGAAGAAGGCAAATTCCTTCATATATGTGATTCGTAAAGCTTTCCAAGCATTGTCAGTTGACATGATGGCTGGCTGCATACAACAAAAAAATCTCTTGCCAACCTCTAGCCAGTGAACTAAAACAGTGTATTTGTGTATATTACAATGTTTCAACACAGCAGGATATAGGCACATCAGCATCATGCTGCTCGCCTATAATCAAATAAATAAATGTATTTGCATAAAACCCAGTAAATAATCTGAACAAAGCTTTGTTTGGATTATTTATTGGGTTAACTAGGGTTTGGGTCCTAGGACGTCTCATGTCTCGAAGTCCCGGGTCTTTGCGTAATTTTAGTTGTCTCGAGTCCCGGGACTTTAGAGCCGAGACTCGAGACGAGACAATTGGCAAAATTTTAATGTAATCATTTTTATTTTCTAATAATATAAGGAGCCTAGCGCCATCTGTTAGTTGAATAATTGCTTGGTCTACTACATAACTACTGAGCACACAACACAATAAATGCGTTTGCCGCTTTGCCGCACCACCATCATGCCACTATATTGGTTGTTCTGTGAAGTTAGGATTATGATTATGTCTGTGTCAGTCAGTCGTCAATTTCATTTATGATGTGATGTGTCGTTTTAACGGCGCTTTTGTAAAATCGAAACATATATAATATATTTTTTAAATTTATATTATGTTAACAGACGACAGATCTTTCAATATAGTTACGTACAGCAAAAGTGTATAAACATTTAAAAAAAATTATCGAATCAACAGCACAGTGCTCGTTATGTCCCAAACAAATTTAATGCAAAGGGTCGAATACCTCGGGCCTTGACAGACACCTCTAAACTAATCACAATATTTCTATAAATCAACAGCCGGAAGAATCAACATCAGTTTACGCCCTGAGAGATCTTGCGAACCAGAATCCAAAAAAAAATTAAACGTGAAAAACATTCTGAAATTGCAGGATATGTTGCAAAAAAGTCTTTGTCTGATATAATTTCTCGCTTGACGGCAGATTACTATAAGTGCAATAACATATAGTAAATTCATTCGTGAGGGATTACCCAGCAAGGATATAAAATGCCTAAGAACGAGATTGCTATGAAGATCGTCTTGAATTATTATGAGGAAAAAAGAAGAAATGATTCAGAATTTTATAGATTTTTAAAAGAAATAAACAAAGTAATTATTATTAAGACTGAAATTAACGTTAACGTTATTAAGATTTAATTTTCTGTTTAATAAATGTTCATTTACCAAAAAAAAAACACTTTTTGATAAATTTCCCCTAAAAATTAACTCTATATAAATTCTTCTGCAAAATGCTAACCCTTCTTAATTTATTTTCTTATTTTACTACAATTAAGACGCGGTCCAACCCCAATTTTAAAATAATTTACGATGCTTTACGTAAGGTTGAAAATCGCTTGTTAGATTCGACGATGTAATGCGAAAATGCATTAATTTTGTACGTTTTCTTTATATTTTTCGATATATACTATTACAATTGAAGAAACTGCTGTTTACTACTTTAATACTATATGTTGGCTAAATAATAATAGTGTTATCGCTGAAAATTCTGAGAGTTTGGACGTGAAAGTTTATTTTAATGGACCTATTTAGGATTTTTTTCTGCAGAGTGCGAGTAATATTTATGAATTCTGTTCGGTTATTACTCTTTGCCTTTTTCTTTTCTAACCTTAGTATTTTTTTCATAGATTATTATCTATCTGTTTCTTTACACTAGATGTTTAAAGATTCTGGTTTTTACTATTATCAGGATACGACCGCGCCTTAAATTACCGCGACCGCGCGCATTTTTTTAAATGGCGGATTTTCGCGGGTTTTTGCGAACGCTGGGCCGCAAGTTATAGTTCCCTTTAGAGCTTCAAGGGAGTCACGAAGTACCGTTAATGTCTCGTGTCCCGGAACTTTGAAATGGTCGGGAATTCCCAAACCCTAGTTTTTACACAGTCACAGTTTTATTAGAATTATTTAAACATTTGGGCACTACATACCATTTGTCACTTACAGCAGCTTTAAGCTCTAGATGAAACAACATATACCAAATAAAGTTACCAACGAGTATGCACATACTTTTCCTTTAAACAAAATCTTATTATGCACCCAAAACTACACCAATCAGTGGGCCTTCGTCTTGAATTGGACGTCGTAATATAAATATATCATTATAACCTTATAAGCTTTGATAGTAGTGACTGCTTGCAAGGCTCTGGTCCAAGGTTTGAATCCTAACCGGGGCAAATATTTCTGTTTAAAAGAAATATTTGTTTGGTATTATCACTGCCACCGTAGCAGCGGATTCTTCCACGAATCAATAGTGCTTTACAATATTAAATAGTGTGCACTGTAGCTAATGAAATTATTGGGCAGATGGCATTCATGATATATAGATTTATTCTTTTACAGCAAGGCAATCCTCTGCTGAAGTTCATCAGATGTGTCCCATGGGAATATGATGATATTATACCAGATTATGAAGTGGGAAAAACTATTTGCTTATTGTTTCTGTCACTGCGCTACCACAATATGAACCCGGACTATATACACAACAGGTTGAAGGAGTTAGGACGGAAGTATGACTTGAGGGTGCTGCTTGTTCAGGTATTATTCTATAATTCTATCCTATAATAAAGTTCCCAATGTTATCCGAGATTTGCCTATTAATAAGCTTAAAATTACTATTAAAACTAAACTATGTCAAAAAGGTTATTACAAAATTTCGGATTACTTGGAGGATAAAACAGCTTGGGACTGATCACTCCAGGATCTATCTACTCGTGTACTAAGATGTCAAAGTGTAACGTGTCTTGCCCTACTGATACCATTATTATGTTATCTTTTGTAAGGCAACACACTGGAGCTAATATTTGTAGTACCTAAGTAAAAACATTGTAAAAACATCTATATAAAAAGAATGGCCCCGAGTTTCTTGCCGCTTCTTCTCAGTAGGCTCTATATATTTTGGAACGCGACGGTAGTCTTTAAAGTACATTATAATGAAAAATTGACGTTCATAAGTGCGTCTTTGATGCCTAAATTGAATAAATGATTTTGACTTTGACTTTGACATTGCTTATTTACATTGTATTGATTAACAGAATTTGATATATAAGTAGGTACATGATAGTGTCCAGTTAAGGGCTTGGATGCCTACTCTCAAAAACAAACTACAAAATTTTGTTTCACAGTATTTGTGTTTTCTACTGTTAAGTGTAAAGGTACAATTACAGTCAAGGGTGCTGAAATGTAATGGACAGGTTTAAACAGACGAAACACATATAAAATAAAATCACATCACAATATGAAATTTGTACAAGTTTAGTAGAACAAAACGAACGCGAAACTTGTGTTGATTGTGATATCGACAATGCGTAAGTCTCATGTTAATTCCGTTTTATTATTACAAAAATATAAAATGTTTACGGCTATGTAGTAAGACATTATTTAAAAGACAAAAATGCTTGTAGTACTCCACTACTGCCAAGTCTACATTTCACAACCGTTTAACTATTTAAGATTGTAATTATAATATTACATTCTTTGGGTTCTGTCTGATATATGAAAGGACATATAATTGGCTTTCTGATGCTTAATTTAAGATGCTATTTAGGTAATATAAGCTGTAGGACTTCCTATGAAATAAATAAATTCTGAACACATACTCAATTAAAAAGAAATACCACGAGTTTCTAGCTCTATGTTCTTGGTAGATGCTCTATTTATTTTACTTTCGGCAGTAGAGTCTCTTTTATTTTTTAGATGTAGAGACAAATATTCTGTGAAAATTTCAACCAGCTACCTTTTATGGTTCGAAAGATACAGCCCTTTAGGAGAGATAAGCAGACAGAATACATAGGCTTAGTAACAGGTTTCCGTGATTTCGTACGGAACTTCTGAGGTACCATTATATGTAGTGATGGTTCCTCAGTGTATGGAACCCTAAAACGACACATGGACAGATTTCTATCCACTCACGTACTTAAAACTTTATCGGTCAGATGAATTTCCTTCGGAAAACTGTAAAGATACAACAATTGCCGCAAAGCGGAAAGGTTGTAGAGACCTACAATTTGTCAGTGTGACTAGTGACACTCATGAAATTCTTATCATTTTAAGACAAGAATACTATCACACATAGATTGAAGTAAAAGTATTGGCAAAATTGATCTGAATTTAAACACAATATTTTAGGTAGACTTGAAAGATCCACACACAGCACTGAAGAATCTAACAAGGATATGCCTCTTGACAGATATGACACTGATGCTCGCATGGAGCCCCGAGGAGGCCGGCAAAATTATAGAGAACTACAAGGTGTATGAGAACAAACCACCTGACAAGATTATGGAGAAAATTGAGAATGACCCACATCAAAAGGTATAGTTAAAAATCATTATTTTGAATATAAGTAATGCACAAAACGGGTCATCAGTGCAGTACTTAACAATCTCAGATAGAGTTAAAATAACCAAGTAAAGTAGTGTAAACTTTACTGCCACTTTACTCGGACTTTTGCATGGTGAGAAATATAGAAGTAAGCTAGAAGTTTGCTGCAATATTTTAATATTACACGGTTTCAAAATCTATCCAGAATTTTTTTCGTAATTCGCGAACCTATATTCCTACAAAAAATTTGTTTTTTTCTAATTATCTCATATGTGTCTACAACCTTGGTTATATTTTTATACATGTATAAATTAACATAACTACAACCAATAGGACCGATTGAACTTCTATTTCTTCTTGATTTTTACAATATTTGACTTTATTCCGAATAAAAAAAATGTTTTTTATCAGAGCTCATTACATATTTCTTCAACTTCACGTTTTTACAAATATAGTTGAGTTCAAAGATGATTATGGCTTCTGCGACTAGTTTTCATATATACGAGTCTAATCTAGTATTTGTGTGAATGTGTGATTTTTGGTCAGACACACGTCATGTTTTCTGGCTAGTGTGTTGTTTACTTTTATAAAATAGGCTGTTTCAGTTCCTTTATATTTTAATAAATTTAAAAATAATTCAATAAATTAATCATATTTCCGTAACTGATTATTACTCAAATAATATAATTTCAATTCACTTTTATCAGCATCAGACAAAAACTCAACTTATACGGATCCACTACAAACAAAAAACATCTCTCATTGACAACCACAATCAATGTTAAAAAGGGCTTCTCCTACGTTTTTACTCTCCACAACTGTTATAAAATAATGTGAAGTGAACTATGTATATATTTACACTAGCTGCAATCTGCGGTTTCACCCGCGTGGTGTCGGATGATGAAGATGATGATGATGAAAAGTATCCTATGTGTCAATCCAAAACCTCATCTACCTCCATACCAATTTTCATCAAAATTGGCCTAGCCGTTTGAGCGTGAAAGAGAAACAAGCATCCATGCATCCATCCATCCATTTAAACTTTCACATTTATAATAGGTATTAGTAAGATATTTATGCAAACAGAAGCACTACCAAGAAATAAACGGAAAAATATACCTCGCCACCAAAGTATATGTTAAAACATGATAATCCGTTTACCTACGCGTTTGCTATCCCCATTTAAACAGGCGCTGCTTACTGTACATTCTCACATATATTTTTAGGTAATAAACGCGCTATCGTCAATAAAACCAGTGAACAAAACGGACGCAATGACGCTCATCACCACTTTTGGAACCCTCGAGAACATCATAAAGGCGAAAGAGTCGAGGCTGGCGGAATGTCCAGGTTTTGGCGTCACGAAGGCGAAGAAACTTTATAAAGCACTTCATGAGCCTTTCCTAAAAAAAGGTCAACTAAAGCCTAGTAAAAACGAGGATTTCGCAGGCGATATCAGCTTGGAGGATGTTGAGAAGTTGGAAAGTGAAATAGAGAAACAGGAGGCGTGAGACCTCTTAAGTGTCAATTGCAAGCAACAGGGGTCTTATCAGCTTCATAAAAACGATGCAAGTTCCGTGCAGTTCTTAAACCTGGCTTAAACAGTTTTGAATGAAATCATACTATGACGCTCATTTAGGTGAACTGTTCGAGTATTGTTTTCTCAAATGTAAACGGATAATATTGTCTCTAGCACCCTCTATAACAATTTACTGTAAAACCAACATTGCATACGCTTAGAAGACGTTTGTAAGCTGACAAACTGAGTGGATTTAGAGCATCATGTTAACGAGAGTCCATACAAAAAACAGGTGAACGGTTTTTCTGCGGTTCTTGAATAGTAGGCCTGCTCAGGCCTGCTTTAACGTTTCCATGGTACGAATAAACCGGGCAGTTTTCTAGAAGTCCTGCTTTAAGAGCTCATAGTAAGGCCCCAGAAGTATAGCACGAAAAGAGTCTGGTAACAATTCAACTTGTCTAGCACAGGTATAGGTTGGTACATACTAAAATTTGGCGTGATGGTGCCGCGAGTTTGAAAATGCTATAGGTAATTATATAAGGCAACAAAACATTTTTTTATGAATCTGTCTAACAGATTGTCTCGATAATAAAATAAAATAGGATATTTTATGAAGTCTATAGAAGATAAGTACCAGTTTTCTTACTTAATTCCAAGTTTATAATAATATTTGTATCTTATTTATTTTCCAATACTCGGGATGTTTTGTAAAATTAAATACCATGCAAATTACATTGATTTAAAAAATATAATCATGCGCCTGAAATTGTAGCTTGCACGGAGCTTTGCAGGGCTATTACATATTTCAGTTACGTAACTTACGTACGAGTACAATCAAAGGTGCGTTCGTTTAGCTTATGAGTGCATTGGTGGCGTTGTCGTTGATGGCTCTTTTGTTATAGCGTTCGTAAAGCTCAAAAACGTTATTTTTGCCACTTTTGCCACTTTCTCACACCCTATTCGAACGCTCAACTGAGCGTCATGCGATTTTAGGTCTTATACCTAAAATCGCATGATTATGCTGTCAAATACATAGCTGTCAAAAACGATCACAAACAACCATGCTCTGGACGTGGGTCACAAATTCCTCCTTAGCTTTCCGAACGCTGAACAAAAAGAGACATGAACGACATTTTCACCCACAGATTCCCAATTCGAACGCCCCTTGTGAGCGTTTTTAGCGTTATTTTCGCTAAAAACGCTCACGAAGGACCTATTCGAACGCACTATATATGTTGATTGAAATCTTGAAAAATGGCGCCACTTGTCAGTTTTGACAACTCCAGTGAGCAAAAATGTTACAATAATATACGTTTGTAAAAGCGAAACCAGTTTTTAATACTTTTGATATTCATATTACTTTCGTTTGATTCCGTACCGTACAATGGTCACTCCGTCAGGGTTGGGGTACAAGGAGTACAAGGGCAAAATATCCGCCAAAAACTTTTGGAGTGCAAGAACATGACACTGGCAGAGTAACGTCTTCCCACGTTTAAAAGCCACATAAGAATAAGAAAAAGAAGAAGATTGACTGACAAAAGTGACATAGAGCAGCCATTTTTTAGTTTTCAATTAACATTCGATTGCAAATAAGACACATAATAGCGTAACATGGTAACAGACACTGCGTGAATTTGGACGCTATTTAGTTTATAATCCTATTAATATTATAAACGTGAAAGTTTGTATGTATGGATGTATGGATGTTTGTTACTCTTTCACGCACAAACGGGGGGGCTATGTTGATGAAATTTGGTATGGGGGTAGATGAGGCGCTGGATTAACACATAGGATACTTTTCATCATCATCATCATCATCATCCATCACCACGCGGGTGAAACCGCGGGGCGCAGCTAGTATTTTAATAAACAGTCCTTCAATATTTTTACACCAACGCGGATAATTCAGCTTAGTTGAAAAATACACGAGCTACCTCATTCCCTTTATTGTCTGCCTAAAATGTTAAGTTCATAATGAATCCTTACCTAGTCTATCTATACGTACATACTTACATTATAATAAAATTGTAACTAAGTCAAATCAGTAGGTACATTAAATATTTTTTGAAAATCATAATCGAGGTGTACTTATTTATTCGATATAAAGGCTAACATTTTTCATTTCCTTCCTGTCTGTCCTACCTCTTGCCCTCTTCACTCTGAAACTACGAGACCGATTTTGATGAAACTTGACACAGTGATGACTAATATAATGTAAATATCCTATATGTTAGGATATTTTTGTCTCATAAAGAAAAGGGTTAAAAAAAACGAAAGGGTTCCCCCGAAATAGAGGATGAAAGTTAACATTTTGAACTTAATTAATCACTTACAGATTTTTTTCTAGAAACGGTTACGGTTGCTGAAAAGGTAACTTACTCGTACATTTTTAGCTGTTTCATCTCTATGCTTTTGGATTGCTAAAAAATGGCACAATGAAGACAAAGTTAAAATAGCAGAATAATATTGTCAAGAATAAGAATAACATTGTGAAGAACTTTGTAATGTTTTATAGCAAGGATAAGCTTATTTCGCGGCCAAATTTCAAATTTTAAATGGTATAGACTGCGAGTGTACGCGTCAAAAGTTAGCGTTCCGTGATTCAAATCCCATCAGCTAATAGATTGTCTTTTTTTACTATTTTACTTTAAGTTTGTTTTTATTTTCTACTAGCTGCTCTCCACGGTTTCACCCCCGCGGTGATGGATGATGATGAATCTTATATATATATATATATATATATAGCCTATGTTATATTACTCAGGGTGAATGAGAGCTTTCCAATGGTTAAATAATCTTTGAAATCGGTCCAGTACTCTTTGAGTTACAAACATACAAACAAGATAGACCTAAGTGGCGTGCAATTGGAGAGGCCTATGTCCAGCAGTGGACTGCTACAGGCAGATGATAATGATGATGATGATGATACATACAAATCTTTCCTCTTCGTAATATTATAGTATAATAGTATAGGATACGTGTCAATATAATAGGTATAATAAATAAAAATTATAAGCCTCTACTGTTATATTACTTAGTGTGAAACTGAAATGTATGTGGACTACGATAGGTGATAGGTGCCAGAGTCCAGCTACCTAGGTATGTGAGTATTTGTTACTAAACATATTTTGATGAAATTTGGAATGTGGAATGGATAGTTAAGGTTCCGGAATAACAAGTTACTAAAAATCCGCCTTTTCTGTGGATTCATACCGCAAAGGCCAAGCAAGCGAAATCACTGTCGGATCAGTTAGTATACAACAAAGTCGCTTTCCGCGTGTCTGTATATCCGCCAACTCTTAAATAAACCACGCAACAGATTTTGATGCTGTTTTCACCATCAGTTAGATCATTTTTCACGGAAGGTTTATATATATTTAAGATTTTATGTAAGTAGAAAGAATCATCCTCCTCGTATATTACCTCTTTTGCTAAATTACACCCAGCGATGCAGAGGTGGGTCGCAACGCAAATAATAAGTTGCCAGAATTTCAAGGTTTTAGTTCAAAGTTGAGGTTCTAGCTCTGCGTAGTTGAACCAGTCAGTCATGATAAGCAATTATGTGTCGTGTATCACTATGCGCTAATGCTGTGCTGTTATGTATTAAAAAAAAGTTCAGATGTAGCCGTACCTACGCCTAATATTGTAATGTTTCTTCACAAGTAAGAAAAAAAAAACAAAACCAGTTAGTTTTGTTTGAACTTTTTCGTTCTAATACAAAACACGTAAGGTATCCCATTACAAGGTCCATGGGGATTGTTTTGAAGAGTAGCACGTATAATTTTTTTCGCCCAAGCTTGGGCTAAGCGTCTCGGGTGCGCGGCGAAGCCAAGTTCAAAATAAAATAAACGAACGAACGAACAGCGCTCGACCGGCTTCGAACGCAGTTAGACGCGTACCTCTGTGCCTCCTTGCTCCGGTGTGTTTGTTACCGACGAAAAACTCTCGCTTTGGCGGGAAACTGTGTTTCTAAATTTAAAATTTTATCGTATTGGACTTTACCTTGTTTTTTTTTAAATTTTATGCTACCGTATATTGTAGGAACTTTGAACATTCAGGAGTAGTTCAGTGCTAACATTTTCGGAAGTGATTTTGTATTTGGTGAAGGATTTGTTGCACAGGACCTATGAAATGTGAAATTGTTGCCAGCTTTTGAAGAACTGCAGAGCCGGATTTTGTCTTGGGTAAGTGTGAAATAATCGTTAACAAAAACAATAGCTAAGTATCATAGTTTACCCAGTTTATTATTAAAAAAGTATTTTTTTGAACGCTTATTACTATTATTTGACTTTACTACTCGACTGATTTGGCAGGATTTAGCTGTACATGTCATGGTTTTTGTCTGTATGTTTGTTTGAAACGGACAATAAGAATGTTTACCTCACAGAATTTGCCCTATTTACGAGTACATTACTATATAATATGTATGGTTTACCTACTCATATTGAAAAGTATTTTACGTTTAATATTATGTCAAAAAAAACCGCCTTGAAACATATAATATATTTATTGCTATATAAATATATTTTTACTCATTACGCAAGCAAAACTTATTAAATAAATAATAATAATTACGTACACGAAATAATAAATTGTTATAAGTACGAAATTGTGTGATGTTTGTTTATACAAAAAATATGAATTTTATACAAATATTATTATAATTTATTAAATATTATTATTATATATTACAATATATAATAAGTAATAATATATTTTTCTAGTTCTATTGGATAAATAGGCCTCTAAGTGTTGGCTACAGCCTCACTTATGCCTTTGTAAAGGACTAAATGCAATCCGTGAAATAAGATCAGTGGAAACGATGATATAATATAAAGGATTATAATTATTATATATCACCAATTTTTGTATTATATATATATCAACTTGTATACTAAGGTTTTTATAATGTTTATATTTTACATGGAATTATTGTATAATTAGAATTTTAAGAAAAGAAAATATATTATTTGAATAATAATAATATTATATTACTATAAAAAAAATTGGTGATCATCTCGATACATCGGCTATAATGTATTCTGTGACATCGGATCGACATTGTTACATCCCTAATAATGAGCAAAGTATTAACTTGTTAAAATTGACAGTACTCGTAGATAGATAAAACATATATAGGTACTATAACTTGCTCCGCTCCTCGGTTTCACGTGATCATGGATGATGATGATGATGATGATTAATCAAAATATAATGCCTATGTTACGCAGTGATAATGTAGCTTTCTAATAGTGAAAGAATTGTTTAAATCGGTCCAGAAGTATTTGAGTTTATACGTTACAAACATACAAAAAAACAAATATTTCCTCCTTATGATATTACTGGCTGCGCTTCACGGTTTCACCCGCGTAGATAGTGCGTGATGGATGTTGATGATGAATCCTATCCTATCCTATAACCTATGTTACTCATGGATAATGTAGCATTCTCATAGTGAAAGTATTGTTTAAATCGTTCAGTAATTTTTGAGTTTATTCATTACAAACACACAAATATATACAAATCTTTCTTCTTTATATAATTAGTTTAAAGAAGTATAGATTTTATAGATATCAGTGAGGTGTACTAAGTGTACGATTGTTGGTTGTCTTTTTTTTCTAGTAACATGGAGGTGGTTTTTATAATAGAACATATTTCAACTTTTTATAACGAAATATTTTTCACCTGAGTTCAGAAAAATAAAGACGAATACGGGCGAACCCGCGAGTTCTTATTAGAATATTACTAAGTATTAGTTATATTTCCTAGTCGTGTAGTGTACGATTGTTGGTTGTCTTTTTTTTCTAGTAACATGGAGGTGGTTTTTATCATAGTTTTATAACTATGATAAACATATTTCAACTTTTTATAACGAAATATTTTTCACCTGAGTTCAGAAAAATAAAGACGAATACGGGCGAAACCGCGAGGTCTTATTAGAATATTACTAAGTATTGGTTATATTTCCTAGTCATTACGGGTGCATATTTTTTTATATAAATAAAATATCAGTGCGTACACCCCATACAAGTTTAAACAGTAAAATGTGTTAGATACTATTTAGGTAAAAAGACATGTGTTAAATTAAAATGTGATGTTGGTAGCAGCATCAGTTTAAGCTACGCGCTGATGTGATTCTGATGCTGGTGATGAGTTAGTGAGGACTAGTAATTTTATCTCTATTCTATATATAGGTACATTTGATTAGTGAGAGTTTAATGGCCTTGCATTTTCGGCTGAGCTGAGGTCATAGAATAAAATTTACTAACGTACCCCAGTTGCATGGCGTAAACGCCACTTTGTAGCGATCGCCAATATGCTTTTTCAATGAAACTTCCTTCAAGATTTGCATTCGCATAAACCTTTATGCGGATGCAAATCACGAAAAAAAAGGCGAACATTTTTAGTACAATAATGATACAAGTTTCATATTAATATAAGTATATTAATTATCTTCATAACGTATACACAGTAGGTAGGTATTCTAAGTTAATAAGATAATAATATACTAGTATATGTTTCAGCACGTATTCCGAATCCTCCGAAACTTCCTGAAATGTGTACTGACTATTAGTTATGCTGCGGTAATGTACCGAAGCTGCACGTTTAGTTGAACAAAGTAAGCATATAGACATGGTTTAATAAAGTGAAATTAAATATAGAGGCGAGTCCTCATTACAAAGTTTAGAACAGGTGAATTGAGCACACGCCTTAGCCAGCTGGGACGGTAATTATTTTAGAGATCCTTAGAAGTATCCACCAAACTAGAATACGTTTATAGTTTTTCTATGTATGGCCACAGATTACTGATGGTATGGCGCCTGGCTGTATCCCGTTTTAAAGAATTTTGTGTTGAACAGTCGGATATGGCTTATCATATATGGATATACAATGTTATATATATATGATTGTAAGTAGGTTTTTTATTGTTTTAAACCAAATTAGAAATGAATCAAGGATATACTGCATGTGATATTATGACCACTAATGACTACATTGTGATGTGTTAAAAAATGGTATGGTAATAAACTGGTTAGTAAAATACGGTTGCAGTGTCACCCAGACCTTCTAAAATACGGTAAGCTCTGGGCTATACAGGATCCGGAATAAAGGATAAGGAATAAAGATAAGTAGAGTTCCTGCAATAACATCCACAATTTTCAAAAGTCCTAAATACATGACAATGTACATAATTATAATAATTATAATTCATCATTTTCAATAATGGTGAGTTGGTAGGTATGTCTCAAAAATGTATGCCCTAAATCTTATTAAATTATAGGTATAAGTGATTTATATTATTTTACTTACCATGTACACATACATTCATCTGAAAATCATTCAATCGTCTTTCTAGGCAGCTGATAAAAAACAAGTTCAGAAAATACAATTCACGATTGTGACTTATGAAGGTACCTACTCGTTGTTGGCTTGGTTACGGAACCCTACCTACCTTATGCCCGACATACATTTGTCGATTTAACTGTTATTAGTATCTCCGCTATATATTATGCTGATAAATGGTGCTGTCGAGGCCCATTATAAGGTGCTGTCATATCACGATATCGATTAAAATGAAGGTTTTTAAATCAGTTTTTCTCTTGAGCAGCAATTTAATTAAAACTACAAAAACTCATATGACATTTTTAAGACTTCTAAGTACACATTGACGGAATTAAAACTTATTTTAACATACTACAGCAAGTATTCCGAATCCTCCGAAACTTCCTGTAATGTGTACTGACTATTAGTTATGCTGTACATTAAAAAAATTCAATCAAACCACTTAATTTGACCTTTAAAGTAGTTTTTCTCTTTATTCACTATTGTATTTGTTATGAAACACATATAATAAAATAGTAATTTTGAATACACATATACATTGACGATTTATATTTTTATTTAAGAGTGTACATTATTTTTTTATGAATTTTGTACGTAATTGCGCCATGCATTTGTTTGATTTCAAGTAAAGGAAATTATACGTAGCCGAGCCCTGAGCTGACAGCGCCTTAAGTTTAAGATATTTATACATTTATTGTCGTATCAAATAAAAAATACGAGTACAAGCCGTACTTAGCGTCCAGTAGGCATATCATAGACATACTAAAATACCTACTATAGTACTACGTCACAGATTACTGAATAAGAACAGATACTTCACTCAGTAGAAAATTTCCAATACCTATTACGATAATAGCCTACTCCCTCGCGTCAACAACCACTGTATGCTAAAATGCGCCTAAATGCTCAAGCGTACAGCAGTGATTGCTTCGCACCGCGCGATTCCACAGTAATAGCAGGGCTGCCTCTGCGATAAAATTAAATTAACATAACTTTTTATCTATATTATTGAGAACTGTGAATATGTTCTGACTTTTATGTGGCAGTTAAAAATTTTATCATTTATAAAATATTTAACCAACTTAAAAAAAAGGAGGTGATCAGACATACAGGCCAAACTGAGATGTTTGACTTGTATGGTTTGTAGGTATGTATGTTTGTGCGCGATAATCTCGCGTTTGGCTAAACCGATATCGATGCGGTTTTCAGAAAAGGATTTGTTACATTTAGGAGAACGTTTTAAAATAAGTATAATACTTCTTAGTTTGATGATGATCTTCGGAGATGTTCACTAGAAATGAAAAAAAAAAGCCTTAAAAAAAGAGAACCGACTTCAAATAAAGCACTAAGCCGTAAGTTATTTTATTAACGAGTGTAACACTCTCACACAAAAATACATAAACACTGCAGTTTTCGAAAGTTTTCACGCGAAAAGTCGATGGCCTTCAAAATAAAAAAATATATCTAGTTCCTAGTTGTACATATCTAGGTGTATTGTACTACTACCAATTATCACGAATCAAATTTATTAAGATTAATTAATTTGATTCGTTTTCTCGCAACAAGTCACCTTACAACAGACGCGGCTTGTTCAAAGGTTTTCATCGGGAGTAAGAAAAAGAACTCTCGCTACACAGCTACTTAAAGCGCATTTTGATTCGTTACGAGCGCGTCAAGGACTTGTAGGCACATTTTTTGAAGGTCACGTCCGTGCTTTGCAATGTTTTATGAACATTATTGCAGTTGTTAGTTTAGCAGTTTATATTCGAATGTTTTCTTTCGAAGAGTGCATCTTCTGTACCTTGTACTATTAATTATTCTGTGGTATAACGTTTCTATGCAACAAAATTATGTAAATCTGTGTCTGGAAGGCAAGCTAATGCTTAGTATATACCTATTAAACTGTCAAATTCTAAGTGGATACCGGTGTCCGCACACCTACTGTCTTTTAATTATGTCTCTAATGACGGTATGTGAATGGAAAAAAAATTAAACGACAAAAACTAGTAATAATTTATCACTTACCATTCTTCATTGACAGGTAAATGGAAAAATGTTAGGTGTTTATCCCTTCTTTTGCTTGATTTACACCCATCTACAGCACATAAGGCACCACACGGCATCGTAATACGCGTACGAACGAACAGCACTATTAAAATTGAATTTGAACCGCCGGCGGACCGAGACCGCTCGGCTGGGCGGTAGGCAGTTATAGCGCGCAAGTACATGGAGTGACGGAGGCCTGACTACGTATACTAAAGTACTTAGGTACCTTTGTTTTCATATTAGAACCCTATCGACAAAATCTTATTCTCAATTTTCCTTCGATATTGAAATATTATAATTAAAATTAAGCAGTTATGTTTGTCAAAATTGTTCAGGCGTCAATATAATTTAGAGTCTACACACCGACCGTTTTAACACCTTCAAAATGAATGCTTTATTTGCACCTATATCAACAACTAGCTGATCCACCAGCGGCTTCGCTCGCTTAGTCTATAAAGTACGAAGCCACTGTTACTTAATTGAATTCACATTATGGGTGACATTTCCAAAAATCCTTCGTACTTACAACATAAAAGGCATCAACTGTCAAAATTTAAGTTTGTGGCAGTGGTTTCGGATTTGCGTTGTAAATTGATAAATGACCCAGGACAAGTAATTATATAAACACGAATAGATATATATGAGTACCTAAAACTACATTGCAAAAAACCACGTTAAAAGCTAAATAATGACTTATTAGTTGTTTATAAGTGCACATTTTTACATGATTATTAATCAGATTTGTTTCTTTATTAAATATTAAAGCCGACTTTACTCACGTAATTAGCCGACGTTATCGACCTATATACGAGTAGGTTCCAGGCATGTCCGATGCCCATCCTCAGAGAGTTTCAAACTAAAACAACTTTCTTTCGCCCGCTCTCAGCTTCGCTGGCTTCGTCAACTCTTTTTTATGCGTTTTCCTGTGCTATTCCGAACTTCTAGAGATTCTTCTTCTATCTATATATTCTTCTTTGGTAACTTCGATAACTTTAAAAAAATCCAAAAATAAATAACTATTCAACTTGCCAGAGAATGTGTTTTTTATCATTTCAGTGATCCTAGGGATACTGATAAGGAGACGTCTAAATCCCACACTACTTGACTTAAGCGATCTTTTCTTCAGCATACTTGTTAATCGCACGAGCTTCCCAAAATAGTATTTCACATACGAATAGGGTGGTATAATGCCTTTACCACCGATTACTGTAAATCGATTGTTAGGTGGACCTCGCGGCCTACGCTACAATAGGTTTCCTGGTTATGCGACTCGACCGGTTAAAAGGTTGGCAACGGTGATTTATATTTCCAGAGATCGATAGGTGGCAGGATCTGCTTTCATTAGGGGAAAAGTCTCCTTGTTTGCTGCCTACAGCATAAAATACTCACGAAAAATACTCATAAATAGTGCGTTCGAATAGATCACTTATGAGCGTTTTTAGCGTAAATAACGCAAAAAACGCTCACAAGGGGCGTTTGAATTGGGAATCTGTGGGTGAAAATGTCGTTCAGGCCTATTTTTGTTCAGCGTTCGGAAAGCTAAAAAAGAGGTGCAATTTTTGACCCACGTCCGGAGCATGGTTGTAAGTAGCAAGAGCAAGCATAATCATGCGATTTTAGGTCTTATGCTCAGTTGAGCGTCCGAATAGGGTGTGCCCAAAAGTGGCAAAAATAACGTTTTTGAGCTTTACGAACGCTTTAACAAAAGAGCATCAACGACAACGCTATCAATGTCTTCATAAGCTAAACGAACGCACCTAAAATTAGTGTATTTTTGTCTCGTCTGTGGTCATATCAGCATATACATAGAAATATTATTTAATGAGCACTGAATGAAGACGTCATCAGGCTTTCTTTAGCAGGATGATTAATATGCGGACTTTCGAGATTGAGCAACCAAAAAGACAACACATACTTTCACATTCTAGTATGCTATTTAAGTCACAGAATATACGAGTACCTGCTCAAGACTTGCCTTCAAAAACAGATGCTTTTTTCAAAGTAACGTGGTTGATGTGATGATACGAGGATGTAGGTATACCTTTATTTATCTCTGGTATCAAGTTGTATGTCACGCATGACACATGTCCATTGCATGCAAAATATAAATACATAAATGCCTTATTTGAATGGTTTCCGGTAAGATTGTAGTTGAAGCTTTATCAGAAATTAGCTATTATATTAAAACTTCAGACCTAAATGTTTTATTCCGTAATGCCGGCGTAAATAGCTTCAGGGCTGAGTGGTAACAAACATACACACAAACTTGCATTTAATACACTGGGCTGCAAAAATATTCGATTCATTTTAAAACAAAAAGTACCTACATTATAGTTTATCTCGTTAAAATATGGGAAGAAGTAAAACGTATACATTTCTTTTTAAAATTACTATTTTTAGCTATAATTCGAAAAATGTGTTACGGGATCAACTATGCAATATTTGTTTTCACATTTTAAAATTTTGTATTGCCGCTGAGCAGTAGAGCTTTTGTTCGATTTGGCATGTTTATACGACTTATACTTACTCCCGCTTATTTTGTGGCCCAGTATGGGGTGCGTGACTGTTATTCGAAATTCATTTTACAGATTTTTATTTGAACACCCTTCACTGGATATAAAATACTTTTGCCATAACGGACAGTTGATATAAGGTCCTTACATATGAAATTGGCGTTATTCGTACTGGCCACTTTAATCACGAATTTCTCCTCTTTGGTAAGGAATTCCAAATTCAAATTTGTACAGCTATAGACTCATGTATTTGTGCTTCGATGATCGTCATTCATTTGTTTTTTTCTTCTGTTTTTTTCTGTTTGCGTCACTCATTTTACAAAATGGAAAACTTAAAATATCGCATTATTTACGAGTACGAGTTCCGCCGTGGCACTAGTGCTGCGGAAACAACTCGACGGGTGAATGATGTGTATGGCGGTCGTGTTGCAAAAGAAAACACAGTTTCGTTTTGGTTCCAACGTTTTCGTTCTGGAAATTTCGACCTGCAGAACAAGCCCCGTGGACGGCCTGAGACTCAAGTTGATAATGAAGAGTTGAGGGCTATTGTGGAAGCGGATCCATCGCAAACCACGTCCGAGTTAGCTGCAGGCTTCGATGTTAGTGATAAAACTGTTTTAATTCACTTGAAGCAAATTGGGAAGATTAAAAAGCTTGAAAGGTGGGTACCTCACGAATTGACTGAAGCAAATCGGCAAACGCGCGTCGACTGCTGCGTTACATTACTAAACCGGCACAATAATGAAGGTATTTAAACCGAATCATTACCTGTGATGAAAAATGGGTTCTTTACGATAATCGGAAGCGCTCAGCGCAATGGTTGGATCCTGGCCAGCCAGCCAAATCCTGCCCCATGCGAAAATTAACCCCAAAAAAGTTACTTGTAAGCGTTTGGTGGACTAGTGCCGGTACTGTTCATTACAGTTTTCTCAAATCTGGCCAGACTATTAAGGCTGATGTCTATTGTCAGCAATTGCAAACCATGATGGAAAAGCTAGCGGCTAAACAACCTAGGTTGGTCAATCGCTCCACGCCACTGCTGCTTCACGACAACGCTAGACCACACACTGAGCAACAGACGGCTACTAAATTAGAAGAGCTTCAATTGGAAAGTCTAAGACATCCTCCGTACTCCCCGGACCTTGCTCCAACAGATTACCATTTTTTTCGAAATTTGATAACTTCTTGCAAGGGAAAAAATTCAACTCCGATGGGGCAGTCCAAATCGCCTTCAAAGATTTTATTGATTCCCGTCCGACTGGTTTTTTTAGTAAAGGGATCAATGAACTACCTATAAGATGGCAAAAGTGCATAGAAAATAATGGTTCATACTTTGATTAATTAAATATATTATATTAAAAAATATACGACTTTTTGTTCCTCCCATACAAAACGCCAATTTCATATGTAATTTTATTTGATATACGTTAAAGTAGAGCACTTGATATATCGATCAACTGTAATATTATAATTTTATATACTGCTAATATTACATACTGTTAAAATATCATATTTTTTTTCGATATAACCATGATTTGACATACTTACTATACATTTTGGTATAATTCCGTTAACAAAATGATGTATGTGTAATGATATTCAGTTCTCATGCCTAGTCTTAGGCGAAGTTACGATAGGTGCGACGACGAGCGAAGCGAGGAGGAGCGTTAGGTTGAATGGTGACCACACGGCGCGCGAGCCGAGCGAGCGTAGCGATCGTACCGCGGCAGCGGCCGGCTAAGCGCCAGAATTAGAGTAACCTACACCTCGATAAAGATATGTTGCAGAATTTTTGGGATAAAATTCTTGTCGAACATAATAAGTAATAGTCGAAGTATGGATTTTGTCGAAATTCAGGGGTAGGTACACGCAGCAGTCTTATAAATGTGCGACGACTAGCGAAGCGAGGATTGCAGATAAATTATACTGATTTAGGTTAGTTTTTATAAATAAAACATCAGTGCCTTTGTACCATATTAAATAATAATCCCTATCTTCAATAGTAAGAACGACAAAATACTGATCAGCGTATTGCAATTCGTGTATGAGGGTATAATACGAGTATATAGCTCTTTTGTCTTAGTCAGGCATTTTTGTTTAGGTACTTTTGAAATACATTAATAGGTTTCGATATCTCATTATTTATGTTTATTAAAATTCGACTAAAAATTAAGTATATGTAGTGATTATATTTTTTATAATTAATTTGCTAAGTATATCATATTGATGTACTTATAGTTTATGAATGGATTTCATTTAAAATTATTTGTTTTGAATTTCGGTCAAAGGTTTATTATATTATATATATGATATACGAAATGAATGGTACGTATATCATAAGTTGTTATTTTTATGTATATATGTATTTTAATAATCGTACATATA
Organism: Selenia dentaria; assembly: GCA_917880725.1. Classification (NCBI taxonomy): domain Eukaryota; kingdom Metazoa; phylum Arthropoda; class Insecta; order Lepidoptera; family Geometridae; genus Selenia; species Selenia dentaria. The sequence continues at coordinate 25,723,912 of OU862888.1, read as the reverse complement.
TTACTTACCCCCCAGTATTAGTAGGAAATATGTAGATACGCATATAATGCGCGAAATTATTTTACGCTATATATTAGTTAGGTACCTATCCTAGTTATGCTATAAATTAGTTACCTATCTTAGTTAAACTATTTATTAGTTACCTAATTAGTTTTGGTTATATTTGGTGAACCGCAGACCGATTAGTAAGAGTACCTAATTACTTGCATGGTTACGCATTAGGGAAAAGATGCATGCTTAGACCTTATCATCGTAGATGGGGCACAGCCGAATCTCCTGGCTGACTAAAGCGCCGATGGAGTCAAGTATGAAGAGAGACGTGAGAGTCCATGATCCATGCCATAACGATGTGTAGATGTCGAAGATCGTTCAAATTGGGTAAAATTTAGTGGGAAAGCAACTCTGGCAGTACACAAATGCGAGGACGAAGAAATCGATATTAGGTATATAATCCGCGCGCGATGAGAATGGGATGGAACCGTGTCAAAGTATATCGAAAGTATGGCTTTGATATACTTTGACACGGTTCCATCCCATTCTCATCGCGCGCGGATTATACTTATCTTATATTATGTTCATAAATTACTAACATGACTATAAAAGGTTTTATGGTGAGTACTCGTCCTCATCTAAAATGTACCGAGTTATACCTACTTATATGCACTTAAGGATATATATATTTAATGGACGACAAATAGTTTGTTTTGAGGGTTCCAAACCTGAAAAAGGAACTCTAATGGGATCACTTTCTGTTCGGTCTGTCTGTTTGTCAAGACAAGACCCCTTTTACAAGAAACGCGTAGAGGTATCAAGTTGAAATTTACATCAAATATACTCGAGTCTACGGTCTCGTTCGGCTGTGAAAAATCAAAATTGTGGTCAACGCGATAAAAAGATATGACCATTAAGTTAGGTTGCATTTTTCGCATATTTTGCGTTTTAAATGGGAATCAAACCTATGTAGGGTACTTCCCATTGAGCTACTAGAACCATGAAGTTTGGCAAGAAGCGATGTCTTGCAGCATATATAAAGGAATCAATTTGAAAACCGTAAATATGTAGTTTAATTACAATAAAGCGAATTTGGTGTTACAAACTTATTATTTGCGGTTGGTGCAAAAATCGTGTCTAGGGATCGAACGGCAAAATTAAGTTTGTCCTTCAACCTAGTGTGTCTTTAGTCAGAGCAATAATGTTAGATGCTTTCTTAATTTACGGAACTCTCGGTGCGCGAGTCCAGCTCGCCTTATGGTCGGCTTTTTGGGATCTAATTCGAGTCGGGCGAGTCATTATTTTAATAACCTCTTTATGTGTCCGTTTATTTCTTAGCAACCTGATAAATAATAATCCGTATGTTCTTACTTACTATGCTAATGAGGCGTTACTAGATTGTATGAACCAGTGCTTTATCAGTAGGATTGTAAGCATGTATGAATCAATTGCGGACGCACCACCGTTAGCTAAATATGTGAGTAGTTCAACCTGTCGTCTTATTGATCCTACAATTTACTGGCAGTTAGTTCAGTTAGCCATGCCTCTTCATGTCTTCATACCGGTCAATTATACAATTATAGCGGGCACAGTCTATTGCACATCTGCGTGCTCAATTTAACCCCAGTCAATCTGTGTTATGGGAACGCACGTCACTTATTCTAATATTTGCATGCACTTGATTGCCTTCCTTATTAAGTGTAGTCAGAGACCAAAATGTTCTATCCAAAGACATTGAAATCTCTTTCAATGTCTTTGCTTTTATCGTACGTATCTAGGTATAGTGCGTTGTATCTTCGCGCGAAAATATACTGACCATTATAATATTGAACCAAGGATCTTCATATATAGGTACTACCATCCTTGTGAACCATCTCAGCTGCAAAGTTCAACTATGTTCTTTTCGTCTTGCGATCTACCAGAAAGTTATATGAGACTAGTTGCTCTCCGCGGTTTCACCCGCGCGGTGATGGATGATGATGATGATGATGATGAATCTTATATAGCCTATGTTGCTCAGGGTAAATTTAGCTTTCCAATGGTGAAATAATTTTGTAAATTGGTCCAGTACTTTTTGAGCCAATTCGTTACAAACATACTTACATACAAATCTTTCCTCTTTATAATATTAGTATAGATTATATAGCGAATATCTTCACAAAGATTAACACTTGTATTCATTAACAGTATGAGTGCGCTTTAAAAAAAGTTTATGTCTCGGGTATAGATGGAGTATATTTCGCTATATATACGAGTAGGTACGAGCGACAGGTTTAAAGATGAGATCAGTTGATATGATTAAGCTTTGCAAGATGGTGTCGTGAGGTTGATTGCTTTGCTGTTCACATGCACACATTTAATACCCACATAATTGCCCGGAATAAGTTCCGAGGCAGGACGTCCCCAGTAGCAGGAGCCTTAGAGCCAGAACTCCTAAACAGGGTCTTGGAGGGGCCCTTTCCTGCTAGCAACCCTAACTACATCCCTCCGACGATGGCAGCGTCCTCCTTCGATGTATTAGACCCAGCCCCCATTCCACCTGTGACTGAAGTGGAGATGGAAATCGCGGTCGGTCGCCTTAAAGGCAGACGGACCACACCGGGTCCAGATGGTATTCCAGGGCGGGTCCTTAGGATCGCCTTGGGAGAATTGAGCGGCCAGCTTCGGGAACTGTTCGACAAGTGCCTCACGTCAGGACAGTTTCCAAAACTTTGGAAGGACGGTCGACTGTGCCTCTTGCGGAAGGAAGGCCGAGCCGTTGACTCACCCTCCGGGTACAGGCCTATCGTACTGCTGGATGACATGGGCAAGCTCCTAGAGAGAGTGGTAGCGTCACGTGTCATCCGGCACCTGGAGGGTACAGGGCCTGGGCTGTCAGAGGCCCAGTTCGGGTTCAGAGTGGGGCGGTCTACAATTGACGCCCTGCTCTGGCTGAAAGGATGGACGCAAGATGCGGTTAGTGCGGGGGAAAAGGCGTTGGCTGTCTCGCTAGATATAGCCAACGCGTTCAACAGCCAACCGCATGGAGCAATACATGAGGCGCTCCGCTATCATGGAGTGCCCTTGTATCTGCGGAGGCTGTTGGCCGACTACCTCCAGAACCGCGAGGTCCTGGTGGAAGGTCGCGACGGTTTGTGGCGCCGTCGTGTCTCCTGCGGGGTTCCACATGGGTCAGTGCTGGGACCACTCCTGTGGAACGTAGCCTACGACTGGGTGCTGCATGGTACGCTACCTGCAAGCATGCGGGTCGCGTGCTACGCCGTTGGCCACGGTGGGTACAACCCTCGTAATTGATCGCATTCGCACCCTGGGGCTGGAGGTTGCCCTCTCCAAAACCGAGGCCCTGTTGTTCCACGGGCCTCGAGGAGGACCCCCTCCGGGAACGCGGGTTATTTTGGATGGGGTCCTGGTCCCGGTTGGAGCCCAGATGAAATATCTGGGCCTCAACCTGGACGGACGGTGGGCTTTTAGGAGCCATTTTTCACAACTGGCCCCAAGAGTTGTAGGAGCTGCAGCTGCTTTGGGTAGGCTGCTGCCCAATGTGGGTGGCCCGAATGCCAACTGCCGTCGGCTATACTCCGGAGTGATCCGGAGTATGGCTCTTTACGGAGCACCAGTCTGGGTGGACGCCCTCAGTTGCGACAACAAGACTATACTGCGACGTCCGCAACGGGTCATCGCGACGAGGGTGATACGCGGGTACCGGACGGTGTCCTGGACGGCGGCGTGCGTGCTGGCCAGTGATCCCCCCTTGGGAGCTCCAAGCGGAGATCCTCGCTGAAGTATATCACTTCGTGGCGGCGAGGAGATCCCGTGGAGACGCTCCTGTGTGGGAGGAGGTAACACGTATGCGGTTGCAGGCGCGGGCTGCCTTGTTGCGGCGGTGGACGAAGGACCTGGCTCCACCAGTCCGTGGGCAGTGGACGGTGGAGGCCATCCGCCCAGTCCTCCAGAGATGGGTGAGGCGGCGATTCGGTTCGCTGACCTTCCGATTGGTGCAGGTGCTTTCCGGACATGGATGTTTCGGAAAGTACGTGCACCAAATCGCGAGACGGGAGGCGACCCCAGCCTGCCACGAGTGTGGGGCGCCGGAGGATACGGCGCAACACACGCTGGAAGTGTGTGCTGCATGGGGCCCGCAGCGGCACACGCTTTCGGCGGAAATAGGCGGAGATCTCTCCCTGCCGAGCGTGGTGATCGCCATGCTCAGCAGCGAGAGAGCGTGGCAGGCGGTGGCCACCTTCTGCGAAGCGGTGATGACGCAGAAGGAGGCCGCGGAGCGGATCAGGGAGAACGATGTTCGAGCTGACCCGCTCCGGCGCAGACGACCGGGGGAACGGAGGAGACGGTTTGCTCGTCTCCTCCCTCCTCCGTAGTGGGGTTCACTGGCGAATAGTCGGGGGGCTCTTCGCCGGTTTGCACGGCCCTACACGTCTAGGTGGTGACCTTGGTGAGCAAGGTCATCGCTTCACAAGCGCTGAGGCCCGGTTAAGATCAATCCGGGCCTACCGCTGGGGCGAGATGGTGACTGCCAGCGCGACCCTGTCTCGTTCCACCTAGGCGGAGGACTGCTCACGGGGGGGTTTTAGTGGGTCTGAGCCCCACACGCCCCCTTCCGTCACCCCCGTGGCGGAAGGGAAGTGCACAGCATTCCCCCCCCCCCCCCCCCCCCAAAAAGTAATAGTATTATGATGGACTGTGAAACAATTGTACGTATTTTGTGAACATGGGTTATGTCCTACGAATAAATAATATCAGGAAGAGTACATGCCTTAAAAAAATGACCAAATAAAAGTCGTGCTAAATCAATAACACGTTCACGCCGCTATGACTCAGCTGTCATAGTAGACGTTGCAGCACGCGCGTGGACCAATCCCTGCTTTCCTTCTGAAATTTACGAACATGTGTATTTGAAACCTCGGAAGTAATTCGTATTTGGAATCATACGTCGTTTTGGTTTGAAGGACCACGTGTGGAGTTTGTTCCGAGTTATGCTTCTTGACATTATAATAATAATAATAATATTTATGTTACATTATTTCTTCGTAGGTTATGTCACCAAATCCATTATGCTCAATATGTAAATCGTGCTGCATTCGTATCTCGCGCCGTTATTATCCGCAGGAATCGTGTGACAAGTCCGTCCGATCGTGATTGCTTTCATCGCGATATGGCCTACATCACGAGCGACTAATCTGAGTCGATCTACCATTGAATACGACTTCGTCCAGACAATAGACCGCGGGAACAAACGCTCTTGGCGAAACTCCGATAAACATGTAAATGGAACCAGTAGGTACAACTTGCTGTCTTCTCGCTGCTGTTGTACTCTTTTACACCTATTGTTATGCTTTCTAAAACTTACATATAGTTATTAGTCAATCATTGCTAATATCATATCGAACAAAGAGTTCATGTCTTGTTTGAAACAATTAAACACTTTTATCACGCACAATTAGTTTCGATTGAATTTTCAACTTTCAAAGTTTGTGAAACAGCGTCTACAAAAGTTGATTTCTATATGTCTCGCAAATGTTTTATTTTTAAAACTACTCAAATAAATTCTTTTGTGCCAGTTACAAGCAATTTGTTGAATACTTTTTTATGCAAGTGTGATATTTCATGTGTGAAATGTCTGCTTCAAAACTGGTCAAGCGCTCTATTCAAAAGTTTTTCCTTGAACTTTTGATCTGATATGGCATGAGATTGGTCTGCGAAATCGCGTTTCGTCGACCACTTGCTAATGGTTATTCTTATTTTACTCTGGTGTGTTGTTGAGGTGTGAAACGGTATACCTATTCCTTCCAAAAGTCAAGAACTTGGTTACATTGAAGGGCATGTTCCTGATTATTGTGTATTACTGTGGCTTGAATAGGCCTCGGACACTTTGTGGAGATCCTTTGTTACGCTGGACGTTGACGGATGATGGTCATTACATTCTGATGTCACCTTTCAACTTTTTTCCTCGGAGCTTCGATAAAGTCCTTATATGTCACATTTCACGGTAGTTAAGCTACCTCATCGAGGTGAATGTTTTTATTCTGAATTGATAAACGTATGCACTTAATCTGTGATCGTTGGTGGTCCTTTATTACCACGAAATTTCCTATGGCATTGCACAATCGTTTGTGGAGCAGGATCTAAAAAACAGCTAACTTGTCAGTTAATAGGCGAAAGGAGAAAACTATTAGGAGAATATTCGTCTAAAATTACGCTTCTAAAGAAGCATTAGGGCTTCAGAAATGTCTAAAAATCTTACTAGTATGAAAGTAGAACATTTTCCTCGGGGGTAAAGGTATCTTCGTCTTGGATGAGCTTGAATACCTCGCGTTTTTGGACGATTTTGAGTTGCTGCGCTCTAGAATCCATCGTCGTGCTTGGCATCCAATTGACGTAAGACACTGGTTATTTAGCTTTGTCTTCTTAATGCACAATCAACAACATAATTATAAACGTTATTGTGCTGTGTGATTTGTGTTCTATCGAATTATATTAACGTTTAACAAATAGCTTTATTTCTGTTTTGTAGATGCAATTATCTGTTGCCTAAATACGGTTAGTCGTATGGCGTTAATAATAATAGTAATACGCGAGGCGGTTTGACTCGTGCCATCTCGCGGGTCGGCGACTCGGCCGGCGCACGCGCAGCCTCCGCTTTTGCTCCTTTTGTGTTTCCAACGTCAGGTTAGGGTTGTTACCTTTATAAACGATTAGTCTGCCTAGATCAATCATTGACATTTTTAAACCCACTATGTCAGTAGAGGATCCTATATTTATATTATTTGCGTGCTTAGATTATAAACCTCACTTAATTTAATTAACATAATTTATTACTGCGAACGATAGTATTCCAGTACAAGTACTATATGGACAATGTTCTAATGCCACGATGGAGTAACTTCAATAAATAATCTAATCACTAATATAATATTTGTGTATGTGTAATATAAATATTTGTAATAATGGATCTTTGGTAGTCTGTAGTTCCAAAACGATGGGATCAATCAGGCTGTAATTTTCAACTTGGAAATAGAAATCGGGACAAACTTAAAAACTAGGTTTAGTTTATCACGAAACATTCTTCCTACAGGTTAGTCCTTTTCGCGAGGTTGCGGTATGGGGCATGGCGTGGGGCAATCCTCTTCCTCTTTAATTATGCATCTAAGTATTAAAATAAACAATCCAGTTATAAAGTGTTGCTCAAGAATTTATGTATTTATTAGTATTTACCTATAAATTAATTACAATTAATTTATTCAATCTTTAGTTTTCTTTCTTTGGCGAATATTTGAAAAAAAATAACCTGACTTGGCAGAAATAGATGTTGCACACAGTCTCTGATTAGTTAACACATTATCGTTTAAAGAAGCGTGTTGAACACCCTACCTGTAATCAACTTCGTATGTATATACATGTGTGCGTGCCTTTCAACATAGACTCTGGAGCACACGTGCGCTGCAAGAAATCTCGGCCCTGAGCCACAGCGTAGTAAACAGTTTGTTGTATATTGTGTAAAGCTTTTCGTCGTCTCGAATAAACTGTGTAATGGACTTAGTTTGAATTTCTTACGTTGTACCATTTATAGCTATGGAAGTCTGCTCAGTGGCTAGAACAGGCTTGGGCGCTCTCTTTCCGACCTATAGATCAACATAATTGATTGAATGGTTTGATTTTTTATAAGCATTATTTATCTAAGGTTAATATAGCAGACACACAATCTAATATTTCTTAAATTTAAAATAGGCATGCGTTTAATTTAATTTGAATTGAGTTAAAGCTGCCACTTGAGGTGTTTCCGAACAGATACGACTTGGGAGCATCCAAGAAAAGAGCCTATTCCTTCCTCAAAGGCCGGCAACGCATCCTCGAGACCTTTGGTATTGTTTGTGTCCATGGGCGACGGTGATCACTTACCATCAGGTGAGCTGCCTGCTCGTATGCCAACCTATTCCATAAAAAGTTTACAATAATAATAAAAAAAATACTATATACTAAAATACATATACGTAAATTAACATATCTATGTGAGTATTATAGTAATCGCGTTTTAGAAATCATGTCAAAAGTGTAGCTTCTGATGTTGTAGTGTAGGTATACATACATATGGTTGTTATACTATTCTTGCTGTAATACTGAGCTGCAGGCTGTACGCGACCTCAATCTAATGATGAGAATCGTTATTGAAAAATGAAAGGACCGTTCATACTTGCTCTACTTTTGTCATTAGTTCGCTCTACTGTACATAAGAAATCTTATACGAAATGATGGAATGTTCAAATTACATTAAACTTGACCTAAAAGGTTTGTGGTTAGGCACCTTCAATACAGTGGGCACGAAAATTGAAATACGTAATCGTATCATTGACGTAAGTATCATAGTTTGTACTGTATACGATTAGAATTAGAATAGATTAGAATTTTAAATATACGATCAATAATAAATTGAGCCAGTAAAAAATAACGTCAATTATCTGCAATCTTTCATTGTATGTACCCCTTTGTGTTTACGCATTCTAGTGACAAAATTATCATAGATGGTACCTACATATTATTAGAATTTAGGCTACCAACTCTCACCTTTGTCATTTGATGTATTGACGTATCTAATCATAGGCTCGTCTTAATATTTTTAACAAACTCCCAAAAATAGAGAAATATCTTTATCAAGAAGTTTATTTTTATATACTTAACACGTATAACTTATTGTGAACCAGCTTTAATGATATTTTTTGTTGGTTAGTTTATATACCACCGTTATTTGTTTTAAACCCTTTTTTGTTTGTTAAACTCTTTACTCATTTCAACTGTAAATTCCAAATACCTACATTAAATAACTCAGAGGTATTAAAGATTAACTTTTATGACAATTACGACTAAGGTCATATCGCCTTACATTTTACAAGGCACTCGACTCTGAAAGCCGATGCTTTTAAGTTTATCACCCAAGATTATTTACTACCAACCTCTTGAACCAAGCCCTTGCTTTTTCCTGTTTCACTTTTTGTTCGTGTAACATGTTCCCAGGGGTGTACACTTGTAGCCACTTGAGATTGGAATATGCCTTTTTTGCACAGGGTTGCGCATGGCATAAAGAATCACTCAGTTCTTTTAACACTTGCGAGTGAGATAAGAGCGTTAAAGTTATATTTCTCAGAAATAATATCACTAAATGTTGGGTTAGAGGAAGAATGATTACAGTTTACAAACAAAGAAGTTTCCGGTAAATATTACGCGAGTAGCTGCTCTTAAAGCATAATTATGAACATAAATCGCGATAGTTTTCTATCTCAAAAAGAAGTTCTACAAATGACATTACTTACATCACATACACCAATCATTTCTATCAAAAGTAAACAAACAATTTCAACATAACCGGCTATTTTATCGTTGAGATGAAATCTGGAGGCTATTACGGGTATTTTTGTTGGTTGATAAAAGGACCGTGACTCGGCACCTACTCCTATAAACCATCAATAGGTCGTTTGTGTCCAAATTACAGACATATATGTTATTAAGCTTTTAAAAACGTTTAGTGACAAAGCATTCTTTTAGTCTGTCCGTTTCCTTACCGTTGTAGATATAGGCCGTATTATTTATAGATTTTGATTAAGCACTTGTTATACCAAAGGTACCTATCAGATGTTCTGTAAATGTTTTAGTTAATAAATGTATCCCTATATTGTATATACAAGGATTCATAGTGCCGTATTCATAAACAAGTAAAAGTAATTACTTAAGCAACGATTGTAATTCTATTGACTAGAATTTGCCTGAAGTTACTTAATTATACTATATATATAACTATAGCTATATATATGGCTGCTGAAACACAGTGTTTACTAGTTCAGCAGCCTATGGATTCACTAAATAATTGTACAACAAGTTATATCAATAGATTGTTTTTTTACTTTTTTACTTATCAAAGACTAGAGTTCTTAGCCGAGTAAAGGTGCAAGTTGGTAGCCGGCTACACGTAGCAGCAGCAGACGACGTGTCGTCGCTTCATGTCGCTGCAGTCATGATTTCGAACCCGATTGCAGACGACAACTGCAGATGGCATCAACCATTTGAAAAGCGATACGAAAGGTTTAGTTTTAAAGCTTTTCAGTTGTTTTACTACGTAGATTGCTACCCGCGAGCGGCATTACGATATGCGGTCGTGCGACAGTGTCGTCTGCCGCTCGACGACGTGACGCTAGCTTCGTGTCGCTAACTACGAATGGTGTTTCATAGAAATACATAGAAACCAGTAGTGTCGCTGCGACACGTCGTTTGCTGCTGCTTCATGTCGCCGGGTACCAACTTGCACCTTCATAGTCACCATTTCCTTCCCCTCAGCTGTCGTCAACTGAGATAAAAAAATAGTTAGAAATATATTTTCTTGTATCTGGTTCCTGACACAGCTGAAGGCTAACAATGAGAACACGTCAATGTTTCGTTCATATTGCAAAAGTGAAGTTGTATAAAAATGACATTCGCACACAAGCCTGAACTGTGAAGGATCTATTATGCTGTAAAAATCAAAATCCCATGACAAGAACCTAATACAAGTGTAAAAAGAAACATCCAATTTTGATAGAGTTACGTCATGCATTTACTTTAGTAAGTTCATTGCTCGACTATAGAGTAAGATTTTATGTTGAAGTATTATATCATCAAGTGCTTATTTCATTGAGATATTACTTAGCAACAAGTGATTACTCGTATTTAAATACAGCTAATAGACACTGTTCCAGCCGTGTGATTCTACTCTAAGAGCAAACATCGTCGCATCTTTGCTACGAATAATAATAAGTCTATTCGTAGCATCTTTGACAACATTCGTGAAACAAATGAGATGACAAGGAACGTTGGAAAAAAAACCTTATATACAAGGGCGATATCTCATAAATTGTTTGACATCGTTGAGCTCGTCGACGAGCGCATCGACGAATCATTAGAGAATCGCACGACGGGTCAATAAAAAAAAGTGAAAATAAATACAGATGAATAAATGGCTACTGCGTACCTACAGCTATGTCCAACGTTGGAATGCGAAGTACGGTTGCCAGATAATGTGGGTGATTATCTACTCGTACCCCGCCCCAGGCAGGTCTCATCCCTAGTTTCTTATTATTACGATCATTATCAGCTTAGCCTAGAACGAAATCAGATTTGTCGTGAGAGTCTTTCTTGAGTATTATAGATAGATCAAAATTGAAAATATTATATATATTTAGTTCTGATTTTTATAATATTTCACATTTTTTGTATTTCTATTTGTACGTAAATGAAGTACTCGTTTATATAAAGTTTATGTTAAGATGTTGGTCCTTCTTGAGCAACTTGGCTTTTTGAATTGTTTTTAGTTTTTATTATTTTATTACATTTAATTATGTAGAAAACATTTTGATTGGCATTTTTAATTGTTACCTAACATTTTGTTTATACGAAACACATATTTAGGTATAGTTGTTGTCTAGCATTTAAGTTTAGAACTAGTTTAACTGGAGAGACGATTTTTAATTCTTGTGCGTTATATTTAGTATAGATCACAAGTAGGACCACTAGTGGTTATATAGGTACTCACTTGTTTTACATTACAGTTTATTATTCACATTTTATTTAGTAAAGAATTTAGTTAATTAAAGTGAACATTATTAATCAAACAGCGAATAATTTAAACATTTAGAAAGTGGTACACTTATTTAAACTAAAGATCTATTTAAACTGTAGCAGTAGGTACAACACCTGGCATGAATTTACTACCACAACATCATCCAGAAACTCTCGAGCGCTTACCCACTTACTTTTTTTATTTTTCAATCAACAGAGCAGTCCAAGGAACTGGTTCCCAAGCACGAAATTAATATCGGTCACAGAATAACTCATAGCAATTCCTAATTTCGGTGCATGGATTATGCACAGTGAGGATGGGTAGGTACTTTCGTCCCATCAATTTAAGTTGTAGGTACTCTTTGATTGAACAATTATTTTAATTGAAGGTTCTATAAGGCTTAAAATGTTATGTATCGAATAGGGAGCGTTTATTGAGATAAATAGCTGTACTTAAATCGGGATTGTGTTTTATTATATACAGTTGGGACCTACGAAGAAATAATATCAGGAAGAGTAACTGCTTTAAAAAAATGACCCAATAAAAGTCGTGCTAAATCAATAACATCGTTCACGCCGCTATGACTCAGCTGTCATAGTAGACGTTGCAGCACGCGCGTGAACCAATCCCTGCTTTCCTTCCGAATTTAAACCTATCACCGAACATGTCTATTTGTAACCTCGGAAGTAATTCGTATTTGGAATCATACGTCGTTTTGGTTTGAAGGACCACTTTTTGTGTGGAATTTGTTCTGAGTTATGCTTCCTGACATTATTTCTTCGTAGGTTGGGACCCTTCATTACTTAATATTTTTACTGTGTGTAATATGGACGGAATTTAACAACATCCCCACGCTGCTGTCGGGATGTGAATCAAATCATAAGCGGTGACATTAGACTCGCTTTACTTGGTGCACTTATATAGGGCACTTGTGCATATTAATTACTTTTGGTTGCTTTGCTATGGACGCAAAGTGAGACAATGCTGGAAGCAGTAGTATGCAAGCACTACTTTGTGAGAGCACAAGGTACAAGGTACAGGTTACATAGTAGTATATAACATAATAGGTCTAGTTTATAGGGGACTCTATGGACGAATATGCCTTCATAAAAATCGATGTTTCTGTGTGATGAACTCCGTGTTAGCCCTTCATAGGTCGTTGGTATTCATAGGGCCAGACACAATAGAAATTGCATTGTTATAATATAACGACTCGTGAAGGGTTATACTGAAACTGATGACAGTGTCAACAGCAGCCCATGATGGCCGACGTGGTTGTTTCCAAGCGATTCATCCATCTCGATACGAGATAGCCATGCGTCATGTCCGTCATCTAAGTCCGTCGTGTCCGTCGCCTTACACATCATTCTGATAAAAGTATCGGGGTGGCTGATGCCGACTTGCTTTTATTATACTTATATCTACTCTCAGTGTATAATTGTAGAAATTTATAGGTACCTAATTATTATCCACTAAGCTGCACTGGGTCCGCGTGGTGGGTTGTGGGCCAACTTCTCTCTCTGAGAGGAAGGCTTAGCCAAGCAGTGGAATCGTAATGGACTTATTAAATTATAGGTGTATTAGCTTATTTTACTGTACTACCTAACCTACCCTTTACTCTACTACCGAACTGTATTTTTAGGATAGGTTGGCAAACGAGCAAGCGGCTCACCTGATGGTAAGTGATACCGTCGCCCACGGACATCCGTAAAAACAGAGGTCTCGAGGATGCGTTTGCCGACCTTTGAAGAAGTATGATAGGAAGGAAGAGATATAAGAGGTGAGGGGAGGGGAAGGAGAGGGAGAACGGGGAAGGGGGAATCGGGCCTCCGGAACCTCCCACAAACCGATGAAATGCAAAGCTACTTCTCGTCGGTGTTATGTCGGAGTGTGGTATATATATATATATATATATATATATATATATATATATATATATATATACCGGTCGTGCCGGCCCATTCAGCTGTGGGATTGCAGCGTCGCACTACCACAAAAACTGTATAAGTTATAAAAAACTGTATAAGTTATAAATATTACTCGGAAAAAGCGTTTTAAATCAATCTATTTCTTTATAACTCGAAAAGTTTGACCCCATCAGACCTTTGAATTAGAACGCCTTAAGTATTTTGTACTTTTCTGTGTAATTAGAAGAGTTTTAATCACATTGGACCTTTAAGCTAGGACCATGTCAAGCTTTTTGTAAATGTCTATCAACTGTAAAAGTTTTAGTCTCATTAGACCTTTGCACGACATCTCAAGTATTTCATACTTCTATATCTGTATTTCTAACATAAATTATTCCTAACATAAGATCTAGTTACTATAGTAACTATAGTAACTAGATCTTTTCAATGCCAACGCAAAAATGAGAAAAATAAAAATAAACACAATTCGTCCATAATTCACAGGTATAAGTGCCACTCATATAATAGATAGAGGTACTTAAGTACTTATTTAATTATAACGTTTTCTGTTATGGTGTTTTAAAAACTTTTTAGATTTAAAGTTGTAGTCGAAAGTGCAAAGCTTCATGCAAGCACGTTTATTACTGTGGAAATCATTACGCTGTAAATAATAAGGACAGACATACTGACGGTCAGTGCGATATTATATGGGTTCCTTCTAGAACCTTAAAATACTTTTTTTTATACCTACTACTTATATCTATAAAAATACTTTTTTACACATTTTATACGGGCAGTAGCCGCTCGAACAGACGGTACGGCCATGTGTTCTTTTTCTCTAATCCTGGTTCTGCAAACATGTTCATGTACTATCGAAATTTCTTGCAACTGCATCCGTAAACAGTAGATGGTATGTGATTGCTTAACCGGTGATGAAGCGTTGATATTCAGGAATTAACCTCTTTTTTTGTAATGTAAATATATCGAAAGTTTCCGGTAATATGCGTGACTGAAATAGCTCAGTTTGTACAGAGTCGTGTACAACGTACTTGTAAATAAACGTGCATGTTTTCGTACCAAATGCATAGCTGTGTCAAAGAGTGCATATGGAAGTACCATTTGCACTCTTTGACTAGGTAAATATGTACCCGTGGAATACCCAGTACAGCACATTGGTGTTCAAAGAGAATTTTTCGCCGTAGAACGCGAAACATTTCTTGATGTTTCATTTATGTTATATTGCTAGGTACCTACTCATTGATTTTAATTTATGGTGGTAAGAACACTTCAGTAGAACACGTAGGTGATACACGATCAAGAGTCATCCTCTTAATTTTTTGTTGACGGTGCATGTGAAGTAGGTATATATATCTCATCTAGATCATCACCATCATCATCATCTCAGCCGTAGGACGTAGGACCACTGCCTGCTGAACATAAGCCTCCCCCATAATTTTCCAAAAGAACCGGTTGGATGCGGCCTGCAACCAACGTCGTCCTGCGACCTTTATCAGGTCGTCTGTCCGACGTGTCAGTGGACGACCTATGCTGCGATTGCCGGTCCGTAATCTCCACTCCAGAACCTTCTGGCCCCATCGGCCATCGGTTCTGCGTGCTATGTGCCCTGCCCACTGAACTGGCTAACCTTCTGGGCTATGTCGGTGACTTTCGTTCTTCTACGGATCTCCTCATTTCTGATTCAATCACGTAGATAAACCCCGAGCACAGCCCTCTCCATAGCTCGTTGTGCTCATCTAGATGATCCACGAGAAATGGTTATTTATATTCTGTTGGTGAACACCTGTAGCAGCAATCTCTGGTGTTCTATACATTTATTATCTGGATGTGAGAGATATCAGACAAGTATGATGCCTTCAAGTAACAGTTCCTTCTCGGTTTTGGATCTCAGCAGTCTTATAGCACGACCAATCACATTAGCCTAACTAGATCCTTCCACCAACTATAGGAAGAACAAATAGGCATATTTGTTTACAAACAGTAATAAAATTGTATTGATTCGCGCCAGGCATGAATAGATGGTACCTATCCTGGAACTGATTGGCTAAGATATTAATTTAATAGTGCTTTAATTATGTAGCGTGTTTTAGCGACGAGGAAGGCACTGATATCCTAAACAAAAGGAACCTAGTTACGAGGTAAGACTTGCCATATTACCTATCATAAAAATCTGCGTTTGCTTTTGTCATCAAATGCTTTATGAGTCTAAATGAGCTAAGTGTTAGACACTACACCCATATCTATGAATTTGATTTTCTCTGTAAAAGTAATAATGAAGTGCACAAGTGCAGCCTGTCGGATGTCCCCGTCGAAGGCGAAATTTACATGGTATTTTGAAGCCTCGTCTTCCCTGTGACCACAACATTGATTTGAAAAAGATTTGGGGTCTGAGTCACCCATGCCCATTGAAGACGAATCCCTACATCTGATCCTTGGGTGGTGCAAGTTAAGGATATGCTAGGTGCTGCTCTAACGCAAGTGAAGTAGTTACTGGGTATGTAGCACCGTACTGACAGATATGAGACTAAGGTCGAAGCGGTAGTGTGCAAGGCCTTCTGTATGAAAATTTGTAAAGGCGCTGTAATAATAAATAAAATTACTAGGTGAATCTAACTCAAAACTAAGACAACAAAGCAATTCTGCGTAAAACTCCATACTGTCATACAATTGGTAAACAAAAGCATGCCTGTTCAGCAGGAATTTTTACTAAGATACTTATTTAGGTATGTGTCAAGTTCCAGTCTTGCTGACTTTGGGTCAAACTCGTAGTTACAATCTTCCGTACATCGATAAGTACAAAACGTACAAACTACCTCATCACTACCTTTTGTTTGAACCACAGAACGACGGGTCTGCCACGTCGAGCCCATTCACCTAGTTAACTAACCGACAAGTTTAGCTAAACAGTCGATCTTGCCATGGCATCGTATAAAGATTGTAAGGCAATATCGGTTGGTTAACACTCGACTAGTGCGTTGTTGTTTCGCTAGCCGCTGCAGAATTGTGAGTGTTCGTTAATAAACAAAAAATCTACCCCCATAATAAGTAACGAATCTGTTGTATAAACTCAAGAAGGAAAAAATAATATATCATAGTGCATTGGTATATATAACCTTTCTCTAAGTGTTTACTTACTATGTAAATGCTCTTATTTACTACACATGTAATGGAGCATTTCGCTATTAAGATTAGATTTACCGTTAATGTTTGTGTCATATATTTACGTAAGATTTAAGAGAAGTTTAATAACTACAATTAGAACTGGTGTATTATAAGTACTTAAGTATTATATTAAGATGAACAAAAGTATAGACATGATTTTTGGTGTAATTAGATTAGGTAAGAAAAGTATTATATTTGCTGAGTAACTTGATAAGATATATTGTATAGTAGATAGTATATGTATATTGATATAAAAAACTTAACTTGTATTCCCAAGATGTAAACGTACGAATAAGCACAGTAGTATGTAAGAAATTCCAAGTCACTATTTATATGTAACTACCCTCTAACTTAAGTTTTAATGAGAACTTGTAATATTAAACATTTTGTTTTAAAAGTTTTAAAAAGGCGATCCTAGCCTGTAAAACGAACTAATTCAAGGATAGATGTAGCTTAGTTTCTAGCGCTGAGTTGTACAAAATGTGTGTTTATGATAATAAAGAACTTTAAAAATCAAATCAATCAGTCTTGCTGAAAACTATAAACAAACATAGTTACTTGTATACATATTTCTGAAACTGCGTGATGTTTTGAAACTGTGCTACATAATATGTACTGGGAAAAATCAAACATCTATGTGAAGTTTACTTAATATGTCACGGACCAGTTTAATCTCAGTTACAATCAAGAAATTTTGAAAAATATTGTCGTGTCAGTCTTCGGACATAAAAACAATTTTCAAACGAATTCGTTGAAATGGTTTCTACTAGACGGAATATACATTACTCAAAAAATATCGTGGAGTATTTATGAACTACGGTAGACCTTACAATTCGCATACACAATATACACCTCATCCTAGCTGTTATAAAAACCATACCACTATTTGGTTTTATACTATATTGTTTTGATATCAGTTTGCATTAATGCATCCGAAAATGGGTCACACGCTGTTATACGAAGTAAATCAATATTGCACATTGTTTTGATTGAAATTGTATACGTTTATTTGAAAAACAAAACATGCTAACTTTAATGAAATGTTTACATATTATACTTACGTATAGTCACGTCACGTGTTAAAAGGTTGATTCTTTAGGCTTGTTTTGTATAGGTACTCGTGGATAAAATATGTTGTTTGTCGTCTTTTAGTTATTCTGTGATGTGCAAGGCGGGGCCTAAGGTTTTTTCGAATAGGTACCTAGTAAATAGACTGGTCTGCGTTATTCATACGTTTCGAGGTTTTATTTGACTTGTTCTGTCTTCGTCTTTGGGACTCCACTTAACTGCTTCGCTTCCGATTCGCATTGACTCAAAAGTTCCCGTTAAACTCAGGGTTCAATATACCGCTCGTGTCGTAAGACACTGCTCTACTCCTTCGGTTCATAATGTACTATTACAGTTCATCGATTCGGGAATATCGCCATATTATTAGTGGGTTGGCATAGCGTTGCGCTATCACTACTGATTTGAGCTAGCTTCCATTCAGGCTAAAAGTTCGTTTTTTTGCATTCAGACCTGAACTGACCTTGATTAGGATTGAATTTTAACGTTTAGACTCACCCGCTACATAGTGGTTTTTATTCCCAGCACCTCGACTAATTGAAAAAATTCCTCATTCCAAACTAGTTTACGCATCAAAGTCTGTTGTTCGGAGGAATAGGTTTCATTACTATCATGATTATCATTCTCAGTATTCTAGACATCTGAAAACACGACTCAACAATGGATTTTCAGAACATATTGTACTAAAAATTACAAGAAATACACAAGAAAATGCAAAGGATAACGAGAAGAATGGTTGCGAATAGTAATGTAAAAATTAGCTTTTATAAACGAATCGCATTGAGGATGGTGCCATTTGGCAGACAAAAACACGCTCTATAATTTTGTGTTTATATTTTAGTGTTAATTGAGTTTATTTAAGGCATAAAATTCAAAACTATTGACACCACACAAGAAATCAGATTAAACAAACTGAACTTCATTAAAATCAAACATTCTATAAGAAATAATGACCACACTGGTCACCACGTCGCTTGACCAATCTCGTAAAGAATGTGACTGACTCCTTGATTACTCCCAGTCATTAGCGTCGTCGCCACCAGCATGGTCGAGGACTGCAGGTACATATTAGATAGCAGTAACTCGTCTCCAAGGTACCACGAGATCGTTATACTTAAGTTAGCATTTTTTGTGGGTATACTTCCTCGTGTGCATTCTTTCGTAAATGAAGCTAATCTTGACAGTTTACATAGAGCTGGTATGGAAAGCTAATAAGTAATTAAACTCATGCTGGATATTTGATTCATTGTTATATGTATAGTTAGATAGGTATAAGTGCCTAGCTAAATATAATGGAATGCATATGTAAAATAACATAGCCTTCCCGTCCTGGCAAACAACCCGTTCGGAAATCCTCTGTACAGTAGTTGCAGTTATTTCTGTTTTTCTATTGTACTTGGTAGATAAATAAACTTTTGATTTTAACCTCATGTTTCTTGGATCATGCTACGCATAATTATGAGTAAATAGCTACCTATTTACTACTTCAGAAGTCATGTTTCCATATTACATAATAATGATCCTTGATATTACTAATTACTACCAATAATACTACTCCAAAAATAAAGTATATGGACTTAAACCTAAAATAGAGAGGTATAAGGCGGAGTTCAAACGAAGAAATAGTTTACAATTGGCCCTTTGTAAAACTAGACAATCGTCACAAAAATTAGTATTTATTAATCCTATCCAATACATATTGGGTAATATTTTTTTGCATTGTAAGTAATTGTAGGAAAAATCATTACCTACTTGTTTAAATTTAGTTTTGAAAGGCTCACATATGCATTAAACTCACTTTAGGTACAATAAACATTGCAACTGCAGTGAATCTATATAGGGTTCTTTGTGCCCTAACAAAGGTCTACGAAACTGAGCAGCTCATTGTTGTCGCCGGTCCCAGTCATAACAATGGCCTACAACCAGTGAAAGGTATCCAAGCTACACTAATGTCTAATTGTGCAATTAAATATGAAACTGGCTTATTAACCCCGATGTTACAATTACAATAATGAGAAATCAGAACTAGATCCCGCCTCTGATTGTCTGCTGTGTGTGAAACTGTGAACGTCTTCAATTATGGCGGCGATGTCTCAGATGTTATCAATAAGGTTGTTAAAGTTTCTAGCTACAAGTTTGTGTAATTATTCGTAGAGAAAAGGAAAAGAAAACAATTTTTTTTATAACCTTCTTTGACCTCTCATCTTAAAGCTTCCATACCATCCATAGGCTTAGATAAAATTTCTTAACACATTTTGAAGTTCAGAATTTGAAGTCATTCAGGAAATTATTAAAACCAGGTGGTAGTGGACTACCTTCACAATAATCAGTCAACTTTCAATGAGCACCCATACTAATCCTTAAGTGCCGTAAGTCTTGGCCAAGCAAACCATTACCACTATGAACAATAACTGTTAACCGTTAACATCCACGGCTATTATAACTCCAATTTCTCTTATCTTTTCAGATACCCGATATGTGGAGCCGTCGTAAATCGCGGCCGCTTTATCAAAATGGCGCCGAGTGATTTGTAATGGCGGCTGCGATGGCGCCCGCGGGAGGTTACCATCATGAAGGTGAATTGCAGCCTCAGCACTCCAGGGACGGGTCGCGGGACTCTGGAATATTCCACACGACGAAAGGACTTTGGAACGCTCCCGGCCAGAACAACTGTTTCCTGAACAGCGCTGTGCAGGTAAGAATGCATTTACTATGTGCTTTTCAGCCTCTCTTGTTTTGTGAGCAATGCTGTCAAATAAGTCTACATTTTTATAATCCAAATGTTATCCAAGATCGAAGGTTGTAATACTAAGTATTCTGTGTTAAAGGTGGAGTCTTGTTAATAATAGAGATTTATTTTGTGTTTTTTTAATGTTTAATTAATTTATTTATTTATTTATTAATTTAATTATGTTATAATGTCGAATCTTCTACCAATTTCTTATTTTTATAGAATTCACTTCCTTGCACGGGAAAACATATCCTGTGAATTATTTCATCATCAGCCGTGCAAGTCTCTAAAGATTCGTCAATGAACTCGTCGACAAGCTCACTGTTGTCAAATACTTTATGAGATATCGCCCTTGTACATAAGGTTGCTTTTACAACGTTTCTTATCATCGCGTCATTTGTTTCACGGATGTTGTCAAAGATGCATCGATGTTTGCTCTTAGAGAATCGCACGGCAGTTTTGCTTGCTTTGCACAGCCGTGCGATTCTCTAATGATTTGTCGATGAGCTCGTCGACGACCTCACCGATGTCAAATACTTTATGAGCTATCGCCCTTGTACACAAGGTTGTTTTTTCAACGTTTCTTGTCATCTCGTCGTTTGTTTCACGGATGTTGTCAAAGATGCAACGATGTTTGTTCTTTGAGAATCAGACGGCAGTACTAAACAACGTCATTCAAAGTTAAGCAGCGTTTATAAGTGAGGCCGTTAATGTTTAATTCTATCATCATAACGAATTTTCTACCTATGTCTTATTATTATAGAATTCACTTCCTTGCACGGGAAAACATATCCTGTGAATTATTTTATCATCTGTATGTAAAACTTGATTAAAACTTTCATAAGTATTACATTTTATTGTTATTTTGACGGTTTAACTTACACGGTAGGTGTAGTCGAGTATCTCGGCCGGTTTTGTGACCGTCCGGGCCACTTCTTCATGAAGTACTTGCGCATCCGGCTGCGTTCGCGCTAGTACTTCTGTATATACGAGTATTATAATAGTAGTTATCTGTATGTATTATAATAATATGCACAACTATTTAATCGTCAAAAATAAGTTCTATCGTTTTCCACTTTTGTTACTGAACACGCGTATAAAAAATCGTGTAAGTTCTTATGTAAAACTTATCAAAAACCCCAGTAGTACCCCAGTATTGGTAATAACTTATTATATTAATAGTTATTATTATACTAGAAATATTTTTCTCAATTTCATTCAAAAATTAATACAATTCTACTTAAAAGAAGTTTGCCATTACGATGTAACCGATAATGACTCTGCCTGCACATTTGCAAACAAAAAAGTAGGGATGTATTTCTAAGAAATCTAAAAGCTGAGAGGTTATTTGTTTATCCTGTCTGTCTAAAATTGGGATTGTTTATTCAAGGCTCGCGAAATTCCTCATTTAGTCAAACAATACGTATATGGATGTGCGAGCTAAGCAGTAAACATCATATAGCACGTGTTTGTGGATCGGTGGGCGGACACCGAGGAGTATTGACACGACCATACGCAAAACATCGCTGGCGAGATGATGAGATAATCGCGAGATTTTAATGTGTTAACGTCATCTGATAATTTGAAAACGACGACGTAGAATCCCTTGGAGAAGAATTGATGAAAATTTGTAGAAGTTTGAACGAGATGTTAAATAATTTTTAATCGACTGCAAAAAGAACGAGATTATTATGTCGACATGATTTTTTTTGTGTATGTTCACCGATTTCTCCCCGATTCTCTTCTTTTTGAGTCACACTCCAAAAACTGAATAGTGTTTCGCCTATTTTGATGATATCATCATTGACGGTGAATGACAATGGATCCTGTAATTAGCAAGGGTCACTAAAAGGGAAAAAGAAATATGAATCAACTTCAACACCAAAAAGTGTGAAATAACTCGTCGAAGTCGGTACCATGCAAACAATATTTACTAAAGTAAAATTATTGTTATTATTATTGTTTAATTAAAATTAAACAATACAACTTTTGAACCATCATGGTGCCGACATCAACAAGTTATTTCACTCTTTCTGGTGTAGTCAAAGCGGTTCCGTTTTTTGGTAAAAACTTTTTGTAATGAGTAACTTAATTTTCTAGTAAATTTTTACTAAACATCTCATCAGAATTGTATGAAAAAACACTACGCTTGAAAAAGATTAAAAGCGATTAACAGTTTTGAAATATGGACCGGCTTTCCGCCGCGACGCGTTATCTCGAATTTCGACCTCTTGACTTGGCCTTAAAGCATTTTGGTACCTACGTAATCCATTTTTAAGTTGACGTAAATTATATTGAGAGATAAATTCGGTGATAAACGTCGAGGCATTAGTACGCCGTCAGCGTACGCTCAGCGAGCGATGGGTATTATTCAAATTTCAACGAGTAAGCTGGGAGCCTAAGCCTCTATCTTGAATATTTGACTAAGTGTTGGCTTTTACAGAGGTTACTTACCTACCTAATTTTATTGTTTACAATTACAAACTAGACGTTACAATTAAATGATAAGGTCATACTTTCATTTAGATTGAATACTCGTAGAGATTCTGCCTATGATACGAAGATAAACTAAGTATATTATGTATAGCTGTATCTAAATTTAGACTCACGAAAACTAAAAATAAGTCCTTCTTAGGCAATTGTGTACGTTTCTATAATAAAATCCCGAAAGACATTACTGAGCTCACTGAAGGGAAATTCAAGTTACGTGTCAAAAATATACTAATGAAAAAAGCCTATTATAAATTGAGTCACTACTTAGAAGACAAAGATGCCTGGAAGCTTTCCACTTCTGCCTAATAGCCAACTATTGAATAAATTTGTTATTTTAATACTACTCATATGTAACCTCAATGTACAAAGACTTGAAAAAATAATGGCCCACGAGTTTCTTGCTGCTTCTTCTCGGCGGTGGTTCTTTTCCGAAGACAGCGGTAGAATCATTTAAAAATTTTGACGTTCATAAGAGTGTCTATAATGCCTAAACTGAATAAATAATTTTTGAATTTTGAATTTTGAATTTTATAATTGCTATGATTTTGTATTCCCTGATTCTAAGTTTTTATCTATCTAGACACTCCGCGCTTGTGTTTTTATTTATTAAACTACTGGCTATTGTCTGCGACTTCGATCGCGTGGAATAATGATATGGTGATCACTCGGGAACGTATCTTTACCCTTTTTTATGATATGATTTTAAAGCACTAACGTCTGCTGTCAGGGTGTCGCCATGCGATGGGTAAGTAGAGAGTTAAATTCGATGCTTAGATGCCTCGGAGGAGGACAGGTGACAGGTGTCGTATTATCAGAAGTCGCGGGTTCGAATCTTGTCCAAGGATGTGTAGTTTATATCTCTGAAATTGCATAGTTTACGTACCCATTGTATCTAGGTAAATAGTTGTCTATCTCGTTACCTATTCCATACAAATCTGCAGACTAACTCTCATTATCCTCGCTTACTCACGTACTTTCGCATTTATAATATGATACAGTAAGTAATCATTGCTTGTATCTTGCATTGATTTACAAATGATCTAATGTTCAGTATATAACTAACTTCACGAAGCTCTTTCAAAATTCATTGACATTATATGCACCTCTCACAAAGCATACGTGCTGGTCAAACCACATAAAGGAAACAATATGATTTGGTGACATACTCATAACGGTGCGTACTCATTTACGCCGCCATCTCTTCATATTTACCACTCTAAAATAACTCTTATGCGTCTAGTTTCAACGTATGAATTGGTGTTTTGTGGAAGGTGATGACACCAAACACATTAACATTAGGGGTCGTTTGTTGACGTGACTTCTGTGCCGAAGGAACCTGTTCTAATACTATTCGTTTTACACCTACCTTTAACACACACGTATGTAAATGTTTATCTTCTACGCGACGACATTAACAGTTGTTTATACTTATCGGTCCGGCTACTGACTATTATAACATAGATATGAAAGTTCTTTTAGCTTGACGGTCCCGTTTAGCTTTTCGTAGGGGTAGGTTTCGGGTTCGTTCCCAGATCAGGCTCTCAATGGGTAACAAACATATATAACTATTGTAACACATACATACATACACGCACATTCGCAGCCACGCAACAAACAACACGCGAGCGCCCGCACGCATACGAAGTAACATTGTATTTACAATATGTACCTACATTTTTATTACTTCTTTACGTTGTATATATTTTTACTGGAGAAATTATTCTTATCAAACACCACTAAAAGAACACGTAGGCGTTGTCACCCACCACGATTTGTTTGAAAGTGTTACCAACTTGATCCTATATATATATAGGCAACTGTCTCGTAAATTGTAATAAGCTATACTAAGTATTGTAGGTTTTGATGCTCTACTTTTTGTTTTTTTCTCAAATTTACTTTACTATTCTAGTATTCAAGCGACTTCAAAAAAAAAGGAGGGGGCTTCCAATTTGTCTATTTTTATGTGTGTTACCTTATAACTTTTGACCTAGGCATTATTTTTTATTAATATAATAATAATATGGGACAACATCCACACAAAGGCCTTCAGGTCCCAAACTAGGCATAGCCTGTACTATGGTAACCTGATGACTGATATACATACTTATATACATATACACACCCAGAAACAGATCAAACAGACATGTTCATGCACACAAATGTTTGACCTGTCCGGGGATCGAACCTGGGACCAGCGGCTCAGAAGGCAGGGGTGCTACCAACTGCGCCAACCGGCCTGTCCTTGTATTTGAACGTTGGTGCTTCTCATGTGGCCTCAATTAAGTTTCATCAAGATCAGAACAGTACTTTTTTTTATTATACGTAATTTATTTTCAACATCGGGTATAATAGAATGAAAGTCTGTGTCAAAATGTTTGTGAAAACAGGTAGCTATTTTCTCTATTAGATGGGTTTTTGCATATATAGGAAGGTTGGTATTTTTTCCTTTGTATTAGGTCTCGTACATTTTCTTCTGTACATTTGCCATACCTCAATTTATTTATGTGAATATTAACATATATATATATATATATATATCGATAGCCGTTGGGCATATATCCCATCATCTGATGCTGGTATTTATTCTACTTTTTGTAATGTGAACGGTTATAAAGCACCAATTCAACCAAATATAAAAAAAATGCTTTAGCAAAGACAGGCTTGGCCAGTAGGTATCACCGGTGAACTCAAAATTCTGCGTCCATCCTGTAACGGGCCAGGATTGGTGCTATGTGTATGTTAGAGGTTTGAACCATCATGAGCCGAACAATGTACCCTTAAGGCGCTGCAAGAACAACCTTTTAGGTGTTTGAGCGGGTGACATCAGGAACAAGCGTGCAGCACTGGCCGGGACATCCGGAACAAGGGAACAAGCGTGCGTCTGTAATCACGATAACTTTTTCGCAGTTTTCATTTGTTTAAAAATAAAAGAAGCTATACTTGTTATAAAAATATAGAAGTTATTTAAGTTAATAAATTACCTTTTTTCTGATGACAAAAAATATTGTAGTTGTTGATGAAAATATTGAGAAATGCGGTAGGAAACATTTTTCTGTCGTAAACCGATTTGCGATTTTTTTCTTCAAGATGTCAGATAGATATTGTGCAACATTATTTTAAAAGGCTTTTTTATACTCTTATCTGTATTTTTTTCAATCAATATAGTATGTATCAGTTACTAGTGGGTATGTCTAATCTGTGCGACGAAAAATCTTTAGCTTTGGGAAGCGCCTTAATTCATAACATAAAAATGACTATTTTTAAAAAATATGACTATTTAGCAGTAGGTAAGTAATGAAACTGATTTATCCAGAAAAGGATACCTAATACATACCATAAACATAACGTTGATTCTCGTCACGCAACGTTTCGGTACTTGCATCATTTACATTCCGTTGTGTTGATAAATACGATCCAATTTACATGAGAATAATTACGAAGAAAAAAACGTGGGTACTTTAAAAATGTCTAAAAAATATACGCTCGTCGTAATGACGTGGCGTGGATCATGGGTGCCGCATCAAAGTTCCATTAAAATACCGGCGTATACGATGCTAGTATCAAAAAGCTACCATGCACTCTATGTAAAGGATTTAACGTTCAAAATTCAAGGGAAATTACTACTAAAATCACTTCATAGTCATTATAATTAGTAGACAGTACCTACATTCTTGTATAGTGTGTATATGATGAAGTCATAGTAAGTTAATGCAGCGTAAAAGCTTTGACTGATATAATACCAAGTTCATTTTTTTCATTTCATGATCATATTTTCTGTATTTTTGTACCGACTTCCAAAAAAAGGAGGAGGTGCTCAATTCGACTGTATGTTTTTTTATGTTTGTTACCTCCTAACTTTCGACTGGGTGAACCGATTCTTTAAATTCTTTTTTGTTTGAACGCTGGTGCTTCTCGTGTGGTCCCATTTAAATTTCATCAAATTTGGTCCAGTAGTTTTTGAGATAGGTACACTCCAATAACTGGATAGAATGGAAGTCGGTATTAAATTTTTCAAATTGTAGTTGTGCTTAAATCTATCTATAAATACGTTATTCCTGTTTTATGTTGAAATCATTAGAATAAATAATAGCACCAAAGTGTGAAATTTAGCTAAAATAAACAACCAAACGTGTAAAATTATATGTAATTTTACACAAATATCTACAAACGTACGATTCTTAACACTCGAAAGCTCTTACTATTAGACTGTATCAGCCTGTTTACGAATTAACCACTGAAATGTGGCAATCGCCAAAACAATAAAGGATTCAAGGAGTTTGCACTTGTACTGAATTAAACTTTTTAACTTTACACAGATAAGTAGGTACTATATTTCATGCCAAAATTATGCAATTAAAAAAAATAACTATACTAAACTGAAAGTGGCGATCAAAATAATCCTAACCTGCTTTCTATCAATTTATAAATGCGAAAATACGTGTGTATGTTTATTACCAGTCAGCGGTGAAACGGTTTGTCAAATTTGTCAGAAATATTGAACTGAAATAGCTTGGATACCCAGGTCTAGGCACCTAGGATTAAAACAAAATTAAACGCTACTTAACATCTCGATTCAATCGATATATCCTTATTCCATACCCAGAATATAAAGTTGTGCTAGTGGAAAATAAAATCAAACTAATCGAATTGAGAACCAAAACTCAATGAACGTGTCGGAGATGTTCAACTTAATTTCTGCGATATCCCCCAATATATATTTATATATATATATATATATATATATATATTATATACGATTTAAAAATCAACACCGTAACGCAAACGCGCGCGTTCCACAAACTCTCTTCAATCATGTGCCATTTAGCATTGCCAGCGTTCGACACGACATTTAGTTCCACTTACACTTTGACGCATACGACATTCGCGCATTTAAAATTCCTAAAGCATATCTAAAGAAGCGTGAACAGTGGCAAGTTGTCGGCACGAGCCAGGAATGTGACGAAATGGAAAAACTCTTCGACGAGGGAATTGTCGCATCGTGACGTGATGAGAAAATTGCGCAATCTGCTCTTGATGGATTACATGTAATCTTGAGCGAAATGTGAGTGATGAATACGCTGATTTGTTGAGCTGTTACATGCACAAGCTTCCTTGTAACTTGATTCACGGAGATAGACAAATCTTAGGCTGGTCTAAGCTTTCAGAAAGAAACTCAGATGTACAACAAAATATGAATAATTAAGACCTGCATTGTGTCATAATGTTGCAATAAATCTATTGAGTATTGAGTACATGTGAATTCCGATTTGAGTGGACATTTGACAGGGAAAGGCATACAATATTTACTCAGCCGTGCGATTCTCTAATGATTCGTCGATGCGCTCGTCGACGAGCTCACCGATGTCAAATACTTTATCAGATATCGCCCTTGTACATAAGGTTGTTTTTCCAGCGTTTCTTGTCATCTCGTGATGATCTACGTCAGCCTAGATATACTGCTGAGCGTACTTCTGGGATATGACCCTTGATCACTTCATAGGTATCTTTATAGATATTCCAGCCGACTCTAATTGGGTAACGCAAAAAATTCGTAGTTTGCTAAGTTATGTGTGCAGAGCGTATTCTTAGTTGCTTAATTGTCATTTCAACAATTCCTGAACTCATTAATATTCAAGGACAGGCACCTCTAGAGTTTCCTCCATGTTTTCTTGAAATCGTTAGTTAGAGTTGACATTTCAACTTTATTTCGAGGTGCCTTGAATCTGCCGTGCGATTCTGTAATGATTCGTCGACAAGCTCGTCGACGAGCTCACCTATGTCAAATACTTCGCCCTTGTGCATAAGGTTGCTTTTCCAACGTTTCTTACCATCTCTTAATTTTTTCACGGATGTTGTCAAAGATGCAACGATGTTTGCTCTTAGAGAATCGCACGGCTGATTATTTCACGTTATTATAATGTATGTGTAATAATATTGAAATGTACAATTATTGTGAATTGTTAATAATGATGAATTAATTAATTGAATCCTCATTTCTTTCCCTCTAAAATTGCTGTAGTCGACATTCTTCATAATTAGTTATGTGTATCATGAACCCGGTTAGTAATAGTAAGTAACGTTCATTGCTCGACTATAGAATAAGATTGTATGTTGAAAATCTATTGTACACAAATTGCTTCATTGAGAAATTACTTAGCAACAAGTAGTCACTTGTTTATAAATGCGAGAATTAATTATGTATATTATAGAGAATAGCATGCAAAAATATAAATTGTAATGAGAGTGTATCTGCCGACAAACTGTTCTGCAGTTTGGCAGAATTTAGATTAAGGTAATAAAAATGTATGCTTATTGATTCAAAAGAAAATAGGAATACTTGAATTCACTTCTTAAAAAAAGACGGAATGAGAAATATTTATGTACATTATTTGAATTTATGTTGTTACTTTTTTGTTAAGGGATAATTTGTTAGCTATCCCTCAGCAACAGAGGGATAACTAAGCTTTGGATTGCTTACTGGGCGGTCGAAAGCTATGTATTCGAAGCTATAGAGATAGTAACATTTCCTTATATTATTGTTATTTTCTCTAGTTGTATACCTACAAAATCCATTTGCAGGGCTTTAAAATAACAAAACGATTAAATCCAAATCTTCAGTTACGAGGGCTCACATAACATGTGATCAAACTGTTATACCATTGTTTGCCGTCACGTTTCGCCCATTCCAGTTCGTTAAAATTCATAGAATACATCTTACAAATCGCCTTAGAACTCTAATTGGATCGGTACTAATACGTAGGGTATTAATAAAACTGATGGACACTCGTGTGAATTCTTGTGCTGGTCTGTTTTAATAGCTCTCGTGTTCCCATAAAAGGTATAGCAGCTATAATTGGAGCACGCGATAGCCCTATTAATTTTCAGTTAATAATCTAAATATAAGATACTTCATTGTTTTTCAATTTTGTATGACAGTTTTTACCATTGTTGGTAAGTTTTGCCCTGCAGGCCAATTTTACTTTTTGACACCGTTGAACAATATATCCTGCTGCAACTGCAGATCGATTTTGGTTGTCGTTCGATAATTACCCAAAAAAACATTCTACTATTTTATAGACAAATTGGAACGTAACGTCATCTTAAACTTTACTATGTATCGTGTACTATGATGATCTATTGAGTTAGAAGAATATAAAGTTTGGGTCGATCGCTAGCTTCAATAGAAAACGTATAAAGCCATCGTTCAGTTACGGTTCGATTGCAGTTGGACCGAAATTTCCGACCGAATCAGCCCTCAGGTTGTATGGCGTTGCTAGAGCTTGTCTTGGAGACGACAGTGCCCCATATTTTGTTTATATAGATATGGTCTCATGATTGTCGTGACAATGACGTCTAAAACCCAAAATTTGTTGCTACCGCCTATTTGTCACCTGTGTTTGAGTGTCACTGTAGCAAATGAAATTGATAGGCTTTTGAATTGAGGCTAAAAGAGCAATGCATCTGACGCATATCTATACGGTTAAAAGTAGGTACTCCAGTTCTAAGTTAAGTTAAGTTTAAGGATAAGCATGCACGGGTTTACATCAGACGAGCGATTCACAGTCTCATCAAATGTACGTACATATGCCGGCCTTATATCTCATCTGTTTGGCATAGACAGTACCTGTTAATATGGTTTCGCTGATTTCTTTTGGCTGTACATATAATTTTTAATTGACTTCAAAAGAAGGAGTCCTTTAAGTGATTTTTTTATGTATAACCACATTAACCACGCATTACGGCTTAGTGGATCATATGAATTTTTATGATTAAATAGCTTCAAATTGGACCCATCTAAATTTCATCACTCTCAGTTGAAAGCTTTGTACTTACTAATTAATAAGAAAGTAATGCCGCATGTAAATTATATTTTAGTATTATTGATACTTTGGTATTAGTAGAAGTTGGTTTCGTATTTTCTAAATAGTTAAGTACTACTTAGTAAATATTTAATTCTAATTCAGTGACTAATTTTTATAATAAATAAAACATACTTCTTCTCATCAAGGTCTAAGATCAAACGGATTAGTTTACTATATACTCATACACTATCACTCTGAAGCTGTACATATAAATCTTATACAGTTGCTCTCTAAGCTACTTCATTGTGTTTGAGTACGGGTGTTCGTAATTGAATTAAAGTTATGCGGTTGCTGCCCTTCCGGTTCTTAATTAAGAATATCGCGCGGACGCGCACTTTTAAAAGATAAGTTCCTTCTACTCCTTTTCGTGGGTAACATAAGATAAAGAGTGGGTTCATTAAACTGGTGCACCTGTGCACTCAGTAACAGATATGTTTCTGTGCCAGTGTGTTATCTGTGCCAGTTTTCACTGTGATACTGGTAAGTGGTCTTACCTTACGACCTGCCGTGCGTTTCTCTAATGATTCGTCGATGCGCTCGTCGACGAGCTCACCGATGTCAAATAATTTATGAGATATTGCCTATGTACATAAGTATAAGGTTGTTTTTCCAACGTTTCTTGTCATCTCGTCATTTGTTTCACGGATGTTGTCAAAGATGCAACGATGTTTGCTCTTAGAGAATCGCACGGCTGTATATTTTTAAATTGATTAAAAGTTAACAGTGCTCCAAAAAAAGAAGAAACTATGTCAAAGTACGTTTAAGTTCAGTTGAGGCACAGAATAAATAGCAGTATGTACGTTCTTATCCTTAGCTCATTGTTTGCTGCAGCGCTCTTATCACTTCCGGACTAGAGTATATAGGCATTTAAGTGAAACTGGACCCTAATGAGTCCATATTATAGAGCTTATAATAGGAACAATGGAGATTCTAACTCTTTCTAAGAAAAGCTCGACCGTTAGCGAGATCCTGACCGTTTTCCGTTACATTTCGAAATCGCATATCGTGTTGTCGACCTCTGAACTTGACACGTCGCGCGATGAATCTTTGTCATAGTCCACACATACGTATGTACTAGTTGCCTCCGGGGTTTCACCCGCGTGGTGAGATGACAGATGATGATGATGAAAAGTATACCTTGTGTGGATTAACACAAGGTATACTTTTCGCCTCATATACCTCCATACCAAATTTCATCAAAATTGGTCCACCCGTTAGAACGTGAAAGAGTAACATACATCCATACGTAAAAACTTCGCGTTTTTAATATTAATATACAATTAATTCATATTACTTCATCAGTCGAATGACCCAGACACAATAGAAATTTCATTGTTATATTGACAATCGACTGGTGAGGGGATATGGAAGCCTACTAGTTAATTCCGATTTATATGGGCTCAGTTAGTAACTGACACATTGTATATTGTAAACATGTCTACCTTAACAAAGCGTACCAATCAGGCTGCCGGTGGACAACTCTGTCCATCGCTTCACTTGTATACGTCCCTATGAGCCTATATTAGAACCTTTTCAACTTACAAAAAAACCATGATGATAAAGATAAAACGACAATAATTAACTCAGAGATTGTATAAGTTAGGAGCAACACTAGGGTTTGCTGGGACTTTTCCTTGCATCACGCAACATTATAAATACACATTATATCATAAAAGGTGTGTATTGTCCAATACGTTCTGTAGGATAGTATTATTTATATGCTATAGGATTGTAAGATATCAGGAATTATTCATTTTTCTTTCTGTCTAGATTTTGTTTACTTTGGTATAAGCGTTCAACGACTACAAGTTAGAACCTTATCGTTTTCATTTATGTGTCAATTTTTACGGTTATTATATTTGCGTGGCTCTATATACAGAAATAATATGGGGGAGGCATATGTTCAGCAGTAGACGTCCTATGGCTCAGATGATTATGATATACTGAAAGAATCTGCAGATCTATCTTCAAATGGTTATTTTATTTGAGTTTAAAGTTACCTACTCAAAACCTCTTAATCCTTCCTATACCGTGATAATTAAAAAAAAAGATTTATGAATGAAACTGATTTATATTTACGTCTGTGGGACACAAAGGGTTAATAAGTTTTAGTTTAAATTCATAACTTCTCTTTTAATGATTAGATTGTTTCACTATATCTACGCTCCTTATTTCATAACCCGCTTTTAAATTAACCCATTTCTCGTCCATAAACCTTCTTAACAGTTTACCTTAGCTGCCTTTTGTAGTTCCAATCGCAGGTCTATAAAAGTTTTTGTTATGACTATACGTCACAGTTTAAATAAAAGTTAGTAAGGGTTGCATCATGATACTGCAATAACTGTTGGCTAATCTAGGTCATTTGTAACGGGCATCTGTTTAAAACAACGTGTCATGTTACGAAGTCGATCAAAGACAATCATGGTTTGATCCACACCTTTGAGTTTCGTTTAAACTTTACGGCATCTGTTTCGATCGTGATTCGATATTTGAGTTGTTTGTTTTACAATCATAAATTTTTTGGTGATTGATAGCTTTGTCAATTGTTGCTCATATCCTTATTATCAACAGTTAATCGTCGTGCCTAATAGACAAGAAACAGTCTCTTGTAAATACCATTGGAATAAATAAATAAATATTCCACAACTATCACACAACGCCATCTAGTCCCAAGCTAAGCAGAGCTTGTGTTATGGGTACTAGACAACTGATAAACATACTTGTATATTTCTAAATACATACATATTATAGATAAATTACACCCAGACACAGAACAAATGATCGTGCTCATTACACAAACATTTGTCCTGGGTGGGAATCGAACCCACGACCTCCGGCATAGCAGTCAGGGTCACTAACCACTAGACTTACGGGCCTGTCAATTGTGTAAGGCCTGTATAAGAAAAGGAAATATGTATGGTGGGTTACCTAGTACGACAGGTGACACTTATACACGCTATATTATTAAAGAAAAGCAGAAGGAAAATGTCAAAAAGATGTTACATAGATCAGATAAAGAAAAGTATAAATGTCGTTTCATACGAGTATGAGATCACAGAGGCTGAAGAGTGCTGAACATAGGCACAAGTAGTAATAATACTCGTAATTATTAAAAAAAACAATTGACTATGAAAAGAAAAAAGAAAATACTTTAAGATTTAATATCTGTCATATTAAGATTTAATATCTTGGAACATAGAATTTTAACTTCATGTGTAGATTTGTTTATATATATATATATATATATATACTGAAGAAATCTTCGTACCACATGTGCTTCGTACATAATAAGCTCAAGCCAATAAACTTTACTCTATAACGGCCTTATTAATAAACTTGGCTTACACCCGGAGTAGTTAAAACATCTATCGGTCAATTTTTCAGTGGCAGTAAATGTCACGCGTGAAAGCAAGACAAAGCATGTTACGCCTAATATAGGTTTACGCAACGTTTATTAATAAAGGCCTAAATGTTTATCATAGAAGTAACTAAGGTTAGGTAATAACTTACTAAGGTTGTTCGAACGGTAACAGTAGCCAAGTCGCGTGAACTTGGCGACGAAGACGGCAAAGTGGACATCTTCTTGTTGATATTTCACTCAACGGCCTCTAAGTACAGACATTAGAAAATCTTTCACTCCTTTTGCCTTGAGTTAAAGTTGAAAATCGAATGCGTAATATCTGTGAATGTGGTAAGTATACAACACATAATACAGCCCTTGTCTCGTACCTCGTAGTAGAGGCAGGTTACTGTGCGTGTGTCTAACTATGATATGATCTGTGACCGGGTTCGTGGTTTTTCTTGTCTCTTTGTACAGGTGCATGTGCTTACATACATTTACTAAAACGATTCCACTCACGTAGGCAGTAGTTGAACTGCTCCTTGTTCAGACGGGACTGCGTGTGGTGGCGTTATTGTTGTACCTATTTGAATTTTAGCATAAGTAGAATGTACCCAAATGTTTTAGGAAAGCAACTAATTAATAATAAACTTTCATGAGCGTAGTAATTATAATTAAAAACCAATCTACAGTAAGTAGAAAGACAATTTGATATTTTACAAAACAAGTACAATTTGAAAAATATAATACCGACCGAATTTGATGAAATTTAAATGTGACCACACGGGAAGCACCAGCTTTGAAACAAAAAAAGAATTTTGAGTATCGGTAACAAACATTAAAAAAATAGTCGAATTGAGTACCTCCTCCTTTTTTGAAGTCGGTAGATAAAGGCTTTGTCGCGATATTGTCGGTTAAGTTTGTCATGTCGATCGAAATTATGCATCTCTACCGAACCCTTCGTTTCAAAGATATATCGCGTGTGATGTCCGTTTACTTGCGATCGCCAAACACCTGCCCACTATTGAGATTATGACAAAACCTGATTTTTATTATATTTTTTATAAAGCACTAACGTCTTTTAGTCCGCCTCCATACGACAGTTTAATCAACTAAAGAGTTGAGATGCTAGGACGGATCGCCTCGATGTCTTAGCGATCATGGCGCGTGACACGAATTTTCGGAATACACGAGCTCGAATCTCTTTCGAGGATGTGTAAAATTTCTCTCTTAACTTGCAAAGATTAAAATCTGAATTTGTACACTTTGCTTACACTCGTACACGTCGAACCCAGAGAAAATGCAAGTTAAGGAATGTTAAACAAAATCAATGAACACCATTGTTGTGTGTTTAGTTTTTTTTCCGATATTAATGTTTTTTAGAGTTATTATCTCAAAATTGGTTAAATTTCTTTTGGATTATTTTATGTTACATAAATAAATATGTATTTGGGTCTATATGAAGTAATTATCATGTTGAAACGACGAGTACAAATATAGATTACATAAAGACAGATGCAGCAATTAATATAGGAATCACACACATTTTAGTTGGGGTTGACGAGCGTTTTTCCATTATTATTACTTGTAATATTAATAATTGTATTCCAAAGTTCCTACAACTAAGCGTTATGTATACATGTGTCAGTGACATTGTTGCTACTTTGCTGAGCCTCGTAACGACGTGACTAGCACAGAATAAGAATGACCAGAGCAATACTCGCGTGACATAATAAATATAAACGTGATTTATTCATGGAGAATTATTTGTGGGAATAGAAGACAAATAGATGTTCCTGTTAATAGTTAATAAATAAAATAAAACATGCTGAAATGATAAAAGTCTTTGGGGACTGCCGATCATCTGCCGATAGAAATGAAATAAGACCAGAATAAATAAGATCTCTCGGTAGAGAGTACAGACTACAAGATACTACTTACGTATGTAGAGAGTAAGATATTCCTTGAATAAGACACACAGTCAACAACAATAGGTAGTCATGGAAACTTATAGAAGTTTTCACTTTAAAACTACATTATCTATGAAGAAGCGCTCGGTGACGGTGACGATGACGCGAGTTCCTTGATTTTTCTACACCCAAAAAGCGTTACGTTCGCTGACGATGAAGCGAATTCCTTGATTTTTCATCACCCAAAAAGCGTTACGTTCGGTGACGATGAAGCGAATTCCTTGATTCTTCTTCACCCAAAAAACATTACGTTCGGTGACAATGAAGCGAATTCATTGATTCTTCTTCACCCAAAAAACGTTACGTTCGGTGACGATGAAGCGAATTCATTGATTTTTCTTCACCCAATAAACGTTACGTTTGGTGACGATAAAACAAATTCCTTGATTTTTCTTTACCCAAAAAGTGTTACGTTCGGTGACGATGAAGCGAATTCCTTGATTCTTCTTCACCCAAAAGGCGTTACGTTCGGTGACGATAAAAAAAATTCCTTGTTTTTTCTTTACCCAAAAAGTGTTACGTTCGGTGACGATGAAGCGAATTCCTTGATTTTTCTTCACCCAAAAAACGTTACGTTTGGTGCCGATATAACGAATTCCTTGATTTTTCTTCACCCAAAAAGCCTTACGTTTGGTGACGATGAAGCGAATTCATTGATTTTTCTTCACCCAAAAAACGTAACGTTCGGTAACGATGAAGCGAATTCCTTGATTTTTCTTCATCCATAAAACGTTACGTTTGGTGACGATATAACGAATTCCTTGATTTTTCTTCACCCAAAAAGCGTTACGTTCGGTGACGATGAAGCGAATTCCTTGATTTTTCTTCACCCAAAAAGGTTATGACTATGACGCAAGTTCCATAATTTTTGTGCATCCAAAAAGTACTCAACGCGCATAAAGAAGTTTTCACTTCAGTAAATAATAATTAAATATATCGTAATTGTGTTAGTTATCTTTAAGTTAGGAAGTCGGCTCATTTGCGTAGTGCGTGGTCCAAGGTTCGATCCCTAGACGGTGCATTTTTTCTGTGATGAGCAAAAATGTTACTTTTCTTCTCTTAAATTTTGTGATGTTTTATTGTGCGTATAGAACAAATAGTATATTTCATTACAAGTGGGGAAAGGCTGTCATTGCAAAGAGTTCCGATAAATGTCTACCCGAGCCGAGGCGCAGCCGAAAGCAGGGGAACCGTAGGATATAAGCAGAGATTTTTTTTTCTTCACCCATTCTGGTAGGCAAAGGGAACTATGCCCATACAGCCAAGTCTTCAGTAGATTTTTTTTTATTGATATGAAATGAAAATGAAAATTAATGAGATGAAATGAAATGAAACCTAACCTAACTCATTAAATCTGATATTGAAACAAATTAGTAGCTTCTTTTTAGAAATATACGTATTTGCATGAATCATGAAAACTTCTATGAATTTTTTTTAGTAAAAACTTCATGGTTGGTTTTTCTTTTTAATAGACATTATTTTGACAGTTGGGAAAGAGAACGCACGAGTTCGGGAAAGGTAAAAAAAAAGCATGAGTATGACATCCCGAACGCTATACGTCCCTGCAATACGCCACTTTTTGAGCAACTGTATTAAAAAAATCCTTCCCTCGCAGATAATCCTAGTGTGAGGCGTTTATGAGCGTGTAAGGGTAAAAACATAAGAATAAAGAAGAACTAGGGTAATGTATTATTTTAATACAAAAAATGTATAATGGAAACGCTTCCAGTATTAGTTATTAGCAGTAAGTATGATGTTGTTATAAACTTCTTGATTAAGTTATCTCAACCTGTTCATTCACAAGTACCTACAATTCGAAAAATTTTATACCGACTTCCTTTCTATTCAGTTGCTGGAATGTATCTCAAAAAGTACTGGACTGAATTTGATGAAATTTAAACGGGGCCATACGGGAAACACCAGATTTCAAACAAAAAAAAAGAATTTTGAGAATCGGTTCACCCTGTCGAAAGTTATGAGGTAACAAACATTAAAAAAAACATACAAACGAATTGAGTCCTCCTCCTTTTTTGTAAGTCGGAGGAAAATATATCTCACTCTACTTACATAATCGTCTAGTTCCATCACAACGCGGTAACATGAAGTAAACCCTAATAATATCACTACCTGTCTACATATCGCCATTATGATAAAAAAATCTTGCATCATTCAGTACTTACAGTTAATAGCACCAGATTAATTCTGTACAGCACACGTGATTAATATTTATTATCTGTACGCTGAAAAAGCGCGGGCATCGACGGAAATGGCGGGAGACGAGAGACGACGCGCGACGGAATGTCACAATCTCGGTACCCTTTTTCTTCTTCGTTGTTTTACAGAGACTACGTATTTATGAGTGCAGGTGTGCGTCGATTAAACACTAAAACTATCCGTTTAAGTACTCTTTTTTACTCTTATTAATAATTTTAAAAAATACATGTACAATTTGAAATATTTAA
Source organism: Selenia dentaria (assembly GCA_917880725.1). Classification (NCBI taxonomy): domain Eukaryota; kingdom Metazoa; phylum Arthropoda; class Insecta; order Lepidoptera; family Geometridae; genus Selenia; species Selenia dentaria. The sequence goes on along the minus strand of OU862888.1, from coordinate 25,685,315 downwards.
TACCGACTTCCATTCTATTCAGATATTGGAGTGTATCTCAAAAACTACCGGACCGAATTTGATGAAATTGAAATGGGACCACACGGGAGCACCAACCTTCAAATAAATTTGTGAATTTGAAAGTTATGAGGTAGGTAACAAACATTAAAAAAACAGTCGTATTGAGTACTTCCTCCTTTTTTTGGAAGTAGTTAGAAACAATCTCATTTTGAAACAGTGTTTTCGTATTTATTTAATATCATAACCGACTTTACTCACGTAATTAGCCGATGTTATCGACCTAGGTTTCGGGCATGTCCGATGCTGTCTCGATCGTCCATCCGTCGACCGTCGCGTCGATCAGTGCTCTCGTCTTGTGAATCATTTAACTAAAAGTGTTTTGCTTTAATTTTCAAACCAAGCTATTATAAAATGAGTGATGATAAGCAATAGTCTCATATCTTACTCTATGCTATCCTATTAATATTATAAACGTGAAAGTTTGTATGTATGGATGTATGGATGTTTGTTACTCTTTCACGCACAAACGGGGGGGGCTAATGTTGATGAAATTTGGTATGGGGGTAGATGAGGCGCTGGATTAACACATAGGATACTTTTCATCATCATCATCATCATCATCCATCACCACGCGGGTGAAACCGCGGGGCGCAGCTAGTAATTAATAAATTCGTTAGTGGCTCGTATGTCTGGATGGATGAATTAGGAAACGATCGATTTGGCTGAAATGTATAACGTAAGTTAGTAACTATTATGTAGTAGTATTATGTTACGTTCGATCGTAGTAAGAAATAAAATATTTATATATATATTTATAATAATTTTATGCGGGAGGGAGGGTGGTGCACGCCCCCAAATAGGCCAAAATCATTGTTTTCTTTTCAGCGGAAGTGTCACTAAATATTTTTTAATATCGTTTTTTACCAAAACTGAGTTTGACGAACACTTTAACAAAAGAGCCAACAATAGCAACGCCACCAATGAATGCCCTTATTGCTAAACGAACGCACGATTGTTGTGCGCCGGTTGCTATGGGTTACGCACGGCTCCTCTCTGCGCATTGAAGGTCATAGTTGAAGTCATAGAAAATACTATATATATAGTATTTTCTATGTTTGAAATTAAAATATATTATTATTTTCAACGTGGTGCATGTAACTGTACCGGAATTTCGGGAGCTCCAAAAGCAACTAAATTATTAATGTATTTTACTTTTAACTAAATAACTTCTATTTTACAGCTCTGAGTTTTTATTGTCTCGCAGTAGGTATGAAAAGTAGAGCATGCACCTCGAGGATAAAGCCTGTCTTCGTCTTGGGCGGCTTTAACCCCTCGCTTCACTCAGGATTCTACATAACTCCCTCGCTACGCTCGGGGATTGAATTGTTATCCCCTCGCTGCCCTCAGGGATTAACCCAAGAGTCCCCGTTACACTCAGGGTTCAATATACCGCCCATGACGTAAGACATTACTTTACTCCCTTGGTGCATAATCTACTATTACATCTCTATTTTTCTAAATTACACCCGCGCAGACCGGGGCGGTTCGCTAGTAGCAAACATTACAAAGTCTATCCTCTACAGATAACACAGAAAGGCACGTACTAGATGGCCCTTCTCATCAAAAATGATAATGAATCCGCTGACATTCAATTATAAGTTAAATATAAACGCGTTCATTTCACGTGAAATATTGCACGACCATCGACAGGTGATGAGTTAAGCTGAAACAGGTGTTATGTAATTATGCTGATGGATGGATTGTGACATAGACAATATAATAGTAACACGAGTTGCGAGTGTAAACTTAAGACTTATGTTAAAACAGAGGCTTAGCACGTGCACGATGTTTGGAGACGCCTACGTATAGTAAGCATTATTTGCCTACGTAATATTATGCAGTACACAAAAGCCTTTCAAATAGACAAGCGTGCGGTGAAACTTTTTTGTTTTATAAGTGGACTCATTCATTTGTACATTTGCTATTCCTCAAGTTATCTATGTGAATATTTTAAATATAAGTGAGAAAATGTAGGTAGGTACGTAATTACTTATGGTGTGAAATATTCTTATTCATGCAAAACATGGTAGAATTAGTATATATTTTTGAAGGTACAAAATCTTTGGAGGCAGTATATGAAATAGCCTATCTCTGTTTTATAGCTACATTCAATTATATTTGTATTAATAACTAGAATATAATACTTTAAAAGGAAAAAGTTTAATTAAGTTTTATTTGATGAATAAATTATTAAAATTTATTAAGTACTAAACGGAGCAAATTTAATTACTTTAAGCTCTCTACACACCATGCAATTTCGAATGCAACATGCTGTAGCAATCTGCTGTAATTCAGCAAATTGTTACGTATGTAGGCGTGTTTTGACTCCCTTCTAACATGTTGGACGTCGTATCGTACGTCCTAGCATCCAGCAGATTGTTACAGCAAATTGTAAGCCGCGTTGTAACGTGAGTAGTGCGGTTGCATGCAATCTGGGCTCAGTCGCGATCGTGCCGCCGCCCGTGGCTAGCGTCGCTATGAATTTTATTAAATGAAATATGTAAATGGACGCAAACATTTATACTACAGAAAAAACTATATTGATAAGAATTTCAGAAATCTATAAATAACTTGCCACATTGTGGAATAATAAAATAGTTATGGCGTATTTTTACTTTTCTTAGCAGCTGATGTTTTTTCTTTGTGAAAATAATTGACACGCCATTGTTCCTTCCTATCCAAATTTCTAAAGGCTAGAAATTAATGATTTTAATTATTAAATAACATAATAAAAGGTATTATATATTGTAGTATTGCTGTGCATCTATTAATGTTCAAAGTAAAAATTTATGTTTATTGTTTCTCAGTCTCAGTAGTATTTCAGCGAACTCAATTTCAAGATCCGTTTTTTAATATTTGGACAGCATTTGAGCCATTTTCATACACGTGTGCACGCTGTGGCGATCCAACGAAAATGAAATCGTAATCGCCGCTGCAACGTGTGTAGAGTACGTACAACCGCGACTACAGCAGATTGCTACAACATGTTGCGTTCGGGGTTGCATCGTATGTAGATACCTTTATTAGAAACGTAAACATATTACGGAAATCATTTGCTATGGATTTTTATTTTACTTCAAAACAGATCTATATCTAAACTATTATTATGCCAAATGCTTATATAACTACCGAAGTGTCGTAAACGTGAGCTTTTGTAAAAAACACCGCGCTTCGTCGTACATACTATGAGTTATCTATGCACAGTAACATCGTAAGGCTATCTGTACAGTTGTGCTAGATAAATGATAGTTGGTATTAAAATTAACTCTTTTACGTCAACGGTACGATCACGTTACTGGTCCGCAAATTTTCGGGTTGTTCCGTATCCACTCTTCCAATGATGTCTCATCCTAATTAAGTATATAGACACAGTATTGTGATATAGATCTTAACTCATCCTAAACCATATTCTCAACTCATCGGATAGTAATACTTTTAACTAGCTGTGCCTCGCGGTTACACCCGCGTGGTGATGGATGTTGACAATGATGAAGAAAAAGTATCCTATATATTAAATTATTATAATTATTCCAGCGCCTCATCTATCTACATACCAAATTTCATTAAAATCCATTCAGTAGTATTTGCATGAAAGAGCAAGAAACATCCATACATACATTTCGCGTTGATAATATTTGTAGGATTCATTTTCTTGAATAAACCGAAATTTCACGTTAGGTCCACTTTAGGAGTTACCACGCTGTGAATAGCGTAGATGTGGTTTGAGTGGTCTTATAAGGGGTCGTTGTACATGTTCTACAGATATAGAGTTGTTGAGGGGTTTGTAGGTTCACGAATACGTGATGCGGCGGATTGGGATAGAGCACCTGGATATATCTACACAACATTAGTAGAACAAAGAGAAGCTTTCCGAAGGTGCCATTCGCCAAGACGGTAGCGTCACGGGTCGCCGCCTCCGGAAGGAACCGCGTGGGAACCCTCGTGGGATCCCACCTGCATTATTTATTCAGCAATTAGTAGACTGTAGCACTTTCCACTGATAGACCTCTTGTTGTTTAATTAGGTGAAATCTTAATTAAAGATGCGTGATTTGGGCACCTTGTGTGGAGGTAATATACAAAACGTACGAGAAAATACGTTTTTAGGTTTCCGTACTCAATAGTAAAACAGAAAACTCGTAGCATCGCTTCGTTTAAGAAACTTTTTCTCGGAAACGCGTGGAGGTATCAAGTTGAAACCAGTATCAAATACTTAGAGCCCTATTCCAGAAGTATGATCAGTAGTGAGTCAAGGTTCGAGAACAGATCTGAGTAAATTTTGTAAGGCTTTCACTGTCAAGCCACTGAGCGTCTTTCTTGAATACTAGCCTTAGATCTAGAGATTTTTTGTTTGTTTCGTAGTGACCATCATTTTTATCATAATAGTAATAATAATTACTTAATAATCGTTCATTTCCATTATTTATTTATAATGACAAATAAATAATGGAAATAAACGATTCATTGATGTATACAAATCCGTAAAAAAGTTAATATAATACGAAATCTAAATAAATTAAATCCATGATGAGTGAAGGTAATCAAGTTTCAAAAGAAATGATTTATTCTATTTTGATAGCATGAGAGGAAAGCTGGAAATCTAACTAGGTTTCCCCGTGCTATGAAGACCAGTATAGGTGACCATAATTATATCTCTACTTGAGTAAACATTCAAAGCTGAGCATCCATCCGGAATACGGCACGATCTTGGCACGAAGTTTAGAATCAAAATTGACCAATCACCAACCGACTTATCCATTTATTGAACTGGTTATTCAAATTAATTAATTTACATTGTACAGTTAAAACACTTCTCGTCATTGTTAGACTGAATCAAGTAAGTAGCTAAATGTTGAACTGTAAGCAAGAAAACCTAAACGCTAAGTTTATTTCATATCTAATATTTGAGATGAGTTTACATATAGTACAGTAGGGAAGTGTTTGAGTCAAAAGACAAACTCTTGACTGGCACTTCATAGATCTCAGAAGTCAATGTATGCTTTTAGTTATTTTAATAAAGTATCCGCTGTGTTGATTCTTGCAAAAAACACATCATATAATATCAAATTTAATTTAATTTGTCAATTGTTATCTTAAGTGACTACTTATCTTTAGCCTCTAAACTTTTCGATCTTAATCTATAACTTACAACTGTACCTATACCTGTAAAAGTGGCGGCCATTAGGAACACATACACTGTACCTAAATACTGATTAATAACACCACCAAATAACGGAGTAAATACTCCGGAAAGAGACTTAACGCTATTCGAGGCTCCTATAATTGTCCCTCTATTATCACTCTTACTTCTCCCCGTTATCATTTCTAGACTAATGATCCTTCCTATAGAACTAGCTATAGCCAATGGTATTAATAAAGCGACGAACATAGACACGCTAGGAGCTAAAGCCAGGCCTATAAGCGTGAAAGTGATAGTGAGAAAGACGTGGAAATTCCGCAGGGTGAAATCAGCGTCGCTCTTGTAAAACTTATTGATGTATCCGATGAAATACGTGCACAGAGAACCTATGCCACCTTGAAAAGAAATTATATAGCCAAGATTTTTTGGGGATACAAAATGCACAGTCCTCAGAAACAAACCGAAGTTGCCAAAATACATCATCATTGATAATGTCATCAGCAGTTTAAATACAAAAACGTCTCCAAAAACAGTCCAGTCGATTTTGTAGAATTCGTCTATGGATTCTTTTAGTGTGCTACGTACTGAGTCGAATAACTTTGGAGCTATAACTTCCTTCTTTTTGTTCTCCTTCTTATCTTGAATTTCAGGGAGTCTTCGGATTATAACTGGAAAAATTAATAAATGATTGTAGTGTAAATGGTTCGGAAACCAGATTCGAATGATAAATTCATTCACTCGTAGTTATGATGTCAATGTTTATTCTTTGTGGAGAGTTAATTAATAACCCCTCCCATGTAGCGAAGCTAATTGTAAGAGGAAACTAGACGTATCCAAACACACAAATACACACTTGATTTGATTTAATTTCGAATAAAATCATTTCATTAACTAGTCATCATGAATAGGCAATTACATTAAATCCAATCATATCTACCTAGTTAGTGTGAAAGCTATAAGGTTATAAGAACACTGTAAAAACGAAGTTACTGAGCTTAGTAGACTCAATAAGTCGGTTTATCTCGGAAGAATAAGAGTAGCGCAGTGCCATGCTAAAATTCAGCTTCAAGCACTGAATGGCACTGGACCTGTCATGGGCAGTTATGGGCTATGGTACTTATCTTCAGGGTTACGAGTTGCCCGTCTAGCGATTGCAAAGTATAAACATGTTTCTGTAATTGATCACTTACTTGTATTTAGAGCAAATAAGGCTGCCATCATTGTAGTTAAAACAGTGAATCCATTCTCCGGATATGCCTCCATTATATGCCCTCCCAGTATGGGCCCAACAGACATCCCCACTCCTGATACTGATGCCATTCTTCCATACAACACAGACTGTTCTCCTGCATCTTTTACGTAGTCAGGACCCAAAGCTTTTGATAACAGTTGGGTCTGTTTTGTCAACCCTGTTAAAATTAAAATATTTTGAGTAATTAAAATAATTAATTGTTATTATAGTTATACTCGTATAACAAATATTAAAAATAAGACATATGTATATATATATGTAGGAGTGATTATCTGTGTGTTTAGATGGATGAATGGAATGAACGAGCCACTGTGGAATGTCAGAACTGAGTGAATGAGGGAGTGTACGTGAAGAACGAAAAGGGCCCATTAGAGCTCTTGTTCAAAGACTACAATGAATCAAAGACTACAATGAATACTGGGTTTAGACTGGTAACTCTGTCAAATTTGAAGGAACGGTTATGTGCTGCCATCTATCCACACCTAACGGTAAAAAATTAGAATATACATATACCTATAGGTATGTATGTATATGTAGGTATATATATGCCTACCTACCCACAGGTACCTATATAATATATTGTATATATATACAGGTTCATATACACCTACTTATTTTCTTGAACCTATGTTGTATATATATGCTAGCAGCTAGTATATATGTACAACATAGGTTCAATAAAATATGTAGGTGTATATGTACCTGTATACACAGCTGCTGTGCTCCATGGTTCATCCTGCATTTTGATGGATGATGATAATGAAAGTCTCCTGTGTTAATCCAACACCTCATCTACCTCCATACCAAATTTCATCAAAATTGTCCTAGCCATTTGAGCATGAAATAGTAACAAACATCTGTACATACATACAAACTTTCGCGTTTATAATATTAGTAGTATAGTATATTATATGCATTGGTCATCCTATAGGTATGTTTAAAGGCATATTATGTTGGATGCAGCAAAATAATTTAATCAGCAGGGATTTCACAAGATTGTGAAAGATAGCTTTAGAAAGGTCTAAATGCCAAACATTAGAATTTTGATCTTTTTTATATTTAGCTTACACAATCTTTGGAAATCTTGCTGAAAATAAATAGTTTCTCACAGATGAAAATCTAAGAAACAATAAAAACAGTATGTTTTCAATATATATATAATTTATTTCAGGTACTTAACTGAGATCCACATTTTAGTACAAAAAACTTATACTTAAATTAAATTATTATGCTAAATTAATAATTAACTAAGGTGAATAAATTAAATTATGAAGCACTTTAGGCAGCAGATGACCAACATGTAGATATAATTATTGTGACATCCTCACAAAATGCTTCAAAAAGGTGACGGCTAACTCCTTTGCTTTGCCCACACTCTGCTCATCAATGACACGATTTTTTTGCAATGATGGCATGAAAACCATCAGTTTGCTTATCATCAGTCATGACATGAGCCTGACTCTTGAGTGAAATGACCATTCGCTAGCCCCGCCTATTCTCTGCTTATTGGTGTGTAATAAAGGCTTATTGTAAGTACAAGTTTTTTTCACATAGTTTTTATGAACAGAACAGAAGTAAACAACATGCTTAACCCGTTGATTTGCCATATTTGGCCATTAATACAATAGATTTCGCAGAAATCAACCTACTTTTGTAGGAACTACAACATGTGGAAAAGTTAAAAGGACTAGGTACTATTTTTTTATTTTAGTATAATAAAATACAATAAACTGATTTAACGTCACACGTTGCAGTTCCTGGAAAAGTGGGTTGATTTCTGCGAAGTCTATTGTATTATTGGCCAAATATGGCGAATCGCGAGTCGATGGGTTAAGATTACTTATAGGTAATATTAAACCAAGGAGGTAGACCTATAAGGTATACAAGAAAAAAAATTTGTAACATCAACATGTTGAAAAGAACTGCTACTTTTATTGTAATAAAATACAATAATCCTATTCCTGACAAAATCATAAAAAATTCTAAAAGATTTTTACAACGGAATTGCTTTTTATGTCTGTCATTGGGCAATACCATAAAAGGCAGAGTTAGCTTGCAATGCACATGTGCAAACCATAAACTTTTTTAAACTAGTCAGGCATAAACGTTACTGATTTTATTGGACGCTTTCCTACACGTTGTCCTCATCCAGTGATCTTGTGGCACAATTGAACTATAGACTACCGCATATAGCCTTGACAATAAGCTTTTATTAGCATGATGTTGACTTGATCAGTACATCGGGTGAATCTACAGGCCAACACATTATATCAGATGGCGAGCACCCTACTCTCTCTCATTTCACACATTGTCATTTAGTCGTTAGTAAGAAAATGCCCTAAATATTCAAGTTAATTAATTATATATTATATATAAATAAACAATAGTTAATTTATAAACTCTGTTTAAATTAAAGCCATTTAAGGTTATCGTAATAGATATATTTTCAGGGCATTTACCGGTGGCATAAAATACCATGTATTAGCTTTTATTCATATTATATGTCAGACCATGTCTAGCAACAAAGCTCTCACAAATCTTCAGCATCTCACCGAGCACTCCCAATGATGGACTCACCAGCACCGTGTTGTCCGCATATAATATAATGGTAATATTATTTGTATGCAGTAATGGAATAATAAAAATCATAAAGCCACTAAATATGACATGTGGATTATTTACTACATAGGTTTTTTGCATTGTAGGTATTTACAACTGGACCCATATAAACTGTGTACTAGCACAGCTAGTAAATCCATATTTTTTCTATTATTGCATAGTGGCAGTGATTATTACTGTGTGTGATATTATATAACCTTATTGAACAGAATACAGACATCCTAGTAATACAATATTGATTGTTGTGAACCAATTGGGATCCACAGATGAGCACAATATAATATTTTGTCCAATAATACTGTGTTATTTTATTTACATGTTTCAATAGCCTTTTAATATAGTTTGAGATGTAAATTGTTCATGCCTTAGGCTACACTTAATCACTACAATTACTTCTGATATCACAAGTCTTAAGGTAAGGAACATTGCTGTATGAAAATTTGTAAATCTGTGCAAGTTTGGGTAAAATAATGTATAAAAGTTGTATGGAAATAATATGACAATTTCCAGAGCCACTGAGCTTTTTTAAGTTTTTAAAATTAGCATGTGACATTATTAAACAGCATTTTTCATTAGTGCATTTTCTTATCAAAATAATTGTTAAGTTAGCCATAACATTTATTATATCTGAAAAAAGTTGGAGTTTAAAATTAATTGAAGTAGTGGATACATACACAATTATTACTTTAAGTTTCGATTAATATAGTCTTTTTCTTTTTTCATACAATAATGTATTTTTTCAGGTAGCTCACACTATTATGTCAGTACAGTATTGCGCTGGCTGCTGTATGCATTATAAGTGTATGTATGTAGCTGTTGTCTTTCATTTATGAATTGTTTAAAGTTAACCACAAACTTTAATGTAACATTGTAGTAAGTTCTATGGGTAAGTAGAGAACTATATTTATGTAGGTAATTGCATATTACTGAGAATTACATTCAAAATGCATAATATGACTGATATACAAGAAAAGGTGCAGGTGTAAACAGAAAACAATACATATTCAGATATTATTAGAATTATTAGAAGTACTATCCTCACATATGTTTTGGGGGCATGTAAATCATTACTTACCACTATTGTGAGGTACTTAGTTTCTGGAATGTATGACTCCATGTCTACTGCAGTAATTACAATGTTCCATAATAACAGGTATTTGTGAGTTTCCTCTGTGCCTTTCCAAGTGGTGATGAAATGTATATGTATGGTTTCTTGATATTACACAGAATGTATATTTTATTATCCTAGTATAACACACAAAACATAATGCATATAATTTTTTTGAGGTTGTCTTCTCTTCTTATTAGTATAGCAGGGCAAGTGTCTCCTTTTCTCACAAAAATCTGTCATTTTTTAATCCATACATACTGGTGTTGGCAAGTTCTGGCTTGTCTTGTTCTTTAACTTTCAGCAAAGCCTTATTTTCCACAGTCAGGTGCTTGTTTATATATATTTTGCGAGTATCCCCAGGCCGGTCCAAATGCCTAGTAGTGATGCCTCGGCATTTTATAATTGAAGGAAGGAGAATTAATAGGCGTTCCCGCTGCTGAAGACTATTGATCTCATCGCGTACTCCGTAAGAATCTGCATCATGGATGTTGGACTCCAACGAGTGTACTTTTGGAACTAGGTCAGAGTGAGAGTTACTTTGGAATTCGATGGTAGCTTAATGTTGGTTATCTCAGCGTCAACTGAACAAAGTTTACTTTGAAAAGACGCGTAATCAATACGCAGTTTCTTGATTTCGTACTTCATGTTATTGGACTGGGTCGAAAGTGAGGTTAGCTCACCTTCTATGACGGAGTCGATTTTGTCATTAATTACACTGTTTTCCACCCATTCATTTTAGCTATTAATTCTGGTATCTGTGAGGAAAGTAGGTCCTCCGGAATTTTTCTCTTCTGATCTGACGCGTCGTTAGTCCGACGATAGCAGGCGGCGCCGCGGCGTGGAGGATTCTTGCTTAGGAGAGCGCAACATTGTAAATACTGACGCAACTGTTTAATAAACTTATTTTATGCCAATAATGGCACTATTGTTACTTTCAGGATATCAAAATTTTATATATAAAAATCGCAATGATCGCATAAAAATTTTACTTTTTTTTTTTAATTTATTACTTAGCCATGGATACAAAGTCATTCAGCCGAAATAATAAATCTATGACATCTTGAGATAAATAATTATGAACTAGAAAAGTAATGACACAAAGATTCAGACAACTTTATCTAGATTTTTTCTGCGCTATTTGTAACAAACTTAAACACAGGCATAAAATATGATACATTTGACAACAGATGGGGCCTCATACCATGAGCTCTTATAGGACTTCTAGAAAACTGCCCGGCTTATTCGTACCATGACAACGTTAAAGCAGGCCTGCCCAGGCCTTCTATTCAAGAACCGCAGAAAAAAACGTTTACCCGTTTTTTTGTATGGGCTCTTGTAAACATGACGCTCTATATCCACCTGTTTATAAACTTGTTAAGCAACGACCCACCATGGAAACTGATGACGCAGATTCACATTACCAACTCACATGAGGACGGTACTGCAGTTTCGCAATCAAGCCACCGGCGTTCGACCTACCAAGTGCTACACGGAATCAGACCACCGCGCATCGTGGAACCATCGTGTCAGCATTACGAAATTGTTAACTTGCGGACCATTGTATCGATGAACACTCACTTTTTATTCTCACATCGAATGGATTGTCGTGTCTTATAATTATAAAATAAATGTATTATTTTAATTAAATTAAATAACTTTAAAATAACTTCGGTTTTTTTTGCATCCTCGACTTCAGCCGTACGTATTTAACTTACATATAATTACTGCAATGTTGGTTAAAGTGAATTGTTAAAATGCCAAAGAATGTTATCCGTTTACTTTTGCGAAAACAATATCTAAACAGTTTACCTAAATGAGCGTCATGTTCTGAATTATGCCAGGTTTAAGAACTGCATGGAACTTGCATTGTTTTTATGAAAACCAATGTTTCCAACCTGTCCTTTTGGAAATTTCTAGGGAGAAGACGTCCTCCGGCTGAGATAATGACAAACTCCATGCCCATGTTTCGAAGATATTTTTTCGAAAATTTGCGAGTTAAAGAAGAAATTGAAGAAGAAGACAGGCGTACGTTATAAATTTTAAGTTATTGCTTATTCTCTGCTGATTTTTGCGTAAGTATCAGTTCTGAATAAGAAAATATGTTCTTGTATCTTCTTTTTGCTATTTTATTAACCCGTCGAATGTATACTTCTTTCGGTTTCTTTTCGAACTACGCATAAAAGTTCAGATAAAAAATACTGCTGTTGAATAGTTTGACCAAATCTAGATACAATAAACGTAGTAATTCAAATCAAAAATAATGATAATTTTATGCAAATGTACATTACAATATCTAATTAAATCTTGTGCATAATTCAATTATTTTTTAAATGAAAGGCCATGAACCTAGCTAGTTTTGAAATCTGAACAAAACTTAGATTAAACATATCAAAAATTATTCGTTTATTAAGAGTTGTGAATATCATAATTACCTAAAACTGAACTAACATTTTTTTTCTTGCCATTAAAAGTAAAAAAAGTATCAATATTAAATTACAAACCATGACACTTTTCAGTATGGCATATGTGGTTGAAAATAATTAGTGAATTGATCGGCTCCAAAAATCCCTACATCGTTTCATTAAACACCCTGTATATGAGAATAAAAATAAATCCAGGAATATAGTAACAAATAGAGTTATTATTTTAATTATTCAAAGACAAAAAACACTTTGAACTCGTTATTCTCAAATAGTCGTATTTTAGGTTACGGCGTTTTGTCATCCGAGGGCTGTACAGTCTTCCAGCCATGCGTATAGAGAACATAAACATTGGATTTGGTACTTAAGAATTCTAAGATATCAAAATAATTTTTCTCAATTACTCAAAGTCAAAATCATTTATTCAATTTAGGCATCAAAGACGCACTTATGAAAGTAAATTTTTAATTATAATGTACTTTAACGACTCTACCGCCACGTTCCAGAATATATAGAGCCCACCGAGAAGAAGCGGCAAAAAACTCGAGACCATTCCATCCATTTATATGTTTACAATGTTTCTACTTAGGTACTACAAATATTACATTTTATGAGTGGCAGAGTGACAGCTTGCCAGAAGTGGAGTATTCCAAGCATCTTTGTCTTCTATATAATGTCAGACTTTATAATAAGCTTTTTTTATAAAAAACTTTTTTACAGTCAACTTATTGAATTAGCTTCTTTATTGAAAATTTCAGTTATGTGTTTTGGGATTTTATTGTAAAAATGCACACAATTTCGTAAGAATGACTTTTTAGTCTTCGCAAGTCTAAAACTAGGTATCCTATTTGCATTTCTAGTATTAAAAGGGTGGTGATCACTATTTAACTTATATTTATGTATTTTTTACGAACATACATTATATTTTCAAATACATATAAGGAAGGCAACGTTAATATTGATTTCTTTAAATAAATCTCTCAAAGATTCACGGGGACCCATTTCGTATATAGCTCGAATAGCACGTTTTTGTAGAATAAAGATGGTCTCTATATCAGCCGCTGAACCCCATAGCAATATCCCATATGACATTACGCTGTGGAAATATGCAAAATATAGAAACCGCGCCGTAGGAACGTCTGTTAGTTCTCTTATTTTACATCTTATTTTACGTACTTACCGCTTATGGAGCAGAACTGAGTCTCCCATACATTCCATTTAGAAGAGGTGAGTGCATTGTAATGTTGCGTCAATTTTAATGCCTAGGAAGTCTGTTGCCTTGTCCATTACGAGCTTAACTCCATCAAGCGTAACGTTGGACTCCAAATATGGATTAGTAGGCAAAGAAAACTTCAAACATTTTTTATTTTGTTAATACAGAATATAAATTATTAGTTGAGAACCATTTAGATATACTAGATAGAGCATTGTTTACTTGAATTAGTGTGCTATCTTTCCTATCTGCTTTGAAAATCAGAGATGTGTCCGCAAATTAAACAATATCACAAAGATCCTTGGCCATAAGTGGCAAGTCGTTAATGTATACTTAGAACAAAAAAGGCCCTAAAATGAACCCTTGTGGAACACCCATTCAAATTATAGATCCCGAAGATCTTACACCATTAATGCCAGCCTTTTGCATCCTGTCAGATAAATATGACTCGATGACATCAAGCGCAGCTCCACGAATACGAACATAATGGAAAGGCTTTCGAATCGGTATACGGTGTTCCACATAATCAAATGCTTTAGAGAGATCACAAAAAACACCAATAGCATCATGTCAGCTCTCCCAAGCATTTAAGACATACGTTATTAACTGCACACCGGCATCCGTAGTTGATCTTGCTTTCGTGAAACCGAACTGATTTTGGTGCAGTATTGAATGCTCGTTGAAGTGCGCCAAAAGTTGTTTGAGCATAATTTTTACAAAGATTTTTTCAAAGACTCAAAATCCTATGTGGCAATTCTTAATATCTAGGTATTCAATCAAGCAATTAAATGGACATTTATATATAGGCCATTTATCAGTCACATATATATTTTTGTAATAACTTTTAACATACGTCATTATAGTTGAAACTTCAGGTAAACATCCAGAAACAAGAGTGTTGGCTGAAAGATCAGGAGTAACAGTTAGCTGAGCAATAGCTGTGGGATGTGAAACAGTACTAAGAACAATATCATTGTTCGATGATAACTCCGTAAGGCAGAACTTCTCAGCTATATGCAAGTGTCGTAGAGTTAATGGGGGTATGCCATTTTCTATTTTCATAGAGTTAATTGGTATAGTACGCATTGCTCCGCTAATTACTCTCAATCCTATATTTTGAATTACATTAAGTTTTCTTAGCAAAATTACACTAGCTCTTATACTACATGCTTAGTGTCTTGGGACTGAACCCCAAAATGTTCCTGCCAAACATCTTAAAACATTTATACTTTTCATAGCATTTTTACAGATACGGTTGATATAATATGTTTATTGAATTTCAGTTTGTCATCTTTTATAACACCTAAAAACGTATGATGATTAACAACAGGGATAGCTATGTTGTTCTAAGTTACTTTTACAGTAGAGTGAGCTGATGGATCTTTGCTAAATACCAAAACTGAACTTTTGTCAGAGCTAATGTCTAACTTTAATATTATGTTGTAATAATGTTGTAATTGATTTAAAGCAGAATTTATATTATTCACTGCTACATTCAGATTTTGATTTTCACTGTAAATAAGTAAAATCTTAATATTTGAGGCGTCAATGTAGTCATAAATTTGCGATGTATACAAGCTATACAACAGAGGTGATAACTAATGATAATAATAAACTAATGACACATGAAAATATGTATTTAAAATGTCATATTTTAGATATTGTTTAATTAATATTCCAACTCCATTATGTTCATTAGTGGAGTTTTTGAAAATAAAATTATCTAAATTAAAATTGGGAATTTTGCTATTACTTTTAAGCCATGATTCATTTAATAAACATATGTCAACATTTTGTTCATTAATAAACTTGTTTAGTAAGTTATTTTATTGATTCAGGCGTTACTTTGAGGAAATCCATTATCAAACACGATATTAAATAAATATCTAGTGACACTTCCGTTGAAAAACAATGCTTATGGCCGAGTTGCGGTGTGCACCACCCTCCCTCCCGCACAAAATGCAAAAAGGAAGTATACAGAATAAACAACGCACAAACAACAACCCGATCAACCAAAAATGATTCGACACGTGTTTCGCCCCTACACGAGGCATCCCCAGGAGATGTTGACTCGTCTCCGACAGTGAGAAAACAACGCAAAATCGCCCGCGTATATAGTATGCAGGTTCCGCCTCTTAAACTTGTGAATGAAAGAATACTACGTATCGGCAAATATTGACTTGACAGTGAAACTACCAAGAAACTACATTAAAAAAAGTAAAATTTTGACAGAGACTTTTGTAAAATTCAACTCTTTAGTTCTGTTAGGTACGGATAGGTGGCAGCAGCTGCTGAGCGTTCCGTATAAAACGTTCTAAAATAGCATAGCATGCTCTTGTTTATTAGCGCTCGACGGTGTAAGACGTGTCTAAAAAGTTTTAATAAACTGCTACTCTGCTACCAAGTACTTACGACTTTCCATCAACCCTGCGATCCTACATATATATATATATATATATATAAAAGAAGACGTCCTGACTGACTGACTGACTGACTGACTGACTGACAGACAACGCACAGCCTAAAGCACTGATCGTAGAGACTTGAAATTTGAAGGATGTATCGTCCTTGATGCGTAGGGGTGTACTAAGAATGGGTTTTTCAAATTCTACCCCTAAGGGGGTCAAAAGGGGTGAAAACGTTTGTATGAAACTTCTTTGTTTTTGAACTTATAGTTGTGAAAATTTGTATTTTTTAACATTTTTTATTTATTGTTGGACTAATTTGTTTTGGGATAGTGGTGGTTTAAGAGGGTGAAATGGAGGGGTGAAAGTTTGTATGGAAAGCTCTTTGTTTTCGAACATACAGTGGTGAGAATTAGCATTTGGACAGTTTAAAGTGATGATTTCAATATTTATTGACAGGGATGGCTTAAGGGGGTAACGAGGGATGTAAAAACTACTTCATATTATTAACTGTACAGATCAAATTTCTGTACAATGAAAAATATGCTAAAAACCGAGTCAGGGGATGTAAAGAGTGAAAAATAAGTTCAAATTGTTTGTTTCTCTGTATGTTTGTCTGTCTGTTTGTAAGGCTAATCTCTGAAATGACTGGACCGATTTAAATAAAATTTCGTATGGTGGTAGCTTAGTTCCCTGATCAACATATAGGATACTTTTGATTCCGGTAAATTAAAGAATTCCCGTGGGATAATTAAAAATCTGTAATTACCGTATTCCGCGAGACCACGCGAGCGAAGCCGCTGGCTTCTAAGTCACAGTTTTGTAAACGGCAAGTTCTAAACTAAGAGAGAGCCTGTGTCCTAGGGTCCCGAGATGCGAGTTTACAAACAAAACCAGAATAGGTGTAATTTGCGCATTCATGCTAAGTGAAGTATTGAGTATTGTGATTACTCCTCGCTGTGGTGATCCATCACTGGATGAGTAGTCTTGTAAAGCAAGGTTCTGGTAGAATTTAAACAAAGACCGGATAGAACGCGTGTAATTCATCTAACTCTATGATCAAAGTTTCCCACTATGGGTATGTACGTTACGGTAAGCGCCGTCAACGCTCACAACTGTCGCGCCCCGATTTGCCGTTCCTTTTGTTCCAACGCATAGAATGCCCAACCCATATGGAACACTAACGCGGTCGCGAAATGCGCGCCAAACTTTCTGTCAAAAATCGATAGAATCCCATACATATATTTTGATGTTTGACAGTGACAGCTCGCAACGACCGCGAAAACCCACCTTTGATCCGCCAGCGTAGTGGTCGCAACGTGAGTGTTTTCGGTAACGTCATCGATGACGAATCGAGCTCGCTCACGATGATCGTGGGAATGGGTGTGCGAATGGCGCGAGTGATTTTTGCGCTTACCGGAACGTATTTAACTTAATGCTACATGTCTAGTCGGATATGCAAAAATAACAGGCAATAATGCAAAATACGTTCACAAGGGAGTTTAGCATTTGCGCATCTTTTTCAATACTGATCATTTTTCGAACTACGTCAGAGGAATGAGGTGCTATTTTAGGTTGAGGCGCGATTAGGCTATATGTAAAACTGACAAAATAACGATATTTTGCTTCCTGACCGCTTTAAAAGAATGCATGCTATAGACACGCTAGCATTGCCAGTGAACGCATGCCATTGCAATAATTCGAACGCATCGACGATTACATCGGCTTTCCTAGTTCATGTATAATGTATATGGATTACTTTTGACTAATACTAGTCCAGTTCCCCTTATGTATAAAATAGTCCTGATTCTATCACTTCACCGCAGTACCTGCAGATATATTTCGCCGCACAGCATTACTATATTACTGTAGTAAACACAGACCAATATATTTGGCTTGTGGTGTAGTTGAGCTGATGAGGCTGAGACTGACATGCAAAGTAAAAGATTTAAGCCTTGTGTGATACTGCAATGGCCATGGGTCTCTGAAGTGCTTATCAGCGTTGTTTGCTAAACATTTTTATATATTAAACTGTGTTAGTTTTAGGTAAGCATACTCACCTAAAACTACTCTAATGACTAGGAATATGAACACAGATGAGATAAGTCCCAGCAAAAGGTACGACAGCCCGCAGATACTCAAACATAACAGTAGTATTGGTTTGCGCCCTCTTAAGTCGCTTAGGCTTCCCTGTAAAGACAAAACAATACAATTATTGCTCAGAAAATGACATACATTTTTCCAGGATTCAAATAATAATGTCTAATACACTTGTACCAAACTGATTATGGGCATCGGAGATACCCGAAACCTAGGTCAATAACGTCGGCTAATTATGTAACTAAAGTCGGTTTTGATATTAAATACATATTTGTCAAACTCATGAGAATTTTCAAACTAAAATAATTAATATGAATGATAACGGAAGTTTACGTGAGTCTTGTATGTTTGTCTACCGACTTCCAAATATGGAGGAGGTACTCAATTCGACTGTTTTTTTGTTTGGTACCTCATAACTTTCGATTGGGTGAACCGAATCTCAAAATTCTTTTTTGTTTGAAAGCTGGTGCTTCCCGTGTAGCTATTATCCTTTTAGTTCAAATTCGGTCCAGTAGTTTTTGAGTTACACTCCAATAACTGATTTTTACCAAAGTAATGGAATGGAAGTCGGTATTAAATTTTTCAAATTGCACTTGTAGTTTTTACGCTCAAACGGCACTACGGATTTGAGTGGATATTTGGAATGGACATAGAATTATATCCTCAATGAACACATAGTCTACTTTCTATCCTTATTCAACTGGTATTTCCCGAGAAACTGAGATAACGATATGTTTATCGAACCTATCTAATCTAATCTACATATTCCAATTTAATTCAGGATCAAGAAGTAACAAACGTACACACTCACTCACAAATCCGTTACCAGGAAGACATAAGGGATGTACAGGTGTCCCGAAATTCAACGAAAACCTGGTACCGGGCGAGAGGCTAAGATACCAGTTATGAAAAAAAAAAAAAACATTTTTCTCCAACATGGAGTGCCAAAGTTAACTGTCTGTCATTTTAGAAACCATAACTCTTCAAAACTTTATTTATTTTCTACCGACTTCCAAAAACGAGGAGGTCCTCAATTCGACTGTATTTTTTATGTTTGTTACCTCATAACTTTCGACTGGGTGCACCGATTCTCAAAATAATTTTTTTGTTTGAAAGTTGATGCTTCCCGTGTGATACCATTTAAAGTTAATCAAATTCGGTCCAGAAGTTTTTGGGTTACACTCCAGTAACTGAATAGAATGGAACTCGGTATTAAATTTTCTACCGACTTCCAAAAAAGGAGGAGGTACTCAATTCGACTGTTTTTTTATGTTTGTTACCTCATAATTTTCGACTGGGCAAAACTGATTCTCAAAATTCTTTTCTTGTTTGGAAGTTGGTGCTTCCCTTGTGTGTTTAAATTTCATCAAATTCGGTCCAGTAGCTTTTGAGATACACTCCAATAACCGAATAGAATGGAAGTCGGTATTAAAATTTTTAAATTGTACTTTACTTAGTTAACAATGGTTATTACTTTGATTTGTGGGTGCGATTAATAGCACTGTTATTTGAGATTACATTATTAAAAAAACACAGTAATTTTCATAACTGGTATATATACCTGCTATTATACCTTGGCCTCTTGCCCGGCACCAGGTTATCGTTGAGTTTCAGGACACCCGATATACACATAAACATCATACCAACGCATCATACACTACACATATAAGCACTTATACTTGAACAATCATACGCACTCCTTGGTACTTTAGCAGTAGGTATGTTGTTATTTATAGACTGCATACTCACAATAAGCGGTCCTGAGATCAATTGGGAAGCCGAGTACAGTGCTCCCATCACTCCGATCAACATAATGGCTTCCTCCTAATGATTTGAGGTGATTAGCCAATTGGGGCATTATGAGGCCGACAGCGAACATGTCCTGGGAGAATTGCAAGTACATAAGATCATTAAAGTTTTAACTGTTTTTTTCTTTTCTTCCTACCCTGGGCCTATCGCTGGCTGGAGTAAAAAGATAGAATGTAATCGAACGTTTTGTTTTCATACGTTTCCTATGTTTAGGTTAGTGTAGTTCCTGTAGCTCAATAAAACGATACAAAAATATATCTACTATGCATGATCAATCCGTTTGAATAACCCACTGTCAAGATTTTTACTCCTGATTTATATTTACGTATTGTATAGTTTCAGTTTTCCCTGTATTAATTAAATTAAAATTAATTAAAAAGTAAAATTTAATTCATATTACAAACATGAATTCGGCGAAAGCGATTGTAGATTTTTTAATTATTTTCGTTGTATCAAACATGCATGGAACGCGGATATTTGCAAGGTTTGCAAACATTTGGCTTGAAAACGGAGCAGAAACAATGCAGAGCAAGAGCAATGAGCATTCGTAAGGGTTCGTGGTCCACGTGTAATACCGTGCCCATATTTTAAATTGAAAACTTCATCTGCAGTGTGTTTCTTTCTTGTATAGAGCGGGTCTACCTGGCACAGGTATTATCAGCCAGTATTACCTAATAGGGTAGCCTCATGTTTGTAAAATGTTCAGAAATTAAATAAAAGATTTGTTTATTATAATATGTTTATATAAAAAATAAAATATTAAGCAGACATTAAAACTTTTTTTCCCTTTAATATAATGTACTATTGCTGGATTTTTGTACATCCTTATTATTTAGTCGTGTTTGACTCCCTCTATTTAGAAGGATATGGAACATATACAATTATTGTTGCTGGCACAATTAGCACAACTGTATGTGTGTGTTAAATTTAAATTGAAAAATATACGAAGTTCTCTTACTGATTTTGTTTAGTATAACCACGTACAAAGTATTCACAATTCAGCGTCAGCATTCAAGACGCTTTCCCAGAAGCCTGCATGGGTACCAGCTTTATGTTTCTTTCTTTGCACTTTTATAAGCATTTTTGGAAGTATATTTCTATATTTGCTATAAATTTTACAAATAAATCTATCTATCTTTGCACCTAGATTTATGTAAGTATTTATGCAATGCAGTTTTAAGAGTTACATACCGTTTAACTAAAATAATTATATTTGAGAAAAAATAATATTTGAGATTATGTTCTTACCAGCAAACTGACGACCATGAGAGCGTGTTTGGGCGATAACATCATGTAGTTTTTATTTCCTTCCACACAACAAATAATATAACTCAACTATTAGTATTATTTCAGGCAACCTTTCGCTTCTTATGTATTTCATTAATTCAAATACTAGAATCTATTTATCTTTTCATAAATGGTACTTCCGTACCATGGCCTTCTTAAACAGTAACACGTTAAACAGATTTCACGATACGAGTAGGTATCTAATCTTATCACAATTCACTACGATGAGTTTGTACGTCTCAATTGGCGACTATTCGTATACTGATTGTAACATTTGTAAATATTGCCTCATCATCCGACGTGTTGTTATACAGTCTGCACAATGTGTGATTGCGGCGTGCAGATAATTACACGTATTTGAGACATTTACAAAATGTTTGACACACTTATATAACTGTAGGTACACTGCCATTAGGATTTCCTGCCAATTGACGTTACGTATACGTTATGGTCTGGTTCGGCCGCTATATTGTCTAACATGGATGAAATGTCACTTCATTCTCATTCCCATTGATGGTTCCAGCCAATAGGCTTGCAGGGTTTCGCCCAGCCGTGCGATTCTCTAATCATGATCTCGTCGACGAGCTTACCGATGTCAAATACTTTATGAGACATCGCCCTTGTACACAAGGTTGTTTTTCCAACGTTTCTTGTCATCTCGTCATTTGTTTCACGGATGTTGTCAAATATGCAACGATGTTTGCTATTAGAAAATCGCACGGCTGGATTGGCCGCTATATTGTCTAACTTGAATGAAATGACACTTAATTCTCATTCCCATTGATGGTTCCAGCCTATAGGCTTGCAGGGTTTCGCCCAGCCGTGCGATTCTCTAATCATGATCTCGTCGACGAGCTTACCGATATCAAATACTTTATGAGATATCACCCTTGTATACACGGTTGTTTTCCAACGTTTCTTGTCATCTCGTCATTTGTTTCACGGATGTTGTCAAAGATGCAACGATGTTTGCTCTTAAAGGGGTGATAGACGTGCGAGTAAGTTCGCGAACTTGTGGCTCGACGATCTTTTTCGCTGGTGTGTCACCTTAAGTACGCGTACTTTAAAACCGCCGAGTAAGTTCGTTGGCGATCCGACAAGTTTGAAATTTTGCTCGTAACCCGCCTCCGCTCGTACGTGTGGTACAGTAACAGCCGCGAGCCGCCATTATTAGAAGAGGTTTTTCTAATTTTAGTTAATTTTGATTCAGAAATTTCTCAAAAATAGCGATTTCCGGACTTATTCGCATGAACTGCTAACCGAATTTATAGAAGCTTTTCGAAATAACAGAAGTTTCAAGCGTAAAATAATTTATTAGAAATTATACGTAAGGACAGAGATGCTACAATTGATAATGTCAAAAAAAATCATACATTTAGTTTTTAAAATGTAATACAATATAATTCTTAAATAACACAAAGCTTCTTCTGCCGATGGCATCGCAATACAGAGTGAGTAAGCTTCACGTGTGTCACCGACGTCGAGCCGAGTAAGGTCGCGATCTTTAAAACCGCGTACTTTAAGTTTGTACGTCTATCACCCACTTTAGAGAATCGCACGGCAGAATGGGATTCAAATGTCAAAATGAAGCCCATTCCCATTCTCCGTAATGATGTCCAATAAGGCCGCAGGTCTTTAGATATAAATACTTCTATAATAAATATATAAGTTTATTGTTCGTTTGTTATTTCACGTTGAAATGGAATATCAATCGACGTGAATAGAAGATAAGTAGATGGAATACTAGGAGTCCACTAGGGTCATCATCCAGAGATACTTGGAGAGTTACGTAGTCAGAGTTAACTTTACAAAACTATAACCCTCAAAATGGTTTTACCTCATCGAAAAATACTATTTAATTAACCTACGACCTGGAGGCCAATTCTACTATTTCACAACGTTCCCGCTGCAATTGCAGTTCGACTCCGATGGCCGTTCGATAATTACACAAAAGCTATTCTACTATTTCTGTAGACAAATTGGAACGTAATGTCACGTAAACGTATCATAAACGCTACTATATAATAGTTAAATATTAAACAAAAATATGAGTTAGCGTCGTGTTTATGCGCTATCGAGTTAACATAATATAAAATGTTATTCGATCGCTGGCGTTAATAGAAACGTAATTGCAGCTGCACTGTTTTTGAATAGCAGAATAAGAATGTGTGTAAATCAGCTACGGTTCGATTGCAGTTGGAACAAATTTAGTTAGTAGAATCGACCCCGGTCAATATAACCCACTATGCCATCCAATGAGTTTTTATAGCACTTTAATCACGTGGAAACTATAACTCTATCTGTGACTAGGTCGTGTTTAAAGATTTGTAGTCGCGACAAAGTCTACGGATAGAGTTTGAAATAAAGGCTATATAGATGACGAATTTGGTTGGATAGTGGTTTAATTTTTCAACTAAATATTATCTTTTATTTTGTTCCAACTTATATTGGGGCATAGAAAATTCATAAAAGTAACCGAGACTTTGAGATTATCTTGCTTAACTTTGACTGCCTCAAAAGTGGCCCACAACATACATGTACGAATTTAATTTACAGGCAAACAAGTAAGTCGTAGATACGTATTATTGATATGAGATACTATGACGTAATTGGCAAGTAGGATATTATATACTTAATATTGCGAAATACTTATAAATATTATGCCTACCTACATTGTAATACTTACATTGTATTATACTTACATATATTTCAAAGTACTATAAATTTCCTTTTTTAGAACTTAAAAAAAAATCTGAAAAAATCAAAACGTACGGGCATAGTAAACAATGTGATGATTACATAAAAAACAATCACTGATTTCGGACAATTTTAAGAGGTAGAAAAGAGTTATTTCTTTTAGTATGGAAAGTACTAGTTATGCAATCCTCTTAAGAAGAACACATTATTTTTAAAGAGCTTCGTTATTTTTGCATGACATTGTATCATGTCAATGCTTCTTTTATCCATATACATTTTAGTACCATACTAATAATGGTCATTTTGTTTTAAAAGTCCCACGGTAAACCAAATTACCGCAATATTGTGGACCATTTTATTGCATTTATAATAAGGGTCTTGGAGTGCACCCACTGTCGTCATGCTTTGCGCTCCAACTGTTTTGATTTTCTACCGACTTCCAAAAATGAAGAAGGTACTCAATACGACTGTATTTTTTTGTTTGTTACCTCATATCTCTGGACCGGGTGAACCGATTTCCAAAATTCTTTTGTTTTGTTTGAAAGCAGGTGCTTCCCGTGTGGTTTTTTTTTTTTAAATTCGGTCTAGCAGTTTTTGAGTTACATTCAAATAACTGATTTTTACCAAAGTAGTAGAACGGAACTCGGTATTCAATTTTTCAAATTGCACTTGTGTTGACGTGGATTTAGCACTTCAAATCACGAAAGGAAACCAACTCTATTTGTACATTATTTCTGATACACCTTGTATCAGAAATAATGTACAATAGATTATATATATTCACTAATATTTATCAAGTTTTGTAATGTTACAGCACACGCAGTTGAATTTCCAGAGTTCCTAAGCGGTTTTCACAGAGGCAATTAGGTTCATGCAAGGAAGTTATATGGGATATTGTCTTGTGTCGCACAGTAGTACATAATTATATATCCTTAAGTCTATATCAAAAATTGATCGATGCACAGCCGAACCACAATTGAAATATTAGCTACCACGTTCACTAAAGCCCTTTGCGACATACCTACATCTAAAAAGGTAGGTCGTGCGAAAAGCTACTTACTGTTTATTATGCAATTTAGTGACAAAACGGCAAGTCTTTTGCTGATGCTACGCTAGCCAACCAGAGCTTAGAATTGCAGTTTAGCGTGGCACTACACTACGCTCGTCACCCTAAGACTTTGGTATCTGGCACTGCGGTAGTACAGACCAAGACGGTCTCTTGCACAAGAGGCCTACCACCTAGAATAGAATAGAATAAATTATTTGCATGAAATGTGAGTACTCCAACATAAAAAGTGCGAATAAATTTTTTTTGGGCAGTAAATGCCGTTACAAAATTCGTACTGCGTCCCCAAATAATTAGTTCATACCTTAAAAGTAACCCAATATATCTATGCCATTAGTGCAGTATCTGTGTTGGATGTTTTGCGTAAATGTGTCAGTAAGTACATATGCATAGCTGTTTGTTTTCTTACATATTTTTTGTATTTGCATTTCCAATTTTTTTTTCTTTATAATAAGTCCTAAAACGGAAACCTGACTAAGCCCTTCAATATTATGTCCATAAAATTGTATTTGTAAGTTAAGATTATTCAAATTCATAAAAATAGTTATTGAATAATTTATTTTTAAATTGTTCATATCAATCCATCTTACCACTGAGTATATATTATTGATGTCAATTACGTAATTATCTAAAAAGTTGCAATATTTTTTGTTTCTAGTGAACCACTTTTAAAAATTTAAGGGTGGCATGAAATGGAAGTGGTATAAAACAGTGTTATTGGACTGTTTCATGCGTGACATCACAGAACTTATTATACATTACAGAAATAAACGGAATTGTGAGATAAACCGTGAGCTATCTCACAGATTAGACATTTTAAATCTAGACAGATTTTTTTATAATAGCACAGAATAAATAATAGTATGTAAGATAGGCGTACTCATGCAATCATTATGTTTCATATCACTAATATTTTACCAGTATGTGGAGATGTAATACGTTAAAGAAATATACTTTTTTCTTCGTGTGTGTCCCTTCAGCCGGAAATAAGTTATCAGACATTTCGTGACGTAATGTTCGACTTCCCATAATTTCGATGTATTAGCATCAAAGTAGTATAATGGCGGAAACACGTCTAATCTCAATATAATTAGAGAATACAGTTGTCATTTTCATTGTAGTCATTACATTTGTAATGAATTGTGAGAAAGTATGTGGCACGCCGAAAATGCATAATGCTCGTGCAAAATGCACTTCAGGCGCGCTAGTATCCTGATAATAGTAAAAAGCAAAATCTTTAAACATCTAGTGAAACAAAACAGATCAATAATATCGTACGAAAATACTTAGGTTATAAAAAAAATCAGGAAAATAATAGTAACCGAATAAAATTGATAAATATTACCGCTTTCCGCAGAAAAAATCCTAAATAGGCCCACAACAAGTACAATTTGAAAAAATTAATACTGACTTCCATTCTATTCAGTTATGGGAGTGTAACTCAAATTACGCATAATATAATTACGAAACCGAATTAGATTAAATTTAAATGAGACCATACCGGAAGCACCAGCTTTCAAACAAAAGAATTTTGAGAATCGGTTCACCCTATCGAAAGTTATGAGGTAACATACATAAAAAAATACAGTCGAATTGAATACCTCCTCCTTTTTCGAGGTCGGTAATAAATAAACTTACACGTCCAAACTATCACAATTTTCAGCGATAACACTATATTTTTTAAGTAATTTTCAACTGTGTGTATATATATCGAAAAATATAAAGAAAACGTACAAAATGAATGCATCTTCGCATTACATCGTCGAACCTGATAAGCAATTTTCAACCTTCCGTCGTACCATCGTAAATTGTTTCAAAATTGAGATTGGTCCGCGCCTTAACTATATTATGCTATACACGAGAAAATGTTGGCTTAACTCAGTCCGTGTGAAATGAAATACCTTGTGTAAAAATGCTACTGATTTTCGCTAAATCGAAACAGATTGATTTTATATGGTCTCTTGATATTGTGATTTCTTAAGTTAACTTTATTGTAGGGGTCAAAATATACTATGTAAGGACAGTGACCTGTAATGAGCTGTATTTATCCCATGATATTGATTGATACATATTATGGCATACTTATTTAATTTATAAAAATGTAGCGAAATTTCTGTAAGATGTTTTTTTTCTAACTAGTATTTTACTGTAAAAGTACCTGTATCATTCTTGTATGAGTATACTCACGACAATTGTTTTTTAATTATCAAGTGATTTGGCCACCGTTTTTTGGAATGACTTTCAGAATCATTGAATTATTTAGCGCAGCAGACTACTAAATTAAATTCTTAGAACCGCGAGTTCAAGCAGAAATTCAAACCGTATCCCATCAAAAACCTGGCTTTCTATACTCCTGGCAATGTTATACATAAGTGTGGCCTTTGTACTTGTACCTTTTGACAATAAGGATATTCCATTCCAATTCAAAAATAATTAATTATTCGATACGTTTACTATCAATAGCAGGAAATAGCTTTCAGTTGTCCCAACTCCTGCCATTGTAATAGCTTACTATTGTAATTAGAGCAGTATTTTTTATGTAATTGCTGTCGCCGACACCGCAAAACTTATTAAAAAGGCTAACCCTTCTTTGAAAATTAATTACGAGCATGAGGTGATTATAACTTTAAGACTGTAGAGAGAAAACTGCAAAGCACTACAGAAACCTATACGAATCATAGCCGGACAATTTTAGGCTGACATGCTCTTTTTAAGACAAGTAGAAATCATAATCCATCAAAGGTCACGGCCAGACACAATAGAAATTTCATTATTATCATGACATCGACACTTGAGGAACACACTTGATAAGGAAAAGTGTCACAATGTCAAGCCAAAACTTGCCTTTGCAGGTATACGGATTTATAAGTTGATTTAATCATTTCACCGACGCGATTTTATAACTCTAATCATATCTTAACATCACAAGACTTATTAGGACTTATTTAGTACAATATTTTATTATTATATATCAGCAGTAACGCATGCAGCAACAATCCGACTTCACCTTGATTAGAAAAGTTTTGTGCGAAGTCACTGTGATGCCTGAATACTGTAGAGCATATTGACATGAAGAAAATAAATTATAATAAAACCAAACCAGCAAAGTGGAGTTGGAATGTGGCAATTAAGGTATTTCACTCAACAGTGCGACGATCAGTGCCATAATAATAAAACTATTAGCGCTGATATTAAATTTTACAATAACATTACCTCTATGTCGAATTGTCTATGAATGTGCTTTATACTTTAAATAGTTAACTTTTAATTAGCCGCAAATATTCAACGTTGACATTGGTGACTAAGCCTCCAGAGTGTTTAATCACACCATAAAAGTCTAGTAAAAGTGTGAAGAGTGACACTTTGTCACTGAATATGGGTATCGACCCCGTGTCTGGCCCCCGTTTAACGCATTACTCGCTCTATCGCGCACTTGGACACACTATTCGTTGAATGGATGGGGCGTGCGACTGCATGCTTCATTGGACAAAAGCCTTAATCCTTAATTAACACGAGGAAATTAGGTCGAGATGAACATTCAAGTACAGTTAGTGAAGTATGAATATAAACCTACTACGGATTACGTGTAGGTATATCTATATCCTATATATATATATATATATATATATACATATATTGTATAATTTGTATATATAAATGCAAAAGGTCACTCATTCACTCATCACGAAATCTCAAAAACTACAAGTGCTAGGAGTTTCAAATTTTGCATGCGAGTTCCTTTTAGGGCGTAGGTGCGCACTAAGACGGCATTTTATGAAATTCAACCCCTAAGGTTTTTTTTTGGGGTTGATAGTGTGTATGAAACTTTGTTACTGGGAGTGCTAAAAGTTTAAAATTTTGCATGGGGGTTCTTTTTTGCACCTATGTACTCACTAAGACGGGATTTTGTGAAATTCGACCGCTAATTGAAATCTGACCCATTGAAATCTGTAATTACCGTATTCCGCGAGGCCACGCGAGCGAAGCTGCTGGCGGGTCAGCTAGTATTTAATAATTTCATTAGTCCAATGTTTTATTATCGGTGTTATAATTTAGATATAATACACTCTCGCAAAAACGCGCTAGCAATGTTTATTTATAAATCTTACTTACAGTTTCTTCTTCCTAGTATTAACACTGAATAACTAAATTAAACTCAACTAGTGATTTCGGCATCTAGTCTAGATTAATTTATTTTAATATGTATTGGTCCCGATGGGGATGTTGCGTTCCACGTTGTCTACTTCTGAGGCCGTAGCATAACGACGACGAGAGAGGCCTGGATCCTATCACACAGGCCTTTATGATCCTAGTTTAGGAACCAGGTATTTCGTTTATATAATTTTTGTCACATTGCCTTGAACAAATAAATGATTTTTGATTTTTTTGATATTTTTTGATAATAATATGCGAAAAAGTACTTATTCGTATCCTTAAGCGTTAATGAATTACGCTTCGGCGCACAAACTATGAGTTATCTGTGTCACCGTTGTTCTGATAAATGACAGTGTGTATAGTTTAACGTGAAAAACATGTTGCGTTACAACTTATTTACGCAATTATTCGTGCTAGGCTCCTTGATGTTAGGTAATAATCGTGCGTAATAAATCAATACATGTGTATACAGTTATTTACATTGAAATATCTGTTTGTAATTCCAAATTAACGGGTTTTAACTAAATGCATATGAAAATAAGTTCAGTACTTACATTAAAAGCATTTTTTTACATTTTTGTCTGCCTGTTTGTTCCGGCTAATCTCTGAAACGGCTGGACTGATTTTAACGGGACTTTCACTGGCTGGATAGCTGATGTTATATAAGGAGTAACTTAGGCTTAATTCATCATCATCCATTACCACGCGAGGGAAACCGTGAGGCGCAGCTAGTAGGTAATAGTACAGTATTTCTCTGGTTAGACATGACTTGAAGGGAACGTAGAGACAATTTAGAGATATTGTATAGTGTACACGTTTATAATTTGAATGACTAATTACCACACAACGTCTATTATAGTAAGTCAGACTAATTAATTTTCAAATTATTAAAATGACAAGTGTGGGCGAAGAGCAGTATACCCTAACAATGGCGGCTTTGTGACCGTTGGCAGTACGTTCAGGCGTTAGTTACAAAGCGCGGTGAACCATGAATTTCGACCCGCCATGATGACTCACCCTTCCTGACCGTCTTCAAGGATCCAGGGTTTCGTTTGGTGTGACTAAACGTCTGCGGAAAAAACCGCCATTGTTCGAGGATCATTGTGGGGCAAAGTCGTAATTCGTCGCAGCGCAGGGCAATCTTCCACAACAGACGTTTATGGACTTCCAGCTTATGAAATTACTTTGCTGGAGCTTTATTTAATATTTTGGACCGAAACGTTATTACTTTGTAACTGTTTGTAATTTTAGTACTTATATTTTTAACACTACACAAGTACTTTTAGTGGGTTTCTTTCGAAGTGTCGTTCTACAAAGAGGTCGTTTCGACGTTTTTATGACAAGTTACAAAATATTATGTCCTTTGAAAATATCCCTCTGGCAGTCAGCTTAATAACGTCAGTGAAGACTTTCTGTAAACTTTATTAGTCAAACTACGAACGTCTTTAATTCGTCAAACAACTGTTCTATTTATTGCTTAGCTTTATCTTGATCTCAAGAAAAACGAGGGTTTGAATTACGGGCAAGACGTGTGGGAAAAGTTGGCCAACCGTGACGGGTTCGCCTCGGTCGACTATCTAATTACTTGTCAGTCGTCGGTCAAAGGTTGCCCACATGTGGTCAGGACAATCACAATGTCTACAGTACCACGTAGTACTCAGTAATACGCACCCAGCAATGAGGAAGTCCACTGGCGCTGCTAGGAAGCCCTTGTATGGATTCGCAAGGATTGTAATGTGCAATTTTATTGAGTCGCGTGTATTCTTGGCACGTAATTGTGGTCATAACCTATTGAAGCTTAGAAATTAGTCACAATCATTCAATTTACCGTTTTCTTTGCGCTCATAATAATAGATGTAAGTAGCTTTTATGCTACATTATTTTACCCGTTGACTTCCCGTACTAGCAATTTCAATTTTAGAAATATAACAACCATTGCACCCAAATTACATATAAAATGTTTTTACTTTCCTAACTGATTTATGAACAGTTACAGATATATAGCTATTACTCAATTAGACTTTTGTACAGGTAATAATCTAGACTATCTAATATTCTTTACTACATTATACTTATCACAGTATGACTATTGTAAATTCCAAGTTTGTGAGTGAGCGAGTGTGCAATATGTTTGTTGCTTCTTCACATAGTAACGCTTTACGGATTCTAATAAAATTTGGAATGGAAATAGCTTAAACCCTGAACAAACATAAACACTACTTTTATCCTGGAAAAATGTTCTTGTGTGATCCTACTGGATGAATTATTTATGACATGTTTAATGTAAGTTGTTCATGTTTATACTTGCCTGCCCAATGATTATTGTAGCTGGCATGTGTGCTTTAAAATGATTATATTGGTGCCCTTGATCGGCTCCGAAAACCCCTGCTTCGTTCCACCAAACACCATGTATTTATAAAAAGTCATATATGTAATTACGCTATGCTCTTAAATACACCCTGTTAAAAAAGTCTGTTTAGTAATGTTATAATGACATTACGAGTAAGGCGAATTTCATGCGAGCGAAGTACTCGTAGAAAAAGGTGTCCAATGATAATCTTTATTGGGGTTTATTAAAGCTACACGAGTGAAACAGTAACATCATACGTGATTTATAATTATGTAGTCGTTATGGTCGTCGTGAACTCTAAAGTCTATAAAAGTACAGTCAATTCCGTACACTGAAATGAAACTACCTTCTTGGCATTACGCATAATGATAAGATTTTTATCGCTTCGAGGAAGTTGTCAAGTAGTATGTTGTAATTTGTTTCCAATATGTCGCAGAAATTGAGAGTAACACACCATTTGTTACAATTTATTGCAGAGGGTTAACGTGGGACCGCGGTCGATTCTCGCTTCCCGCTTTTAAATCTATTTCTATGAGTGCTTGCGGTTAGGCGGGTAAGTGGTACGCAAGTATCACAAATTAAATGGGTGCCTTGTACTCACCGCAGATATTTGTGCTATATGTGGTTGCTTTTCTAAAAAT
Organism: Selenia dentaria; assembly: GCA_917880725.1. Lineage (NCBI taxonomy): Eukaryota > Metazoa > Arthropoda > Insecta > Lepidoptera > Geometridae > Selenia > Selenia dentaria. The sequence goes on along the minus strand of OU862888.1, from coordinate 25,652,991 downwards.
CTTATTGAAATACTCGTAGATAACTGGGTATGTAGGTATATACTAAAAAAGAAACGTCATTTTAGTTGTCTAAGGTTGTCGAGCAAACCATAGGGGGTTGACGTATGTACTACTACGAGTAATGTATGCTCTATTTTGTGGTAATGTAGCTATAATGGGATGGGGTAGGTAAATCAATTTTGAGATCAAATAATAAGCTACTAATATAAATCACTAGAGCAGCTTTCATCGTGCTTGGTTGGGTAGATGCGAACGAAGGATGCACAACGCTTTTTAAGCTGTGTCATTGACTCATAGGCCATAGCAGAAACCATTTCCGAAAAAGTATGCGTACTGTAAGCGTCAATACGTCACGCTTCGGCGTACAAACTATGAGGTGTCTGTGTCACAGTTGCCCTAGATAAATGGCAGTTTGCACAGTTTCACGTGAACGACACGTTACGTTACACTTATGCAAATATTCGTGACCCCCAGGTCGCATTCCGGTAGAGTAGAAGTGAGGATGGTGTGGTAAAAGCTGACAAAGGAACAAAACGCCCCAAGCTATGCCAGCGACCCAAAGCCATGCTTCCTTTCATTTGGAGGTAAGGTTGAATTAGGAAGAGACTTGCAGGTGGCATGGACGAATTCCTAGTAAAATACCGCACACAAAATTCCCCCCGACACGTAAGCCGGGCTTGTCATCCCCAAATTGTATAAGAATGAGATGAATAAGAAAGAACGAAGAATTTCAAATTTATTAAGTTAAAATATGACTTCAACAAAAACTAAGAAAGTACATTATAACATTATTGTACAACGAACAATATTTACAACGCAATCGATTATCGATAGCACACAATAGTGAATGCGTCCAATCACTTCCCATTTTTTATCCGTTGCCCTATTTGTAACAGTTTTCCATAAATAAACTATAAATGTTCCATATCAGTTGCAGATTTCTTGTATAGTCTGTAAGTGGATCCCACGATACCGTATTGTATAAAGCAGAAAGTGATATTTAAACTGTATATTTGTAAAGTTAAGTAGACGAGTGGTTCTCTTTACGGTGGAGTTTTGTTACATCGAATTCTCGTTATCACAGACAAGGTATTTATCTCGGCTTATCTCTAAAAAAATATGAAGATCAAGAAAATAGTACTTCCTCTGTTGTTGAGAGACGGAAACCCGAACAATGTAGAAGTCTATCATGCAAGATAAATATTGGTTGGTATGACCGAAGTTCCAGATTTTCTACCTCAAAGTAATTTTGTGAAATCATTAAAATGTAATTAGGTTCGAATGGTATGGCAAGTGTGATTTCTGTAAGAATAAGATTCTAAAACTGATGTATTGGAGTTACTGGTGCGAATCGCTAAAGTTTCAACTGAAGCTGAAAGCTCTGATTAGAGTTGCGACTGTCATAGACAGCCATGGTGTTTACTATTAGACTCATTATTTCCCTTGATATTAAAAAAAAGAGATATCTGGATTCCCATATCCATATAATAACCGCAGAAGTAGATATTTATTATTTCTATTCACAGACGTTACTTTATTCATAAAAAGATTTTAAGTTCGGAAGGGTATTCTATTATTATCGAGTTATCGCGTACTCTTCATGGATCGTGTCTAGATATGTTTTCCCTATGTCATTTGAAAAGTTCCATTTGTTTCGAGATTTCTTACTGGTGTACACTATATCCCACGGGTAGACTGGCGCAGCCACGCGCTAAACCAAACGCGAGATCACCGTGAGAAGTTATAAGTAACGTCGCGGTTCGTAGACTCCTTATTACTGATACGTGTTATTATTACATGTGGGCAAGTGTTGGACATTTTGTGAGAAATAAATTATTAGCATCCACATGTTAGTAAAGCTGTAGTCTAACCATTGGGTTTAGAATTGAGAGAATTGCATTGAGATTACGAAGATGTGGTCAAATTTATAGATCCAAAAAACACATGGATCATGTGGAAGTGGTTGTGTCAGTCCTCATGGTATGATTTCTAAACTTCGAGACGTTAACTGAAGGTTTTTCTACTGACCGATCGTTTAGTGAAAAGTTTAAGTGTTTTGATTTTTGTCCCGTGGTACACCTATATAACAGAACACCTAGGTATGCCGAAAAGAACCAGTTTATCTGATTTTTGTTACTAAATGTTGTAGTAAGAAAAGTACGAGTCACAAAAGGAACGTCTATTACATGTTTTCAATTAGTTACCAATCGAAATAAATGAGCGTCTAGTTGTAAATTAACGTCGTTTTGTATCCGCCTTTAAAGGTTATATTGGAGAAAAGAGCCAATTTCCGTTTTTACGACAGTACTTTACTTATTTATTTCCAGTAAATACCGTGACAACCATCAAAGTTAGGCATTCCTTAGTTAGGCCATGATAGGCATTCCTTCACGCCCACTTCTTTAATTACCGTAACAGAGACAGTTTGAGTGCTTCCACTTCTTTATGAAAAAGGCGTGTGCGATTCTGCAAAAAATGTGTTCACAAAGCAATTTCTATACTGCCTTGCTGTTGCCTCGACTTGGATGGGTGACCGTAATGGCATACTCAACTAAGCTCTTTCATGCTTCAGGGTTCACTACCCTGGTTGCTTGGCATAAGACAACCGTCGTCAGGCTTTGTCAGGGTCAAAACTTTCAGGCGACCCGAATGTAGGTAACATTCGGGTCGCCTGAAAGTTCTGACTCTGGGTTGCCCATTAGTTATTTATTTGCAATGAACAAATTTTCAACCAACTTCCAAAAAAATTAAGGACGTTCAAATCTACGCGCATAACTTTTCCAGAATAGTTCGATTTTGATAATGTGTTAGTTTGGTATAGAATACTCCCGAGGTGGTCCTATTTATCATTATATATTTATTTCATCAAATTCGGTCAAGCGCTTTTTGAGTTACAATCCAATAACTGAAAAGTGTTTCGCCTACCTTGATGATACCGTAATTGACGATGAATGACAATCAATACCGTAATTAGTAAAAAATTGTGGAAAAAAATTACCAAAAATGTCACCGACGTCTACACGAACTACGACGGTGTGAAATAATTGTATGTGATGATAGTTCAAAGGTATCTATTATCATAACATATATTTTTTTATTTATTTTTTATATATTTTGATAAATAGTGAATTTGGGTCATAATATATAATTTTTCAAGCATTTTTCATATATACGAATTATTGGTTTCCTACTATTCTCTTCACTTGAAAGTCACGTGAGAAAATCGCAAATAAGATCGATTACCAATAGAAATGAAAATACATACCTACTGTAACCTGTAGTGTTCATACATCTGATTATAGGCGATATGAACTCGTATCGTCTAAACAAGACTTAAACAAAGAATACAAAAAGATTTTTTGATTTCATGTAATTCGTAATACCAGTTTAGTAGAACCTGTTTTATACTACAACATCAAATGCCATAATCCAAATGTGTTTGTGCAACTCTAATATAAAATGTCAAAAAAATGTATAATGATTTTTGAAGCACTAACAGAGGCCGGGGGAGAGGAAGCTCCGAGGAGAGGAACGACAAATAGTATAATAATGTCTTGCCTTGGTTTTCTGACCAATTTAAAGATTTAGTTGGTTTTAATAACATATTTTAGATTCTTGATTCTAAATACGAATGTATTCGCCAAGCAAGCAACTTGCGGGCTGATGTTAAACACATTCACGGGCGCTTTAAATGTCTGTCTCGTATCCTCCTCCCATGGGCAATAAATTTATTAACATATATAAAAAAAATATGGTTTGTATCAATATTGATAGAAAATGAATGTGGAAGATGTTTCATAGTTATGTCGCTCAATATTCTAGAAGAATAAATACTATAATCACTAGACACGTATATGTACTCCTATAGCTATCAAATTTATTTTCCCACTTTTATTTTACTAATTAATTCATAATAAAAAAATGTTCAGAAACTCATATCCCTATATACTAGGGTTTCATAAGTTGCAGAAAGCATAGATATACCTACACATTTACACATCACAAACGTCCAAATACAAGCATATCTGCTCACAACTCAAATCACACAAATATATAAAGACAATATATAAAGCGTAGTGAGGAAATGGTTACGAAGTATACGAGTAGGAACAGAATGAATAATAGTACAGGCAAAGTACATATACCGCGGGGGCCCGAGTTTTACTTACTTTAGTACAGATATGTTAAATTTTAGATCACTATCGACCTTAAGGGCATATAACTAAGAAAAAATAATAAATGATTCTATAACGGCCTTCTTGACCCACGGTACGCAGCATTGCGTGTGTCTGAGCTGGTTAAAGGTATATTCTATGGAATCTCTACCAACATCGCACAATTTCGTCGAAATCGCATGTCATTGTTTATACTGTCTCCATAAAACTCCTCACCGCAAATTTAAATTAAAGAAAGAGATTTCCAAGCCGCTCAACATAACATAACGCCAAAATACCGATACAGTTACATGATAATAGAAACAATGTAAAACAATAGATTCGTCTAACAGTTTTCCGATAAATCGATCGTTTAGGCAGACCTTGATAATAAAATGCAAATGAGTAATACCAACAAACATCGTTTGGGCGTTCACCTGTCCTCGCTTCGTTACAAAGATTATAAATGCTGCTAAAGTCGGAAGACCCATCTTTCTAACATAAAACGATACAAATTCTATTTAAATGGTGTCAGAGAAGAGAGTCTTCGTTTGGTTGGTTATCATAGAAATTTAAAAAATATCCATAAGCCACGACTCAAGTCTGGTCGAACCGGTCTACAATTAGGAGAAAACTTGTGCCACAGTTTTCAGTGCGATATTAAGCTAGACCTGTTCTATTGGTGCCATATTATGTAAATTGATACGAGATCCATGTTGTGATATATGGATAGCGTATTTGAGGGCAGTTCGATGCACGCACACTCTTCGTTTTAATTTATTAGTTTCGAACTACGGTATAACAGGTATTTTTATGTAATTATAGAAATCGTGACAATGTCAATAAATAAACCTGCCGTGCGATTCTCTAAGAGCAAACATCGATGCATCTTTGACAACGTCCGTGAAAAAAGCCGAGATGACAAGAAATGTAGGAAAAACAACCTTATGTACAAGGGCGATATCTCATAAAGTATTTGACATCGATGAACTCATCATTAGAGAATCACACAGGACATTTTAATCTATGCTCTGAATAAATCGCGATGCCATCGACAAGCGATCAGGAAACTACACAGTAAATCAATTATATTTCAGATAACCGCTTATAAAATTGTAATCAGACTTCACTTAAGGTAAGTTCGTCTAATTATTCAATTATATACACATAGATAGATGTACGAGTATCATTGATGTATGACTACTCAGCGCCGCGTCTATAGACGATTATTCGTGGCGCAGACTGTCACTAAGATAATGTTTCAGGAAACGTTGGAAAATCGATAGAACCTTATGTACAAGGAACAACCTTATGTACAAGGGCGATATCTCATAAAGTATTTGACATCGGAGAGCTCGTCGACGAATCATTAGAGAATCGCATGGCAGTACATACAAGACACGGTCATTTTCCAACACAACTTTATATATTATGACATGACATTATACAATCAGATGTTTATGTCTAATGATTAAATTAACCTTTCAACGGCCAACTGCACTTTATTGAGACCAAATACCACATATGGATGTATTATAGAACATTGTATTTAAGTGGTATAAGGGCTATACTTCATTCGCGTATCTTCCCATATGTATGTCATAAAAACCATCATGACAACGTAGTAATAGGATGCAAAGCTAAACATGAGATCCAAAATATAAGGGCGATTTTTGACGTTTATCTAAACAGCCCTGTGGGCGGGCCGAGCACGAAAATCTGTTAAAGTGTAACGTTATCGTATCGTTTCCGTATTCAGAACAAACTATGAGTTATCTGTGCTACTATTGTACTAGATAAATGATAGTTTGTACGGAATACGTTAACGATGCGATTACGTTACACTTAAACAGATTTTCGTGCTCGGCCCACTGGTGACCCCTTGGGGGACGTAAAGAAGTGATGGTATACTGATGGTAAGATGTGTTTATCCATTCTAAACTAGGTATTGGGCAGGTATGATTCAATGATGTTACGCTTATGAAAGTAATTCATCATTCATCATCGTCCACTGCTGAACACATGCCTACTACGCCACTTGAAACTTTGAAATGAAAATGATTAGGTATTTGAAATTAGTCTGTGAAACAGGCTCTTATTAAAAACTTGAAGGAGAACATTCGTTCTCATATTCATCGTTCGTCACGCCCATTGTGTCAAGCACCTACTTCGCGTTTTGTGAATGGCGTGCGTGGGAATCGCGTGCAGTTTACATTAAAAAGTCTACACCCGCATAATATGTTGCAAACACTCGTAGGTACATTGAAGGACAGAAGTTGTAGTGTTTTATATAGCTGTTACTAAACACCAGAATAAACACTATATTACAGGAAATCGCCAAGTCTATACATCTATAGATATAGATGTATAGACTTTGCGATTGCAATACAGATAAATAAAATTGAAGTGTCTATTTGTAATTAGCAATAACAGATTTTTACTAAATGCATAACCAGAAAAATATAATATATACGGTATTTACATAAAAAACAATTTTTAGTTTTTGTCTGGCTGTCTGTTTCTATGTTATGAGGTTATCTGCCTAGTATTTGACTAACTTTATTTTAGAAAAACAACATACACACATCAAAAAGTTTGTGATCACTAGCATAAGCTGATATAATTTTTTAAATTGAACTAAACAACAATTTATTAATAACAGGTTTATATTAAATATAATGTAACTCCTCCCCTGCCTCGAACACAAGCGGTGATCCTCCTAGCCATGCTGAGAATCAAGTTATCCAGAATTTCTTGGGGTAACGTGTCCCATTCTTGAATAGTGGCTTTCCTGAGCTCTGGCACTGTCTGGGGACGTGGCTGACGGTTCCAAACAGTTCGCTTAAGAGCATCCCACGCGTGCCCTATGGGGTTTAAGTCAGGCGAGCCGGCAGGCCAGTTTAACCTTGGGATGTTCGGAGAGCAGCATTGACTCGTTGAGCTCGATGGGCGGGCGCAGTATCATCGACCAGTACACATTGGTGCCCATGGTTTACTCGGAATGGTCTGACAATTCCATCAATAGCAACTTCTCTTTACATGTCTGCTGTCATGAAGCCTCGATACGGGATAAAAAGACGAAGAAATCATATTATAATCTAAAGTAACAAAGAAGATTTCGGTTTTTTAAAGTGATCGCAAACTTTTTTGATGAGTTTAAACCTTTGTCTCTCTGTCTGTTTGTTAAATTATCACGCCCTAAACGGCTGAACGGATCGTAATCAAATTTGGAAAGGTTCTTTTATATTATATGCCGGGAAACACACGTATGATACTTTTCATCATCATTATCATCATCATCATCTATCACCACGTGGGTGAAACCGCGGGGTGCAGCTAGTTATATTATACACTATAATCAATTTGTTATTACAATTAAATTTTACAATACATTGTATGTGAATATGACACAATTTAAGAATCTTGTTTGCCGTTGATAAAGTCATTGGTGTGGCTTATAAAACATTGCAGCGACTCATGCCTGTTATTTAAATATGATGGATATCGGAATATAATTGTTAATACACTGCATATTATCTACATGACTGTACAAGTCGTACTTAGATGTCTGAGTACTCTTAAGGCACTGTTTCTTGAAAGTTTACTAATACGGGAAGCTGTTGTTACAATCAGAACAATGATGTGTACATAATGAAGATCATGTATTGGAAAATCAATTGTCAACACGTCTTCATTATAATGTGAATCAGGGGCTTACTTTGCCTGATAAATGTTTTAACCATTTCCTCATTATGTTCATAAAAGAGTTGATGTAATCGTTGCAAAATTATTATTGTAAAACAATAATTAATGCGTGTATAATGTTGAACGGAAAACATATGCATTCCTTATCAAAAAATTATAGCAATATCTGCACTTATCGTGTTATATTGCGTGTGGCGTTTCGTAGGCGCCCCGTTATAACTTAAAAAACTTCCTCCGTTTTCTCTGAAATATTAATAAGCACTAAGATGTATGCGTTTTTGTAAATTCAGCAACATATTTTATGTCAAAGTTCGTCGTGACTTTTATTAAACTAAATAATGTTTTGTTACTTATCATTATACATTATCTATATGTTTGTTATCTTTGCGCGGCTGAACGGATTTTAATTTTTTATTGTGTATAGCTCAATTATTACCTATGATAAAATATTTATAATTATTACCTGGGCCCACAACCTATGAGAACGACTAATGGAAATAATGGCTTTATAGTTGTACACATGTTGTACAAATATAAAATTATATCATCTCGTTAGCACTAGCTCTACATTTTTTCTAGATGTCCGATATTAATCAATTTGACTTAAAGTCATAAATAAATAGGAAAGAGTTTTACATAAGATCCTACAATTCAATTATTTTATCTTATCTGAGTTCGGCAGGACTTTGAATAGAACCAAGGAGTACGTTCCATCATCATTGTCATGTTTAAACGCGTGCGAGACTACCGGGCGTCAATACGAAATTGTCACTATTTTCTACGTACAGTTTTTGGAAAATTAAAATATCTTGCCCAATCTGTCTAGTGCTCTTCTTTATATTTGGTGAGCACTTTAACGGTAAAAAGCTTTTTGTGTTAACATTTAATCTTAACACGAAACTGGTTTTGGTTTTACTACGTCTACTACTAAACCAACAGCCTGCGGCCCATACCACAGGGTATTTGACAGTACGCTTTATCTAGTTAGACTTAAAGTCAAGTTTGCTCCATATGCCTTTTTGTTTTGGTTTGGACTACGTGAAGATAGGAAGATGGGGCTGCCTATACTACCTACTACGTATGTATAGATAGTTTCACGTTTGAGAGTTAGTTACGAAGTAACTATCATTGTATCTATGCCTTGAACCAAACTGGTTCGAGTGGAGGTGTTAAATGTAGAGTCGACGAAAATATTGTCTAGCTACTTATAAGGATATTGTCAGGTTCGTGGGTACAAGCATTCCCAAAAGGTTGCTTTTTATTGTATGGTATGATAACCAAATCATTCGCTTTTTGTTAAGCACCACACACACCCATAACAGTTATAGGGCCACCCAAAGCTTTCAGCTGAAGTATTTTAAGCCACTGTACGGGGCTGTTCAACCAGGTGTTGGTTTTTGAGTCTTATTTGCTAAGTAACTTCACTTGCTTCCGTTCAAACATAAACACAGTAGACCTTGCACACTACTGCTTCGAGAGAAAAACATGCGCTGTCAACCTCGTTTCGTCGTCTCTTACAAATCACGTGTCGACGCGGTTGACGTAAATTACATTTATACAAATTAAAAGAGCTTATACAGGCTAATAATATATCTAAGGTTTCTCCATATATATTTCCATATATTTCTACTTTTCGATCATATAATATCTGGTCGAAGTTTCGATCTGTAATTATTGTATTGTATTAGAACAAATCATAGTCGTTTTCAATTTCAATATTATATATATAAGTGTTATGTCCTGTTAAATTATTATATACTTTCTTACACGGTAGAGAAAGGAAATAAGTAATTCATCTCTCCAACATGGTAAATTTACATACGCTCTTTGGGTTAATTTTTCCCAAAACAGAGATCAAACAACTCTATTTCCAAGATACAATCTCAAAGGAATCTAATCATTTAAATTAACTTTTGAGCTACCAAATCTCGTGGAGTGTAATCCATTTTTTATGGTTTTAAATTGGTTTTTTTGTGCTTTTGAAAGGGTTGAAAAGGGAAGCGTGAAATCTTTTGTTGTGGCGTTATTCTGTATTAAATTTATGTTTTGTAGGTCTAATAATATTAGATTGATTGTTTGGTAGCAGACTAAGGGATTCATTGATAGTTTGTTTATAACATACTACATATACTAATGTATTAGATCGCGTTACTAGTAAGCGTTATTAGTAGTTAAATTGAAGAAAATAAATTATATTAAATATATATTATTGAGACTAGATACATGATGTTCAATCACACATAAAAATAAAAATAAATATCTATCCCAATTATCAAAGATAAAAACTTACTGACGCCCATTTTTAAGTATATTTTAAAGAATAATAAATTAATTTGGTTCTAGGCTCCGAAAGACCACTAACACAATCTATTACACTCGGTAATTACATGGTAGGTGAAGGTTAGTTAGTGGAACAAGTTACTGGTTTTAATCTTTCAAAGCAGCAAACTAACACTTGGGAACAAATAGTTTTCATTCGAATATTTTACTTTAAGAATATTAAATCTACAAATTATATAATTCCAATAACAAATGAAAAAAGGCCTTAAATCCAGATATAACGATTATGGTCCATATCCAGCCATTTCTTTTGGAAATTTTCGGCCTATGTTCAGCAGTGGACGCCCTATGGCTGAGATGATGATGAATGACTATGAGATCAAGATTCTAATGTACGTAATTCAGATTATCGGCTTTACTATATCTAAGTTCATCTTTATTGTGTACATAAAGAATGAGTGAATAATAAGCCTTACCTTACCTTAGGTGACGGAGTTATCATTCCAGAGGCGTATTCTTCATATTTATTTTAATTACCTAATTCTTACATGTGTTATATTTGACCCACAACCTTCGATCAGCAATACCTGCTGATCGAAGCCCACAACACAAGGCAAAAGAAATAGGCAAGTGTAGTCCTTCGCTCGCAACTGCGACGCGGAAATGTTACCTACATACCTTTTACATAAGTACTTATTCTCTATTCTCTCTTCTCAGATCAAATAATAAAGTATTTTATTTGATGAGGGGGCCGCCAGACTTTTTAACCTTGTAAAGGGGTTGCATTGAAAAAGATTGTCAAATACTGATGTTCACTATTAAGTTTATACAATATTTTACACAAAAAGTCATTACCTATACAAAATTGTTAAATTTATAAATTCGTATATTATTAATAATAATTACAAAATATGATAAGATAAATGTAATAAATCTTAGATCTTCATTGTTTAAATAATAATAAATAACTCGTCGAATTCATCGCTCTTCATATTATTTAAATAATACTAAATATTCAACGTGTAGTGACACTGATACACGTCAAATGTGTTAAATATTTGCTCAACAAGCCATTTCTTTTCTTTGCCACTTTATTCCGATGTAGCTTAGGTACTTTAGCTTAGATTCGACTTTACTAACGTGAATTTTAAAGTTGTATGTTCGGTAATAACTAAAAAGGTCAGATGTATTTTAAATTAAAAAAATGAACTAAACTTAAAATTAATTACATACCTACTAAAGTTTTATATCAGTTTAAGTAAATTCTTAAAGTAAATACAGTATAGAGCTTAAGCCACATTATAACAAAAATAAGAAATAAAACTAAACATAAAATTAATACAAACAATATTAGTGATATTTATAAATTTTAATGCAACGTGTTTTTTTCACTCTATGGTCGTTGTTTGAGCTAATGCATATTTTCTATTGTCATCGCATTGTAAGTCGGCGACACTTGTAAAATAGCAGATATTTTGCCGCGTTTTTAATGTAGCTAATAAATTCGGTCTGATCACGCCACGCCTCTTGTGCCACAAGAAGTTAGTTTCCGCAAAACATTATTTTTCCAACATCATCTGAAACAAGTTATTTTTATTAGATACTTTCTTATCACGTTGAACACACCACACTTCGTGAAGGGATGGACCACCGCAGTGCTTGATGTATTACCACGACGCGAAGCAATAGTGCGTCAGTATTACTGTGTCAGGGTATGAAACGGACTGTAGCAAGCGAAATTACTGGGCGAAAGATACTTTAAAACTAATGTCACAGCACAGTGCACACAGTGTTACGCAAACTACAGTTCTTAGCTGTGGATCGCACTGCAAATGTCAAGTGTAAGCGTAGTGCTTACCATCAAGCGCACGATTTGCCCCCTCGTCACTTAATTACATTTAAAAGAAAAGGAAAGAATGATGAAATTATTAGCATTACATTGCACAGCATTAGTAGAATAAAGAAAAGAATTAATTAAGTAAAAAAGAAAGCAAATATCAAGTGTAAGCGTAGTGCTTACCATCAAGCGCACGATTTGCCCCCTCGTCACTTAATTACATTTAAAAGAAAAGGAAAGAATGATAAAATAATTATCATTACATTGCACAGCATTAGTAGAATAAAGAAAATAATTAATTAAGTAAAAAAGAAAGCAAATATCAAGTGTAAGCGTAGTGCTTACCATCAAGCGCATAACTTGCCCCCTCATCACTTAATTACATTTAAAAGGAAAGGAAAGAATGATGAAATTATTAGCATTACATTGCACAGCATTAGTAGAATAAAGAAAAGAATTAATTAAGTAAAAAAGAAAGTAGATAATTCATATGTAGGTAAATTCAAACTGAAACAAATAGTTATGATTATGTTTTTGTCGTTCATGGCACACTCGCCAGATTGCTAATTTAACACTACTTCAGTTGGTGTTAAGTATACATAATCAGCCCATTATGTTTCCTCTGCTAGAACACGAGTCTACCTTTCAGAGAGGGGGCCATATTCGACCACGCGAGCTCAGTGCGGCTTGCTGGATTGGCTAATGGTCAACCCAATTAAAAATATTTACATTAGCTATCAATTATTAAAAATTTTGAAACAAAACATAGGTCATAGTCATGGAGAAAAAGTGAACCTTGTGATATTTACTATAATACTCATATTATGTTAGTGACACTTACTGTAGCCAAAATGCGGTACAAGCCTGCTCTGCGTATGAAGACGTGGTGGCCAGCTGACGTTAAACTGTAAAATTCTGTGCTCTCGTGTTCCATCACCAAGTTCCACGGACCCAGAACTGAAAAGAGGGTATCTTAGTTAATAATGTTCCAATTTAACACATTGGTGAAAATATATTATTGATACAGATAAAGGAAATAACTTACCTGGCTCAGTACTACCCTTTTGTAATGTATACGTAGCCAACGCTATAACTTTTTTATAGTATTACTTTTTTTAAAGCACTAACGCCTGCTTTAGCGAGCTCAAACATTGAAATTTATAGAGAGAAAAATTCCATCTTCGGACGGGATTCGAACCCGCGTCTTCTGACTCTCCGTGTCAGACGCCATTGACCAACTAGGCCACCGAGGTTCTGGTCCGAGCATCGAATTTTAACTCTCTATTTGACTAACCGTCTCTCGGGGACGGAGCGACATCCCGCCCGAGGATGGAATTTTTCCCTCTATAAATTTCAACGCTATAACTGTTGGCTCTAGGACTTCTGAAAACAATGTTTGAAGTTTTTATTAAGTTTTCGTGATATTATTAGCAATATCCGTCACAAGATGGCAGCTTGATCTCTCTATGCTACACGGTCTCATATAAATATGGGTGGTCGCCGCGCATGGACTTCTATTTTACGGATTAAAAACGCTAGAACTACGCTAGAACAATTATTTTCAATATATTTATACTTTAGGCTATAAATACCAAATATTTTGTCTCATGAAGAATCTCTTTTTTTCTTACAGATTACTGTTCACGTAAGTATATCTATGTCTAATAATCCACTATATAAAAATAAGTCGGGTTTTCCTTCCTGACGCTATAACTCCAGAACGCACAAACCGATTTCCACGGTTTTACATTCGTTGGAAAGGTCTCGGGCTCCGTGAGGTTTATAGTAAAGAAAATTCAAGAAAAAAATTAAAAAGAAAAGCGGGAAAATCTTTTTTCACATACCATCTCTGATACATAGCATGTACTACAAACCAATATTTTAAGTAGATGGCGCCAAACGAAATGTTACATAAAACGAAGCCATCTGGTGGCGAAATGGAGTTCGCAGGGTTTGCTAGTTTTCAATAAAAACAATACGTTTGGAATCGCTTTTAGATAAAGGAGAACCCGTACTCGTTCGACGTTTTTACTTATAAAAGTAATATTAATAGCAGCCGAAAGCCTAAATCTATATAATATAAAATTTAATCTCTATTTCCCTTGGTCATCGCATCACGCGTGAACGGATGGAACAATTTCGCTAATTCTTTTTATTGAGTTTGAGTTTCAGGAGAAGGTTATCATGAAAGAAAAATCAAGAAAAGATGGAAGGCTATGGCGAGGCCTATGGCCGAGCCTACGCGAATGAAATCGCAGGCTGTCGCTTGTGTATATATAAAAAATCGTGCTATTTACGCCATTTATAACTAAAGGACGGCTTTACCGATTATGATGAAATTTAGCAAGTGGATAGATTTTATCCCGGGGAAGGACATACATAGGATACTTTTTATCATCATCATCCATCACCACGGAGGTGAAATTGCGGGGCGGTAATAATATCAGTAAAGGATTTCATGTTTAATAATATAATATATTATATTGTTTGTCTTACGACAAAAGTCGTTAGGCTATGTCGAAGGCCTTCGGGTGGCCTGAAAACGTCGACATGGGTTGGCCATTAACCTATCCACCAATCCGCACTGGGCCCGCGTTGTGGATTATGGCCCAACTCCTCTCTCTGAGAGGAAGGCTCGAGTCCCAGCAGTGGGAACAAAATGGGCTGATTATGATGATGATGATATGAATATAATATAATACATTACTTAGTAATATAAATATAACATAATTATATTATTAGATATATATAGCATATTTATAAACATAATTTTACTTACAGTCATATTTAGTTCTTGCGCTATTTGGGAGATATTTTGCCCAGAATTGCGCATGAACACGATTTAGCTGCGATCCATTTGCGATAGGTTGCTGTGAACACTCATACTGCACAAAGTCACAGGCACGTTTGAATAGTAGAAGGTCATAGTGGAAGATCAACTGACTGACTGACACAGAAATGTGTGCTAGTCACAACTGACCTCACAAAATCATAAAATTTCTAAAAGATGTAGGAACAAAATACCTATAACAACGGAAATGCTTATTATGGCTGTCAATGGGCAATACAATAAAAGGCGATAATTCTCACATTTATAACTTCAAGTAAAGAGTTTAATGCAGCATGAGAAATGTTGAAGTTTAAAGCCCGGTTTTTAATAGAATAACGCAGTTCTAAATTTTTGTTGTGATCTGAAAGTTCTGCCTCATTATCGCTTTCAGAATCGCTCAATGAATCGCAAAGCACACGTGCAAAGCAAAACTTTTTTGAACTCGTTAAGGTAAAAATTGAGTGAAAGTACATAGATGGAGCTTGCATAGCTATAGCGTGGTTGGTTTTTAAATACCTCCAATTGGTGTACCAATGCAAGTCATACATAAATCATTGATGGTTATCGATGAGTTGATCATAAATTCATGCATTATTTTAATCAAATTCATGAACTGTGATTAAATCTACACTCCTATAGACACAGAGTAGGTGAGTACGTACACGTGGCCATGGTTTTGTTATTAACGCAATGCCTTCTGCATTCTTGGGTGTGAGGAATGTGACCACATTGCTATAACTTAACTGGCTTAACGCGGGGCTTCTGATTGCTCTGGATAAGTTAGTCAGAGACCTTGTAGGATATTCTTATAACGGGATTATTTGAGACATCTCTCAAGATGTCCTCATACCCTACAGCTGAACTGAGGCAAGATTGAAATGATATCTTGAAATTTCACTGTGCGCACTGGATATATGGTGTGATCGAAAATTTTAAGTAATTATTGTCAGTTACTCGAACTTCTGTATTTTTACAAGGAATTGTGTATATTAATTTGAAGCATAATCCCTCAGGTTTGTCATTACCATATTGGATTTCAAGTTGAAAACACTAGCCGTTAGAAAATTCATTTAAAACAGCTAATTCATGGAAGAACAGAACAACTCACGTAAGGAAAATTCTATTAGGTTATCGTAAAGATCAAAAAAAAAAACAAAGATCTAAACATCTATGACGTGAAAACGAAACGAAAATGTGACAACAAACTACATGTCTAGGCAATAGATATTTTATTGTGGAGATCTAGGTGCAGTTTACCAACGGTAGCAAACATTTGTATGCATGAATATGTCTGTTCGATCTGTGTCTATACATGAAGTATGTATATCAGTCATCAGGTTACCATAGTACAGGCTTTGCGTAGTTAGGTACATGAACACCTTGAGTGGATTTTGTCCCATTATACTCGTATATTTTTATTATTAACATCTAACACCTCTATGTGTGCCTTGAATCTAAGCAAACCTGTATAACGCCACACTTTACCACGGCCACTGAAAATATTGTCAATCCAGGTCACTAATTTATTAAATTTGATTTGACAATAAGTACTCGTAGATACCTACTTTAGGAATTATCTACCCAAGTATCCGCAATAACAAGAACGTGCAAGATAATCACAGAAGGTTACAACTATTTTTACTTTTTTAATGCCTTTTTCATCTTAGCCTAAGGAATTCATGAACTGGTTGTTGGTTTTATTCTTGTTTGGAGACATTTATGCTTTATAAACAAGATCTGTTTTACATGCCTTGGTTGTAAAAGGGATTGCTTATTTTGCAGTTATGATTGTGAACATTTTATAATCATACTTTATGCTGATGTTGTTATATTCCAGCGTGGTTGAAGACTAAGTTAAGTTAGTAGGAGTAATAAGTAAAAAAGTAAAGTCATAATTATAAGATATTTTATTATAAGAGTATTTTTAATGACATGACAGTAATTTTACATCTAATTAATTACTTATTTCACTCATTTTTTTTAGAATAATAGAAGCATGATATAAGTTTTTAAACTATCATGGTCACAAACATAAGAGGTATTCAAATGGTCAACAGGATAATTACCATGTATATTTTCTATGAATTTCTGATATTTCGGCACTGTTGCAAGCGCCTCGCATAACAAACGAGTACGGAAGAGGGTAGACCGTTTCGTCTGCTCGTAAACATTCACCCACCCGCAATTCCTCAGTTCATCCGTGATCGTGGCGCTTGCAACAGTGCCGAAATATCGGAAACTCACAGAAAATATACATGGTAATTATCCCGTTGACAATTTGAATACCTCTTATAATAGAAGCATGTTCTGGAATATACTCACATGCATGATACTATCTATGTATATATAGGGTAGGAGCGCTCGTAGCGGAGCCCGACTTGGCGATCTTAACCGATCAACAAGTTAAGCAAAGCTTGCCGCGGTCAGGACTTGGATGGGTGACTGCTAGTAGCATTATTCAACTGAGCGCTTCCGTGCTTCGGAAGGAACGTTAAGCCGTCGGTCCCGGTTGTTTGTCTTAGGACAACAGGCTATATCGAAGGCCTTCAGGCGGCCTGAAAACTTCGACATGGGTTGGCCACTAACCTATCCTCCAATCCGCACTGGCACTGGCCTGCGTGGTGGATTATGGATTATATTACTATGGATTATACAACTCCTCTCTCTGAGAGAAAGGCTCGAGTCCAAGCAGTGGTAACAAAATGGGCTGATTATGATTATGTTATATAGGGTAATGTCCGGAAAAACTAAATGAAATTTGTTTCGATTAACAACTTGTCCTCTGCTTTTCGGAATTGCTTTGTTGAATGGCCGAGTTAAAAATTCAATTCTTGAATGAGTTCTTGAGAAGACGAGCCTGGAATTGTGTATTGAAAGGTTTGTAAGTACGATTTCGTACATATATGTAGAGTACCGAATGTAAAAATGTTTAATTCATTTCGTATTCATAAGAGCAAACAATACATTGGTGAGTTCATCGTAGGTAGAGCATAAACACGCCGAGCTCGTGCTAAAGCACAAAGGAAATTCGATCCCTTCACGCTACAAAACATATACCTTCGAAACTGCTAAGGTACAGGTTACAAGAATATTGCGACACACTTGTCACGCTATTGTTGTTTAGTTTACACGAAATGTCAAATATGACATACGTCAAATTAAATTATGAATGGCTGAACGTGTAATTAATAATAATAATAATAATAATCTTTATTTGTGAAACAGAAAAACATAAGAAACAAAATACATTGAACGATGCTAACCGCTATAGTACAAAGACTGTGTCGCAGGTAGCAACGCCCTCCTCCATAACACCTACTAGATACAATGCTCTTATATTAAATATTATAAAAATTTAAAATAGGTTTTTACAAAGTTTAACTGTAACAATAGTATTATTATTATTAGGTTAAAAATATGAAGTAGTTTATATATGTAATAAATATAATATATATTTTAAATACTTCAGAATGTTGTGAGATAGGTACTAATTAAGAAAAAGGTTAAGATTTGAGTCGTGTAAGAGTGGCGTGTGTGTGTGTGTGTGTGTACGTGTGTGTGAGTGTGTGTGTGTGTATTAACCTATGAGGTCACTAATTACATTTCAAAATAAATAGTTCTGTATCATCAATTGAATTAATGTCTCTCAAAACTCGACTGCTTGCTTTAAATAGGTAAAACCCCGTGGATGTATATTTAGTCATCGAGTTGAAAAAGTGAATTTCACCAAAGTATGAAAAGTTGGTTAATTGCTTTGTTTATGACAACATATCCCTGAAAACCCTGCCCTACTGAAAAAGTACTACTATAATATTTTCGCTAGATGCAACATTATTATATATACGCGACCTAATTGCAATTTCCATTGTAATTTCTGTTGCTTATTTAGTAGAATTAGCAAAGCTGCATGCAACACCGGCTGCCGACCAGGTTTTTTTGTAAATCTATGGGGAAGGCCTATGTTCGGCAGTGGATGTGTGGATGTCCTACGGCTAAGATGGTGATGATGATGATGAGTCTGCATGTCTTAACCCACGGGTGGCCTACGTGCGACTAATAGCACGCTGTGACATTTTCGGGAAAGTATTTTTCAAGTCGATTTCACATCCAAATAGAGTTTTAAACTTTCACATATATATTATTTTAAAGAAATGTCTTTATTATATATTATCTTATAATCCATAGACATATGTTTAATAAACCACCTACAATATGTACTGTAGTTTTGTAGCGTGCTAACTTAAAATGACTATACAACACATACCAGTTATATACATAGTAACTATGTATGTACTATGTGATATACCATTTTACGTGTACCTAAAATATCCCTATAAACTGTTTAAATTAGGTTAATATTCCTGCGCTTGGTGCGCTGACTAAATCTAATCTAGCACATCTTTTACGAGCACGAGATTTAAATCGTAAAAAATCGCAAGGTGTTCTAAACCAGTAATAAAATCTTTTCATATCTTTTTAATCCATCTCCCCGGTGCTATGTATACAGTTCCCTCGCACGTATAGATTTACTTTAATAACACCTGCCACTAACAAAAAGGATCCATTCTTCGAGCAGGTAAAACGTATTATTATATTTTTTGGTTTGACAGGAGCTTGTATAGGCTCAGAGTAGCGTATATATCTGAAATAGAGGCGTAAATCTTATGTAATTTAGACCCACTGAAAAAATGCCTAATAATAATTGAAATATTTATTGTAAACCACATCAAAGATGAATTGATTCCGATTACTATACGAGTACGTATCTACGATTAGCAATACCTCCACGCTTTCTACCAAACAATTAAATAATACACGCCGTAATATGTTTTTCTATCCATGATTACAATCAATTTATTTCTCATGACACATTTATAATGACGCCAATTATTATAGTGTATTATGCCATCATCATTCCCGTGTTCCCGCGGGCTCCGAGAGAAAACAAAATGGCGGCTAGAAATAAAGTTAAGCCTCAAGCGAGATAGAGCCTCAAAATGAGATACTATAATTCGTAGGGAAGTTACGTGTCGTAGCCGCGAGCGGCGCTTGAGTTCCCCGTCTATTTAGTTTTAAATTACGCCGCAGCTAACGACGGCGGCGCTAGCGGTCACTGGTTGCACGCCCGCAACACTACACTCCCACGTACGTTGCCTCATTGTAAACACTGCTGGTGCGCGAGTGTGCAAGGTTTCTCTCTTTCCCATGGACGTAAAAGGGTTGTAAACAGTTCGAATGTACGTGCAAATGTGGTGCTATGAGAACAGTGAGTGTGACTGTCTGGACTGGATATTGGATTGCTACCCCCTAGTATGACTAAAACTAAGATGACACGGAGCAGTGCTCTCTACCATAGCGCGAAGGTGAGCCCTTAAAGCTATTTGTTTATTCCTTTCCTATCAATTGTAGTAATATTAGTTTGGTTTATATAATACTTTGTTTTGAATGACGGCGAAATTTATGCTAAGGAATTGATTTTAGCGAGTTTTTATACTACGGATATTGGTGCAACCAGCTTACAAATAATTTAGTAATATGTATGTGTTTAGGTTACAATATTTGCTTTGGGCATTAAAACTGTATAAGAGGCTGTATTACTACAAGGTACATATTTTGTTATACTTACCGCGTGCTCTAAACTCGAGGTTTCCGTCACGTAGAATACATAATCGCTACTCACCTACATACATACCTTTCTAAACTCATATTATAATGCGCTTACTACTATATAATTTAATCTCGCATTCCCTCCTAAAATATTCTTTACTTATAAGGTATAGGTACTTGTAGAAATTGAATCGGATCCGGTTTCCAGCGCCGGTTGTGAATCTCGATCCCTCCTCTCCCTGCTTCCCGAGCCTCCGAGCCTCCAATTTAAAAGAAACGATTGCATTTCGCCCAGTAAACACAAAAATACCAGATATTTCATCGGCGACTTTCATAATATTAGAAACCAACAGCTTTCTATATGAGTAAACAATTAGTGAATGTGTACATCAGAATTGTTAATGTAGTTGTAAGATGGAATCAGATTTTGGCGCATTTCTTAAACTTTTTCAATATTTTCCGTATACTACGCCTTCGAACCCGGGAACAAAAGACATCAACGCGCTCGAGAAAGAGACGGCAGTGTTCGTAGCCCATTTTCGTGTTTACGGAAGCGAGACGCAGAATCGCCTATAGCCATTTTATTTGTACTCATTTGTGTAGATAATTGTATGCTGGGATTTTGTATACAGGTACAAATACAGGTAGTGACCATCGCATGGATGGATGCACTCCCCATTTTTAAAGGAAAGGGATGCTCCATGCAACTTTTTGATTGAGTATGTAAAATGTACTGGCTTTTAAACTTTAGGGCCCGGGTCGTTTCGGGCGGTGAGCGCTAATGATGCATGAATGGAACGATTCTTTTACTTGACCCTTTCGTAAACTTACCTTTCATTATGCCTACGAAAACCAGACGGGTAATTTGAGAACTTTTTGCTAGGACGTAATCTGTTAGGATACCTATAATCATATCGAGTTGCTAAAGTCTAATTCGATGCTAATGGCTAGGATAATTTTGGCGGTATTCAAATCCAAATTGGCTGAGATGTATTCGTTCTCGGAAATCTGGCACAATCTCAACTCACTGACCGGTTTCGAGTCGGTCATTCGCTCGTGAATTGTAGGGCTTATATACTACACCTCTCCAATTTTATATCTCAATTAGACGATTAATTCGAAATTCTTTTAATAGGTGCTTCAAGCTTACTAAATGTGTAAACTATAAAATACAGGGAATCTAGATAGTCAAATGTATCAAATAATTGTGTCCCATAAAACATTTAGAAATGTTGCAATCAATAAAAATTGTCGATATTGAAGATATCTTAGATAATTGATTAAAACAATTGATAAAAGCATTTCAAATAAGTTTATAGTCCTTCTGCAAACAAAATTGACCGTTCTAAAATGATAAAAAATCAAACACACATCAATCAACTTTTGCATTCATACATTCTTTCAATAGGTAGCATAATTTATTGTGTGTAGGTGTAGGTACTATAAAGTTTTGAAAGCTATGAAGCTCAGCGTAACCAAACATTATAATTTAAGGCTGAATAATAATATCTTCGGATGGGAATCAAAGCTACGGCTTCTGACTAACCCTGGTAGACGCCATACCCGCTACGCTACCGAGGCAGCGGCCTAAACATCAAATTTTCCTCCCTAGTTCTTTTATCTGACTTATTAGGTATGAAACTCAATTTACCGTTTTGTAATATAATTGTAATAAGTAAATTGTTTAAATGTATAGTTTGAAGTTATACAGTGAAAATCAATTGTCATGTTAAGAAAATAATCAACAATAATAAACATACTCGAGGATGTCTTCAGGAATAAAGAATGTTATGATGTAAGTCTTCAAAATTTATTTAAAAATAAGAGAAAATATACTTTCACATGACGTCTTGATTGAAAGTACTGACTGGACAGTACGACCGACATAAGTTTTTCCACTCAAATAATCATAATATTACTCGAGGGCTATCAGACACGAAGGTGCATAACTGGGTAAAACAGTTAAATAAATTATAAGTTAAGAATAAATATCGGTAAACGGCTCATAACCAGCAATCATCATAATTGACGACTACCGTTTATCTTACAAGAGTAGGTGAATGAAAAACGTGTCTTGTTTTATGTAAGTACTTACCTTTAATAGTTTATTCGTATTTTTATGACTTTCGCATAGCAACTTGATTTTAATTAACGCACGGTATCTAAACTACATACCTACTCGTACCGCCTATAAGAAATCAGATCTTTAGAGATATACTCGTAGATACTCGTATATGTAGAAGATATCTATAAAGATCTGAATTCTTAGGACCCTCTATGGCCAGCCCTTTGATTTGCCTCCTCCCTATTTTCATAGATGTGTAAACAGTAAACACCCACGGTTTGCCAATAATGTTCTTGGTCTGACTACATAGCATCTCATTTAATAGGAAGCATATCTATTATGTTCCTACTCCATAGTTGGCTTGTGTAACGACCATGTCGGAAGATATTGAACAGTGGATACCATAATAATACACGCGAACGGCATAATACACTTATTATTTGCGCCCTACAGAAACTAGAAAAATATATTAAGAATACCAAAGTGACATCCTTTTCACTACTAACACCTAAAGCTATAATATATATCTATATAACTACAATATCCTAATACTTTTTTGCTATAAATTAGCGTAACTCAAAAAGTTTTCAAAAGGTAATAAGTGGGACCAAATGGAAGATCTCTCCCACAAAAAGAATCATAAAAATTGGCTGTTCCACTAAATGTCTGCAATAATAAAATACATATGCATCTAATACAGAAACTCTCTCATTTTTGCATGATTCAAAAAATTCAATTGCCAACGATAGATATCTGTCACACCGTTGAACAGCGTGTCAATTAAAAAGCTGTGTGCCTATTGAATAAGTGCGTAAGTGTAACGTATCGTGCCGTTCACGTCAAACAGCTCAAACTGCCATTTATCTAGGGCAACTGTGACACAGATAACTCTTAGTTTGTACGCCAAAGCGTGACTCTTGCGATACGAATACTTTTTCGCAAATTATTTGTGCTAATGCCTCTGAAAACATAACATAGCGTCGCGTTAGTGTATTCCCGAAGAGGAAGGATTGTTTCAAGGAATTCATATATTGGACATTAAACTATTACTACGCCGTCCAAGTGAGAACCCGATAGGTCACTTGTCTTGTATTATAGTATAGATTAATAAGTCGTATATGATACGTGTTTTACAGCTATACTAAGTATATTGCGATGACAAGTAACCTACCAACTGAGCGTGACTGTTTTGTCACGCTACGCTTCCTGAGTAGATGTTAGAACCAAACTACGTGCTTTTTACCTAATTACTAGTTTGATTTACGTTTCTAGATTATAGCCTGTTGTCTCTTGTGTATGTAATAACGATATTTAAATAGGTTTTTAGCAAAGTATTCATTACGCGATCGAAGTTATTAAGCTCATGATTTACTTATTGCATATTTTGCAACTATCATTTTAAAATCAATAATGATGACTGATGATGTCATCGTTTCATTATGATTACTATTGTTCACTTTGAGTTGAAGGTTGTTTCCCTTTTCTTAAACTTCTAGCCGTATTTCATGGCCCTAGGTCAACGCAAAGTATCATGAAGGTTTGATTTACTAGCACGTGTATGAATGCACATATTTTTCGACTGCGTTGATATTTTGTTAATTACGTTTTTAACGTTACGTTTTACGTACTTAATTTCAGTCCAATGAACTCTAGTGAAAAAGCTATACGTAAGCATACCAGTTGTCAATATAGAGCATTTGATTTTCTCAACTTACTATTATATATTACGAATAATAATTATTTATTCGTAGCCTCCACCACAGAATTCGCCTATATATCTATGACCTCTACTCGTTCTTTAGAAAAAAAGGGTCTTCACAACGCACTGATTCTACAAGGGTTCAATTTCCTCTTGAGATACGAACCCTTAAAAATATTTGCCACTGTAGATAATATAATAATAGTGTCAAGCGTTAATAGTTAGTAATTGCAGGAGATTTAAGTTTATAGTAGTGAAATATTACAATGTTGTTGAAATTGAATATGGGACAACATCCACACAAGGTCAGGTCCCAAATAAGGCAGAGCGTGTACTATGTTAATCTCTTACTATGTTCATTCATACAAATGTTAGACTTATCCGGGAATCAAAACCGGGACCAGCGGCTCAGAAGGCAGAGCTGCTACCAACTGCGCCATTGGACCAGTCCATTCCGAAATTCAATACATGTTGACGTATTCCTATTGGCATAATAGTTACATATTTATTCACAATATTTGATAGAACAGGTAGAAAAGGAAGGTGCGACGCTTCCGCAGGGGAAGTGCATCGGCTATATTTTGATTCAAATTCATTTCCGTTAGCTATCATGCTCACGCGAAGAGCTGTTTTAAATTAATTTACTTGATTGTTGATTTCTGTTTAGGAATTTCGGATTTCCTTCATATAACTGTGTATAATGGAAGTATTTTGCTTCTACTAAAGAAGCCTAGCTAGTAGAGTTCTTAGAATTTAGATTATGTAAAGTTAATGTTAATTGAAATTTAATTATTCAGGGTGTCCCAGAACTCAACGTGAAGGCGAAATGGGTTGACAGGATTGATTGTAACCATCATGAGAAAATCAGAAAAAAAATCTATCCCATGCAGTTTGGAAATTAGGGCATTTAAGAAAAACCTAGAAATTTGGTCAAACTGTAACCATTTTTCGGTTATTGTGGTTAATTTTTATTATTTTTGTTCATTTAAACTTTGGAACCGTAACCCTAAATAACATTTCTAGAACCACAGTCAAAAATAATGACATAACTGCCCCAAGTTTTCTAGAATTAAGACTATTTGTTAAACTATGAATTTAAAATTTTCTAAATTGGTCACTTTGAAAAGCACTCCTTTAAAAATTTTAAAAATTTCCTACTAAAGTGCCTTGGCAAGTGCCATTAAAAGTTTGCGCATTTAATCAAGATTGTAAAATGGTACAATACTATTTAGTTTCATACTAAAAAAACTAGTCAAAAAATAAAAACCTCGAGTAACCCGATTTTTGCTAACCCATTTTACTCAGTTCAAATGTATCTAGTTTAGTAGCAATATAATTAACATCTATCACAATTGGCATAATGACTAGTAAAATCATAACTAATAAAAGTTCTTTTGGAAAACAACCGAAGCGCCTGAATTAACAAATTGATTAGAGTAAAAAGGGAAAATAGATATGTCCGTAGAAATGTATAATCACCCACTCTTCACCAGAGTTCTTGGTCTCGAAACAGGAGGCATACGCAGTATGTGTTTGGAAGGATATGGAATAGATGGAAATTGTATACACTTAAATTCATGGCTTTAAAATGTTGTGTGTGTGTGACAAAGCTTAAACGTAAAAATTAACAGATTTAAATAATGTAAGCTACTTAGCTTCTTAAAAGTAAAAGAATATTGTTTTGGAACGACATTGGTATTTACTGTGTTTTTTTTATCACTCAACTCTCTTCAGTTCCGTTGTCCATCGCAGGCAGGCGCCTCAAAACGAAATCTTCGTGGCAAATATCTCATTCTAAACTAACATTCTTTTGATTATAGTTATTATGACACTTTAAAAAATTATACCTTGCCAGTTGTTTTAAAATATAAAAAAAATTACATAGATTAGATAAGATTCGATTAACAGAATATATAGTAAAATGTATACTAGTTAAAACCCACAGTTCCCACGCTCATTCATCGTCATATCATACATACTTTTTACTTCACATTACAAATTCAATATATTAGACGCCTCACTGCTCTCCCTCTGAGCTAGAAGCGCAGATTGTATAATACATTGTATGGAAGTTATGCATAAAAACGTGTGGAAACTTCCCCTTTGTACAACTTCATGTTCTATGAAGAAAATCAGTTTACACTTGCAGCTAATTATATGAGATTTATAGCTTGTGATTATTTGCTCACTACTCCAGTGATTCGGAACCCTGAGTGTCGGTTTTATAAACGTTCGTTACTTTTTATTTATTTATCAACAAGGCATACAATTACAAGTTCTTAAGCTACTTTATCCCAAACTGTGGGGCAGTTTGTCGGCAGATCTTACTCTCATTTTATTTTACACTAGCTGACCCGGCGAACTGTGTATCGCCTAACAGTCGATTCTTTAATTTCTTTCTTTTTTTTAATTTTTCTCTCCTTAAGAACCATCCTCGTACTTCAAGGAATATTCTAAAAAAAATAATTATTACAATCGATTCAGCTGCTCTCGTGATGTGCGCTTAGCAACACATTCAACGATTAATTTTTATATTACAAGACAAACTATACTTACCTTATAATTATGCTAAAAACACCATAATTAAAGTTTTAATTTAGTGCTATTACTTAATTAATTTCTAAACGACTATTCTAAAAAAAATTCATCGCCGTACCTAATTTTCAGTAAATATGATCTAAAATGTTAACTAATAGAACAAACATAACCGGCTCAGTTGGTAGTGAATCAACATTCGTCGCGGTAGGTTCCAGGTTCAACCCCTGATCGAGGCAAACATTTGTGTGATGAACAGAAATGGTTAACCACCATCCTCAAGATTATTGATTGATATTTATTGATAAATAATTTTTTTCCCCAATTTTAGTGACACTTGCTACTTACAGAATCGATTGTCATTCACCGTCAATTACGATATCATCAAAATAAGCGTAACACTTTTCAGTTATTGGAGTGTAACTCAAAAATTGCTTGACCGAATATAATGAAATTTAAATGGGACCACCGTGGAAATATACTCTGCCAAACAAAAAATATCTTTGAGAATCGATCCACAAATGGCGAAGAAATCGATTAGCATACACATAAAAAAATACATACTCACGAACATATAACCGCCTTCTTTTTTGAAGTCGGTTAAAAAAATGTCTCTAAGTTTCGCAGTTCTGTTGTTATTTGAGTTGTTTCCCTGTCGTGTTTATGTATTTACTTCACGTAAGTTGTAACACACACATGCGTATACGCTCGTATGTGTTACGACTACAAGTCGACGTACTACGCCGCGGTCCCGTTATATTCGGCGACTGTTAACGAAGTGCGAACCTCTTGAGCAAACTAAACAACTTATTATCTTATATAATTTATATTCTATGTTTATAGCGCGTCTTTATCAACAAAATCTCAAGTTTAAAAGGTTTGCAGTCGTTTTCTAAACATGTAATATTAATTTAGTAATTACACTGGGCACACTAATATTATAAACGCGAATGCTTGTATGTATGGATGTTTGTTACTCTTTCACGCAAAATCTACTAAATGGATTTTATGTAATTTGGTACGAGTATGTAGATAGATGAGGAATACTATATAGGATACTTTTTCATCTTCATGATCATCTATTACCACGCGGGTGAAACCGTGGGGCACAGCTACTATTATATATATGTAAGTTTGGATGTATGGATGTTTGTTTACTCAATGACGCAAAAACGCCTGAACGGATTTGGATGAAATTTAGAGTGGAGATTGTTAGTACCCGGGATTAACACATAAGCTACTTTTTATCCTGATACTAGTATAAACGTGAAAGATTTTATGGAAGTTTGATACTCAATCAAATTACGCATAAACGACAAAAATGGATTTGGGTGACACGTGCTATGTGGATAAATGAGGCTCTTTTCATCATCATCATCCATCACCACGTAGGTATAACCGCGGGGCGAAGCTAGTACCTATAGCAATAAGTGGTCTTCGTGGATATACATTCACGAAGTTACAACTAATATTCAACACCTATATCGATACCTATCTCAAGTACTACAGTAACAGAACTTAATTCTAACTAAATGTATTACGGTAGCATGTTTTTATACAATGAAAGACAATGGTGTCGATTCTGTTAGAATTCTCTAAACTAAAAATCTCTAAAGTATGGCAGCTCTTATTCTGTTTAGGTTAAAAACCAAATTAGTTTAACCTTTCCGAATGACAGCATCAAAATTAGACATTTCTCTACAACTGTAGGTATATTTTAGACATATTAGTCGTCGCTTAACGTTACGTTAGTTTAGCGAGCACGAGCTCGCTAAACTAACGTAAAAATACCTAAAATTTAATAGCACAATTCTATTTTTATAAATGTCATTCTAAGTGTTACATGAATTTGGATTCTAGTAATAACATAATAAGAACAACCATAGTAAAATTTTAGTTCAATAGTTTAGTTTAGTTGCTTGAACAAGTGAATCGCTACCAATTTATAACTACACAATATATCAATTTCTTATATGTATTTACACTATCTAATGCACCTGTGATGTTACTTTATCAGTCGTATCAAGCCAGATAAGACCCTGCTGTAAAAAACCATTTCGTAATATTTATCACTGTGTCCACAATCCCAGAGCCATTAAAAAGAGCTTTTATCTATTTGTCACGAGCCTTACTAATGTAGGCTGTGTACACACCAACGTCTGTCAATCACTTAGCACTATCAACCAAAAATAGTTCAACGGCTCTATAATTCTATACATCCAGTGTGGAACGAGCTTTTGAGATATGTTTGTTCTGGGACAGAGCCTGCTCTATACGCTGTTTAACAAGAACATGCTATTTTTGTTAGAAAATAATACAATGATATATATATATATATTTACTATGTTTCGGTTTGAAGGGCAATGTTTCCAGTGAGATTATTAAGGCGCGGTCGTATCCTGATAATAGTAAAAAGCAGAATCTTTAAACATCTAGTGTAACGAAACAAATCTATAATAATCTATGAAAAAAATACTTAGATTAGAAAAAAAACAGGCAAAGGGTAATAACCGAACAGAATTCATAAATATTACTCGCTCTCTGCAGTAAATAAACCTAAATAGGTCCATAAAAATAAACTTTCACGTCCAAACTCTCAGAATTTTCAGCGATAACACTATATTATTATTTAGGTAATACATAGCCAACACATAGTACTAAAGTAGTAACCAGCAGTTTTTTCAATTGTTGTTAGTATATATCGAAAAATATAAAGAAAACGTACAAAATTAACGCATTTTCGCATTACATCGTCCTATCTAACAAGCAATTTTCAACCTTACGTAAAGCAACGTAAATTATTTTAAAATTGGGGTTGGACCGCGTCTTAAGGCAAGAAAGTGACGGCCGTATTTATAAACAAGTAAACTCAAGCAACGATTATAATTCTATAGACTAGTATTTGCCTGAAGTTAGAACTATCAAAGGCTAGAATTATTAGCCGAGTCATAGTAATCATTTCCTTTACTTAAGCAACGAGAACACGTTAATTTTTCGTTTATATAGCTAAAGTGAAGTTGTATAAAAATGACTTTCGCACACAAGTCTGAACTGTGAAGGATCTGCTGCTCTGGAGTTTATGTTAACTCTTTGCGTCCCAGAGACGTAAATATACGTCGGTTTAATTCATAAATCTTTTGCTTTATCACGGTATAGGAAGGATTACAATTAAACCCCATGACAACCTAATACAAGTGTAAAAAGTTACATCCAATTTTGATAGGGTTATTTCATTACTTACTTAAGCATTTACTTCAGGAAGTAACGTTCATTGCTCGACTATAGATTAAGATTTTATAATGAAGTATTCTATCGTGAAGTAATTACTTAGTTGACAAATTACTTAGCAACACGTAATTACTCGTTTATAAATACGGCTGTGAGACTGACGAGCGCAGCGCATTGCTATACAGAATTTATAATTATTATAGTCTATCATTCTGTCATAAGCAAACGTGACGCTTAACATCAGACGAGTGACTTGCTCGTCACGTACCGCTATACATATAAAAATTCGGTACTAATCCAGAACCGGTAATAAAACCTGAATATCTAGAATATTAACTATAATGTTAATGAGTCGTTTATATGGAAAGTCATAAAAACTCTTGTGTTTTAACACTTTGATATACAAATCGTGTTTTTAAATCGCTCTAGTTTTCTCAATTCTGCTAATACATTATTCAGAAGTCTCCGCTTGGAAACTCGCACACACTAAGCAATAATCTAGTTGTAATGCAGTTGAACTGGTCTACACAAACACTCCATATTATCTAACAGT
This sequence comes from Selenia dentaria, assembly GCA_917880725.1. Lineage (NCBI taxonomy): Eukaryota > Metazoa > Arthropoda > Insecta > Lepidoptera > Geometridae > Selenia > Selenia dentaria. Next base: position 25,622,498 of record OU862888.1, on the reverse strand, counting down.
ACTCTAGTTACGTGACTTAGAAAAATCTGCATTATGTCTGATGGCTACCTTGCGTTGTTAGACGTGCAGAATCAACTTTGGGCATTGCTATTTCAATATCGACTTTATTGCGTTCAGTTTATGACATAAAACAGTAAGTAATTGTTGTATATCTCGTTACGCTACTTGAATACACCTCTTATCCGGAGCATCTGTCGTCCTTCCGCCTTCAGTTTTTTCTGAGATTTCGTCGAGGATGTGATGATGGTGCGAACTTCAAACATCCTTATTATAAGTTTCGCCAAAGCTCTAAGTGTAACTTGTATAGGCATTTAATTAAATTACCTGATGAAATAAAACTTTTATTGGGTCATGTTTCTAGAAATAGGTAGTGTTAAAACTGTTTCATAGTATTAAAAAATATATGGGATTTTAGAGTAGTAATATACAACAATTTTGATCGAATTTTTGTTATTTGAAGTGTATTTAAGGATTAGCTTGTAATATTTGCACTTGCACGTCTACTTGCAGACAGAATACAGAAACCACGCATTTTACACTACAACTCAAAATGTTAATACCATAATCTTGTATTCTTATTCTTACAATTAAATTATATGATTGGGTTTGATTTGCAAACTGTGCCTATTATACACAAATAGTAAATAATGACAAGGTTGCAAGTGTAAAAGACACATATTCAATTTTATTTAAACACATAATTAATTTGACTGCAGAATAATGTAATATTGTCGTGGGAAAACGTCCCAGTAAGATTAATAGTAAACTTAACACCAGTGCGTGTTACCTTGGCTCTCTTGGCAGTTGTTTATAGGGACGCAGAGAGGTCAAAGCCAAAATCATCTGCAAATAGAGATAAAAGGCTTCATTTATTTGAAAACATCTGCCAGAAACAGGTTTTTCTCCACCTGCCCAGCGTCCGCGCACGAAACAATCGCGAAAAAGTGCCAGATCGCAGACTAACAGGTGATGACGCCCGATGCACAACAATATTATGGTAAAACAAGACCGCATTTCGATAAATGAGACCGCATTTCAATAGATGCACGGTAATTGTCCGCGAATATTGTTTACGCGAACGCAACAGGTTGTAAATGTGTAATTAGCTGGAAATAAAACGCAGGTAGGTGTAGTTATGCATATGTGCATTAAGTATTTATTTAGGCAGGTTGATGAGTAATACATTATTTCGCTGTGCATGTATTGTTGTCAGTATCTAACTATTTGTTTTTGAAAATTTACAGTGGAGACTGTACATTTTCAAAAACAAATAGTAAGTACCAGGAAATGAATATGGAGATGTTCATACACTGGGACTTACGAATAGTACGTCTGTAGAACGTAGAAATTTAGTTATTTTCGACTACTGTACTCTCATTTGCGCATACCTGGCTAAAACTTGAGTTTTAATTTTAGAAATTCAAATTGCGGGTCCTAGCGAATTTGAACTAACTATTTACCAATGCAATATGGAGTTCCATTCAGATCTTACTTTTTCTTTATAATTTTTGTCAACACTAACAAAAGCAAACCAAATACAACAAAATAACAAATAATAAAATTCAAAAAGTCAAAGTCAAAAGTAAAAAATCATTTATTCAATTTAGGCATCAAAGACGCACTTATGAACGTCAATTTTTCATTATAATGTACTTGACAGACTACCGCCGCATTCCAAAATATATAGAGCCTACGAGAAGAAGCGGCAAGAAACTCGGGGCCATTCTTTTTATATAGATGTTAACAATGTTTCTACTTAGGTACTACAAATATTACATTATATGGGTGGCAGAGTCACCGCTTGCCAGAAGTGGAGTATTCCAAGCATCTTTATCTTCTATACAGGATGTAATCGTTAAGTGTGCACAGGTGATTATTCCGTAACTATTACAGATATCAAAAAACTTTAAACTGATATCGAAAGTACTTTACCTAAAAAGTAAAATGACAATAGTAACTTTTCAAAAATAAAACAAGAATTATCCAAAAAATTTACATTAAACACTTCCATACATTTTATTTCTTAGTAAGTACAAAATTTTGTATTCAAATCAGATGTTCGAAGTGTGTGTCGAAGCAATACAATGAAAAGCTCTATTTACAGTTTCAAAATGAACTTTCCCTTAAATTTGCGGAGTAATTAAAGCAATTGCACGACGATTCTGTAACTCTTCTAGGCTGTGAACTCTCTCAGTGTACACGTGGTCTTTGACAAATCCTCATAGGTAGAAATCACGAGGCGTGAGATCCGGGGGATCTGGCAGGCCAAGGGTTGCACTATAATTGGCTATTAGGGCCATTATAATTGTTTCGTAAGAAACTCATTACAACATTTGTATTATGTGCAGGTGCTCCATCTTGTTGAAAAATTATCGACCTTCTTTCGTCGTCTGGAATTGGTTCTAAGAGACTTGGCATATCGTTTTGTACAAAGGTGATATCTGTAATAGTTACGGAATAATCGCCTGTGCACACTTAACGATTACACCCTGTATAATTTAAATTTTTTAACTTTATAATAAGCTTTTTTGTATTAAAACGTTTTTTACTTGAAACTTGAATTTGCCCTCTGTGAGCTCAGTTATGTGTTTTGGGATTTTATTGTAAAAACGCACACAATTTCCTAGGAATGACTTATCAGTCTCCGCAAGTATAAAACTAGTTACAGCTATCCTATTTGTATTTCTAGTATTAAAGGGGTGGTGATCACTATTTAACTTATATTTATGTAAAAAGTACTATAAATGCCTATATCCTTACTTCTTCTGAGACATTTTAAATTTTTTTCTTCTATTATTATATTGATTCGAGAAACTTGTTAACGATATCGTTTTCATTGTCTCGACCAATTCAAACTCAATTCGCCTTACTTAAAAACGCTGTATGTCATTTAGCACTGAGCATCTAAATTGTGTTGTACGCTGTACTATATAACGTCATTTTAAAGTTAATTATATATCTTCTATAAATAAGGCCGTATGCCAAAATTATTAGTAGTTATCACTTAAGTAAATTTTTAAAAAAACACGCTCTAGATTATAGATTAAAAAGCAAAGATATCAATAATGTCGACAAAAAAGGTACTCATTAATATGTGACATTAAAAAACGCGTAGGCGAATCCGACAGGAAATGCGTTGGTGTATGGGGGTTATCGCAATCGACAGGTCTGTATTAAATTGAATTTTAGAAACCACGTCGTCAAAAGTCCTCAGATCATGGAAAAAGCATAGAGAATGATGTTACTATGGGCTAATAAACACCCTTCGCGCATATTTTTCTTAGCGTTTGATAGAAAGAGATAAATAATCACACTTTCAGTTACTGAATCCTTTTTTATATTATAAGGAGACGGTACAACCCACCTGGTGTTAAGTGGTAACCTCTGCCTATAACACATGCATTATCTACAGACTTCCAAAAAAAGGACGAGGTACTCAATTCGACTGTTAAAATGTTACCTAATAACTTTCGACTGGATGAACCGATTCTCAAAATTTTTTGTTTGAAAGCTGGTGCTTCTCGTGTGGTCCCATTTAAATTTCATCAAACTCGGTCTAGTAGTTTTTGAGTTACACTCCAATAACTAATTGTTACCAAAGTAATAGAATGGAAGTCGGTATGTTTTTTTTCAAATTGCACTTGTTATATTGTAAGGAGACGGTACAAGCCACCTGGTGTTAAGTGGTGACCTCGGCCCAGAACAGATGCATTTTCTCACAAGTGACGAACTGCACTGCGCCCGCAACCCTTAGACAATAAGTTGTTAAGTCCCATGTGCCCGTAATTTCGACTGCACCATTTAAACCAGAACACAGTACTGCAAACATTACTGTTTCGCGTTAGAAATAGCTAGGTATGGTGGCAGTACTTCTCCGGACGAACTCATTCGCAAAGAGTTCTACTGCACTAAAAACTAAAAAGTTTAAAAAATATCTCGTGCAAATCATGGTTTTAGAACTATGTATTTTATTGTCAAGTAGCAGCGTTCTACTTGCTTAAACAAATTCGATTATTGTTGAAATGTATATTAAACTTTATTCTATAAATACAAGACACACTTGCGTCCTGCTTATGAATATTGTGTCGATCAAGTCCCCTATTATCATCATAGCAGTTTTTTGCGAAGTCACATGTTATGGCACCTGTCGCCGAAGCTCCCGTGCCACGTGGAAATGCGTCTTTAACTAGAACATGTGGCGCGATGACTGCATTCAAAACTTAAGACGCAGACATAACTAATGACGCATGTTTAAAAAATAACCTTCTTATAAATTAAATAATGTTATGCGCACATTCAAACTTGAAAAATAAATCTACAAGAATTTTTTTTTTTTTAAATCCATGATCTTTTCAAAAACATGTTTCAAACATTTTGGTTTGATAGAAACATATTTCTTATACACCATACGAGATAATTTGTAAGGTTGGTTACAAAACTTGTTGGTTTGACATTTAATAAGTTCTGAAATAAGCACAAAGCAAGGTATCTTGCTTTTTGCTTTGTTTTCAAATCGCGCGCTTAAATAAAAAAATGCCATGCGTCAAAAAAGGAACTGGTATTTATAAAAACTCGTAAAGAAAGTATTTTCGGCCTTACTTATAAACTCTGCTTAAATTTAAATGACGTTATTTAATACTGCGCAAAGGAATATGTTCTGCGCCGTACTAATTGAGGTTATTTAAATTTAAGCAACGTTTATAAGTAAGGCCGTACATCTTTATCTAAATAATACCATAATAAACATCAACTATATAATTTTCTACGATAATATAGGTACATGCCTTTCATATTTTCAAATGATTATTGTTACATAAACTGAATCACTTATATTAGTTTAATAGATTATAAGTCATGTTAAAGCAAAAGTACTTACCTACATTATTCTAAGCCTACAACATTGCGCTGCGAGCATGGATTGTCGATAGGATAAAATTTCGCAGTAAATAAAGGTAAAAGAGAGCCCGCGATATAGCTGCTGTGGCTAGATCCATGCGAGCGACAAGGTGCGACAGATGTATTAAAAATATTTTATCGATGTGACTATCGTGGATCTATGGATGCACTGCTACTTTTAGCAGTAATCGTAATCATTCAATGCCATTTATTTTATTATAAATATCATTTAATTTGCGGTATTTTTGGTTACAAACCGTTGCAGTTGTATTTCAGTATTACTTTGAATAAAAGACAACACGCAGGACTTAATTAGCCATGATAAAAATAGCTAAACAGCTATTCGAAATACACCTGCAGCCAACATGTGCTCAGTTAACTATGAATTTGTATCTAGCATTTTTAATTGTATATTTGACAGCAAAAAGTGATCAATATTATAGGCTCGAACATAATTTTTCGATTACAATGTATCGCGAAAATACCGTCTTAGTAATATTTTTTTAACATACTCTTTTATACATTATTACATATGCACTCTACCATATCAGTGTATGCTATATTTTTTGTTTGTCATTATAAGGTTTTTCTAGACTTAATATGTATGGAATTAGAACTTCTGTCCCCTGAACTAAGTCAAACGACTTGTATCTCAGGAGTCATCGGTGCTCCTTGCCGTGAGCATATTTATATGATTGTAATTTGTTATGCCAAAAGAAAACGTACTTAGTTTATATTTTTTTTTTCAATAAGCATACATTTTTATTACCTTAATCTAAATTCTGCCAAACTGCAGAACAGTTTGTCGGCAGATACACTCTCATTACAATTTATGTTTTTGCATGCTATTGTCTATACTATACATAATTAATTCTCGCATTTATAAACAAGTGACTACTTGTTGCTAAGTAATTTCTCAATGAAGCAATTACTTGTGTACAATAGATTTTCAACATACAATCTTATTCTATAGTCGAGCAATGAACGTTACTTACTAAAGTAAATGCTTAAGTAAGTAATGACTTAACCCTGTCAACATTGGATGTATCTTTTTACACTTGTATTAGGCTGTTGTCATGGGTTTTCAATTTTTGCAGCATAATAGATCCTTTACAGTTCAGACTTGTGCGCGTATATATATTTTTTTATACAACTTCACTTTTACAATAACAACGAAAAATTTACATGTTCTCAATGCTTTTAAGTAAATCAAAATGGTGACTATTAATCGGCTAAGAATTCTAGCCTTTGATAGTTCTAATTTCAAGCAAATACTATTTTATATTCTATAGGATTAAATTCGTTGCTAATGTAATTACTTTTACTTAAGCAATTACAATGCCGTATGAGTATTTTTATAATAAAAGTAGGTAGGTAGTTAAGTAGGTACTAACTTAAATGTAAGTATGGAATGTTCAATGCCGCTGTTCACATATCACTGTTATGTATGTTACATGTTAACCCTATTCCTTTTCTGTTTTATTTTCTAACATTAAGCTTTCAATGCCTTTTTAAAACCAGGTTTTGTAAAATACATATCAGTAAAGTTCTGTGGCAGCTTGTTGTACAATAGTGGCAATATATTTCACTTATTTACAAATATGCAATATTTTTTGATTATTGTTATGAGAGTTAGGTTTGTTTGTTGTGTGTACCTACGTGTTAATGTTTTATGACGTATTCACTATTTACGCTATAGTATAATATTTGCGAACATGTCATCGATTTAAAGTTAGGTAACCGATGGATGATTATGATGATGATCTAATAAAAGTAGCCTTAGTTACTCCTTATAACAGCTATCTGCCTGTGAAAGTCCCGTTAACATCGGTCCAGCCGTTTGAGAGATTAGCCGGAACAAACAGACTGAAAAATAATAATTTAAATAAAATATTTTTTATTTACATAAACGATAATTGTTTAAGGTATATAGGTACCTTACCTATATAATTACGTACGTATTTAATTGTATATGCATTTAGGAAAAGCTGTTAAATTTGGAATTACAAACAGACGCTTCAATTTTATTTATCTGTATGTATTACTATAGATGTGTGGGTATTTTTGTGACCTCTCAAGTGGACGAGCACGCTCTATAATTTGAATTGTCTATTGCAACACTGTAGTCTGAAAAATGTCTAGTATTCATTTATATCGCTCTCCTCTTTCTTAGGTGCTGTGGCATTTGGACATCTTCCGGCGCAGTTTCCGCGAGCTAACCGGCCACGCCTGTCTCGGCCCGTCCTGCATATTCTGCGCGCTCAAGGTAAGTTGCATTTATTTTTATACTGGAAATGACTTAACCGTCGGCTGGGAGGCGAACCGTTACTAGAGGGGAGTTGATGATGTCACGTAGTCTCGTCTAGAGAGAATTTACTTTTTTAATCGGTTCGCTGAAAGGCCGAGGTTCACAAACTTGTTTAAAGCGCCGGTTCTACAACCAACGAAATGATAAGTCGGATTGAGGACTACCTTTAGTTTGTACCTAGTTGGAACAATGTTCTCCCATTCATCGATACCTATGTCGTGGTTAATTCTTCAACTGTAATTGATATTTTTTGTGTGGAATAGCTAAATTTCTAAGCCAACTAGCGTTTTTGTACTATGAACTATACGAGATAAATAAGTTCGCAAGATTCCCGTCTCTTTCTCAGAAATATAGGAAGCTTTTATTGTCTTACTTTTCTGCTCTCTTAACCTTCTGTTAGGAGTTTATTTCTATGTTTGGTGAACAGATAAATCAGTCGATAATAGTAACTTTACTTATTTTACAGGAATATTTTTTTTTTGTCTATGTCTTGTGGAGTATGCTCTTAAGGCCATATAAGTAGATTAATCTATAAAACACACAATCTGTAATTGAGATCGAATTTATTCAAATACAATATTTACATATTATTCCGTACAAATAACGAAAAAGCTAACTATCATATAAAATAAAGTAAAACTTTTTTGTATAGAGTCTACGAAGAATTCATTCCTAATAAACTTTAGTTAGGTACGTACCTATTCATAATTCTTCGATTTTTCTAACATAAATGTATGACAAGATTATATAAGTTACATACTTATGTTCAACTCTACGATGACCATTAGAGATAATCACAACCAAAATGGGATCAGTGAGTGACCAAAACGCCTCTATTGGGCATGGCCACAGGCATGGTCTGTAGTCTGTAGACAAAGAGAAAGAACAACAGCGCGACCTCGGCCATTGCACGCGGCGCGGCCCGAGTCGAGGCCCAGGTAGGGTTACCATATATCAGGTATTTTCCCGAGATTTCAGGATTTTCGGACTCTTTCAGGATTGCGGCCGGATTTTGCCAATCTAAGGAAATCTTTGAATTTTCAATTAAATACAGTAGTCTAAAATCTCTTTATTAAAAAGTTAAGCTGAAGTGGCGAGGGCCGGTGCGTGGGACAGGGGTGCCACTGCCACTCCCGCTATAAGTTCGATGTGTGACGCGTGAGCGAAACACCAGAGATCCAGTGTGTAAAGGTTATCCATATCACACAAAGGTTAGCTGGAAGATAATGCTAATTAGCATTAAGTTCGTCTATGTACTTTTAGTTTTGTGCAATAAAGAATTTTCTATCTATCTATCTATAAAAACTTATACTTAACTATTTATATTGTCAAATTGAAATTCATTTATTTGCATGAATATAGGTTTACAAACTGAGTTTATTATACAGTCCACTATACTACTAAGTAAGTATACGTTTGAGAGAAAATTCTGAAACTGTAACAAAAATCAAAATCTCAGAAAGTTTCAATGGAAATCAGGCCTTTTCTCCGGACTTTTGATTTTTCCAGCTGGTAACCCTATACTCAGGCGACAGCGCGGCGTGAGCGTGACCTTTGCGAACAATAGCCGATTCTGTTCCCGCCTTCAAACTATCGTTCCTGAACTTTCGATATTTTCTTACTGCACGAATAAACATCATGGATGCTGTCATACATAGGATCTTTTTTGTCTTTTCCTACGACCGTATTATCGAGCTTATCTTGACACTTATTTTAGAAGCGTAGGCAGCTGTTTAAAATTTGTTAAGCACTCCTTCTATTATATTTTATGTAGACTAACTATTACTATAGGTTTTTTAAACTTTATCTTGGGCAACATTCATAGTAGTACTACGAATCAGAGTTGTTCTAGTGTCTCTTTTAATATATCTGAGAGAAAAGTAAAAAGGGAAAATTCTCAATTTTATATTATTATTACTGCTTGCACTTCGAAATCGCACCTCGTGATTGGTTGATTATTGAATGACCAATTCATAAGAAATCTCACTGTCATTAATGTTTTCTTATTAGGTTTACATGCATAATGCTAAGTACCGACCATATTCTAAAAGTTTACTTTAATTTCTCCTACAGTTTATGAAACTATCATGTAACAGATACTGGCAAAGTTGCGACTCTCAAACAAGTCGCAGGGGCCATACACAAAGAATCTAATCTAATCTACATGCATAATTTTATGTACATACTCGTATAATGCATATATTTGATATTAGGTTATTTCGCGAGGCTTCTATGAAAGTGATATTTTTAACGTGTTCTAGGCTTAAAATAGCTACTGTACGCGTAATGTATAGGGTTGAGCTGTACTTTGGACCGTAGACTGGACCGACTGGTTCCATAGAACGAGGCGCCAAGCCCTGAACTGAGATTTTAGCAGCTACAGTTATATAGCCTATTCCACTAACTTTTATGGGTCTTTGTGTGTTTGTTTAGTTCTTAGCTTTATCTTTTAATGCGAGTAGTTGGCAACTGAGCTGTTTTATGTATGGTCTTTGCAATATCGAAATAGTGTTCATTATCGAGCGCGTTACAAAATTACACCGAAACTGTAAAACCTGGCATATTCACGTATTACTATACTATAAACTATGTCGTTATGGGTACTATTATGCTTATATATAGTACGTTTCTATAACGTTTTGTTGAAACGATCTGGTTACAACAAGAAAAATAAGACGGAATATGTAAAGATTGTTGTCTTCCATTTTCTAGCGCCTATTGCGCTAGAACTAGTGATGGATAGATGGATTAGTGACGTGATATTTGAATCAATAACATGTCAATAATCGCAAAATGTAAGCTAACAGTGTTTATTTTCTTTGTTAAATGTAAATGGTATATAGAGTATTAGTTACGGTTAGTACCGTAAAATTTTAGTTTATATCTACTAGCGATACAATTACAAAAAAATATGAATTTCACTTGTTTTGTTATTATTCTTTTTCTATGTCGTTGAACAGAATTAACAGCTGTGTGAATTAGGTAGGTTCCCTTGGCTTTTTAGTACAAGAAGCTTTCTAACAACTTCAGTATTATGTCAAACCTTATAAGTACGGGCTGTATCATCATATATGAGTAATATGATTTAAATCAATCTCCATTCAAACCAATACCAAGCAGGTGTAGGTTCGAGGAACTTTTGGCCGTTGCTGTGATTGGTTAGCAGCTAGTGGCGTCAAGTCCTCGAGCGAGTTAATTTTTACTGTCTTGTAAAATAATTGTGACCATTCTTATTCTGTAAAACTACTCTAATTAATTATTTTTATTATCAAGTAACTTAATTTTGTACGGTGTTGCACAATCTAACGTTTAAGTTAGCAATCAATACTGATGTCGTGACTTTTCAGCCTTTTGAAGGTTCAGTTTTGGCGATTAAAGGATATATTAACGTTAACTTTAAATGGTGCAACTGATCCTTAGTGTTGTGAACATAATAAAGTAATTTTATGCCATGATACAGACATCAATATATCAAATAAATATGTCGTCTTAACCTTAACGATCATAGTCAAAGTTTTTACCTTTAAAAACTGATGTCTAATAAAATATAAGATCGATGAAAGCCAAAAAAGTATGAATTGACTTTGTGTGAAAGATAATAATATTATGTAAGAATAAACAGATTGACTATTATATTTTAAAAATTTGTAATCAGAAGATAAGTAAGCAACACAAACTAATTAATTCTATAAAATTTGCACCTAAACCCACTTCAAATCTGATTAGATAAGGGAATCACAATTACTAAACCAACTAGACCCAAGACACAAAACAGTAAACTCTCCTAGTTTATCAAGACCCCTGCTAAAGAACAAAATGATCGAAATGATGTATCTACCAAACATTGTCGTTTCCGAAGTTCCGGAAGAGTAAAGTCAAATCGGGTATGAATTTTGTGGATTTAAAGTTCCGTAAGAACGATTGAAATCGGCGATCCGTACTGTTGACTTTTTGTCAATACTTATTGTTTTACATAATGACAATGGTCGTTTTAGGGTGCCGTACCTGAATCGGTAAACACAGAAACCAAAACAGGATCATTTTGTTGTCAGTCTGTCTGTTCCTTTTTTCTTAGGAAAGATGGGTATCATGTTGTACGTCTAAATTGTTTTAGTTCTATTATATTTTGTGTGATCAAATGTCTACAATCCCTTGGCGGTGTCAAAATGTATAAGTTCTAACTCTGATTCAAATATTTTTCCCATCTCAAAGGCTAATATGTCTAGGCATACAGCCTATGAATAATATTCATGTCAATTTGATACTCGAAAACTAACTCATTAAAACGTTTGAGTTTTTTCGACTTCATCATTATCATCATCTCAGCCGTAGAACGTCCACAGCTGAACATATGCTTCCTCCACAATTTTTCAAAAGGACCGGATGGAAGCGGCTTGCATCCGACGTCGTCCTGCTACCGTTATCAGGTTGTCTATCCATCATTCGGTGGACGATCTACGCTGCGCTTGTCGGTCTGTAGTCCGTGCAGTGGACTCCAGAATCATCCGGCCGCATCGGCCATCTATTCCGCGTGCTATATAGCCTGCCCACTACCACTTCAACTGGCTTATTCTCTGGGCTATGTTAGTGACTTTAGTTCGTCTACGGATCTACTAATTTCTGATTCGATCACGTAGAGAAACCTCGAATGATTATCGACCGAGTACATAGATATATGACATAAAATATTTTAGCTATTACATGTTCGCCCCTTTTGTCCTATAAACTGTGTGTATATTCAACCATTTGTAGTATAACGGAACTCTCCGCTGTAGCAAGTTAAATAAAGGGTAGAGATATTATATTCTACTAGTTACAGGCCGCGGTGTCACCCGCGTGGTGATGGGTGACGATGATTTTGAAAAGTATTTTATGTTCAGCCGTTTAGGCTTGAAAGCGTAACAAAAAACAAACAAACGTACAAACTCACTTTCGCATTTATATCTATTATTAGGGATTAGGATGTTGAAAACCTATTTTTAACCTCACACTACTTTGGCTAATTTTAAGGTTATGTTCATAGAGTTTTGTGTACTGTTTACAATAAGCTAGTTAATTGTTACAGCAATGAAATGAGGTCGATACAAACTTTTTAGCTTAGTCATACTTCTCATACTTTTTAACATGCCGTAACAATACGTTTCTTTGTTCAGTATCTGCTCAGATATCAAGCTAATTGAAACTTTTACTTTGGCCTCGTCCACTCATATGGAATGCATGCGGCTGTTATTTAGTACATCTTTTTTCGTTTGATTTACTAAGTTTGTTTTGTGTGAACAAATCTTGAATCATTACGAATTACAATTTTGCTGTGTATGTAGTACGTTTAATTTGCAAAGTATTTCCTACTTCTACCCTTGTACCGTAGTACACTACACGTAGTACTTGGGGTAGGTATCCGTCTGTTATTCATTTGAAAACATTATAGAGCTATAGATTTGCAATTGGCCATAAATAAACATTGATTTCTGCGATCGCTACAATTCGGTATGCTAAAAAAAATTAACCTATGCCAATTCCGAAACCATTTCGAGATTTTATGTTACAAACCCTTATTTTTCTACTCTGACCTTTTAAAACGATAAGATGCCATTTATTTTAACAAAAAACGATGAAATAATTCGACTTTCATTGACCTCTAAATGACGTCACTTTTTTGCATTTTATTATCTGTGTGACTATTGAAGTAAAACTTTATCTAACAACACGAGCGGACTTTTGTTTTGATTGAATAGAGACTTACGAATTAGTAGGTGTCACTGTCAAGTGTCAAAGTAAATTCTAGTTTCTTTTTTTTTACTCGCGTGCTTTTCTTGGCTCCTCAACGCAACTACATATTTGTGCAAAAAAGTGACGTCATAGGATTCAAATTTTCAAAAAAATATTATAAAATAACTACTGAATATAAAACAAAAATATTGAAATTAGTTTCTTATAATGACCTAATCTACGAAATAAAAATATAAAAAAAATACCAAAAAAAAACTTTACATACCGAATTGCATGTGGAAACATCTAAGTAAAACAAGTAACTGGTACAGTATCCCGAGATTTTGTTTAGTTGATGCCGCGTCAAATTGAAACACAATAGTGGAGAAACTAATAGAAACTTAAAAACAGACAAATACGGTTTTGTTGTTGTCATGGCTACGGAACCCAATGTGTATTACCACGCACGACCTTCACTTGTTTTTAATGTAATTCGCTCGGCATTAAAACTTTCATTATAATTTAATAATAGGGAGCTTTAGCATTGTCGACCATAATTGGCGCATGTTTCGGCTTAGTCCGGAAACCTTCTGAAATATGAAAGATTCTGCCGTGCCATTCTCTAAGAGCAAACATCGTTGCATCTTTGACAACATCCCGTGCAACAAATGAAGAGATCACAAGAAACGTTGGAAAAGCAAACTTATGTACAAGTTCGATATCTCATAAAGTATTTGAATCGGTAAGCTCGTCGACGAATCATTACAGAAGCGCACGGCTGTTTGTATGCGGCGCGCTGGCCGTTGCGTGCCGCTTACGGGATAAAATAAATCACATTATCGATCGTGGCATCGATAACGCGTATGTTTACGTTATGTCCGTAGTATAAAGATTTAAACAAACAACAAATGTTTGTCTGTAAAGACGGTTAACGGACGATAATTTTAACGTCATAAGACAAGCCGAACGACGATCGTGTCTCTCTATCGCTTGTGCCGCGTTCTCGCTTGCACGCTCGTCTCAGGCGGACCCATGAAAAAGTATGAAAGTGTAGCCGGCGTTTATCCCTTTATAAGACGTAATCACGTTAAACATATTATCACAAAAGATACTTCTTCCCTAACCACTCTACCAAACATATCTTGATACATTTTATTACAAAAAAAATACAGTCGAATTGAGTACCTCCGACTTTTTGGAAGTCGGTAGATAATAATAAATAAATGAATACATAAAAAAAACAATGATCTCTTGCAATATAATATTGTTTAATGTTAATAGTGAGACATACCGTAAATGCCTTTTCTCGTTTGTACATACTTGACACGAATGGATATTAGGTATGAACCATTATTTGTGTATTAAGGACAAATTATTAATGATCATTGTCGGTAGTTCATCTGGGCACGTATCTTTGATTTGTGTCAGGGTACATGCGTAGTGCGTACGTGCCTTAACCGCATGCAAAGTGGGTCAGCCAGTAACTGCAGTCATTATGTTACACCATTTCAATATCTAATATTCGTTGTTAATAACTTATTGTGGTGTATAGGCTTAAGGCTCAGCTGTCGTAACATAAGTACGAGTATTAAAATGCATAAATGCAAAATGAGAAACAACTCTAACGTTTTCACTGCCTTCGTTTGATAGAAAAAAAGTAGTAGAATGTCACAGAACTGTGAAATCTGGAAAATCGGTAACTTACTGACCTTTATATTTAGACTAGCGACTGCCCGCGACTTCGTTGGCGTAGTAGGCTCGAGCTTCGGCCTCGCCATAACCTCCCATCTTTTTTTTCTTGTTTTTTTTGAACCCGTTGAGTCGCGATTCGCCATATTTGGCCAACAATACAATAGATTTCGCAGAAACCAACCCACTTTTCTGGAAACTGCAACGTGTGTGGTTATTGTACCTTTTACGATGTATTAAATATTGAAAACACTTAAATAAAAGATGAATGAAATCGTAAAGCCGCTCTCAAGTTATAGTGTGACCAGGTGAAATAGGGGTTCATTTATATATATCTAGATAAACTTAAGAAATCCATTAACTCTATAAACTTTACATTTTGCCAAACTATCACCCTTTTGACACCAATACAAATTAATACATTATATTGAGATTTTTTTTACCATAGGATGGAACCCACTTACCGACATAATATTCATATAATAGATACTTTTTAACTATCATGGTACCGACTTCAACAAGTTATTTCGCACTTTTTATCACACCCTTGCTACTCACTTACGAGATCTGTTATCATTTACCATCAATATGGTTTTAATACATTAATTCTCATATAAGACATGCGTCACTTCCATGAGAACATGGCTATCAAATATAATATATCAATAAGGATATCATCAAGATAGGCGAAACACATCTTAATTATTGGAGTGTAAACTAAATCTTCTTGACCGAATTTGATGAAATTTAAATGGGACCACCTTGGAAGCCTCTTTCAAATAAAAGAAGAAATTTGAGAATCGGTCTCATTAGTGAACAGAAATCGGTGAACATTAATAATAAAATACGGATACAGTTGAACACAGAATCTCCTCCTTTGTGAAGTCGGTTAATTATTAAGTAGGTATCTACACTTACCTAATTGCAAATCCACAGGCAGCCTAACAGATAATACCTTTAACTCTAAAAACAAAACCCACATTGTATAATTTTCACTTCCTATCAGTTACGTGTCCGCAATTATGTATGTATAGGAAAAATATCCAAGCACAACTACGTAATGTTACGTCATTTTGCACATACGAAGATAGGTGCTTTTTTGCTAATTGTTCATGCTAGTACACAGTAATGGTCTACTCGCTAATATTTTGTGTGTTTGACCCACTGGTATACGATACGTTTTGATCTGTAAAAAGACCTGAAAATAACTGAGATTAAAGTGTTAAATTTACTACCAGACCAATCTGCCGAGTGATTCTGTAATGATTCGTCGATGTGCTCGTCGCCCTTGAACACAAGGTTGTTTTTCCAACGTTTCTTGTCATCTCGTCATTTGTTTCATGGATGTTGTCAAACATGCAACGATGTTTGCTCGATTATCGCACGGCAGGTACTTAAGTTACTTCGAATTTAGAATACTTTATTGGTATTGAAATTGAATCAGCCATGCGATTATCTAATGGTTCGTCGATGTGCTTGTCGACGAGCTCACCGATGTCAAATTCTTTATGAGATATCTCCCTTGAACACAAGGTTGTTTTTCTTGTCATCTTGTCATTTGTTTCATGGATGTTGTCAAACATGCAACGATGTTTGCTCTTAGAGAACCGCACGGCTGGGAAGGTCCATAGTTTTGCTCCGCAGCAACATATTGAAGAAAGTCAGGGTCCCACAAAACCCATAACCAAATGTTCCTAAATCCGTATCACCCCATAAACTCCAATCAAAGCAACTCTTAACACTTTATCAAATCAATTTTCCAACACTAACGATCACACTGTGTGCCACTACATATACCAAATACTTGTACACGAGTGGGTTTCAATTGTATCCATAGTCAGTCGTGTAACCGCTGATTGGCCGCAGGAGTACATTTGATACGTTCATGAGGATAGATCACGCGAGAGCGTGCCTCGATCCTCGACCATGATCGCATCCATGGTTGCAAGTATCGCCAACGAGACAAGTCCTTGGAAACTCACTGATTTATCTGTGCCGATTTTAAGCTGCTCTACTCGCCCAGCGAAAGTTCTTATGCAGCTAGTAATCGTATAGGGGACGTCGCACGACGTTTTTTTTGCCACCTAATTTAACGTTTCAACGATAAATTAGGTGGCAAAAGTTTGTACGCCGAAGCGTGATGTGTGAACGCTTTCGATACGAATACATTTTCGCAAATGTTTTGTGCTACAGCTTCTGTAATGAATCATAAATTTGTCCAAATACGAGTATATGTACCAACTTTCCCGGAATTTCACGCAAGTCCTAGCCGGTTCAGAAAAAAACATCATGGACGCAGCTCGCAATAGTTCTCTAACTCAAATTAGAGGTTTATAAATGTAGAGGTATACAAAAGTTTCATATTTTGGATATATAATCATTTCCTCAAATGATTCGTCATTGAGATCGTCGACGAGCTCACAGATGTCAAATAAGAGATATCGCCCTTGTACACAAGGTTGTTTTTCCAATGTTTCTTGTCATCTCGTCAGTTGTTTCACGGATGTTGTCAAAGATGTAAAGATGTTTGCTCTTAGAGAATCTCACTTTTCGCCTTTTTATATTGTCATTGTCTTATTTTGAATCGACAGCAATAGCTGCTTTTATAGCCGATTTTTTCTTACCCATCTCTTTTATTTTTAATCTCAGCAGACTTTTGTCTCCGACTGTCTGTCCACTCTATCCCCATAAGATCGTGTGCACGTATACCGGCGCACGCGCAGCTGCGGAACCGGTTCGGCTTCTCGTTTACATCGGGTACTGCCGCGTCATACCGCATAGTATAGTGCTTCTTTAGTACCCATAAATGCAGTATAAACTATGTACTAAACTGTGACACTGGAAGAGGGAAAACTGTTTACTAAGCTGTGTATTATTTGGAACAAGCTTAATACTAAGCTGTAATGCTACATATAAACTCTTGACTAAACTATGGCTGCTGCGTCGTTGGACCGTCAAATATATCCACTATCTTATAGGAATATTGCTATGGGTCTAGAAACTGTTGACTGTAGCTGTTTAAACAACTATATGAGATTGGCTACGGCTTAATATGTTCTTGTTGTGGGCGTTATGCATATAGTTACTCGTAATACGGTGATTAATATCTCTAATAAGTCTCATAACTTAGGCTCGGTCGGGAGGCACTTCTTTCAAATAAAACATGGTCGTTGCTACTTGGAAACTAGGAAATTTTAACTAGGAAAGCGACTATTTTTTTATTTTTTCAACACTGCGTTTTAAGTGCCCGTACTACCGCCAAATGCAATTATGGTGATCTTCTGTTATATCGCGAATACTGAAGCATTCACTTTGAAATAAATATTTTATATGCTAAGTAAGTACTATTTACTAAGGTGTAAAAACGATTCCCTACAGTTTCCAGGTAAACACAGCTACATTACATCATAACGTACATTTAATTCGCTAGTATTCAAGAGAGCACTAACTCATTTTTAAGGTTCCGTACCCAAAGGGTAAAACGGGACCCTATTACTAAGACTCCGCTGTCCGTCTGTCATCAGGCTGTATCTCATGAACCGTAAAAATTGTATAACTATTACGGTTCATGAGATACAGCCAGTTGAAATTTTCACAGATGGTGATATTTCTATTGCCGCTATATTAACAAATGCTAAAAACCGCCCAAGTGCGAGTCGGACGATAACTATAGAAAACGAACCCTTAATGCGCGAGCCTGACTCGCACTTGACCAGTTTTATTATTTGCATATTCTCACAGACATAAGTTTACCCAAAACATAAGTAACTACTTTAGAAGTCTACACGCTTCTTATTATTATAATATCTAGTAGTTATAAGTATTGATGCGAAGTTTAGTCTTACTATTGCTATTTCGATCAGTGCCAAGTGCATACTGTGACAATTAAACCAAAGAATTCAGTTAATATTACTTATGAAAAAATACTAGTCTTTTTCATGTTACTATTGTTTTCAATATTAAAAGTATGTCCCTTCATGTTTCGATCGGACACTGTAAGCTCGTAGGTATGTTATGTTGTTGCTATAAGAAAGCTCACCAAGTTTTCATGGGCCACCGAACAGCGGGGGCACTGCGGCCGTCACATAAATACATTGCAGTACACAATGCATCTTAAACGCACTTTTAAGAGTTTTAACTAATTTAAGGCCGCTTTTAGACTTTGGCACTGACATAATGTAGCTGTTTAAATACACTATTACACGTATAAAACAATGCAACACTTTTGGGAGCGATCCGAGCAACAACCAGCGTAAAGGATATTCTCTGTGCACAAAAAGTTGCTTGGCACGGTCACTGCTTTTAAAAAGTGTGATGTGCGGGATCAATCTGTGAGCATGCAGTAATATAGTACAGTATATTACAAAATTACAATACGTATTTTAAAAGAATATTGGGACTTTTTCGCCTACAGATTATTATCAAAACATAATTTTGACTACCGCTTCTCCAGTCTATACTCGTGACCACGTCGAGGTTATTCAAAATTATGATTGGATAACAATCTGCAGGCGAAAAAGTCCGAATATTCCCATAAAACATGAATTTGATTCACAGAAGTTAAAAAACAGTATACGCAAAAAATACAGTAGGTATAAAAATTTGTGTAGGTACATCAGTAATTATCTTAGCACTTAAACGTAGATAAAAAACTTAAAAAAGGAAAACAACAGATAAAATATTCAAAATATAAAGTACAAAATGCGGTCTTATATAGCTAAAAATCTCTTCTATAAGTCAAATTTTCAATACAATAAATTTAATGTTGCCTTATGCACCCTTCGAAATCCGTAGCATATCCACAGGTAGACGACCATAAGAACGTAACCCCCACACTATTCTTACGGCATTAAGTTCTATTCGGCAGGTAATCTTCTCGTGCACCGTAACGCAAGGTGTTCTCCATGCAAATACAATACGATGTAAACTCCCAAACAATACCGTGATTGCTCCGTCCCATATAAATGCATCGCTTGTTCAATTGAACGTGTTATTGCAAAAAGTGTACTTTATCATTGTTCGAGTGCACGTTTACCTGCGCTATGAATACTGCATCCTGTGTATTGTCGGTAGGAGAACGAATGACATACGTACGTACTCAATATACATGTAGTTATAGTAGAAATAGAGATTGTGTCTATAAATGTTCGTACTGGCTGATTTATCTTAGTCGAATTTACCATCAATTTTACATTATCTTATAATATATATTTTATTATAGCTAGCGTAGATTCTCATAAGTTTTTATTGTATGTGTCGATATTTATTTTGTTGGTGAAAGTATACAGTAAAGTGACTGTTATCTATCTATCTATCGTCCTCTGTATCTACAAGTATTTATAGTCGCTTACAGTTTGGTTGCATTCCGATTATGATCACTCCAAGCACACTTTAGTTCCAATTTACACTCTCGTGATTTTAGACACTTGCTGAGATACATAGCCGTGCGATTCTCTAATGATTCGTCGAAGAACTCACCGATGTCACATACTTTATGAGGTATATCGCCCTTGTACATGAGGTTGCTTTTCCAACGATTCTTGTCATCTCTTCATTTGTTTCACGGATGTTGTCAAAGATGCAACGATGTTTGCCCTGCGTAGTATTGTCAGTATAGGCATGCTACGTAGACAACTGAGATACCGGGGGGTAGTACCCCGAGGCACAGCAGGGGTAGTGAGCGGAAGCTCGAGACCTCCACCAGCCCCGTAGGGGTTCAAGAAGTACATCGATCGATGTTTGCTCTTAGAGAATCGCACGGCAGTATACAGTATAACTGACGGTGACACCACAACAGAATGCTTCCAAAATAAGGTTTTACTTTGTCATACATATTAATATGTGTCGACTCGATATCGCGTATTCGTGGAAAACCACTTCTTCGAACCACCTCTGCCGACCCCTTCAGGAATGACACCAAAATGTATGTATGTATACAGATGACACATAGTAAAGTTTTATAAACCAGTAGTTTAAGAGACCTTTCCAAGTATAGCATAGCAATGAAGTAAAATACATGAGTGGCCGACAACAATTGCAGGAAACAAGCTTTAATTTGAACCCACCTGACTCCTACATCGTAGAACAAGGTTGCTGTTGCTGCCCACATGGGTGGTGACAATCAGATCAAGTCCACCCATTTGGGGTATGCAAGTGAGATACGCCGTATCAGGACTCCGTAGGTTTATATGACATTTGCTTTTTGTTCTTCAACTCTTCTTGTCTTATTACTCGTAGAAACCAGTATCCACCCGCGACTCATTCCGCGTGGGATTCGATTATTGCCATTTCTCGGGAACTACCCGTTTAACCAGGATAAAAAGTAGCTTAAGTGGTATTCTCGTGTACCACTTTTGTCACTTTTGCTTGATTAAGTAACAAACATAGGTAACAAGAAAAGGCTCGTAGCGGAGCTTGCCTTGACTATCTTAACCGATCAACATGTTAAGCAACACTTGTTGCGGTCAGGAGTCGGATGGGTGCCTGCTAGTGGCATTATTCAACAAAGCGCTTCCGTGCTTTGAAGGGCACGTTAAACCGTCAGTCGCGGTTGTTTGGCTCAGGACCACAGTCGTTAGGCTATGTCGAAGGCCTTCGGGCGGCTTGAAAACTTTGACATGGGTTAGCCTCTAGCCTGGTCTCTAGTCGCACTGGGCCTGCGTGGTAGAGGCCCAACTCCATTCTCTGAAAGGAAGCCTCGAGTCAATTATGAAGTAACAAACATCCAACAATACACACTCACATTTATAATATTAGTGTGACTAGCTGCGCCCCGCCGTAACCACCGCGTGATAAAAAACGATGAGAATGATTAAAAGTACTCAATTACTTCTCCCACGGCAACTCATATCCCATTTTCATAAATATCAGTAAAGTCGTGAAAAGTTACTAACAAACGGTAGCCACAGTAACTTTTGAAATAATTATAATATTTGTATTGAAAAGATAATTTGGTTTTGGTAGCGATTTGGATTTTAAGCGGTGTATTTATTTCATTTGGACGGTCTAAGACTTACAACACTAAGACTGTTCGCTAAAGGCTGTAATCAGCCGAACACGCTTGCGACGATCTTGCTTTCTCGAAAAAAAGTCCCAGGTACTATACACATACTTCGGACCTGTAAAGATGTTAAATATGAGTTACAACCAGGCAATATGGTTTTACGTCTTAATCCGTGATGCGACCACTCCAACGATAAATATAAGTATGTATTACATTATAGATCAAAATTGTTATATCCTTTTATCTATTACATATATTGTTGGTAAGGAATCTGTCCTTAAGTGGACAATAGTGAAATAGTTGCCGTAAATGGTTAAAGCTCTAAGAACCGCGACTACACCAGTGTTGTGTCACAAAGAAACTCCAGCGGTGGCGCCAGTCGTCCTACACGCCATTACTACACCACTACTCAACTATTAGGGTTGCTACTACCATGCTTATATTATCAATCTGAAACTTTGTGATGTTGAGTGTGTCTATTACTTCTTCATGCTAAAACGGTTAACTTCGTTTGGATGAAAGTGGCAATGGAGATATGTGTGTATGTAAAGCTTTGATGTGTTCGTTGCAATTAATAAAAAATATATTCCGTAATGGCTGTTCCCTTTGACATTTCACAGCGGCAAATTATATATTCTAAATATAAAGTACGAAAGGCTATTTTTTTATTATTATTATTTTATTTTACAATTTTAGGAAAACTTACAGCTAGGTGCAACAAAACAAATAAATGAATAAAATACAGAAGGCCAATTAAAAGTTTTCACCAATAAGTTATATCATGAATATAAAGAAATGAGTATAGATATATATATATATATAGATAGATTATATATATCTATCTATCTATCTAACATTATAAAACAGTAATAAAGGCGAGTGCACACTTAATAAAAGAATATTATAATGTATAATACTACCTATTTATCTAATCCAGGTACTAAATCAGTTGAAGAATTTGTCGCTCAATAGCCGACGTAACTGCTCAACTGAAGTGTCGAAGAGGTCGACATCAAGATCTTTGCAGAGCTTATTGAAACTGCTGCCTACCCTTAGTAAATAGGAATTCCTCCTGTAATTAGTTCGCACTCCCGGCACATACAAGTCACAGGGTCTCCGCGACGAAGCAAAGGGTACTCGTCTACCGATACGCTCTAATAATGGACTGTCAACCGTGCCATTTGCAATTTTAAGCAGATAAATAAAATCCGCAATACGCCTCCTTTCATATAATTGAATATATTTAGAGTATTGTAAGGTAAATAACAATAAAATGAGGCGATTAAGACGTAAGCCATTATCAAAGATAGTAATTTATTTCATACTTTTTTAACATCATGTCTCAAGAACGTTAATAATTTTATACATAACCATGAAGGTATCTTAAATATTTATACCATTTTCCACTTTTTGACAGCCCTATCGCATAGTCCACGGATTAATTAATCACCTTTGTTTCCAGCATTGCACAGTTCCATTAATTCCTACATCTTTCTGGTATAGCACCAAAGCCATAATCTTGAATAAGGTATGACGTCATTACTTCTGATTGCCACTGGACCCTGTCAAAGTTCATGGTAGTGAGCTTATATTGTGTGGGCGTGGGATGACGATTTTAATCGAATCTCAAACTGGTTTTAGTTTTCTATTACGGCTTTATACTTTTTTCTAAATACCCATCTGGACGCTGCACGTTGCTTTCAGTTGCTATGATTGGCCCATTTCGTTCTCACTGTTGGAAAACGGGCCTTCCTCACATAGGTAGGAGCATGGGCCATAGTTCTAAACGCAGACCCGATTTGGAATAGCGGGAAGGCGAGTGGCCAGTTGCAGAGTCTGAGTTCGTATTTTATGAGCTAGTCCGAAACCTATTTCATAAAATTAGCTATATTCTACTATGCTCATCTATCAGATTTGTTTATTTGTACATCTAGCAGCATCACAGAACTACGAGAGTAGTACACAATATAAACTATAATTGGAGATACCTGCTCACACACACTCTATGTTAAAAAAAACTGTATTATATAGGTGGGCCCACTAATTTATAATCACCTACCTTCAGTGATAAGATTAAGTTTCTATCAATATGTATGTTTAAACGTGGAGTAGTACTGAGTAAATAATGAAAAATTAATATTATGAACAATTAATTATTATTGGTATAAAGGTTAATTATTAATGTTCCTGTAATATCAATATTTTTAAGATAATCTATAATCTATCGGTCGTGTAAATTCTATTTTTATCAATAAGTTGTCTATTGTATATTTGTCTATTGTCATTCGAAATGGCCTAACGAGTGTTTCTATAGATGACAACAGGAACAAAGCATGTATACGCTTAAATGAAAATGCCACGTGCACTGCACCAAGCCTTGGCCTAATCCAATATATTATAAAATCTTTGCTAATAGGCGATATTTTTATAGTTTTCGTATATAATATGTTTATGCTTTATTTGGTTTACCTCATTTGTGATTTTCGACAAGTAATCGATATAGAGATGGAGCAATTTAACCACTCTATGCTTAAATAACTAATAATGAACTTCCATTCTATTAATACTTATTATACCCGATGCTTATGATTAATGATTATCGAAATATAACAAAGTCCCCATTAAGAATTTTGCTGAAGGGAACCACAAACCAAAAAAATATCTGGGTATCTATCTATTTTGTTTTGTTTGATTTTCTCATTAAAATTTTAAAAAAATTTACGCTTGTTTTAACAATGTCGATAAAATGTAATAAGGTCCACCGCTGAAGTATGACCTACTAAACAAAAAATAATCATCAAAATAGATTCGTAATTGGCGGAATGACGCGTACTACTGATACCATTATTATGTTCTCTTTTGTAAGGCAACACACTGGAGCTAATATTTGTAGTACCTAAGTAAAAACATTGTAAAAACATCTATATAAAAAGAATGGCCCCGAGTTTCTTGCCGCTTCTTCTCGGTTGGCTCTATGTATTTTGGAACGCGGCGGTAGGCTTTAAAGTACATTATAATGAAAAATTGACGTTCATAAGTGCGTCTTTAATGCCTAAATTGAATAAATGATTTTGACTTTGACTTTGACTTTACTATCGCGTAAAAAATCGATAAAAAAACAGAGAAGAGAACCTCCTCCTTTTTTTGAAGTCGGTTAAAAAGAACAACTGATAACGTTAAACATCCGCCGCATTTTGTACTCGTTCGCATTGTTATTAATTATTATAAATATTGTAGGTATAGTATGAATATATCATTGTATTATTAGTTGTATCTTTATAATTATTAGGTATACATAATCTTTAATTATTTAATTACATAATATATCTTGTCAGGTAGTCCCTGACATTTATCATATGGTAATATCAAAATGAAATGGTAAATTGGGAATAACAACACAAATGTCAATACCACTACACATTGTGAAGTTGTTAGCATAAATATTCAATTTTATCCCTTATCGGTAAGGTGTTAAAACCTATAGCAACCGTGTATGTTACAGCCATCGAGGACACGAAAGCTCTACAACCCAGCGAACTTTAAGCCAATGCAATAAGAGCCAAAATCAAATATACGATGATAAAGTATGCAGAATGCTTTCTTAGGCGCGTGTCGATTATACACATGTCATTTATATTCTGACACTTCAATATGGTCGAAGGCCATAGTATCATAGGAGATTACTAGGTAAGACTTGGTATGTTTTTATGGTTGACAAAGCTTTAGGCAAACCACGAATTCTGAATTTTCTACCGACTTCCAAAAAGGAGGAGGTACTCAATTCGATTGTGTGTGTGTTTTTTTTATGTTACCTCATAACTTTCGATAGGGTGAACCGATTCTCAAAATACTTTTTTTGTTTGAAAGCTGGTGCTTCCCGTGTAGTCTCATTTAAATTTCATAAAATTCGGTCCAGTAGTTTTTGAGTTACAATACAATAACTGAATTTAATGGAAGTTGGTATAAAATTTTTCAAATTGTACTTGTTATACGATGTTTATTGGTATATCTTCAATGCATTACTGCAATACTGAATAGTATTTTTTTACTATCTGATTGAACAATATAATTATATTGTTCAATCTCCTATGACTATTACCATATTTTATCGCGTAGGTAAGTACGTATGGGTATTTGTGTAACTCTATGCATGTTATTGCACTATAAGAATAAGCTTACTTTTCAACCTACCATATTTTCGATGGTACTTTTATGTCATGAGGAGACGGTTTAAACACCTAGTGTTAAGTGATAACCTCTGCCTAGAACATATGCATTTTGTCACAAGTGACGAACTGCACTGCGCTCGTAACACTGAGACATTAAGTTGTTAAGGCCTCATGTGCCTGTAATTTCGCCGGCGTCCTTACTCTTCAAACCAGAATGCAGTATTGAAAACATTACTGCTTCGCGGTAGAAATAGGTCGTGATGGTAGCAGTACTTCCCCGGACGAGCACATTCACAAAGAGTTCCGCCGCACTACTTCATAATAATCAAAGATTATCTTAAAGCATATACAAGTACAATTTGAAAAATTGAATACCCTCTTCCATTCTATTTAGTTATTATTATTATTACTCAAAAACTACTGAAACGAATTTGATAAAATTTAAATGGGACCACACGGGAAGAATAATAATAAAATAATGTAAAAGAAATCAACGAATCATAGCTTTGATACGACATCTTAAGGCATATTCAGACCTGAGCGTTATTCGCTACCGCTGTGGGTAGCGAAAATACCACGCGGAACTCGATGGATAGATAGTATGAAGCTCCATAACAGCAGTGAAACTTGTACCGCCCAGTGAGGCGGTATTTTCTCTTGTTTGGCGGATCTAGTTTTGCCACCACGCTAACCGTTGCCAACGAATATCTCTACCGCGCGCGGTAGCGATATTCGTAAATTAACGCATACCCTTTCGGATTTCTCTATCACTCGCGGTAGCGAATAACGCCCAGGTTTGAATAGGCCATTCGAATGAGAGAGGTAAATCTGCAGATTATTGATTTTCCGAAATAAGTACGTAATATTTAAAAAACCTTGATCAAGCAAAGGACATCACTGAGCAATAACTTTCGAATCAACTAGACATTTAAGATAATTATTAAATATTTACTGTGTCTGAACTGTAGAGGCAAAGTTGCGCCACTGCACCTACAACCTTCACCTAACAGTGAGTGGTCAGACGCCCAGGTCAGAGGTATTTTTGAAATGGTTTACCATTATCTCGCCTAGGTGTTGTTACTACTACCTACTCTTGATTGCTAACTGAGCTTTACGGTATTTTAAGTAGTGGCTTGGGAATAACTGCTGAGGAACGATTTGCCGATCAGTATCCGGCGATGAGTAACCAATATACATATAATAAAGTGTATACTAAAACAAGTACAATTTGAAAAATTTGATACCGATTTCCATTCTATTCAGTTATTGGCGTGTAACTCAAAAAGTACTATAAGGAATTTAATGAAATTTACAGGTAATTTCAGGTAACAAACATAAAAAAACATACAGTCGAATTGAGTACCTTTTGGAAGTCGGTAGAAAAAAACATTTTTTTTTACCAAAAATGGAATCGACTTTACTTTGGAAAAGCAACCTTATGCACATGGGCGATATCTCATAAAGTATTTGACATCGGTGAGCTCGTCGACAATTCATTACAGCCGAGCGATTTACTAAGAGCAAACATCGTTGCATCTTTGACAACATCCGTGAAACAAATGACGAGATGACAAGAAACGTAGGAAAATCAATCCTATTACAGGGGCGATATCTCATAAAGTATTTGACATCGGTGAGCTCGTCGACGAATCATTAGAGAATCGCACGGCTCGTCGTTGTTTCACGGATGTTGTCAAAGATAAAACGATGTTTGCTCTTAGAGAATCGCCCTGCAGTATGGGTGACAGTAGAGACTCGTTCAGAACTAGTTAATGGGAGACACATACATGCAATTGATATTGTTCTTCATGCTCTTCACATCAGGTTAGATAACTTTATGGCGATAATAAAAACATATTTCCAGGATAGCAACTGTTTAGCATGAGAATTCTCACAAAAGCCTTCAAAATAGAAACGTCGTTGCGCAACCTAACGGAAACCATAAAATTGGCAGCTGAACTGTCACCAACATTGTAACAAGTTTGATAAATAAATCAATTGGAGTGGGTGAAGTGAGTAGGTACCGTATTTGGGCGCCAAACTGGTTGCAAGTGAAATGAACAAGTGTGTAGTTAAGTAGGACAACTACTTGTACGGAGATGAGAGTGGGCCTCGGTTCGATGGTTTTAATGGTACACGAATTTCGGACATAAATGGTCGGGTAGGTTTTATGGTAAATTTTTGGTGGTAGTGCCACCTTGTAACCCCACTGCCGAATGGGCCGGCACGACCGGGGAAGTACCACACTCCCACATAACACCGAGGTAACATAGCTTGCTACTGCGTTCCAGTCGGTTTGTGGGAGCTTCCGGAGCCCCGATTCCCCCCTCCCCCCGTCCTCCTATCTTTCCCCCTATTTTCTATCTCTTCCTTCCTATCTTCCTTGTTCAAAGGTCGGCAACGCATCCTCGAGACCTCTGGTATTGCGGAAGTCCGTTGGCTATCACTTGACATCAAGTGAACCGCTTGCTCGTTTGCCAACCAATAACGTAAAAAAAATATAATAACAATTGACACATTGTGCTCACTCAATAAGTTGACATTCGAACACTCTCGCGTTGCACTTTCCATCACTTGTCATAGTCTGTGTCATTGTTGTCTGTTTACACTAAACAAAGCATTCCTTAGTTAAGATCAATTTGTGTTATTGAATTGTTTTTGCCCAGTTGTAATATTTAATTTTTTGTATGTGAACATTTTTCCACAATAAAAACAATAAGCCACTATACCTATGTCTACCGTGATTCAGTAATGTTCGCAATACTGTGTTTTGGTTTGAGGGTATGGTTGCCTGCGAAATTAACAAGCGCATGAGAGTTACAGCCTTACTTATAAAAAATCGCTAAGTAGCTGATAAGTAACTGACAACTAAACAGAGCCTAAATGATATTTAAATACGAGTATATTTTATCTAGATAGATTTTTTATGCTGATAGAATTTAAACAAAAAGGCATTATGAAAAACCCAAAATGCCAAACCACCACAGAGTTTACCACATAACATCAGGTGTGCCTCGTGCGTGTACCATTTCCCAATAACATATTTATTTAGAGCTATTTTATAATAATATTATCAAAAAATCCTGGTATAAATAACTCTAAAAGTTTAAAACTCAACATGTGGCTTAGTGCTGTGTGAACCCCACAGATGCAGTCTCTCTATTGTGGAGGCTGGTTGATGTTTCTTTCAAACGCAGTCTTTAACAAAAGATTTACTTTACAAAACTAACTCTTTATTTGTCCGCACGTTTCTGTGTGATTCTACGGAGCTCCCACAATTCGTTACGCTCAAATGCTATTAAACTAACACTATTTTAATAAAATAGAAAATAAAGGTTTTTGTCACAACGTCACAACCAAGCTTATAGTATTGTTTCTATTTCAACAATTCTTTTCAGAATGTTAAAGATTCGTTTCCTTTACATTTTTATAAAAGATTCTTTGCACGGTTCGCACACTTAAGACCCATTACGATCTTAAGTGCATATTTCAAAATAATTATAAATTCCTCAGTGTGTGAGTCAGACGCTTCTTTTCTTGAGGCAAATAGGCGTATATAAATTTTAGTATAAGATTGGTAACCTAAGCGGTATTCGCATAACCATTGTATCATACTTGCATCGGATATGCCTGTATGAAATTCGATATCCTCTCACTAGTTATTTTCTTTGCGGTTATGAATATCGATCTAGGTTCTAGAGAGAAACATAATTGACTGAATCTTGTGCAGTTTAGACGTAATAGGAATAATTCTTTATTGCCTTGTTTTAACAATTTAAACTTTAAATTAATTTCTTATATATAAAACGCAGGGACGCGTTTCGTTTTTGGCGACAGGTAAGAATGTTTGAGATGCGAGCTGGGATGTTAGTTTTTTATGGTATTAGGAAACGGTATAAACACGAGGCCCACTTGATGTTAAGTGATAGCCGCTGCCTAGAACTGATGCATTTCCTCACAAGTGACGAACTGCACTGCGCCCGTAATCTTGAAACATTAGGTTGTTAAGTCTCATGTGCCTGTAATATCACCGGCACCCATACCTTCAAACCAAAACGCAGTATTGCGAACATTACTGCACAGTAGAATGAGGTATGGTGGTAGTACTCCCTAAGGCGAACTCATTTACAAAGAGTTCTACTGCTCTTACTTGTTTGCTATTGTCTTTTAGAAGGTATAAACTTATCAAACCTCTCCATACCTAATACATGACATTCAAGTTACACAATTGTGATTCACCATGGGAATCAATTAACTCCCAGCGTTGTTTTCATAATAATCAGTTACATAAATATTTATAACAAGCTATTATGCTATTGCCACAACTTCAAGCTTTGCTATTGCAAGCGAACGATGCTAGGCATCTGGCAACAAGTAAACTTTGGCATTTGCTCGTATGTATGGATATACGAGTACCAGTACATTGCGCCTCAAATAATAGAGTTTTGGTAATCATTGAAGACCTCCATTTTAATGTTTGAATAGACTTAAATTGGGATATCGTTACCGCAATAGGTTATATCAATGAAACACGGACCACGAACAGTGTTTAGGAATTGTATTCATCAAAAACCATACACATTTGTGAATGGTTTTCATAGCCGTTTTAATAAAAGCATAGTGGAGGAGAGTAGTGAAAATATTGCCGAGCCATCTTACTTAGTACTATAAACACAAAAGTTTGTATGTATGGATGCTTGTTACTCTTTCACTAAAAAAACTACTGAACAGATTTTATTTTATTTTGTTAGGAAAACAAACAGCTTCTTAAGAAAAAATATAACTTAACGAGTCTAAATACGTTTAAGCCTAGTAGTTTTGACCAATGCAACAATAAACAAGGTTTATTGTTCTGGTTTGCGTTTAACGCACAGTTATAACCAACCATAGATGACAAATAAAATCGTACTATCGAAATTCCCACATTGTGTTAAATAATAACATTCACTTGTGTGCAATGCAGTTTAAGTTAACAGTATTAAAAGCCATATAACATTAAAAAGGTGAGAAGAAAAAAAAACAAAAATTTTATTATTAGCTAAAAAAGTATAAGTGTTAGCTAAATGCTTAAATGAATTTCGCTTTATTGAGAAGAAGTCAATATATTTAGAATATTTCATGTTGAAAACGTCAAGAAAGAATTACGACGATAGTTTGAATTATAGGGAGGTTTATATATTTGTAAATAATTTCTACGACTTACCGATCTAAACGGTACTAATAATTTAATTTCTGATAATAATGTAGAAGAATCTAGTACATTAAGGAATATATTGTGTAGAAAGGTAAGATCCGCTGCTTCTCTTCTTACAGAAAGAGGTAAGATGTTTTGGCGACGACAGCTGTCAATATAATCAAATTTTTAATTTTGAACATATAATTGATAAAACGTAAGTTTTTTTTGTGGCTTTTTTACATTTCGATATATTTATCATGCATCGGATTCCAAACTTGCGAAGCATATTCAAGTTGTCTTCTAACCAATGAACAATACAAAATTATTAGTGTTTTGAAATCCTTTGTGACTCGAAATAGAAAACCTAGTGGTTTCATAGCTTTTGTAGTTATTTTATATAATTTTAATTAAATTTGATATGTAGATAGATGAGGCGCTGGAATAAGATATAGGATACTTTTTTTACTTACTTTTCATCATCCATCACCACGCGGGTGTAACTGCGGGCGCAGCTAAGACTATAATATCATAATCGATATCATAATAAGAACTAATATTTTTCTCGCCATATTAGTTCTTAAACTTGCGCAATGGTTTATTAGTTATACTAGTACTAGCGAAAAATTGTTTTGTCATTGGTATTTGTTTCGAAATCAAATCAAACCAAGTTATCAATTGCCTAGGTACTCGTATCAATATATAGATGATAAAACAGTAACTTAAATTTATAATATATTTATTATATTTATATTATAATATAAATGTATAATGACGGTTCGGCTTACAATCTATACCTATACTAATATTATAAAAAGGAAATATTTGTATGTAAGTATGTTTGTAACGAATCGGCTTAAAATGTAATGGACCGATTTCAAAACTTCTTTCACCATTGGAAAGCTACATTCACCCTGAGTAACATAGGCTATATAAGGTTCATCATCATCATCCATCACCGCGCGGGTGAAACCGCAGAGAGCAGCTAGTGTATTGATATATTATGAATTTTGATCAAAAATAAGATGGAAAATAGAGAAAGAACAAATATAAAATAGTTAGAACCATAAAGAAATATGCAATATATGGGAATGCAATTTACTAGAAATCTAGTGCCTATATTAATGATAATTGAAGCTGATAGAGTATCAGCTTTTAAATAGGTTAAATATACCTATCAGAATAGTTTTAAATGTTTTACATTTATCATATTTGCCTATGTAATGTAGTACGTGTTGTATTATTTTAATTGATACAATAATAAAATCTTCGTAGATGTAATCACACCCATATAGCTGATATCGTTCGTAAATCAGCTACATTAGTATCAGTGTTGTCTATCATCGTTACATCAGACATTATTGCATTGTTTGCAGACATATTACATTACTGACCAGACATTACACTTTCTTAGTACATCAACACCAAAGTGCCACATTACTGAACCGGTATAGCGACCGCAGATTGAAATTGCAGTTTGCATACTGAATCGAGCTTTTTAGGGCTTGGCCTCAATAAATCAAGAACAAAACGATAAGTTGAAATCGAGTGAGTCTATATAAATGTGCATATATTTTTTTAGAATGCTGATCAGAGTACAAATCTGTAAAAAAAACCTATACGGTATAGGTCAAGTTGTGTTATTGTCTAACGGTACTGGAGGAACACGATTTCTGTATTACCTTTGATCAAAGCAACTAATAACATATTGTATACATATTCCAGTATCTACGGAATAGTTTTTCGTTTTATGTCTTTTAAGTTTATAATTATGTGTAAAGCGTGTACTCATAAAATATTGCATAAATATTACAGTGTCTACGCAATAGCTTTTCGTTTTATTTCTTATAAATTTATAATTAAGTGTAAAGCTCTGTGATATAGAACTCATTGATCGAAATACTACGAGTGGGTTTTAAAACAGGTTTTAATTTGGCTTTGGAACTTTTAAAAGCATGTGTGATTTTGATAACTTCATAATTAATTTAATTATGTTAGTGAAGTAGGATTGTATTCGATTTTTTCCACGAAGTGCGTGCCCTTATACATGATACAAGGTTTTTGTACTTAACCTAAAATAAAGACGTGTTATAAGATTATGATAATGTTAATTACTTTTTTAAATATATGAGTATACAGGGTGTTTGGTAGAGGGACCGACAAACCAAATGAGCGTGTTCGGGAGCCCACTTGGAGAATACAAGTTGGGATTTTTTTTGGCCAACTTGTATTCTCCAAGTGGGCCCCCAAACACGCTCATTTGGTTTGTCGGTCCCTCTACCAAACACCCTATATAGTACCTTAAAACTTATCTTAATGTGAGTTCGCGTCTCTGATACAATCTCTTTCAGCTAGGCATGTAATTAGAATACAATATGCAATCTAAATAAATCGTGATTTTATCGAAGTGAATGGTCAACAGTGAGCAGACGCAACCGGTCGATGATCTAAACTAGATAATAATACCAGTCTATCTATTTATATACCTACCTATAGTTTAATGTAACAACGCACAGATTTAGCTAATTGCTGAAACAAATCATTTCTACAATTGTTCAGCTTGATACTAGCTCTGATTTCAAGTGCGATTTTATAATAAAGAAGTACAATTTGAAACTAACTTCCATTCTATTCAGTTAAGTTGGATTGTAATAATTGGAATTAATAAGTGGAATAATTGGAGGGTATCTCAAAAACTACTGGACCGAATTTGATGAAATTTAAATGGGACTACACGAAAAGCACCAGCTTTCAAACAAAAAAGAATTATGCTATAAGTTAATGTTAAGTTAAGTTATGAGGTAACAAGCATAAAAAACATACAGTCGAATTGAGTACATCCTCCTTTTTTTGGAAGTCGGTAGAAAAGAACAGCTGAAAAGTTCTTATTCTAAAGTATTATTTGTTTTTGAAAAGCATGTGTCGATAATTAAGTGGCTAAGTTAAGCAATATAATAATGCTAGACTTAAGCAATAATGATAGACTTCGTAGATACAAGAGTTCAAACTTTGCCATAATAAGAAGGAGCTACATAACCGGACTCCCGCGCAAGCCTCGCTGCTGTCTCGCTCGCGCGCGAGCGGTTACAGGGCTAGCGTCGAAGCCTTCGTTTGCTATCTTTGTCGAGCGCTGCGCCGGCGCAGCCTGTTACTGTACTGTATACTACGCGCACTCGTAAACGTCGCCGCTCTACCGCGCCGCGTAGACGTTAGCGTGTTTTAACACATTTAATTCAATCCTTGATCTTTACGCATATGAACTTTTCACACATACTGGATTGAAACACATGGTTACACAGTGTTACAAGTGATTTTGTAAAGAGAAGTGTTGTGCCGTTTGCGCAAGTGAAGTGCCATCAGTGCCAAAGGTCATTATCATTTTAATTTGTGTTCTAATCAAGTGAGCGGTGTTCGTATCGGATTGGAAGCAGTTACATACACTGTAATGTGTACTTGTTAGCCTTGCAACTTGACAGTTGTTGATGGCTGCGGGCTAAATATACTACTGCAATATATTTAAATTTAACAGCGACAACTCTGTATTGCGATAGGTAAATGTGAGTGTTTCAGGGTCGTTGGATACACTGAAAAAGAAATCACTTGTTTACTTAGCGTCGTTACCATGTAGGCGCGCAAGATTGCAACATTTCGTTTCTTGGAATAACTTGCACCGTAGTGGAGTCGTGTCCAATCTATTTCTAGTTGGCGATAGTACCGTGTCAATGATGCTATGCTTCTATTTACTTACCTAGTGTGCATACAGGTGTCATAATGCTCTGCACTATTACTACGGCATAGGAACCTGCCAGGCTCAACAATTTTGACAATGACTGTACTTTAGCCGAACGCTTTCTCGGTGCTCCTGTAATATATATGTTGATGTTATGATGTCCTGAATAATCCTATAATTTGCGCGTGTTCAAAATGCGTTACATAAACAATCTTAACTCTGAATCTAAACTTCTTTACAAATTTACTCTTTTCTATTATCAAACATACTCTTCATTAGCTTTAAAAATAGTTATAAATAATCAAATTTTAAGAGTATAAAAACTATATAAATTAAAATTGCGAATTCATCATTATTTATACAGGTGGTTTGATACGAATAATAGTTGCTGTTTATACACTGAATACTCCATTGTACGCCTACTACATACAACATAATTTCATGTAAATCTTATAAGACTTGCAGACATATTCGCCAAACAAAACTCCTACTCAAGTAGATACGAGTACGTCATCGCCCGCATTGTCCACGATAATAATTGCATACTTCCCACATCAGTTCGCTAACTTAAGCTTAGAAGCTTCCGTTAAACTTTTCTAGCCAACTTAAACTTGAAGTATTAGCTGATTATGCACTTCGAGAAGAAAGGACTAGTTTATTTCTACAAATTGTTGTAAAAGCCTTAATAGAGAGCTGGCGTGTAAAACTTTTCATATATTTCGCTCATGTGGCAGTACATTTGTAAATATCTCCCAATTTTTTTTCGTATTCAGGGAGTCATGATTACAGTAACAAAACCATGACCAAATGACTTGGTGGCGTTTAATTTTGTGGCTATGCCCTTCGATAACGAAGAGTCATGGATGCCTGCATTGACATGACTCAGAGATTTAGAACACTCTTTTTTTTTTACAAATTTGAAGCACTGCGCTGCGATGCAAAAAACGCTGCGACTTAATTGACTAGACCAAATTGATTTGTCTTAATCTGAACTTTAATTCCTGTTGATAAGAAACATACACAAATCATATAGTGAAATGCTCGCTAGCTGACTAGATATTAGGTAACCAAAAAAAGGCAGATCTTCAAAAGCTCCCATGTTTTCTTGTCTATATGAAAATTATGCTTGTTATACCGTATAGTTACTTATTACACTTACTTAGTGCTAAGTACTCGGTACTTAGTTACTTCGTGACTTGTACTTTCTCACTGAGAGGGGGCTGTAATCTACAACTTTGACTAATAGTGGGGGTTTGTAGAACACTAGGAATGCTTTCGTACGGATGCAGATACTACGTAACTTCACCTAAACATTACGAATAAATAAGATACTTTTACGTTTGGTTTAGTGATAATTATAGACAATATTCTTGTAATACTTATGTTGTTTTCAGAGCACACTGCTTTTGTTTGATTCGTTTCTCTAAAATATATTTATCATTTAGATACATACTATTAATTCAGTTATTGGAGTGTGTCTCAAAAACTACTAAAGCAAATTTGATGAAATTTAAATGGGACCACACGGGAAGCACCAGCTTTCAAACAAAAAAAATTGAGAATCGGTTCACCCAGTCCAAAGTTATGAGGTAACAAACATAAAAAAATAAAAAATAAAGTCGAATTGAGTACCTCCTCCTTTTTTTGGAAGTCGGTAGAAAATACAGTCGAATTGAGTACGTCCTCCTTTTTTTGGAAGTCGGTAGAAAAAAACACCGCGTATTATATCGATCAATCCCATATCGAGGTTCACCGGAGCTTACACAATTCTTTATTACATTCGTAAGTGAATTAGACGTTGCGCGTATAACTAATCAATTCTATACACTGATAGTAAACCACATCTTTATGACTAGTTACTATGTATTGGCTTCGAAGATAAGTAACACGCTATTGTGTATACTGCGTATATAGCCACAGTATAACGAGTAGTTGGTTCGTGTAGACGTGTAACTAATCGGCACCAAAGTTCATCACTCCGCGATAGCGCTGTGAGCGCCCGTCCCGTTGCATTTTACCGGATCGAGTCATAGGATCCATTTGCTATATTGAAAAGCTTGTGATTTGCAGAGTTTTTTTAAGCTGCGCCCCGAGGTAACACCCGTTTGGTGATAAATGATGATGACAAGTATCCTTTGTAATATAGGTAGTATAGTATGTTTAATCTAACGCCTCATCTACCTCAATACCAAATCGGTCCAACCGTTTGAGCGTAAAGAAGTAATAAACATACAAACACACTTTTCATAAACATTCGCCTTTATATTATTAATTTAATAATAAAAAGGAGTCACACAGTCATAAGCTACTGATATAGACATGCTCATTACTAACACGAAAGCATGCTACTGATGAGCAATTGCTACTAAGTGGCATGTATGTCAGAGTTGCTAGTAATTAGCATGCTTACTACGAGCCTATAGCATGCTCGTTACGCAAGCTGATAAGTATACTATTTTAGTAGCATGTCTATCAGTACCTTTACCTCTGCATTAGGATGGCCTGTGTCACAGGAGGCATGGACGCACGGTAACACAAAACAAACATGCAAGACCCGAGTTCAAACATTCCTACTCATCACATAAATGTTTGTTTATACCTGGTATCGAAGCCAGGGGCTTCGAAGGAAGTTTCACTGCCGACTAGCCTAACGGGGCTGTCATTAATTTGTTCTTCAACTTTGTTCACATACGTTTGCGAATATATTATCTTTTACGCATGATTCTTATTATTGGAACCATCGTTTCAGTTAATATTATACTTAGAAAGTCATAGAAAGTTGCCTACTGGAAGTCTTCGGATTAACTGCGTTTCCATAAGAATCGACGATTTATTTGTACTAAAACCTTCATTGCAAACCACAACATGTAATTGCTAATGAGAAATGTCGGAGTTATTGCTCAAGTCGTGTATATTTCAATAACAGGCACACAATATGTACATAATTCTCATATAATCTTACCTTGAAAACCAGTTAATAGGTATCTCTATAGATTTCATTGCGTTACAATGGATATTGACGCAAGAATCAATTCCTCAGAATTAGGGTTCCACGTAAGAACGAACATAGTGTACAATATACGACAATTACACATTGTTTGTAGCTTTACACCTTAGCGACGTAGTGAGCCATCAAATTATAACCATCTGTGAATAACACGTGCATTTATAATATGGAGGGCCATTAACGTAATAGCTTGATATTAATTACTTTGGGGTTAGATTGAGATGTTTTGAAGCGTAGGTACAAAAAACTTAAAAGTGTTAGCAATTATATTTAACAATTTGCTAACGTATGATACGTAGATTTAACATTTAATATAAGCTCTGTAAGTATGTTGTAGACTAAATAAACCGGTCAAGTGCGTAGGACAAGCAAGGGTTCCGTACCTACGCTCATAACAAAAACTTATTGTAAAGCACAGTCCTTATTAAATCAACCAACTTTCTGCTGTTTTGTTTTTGGTTAATATTTCTTATCAACCACGTTTTCCCGGTTTAACTGCGTAAATTAAAGCGTCAAAATAATATAGACATTTTCAAACAATCAAAAGTTAATCAGTAGTTTATTAAACACTGTCACTATTAATGATTTTACGTCCGCTGTAAAAGGCTTGCTTCAAATTTCCAGTCCAGCATGTTTTATAGATACAGATACAGACGTATAATAAGACGCTTTTATAAAAACAGTGGCCTTTGTAAATTTTGTGCTTTTATAATTTACTAGCTGCTCTCCGCGGTGTCACCCGCGCGGTGATGGATGATGATGATGAATTTTATATAGCCTATGTTACTCAGGATGAATGTATCTTTCCAATGGTGAAAGAAATATTGAAATCGGTCCAGTAGTTTTTGAGCTAATTCGTTACAAACATCCTTACATAAAAATCTTTCCTCTTTTTAATATTTATATTAGTATAGATGAAATAAAATGCGCGTGAAATACAAATGTAAAAACTGACATGATCATACTATAAAGGTTTCCAATCAATACAGAACTCTAGAAAGTTCGTGATATTTACTAACTGCATATATTATGTAGAAACTCAAACCCAGTATTTATATCTAGTATACATATAGTCCTAAGGAAAACTATCGTTGGTAACATAGCATGCGTAAGAACTCAAAACGTGCAGTCTAGTTAAATCGTGAGTAAATAATTATGACCTGCAATCATTTCCAAGTAAGACTTCGCCTCAAGGCCCTGTCGCAAGACTTCAGTAAGCGATGCTGCGATAGCTTGAGATCCGCCTCTTGAATACCCGAATACGGGCACTGATGAAACCACATAAAACCCAGGAACAACATTAGTCACGCCAAAACGCATACAAGTAAAGTCCATCGCCTAATGTAAAACGTGTGCTTAAAAATACACAAGTTTCTTAGAAATCTCCAACTTCAAGGCTTCTTTCGTAATGGTTCAGAACTGATGGTGTGATACGCCAAGCCCGCCTCCTGAATAGTGTTAATGTTGAAACTGTTAAATCAAGGAACATTATTTACTTTGAGACAATGGGTTTTTCGTAAAACTCGTGTAAGCATATCATTACAATGCGAATTTATTACCTTTTCCGTTGTTCCGAGACTTTCTAGAACGTTTGTCAAAGCCTTGATTAGTTGACCAGCTAAATACTAAACGCTCATTGGTTAATGGTATTCTATCACGCAATATGTGACCAATCAGCGATCAGTATTCGTTCCAGAAACTGGTTGATACTCTATTTAATTATACGTTGCATTTGTAGTGAAATAATAGTCAAGAAATTTCATTAAAATACATGCTAAAGTTAGTAAAAGATATATATTATCAAAAATACTTTTCTAACAACACTGAGGCTGAATGTACACTGACTCACCAAACATTCTCTTCTGAGAATCGAACCTTCACTTCTTGAGGAAAACACAAACATAACCAATATTCTAGAATGTTCACATTGTGATAAAAAAAGGTATTGCATGAATAGAGGTCAAGACAATGCTACATTCAAACTTTTTACGTACACGTGGTTCCACAAATGTCAAATGTTACGATTACAGTTCAGTAGTAGTTTGTATAGTACATACTACGTTCATGGTAGTACCACAAAGATTAGGACCTCAAATTATTTATCTCAGACTACTATGTGGTAGCCTACACCTGTTTTGACAGCATCCAAGATCTCGAATTATTATGTAAAATTTTTCGGCCGTCTAAATACCGTCTAGTCGCGTACTTTGTGCGAGAAAACATATAGTTCGCAGTATCTCAGTAGCGTAATTTTTATGCATAGTTTTAAGTTCAAATTTATAGTTACATTTTGTAATACGTTTCGATAATGTATATGCAATGTTAGTATCTTTGTAATTTAAGATATGGTATACCTAGGCATATCAATAGACTGACTCTGAGCGCGTAAAATTGTTACAAACTAGCCGCTGAGTATTTAAAACTCGATAAAGTCCGCGTGGAATAAGGTTATCATGATACCTGCTCGATTATTCAAGGAAAATAGAGTTAATCCTGGGTGTAATCTTCCATACGTATTTCACTTAAAAATTCCATCCAAATATTTCAACTTTCAGCATGAGTAGCATTATATATACACTCACTGAATGACGAACTTTCATATTTGAAATATTCTATACAGTGGATTAGCTAGCTCATAGCAGTCGCTTGCGAACTGCTTGCTTCCTTGCTTGCTGTTCAGCCGTGCAATTCTCTAAGAGCATACACCGTTGCATCTTTGACAACATCCGTGAAACAAATGACGAGATGACAATAAACGTTGGAAAAGCAACCTTATTACAGGGGCGATATCTCATAAAGTATATGACATCGACGAGCTCGTCGACGAATCATTAGAGAATCGCACGGCTGCATAAAGCGTATTGTCTAACCTAGTTCTGTCAAAAAATAATGGTTGTCTGTAAAGTCGGTTTACGGACGATAATTGTACGTGATAACGTCAAAAGACAAGCCGCTTAGGCCGATCGTGCCTCTCTATTATTGCTTGTTCCGCGCTCTCGCTTACACGCTCAGCTCAGGCGGAACGTGACAATGTGTCACACTTTTTCGTGCGTGCAGTCGCCGTTCATCGATTTATAAGACTATATATAAAGTTATTACGTCAACATAATAAATTATTTAACCTAGAGTCCGTGCCACGTAAAAAGTCACGAAAAATTGGGAACTAATTAATTTTATAAGAAAATAGCGACTGCCCGCGACTTCGTTCGTGTAGTAGGCTCGGCCTTCGGCCTAGCCATAACCTCCCATCTTTTATTGGTTTTTCTTTTATAAGAACTTTCTCCTGACAATAATTTTAACAACAAAAATCAATTAGCGAGATTGTTCCATCCATTCTCAAGTTATAGCGTGACCAGCCGTGCGATTCTCTAATTGCAAACATCGTTGCAGATTTGACAACATCCGTGAAACAAATGACGAGATGACAAGAAACGTTGGAAGAACAACCTTATGCGATATCTCATAAAGTATTTGACATCGATGAGCTCGTCGACGAATCATTAGAGAATCGCACGGCAGGAGAAATAGGGGTTCATTTTTATATATATACAGATAGATAGATGTATCATTGATGTACGACTACTATAGTAGATCCAACCGTTTATCCTCTTTTTGACAGCACCAATAGAACGTAACATGACGATGTTACGCAAAAGTTAACTTATAAATGCGAGGTTTTAAAAATATGACAACTGCTTAAATTTGCTCCTTGATCCCGTATAATAATCATCTTTCACAAAATGAGTCCATAAGTGCAGTAGTTTTTTTATAAATTCCATAAAATAACAAACGTTTTTAAAAAATTACGTTCTATGGCTATCAACATAGTGATGTTACGAAGTTACGATTGAGATATCGATATTGTTTATGAACTATTTTTACACGGGTGTTTTCCGTTCTCGGCACATAATATCGGATTTATTTTTATGTAAAACCGTTATATTGATGCGCCTCAGGAAAACATACAGCATTATTTGAAGACGTGTTTATCTCCTGGTGTATATCCAAAAAAGAACAAGGTTATGATGACTATGATGATTACAAGTACAAGTCATACTTGACGAAGCTGTTACCGGTTAAATCTGGGATGGCCAGCGAGCAACACGGAAGGGAGTAGGCATACACAGCGTTTCCCCTCTGTCAAAGTACAAGTCCGCATGGACCATGGAGTTTGATAATATACTGTGGGGTGAGGGCGGGGCTAGATTTGTGAATGGTGCTTTATTTTTTATGTGTTAGTGATTTGGTTGTGTGAGTATGATCGGCAATGGATCGGTACAGGTATGTTTTGTATGTAATAGTGCGGCTTTGCGCTAGTGTGCAACTTCCCCTCCCGCAAGAAATGACAGAAAGATTTGAACAATATTTTTTAGCTAAGGCTACTCCCTTCCGTGTTGCTCGCTGGGGATGGCAGACATTAAAGTCTGCCGTTTGGTACCAGAAAATAGTAAAGTTTGAGCAACCCCAATTCCAATTTAAGCAAACGAAATCTAATCTTTTATTTTTATTTATTTATTAATCAAAATCAGATTCATCGTTGCTGTCACTCGAGCTATTGCCGACATTTATAATTAATTGTTGACTCATATAATCTATCGCCACGTGTTTATCCCAATCTGCCATTATAGTTTCTTGTGTTTTTTGAATTACATTTTGCCAGCTTTCCGCAGTTACTTTCACACATGCATTTTTTAATAAATTTACCATTTTGTTTGCCGTGAATGGGGGTTTTGTGTTATTTCTAGCAGCGTGTCCTTTAACTTGAGCCCATATTAATTCAATGGCATTGTATTGACAATGATAGGGTGGAAGTCTAAGAACCCAATGACCATGTTCTGCAGCTATTTCGTCGATCACATATCGTTTTGGGAAGTGTTTTTTTGTTCGTAATATATTTAGTAATTGTACTTTTAGTAAGGAGTTATCAACATTTTCACCATGTCGTTGAAGCCAGTCAATGATTACTTGTTTTTTGTCGGCCTGGGTCGGCATTTTATCAATTTGGCGTGAGTGATAGGATGCGTTATCCATAATAATAACTGACGGTTCTTCCAATGATTGTACCATTTCCTTAAACCAACTTTCGTAAACCTCAGAATTCATTTCTTCGTGGTACTCAACTGTTTTTTTGGATTTAAAGGCCAACAAAGCATCTGGCATGAATCCTTTCACAGACCCTGCATGGCAAATGATTAGACGTTCTCCTTTTCCCATCGGTACTGAGGTAGTGGAAGCAGCGGTGTCATCAGTCCAGCTCTTAGACACTGTGTGGTTCGCATTCAGCCAAGTTTCGTCAGTGAAAACAACATTTGACCAATCTGTAATTTTTTTGGCTTCGCTCAAAAATTCGCAACGAGCAAAAGCTACGTCGCGACGCTCCATCAATATTTTGCGTTTGTCCGATTTTTTATAAGTAAATCCAATTTCATTCAAGACCTTTACCAATGACGATTTTTGACCTCGGAACAAATCACATTCACGCAAAGAAGCAACAAGTTTTTTAAGTGTTGGAACTTCTTTACGTAAGTAATAGTTATATATATGACG
Organism: Selenia dentaria; assembly: GCA_917880725.1. Taxonomy (NCBI): domain Eukaryota; kingdom Metazoa; phylum Arthropoda; class Insecta; order Lepidoptera; family Geometridae; genus Selenia; species Selenia dentaria. The sequence continues at coordinate 25,579,267 of OU862888.1, read as the reverse complement.
GCGTATAGCGTCTGCGTCAAAGTTGTCAACCGAAGTCACACGACGTGGTTGGCGTTTTTTCTTCGGCGTACGAAGCTTATTCTCCTGCATGCCGCTTGTTCCGTAGGCTTCGGTAGTAATTTTTGTAATCGTAGATGCACTAATACCTAACGCGGCCGCAACGCGCTCTCTCACTTGCGACAATGGTAAAAGCGGGCCGCCATTTTGATACTCTGCTTCAAAGTAATTACGAAGCTTGATCACCATTTCTCTCGTCTGTCCTTTCAGCACTGATCCTTTCGGCATTTTATAGTTCCAATATAAAACTCAGCAAATAATTACTAGCACGGGCGTCTTGTTGCGAGTGACAGTGACAAATACAAAACGGCGGTGGACCATTGAGTTTTACTACCTTGATAAAATACTACTGCTTACCCATAGACAAAAAAATTGGCAGTCATAGGAATTGCCGATAGAAGTGAAAACTTATAACTCAGAATTTGATAGCTTACCTTGGAAACTACACGGGTGTAACCGGACGGCGTGGCCTCGCCATCTGGGCATGGCCATCTAGAAATGCGTCAGCATTTCCCATTGGCTGATGCGTTTCTAGATGGCCATGCCATGACGGCCTGTCCACGCCCTTTCAACATTCCCCATTGGCTGACGTATTTCTAGATGGCCAATAGCCATGGTCATGGCGCCATTCCTAGGACTATTCTCTTTCCGCACAGACTCGATAGAAAAATGAATCGAAATCGTGTCCACTATAATCACTTGGTCACAACACTTTAACTGACAAATTAGATCTGTCAAAAAGAGGATAAACGGTTGGATCTACTATAGCGCCGCGTCTATAGACGATTATTTCGTGGCGCGGACTCTGTCACGAAGATAATGTTTCAGGAAACGTTGGAAAATAGATAGAACAAAATATAATGTTTTTCTCACAGTGAGTAACAGTAAGGGGGCAGGTGTAGTGTAACTAGATCGGAGCCATGTGAGAATCTCTCACGGTTGATGCGCGCCGCTTGATTGGATATTCATTATTAAATATTAGCTGGTGCCCGCGAGTACGTCTGCGCAGGATTAGTATTTCGAGTAACTTATTATCTTCTTCAAGGGCATATCTACCTTTAGGCCAAAATGTCATGAAATATGTACATGGTCAAACGCAATTGCTTTAATAGTATTATATGAGTAAATTTAAATACTTAGTATACAAATCAGAAAACATTAATAATAAAATACAGGACTTACGTTCATATAAATATAGAATTAATCACCATAGAAAAAAACTGTCATTATATTTCATCACCCTTGACGGTCGCCGAGCACGTCTAGTGTATCGAGCTGTCAAACTGACTAGGCTTTTGACTAAGCTATCAGAAACTGATACAAACCTTGACAGAACTGTCATCTTTACGATCTTGACGTAGGCGGGGATCTTATTATTTTGTCTATGCTGTGCCCAAGCACGCTTTTACACCCGCGTGGTGATGGATGATGGTGATAAGTACCCTATGCATGTGATAGCACCTCATCTATCTCCATACCAAATTTCATCAAAATTGCCCCCGCCGTTTGAGCGTGAAAGAGTAACAAAAATCCACACATCCATACATCCATACTCGCAAACTTTCGCGTTTATAATATTATTAGAAGGATCTATATTCTATATATCTATATACAATTATCCAATATATATATAAAAACGAATCTCTATTTCTCTTGGTCATCGCATCATGCGTGAACGGATGAGACAATTTCGTTATTTTTTTTTTGTTGACCTTTTTATTCTGAGGAGAAGGTTAAAATATCAAGAAAATATAGGAACTTATAGTGGGGCGAAAGACAAGCCTACTACGCGAAGGAAGTTGCACGCAGTCAGTATTTATATATAAAAATGTATCCGGAAATATTGGGAAATTCGAGAAAAAGGTATTTTTCTAACGGCCTGGACCACATCTGTGGGTGCAACTAGTAATATATTGTATACACTTGTCACTCTCTACTCACTGGTTATATAGATCATCTTGTTGACGTTACTTAGGAGATAAGCGGTTGTCAACCTCATCTTAAAAGGATGAATTAACTTGATAAGAATCACGTGTCTCGTACGTAAGAAGAGCATTAATATAAATCGGATCATTTGAGGTTACACGAGAAGTTTTGATAAAATATTATTTCAAACCGGCTCTTTCGGAACAAAAACTAGATCTTAAATATCTTGACTACCTGATGATTTTAAAAGTCGGTAGCGTAACTTATTCACAAAAAACGTAACCTAGAATCCATCAACATATCGCAGATTATTCAAAATCGTGGGCGGCGATTTTATTCGGACTTCCATCTGAGGTGATCTTAGCGGGTCGTTTCGTTTCTGAGAACACAACCATATATTTTATACCTAACTATAATAAGTATCGGATACGCCGCGAATACGTAACCGAAATGATTCACATCCAGTTAAATCATTACCTTATTTTGATATCCACTTTAGTTTAAATTGTAAGATTTAACAAAGACATGTGTTCGTGGTAGGAGAATGAAGTAAGTTTTCAAAAGTCACATTAAAAAAACCACTAAACAAGTGTGAATTCCTCAAGCACCATAAGAGGTTAGAGTGACACGTAACAAACTCAACTAAGTGTTTGGTGACAAATTTCGAGAACCAATTACTTATACATTTGAGTGACCTCAGCACGGAGGAAACCGACCACATTTTTACAACTGTGACATACTTACAGACTGACTCATATCGTGAAAGTTCATTCATATGGTAAATAAAAAAGCTGCTGTAATAGAGCGTATAAAATCTCCGATGTTTTGTAACGTTGTTTTTATTTTGCCCATCACTCTGGGAGTTGAAAGGGTCGTTCGTCATATTTGTCCGTCCCTGTGATGTACTCGGACATTCTTCAAATGTGAATCATCGAAATACCTTTACATTGAAAGAACATTAAAAAAGATAATTGAACGAACGGTATTTTTATTCTGACTGGGTGATTTATTAACTAATAAAGATTTTAAGCGAATTATACGATAAGTAAACAGATGTTGTCCCATTTGCCAAAATAACTATGTAGATTACTAGTTCAACGTTATTAATGCTATTTTAGTTTCTACAAAAGCACTACCACATCTGCGCACCACGTTCATAGCACGTGCGCTTTGAACATGATTTTCTAAAACTTTTTTCAATTTCACGAGAATCTATGCTTATCACCATAGAAATATAAACAAAGCCGCGTATCTCCATAAAACGTTACGATAAGTTTACGGGCAAAGGAAATAAGTTAGAGAGAGAGAGGTTGTAGAACCCACGTGGGTAAAGTTAACAATAGAATACAAAAACCGTATGTACCTGGAAGGTAGAGGCTCGCCCCGCCCGCGCTCCTCTTGTCTCTTCAGTCTGTTCGAAAGCCTTCGTGGAGCCGATCGTTTGTTTCTTCGTTTTTCGTTAATGTGTAACAAGTCATTAGTGCGTCATTAAAAGTGATATGTGTCGTAGACTCGTAAGTGCCTAATTAGAAGAGTGATGCACGACGACAGTTGCGTTTTATGACTTTTGTGCGACCACCTGTTACCTGCACCTCACGCACCGACCGGTGTTTTCGCGCCCAAACCGATATTATTATTCCGCCCCGGCTAGGCAATAATAAAAATAGGCTTCGACTAGTGCGGATGGGCATATTTTAGCGTAATTCGCGTGCACTTGTTGAATTCCAATGAAAAGTTTCTCAATAGGACGTGTTCGGTTTACTCATCACCATATAGAGTTGGTTGCTGAAGTGTTTGTATATTTAGCGCGCAGCTATTGTCTTCCATCACGACGGTGTAGTGTCGGAATTGAAATGAGGATGAAGTGAATAAAGTGAGTTGTGGGACGAGGGATGCGGAGATGATAAAGTTTCGGTATAAGCGTAAGGAGAGCAGCGATGGCGGGAGTAAAGGGACGGCGATTCAGAAGCAGAAAATTGAAGGTCTGCGGGACCGGGAGCTATTACCGCCTAAAGATATGTTGCTGCCCATGGCTGGTTCCCTGGTAGGAGTCAGACACAACACGCTCCCGCGCTCGCGGCCGCCCTCGGCGAGGCATGAGCCGCCTGAACCCATCATCACTCCGACTACCTTAGCGCTATTTAGAGTAAGTTTTTCTCTATATTTTCAGTTCTGCGACATGTATTTCTACACTTTTTGTAATTTTAAGAAACTGAACTGAAACAACTCTCTACAAAGTTTGCAAACTAATTGGAGCTCGCATAACTGTTTTACTTTTAATATCTCAGTTAGAATCTTCTCTGAAGCAGCATTAATCACTTAAATATCCTGTAAATTCCACATACATTAATCAGCATCCTTTAACTAATGCTGGTCCCCGTTGTATCGACTCATACAAAAGACATCAACGAGCTCATTTGTAGTAATTGATTCTTGTCGTTACTTCATTGACTTTAATGATTATACAATTTGTATAATTAAATAACAGATACCTACTTCTCATTCGCATTTAAAAGGCTTATGTATATGCATATGCAGCAATATTATGCACCAGAGTAAGGATAAATGAAGGAATAGGTTCTTCTATATCACGATATAGCATTATTTTCGAGATTTGTCGTTTTGTATACAACGAATCAAGTGTTATTTCAATCATGCATATGTAACTTTAATCCGATTAGTCTCCTTTAGCACAGGATAGCCATACAAATTGCGAATTTCGGGAATTTTCAGTTATTCAAGAAGCTTTAAAAGCTTATTTCATTTATCATCTTAAAAGTATTGACGACTATCAACCGCAACTGTCCGCGTACACATGGCCACATAGGTTCGATTATATAATATCTGCACATCCTAATGAATGGGTTGAATAAAAAAAAATGGATTTTATAACGAACTAGCTGCGGCCCGTGATTTCACCTGTGCGGTGATGGATGATGATGATGAAAAGTATTCCTTCCCCGAGATATGACAAATCGAATAGCACAATAATCATAAAAATTTAACGTCTAGCTGCGCCCCGCGGTTTCACCCGCATGATGATGGATAATGATGATGATGATTTACGATCCGTTCGATCTGGGCGAGAAAGCGTAACAAACAAGCAAACAAAACGCACCTTTTTGATATTATAATGCGAGATGGATTGAAAGTTATCTGTACAATCACGACATATGTACCCCTTAATTAGAACTAAAAATAACATTCTTATTACTTATTAATATACATCAGTTAGAACTAAAGTGTATTGCAAACGATGCTTCAGTAGAGACAAAGCTTTTAGTCCGTTACAGTAAGAACAGTAAAGTTGGACATGTTGTTTTTCGATTGTTCTCTCCGATGGCTTCAAAAGGCGATTTGTTCGTTGGATACAGAAGGCATTACGTATGCACATACGCACAGCCTTCTTTGGTTTTACGTGCGTCCTGAATTGTCTATTGTGTACGCTAGTGATGGGGTAACGTTCAAGAAAATTCTTTGTTTATTCAATCTTTCGAGCTTGTATGTTACATATAATATTGGATTCTGTAGTAAAGGTTTAACTGATGCTGAAACATGCTGGATGGTCTCTGAACAAGAGCTTTATCATATTGTTTACAGCTAAATTTGATGACAAACATACCATATTTCATTAAAATCTATTCAATAGTTTTTGCATAAAAGAGTAACAAAACAAACATTCACAATCACCCATTTTTGAAAGTATTAAAATGGATATAGTATATTATCCTTAAGCGACAATATGCTATAGCTTACTTTTCTGTAGACCTGTATAAGATACACAATTCCACCATACATCATTTTGCTATGTCTCGAACTACGAAGAAATATTATTTCTTCGTAGGTCTCGAAGAATTTAGGCAGCGTTTTCGTTGAAAACTCCCAGACGGCTTATTTTTTCCCACAACTCCAACAAATATTATAAAATTTTAGCCAGCGTATACAAACATAACTTGACAAATTATACTAAATATAATATTGAAACTTTCCTCGAGAATCATTCTATCCCTTGGTGAAAACAGCATGAAAATCGGTGCAGTAGTTTTTGAGTTTATCGCGAACAGACAGACAGACGCGGCGGAGGACTTTGTTTTCTATATATATGAATGTAGTGATATTATCTTTTTAAGATTGGCCCGTCCCTCTTTTATATTTCGTGATATAATTATTATGAAAACAATAATGACTATAAATTAGTATTGTATGCTTATTTATTTGTTTATTCAATACACGCGTACGTGCAGCGCATGGCTTTAGTAATGGCTAAGAATATAATATGGTTTCAAATATATATGCAAGAATTACGATATTGTAACTAAACACTATTATTCAAAATATTAAAATCTATATTATGTAGAGCAAATATTTTCATTCAACTAAAAAGATTGATTTAATTAATATTTTTGTATTAAAGTACACTATAAAACAAATACACTAATTATGTGATTAAACTGAATAATTTGACCATTCACGAGGTTTTTCGTAAAAAAAGATTAATGTTCTTGGTGTAAAATATAAAAAGATGTGATTGTAGATGAGTGAGTAAGTCATAAATAACAAATCTACGTGATTTTTTTTAGATTTCACTAGTAGTGTTACTGTAGTTTTTAGAAAAGACGCAAAAGCCTACCCGGAACTAATGCGTTTAATGTTATTTGATGTAAGTTGTGTGAACTCGGTTGGGATGTCTCCTATTGTGCCGTGGGAATGGTAGAGTGTGCGTTCCCATGGCGCCGCCACCGTGACCCTACTTCTTGCGGTTTCTGTGCGCCTGGTAGCAGACTCGGAGAAAACTTATAAATTCTATAATAACGAAAACTTTACTGCTACCATTCAACTAACGTTCAACTTGATTTTGCTGATACTACTGAAAGAAACGAAGGTTTACTGATATAGCTGCAAACGACTGTTCACTGTGCTGTTCACCACACGTAAGATAGCTTCTCAAAAACCTGCGCCTGGTTTACTTCCGGGAATTCACTCGTTCGGTTCGCATATTTTAAGGAAATGAGGAATATAGTTTTACATTTTTGATTAAAAATGTCTCATAAGACAATCGCTAAATACAAACTTAAACTCTATGGACACTTATAGAAACACACAAGTGAAAAACACTACCGGGGAGTAGACGCTCCTCAAGGCTCAGCAGAGGTAAGGAGCGGATGCTCACACATGCGACACCCCCACCAACCCCGAGGGGTTGAAGAAACACGTCGGTCGTGAATATAGCGCTATACAATTTGAGTTTGATCCGATTTTGAATATCAAAATCCCGCATGGATTGGTAGAGCAGACGTACTACTGTGCCGTACAGTTCTCGATATCTGTTCCATATACTTTCCATTGAATAAACGTAAAAGGCGAATAGGCTGAGGAATAATATGTGCTAAATGAACAGCATGCCACACACACATCGATGTGCAGTAGATTGCGCGTTGCCATAAATTAGGCGCACACAACAACAGGGCTCACTCTCAATGACCCCAAATTTAATGCTCATACTACTGACGAGGATTCCCAAGGATTGTCAGAGTCGGGCACATACATAACATAACATAATCAGCCCTTTATGTTATCACTGCTGGGACTCGAGCCTTCTTCTGAGCGAGAAGAGTTGGGCCATAATCCACCACGTGGGCCCAGTGCGGCTTGGTGGATACGCTAGTGGCCAACCTATGTCGAAGTTTTCAGACCGCCCGAAGGGATTCGACATAGCCTAACGATTGTTTTCCTAAGGCAAACATACGGGACCGACGGCTTAACGTGCCCTCCGAAGCACGGAAGCGCTCAGTCGAATAATGCCACTAGCGGTCACCCATCCAACTCCTAACCGCAGCAAGCGTTGCTTAACTTGTTGATCGGTTAACTGCCAAGTCAAGCTCCGCTGCGAGCGCTTCGGCTTCAGGCTGCGAATAAAACTGTAACAAAATATTTCACAGTATGAACAGAACTTCAACTCGTCTGGGCAGCGTTCCGGAAATTTCGCGAAGTCTTCTAGTCCAATCCAATCGTCTCGACTAATGTGTGTTACCAGTGATGACTTATGGCACTGAAACGTGGTCTCTTACTATGGGCCTCATAGATAAGCTCAAAGTCGCACAACGAGCTATGGAGAGGGCTATGCTCGGGGTTTCTCTACGTGATCGAATCAGAAATGAGGAGATCCGTAGAAGAACGAAAGTCACCGACATAGCCCAGAAGATTAGCCAGTTAAAGTGGCAGTGGGCAGGGCACATAGCACGCAGAACAGATGGCCGATGAGGCCGGAAGGTTCTGGAATGGAGACCACGAACCGGCAAGCGCAGCGTAGGTCGTCCACCGACCGGTGGACAGACGACCTGATAAAGGTCGCAGGACGACGTTGGATGCAGGCCGCTTCCAACCGGTCCTTTTGGAAAATTATGGGGGAGGCATATGTTCAGCAGTGGACGTCCTACGGCTGAGATAATGATGATGATGATGAACAGAACATGCGTGGTTAAGACATTTTGTACCGTCCCCACACTAAAGGGAGATAAGAGTAGAAAGATGTTGGTGATGACGTTAGTGTTTCACCCGTCCTAAACGTTTGTAACCTGGGTAAAGCCATTGCGTGAGCTGAGAGAGTTTAATCGCGTGTGCTACGGAAGGCAAGGCAAGCTGCATCCGCTAGTGTGCCGGAAAACGCATCCATTAAATCCTTTCTTTCACACAACAAGATACAATATCACTTGTTTTTATTTGCCGCCGTAATAGTAGGTAACTATTACATAATAGCCCGGAAATAGATTAGTTTATAGCTTTAGCTGTCTTTACGGCTCTTGTTGTTTAGATATACATACTTACATTATGAAATTTATTATTTTTGAGAATGCAGATTTATGAAGTAGGTATATATTGATGTACGTGCATCCTTATTGAGAAGTTTCCAAAAGCCAACCGAATCGAGTCGATTTGACATTAATACTATATAAATACCATAAGGTTTCTTATCGAGTTACTCAGAACATTTGACATGCAACCGGTCACAATATCGGAATCGAAAGTATGCTTGTATATTTACTAAACTTGAGCCGTATGGTAGATTATACCAAATCGTCAGGCACCTGACATATCGTGAGGTTCTGAATTGGGATGCAGATGGTGTGCCTGAACGATTGACCATAATTTAAGAATGTCGCCCAATAAAAAAAGGTTTACCCTAAAAATAATCAAAAATAATCCCTATACCACTTTGTTGTCTGTCTGTCAGTATGTTAGAACTTTTTGCCATAGAAGTGTTAAAGATGAAATGATTACCAAATATTTAGGTCAATGGTCTCTTAAAGTTTTAAAATCCAATTTCTAGGTCAAAGCACTCAAAACATACGGACATTTGAGCCGCATATTTTGACACTCTCATAAATCAACTTCTACCTGTAACCTAGAATCATGGCATTTCGCAAGAAGCAAGGTCGCATAGAACAAGATGAAAATAACAAAAAATCTTTAAATTGTACTTAATTTATAGCGTAGAATATAGGACAAAAACCAAGTTCTAACTTTTAGTGCAGTAGTTTGTCAATGAGTTCGTCCGGGGAAGTACTCGTAGTAAGAAATGCTACGACCATACCTATTTCTACTGCGAAGTTGTAATGTTTGATGACTTAACAACTTATTGGCTTATTACGGGCGCATTGCAGTTCGTCTGTTACTTTGTGACGAACTGCATCTATTCTAGGCAGAGGATACCTCTTAACCAGGTAGGCCTCGTGCTTGTACCGTATGCTATAACATAAAAAAAAATGTTCAAACAGACAGACAAGAAAACGAGAATATATAGAATGCTGTAAAACCCTTTTTAATTCCTCTTTGAACGTTTAATTGTCCCCTAGTTCTTTATAGATTCGGAAAATGCATTTATATCAAAACTAGTTGCGCTTTGCTGGTTCACCAGCGTGGTGATGGATGATGATGATGAAAAGTATCCCTTGTGGTATTCCAGCGTCTCATCTACCTCCATGCCAAATTTCATCAAAATTGTGCTCCGCCGTTAGAGGGTGACAGAGTAACAAACATCCATACATACATACAAACTGTCGCGTTTATAATATTAATATATTAATAGGATAATGAGAAACCTTAAGTATATTCGAGTATAACGGTTACAAGACGTAAAGCATCGAGACGAGTTTGAGCGTCAAATGAGCGGCTCGGCCGGGTCACGGCGTGTTTGTGACCTATACCTTCCCGTACTCGTGCTATACTGGTTTTTGTTTGGCCATGTCCGATGCAAACAACATTCGTCTTTATGAACGAGGAATGAAACGCGGTATTTGCATGACCAGCTCGTGATCACACTTTCTTTGGTACACCCTGTTATTGAAAGTTCGCGCTTTTTTCAATTCAAAGTTGTTCTAGGAGACCGTGTTTGCTTTTTTGTCGCGTTCATTTATTGCCGCCTAGCGTTATTTTTTTCCTGGTTAATCTATTTTTAGTATGTACCTAGTTCCACGAGCAGTAGACCTCGCGAGCACACTCTTATCAGCGGCAATTTTGTCGCAGTCCGAACTTTCTGCAGTTGAAGGTAGAACATTAGTCCAATAGTACAGTCAAAGCCACGGAACAAAATTATGAGGGTTCAAAAATACGCCGACATGATTACACCAAAACTAACCTAAACAAAGAGTAAATTTAAAAAGTACTAAAGTTTATTGCTGAAAAATCACGCTAAGAGCGTGATTTTACAGCAATACCATAAAAATAAGAAAAACAGTTCGTGGAATTTCAGAAAAATACAGATATTTATATCGACAACACCTTGACCATTTTTTCTAAAATTGTATATGCAAGTATAGGTATCTTATGTGTGTAGGAACTAAATTTTATCAAAATGGATTGGTAAATAGGGTCGCAGCTATCTTCCCCCTTTTTTAGGAGAAGTAATACTTAAAAAACGCCGACGATTGTATAGAAAGACAAACGAACAACCTAACATAATATACGGACAGATTAAAGTCAATTTGGCCAGTTAAACGCTTCACTCGCTCGGTCAATGAAGTTAAAAGTCGATCAAAGAAGTTATTGTCGTCTTGAACCTCAGAGGTATCTTAACAGTACTCCTAGTCTGAATGCTTATGCAGCCGCTTCATTAGTCAAAGCCTTGAAAGAATAAGGAAATTCCTTTTCCCAAGATCTTAAAAACACTTCTAATTGTACTATCCATTTGTCCCCAGGAACTATTCACGCAGCTGCAATGGTCGGCAGAACGAGCCCCTGCCGCAGACAGTCTCCGGCGAGCTTTAGGCGGCGGTGGAGCCCGGTTTCAGCTGGGCTGCATGGCGGATGCAAGCGAGTGCTTCGAGCATCTGCTGCTAAGGGTACACGCACACGTGGCCGCCAGTGGAGACCGAAGGGAAGATGACGCGTGTCGCGCGCCCCACTGTGTGCCGCATCGGAAATTCGCGATGATGCTGGTCGAACAGTCTGTCTGTGGCGCCTGTCAGGCCACATCTGAACCGCTACCGTTTACTCAGGTGAGATTATTCGAAGATTGTATTGTTTCTTCTGAGATATCACAATATTATGGACATACGTTTTACTACTCTGTGGGCCTAGCACGAATAAAAATATGTTAAGTTTTAGTAAGTATTAATAAGTGTTTTACAACACGATCAGAAGAACATCTAAGCAAACCCTTAGACACAATAAACATGCTTTTGTTGCTCTACTCTCGCTTAGCACTGCACTTGCTCAACAAGTGCTTTTGTGAGATGCATACAATATATATCTAATAAACTACTTACCTGACACACTAAAAAACGAAACCAAAATATAATATGTATTTTGTAATAAAATTAGTTATTATAATATTGAAGTTTATTGAATAACAGATTCTTTGGGTCGATGTTAAAAACAAACTGCTCTCCTCTGTACTAGATTTGATATGCCCGACAGGGTCCATAATTGATACTAGCCTCTAATCTAAATTTACTATATAAGCTACATTGTGGAATGCTAATAAAGAATAAGAATATACCTAATATTTTTTTTAAAAGCGTGTCATATGATTAACGTTAGTGTCCTTGTTTCATTTCAGATGGTACACTATGTATCCGCGACGGCGTTGACGGCGCAGGCGGCGCTCGGCGAACACGGAGACAGCTTCGGATTGCTGCTGAAGAATGCCGGTGGCATGGGCGACATCAGAGACTGCCCGGTAAACATCAATTTATACTTACTTGACTTTACTTTTAGTAATTACTTACTTGCCTTTACCTTTAGTAAGGAATGAGAGATTTTGTTAATATTTACCAAAAATTGGAAACGACTTCAACACTAAAAAGTGTAAAATTTAAATAACTTGTTGAAGTCGGTACCATAATAATTCCAAAGTACTTATTATCACAATATTGTGCGCATGGTACTGACTTCGACAAGTTATTTACACTTTTTAGTGTTGAAGTTTTGGTAAGAAAAAAAATCCCCTTTTTAGTGACCCTTGCTACTTACGGGATCGATTGTCATTCGACGTCGATTACGATATCAAGTGTGAAATACTTTTCGGTTATTCGACTCTAACTCAAAAAACCGTTTGTACTAATTTGATGAAATTTAAATGGGACCACCTCGAAAGCATATTCTACCAAACAAAAATAGAATTAACAAAATCTAACTACTCTCACTCCTACTCTTTAAAAGTTATGCGTGATGATATATATAAAGAAATATATACGCGTCGCCATGCGAACCTCCTCCTTTATTTTGTAAGTCGGTTGAAAATACAAACGATCTCTAATCTAAAGGATTTTTTTTCTTGCAGAACGCATGTGGAGCCAAGATTCAAATTTGCCGAACGCTAATGAACCGTCCTGAAGTGGTGTCAATCGGCATGGTGTGGGACTCCGAGCGCCCCTCGGCGGAGCACGTGAGCGCCGTGTACGCCGCCCTCGGCACCACGCTACGCCCTACTGACGCCTTCCACGCGTGTGTAGACCGCGCCTGGGCCGCGCGGGCCACGCATCGTCTCGTCGGCCTCGTCACCTACTACGGCAAGCACTACTCCACCTTCTTCTACCACAGCAAGCTGCACCGCTGGATCTACTTCGACGACGCGGACGTGAAGGAGGTCGGGCCCGACTGGGCGCAAGTCGTGGACAAGTGTCGGCGCGGTCGGTTTCAACCGCTGCTGTTGTTGTACGCGGCTGCGGATGGCACGCCGTGTGACACGCGTCACGCGCCCCGCGACGTTGTACCGTTCCCGCCTCCCGAGCCACGTCGGGCTGTCACTCCGGCACCGGAGCGGCCCTCTGCCGGTTTCGAGCGGCGCGCCGTTACTCCCGGGCCAGATGCGGACACCGTTCCTGATGCGCAGACGCAAGCAACGCGCCGCGCGCACCTCGCCCGTTCACTCAGCACCGGATCTACCTCTGATTCCACAGAAAGGCCGCGTGCGCGCCGCGACTCCGGCAACTGGTCTGGTGACCGGAACAGCGCTTCTTCCGGTTCTTCCTCTACTGCCGACAGCCCCTACATGTACGGTAGGCGCGGACCTGGCGGTGCGCCCCCCAGCCCCACCCGCAAGGGGGAGCTCTCCAGTGGCGGGTCCTGCGATGCCGGCTATGACTCTTACTCCCTCTCATCCACGGACAGCTTGCCACTGCAACAAGGACTGCGCGTCAACTTCCAGCTAGCGCAGATCCCAGAGATCATAGCGCGCGGCGACTGCGAGGCGCTCTGCATGGAAGCCGAGGCACTTCTGAAGCGGTCGGCGGACGCGGAGGCAGGCTCGGATTACGAGACGGCGACGCTGTTGTGCGACGCAGCTACGGCCAAGGCACGCGCCGCGATGGATGCGCCCTACAATAACCCGCACTCGATGACTTTCGCGCGTATGAAACACAACGCGTGCCTCATGCGCGCCCGCAGCCTTCAGCGCCGTGTGATGGGAATTGCGCGCGCTGATCCGACGCCCCGCGCTACTAGAGGTGGTATCGAAAGCGCACCTGTACCCATTGAGATCTACGCCACGCTGCCGAAGAAAAAAGGCTCTAAGAAGTCCCCCAAGGGCGACGATGACGTCGAGATCGTCGGCCGGGAACGACCGCCGCGCCATAAATCGCGGGACGAAGACAAAGTACGCGAGAAAAGATCCCGTAGCGAGGACCGAGGCCGTGCTCGCAAGGAACCCCCTCCGCCGAAAGTCAGCGTCGAGAAAAAGGAAGAGCCGCCGGCAGAGGACAAAAAGAACAAGAAACAGCACAAAATCCGAAGAAAACTCCTAATGGGCGGGTTGATACGGCGTAAAAATAGATCGATGCCGGACTTAACGGAGGGTGCAGACGGTAGCGCCGAGCCGGCTGAAGAGAAGCGGGTGGCATCTGTAGACGACGCGGAGGTCGGCCGCAGGACGAACGAGGATAAGACGAACCTGAGTGGCTATCTGTCCGAAGGACATCTGGAGTACTCGGCCGCGAGCGGGACGAACCCCACCCTGGAGCGTAGCAAGCTCATGAGGAAAAACTTCCACGGCAGCGCCGGCAAAATCCTCACGGCGGCAAAGGTTCCCCCACCACCCCCACTGCGGACCACCTCACAACTTACCACGAACAAGTACGGCCAGGTGGACCACAAGCAGGGATCCCATCAGAACGAAGCCGACGAAGATGGCGGCTTCTCGGAACAATACTGTGACGAGCCTCGATCGATGCCGTTCATGCACTATGAGGACCACGATGCGAGTCACTACGACAGTTTCGACAACTCGGGTGAACTGTCACAGAACTTCCACACGGTCGTCACGAAGGCGATGATCCATCACGAACAGAGTCCGGTGAAGCGAGACACGGCACCGAGCTCGATGCCTGCGCACCATGCTCAGAATTTGACAAATGCCTTTGACAACGGTGTGGATGTAGTCGATTGTGCGATACCCTCGCGACCCTCTCCGCAAATGTTCGAGTTACCCCCTTATCCCAGCCCGATGAACTCAGTCAACCATTCGAGACAGCCTAGTGAAGAGTTCCCGCCTCCCCCGTCTCCTATCAACATGAATTCTGTCCTCGACGAAATCAACAGAATGGATAACGAGCAGTATCAGAGAAACCCTCATCCTCTTCCACCTTCATATAACAATAACCATTATCAAATGAACGAAGACGGAATGCCGAAAATGCACCTCGAGCCCGTTAACACGGTTAACAGTCTGCTCAAAGAGTTGCAAGCCAAGCAAGTCGCTTTTAAGCTTAAAAGGTCTGGTTCGCTGGAGGGACAGCTGTCTAGTCCCAGCGAAGGAGAAAAGATGTTCGATAATAGCAGTAGCGTAAGAAATATGGCCTCAAGATTTGAAAACTCAAAAAATATGGTGACCGATTGTGACAGATCTCACGTCGCTCTCGTCGGTATGGGAAGCAATAGAAACGTGCTAAACTTACAGCCCAACCTGTACGTCAGACGGGCGTCTTCCTCTTCATTAGATCCAAATCAGATAGATGACGATAACACTGATCAGAAAACTGCCAATGATAGTTACAGTGATCGATCTAAACCTAAGAAAAAAACAGTGTCATTTTGCGACCAAGTCATTTTAGTGTCGACGGCTGAGGACCAAGAGGACGACAGCTACATCCCGAATCCGATCCTAGAACGCGTATTAAAATCTGCGATGAACAAACCCGAGCTTACAACATTACCTCTACAATCGGAGAAACCTTCGCTCCAACGACAGGAGTCTTTCGATAGTCAGTCGTCGCGGTCGACAATATCATCTCTGTCCCAGAACTCCGGTGCTAACAACGAAGGTGCGCCGGCTGCGTACGGACAGACTCAACACGATTATTCGTCGGCTTATCAGACGGCCCAGTCGCGGATTCAACAACAATACAGCGCCCAGAAGAGTACTGGAGTCTACGGTACCAATTCCCCCGTGCAAATGATGCAGAACCAAAACGGTGTCAATAATAATCAGATATACCAGGCATTACCGACAAGCGCGCCGCTCGCCGCTACCAGTCCCATACCGTACAACCAACCACCCGCCTACACAAGCCAAAGCAACGCGAGCCCACCGAACTTCAGCCAAAACCCTGTAAATCGATTGACTCCGATTTCACAAAATCACATACCGAAACAGACGAATAATCTACCTAGATCTGTTCCTAACACGTACCCGCACCCACCGAGCCAGTTACATCAAATGAATCAGCCGAGCAATGCGTACTACCACAGACCGCCTGCGTCGTCGCAAGCGGTGACCTCAACACTCGGGGGTAACTACGGCACAAACCGGCAATACGGCCAGTACCACAGCGCTCCAAATCAAATTACTAATAACCAGTCGCCGTATCAGAGCGTGCCGAGCAACTCGACTGCGTATATGAGTTATCACAACCCACCGACGAGCTATGGCAGCTCGGAGTACTCTAGTCGCTATCAGCCAACGCCGGCTGCGCCCGCTGCCGTTCACTCGCCATACCAGCGAGTACCGCCGCCACACGGTGAAACGCCCGTCGACAATTATAACACTGGCACGTATCAGAAGCTGCCCGGCAATTACTATCTCGACGGCAACTCGAACCAGCCGCGACCGGACGCGAGACACTACAACTCTCAGCAACGGACGGTTTATAGTCAGAGCGCGATCGCCGAGAATGGTGTTCCCGAAGATCAGACGGGACAGTACCAGTACGGCGGCGGCTACGACCCACTCCGCCTTCCGAAGCAGCTCCAAAAAAAGTCCGTATCGTTCGAGCCCGGAACGAAAGGCGGGTCGGACTCTCCCGTGCCTCAAATGATGCACTACATGGCCTCGGAGAGTGCAAACGTCCTTGCAGGGGCGCCGAAACTGCCCTGTAATCTGTGCCGTAAAAAGCTAGTAAATCCCCCGGCAATGTACTGTCCGGATTGTGACTTTTACATGTCGAGGTTTAAGCCTAGGGCATAGTGTTGAAGAGACTTGTGAACTTAACGTTCTTAATTTTAGTAAAACGCGTGCCACTATGAATGTATTAGAACAGCGAAGTTTTGAATCGTTTGATTTGATAAATTTCATGATATTTATTCTTTAAGCCAGATAACAATGTACAGTGCAAATATTATGTAGATGTAATGAAATACCCATCGGAAGCCTTCTATAACGGATCTCACTTGAGAATATTTAATTTTATGAGATTAATATTAATTTATGTAACTACGTATGTACTTAATGCTTATATAATAAGGTATTTGTACTTAGGTTGATGAATAAATTTCCTAAGATCGTATTAGATGCAATGTCAATTTGTTACTACACTGAATCTGATTTGTATCTGTATAGATTTATTAAAAATAATACAAAGTTAATTCAATGTCTTTTTATGTATGACCTTATAGATTGTATGAAAATAAGTATATATATAAAGAATAATTCTGAATAGTAATACTGAAACCACAAACGCAGAAGCTAGCATAAAATTAGGACCTAACTACTGCATCCCAGGAACTAGTAAACATTCAGAGTTATGAGAAACCAAAGTTTCTCTAATGCTCAAGCAGGTTCATCCCTGAAAAACTACACCAACAACGGCAATGACTTCCACTGCGTAGACTAGGTAAAGAAGAGGCCTAAGCGGGGCCTGGGCTGGAGTGCTATGCGGGGAGAAAACGAATGCAGGGTAGAGGGACATAGGTAGGAGGGAAATAGGTGTCGTGGGGATGGCAAAGCAACGAACTCTAAGAATAGGAATGTCTAATAGAGCAGTCCAAAAAATACCGGATAATATTTTTTAATACTTTCTATGTAATAAAAATGAGTGATTTAATTTTGATACGTTGCTATGTGAAACCTGACTAAAAAAATATGCATGCACACCTTTCACTGTTACTACACCTTTGTCTTACACCCTGTATACCTATAGCACCAAAGTT
This sequence comes from Selenia dentaria, assembly GCA_917880725.1. Taxonomy (NCBI): domain Eukaryota; kingdom Metazoa; phylum Arthropoda; class Insecta; order Lepidoptera; family Geometridae; genus Selenia; species Selenia dentaria. The sequence continues at coordinate 25,561,423 of OU862888.1, read as the reverse complement.
ACACATAAATAATAAAGTTTGGATGACATTCTAAGCAAATTAATACTCGTAAGTATGTAATTGTGTCCACACTGTACACAGGATATCAGAATTCTGTTGATGGCATCTGTGCAATGGAAGACCAATAATGCTGGTTGATATTATTACTATCAATACAGGATCCATGGGTGGTGTCAATAAGTGGCGTGCGGACACTCCTGCAAAAGTACGTCAAGGTAGGTAATATATACTAATATTATAAAGCTGAAAAGTTTGTTTGAAAGCGCTAATCTCGGGAACTACTGGTTCGAATCGTAACATCATTTTAGTGTTGGATAGATCGAAGAAGGCTAAAAGCTATGTCATCACGCAATGCGAGCGAAGCCGCTGGATGGTGTGCTAGTAAAGTATAATAACAATGTGCGAAATATTCTTGAAGCTGTAGTGTCAAAAAGCTCTACTTTGGTATGGTCAAAACATTGTGCGAGCGAGTATGAAACCAAGCTGGATTATTATATATCGGAGGTGAGAGCACTGAATGCTAAGCTAGAGAAATCACCTCACTCCACACATCCGACAACGGCGCATACATGCCTGCCTGTTGCGGCTCAAGCACCACAACATACAGTGCTGCCGGTATCACAATCGACTCTCAGACAGCCCGTGCAGCCGGTATTGATCACGCAGCTTCAACAGCCAACCTCGATCCAGCCCAGCATGCAACAAACCCTGAATAGCACATGCGAAGTTGTGTCTGTAGCTCCAGACGCCTTAAAGAAAAAGGCACAGCAGAAAAACCGGAAAACCATAGGTGGCGTATCTTCAAGCTACCAACCATCAGGCCAGGATAATAGAGTCATAATATCCAATCAGGTACCAACTCAACCTGCCCCTATAGACACGCCAGCCTGTCTTCATCTTCAGGCAAAAGACACCCAGCAATGGACTGAGGTCGGAAGAAGAAGTCGACATATGATGTCAATGCGTGGCACTGCTGATCCCACTGTTACCACTCTTAAAGCTGTTGAGGTAAGAAAACATATTCACCTGTGGAATATGGAATCAGGGGCCGAAGAAATACGTATATATCTAAGTCAACTATGCCCTTCAGGGTTATGTACCGTAGAGGAACTTACGGCGAAAGGAACCTATAAATCTTTTAAACTAGGTATACCTGTAGCATATTATGAGAAATGTCTGTCTGCTGAAGTTTGGCCGATCAATGCCAGAATAAAGGCCTGGGTCAATCTAAGACGTTCTAAAAACTTAAAGATTCCCAAAGTCTTCAGCTGGTGAAATACCCACGTTAACGGTGTCAGCTACCAGGTCTGGAACCCCCTTGGCCCCTCAGCCCTTTCGAGACTCAGACAAACACGGCGTTCATAAAACCTCAGCCCACCACCAGTAAACTCATGACACGAAAAACTCCTAATTGTAGAACCTCAATGTTTTCTATCAAAATGTCCGAGGGTTGAAAACCAAGCTGAAGCCGTAGAGAATTTTGTTTAGCTCTATCAGAACACAACATAGTGGCAGCAACAGAAACTTTCGTTGACAAATCCGTAGAAGACGCAGAGCTTGTAACCGAAGAATGGAGCATTTTGCGCCGTGATAGGAAAACGGTAGGTGGAGGTGTACTCCTGGCGGCGCGCACGCCTATCGTGATGCATCGGCAAATTGCACTGGAGACTGATTGTGGTGAAGATCTTTGGGCAAGCTTTGTCTGGAACGGTATAGTCTACTACGTTGGTGTTATCTATATATGCCCCAAAGCTAAAGACGATGTGGACATGCGCTGGTTCTGCAAAGTAGAAACTTTCATCAACAAGCTGAAAGGAACTGTTATCATTGTAGGTGATGTAAACTTGAACAGCGCATCTGTTAATGTTTGTAACTATCATTGTTATTTTAAATCATTTTGTAGTTTGGATGAGATGAATGATGTGGTGAATGCATATGGAGGAATACTTGATGTTGTCCTAGCTCAAAAGAATAATAGCACGTATGAGGTTCGAGTTCGACATGTTGAAGGTCTTGTGAAGCCTGATCCTTATCATCCCCCTCTTGATATCCTACTTGTAATGCATATAGTTTACAGCTCTGATCATGTTGAACCCAGTAACATAGATCCGAGCAGGGACTGGAACTTTAAGAAATGTGACACCAAATTTCTGGTTCACTTGCTTTCCGAGACCTCCTGCCACGATGTGCTTGAATCTGACGACGTGCAATCATGCACTAATAAATTTTATGACATTATTTACAATATTTTTGACACATCAGTCCCTAAAAAACGCCGTAAACGATCTTCATGTAGGCGTTATGCAGTCTGGTTCACAAATGACATTATTCAAGATACGAAACTTAAACTAAGATTACCTTACCGTACCTGACGGCAAACCGAATGCGATGCGGATTACAAAACGTTCTCTGATCTGCGAGCCTCTTTAAAGTTTCATATATCCTCTTCGTATGATTCTTATTTAAAAAGTATCGAATTATAGCAAACCCTCGTGCTTTTTGGCAGCATATTTCGAGTCTGCGCTGCTTCAAATATGTGCTGCAAAGGGGGCTTTGAACCTAATGTAAGTTATGAAGGTCGCAATTTCAGAGGAATAGATGCCTCATAGGCCTTTGCTAATTTCTTTGCAAGTGTTTTCTTACCAGGCATACCTTTATTGGACTCTGAACTCGTAAATCGTTTCGATAAGTCTAATTCGAGTAACTATGTAAATATTTTCTATATAGGGTGTTTGGTAGAGGGACCGACAAACCAAATGAGAAAAATTGGGGGGTCGGGGATTTTTTTTTGGCAACTTGTATTCTGCAAGTGAGCCCTCGAACACACTCATTTGGTTTGTCGGTCCCTCTACCAAACACCCTATCTCCCCACGATGTAGCATCTGGGATTAAAGGTCTCAAGCAGAATAGCTCAGTGGGGCCTGATTGCGTTCCACCATTGTTTTTAAAACTAGGTCTAAAATTCCTAATTCAACCACTTTGCCATATATACAACGTGGCCTTATCCACAGGGATCTATCCTAAACAATTGAAATTATCAAAAGTGACACCTATTCCCAAAGGGATGATAAGTCATCTGTTACGGAGTACAGGCCCATCGCTATTCTATCATCCCTAGCAAAAGCCTTCGAAAAAGTTATCCATAAAGAGATCTACAGGCAAGTGGAGCAGTATATGTGTGATGAACAGCACGGTTTTAGGAGGAAAAGGTCGGTCGATACAAACCTCCTCAAACTGACTGATTATATCTCAGTCCGGTTAGATCATGGTAGCCAAATCGATTGATTTTTGTAAAGCCTTCGACAGAGTCAACAATGACCACTTACTCGTCAAGCTGAACGCTCTGGGTTTTGTTCCCGGGCTCCTGAGATTTATTGCTGACTACCTCAGAGACCGGCAACAGTTCGTAAGGTTGGGTGTGTATGACTCTTCTATTTATCATACGCGATCTGGAGTCAGCCAGGGATCTATACTCGGTCCTCTCCTTTTCTCACTTATGATCAACGATCTTCCCGCTGTAGTTAGACGTTCTAAATGCCTGCTTTATGCGGACGACTTAAAACTGATAATGGATATAAAATCTGTTCAAGACTGCATAGATCTCCAAAGTGATGTGGACGCAATGTGCGAGTGGGCAAATAAAAATGGAGTTTAATCTATCAAAATGCCGTGCCATGACGTTTACTCAAAGGTGGCGCCCCATAGATTTTAACTACCAGCTGGGCTCATATGAGATTACCAAATCCACTACTATAAAAGATCTGGGTGTTACCTTCGATCAAAAATTGACCTTCAACAACCACAGCCTCACAATTGCCAAGGAATCATATAGGAGATTGGGGTTTCCAAAGACTTTCAGGGTACTTTCGTTATTCAGTTAATTTTTTAGGCTCTCGTACGTAGCAAACTAGAGGCTAGCTCTGCAGTATGGCATCCTCATGAAAAGATATATGCTCTGTCTCTTGAAAAGGTGCAAAAGGCCTTTCTGCGGTTCCTATATAAACGGATCTACGGCTATTACCCGTACATGTACCCGACTAATTTTCTTTTAGGATTCTTAGGTTACAACTCATTGCAAGTTCGACGAGCGCTTAACCATATGAAGGTAATGTGTAAAATCCTTCATGGAACGATTGATGCTCCCGAACTACTCAAGGAGATGTTTCGGCTCCGAGTCCCTGACGACAACAGCCGCCGCGGCGGGCGACGCCATCAGCTGTTTGCGGTTCCGCCAGCCTGCACGGTTGCGCACGGGTACTTCCCAATCTCACATTCTTTGTCTGCGTTGAACGGTCTCCTGTCCTGGGCACCTGATTGCGATTTGTTTGCGGATGAATGGAAGAGCATAGAGTCAAAGTGTCTGGAATACTGTGAGAGGACAGCGGGCAGGAATAAGGAAATGGATGATGATGATGAATGGGTATATTTATGTCAGTGTGACTTTTTGGTAAAATTTTATATCGACATTTTATAATTATCTGTATTACTGACATTGTAAATCGTATGACTTTTATTTTATTTCTGTTTTTGTGTGACTGTAGTTTTGAATTTTGTTACTTGCTTAATTAATTTCTTAATATTATATAATTTAATTTGGACTTGCATGACTAATGTAATTGGTTGTACCGTATTAGTTATATAAATAAATAAATAAATTGTGGCAAATTAAGTTATAAAGCGAATGGGGCTCTAAGGCTGGTACCCAATATCCAACCAATCGGCAGTTTTACTTCCAGAAAGATCACGAAACTACGGATATATTGAATATTGGGAACCAGCGTAAACAGCTATATCTCGGGGTGATGACCACAGTGCAATGCAAAACTTTGAATCGCAAAAATCTGGATCACCAGTATGGAAGTATGGAATGGTAGAGAAACGTCATATTTAGGGGACAAGTTGAAAAAAATCTAGCTTAGATAAAGGTATGAGTGTTGTAGACAGATTGAAATGGGACAAAAAAAATTTTACTTACCAAAAAATTTAACTGACACTAACACAAAAAAATGTGAAATAACTTGTTGAAGTCGGCACCATGATAGTTCAAAAGTAAATATTATCTCCTAGAAAGCTGCTTTGCCCAGAGTCAGATACTGTGAATACAACAAACGAAGTATTTAACTTCTTCCATGGTCGAATAGCTATGAGTGACCACTAGGGTCCTTTTCTACAAGAGTCAACTTTTTACAAGTCTACTTATTACAACACTTAGTTTCTACAAGTCAAGTAATGCTGTTTTTGTTTTTCTATATTCTTCGGAAAAAGTTTTTGTTACTAGGAGACGGTACAAGCACGAAGAGTTCAAGAAAGAGGTCAATCGTCGAATCTAATCGGCTTTGCGTATTAGCGTTGCCAAAAACCCCCGAAATCTTCTCGTCCAACACACGTCAACGCCTAAAGACTAACTTGGTCTTTAAACAGTGACTTGGAACAGTGGCACTGGAACGTGGTCTGGTCGAAGTCCCACAACGAACTAATCGCATGCACGGGATTTCTCTTAGTGATCGAATCAGAAAGAGGAGATCCGTAGACGAATGAAATTCAACAACATAGCCTAGAAGATTAGCCAGTTGAAGTGGCAGTGGGCGTAGCGCGAACAACAACATAGCGCGCAGAATAGACGGCCGATGGGAAGGTTCAAACATTCCAGAGGCACTGCACCAATTAGGGAGTCCCAACATCATCCTGAAGATGTTATCATACTGTCGCGTTTCCTGTCATAGCAAGATGACTGTGTGTGCCCGGTAAATAATCATACTAAAATAAACACACGACAAAGAATATAAAGAAGAACACGTGGATGAAACAATGAGTCGACCACCAACGCACGCAATTTAGGCAACATTTGGTGCTAGGAGGCTTTGCCTCATACAAGGGTCCGTTCAGTTACCCTCTGATCGACTATGGCTCCAGTCAGAGCGCAGTACCGTGTTTACTGCGCCCGGGTCTTCCCTTTACTGAGATATTGCGTATATTTATACAAGTTATCTCTCTCATTGGGTTCCTGGTCAGTACAGTTTACCCCAGGAATGACACCAGCTGGACATGGGGTGTTCCCCACGAGGACCTCCACCATCCCCATAGTCCTGCCCAATATTCTCCAACAACATAGCCGATCATTTTGCTATCCCCTGTTGGTTACACCCGGATATGGATGCTCAGGGGGTGCATTCGCTAGCTCTTCAGTCCAATTTCCTTTACTACCAGTTAATGTACATTGTACGCAATCATTGGACTATGCCTAACCGTAAAACGTGACTCGTTAACAGTCGTCTCATTATCACATCACACGGTTCTTGTAGAACTAGGAATCATGAGCTAAAAGCACTTACCAGGACCTCTGCTGGTTGTTTTCCATCGAGACCTCAGCCAGTGCCTCACACGTGCTTACCCATCCGTCATTTTTCTCCGTACCCTCCTTCCTGCTGGCACGCCATTCGTAGTCTGCCCCAGAGATGCGTTAGCATCTGCTCGTCCGTGCCACAGAGTACCTGCGTCAAATCACTTACAAAAGGCAGAGTTGCCATAGTGCAAAAATAGATTGACAATAAGGATACAGTTACACTCACCAATTCGTTAACGGAAACTCGCGCTGCGCGCGACACTCACAACGGCAGAGAGGTCTACTTCAAGAGGGCTAGCAGTTGACAAGTCCACACAAGGATTTTCTCCTGTCCCGAATGACAGCTTACTTAGCACTTAGCAAAAGAGACGTCTTTTGCTCCTGGTCCTTACATCGCTGGGCTGCAGATTATTTTCACTTGCAGTTCCCATACATGGTGCCGATGCGCTAGCGGATATATCATGCTCAGTTACAGTTACTTCATCACCGCCTTTTTCCCACTCAAGTCTGTTATAGCCAGACTCTATCTCCATTGAGCATGTGTTTTCAGGCAAACAGGTGCTCGTGTCGATTTGTGGTTGTACCTCACTATCCGTGATATGTTCTGCGGATAAAGCTTCTATATCCAGAAGCGATGTGCCCACTCCTACTCCACTGGAGTATTGTTACTTCTCAATCCTCTGTTCATCACAGGCAGAGTGTCATCGACATCGTCTGCAAGAGGGTATAGATGTCCTATAGAACGCGTGAACAGGGAGTCGTCGACTTTGACTTTCGCAACTCTGCATTTGCTATCTGCGCTAAGAAAGTCTGCTGGTCTTAAGACATGTTCAAGTTCTATGCCAACTCTTGCTAAAAGTGCTGAATTAAGTATTGCTTCTACTTACTTTATACCGTCAGCAATTTATACTCGTGGATTACTAGGTGTTTCCTCTAGGTTCTACTGAGGCAATTCTTAGCTAACTTAGATTTTCTTTTTGATACAGTACGGGTTTTTAAGTAGTTCCGCTAGTAATGTGAAATTATTTACATTATTAGAATTAAAACCTTTGCGGGTGCCTCTTGTTGCTTCAAATCTCCATAAGCCACTCTAACCAGAAGACTTTCTTCAACCGATATGTCCTTTACTATGTCTAGATGTACTGCCCTTACAGTCAAACATGTAAATAAGTCTACCCATCTCTTCTCCTTTCCTGTAGCTGTGCATACATATAGTGGCCCAAAGAAGTACGCACCAGTGAATGTATACGGCTCGTTGTAATTTACTCTCCTGTGGCAATGCTGGTGTCTGGGGCAACTTGTATGGACCTCCCCCATGCTTTATATACTGTGGACATCTACAGAATACCTATTTTACTTGAACTCTTCAGGAAAATGCTGTCCTTGTAACCTATGACGTGATAACATCATATAAATCGATGAACGTTGGCTGCACGCATGAAACTCACGCATAATGACCTTATCGTAAAACTATCATCCGTAAACCGACTTTACAGACAACTATTTTTTTAAAATTTCAATCGTAGATTCAGAACTGGCACTGGTTTGAGTAACAATTTCGCTTTATGGCTCTCTCCTATCTGACAAATGTTGGCTCAGAAAGTCAGTAAACTCAGATAGGTCCATTGGTTAATTTAGACCATTATATGGTACTTCCATTTCCTCTGGGGATTCACAAGTTTCTGTCGGCTCTCCTGGGCCTCGGGGCCCAGGGGCTCCCCAACTGAAAGGAAAGTCTTCTGTGTCTCTTAATGGCGACTCACAGGCCAGTATGACTCTTCTTCTTTCAAGAATGCTGGGCCATTGTACCAAAGTTCTTTCCTGTGATTCCCGAGTTCAGGTTCAGGTCTCGTGGCGATGTCTGCTGGATTCGACATTGTATTGATGTAAAAAACTTCAGTATTTGGATGGTCTCGTTTGATCACATTAACTATGTTTGCTACAAATAGTGATAACAGTTTGTTTGATCTCATCCATCCGATAATAACTAGGCTGTCCGTTCAAATGTGTTCCTTTTGTACAGGCAGGTCTAAGTTAACTTTGACATATTTCAGAAGTCTGTTTCCTATCAGAAACCCCAGTAGTTCTAGTTTCGGTATGTTAAAGTCGTCTTTGTCTTGGATCAGCGATACACGAGATTTTGTCATCACTAAGAATACTAATGTTTCCTTGTCTTCTCCTGTTCTCAAATGTACAACGGAGGCTAAGGCAGTATTTAAGTAATCTCTGTATGAAGCTTATAGGATTAATGCAAATCAACATTTATCATGTTAGTTCCCATATATCTAGGTAGTTCTATCTTGGTCACAGCTGTTAATTTATTTAGAATTGAATTTAGTGATCCAAGAAATTCCTTGGCAACATTGCACTTTAACATCTCTTTGCAAATAGTTAAAAAGAAGTTTAATTTGCAGTATCAGTGGGCATGGCATTTAACGCAGTGTAGTGTGCATCAACTACTGAATCCTTGCAACCAAATCTTTCCTTTACGCTTCTACTGTACTTTGAATCCGTTGTTAAAAGGTCAGATACGGTATCCAAGGCCACATCGCTCATCTTGTCCACCTCTGCTGTAGAATGATGGTGAATATTCGCCTTAAAACTATCTCAAAACTTCTTTCATTTAAGTTTGTCTTCACTATATGTTGGTATAGTGAGCTTTGGGAGTTTAGTTGTTGTTGTCTGTGTCAGCCTAGATAGGGTTATTGTAGCTTCCAACTCTGTTAAAAGATCTTCAACCTTCAACTGGTCTTGCGTCATGAGGTCTAGACCTTTACTTTGACTGCATAATATAGATGTAGATAAGAAACTGGTATAGTTCCTCCTCAAAAGACTTCATTTCTTTGTTTAGGTTTCACATGACATAAAGTAAAATATTCTTCGAATGCTCCGACTCGATATTTATAAGGAAGCTCGGTTACTTAAAGGCTTAGTTAGGCGTTAGGCGGTCTGAAAGGCTTAGTTTAGCCTTTGATGCCGTAATTAAAATCTTTTAAAGATTGACTCCATAATGAGATTTGTTCAAATTCGTATGTGGTTTAGCAGATATTGCTTGAAATGCATACCAATAAATGTTTTGAAACCAAACCCAATGTCCCCCTTTCAAACAATAATGAACAAAATAAGTATAAATAATTTACCTCAATTTAACAGTGGTTTTTGTTAACAGATATTTTCTCATCTATCAGACAGTTGCAGAAATGATCTTTAACTTTTATAGACGTAATTGAATCTTAATTTGACATTAAGTCGTTGCACATACGAAAATTTCATCAGATTTTAAAGTTCCATTAAATGTATCTAATGGAACGTCAATATGTCATTAATCGTGTATTTTGCGTTGCACAAAGCGCCTTTAGAACATAATTAGTGTTTATTGAGACGTTAAATTGACAGATCAGGAATTAAAACTTAATTAGTCAACAATAATCCATTATACCGACTTTAGTAGAATTTACGATTTTTTTTTTCATTGTCTCATGCAGAAGATTACGTTCCCGCCGCCAAATCTCGTACAAAGTAAAGTACATTTTATTTAACTAACAACAGTGAAGAGTTTCGTGTATAGTAGCAGATTTCCAAAGGTGTAGTTCTGCAAATCAAATATATTATTGTTTTGGAACCAACGACCAAAAGAAATAAAGTCATTGATGATTAATAAACACACAGTTATTGATCTGTCTGAGCGTCATATACCTTATACTTCGCGACGCGATCTTTCCATCAACAGTTTCTACAATTGTACAGAAAGTAAGTCACGAACTGGCAAAGTGAAGCCATGTCTATATAACCTATGTCAAAAAACAGGGAAGAATTACGAAGAATATCAAGTTTTTTATTTATACAAAACACCAACCGTTTTTAGGTTATAGTGCTGCATAATGTTTCTAATACTCTGTGCGATCAGACCTTGTCAATATAGCATTTTCATAAGTTCAGTAAAATGTTTAAATTTCATTGAAAGTTTAGTAGTGTCACAGAATTCGCCCTATTTACATTATATCTATAGTAATGTATCGTATATGTTTTACTTGCTTCTCGTTTTCGTTTTATTTAACAATATTTTAATTATTTTGTTTTGTATTTTTTTTTCCACATACAAAACTATTGTCATGTCAACGAGTCCAAGTACAAAGAAAAAAAAAAAACATTCCCTTTTTGACACCTATTTGATGATGACAAGCTAAACAATGTTTGCGTTTTTTTTTATAATTAAAAAAATATTTGTTTAATAAATAGCAAAATCAAAAAACGCCAAATGTTCAGTCCCAAGAAGGTTGTATCTGTTTATCGTTCATTCTCTTTTAAAATATTTTACGCAACATTGTTTAAATGCCGGCTTTAGCTAAAGGATCATTATGATGTCAACTTATAAAATAATCGACTTTTGTGCAACGTTACTAAAATAATGATTTTATTATCACTCAAGCTGGATTAACTAATGAACTGATAATGAAGAACTTTCTGCAACTGGTTGTATGTGAGGCATTCACTTTAGTACACGTTAACCCTTCCTATAACGTGATAATTGACACAAAAGATTTATGAATGACACGCACGCAAATTTACGTCAATGGTACGCAAAGGGTTAAGTCTGTTTACATGATGTTTTTGGCTGAAAAATTCATGAAATATTTAGTAGAACTAGTCTATTATTTCATCGGATTGGTTTTTTCAGTTGGTTGTTGTAAACAGATAATACAATATTACCTAATTAAACTAAATAAGGTCGTCTTCGATTATTTATATAGCAAAAAACAAGAGCCGCTTTTGCAATATATATGATTCGTTTTTGTTTATAAGATGCTATGTATGCATTGTTTAAATTAAATGATGTACACACGTGTTACAAAATAAACCCGGTAACTTTCGAAAACAGCGGAAAAATTGAAATAGGTACATTGAGTACAGTACATTATGTTACTCGTACGTAATACACAACCGAAGTGTACCATATTATGCTCACGTACTTAAATTAACGAGAACATCGTTTGCACGAAGCCAGTGGTTCACACTATATGTAAATAGACAATAAACTTGTACGATATATGTATATCTTAAAATGTTGACACGCAATGTTCCGATTAAAAGGTAAACCTTACAATATCTTATGGATAAAATGTTTTCTAATGTAATAGGCATTATTAATAAACCATAATGGTTAAGTACATGAAATAATTATGTTTATTACCTTCTTTACTAAAGGCCAGACTGAATCTGGTATTCAATACATTTTTTGTTAATTTATTTTATTTTACTCGGAAAAGCCTGAACGAATCTGGCGTTCCGTCACAACAAAATATATATTATTACTGATTTCAAAATCAGATCCCAGCATCTCCACCATTTTGTCGCGTTTCCTGTCATAGCAAGATGACTGTGTGTGCCCGGTAAATAATCATACTAAAATAAACACACGACAAAGAATATAAAGAAGAACACGTGGATGAAACAATGAGTCGACCACCAACGCACGCAATTTAGGCAACATTTGGTGCTAGGAGGCTTTGCCTCATACAAGGGTCCGTTCAGTTACCCTCTGATCGACTATGGCTCCAGTCAGAGCGCAGTACCGTGTTTACTGCGCCCGGGTCTTCCCTTTACTGAGATATTGCGTATATTTATACAAGTTATCTCTCTCATTGGGTTCCTGGTCAGTACAGTTTACCCCAGGAATGACACCAGCTGGACATGGGGTGTTCCCCACGAGGACCTCCACCATCCCCATAGTCCTGCCCAATATTCTCCAACAACATAGCCGATCATTTTGCTATCCCCTGTTGGTTACACCCGGATATGGATGCTCAGGGGGTGCATTCGCTAGCTCTTCAGTCCAATTTCCTTTACTACCAGTTAATGTACATTGTACGCAATCATTGGACTATGCCTAACCGTAAAACGTGACTCGTTAACGGTCGTCTCATTATCACATCACACGGTTCTTGTAGAACTAGGAATCATGAGCTAAAAGCACTTACCAGGACCTCTGCTGGTTGTTTTCCATCGAGACCTCAGCCAGTGCCTCACACGTGCTTACCCATCCGTCATTTTTCTCCGTACCCTCCTTCCTGCTGGCACGCCATTCGTAGTTTGCCCCAGAGATGCGTTAGCATCTGCTCGTCCGTGCCACAGAGTACCTGCGTCAAATCACTTACAAAAGGCAGAGTTGCCATAGTGCAAAAATAGATTGACAATAAGGATACAGTTACACTCACCAATTCGTTAACGAAAACTCGCGCTGCGCGCGACACATACTGCACACGTAGGGTATTCAGCGACTTTTTTGTGTAACTGGCCCACAGACCTCCCGTGTACATGCCAAAGACGGCAAATAAAGCTTTTATGAATACCAAAATGCCGAGATACCTGAGATTGATTTCTTTACCCTTGCAACAGCTCTACAGCTCTTTGCATTTGATTTGCCGTCAAATGATGCAATATGCTCCATGATGTAAATAATGTCTCACAATCCAATTTTGTCGCAAACTTTTTTCAAATTGTTGGTAAAATTATAATATCAAGACTAAACGTAGCAATAAAAATGCACTTAAATTCAAAGAAATTAGCATTCGTTTCAATTTTATAAAAAAATACAAAACATAATCGAAAAGTCCTTTTTTACAAACAGCCAGTATGTCATCAAAAACAAAAAGTTTACACGCATCGCACCTTGAGTGAGTAAAGACTTAAAAATTGATTAATATAATTGGTAAAATTTGTGACATGATGCATGTTGCTTAGACTTTTTTGATTTATATTATTGATAGGCATATAGACCTTTGTAAATATCAGGGGCAGTTTTAACTATATCAATTCTTGTTATCGTGTGTTTGTGTGGTGGGATTTTTGACTGTAGCTTTGGAATTCATGTTTTGCTGGTATTAGTAGTTTAAACGCTCTTTTATTTTATTAAATTGGATTCTATAACTTTCATTCTATAAATATTGTAGTCTTTCTTTAAGCTCTTGTTTGTAGTTTTATATAGGTTTGATAATACCTGCCCTCTTCTCTACTCTTAAGTTTTATACGTTGTGCTCTTCTTTTTATCAAAAGTCTTTGATTCTGCAGGTATTATATTCTTTATTTTGTTTTTTTTTAATTTGTATTGTTGAAAATACAAAAACATTTTTAAATTCATTAGAAAAGGAAAGACAAAATATATCTTGGTGTGAAACTTGAAGATGTAGAGTCCTACTATAGTAGGTACAAGTGCAATTTGAAAAATGTATTATACCGACTTCCATTCTATTACTTTGGTAAAAATCAGTTAAATAGTGGAATGTAACTCAAAAACTACTAGACCGAATTTAATATAATTTGTGCAGCCGTTTGTGCGTAAATGAGTAACAAAGATCCACACATCCATACATCCATACATCCATACTCACAAACTTTCGCGTTTATAATAATTAGTGGGATTGTTTTTGCGGTAGTTGTAGACAGCGCCCTCTATTAGCGTAGTGATGAATATGAAAGATTTGATTATTGATTGTTAATTTCACTATTTTTATCACATTAGGGGGTTTAATTTCTTTCTTCACTTGACATATCACAAAACTATCGTTGTGTTGTTCCAGTTGAAAACGTACGTTTTTTTCCGTACGGTCCCTTCTTTTTTCACTTTGTCTTACACTGCGGTCCTAATTGGCTATAATCGATATTAGCGCGATAAAAGTCGGTCCCTTTCACCGTGAGCGTGATTACGATGGCCCACGCTACGTCATCGATGACGTATTAACTGCCGCCATATTGACGATTACATGAACCATGCTCTACACCATAATCGTCGTGAGCGTTCTGTCAAAAGTGACAGGTGTTTGTTTATTTCTACAATGTATTTACTGGTGTCCCTTCTTTTTGATGTAAAAGTTGTAAAAGTCGGTCCATCCATTCCATTATTTCTTTTTAATCCACACACTACATAGTTAATCTTCACACTATGCACGATATTTTTATGATATTTGTTTTTCGCGCGCAAATGGTTCGTTATTGCTACAACTTTGGTCCGAATTAACAACACGCTTACAGTGCCACGAGCTGTCAAAATCGCGATATTTATCTCGGAGCAGCTTTGGTAGACGATAGCACTGTGAGCAAAATTATCGCAAAACGGACCACGGCTTTATATAATTGTCCATAAGTATATACTATAATTGACCAGTTTCACAAATTAGTTCACATTTTGTTTTTATATTGTTATGAAACTATTTTTAATTTCACATTAACACAGACTCGTGCCGTGGTCCGTTTTGCGATAATTTTGCTCACAGTGCTATCGTCTACCAAAGCTGATCCGAGACAAATATCGCGATTTTGACAGCTCGTGGCACTGTAAGCGTGTTGTTTATTCGGACCAGAAATGTAGCAATAACGAACCATTTGCGCGCGAAAAACAAATTCATAAAAATATCGTGCAAAGTGTGAAGGTTAACTATGTAGTGTGTGGATTATAAAGAAATAATGGAAAGGATGGACCGACTTTTACAACTTTTACATCAAAAAGAAGGGACACCAGTAAATACATTGTTGAAATAAACAAACACCTGTCACTTTTGACAGAACGCTCACGACGATTATGGTGTAGAGCATGGTTCATGCAATCGTCAATATGGCGGCAGTTAAGACGTCATCGATGACGTAGCGTGGGCCATCGTAATCACGCTCACGGTGAAAGGGACCGACTTTTATCGCGCTAATATCGATTATGGCCAATTGGGACCGCAGTGTCGATGTTTAATGTAGCACAGTAGCGCCCTCTGCCCTCCTTTAATCTCCTTTAATTCATATAAAGAAGCCTCCTTTGATTTTCCTGTTGACTTTTTGCTACAAATATTTTTATTGCAAGAATCGTGGTTCCAAAAGCTTGATGATAGATAGCATTTGTAATATTATGGTGCAGATTTTTAACTTTTCTGACTGATTAAAGTTTTTCGATCTGTGATATTCAATAGCATTACAAATGAATTATCGAGCTGTCAATTGCTTTTTCATATTAACGTACTTTTTTCTGTGATGCTATATTTTGTGATTTTTTAACGGTTGCAAAATTCCGATATGGTTTTGCAACCAATTTTTTCAACGGTTATGGGAGGATATGGTCGTGTTTCTGGTATTTTATCGTATGTGTTACTGTATCCACCAGCTATGAATCTTCCAAATATTACCCCATGCATTTTTATGGACTGTTTCAAGCCTTCAGCTATAATAGTGAATTCAATGGCTGCAGAACACCCAGTATAGTTTAAAGCACTCGAGTAGCTAACAAACAAGTTATTCGATTTGATTTGCACTGCGGTCCTAATTGGCTATAATCAATATTAGCGCGATAAAAGTAGGTCCCTTTCACCGTGAGCGTGATTACGATGGCCCACGCTACGTCATCGATGACGTCTTAACTGCCGCCATATTGACGATTACATGAACCATGCTCTACACCATAATCGTCGTGAGCGTTCTGTCAAAAGTGACAGGTGTTTGTTTATTTCTACAATGTATATACTGGTGTCCCTTCTTTTTGATGTAAAAGTCGGTCCATCCATTCCATTATTTCTTTTTAATCCACACACTACATAGTTAACCTTCACACTATGCACGATATTTTTATGATATTTGTTTTTCGCGCGCAAATGGTTCGTTATTGCTACAATTTTTGGTCCGAATTAACAACACGCTTACAGTGCCACGAGCTGTCAAAATCGCGATATTTATTTCGGACCAGCTTTGGTAGACGATAGCACTGTGAGCAAAATTATCGCAAAACGGACCACGGCATTGTAGTAGGTACCTAGTTGCAGAACTAGGTTCCTAACCTAGTTGTAGGCACAACATTGGCGCGAGTAGCGAATCACGTCATCGCCTTACGTAGCTAAGGGTGTTACTCTCTCTCCTACGCCAACGTAAGTACAAAAAATTGTAAATATCAATGGGGGCCGCGCGTCCTGAGTATTTTGCCTACGTGGCCTTCTGAAAATAAAACTATTGCTGTTCTCTATGGGTTGTCAGTTGTCACTACCCTTGTGTTGTCAGTGTCACGTAGTTTTGACTTGCGTTTAAGGTACAAAAGAGAAGTGGGGTGGGCGTTTTAACGAAAGCGCTATAATAGTCATAACCGCTACCGTAGCCATGCGTTAGCATCTGTTAGTCTGTGCCGTAGCCTGACACTGCGGTCCTAATTGGCTATAATCGATATTAGCGCGATAAAAGTCGGTCCCTTTCACCGTGAGCGTGATTACGATGGCCCACGCTACGTCATCGATGACGTCTTAACTGCCGCCATATTGACGATTACATGAACCATGCTCTACACCATAATCGTCGTGAGCGTTCTGTCAAAAGTGACAGGTGTTTGTTTATTTCTACAATGTATTTACTGGTGTCCCTTCTTTTTGATGTAAAAGTTGTAAAAGTCGGTCCATCCATTCCATTATTTCTTTTTAATCCACACACTACATAGTTAACCTTCACACTATGCACGATATTTTTATGATATTTGTTTTTCGCGCGCAAATGGTTCGTTATTGCTACAACTTTGGTTCGAATTAACAACACGATTACAGTGCCATGAGCTGTCAAAATCGCGATATTTATCTCGGACCAGCTTTGGTAGACGATAGCACTGTGAGCAAAATTATCGCAAAACGGACCACGGCATGAGATCACTGCGGTCATGCTTATATAAAAAAGCGTTTTAGCGCGCTATAGCATTCAAGCAGGTTTGGTTTAAACATTGACTACGTTTGGTATTGGCTAACTTCCAAGAAATTAATCATATGATAAATAACCTTATTTCAATGCTTATACAACTCAAAATAATATGTATTATAAATAAATATTGTAAATATGTAAAATATTGTAACTTAAAATAAAATGGATTCGTTTTATATTATGCTGACATTCTTCTTCTTACCTTGCGGTCCGAGTCAAGCCAAAATTGATATTAGCGCGATTACAGTCGGTCCCTTCCCTTTCGCCGTGAGCGTGATTACGATGGCCCACGCTACGTTATCGATAACGTCATAACTACTGCCATTTTAACGATTACTTGAACCACCAAAGCTCTACACCAAAATCGTCATGAGCGTTCTGTCAAAAGTGACAGGTGTTTGTTTATTTTTAAAGGTTTTTTGTGTTGTCCCTTGTTTTTCATGTAAAAGTTGTAAAAACACACCACACAGTTCACCTTCACACTTCGTTCTATATTTATATGTACTTGTTTTTCGCACGCTAATAGTGGTTTGTTATTGCTACAACTCGGGTGCGATTGATCAACTAGGTTGCAGTGCCATGAGCTGCCAAAATCGCAATATTTGTCTTGAAGTATAGTAGACGACAGCACTGTGAGCCGCTGTGAGCAAAAAATTGCAATTCGGACCATACTGAAAGCCGAATTGAGAAAATTGTGATTTTGTTTAGTTAGTGTTTATAACATAACGAATTGGCCAGCAAGACGGGTTTTAGTGCGCTTTTTGTTGTTCACAAAGTCAACGTCATACAATACAATATTAATCGCTAATTTAAAGTATGCGTGCGATCCAACTTTGCGAGTTATATACATACTTAAGTAAAAATGGATTCAATACAACGAGCACCTAAATATATAAATAATATTATCTAAGAATCGATGTTTCGTTTGTTAATTTCTTTTTCTTGGCAATGTGGTAAATTGGAAATAGTACCTAAGTTGTATGATATTTGATAATATAATTTGTTTGGCTAAATATCACATTATCTAAGTCATTATACAAAGTCGCTTAACACGAGAAGCATTTAGATATACTAAAAGCTAAAAAAAAAATTTTTTTGATAATAGATTTCCGCAAAGTAGCGCCTGAATCAATAAATTATACTAAAAGCTTTTTTAAGCACGCTTAAAAAATAAGTAAAGCGTTTAAGCGTGTTATGTTATGTTACAACCGGTTATCACTTCTCCAGAAACTCTAGTTTCATGTTCGGTTCCCCTCGTCGCCGTTCGTTCGTTTCATTTTCTTGTGGTGCCAACTTAGGGCAATTTTCCCTAGATTTAGAGTAAATTTTAGTCAGCAGGGTAATTTTCAAAATATAAACTTGATTAACTTGATTGGTAATATGTAGATAAGTAATTTTTTTGGTAAAGTTAAAGTGGAAAACATATTCATTATAAACATTTACGGAACTCTCATATTTTCATTATGGAGTGTAAAATTAAATGATGATTAGCTATTGGTTTTGAAGTTTTCGTAAGAGCACCTAATGTCGTCACGTCAAGCTTTCAGGAACGCACTCATTTTAACTGCCAGCTTTCTGCCACCTCGTTCCTGCAAAGCTTGGCGCCTGACTTACTGAGTAATGTGGCGTCGACCTCCTCAGCTGCGTCTATATATATATATATATATAATATATATATATAGTTTCTGTCCTTTTCTGTTCAGTCTTTTCTTATCGGACGCAGCTGAGGAGGTTATATATATATATAATGCCGCTATAGAAAGAGTATTATCAGTATATAGCATTGTAAAATCTAAGCTGAGAAAGACTGTCTCCGAGTATGATTCAAAATATAATGAGGTATAATTTAAAGATTGTTTACAAACCTTGCGTCACCTTTGTTCTAAGAAATATTTTTAACTAAGATTAAAAAAAAGTGAAGAAGAAGAGATAGATATTAGATAATGCTCTATCGGAAAGAAATTATCGTCATATAAAAACACTTAAATAATTTACAATTTTATGTTAATATTTCCTTTAAACATGCAATCTCTTGGAACTCCGCATTTGATACGTATCAGAATGTATACAGCATCAACGGAGTAGTACTACTTACAAGTCTTAGAAAAACATCAGATTATTTAATGATTTTAAATATTCAATGAGTAAAAACTTATTTCTGACGATGAACTGGCATGAAATATATCAAATAGGTACCGTGAAAGAATAAAGCATACATATAATATATTTAGGGCATTTAAAAAGTTGAAATTTAGGGTAAATTAAGATCACACTTGAGGTAAAGAGAAAACTAGACATGGCAACACTGTCGTTTTCGTTCAGTTTTCTAATGGCGACCGTCAACTGCGGGTGACGGGTCGTGTTTCGAAACTGACAATATTTATTTTATATTTCTAGGTGTAGTAGCTGTGTTTACGTAAACATGACGGGAATTTTGCCCACATATCAAAGATTCGTGAATGGAGTACCCGTCCCGTCCATTTCTCGGCGTTCATTCCGCCTCCGAGAGAAATATTTGATCGCTTCTGTACTTTTGACATTTGGAATCGTGTGGTTAGGGGCACTGTTTTACTTGCCTGAGTTTAAAAGTTCGAACAGTGTAAACGATAGTGTCTATAATGTGTACAAACGTATCCAAAAGGCGGGCCCTGAACTGCTTATGCCGCCGCCTTTGGCCCAGAACGATGTGGGAGACTTCCCAGTGGTAGGGATCGTGCGTCACGGAGAGGAAGGTGATGACCCTCACATAGTGGAAGATCGCAATCGTTTGAAAGCTAAGATTGACGAAGACATGGGCATGAAGGTTTTGGAGCGGCCTCAGTTCGATGTAGCACCTTCCGTATCTTCGTCAAAAGGTCCCAGTAAGCCTCCAGTTGACGCTATTGAAGAGCCTGCACTTGGCAAGAATGTTGGCAAAGAAGTGTCACCCCCAGGGTCTAAAACTGAAAGTTCAAACAAATATGAAATAATAGCACTGGCACCAGGCGCTGACCCTGATGTCAAACAGAAACTTGAAAAAATTAAAGAGGTAAGTTTGTAGTTTTTGTAGAATTGTATGAGGAATCTGTAACAACAAGTCTGTGGTATGGTCACTAAAGGTGAGTTTGCAATGAGGGCCATTGGTGGCGTTGCTTTTTTTGGCTTTATTGTTAAAGCATTTGTAAAGCTCAAAAACATTATTTTTTGCCACTTTTGCCCACACCCTATTCGAACGCTCAACTGAGCATAAGACCTAAAATCGCATGATTATGCTGTCAAATAATGATCACAAACAACCATACTCTAGATGTGGGTCAAAAATTGGACTTTTGGTGGCAAAAATAACTCATTTTTAGCTTTCCGAATGCTGAACAAAAAGAGCCATAAACAACATTTTCACCTACAGATCCCAACTCGAATGCCCTTGTGAGCATTTTTAGCATTATTTTCACCAACTTGGGGCTATTCAAAGTGAAACTGAAATCTGATCCACTAGGTATTAATCCCTGAGGATGTGTTTATCTTTAATATTTATGAATAAAACCACTGGCTTTTGAGGCTATAGGTAATGGTAGAGATAGTAAAATAATTGGACAATTATGTACATACCACTGCTTGAACACTATTTTACTCAGAGAGAGGAGTATGTTTTGGTTATAATATTATGTAGTTAAAACTGTTGTTAATTGTCAGATATTGCTGACTGCCCAAATACACATGACATGGCTGAACAGCTATAAGGTATCATATGACAACAGCTTGACATTGCTTAGAAGTACCCCTGGCTAGGGTGAATATTTGTGTGATAAACAGAAGTGATACTATTTGGCTCTTATAATGTTTGTGATGTGTTAACTATACAATCATGTTGCTTTACCTGGAATCCCTGGATACCTGGAGTTTGTTTTCTAAGAAAACTATTGTATTATTGGTCAAATATGGGGACTGGTGAGTTTTTGGGGTCTACAAACTCTGCAACAATTTATATCCATATAACCTAGGATTCCTTAGTGTGGGGTTATAAGTATCTGATTGTTTATTTTTTTATTATTATACATCTGTAAGTGTGGAGCCCTAGGGTTAGTGTGTAAGGCTAAGAAAATGAGTACAATGAAGGTAATTTTTATGAATATTATCACTTTTTACGTTAGTTTATGTACTTACTTTTAGCAGTATAATTCCTTGTGAATGAGTTCTGTATTTATATTGTGAATCAGTAATGTTCGCATTACTGTGTTCTGGTATGAAGGGTATGGATGCCAGTGAAATTACATGTCAAAGTCAAGTCAAAGTCAAAATCATTTATTCAATTTAGGCATCAAAGATGCACTTATGAATGTCATGCATTAGAGACTAAAGAAATTAATGTTTAGGATTATGGAAGCAATGCAGTTTGCCACTTGAGATGAAATGCATCTAGTATAGGCAGAGATCACCACTTGTACCAGGTGGGCCTCATGCATGTATTGTACTATCTCCTAATAAAATAAATAACAATAATTGCTCCTGTAACTCGCATTGTTTTTAATGCTACATGTCAATAATTTTAAAAATCTTATGACACTGTCTATTGTATAAGTAACTATCAAAGGTAACAAGATTAGTGTGATGTATGAGAATGCAGTATTATAAATGTTAAAATTTGTATTTAGGGATGACAGACTCAATCATGCAAAAATCACCAAATGGTTTATAATGAAATTTGAAGTGGTATGTAACCAAGATTTAGACATCTGCTTTTTATCCTGATTCTACATGACATTTCTGAGGGATTGATTAACCTTATTTCAGATGAGTGAAGTCGCTAGCAGATACTAGTGTATGTAATAATCAGAATGGAACTTATCAACAGAACAATCAAAACTACAATGAATACCAATAGTCATAAAATCAGTAACTAAAATTTGTAATTATGAATATGTGGTTTTATTTGCAGAAAAGAATTGAATGGGCAAAACATTATTTGTTTTATTTGCAGCTTAGCCTTGAGAAGTAGCAACTTAATGATTGAGGCAAATATAACATAATTTACATACTATACATTATACCTGTGCATCTTTGAAGGGGTTGGCAGAGGCATGCCAGCACCCACATGATGATTGTTATGGTTTTGGTGTCTTGGAGGCAATTAAGGGCAAGCCTATACCATAATTGACTGATCGAAGCAAGTCTTCGAGTCTCCTTAAGAAAAAATGGGGTTTGTATGTTTTTAGATGATAGCTGGTTGATAGTAGAGAAGCCCCCCCTGACCATTCTTGGTGAGCCGAGGTGGCCTGCCCCGCGTACCGCCGGCGTGTGTGGCCGTTCCTTCCGCCTCCATACAGCTTCGTCACAATGAGCTGTCTAAGTTTATTTAACAGGAGTTTAGGTTGAGCAATGACCAGTGATAATTCCTGCAAATAGTTTTAAATTGTTTGTTTCCAGAGAAGTTTTCTGGTGTGTTTTGGACTTCGGTATGATGCCTCCTTTGACTGCCCACAATCCTCGATACTTGCCCAATATTTGTGTTGCTGATTCTTAGTTTTTTGCCAAATCTGGGTATGGACTTGACTGAAACAGAGAGCATTGGCTTTTTAGATTAGCACTTTAGATACTTTAAGAAGGATTATAAAATAACTCTTTCTATTTGTGTACATCATCACACTCTAATTCGCCTACATTCTCACTATGGACATGCTCTCAATCTCATCTTGTCATCGGACAGGCAGCAAAAGGTTGGGATCAATGGCGCAACTTCTTGAGGATCTTTAATTGAAATGGGCGTAGCACAAGGATCTTATTTAAAGCCTTTTGTTATATGTAGCATATGTGAGACGTATATATATGTGGTCAAACATCTTACGCGGAAGATTATATCGCTGATTTTGTTAACAGGAAAGGTTGCGAACTAATTCAAATAAAAAACATTTTGTCTAGAACCTACCTATACCTATATATACTACAGGTGGTCCTTAGAACCACCTGTAAAGCCGCGAATCCGCGAAACCATCTAAATTGAAAGATAAGATTCTAAACTCTCTCTAAAATTCGAGAAATAATGATACTGTGAACTGAACAAACAATTAAGAAGTATGCAGTCACTAAAAATCCATTATAATAATATACCTATTTAGGTATCTCTGTAATGTACCGTCATGTCAAATATTTAAATACTGTAATGTTGCTTTAACAATTTTTTGTTTTTCATCATTTATTTATTTATATAACAATCCTTAATTCATTATCATTTACTTTATATTATCACGAAACAAATGGTGGTCCGAGGCCACACAGAATTTTTCTGAAATGGTCCCTCATCACTAAAAGTTTAAGACCCACTGATCTAGTACAACTGTGGCCTCGATAACTCGTAGTTTGTACTGTATACGTCAACGATACGATTACATTACACTTACGCAAATTTTCGTGCTAGGCCCCATAGGTGCCATAGTTATAATATAATGCCACTTTTTCAAATCATTCAAAACATTAGAATACCACTAACAGTAGTGTTAGATGCCTCTAAGCAGTATTGCGCAAGCATTACGTTTGAAGATACTATACTGGGTAACTGGAACTTTACAATGTAGGTGCCTATGTGATCTCAGGATGGCAAGTGTAACGTCACCATGACGTTATTATCAGATGGCTTTGGTCATATGTATGGTTTTCGGCAAGCTTCGTCAGGTCTTCACGTCGTCTATATACCACAGTGCCTAAAGACGAAAGTTTTTAATCAGTGTGTCCTACCCGTCATGACCTATGGAGCTGAAACTTGGACACTCACTGTTGGATTAGTCCACAAATTTAAGGTCGCTCAGCGAGCTATGGAGAGAGCTAATCTCGGAGTTTCTGAGGGATAGGATTCTTAATGAAGTAATCAGACAGAAAAACCAGACAAAGTAGTCGACATAGATCAAAGAATAAGCAAGCTGAAGTGGCAATGGGCTGGTCACATTTCTCGAAGAACCGATGACCTTTGGACTAAACGAGTTTATGAGTGGAGACCGCGTTTAGGCAAACGTAGTGTAGGACGCTCTGCGGCCAGGTGAGAGAGATGATCTGCGGAAGGCGAGCAGCTGGTTCCAGAGAGAGGATAGGCCCATGGCCAGCAGTGGATGAATGTGGGCTGATGATGATGATCACATGCTTTACTATACTGTCAGCTGCATCCAAAAGACAATGCGCCAGTTACGGCAACAAGTGGAATATTTGCAATTTTTTGGAAATTGCTAATTTGCAATTATTGCAATTTCAAGCTCTTCCCGCTTGCTTAGTTAATGCAAAAGTACATACTATTAGATACTGTGTGCTTACAGATAATATACTTGAGCTTTACAAAAACCATCTTGTAGGTAAATCTCACACAGGTATGTGCATACAGCCATTCAAGGTCGAAAGAACTCGTTTCAAAGTAGCGTGATTACACTATAATCAGCGAGTCAGTAATTGCTCGACACTTTGCTAATCAAATGCCATGAGCCATGACCACGTTCTATTGTTATTGATGTATGTGGATGTGATGGTCCACAGTAGTTTTCTAGTTTTGTTTGATATTATCATTCAGTATAGTTATGTACATACTTCGGACATTACGTTGTGCATGCAGTAGGTGTATTGGATACACTTACATGAATCCGATAACTGGTTATCATGTATGATTTGGCATTAAAAATAAACAATGATATTACAATACCTACTGAAAAGTCAATGCAGATAAAATAATACCTACCTGGTTTTACTAGATAATACCACAGTCTATGTAATTTTTTGTGCTGTGATAATACCCTATTTATAGTTAGGTATGTAGTTACAGACGGGTTATATATATATATATATATATATAGGTATAGGTATATATTAAACAATATTATATACATACATCAAAACCGACTTTACTCACGTAATTAGCCGAAGTTGTCGAGCTAGGTTTCCAGCATGGACGATGCCCATCCTCAGTGGGCGCCGCGTTCTTGTCGCGTAAACTGCCTGAGATAGAGCATCGGTTTACCGGCCCTTTTTCAAGGGTAGGTTAGGTAGGGTAGGGTAACCTCAGATGCACTACCGATGCAACCACGGGAGCACTTGGCGTTGCGTTGATCGGAGAGAAAAACTGCTTGGGTATTTTCTTGTGTTTATTGTAGTTTTCTTTAGGTTACAATAACAATGTCGGACGATGTCTAACAAGAGCTACTAAGCGCTTAGTAATACGTTGTGAATAAACAGGGTTTGACAACATGTTTTCTTGAGAATGTTTCGACATTGTAAAGGAAGGTCCGTGTGCCAGTCATCGGTAC
This sequence comes from Selenia dentaria, assembly GCA_917880725.1. NCBI lineage: Eukaryota > Metazoa > Arthropoda > Insecta > Lepidoptera > Geometridae > Selenia > Selenia dentaria. The sequence goes on along the minus strand of OU862888.1, from coordinate 25,536,121 downwards.
TTAACGGGTTAGTTATGCTTAAGCTACTAGCAACACCTACAGTTTTACATGCAAATGTCACAGACTTTCTCAGCTTTCCTTCTGACCCGAACTCACTTCCTGATGTGCTTTGTAGGACCCTGGGTGGTCGATGCCGCAGCTGTACCTACGACATGCATGGCGACAGCACGCATGTATTCGTGCGGAGTGAAATTGCTCACGTAGGTATTAAACTAAACATGTTTATGCACTGTTGGTTTACTTCTAGGTCAGTAGGTGGTCTAAAACACAGGATGAGTTTCTTGTTTATATCACAGCAGAGTAGATTAATAACTATTACTTATATGTCACTAGATACAAAGGTCAAATTATATTTCAATAGTAAAAATAGGACTTTACTGACAAGAATGAAATAACTAGCAACCTAGGAATACATTTACGCCCTTACTAATAAACTTGGCTATACCCGGAATAGTTAAAATATGCATCTGTCAATTTTTCGCTTACAGTAAATGGCACGCGTGAAAGCAAGACATAGGATGTTACGCCTATATGTATATTAGGCAACGGTTTAAGCAACGTTTATTAGTTAAAGCCTTAACCGCACACGTTGCAGTTCCTGGAAAAGTAGATTGATTTCTGCGAAATCTTTTGTATTATTGGCCAAATATGGCGAATCGCGTTCAATGTGTTAATATATAGAAAAAAAATTACTTAATTCTAGTATTAGTAGTAATAGTAGTTAATCTAGTTAAGGCGCGCTCGTACCCTGATTAAAGAAAAAGCAGAATTTTTAAACACCTAGTGTAACGAAACAGATCGATAGTATTTTATGAAAAAAATACAAAGGTTAGAAAAGGAATAGGAAAAGAGTAATAACAGAATAGAATTCATAAATATAACTCTCATTTAGCAGAAAATAATCCTGAATAGGTCCACAAAAATAAACTTTCACGTCCATACTCTCAGAATTTTCAGCGATAACACTATATTTTTTACGTAATACTTAGCCAACGTATAGTAGTAAAGTAATAACCAGCAGTTTTTCAATTGTGTTAGTAGGTATATATCGAAAAATATAAAGAAAACGTACAAAATTAACGCATTTTCGCATTACATCGTCCAATCTAACAAGCGATTTTCAACCTTACGTTTACGTAAGGTTGAAAATGCTTGCTTGATGCTTTAGCATCGTAAATTATTTTAAAATAGGGGTTGGACTGCGTCTTAAGTTTAATACCCTTAGGTATAGTGCAAGGCCCGATATGCGCATATTCATATGATGTTCACAGGTACAGAATTAAAAAAACATATACTTATACCTAGTAGGTATATGGCGTAGTGGAATATGACGAGTCTGGAAAGTCGATCACCAAATATGTAGGTATTTAGCGTTACGCTGCGTTCGTCATCCCGACACATTGTAATGCCTTGGCCACACCGACGAGAAACGCCGTTGATCATCGCGTTCTTGAACGTTAACCGTAGATGTAGCCACCCCTAATCGCGATAATTCGACAACGGAAATGTTAAATGCCGTTGAAGTTGGCCGATAAATCGGCTGGTGGTATTTTTAGGCACATCAAAGAGATTTAACGCGAGAATTATTGCGTTGAAGCGGCCACACCAACGTTTGTCAGTGTGCACCGTGATAGCTAAGGGATCGCACGTGTGAACTTTAGAAGAATTAAAAAAGAAAAATGAATCCCTAATGGGTCATTTTATTACAGAGCCCATTCAAATAAACATTATAAATCTTTGAAGTCCTGGAAAAATTTACATATACTCAATATATTATACAATACATTCATATAATCTGGCTGTCGGTCTAGCGCTCGACGAGTCAACATCTCCTGAGGATGCCTCGTGTAGAGGCGAAACACGTGTCGGATCGTTTTTGGTTTATTTGGGTTTTCTTGTGTGTATTTTATTTTGTATTCTTCCTATTAGCAGTTTGTGCGGGAGGGAGGGTGGTGCACACCCCCAAATAAATTCACTAAATATTTTTTAATATCGTTTTTTGATAATGGATTTCCGCAAAGTAACGCCTTATCAATATATTATCATATAATACAAATTGACACTCATTAAATACAGTGAAGCAGCGTCGACGTCCATCTTGAATTTTTGCCAATTTTATCAGCAATGAAATGGGCGTTGACGTTCACGGTACCAGCAGGGCTATTATGTATCTCGGTTGCTAACAAATGTTGATTGAAATCTTAAAAAATGGCTGCTCTATGTCAGTTTGGACAACTTCAGTAAGCAAAACTGTAAGTAAGTTGATGACCGGAGCTGACAAAAGTGACATAGAGCGGCCATTTTATTCGATTTCAATCAACATTTGTTAGCAACTGAGATACATAATAGCCGTACAGTGTGACCACTCAATGTATCGCGATAATTATCGGAATAATTAGCGCGTTGTTTATGGCGATGTTGGGCATTGACGTTGAACCTTGGTGTGGCCAAGGCATTATAAATAATCCTATTCGCTCAGTGATTTACACATGCCTAGGTGAACTATATAGGTGCATATACCATAATATTCTAGAAACACGTATTACAACACATTACAACTTCCTATATGGCACTGCAGTGGTATCCACCAAGACGTAATCTTACACAAGACATCACTACGTAGGGTAGGTATTACCTGATTGGAATGGAATTCACTGGACCTTCCTATTCGGCGAGTAGGTCTTCAAAAACTATCATTCGAATTATTTAGCAACGCCTTTAAAACATCCAGCGTGCAAAATCACGCTAAAGTAATAATGGTACCTATTATAAACGGAATAGGTACTTGTGACTGCAGCAGTTTATCTACCAGGTAGCGACAACATGTTTCGGCGACATTGAACCTGCACGACGCGGACGTATGAACCGGGGTGAATAACATGTAAATTGGAGAGCCTGTTAGATACCGTATCAAGAAAGGTATTTAGCTTTCCTTGATACCTAATGTGTGTCTAACTGTTCTTGTTCGAACATTGATGGACGAAAGAACTTCGATGAGTACGAAGACTCATTTAAATCATAATTATCACGAGGTAATTAATAAAGATTGGTAATTAAAGATAGGTGTATATCTTTATTGGTCTAAAGATAACCTATATATTATGATGAAAGTGCATATTGCTGCTATTGCTAGAAACACATGATAATGAAACTTTATGGTTTATCTGAAATTATAATAAATAGGTACCTACCTACCTACTTCTGTAAGTACAAAACAAATCAAAAGAGAAAAAAAAATCTAGACGTTTTAATTGTTAAACCTTTGTCTACCAGAGACGTTAATGTATGTGTGTTTCATTTATAAATCTTTTGTTTTAATTATCACGCTCTAGGAAGCATTAATTACTTTCTCAAATCTACTGAATCCATAAAAGATATCTTTAATTTCACTAAATGGTAACAGATAACTCTACCTTTGTCGTAAACATTGCGCATGCATCTGCGGCGAAATATCGAGAACTTAACATAAATACAAATATCTCGTTTCCAAAGTGAATTCTCATTGAACTCATACCAAATCAAAGTTTGAACATTTTATAAAAGATACCATGCCCCAAGAACTCGACCGCTCTTTGTAAAATACCAGCCATTGTCAACAAGGCATGTTTTATGCAAAAACCTTTTGTTATTCCAGTTGGACAAATATCCAATCAGTCTTGTATTTAGGGCGCTATGGCTCCGTAAATATTTGAACGACGAGCAACGACGGCCTCGCGACAAACACCACTAATTTTCTTTACGGCTCGGAGGCCAGATACCTTGATAGGCACTAGGCACAGTAGGTATTGTGTACAATGGGCCTAGCACGAATAACTGCGTAAGTGTGACGTAACGTGTCGTTCACGTGAAACTGGACAAACTGTCATGTATCTAGGGCAACTGTGACACAGACTCACAGTTTGTACGCCGAAGCGTGACTCATTAACGCTTGTGATACGAACACTTTTTTTGCAGATTGTGCTACGGCCTCTGTACTATCATTCATCTAGTCTTGTACTAGACTAGATGAATGATACAACTGTGGCACATACAACTCATAGTTTGTATATACGTCAACTCAAATTTTCGTCCTAGGCCTACTGGACACAGAAAAAGTATCCATTTTAACTCCATTGTTCAGGACAATGTTGCCCAACAATCTACCGGTCAAGTTGCCAACTTCGTAATTTGCTAGTTCAATTTTCAACCAAATTTTGAAACCTTTTCATTTGAGCCAAAGGTAATAATTTTCTTTGACAATCTGCTTAATTGTCTCTACGTGAATCTTTTTTATTTGTCGTTGTTCTCTGTATTTTAAATTATATACAATCGAAAAGCCGTCTGTACTGGGGTTTCCTTCTTCGGCTACTTTTGAAGAGTCTACCTACACACTGTTCTCGAAAACACCAAATAAACAAGTGGTCCTACTGTAGAACAGCATCACGTTTAAATTCATATACTATACAAAATCAAATTATAATTCGGTTTTTTATAATGGTTCATCAAAGTGACTCCCTCTCGCCTGATCGAAAGCGAAGATAGAATCAAGAAGGAATGGCCATTAGAGCAGCCGTAAGGTGCACTAAGCGTCACCCATATGATGACATGTGAGATGCTTTTTCACGTCTCGCTTGAAAGATCCCGGGTCCTGCAAGGAAATACGTACGCCGGCAGAGCATTCCACAATTCACCAAAGTCAAAGTCAAATCATTTATTTAATTTAGGCATCAAAGACGCACTTATGAACGTCAATTTTTCATTATAATGTACTTTAAAGACTACCGCCGCGTTCCAAAATATATAGAGCCTACTCGACAGAGGTAGGAATTGTCGTACTTTTTGGTACGTGGTAAGAAGTTTTAAACAGTATATGGATGCAATGCTAGTCTGGAACGAGAAGTTCGGGATTTAATAGGGAATATATAAATAACGTGCAAGATACATGGCATGGTATCATCATTATAATGCGCGAGGACAACTGAGTGATGCTATTTTTTAGCATTGTAAAGACTGAAGTCATAGTCTTATGAGTCATATTGTCACGTACTTATGTGATAAATTATATTTTATTAATATTATATTTTTTATATAATTATGTCAAAATAACGAAAAATTCATCAATAAGTCTGATGACTTGGATTCACACCTCATGATTACCTATATTTCTAACATGAGAGAGATAAACTTGTAAGCATTCGTCTCTTTCATTGTTTTACACGTATTTACTAATAAGCTTTTTTAAGAGCTAATAGCTACTTACGTTGTTAATTTTGTTGTTTTGCCTACCTAGGTTAAATCAATCACAAAATAATTTAAAACAACAAAATATGGAGGTAGGCATGAGACATTTTAGTCAAATCTGGTATATATTTATTTAGATGGGCGTTACTTGGATAGGCGTTTAATTTTGTAAATTAATGAACCGTTTGAACTGTTACTATACTGGAGGAAGACATTGACAGCTGTAACACAGGTACGACCTAGCACAGTTGTCAATGAATATCAATTGTACCTACTTACCACAGTTTTGTGTTAATTATCTAAATTACATACTTTATTAATTAGAGGTATAGTTAAGATATGTACTTAGTGATCTGAACTGAATAAACATATATTATTATATTATATATATTATTACGTAAAACTCTTATTGGATTATATAGAAAACATATGCAACAGATAGGATTTCATTTTTCGGTCATTATCCGTTTTTCGTAGATCGATTCAAGGACAAGGAAGCCTCTACATACCTAATCCTTTCATTTGAACCCACGATGCTCACACATATTTTGAAGTAATATATATTCAATTTTGACAAACATAATTTAATCCGTGATTAAAATTTACCATAAATTCTGCAAGCAGTTTCTAAAGTCACGTTCTTTGCTCCATTGTATGTATATACGAGTATGTTTGAATGAATACATTCTTTGATTGTACATCGCTTCGTAGAAGGTAGGTACTTTCATAAAAAAATTACAAAACACCGAGGACATCAATCACACAATGCGCTTACTAAATTGAATGTAAGAAGAATACGATTTTATTTGCACTCTGAGTACAGGTACGGTGTTAAATACTTCATTGTAACAATGAAAGTTCTCAGGATTTCTGTTTAGTATATTATACTTTTATACTTTTTTATGCTGCTTAACTTCAAGGCATAATATCCAAGCCGGTCTCATACGAGATCTTCCGCGTAGTAAGTCGTGCGATTCACACCCTAGCGGCTGCGTATCGGTGGGAAATGCTTTAACTCCATCCCTCGAATAATGTAACCTTCGATTACTAAATGGAACTAGTAGTTCTGTGAACAGTATTATAGACCTCGCGAACACATAGCCTTATCAGCGGCAACTTGGATTTGGCATAGTAAAACGGGGGTTAAAATCTCAACATTGAAATTCCTCCGCTCGACTATGACATAGACAATTATTATTTAACTTCCGCATGGTGACTGACTGTGGATATGTAAATTAAAAAAAATCGGAAATAAAAGAGAGCTGTATAATGTGCACGAAATTGGTTGTAAGTTGTAAGAACAACGGTTATTCCATTCTAAGAACGTAAGTATGCTGTATCTTCTAGCTGCAGAGGAATTCCGATTGGAGGGCAGAGCCTCAGACTCAGACCCAGTTTATATTGTCAAGCATGGTTCACAGTGGTAAAGTAACGGTATTCGAATCCGCGTGCGTCTCCAGCGCGGCGACCCGTCGACACACATTCGGAACAAAAACGGTATCGTCGTCGTTCGCCGAACACGTAAATATCATCACTTTCTAGAATTGACCTTTTTGTGGAGATAGTTTTGCGTCTTGCTATCAATACCTGGTAAGGATGACGCTTCAAAGAAAAACTATTGGATTTGATTGATTGAATTGATTTTTCTGTTCAGTTACATTTTGAGTGAAACTTGTGTCTGCTATTGCTACTGCTTATGTTGTGTGGTTTATTTTCCTGCTCGCCCCGCGGCTTCGCCTGCATGGAAAATATCACGGTCGCGGCCAGTAGCCAATTGCCCAAAATATTGTACCTAACATGGTAAAAAGGCTATTTGAAGAGTGACTCTAGTATTTCTTATCGCTTCTTCTCGGTTCTGACCCAATTTTGATAATGAATGCTTAAAAGTTTTAGAATTTAAAGTTTTAATTTTGTACAGCCTGCTGTTATTTTATGAGCATACATGTATGTGCCCCGCAGGGCTATTATGTATCTCAATTGCTAACAAATGTTGATTGAACTTGAAAAATGGTGGCTCTATGTCCGTTTTGACAACTCCAGTAAGCAAAAATGTTTGTAAGTTGATGACTGAAGCTAACAAAAGTGACATAGAACTGCCATATTTTTCGATTTCAATTAACATTTGTTAGCAACTGAGATACATAATAGCCCTACGGTTCTTGGAAATTTGTGGCGTGTGGTGTGAAATCCTAATGCGGACAAGGCGGTACACGTTATTAATTATGATAACTATTGTATATATATATCTGTGACTATTGTTTTTATCCTTGTCTACCAATAATTTTATTAATAGTTATTACCACACACATAATTTTTCCTTGATATCGGCTGTACTATAATATTATTTTCTGTGAACACGTTTATACGACTAATTGTCAGTTTATTTTTAGCGTAGTATACCTAAAATTTTTAGTTGCTTCACTACGTAGTACTATTATTTATTTTGTGGTTTCACTACCACTTACCATTACTCATTGATAAAATTTTAATGGCAGTGGAGCACCTGTGTTGTAGAACAAGGGTAATTTTTACAAATTTGTCTGGCGGTGATCCTGTAGCGGGAAACTCAAGGGCTTCTAAGCATTATAAATACGAAAGTTTGTGAGTGAGTGTATATGTTTGTTCCTTTTTGATGCAGAATTTTGTGAAATATGGAATGGAGATAGATTTAACACAGTGTACTTTTTATTCTGACATAGAATATACGGAGTAGCTGAGGATCGTGCTAAATTTATTCTATGCGGAGTTGCGGACAAGTTGCGAACAGAAAATAATAACCCTTCACTTCAGAATATAAGTAATTGTGTAATTAATATTAGACAATTTGTATACATATAAATGTTCGAATGAAATATCAATTTTATTTGTATAATTTGATTTGTTGTGCAGGAGCTCATCACCACACTCACCCTTCCACTGCCGGAGACGTTAATTAACGTCCGTTTCATTCACAAATCTTTTGTTTTAATTTAATCATTACGGTAAAGTATTAATGGAATGGCGGAAAAAAGACCAACATTGATTTTGTTTGATTTTCCTAGATTTGTGGTTCTTCTAGCTTTAACGTATAGTAGTGGTGAATTATTAACCGTGTTTATTAACCACACACGTTGCAGTTCCTGGTAAAGTAGGTTGATTTCTGCGAAATCTATTGTGTTATTGGCCAAATATGGCGAATCACGACTCAACGGGTAATGGTGCATGAGTGTAACAAAGTGAACAAAATCATGAAACGTTGTTTATGTTATCCTAGTCAATCGCCTTAGAAAGTTTAAATAATTGATCCACCGCATTACTAGAACATCACTTAGACAGGACAGTGACTTAATAACATACTTATGTGACTGTGAGTTGACTCCGACTACTTGAATATATAGCCGCTCGGGGTTTCTCTACGTGATCGAATCAGAAATGAGGAGATCCGTAGAAGAACGAAAGTCACCGACATAGCTCAGAAGACTGGCCAGTTAAAGTGGCAGTTGGGCAGGCAATTATTTGTTCTAAAATCGAAATTAAAAGTAATAAAATGCTTATGGCAGAGATGCAGTGTGCACCACCCTCCCTCCTACATGCAAATAGGAAGTATAATAACGACTAGTTTGCCCGCGCCACAAAACTGCAAGGATTTTTGAGGTCCAAAGTGTCGGCGCATAAAATTGTTGCAAGTAAGTGTCACGCGCGTTTTTCTTTTGTATATTTTTTAAAGTCATCCCTATGTTTAACCATAGAGTTTAATTCTTTAGCTTAATATATTTTCTTTCTATGGCAACACTACACACGCACATGTTCTATCTGTGAAATTAAAAAAAAATATATAATCAATGTTTATATTTTCATCTGTGTTTGGCGGTGAGGTTATGTTATGTGCTATAGTTTTTAGTGAATTAATCGGGTTAAACTTATGATTTTGATACAAATTAAATATGAATATGATCGTGAATGTGTAAGGAATGTGTAGGTACTGTAAATATGTGATTTAAGTTCTGACATCAATTTTACACGAAATAAATTTGTCACGAATCGACAACACTCGGTAAGCTAATTTCTCATTGTTATGATTGGTTATAATTTGCTTTATTTTGAATAGATTATACTTTTACATTGTAAAATATCACAGAAATAATGTTGTCAAGTAATTACACCCACTCAGAATATGATAAATACGCCATATCATGTCAGGATCGATAAACAATCGAAGTCACGTGACAGTTAAATTCGCTAGTACTAAAAATTCAAAACTTGTAATTTTTTTTAAATATATCTGAATTATAATTATTCTTTGAAACCTAGTTTGGTTTGTAGAATTTCTAATAAGAATTCCAATAAAATAAAATTTATATTTAATTAAAAAAAATTTTTTTAGAAATCACCATGTAGGTATAAGTCTAGAAAATGGATCCCCAAGTTGAAAAAAAAATCATTATTGGCCGAAGTTTCAAAGTAGCTCTTATTTTTTATGTAATTATTAATAACCTAAGCATATGTTACTAGGTAAAAATAATATTTCTGTTCTAGACATTCAAAATATTTATGAATATCAAATCAAAATCCTTCATCATCATCATTTATTGATAAAACTTAATTTTTGTGGTCAGATTGCAAGTTTTTTTTATGATATTATTTCTTCTACGAATTCAAATATTTGAATGTAATTAGTTAGATATGTGTTTTTACTATTAAATTACCGCAAAAAACCTATAGGTATTAATATAAATTTTTAAATTAATTTTTTTTTCCACATCCGTTCTGATTTTTTCGGCTACGTCAAGTTTGTCCTCGTGTAACATAACATTTTACTAATTCATTTGACATGAATATTTATGTATCAGATTCCTTGGTTATTCAACTATCTATGACAAAAATTTCGCCTCTTAACTCGCTATAGGTATGGCACAAGAGCCATTTATTCCCAACTCGGCGCAAACTTTTGACGCGGGCGCAGGTCGTAACACTCGGGAGCAATCACGAGGGCGCGACAGGGCTCCTTAGGCAAGTTAGTCGATAAGAAACACAAAAAAAAACAATAAACTAAAAACGATTCGACACACGACGTGTTTTGCCTCTACACGAGCCATTCTCAGGTGATGTTAACTCGTCAAGCGCTAGACCGACATGTCGGTCTGTACTCGTTAGCGCTAGACCGCTAGGTCGCTAGTGAATCGTTTTTGTTCTTCGTACATTAGTGCATCTCAGCCATAAGCATTTTTCCAGCGGGACTGTCTTTAAATATTTCTTTTAATATCGTGTTTAAAATGGATTTTCGAAAAGTAACGCCTGTTTAACAAATTATTTATTCTTTCAATTTTAGCAGTGCCAGTTTTGTTAATAAAGTGGTAGTTTTGTAACTAAAATAGCTGTTAATAAGTACGTATCTTACGTACACACCTGCGTACGTTAGATAATAGTATATTAACATTCCTTCTATGGACTATTTAGTCTGAAATTCCCAATTTAGCTTGTCTATCTGTACTGTCATACTGTCATTACATATTACGGAATGGCGACGTGCGTGACACGTGATTTCATTGTTTTGCTGTTTAATGATGGGTAATCATTCGGTCCTCGACACCAGTTCAGCAATATTAGTAAACAGTGTCAATCAATCATACGCTCTACTCTTGTTGGCCTTGTTCGATTTGTTACTAATTCAGCAATTTCGTATAAGTAATTACGTTAGGAGAGGTTATAATGAAATTCAGTTAAAATTTAGGTTATATAATATTTATACTGTATTAGATTACTCTAACAATGTTTGTAAGTATTTTGGAATAAACAATAGTAAGAAACTGCAGTCTGTATAAATAAAAATGGATCGCTGAAATGTACGTACACGCATGATTTCCGAACGACTTAACCGAATTAAATTATTATTTTTTGTTTTGATCGTTCTGATACAGGCATGGTTTATATTTGGAAGAATATACATAAAATATAAATCTATACTAATATTATAAAGAGGAAAGATTTGTACGTAAGTATGTTTGTAACGAATTGGCTCACAAAGTTCTGGACCGATTTCACCATTGGAAAGCTATATTCACCATGAGAAACATAGGCTATATAAGATGTATCATCATCATCATCCATTACCGCGCGGGTGAAACCGCGGAGAGCAGATAGTATATTATAAGCTTACTGAGGGTTTTTTTAATACTAGCGACTGCCCGCGACTTCGTTCACGTAGTAGACTCGGCCTTCGGCCTCACTATATCCTCCCCTCTTTTCTTTTTTTTTAATGTATGATCTTTCTACGAAGTATAGAAAACAAAAATAAAAATATGAATAAAATTATGTAATAAAGCCGTTCTCAAGTTATAGCGTGACCAGGAGAAATAGGAGTTCATTTTTATTTTGGTTGCAGCACTGTTTCATCCATTATGCGATTGGTAGGTTTCTCTTGTCATTTGGACAAGAAAGTAATTTCGTATTCAAAACACGCGTTTCCTATAGTAGAAAGCAAGAAATGTAAGAGAGTCCCATTGTGCCTATAACAGTTTAACGGCTCGTTAAACTAAGTAACGTGTATTACGTGCATGTGTTAAGTGCCAACTTTAAATGTTTTATGTGCTGTAATCTGGTACATTCTTCTATGACAACTGTGTCAAGTTCTTTTGGATTTTATGGCCTGACAAGTCCGCGCGGTGTTTAATCTGTGACGAAATGCCGTATTGAGAATTATGTATCGCGTAACCAAATACCAACGGGACTTTTTTTGCTTGCACGTCTGTTACAATAGCAATATACAACCCGGTCACAATATCTATGCACCTGACCTCGTGACGTCATATCGGCGGTCTGGGTATGGTGTGAAAAAAAGCTTTTCCGAGAAATGCGGCGATGACCGGCTTTTGTGTCAATACACAACGGATATTTTTACACTTTTTGAACTTGTAGCCTAATTTGTTAATTAAAATATTTCTTAAATATGTTCTCCCACCTTGAAAATTTAGGTCTCTCTTAACTGCTATCAGAATTTTCTTCAAAGTTGGGATTTCTTTTTTTACAGCATAAAAACTGTTGATGATATTTCGTATTGCGCAAATGTCAAAATCATCTACTTCGATGCGTTTTTTTTACTGTCTACGCTTCTTACCCGGTGTCGATAATTTTGGTTCTGGGTGGGTTTCTAAATTATTACTAGTACTTGGAGTCGGACTAGCGCCCGACGAAGTAGGTGGTTGTACTTTGGCTTCATTTTTTATTTTCATTAGAGTCCTCTTTGATATCCCAGTCCCAGTCCCATCTCTAACATACTAATTAAAAATATGCCTCACAAATGTATAGTATTCCTAACGAAAATATTTAATTCTTGCATCATGTTAAACTATTTCCCATGCCCGTGGAAAACGGCTAAGGTTATAGCAATTCCCAAAACTGCCAAGGATCCTGCTGAGCCAGGTTCATATCGCCCCATTAGCCTTTTGCCGTGTCTTGGGAAATTGTTTGAAAAGATTTTATACAGACGTCTATTACGTGCCTCCAACAATCTTATAATAGACGAACAATTCGGTTTCAGACAAGGGCACTCCACAGTCCAACAACTCGCAAGAGTGGCTGAAGCCGTGTCGGAAGGCCTCAATCTAAAACAATCTACTGGAATGTTTCTTCTAGACATTGAGAAAGCTTTCGACACGGTTTGGCACCACGCACTGCTTCATAAGCTAATTCTGTTCGGACTGCCCATCCCACTCATAAAAATAATGCAATCATATTTAACAGATCGCAATTTTCGAGTGCATATAAAAGATACCTCGTCTCTCCCAAAACATGTTTCTGCAGGGGTCCCCCAGGGATCAATCCTGGGCCCATATTTATTCCTGCTCTACCTTAATGACATACCGGTACAGACTAGAACAAACTTAGCATGTTTTGCAGACGATACAGCGTGTTTCACTTCTTCAACCGACGTAGATTTGATAATTGGCCGCCTTCAACTTTCTATAGACCTTCTTTTAGAATATTTCACCAAATGGAAGTTAAAAATTAATGCCTAAAAACGGAAGCTATTATATTCACCAGAAAGCGTAAGATACCTGCACAAAAGCTAAAAGTTGGTGAATTTCACATACCCTGGAGCTGCTCAGTTAAGTATCTTGGCACTGTTCTCGACAATAAACTTAACTGGACTAAAAACACGGCTCATCTTCACCTCAAAGGTTTCCAAGCGCTAAATGCCCTATCCCCTGTCTTAAACAGACGATCAAATCTCAGCAATCATACTAAAATGCGTATATACTGCACCCTGGTCCGCCCTTGCATTACGTACGCATGTCCTGTTTGGAGCAGTACCTGCCAGACCAACATCAATAAACTCCAGGTTATTCAGAATAGAGCCCTGAAATACGCCTACAATACTCCCTTTCGCACTAATTTGCAAAAATTCCACATAGATATAGGTTTACCTAGAATAGATGTATATATTTATAAACTGTCCGAAAGATTCTATATTTATAAAAATCCAAATAACACGAACCAACTTATTAAAAATTTATGTAAAACGCGCAAGAAAAATCTTCAGTTTATCGATAGTTACAAAAGATATAAGTTACCGCATCACTTGTTTCTAGAGTGCGATGAATAGGCTACTGCAGGTACATGAGCGCTCGCGCCCCGCTAGCCGGCGCCGCGCGCGCCCTTCCCACCCGTATTACGTGGCCGTATGTCGGGTGGAGGTGACGTGTGCACGCCGCGATGGCGGGACGCGCGCGCCTGCGTGCGTGTGTATCTCACGTTGGGTTCTCGTTGCTAGCTGGGGACTGCCAAGCTCGCACGCTGCCGATATTGTATGTTGAAATACCGCCTTTGGTATGAGCTCGTTCAGAAAGTGCAAGTCAATAATGTAATACTACCGCTAAAGTTTACATAAACCTTAAAAATATGGATCAAATCATTATGTCACTAATCAATATCATTTAATCATTATTCTGTTATAAGTTTTATATAAGTTATTACTTGAGGAAACAATTTATTATATATTAATTAATGTCAGTGTATTACTAGGAATTAACTTACACTATTAGTACACAAATTCTTGTATGTTATTATGTTTAATAAAGTTAATTTGAAATTGAATTGAATTGATATCCCAGTTGCAGCACAGGTTCGTTTCACCACTTGGTCTACAGGTATGGTGTACTGTTTATTTGCTTTCTCCGATTCAAAAAACTTGAGCACTTTCAAGATTAAATTTCTTGATTCGCTGTGTATTGTTTTTCCCATGACTTCAGTTTAACAGCTACAACAATTTTAATAACAACCAAACCAGTCCAAACTTTACAGTAAACAGTCTAAACTTAACAATAAATATTAAAAAACAAAACAACAACAAAGCGGAAATATCAAAATTATCGGGACGTGTATCGGCAACGAAGATGCTAACCGTACTGTCGCACCGGGGAGTGCGCGGAGAGGTGACAGGGGAAGCGGGAGAGGTGCCGCATTCCAGCGAGGTGCACAGATATTCTGACCGGGTTGTACGTAATACCTCATTGTAGCTGTCAGAAGTACTTAACCATAATTTTCAAGTATTATCTGTTGTAGCTACGTGTTTTTCGGATAATTAATAACGCTGTTATGGACTCGAGATAGACCCTAGCCCCGTACAAAATACTTTTTTGTTTTAGAAGATTTTGATTCAAGTTATGGTATGACTAACGGCCGGTGCCAATAATCTATCTACCGTCGGTTTACCCTACTAGAGATAGTTATTTGACACTATTTATATGCACGTTATGTCAAATTTCTATCGGCAGTAAGGAAAACTGTGGATAGATAGATATGGGATCGGCATTTAAAGTAAAGTAAGGCTGAGTTCAAAAATAAGCATTAACATAAAAAATACCCTCATAAATCATGGTCTTTACGAGACCGGTTTCGTGCTAGGGGGTACTATACTACATAGGCAAGACTCGATAATTATATCGAATCGACAACATACTCGAGCACACGTTAACTTGATGTACCTACTAAGACTTGTAGGTCAGTAAAAATATAATTTATCCTCGCACATTAAGTTATCAGACAAAAACTTTTTAAGATGGCGCTTGAAGCTGATCTGTCAGCATTTTGTGATTTTATGCTCAATAAGTAACCCTAAACCTTAGAAAAAAATTGAATCGGAAAATTTAGTGCGAGCTTAACCAAAAAAAACGGTTATTTTTTCTGGCCTATTGTGCAAAATGTCACAGGCAAAGAATGTGTGATATCGACAAAGTAAGTAGGTACTTAACCTTAATTACACTAATTTCTTATTTCTCTTTGAATCTTTTGGCATTCTGAAACTTACTTTACCTTCGTAGGTTGATGTTCTATGGTCCCATAATCACAAACCAGGGGCCCAATTCTCTTGAACTGCGTTATTGTAATCCAATTGTAATTGTAGTTTGTAACAGTTTTCATAGTTTGCTTGCTATTTACTTACGATCCCGGACCAGCAGCGACTTGCTATCAATGGTTTTTGATTTAATTGGTATGCTGTAGGTATATATTTTTTATGTGATTGCGCTGCTACAGTGGCATACACCAGCATAGTCTGGTCCAAAGTAATGTTTCGAAGGATTTTAAATAGGAGGTGAATGTTTAAAAATGTATATTTAGTTTGTTTTTATTCTAGAAAACCGCTGTATTGATGACTGATGGTTAATTAACACTGCGTCCCAGAGACGTAAATATACGCCAGTTTCATTCATAAATCTTTTGTTTTAATTATCACGGTATATGAAGGGTTAAACAGCAGTAGTACCGTAGTACAGAGGCCGTAGCACAAACAATTTGCGAAAAGTATTCATATCGTAAGCGTCAACATTTCAAACTATGAGTTATCTGTGTCACAGTTGCCCTAGATAAATGACAGTTTGTACTGTTTCACGTGAACGACACGTTAAATTACACTTGCGCAGTTATTCATGTTAGGCCCACAGGATGTGATTTCATACAACTGCTATTGAGAACTAGCCTCGAAGTCATGGGTTTGATCCCCGGGTTGGACAGTTATTGAGTTTTTATGAGAAAGTATGATACTCTCAATAACAGTCCGGAGACTGGAACAGTGCCCCGTACATGGCAATAGGTTCGCCCCCTATTACAGGATCACATGGTCAAAACCATATATATGGCGAAACGTAGGTGTTGAAAACACCGCTGCTTACCCCTTCGAGGATAAATATGGGCAAAAGTATCGATTCACTCAAGACCGCTAGACTGATGTTTCACCTCCGTGGTGATGCCGGAATCGCTCGACTACAGTCTGCGGAACAACAAAGATGGATGATATGCCGACTCTATCGACGAGGACGTTTAGTGTATCGAGCTGTCAAAAACATTGTGTGCTTTTGACAAAGCTATCAGAAACTGACACATCTTTGTCATAACTCTATTGACAGAAAATGAGTCATCATTACGGTCTTGATGTAGGCGGAGATCTTGTTATTTTGTCTATGCTATGCCCAAGAATATTAGAATTTTTCACCCGCGTGGTGATAGATGTTGATGATGATGATGAAAAGTAGCTTATGTGCTATTACAGACTATAACCTATCTTTGTGCCAAATTTCAACCAGATTCGTCCAGACTTTCTGCCGTGATTGAGTAACAAACATCAATTTATTCAACCATCCATCCATCCATCCAAACTTTCACATTTATAATATTAGTGTGATGTGTCCTTGCATACCTTACCATCCAATATCCCATTTTAACAAATCTGATGGTATGCGGGACGTTGAAACACCACTAACCCTCAAAAGGTTTTATCGGAGTGATGCCCTCTGCGACAAAAGTTACCACAAACTTGTTACAAAACAAACAAAGCCGCGTCGACAAAGTTGGGGTTGCTCTGAGCAAACCAACCAATTAGTTTGAATTCTTATGTCACTTACATATCTGTGTCTAGGGTTTGAAAAGGAGAGGCTTAAATTATACTAAATTACTGAAAGATATAATACAATACAAATAATTAAATACAAAAATTCTTTATTGAGTACCAATCTTATAGAAAACAAAGCATAATATGTACAATAAAAAAAGCACTACAGTAGATTGGACAATTGGCGGCCTTATCGCTATAGCAATCTCTTACAGGCAACGTGGCATGGAGATCGGTAGTTAGTGGATGTTACATAAAAACAGACATTTTTACCTGGGAAATAAGTGCTAATAGATAATTAAAAATAAATACATAAATTAAATAACAAATAGTGATACAGTAATACATAATATTAAAATATAAACATTAATACAAAATTTTAATACATAATTATAAATTATAGTAAAAATTATAATCAGTAAATACTTTTAACTTGAGATAAAAAAATACACAAATTTCAATCGGAAGGACGGCTTCAGGTTATAAACGTCATGGAATCCAGTGCTAAGAAGGTATTCACGCCACGAAGACACTGTCTGTATTGTGTGTGTCGGGACTGCGACTGTTTAGTTAATAAGTGTGGGTAGTTAAATAAAAAACACTCGTCCCTCATGATGCAGACATCCGTTTCTCCAGTCTACTCGTGACCGCGGTCAATGCAACTCTATCGAAATGTCGAAATTTATGTTTTGATACATAATGTGTGCTCGAAAAAAATCTCGATATTCTCTCAAAACTTGAAAGATTTTCATTTAGAGATCAGTTTTACACAGTTTGTTTCTCTTTACTATATAATAATTAACGTATCTATTTAAATTACTCGAGGGAGCCCGAATGTCGTAACATGAATGACCAGGGCCTTTAGTGTCACCGTTTGAATTAGTTCCAGTAGGTTCCAGCTAATACAATGATGCCGCCGCCCTAATGTGTGCTGTAACTATTAGTTATACTGTGGCTGTAATTAGCAACGCAACCGTCGCCGGAACTCTTTCATTGCCCTTAATGGCCGGCCAAAGAGAACGACGTCGTCATCTTTTACTACTGACACCTACACTAAAGGGTTAACTAACATGTACTCGTATAATGGATGAATTGAAAAGATCATCATGTATTTAGTGAGAGGTGTGCCCTTAACCGTCGCAGTGTCAGCCAGAGGGTTAATTAAAGCTTCACCCGAAATACTACATTTAGCTTATGCGTACAGTTCATATGTTTCATTCGCTCAGTTGTTTCACTTGTTACAGTGCCCTTCAAACTAAAGAAAGAAAGAAAGAAAACGCATTTATTCAAAACCCACACTTCAACAGACATATGAAACAATAAAAATAAAAAAAACAGAATACTTACACATTCATTATTAACAAGAAAACCCGTATGGAAAACAGCGTGATGCTGTGCGTGTCATGAATATGGGTCCCGACTCAGCATACGACTAAGGACAGAATCCTTAATCACTGACATTTTCAGTCGTAACCTATAAAGATACTCAACGTCCGAGAAGAACGATAATCTAGTACTACTGCTTGGGGGACGGATATCTGTTGTTGTGGTGGTGTCTTTACTCTACTGTCATAAACTTCAGATAGTCAACATAACCAAGTACATAGAAAAATATATAACTCTTATCTAAACTGGAAGGCTCATATTACCAAATATAAAACTATCCTATGGCCTCATTTACGGAGACACGGGGCGTCGCGCGTCGCGTGTGGCGTGGCGTCTCGCGGCGCGTCGGACGTTTTTATTGTTTACGTAGCGGCGGCGCGTGAAGCGGCACGTATCATCGCACGCGTAAACACAAACTTATAGCAATATACGATGTTGTTTATAGAGACGCGAGGCGGGAAGAGTGGCGCGGCCCGCCGCTGCGCCCGCGTCGTATTCTCAAGCGTGTAGCGAAGCACGCGGCGGGCATCGCTGCGGCGCACGCGGGGTTCTCAGTTTACCGACTTAGTTTTAGGTTAGCGAGAGATGAGAGCGCACGTGTCGCAACTTACAGCATGAATGACGAAAAATTGGAACTAGTTATTTCTGCAATACAGGAGCGACCCCAGTTGTGGATGGCTGGTCATTCACAGCATAAAAATAGAGTGATAACCAAACGAAAGTGGGTGGAAGTATCAGAAATTGTGGATATGGATGGTAAGTAGGTACCTATTTAAATAACAAGCTGTTTAATATGCTTACTAAATATTTATTTGTTCACAAGTTAAACAGTAATACAAATAGTTATATTATTATTATTCTTTGTTATGGTGCCTCCACACAACATTTATCTTTTGTGGAGCAACCTTTACATGTGCTACAGAGTAGTTCCATCACTATTCAGTAAGTACCTACTATTTAGCATTAGCGTTCCTGCACACGATGCCGTCACCGTGCCGACGCCGTGCCGACGCCGCACAATTACACTGTAGATACGAGTCGCGCGAAGCTCGCCACCGCGCCGCCGCCGCGCCGCCAACGCGCTCGCCACCGCGCCACCGCTTACGAAAGTGCACTTTCGTAAGCGGTCGGAAAAGGAATGAAGACGGAGGGAGGGGAACGCGCGCGGTGGCGGCGCGGCGGCGGCGCGGTGGCGACTCGTATCTACAGTGTAATTGTGCGGCGTCGGCGCGGCGTCGGCACGGTGACGGCATCATGTGCAGGAACGCTTAGCAATAAGTTATCATTAGACAATTTTAAATAGCATTCATATATTAAACAAACGTAATATAATAGGTAAATGTATGTACTAACTGCGGTATGGAGCATCCCATTAAACAAGTAGATATGTTGATAATTCGGTATGCTAAAAAAAATTAACCTATGCCAATTCCGAAACCATTTCGAGATTTTATGTTACAAACCCTTATTTTTCTACTCTGACCTTTTAAAACGATAAGATGCCATTTATTTTAACAAAAAACGATGAAATAATTCGACTTTCATTGACCTCTAAATGACGTCACTTTTTTGCACTTTTGTTTTGATTGAATAGAGACTTACGAATTAGTAGGTGTCACTGTCAAGTGTTCTAGTTTCTTTTTTTTTACTCGCGTGCTTTTCTTGGCTCCTCAACGCAACTACATATTTGTGCAAAAAAGTGACGTCATAGGATTCAAATTTTCAAAAAAATATTATAAAATAACTACTGAATATAAAACAAAAATATTGAAATTAGTTTCTTATAATGACCTAATCTACGGAATAAAAATATAAAAAAAATACCAAAAAAAATCTTTACATACCGAATTAGGTCTATAGTATACCTATTCTATATACAAAAAAAAACATTATAGTTGATTTTCTGTGAAGTAAGCCATAAACATATTACGTGTGCTAATTGCATTTGACGTAGAAGAATTGTTTCTCAGATGACGATTTCTAGAAGTTTCCATCACTATTGGGCGATTATAGTCCTTGTCAGTGTGTCCATCTATGTCGATTATAATATTGTGAATGAGACATATGGCTTTAATTATAATACATGCATTTTGATATTTAGTTTCCAAGGGTTTATTTAAAATTCGCCATTTTGCATTCATTATTCCGAAAGCACATTCTATGCATTTCCTTGCACGACTGAGTCGTTTATTAAAATTCTCTTTTTCGACAGTCAAATTTGTTGACGGGAATGGTCGAAGTAAATGAGTTTTTAAAGGATATGCTTCATCTCCTATCAGCACATACGGTAGAGTATACGAAGACCCTGGAACACGACTTTCTGGCGGAATATTGTATTCGTCACTTTCGATTAGACTATTTATCACTGAATAGTGAAATGTTCCACCGTCACTTTGACGACCTCTCCCACCTACTTCCACTGCTATAAACCTTTTGTGTGCATCCGCTATCCCTTGCAAAACCACAGAAAAATATCCTTTATAATTGTAAAAGTTAGACCCAGTGTTAGAAGGGCACTTTATTCTACAATGCTTCCCATCTATAGATCCAATACAGTTAGGAAATCCCCATAGTTCAAAATAGTCATTGGCAATCTTTTCTTGATCTTGTACTGACAGCTTCGGCATATGTATATTTACAAACTCAGACCATATTGCTGAACATGTTTTAACTATTATGTTGGATACTGTTGCTGTACCTATGCGGTAATGATAAGCTAATCTTCTGTACGGTATTCCGCTGGCTAGAAAACTGAAACAAAATAAAATAAGTTATTTTTTTAGGTTACCTAATGTTTTTATGTAATAAAACCCTAGTTATGAAAATTCTAAAAATACATTATATAATAATATATTTAAAAGTGATTATGTGTATATGTTACTGTAAAATCCCGAAATACGGTAAATCAATTTACCAACTAAATGGTGGTAAAAGTCCGAAATGTAAGTGTCGTACTTACATTTCGGACTTTTACCGTCACGAGTTGGATCCTAGGATTTTCCGTACTTCGGGCTTTTGACAGTGGTAGAAGTCCGAAAAGTTCTGCAAGTATCTTTCATTTCATGTATGTATGTATGAGTATGTCTGTCTAATTCGTGAGCATTCTAAATAATTAGACAGAGATACTCATATATACCACTGCCTGAATCGTTTGACACAGCCATATTTATTGTTCCATTTAATATTTTTACCTTGTCGATTGTTTCAGTTACAGAAGTTAAAAAAAAATGGAAGCACCTCCGCGATCAGTACAGAAAGGAACTGAAAAAGAAGCCCACACCTCGGTCGGGTGCTGCAAGTGAAGATACCGAGTGGATACCGCAATGGAAATATTATAATTTGATGAGATTTCTTCAAGACGAAGTTTTACCGGCACCAAGTTCTGGTAATTTGTCTAATCCAGCTAATTTATCCCAAGATAGTATGTCACCACTCTCTACTATTAATGACGATGATGAAAGAACGACAGAATCACGTCCATCCATTGATACGAATCTGTCGACGTGTGATAGTGCACCTCGACGTTCTCTTTCTGACCAGAGGAATGAAATGTTGAGATTAGAGAAGGAAAAACTTGAATTAATTAAAGCACGAATACAAGATAAGAAAGAAGAAGAACTGAAAAATGATGAAGATTACATGTTCTTTATGAGTATGCTACCTCCGTTTAAAAGGTTAACAAACCTACAAAAACTTCGATTTCGTCACAAAGTAAGTGAAATGATACTGGAAATGACAACTCAGAACGAGTACGCTAATATGTTTGAGAATAATACACCTGTTATGGGCGATTATGTTGTATCTCAATCTCAACCCCAATACTTTTCATCGGATTCACACAATGCTGGTGGTTCGTCGAGCATGTTACCTTGTGCTTCAACACAAAATATAATATCAGGACCTAATATTGATTTTCAAGATGAACACAGGGCTCCTGCAGCGGATGATGGAAATGAAAATGAAAGTTCTGCACAGTGAACTTATAACTTAATTATTTTACTACAAAAATATAATAATTATGTTATTATACCTACCTACATTTAACGCGTTATTTTTTAATCATTTAGCGATTCGCGACGAGAACTGCGACACATGAGCGATTGAAACAAATGTACGAACGCTGACGTATGTGCCTACACAGATTGTTCTGATATTCAGAGAAGCCACATACGTGAGCATTGATACATTTGTTTGTTTCAATCGCTCATGTATCGCAGTTCGTGTCGCGCCTCAATGTAGCCTCAACCTTAAGGGGTAATACAAAAAGTTGTCCATATTAATTGAAAGTCAATGTGTCAAATTAGTTAATTAGTTAAAAAATAGTTGATTTTATAAGAATATGTTGATTAAAAGATCTAAAAAAACACAAGTTTTTATTCTTACCTTAAAGTCAGTAGTAACTTTTCTTCGGCAGATATATTGCTGTTACAAGTACTGATGCGGTGTTGTATTTTGTTTACTATGTAATCAAAAGTTGTACTAGACATCCGTGTATAACCATGAAATACATCATAACCTCTTTCTCTTATTGACTTATAAAGAGTTGCATATTCCCCAAACTTCTCATGTTCCGCTGCTGTAAACACTGGGCCACTCCTTATATTAAATAACTCACTTTTTAAGATACAATTTTCTTCTAAAAAAAAATCGATCATATCATACTCCATTGCGATGGTAACTACGTCTGTGTTGTACGATTACCAAATGAGACTGGCAGAAGGTTCCGCCACAGGCATCGCTTCATCGAGAATCGCCGCAGCGTGCGCCGCCGCGATAAACGCCGCGTGAGACGTGACGATGCCATCCGCGGGCTCGGCCGTAAAACACGCTCCATTTCAAGCAAACGCGTGTAAAATCGCTTCACCGTAAACGAACTCATCCAACGCCCTACATTTGAATTTAGTGCGGACCGCGCAGCCTATCGCGACGCGCGACGCGCCGCGTCTCCGTAAATGAGGCCTAATACATTTACGGACAATCAATACTTATAAATGAATCGGTTTAAAAAAGTAGCGTTCAACGCATACTTCGGAAACATACCGTAATATGCGTTGAACGCTACTTCCTCATGTCCTCATATTTTGAGCTAAGGTGTAATATTTTGGAGAAATTCTGTAAATGTAGCGTCTGCCATGATCCAACAAAAAAATTAAGTATTCGAAATATGTATAATATGGATAGTACAGAAACGCTCCGGAATGTTTTTCAAAACAATAGCATTGCTAGAAATAATAATAGGTATTTTTTAAACATGGAATCTATAATGTATTACGTTCCAAATACAAGCAATATAATATATGTACATATATATACATACGTCAAGTTCAAAATGCCTCCCTCCCGAGTGTTCCCGCCTTGCCGTGGGGGGGGGGGGGGGGGGGGCTCAGTAGCCGTGGCTTGGGTCACCAAGGTGAAGCTAAGAGGAACCAATGGGACTGCCAGTGCTAGCCTATAGCTGGCGGGCCCGAGGTGGGACCGCTCCTATGGGCTTTGCCCTCCAAGTCCACACGGGAGCGGTCACTGTAGGTAGCGGTGGTGTATGGGCGCCACTGTAACTGACTGAGGCGGGCTGCGGTGTCGTATGGGTGGCACCGCGGCTGAGAATTAGAGGCCGCGGCGGGAGAGGAGTGACGGTGTTACGGTCAGCCGCTCTCCCTGCCTTCCGCGGCCTTGACGGGGCCGCCACCGTTAGATGGCGGACGCGGTGGGGTCGCAGGGGAAGAGGACTGTCGGTATTGAGAGGCGCCGCTGTCCCTATCCTCTGCGGCCGAAGTAGCAGGCGGTAGGGCTACTCACCTGACCCATCGTAGGGCGCCCAGACTCGGGGGAGTCTGGGGTCCATTTGCGGGCTTGGTCCCCCGTGGCGGTTGCGGCACGCCAAGTGTTCTGGCGTGCTGCAAGAGAGAAGGGTCCGGCAACGGACAGCCGCGGCGGGTTCGTGGTCGTGTGCGAAATCTGTCCCGCGTTCCCGCCAAAAGCGGCAGTGACGGAACACCGCAGAGGTTTGGTGGGTATGCTGCCCTTCTGGCAGAGACTCCCTCATAACCACCGTGCTCCCCCCGGGGCCGGTGGTATCCATAAAGGACTACTCTGCGTCAAAAAAAAAAAGTTAAAAATGCCTGATATCATAGAAGTTATTATTTTACTGCAAAAAGAGGCTCCCAGTTTAAAAATAA
Organism: Selenia dentaria; assembly: GCA_917880725.1. NCBI lineage: Eukaryota > Metazoa > Arthropoda > Insecta > Lepidoptera > Geometridae > Selenia > Selenia dentaria. Next base: position 25,511,476 of record OU862888.1, on the reverse strand, counting down.
ATACTTATAAAATTGCCTTATTTCTAATCATAGTGGGATTTATTGATTTTTTATATAACTTTAAATTTTACTATAACATATTTATTTATTGTCTACAAATCCGTCATCTTTTATGTTATGTATTTGAATGTACCTATATTTTAATTATTACTCGTAAGTGTACGCCCGGAACGGATAATCTGTTGATACATTTTCAGTTTAAGAACTTAAAGTACACTGTTGCACAATAAACAATATTCTGGTTCTGATACGGACACCATTCGCCTTATTATAAAATGTGATAAAAGTTTAAGCCATGGTTTAACGAAATTAGCTTAAGCCATGGTTTAAACTAGGGATCATCTTTAATCCACGTTTTAAAATAAGACGGCAAGAGTTTGGAATCGAATGTGTATTTTTATTAATTCAGAAGTTAGAACTTTATGGATATAGAGCCCGGAAACCTTACCAGAGAACCTGACCTGAGTATTATTATTTATAACTAGCGACTGCCTGCGACTTCGTTCGCGTAGTAGGCTCGGCCTAAGGCCTCTATTTAATACTCTTTTTAAGAGGATTGCATAGCATAGCATAATTTTTAAGTATTTCAAAGTATTATAAATTTACTTTTTTAGAACTTCAAAAATCTTAAAAAATTAACGTACGGTCATAGTAAACAATGCCATGATTACATGAAAAAAAAAACACTGAATTCGGTCAATGTTAAGATGCAGAAAAGAGTTTTCTCTTTTAGCATGGAAAGTACTAGCTATGCAATCCTCTTAACAGTTGTATCTCAATTACTTACGATTGCGATTCAAATGAACACATGGGTGTTACTACGTCATCATACAGGTAATTAATAATAGTTGACCGAGTGAGCGCGAAGCGTTTCTGCAATAGCCTGGGCAAAACTACTTTCTTACATCCAGACGTCTGGATGTCGTCCTCTACCTCTAAAGGTAGCAGGTAATGATCGCATTTCTCAACAGATTCTCCTGGAAGTTGTGAGCAGTTTGATAAATACATATGTATAAGTATAATTTTTGTCGCTTATGTTTTCGGAGTTTTTTCGATGTTATCTTTTAAAGATTTTGTTTTAAGGTGCGCGGTGAATATTTATTCAGCTTAAACTATGCAGACACTCGCGACGTCTACAGTTCACAGAGCCACTAGTTTTAATGAGGATGATATCTTACGAGTATCTCGTACTTAATAGTATGTTAAACAATAGTTATTAGTGCAACAAGTTCGTTTTAAGCGAGTGGCGAGTTGGATTTTTTCGGCAAGCAAACGAGTTCATAAAAATAATCACGTAGCAAGCGATTTTCAGTTAGAACTCTGAGCGTAATGAGGTTTTCAAAGGTAAAAGAAAGATTAGATAGATAGATAGATTAACTCTTTTTTGTAACACCACATTATACATAAGTAATTTCGTTACAATTATATACATAAAAATATCTTATTACAATTAAATGCTTAAAACTAATACACACAATGTGTCACAATGGGCTGAGACTGCACTTTGCTCTCGTATGACACATACATTTTCACCTCACTAGCAAGAAAATACAAGATAGGTATATATCTAAGGAAACAAAATATACTTTTTAAACAACCCAACATTACCATTTCGAGCTAGTGACGTTAAAAATACATTTCAGGCAGTTCCATACATTCTTCGTGTATTTATTGAATCAACGAAACGTACGCTGCTTTTGCTGACGCACAAAAATTCAATATTATAATTATAAATACCACAATATATAATCGACATTCCAGCGTCTGGAAGCTACAATTATACACAGCCTGGTAGCTCTAGTCCACAGATTATGAAACAAAAACCTTTATAAGATCACTCTCTTGTCAGTCTGTCTGTCCGTGTGTCACCACCGATTTTCTCAGGAACCTGGTGGACCTAGCAAGTTGAAATTTATACCAGATATTGAAGTCTATAGTCCCTAATAGGTGCATAAAAATCAAGGTCCGTCTTTTTCGCGAAATAGTGTAAGTACCAAACTTTACCTTAATTTTCAAATTTTTTTATTTTTCGGTATAAGTCTAGGTCAACCGGAAGTACCCTATTGGTTTTGGGTCGAAAACCCATAATATGGTAGTTCCCGTTGACCTAGAATCACTAAATTTGGCAAAAAGCTAGGTCTTATATAACAAATTAAGAAAAAAAAATATGGGCCTCTAATCTCCAAAGTCTGTGAAGAGAAAAATCTGAAATAATTTGTTACCTACAAATTTGTACGGAACCCCCGAGATGGGCGAGTCCGATGGAATGTTCTGTATGTTAATCTAGATTAAAAACTACCTGTGCCAAATTTTATTAATATCAGTATAGTCGTTTTTGCGTGAAAGAGAAATAAACATCCATACATACGTACTTCCACTCTCACAAACTGTCGGATATATGTGTAATAATTAGAAAAGTAGGATACTATTAAAATATTAAACAAAAACAAATAAAAATGAATTGTGATATATTTACCGAACCTTCTTTATTTATTGTAATTTATTTAGTTATTAATAACCATTATTTTATCCATAACCCCTCACCAGTCGTTTGTCAATATAACAATGAAATTTCTATTGTGTCTGGGTCGTTCGACTGATGAAGTAATATATTACTTTAGTACCGTATGTTACAAAAGAACGTTTAACTTTCCAATATTATAACAATTTGTTACAAAATGAGGGAGTTAATTTTTAAACATCTGGTAACTCTACACCCACACAGATGCACGTGTACGTACAGTGCAGTGGCTCGTTGTCACGCACACATAACTATAGAGGTGGCGACACTCGCGAGTACGGCGCGCTCCATCTGCCTTTTGTCAGTAATCTGTGCTCTAGTCATAATAACATTAGAAATGCCGATTTGTCACATAGTTTAAACGCCGGAAATCTTCATTGCTTTTGATGTCTGTCCAAACAACGTTTCGGGTCCATCCTACATCTCGTAAAAATGTTAATTTAATGACCGACAATGTCCTACTCTTACAAACATTGCTACACTAACTGACGCGTCATTTCCAAAATAGTAGATGTCGCAGCCGCTGAATAATCCGAGATTATGTTGTCTTATGGCTACAGTTTACTGTTGGCACCATCAACAGCACTTAAACAAGCAGGAGTTGCGGTAATAATAGATTAAGAAATGAACATTTTGTTTTACGCCTCGCATTGCGTTTTGAGTTTCAGGTTGTTAACTGCTGCAGAGCTGAAACTTTCCATAGTCTAGAAAATGTAGGTATTTTAGTATCAATGACAAATGAATAATAATAAATAGGTAATGAACCATTGTAATCGATATATATTCGAGTAGGTACCTACATTTCGTGTTATAACAGCTGTTTTAATAGCTCAGTCAGTGTTGTGTGGTGACGTGGACCCCGAAATTAATTTATTTAATCAGTATTATTTCTAAAGTTTATTGTTGTAAGTAATGATAATATGAGTGCAAGCATTTTACTGATAGTAGTTTATCGCAGACGGGTATTATTTTTTATAAACTATACTTTGTGTTCGCCCTGTTTGTGTAACTGCTGCATAATTATAAAAGGAAAGCCAAATAAGTAGAATGATTAAGGCTTTATAGATAGGATAGAAGCAGTCAAAGCAGGAATAGCTTATAAAACGGCATGACAAGTTCCTGTTCCTGTAATATAGGCAATGAAAAAAATGAGCGATATAAAAAATAAGATTTCCTCAATAAAGTTAAGTACATATATGGTTCAGTTAAATTTTTTATAGCATAGAAGATTGTGCCTATCCGTAATTTTTATTTGATTAGCGTCAATAATACGAGTTAATGCTAAATTTGATATGGAACAGCAGTTAGGTACTATTTATTTATTTATTTAAACTAGAACGGCTATATACACCACTTACACTAATGATAAAACAAAAAAAAACTAACTTAATACTCATTACAAAATGTCAAAAGACAAAACAAATGTCAATTAAAATATCAATGTCAGAAATAATAGTAATTATAGCATCGCTTCGCAGAGCGTCAAACATTCAGCTAGAATGTCGTTCAAGGCATCATTTAAGACGTCACGCTCTCGATTGTTGTCTACAAGAGCATTGAGCGCGTTAAGGGTTGCGGTATCGGGGACGCGGCGCGACTGTCCTACAGCTTGGAACCCACAGACCATATAACCACTTATATGGTGGTTATATGGTCTGTGTTGGAACCGCAAACACTTTATGTTTCCTCGCCGAAAGATAGTTGCCGGGAACATATAGTCGACACAACTGATCACTAAGATCTGAAGCGTCTATCTTGCCATGCAGAACTTTGCGCATTATGGCTAGCTGATCATAAGATCTCCGGACTTTTAACGAATTGTACCCCAGGCTGCCGAACAGAAATTTAGTGGGGTACATGTAAGGGTAATAACCATACGTGCGCTTAAATAAGTACCTGAGAAATGTCTTTTGAACTTTCTCCAACACAAGGGTATAGTTGTCCTCATGAGGATTCCATACACAAGCACTAGCCTCTGGCTTACTTCGCACCAAAGCATTAAATATAAGCTTAATCACATCAATATTTTGAAAATCTCGAGAGTTCCGAAGCACAAAACCTAGCCGTCGGTACGACTCTTTGGCAATTGTGGTAATATGGTCGTTAAAAGTGAGCTTTCGATCAAATATAACACCCAGATCTTTTATTAATGTTGCCTGTGCGATAACATTTTGACCCAACTTGTACTATGTCTGTCTACACAGTTTTAATCTACTATTTATCTCTTAGGTTTTAGGCATTATATATTCGCTTGGTAGATAACTTCTATAGATATATTATGTATCTATGTGTGTACGAAGAATAAAAATTGGTGACCTTCCCACGGAGCGTATACAACCTACGAATAATATTATTATTCGTAGTATACAACCCAGAGATTTATTGGTCTGTGGTTGTTTATATACATAATTATAAGTAATAAAGATATCTATTATTTTCTTTGTTTATTATGTTTATTAATTAGTAGTACTTTAATGACTATATTGTCGATTGTCCGTGGCTGTCTGGCTGATCCAACGCGTCATAATGAATATCTTCCGCTACTGACCGCATCGCCGGACACTGTCGATCTCTAGATGTGAATGAACCAGACAAGCAACTGGAAAATTGGTTTGATACCAATAAATACATCGAGTCTTAAATAATATTGGCGATGTAATTTTCACTCATACATAATCGGCACTAGAATTTCTGCACATCATGCAAAGATTTCACGGCCAGGGAATGAACCTGGAACCCCACGCTTCGAAGGCAGGTTCACTACCACTTACGCCAACGGTTGAACTTAATTGTCTGGAAATTAGAATGTAATGAACATGTTATATCTATCCTCTATTCAAAAGTCAAGTTGGCACAGAGCAATATAATTAAAATTGCATAAAAGACAAAGATACTCGGAGTACTCCACTTCTGACAAGTTATCATCTGACACGCATAAAATGTAATAATAGTAGTCCTAAGTAGAAAAATTGTAAAATTCTGTATGAAAATAATGGCCCTGAGTTTCTTGCCGCTTCTTCGCCGGTAGGTTCTATAAATTTTGGAACGCGGCGGTAGAGTCTATAAAGTACATTATAATAAATAATTGACGTTCGTGCGTCTTTGATGCCTAAATTAAATAAATTATTTTGACTTTGACTGAAAAATTATAGGCAGTTTCAATCTTGTGTTTATGAACTGTATGAATTCTTGTGTGTATGAATTTTTATAGTAAGTCTTACTTTTACATCACTGATTTCACAGAAAATATTTCGTGTAATGTCTGAAGCTCTACAACGTTCAACGTTTGGATTATCTAGTCAACTAATCACTTATCCTATTAACGGTAACGCTGAGTTTTCTGCGCCCTATTTATTTCAATCGCCTAACACGTTTATCTTCGCCATGGTCTCATTACGAGCATACGTTCTATACTGAGTTCTATTTGTCTTGTGGCGGAGGACAAGAAGGGCCCATCCATCACTTGAATGCTGCGATAATACGCCTTTGATGGCTCCGATGTTCGGCTAATGCGGCATAATGCTTCTCCAGGGGCGGACACCAGTGATTCATAATGCTCTGTTTGTGACACTGGCTAGCTGTCACCCACTTATCTATGTTTCAGGCCTGTTTTTCCCATACCAATAAGTAGTTTGTTTTTCGATGTTCGTCCAATTTTATTTCCTGTTACTTATTTGTTTTCTACAGTTGGACACGCTATTCATTCATTGGTATTAACCTCTCACCCTAATTTAACTTGGGTTAAAGCATTGTTACAGTAAATAAAAAAGGGATTTGGCTTGTGAGAATAGTGGCTAGTTGGCGCAGTTGGTAGCAACTCTGCCTTCTGAGCCGCTGGTCCCAAATTCGATCTCCGGACACACAAAAATAGTGTGTCCTTCAATAAGTCTGGCCTGTGTCTGATTGTGAATATGTATATTGTAGTATGAATATGTTTGTTTGACCTGTGTCTGGGTGTGTATATATATATATATATATATATATATATCAGTGTGTATATGAGTCATTCAGTTACTATACTCTACATATATATAGGGTCTACCTGGTATTTGGAACGTGAATACTTTGTATGGATGTTGTTCCATATTATTATACATATTTTATATAAGGATGCGGGTTTTTTAATTTGAGTCACAGTGGTAACTTTAGCTGAGAAAAAGGCATTGAAATACTCTAATGTTTTTGTATAAAGAATGCTGATCGAATAATAAGAACGAATGAAACGAGCAGATCATGAATAGCCCGAGGGATAAAAGTAAGGAAGTCCGAGATTGCGAAACTTTATCCTTGAACAGGCGTGCGGAGCGCAATGCTAGACTATTTACAGTATTGAAGAGAAAGAAAGGAGTTAATAAAGATTTTAAAATGTTGTAGACTAGTACGTAAAGTAAAACAAGAATATACGTACGCAACTGTGCTATATTACGTTGTATCTAGTACGTAGTGATAATTTTAACATCCTCTATAAATGTTAACATTTTAAGATACTAGACATTGCCGCGACTACGTCTGCGTGGAGTAATGTTATCGCTATCTCTCGGGAACTTTTCGTTAATGTCGTAACCATACACATCGCAATTCCTAGAATCGTAGTATGTTTTCATAGAAAACTATTATTGTCTAAATATGGCCAATACCAAGCAAGTAGTATCTTGGTTATAAGTTAATTTCATCCAATAGTTGATCTGTTTCAGCATGAAGAAGTTATAATCATGCTTACCACTCACACACTCACGATCATCCGCATTGATAATATTATACTTAGTGTATTAAAATGTTCCCCTAGCGAAATCTCCAGGAACCACTTTATTCTGAAATCTTAAACGGTTACGGTACTTAGCGAGCGAGCCGGGCCGGGAGTGCAGTGCTCCAGGCTTATCTTGCTCGTTTGTCCTCCGGGAAGCTCTTTACTCCCGATACGGGATCCTTTAGCTCAGCTTCCAACGCTCCTCGCTCGCGAAACGACAGCTTTACGACTAATATCACACGTCCGATACGAGACAAGATTATATTGTAAAGTTCTACATAGAATGTGCAAGATTCATGTAACCAATACTTTTCGTAGTACTTACATCGTTTGATATTCGATGTCACTCGCGTAATGTGGATCTTGAAACCCTCTCTATTTGCACGGATCAATCCTCAAAAAGGTCGGCGGTCTTGTCGCGGCAATGTGAATAATTTGTGAATGATATCGTAACTGTCTTAACCTCGTTAATAAATAAGTAATTATTTATGTCTCTTGTGGTGTGCCAGTCTAGACATTGCGTGTGATGGTTGTGTGTCAAACGGGTCTATGTTGAAAGAAATAACTAACAGTGCGGTCCCAATTAAGCCATAATCGATATTAGCGCGATAACAGTCGGTCCCTTTCACCGTGAGCGTGATTACGATGGCCCACGCTACGTCATCGATGACACTATAATCGTCGTGAGCGTTCTGTCAAAAGTGACAGGTGTTTGTTTATTTCTACAAGGTCTTTACTGGGCTACGTTCCGGAAAGCGCCGAAAACACTCGCGGCGTTCGCACACCCATTCCCTTAAAAGCCCACGGTCATCGTGAGCGAACTCGATACGTCATCGATGACGTCACTGAAAACGCTCACAACGCTCGCAGATCGTAGGTGGGTTTTCGCGGTCGTTTACGAGCTGTCACTGTCAAGCATCAAATGTATAGGATCCTATCGATTTTTGACAGAAAAGTTGGCGCTTCCCGGAACGTAGCCCTGGTGTCCCTTGTTTTTGATGTAAAAGTTGTAAAACTAGGTCCATCCATTCCATTATTTCTTTTTAATCCACACACCACATAGTTAACCTTCACACTATGTAGGTACGTTATTTTTATGAATTAGTTTTTCGCGCGCAAATGGTTCGTTATTGCTACAACTCTGGTCCGATTTATTACGCTTACAATCGCGATATTTGTCTCGGACCGGCTTTGATAGACGATATCACTGTGAGCAAAAATATCGCGATACGGACCGCAGTGTAAAATTATGCGATGACTATAACTACTGCTATACCACAAAAAAATGCTAGTATACCTACTATGCGAAGAGCTTATATTTCATCCATGGTGTGTTATACAACTACCACAGTATAAGTTTACGGTGTGCTACTACGTACAGAAGGATCACTCCCATTGAAAACGCGCTGAAAATGCCTACGATTGTTAAATCTCACCTTTTGCAAGCCAATTTGTTCTCTACATGCATTGGAGAACGGCGATGTTACAATGAACCGCTCGGACCGATGACGTCACACGCTGGGCGCTCCGCTACTAGGGTTAACATGTCTCGACAACACCACATAGTAAATAATAGTACTACACATAATATATATATATATGAACCCTTCTGCGCTTGAGAAGCTGCAGCTGTGTGTACCGTCCAGCTTGCGCGGCACTGACGCCGAGCACTGCCCGCGGTGCAGACGCCGCCGCCTGTTCGTAGCCCCCGTGCACTTGCACACCGTGCGCGGTCACAACGCCCCTACCGCTAGAGTTATCAAATTACTTAATAACATGATCGGTCAACAACCAGACGTAGATATATTTTATGATAGGGTAGGTAGATTTCGATGTGAACTTCTTGCTTATCTTAGTTTCACCATGTGATGTTATGGATAATGTCTGTAAATTGCATGTATCTATCTGAATAAATAAATAAAAATGCATACGCATGCATATTATTAAAAAATAGCCCTTCTAATCGCAAAACAGTGATGTTTGCACAACTACAGCAGGGTGGATATATTGGCATGTGCAGCAGGAACTTCCCCAGCGGACTCTGTAAAAGTCACTACAACAAATGACGAGAACGTATACCTACTCTACAGTTTTATATTTTTTGTGTGTTGGAAGCTGTTGATCAATGTTCTAAAACAGAGAACTTAAATCAGCATTCACCAGCATAATATGTTTAATTTGGTTATATAAATAAAATGAATGTACAGTCGGCTCTAATTTCATTATTTTCTTGTTTCAGGTAAGTCTGCCACCGGTGAAGAATTACTAATCCCACAGGAATAAATTCATCTCGTCAAGTTGGCCGACCAACTCGCCCTACGGGTTAATTTGGAAATTTATTTTTGTTTCCCTGTTCTCGTATAGCGTTATTGTCTTGTTGCGATTTCCGCTGTTCCGGTAATATTTCCGCGTGCTCCTTTTTACGAGCAACATAAAAAACATCTCAAGAAACGATTGTACTCTATCGCTTCTGATAAAAAGGAGCGCGGGGGCTAGGGATCCGGTCGACTTCCCGTAAAATATGTAACTCAGCGTTTCCTAATTCCTCCGGCCATTTTCCGAATGGAAAAATTCACTCAGCCAGCAGCCGCAAGCGATTACTCCTCTTTACGGAGTGACACGCGTAGGCTGCGGGGCAGGGCTGGCGCCGCCGTGAACGATACCACATAAATAATCGAGAGCTTACGAATTCAAGCGCCCGAATATCAAAGAAACTCCGCTAAATTGATCGCGTAATGTAAATAGCCTGTACAGGAGACTTTAATGTAACTCAAATGTTTCTTCTAAAATGCTTAATGTCACCCAAGCACAGTTACGCGTTGAATAAACTTCTATTTAACAAAATCATTTAATAGATTTGGACACCCCAATCACAGGAAGATTAGCAAGGATATGTACACAAGTTCTTTGAAAGGGTTGATGAAGGTTGTAATCTCTATAGCGAAGATACCCGCAATGTATCTTGTGAATAACCGGCTTTGACTTTAGGTCGTAAATTAAGCTATTAGAATCCCTGGTGCCACGATTGTCCTGTCACTGTGTGGGCGCAGTCGCCTGCAATATATTGAATGGTTTTAGGCATCAAAGTTACATATCATAAAGCTCTAACTCAAGAGTTAAACTTTAGCATGATCTTCGGAATGTATCTAAAGTTTATGCTCTCTGCTCAACTTGCAAAGCAAAAACACAAAATCGAGCCAGCTTTTACATAAGTAGCGAAAAATTAAATTCATTTCATGAATGAGACGGCATAGGAAAGTCACATATTTGCTTTGAAGAATAGTAAACAAAATGTCTGTTGAACAAATAAACCGTCCGCCTCTGGAAGCAAATATGTACGTACCCTTTTCTTATTCTCATCATATTATGTCTAATACTCGTATATAAAATTGCATCAGTTTTATTTTCTTTATGGACTTACATAAAGAAAATAAAAGTGCAAAAAAGCGATAGTGTTGGGTAATAACATTATTATCCATTTTCTTTTAACTAATTAAGCCCCGACTATTTAATTGATCAGAATTTTCTTTTCAATGCTTGGCAGACTATTAGATATTATGTCGTGTCTCCTTACTGTCGACGCCAAGAGCGTCGCGCCCCTTAACTTCGTTTATTCGCTAAGTTGATTGTGTCTACGAGTTTACGTATTTTCTTCTTTCTATATTGTGTTCAGTATTTATGTAAGCGATCGTCTGTTTATCGTGTTTATTCACCTCCTTTTGTGGAATTTCAAGACGTTGAGGGATCTCGCGGAAATCGTGATAAGCGGCCTCTTTTGAGGATTGCGTCCGAACGGTTCAAGCATTGAACGAAACGTACTTAGAAGTCCCGATCTCGTTGCGATTTGGACGACGCGACGATACCTCGGGCCTGGCGTACCCGATTGCCCGCGCCTGTACTTATCATGGGAGATAGTTTCCCGAATCGGATCGGGATGATGCCGCCGTACCGTGCGATGAAATAATTTGCCTCCCGCTATTAAACGAACCCTAGATTGCAATAAAGATACACGAGGATTCGGTTTACTTCATAATAGCTTATTTTATTTCGGCAAATAATCTCAAAATTTCGGGTCATTAAATTAAAAACTGAAAGCAAATTTTAACATGAGCTCATTGAAACACTGATTGTCTTTCAATGTGGTCCTTTGTGGTTGAATTTCAATATCAAAAGAAGGTAGCCTGTACATATTTAAATCGTTGTCGGCTGTAGTGATAGGATAACTATGATCTATCGAGCACAAAGCCGGCACCTGACGTGTAATGCAGAGCTTTGCCGCCTATGGAATTTATGATGACGCAATAACAAAGAGAAATCCGATATTGAATAGACAGCTGGACACTGCTTATGATTGTAAATCTGTCTTTAACTGTGCTCCGGTATAGGTTACCTGTCATAATCACTATCTATTCGGTGTACCTCTGATTTTCGACAAGTTCAATATTTCGACAGTCAGACAACTTATGTCCTGTCGAAGCAATGACTTGTCGAACTGTATTTTTTCGAAGTAAGCGTATTGTCGAAGTATTCATAATAAATCATAATTAATCCCTTATGTTCCCACTGCTGCGGCTCGAGCCTTTCTATCGTAGAGAGAGGAGTTGGGCCATAATCCACCACGCAGGCCCAGAGCGGCTTGTTGGATGGGCAAATAGCTAACCCATGTCGAACTTTTAATGCTGCCCGAAGGCCTTCGACATAGCCTAACGACTGTTGTTCTAGGACAACTTTGAAGTATTGAACTTGTCGAAATTCAGAAGGTACACCTCTATTAAACTGGATGGATTCATCCATTGGGTGCAGTTTAATGAAAATACCAGCCCCATTATAATTAGAATCCTCTGAACAGATACAGCTGCAAATAGCCAGGATGCTTGGCTGCGTTATCACAGTTAGCCAAACACGAAGTACAATGAGGTATTATTGCATTTATTATGGGTGGCTTGACGCGAATATGTGAAGCTGATGTGATGTGCTATGTGTATATAATGATGTACCAAAGTGTAAATATGGCGTGTTTGCGTGATCACATCTCAGATCGAACAGGCTCGCCGAGAGTGTACAGTCACTTTATTCCCCAAATTATAGCTGGATGCTCCGTGCTTTAATCCAACCAGATTTTTACTAATACATTCAATGCTTCATATTACAAAAAACGGTATCGCTTAAAAAAAGTCAAGAAATTTCTATTATTAATTATAATCACACTTTAAAGAAAAATCTTTTTTTTTTTTAAATTAACATGGCTTTGGATACTTGTCCTTATGCCATATCTTATTGTTTAAGAAAAATCAAAGGAAAATTGTATTGCCATGCGAGAGAGCCGAAACAAATTCCCTAAAGTGTTGCCTGTGCAAAAGCGGAAGCGAACAAATAACTTTCAAGAAATATCAAAAATATTTTCTTAATTTACATCTTAATCTACGATTCTATCTACTATTATTATATAATAACATTCCAGAATTTGAGCTTTATTATGTTATTATATTTTTTACGCGGTAACTTCTCAACGGATTTGTATGTGATTCAGAATAGAGGTAGTTTATAGCCAGGATATAAGCTAATAGGCTATTTTATATCCTGATTCAACGGGTGTTTCGTAATAACTCGTCAAAGTAAATCGTAATATCTTTAATGGTAATATAAAAAAAAAAGATTTATTGTAATCTATGGATCAGTAGGGCTATTATGTATCTCAGTTGCTAACAAATTTTGATTGAAATCGAAAAAATGGCGGCTCTATGTAACTTGTCAGCTCCAGGTATCAACTTACTAACATTTTTGCTTACTGGAGTTGTCCAAGCTCCAGACACAATAGAAATTTCATTGTTATAATGACATCGACACATTGTCATGAGGGGTTATTATAACTTTTCACAAGGACGAAGTCGCGGACACCAAATAATTTAACTAGGCAATTAGTTAGAATAACAAGTATAAAATATTTATATTAATAGGTTTACTAAAATTACTTTATAAATCTGATAAAATACCGACCTAATTAATTATTAGGTAGGTAAGTATGTATTATTATATATTATGTTTAATTGAATAGAACGCGTGCTAAATTATAATATTGTTATATACCTACATTTAATTTATTTTTATAAATCTAATAAGGATATCGGTTATAAACATCAGCTCCCGTATCCTATGGATATATAAAGATATAAATATTTAAAACTAGTTGACCGCCAGCGACTTCGCTCGCTTGGTCTTAGTGTAGTTGCGAGAGAGTTATTCTTTAAGGCGCGGTCGTACCCTGATAATAGTAAAAAGCAGAATCTTTAAACATCGAGTGTAACGAAACAGTTCGATAATAATCTATGAAAAAAAAAACTTGGTTAGAAAAGGAACAGGCAAAGAGTAATAACCGAACAGAATTCACAAATATTACCCGCTCTCTGCAGGAAAAAATCCTAAATAGGTGCATAAAAATAAACTTTCACGTCCAAACTCTCAGAATTTTCAGCGATAACACTACATTATTTTTTAGGTAATACATAGCCAACATATAGTACTAAAGTAGTAACGAGCAGTTTTTTCAATTGTAATAGTATATATCGAAAGATATAAAGAAAACATACAAAATTACCGCATTTTCGCATTACATCATCCAATCTAACAAGCGATTTTCAACCTTACGTAAAGCATCGTAAATTATTTAAAAAATGGGGTTGGACCGCGTCTTAAACTCCATTAACTTTTTTATTTATAAACCGATTGACATGAAACAAACACTAAATGTTAAGTGAAGCTTATACAATATATTAGTGAAAACCACATCTAAGTTGGATACCCCATTTCTGAGATATGAGTGCACTAACGCACAGACAAACATGCCCAAATTCTAACCATATTTTTTATTCTATTTTCGTTTATAAAAATCTTAATAATATTTTTCCCATATATCTTCCATGTACAAACGGCGATCCGTTACATTTTCATTATATCTATAGATGAAAGACTATTTTAATTTAGGATATGCTATTAAACTATATGTGAACTTTCAAATCTAAAACATCTGCCACTAATTGAAAACACCAAAAGTAACCCTCATCTCAAATCAAAGTCGAAGCTAAAAGCTATTTGAAGATGCAGAAGCAACGGAATGTTTATGTTATTGAAACATAAGTAATAAAGCCGGCACTGGCGGCGGGTGAAGTGAAAGTGGCTGGTGGGTAATAATTCACAAACACATGATGGCAACTAATCTGTTTGTAACCGTATACGCGAGCCGACTCGCTTGCGTAACGCAACCCGGGAATTGCCGTATTCACTTACGGTGTGTGGCAACAATTCATTGCTTTTCCGATGTGGGCTGGTAGAAGGAAATTCATTGAGATTTTTTTCAATTAGGTTAAATTTCAAATCATAACTCGCTCGCGCTTCTAGATATTCTATTGTTTTTGAACGTGGAAAAAATCGTTTCCTAGAAATAGCCCAGTCCTATTAGCTCAAAAAAGGGGCGAACCCGTAAATAAATTAAGTAGTAATTTCCTTTCCATGATTGAATCGGAAAAGGTGATGAAAACCAATAGTGTAGGAAATTGAATTTTAATCATATTATAATAAATTTACAATTATTAAAATTCACGTTCCCAAGAGCCTCCATGATGGCTAAATTAAATAAATTATTTTGTATTTGAGTGTGAATTTACACAAATACAAATCATTTATTCAATTAATGTAATTATGAGTTTATTGTATCTAATATTATAATTGTAATAAATGTGTGATACTAATTAATTAATTCAAAGTTTTGTAATGAAAAAAATTATGTAAATGAATATTAATTATACACTTTAAAGAGTAATCAATGGCAATATGTGCCTAAAAAAATAAGCAGTGAAGACTTTAAGAGTTCAATTTTTTACAATTAGGTATTTTTACTCTGTACGTATATTTATGATCCATAATTTACAATGTTTCTAAGTTAACCACACACGTTGCAGTTCCTGGAAAAGTAGGTTGATTTCTACGAAATATGTTGTATTATTGGCCAAATATGGCGAATCCGCGCTATTCGGGTTAATATATAATTACACACAACTTGAAAATTTGTTGTACTAAGGTTTTGTGTAATTAAGAATATGTCTCTGTTAAAGTATGTAATTTTTATTTTTATTTCGAAAATTACTTTGTACAAAATATGGGTACTTACTTACTAGAAATGTATCATATTAATATATCGTAGTTGAAGTATCTTGCATGTAACATGTGCCCTTGCGGCGTACAAATATTGATATCAATATCTACTCTAACAAGAATTAAATCGAATTTATCCTTCTAACAAGGAGAGAATTAATGTTTATAATATATTTTATCCCTTAGTTATTTGATGTTTTAAATATAACTTTGTTGTAGCTACAATAATTGACGTAAATAGGTACACAATATTACACAACTATTAATAATAATTTTACTGTAATTATAAATACCTTATGGAGATTATTAAAAATCTTACGTAAATGTACCAATTGGATACAAGGTTATTATTTACTAAATCATTATCATCATCATCATCATCATCATCTCAGCCGTAGAACGTCCACTGCTGAACATAGGCCTCCCCATGATTTTCTAAAAGGAACGATTGGAAGCGGCCGGTCAGCCAGCTTTTAAATATTAATTATTATTAATTTAAATGTATTATTTAGTAAATAATACATTTAAATTAATAATAATTAATATTTAAAAGCTAACTTGAGTTTTCTTTCCATTAGCTCGTTTGTATATTCATACTTGGTAAGATGTTTTTGCACGTATCGTGGGCACGGGTAAACTGATCATTGTCAAGTTAAAATAATAAAATATACATAAGTTAATCCGTTTAGTTGTCTAACTTCAATCGTAGGTACATTATCTGTCTAAAGTGTGCCACATATGTACAAATAGGACAGTGTACACTGTGTACAAATAGGACAGTGTACACTGTGTACAAATAGGACAGTGTACACAGTGTACAAATAGGACAGTGTACACAGTGTACAAATAGGACAGTGTACACAGTGTACAAATAGGACAGTGTACACAGTGTACAAATAGGACACTAAAAGATGTAGCTTTATTCAACTGGCACTCATGGAAGGGAGTTTAATATCCTGGCTAGATGTTGTAATAACGCTTGTTCAAGTTTTGACGAGTAATAGTTGATTATTAATCGTTAAAAGGGTTCGTAACGGAGCACGAGTGTAGACAAAATGTACAAAATCATGAAATTTTGTTTAAATGTGGTTTCCTTGTCTATCACATTAGAAAGTTTTAGTAACGTATCCTCCTCTTTACTACAACGTGACTTAGACAGAACAGTGACTTAATGACGTGATGACAGTCATCATATCCCATAAAAAAACTATACATTTTTTATGGGATAGGTTGTCAAACGAGCAAGCGGCTCACCTGGTTATGGTAAGTGATACCGTCGCCCACGGACATCCGCAATACCAGAGGTCTCGAAGATGCATTGCCGACCTTTGAGGAAGGGTGATAGTTTGAGAGGGGGAGGGAGAAGGAAGGTGAGGGAGAATGGGGAAGGGTGGAATCGGGCCTCCGGAACCTCCCACAAACCGACGAAACGCAATAGCAAGCTATGTTACTTCACGTCGGTGTTATGTATGTATGTCGTCACATAAATGTCTCACTGAAAATCTCACTCACACTTCATGCGAGTGATATTATATTCAAGTTGTAATGCTTGAATAAATATCTCACCTTGATACAACTATAAATATTTAACTAAGTAAATAACTCGAGGAATGGCAAATGCACAAACATACGAGACCACTTATAAAGGGAAAAATATTTATCTAATGTCTCTGAATTATCTCCCTTTGACTTAAATTGCACTTATGTGTAGAAACGTCAGCACGAATTCATAAGTGCGTCTTTGATGCCTAAATTGAATAAATGATTTTGACTTTGACTTTGACTTTGACTTTATAAAGTCTATATACAAATTATAAAAATGTAACGGATCGCTGTTTGTACATGGAAAATATATGAGGAAAATATTATTGGGACTTACATAAATGAAGATACATAGAATGAAAAAAAAATGATTGTTAGAAATCTGTTTGTGCGTTTGTGCACGCTAATCTAAGCAACGGCTTATCCGATTTAGATGTGGTTTTCACTAATATCTAATATATTGTGGTAAGCTTCACTTAATATTTAGTGTTTGCTTCGTGTCAATCAGTTCATAAATAAAAAAGTTATTGAAATTTAAAGAATAACTTACGCCACTACACCAAGACCAAGCGAGCGAAGCCGCTGCCGGGTCAACTAGTAGTAGGTACTATAACAGAGACACTATGTGCGTGTAGGCAGTGGCCCGGCACTCGGCTTGATGGATGCCGTCTGCCGTCCGCGATCCGTCATCACAAAGGATTCCGCGCAACGGACACTAAGCCAGCTTTTTGCTGACACCGGATCATACGTCAAAACATGTGGGAAAATAAATCTTACTCCAAGTACTCGCATTTTATATACTACTCGACAAAGCTAGAAAAGAGTGGGTCTGTAGCTCTACCATGAGTTAGCAAAAGAAATGTCATCTATAGATACTTGATATCGTCTACCTTTATAAGCTTTTGATTGACGTACTCGCTGTCAATTTTAGGTCTACAATTTACCGCGAGGTGGCACTGTTCTTTTTTCATACATTTTTTTGCGGTAGTCGCTATCGAGCGTCGATTGGGGACAATGTTGTAAACTCATGGTAGACCTACAGAACTGAACTTTGTGGCATACACCTTTTGTAATTTCCACAATGTTGACTTTATGTATGTTTAATGTACTTCCCTTCTTTAGTACCTGGATGACTGAGCTTTGCGCGTAAATAAACAATTGATTTTCTTGGTGTAACCTCAAATTTAACACTCATTGGCTCAGTGTTGCTTAATAACGCCATCTACATATTGTAAAGTAGCTGTAGTGTAGCTGTGTCGGTAAAACAGTTTACTTGTTGTTTATGCTGATGACATTGTAGCAGTTTTTCATTGCCTTTTTTTTTTTTTTTTTTTTTTTTTTTTTTTTTAATTCTTTAATTTTTTGGGGGCTTTTAGACAACATGTCTATGTCAGCCCCATCGTATCCTGACAAAACACAAATTTCCTAAATAAATTTATCTAAAACTAATTACTTTTTTACACAAACACAAACTTACCTAAACCACAGACCTACCTAGCCGGTTAATTATACTTATGGTATAATTAACCAACCAGGCAAGCCTGTGGTGCTAGAATGGTTTAAAGCCTGTACAAAAGAATTTGCCAGACCGTAAACCATTCCAGCCTCCTTAGAATTTGGATCAGATAACATAAGCTGTATTACCCCTACATTGGTTTCACAAATTCTAAGTTCGGTAAAAATCTGTTCCCTCTGACGTTGGTTCCGGACACATTCCATCAGTACATGATACACGTCTTCGGGCTGGTCGCACTCCTCACAGTTCGGTGACGATACCTTTCCCATCATAAATCCAAAAGCATTGAATGGGATGTGTCCGGAACGTAATCTGTGCGCGACAACAACGAGCTTCCGACTAATAGCTCCAACAAACCATGGCGAACGATGAGGCTCGCTTTGCAAAACTTTGTACCAGATTCCTTTAGATTTGGAACGTTCATCAAAGTATTCTCGCCAACTATCAAAACAAACTTTTTTATATTTGGGTAAGTATTCTGTATGAGTTGGTAAAATGTACATGTCCGATCCACTGACTGCAGCTAATTTTGCCAAGCGATCCACTGTCTCGTTGCCTGATAATCCAATGTGAGATGGTAACCATTGTAATTTTACGGTGATTTGATTTGTCCGAAGCCTTTCTACCTTACGTAAAATAGAGTAAGTAATAGGTATACCTCGACTACCCATAGTACATCTATAAATATGTTGTAAAGCGCTTTTACTATCCGTAAGTATTACTACACTGTCTCGCACATTAGACTCGACGTAGGACAGTGCCGCCGATATGGCAAACAGCTCCAAGGTCATTATACATATCGGCGACACGTTCCGGTAACTCTCAGCATATTTACAAGTTGCATCAAAAAATGCTATCCCTGACGAGGACGCACCGGCGCTCTTTGACCCGTCTGTAAATATTTTGTGCCAGTTTTTATATTTTCTATCTAACTCCGTTAATACATTATTTTTTAAAACATCAGTATTATAATCTTTTTTAGCCTTCTGAACACACTCTAAACTATCAACTATATATTTTTTTATGTTTATATTAGATACCCACTCTTCCAATAAAAACATTTCTAATGGATTAGAAGCAGTACATATTTCTTTTTTGACTTCGTTATATGCTAGCATGAGCAAAGGTTTCTTTTTATACATCCAGTATCTACCATATAAATCGGGACAAAGAGCACCGAATTCGTCTAGAAGGGTTATAATCGAGTTTTTACACCATGATTTAGATTTGAGACAGTATTTGTATGCTAAATACTTTCTACGTATACCCAGAGGGGGAATACATACTTCACTCTCCATAACATGTAACGGAGTTGATTTTATAAAGCCGCCAATAATTCTAAGCGCTTGATTTTGTACATTATCTAACTTACGAATGTGACAGTTTGCACCGTTATCATAGAGGAAGGAACCGAAATCTATTCTACTTCTAATAAGATTGACATATAGCCTTCTCAAATGCTTGGGATGAACACCCCAGCCACTACCCGCCAAAACCTTCAAAATATTTAGGTATCTCTCTGTTTTTTCGCATGTTTCTTGGATGTGCCTATTCCAAAGAAGTGAGCGATCTAGCCAAATTCCTAAATATTTAATGTTTTCATTAGATTTTAATGTTACCTGATTTATTTTAAGTTCTATATATTTCCGTCTGCGACCTCTGCTAAACAGACAAAAATTAGATTTATCTGCAGATAACTGTAAACCAACGTTGTTAAGAAGTCTAACTATTGTATTCAAAGAATATTGGATCTCAAAAACACATTTATCAATACTTTTATCGCTGGCATATATTACAAAATCGTCTGCGTATTGACTTATTTCTGTACTAACAGACTTACAGATTTCATAAGTTACTATATTAAACAACAATGGTGAAAAAGGATCACCTTGCGCCAAGCCTTTTGATGTCCACCTTACTATTCGGCTATTCTCACTATTATTACTATTTATTATCAAATGCCTTTCACTAAGAAATTCCCAAATATAATTACAAATTTTACTCCCAACTTTTAATCTATCTAATGTTTTCACTAAGGCATCAATCAAAACGTTATTATACGCGTTTTCTATATCAAGAAAGCAGGCCAGTGTAGGTAAATTTTTTGCGAGACCCATTTGTATAGTAGTCACTAATCGTGTTACAGAATCTAAACAAGATTTTGCTTTTCTAAAACCTGTAGTATTCTGAGATAGTATATTATGATGTTCTACGTACCATTCTAATCTTTTCCCAATCATGTTATGTAAAATTTTGCACATACAAGAAATTAATGAAATAGGTCTTAACTTAACGTCCGTACTCGAATTGTTATTCGCCTTTGGAATTGGTATTATTTTGATATCTCTCCACTGGTGCGGTACTAGACCAGAACTATATATCTTATTGTACAACTGAAGCAAATAAGATTTACCGACCTCTGGAAGATTGCAAATCATTGAGTATGTGATACTGTCATCCCCAGGTGCCGTATCTTTTCTTTTAAGGCATGCTTCAAACTCTTGAATAGTAAAATCTTTTTCTAACAAGCTATTCCTAGACAAGAAACTAGGTTTAGATACACTTGCACAATCTGGGGCTAGGCTACAGAGTAATTCATGTTTTTTAGTTTCAGGCGCAATGAAATTCCGATGACGGTAACCTTTTATCCATCTCATTTTTCTCCACATATCAGATAAAGATGTATCTTCACTAACTGAGTCACAAAAACCGCGGAAATCTTTAGACTTAGCTTTAGATATTTCGGTTCTAGCTATCAACGTTTTCTCTTCTAGAATTTTGAGATTATTAGGGATAGGGTTTCTTCTGAAGGTGCTTAATGCCAGCCTCCGTTGGGCTACTAATTCAGATAGTGTAGGATTCCAGTACGATTTTGGCGCGAATTTGCTTTCTGGATCATTATTGATTATAAGCCACGGTATATTCTCTTCAACTGCATCATTAATAATATCCATAAACGTATCATATAAATTTTGTACGTGCTCAGAATTAAAGTTAAGATGTAAATTTAACAGAGACCGTTCTACTGAAGTTTTATAACTAGGCCAATCAGCTTTTCTAAAATTTCGCTTTTTTGTATAGTGTGATATGTCTTCGTAATTTACAGAGATTTTTATTATCATATGATCACTACCTAGGTTCTCGTTGAGTACTTTCCACTTCAAATCTACCATAATATCTGACGAGGCAAATGTTATATCAGGCGACGTTTTCTGCAAGGAATTGTTTACAAGTTTCATACGCGTTATACTGCCAGTATTCATAGAGATAAAGCCATTATTTAAACTAGAATCGAAAATTCGAATACCTCTAGAATCGGTTTTATAAGACCAGTTAGTGTGATGGGCGTTAAAGTCGCCCCCTATCAAGGTTTTATTGCCAAAAAGTGAAAACAATTCATCCCAGTCTGACTGAGTAGTGAGGACAGGTTGAGTACAATAGACAGAGATAACATTCTTAATAAGCTTACAATTTAAAACTTTTACTGCAACTACTTCAATGCCGGGATTACTAAGATTCACTTCAATCACCTCACTTTGTATAGATTTATGTACAAAAATGGCTACACCCCCCCATGGTTCTAATCTATCTTTTCTATATATATTGTAGTTACTAATATTGATAGTTATATTTTCCGTTAACCAAGTTTCACTTAAGATGGCTATATGTACTTTATTCTGGACCAAGACACTTTCAAAATCGGTTAATTTATTTTTGATGCTCTGCGAATTCCACTGGACTATGTTAACAAAACGTTGCATACTGTGAGCTCTATCCATGCCCGAGCATGGATAATAGTTTTGTAACATAGTCTCCGTTTCTAAACATCCCAGATACCATAAGGTAGCACTCCTCAAACAATAATTTCAAAAAGTCTGTGATTTTTTCGCTGAGCGATTTGCTTGATAACATAATTTCCTTAATCCTATTGTAAAATTTACTAAAGGTGAATTTTTTCTGTCTATTATGCACATTTTCATTCACAAACTCACTATTCTCTTCTTGACGATGTTCTTCTTTGTTTATCGAAATTTTCTTCTTCTTCTTCTTTTTCTTCTTCCGATACTCGTGGTTAGATTCGCTCTGCGCTGTTGCTATTACTGACTCTTGACTGGAGTTCGAAGCATCGCTTAATAATTCTTCCTCTCGGTTTTCTACATTACTTTTACGTAAAATAGCTTCAGCATAACTGCGACTATAAGTAGGTATGTTGTTATCTGTTTGTTTACGTTCCCTGGGCGTTATTGTATCTTGACTTCCATGCGCCTCGCTGCTTTGTCTTTCCATGTATATAGATAATGCTTTTTTATAAGTGCATTGCTCTTCACACATAACTTTTCTTATCTCTTTCTCTTTTCTAAATACTGGACAACGTGACTTTTCAATAGACATGTGGGAACCTTTGCAGTTAACGCATTTATAAATTTTTGTCTCGCAGTTTACGTGATTTGCACCACATTTAGGACATACAATCTTCTTTGTAGGACAGTATTTTTTTAAATGTCCGTAATACCAGCACCCAGCACATTGCGAGACCGGGAAGGTGTACGACTCCACCATGAACCTGCAACCGTATGCTGACACATACGGAGGTAAAGTGGAGGCCCTGAAGCATAAGCGAACCGTCTCGCTATCAGTCCAGGTGCCTTCGTTCGTTTGTCTCTTAAGACGCCTAATGGATATGATCTCAGATTCACACGTGAAGGTCTTTTGTAACTCTTCTACTTCGGTTTCAAGGTCGATTTGTCTCACTATTCCGTAACATACATTCATTTCGTCTGTTCTTTGGCATCGGAACCCCTTTTCTATTAATTGCTCACAATTCAAAAAACTATTCGCGTTTTCATTCTTATCAAATGTAATAATGACTTTGTAACTACTCTTATACTTAATCTTCAAAATATCGGGTACCTTCAAACTTCTAAGCATTTTAGCAAAGGCAATTTGCTTCGGTAGCGGCTCAATCGACGTAACGCAAACTTCATAATAACGTACAGACCCCTCCGACGTCATAGATTGTGTTGCACTAAACTCGTTCAAACCAGTTTTCTTATCATGATCTTCAGACGCACGCTTAGCCAAACGTTTCGGCCTCCTCTTCACTTCGATGAAATTGTCTTTATCTTCTCCTTCGTAGTTTCTCAAACGTTTACCTCGCTGTAACTGCCCATCCGAGTGGAGATCGCCCGAGGTCACTGACTCGGGTCGATCTACCTCCGACTCCTCCTCACTCAACATCGCGGCGCGACTCCTGTTGTCGTCAACAAAAACAATACGCGGGCGATACACGTGCACTCCTCGCGCTGTTCGGCGTGCGACTGTTCATTGCCTTAAACACGGATAAAACGAAGTTTTCTTAAAATGGAACCTAGCTAGAATACATGAAAACTTATGTAAAGGACTTAATTTTATGAAAATCGTTGGAACTGTTTCCGGATTTAGATTATATATACGAGTGTATATATATATATACAAGAATTGCTCGGCTAAAGGTATTAGATTGGAATAAGTAAAACACCAACTTAAATATTCAATACTACCAATTAAAAGTTCTCAATAAACCGTTTTTAGTACTTAATAGTTCCGATGTCTGTCCTGCATTTATAAATATATTTAGCATTTATAATAGTAATACAGGTTGTAGTATTATTAATACAGGTTGAACATTCATTGATCTCCGTGATTGCCGCTCATCCGCCCATTCGCAATGATAACATGGTTTTAATTAAAATGCATTCTTACATTAAACATTACCCCCTGAAGCGATGTGTCTTGTTTCGTTATCGTATTATCTCTATCGTGTCTGCAATTCTGCATTACTAATGTGCTTTTATGTCT
Source organism: Selenia dentaria (assembly GCA_917880725.1). NCBI lineage: Eukaryota > Metazoa > Arthropoda > Insecta > Lepidoptera > Geometridae > Selenia > Selenia dentaria. The sequence goes on along the minus strand of OU862888.1, from coordinate 25,487,164 downwards.
TCGTTTACATTTTGTTTTATAACTGGGCCCGGTCGAATTCACTCTTTATATGGTAGCTGAGTATTCGTATCAGTTTTTGTGTCTTTTAAAATGTAGTAGCTCAAAAATAAATCAGAGTAAAGGCTTCGCGGAGCATTAATCATGTCGTGTGGCTCGATGTGGCTGTAAGAACTCATGTGTCCACGTGAATGTACACAGTGCTAAATCGAATCTTAAAAAGAGCTAGATTTGCGCCAAAAATGTAAAAGACGGCTAAATCACTAAATAAATAACAAATGAAGTTTGTAAAGTTATTTGAGTTGTAGTTAGATACAAATAAAATGAAGAATCTGAAGAAATAAATCACAAAATTATCAATAAAAGACAGGAAAAACATCTTCGTAAAGTAATTTACCTACATATCTTCAGACGAGTCTGTGTCAAATTCATCGCCAAGAGTTTTCATCTTGTGCTGAGGAAGTTGATGGCTCGGGTTCATAGCGTACAGCTTTACCAATTTAAAATTATATTTTTCTTGAGATCCAATTTTTTAGGAGATTCTTCGGAACTTCATATTTGTAGCAACTTTGATTACATTTTATTTAAAAACTTCCTTTATTCCTAGCTTGGTTTTGTTTGATGGATGAAAATGTAGGGTTTGGGGCTAAAACATTGTTATGGGGCTGATCTAGCCCCAAAGGGGCTGAGTTGGCATCCCTGAATGTATATTAACGTAGTATAACAACGGGTGCGTCCTTGTTTTTATTTTGCCCCTCTCGCTTCGGATGGTTTATTTACTCGCCGGGTGTCATATTGGACTTAATAATACTTGAAGCACGATCCGGATTAAAAGCAGTTTGTAGATGTGGTATATGCTCAATTTGTATTGACATTTATTTGATTGCCATAAATAAAATTTTCCAGCGCAACTTTTGCAGTTGAAGTACTTTATACCTTAAGCTTAGTAAGGAATGTTCTCATCTCAGTTTTACATTAGCGTAGGTATAGTTAATATTATTTATGTTGTCACCAATCTGATAGCGAATTAGATAACTCTAAAGCTAATTCGAAATCACATTCATCCAAATCAATGTTTAACTATCGCATGTCATAATGAATAAAGAGAGCATGACACCGTAGTTCCCGTAGTCGACGCTATGTCATCGACAGGTTCAGTACCCTGGCCCTGATTGATTGATTGCACTAACCCCACTTTTGGAGTGATTTCTACTCCCTGCAATAGTGGACATACACACGACGCGATATTTGATAGGTTTGCCCGAACAGATCCCCTGCTCGGGTATTCATTATATCAAGTATGGCTCAGGGAAAATTTATATAGGGTGTTTGGTAGAGGGACCGACAAACCAAATGAGCGTGTTCGGGGGACCACTTGGAGAATACAAGTTGGCCAAAAAAAAATCCCCGACCCCCCAATATGTTTAACTTTTTTTTTTGTGATTTTTCCCTTTTTCTCCGAAATTGTACCTATTTACCACCATAACATTTGTAAAATTTGTAAAAACTAAAAACATCCGGTCTAAAACATACTTTACAAATGTTATGGTGGTAAATAGGTACAATATTGGAGAAAACCAGAAAATTCACAAAAAAAGGTTAAACAAATTGGGGTGTCGGGGATTTTTTTTTGGCCAACTTGTATTCTCCAAGTGGGCCCCCGAACACGCTCATTTGGTTTGTCGGCCCCTCTACCAAACACCCTGTATATTGTTTTTTTTATATTTTAATACAATCAGTAATGAGACGATTGTAAGTGTGTCCTGAAACTTTAAAATTCTGTCAGGCACTGTCGCTCCGAGTTGTACATGTATATTAACTGCGTTTTATCAGGTTCGCTGCGTAACTTCTGCTACAGTGCTCCTGCCCTGACATCCTAACACAGTAATGCTTACACAGTACAGCTTCGAGACAATATCTCATACTGCGGTGTTATACACCAAGAAAGAACGCACAAGAGGAGCCTCCTAGTAAAATGTATTTAAGGATCCTCAGTGCTTGTGACTATATAGAATTAGTGGTATTCTACTAATTTTTGTACATTGTTTTGGTCACACAAATTATATACATGCTCGTCCCGTAAGTAATCGGCCATTACATACCGTCATAAAACGACGTTACTCGACGCGGCGCGCAATTGTATCAGTTTTATACGACTCGCTCTGTTTATGCGCCCGTAATTCTATCGTTGCGCCATCCTTTCATTATTATCTAAGTTTCTTGTCTAATGTGCTCATCTGTAGATAATTGCATGACAATAAGCGCTACATTGTCTCAGACAGCTGGAAGGCGTTTTGCTGTCTCCGCTGTTATTGCAGATATGTTGATGGCTCAATTAGTGCGCGGGTGGCGTCTGGTCTGGGCCTCCGCTCCGGGTGAGCGCATATTGCTTCAGGCGTACTCTTGCTTGTGATTGAATTCTTGGCAAACAACCGCTTACGTTTCAATGCTTTGAGGCGAAACTTCTTCATCTCCACGAAACTCCACATCAATATAATCTCTTTAATCTTCGTTGTTGAACTTGTGAAGCAAAGTTTGTAAATTAAAAAAAAACCTTTGTTAAGATTCATGAGATAAACTGGTGAGGGAGTTCCGCTTTATTGTTGCACGAGTCAGTCCGGGCGCAAAGTTTATTGACCATCGCTAAGTTAGCTCCATACAAAGTACGCCACTTTGAGTAACTTTAACTGAGTAAAAGCTACGACGAGAAAGCCTCTTTTTCTCGTTTTATTGCCAAAGTTCTCTCATACGTGTTTTTACCAAGTTGAAAATGTTTTTTAGGGTTTACGGGAAACTGACTATTCTTGTCTGGTCTGTCAGCCATTTGGTAAAGCTAGATTTAAATTTTAAATGCGCAAGTAAGGTGCTTAAATGTTGAACAGTGGCAGTGCTGCATCTGTTGGCAAAGTGCCTATTTTCAGGAATTGTAGCTCTCGACGCGTACCGAGTGCGACCCCTGACTGCGTCCGCATTTGTCCTCAACTAGGCTTCCATTGCGCTGTTCCCTACACCAACTGGGGATTTTATTTGTCTAAATTTAGAACAGTTAACGTCACCGCCAGACTTGGCTTTATCTCTCTACGTTCTTCACATTTTTTGTTCTAAGCTCGTTGCTTATTTTCCCGTTCCATTCTACGATGATTTGTAACCGTTACGTTGACGTTTTGTAGTGAAGCCTATATGCTGAGATGGCAAAATATATTTGAACTCATGGCGGTAGAGTTTGTGATATGTTTTAGAACTTTTATATCCATGACGTCTCCATTACCTCAGCTGATTGCGCGGGGTCCCAAGTTCGATCCCTGGCCTGGGCAAATATTGGTGTGATGAGCAGACATGTTTGTTCTCATGTTTTGTATGTTGTGAGGTGTCATTGTGTGTCTGTGTGTCTCCCGCGACACAAGATACTCGTATCCTAGTGCGGGGGGTATGAGCGTGTAAACTGTTCTTAAATTACTAATGCAATAAAATAGGTAGTAATGGCATGCGGCTCTCTTGCATACAAAATATAAGAAAATATCGATACATTCCTATATTTTATATATTTTTTTTATATAATGGATCATCAAAGTCACTTCATCTCGCCTGATTGAAAGCGAAGATGGAATCAAGAAGCAATGACCATTAGTGCAGCCGTACTAATGTCATTGTCCTACGTTTTATAATTATAATTAGTACCAAGTCATTATTTTCAGCTTATTCAAAATATAATTCGCTCCTAAGCGCGCTTTTACAACATTTAGCAATATTCCCGACGCCTATTATAGCGAGTTCATCGTCCCCCATTGTGGTCTATCTTTTTTATTTCACGACTGAGATCCAATATCGCGATAACATTTTCTCTGGCTCCCCTGTAAGGTTTTCAAATATTTTATGGATCGCACTTAGACTGATTACTTCAATATAATCGTGACGGGACAGTGTCCACAAGGCATGAGAAATTATTTAGTAACGTTTAAGCATTATCTACGAGTATTAAACTTTAGATATAACAATTCCATATTATCTGGAGATATATTATTGATATATAAGTTAAATAGTGATCAGCACCCTTTTAATACTAGAAATATAAATTGGATAGCTGTACCTAGTTTGAGACTTGCGAAGACTAATAAGTCATTCCTAAGAAATTGTGAGCGTTTTTACAATAAAATCCCAAAACACATAACTGAGCTCACAGAGGGCAAATTCAAGTTGACTGTAGAAAACGTTTTAATAAAAAAAAGCTTATTACAAAGTCCGTCATTATAGGTATAGAAGACAAAGATGCTTGGAATACTCCACTTCTGGCAAGCTGTCACTCTGCCACCCATAAAATGTAATATTGTAGTACCTAAGTAGAAACATTGTAAACATCTATATAAAAAGAATGGCCCCGAGTTTCTTGCCGCTTCTTCTCGGTAGGCTCTATATATTTTGGAACGCGGCGGTAGAGTCTTTAAAGTACATTATAATGAAAAATTGACATTCATAAGTGCGTCTTTGATGCCTAAATTGAATAAATGATTTTGACTTTGACTTTGAAAACTTGTGGGAATATTATGTTTTTATTTTATAATAATTAATACGCATTAAAGAAACAACAGGTGACCAAAGAGCTGGTGCTTACCTCTGGTAACGTATATCAGCCTGGCTATTCAACGAGATCACGTTGCCAGCTTTTTGAACACTTTACCCGAAATCATTTAAAAGTTGTTTTTTTATCTATAATATTTCACGATGTCTTACATGAAGTGGATTACATATGTTGAACGTAGGCTTACTATGACTTAAACACACACGTTGCAGTTTCTGGAAAAGTAGGTTGATTTCTGTGAAATATATTGTATTATTGGCCAAATATGGCGAATCGCGACTCAACGGGTTAATTAGTTTTATTTTCTACCGACTTCCAAAAGGAGGAGAAGGTACTCAATTCGACTGTATGTTTTTTTTTTATGTTTCGGAACTTTCGACGGGGTAAACCGATTCTCAATAATATGATAATCAATATTTTTTTGTTGGAAAGCTGGTGCTTCCCGTGTGGTCCCATTTAAATATCATCAAATTCGGTTCAGTAGTTGTTGAGATACACTCCAATAATTGAATAGAATGGAAGTCGGTATTAAATTTTTCAAATTGTACTTGTAATATACGTTAATTTTCGTTTCTTATCACTATCACACGTAGCTTAGTTACTATCATACAAATTATGAAATACATCAAAGTATTATTTGTAATGGATACTACCCCCGTATATAAAAGATACGAAATTTGGAACCGTAGGTATACTGCGCCGATGTAATATATTAGTAAAAAACTTGAGATAACTTGATCTGTTATTGGAACCTTAAAGTTTGCGACTTCGTGTGTGTCACAAACTTAAATTTATTCAGTAAATGTCCCGGCCCTGTGTCCTCGGGGAGAAGCTATACGTGCCTGCATGCGCCCCCGGGTTCGCACTCGTTTTGCCTACACAATACCATATAAAGTGTAGTGAGTTTACCAGCGGCAGTCACGACGTTCACTGTCGCAACAGCTACATAAGCTTAAATTTACCGTCTTTAAAGTTACCATGAACGGATAATGGATATCGAGTCCAAAAAACCTCGATGGGCGGCTACCGTTCCGAAACCTTTTTGCCGTAGCTAATGGCTTAACACTGCCAATCGTGGTTGCGGACAAAAACGAAGCTCTTGTTTGCTACTTGCTTTCGGTGGGGCCGTTTTAACAGCTACTGCCATTGTAATCCCCTAACTGAATCAACTTTTCACGCTTATAGAGTATTGCAGTAAGTGAATTTGCATGCTGGTCGCGTTTTGCTGAATGGCGAAACCTATGGAGAAGGGCATCTTTCGCTACACATCAAGGGAACGCTGACGGTGACACGTTCTAATAGAAAATTTTCATATTCATAAGGACGTAGAAATTTGCATATAAAACGAGCAACTTCGCCAGTCCGCCCCTTCGGCGACCCGGTGCTGGTTCAAGCACCCTGTTTTCCATTCTCTTTCTATGTAAGAAGTCGGGATGATTTTAGTTTTTATTTCAACAAGATAAATGCTGTTGTTATATGTATTATTTGTTTTTTTATTATTATATTTTAACGTGATTTAATATCTACGTGCCCGAGGGATTTCCGTTACCTCTTCTATTTGTTATCAACATAAGTTAGTTTCAGCAGTGATTTTGTGTATTTTAACTAAAATGAAATGGGCACGATTTCCTTGAAGCGAGTAACTTAAGCTTGAAAAGCTCTGAAACGGGAAGTAAAATAAGCAAAGCTAAGAAACTTGATATCAGAGCATGTTTCTATGACTACTACTTGAAGTAGTTTTCCTAATGGAAATTAACTTGTCACTGGGTAAATTCAACTTTGAATAGAATTTCACGAGATAAGATTTTATAAAATGTGTAAAGTATGATTTTAATGTTATGTTGACGGTTTAACTTACGCGGTAGGGATAGTCGAATATCTCGACCGGTTTCGTGACCGTCCGGGCCATTTATTCATAGAGTACTAGCGTGAACGCAGCCGGGTGCGCAATGTGCATACCTACCTCGTAAGTTAAACCGTCAAAATAACATTAAAATGTGTAATACTTACGAAAGTTCAATCAAGTTAAAGTATGATTTCCACGGAACAAGAAAACTTTGGAAAAAGAAGATTGCTCGATGCGAACTTTGATATCACTTCAAAGGAATCCATTAAAAAGATTCGTCACATTTTTTCTCATTTCCTGATGAGTAGATTCACGAGGAAGCATGGACGTTCCATGCTTCCTCGTGAATCTACTCGTAATTTCGTTGTTTTAAATAGATGGTACTCCGTGAAATATATTTTTTACTAGAATAACAACTATTGGACACTCTAAATGTTAATACTCAGTGCTGAGAATTTACGAGCGTGAAATAGTTATACTTTACTTCTATTATTTACGTTACTTCTTAACCCTTTGCCTACCAGAGACGTAAATTTACGTAAGTTTCATTTATAAATCTTTTGTTTTAATTATCACGGTATAGGATTAATCGAGATTGTTTGTTAATTATTGTTTTCAAATCTGCAGTACAACAATACATTATAGTACCCTCAATTCAATTTCAATATATTTATAAATATGAATTTGGCTATAGCATGTCGGGAAAAAGTCTGCAATGTTTATGGCAGTTGGAAAATCTAAGTGTGTATGATTATTCCGAAATAGATTTTCAGCTTTTACCGGTACATTAATTAGTTATATTTCCTCTACAATATCAATAACGATTTACAAAGCCCTTGGTAATAAATAATGAACTTGTTTCAGATCCTACACAGATTATTATCACCGCTCTCGACAATGACTCGAAAGATGTGCTTAATCTATTCAGCCATTAAGACACAAATAATTCAAAATCGACAAGACTTTGATCTTACAAACGAAATCCATTGTTTTGAAATGTAAATACATCTGCACCCCGACATTTCTTTCGTTTCGCGACTCGAGAGAGCTGTAAGACGTGATTTATCAAACGATAAAACCGTTTTTATAATGCGGAACCGTGGAAAACATTTACGTTCTGGTGTGGGTCGCTGACCGACTCCGATTTGTTTAAACTATCTTTAAATAGCTCTGAGATGCTGATATACAATTAATTATTTAAAAGTTTCATATCGATTTCCGCTACTAAAGTATTGAATCCCTATTATTATAGTGCTACATAATATGCTATATATATATTATCTATACTAGAATATACATATACACGTCGACACGCGAATCTCTGCATTTTAAAAGCTCCGTAGTACTGATGACCCGTATTTCAAAAATATGATAAAATATCAGTACCTTATATGGACATGAAACATTTTCTACCGACTTCCAAAAAAAGGAGGAGGTACTCAATTGGACAGTTTTTTTAATGTATTTGTTATCTCATAACTTTCGACTAGGTGAGCCGATTCTCAAGATTCTTTTTTTGTTTGAATGCGCTTCCCGTGTGCTTCCCGTGTGGTCCCATTTAAATGTCATCAAATTCGGTCCAGTAGTTTTTTAGTTACACTCCAATAACTGAATAGAATAGAAGTCGGTATTAAATTTTTCAAATTGTACTTGTTGTTCGTGTTATCCTCGAGCGGGGTATTATTGAATAGATCTTTTCAAATGAAGACTTTTATTTTACATGACTTTTAATCAGGTGTAATGGCATCACCTATCACTTTTTGATTATACAACGTAAAAACGTATATTCTACTTTAAAAGGCCTTAGTAAAAAGTGTCTATAAACATCATTACGAGGACGATGTGATTATTTCGTGTTATAGAAAAACAGCTTCAAAATACTAAACAGCTCAGTTCATAGGTCATTGACCATAGAAAATAGTTATCTAAGCGAACAATACTTTTTAGGAGGTCTTTTTTTTGATATAACCTTGAAATGATACAAAAGTATGTAAGTTATGACCTATAGATATCAACTAAGCTTGACATACCTTTGGCAAGTTAGTTTGGTCTGGAAGTCTATTAAAAACTCTCATTCAAATCTCATTCGACGCCTTTAAACAATAAATCGCTGATCCATTTGCATTTTTTTTTGCTTCTGATTGCTATCTGAATGTTGGACACGTTCAGTTTTATTTTCAAATAGGCTTCGGCGAACTGTGACCGCAAAGAGTGTATTTGGCACACTTGGATTGAAATTGAAATGAATTGTTTGCGGAGTCAAGCCCACAACTGGATTATATGCGGTTTGCTCCCGGCCTGACGTAAATTGGATCTCGAATGAGATGTCTTTTTCAAACGGCCCGCATATTTGCTCTGCCCACTAGCAGCTAGATTCGACTTCTTGCCTTGTTTGTGGACATTATCGACATACTTTCGTGCCATTGGAAAAAAGTTTCTCTAATTCGAATAACCCGTATAACTGTTAACTGGGTAATTATGGTAACTAATTAACGTAAGTGCTCATTTCACCGTAAACACATTGGCAGTCACTCTCTTTTTAAATGAATTACTTTAGTGCGCGTAATGTCCAATACATTACGCGTAGTTAACCTTTTTTTGTTGGGTCTGTGGTTACTATTTTTATAGTACCTATTGCGTGGTGTAGGGACAGAATATTCAGGTTCTGCTATTTCGTGCGTCTTAGTATAGACGATTTTTGATTAGAACGAGGACGACTACATTCGTGGTAGTTAACCTTTTTTGTTGGCAATAAATTATGTTGCATGTCCATGTCAAGCTGGGTTCGGTCACAGTGTGCCTTAATTCATCAAAGTAATGTAAATGTAAGACGAGAGGGTCACTTAGGTACCTTTCTAGGATAAATACCTCGCTATACATATATCAAAGTAAAGTACAAGCGCAGTATCTGTTACGCTCTTGTGACTTTCTTGTTAAATATTATAGCTATTGGTTGCGCAGTAAACACACAACAATGCGCTTTGTCTATTGCACTTGCGATTTTGTCTACCGATTAAAACTATGACATAAATCCTCCTGTATTTATTATTATCGATTTGGAACTGAATCCTAGCCGCTATAGAACACAGTTTATAGGATAACAGCGATGAAATACAATGTTTTATTATCTAAGATGTTGCTATGGGAAAATAAACATGCGGCGTTGTTTATATTCTTGAAAGTAGATGACACGGTTGATATAAATCGTGATATTTTGAATTGCAATCAACTGATTTTTTATACAGTTTTATTGTGTCGTTATGTAAGCGAACATTATGTATACATACTCGGAATTATGATTGTACTCGTATACACTCAGGACACTTTAAAAATGCTCTTAACTGACGCTCAAGCCCGTCTTATCTATCATCTGTATAGTCTTTATTATACTTGTATTGACTTCGTCCACGTGGTATTTAACATATTTATTTATTATTATGATTTTGTGAAACACTAACGCCTGCGTAGCTAGATACCAAACGTTGCAATTTTTAGAGATAAAAATTGTACATCATTCATTCATTGGACGGGATTCGAACCCGCGTCTTACGATAATCTAAGCTGTATCAAACGCTATGACTGCTAAGCAACTGAAGCGATATAATGTTGTAATTGTTTTTTCTAAAACAAAAGTAGCCTTATTGACTCGTAATAACATCGACTATCTACAGTCGAAATAGGTCCAGCCGTTACTGAGATAAGCTTGAAGGAACTAACAACTTCTTTTAGGTTCCGTATATACTTTCATAATTGTACTTAGATCTAGTAAAAAGCTGTTATTTAGAAGCTTTTGCTTAAATAATTACAAAGTTTTGAATCAGACTTTTTTAAATAAATAAAGCTACTAGAGTGAATAGTATGATACAGTGGGAACTGTTACTAATAAATGTAGGTATACATAGCATGCAAAAGATGCATAAAAATTGAAACGTAAGTTCATTAGGTTTTTTCCGAATGTACAGTACTTACAGTTTTTCGGGACGATCTTTTTATATATCCTGACGTATAAATGTATATATTATGTATTCTGAGGTAACGAAAAGCGTTAAATTATGATTGATATACCATCATCATCATAATCATAATCAGCCCATTTTGTTCCCACTGCTGCTGCACTGGTGCTGGGACTCCAGCCTTCCTCTCAGAGAGAGGAGCTGGGCCATAATCCACCACGCGGGCCCAGTGCGGATTTGTGGATAGACTAGTGCCTAACCCATGTCGAAGTTTTCACGCCGCCCGAAGGCCTTCAACATAGCCTAACGACTGTTGTCCTAAGACAAACAACCGGGACCGACGGCTTAACGTGCCCTCCGAAGTACGGATTGATATATAGAAGGAATCTAGGTACAATCATTGTTTCCTACCTGTGCTTGATGGTATTATTAATATTAGTAATATTCAGAATAAAGTTAAATTATGGACTGCCCCTGGATTATGCAGAACTACTAAACTATAACATTGCCTAACATCTGGCTACTTATTCTGAGAGAATGAATTTTACATCCAAGTTGATAGCGCAGCTAAGGGACCACCTGTCTCCCTCGAAGTCGCAATTTTTGATGGAGGACTTAGAAAGAGAGGCTCATATTAAATAATCGCGTAAATCTAAGCAATTATGAAAAAATTTTGATTAATTCAACTAAATGGAAAATTTGTTTTCTACCAAAAAAAGTTATTAAAATTTGATTTAACTGTTAAATCACTTATGATTTAAACTACAATCGCCTAAATAATTACTTTTTTGTGTATATTATTATTATTTGGTATATATTTTGCAGATTCAGATTTTAATTAATTTATTTTATATATAAGTACATCTTAATTGATTTAATATGTGATAGAAATTACATAAGCCTGGCAGATGACTACTTACTATACATATAAAAAAAACTGTGTACTGAAAAATAAATATTGAATCACCAGCACATTGGTTCACATAACAAGTTAAGTAAACTGTGCTGTATTGGGGCAATTGGAGCAATTAGCAAGTTGTGCATAGGTATAGAACAGATCAGGAGCGGTTGTGTAATTGCATGCGCGAACGAGGAGTCTCCGCCGAGCCGAGCCCCGCGGCTCGAGTGCTGTACTCGAGCCTTCCTCATCAGCTCTAAATGGATATTGTACGTGCCCGGCGCTAACTTAGCCAATCGAGTCTGGGCGCTTTGCCATTTGTGGCACGCCATTAGCTGCTTGCATCCACTATCCTCCCTAAACTCATATTAATAAATATGTAATTTAACCTCTCTTAAGAGCGCTTGCAGAGTGGAGCTTGCCTTGTCGTTTTGAGAATTTTTTAATCCAACCGATATCATGTTGATGTTGGTACACTCCTGACCATGAGATGAAGGCATTTGCTCCTGCAGAGAAAACGTAGTAGGCTAATTTTATGTTATGTTATCTGGCTGACTTTATTTATTCTTATTAGAAACAAACATGGGATATCCATTAAAAAGGCCAGTCGCAGAACCTGTTATTTGTCGATCGTTACTTGCTCTTTTGGCATCCTTAGAATTAACTCGCAAAAAGGGACACTTGTTACGAGCCACATTTCTACGTAGCATTATGTCTTCTAACAATGCACATCTGACGAGCCGAAGGCTGACGCGTCTTGTACCACCAATTTGTTTCTTGTGAGAGTAATTTCTGAGTCAGATCATGTTCTCTTGCCCTTGAATTTTTATTGTAACTATCTGGTTTCGTTATGTTACCCTTCCAAATAAATGTACTTCTGCACAAATCTTGTTATTTTTACAAAGTGCCACGCCATTCAACCCTCGAAAATAAATTAAGGTCGTCCACAGTGGTATGATTGCGTCAAAGAAAAGAGCCTTACATGACGTAAATCAGCAATTTCTTTGAGTGTTGCGAGTGGCATTAGGTTAACCCTGTCGACTTTGAAGTGGCATTGGTTTTGCGTCTCGATAAAAGCTCCTAACACGGTGCAATTTTAGTAGAGTAAAGACTTTCGTCTTGTAGAACGGATTAAAGAATTTTCAAAAAAAATTGAGTTCTTGTATCTGCCTATTTCTTACAATTTCGCTCTCTTATGATAACATGAAATTATAATCTGATTACATCACAAGCTTTGACTTCAAAAGTCAAAGCAAACTTCTACCAAGTTCAAGATTTTCGTATGATTATTGGAAATTGTACTTAGTAAAAGTAGATATCGTATAACTTGTTTAAAACACAATCAAAACCTACCACACGACTTCATACATCTTTATGGAGCGATCAAGTTCCTAACGAAAAGTTATAAAAGGAAAGACCAATCCACAAAGCATAGGTTAAACTAAGTTCTTTGAAAAGCAGCAAAGAAACACATGAAAGTGCGACATGAAGAACTGACTGTCTCATTTGTGATTTTATAGTGATCATAATTGCATGAGTTATGGTGCACCTGTCTAACTTACACTGTTTGTTGTCCTTGTTTTCGTTTGCTCGTTTATCCTATGTGTATTGTTCCTCAACATAACACATTGTAATATGATGTACTGTTTATTGTTTTTGTTTCCGAACTGCCACTTGAACAAATATAGCTTACAATAAGTACGGCAATGTTAAGATAACATTACCCTGCTATAAGTATGTTGAATAATATTGTATTTACTTACATGATGCCGATTGTAGGTTGTAGGTAGTGCAAGTAACTACATTATATAATGTTACTAAAGGTAAAAGGCAACATGAATAATATTTTTACTAAAATGGCCATTCCACATACAATGCCACAACGACAATAACGTTAACGAACGAAAGATAACTAAAAAGTATTTTCTCAAAACATTCAAGTATGTATGTGAAACTTTACAAAATACGAAAATAGAGTTGCGAACCGTTTAAAAAGTTCCCACAGCTGTGAATAAAGCAATCGAGGAAAGTTGGAGATTCCAGGCACGGCCTCCGCAGCCGCCACACTGTCGGAGGAAGCTCTAGCTTGCCATTACTACTACCAAATGGAACATATTAAACTCCACACATGCACACCCTAATGTGTGTGCTACTCATAGAAATGGTTTGCAAATTGCGCACACTGAACTCCCACGTGGTGCATTCCAAACTAATAAATCAAACACTAAGTGGAACTGACGGTTGTCTGCGGTTTGAGTTTTCTTTAGATACTATAATGCATAAAATTGATGGGAACCATAATTGTAGGAAATATCGCATCAAACATCTTTGGTTGTAACTCGTGTACAATTAAAAATAAACGTGATTTTGAAATGATAAGCTTTTAAGCTCACCACTTCTGAGTTATAAATCGAAAAATATCGATCCAACGAAAAAATATATTGGAACCAAAATTGTAAACATTAAATTTTAAACAAATTTGTATATCACAATGTTTACATGAAAAGATGAAAATAAACGAGTAGTTAGTCAAACAAAAATCGCCCTCTCTTTTGGGTATACATCGGGAAAAAAATTACGATCCTTGGAAAAAAAATTTGAGAACCAAAACTAGGATTTAATTCTCAACAACTTTTGTGACAATCATATTTTTTCGTGCGAAATTTAAAATAAATTATGTGGGAGTCCGTATACCCACCAAAAAACCGGGGTGTTCCTCCAAGCGCCTTCATGTCGGGACTACAGGAACGTTGACTGCCAGTTACCTTCCCCAACCAACTACGAAGTAAATTTGCTAATTATATTTTTTCCGGATCAAATCCTAATAAGACTACGCTAATAGTGGAACTATTATGATATTAAGAGACCACATAATTTATAGCAATGCAATTTTCTCGCAAATTCCACACGGTAAATCCCGAACGAATCCTAAAGCGAGCGCTTTGAATCTCAGCTCTGACTGCGATTTGTTGAGTAGTGTGTACCGGGTGGTAGCGGGTACTCAGTTAAACATTCCGGGCACGGTCTTAACTACACGACAACGGAGAGGAGTCACTATTTCGTCATTACAGCTAAAGTAGGGAATGTTCAGTATGCTGAACAGATACACAGCTACATGGCTATATTGCAATTCTATTCTGAAGTTCTAACTATCTTATTGAGATTCGTCTAGGTTTTTGCGTTGCGAGCGAATGACACCAGAAGCGTTGGCAAATATATGCTTTCCATATATAATTCTACTTGTCTTGTGACAAAACGACATGCATTTGTTTTTCATGCTGTCTTCCACCAAATATCGTTAGAAATGTTCCATTATTTTAACGCTTTATGTTTAGGAGACGGATAAGTCGTTTGCCTAATCGTAAGCGCCAAGTCAACCCTTACTTGCAGTGGCACCCAGAGCTTTGAAAAATTCACATGTGCAGATATTCCTAGAATTGTAGTGTTTTAAGCCCGCCGAGTGCCAACCAAAAGTCTATAAGCATTATGATGTGTAGGTGTGAAGGGCACACAATAAGTTTAAGTCCGATAAATAGCTGGCTAAGTAGTTATAGTATTGAACAGATAGTTCTGTCGTTTGCTGCTTTTATTTAACACTGTGGTGATACCTCCAAGACTGATTTTCAAAGACAATACAGTTCTATAAATATTTCTAGCATTAGAGTAAAATAAATCTTGAGAGATTTCAGCTTCGTCACCCATACACCCGCCTTTTCCATGTAGTTGGACTATTGCAGGCGTCATCGCGTCGAAGCTACGAGTTACCCTCTAGGGCCTGTCCACTACGACAAATCGAGTTTTCTACATTGTCCTCCGCCTGCCTTCATTGTGATTCGGCGTACACGAGCCACGTGCTTCAAATTTACACGACAGCCTAACTTATTTTACCGTCGACTTAGTTTCACATAAATGCTTTAATAATATCGGTTTAAAACTTATCCCCTTTCTTCGACTTGAGCAGTATGCTGCATGCGGAATTTCAATGGGCTGTGCTATTTTTAACACCCCCGAGTAAAAAGAGCATATATTATGATTGTACGAACTTCCTCGGAGACGTCTTGGCAACTTCGATGCAGTTTTAATTATTTTTTACAGCGCTACGAGTAGTTTTGTAGCCGCGTTTGAAATTAGTGTATTTGTATCTAAAATTGTGTGATAGGATTACTGCAATGACAAACTTAAAATTTGACTAAAAATGTGTAATTTTGTAAGGCAACACTCGAATTTCACGGTTTTTTTAGTTAGTCTGATGTTTATGAAGTCAGCTTAGTGAGAATATTGAGAAATGTTCAATTTTCTGGTGTAAAGCAGGATTTTAGTAGAATATTATGATGTTTACTAGGGAAATTGGCTTCTGCCAAAAACATAGTCTGTGTATACGGTATGTATGTAGGACTTTAGTTATACCATGCAAGATTTGTGTCTGTCATAATTTAAAATTATAATTTGTAACAAGTCAAAACAGTAAACTTGGAGAGTCAAGCATGAGCGAAAAATAAAGCAAAAGTAAACTGCATGCCATCCGGAGCGCTCGGCTCCCTTGAACGTTAGATTTATTGTGAGCCAGCAAATCTCTTGGCGTTGTATGGCGATTGTGAAAGCCGACCCATTCTCGGAGAACTCTTCAAACTTTGCCAATATCTTCGCTACCAGACGCTCTGGATTTTCTTTTAAATCGAGAGTTACTGAGGTTCTCAATGCATATTTATTTACGGAGACCCAAGTAGATGCAATACTATTTAAGTCACGCAGTTGTACGGGATGCAAATCACACTAAGCTTGAAGCATTGACCCGTTAAAACCCCAGATGTTATTAGCATAGTTCCACGTTTTATTCTGTACATAAATTTCAGGCTTATTGCGAAGACACGGCGGTTTACAGATTGCATTTTCTGCATGAGTAAATTTTTGACTTTTATTGGCCTAGATTTATGTGTATACATACAGTGATATATGCCAGTACGTAAGCAGAACCAGTGTCGATGTCGATGGGCTATTGGACTGGAAAATTGACCTTTCGTACGGGTTTCGTCGTCATGATATTCTATTGCCTATTTTTACACAAATATCTGAATTCGCTAATATGTTTGACGTAGGCACAATTGTCCGTATTTTTTAGCTATGAAGAGGAGCCGGTCCACGACTAAATATGTTTTGTTTTCGTGACCTCTGTGTTGCCCCCCGATACGGCACGGGTGTCATGTCGCATAGTAGTTCCGTAAGTTTTCAGTTTCCGTAGTCAACACTAAGTGATTCAGTGAATACAAATAAACAAACATGCAATCAATATGGAAGCGTACATTCCTTTTTCACTCTGTCGTGATTTAAATGTCTGCTAGTACGATATCGCTGACGTGATGCAAAGCGACGCCGAGTACCTAGTATCTATCTGCTAGTATGGTGTAAACATCCAGTAGGTATACCTGCTTACTGCGTACTGGAGCATTTTAAGTCTATACCCGCTGCATCTACGACTAGTGGAATATTTATTTTTCATGATTGTGTGACGCAAAAAGGTTGAGTTAAATAATCTAACCTCTAAATCGAACTAATATTTCCGGTAGTCGAAACCAGTTCCAGTTTCGCTATATGGATATTATGCTAAGTAGACTTATTGCTCATTAAACGTTTTGCACTGTTGGACAATTTGCTACGTAGACCTTCTGATCGTAACCCATTTTATCGATAGTT
Organism: Selenia dentaria; assembly: GCA_917880725.1. Taxonomy (NCBI): domain Eukaryota; kingdom Metazoa; phylum Arthropoda; class Insecta; order Lepidoptera; family Geometridae; genus Selenia; species Selenia dentaria. The sequence goes on along the minus strand of OU862888.1, from coordinate 25,470,203 downwards.
ATGATAAAACAATATGTAACAGATATAGATGTATATATGAATCAATTAGAGAATCCCTAATTATTTTAGTAATTTAAAATTATTACAGTGTGCTAAGAACCTATTTATTAAATATAATGATTAAATTCCAATTGAATGATTGAATTCTGTTTTTTAGCATGTGTACTAATTCATTTGTAGTTCGCAGTAATATGAAGGAAATTTTTCAATTAACCTTCCTTCGGCATATTTGTATTGCCTCGCATAAAGCTGCTCCGCACTAAAAACTGTACGGCCGCATAAAATATGAATAAAACCAGGTGATTCCATCAAATTTTATGTGTTTTGGATAACGGATGAAGAATGAGGATCTTATTGAAATTGGTTTATAGACAGTCGCCGCCTTCGATATTTATGGCACTGTAAGGAAATATACAACAGGTAAGTATACACTACGAGCATTAGATGAGTATGCTTTTAAATTTAATGGAATTGAATGTACCTATAAACCAAAAATATGGGGAAAGGAACTGCATTTTGTATAGACTCGGCACATAGCTGGAGTTAGGGTAAAGAGATAGGGTATTATTAATTATATGTATGGAATGACATTTGTGGTAAAAATACTTACTAACCTCCATGGCTCAACGACCCAAATCTGCTTTGGCCTGCGAAACGAGAAAGCGCCCTCCTTTTCTGTCTTGAGCTTTGTCCACTTTATGGCTTGAAGCTCAAAAACATTTTTTACCAAAAATCAACATTGAAATATCTTGTTTAAGTCGGTTCCGTGATAGTTCAAAAATACCTATTATCACAATATTCGGAATTATAATAATTGAAGTCGGTTCCATTTTTTGGTGATTTTTTTTAAATTTTTATAGACGATATCATCAAGATAGGTAGTCAGTTATTGGAGTTTAACTCAGAAACTGCTTGACCGAATTTGATGATATAATCTACTGAATTTATGAGATTGTCAATGGTTTGGATCTTATCAGAAAATCACTGGATCGATGTAAACCTATCTTTACGGAAATCTATTTTAGACATTCGGGTATTTCTTAGTGTATCGTATTACTTTTACAATGAGAAAAGATCAAGCTAGAACGCATTACATTACGTCACAAAGTTTTGTAGAAGAGAGTCTATAACGTATTTTACACGCCTTTGAAACTGCTTCGTGTTTCCAAATACCTAGTTCATTGTAATTGTTCACTTCTAATGAAGATAAAGAAAATCTGCACTCAACTAATGGAAAGCGTTGTTTAAATCATTGTCGATTCACTTCTTAAATATTTAAGTAGTCGACTGAACGACCTTTGTTTGAATATTGAAAGTTTACTTAAGAGATAAAGTCGATCCAGGCCATTCGCTCTTGAATTTTCATAGAAACTTTCAAAGAAGCTGTTTATATAAATAAATTTACAGGCGCTTGCTTCTAAGCGATTGGTAGGCACTAAAGGTACGACATGAAATAATAACTTTGGTAAGTATAAATTAAACAATACAGTACCAACATAATATAACGGTTAGTATGTTATGTCATAACCATTCATATTTTATATTATAGTCGCTCTAAAATATGGGGGAAATTGGAACTTATATATATATATATATATATATATATATATCGTATTTGTGTCGTGCACAATAATATAATTGATAATTAGGAAAACGGTGAAATTTTACGATCATAGAATCATAGAGTGTAATAGAGTTTTCGAGTCATTATCTACTCGTATATCTATACTAATATTATAGAGGAAAGATTTGTATGTATGTTTGTAACGAATTGGCTCAAAAAGTACTGGACCGATTTCAAAAATTCTTTCACCATTGGAAAGCTACATTCACCCTGGGTAACATAGGCTATATAAGATTCTGTCATCCATCACCGCGCGATTGAAACCGCGGACGCAGCTAGTCTAGTTGTGTATATTTTAGTATTACGAATGAATCAACGATTTTTCATCATGGTTTAATACAAGTTGCGTTTCGCGACGCCGCAGATAATGAACAACAAATCTACAGGAACATTTTCGATATAATTAAACTGATTATATATTAAATTAATCCAGGAGATAAGTCCCCTGTTCCGTCATTAGTCATGTTACTATATTAATACTATTATTATATTATCGTATACGTTACTTTTTGATTATATTATGACACCTTTATTACGTACGATTAGACGGAATGCTTAGCTGAGAGAGAACGGTTACCACAACTTACTAATAAATCACTTGCCTACGAATATCGCTACGCTTACTCGCCAAAAGTATGCTGTTTACCTATTGCACTTGTAATTCGTTCATGTAGATAGATTGTGTTTTTTATGAAAAAAACAGCGTATTAACTCTCCACTGGTTGGGTAGTCCGTGACGGTAACCTTCCTATAATCTATTTTCCCAGAAATGTGAGCGCGACTGCAGCTCCAATTCCAAAGAATTCCGGAATACTTCTCAGCCGACTGCCGCGGCTCAGCCATGGATAAGATACCAGTTCCTACCCAGCCGAATGAGAATTTAAAGTTTACACGAAAGATAAACTCGCCACCTCCGCCTACTCCAGCTGAGGATTAGCTTTCCCATTTCACGCTACATATGCCGTGTGATGTTTAAACACGGCTTTATGTTTACATGGTCCGAACCCCACAAACCGCACCATGTATATAATGTTACCAACCCAAATACGGAGAAATTATCAAGTGAATGTGAAGTTTGGAAATTTTTGGGATGCGTTTCATAAAGACAAAAGTCTACTTATCCCTTATGCGAGGTTTGTTGTTATCTAGACAAATAATCTGGATGAAAATCTCTACCCCGCTTTCCACTTAAAAATATTTTCTTGCTTCTTTTCCGTGTAAATATTTGTAAGGAGCTTTTATTGCCCCCCCTCTGGCTTAAGGCGATTACTCAATGAAAGCGAGGCGGAGCGGGACTGTAATTTACTGACTCCGCAGGTGTTGCTGTAAAAATAACAGCCCAGTTCCACCCCTGACCAGCGGGAATAGCCTTAACAGCCGTAACTTGTAGGTACATACCTCTATATCACGCTACTGAAATGTCGCTGCGATATTACTGCTTTTTTATTGAGTCGACAGTCGGGTCTGAAGTATGCGAAACAAAATATAAAAATAAAGTAGTAAAATCGGTTTGTTATACGAAAGGTCAACACGATGCAAGTCTTCTTACTAAAAGTTAAACAGTAAGTTCATTATGAAAATGGCATATGGTGTAAACTGTAAATGATCACTTCACTTGGCGGTCCACTAAAAGGGGGTGCACAGAACACTGTGCATGTACAAGTATCGATTAATGTAAATAAGCAGCGTTCGTATGCAGTATCGACTGTATTGCGGTGAAATAGAATCCATAAATTACTTTATTGAGCATTGCGAAGTTCACCGCAAAACCGGAAACGCGGTGGTGTTTGCGTTCCGCGCCCACGGCACTTCCGCCTGCGCCTGTCTCGAACAAATAGAGCGGTACTATTGCAGAATGCGCCCTCTGAATAGGTTTCATTGGCCGCGCTTACATGCAACCGTTTATCAATATAAATGAACGCGACGCGGGCGCGGGTACAATGCACAACTCGAGTGGGTGCGGATATCCCAGTACCGCTACGCAATCACAGTAGGTACTTACCTATGTCAACAGTAATTACAGTAAGTATTTTCTTATTTTAATCATCTTTGTTTCAAGCAATAGTCAATTACATTACATATAAAATGCATATAGAACATATACCTTTCAGGCTAACATATACTCGTATATACATATTATAGGGTTTCTTAGTTAATTAATATATTTTTCACATATATAGTTTTTATACATAATTAATATCCTAAGTTAATTCTGTTGGTAAATTCTTTATTGATGTTCATAAGTGCGTCTTTAAAGGTTTTTTTTAATCATAGTACATACTAATAAGTGACGAACCGGGTTATTCGTTCTAATGTAGGAAAGCGGCACGCCTACCCATAACAGTTTCAGTGTGACTCTAATCTTAACTTCAGTTTCATAAGGAGTAGGACTGCATCGCCAGCCCTCCAGCGCTGCTCGCCCGGACCGGCTCAGCGCTTTACAAAGACATTTTTTTACTTTTTTCTTTTACTGTGCTACAGCATCAAGGGATAATATCTAGCGCTGCGGTAGTACCTATCCAGGCGGATACTTGGAGACTACTCCTACCCCCTAGTATGACCATATTTTTAAGTACCAATCAAGAGGTGAACTTGTTTGGACAATGTTATTATTGCGTTCTTAATCCGAAGCGAGTGTTGAATGAGACATCATACTTACTTACTCTAGTTGTACTTTTCTTGAATTGGTTGAATGGTGTTATTAACACGATTTTGTTTTGTATATATAGATTACTAGCTGCTCCCCGCGGTTTCATCCGCGTGGCGATGGATATGACAAATCGTCAAATACAAAAATCATAAATAGTAAGTAGATATATTGTGGATGGAGCACGAGTACATATATACTTACTTGAATTCGTAGATTACGAGGGCGGGTCAGTAAGTCCGTGACTTTTGGAATAAAACACAGATTTTTTGATAAATAAAGCATATTTTTTTTCAATGTAGTCTCCCTTGAGCTCTATACACTTTGTCCAACGCTTCTCCAATTGTTTTATCCCTTCCACAGAATATTATTTGTCGAGGTCCTCAAAATAGGCCTTTGTTTGCGAGATGACTTCATCATTGGAGTCAAATCTTTTTCCACCAAGCCATTTCTTCAGGTTTGGGAACAAGAAGTAGTCACTCGGAGCCAAATCTGGAGAATAATCTGGGCGGATGAGAGAGCAATTCATAGCCCAATTCATGAATTTTTGCCATGGCAACTGCACATGTGTGCACCCTTGCATTGTCTTGGTGGGAAAGAACTTTTTCCTTGGCCAAATGAGGTCGGTTTTTTTTTCAAATCGTCATTGAATCGGTCCAATAAGTTGGCATAATATTCCCCATTGATTGTTCTTCCCTTTTGAAGGTAGTCAATGTGGATTATCCCGCGTGCATCCCAAAAAACAGTCGCCATAACTTTATTGGCTGACAAACCCACCTTGGCCTTCTTTGGCGCCGATTCACCCTTAGAAACCCACTGTTTTGACTGTTGTTTGGTCTCTGGTGTGTTGTGATGGATCCATGTTTCGTCCACGGTTACAAAACGGCGCAAAAACTCCTCCATATTGCGATTAAACAACGCCAAACCTTCCTGTGAAGGTGTTACACGATTGCGTTTGTGGTCGACTGTGAGCAAACGCGGCACCCGTCTTGCGGAAAGCTTTTTCATGCCCAAGTGATCATTCAAAATTGAAACCACTGAGCCATGCGAGATCCCTACGGCTTCCACAATCTCTTGCACTTTCAATCTTCGGTCGGGCAACACCATATCGTGAATTTTTTCGATTGTTTCGGGTGAAGAGACCTCAACTGGGCGTCCAGGACGTTCGGCATCTTCAGTGCTTGTACGGCCACAACAAAATTCAGTAAACCATTTATATTTTTACCATTGAAATCGATGGTGCAGAGTCCCCATAGTATTTATCAAGCTTAGCCTTGGTCTTGGTAATGGTTTTTTTTTCGCAAAAAATAATGCTTAATAAGCACACGAAATTCACTTTTTTCCATTTCTTCCTCAAATTACTGGGTAGTCTGATAAAGATAGCTGTCAAACACAAACTAACTGACGCAGCAAGTTCAAATTTTGACAGGAGTCAACTGACAGATGCCTGTTGACAGGAGTAGTGTTGCTTTTTCAGTAAAGAGGTCAGAAATTCAAAAAGTCACGGACTTATTGTATTGCCCTCGTATTTTTAGGATGGCTTATTTCCATTGCTCGATAATCGATTTGGGCAACTCTGGGTTTATATTCTGAGTTGCCATCATGTATTATGTATCGGTGCGATGGTCGATATTAGCATAGCAAAAATATCTAATAATGATATCAGATGCATATATATATACGACAGCGTAACATCCGACATAGGTCCACTATAGCCCACTACCCTATTAATGCCGCCCTAGTACCCACGGCCTTGCCATTCTCATTGTTTGCATTGTAAACCAGCGCCATCATTAAAATAGCTTCATTACGTCGAGTCCCTTTCCTATTTCGATTTAACTTGTTTCGGCATTCGAGGCTTTTATTTACATTTTCCCTTCTTCTATTGCGAAATTATCGTTACCTATAGTCTATTTTCTTATCACGATCCTACAAAATTGATGAACGTTTGGGCCGTTGTATATTTATCTCGTAAAGGTTTAGTCAAGATCAGAAGTAGTTTCTTTGTATTTTCGTATTTTTTCTTGTATCCTTTTTCTTCATTCGGTCGGATGGCCACGGGAAGGGGTGCGAGAATATTTCTCCTCACACCTGCCGGCTCACACGCTAAATGCTCACCTATAATACCCTCCAGTCACATTTTCTTTTCTACACGACTGAAACACTTCTTACCGTATTATTTTATTGTGTTTACTCTCGTACTATTTTACTGAAAAAAGAGACTGTTATTTTGCTACTTTATATTTTAATACTCTTTGCTGACTTAAGTTAGTACATGCATAAAATAACGTTCAAAATCACACAAATATTATAGCTTTAAGTTTTACTGAATTTGTTTGTCACTTGTCGATCTACGATACAGCTCAACGGATTTGATTTTTCTGAAAGAATCTTGTCACTCAATAATGTTCTTGACGGATAGTCGATTAACTCGCAAGCGGAGCTGCGAGGGACAGCTAGTCGTGCATCCTAACTAATTTATGACCTTGTAATATATTAAATTTTGTATCGTACGTGTCAGGTCGAGTGTTCGATATTCAATTAGACTAAGTAAACTTTTGGTCGCAAGGGATAATATAAATCCTAACTTGCAAAATTTTATGATTTAGTAGGGAACGCAAAGGTGCGGCGAGCTGTCATATCGTCGCCGTGATTATGATAAATGTGGCCCTCGCCAACCTCTATCAAGAATGTTTTCCGATTCCGCCTCCTACCAAATTCCACGCCCCGCCCTGTAAGCCGCCGCGCCGCGCCGTAGCGATGGCTCTAAACAAACGAACGAATTTACATTGTTCCACCAGCACAACACAAATGAATCTGACTCAATAACACAACCCCAAATTTTTCCGGAATTCCGTGCAACCGAGTTTTACAGCGCTTTGCATTAATTAATTGCTTTGGCAGCGTCACGCTTTTTAATATTTCTGTCTCATGGATGATTTATTTTTCCCGTGTCACATTTCGTGCTGGCCGTTGGTGAGTTTGCGAAAACGAATCTTTTTTGGTCGGCCGCCTCTGTAATGGGCATAAAACACGAGTACGTTAGAGGGTCCGACATTATTGGAGATCGCTTACAAGGGTCCATGTTTATCAGAGTATTAGATCGCGGCGCGCGCATGCTCCACTATAACTCGTTTCGTTCCTGAGGAAGGAAGTTTTAAGTCACAACGGTTTGCTTGTACTAAATGAGTTCGAAAATACTGCCGTGTTCGTTCGTCTCAGACTAAATAGTGGCCATGGATTTAGGCAGGGAGGGGATGTGTTGTGAGAAGGCGTGGCATATGTCGCAGCAACAAGTCCAGAAGAACTTGTTGGCTAAAATCGTAAATATCGGCGCGCCAGTGTGTAGCATATTCATTTCGACATCCATTGCTGGTAGTGTTATGAAATTGTTTACAACTCAGCAAACAAATGCCGGGATGTAGTATTACGTATAACGATACTCTCAATGCGCATCGTCGCATAGTGCGACCGCTGCTGACGCTGGGAGTTATTAGCTTTCATTGGTTGATTTGTGAGTGTGCTTTGTAATGAGTTGGTGTAAGTAGCTAATTAGAGTGTTGCGTTCAGTGTATTACTTTATGAGTTTATTGTTTCATTTGTAGGTGTGAAGTGCAGTCGGGATGCGTAATTGAAAAACTGCGACATGCGAATCAGTAGAATAAATGCCTCGCGCCATATCCCTGCCCTTCCTAAATCCGTGATAGCGGTGGTACATTATGGGAGGCAGGCGGCAAAGTCGCGGGGGACGAGGATAACGTGTTCGTGTTCCGAACAAATCGAATCACGGCCCATTATGCAAATTTTCCATTAAAGAAAAACTCAAACCGTACCCTCGTCGCCGTTGGTTGCCTGTCAAAGTGACAACGGCTCAGTGCTTCGCTTAGAACCCGAGTAAGGGAATTTCTCAATGCTTGCAGCGAGTTTGTACCTATCTAGTAATTTATCACAATAACATTACATACTGAGAAATGATAAACCCCAATTATATTTTCAAGAACTGAGTTGTATAAGAATCTATTTAACAGGAAATAAATGGTTGATATCATAAAAATATCAGTAGATTTTCCATGTTTTTTGTTAGTTATCAATATTTATAAAAAATTAAAAAATTCTACACAATATGATTTAAATGCGAAAATGTGTTTGTCTGTTTGTCAGTCTGTCCTTCTTTCACGTAGGGCACGCTGCAAAGTGAAATTGCATGCATTTCATCCCAATCCTAAATCAAGTACAGAATTCCCGAGTGTAAAGCTACGCACGTAACGTAAACCTTACACTCTGTATCTGGGGCCTTATTCTCTATGACCATCAAAGATGTAACGCGGCGCGATACGATATTTTCATTGAATGTTGGTAAAATTGTATGGATTTCACGATCATTCCCCGAAGATATCGTACAGCGCAGCGCGTTACGTGTTTGAAGGTCATAGCGAATAAGGCCCCTGGGGGCCTACTCCCACCTTTTACGAAACTATCATAAATCAGGAGCGTTTTGTTATAAGCTTAGAATAATCATACTTACTATCGTACTCCCACCGACACAAAACGGTCGAACATATTACTTCAATACTATTTACGGCGTGTTCCTTTTTTAGCCAAATCGATCCTAATGGTGCGTTCTATGACCAATACCTATAATGCCCAACCCGAATAGAACACCAACGCAGTTGCAACGTACGCGAATTGAGTGCACTATTTGTTAATACGTCATTAAAACGTCTATCTTAATCCATTATTATTTTAAGCTTGCTATATTGACGTGTTGGTACCAAATTTAATGGTAAGGTTGAAACATGACTACTTTAAAAGGTGGGAGTAGGACCCCTGGTCGTCTTTTGTTTTGCCTGCTTCCACCACAAGCTGTTAAACATGCCAAATCGTACAACAGCTGTGCTACTAGCTCGGTGGCAATACCAAAATTTTTGAAAATCTTGTGAAACTTGGTCTTTTATCATAAAAGGTAATAAAAAGGTTTTACTTCTTCCTATGGTTTAATTTTTTTTTATTTATATATTACAGAATCAACAGCTTATAAAAATAAATTGATTATATATAATATAATAGTGTATAAAACTAAAAGCTAATAACAGATTCAAATTATTTAGCTTAAATTTACTTAATGCGACAGTCACTAAACAGTTAATGAAACAAGTCAATAAGTTTAACCCTTACTATATAAATACCCTGATAAATAAAACGAACGCAAATTCACGTCTCTGGTACGCAAAGGGTTAATTTAAATTTAACAATTTAATGAAGTAAAATTAATTTTATTTTGTTAAAGGCTTGCTCAAATATTTTAAAACTTATGGATCTTTTTATGAACTACCCGCTTTCTTTGCTTGCAGCCCAGTGTATAACCAATGAGAATGAAAGATAAGTTGGATGTTTCTATTTCGATGCTCTATATCTATACCAAGCTTACCGTAAAACCTTGCTTATGGTTTTTACAATACCTATGATTTTTGAAGCACTGCCTGCAAAGCGTAATAGAATGTTGAATTTTGAGAGAAACATTACATCCTTGGATGCCATCATATGAGCCCGCGGACTATCTATCAGTGTCAAAACTAGCATAAGGTTCTTTTATATATTATTTTTTGTGTACTCAAGGTCAAGAATCCCAAGTAGGCAGTCACAGGAGACATATTCTTGCATGGAAATTAATAAAATCATCGTTCTGAAGTTTATTTAAAAAAATCCACCAAAAAAGAGGAACCGACCTCAACACTAAAAAGTGTGAAATAATTGTTAAAGTTGAAGTTCGTGGTTGATCAAATTATCTATTATCACAATATTGTGTGCATTGTACCGACTTCGACAAGTTATTTCACACTTTTTAGTGTTGAAGTCGGTTCCATTTTTTGCTTATACATTTTTTTCACTCTTTTTAATGTCAATAATAATATTATTATCATTAAGATAAGAAGGCAAAACATTTTTCAGTTATTGGAGAATAACTCGAAAACTACTTGACCACTTTATTTTTATTTTTTTGTTCTTTGTTTATCTTGCAATCGGTTGTAAACCTTTAGCAGATCATTTGTGTGATTATTGACTGCTGAGGTCCATTCTTCCACCAAAGAATCTGCCTCTCAAAATTGTTTGGGCTTTATTCAGTAAAGTCCCATATGTGGTGGCGTTTTAGCCTTTTCATGGTTATTGGTTCACATAGGGATGTGGCTAAGGTGTTGGTATGTGACTTTATTCGTTGCTTATATAATCGAATCCTGTGTTCTATTTCCTCTTTTACAGTGTTGATTTGTAGATGCTCATGTAATTCTGAAGTCTTCAGAAACCATGGAGCATTTGATATTATTCTGAGAGCTTTATTTTGAAATCGCTGGAGAATTTCCACATTTGAGTTACTCGCAGAGCTCGATTTCGTACGCCCAGACAGGCTTTAATACTGCTTTGTAGATGAGTATTCGGTTTTCTAGTGATACGTTCTTCCCAAGAGCCAGTTCAGTTTTCGGAGTAGGACGTTAAGCTCGTCACGTTTCTTCTCTATGTGGTATCTCCACGTCTGTTTCCTATCGAGATGTACGCCGAGGTACATAGCTATTGTCCCGTGAGGAAGTGTGTCATCACCAAGTTTAACCGGTGGGCAGTCATCATTTCTGAGAGTGACTTGACCAAATTTGATGAAATTTAAATGGCACCACCACGGAAGTATACTCTACCAAAGTTATCAATTCAACAAACAAGAATTATCAAAATCGGCCTACTCTGTAAAAAGTTATGCGTGATCATACGCACGCGTCGCTTTGAGGACCTCCTTTTGGAAGTCGGATGAATCTCTCATTTCCATACCTACCAAAACAAATACAAATGTCAAAGGTAGATAATAAAATCCGAACACCCGCATGATTCAGACAGTTTATTGCGGAAAACAAACTTTTTTAGTGTCTGTTATGTGTACAGGTTCTACACTTGTACGTGTCACCGACCTTACGTAGATATTACTAGTTGGCTCATGAGAAAAATGTCATGAAAATATGATTAAATTATAATACAAATATTTAATTAATACATTAATTTATATAGTACTAGCTGACCCGCCAGCGGCTTCGCTCGCGTGGCCTCGCTGGATACGGTTAATTACTGTTGTTTAACTATCCGATGGGAACTCATTAATTTACCGGGATCAAAAGTATCCTATATGTTAACCAGGGATATATATAATCTACCACCATACAACATTTCATTTAAATCGGTCCAGTCGTTTCGGAGATTAGCCCGTACAAACAGACGACGACAGACAACAGAGAAACAAAACATTTGATCAAATCCATATTAGTTCGATTTCACTCCTTACATTCCCCTCACTCGGTTTTTAGCATTTTTTTCATTGTACAGAAATTCGACCTCTACATTTTTACTATATGTAGTGAAGATTAGAGTAAATAAGAAACATAATTATCATACAAACCATACAAATTATTTATGTAATGTATCATATATGTTTCATATTGCTTTGACGAGTAATGTTAACATCACTTTGCGCTATTGTCAATAGTTTCCGCAGCATATGATGGAAAGATCTAATACGACTGGAATTTTTGTTTGGAGGTTTGTAGGTGTTTTCAAGTATATTTTTCACAAGGTGACCCGAGCGCGGCTTCGCTCGTTTGGCCTCGCGGATTACGGCGCCTTTATTATAAAGCCGCCTTAAAATATAATTAACCTTTTAATTCAATAACTTTTTTTACTTATTAACCGATTGCCACGAAACATGTTAAGTTAAACTTACCACAATATATTAGTGAAAACCACTTCGAAATCGGATAAGCCGTTTTTGAGATGAGCGTGCACAAACGCACAGACAAACAGACAAATATTCTAACAATCATTTTTACATTCTATTTTCGTTTATAAAAGTTCCAATTACATTTTTTCTTATATATCTTCCATGCATCGATATACAGGCAACGATCCTTTTCATTTTTATTATGTATGTATGTATAATATATGTATAGGTAAGTATGATGATTCAAATAAACTATGTCACTAGTAACAGCTGCTACATGGAACCTAAAAATATTGCTAAGGGAGAGTGAGATAGGTGGTTACGAAATAAGGAATAGTTATTGATTTCTACATGGTAATCAATAATATAACGTTGTGCTGTATAAGTTTATTTCAAAGTAATCTCTCATTACTCTACTTACCTAAATAAATACAACTGTGTAAAGTACATGATAAAATCCGAACACCCGCATGGCTCAGACAGTTTTATGAGCAAAACCTATTTTTCTTTCAGTATCTGTTACGTATTCCAATTCACGTGGAGTTTACTCGTTGACGCATGAGAAAAATGCTATGAATATGAAATAAAATGTTAATAGGCAACAATAGAAACGCTCGTAAGGAATAGCAGGTAAAAGCCAAACAATTGATTCTTGCTTATTATTTCGCTCTTCGTTCAAAAATCCTATTAGTTATTAATGACTATATAGGGGCCTTATAATCGCTGCTTAACTTTATATGACGTTATTTAGTGGTGCGCACTGGAAAAATGTTCTGCGCCGTACTAAATGACGTTTATTAAATTAAAACAGTGTTTATAAGTAAAGCCGTAGACTTGATAATAGTTAGGTAGTTTGACAATCTACATAAATAAAAATGAATGTTGCTAAGCGCAAAACTCGAGAACGGCTCGACCGACTCTGCTAATTGTTTTCTCGTACATTAAATCACATGAAAGGCTTTAATAAAAGAGAAAAAAGTGCTTTATTGTTGAGATATAAATAACGGGATCAATTATTGAATTTTTATTATTAAATTTAGATAGAACGAAGTCTGTCCGGGTAGCTAGTAGTTAAACTAGTAACAAGATTATTGTAAAATTTAATTTATTTAATGCTAGCATGTTTGTTAGGATGGATGTTTGATACTCTTCCCACCACAACTACCTGAACGGAGTTGACTGAAATTTAACATAGATGACATACTATTATCTGGTGGTAGTCTTTTGAGGACCGGTTACAGTTGCCACTGTGCAGTTAGCGAAAAACCCCCCAAGTGGCTTGGCTATGTCAGACCGCTTTCTGGGATCAGCGGCTGTATGAAGCGGAGTTTTTCAGGTCATCATCGATTAGTGCAGCTTACGGCTGCACTAATGGTCATTGCTTCTTGATTCCATCTTCGCTTTCCATCAGGCGAGAAGGACTCACTTTGACGAACCACTATAAAAAAAACATTTTACATAGGTAACTGACGTGGTGTAAAATATACTATGTACTCGTATAGTCACTATAACACTCTCAGTCTGCGCGTGCGGGGCTCAGTTAGTTTGAACATAAAAGTAAATATCTAGCTAGATACAAATCCACACATGTTCTATTCCATATGTAGGCAGAGGTTTCCTCGTGTACGGACAACAGATAAAGTTACGATTACTTTCGCAGGGGATTCAATCGGGGTTCGGTTTTAGTGGCGGCGCAAGCCGCAGTTAAATGGATAGTTTGGCAGCCGCAATGGCGATAAGTCAGCGTCGAGATGTGTGGAGGAAGAGTTGGAGAATGGTCCTTGTCAGTGTTACAGCTTTATACAAAACTTATCCGCGTTTAGGATTTGCGTAACTCTTTGTTAAAACGCACGTCCTCATTTTAAACTTGTATAAATATCAAACGTTAATTTGATTTGATTCAGAAACCGTTACTAGAACTCTTGTCACGCGTTGGCGGCGATCTACAGGTGTGCCACAAATGGCACTAAAAGTATTTGACTATCAAGTCAAACTCAAATTCATTTCTTAAATAGTGCGTTAGGTAATAACGCACTTATAAAATACTAATGATAAACTTACAATAAAACACTGACTTAGGCTAGAACCACACCACCATTTAGCTGAGAAGCGGCTTTATTATATATATATATATATATATATATATATATATATATATATATATATATATATATATATATATATATATATATATATATTTTGATGAGATTTAGCTTTTAATTATACAATGCCTCTGTCCTGAGGGTCTATTACATAGCTCAGCACATAATACGACCCATTTGGATCGTATTATGTGTTTTGTAACGTATTCCTACTATGTATTTATATTTTCTTTCGTATTTACGCCTCTTATAGATAATTGATATACCTACCTTTTGGATAGATTATTAGTGTTATAGCCAACACTTGTTCCGTTACCTTGAATCGGTCCAACCAAGCCTCATAAGTACATTTTTTGGTGGTCAAAAATTGTATAGTAAAGGAAGCGAGAAGTAAAGGAGTTACGAGTAGAAAGCTGTGTTATTGTGTGTCTGCACGGGCCATAACAGTAAATCTGGAAGAGGTTTGGATTTACGCCGGCCGTACCACGCCACTGCCACTTAATTACCGCCCGTGGAGATTAGCTCCCGCACCAATCTCGACACATATTGCTGTACTTCGTCTTGGAAACTACCTATCGAATTTTCACCGGCATATATAGTAAATGAAAGTATCTGCTTTTTTTATATTCAATACCAATATTTTTGTTATATCATGTGAAGAGACGCGCATTTCGTCCGCCTGATTGTAAACACCACATTTGTCCATGACAGATCCAGTGCCTCCCACCCATAAGACCTTTAGCTGAAGTTCTGCATGGCGCTGCCTGCATACGTCACCACGGTTTTTGAGTCTTATCCGCCACGTATTTCACTTGCTTACGATACTTATTATCTTCACACTCTCTTACCTAGTATTCTTATAAGCAAACAACTTTAATAAAAACGACGTGTGATATATTTATTGTTTATTCAAAATATTTCTTTTTATAATGGTTCATCAAAGTGACTCTCTCTCGCCTGAATGAAGCGGAGATGGAAACAAGAAGCGATGACCATAAATGCAGCCGGAAGCTGCGTTAATCGCCACCCCTGTGATGACTTGATAGATGCTTTTTCACGCCTCGCTTACCATTAATTATTATATTAGTATTCATTTAAAATTAACAAAGAGAGACAAAGACAGAATTCGAAATATGTAGTCGATTTTGTATAACATTTTACTAAACCTTATTATTCTCTGTCGTTTTACCAACTTTTTGTAGAACCGACTACGGCCTAGCTATATTGATAGTAATACGTATATCTGTTCCAATATTGTGTGGCATATGTTCAATATTGGCGGGCATTTATGAAACTTTAGGATATACCATTGTGAACCTACACCTATGTCCCTGCCCGAGATTGCTCAGATTCTCTCAATTTATGCTCAATGCCAGGTCGGTATTCAAGTTATAGTAGTAATCAATGAGATAGTAATCGGATTTATGTGTACGTGTGTAATGAGATATTGTGTAGTGTAATGAATGCTGTAATGAGAATCTTTATTTACTTATATTAATCATCCTATTGTCTATAATGATTCCGCTAAAACTACTACATATATTTTTAAGCGATTTTTATTATTTTTGGGGTAGCTTTTGACCACTCATTCACTTGAACAGAGATATGATGACGCGGTCGAGGGTGAGATAAGACCTCCATTCTATACTAATAAGAATACATCCAGATTAGCTGACGATAATTAATACTGTGGATCGACACACTATGTAATTGTAAACATTTCCTAGAGTTACAATAAAAAAATTGTTGAATTAAAAAATAAATCCTGGAGTCTAACAACGCTTCGCACTCTCTTATTGTATGCATCTTTGAAGTGAATCTCGAGAAAACGAAGAATCTATTCCATTGAAAATGCAGAATAATCCACGAAGTTACGAAGATAATTATATACTTACAAAACTATTTTTCATTAAGCATGTACTCACTGCTGTATACTGTAAAAAATATTTTGTTTTCATGAATACCAACTGTATACGTGAGCCGTTTTGAATGCACATGGACTAAGGTCGCATTTTAATCGTTCCGACCTAAATACGCTGTTATTTGTTAAACATTGTCTGTAGAGCAGGTCACATCACATTTGCTTAACATATTTATATTATGTACTATATAGTTTGTACAGCGCACTGTAACACAATGTCGGCCGATTAGGTAATTACTCGCAATACTTTTAACATGAAAGAATTGAGAGAATATTGTCTTTTTCCCTCTCATTTTGCGGATTTGTGCGATACCTGAAGTGATACTCTTGAGCGACAGAATATGTATAATCTTAAATTTATCATTATCTAAGTCACCGTATAGATAATGAAAATTAACAGGATATCTATGATTATCGTCATTAACAAGGTGGTGTATATAATGATAAATGTAGACAGATCGTTTCATAAAGCCATAATTCGGTATTGTTAACATGTAAGTCTATGGTGACTCTATCTGCTTGGACAGGGGAACCTTGTTTCGTCTCGATTCTGAATCGGATTCTTCAATTGACACAAGATGAAATCGCAACTCTTTGCCCAAGTTCTAGAATCACTTAAATATGATGTAGAAGGTGTTATGAGCTTGAATAATAGTGATTAAGATTAGTATTCCTACAATTTATAAATTAGTGATCTATTTACGATTACTTCCCACAACACTTTGTTCGAGAAATACAATGATTTGAAAGGAAATCCTAGATTGTTTTTATGAAATTTGATATTTGGTTTAACTTGCATTTCATTTTTAACGAACGCAGAGTATAAGTATTCCTCTTGCACATTTGTTCATAACTGTACCTGCGCGGACAACCACCATTTTGGTTCAACTTACGTGGCTCGAACTATACTATACTTTATTATTTACGTGTCACACGTATAATGACGAATGCGGAGTAAAAAAAGTGTAAAATCTGGTGTAAAACTTACACGAATAATCGTTATTTTATTGTAAAAACCCACTGACAATAACAACGCTAGCTGACGGGTGAAGAATCATAGGTTATCGAATGTACAGTTGTGTGCAGAAAGTATTCGTTTATGGATTTATTTTGATTTTTTGTGGTATAGGAAATGTTTACGGTCGTAAAATCTGTACTATTCAATATTATCAAATTGTATATTTTCAAATTGCAGATCTCGAACTTTTGTAGGTACTTTAGAAATATTATATGAAAACATATAATACTAATTTTTAGTTATCAATTCCAGACAATCCTCTTCAAGCGATGAAATAATACAATTCATGAAAGCGCGACTCTACTGTTACAGAGCCAGTAGAGTCGCGCACAGAGCCATTAAATAAACAAACCGTTTTTTTATCACCCGAATATGTATCTTAGGTTTCGTAGACACGTTCCTACATCCTTATAGGCTTGATAGGTACAGATAAACGAGGTGTCATCGCCTATATTATCTCTCGTGTGACTTAAGATAAATGAACTAGGCCCTATAAAATTAAAAACGACACGAACTATAGGCAAAATCAAAAATGCAAACAAGAGAGAGAGAGAGAGCGAGGGAGAGAGAGAGAGATTTTCTTGCTTTAGACTAATTGACAAGGCTTGATTTCTGCCATCAGTCGTTTCGTTTCTTTGTTCATGATTTCGTAATCCTGGATGGATGGATGGATAGATGGATGGATAGATAGATGGATGGATGGATGGATGCATGAATGTTTGTTGCTCTTTCATGCTCAAACGGCTGGGCCAATTTTGATAAAAGTTGGTATAGAGATAAATGAGGCTTTGGATTGACATATATCTTACTTAGATACTTTTCATCATCATCCACCACCACGCGGGTGAAACCGCGGATTGCAGCTAGTCTATACATATAATAAAAATGTAACGAATCTCTGTAAGTACATGGAAGATATGAGATAAAATATTATTGGGACTTTTATAAACAAAAATACTCGTAGAATGAAAAAAAAATGATATTATTGTCTGTGCGTTTTTGTGCGCTAGTCTTAGAAACGGCTTATCCGATTTAGATGTATGTGATATTACTAATACATTGTGGTAAGCTTCACCATTTAGTATTTGTTAAATGTCAATAGGGTCATAAATGAAAAGTTATTGAATAATAAAAGTTTTATTATATATATATATATATATATATATATATATATATATATATATATATATATATATATATATATATATATATATATATATATATATATATATATTATATAGGTTACTTTTATTTTAAAGCCGTCATATCCCGGCCACGCGGCGCAGTCGCGGACGGGTTGACTAGTATTGAACAACAAGCATACATGTTCCAACATTTTACGTTGCTTAAATCAAGAATCTCGGGTTTTTTTTCATAGTTTTGGTTAGTACTAGCCAGTTGTTCTTTACCAACATTTATGTTTTTAAAGTAATGCCTGTACTGTTAATTAGTAAGTATATTTTTCTAGGCAGCGTTCGCCTTAAGGTATATGTTTCTAAGTACCACCCAAAGTAATAAGTTTCACAGTTCATCATGACACTGTTCTGCAATTGTCTACTCCCGATAATAGTTCCAATTCACCCAAATTGTTTAATAAATTCAATTGCTACAGAGCTTCGGACCCATACATTTCCACACTACACCTTAGAGGCAGCAGAATGTGTAACATTTGGTCGCTACCCACCAAGATAGGCTCTTGAGTAAAATAATCTACCAATCAGCGTGACCTATCACCACTACTACTACTACTACGACTACTTAGTTGAATAAAAGCCAGTGACATGTCATGGTATATCGCTGCTAATGGATATACCCTTCCTGCAGACGTGGGTAATTCGTACCCCAAATATAATCTTTTAACTGCTAAAATTTTTCCCTAACTCCCTATCAGATGAGCGGATAGCACATTCCACTTTCGGTTAGTATGAGGTTCTAATACTGCAGAGTATTTTAGATTTGCCATGACAACTTATTTTTGATAAACTCAATACGTACAAAATGTTTTACGAAAATATGTTTACCATAAAGCTGAGTTTGATGACGTTTTCACTTGTTTTTCGTACAGCGTAAACTTTCAGCCACAGGGCGTATGTTAATTCAATTCTGGATTGCCGAAACAAAAGTTACGATGTTAAACGTGTATTATCACATTACACTAATATCATAAAGGCGAAAGTTTGTGAGTGCGTTTGTATGTTTGTTACTTCTTCACGCTCAAACGGCTGAACCAATTTTGATGAAATTTGGTATGGAGGTAGCAAAGGCGGATTATTGTATCAAGACAAAGGATACTTTTCGTCATCATCGTTATCCATCACCACGAGGACGTAACCGCGGGCCGCATATTGTATATATACGTGGCCAAACGTGTGTGGCTGCCGCACAAGTCAACTTATAATAAAAAAATAAACTATTTACTGCTTCTTAACCTGGATTTTTTTCTAAAAGTAGCTAAAACATCGTAAAGGAAACAATAACTTTTTGTGACTGCACACTGTGTGTGGACTGCTCTAGACAATGAAAATATTATGTTTACAAACCTGCGCGTATTGCCGAGTAAAGAGTATGTGTCCATATGTGTTGATAATGATAACAAACTGTCAAACGCCGCGGCCTACCGTTTATATCGCTCAATATCGAATTTGATTGTGGCAATCAATCGCACACAGCGCGACGAATAGCCCGTCTGCGCTCGCGCCTCTTACTCCGCTCTTATTATATTTTATTTATTTAACCTTCGAAATTTAGTGAACGGGTTTCTTTTTCCATTAATATAATACAGTGTTCCAATATTTCAAAGATATATATACAGTGTTATATTTGGCAGTTCCTAATATTTCATAATCTAACACGTGTTGTGATATTGCTCGAATACAAGTCAGTCGATAGTTGCACGATGCGGGCGTTCCAACGTTTGATCGTAGTGGCGGTGACGTTTATGGTGACGATGTTGCTACTGATGCGGATATCGGAGGAGCCTTCGGGGATCGAGCACCCTGCGGGGGCTGCTGGCAGGATTGCGCGAGCTTCACGATGGGCTCGTTCATTGTCCGCTCCTGAAGCTCTCCGGCTGGCAGAAGCCAACACTACGGAGGCTAAACAGAAATACGTGTTAGAGGTGCGAGATTTGTCAGGCATTACCTTATGGTGTCAAAGATATCGTAGACATCTTTTTATTCCAAACATTCGCTACATTACTTGAATTTTTATCTTAATTGTTATACATGACATAGCCAGCCGATTTTAAACTACTGCAAAAGGTTATGTTTTGTATTTTTTTTGGTTATTAATACAAAGAGATTTTATTAATAGAATAAGATTGGTAAACGCAGCACTTACGGTTAATTCTTAGAGATCTGTTCGTTCCGGTGCCTCACAGCCTTTTAAGGCTTTTAGTCAGCTACCACCGCCTCCCAAAGTTATCTAGAAAGTTTTATTTGGTAATTTCGTTCTTCATAGGTATTACCTCGTGCCATGTTTTTTCGTATGCATAATTAATTCGATAACTGATTAATTAAAGTAATTAAAAAAAATAATTAAACTGATAAATTATAGGGGATAGAATATCTTCTTCATATCTAATCTAAAGTAAATTTAAAAATAACTACGGGAGGGTACCTCTCTACCATTGTTTAATATTTGCCACGAAATGTCGATGTCCATGTTTATTATGTAAGACTGTTCTGCAAAGTAACTATTACAAAATATCTAACAAACAAAAGCTTAAGTTAAATTTAATCGTACTGGTAGAAGTAACCTCTACCAAGGCAGGTATGGACACAGGATGTGGAACGCTAATTTTGATAATCCAACACTCTCATGACAACTTTTCTTTTGTCGTTTCTTATATTATGATGCTCAGAAAGACCTAACAGTAAGAATATGTTCCTATCATACCCAAAAGTAATGATAAAGGTATTTTACAATCGCATTTTTTCTGTAACTTGTGCAATAGCTATTGCAATTACTTGCCTTCAGAAAAACCGTGAGATCATTAAATTTCCTTGTCGTTACAAATCATAAAATTTCAACTCTGCCCGTTCCGTTTAAAGTATAATTGGTAAAGACGCCAGTTTTTCCAAGTCATTGGCGACTCTCTCGAAGTTCCCGGGACCTAATAATAATTAATGGCCCCGACGAAAGTCCGATATCCTTTCATTAGTGTCCCGTCTCTTTGCACGAAACGGCCGAGATTAAAACTTGCTCAGAACGGGAGTTTTAGAGAGCTCTTTTTAAAGAGACTCCTTTGAGATGTGAAATGTGGTGAATTCTTTAGCACAAAATATTTATGTTCCAAGCTGGATTATTCCAATAAAAGTACTAACACACACAGGGAATATACAGCGCACATTGGTTACATTCGCGCACAAATGATACTTTTCCGTACTCAAACTGAACCCACATCAAATTGTCGCTCCGAATATTCCCATTTCAGCGAAATCTCACATTTATCTTTGAATTTTGGGTATATTGTCTGGTGACAGAATGGTTTTGATTCAACTTAGATATAGGTACACATGTTGCGGCTTTCAATAATCAGATCATCTGTGTAGCAAGTTTGTGTTCATATATTTAATGAAAGATCAAGAGAGAGTGGACTCTCTTGCAGATGACAGTATTGTGATGCCCACGATCAAATATACGGGAGTATTCGCTGTAACTCCAAAACCGATATATTGTAACCCAACAATACAATACAAGCACACCTTAATAATACCACAAATACCAACATAAGTTTTCTTTTTTACAAAGGAAGCTAAGTGTTATAGAAATAAAGCTAAAATATAGATACATTTTTACTAAGAAACAAGGGATTACTCACGTAAAAATTATCGGATAGGGTCCTACTATAGGTTCAATTGAACCACATCCAGTAGTCTTTTTCAAGGATTGTTCGAGACGCCGCTTAGCATGGATGTGGCCGAAACTGTAGTCGGACTTATCGGATAATTATTACGCGAGTAATCCCGTATTTCTCAGTAAAAATTGAGATGCATTGTTTTCCCGGCAACATTTGAACTTCTTTGGAGTAGACGAAGTTTCTTTAGACTGAAACATTCATTTTTGTTGTTGCAGATGATGCGACATGCATGGAACAACTACAAGCTGTACGCGTGGGGCAAGAACGAAGTGAAGCCCATCTCAAAACGGGCGCATTTATCCAGCGTCTTCGGCGGTGGAGAACTTGGAGCTTCAATCGTTGACGGTCTCGACACCCTGTATCTTATGGGCATGATGGACGAGTTCCGAGAAGGGAGGGACTGGGTTGCCGAGCACCTGCATATTAACGAAATCGTAAGTCATCCAATCTATAATATAAAAATGGTCGAGTATGGAAATTAAATTCTCACTCGATATTTCTCGCGCGCTCTAGGAACTCCCAAAGGACGTGTTTGGGTAGATAAAACATAAGTGTTATAAATGAAGCCTAAGCCCTACTGCTAGTCCTCATCAAAATAAGAGTTGAATCTTGACTCAAGAGCAACAGCCATTTTAAAATATCCTTCAGCCACATGCTTAATTTTAAATTCAAACGTTATGTCCTCTTAATATAATTGTGAGCAAAATATATGACGACCCCATTAGCCTAGTGGGTGACGCTGCCTTCGAAGCGCGGGGTCCCAGATTCGATTCCTAGCCGGGGAAAATGTTTGGGTGATGAACAGAAATGTTTGTTCTTTGATGTGTAAATGTGTGTCAATGTTTTCCCCGACACGGGATCCTAGTGCGGGGTTGTGAGTGTATGAATGTTTTAACGTTAAGGTATATAATAAATGCACTTGGGAATTGTAACTCTGCAGCGTTTAAACTTATCATCAAACAAAATTCAAACAGCGTAAACAGGAAAACTCCACACAAATACCCGTAATTATAGGTACTACTGTAAGATACTAAATTACCGGTAAAAAGTTATTTAGGTTTGTCGATTGCATTTCGGCAAATTTCGAGGCTAACTTTATGTAAGTATGGTACCTGCCTTTTTTAATTGAGGCACATATTTTAATACATGAAGCGTTTGTAGCAGAACATTCCTAGTCTTTCTGTTCAACGAGGTTAAGCAGACCGTGCTGCGGTTACGGCTTAGATGGATGACCTCTAGTGATATTTTATACCAAGCGCTTCCATGCTTCGGAGGCATGTTAAGCCGTCCCGCGGCCTGATTGTCTATCTTTACGGAGAATGGCAATGGGGTCCCCACATAAAAAAATTGTCTAGTAGGCTCAGTTCAGCGGCTTATGCGGTTAAAAAAATTAGACTATTAACTGATGTAGACACAGCTAGAATACTTAGTTTATTTTAGTTATTTCCATAGCGTTATGACTTATGGCATACTGCTCTGGGGATGTTCTGCAGATATTAATTCCATTTTTATACTGCAAAAAAGGGCTATACGAGCGATCTACAGTTTAGCTCCCAGAGTTTCCCTTAGTCAGAAGTTTAAAGACATAAACATTCTAACTGTTGTCTCTCAGTTTATCTATGAAAATCTAATGTATGTAAAGAAAAACATTAGCAGTTTTGATAAAAGGAGTGATGCTCATTCCATCAACACGCGAAATAAGCACAAGCTATCCGTACATGTAACGCGTCGTCATTATTTTATGGGACAATGTATATGATTCTATAATAAAGTTCCCAATGTTATCCGATTTGCCTATTAATAAGTTTAAAATTACTATTAAAACTAAACTCTGTCAAAAAGGTTATTACAAAATTTCGGATTACTTGGAGGATAAAACAGCTTGGGACTGATCACTCCAGGATCTATCTACTCGTGTACTAAGATGTCAAAGTGTAGCGTGTCTTGCCCTACTGAT
Organism: Selenia dentaria; assembly: GCA_917880725.1. Classification (NCBI taxonomy): domain Eukaryota; kingdom Metazoa; phylum Arthropoda; class Insecta; order Lepidoptera; family Geometridae; genus Selenia; species Selenia dentaria. The sequence continues at coordinate 25,446,320 of OU862888.1, read as the reverse complement.
ACCATTATTATGTTTTCTTTTGTAAGGCAACACACTGGAGCTAATATTTGTAGTACCTAAGTAAAAACATTGTAAAAACATCTATATAAAAAGAATGGCCCCGAGTTTCTTGCCGCTTCTTCTCGGTAGGCTATATATATTTTGGAACGCGGCGGTAGTCTTTAAAGTACATTATAATGAAAAATTGACGTTCATAAGTGCGTCTTTGATGCCTAAATTGAATAAATGATTTTGACTTTGACTTTGAATGGGCTTCATTTTGACATTTGAATCCTATTCTGTGCGATACCCTGCAAGCCTATTGGCTGGAATGGAACCATCAATGGGAATGAGAGTGAAGTGATATTTCATTCTCATTCAAGTTAGACAATAAGCCAGTCTTGGTTTTAATCCTCTGATAACAGTTGATAACAACTGAGTATAGCATATGACTTTGGCGGTCTGAAAACACCGACACAATTTATTTATTTTTCCAGTCGTGCAAGTATGGATCTCACGATAAATTTGTCGAGTCTATACAAACTGGTTTTTATCAGTTACGAGTATCTTACCTTGTCTCTGGTATGGATGTAGCTGCGATATGTAACCACTGCAACCTTTATTTTTCCTTATAATGAGGAGTAGTAGAGGTTGGCGTAGACGGTGAAAGGAAATCAGACTCGGAGATCACTTTATTTTCCTGACATAGTTTTCATCGCACTCCTCTGACCCTTTAGTAGGTCGTGTACTATATAACATTAAGACTTAGGTACTAACTTAGGTAGCTAAATCCAAGTAGGTACCCCTTTATTAGCCTATAGCCTGTTGTTATATCGCGGGCTTGTTTTGTCCGATAAGTTTCGATAATTTTATCCTATCGACAATCCATGCACGCACCGCAGGGTTGGCCCGCTAGCTTACCTGTAAATCCGCACTGGGCCAGCGTGATGGACTATAGCCTACACTTCTCTCTCTGAGAGGAAGGCTTGTGTTCCAGCAATTAGAGCGTAATGACTTGATAATGCTCAAGTCCAAACCACTCAAGACTTATTTATCAATGAGATTTTTTTTAAAGTATCGCATGTACCTATATCTATTCGAGCGGGTAAAATGCGAAACGAATAATCTTTATTAAAAATCTAAGAGGTCGTAACTATTATCTGATACATATTTGTATAATGTATACTAATGATATTAAAGAACTTCCGTTGGTAACAAACTATTCATATAATTTCTTAAGCCTTAGTTAAGGTTTTCTCATCTGACCATGCAATGAAACACATCCCTAATGCATCTTGCATCTCTCTCACGTAATCGTGAGCGGGGTCCAATTAAAGCTCGTGTCATTTCACTCGATTAGCGAATTATAGTATTATCTCTCACATTCTGGGACTTAATAAATTAGCAATTACGGGCATGGCGATACTTTGTGATACCGGGTGATGCATACAGGGTTTTAGTTACAACTCGCTTACCAGTATGCTCTTACATGATATCGGAAAGTTAAAAAAATTACTTTAATTCTCCCTGGGTTAGATAACATCCCGTGGGACACCGCAATGCTTGGTAATTAACGGTTCAGATTGACGAGCTTACAGCAGAGCGAAACAAAACATAAGCTTACAGTGAGCGGTGTCGCTGCTACTATTAGGGGTCATCAATTAATTACGTGACGCAATTTTGGCGATTTTCCGATCCTCCCGCTCCCCTTGGTGAGGCGTCGTGACATTTTGCTCGACCCTCCCTCTCATGTGAGATTTAAAAATGCTTATTTCTAATGTATTCAAAGTAATAAATAATGTAAATGGAATGTATATTAAAATAAAAGCAATTAATTTACAGTGTAACAGTGAACAGTTAAATACTTAAGTAGGAACTTCTAAAATTCATAAAAAAGTCCTACATTAAGTATTGTATTTTTAATCTTTTATTAAGAACAATATATATTATAAATTCTAATTCAGAACCCGGATCGGATGATTTAGCCATAGTTCAGTGATGAAATACTTTTATCCAATCGACAATACATTTTGACTCAGAACGCGTTACATGCGGAAAAATAAACAGAGCCTGTACCAATGTTCCCACATCGCTGGCATTCAATAACCTACGGCGAAATACTTGAAAATATACCTTTTGATCATAACAAGTTATAATGGGGGCATTTTTTCTTAAGGTTGAAGAAAAGATCTCTTAAACCCTATGAAAAGCTTTTCACTAGCTCTCATTTCAGTGCTGTTTTATCGCACATTTCTATGGTCCCTTTAGTTGCAAACTTAAAATAGTTCGAGCTTGCTCACGAATAGTGCTATGTTTAATGAATGTATAAAGCACGTGCGGTATTATTGCAAACAATAGTTGTATGGCTATTGTTTCTGATTGACACACCGCCTTGATGTAAACATAGCTAATGAAACGTTAAATTGGCGACAAACGAATGGAAAATAATAATTAGCCGCATGTCAGCGTGAACGCTGGCCGGTCATAATTATGAACAGTGAATGACTGTTGATTGCATTAACAAGCCAAGTGAGGAAGTTTAAATTGATTCCGCGTGTGTCAGGCAGATGCTCGTATGACTGATCCAGTTGATGAATGGGGAAGATCAGCACATTGCATTGTTACGAAATGTAACAAAGAAATACCACAACACATGAATAATAGGTCCGTTTGAATGTTTGTTACATTTTCACGCCCAAACTACTGCACCGCAGGCTACTTTTGTCACGACCATAGGTTACTGTTTTTTATCGACTTCCAAATAGGAGGAGGTACTCAATTCGACTGTTTTTTTTTATGTTGGTTACCTCAAAACTTTCGATAAGGTGAACCGATTTTCAATTTTTTTTTGTGTGAAAGTTGATTCTTCCTATGTGGTCCTATTTAAATTTCAACAAATTCAGTCCAGTAGTTTTTGAGTTACACTCCAATAACTGAATAGAATGGAAGTTGGTATTGAATTTTTCAAATTGTACTTGTTTAACCCTTCAAGAGTCGTTATATTATAACAATGAAATTTCTATTGTGTCTGGCCGCATGATGACTAATGAGTCTAATGACCTTTGTTGGAATAGTAATTTTTCACGTGTACGACGCTAAAGCTACTGTTAAATAATTTTCCAAATTTTTTTTTTTAGTATAGTACTCGTATATAATATTATAAAGAGGAAAGATTTGTATGTATGTTTGTAACGAATTGGCTAAAAAAGTACGGGACCGATTTCAAAAATTCTTTCACAATTGGATAACTACATTCACCCTGAGTAACATATGCTATATAAGATTCATCATTATCATCATCATCCATCACCGCGTGGGTGAAACCGCGGATAGCAGCTAGTTATCAATAATTTGGTTAGGCGGAACGAAGGATTTTTATTTCATTATTATCATTATTTAGTGTATTATGGCACGTCAACACCATAATTACAACTTTATTAAATTAATTAATGGCATTACCTGGACATTAGATATTCATGTTAATAATAATGTAAATTCTCATTTCTATAAACAAGAATCAAAATAAGGAAATAAAATGAATCTGATTATTATTTTACTTTATAAATTCGGCATATACCACAATGTACATTTTCAATTAAACACAATATAATTATACATACCTCTTCATGTCAATGTCATTAAATGTTCACATGGCTATAATATATAACTGGACTTGCGTTTTTCGGACAGCGTAAGCTAAGGTGGTAGTGACAGTGCCTTCAAAGCGCGCAGTCCCAGGTTCCATCCCTGGCCGGGGCTAATATTTGTGTGATGAATTGTGTGCTGTCGAGTCTTGAATGTTGTGACGTGCGTGGAAGGAATCCTGTGGGCCTATAACACGAAAAAACTGCGAAGTCTAAAGTAACGTGTCGTTCACGTGAAACAGTACAAACTGTCATTTATCTAGGAGTGACATAGACAACTCATATTTTGTTCGCCGAATCTTTTTCGCAAATTGTTTGTGCTACGGCACCTGGGGTGTAAGTGTGTATACGTTATTTATTTTCTCAAACTAACGTGTAATTTAAATCAATGTTACAGGACTCCGAGCTGTCAGTTTTCGAGACCACGATCCGCTTCGTCGGAGGCTTGCTGTCATGCTACGCCCTCACCGGAGACGCGATATTCAAGGACAAGGCGGTAGAAGTTGCAGATGCACTGCTGCCCGCTTTTGAAACCCCTACTGGCCTGCCGTATGCTCTCATCAACCCATCCACTAAGGTAAGATTCCAAATACACGCACATACACCTTAAACATTGATTAATTATCGTGAAATACCATTGTTTACAGCACATTGATATTTAGAAGTAGGTACCGTAACCCGTTGATTTTCGTTCACCGTTCGTCATTCGCCATATTTTGCCAATACAATAAATTTCGCAGAAATAAACTTACTTTAATACCAAGTGCAACGTGTGTGGTTAATTTGAGAAAAGTTTAAATCGACTTGCACTTTCTTGAGAGCTGTATTTACTAGACGCACTAGAGTGTGACTGAATTCATTGTTCATAAACTTGCGTTGTATAAACTTTAGAGTTTATTAATGCATGATTATTTAGCACGAGCTAAAGTCACATCGTATACTTATAGATATGTAGGGTTATTATGTATCTCAGTTGCTAACAAATTTTCATTGAAACCGATAAAAATGGCGGCTCTATGTCACTTTTGTCAGCTCCATTCATCAACTTACTAACATTTTTGCTTACTGGAGTTGTCAAAAGTGACATAGAGCGGCCATTTTTCAAGATTCCAATCAACATTTGTTAGCAACTGAGATGCATAATAGCCCTGCAGGATGTGACGTGTGAAAGTATTTTACATCATTATGTACAACGTACATTACTTAATACCAAATGTATCATAAGACGACTGAACAACTTTGTTGTATTTGTTGCTTTGGTGTCTCAAGGTAATGATAAAGTATAATTATTATTTACATCAGTAGTTTGGCCTTATTCGATCGCAGCCCGTGAGCGGTCGCTGTCTAGTGTTAATTGTTATTCTGCTTTAGTAATAAGCTATAACTCATTTTCGGTCATACATAGATAGACTATAGATAGATGACTGTTTCATGACGGAACTCATAATAATATGGTCTTCGAACTAATGTAAACGAGCATCGATCAAACCAAATTCGAAACGTTCGGTCACCAACCTAATGTAAAGTCGAAGTTATATTGTTTCTTCGACTTCGCTATCCACGTGAATGGAACATAATTAAATTCACCTACATAAACGGTTTAATTATAAGCCAGTAATTATAAAAACGAAGTCGTAGCATTATTTTGGTTTTCCGCGTTCCCGCTGTACCCATTTTACCACAGCATAAGAAGCTGAGAATTAACTTTTGAAAATATAAGCTTTTAAAATATAACTGACATCTAATCTGTGATATCACGGGAATGTTCAAGTGAACTTTCCCAGCGTCAATTTTTATAATGAGAATCCTGTGAAAATTTGTTATCTTTATGGGCTAGGTCCACTTTAGATCAATTGCATGATTATTCGTATTTCTTCGTTCCTATCCTATTCCTATGAAAGTAACACTAATTTGAGCATCGTGATAAAGCGTGCAGAATAAAACCATGATGTTTTTTCATAGCACCATTAGTATATGAAAGAACGCGATCATTCCACATACAAATTGAAATTGCATAGAATTCTAAACACTTTTTAGGGTTCCGCACCCAAAGGCTAAAACAGGACCCTTATACTAAGACTCCACTGTCCGTCTGTCTCGTCTGTCACCAGACTGTATCTCATCATCTCAAATTTTCATAGATGATGTACGTCAAATGTGGCAACTTGACCATATTTTTTTAAACATTTTGGAATAACTATAAATCACGTACACTTCTTGAATATTCTACAATTTATTTGTGACAAATATCGAATCTCCGTTCAGTTTCACTAATGATTTCTTTAAAATATATTCAAACTGACTTTCTGTAAAAGTAAATATGGCAGTGGTCAAATTGACACCAATGTGGCATCTTGACCTGCTTACCCGTCTCCATAGATATGTGCTTGCTTTTTCTATTTTAGGTCTAGTTGCCATAGGCTTTTACTTGTACGTATTTTGAAATGGTAACCCAATTTGATTTATAATTATAATAACTGGTAATAATGGATACTAGGGCAAGTTGCCACAGGAATCTTAACGATTTTCATACAATTCTTATATTTTGGATAGGGTTGTCACAAAAACTAAGACACCAGTTTTAACATATTTTTTTTATTTATTTTTCCTTAAAAATGAAATCTTAATCTAAATATTTTACTTACTATATTAGGTTCTTCAAATTGCACAAGTAAAAACGAAATAGTGAAATACGTGACGAAAACATTAATACTCATTTAAAATAAACCATGTCGTCATCATCAAAGAAAGTGTACTCGTCCGGATTTTCTGATATTTGCAATAAATTTATTAATTTTACCACATCATTTTCAGGCAGTGAGGAATCATTATCTACACGTTTGGGTTTTACAAATTTGACATAATCAACGTGACGTATTATCTTATAGTAAGAACCTGAATAAACTTTTTCAGAGTCGTTAACGCCCTCAATCGTCCCGATATAATATTTCCATTTGTGGGAAGAGTAATAACGCGTCAATATAGTTTCCCCTACATTCCACTTACATTTATTTAAACTATTTTCATGTGAGTGTATGTCTTGTTCTGACCCTGAGTTCTGATTATCTTTATTTATTTGCTCATCACCACTAATAGGATTTTCATTCTGTATTTTTATATTATTCGTGTCACAGTCTTCCAATTCTATGTCTTTATAATGCATGTTCTCTATCTCTTCAAATATTTCTTTTTCAATAAGATCTACATTTCTTTCTTCACATGTATCATCCAAGTTAATTAATATTGGTGATTTATCATTACAGTATATTTTATAGTCCTCTTCTGGGTCAATATCAATGATGTCGCTGTCACTGTGTGTACTCATTTCTATATCTTCTGTTGTTGTTGAGTCACTCTCTACGTGTTTGTTTGTTTTTGTTTTTGATTTTGTAATACGTTTCTTCTTGCCTTTTTTGATGAATGCGTCTTCAGTTCGTTTTCGTTTTTTATTCTGCTCTCTGGAAGTGGGTTTGTTATTTTCCTTGTTTCTCGTATCTGGAATGTCGCTGTCACTTAAACTTCCACAGACTTCAACAGTGATGCACCTTCGCACTCCAGTAAAATCGTCACTTATTACACAATCAGTCTCAAACTTTTTGTGATGAGTGGTAGTCTGGTCTGATTTTTCATTTTTAATTTTCTTACTTTTAGAAGTTTTTTCCTTTTTCTTGACCAGGTTTTCTTTCACTTCTTTTACGGCAAGGTCAGATTTTGTTACTGACATTCCTGACTCAACATTTAATTTCTTGTTTCTGCCTTTCTTCATTTCTTTAGGTTTTCTACTCTCCTTTAAGTAGTCGAGTAACACTTTCTCTACTGAGTATTCTGGCTCAGTACCAGCATATTCCGGCATTTTTTTTAAAACTTTTTTTGGGTTAAAGGGATAAATACCCGTGGCTTTAAATCCACTTATCAAATTTTCATTTTTACCCATGTTGACTTCATCCATCACTTTTTTTAAAAGAGGCGGAAAATGACATTTATTTAAGGATGCTTGGCTTGGGTTTTCAATTTTATATTGCGTTAGAACTTTACGCCACGTTTTTTTTAAAGGCCCAAAGAAAGCAACATCAAGTGGTTGGGTTATCTGTGTGGAATTTGGTGGCAATAGTACAAATTTAATATCATACTTCTCGCACAATTCTATGACTTCCAGATTAATATGGCTGCATAAGTTGTCGCCAATTATAACCTTGGTCCCTTCAAGTCTCCGCGCCCATGGTAAAATTTGTTTAGTGAACCAGTCAAAAAATGTACTCGAATCAAACCACCCACTACGGGTTCGATTATAACGAGCTTCATCTGGGCCTCCTTCGACCCATTGAGTCCATAAGGCTTCGGACTTATATACGACGTACGGAGGCAATATGTCGCCATTCGCGCTTGCGGCAAACATAACTGAAATGGAGCTCTTTGTACTATTCATAATTCTCTCTGGGTATTTTATTCCGCGACGAAATATACATTTTACGGAGCCTGGGTTGTCGCTAAAATTAGTCTCATCATAATTTAATAAATGAGTTGGGGGAACGTTTTTAACCACATTTTCAAGGTTTTTAAAATAATTTTGAAATTCTGTTACAGTCTTTTCTGCTCGTGCTCTCTTAATATTTTGCACTGATCTGAATGTTAGTTTGTCACGATGCCGTTCTATAAAAGCCCGAGCCCACCATTCTCCAGGTAGTTTACCGTCAAAAACATCACTCTTATTATTTTTCAACAAATACTCATTTACAAGTATCCTGAGGTCCATCAAATTCAGAGGAGCACCGTAGTTTGAAGTAACAATGAGAATTTTTACAAAATTCAATTCCTCTTCTTCGGTCAATCTTTGCGGGGGCCCTGGTTTATTCATATGCAGTTTTTTAACTTTTCTCTCTATAGTCCTTCGAGGGATATTAAATTGTTTTTCGGCATCGTATGATGACATTTATTCTGGACCATATCAACTGCTAGACAAATCATTTCCTCACTGTAATTTTTATATGGTCTGGCCCCAAGCTTCCTACGGTCTCGTTTTTTTGGTGGCATTTTAATCTAAAACAAATATAGGTAAATGGGTTAATTAGGTACTTTTAATTTAATTATCTGTGGTCATGTCTATATTTTGGATAACCTATAGTAGATCCAACCGTTTATCCTCTTTTTGACAGCACCAATAGAACGTAACATGACGATGTTACGCAAAAGTTAACTTATAAATGCGAGGTTTTAAAAATATGACAACTGCTTAAATTTGCTCCTTGATCCCGTATAATAATCATCTTTCACAAAATGAGTCCATAAGTGCAGTAGTTTTTTTATAAATTCCATAAAATAACAAACGTTTTTAAAAAATTACGTTCTATGGCTATCAACATAGTGATGTTACGAAGTTACGATTGAGATATCGATATTGTTTATGAACTATTTTTACACGGGTGTTTTCCGTTCTCGGCACATAATATCGGATTTATTTTTATGTAAAACCGTTATATTGATGCGCCTCAGGAAAACATACAGCATTATTTGAAGACGTGTTTATCTCCTGGTGTATATCCAAAAAAGAACAAGGTTATGATGACTATGATGATTACAAGTACAAGTCATACTTGACGAAGCTGTTACCGGTTAAATCTGGGATGGCCAGCGAGCAACACGGAAGGGAGTAGGCATACACAGCGTTTCCCCTCTGTCAAAGTACAAGTCCGCATGGACCATGGAGTTTGATAATATACTGTGGGGTGAGGGCGGGGCTAGATTTGTGAATGGTGCTTTATTTTTTATGTGTTAGTGATTTGGTTGTGTGAGTATGATCGGCAATGGATCGGTACAGGTATGTTTTGTATGTAATAGTGCGGCTTTGCGCTAGTGTGCAACTTCCCCTCCCGCAAGAAATGACAGAAAGATTTGAACAATATTTTTTAGCTAAGGCTACTCCCTTCCGTGTTGCTCGCTGGGGATGGCAGACATTAAAGTCTGCCGTTTGGTACCAGAAAATAGTAAAGTTTGAGCAACCCCAATTCCAATTTAAGCAAACGAAATCTAATCTTTTATTTTTATTTATTTATTAATCAAAATCAGATTCATCGTTGCTGTCACTCGAGCTATTGCCGACATTTATAATTAATTGTTGACTCATATAATCTATCGCCACGTGTTTATCCCAATCTGCCATTATAGTTTCTTGTGTTTTTTGAATTACATTTTGCCAGCTTTCCGCAGTTACTTTCACACATGCATTTTTTAATAAATTTACCATTTTGTTTGCCGTGAATGGGGGTTTTGTGTTATTTCTAGCAGCGTGTCCTTTAACTTGAGCCCATATTAATTCAATGGCATTGTATTGACAATGATAGGGTGGAAGTCTAAGAACCCAATGACCATGTTCTGCAGCTATTTCGTCGATCACATATCGTTTTGGGAAGTGTTTTTTTGTTCGTAATATATTTAGTAATTGTACTTTTAGTAAGGAGTTATCAACATTTTCACCATGTCGTTGAAGCCAGTCAATGATTACTTGTTTTTTGTCGGCCTGGGTCGGCATTTTATCAATTTGGCGTGAGTGATAGGATGCGTTATCCATAATAATAACTGACGGTTCTTCCAATGATTGTACCATTTCCTTAAACCAACTTTCGTAAACCTCAGAATTCATTTCTTCGTGGTACTCAACTGTTTTTTTGGATTTAAAGGCCAACAAAGCATCTGGCATGAATCCTTTCACAGACCCTGCATGGCAAATGATTAGACGTTCTCCTTTTCCCATCGGTACTGAGGTAGTGGAAGCAGCGGTGTCATCAGTCCAGCTCTTAGACACTGTGTGGTTCGCATTCAGCCAAGTTTCGTCAGTGAAAACAACATTTGACCAATCTGTAATTTTTTTGGCTTCGCTCAAAAATTCGCAACGAGCAAAAGCTACGTCGCGACGCTCCATCAATATTTTGCGTTTGTCCGATTTTTTATAAGTAAATCCAATTTCATTCAAGACCTTTACCAATGACGATTTTTGACCTCGGAACAAATCACATTCACGCAAAGAAGCAACAAGTTTTTTAAGTGTTGGAACTTCTTTACGTAAGTAATAGTTATATATATATGACGGCGTATAGCGTCTGCGTCAAAGTTGTCAACCGAAGTCACACGACGTGGTTGGCGTTTTTTCTTCGGCGTACGAAGCTTATTCTCCTGCATGCCGCTTGTTCCGTAGGCTTCGGTAGTAATTTTTGTAATCGTAGATGCACTAATACCTAACGCGGCCGCAACGCGCTCTCTCACTTGCGACAATGGTAAAAGCGGGCCGCCATTTTGATACTCTGCTTCAAAGTAATTACGAAGCTTGATCACCATTTCTCTCGTCTGTCCTTTCAGCACTGATCCTTTCGGCATTTTATAGTTCCAATATAAAACTCAGCAAATAATTACTAGCACGGGCGTCTTGTTGCGAGTGACAGTGACAAATACAAAACGGCGGTGGACCATTGAGTTTTACTACCTTGATAAAATACTACTGCTTACCCATAGACAAAAAAATTGGCAGTCATAGGAATTGCCGATAGAAGTGAAAACTTATAACTCAGAATTTGATAGCTTACCTTGGAAACTACACGGGTGTAACCGGACGGCGTGGCCTCGCCATCTGGGCATGGCCATCTAGAAATGCGTCAGCATTTCCCATTGGCTGATGCGTTTCTAGATGGCCATGCCATGACGGCCTGTCCACGCCCTTTCAACATTCCCCATTGGCTGACGTATTTCTAGATGGCCAATAGCCATGGTCATGGCGCCATTCCTAGGACTATTCTCTTTCCGCACAGACTCGATAGAAAAATGAATCGAAATCGTGTCCACTATAATCACTTGGTCACAACACTTTAACTGACAAATTAGATCTGTCAAAAAGAGGATAAACGGTTGGATCTACTATAATATGTGTGATGAACGTACTCGCCGTATTTAGTGTCAACCCTAGGTATAGGTCAAGTTGCCACTTTGCAGTCATTGGCAACTTGACCTAACTTTAGCCAACTAGACCTAAGCAAATATTTCCACATATTGGACTACAAAGGGATAATTCACGACGTAAAATTAATCTCTGGGATGTATTATATGACTTGTGAAAATATTACTCACCTCAGATGAATATTTACAGCACTATAAACACAATTATGTCCACAATAACAAAAAACGTCTTTCGACAATCACACTCCGAAACGCCATATTGCGTGATCCAACAGTGTTACCACTTTGAAATAAATATATGTTGCCAGTGAAAATCTTAAAAATCTACTACGTCCAAAAAGAAATGTCAGTTCATTTTGAATCCCACAAAACTTTATTAATTGTTATGATACGGTAGTTAAGGTCAAGTTGACCAGTGAAGGTCAAGTTGCCACATTTGAGGTATTTCTGTTGTGTCTATAACAACAAATACTAAAAAACGGGCCTAGTGCAAGGCGGACACATAAAACGGCAAAAAACTCATCTTTGTTGTATTGGAGATTTATAGATAATGGTACGGAACCGTTCGTGCGCGAATCTGACTCGCACTCGGCCGGTTTTTTCCTTGTATGCGAATATATATAAAATCTGCATTATTGATCAGACCTTTACGTTCCATTTATCGGTGCAATCAAGAAATGTAACCCTAACTAATATTATAAATGCGAAGGTAAGTTTGTTTGTTACGCTTTCACGCCTAACCCCGGGTTCTTATACCCAGAAACGAATAGTTTTGCTTATGACTCGTTATTGTTTGTTATTTGTAACATAAACTATATCCCGAGGAAGAATATATAATTTTCATCATCATCACCACATTCGTGAAACCGCGGGGCGCAACCGGTATAATATAATGATAGTTAACATCACGTCTTGTATTTAAAACAACCAAGTGATGAAAAAATTTGTATGCGGGGTTTCGTACTATTTGTTCACACAGTGTCTGCCTCGCCTCGCTGGCCACAACAATAAAACCAACTGTTTCTTAATACTTGTCTCTGTTAGTTGACTATATTTTACTTTCAATTTCGTGACATTAAATCTAGTACTCTAAAAATAGTGGTATTTGTATATCTGAGTCAAGTTTCAGTTATAAAACACTCGCTTTATCGTTTGTATTGTGAGAGTAACAGTGCTATTAATATATATATATATATATATATATATATATATATATATAGACAGAGGGAAATAACGAAACTGTAAGGGTTCTCTCTATGAGTAGGGCCCTTAAAAACGAGAAGTTGTATCATGTTAAAGATAACATCAATTAGGTAATCAAATAGTTTTCATTATGAATTAAAATAGTTTAGTATGACGTTTTGGCAGATAAGTAACTTAAATGCGAATACATCTGACCAAAGAAAAAACTCTTTTTTACCTCTTAACATTGTCAGATTTCAGTGGTTTTTTTATGCAATCGACACATTGTTTGCTATGCCCGTACGTTTTGATTGTTTCAGTATTTCAAAGCAGTATAAATTTATTTTTAAACTTATAATAACGGAAAGAATCAAAACGTACGGGCATAGAAAAACAATGTATTGATTGCATGAAAAAAAAAACCACTGAAATCTGACAATGTTCAGAGTTAGAAAATAGTTTTTTTCTTTTAGTGTAAACACGTACTAGCTATGCAATCCCCTTAATTCCATATTTCTTATCTTACCATATGACGCTTAATCTTTGTTAGTCTAGTCATAAGTGACTTGCTATGTGAAAAAGAACGTAGGCAAAATTTGTCGGGCTACGAAGAAATAATGTAGATCTCGGCGTATACAGTAGTTATGTTTAAGCATGCAACATACAACCAAGTTTTAATTCTACGGCATCGTGTCCCGTAGGCCGTGCGATAGAAAATGCCAGCGAGTCATCCAATTAATAACACCGTAATATTACAGTGTTAATAATAAATTTCCTATACTTCACGTAGTTTGACCGACTGGCCAATTGTTGAGGTTGGTAGATCTCTGCATTCTGTTTCGGGTTCGATCACCGGGTGGGTCAAACAGTTGTGTGCATGAACATGTCTTTTTAACCTGTGTCTGAGTGTGTATATACATATAATTGGGTTAGTTTTAAAATCCCCATTAAATTGCCCTGTTAATGAGGAATTTGAGACTTTAGTCTCATAATACCCGATGGAGCTGCAAATTGACGCTAATGGGGATTTTGATCCTAAAAGTTTCAAAGTCCCCGTTAATCCTTCCTATACCGTGATAATTAAAACAAAAGATTTATGAATAAACAGACGTATATGTACGTCTCTGGGACGCAAAGGGTTAAGGGGAGAAATCATATTGCCTGTTTGCTCACACAGATAGAAAATCTGCTGTCTTATAATTGTAATATTGTAATACCTTAATTATTGCAATAATTAAGGTATTATGTTTAAAAGGTCACTCAATCGAGACTGCTCTCAGCTGTTATTAAAAAAGTTAGTGGCTTTTTAAATATTAATGTAAAATAAATACTTAACATGTTCTGAATAAAAACTTAAAATACAATAGTTACAACAGGTACTTACTGAGTTATAGGACCAGCAGTGCAAGTACCGAACTTACCGATCGATAAATTTGAATCTTGAATTCGCCATAATTTGAAAAAACTGGCTATATCGATCTTTTGTCAATCATTGCAAGTAAGTAACAAAATTAAGCGATCGGTAGACAAATTCGAGAAGTTTTTACGATTACAACGGTAACCTATATAACATTGAGAACGTCGATAAGATCGATATTTAATAGATTTTAACGATTGTTTTGTCAGTTTTGAAAACGACCTATAGCTTATCGACTGGCGACGGGAATGGGGATATTGTTTAGTTGCGTTTGATTCTACTAATATTATAAACGCGAAAGTTTGTATTTATGGATGAATGGATGTTTGTTAATTTCTTACGCTCAAACGGCTGGCCCAATTTTGATGAAATTTGGCATGGAGCTAGATGGAGCGCTGAATTAACTTATGATTTTCATCAACATCGTCATCATCCATCACCATGCGGGTGTAACCGTGGGGCGCAACTAGTATTCAATAAAAAAATTGACTTAGGCCGTTTTTTTGATCGTAGAAGAGCGAAACAAAAACAGCAAAAAATTTTTAAATAATAGAAGGACGTATTGTGGAATGCAAACAATTGGTAATAATCGAGTTACTGTCGACAATTTGACGATCGTATAAGTCGTCGATATGACTTCCAAACTTGCTAGGACCCGATACGATTCTTTACATTTATCGATCTTAGCGATTCGACAAATTTAACGACTATTACGGCACTTGCACTGCAGGCATATGATACGGTAGGTTACGAATTCACAGCTAATATATACAGATGTGCATACAGATGCATGGTTATTATAAAATTGATACCGAGTTCAACAATCTTGGATTGTTCAGAGAACTGTTAAGTATGTATATCAATTATCAGGTTACCAGAGCACTTTCTTTGCAGCAGTTGACTTGAAGACCTTCTAGATGATGACCTATATTATCGTTTTATTATTATTAGTTGTCAATTGAGAAAATGCCCAATACCCCTACCCTATACCTATCTGTTATCGATACCGCCTTGTTGAGTCACATAACTGGCAAGGTCACATCCACGTTTACTGCTTATTAGATACACGGACCGACGACGTCCTTCATACAATAGTTTAGTGTCAATAACTTTCCGTAAAAGCCGTAGTTTTATATCGTATATAGGTTATCACATATACATCGTACCGTGTTGGCAAAATTATGATCCTAACCGACTTTGAAATAAAGACTGTATTAGAACGAGTTTCATGAAATTTTAATAGTACATGGAACAATAGTGTGTGTACCTACATGTATTATGTGGGTCCCTCAATAAAGCCGCACAGATTAGATAACAGTTGCTGCACGTATAATTAGTACGTATTTATCGTATTTAAGTCCATTATACAATCGGACTATGTCAGAGGTGAATGAAGAACGGAACGGAAAAATTTTGATGATACCTAATGGTTGTAATCTGTGCGCTTTTACTATAAACCATATTATAGTCACCGTGAATCATGTTTGAAATTTTAAATGGATTTAAACCGTATTATAGAAGGTGATACGGTATTATTAGAAATTTATGTTTGCCGTGAGTGAATTACTGTGTATGTGGAATTCTCTTCCTGTGGAAATTCGCAAATCATCTTCCTTGGAAACCTTCAAATCTAAAGTTTATTAACATTAACTTTCCTTGCAAAATACTTAATTGAGCTATTTTTATTAAAATTAAATTTATAAAAAGAAAATCTATTTTGATTTTGAGAAAAGTATGTAGAAAACAAATAGTTTTAATTGTGTCATGCTAGTCGACTTTTAATAGAGCTGCAAATACAGCCTACAGCCGATAAGGCTTTTTCAGCTTCTACATTTGTCGGCTTTATTATCGGCAAATGATCATGAATAGCAGACAAGTATTCTCATCGATCTCTGTCACTTTCGAATCTATATATATATATTTCCTTTTTAGTACCATCAAAATCTTTCATAATCTATATGTACTAGCATATAGTACCTACTCATACTATTTTGCTCTATTATTTTGCCACAAATTGCTAGCACTGGATCCGGTCGCTGGATCCGGTATATTGGTACCGGATCCGGCAAACGTTTTATGATGCCGGATCAGTTGGATTACCGGATCCGTTTTTCCGGACTGGATTAGCTATGTATACATTGTTTTATACGAGCAAAGTGCAAACCTCTAACGATAAGAACCGAGCTAGATACTCTATTGATGTCACAACCGAAAATTCGCTACATTCCAGATAAAATAGTGATAAAAGTTTATCATAATTATCTATTGAGTGATTCAGTGACATGTTAGTTTATATTTTGGCTATGATTAGATTTATTTTATGTTACTAAGCGACTAAATAACGGAGCCAAACACTCAAACACTACGCCTTTAATTATTGTTGTATTAATAATAATATAATATTATATATTCCATATATAGTTCCATTCCGTATAGTTAAATATATAGTAACAATAAAACCATAGACATAATAGTTACCTGGTTAAAAACATTCGATTATGAAGGGCTTGAAAAGATGTTGACAGATTTTTATACTAAACTAGCAAACCCTGCGAACTCCGTTTCGCCACCAGATAGCTTCGTTTTATGTAAAATTTCGTTTGGCGCCATCTACTTAAAATATTGGTTTGTAGTACATGCTATGTATCAGAGATGGCGCTGTATTTGAAAAAAGATTTTCCCGCTTTTCTTTTTAAATTTTACCTGAATTTTCTTTACTATAAACCCCACGGAGCCCGAGACCTTTCCAACGAATGCAAAACCGTGGAAATCGGTTCGTGCGTTCTGGAGTTATAGCGTCAGGAAGGAAAACCCGACTTATTTTTATATAGTAAAAGAAGAGAAGATAAATATTAACCATTATTACACCCTAAAGATATATATTATATACACATACACATACTCGGACACATACACATACACATAAACCATACACCTTAACAACAGCACATTCACATTTATGCGTTTTTAATGTCAAAGATCTGATATAATTACCTGCTATGTATTTATGGGAGAAGCCACTGGCTCCTGAAACACAGTTCACACTAGCTCGGGAGCCTATGGATTCAAATATATAATGTACCTACCTTTTATGTCAATAAACTATTTGTATGTATTCCTTCCTATCCAGAGCTATAAGTAAAAACAACCTTGTGTACAAGGACGATATCTCATTCGATATCTCATAAAGTATTTGACATTGGTGAGCTCGTTGATGATTGCAACGACGAATCATTAGAGAATCGTACGGATGTTCGTGTGTAGCGATAAAAAGTGTCTTTTATGATAAGGATAAATTATTATCTATTAATAATTTGCAGAAGAAACAGTTATTACGTACTTTGATAACCCTTTTTATAAACAGAATTTTGTAAATCCCTAAGATAACGTAACGGCCCGCAATAAGCTCAAGGCCTGTAACGTGGAAGCCTTATGTTGAATGCCACACGAAAATCTGATAATGATAGATCACCATACAAGTTAAGCAAGAGTTGAAGTTGCTATCGCCCAACAGGCCGCTTTTATTACACAGGCAATAGTTTTTTTACCTTACCAACAAAATGTAAATAAATCTCGTTTCTTTTTCAGGCTAGTCGGCAGTACCACTGGGCAGGACCCAACAGCATCCTCTCCGAGTTGGGGACTCTTCACTTGGAGTTTCTCTACCTCAGTGACGTCACAGGACGTGATGGTAAATACATGTACACTTTTGCGCTTTCCTGTTTTATTCTTGAAGTTTCGTCATCTTTTCCGTTTAGAGCGATTGAGTTGCACAAAGTTTTCGACAACTAATTAGTGCATTGTACAACGCGGTCACATTAACTAGACGCTTGATCATGTGACGTCATTTTGGCGCTCAAGTACGGTGTGCAAAAAAAAACCGGCCAAGTGGCCTTAAAAATTGATTAAAAATTAAGTTTGTTAAATGAATAAAAACTATTTATTTATTTTGGAAGGTAATATACAACTACATATTCTGGGAAAATTTAAGGTATCTACCTGTTACCGTTATTAATTAGCCAAATTATCGACGCGTGTATCGGTAACAAAGATGCTGACCGTACTGACACTTGCCGGGCGAGAAAAGGGAAGCGGGCGGGGACCCGCATTCCAGCGATGCGTCGAGTTAATGTGACCGCGTTGTATGTGCATGCAATGTGCAATACACAAACTGCAATGCAAAGGACTGTTGTGGCATTTGACATCAGGCGAACGGCTCGCCCCATTCGTCACTTGATACTATAAAAACTACTCAGAAAATATTGGATGTGTATTATCTCGATTGCGGGTGACTTTGGTCTGGACGTCAAAAAGTCAACACCGTAATTTTATCATAAACTGAATTAGTTCGTGTTTGCAATTTGTTAGAATGATAATACGACAGAACATCCAAATGCTCTCAAAACCGTGCCAGTGCAGCTATTAATATATATTTTTATAATGTAACATCACTAAATCACACGTCACTTGATATCACATTGGCGTTTTAGCATCTGTACATTTTTGAGACAAAAACACAAAAACCATTAGACACTTTGACATAAAACCTAAAAATTTGACATACAAAAGTTTTAACGCCACACCATTTTGCCGCTATAAACACAAAATTAAGTTTTTTGTCACTTGGACGTTTGACGTCAAGACCGTTTATTAAGTTACCCGTAATCATTATCTCTAGCCAGTCATTAAACTTATTTACTGGCCGTGATTACAAAAATGATACTCAAGACAGCAACATTTTCTAAAGGTTATCGAACTCTTATAGTGCTGCTATCTGTAATAGCAAGACTGTTTACGTTTACTTGTATTTGTCAACAGTTTACAAACAGAAGGTGGAGCGTATCCGTGAAGTGTTGAACAACGTCGAGAAGCCGGGCGATCTCTATCCGAACTTCATCAACCCACGCACTGGACAGTGGGGACAGAGTGAGGCAACTTTATTCTCTATTTCTAATCTTAAAAACTAAAAAAAAATTACTGCGGTGCGAGCATGGCTTGTCGATATGATAAAATTGTCGGTAAAACACAGCCCGCGATACAGCTATCGCAGCTAGATCGATACTAGAGACAAGGTAAGCTGATTAAAGTCAGTTTAACGACTCTACAAGTTTATCGCGCAATCCATGCTTGCACAGCTGGTGTTTGATCTTTGAACTTACGACTGCAAAATGCTGTTCAATTTTATTACTCTGCTATTTAAACTACGTATGAAATTTGTCATTCTGTCCTCTAAGCTCAAGTAGTACAATACTCAGGAAAATTAGCTGCTAGCGGTGTTTACATCTACGACTCAAAAATACCGTTCTATCGGACTGCAATCAAACCCATACTAGTTAAACATTTCGGAAAGTCTGCTACTAGTGTACCGTTCTATCCCACTGCCTTCAACATGTTTCAAAGAAAAGTCTCTGTTCCATTGTAAGCTCAGTAGTTATAACTCAATAGGCATACCTAACCCACCGTTTGGCTTAAGCCATTAAAAGCAAGGGGCCTTGGCAGTTAGCCTTGACATCGCTAAAGCATTCGATCGGGTCTGGCATCGGCCACTTCTGTCGAAGCTGTCTTCATACGGGATAGCTGTGGGACTCTGCAACTGACTACCCAGCTTTCTTGGTGGGTGCAGCATTAAAGTCGTCGTCGTCGACGATTGCTGTTCAACCACCAAATCTTTCAACGGTGGTGTGCCACAAGGCTGCGTACTGTCGCCGACACTGTTTATCCTGAATATCAATGACCTATTGAGGATATTCATTGCTATGCAGATGACACCACTGGTAACGCCAGATATATTGACAGTGCAGGTATCCCCAGATCGTTAGTGGAAGAGAGTCGGGTTGGACTTGTGTCTGAAGAGGAGAACTCTTTGGAGCAAGTCTCTGAATGAGTACGACAAAATCTTGTCCAATTTAACCCCACAAAGACACAAGTATGTGCACTCTCCGCCAAAAAAAACCCATTCACCCTTGCGCTACAATCCAAGGAATATCCTTGAAGATCTCTAGCAGTATCGGGATCCTTGGCGTCGGCTAACGTGTGACGTGCAGTTTAAGGGTCACCTGGAGAGCAAGGCCAAACTTGCCTCTAAAAAGCTTGGTGCTAAACCGATCCAAGCGGTAATTCAGCCCGCGGCAACGGATTGCGCTTTACAAAGCACAAGTCAGGCCGCATATGGAGTACTGCTCACATCTACGGGCAGGGCACGCGCATATCAAATTGACCCCCTAGGCTCTCCAACGTCATGCCATTCGTATCGTCGACGATCCCATAGTTACAGACAGTCTGGAATCGCTTATTCTTCGGAGAGTCTTTGCATCCCTCTGCGTATTCGACCGTCTTTACAACGGCGAGTGTTCACCCTCCTACCTTGTACCTTGAGCTACCTAGGTCTACTACGCAATGGTTCTCAAGAACATTTATTCCGCCTACAACAAAAATCTGGATGAAGCTTCCCGCCGAGGTTTTCCCTCTGCGCTACGGTATGGGGTTGTTTAAAAAGGGCGTCATTAAAGTTCGTAGAGGTCGGCATCGAGTTGGTAACGCCCTTGGTGTTACAAACGTCTATAAGCGACGGTGACCACTTTCTATCAAGTGGCCAGCCTGCTTGTCTGCCTAGTAGGAAAAGAGTCGATTTGGATTCATCAATTGATTCGTCTATGTGTGCTCGGAGACGGCAGCTGTCCTTGACAACCAATTGCTATCATATAAGCCTAGATCATATTTGTATTGACCTCTATGGCACATAGTGTAATAATGGTCAAATTTATGAACACAATATCACTTACAAAAAAAAGCTTTTTGCTTAATACTTTTACTACAAAATGTATTATAAAAAATTATATTTTTTTTTTGCAAAATCTTGATGTATGATTGTTGATCTGTATATTTCAGGGCACATGTCACTCGGCGCTCTCGGCGACTCGTTTTACGAATACCTGCTGAAGGCTTGGCTGATGTCCGACCAGACCGACGACCAAGCAAGGGTTATGTTTGACACCGCCATGCAAGCGGCTTTGGACAAAATGCTGAGAGTGTCTCCTTCGGGACTGGCCTATCTCGCCGAGCTCAAGTATGGCAAGGTTATCGAGGAGAAGATGGACCATTTGTCGTGTTTCGCAGGTATTATTTGATTTATAATATTTATCTAGGGTAGACGATTATACCCATATGCAAGTGGACTGCTGGTTAACCCTATTATTTTATTAATGTTTTCTAAAGGATGTTAGATTGATACAAAAGTTACTTGAATCCCAGATCGTTTTTACCTGCCTTGTTGAAAAAATCGGTAAAGTTACACAAAAACTGTAGTTAGGTATTGAAGATTTTCAAAATAGCTTTCGGAAAAACAGTTATTTAACCCTTTGCGTCCCAGAGACGTACATATTCGTCAGTTTCATTCATAAATCTTTTGTTTTAATTATCACGGTATAGGAAGGATTAACCGACAAAACGTTCACGTTAGGGAGAGAATACTTTTAGGGTGAACTTATGCTTGAATCTCGGATTTATAATGGGTGCAAAATTTATGATTATGCATAGGGGGCTAATTATTTACGAAGTAATATTTTATGAAATGTGTTAATTAATATTTTCCGCCTGTAAAACGGATGAACTACATATATTATTACATTACATTATGTACATCACATTAATAAAAAACTAAAGTTAGTGAATATGTTAGTTTTTTCGCTGTTATGGTTCAGCCGATTTGAGTGAGATTTGGTAACCCATGATTAACACATAGGCTTCATTTGGGTGAAGTTAGTTTATATTGTATTAAAGTAAAGTAAATTATTTAAATTAAATATTAAATAAAAAATATATTTAAATGATTAAAATGAAGTAAAGCTTAAAATATACTAGCACTAGCAGTCAAAGTCAAAGTAAAAGTTTAGATACTAGCAGTCAGTAGTTAAATTACATTGTTGCTTAACATCTACACGTGTTCGCTTTAAATAAATACTTACTTACTAAGATGGTGTGGTGACCCCAAAGTGAGCCTTGCCCTCCGATAGCCAAAGACGTCATTACTCCCTGTATTGTACGATTTCTTGCCAGTCAGGCACGTGAAGCTCACGTAGGTCCTTCTACACCTCATCTGACCAACGATATCAGGGGCGTCCTCCTGGCCGCCGTCCTGCTGAAGAGCGACCGAGGTATGCTGGCTTCACCGCTCGATCGTCTCCCATTCGCACGACGTGGCCTATCCACAAAAACCTGTGCGCATTAATTTCGCCAATGGTGTAAGGCGCTTTAAATGTATGATGGGTTTATTTTTTTTATTGTGTGGAACCCTAATTCTTTTTGTAAAATACATCTGCTGTCTGTCAATTAATTACCGTTTAAATCGGTCCAGCCCTTTTGGAGATAAGCCGGAATTCACGGACAAAAAAATATTAATCGTTTTATATATATAACATGACTTATTTTATTATATATATATATAACATAACTTTTACTTCGGTACGTACTTATGTACGTACCGAAGTAAAAGTCATGTTCGCATTACACTGACTCTTTACACTTTGATTTAATGAATTTGTATCCAAGTGTGTTTATAACACGTACCTGGGGTTGTCAATGTTGTCATAGTATGGGTTCCGACTGAAAATCAGTAACTCAGGTCTAAACTAGGCCTTATTCAAATGCTGAGTCGAGACCTATATTCGTGACAACGCACAATATTATATACCTACACCGTAACATATACTCGTATATGTAGGTATTGATTTCTTTTTATTTATGTTAATAATTCCGTGTGTGTATTTTTTGTTGTATTTAGCTATATGTTTGTGTTAAGTATAAGTTTATGTAATTTTGTGTGTGTCCGAATAAATGTATTTCATTTCCAGGAGGCATGTTCGCTTTGGCGTCGACGACTTTGGAGAACTCTCTGTCGGAGCGATACATGGAGGTGGCGCACAAGCTGACGCACACCTGCCACGAGAGCTACGCGCGCTCCGAGACCAAACTGGGCCCTGAGGCGTTCAGGTAAAACCCATCACTCTCATATTCTACCAATATTGTCTGGAAGAGATCGCTCTGAGCGATAAGATCGTCACTTAGTTTGTAGGGTTCCGTACACAAAGGGTAAAACGGGACCCTATTACTAACACTTCGCTGTCCGTCCGTCTGTTTGTCTGTCTGCCTGTCACCAAGCTATATCTCATGAACCGTGATAGCCAGTTGAAGTTTTCACAGATGATGCATTTCTGTTGCCGGTATAACAACAAATACTAAAAAATCGGACAAGTGGGAGTCATACTCGCGCACGAAGATTTCCGTAAAAACGGGCAAAAAATCATGTCTGTTGTTTGGGATATTTATAGATACGGAACCATTCGTTCGCGAGTCCGACTCACACTTGGCCGGTTTTTTAAATTAGTTCTTCTTCTAAAGGCATGAATGTTGTGTATCAATAAACTGTTTTCTATTCAATTTCATGGACAGAAATGAAAATCAAATAAAAAAAAAACTAGATACACATCACATTACATATTGTAGACATACACACATTAAAAAAAAGTTTTGTGATCACTAGCATAAACTAAAATATTTTTACAAATTGAACTTATCAACAATTTAATTATAAAAGGTTTATATTCAATATAATATAACTCCTCCCCTGGCTCGACACATGCACACATGCGGTGATCCTCCTGGGCATGATGAGAATCAAGTTATCCAGCATTTCTTGGGGTAACCTGTCCTATTCTTGTATAGCGGCTTCCCTATGCTCTGGCACTATCTGGGGACGTGGCTGACGGTTTCAAACATCTCGCTTAAGAGGCCGACAGGCCAGTCTAACCTTGCGATGTCGTATTCTCGGAGAGCAGCATTGACTCGTTGAGCTCGATGGCCAGGCGCATTATCATCGACCAGTACAAATTGGTGCCCATGGCTTACTCGGAATGGTCTGACAATTCTATCAATAGCAGCTGCTGCATGTCTGCTGTCATGAATTCAAATTCAAATATATTTATTGCAAATTTTAGGTGGGTAAAGGTATAACAATTATGATACCTAATTGTACATCAAGAGGTTTTTATGGTTGGTTTATAGTCCATACTCTCAGAAGGCCCGACTAGTGGGGTAAATGTGGCTTATTTTGTGACAAATGGCATAGTATTTTTAAGTTATTATTGAGTATCTGTGAATAAATTCAATAATTAGGATATGTAATGACAATTTTTAATTCCTTTTTTATTTCTTGACATTTTCATTTTGATTGACATTTAAACATTTTACTAAAAATTATAGGTATCTTATCATTCCAGTATACACGCAAAGATAAGAGTTGACAGTGGGTATTCGAAATTTAATAATTATTGCTAATGTGAAAATAAATAATAACTTAATGAAATGTTAATGACAAAACATAAGTTTATTGATAAATATTAAAAGTATTTAAAATTTTAAGTTATTTAATAATAAGTGTAAGTGGTGTATTTCGACCTATTATAAAATACAAATTAATGAATGGCTGATTGTTATGTTATAGATTCTCCGGCGCAGTAGAAGCCCGAGCACAGAAAAGCAACGAGAAGGTGTACCTGCTGCGGCCCGAGACCTTCGAGAGTTACTTCATCATGTGGCGCCTCACCAAGGAACAGAAGTACCGCGACTGGGGCTGGGAGGCTGTCGAGGTGAGCTGAACACTTACCATTAAACTAACCATTCTAAGGCGTTGAAAGCAACTGGCGATCATTGTCGAGGTCACACAAAGACAAGAGGCCGCAGCACAAACAATTTGCGAAAAAGTATTCGTATCGTAAACACGTCACGTCTCAGCGACAAACTATGAGTTATCTGTGTCACAGTCGCCCTAGATACCTGACACTGAGTGATGAGTGATGAGTGTTTCACGTGAACCACGCGTTACGTTACACTGACGCAGTAGTTATTCGTGCTAGGCCCAAAGGTGGCTGGCGACTTTAAAATAGCTAAGTTATAGAAGACGTTATACAAATTGTGGCATTGTGGGAGCATAATAACTGATGATGCTATGTGCTACTTATCAACGCCGACATCATTACCATCTAGATCTTGATGATTGAATGATGTCATCCAGA
Source organism: Selenia dentaria (assembly GCA_917880725.1). Classification (NCBI taxonomy): domain Eukaryota; kingdom Metazoa; phylum Arthropoda; class Insecta; order Lepidoptera; family Geometridae; genus Selenia; species Selenia dentaria. The sequence continues at coordinate 25,421,088 of OU862888.1, read as the reverse complement.
TAAGCAAATATTATTTTCAATTTATAAGTATTTCTTCCGAAGACAATGTTGATGAAATTAAAATGGCAACAACGTGAAGCCCAACCAAGAAAAACTAATCAAATATTGTTTAATAAGTTCACTATTAAAATTATCCTTTCTTGAAGTCTGTTAAAAAGTGAAGAGAACGGTCTTTATGATTACCATTCACTTCTCTAGGGTTTGCTACCTCCTCTCCTCCTATCTCTCTCTCATCTCGTCTATTTCTCCATGACTTCTCCTTTCTCTTGCCTGACAACAACTTTTATTGGTGAACACAGGATTATCCCTCCCTTTCTTGAAGTCTGTTAAAAAGAGAAGAGAATTTTTTTCATGATTTCATTTCGCTTCTCTAGTTTTTGCTATCACCCTCATCTCGTTTATTTCTCTACGACTTCTCCTTTCTCTTGCACGACAAGTCCTTTTTACTCTTCGAACACTTACATAAATCTCTTTAACGACATACTGTTTAATCATTGATAAAAGTTATAGCTTATGTATTAATTCAGAATACAAGCTATCTTCATGCCACAGTTCAACCAAATCTGTTGTCGGTTGTGCGCGAAGAAGTAACAAACATAGGCACTCACTCACTCACAAACTTTCTCGCCTTTATATGATCACTGTGATTAATTCCCGTGCAGGCTTTGGAGAAACACTGCCGTGTAGAGGGTGGGTACACCGGACTCGTAAACGTGTACCATCAGAATCCGCAAGGTGACGATGTGCAGCAAAGCTTTTTCCTCGCAGAAACACTTAAGGTGAGCAACTATTGTATCTATCAAGGTACTACTCTCTACAGCTTTCAGAATCAGGTCCATTTTCCCGGAAGCCATCATTTATTTAAAACTAGCTGGTTCTGCATGGTGACTATCCCAAATAAAAACATTATGTGAAAAAAGGTATCTTATGCCATTTTTCAGACTATCTCTGTGTCAAGTTTCATCAAAATCGGTATACCTGTTTCACGGTGAACGGAGGACAAACCAATTTTCGCATGTATAATAACGCTATTGATTATTCTTTGAGAACCGGCTAGGTATTATATGAATCCCGCATTACCGGCAATTTTTTCCTACCCTATTTAGGTTCTTAAAGAATAATTATAGAAAAAAAATCGCGATACTTTTTAACTCGAATGCTATTCCTGTTACTAGTACTGTTAAACCCTCAAAAATATGGCATGTATTAAGTATTTAATTCCCCTTTCCAGTACCTGTACCTGCTATTCGCGGACGATTCGCTGCTGCCACTTGAAGAGTGGGTATTTAACACGGAGGCCCATCCGCTGCCCATCAAAGGAAAGAACCCCCTGTACCGCGCCGCGAAGAAAACTGTCCCGTTGTCCGCACAGTCCAACGACGACAATCAACTATAATGCCGCTGACGGTAACATTTGGGAAATATAGCTCGAGAAATACGCGTTTTCGACTGGATGTTGTAATGGATTTCCTTGTACATGTAGACATAACTATTATGTATCACAGTTGCTAACAAATCTTGATTGAAATCTTAAAAAATGGCGGCTCTATGTCTTTTTTGACAAATCCAGTAAAGAAAAATGTTTCTAAGTTGATGACTGGAGCTTACAAAAGTGACATAATGCTGCCTTTTTTTCGATTCAATCAACATTTGTTAGCAACTGTGATACATAACAGCCCTACGGATTTCACTGTTGTAACTGAACGCGATGAATCCAACCTAAACGCAGTTAAAGCGATCTTTCAAACTCAGCATAAAATTCGAGCCAATGAGATAAGAGGTCATATTGCACCAATCCTATCACTCGTTGCAATGGGAACTTGAACTCGTTTACGGTGAACTCAGTTTTAATGAAATTGATACGATGAAATCAGACCTTAGGCTATCCTAATTACTCTAAGAGTAAACATCGTTGTATCTTTGACAACATCCGTGAAACAAATGACGAGATGACAAGAAACGTTGGAAAAACAACCTTATGTACAATGGCGATATCTCATAAAGTATTTGACATCGTTGAGCTCATCGACGAGCTCGTCGACGAATCATTACAGAATCGCACGGCTGGTAAACTATGGTACTGAGTCGCTGAGCATGCTATCAGACAGAGAGCGGTCACGCGTCAAGCGTGCACGCGGTCAGTTTTGTGTTCGTTTTGTTGTATTACGTTACATAGATATGTATACCAAAACAGGAACCGTTCTGACTGCGTCGGTCAACTGTGGGTAGACTGTGGGTATATCTATGTAACGCTGCAGCGCTTGAACTTGTGACCGCTCTCTGTCTGATAGCACCCTAAAAGCCATAGCTTAGGATCGACAAATGCATGGTTTTATTATAGTTGTTATTTGAAAATGTATTACAGTTTACAGATTTTGTTCATTACAGTATATATTGTTTTGAATAACATTGCTAGTATATCTGACAAATGAAAATACATTACGAACATCCAGTCCTTTGACGTAGGCGCAAATTGTCTGTTAATACCGATGCAGCTTTTTGACTTGCCTCGCCGATATGAAACAAACATCATTAGAACAATAATTACTTATAAAATAATAAAAATATGAAACTATAATCCAATTTTAGAGTTTATTCTTCATCACACATAACTTTAACGGCCAACAATAGAGGCTTTTACAAACTGCGCGCATGGCGGGGCGCGACGTTGGCTCGACGTGTTCTTATCGTCAACGTCAACTCCGGCTGTTTGTCAAAGCCTTAACAGCCTTTGGTATGATTTGCGCCTTCAAAATGTATTATTTGATGTTGATATCGGCGATGAAAGTCGAATATCTTTGACATGTTTTGTTTCGTTTAACAGTCGGTTGTTGTATCTTGTTTGAGACATCTCTCGTATGCCTTAGATAGATTGGTTATAGAAACCTGCTGTCAGCAGTCAACCGACATTCGCCTATGACAACAAACCGTTTTCGGTTCGCTAATAATTAATAGTTCACGGAGGTATATCTGTATACAATGAAATTACTAGACACACGTAAAGTTAAATCCAGCCAAGTATAGGATAATCCTAGTTTTTTTACTTATAAATTTAGTACTTTAGCAAATCCGTGGATATACGATTGGTAAATCAGCTATACAAACATAGTGTTGTATGATAAATTGAATCTCTAAAAGATTTATCCCCAACTGAAATTCAAAAAATGAGATTCTATGTTTGGACCAGTTTCAAATAACTACCTATATCCAATCACTATAAATATAATACGTGGATTTATTAGCATTTATAATTAAAAGCAAATCAATGGAAATTTTCTTTTTGACTATATTTCTTTAAAAGTAATATTTCTGTTATAAACAGATTAAAAAACATTCCAAATCTCAGCATAAATGGTTATTCATATGTTCATAGCCGTACGTAGGATGTACACTTAATATATTTTCTTATGTTTAATTGGTCATCACGATAAAAAGTTCGTAATTGTTTCTTAAAATCGAGGCATAAAGTGGTGTTACAAGTGGGAAGTCAAACCGCTAAAACTCTTATGAATATATACATTATCGTAACTAATATTTATTTAAATGTAGCTAGTAAATTGAAGTACCTGGCAAGGAATATAGCGCGCCAGGAATTATAATAAAAGTGTTTGTAGACTTGGTTTTACTCATGCCTGTTGCTATAGTGTGAGTAGATTGGTTCTCATAAGACAAAGTTAGTAGAGTAATAAAATGACGTCTATTATGAAACGGTGCTTTTCGAATGGCACTTACTCTCGGTGTAGCGGAATCGAGCACACGAACTTTGCTTTCGAGTTTCGATAAGTTTCCGTCTCGGTCTAGTCGGAAGCAAAGCAAATGCGTAAACCAGCGATCGGCCTTACCGTGGCCGTACCGTGTAGAGACTCACTATTTGAATTTCGTTATCAAAATGATTGAAATAAATCGAAGGTTATCCTTGCAGTTAATACATTAGTTATTTCTTCTGCGTTTGTACGCACCATCAACTAAACAGTGCAGTCATATAAAAAATGTTCAACTTATAATTACTTCTAGGCTTGATATAACCTCTTTGTTGCGCTCAGACTCACGATTATAAAAATAAACTAAAAAATATATATAAAATCACTTAATATTACGAATGAATATCGAATACTCACTATTTCTCCGCTCGCGTATTCAGATACTCAAATCACCCACCAAAGGAGCTCTTTATGATATGTTATTAGAATTTCTACAAAGTAACAGCCAATAGTGAAATAAACTCGGACTAGAGCCTCCGATCGTCCGTACATTTCTTGCCCGTCGAAGATGGCACTTTGACCGTCTACTCGTATATGGACGCGTACGTTTTCTATTCCCTTGCTGCTGATACAAAATACAAAAGGATGTTGTACAGCAAATATTAAAAGATTTACGCTACTCCGAAGCTTGTCGAGAGGTTCAGAATACACCAGTGAATTTGATTTCCAGCGACTGTCAGTAAACAATAAAATTCATGTTGGAACGACTGCAGTGAAGAATGAGTGCAATTCGCAACATAACGTACACGGCCAATTGCAATATAAGGGCCTTATAAACGATGCTTAAGATGATTGCATAGCTAGTACTTTCCATACTAAAAGAGAAAACTCTTTTCTACCTCTTAACATTGTCCGATTTCAGTGATTTTTTTTCATGGAATCATCACATTGTTTATTCTGCCTTTTCTCAGTTTTTTTAAGTTCTAAAATAGGTAATGTATAGTACTTTGAAATACTGAAAAAATCAAATTCTACGGGCATAGTAAACAATGTGATGATTCCATGAAAAAAAATCACTGAAATCGGACAATGTTAAGAGGTAGAAAAGAGTTTTCTCTTTTAGTATGGAAAGTACTAGGAAAGTACTATGCAATCCTCTTAAATTTGCATAACGTCATATAGTACGACGCAGGATAATTTTGCTGTGCGCGCTACTACATAACGTCAATTAAAGTTAAACAGCGTTTATAAGTAAGGCCCTATAATTATGTGTAAATACGTTTGACCATAACAAATGATTTTTTAATTAGACTATTAAATAAATCGTGGTTTCGTTTTGTGGAAGATTTAAGTTTGTGCAAGGAGATAAAGAAGTAGTAAAAATGATCCTGAAAATGCTATCAGTTACGTTGCTCAAGTCAATTAGCAAAATGGAACGTATAGAAGTGTAAATAAGAGTTATTTATACTTGTAGTTAATTTTAAGATTACCTCTGCCGTCAACCGCTTCTTTCTTCCGCTGATTTATTCCAGTGGCCCGAGCACGAACATTTGCTAAAGTGTAACGTTATCGTGTCGTTGACGTATACAGTACAAACTATGAGTTATCTGTGCCACAGTTGTACTAGATAAATGATAGTTTGTATTGAATACGTCAACGATACGATTACGTTACACGTACGCAAAGTAAGTACGCACGATTCGTGCTCGGGCCACTGGTAAGAAAAAGATTACGTAACTCGGGTTACGTAGGCTCTCAAAAACTTTTTCTAATGCCGTATTACTTCTCAAAGTTATACTAGAGTTATTGCAATGCATCGGATTATTAAAATGGACATTTAAAAAAATATTATAGTATTATATTTCATTTTTCGCCCATATTTCACAATCTACATACTTCGTGCTAATGCTAAAAATGTCTTTTCCCAATTATATTTCCTCTAAATTGGAATTAAATAAGTATATGATTTAATGATATTGAATACTGCTTAGCTTATCCAGCTAATTCTAGTTTGACCTGGGGGTATTAAAAGGGGCTAAATAATCCAGCTAGATACGCTGGATTCGGTAGAGGTACCAAGTAAATCATTTATGGCCCCACATAGTCCTATAAAAGTTATATAAATTCTGTAGTCCTCTAGTACTGTGCCCTGTAATTTTGTATTGCGCAGTACGAAATGACGTGGTTTAAATTGCGTGCAGAAGGACTTTTTGTTTGACCATATACGTACATACATAGGGTACGTTCCGGGAAGCGCCGTCAACGCTCACAACTGCTCTCGCTGCTCACGCCACGGTTTGCCGTTCCCTTTGGTTGAAAGTGACAGCTCGCAATGATCACGTAGACCCACCTTCGAACCGCGAGCGTTGTGGTCGCGGCGTGAGCGTTATCGGTGACGTCATCGATGACGTATTGAACGCTGCGAGTGATTTCGGCGCTTCCCGGAACGTAGCCTTTGTTATACGACAACTAAATTTAAATATTTATGTTTCTGTCTTTTGTTTGGAATCTGAAAAAGACAGAATGCCTTTGTGAAATTAGTTTCGCGCAAATTTTATAGTACATGTCGTGCAAGACAAACTTAGTCTAATTTATTGATAGATAAACTAATGAAGCGTCGTTTTTTCTTTTTTTTCTGTATGTTAATATTTACTTATATTTGATGCAAATAATATAAACCATTTGGATAGAAATTTTAATATATTAATAGATGCGATATTTTTTTTAGAATCGCAGTAATATTCATATTGTCTCGAAGCCTCAAATTTTTACATGATTAAATATGACTGTAACTTTATTTAACTTATTTACTTTAATTAAAATCATTTATTTGTATAGTGTTGATTTAAATATGGGATCTCGTATTTATATTATTATTTATTAATACTGGATTTTATTTGGTTTCACGACACGATCTATTTACAAATGTATCTAATATAGCTACTTGCGTATAATTTCTATGACATAGGTTTTGTTAACTAAAATAGTTTTGATAGAACGTAGAGGTCATTGTTCTGGCTGACATACACCAAACTTTAGCATATCCAGAAAATGAGGTTTCGAAAGAGTAAGGGTGCATATTTTACTTTTGGGCAATTCTTGCGACCTGTCCTTTAAAGTTAAGCTTTTGTGATCTTAACTGTCTTAGGCAAGTTCGTGGGACTTTTGACAACAAAGATTTAGTGTATGGCCGTCTTTGTCTCGCTCTAAACAACTGACAAAGACAGCAATATATTCCATCAGTTCTCAAATTGAACACAAGTGCCGCGAATCCCGACGATATTTTCTTCTTTATGACGCGAAGCTTCATTAATTTTGTGATTATTATAAATTAAACATAATATATTTTAATATAATTTATGCACCTGTTAATGAAGCATTACAAATAATAAAGTAATCGAATTAAATCCATTATTCCATATCATTAAGACAGTATGGACATTTGATAAAAACAATTTGAAACGACTAATGCAAACCTTAACTACTTTAGTTTTGAATTTCGATACTGTAACTCGTAGAGATGTATTGTTTTTGCTGTTGATCTGAGATACTAATTTTAAAATATTGAGTGTCCACACTGTTTTATTTCAGTCTGTGTGCATTCTCTGAAATGTAATTTATGTAATATAAACTATTTTACATAAAAATATTGTTTATATATTGGAGCCTGGTTTCGGTAAGATTACACAGAAACTAGATTTATATTTTGTAAATTATGTATATATAACAATAGTCATAGACATTAAAAATATTTAGCATTAGGTTTCTGTGTGTAGGTGGATCGTTACTTTTTAATAAATTAAGCGATGTGTTGTGTGTACGTTGGTGTAATTATTTGTTTTATATTTATCTAATTAATATTTAATTATGTGATGAATACTGCCAGGTTGTTGTTTTATGTAAAATTATTATAATATTATAATTATTCATCATATGAATGTTTTGGATTATTGTAAAACTCTAAAATTATTAAGCATAGCTGATAGAATATTTAATTCTTTATAAAAAGCTGTTTTGCGAATTTTGGTAATTAAATTATAATTGTGTACGATACAAAGATATCCATAGAGAATAAGCTGATTTATGCGGCATCATGTTCGACTAATAGGAAAAAAACACCTACTAACTTATGACATACCGCTGCACATGCGTTGTTCTTGCTTTATAGTGACATACAAAATATCACATGTAAAATATATTAAAATAATGATATCATTTTTTATCATCTTTATTTAAGCAGTGCCTTTGAACTAGAACATTCAAATATAACGTTTATCCCTACTTTCTTTTCTGTGCCTTATGTTTTCAAAGCGTGTTTTTTTTATTTACAATGCATGTGCAAGTTACTATGTCGTTACTTAATATGAAATGTAATATCATTGTAAGTACTGGATTAGATGTCCCTACTGCCTGTTATATTTACTGTGTGTGTGTATGACGTGTAGCGTTTTAAATGATATTAATAATGTACATTTTTCGGTTATTAATAAAAATGTTTATAAAAGTATCTCGGTTTTTGTTTGCCCTTAATTATACACAGATAATTGTGGTTCTATTAAATGTGAAAATGACGTAACGTTTATTGTTAATTAACTGCAATATGTTACATAAAATGTAGTCCCACAAAAACCTTTTCTGGGTGAAACCTGACACAAATTTTAAGCAAATCAGTTTAGTAATTTTAGCGGTGCGAAATAAACATAAAGCTTCCATTCATTTTGCGAATTTGACATAGATTCGCATTTATAATAAGTATTAGTTTGATTTTTCTCAACTTTAGGTAATACGAGTAGTAAATGAATACTGTCACTTGTATACTTCTGTTTTTTACCTATTCCATTCTGTGCTACGATTTTCAAATAAAAAAATCAAGCAAATACAGCGGCAAGAACAATTGCAAAATGCGCTTAACATACCAATATCGGTCATGCTGCCGCCCGTTCATAAACTTACAATCTAGATTTTAGAAATATTCGATTACAAAAAAATAATGAAGTTATCTTGCTCAATTATATATTAAGATCATCAAGGCGAACTGCATCGCCAACCGAGTAGCTTGCATATGCAGATATCGAAGAAAGTTTTATTATAACTTGAGTCATCCATCATCATCATCTCAGCCGTAGGACGTCCACTGCTGAACATAGGCCTCCCCAATGATTTTCCAAAAGGACCGGTTGGAAGCGGCCTGCATCCAAAGTCGTCCTGCGACCTTCATCAGGTCGTCTGTCCACCGTGTTGGTGGATGACCTACGCTGCGCTTGCCGGTCCGTGGTCTCCACTCCAGAACCTTTCGGCCCCATCGGCCATCTGTTCTGCGTGCTATGTGCCCTGCCCACTGCCACTTCAACTGGCTAATCTTCTGGGCTATGTCGGTGACTTTCGTTCTTCTACGGATCTCCTCATTTCTGATTCGATCACGTAGAGAAACCCCGAGCATAGCCCTCTCCATAGCTCGTTGTGCGACTTTGAGCTTTTCTATGAGGCCCATAGTAAGAGACCACGTTTCAGTGCCATAAGTCATCACTGGTAACACACATTGGTCGAAGACTCTTGTCTTGAGGCACTGAGGTATTTTTGACGAGAAGACTTCGCGAAGTTTCCGGAACGCTGCCCAGCCGAGTTGGATTCGACGATTGACCTCTTTCTCGAAGTTGGACCTGCCTAGTTTGACTGTCTGTCCCAGGAAGATGTACTCGTCAACAACTTCGAGAACTGAGTTCCCAACTGATATTGGGGTAGGTACAACATGGGCATTAGACATAATTTTCGTCTTATCCATGTTCATCTTAAGACCTACCCGTTGGGAAACTCGATGGAGGCCTTCGAGCATTGTACTGAGGTCTTCCATGGACTCTGCCATGACTACAATATCGTCGGCCAATCGAAGGTGAGTGATGTATTCGCCGTTAATATTAATGCCAAATCCTTGCCATTCCAGAAGCTTGAAGGCGTCTTCCAATGTAGCGGTGAACAGTTTCGGAGATATAACGTCTCCCTGTCTCACGCCTCTTTGCAATGGAATTGCCTTCGAACTCTGCTCCTGTACTCGGACTGACATGTAGGCGTTTTTGTACAAACACTTCAGCACTTCAATATACCGATAGTCAATACGGCACCGCTGGAGAGACTCAAGCACTGCCCACGTCTCGATCGAATCAAAGGCTTTCTCATAGTCCACACACGCTAAACAAAGAGGCAAGTTATACTCTTCGGTCTTCTGTATAACTTGCCGTAGCGTGTGATGTGGTCTATGGTACTATAGCCTTTTCGGAAACCGGCTTGTTCCGGAGGCTGGAATTCATCAAACCTGCGACTGAGACGGTTCGTTATGACCTTCGAAAACAGCTTATAAACATGGTTCAAAAGCGAGATGGGTCTGTAATTTTTAAGTAAAGTGTTGTCACCTTTCTTGAAGAACAGCACCACCACGCTTTTGTTCCATGCTTCTGGCGTTGAACCTTCGAGTAAGACGGTATTAAAAAGCTTCTGAAGGACTTGTACCGGTTGAAGTACCGGTGTTCCACCCGCTTTCAGAAGCTCAGATGTGATACCGTCGTCACCAGGCGCCTTGTTGTTCTTAAGCTGTTTCAAGGCCATTCTAATCTCGTACAGGCTGATGTCCGGGATATCTTCGGTAACTTGAGTGAGTTTTTTTAATTTTTTTCTATTTTTGCCGCTCCTCCTTCCGGCTATCATAATAATCAGCCCATTGTATTCCCACTGCTGGGACTCGAGCCTTCCTTTCAGAGAGAAGAGTTGGGCCATTGGCCAATCCACCACGCGGGCCCAGTGCGGCTTGGTGGATAGGTTAGTAGTGGCCAACCCATGTCGAAGTTTTCAGGCCGCCCGAAGGCCTTCGACATAGCCTAACGACTGTTGTCCTAAGGCGAAAAATCGGGGCCGACGGCTTAACGTGCCCTCCGAAGCACGGAAGCGCTCAGTTGAATAACGCCACTAGCGGTCACCCATCCAAGTCTTGACCGCAGCAAGTGTTGCTTAACTTGTTGATCGGTTAAGATCGCCAAGTCAAGCTCCGCTGCGAGCGCATCAGTGCCTCCCCCTATATTTTATACTTTATGTTTTTTATTAGTTACGGAGTATTGACGTTATAACTACGGCGAACATCAGAAAGTAAGTTTTTTGAAATGTATCCGTATTACTTTTTAAAGCACGAACGCCTGCTTTAGCGATCTCAAACATTGAAATTTATAGAGAGAAAAGTTCCATCCTGGGACGGGATTCGAACCCGCGTCTTCTGACTCTTCGTGTCAGACGCCATTGACCAACTAGGCCATCGAGGTTCTGGTCCGAGCATCGAATGTTAACTCTCTCTGTAATAGGACGCTTCTGAATGCGCCTGGCATTCAGAAGCGTCCTATTGCATTGAATGAAGAATGGGAGCGAATTCCACAAGAAGATATTCTCACTAAAGACGAATATAATTGATATAATCATATTTTGAGGGACCTTTTTTATCACCTATTGACCATAAATATTGTTTTTAATTAAAAAAAAATTGTATATGAGTAATTTTTATTCAATGTAGTAATTAAAAAAAATATTACATATATTATTTAATTACCTGTACTAGAATACATCCGCGATCGTTTTCTTTGACCATAAAAACCTTATTTATAATTTTTATTTTTTTTTATTACTACATTGAATAAAAATTACTCATATACTATTTTTATAAATAAAAATAATATTTATGGTCAATAGGTGATAAAAAAGGTCCATCAAAAATATTATATATATTTTGATACACAGCTTAAACCTCTACAGCCTCACACCTATACAGCTTTAGCGACAGTGCTTGATATAGAATTTTCATAAGATCTAACTCTAGAGAAACAATATCAAAACTTTTGGTGAAACACAGCGTGATTTCCAGCGTACCCGTAAATAGGTTGATCGCCTCATCCCGGGTCGTCGTAAACCGTCGAAAGGTAACGAAGTCATAACGGCAAATGTCGCGGCAAGGTGCTCTGCTAACATTTGCAGTTGTCCAATTAGGGGACCACCCTGCGGCCTTGTTACAATGCTATACATTTTGTAGATATACAAAGTACAGCGGTGGTAATGGCAGCTGCTTTCGTACAAATGTTCCGCTTAGTGGTTAAGAAGGTGGTTTAAGAAATAAGTATAAATGAGCTCAATTAACATTTCGATGGTCAAACTGAAGCATCTGGTTCAACTAGACAGAAGAATGCCGCAAGCGTGGCGGCTCGGAGGCATTCGTGAGTTCGAGCCCGCGAGTGTTACAAAATTACGTATTTATTAGAAAATATATATTAGAAAGATAGACATAAAAGATATGCGTAACTTCCATGACAACGTGACTATCAAATAAAACATTCGTCGTAATACAAATAAGGTAGGTACCTACGGCAAAAGACAAAAGGAATATTATAAAAGTCTGCCAGGATGTGCCTACTGTACCTACCTTTAAATAACTACCTAAATGGTATTACTATGCAATAAAGTTCAATTTTAATAATGTTATATCGGTTATGTGTTGAGCGTCGTTTTTGAATACGTTAAACAAGCTAATATGTTTGATAACCGAGGGTATTGTATATACGTGCGAACAAATCAAACCTTAATTAGTGCGAGTCTTTGGCAAAACCATGAAATTTCCACGCCGAGTAAAGTTAGGTTAGCTAATTTGGATAATTTATTGATTCAGGCGTTACTTTGCGGATATCCATTATCAAAAAACGATATTAAAAAATATTTAGTGACACTTCCGCTGAAAAGAAAACAATGATTTTGGCCTATTTGGGGGCGTGCACCACCCTCCCTCCCACATAAAATGCTAATAGGAAGAATACAAAATAAAAAACACAAGAAACCCCAAATAAACCAACACCGATTCGACACGTGTTTCGCCTCTACACGAGGCATCCTCAGGAGATGTTGACTCGTCGAGCGCTAGACCGACTCGGTCTAGGTTGTGTTTTTTATTTTGTGTTCTTCCTATTAGCATTTTATGTGGGAGGGAGGGTGGTGCACGCCTCCAAATAGGCCAAAATCATTGTTTTCTTTTCAGCGGAAGTGTCACTAAATATTTTTAATATCGTTTTTTTTTTAGGTTAGCTAGGTACTTATATTTATTTAGCTCAGTGAAGTGCAAGTTTGTCTCTATGGATATTCTTGTTTAACGATTTTCTTATTAAGATGCAGCTAGTATATTTTTGTTTTTTCTTTGTAGATATTGTTATAAATGTAAGTAATTAATCCTAATTAGTTAAATAACATTTTTTAATTAACATTAACTGAGATTTTATTTTGTTACATCTCCATTTCAAATAGGCTTCTTTAATTTTACATCCGTCGAAATCAAAAATGCTTAAGTATCATCAGGTACACCGGTTCAAATAAATAATGTTTAAGTATTCCTATAACCCAAGTCTGTTGACGGAGACAAAATACCCATCGAGTCAGATGCTCGCAATCTGGGTCTATTTTAATGGAAAATTGAGATTCGTGGAAGATATTAATAAAATAATAAAAGCTAGTTGTAAACTTAAAGTAAGAAATAGGCAACATTTTTCTGAAGATTTATGAATATTGTTGTGTGCGATCTGTTAGTTTTATCCCATTTCAACTATTGCAGTACAGTGTATGGCCCGAGAATGTACGCTATAACAGAAAATGTTATTCAAAGGGCTGACAACTGTCATCCGAAATGAAATTCTCGTCGCTAGTTATCACTTCCCTTTAGCAACCAGTATTCTAGGAACAATCGTTTCAGAGTTATGGCGGCTTTCAGATTTACAGCTGTCTTCCGAAATGAAGATATCGACTAGGTCTGTCCTTTCACTTTTGGAACCAGTATTCTAGGAACAATAGTTATGCGGTATATAGCTATGGCGGTTTTCAGTTTGACAGATTGGAAATCATCGGAAATGCAGATCTTGACGAAGTTAGTAGTTACCAGATTCAGTACCTTCGGATCAGACTTCGTCTCTGTTCGGGGTCAACTCTGATCTGGTCTAATGACCTAATCGAACGAGCGCCTATTTTGCCTGAAGTTATTTCAGGTCTAAACAGACCTTGTGGGCCATAAAGATTTTAGCTTTGATAGGCACTGGAATATTTGCATGTTTTCCAACCCTGCTTGATGACGTAAACCCACGAAGGTTTAAACACCCGTTCACGTGGGTTTACACACTTGGTGGCTTCGTTTATTCTTCTACTTTCAGAATATGGTCACTACTCTACGCTACAACCTAAGCAAAAAGCCAGGAGATTACTAATATTTGGTCGCCCAAATTGCACTTTTTCAAGCCCCCTTTCTGCTCGATGGCGTAAGCGCATTGATAGGCTAGTTGCATTCTTCTTATCACTTTGCGCTGCAACCCTTGAGTCACGAAATATTAAGTTTAGAATGGCGGCATAAAAAGCGTTTAACTCCTGTCTTTGAAAGTTAGAAAACTATATTCTATTTTCATACTGCAAAAAAGGGCTATACGAGCTATCTACAGTTTAGCTCCCATAATTTCCCTTAGACAGAAGTTTAAAGATAAGTATAAACATTCTAATTCTAATAATCTCAGTTTGTATCATCAATGTATGAAAATATAATATATGTCAAGAAAAACATTAACAGTTTTGAAAACAGGAGTGATGCTCATTCCATCAACACGCGGAATAAGAACAAGCTATGCTAAGCTAGGACGTGTAGCGCGTCTCCACAGAATAAGTCATTCTTTTATGGGACAACGATTCTATAATAAACTTCCCAACCGACATTTGCCTATTAATAAGTGTAAAATTACTATTAAAACTAAACTCTGTTTAAAAAAGGTTATTACAAAATTTCGGATTACTTGGAGGATAAAACAGCTCGGGACTGATCACTCCAGGAACTATCTACTCGTGCATTACGATGAGTGTGGCGTGTCTTGCCCTACTGATACCATTAGTATGGTCTCTTTTATAAGGCAACACACTGGAGCTAAAAATAAACGAACATTTGTTACATACATTAAGAAATTAGCGATAAAAAATTTAAAAAGACTAGCCCGCTGAACTTCTTGCCGGATCTTCTCAATCGTGGTCGCGATCCAATCCGTTTGTAGATTTAAGAATAAATAAGTTTTATTACACAATTTTATTGCTAAGTGCCTTCGTAGGTCTGCTACAGAATAAATGATTTGATTTGAAAGCCATATTAAAAGCGTTTTCATGCTGAAAACCACAAGAACAAAAATAACAAGTGCAATTAGAAAATTTTTATACCGACTTCCATTCTACTACTTTGGTAAAAATCAGTTATTTGAGTGTAAGTCAAAAACTACTGGACCGAATTAAAAAATATATTTATGGGACCACGCGGGAAGCACCAGCTTTTAAACAAAAAAAGAGTTTTGGAAATCGTTGCACCCAGTCCAGAGATATGAGGTAACAAACATAAAAAAAATACAGTAGAATTGAGTACCGCCTCCTTTTTTGGAAGTCGGTAGAAAACAACACAATTATTATTAGAATACAGTGCTTTCCGCGAACATATTTATCACTCACTTTGTTTTTATCTATATACCTGCCCAAAAACATAATTATCAAAGAGCAGATAAACGAGAGAGACAATTAAGTATCTAATAGTCTATACGTATTGCGATTTTGATCTATTGTAACGTAGTGCGTTGCTTTAGTTCATCTTTATTAATTATGTTATATATATATTTCTATAGGGAATATAAAAAAGAGGATACAATTAATTGTTACTTTAACAATACATTAACTTAACGGGCAATACACATCTGTTAGCCTGTGGGACAATACCTGACACGCGTAAGTACCTATATGTTAATTTAAATTTCTTATACATTTCCTTGACATAATTGTTAAATTGAAATTTTACATATACTGAGACTATGAAACATTACAATCTACATAATCGTACTCAGATAATATAACGTTAAATCCCTAGTAACAAATACTGTTTCAATTAGTGGCGGCAAGACAATTTTCTTTATGGGTTAGCTAGGGGACGCTCCCTGTCCCCATTTGGCGCTATGGCAAGGGGTGGGACTGGTGGGGTTGGATGTACCTACAACCATGGGTGCCATCCTGAAGGCAGCTGAAATAGTTGAACGGCAGACCAAGTGACGAGCGCTTCGCAAAATCGCGCGAATTACGCTTCTACCGCGCCGGGGCACTCAGGGTATCTTTGGGGTTCCTTTTCATTATTATTTTAGAGCCTTTTAGATTTTTCTTTAGTTTATATAATCTGTTTTTTGAATAAAAACGTCTTTTTTAACTTTTTGATTCTTTGTAGGACTTATTAAAAAGATAAAGAATGCGGTGAGATTAGCTGAAATTTGGGAAGAAGTGAATACAGAAGAACATGGGAAGAATGATGGTGACTATGGCGCTCCCCCGGATTATCACGTTTGCTGTAATCGTAGCAGGTAAGTTTTTTTTTATATTAACGATGAGTAGGTACTACAGACGCGTTAGTACGATAGCTAGTCTTATTGTACGTTACTGTTCATTTGTTTATTGACGCGTCCAGTTAAAGTAAAAGTTTATTTCTAAGTACCTACCTAGGTTATTTTCAAACTACTCGTGGTTGCTTAAAAGTAAGGCCCTTGACTTATAGTTTGAATAGATTTGAATGAACTGAAAAATGCAAATATGTCTAAGCTGTTACGTTTTACTTCCTTATTTTTAGCATAGAATAGCATATTGTAAAAATCTTATCATTACCGTCCTCACCTCGTCACCTCCAACCTTGTTGTGGACGCTTCGTGACCCGTTGCTGGACGTTTCTAGACATTTTAATAGTTTTTTCTATGTCATTCGTTAACGAGACGCTCGCCTGATGTTAAGCGTCACGCTTGCCCATAACAGTTCACATTCAGAATTTTTGGATTTTTTTTCTAAACGGTGCATGGCAATGCACTGCGCTCGTCAGCCTGAGATATCTCTTGTCCTGTAATTTCGCTGGAAAAATTGCCTTTAAACGAAACACAGTAATGTTTGCACACTACTGCTTCACGGTTGAATAACTGGCAAAGGTAGCACTTCCCCATGCGGACTCTGCATAACACTGCAAAATTTAGTCTGGAAACTCGCGTATCTCCCGAGTTTGCCCGTGGTTCTTTACATCATATATCATATATAATGTATCCAAATAAATTATAATATTTCCCGAATAAAAATTAAAGTTCAGAAGCGCGCTGGTAGAGTTCATGCTGATTACCTACTCCGTTATAGCCCATAGTTCAATGGAAACCAACATTTTATATTGCCATATTTCTTTCTCTGACCTGCCCACCTGAATTGCTCCAGAAATATTGAGAGAAAAAAGTAATTAAACTTCCGTATCCTAAATAACCTATGTGTAATGAATTCGTCCTCTTAATATTTGATATCACATCGCTTAAACATGACAGTATTATGATGATGCGTAAGCCATAAACCAATTCGGAATGGCTTTTATATTTTGCAATTTTGTGACAATACATATTGATTGATAATGTGCTACATTATGAACTTTCGGTTGAGGTACAGTGGCCCGAGCACGAACATCTGTTTGTGTAACGTAATCGCATCGTTAACGTATTCAGTACAAACTGACATTTATCTAGTACAATATTGGCACAGATAACCTTATAGTTTGTACTGAATACGTTAACGATGCGATTACGTTACACTTCAGCAGATCTTCGTGCTCGGGCCACTGGACGCAACAAATGCGACTATACTACTACCTACTACGAGTACTACAAAAAAAGCGGTAGTTCGGCCAACTTAAAAAAAAATACTAGACGGGCAATTGGTGCCCCTGATGTTAAGCACTGCACTTTTCCATGACAGTTGTAGTAGTTACCACCCAGAGCTAAGAACTGTAAGTTTTGCGTGGCACTGTACTGCGCTCGTCACCCTGAGACTTTGGATTTTGAGTCTCTTTCACCCAGTAATATCACTTGCTACATTGTCCTTCACACCCTAACACAGTAATGCTTGCGCACTACTGCTTCGCGGCAGAATGTCTGGCATGGCGGTGGTACCCACCAAGGCGGACTCTTGATAGATATAAAGATAGATTAACTCCACAATACGGTTTATAAATATGTTAATATTAAATTGATTAATTAATATTAATTAAATTATTAATTTAATTAATATTAATTTGATTAATGAACATTAATTATACATATTACAAATAAAGAAATAAGAATAAAATAAAACTACAATCAAAAATATTTCACAATTAAATACTTTATTTAAAAAAGTCACAATGGGTGGTCTTATCGCTCAGAGCGATCTCTTCCAGACAACCATGCACGGAAAGAAATAGGTATAAACTTAAGTGTACTAAACACTACATATAGCAAAACTCAAGCTATATACTATATACTATAGCTAGAAATAATTACTTATAATATAATACAGACTATATCTATTTAACTATTTACTATACATATATACTACAAAATATATACATAACTATACATAATACCGTTTAATTATTATAACAAAGATAGTAAGTAGGGTTTGCAGTTAGTTATTTCGCGAAGTAAAATGCTCTGACACGTTGTTTGAAGATGTCCAGAGAAGGCGCGCATCTAATTTCGTAGGGTAAAGTGTTAAGTAAAGTAGTACGTAACTAAGTGTCTCTTGCACAATAGACACCTAGTAAGTCGGGTTTCCTCGCCTCTTACGATTCTCATCCCGACGGCGAAGGAAATACTCTACTTCGTTCCCTCACGGCAACGCAGCTTCAGAGATTCTTTGTTCCCGATACGCCATGGTAGGTTGCAGTGACATTCACTACATTTTCTGCCTTCAGACAGTAGAGTACCTAATTTGCAATTTTAGAGATAAAATCGGACGGGATTTGAACCCGTGTCTTACGACAACCCGTGTCAGACGCCATGAGCACTAGGCCACTGAGGCTTACTGTCCGATCATCGAATTATAATTAATTATCTATATGATTTTCACGTCGTCTATAGGGAAATGGGGGGGAATTGTGGATGTGTATTTTTCAAGCAGGCTTTAGTGATTTAAAAATCATATTATAAATAATCACGCATAACTTTTTACAGAGGAGTCCAATTTTAATAATCCATTTTTTGTTTGCTAGAGTATAGTTTCAAGCTTTGGAGTCCCATTTAAATTTAATCAAACTCGGTCAAGCGGTTTCTAAGGTTCTAAGGATCCAATAACTGAAGTGTTTCACCAATCTTCATGATATCGTAATCGACGGTGAATGACAATGGATCCCGTAAGTTGCGTTGGTACCATGCGCACAATATTGAGATTTATTCACACTTATTAGTGTTGAAGTCGGTTACATATATTTAGGTTAAAAAACCCCTTTTTAATGACTCAGCTTCTAACGGGATGGAGCGAATACGTAATGTTTGCGTACCACTGTGAAGCAGTAGTGTGCAAACATTACTGTGTTTCGTTGAAGGGCAATGTTTCCAGTGAAGTTACAAGGCGAGAGATTTAACATCCTGTAGCTCAGGGTGACAAGCGCAGTGCATTGGTATACAGAGTATATTACTATACCTACTTGTTCAGAGTTCAACTGTTTTAATTGAAAATTCTGAATTATATATTGAACTGTTATGGACAAGCGTGACGCTTAACATCAGTTGAGTGCCTCGCTCGTTACGTCACCGATTTTCATAAAAAATAGGAGACGGAGAAATCAGATACTGTATAAAGAGTTCGTAGTGTGACGCATCAGGTCGTGGCTGCTTTTGGGGCGCTTCCGGGCCGGCCTCCGGTTTACGTCGCTCTGACGCGGCCCTTAATTGTACTAACACTACATATAGCAAAACTCAAGAATAGAGCTAGAAATAATTACTTATAATATATACAGACTATATCTATTTAACTATTTACTATACATATATACTACAAAAGATATACATAACTATACATAATACCGTTTAATTATTATAACAAAGATAGTAAGTAGGGTTTGCAGTTAGTTATTTCGCGAAGAAAAATGCTCTGACACGTTGTTTGAAGATGGCCAGAGAAGGCGCGCATCTAATTTCGTAGGGTAAAGTGTTGCACAATAGACACCTAGTAAGTCGGGTTTCCTCGCCTCTTACGATTCTCATCCCGACGGTGAAGGAAATACTCTACTTCGTTCCCTCACGGCAACGCAGCTTCAGAGATTCTTTGTTCCCGATACGCCATGGTAGGTTGCAGTGATATTCACTACATTTTCTGCCTTCAGACAGTAGAGTACCTAATTTGCAATTTTAGAGATAAAATCGGACGGGATTTGAACCAGTGTCTTCCGACTACCCGTGTCAGACGCCATGAGCACTAGGCCACTGAGGCTTACTGTCCGACCATCGAATTATAATTATCTATATGATTTTCACGTCGTCTATAGGGAAATTGGGGGGAATTGTGGATGTGTATTTTACAAGCAGGCTTTAGTGATTTAAAAATCATATTATAAATAATCACGCATAACTTTTTACAGAGGAGTCCAATTTTAATAATCCATTTTTTGTTTGCTAGAGTATAGTTTCAAGCTTTGGAGTCCCATTTAAATTTAATCAAACTCGGTCAAGCGGTTTCTAAGGTTCTAAGGATCCAATAACTGAAGTGTTTCACCAATCTTCATGATATCGTAATCGACGGTGAATGACAATGGATCCCGTAAGTTGCGTTGGTACCATGCGCACAATATTGAGATTTATTCACACTTATTAGTGTTGAAGTCGGTTACATATATTTAGGTTAAAAAACCCCTTTTTAATGACTCAGCTTCTAACGGGATGGAGCGAATACGTAATGTTTGCGTACCACTGTGAAGCAGTAGTGTGCAAACATTACTGTGTTTCGTTGAAGGGCAATGTTTCCAGTGAAGTTACAAGGCGAGAGATTTAACATCCTGTAGCTCAGGGTGACAAGCGCAGTGCATTGGTATACAGAGTATATTACTATACCTACTTGTTCAGAGTTCAACTGTTTTAATTGAAAATTCTGAATTATATATTGAACTGTTATGGACAAGCGTGACGCTTAACATCAGTTGAGTGCCTCGCTCGTTACGTCACCGATTTTCATAAAAAATAGGAGACGGAGAAATCAGATACTGTATAAAGAGTTCGTAGTGTGACGCATCAGGTCGTGGCTGCTTTTGGGGCGCTTCCGGGCCGGCCTCCGGTTTACGTCGCTCTGACGCGGCCCTTAATTGTACTAACACTACATATAGCAAAACTCAAGAATAGAGCTAGAAATAATTACTTATAATATATACAGACTATATCTATTTAACTATTTACTATACATATATACTACAAAAGATATACATAACTATACATAATACCGTTTAATTATTATAACAAAGATAGTAAGTAGGGTTTGCAGTTAGTTATTTCGCGAAGAAAAATGCTCTGACACGTTGTTTGAAGATGGCCAGAGAAGGCGCGCATCTAATTTCGTAGGGTAAAGTGTTGCACAATAGACACCTAGTAAGTCGGGTTTCCTCGCCTCTTACGATTCTCATCCCGACGGTGAAGGAAATACTCTACTTCGTTCCCTCACGGCAACGCAGCTTCAGAGATTCTTTGTTCCCGATACGCCATGGTAGGTTGCAGTGATATTCACTACATTTTCTGCCTTCAGACAGTAGAGTACCTAATTTGCAATTTTAGAGATAAAATCGGACGGGATTTGAACCAGTGTCTTCCGACTACCCGTGTCAGACGCCATGAGCACTAGGCCACTGAGGCTTACTGTCCGACCATCGAATTATAATTATCTATATGATTTTCACGTCGTCTATAGGGAAATTGGGGGGAATTGTGGATGTGTATTTTACAAGCAGGCTTTAGTGATTTAAAAATCATATTATAAATAATCACGCATAACTTTTTACAGAGGAGTCCGATTTTAATAATCCTTTTTTTGTTTGCTAGAGTATAGTTTCAAGCTTTGGAGTCCCATTTAAATTTAATCAAACTCGGTCAAGCGGTTTCTAAGGTTCTAAGGATCCAATAACTGAAGTGTTTCACCAATCTTCATGATATCGTAATCGACGTTGAATGACAATGGATCCCGTAAGTTGCGTTGGTACCATGCGCACAATATTGAGATTTATTCACACTTATTAGTGTTGAAGTCGGTTACATATATTTAGGTTAAAAAACCCCTTTTTAATGACTCAGCTTCTAACGGGATGGAGCGAATACGTAATGTTCCACCACTGTGAAGCAGTAGTGTGCAAACATTACTGTGTTTCGTTGAAGGGCAATGTTTCCAGTGAAGTTACAGGACGAGAGATTTAACAAGAGTATATTACTATACCTACTTGTTCAGAGTTCAACTGTTTTAATTGAAAATTCTGAATTATATATTGAACTGTTATGGACAAGCTTGACGCTTAACATCAGTTGAGTGCCTCGCTCGTTACGTCACCGATTTTCATAAAAAATAGGAGACAGAGAAATCAGATACTGTATAAAGAGTTCGTAGTGTCAGGTCGTGGCTGCTTTTGGGTCGCTTCCGGGCCGGCCTCCGGTTTACGTCGCTCTGACGCAGCCCTTAATTGAACAGTTAAACCCCCTCTTTCTACGCCTGCTATTAAGTTTAATGATTAATATAACAGAGTTTAGAGGTATATTAAAATCAGAAAATGGACAGAAGACCAGTAAGATGTATGTAATGTATTTCTGAATGAATGGGTTAAAGAACCTTGTCTCAGATTGATGAGTGTAGAGCATCGATGCACGGTATATAGAGCGATGGCGTAGATCAATACAATGCCATACTCATAATCTAATGGTTTATTAAAATTTCATCAGTCACTCGCGCTTCTAGAACATTTTCCCGGGATAAAAAGGCTCATGTTAATATAAGAGCGTTTTTATTTTTTGTCTTATTATCTGTCATTCTAGCAGGGTAATAACGTATCTTAGTTACAATCAATTGTTCATTGAAATCTTGAAAATTGTTGGACCCTCATTCACAGGATGCCAGAGCGTTGTTCGATGTAAGTATACCATACAGCTCTCAAAGAAAGAACGTCACGAGTTTAACGTCTAGGCTTACCTGGATCTTAAACTTGTGACCTAATTGTCTAGTTATAAAGGTGGCATTTAATTAAAACCCCGGGTAAAAATTAGGAAAAAAATCGTCTTTAGGTCAGTTTTTACAACTCCTATCTCACTTGGTAATATGTCGTACATAAACTGACATAATACCAAGTGAGTGCAGCTTGTATCTTTATATTATTATAATATGTGATACTCACGATATACTTTCACAAACTCTAACTCTTGTCTCCTATCCTAAAGCCGTAATTTTACAAAACTTCTGAGATACATAACAGCCCAGATTTTATGTCAATGACATGCCCAGTTCGTCTTTACAATAATAATCAACATCTTCCGCGCCGTAATAGTAGAGACTGAGTAGATTTGCTAAACAGATTAATTCTAATATTAATACTGCTCAATTTGCACAGATAATCAAGATGTGGTTAGATTTTTTTACATATACATAACACAACCGCCCCTGTCTACCAGTACATAATCTGTGGCACTATAGGATTGCCTGAGTTCCAGAAGGTATGGATGGACACACATGCATTAACATCCAAGACCCGAGTACGACCTTTCTATTCATCATACAAATATTTACAGCGGCCTGGGATCCAACCTGTGACCCGTTGCTTTGAAGCTACCTTCTAGGCTTACGGAACGACTGGACTAGTAGATTAAATTAATCAATTATTCCCGCACCGGAAAAACCACCGATGTCAAGTGTCATTGACATGAACTGTACATATTATTATCTCTTTAAATAAAACGGCTTAAATAAAATACAATCAAAGGTGATCTCGAGAAAATAAAGCAAGCAAAAAAGTCGTTAGCAGACATCCGGCGGTTCTCGCCACAGGCTGTGTGCGAGTGGTGCATCCCAGGGATTAAAAAGGGATGGAGTGGATCTGAGGCCTCCATGGGTGCGAGCGTGGGAAATAAGGGGCGCCTGTGTTCCTCGGATACCAGGGACACATGAAGTAGGAAGAAGTGCGTAAGGACGAGGGTGGTAACTGACACATCAACTGTGGCGAGGGTGCGTCTTGGTTTATTTTTGATCTGCATGTGTGGGTAAGGGTTGATTGAACTTAGAGGCGCTTCGCCTGGTATTGGCGTCATGTCCTTTTTGTGCGCGACGAATCGATCATTTGCAAGGTGAATGATTTGCTGTATGAGTATATTAAATTATAAAAAAATGTATACATCGCCTGTTTCATTCTGTTCTGCGTCAGATAGTTCGCCATGATAAATGGGGCTGTTTACATTTAGCACGACACGACTAATATATTAACACGATAATAACTTAACTGTTCAATTACACTATCACGAATGTTAGTTTGAATCTTTCTTTCCCCTTACAACGGAGTACCTAACTGTTTTTTTTTTTACTTTTTACCCTGGAATAAGTCCTGCGTATATTTAAGTACCTATATAGGTTTTTAATGCTCGCGGGGGATTCACTATCGCATTTAATTTGAAATATGTGAATATGTGAAATGTGAAATATGTGAATGTAAAGTAGTTATGGGAACAGACCCATCTCTACAAAACTGTATACCTTACTTAAAGTAGTTATTCGAAAAAAAATAGTTATGCATTATTTTGTTTTCATACCACGCTCGGCAATGTCCAAATACATATCACGCAATCAGACGTGAATTAAGGCATTACATCCCCATGGAGGTGATGTTGTATGAAACTCACAAGGGATTAAAGTGATTTGGATTTGGAATGTTTATGTAAGAAAATTATTCTCAGTACGGAGTAGATACGAGCATTGTGAAGAGAGGTTCTTGAAAATCGAACTGGTCACCTCAAACAGCACACAGAAAAACAAAAGAAATAAGGCGCAATTGTAATGAATTTGACACAAAAGACTGTGTTTGATGTTATGTTAACAACTTCCATAAAATGTTCTTAACAAAAATATTACTCTGTCCCTCCATAACTGGACAAATGTGGCCAATAATATTATTAACTTTAAATTTCTTTTACTTTTAAATGAATGCATTTTAATGAAGCTCTCAGTTTTCATTGTCTTGCAGTAAGATGAAAAGTGGAGTAGGTACCTATTCACCTCGAGGATAAAGTCTACCTTCGTCTTGGGTGGCTTGAACCCCTGACTTCACTCTGGACTCTACATAACTACCTCACTTCAAACTCTCTGCACTCAGCGATTCACTCTAGAGTCCTCGTTACGCTCAGAGTCCATTATGCCGCCCGTGGCGTAAGACACTGCTTTACTCCCTCGGTGCATAATCTACAATAACGTAATCTCACTGCTTAACTATTTGTTGACAGCACACCCAGTACAAATTCAACTTACACAACAATGAGTTGATGATGAAGTTGAAGGTGTGATATTCTATGTTTAGAAAATTGACGTTAAGGATTTGCATTGCAAAGTAAATGTTTATTAACTTGCAACTTATCTACAATATATCTAGTCGATGATAATTGTGCTTTAAGATATTTTTGTTAATTGTGTTTTTAGTAGACGAAACGTTAAACGTTACCCAATTCACTGTGTACATAGCTCATTTCTCTAACAACGCATTTTATGACAAGTTTACAGCGGTCAATCGTAAAATAAAACAAGTGCGAGAAATCTTCATATATCACCTAATTGACAAAACAGTAACATTGTGGCACTAAAAAAATATTCTCCTTTCGTGTTATAAATCTTAAAGACGTTTATTTATCTTTTTTCTTTTATTACCATTGCAAAGGTCATCGCCGTAAACAGCCTACCACGGCCATCCTTGCCAAACGATCGAAAACCCAAACCCATCCAAAAATAGTCAGGAAAAAATCTTGGTCACATTTACGTCAATGCAATAGGGTTCGAAATCGACTGAAAGTTGTTTGTTCACTGTGTAATATACAACCCTTAACGTACGGGGTTGAAGGCGCGCCGGCGGCGGCACTCCCCTGGCATTTACCCGACCATAAAAAGAAATATCCACTAGGGCAGCACGCCGGGCGGGCGGTGTAGGCTTGCGAAAGGCCGCGCCTCGACCTGGCGTTCGTTCTACTAACCTGTCTACGGTCCGTTGGAAGTGATTTGATTGAGCTTTTAAAGGCTTTAAACCTGATCGTTAATGTCACTCTTTTTTACTTAGTAAAAATGTCTGCCTTTTTACTTTTTATAGGCTCGGCAACAGATACTCTCTCGATACCTAGGGTGCCACTGAACTACATTGGTTAAATTAGTTTTACGACGTTTTCGCTTTTTATCCGTTTTCAAAAAAAGAGGACGTTAGATTAGGTTCGATTGTAGGTTTGTTTGTGTATGTTAGCCTATTTTCAAAATTCTTTTTTTTGATTGGTAAGTACAGTATACGTCAGAGGTGGTCTGATTTAAATTTAACCAAATTCGGCCAAGTAGTTATTGTGTTACACTCCAATAACTAAAAAGTGTCGGTTATTTTGATGTTATTTATTACGGTGTTATTACGATGTTATATACTAGTGTAATAGTTATTACGGTGAATTACAATCGGTCCCGTACTTAACAAGGGTTACTAAAAAAGGTGAAAAAAATGTTTAAGTACCAAAAAATGGAAACGACTTCAACACCAAAAAGTGCGAAATAACTTGTCAAAGTCGGTACCATGCGCACAATATTGTGATTATACGAGTAGGTACTTTTGAACTATCATATCATGGTACCGACTTCAACAAGTTATTTCGCACTTTTTGGTGTTGAAGTCAGTTCCATTTTTAGGTAAAAACTTTTTTTATGCATAAATTAAGCTTAATAAGGTTTAGATAGGTAGTGATGGATGAAATCTGTGGTCGTTCGCTTCTAATAAACGTACACTATTTTTACCATACGTTTCTGTATGGTAGAAACTCATGTTTCTGGCTATTTCCATCACATAGATCCAGTTGCCGTAGGGTTCAAGTATCAAAGTAATTCTTTGCTTCAATGTCATAAAGTATTGAACATAAGTCTCTGGCTGTTTCCATTCCTTAAGAGGATTGCATAGCTAGTACTTGTCGACACTAAAAGAAATAACTCTTTTCTACCTCTTAAGATTGTCCGGTGATTCCAGTTAAAGTTTTTTTATGTAATAAACAAATTGTTTACTATGCCGTTTACGTTTTGATTTTTTCAGTATTTCAAAGAACTATAAATTTACTTTTTTAGAATTAAAAATACTGAAAAAAATCTAACGTACGGGCAAGGTAAACAATGTGTTGATTACATCAGTTATTTCTTTTAGTATGGACAAGTACTAGCTATGCAATCCCCTTAAAACCAGTTGACACTTGACTTATCCACGTTCTTCAGCGTAGCCTGGTTATGTTCGACATGTCGGGGAACTGTCTTAATAGGATTTCGAACGGAAAAAATGCCAATCAAAAAAATCAAGCCTCCATTCGTTAATTCGGTTCCATGCCCGCGTTGATAGAAGATATATTAGATTGATGTTTGATTTATTGCTATTTCTAATGCCTTGATAGGTTTTTGACATTATTTTTAATGTATAGACTGTTTAGCTTTTATATGTATATGATGATACCTAATAAATAAAATAAATGATAAATGAAAGTACTCGTAGATATGATATACGCCTAACTTATCATATGAAAGAAAGAAAAATGATAGCCTCAATATTTATATTATAGGATCTAATAAATAAATAGATGATAAATATAGGTGAAAGTACTCGTAAATACATAAGATAAGATATAGATACACCTAGCTTATCTGATAGGCGTCCTGATAAGGGCGTCTCAGGGCTTGTCTGTATTTTGTTAAATCATTAAAAAACCTTTATCAATTTCTTCATATACATACTCGCGCCGAAAGTTAAACTCCAAGCTATTTTAAAATTTTATTCTGTACTAGAGACCCGCCCCGGCTTTGCACGGGTGCAATGCTGATACTAAATAATATACCTACCTACCACAGAATGTCCTTATAAACAACGTTTACAGCTTTTTTGTTTTTAGACAATACTAACATATTTTGTTTAGAAGTTACTCTTGAAAGAGCGAAATATAATTTACCATCAGAAAAACACTCAACGCTCAAATCTAACCGCCGCGCCGCAACGCTATGTCCCTGCATTTTAAATCTGTAATATCTTCGGAAATATTCATTTTAATTACACGCTGTAAAGGGCCATATTGGTCTATATTGAATGGACAATGTATTTAAGGTACTTAATTGGATAAGGATTAATTGCTTAAAATAACTTCGTAAATAATTTATTTTTTCCCGTAAAATGTAAAGTATTAAAATGGTTATTGTGGGTTATCCTTAAGAGATAAGATATATACCATCGCGGACTTTTTTGTTGACCTTTGTAAAGTGTACAATACCGTAGTACATTATTTTAATTTATCTCGTGGGGTTCAGTCAGCTTTTGCAATTTAAGCGCAAAAAAATGTTTTTATTTACGACATCACATTAGAAACCTGTAAATTCATCTGTGTTTCTCTACAATATTATGCATGTATCATACATATAAACCATCCTCTTGAATCACTTTATCTATTTAAAAAAAGCGCGTAGTTTTGAAGATTTAAGCATAGGTACATATGGACGGACAGACAGCGACAGCGACTTTGTTTTATACTATGTATCTTACGGACAAAGTTTATACGAATTTTAATGCATCAAAGGTCGCACGGCCAGACACAATAGAAATTTCATTGTTATAATGACATCGACCCTTGAAGGGATATTTCAAATTAATTGTAATTTTGCCGTATACAAAGGACTAGTTTGAGTCCAACACTAAGAAGGAATGCCAATACTTAAAATCAATTTTGATACCATTTGGTTTCTTTTGACATTATAATATACCGAAAAGTCTACATAACATAATAGGGTCTATCAGCGCTAGATTGGGCGGTCCGCCGCCGGCGGGCCGTGGCCATCAAACAAACCCTTGAGTAATAAAGAAAGACAATGGCTGTCATTAGTCACTGGAGGCCTCACGCACACCAGGACACCACAGTGACGGATGACAGATTTGGGTTAGTGGAATGACGAGGTCATCAGCGCCCTGAAATAGAACTGTCTTTCCTGCATGGATCCACGATACACTTGTCACGTCGATTAACTGATTTTATATATCTATCGTATCCTGTCTCTAGCATGTAGCCGCGATAGCAATAGCGGGGTCTTTTTTACCCATAATCATAATCAAATTTTCTCAGGATGACGTCATCAGCTTCGCGCATTTCATTTTTTACTAAGCATCACAGCGTATACAAATTATATTAGGTAACTTGATAATTATAAAACCATGAGCTATTTTGTAACTTCATTATATAGATTATAGACTATTGAGTAATCAAGAAAGTATATCACCTTTAAGTACATTATGGATTGTGACTGCTGAGACGCTCAGATCTGTACCAAGTCAAGAGATGATTTTGAAGTTCTTCTGGAAAACTAGTATGATTTCTGCGAAATCTATTGCATTATTAGCCAAATATGGCGATTGGCGAGTCTACGGGCTAAGTCCATGATAATTATTTATTTTGATGTATAAATAATTTTCCTATAGATATAATAGATCTAAGACTCTTCAGTGTGCATGTGATTGTTGTTCAATTTGCAAACAAACCCACCTTGCATGGACCTTGCATCACGTAGGCCACTACGGCGATACGGTGAACAAGTTATTGGATGAAACGAAGTTAGGAACGGAATTTCTTATTTCTGGTCTTCTATTGGTTATTCTGTGCTTCTGGTCAGAAATGCACACGCGTATTCGTGATATTAATATAATATGTTATATGCAAGGACAGTGTCCTTCTATACCTATAAGTATCTACTTGCAAACGCTTGTGACTCCGTCCTCGTGGAATTATATTACAATACAATACAATACAAAAATTCTTTATTGAGTACCAATCTTATAGAAAACAAAACATTAATACAGTAAAAAAGCACTACAGTAGATTGGACAATTGGCGTCCTTAACCTTGCATGGAAATAATTCTTAATATTAATGCGGTAGTTGGTAGATGGCACTTAAAAAAAAACATTTTTTTCTGGGAAATATGTGCTAATTGATAATTAAAAATAAATGCATAAATATAACAAATAATCATAAACTAATACATAATATTATCGCAATTCTAAGCATAAGACTCCAGACTGATATCTCCATTTCATATTTCACTAGCTGCGCCCCGCGGTTACGCCCGCATGGTGATAGATGATGATGAAAAGTATTCTATATGTGTTATGGCCAACGCCTCACCTCCGTACCAAATTTATCAAGCCATTTTACCAGCCGTTTGAGCGTGAGAGAGTAACAACCATCCATGCGTCCATACATACAAACTTTCAAGTTTATAATATTAGTAAGATTAACAATGTAAAGAAGTAACAAACATCCCTCAATTATTAACAAGATTTCGAAAATGGAGGAGTTGGTTATAACAATAGCATTCAACTCTGGTACTTTTTTCAACCATGCTGATTCTTGTTTTATTTTAAAACTGGTGCTTCCCGTGGTCCCATTTAAATTTCATCAAGGTTCAGCAGTTTGAGTTGCACTGCAATAACCGAAAAGTGTTTCGCCTATTTTGATGATATCATCATTGACGGTGAATGACGATCGATCCCGTACCTAATTTTGCAATGATCTCCAAAAAGGGCGAAAAAATATTATTGAAAAAAAAATGGTTATTTTACACTTTTTAGTGTTGAAGTCGGTTCCATTTTCTTGATATTTTTTTTGTTTAATGACGAAACGAGCAAGTCGTACTTCTGACGGGAACGCCCTACGGTGTTTATTAAATCGGGTTTCCTCGTGTCTTACGATTCACATTCCGACGGCGGAGGATATTTACTAACTCTGTCCCCTCAACTAATTTATTGTTTTTCATCAAATCTAATTAAACTAACACATTTGATGAAAGACAATTTTCCATTGTTATTTTTGCTGGAGCATGACTCTAGTGTACAGTAGAGTATTGACTCTACCAATGTAGAGTTAGACCTGTAGTAATAAAAATGGGTTAGTATTAAAATCTCCATTAGATTTGAGCAATTGATTGCAATCAGTAATCAATGATGGTTCGTTAGCTTAGTTCACAAAAAAACTGAGTCTTTACAGCAGACTCTATTTTTTATGGCCTATAGTTGGTAGTGGTCCTTTAATTTCCGCTGAACTTCGATCACGTAGTCATACTTCCTGGTACTATAATAAATCGTTCACAGTTCAGGCTGTTGAGCTATGAAGTGGATAAATGGAATAATGACGAAACTAGTTGCAATCATACTTAGTGTAGTTTGGGTGCTTTGTGCATAATAAATATTAATGAAATTAAGCTGACCATTTTTCTCGAAGACTTTTTTGATCCCCATATGAAATAGGATCGATTGGCAACAAAAACACGAGTTGAGAGTTGTTTTACGATACAAAATGTGGAAAAGTTTTATTAATTTCTAACATTTACAGTATTCAAACCTCCAGTTAGTCACATAGATTATTTTGATCCCGATCCTGAAATGGGAATGGGATAGGCATAAAAAATATTGTATATTTTTGGTATTTTAGCAATTTTTTTTGCTGACGGTTCACATGGAAGGTCTTCGCGGACGTTTTCTTATAACTATAACCGTAAAGGTACCTTCCCTTAATTCCCCGCCTCAAAGATCCACCCTGTTTACTTAGTCTAACAGTAACTTATTGCATGAGTTGACGCATGTGCCAGCCATCGCCTTCCTCAACCATATTGTAGGGCAGATGGCGACCCACCATATGATGCCGCCACTTGTTTGGATATTTTCGTGAGCATGCCTACTCTGGCTGATTATTATTTGCAATTTTGGTTTATACGCCTCTATTAAATCAGACGTTCATCGACTTACGACCATATGCACGGCTCCGCAGCCAACGAATGACTGTCGGGCACCTATCATAGCAAGAGACAGCGTTAAGTGCACAAGTTGCGCGCGTCGAGGTGAATGCACTCTTCCACTGCATCGACCTCTATGCCAGTGGAACTGTGTGCATACCCTCTGGTTGTGTGCAAGTATGATATCTTCGACGATATGTACGCCTGGTGGGACGGCCACCTGCCCGGGCCCGCCACGCCGGCCACTTGGCAACTAACACGCAAACAGACGCGACCCTGGCACAGATAGACCGCTGATCACTTGACCGCGCCTGCTGCACTAGAACCGCACTACACTGCATCACAACTGCATTCGCAACTCGTAAAATAGATATGATATGAGTTATGTTTCCCTCATTACTGTCTCATTTAAAATCATCACAAGTGTCTACGATACAATTACTTATATCTTCTTCGAATAGTCATTCATGTTCATAGAGTAGTAAACAAAGCAAAATATAGTAACTAAATTAGCTATTTACGTGGCCTCATGAGTGCTTGTTAAGGTATATTTAGCAGGAATATTAAGTCACTTTTTGTATGTTAAACTCTAAGCAACAAAACCATAAGGTTAGAATACTAGTTTATTGTATTTAATATTTACTTTGCCATGATGAATGTAATAATTTATATTTTCCTTCTTTAAACAAGCGTGTTTGTATTTTGACCTATGTAAAAATCTATACATGCCTGTTATAAAAGAACGACAAAACTGGGCAACATTGGCGGCCTACTTGTGATAACTTGCTGTTTTAAATGTGCTCAATGGATCAAACACATTTTCTTTATTTCATATTACAGTAGTGCGTGGACTACTCAGTTTCAAATAGTTTTCATGGGATGTCCTCGCAGTACCATTTTACTCCGCCTATCGATCGTGAGGAAAAGAGCATGCGCCGCTGTTCCCAAGCCTCTTCCTAGACTATGCGACCCTGGTATCATCAGATTGTAAGCTTTCAGGAAGGGAATATCACGCAGTCCGAAGCGCATTCTTCAACTGTCTACGCGTATAGTAACTTTAATTTAAACTGTTATCGTAGGTGCCTTTGATAGGCAAAGAAAATGGATAACGTACTCCAATATTACTTATTCTATGTTAACAATAACTATTTCTTAAGTTCCGGCATGATTGGAAGCATAGGAAGTCACCCTTTTAAGCTGTGCTACCTACTCTATTGAAAAGAACAACATAGTCCGTTACCGAATCTGTAGCACCATCTGACACGTGAACAGGAAAATCTGTATTCGCATCGTTAACGTAATTAGTACCAACAGTCATTTATCTAGTACAATAGTGGCGCAGATAACTCATACTTTGTACTGAATACGTTAACGATGCGATAACGTTACACTTAAGCAAATTTTCGTGCGCGGGCCACTGAACTCTGAAGTACAAAGTAACTTGTTTAAACTCTACACAGAGCAACGAATCTTATTTCAAGTCCGTCGAACCTTGGGATTGCCCTTGGCCCTTCTTTCTTCCAAAACATCTCCAACAAGATTATGGTTCCCTAATACATATTCGATCTAATTACGCATAACATTACATTTTTTTTATTATTTTTTAAATATGACACGCGCTTTTTGTAAACAATTTATGATGGTAAGTGGATGGGCAGTGAAGAACATGTTCCGATGTGCGTGAGTTATACAGACTTGTTTGACAAGTACTTTGTTACAAGTAATTGTTAGGCGAGATTTTGATAGAGAATAACTTTCTATTATAAAAATATCAAGTATTTGTTATTTATCAAATTAAAACAGTGTAGATAAGTAGATAACACTGTAAATGGTTCATGTATAGTGTTTTAAAGAATACGCGGAAGATCTTACTAAGCTGCTGCTAACAGTTTTAGGCAACGTTTACTTTTCTGACTAAAGAAAATCACTTTTCCATGAGATAGAAACGTGGCATAGTCTCCCATCTCGCTCGTCCCGCCCTTTGCATCCCCTATCACCTGCCGGAACAAAATACACCATGCGCTATCTATAGCTATTGGAACCGTATTAATGGCTATCGATTTCTGGTCGTGCGAGCTCCTCCGCACCCATGTAGCCTTGGTGCTTTCCGAACGGTTCGACATTATCGGCAATAACCGATACCTCGTCAATACGGGAAAATATATCGACATTAGTGATTGCCCTGCTATGAGTGAACTAGGTGAAAACCTGTATGTCGCCACGGTAATATATTGATAATATTACCGTGACGTCGCTCCTCGTAGGTCTAATGTATTCGCATTGGGATAAGATTTTATTTTGTGTTCGTAATCAATTTGATTATCATATCCCACCACAGACCACCTCCCCTTTTTCTCATGTAACCTCGTATCCGTAAATTTCCCTTCAATATCAAAGGTGTTTAAACGTTTTGAGCCTTATTGTTATCGACGAAAAGGTTTAGAAACGAACAACCAGCACAAATATTGTTGGGATTTGGTGCATGTCATATCAATTAATGTTTTTCGATAAGAAACCTTATTTATTATGTTATTCTATTAGTTACAGTATGTATTTACCGATTACCTAGACAGGATTTCTATTGAACCAGGAATACAAAATAGCATCCCTCAACCTCTTAGCATTGTTGGCAAACCGTATTTCAAGGTTTGCCCTTTAGGTTACAACGGGCCCAACCCGCCCTTACCACGTCCGGCCATCTTGATGCTGGGAGGCGGAACCGAGTGACGCCGCGCACAAATCTACCAGGCAAACATGACAACATAGAAAGTCGATTATCAGACTTGGGCGTCTTGTTACATGAAGTAATAATGAGCAAGTTTGGCCTCGGTAATCTATCTTCTATAATACTCGAATAAAAAAGATTTTTTATATTATAGATTTTATTATTTTTTCCTATTTCTATATTATAGTTTATTTTTCCTGGTCACGCTACATGAGAACGGTTTTACCGATTTCATTCAACTTTTTTTTAATTTTTTTTGTATACTTAGTAGAGGGTACTTACATTATTAGGCCGAACCTACTACGCGAACGAAGTCGCGGGCAGTCACTAGTACTTAGATAATATTACCGTATTTACCGTGGTTTGGCTTTGAGGTATATTTTATTTGAGGTATACGGAATTCGGTGTAACATGCTAAGGGCTACTGAAACTACATCCTACTGCTTTTAACACTACGTACAATTTAAACATCGTTTCTTGTTTGCCTTGTCTTTGATGCATATAGATCTACAATTAAATTAGGAACTACAAAAGCAGATCACTTTTGTCCAAACGCCGTTGCAGGTGCAGGTTCGCGGCTTAATCCAGACATCTAGTGGGTATTGTCTTACGAGGCATTTCAAATAATTTACAGACGATTCAGGGCCCCGGAGGTAGATTTATTTGCTAGTAGGATAAATAAATAATATTTTATATAAATATATATCCCAGCACAAGGATCTGGACGCATTTGTTCTAGATGCATTTACAGTATCGTGGTATGACTTTTATTTCTATAGATTTCCACCATTCACTGTAATACTAAGATCCTTACGTTGATCGTTACTAAGATAGACAATAAGGTATTATTGTCTATCTTTAGAAGAAAGAAAGAAAGAAAAAGTTTATTTCGGACATAGAAACACAACAACAAACAATAGACAATAAAAAAACATAAAGTACTAGTTATATGTAAACTAAATGTAAAAAACGTAATGAAGGACATAACATTTTGGTAGAAGAAACATTGCTGTCGTGTGCAGTCCAAAAAAGGACCTACTTTACGGAGAGACGCGCTTACTTTTGACGTTGGGACTACAAGTGATAGCGGGAAAGAACTGACATTTAGTTACAAGTCAACTGTCAACATGGGTGAGAAGTGAGAACTGAAGTTCAAATGTCAAAAGTAAGCGCGTGCCTGAAGAACTGTATAATAGCACAGTAGATATAAGAGCTCATGAGCCTTGCCCCCGCGCCACCTGCAGCGCCTACCGCGCGCCTTACATTTTATCGCGTACATACATTTTATTTGTAAACTAGAATTAACAAGATTTAATGTCTACAGCAAAACAACGAATGTTTTAAATAAAAAAAACAATATCTTAAAACATTAAAAGTGACAACCCTATGGCTTCAATGGCGCATAGATAATTTTTGATCAACTAAGCTTAGTTTAAATACTGTTGCATCTTTATACTGTGATAATAGTCCAGTCAAGTTAGGATAAAGTATGGAAATAATGACAGTAGTAGATTCTTCTGGATTCGTTAGTAAACACAGCTAGGAGTATCTACCCGGTTTGCACCGTTTCTAGCATCTACGGAACCATATTAAATATTAGGTATAAACTTTAACAGTTTTAATTAGAAAAATTCAAAGAAGTTGGAATAGTTTATTGTACTCGTATTTATGAATATAGTCTTCCTTTATGTATAGTGACTTGAGTGAGAAAAGTCGTGCGACATAATATAATACAATACAAAAACTCTTTATTTGCACCAAAGAAATCACAAAATAATAAAACAACTTAAATAATAGGCACAAATGGGCGGTCTTCTCGCTAAAAGCGATCTCTTCCAGACAACCTTTGGATGGATAGGGAATACAGGACTGATATGGACGGTGGTGCAACATCATAAAGAAATATTTTATTACTAAATAAATGGTAAGAATTTAAATAAAATACACTTAAGTATAACAATACATATACTTACATGCAATAATAATATAATTCATAATTATAAACTTACATGAACTTAAATACGTAAACTCAATATATAACTATCCATAATATAAATAATATCAATCAATCAATGATGGCAGGATTCAATATTTAATAATGAGAGATAATAGTCTTTCACTTGAGCTTTGAAGCTATTCAGCGATTGCGCGCGTTTGATACTAGCCGGGAGTGCATTCCAGAGGTGAATTGCCTGGACTGTGAAGGAAGAGTTGTAGAATATAGTACAATGTTCAGGAGTCATTAGAAGTAAGTTCAAAATATTTAATTAATATTAATATTTAATATGTATTGTGATAATACAGAATATTTATCATTGTTTTTTTTTATTTGCGGCTCTAGGAAACATCCGACATAGATACAATCTTAAAATTAGGTATTATATTGAAAATTAACGTCATAAACGTTCAGATAGATTTGCACCCATGTGCAAGTTACGGATCATATCTTTTCAACCAACATCCAAAAACAATACAACAGCAACGAGTATTTTATCAAGTCGAGGTGTATATTTTTAATGTATAATCACGCATAATTTTTCACAGTGATACAGATTTTAATAATTCTTTTTTTTTTGGTAGAGCGTCCAAGGTAGTCCGGACAATCGGTTTTTGAGTTACAATCCAATAACTGAAAAGTGTTTAACCTACCTCGATGACATCGGGATAAATAAGTGAAAATTAAACTTCCCTGCCTTAAAATCAGGTTAAAAGTTTAAAGTCAGGTAAGTTAGATTAGTTTAATTAATTTTCCATTAAACCATAAAGACTGAATCTATTACAAAGTGAAGAATTTAGCACATATAAAATACATATATTCAGTTATTATGCCCTTGTTTTTGCCCTGCCCTTCCACGAGCGGGCAGGATAAAAAGTAATGCTGTGAACATTGGTAGATTTGGGACAAACAGTTTCCTAAGGGATATAAACAGATACCTACATATTTTCATTCACCACACGACATTCAACCAAATACCTAAATAAACGCATACAATTTTTGTTAACTGGGTCATCAAGCCCAAGTCATGTTCCAACACGGTTCATTGCTGGGCCAGCTGGGCTGCGGTGTTGCAATCACTCGCATAATAAACGTTAATAACCTCTTTTATCTCTCTCCTTCTTCAGAATAAGAAAGAGAAAATAAAGTCTGAACACATTCAAAGGGCCTGCGTATCTTGCGTAATATTCTAGCCGCTCATTGGCTGAGGAAACCACGCCCAGTGCGTACTGTACCTTTGAGGTTCGACAAGCCCTTGAGAAGCCCTATTCGAACTCCTTACTATTTCTGTTCTCCCGGTGACTTGTGTTATATTATAAATAATTTAAGGGACAGTATTATTATAATAATCATAATAACAAACAAACAAGTGAACATTATCAATATACTAACTAATGAAGTGCGGCACTGAACAAACCATGTACTTTTTTGTTACTATAAAATTATTTATAATCGATGATAGAACTTTTGTCCAGCACTGCTACGTAAATTTAAATAATAAATACGAAGCACATAATTAACAATAATTAAACATGGTAATTTATTTACGGGCTGGCCCTACTAACAAAGGTGTAAATGACAAGAAGGGATTTCCTTAACAAGAAATAATGGGCATGTCACTCCCAATGACTTTGTATACTAGGAATTCATGACAGCCGAAGAGCTCACGAGGAAAAAGGGCTTTTTGTAAACCTTTGCGTGACCTACCCAACGTCGCCCTACATTGCGGTAGGTGGGATGATTAAGTACTGGCCTCGCTAAGGCCCACGTACCATCACCATTTCTACGTAATACTACAAGCTGGTGCGGGACCAATAAACTAGAATCTGATTGTTACCGGCACATTTTCACATTTACCCTTACATGTTTTTCTTAGTTGTAACGAAAATTAACGTTCAAATATTCATCGTTTAATTTACAAGTTTTCAAGATTAGTTCCCAATAAACTTTTGATTCATCTAAAACATCTTGGTTTACAAAAAAGTATTTTTGGGCAGGAAACCCTTTCACAACAAATACAAATTTATGGTAATACGGGCTAAGAAGGGCAGGGCACTTGGCACTGCGGCCACCGTCGGCCGTAGCTCGCATGGCATGGCCGCATTGGCAGCGGCCATTCGAATAAAGATGGCCTCACTTGAATCTCTAGTACCAGGCGAACATAAACTGACGGAGGTTGTGGAATGCGAAGTTCGCGATGTTAGCATTCTTGCAAGGGGCTTCGGTTGAGTTAGGGGAATGGAAATTTCGGTGAAAAAGATAATAAAGTGAGCATGTAAAAACTTAATTGCGAAAGTACGTGAAATAATTAAGAAAGTCATGAAAATCTCGCTACAGTACAATTTAAGAATGACGGGGAAACACAAGTATTAGTTTTACATATTATGCGAAGTACACGCACTATAATACACTCAATGTCCTGAAATTAATTGAACCGTAAGCAAAGTAGTTTTGTTCTTTTTTACTCGATTATTAAACTTGGCACGACGGTAACCTGTAGCTTGGAGAAATAGGTATACCAAGTAATATCCCGGAAAATTGCTCCAGGCGGTTAATAAATATGTACCTAGTATCAAAGGCCTGGGCCGGATTACTAGTGATTTTAAATACTTGCCCACTTAGAGGTTACAACCGAACGTTCGCTTGGCACTGCACTGCTTTCATCACGTTGAGATATTGATTCTTGGGTTTCATGTGCCCCGTAATCACTTGCGACTGTGTCCGTCACTTCACATCCAAACACAACTCTTTGGTGAAAGGACGTAATAGAATATTCCATACGCTATAGATGCGCATCGTAAGAGCCGAGGAAACCCGACCCACTAGGTAGTAGGCATCTTGTGCAAGAAGCCGTCTGGGTTGATACCACTGTCGCGCAGCAATAGTGCGCAAATATTGTTGTGTTAGGGTGTACAAGGCAGCAATAGTAAATTATGCACCGAGAGGGTAAAGCAGTGTCTTACGTCACGGGCGGCTATCGGATCGGAGTATTGATTTGGCATTTATCCTCGAGGCGAATACTACAATACTCCCTTGGGATGCTTTGCTTTACGTCGAGATTGCGGGGTATGTAATTGGTCATTGTCGAGCAGTTGGTATGAAAATGAAATTACTGGGTGAAAGAGACTAAAAAAAATACAGTTCTACTCTGGGTGCAATTTGTCTGGGTGCGTCTGAAGTTAAGCATTACGTCTACTCAAAAAAATAATAATATAAATGCTAAGTAGCATGTAAATAGCTCCATGTAAACTGTAACCGCATACAAAAATATAATTAAAACTACTAAATTTAAATAACGTCATTTAGTACGGCGCAGAACAGTTTGGGCTAAATGGCACGTTATTTAAAATTAGCTGACCCGCCAGCGGATGCGTTTGCATTGTTTCGCTGGATACTGTTAATTACAGTTGTCTAACTATCCCACGGGAACTCTTTCATTTACCTGGATCACAAATCCTATATGTTGATCAGGGATATAAGCCATACAAAAATTCATTTAAATTGGTCCAGTCGTTTCGGAGATTATCCCGTACAAACGGACAGACAAAAAGAAAAAAAAAAAGAAAAAAAAATTGTTCAAGTTCACTCTTTATTCGGTTTTTAGCATTTTTTTATTGTTCAGAAAATTAACCTCTACAGTTTTAAAGTATGTAGTGCAGCGTTTATAAGTAAGGCCATATAAGTTGGTACACTGATTTGTTCACTGGTTGTACTGTAACGGTCATACGACGAACGATATTGTTCGCCATTTCCGGATGACGTAACTGCCCAAAAAGGACGTTCGTAGCAATGTGCTACGCGAAATGTCTCATTGCAAAAATTGTTCATTGAGGTCGTATGTTTCCTATTTCTAAGTTTCATGTAATAGCTGTAAGTAGTTAGGGTGTTTTGATAGCTAACGTATAAGGTGATTCACCCGAAATAAATTCAACAATATACAGAATGATTACTACATTATATTATTAGATATATTAGATGAGAAATGACGGTAAACAAGCTACATTAATAAGTTATTAGTTAGTTAATGTAGCATAAACTGGAGTACCTTACTTAATAACATTGTTATTTAAAAGTACTTATCTTGTCTTTTACTTCGATTGATATTGTTATTCTTTTTACCCAGATTAAAAAAAAACATATGAGCGTCACAATCTGCTTTATTATTATACAGTTTATTGTTATTGAATCTCATATTAAAAAAAAATGTTTGAATTTTAATGGAAACTTATTTCTTTCGTAAGTGACAAATTCCCTCACACTAAACATATAATCAACTCACGTAATATGTCAAGAAAACGAAGCAAAACAGTACGCTTATTTATTCTGTGGCACAACTTTCCATCTTCCACATTCTCGCGAGCTGTACACCCGTTCACCCCTCACTAACACATGCAGCTACCCTGCTTTTAACACAACCCTGCGCCCCATGTCTCACACACACTGTCAGCATATGTGACATTCGATCTCTTGCCAACTTCTGGTGCCCTGGTACATATAGCCCACATGTGCAACCCTTTCTGACACGTGTGGAGCGTGTGTGACCCGCACACTACATTTTTTAATTCACTTCATACGTTATCAGACATTTTCATTTGAGAAAAATGTCTATGTGATGTGATTAATACTAGTACGTAAGGTTTAGTGTGTAGGTGATATTATACGTATTAAATACACACATGTGTTTGTTTCTATAGATAGATAGGCGGTAGCTTGTGTGCGCTGCACACATGAAATGAGACGCAACGCAGCTCTCTGTCGATAGATCCACTTATTTCGCCTGTTCTAGAGTGATCTCAATTTAACTAGACAAATATAATCTTAGTGTTGAGTAAAATGCTGTGGTACAAATTAAAATCAATGGCAAAAACTTTATAAGGACTTGTGTGATTAACGTATCATACAAGTTGACTTGCGAAATTTTCAGACATACATACATATATGTATATGCACACCACAGACCAATATGTTCATTGTGGATATTTGGTCTGTGATGCACACATACTATGTAATTGAAGGTGAAGCATACCTTAGTGTGTACTGTGTATCCGACACACCAAGTTACGCCTCACCTACGCGTGTTTACATCTAATCGCGACGGACGCCTTGTGTATTTACGTGCAAAGCTGCCCTCATAGCGATACTGTCGCCCACACCACACCAACACCCGAGCGTCGTCGACAAGACTCTTGTTCTCCAGATTAGGCAATAGTTAGTTAGTAATGAGTCACAGGTTGCCCAGCAGTCAGTATACACACGACTAATGTTTGCCGCAAAGTCGCCGTCACACACGCCCCCGTGGCGCGCTGACATGCGTCAAGCGCGACCAATGCACCAGGCTAGCAGAACAGCCAAGAGCTGCATCGCCCTACTTTTCAAAGCATTACAGACACACACATAGTAAACGCTGGCGATACGGTTAAAATACAAACCAATTTTACCGGAGCCTTTAGGTATCTAACGACCCGCCCCATTCCCAACAACCCTACGTGTAGTTCAACGAAAGGCCGGCCATCGACGAGGATCTACATATTCTGGTGCTTGATAAACGTTCGCTCTCTGTCGCTCATGACGACGCTGGCTGCAGGTTATTTATAATGCAGTTGTCTGTGTTGGTTAGCTGCACACAGCGGACATTATCGTAGGCCTAACATTCACACATTCGCCGTAATGTGAAGATCTCGTCTCATTACATATTCGTAGTAGTACTCGAGTTGTCTTGTTTTAAGCCACTTGTTTATTTTTATCTTTTGCGATGCGATCACGATAAATTAATATCAAATCAGATTAGTACTACGGGTAACTGGACAGTAACGGCTTCTTCTATATTTTGGTTTAAGTTAAACTCCAATATTTAATTTAAATAGATAATACTTCAGGAGTAAATTATCTATCACTGTACATTATAGCTGTCTCGTCTCGATTTTGATTATTTTATTTATTACTCAAGTAATTTAAGTCTTTTCTCTGTCAATCACTTTGGTTAGTAAATTGTACGAATTGAGCAATATAACACGAATCATTTGATGTCTTTAGTTAATCAACCTCAATAAATACATATTATTTATATACTTACTTACCTCATCTATTATCTAATATATGTATATAAAAATTAGCCCCTATTTTCTTGGTCACGCTATAACTTGAGAACGGCTTTACCGATTTAATTAATCTTTTTTTTAATGTGTTCTAATACTCCGTAGAAGGTACTTACATTAAAAAAATTACGAGTAGGAAAAGACGGGACGTTATGGCGAGGCCGAAGGCTGAGCCTACTACGTGAACGAAGTCGCGTGCAGTCGCTAGTATAAAATAAAAATGTACTTAAAATAACACATTTGTAAACCTTAAGGTTAAACGTTTTCCATACAAATTGAACTACGCATTTTTGAGTTCTCTGGAGCGAATTTAAAGTTATTGTGAGTTAACATTGTCCTAATTTGTACTCATATTTGCGCAAATCAATGATATAGTTAAACATCAGCGTGTTATCTTATAGTTTTACCATCGCCAAATCTTCTGATTTTACGTTTGTGTGGTTCAATTTTATACATATAGCTACATTATTATTGTACATTATAATATCTTGACAGTGCAAGTAAGCTACGTTGTCAGATGGTGCGTGCTAGTAGAGTACATTTTCTGCGAGAGTAGGACCGCGCTATATCACGGCTTGAACGCGACGTTGCCACTCTGTGCGACATAAAATAAATTCATTTTCTTCTACTCAGTTCTGCTGTCTTTGTGTTACCAGACTCGAGCTGTTAGCTATTTTAGTTATTTTTTACGTTTGTGCACTACTTCCGATCGAAATGTATTAGTTGAGTATTTTTGCACAAAATTAGTAATTACCATAACCTTCATTAGGTATATTATTTTACTGTTGATGTAAAAAAATGGAAGCTACCTAATGCTTAGATTTTTTTTGTTTCCAGCGACATTATCGACTCTTGTTATGCTTATTCCAAAATTACTTACATTAATTAATGACCTTGAAACACAAAAACCCAAATAAGAGAGTGCTAAAATAGTGAGTTTTTTGCCTGATATAGGTACTTATTAGATGATTCGAGTTACTTTTGACTATCTGCCACTAGCAACACTGGTTCGGACGTTTTGACAGTTTTCAATTTCATATTTTTCATATGTCATTATTACTGAAGTTGCAGTGGTGATGCTGAATTGCTGATATTTTATTTTATTCCGTGTGACTGACTTCTCGAGTAATATTCCATGTGTTATTTGTTTGTAGTATTTGTTGTTATTACGTTGTTTTTGCAAAAACTTTTGTGCGATATCATATTGTCAAATATTGTGCAAAATGCAATCTCAGAGATCCAAAGCGAGCTATAGAGCTCACAGATATTCTGGGCCTAAGAGAGGCCGTAAAGCATCCCGTGCTCAACTCAAGAGGTTTCATGGTGATACTAATACCACGTAAGTAATTGAAACTATTCCATTATATATTATGTACCTACTACATAATGTATTGAGTTTATTATTATTCACGACATTTTTTGCGAGGTTCAAACTTTTCAATATACCTAGGTACCTACTTACCTACTAAACCAATGCTTCTTTTTGATTACAGACATGAAGATTTATGGAGAAAAAAAACGAACCCATCGAAAACGAACCCTTATGTGTTTTACCAGAAATTATTCTAAGAAGGGTTAAAAAAATGCTAAGTGCTTAGATCTATGAATATACACTATTGAAATGATGTAGACTTTTATTTATTACACAAGTGTCTGCCCGTGGCTTCGCCCGTGTTACGTCTATATAAAAAGTAACCTTAGTCACCCTCGGAACCCTATACTACTCAAAATCAAGACGATCCTTCGCTCTGTTACAGCAGCAGAAAAGACATAGGGTAATAAAGTATAGGTATCTAATTCAGGTTGAGGCTTAGGTATATTAGAATGTCACTGATAATATTAGTATCTATTCATATCGTTATATAAAATGACGAATAAAGGTTTCTCAAAAAACTAAAACATAAATGCCAAAAATAACACGATAAGCTCAGGTTCGAACCATGCACCTTTGTTCCCATGCGAAAACGTTTCTACGGATAGGCTAATGGGAACTCTGTGGGACGGACGAATTTGTTAAATAGCTACTACAAATTCTTAATTTGTATGTGTGCGTGCCTAAGGATTATGTACTATTACGTAATCTGTGGTATAACAAGAGTTGAGAATTATTATCCATTTTCTCGAAATCCGAGTAATAAATAGTTTCAGTTATGTTTGTAGTGTGTTAATAAATAAAGATAAAGGGCGCAAAATCAAGCATTCTTATTTAATCCTCCCATATTTCATTAAAATAAATTAATATGCAATTATCAAGAAAACAGCGCCATCTAGTGGAATTTGTTTCTTAGCTGACCCTAACGTTTTACGTTAAAGAAAGCTCTTTTTGCGTTTGAATACCTTCTCTATTGTAATAATCACCTATTACTTGATAACATTTTGCACACCTCCTGCTTGTTGGGAACGCCTGGTAGCGCAGACTGGTGAAACGCGAACGGGTTAAGAAATTGCCGCGAGCCCTTTATCCACCT
This sequence comes from Selenia dentaria, assembly GCA_917880725.1. Taxonomy (NCBI): domain Eukaryota; kingdom Metazoa; phylum Arthropoda; class Insecta; order Lepidoptera; family Geometridae; genus Selenia; species Selenia dentaria. Next base: position 25,376,225 of record OU862888.1, on the reverse strand, counting down.
TACCTTGCGTCGATATAGTCTTGGATCGCATGTAAATGAGAAGGTTTGTAAGTTTTGTTTACCAAACGGCTCAACTTGTATCTTTTTTATTATGTTTTTAAATGGCTGCACGGGTCAGGATGTTCCTTTATTATGTTTTTAAGGTAACAACACGTTCAAGTTGTGAGCCTGATGAGCGTTTGCTCTGCACTTCGCTCGTCACCCCGAGACATTGGTTTTTGATTCTCTTTCTCCCAGTAATTTCGCTTGTTACATACCCTTCACATCCTTACATAGCAATGCATGCGCACTACTACTTCGCGGCAGAATGTCTTACACTGCGGTGGTATAAAAAACAAACATATCGGATGAAGGGTAACATGGTATCTATTACAAAAATAGGTAAAATGGCAGGGCTATTGATGTAAACTTATAAGTGATAAGGGTAGGTTATCAACGAAACTACGGCACACCTGCATGACCTGCATCCCAATTTCAGTCACATCATAAATATTTAGGCACGTGGTGACTTTCCACTCAATAAACGGGCCCCATAAGGGCCGCCATTTTGCGACGAAAGGCGCAACGTTGGTGTAGAAGGATTTGTCAGATGGGTTCCCCGAACGCATTTTTCACCGGCAGGTTTGGCTAAAGAAAATTTGCTTTGTCTATTTTCACATGCTCCACAATATACTATAGACAGAGCTGGTAACTATTCGATCCAAAGAATTTTATACGTAGCACATAAAATAATGTGAAACAAAAAGACGAATTGAATCGAATCAATAATTCTGTCTCATTTCCTTGCGATAGTCTTCGTGCTATTTCTAATAGTAAGGCTGGTTACAGTGCTCGCCCGACCGTCCGCACGTACCGTGTCGGTCCTGGCGTTACCCATAACCGATCGTACGGTATACGCGTGCGTATGGTCGGTCGAACACTGTAACCATTTGTGAGTTTTCATACAAATGAAAAGCGCGACCGACGGTACGCGCGGACGGTCGGTCGAGCACTGAAAGCGGCCTAAGATGTTTTGTTACGGATATATTATTCTGGTATTTTTTACATAGTATTAGACATTGTTGACACGTCAAAAAATACTTGTCATTCTACCACGTCCTGTCTGTGTACATTTTGTATGAATCGAATGTTAGATATTATCATGTACTATGCTCGTAGATAAGAGATTCCGCATTTTCATCAAAATGTACCTACTAATGAACGCTCCCAACCAGGCCCTTATGGGCTAATGGGAAGCACCTAACTAACCTTCCTTAAATTAATCAATAAGCAGAAGGATGAATGGAGCTCCCAACTTTCTAAATGCTTCACTCTAGCTATGAAAGCCTGGTAGAAACTGACGTCATGATACCGTCACGAGAAAATAAAATCTCTTTTTTACCCCCCAACGAAGTGAAAGTGCTTTTGTGACGGCATGTCGCTTGTTATTTATTCAACTTTTGCCCGTCAAGCGGTGTCTTTTATCTCTACAAAAATATTTAGTTGTATTTCATAGAATGTTTCATAAAATAAATATCTTTTCTTCAAAATTTGTCAAACACTTCCTGATATCTTAATGAAATTTGGCATTATATAACTTCTGTGACAATGCGATACGATAACAAGTTGATCTGATGAAGGAGCCTGGTGGCTATAGGAAGACATTAACTACACAACATAACCCCGGCGGGTCTCAATTACATATTTTGTAAAAGCTTGTCTGGTAAAGTATATTTTAGTAAAATAAAACATTAATATCGGCAGTAAAAAGACAAGGTAACCACAGTCTCTGTCTGCTTATTTTCAGACTGATTAATGCCGCGTTCCTAGTTATAGGAGAAGTCGAATCGTTATGGTAGCGAGCTGTAGCTTGTTGAGATTTGATTGAATTTATAGAAATAAAAAACTTAATCCGTAAAAAAACGAAAGCCATAACCTGTAGCCGGGACATGTTATTTTTATTAATGACCTAGCATAAATGAACTATTAAAATAATTATGATGATGAAAGTAAATTATATTTGTCACAATCTATTCGTTTTTTGTTGACTTTTCTGCGATCTGCGCTATAATTGGAAATTGACGAAACATTTTTTTGTGGTTTTTATAAATATTATATTTTGTTTGACTTACCTTACCTTTTTTAGAGAAATTTTTTGAGATACTTTATTGACATTATAGATTGTACTGCCAAACAAACAAGCGGGGTTTTTTATAAGTACCTACGTAGTACTGGTACACTAACTCCCATTTACTAACACCAAAGTCGAATATTCCGTTAATATTGTAAACAGGCAATAGAATATTTTTCATAATGTCATTGTTTATGAAAATATAGGTTTAACCTAGCTACTTATACTTTTCTGGAATTATCAATCAGTAAGTGCTGATAAATCACGTCAATTGCTCTTAACAGGACACGGAGCCTAGCAAGCTCCCCTAGCAAGGGTTTCCAGCGACATATTAACCAATAAATCTCTGATATTTAAAAAAACAATCATACACTTATTTGTTGGGTTTACTTTACACAGTTCGCCTCAGAAATGAACTGTTTCTGTATCAAAATAAAGCTCAAAACGTGCCGAGAAGGATATACGCCTTTCCATTTTGTATGCCAGATTATTCCAAAAACTGTACTACTCGTACCATTCATTTTGTTCGTGTTTTCTCCGTGCCCCACCCTCACCTCTACACAAAAGCTCCTCGATTTGGGATGCTTTCATCTCTTCACAACCTATATGTTCCTGGTATAAAAAGGGGGCAAACCATTGTTCTTACGCACACGCATTTTTTACGAATATTTTATGATTAGGGTAACATAATTAGGGTATGTATATTGAAGAAAAGCGAGTTGTAAAATATTTAAGGCACGCATGATTTTCATTTGGAGTAATTAGAGAAGTATTCAATCTCATATTATACGCATACACTCATATCGCATTGCGATTATCAATATATCAAATAGGTAATCATAGTAGCAGACCAAACAAAAGCATGATTTCTTAAGTGAAAACACTCGTGACGTCACATCACACTGGTTTACGCAAATGTATTGTGGATTGTGGAGACGAGACGTAAGAGTACCATGTAAATGTAACACGAACGTTCTACAGTTTCATGCTCTCCTGATGTTGTGGACGGGAAAGTTACACGCCGTTTCGTTCCTTTCCGGGAACATATCCCCGGGCCCGGGCGTTACGTTACATCACTATTTTCACTTTCTATGGACATTGTAACTTGCAATATAATTTTATAACCTTTCGGGGTATGGGATTCAGTAATCTGTGTTCAGTAATCTGTGGTATGGGCGTCTATATCTCACATATTAAACATAGCAAGTACTATTGTTTTTCAAAAACTGTTAAGCAGCTTGAAAATGATTAATTTATAATGAAATTAATGCCTAAAAGATTAGCAAATCTTTGTTTAAACATGCCCCACAAAGCAATCGCGTGTGAACTGTAAAGATGAAGATATAATTCAGGATATTAGGTGACTCGATTAAATAAATTAAACAAATAATTATTTTCACCTCCTTCGAATTTCTTGCCGATTATTCTTGGTAGTAAGCTCTATAAATTTGAAAGGCAGACACTACTCTCTGTTATCGTATAAAAATAATTGTATTATTTAATAATTGAGTATCATAAGTTAGTCTTTATTCCTAAATGTAAGTATTTTAATTTTTAATGACATATTTAAATTTTTAATCACATATTGTTCGGGCAATTATTAATGTCGATCTTCAAGTGTCCGCCCGTTCTGCAATTATTTTTCACATAATAATTATGGTAACGACTTGCTAGTAGACAGCAGGTTATAATGCCCAAATAGCTTAACACAAGTCGAGTTTGTACCTCTAAAATCTGTCTCCGTTGCCATTAAATGAGCTAGATGTCTTCTTTTTTACGCCAAACGGAGTCAGTTAGAGGGGGTTTGTTCGATTGTACGAGTATACCTACTTATGCTTTTGAACAGACTTCAACACTAAAAAGTGTGAAATTACTTGTTGAAATCGGTACCATAATATTTCAAAGTACATTTAATCACAATATTGTGGTGCCGCCATGAGCACACTTTTTTACTGTTGAAGTCGATTGCATTTTTTGTTAAAAAAAGTTTCACCCTTTGTTTTGTAGTGACCTTGCTACTTACGGGATCGATTGTTTTGCACCGTCGATGATGATATCATCAAATCATCAAAATAGGCGAAACACTTTTCAGTTATTGCAATGTTGGATTGCAATATTCTTGCTGGACCGAATTTGATAGAATTTATAAAGTCAAAAGTCAAAAGTCAAAATCATTTATTCAATTTAGGCATCAAAGACGCACTTATAAACGTCAATTTTTCATTATAATGTACTTTATAGACTACCGCCGCGTTCCAAAATATATAGAGCCTACCGAGAAGAAGCGGCAAGAAACTCGGGGCCATTATTTTTACATAGATGTTTTTACAATGTTTTTACTTAGGTACTACAAATATTAGCTCCAGTGTGTTGCCTTACAAAAGAGAACATAATAATGGTATCAGTAGGGCAAGACACGCTACACTTTGACATCTTAGTACACGAGTAGATAGATCCTGGAGTGATCAGTCCCAAGCTGTTTTATCCTCCAAGTAATCCGAAATTTTGTAATAACCTTTTTGACAGAGTTTAGTTTTAATAGTAATTTTAAACTTATTAATAGGCAAATCTCGGATAACATTGGGAACTTTATTATAGAATCGTATACATTGTCCCATAGAAGAATGACTTATTCTGTGGAGACGCGTTACATGTACGGATAGCTTGTGCTTATTTCGCGTGTTGATGGAATGAGCATCACTCCTTTTATCAAAACTGCTAATGTTTTTCTTTACATACATTAGATTTTCATAGATAAACTGAGAGACAACAGTTAGAATGTTTATGTCTTTAATGTATAATAATAATAAATTTATATGGGACCACTTCGGAAGTAAACTCTTCCAAACAAGAATCATCTAAATCGGTTTATAAACGAGGAAGTTATCCGCGAACACACATATAAAAAATATACGGTCGAATTGAGAAACCTCTTCTAATTTTGAAAAACATCCACATGAAAAAAATACAATTTTTTTTTAGAGACATGTCGCGGCGCCGGCGCTTAAAGGTTCAGATGTTAGTTAGTAAAATACATAGATTAGAGTAAAATGGATGGTATGTTCCATAGTTATAATGTGAAAATGCATAAAAGCGCAACAGGTTTTAAGTCATAGTGCCTAAAGGTGCATTTTGTATTTATGTCTAAATAATGAAGGTATAAATACCAAAACGCCAATTTGATGATTAGACGAGTTAGGCTACATTATAGAAATTATCAGCACTGAAACGATTTTGTGAGCAGTTTTCTATGCAATTTTCCAGTATCATTTAGATAACATCTATATTTCTTCCGTAACTATAATATTCCTTAAATAGAAATAAAGTTCTCATTTTAAAATGGAACTTTGTGATTAGCTTGTCTTTGGTTATCTAATACTTAATCTGCTTCTTCTGGGTTGTCTGGAAGGGATCGCTCTGAGCGATAAGACCGCCCATTATTGCACCTAGTTTTTAGCATTGTTTTTTTATTTTCTACCGACTTCCAAAAAAAGGAGGAGGTACTCAATTCAAATGGTTTTTTTTAATGTTTGTTACCTCATAACTTTCGACTGGGTGAACCGATTCTCAAAATTCTTTTTTGTTTGAAGGTGGTGCTTTCCGTGTGGTCCCATTTAAATTTCATCAAATTCGGTCTACTAGTTTTTGAGATACACTCACAGATACAATAACTGGTTTTTACCAAAGTAACAGAATGGAAGTCGGTACAAAATTTTTCAAATTGCACTTGTTTTTTCTAATATTAAGTCATAAATGTGGTGTCTCAATAAAGTTTTATCTATCTTCTTTACTTCGTACTTTAGCCTTTCTAATTTTTGGAATATTTGACGCCTTGACAATTTATCATGATACCAACAAACTTTTGTCATTATAACGTTTGGATGTTTTGTCGAACAATTCTTATAACACCAGTGCTCAACAATTTTATGACTTTTTGAAGTTTGGAGTTACTCGTAATCCTTCAGAGGTGGCCCCTTATAAATTTCATATGTATCTTGTATGTTGTAAACATCAAGGTTGTGATCAAAAAATTTTTGTTGGATTATAATTTCTCATCAACATCGTGTCTTAAATTGTGAGTATCTTCAAATGTAAGTAGGTTTAACTATTTTTTTTTAATTGTATATATTAACATAATTATGTACGTACAGTAAGACAAAACTTCTCATTTGGATATTTTGCTCAAACACTTGATAGGTAAGTACGTAGAAAAATATTGATAGTTACAATGATATCCTGTACGGTTACTACATTGCAGTACATGTAGTATGTAGGTACTTAGGTATATGGATATGGGTAAGTATAAAATTATGTTGTGGTTTAAATGTATTGATTTATAATGATCGAATTCCCATATTCTATATAACTTTACGAGGAAAATGTTTCGCTAGAGCAACTTTACATCGTTTATTTGTATTGCAGTTTATGCGCATTTGTGAATGCAATGCCCTCACGCAGACGTTGTGTGCACTCGGAGTGAACGGCCTGCCTGACCGCGCGGTCGTTGCCTTATCCTTGGGTATCCTTGCAGGACGACACGTCACGCCCGACCTCCTGCCACGCTCTGCTAGCCTGGTAATCCGCAGGATATTTCGTCCCTTCGGGAACACGTCACGTATCCTTAAGGGACCTCCAGTCACGCCGGTTTACATTTTTTTGTCGTAGGCTCATTTTAACGCGTGTGTGAGTGAAGGAAACTTGAATAAAGGATGTACGAACAAGGTTTTTGAGTTTGTGTGCGTTAATGCGTAGCGAAAGGAACGCGATCCTTTGTCACAGATTCCATAATAGTCATCAAGTAAGCTACGCCGCGGTATCTTTAGACTTTGTCTTGCTTGGCTGAATCGTGTAATCTTACTTTAAATTTCAGTAAACTCTAGGTTTAAAAATATGTTGTTTAGGTATTGTTCCCTTCGCCTACCGGAGACGTTAATTTACGTCAGTTTCATTTATTCATCTTTATTTTAATTATCACGGTATTGGATGGGTAGGAAGGATGCCAATAACTATCCATTAGTAATGAAACCTACAAAAATTTTGTATGTTACTAATTGACGAGCGGGCAAGACATGTGATGGTAAGCATTTAGGATTGCCCATGACAGCTGCAGTACAGAGCTTAGAGCTATAGTTTTGCATGGCACAGCGTTGTGGTCACCCAGATTGGTTTTTGAGGTTCTTTTACCCAGTTATTTCACTTGCTGCAATGCTCTTTACACCGTAACGGAATAAATAATAATTCTAATTCTATTGGCAGACTATGATACTGCGACGGTAGTAACAGCCTCTGCAGAAGACCTACTTATACCTTTCACCTAGTAAGTCGGGTTTCCTCGCCTTTTGCGATTCGCAAGCTGACGGCGGGGAAAATATCTTTTAACAATTATAAATAGGCTCTATCAGGTTCTGGGAACATCGTTCTTTGTACGCTTACAAATTACGAAAATTAAAAATGTTTAATTATTGTACATATTATTACATAGTACATATTAGTTATATCCTGTTATCATGACTTACATTAAATATTAGAAAGACAAAACATTTATTCTACCTGTGTAAAGGAAGTAAGTTCTTAGCTTAACATATACTAAACTTCGTTCCGCGGCACTCGAGCCGGGCCCGATAGTCAATTATTCTTCGTACTCGTACTTACTTCGAAAATCATTTAAACCACTCTACCCACTTCACACTCCAAAACCCAACCCACAGGTTCGTTATTTGCACACACCAACAAAATATGTACGTACACACATTTATAGATGTGTGTAAATTGAAAGGGAAAGGACAGAAGCCTCTTCACAAGTTCTGCTACCCTGCTAGTTGTTGACGTCATTCCAATGGAATCCTCATCCCTTGGGTACTATTGACCCCAAGACTTGAAGCATGCGCAATGAAATAATTCTACCTGAATAAAATGTTACAGAGTAACGATCCAAACATCGAATTTCGCTAAATTACGGTTTAAACCTAACTACGCCGTATATCTTATAGCTGATATTAAAAAAAAAGTAAAACGGAGTCAGACACATCCAACTTCCTTTTTTAATGAATTTTTTTTAAGTGATTTGTATTAATGGCACAGAATGTCAATATATCACAGCAAAAAAGGTTTACATAGACTGTGATACTATGCTATGACGACCGATGCCCACCCTCAGCAGCTACAACCTAAAAACACAAAACGCGCCTTTAGAATCCTGAGGGGTGCGTAAAAGTGAGGCAAGCTTTTACCCTCTACCGTCCTTGTCCCACATAGTAAGCTTTCAAAGGCTTCTCATTAAGCTACCTTTTAACAGATTATGGTACCCTAGTACATTCCCGCGCTAGGACCGCTGTTGTCGTTAGTTGCTTTCTCCTTTTGGAGCTTTTAGCAACTCGCAAGCGCGGTTTGCGCATTTTCACCTTGTAACCTCGTGTTGTGGTGTGTAGGATACAATTTATCCAATGAGTCCAGGGGTCTTATTCGCTATGACTATGAGATTATGAGATGACTATGATTATGAGATATCGTAACGCGCCAAGTTACGTGTTTTTGAAAGGTCATAGCAAATAAAAAACAACCCAGAACGATTTAATACATATATTGAAGCATCGACTAAGCGGGCGAGACATTACAAGACGTACAGTCTTGTAATGTCTCGCCTGTGTGCGTAGCTCTAAAACTGCTCTGAAACACAATAGTGTTTTTAGTATGGCACCAATAATACAATAAAATACCAAAATGTATTTGAATAATGATCAGTTGTGTTAGTATGGTGTAACTGATTTTTTGTGATAAATTGTTTGACATGAATAACTAATAAATAATATGACTTTACAATAGTATAGTACATATGACATGATGTTTGGTTTTAATTATTATTATTATGTCTAATATTTGTACGCCGAATAAGGCTAGGACATGCATTGTACTGATAAAATTTAATTATATCACCTGTATGGTTTCAAATTCATATTAAAATCATTTATTGGCCATATCATAACAGTGAACGTTTAACAAGGCAAGTCAATAGTATTTTTTTTATATCTAGCTTCGCTTTTGCGCCGTACTATATGACGTTATTTAATTTTAAGCAGCGTTTATAAGTAAGGCCCTAATGTAAACGCTACTAGGGTAAATCTAAAGATGTAGTTACGATCATGCATAGGTACATTTATCCCTATTGTAACCATTGGTTTAAAAGAGTGCACGCTTGTTTTTATAGGAATTGCAGTGCCAGCATGTACTGTACATTGAATAAAAGTTATTACGTAGGTATTCATTTAAAGTAATTATTAATAAAAAAAATTAAAAAAAGTACGTATTAAATTGACGTTTTTCAACACATATTCGAGAAAAAAACAAACATAAATATATTGCTTTTACCTCCTCCTCGATTCGTATTCCTCTAGTTTTATCTTCATTTTTAATTTAGATCTTCCTGTCCTTCCATGTTCTATGAAGCTGGGACATATCACTCTAGGCAACTCCTATTCTTCGTCGTACTTTTTTTCATGCGTGACCTGCATGGTGAGTACTTCAAAAGTATAATTTTAAGTAATCAAAGGCTTCGTAAAAATAAAAAAAAATAAAAAAGTCAATACAGAATGTTGTGAACAGAGAAGTGAGGCCGGTTTTCTAAACTACATGACTCGGTACTGTCATGGTAATTCAAATTAAATTAAAGTTATAAAAAATGTATCAATAATTAATAAACTTAAATTAAATGAGAATTAAAACTTTAAGTGTTGCTTCCACGCGCCGCGATAGTTCGACTGACGAGCCAAGGCGCAGTTGCGTTGTAGGTTTTGTATGGACACGCCGAGGCGTAGTTTTACCCGGCCTCACTTCTTTGTTCACAACATTCTGTCTTGTCTTTTTATTTTGTCTGAGTCAAAGGCATTTTAACATTATATACTAAATTAATATGAAATATTAATAATTTTATTATAATAAATGCTTGTTTGACTTAATTGCGGACGTACAGTACACATTGACTTATTCCAAAAATGTATATGGATTTTCAAAGGCATAAAACCTATGCATTGCTACTAAAAAAATATTACCCGTTTAAATTGAAAAAATGCTCTGTTTAATCGCCTATAACTTGCAGTAAGGTACTAATTTAACTTTGTAGCGATAATTCTATATATTTATATATTATACACTAGGTTGTAATTTAATCATGCACGTGTGTGTTGTACCAATTGAGTTCTAGCAAGTGAGTTGAAAATATTATTACAACACTAGACACAACTACTACTAACTACAATTTTGAATTATGATGGACACAATTCAAGTCTGTTTATACTATGTTGATGAAATATACACGGAACCTAATTGGAGGAAAATTCCCAAATAAAATTCCCTTTGGAAAAGTCGCATGAACCAGTAAAAAGCTATGCACGATCATACAATAACACTCTCCGAGTTGAGAAAATGTTCCCTTTGTAAGTCGGTTATAATTATTTTTTAATACTTTACTGTATTTATACTTACACTTTGTACCTATATCTGGTACCGTAAGTAACACTCAATCTAATATCTAACGGTTATATAATGGTAATTAAACTTATAAGTATGTCCTTTTATAATTAATGACAAGAATAATAATCAAAAGGAGCTTAATTCATATAGATATAGCAAAGCATTAAAAAGCAATCGTAACTCTATTTTAATTGCCACAAACCTTAGCGGGAGACATCGTCAGTAAAGGTTTGAAATGTATCAAGATTGCTGGCCGCTGTAATTATATTTTACTAAATAATACTACTAAGTACTTTTGGAAGTATTGAGGTTTAAAAATTATCCCGTTCCGTTCAGCATGTATCGACATCTTAATATCATGTAAATAAACGATTTTACTCGTTATCTTCACTGCAGAGAGTTGTATTTGCAAGCAAGGTAATTAACGATTGGTAGCTTGCGACGCTGTTACTGTTTGGGTAGAGACTGCAGGCGCAGGATGAGGAAAATCACATTACTTGTGCAGCGACCTATAAGGTTTATTATTTACTCGTATACCTATATTGCAGAGTAGTGAAAAATTGGCAATATGTATTTTTATTGGGTTCTATATCTATTTCAAGATGCCCTTCAAACTTTTCGTTAGCGTAGGTAATACATAGAAATTGTCTATGAAGTGAAATATGGTGCAAATAGTAGTCTTAAAACAGATCTGATAATAATAAAAAAATAAAGCGGGCGCTGCCACAGACAAGAGAAAATTGGAATCAGAACTTTTTGTAATAGTATAAAAATGGCGCACTCTTAGAATAACGACGAAGGTAGGTTTCCAAACGTCTTCTCAAAACGCACGCTACAAATTTGCTGTGTGCTGTGTTTACTTACCTTGTCATGATCACGGTGTCCCCTACGCCAGGTAAGTATCGCAAGTTTTACATCGCAAAAAATGCGCATTTATAAATAGTGCATACTGTCAAGTCTAAGATAAGGCTTATAGAATTAGGGTTGATTAATAATATAATTTAGGTTTTATAAAGTGTGTAGATTAATATAAATATATTATTTATTTAAAAGGCTTAAAGAGGCGCGTGTAGTCTGACAAGTCATTTTATTTAAGCTTATCTTAATATGTACTTGACCGTGTCTAGTGTATATTGTAACAGTTATATTATGTTAAATAAAGAACTTTTAAAAAACAAAAAAAAAAAAAACTTACCTTGTCATAATAATGGAAACATAATATCCTCTTGTAAATATATTCCCATAAAATGGTAATTGGTAAAAATGTGTTCCATACATTGATTTAAATTTACACAAACATAAAATACACTTAAAAGTACAAAGAACTAGCGGTATTTATGAAATAATTTATTAATAGCTTTATACTACTGTACTGACGGAGCAAGCAAAGTAAGCTATTTATGGCTTGATTAAATTACTTTTTAGCTTACATTTTAGCGCTGTACTTGGTTTCTATATGTAATTATTCTATGGGCGCACACCCTTCCATGTTTCATGAGCGCGCCTCAGCATTAACGTTCCAAAAAAATAGAATTTCTTTAATTTTCCCTGTATCGTAATTAAAAATATTTTTATCATTAAGTATTTTGTTTCAGCAAAGTGTGTCAATATGATTCTATTTTGTAATTTCTTTATTGTGTTTACAAAGAGTTTTTATTTACATACCTATAAATAAAAACTCTTTTTTATCATATCTATTATTCGAAAAGGGCTAGTTTGTTCCTCGTAAACAGGGAACAAAATGGCTTTTTAATCCCTAGGGACTAAAAGTGATTAGATTTTGTAATGTGCATATTGTAAGTAAACGTTTCAATCACCAATGAATCCATCACTAACGTTGAATCAACGCAACTACGAGTACTTAGTTAACAGGCAGTAAAGACCGTGCAACTAATAAAAAAAAAGTTTGTGAAGAATTAAAAATACACGCGAAATACTACGTATTGCTTACTTAAATTCGAATTTAAATTAAATGTATGTAAATCAATACATTTTTAATGTAACTATGTAAATAAAAAGACGTGCTATTCATATTAATAAGTTGCACATACTTATTTTGTCATAGAGAGTGATAAAAAGTAGCGTTTCCACCATGGGAGCAACACTATATTTTGTCGCAAAGTGACGTTCTCTACCTACTTTGAATCCCTCGTTACGCTTCAGATTTAAAAAAACAACACTCTCGCCTTAACAGTTGTTTGCTCCCTAGGTAAAAAATCTACTACATGAAGTTTATTATTCGAATTAAACTATATGAAATAGTAGATAGATAAAATATTTAGGGGATTATTTGTAACATTTATATAGTTTTCGGCACCAAGAACGCTCTCACGAACGTGGACTGACTCTACCGTCACCGCCAACCTTCTACATACCTATATGAACAAAGTCTGCCTTACACCAACGAGAAGTGACAAAACACTCCATAGCAATATTTAAAAAAAATATAATATTACACCATAGTACATAGGTACAATATGTAGTTTTTCTACAGACTTCCAAAAAGGAGGAGGTACTCAATTCGACAGTTTTTTTTTAATGTTTGTTATCTTATAACTTTTGATTGGATGAAATCGGTTCATCCAATAGAAAGTTAGGAGATCAAAATTCTTTTTTGTTTGAAAGCTGGTGCTTCCCATTTAAATTTCATCGAATTCGGTTCAGAGTTTTTGAGCTACACTTCAATAACTGAACACAATGGAAGTCGGTATTAAATTTTTCATATTGCACTTGTTGAAATATACTATTCAAGGCAACCACCTAGCCACCGTTATCATTTACCTATTTCTAAATACATTGGCATTAACTTGTTGTTTATATGGGGCTAATATCAATATAAAGCTTGAGGAGATTAAATAAACTGGCCAATTGCGCGTTGGACTCGCACTACACCGAGGTTTCCGTTCATTGAGAAAACATCTAACATTGGTATTATTCGCTTGTTCAGAACACCAAACTAAACTAGCGAACTAAAATTTATTTTTAGTAAATTATGCTAGTTCTTATTCTGTTCATGCTTAAGTCTAAATTCGTATAATGCTTGCAAGACACAATTCTTAGATTTGCCCTTTCTGTTTAGTGCAAATTTAATCGTCATGTAACTTCATGCTCTCTAAACCAGTTTAAACTGATGTAAAATGTAAAACTACCCACAACTGAAATGAATAATCATATGTTTATAATTATCATTTTAAGTGTTACACGAATGTGAATTTTAGTATTAACACAATAAGAAGTACCTACCATACTTTAAAAATTTTTAGTTTAGTGTAAAACAAGTATTGTTCTAACTAAAGGACATACTAGATAAGACAAACTTAACTTTGCCGTTTGATCCCTAGACACGGCTATGGCATCAACGGCAAATAATATGTTTGTAACAGTAAATTCCCTTTTTTATTATTTAATAGGTACCTACTTACATATTTACTGTTTTCATATTGTTTTTTTATGCATTGCTTTTTGCCAAATTTCATGATGTGAGGTCCATGGAAAGTAATTTAAAGTTGAAATTAAAAAAAAATACTTTATAGGTAGATGCTTACAACATGAAAGGCCAAAATTATTAGTAAACTGCCAAAATTTTGGCAAGCGTTAGAGCTTACAAAAATCATCTAAGTATAATAAACTGTAAATGTTTCAGGATATAATGTACATCAATGGATAATCTATAACAATGCATTACTTTAAGTATTATAATAATCATATAATAAACATAAAATTAATTGACAATAACCTTATAGGTTTTGATTCCCTTGTGACTTCGCAAAATATGCGACATAAACGGTCATATCTTTTCATCACGTTGACATACAAGTTTGATTTTTTCACAGCTGAAAAAAGAGATCGTATAAAAGGGGTCTTGACAGACAGATAGACATACGGATAACAAATTGATCTTGTGTAAGGGTTCCTTTTTAATTTTGAGGTACGGTTCCCTAATAAAAACTACTAATATTTTTTGTATAGTTTTGTTATTTTGAGATGCCCGACGATGTTGATAAATGACGAGTTGTTTCTGCTTCCTAACCTGTACGTCTTTAGCTGCTCACTTTAGAAAGGATTTCATGGTTATATATTTTTATTCCAGTATGCCAGAGCGCACGGTCCCCACCGCAAGCCCTCACTACGACCACTTCGACACCAGCGCCTGTGACTCCAGCAATGTCTCCAGTCACCATTACTCTGCAAGAAGTTCTCACAACACCACCACCCTCTGTGTGTGCTGATGCCAACAACGTCAACAACCCATTGGGTAGACTGCGCAACGCGATGAGAGATATAGGGTACACTCAAATGAACGCGTTCTTTGACGCTTTTCTGGTTTTCTACAGTGATGAACATTTGGTAAGTATGAGAAACTACCTCCTACTAATCTAAACTAATCTCACGTTTTATTTTGATAGAGAAGGGAATCCGCAGTTATAATCTATAATATAAAAATGAATTACTGAATGTGTCGCTAAGCGCAAATCTCGAGAGCTGAACCGATTGTGATAATTATTTTTAAGCTATTGCATAGCTTCTATCGCGGGCCTTGAGCGTGGAGACCGAATCCAGAAATTCCGTAACGAAAATAACCTAACACCCCCCACTCCGACTCCATCTAGCGATGAATAGCAGAACTAAAATGACTTTTTGAAATATCACGCTTGTCTCTTTAGTTCAGCAACTCTCCTCTAGATGGCATTGGTTAAATAATTATAATTGCATAAGTTGATTTGGCATCTATCGATGAATAGCAGAACTTTTAATGATTTTTTGAAATATCACGCTTGTCTCTTTAGTTCAGCAACTCGCCTCTAGATGGCATTGGTTAAATAATTATAATTGCATAAGTTGATAAAAACAGCTATGCAATAGCTTTAACGCGGCAGTCTCCGAGTGCCACACGTCTTTTTTTTTAGAATGTTCATTGAAGTACGAGGATGGTTCACGGAGAGAAAATAAAAAATAAAAAAGTTGCCTGAAAGGGTCTAAAAACAACACTTTTCTATACTCCTATACAATCGGTTCGTAATAATACTTAAAAGTCAATTTGAACTTTAATGCCATAGCATAAAGTTTAAATGTTAGTGGTACCTTGAGCATTCACGCTCACTAAAAGGCTTCTTCTCGCGGCGGCGTCGTGTGGCGGGTCGTCCTCTTCCCTCAAATATGGTTGAGGAGGGCGATGGCTGGCACACGTCTCAAGCTCGTGAACGGGCGCTGCTTGCGGGAGCCGGTATGCTCTCGGTATGTACGATATTTAGAAATTAGTTAAAAGTCTATTTGTGTACAAAAAAAATGTATTATGTAAGTTTAGTTAAGAAAAAAAAATGTCCTCCTGTATTCCGTTACTAATTATAAAAAAAAAAATGTTTAAAATATACATGTAAACAATGCCACGGTTAATAAATTGAGTCTGTGAACAAAAGCAATAATCAAAAAAACAAAAAAAATTGTGGAGAGGTTCCGGGAAGGCAAAACAATTGAGTGACGTTAGTATCGTATATATATTAATGTCAATATGGTAAAATGTCACTTGAAATGTAACGTCTCTTGGCTGTGCATTATTACTAAATCTAAGTAGGTGTTTATCATTTTTATTTTTAGACATAATGTAATTGTTTACTTATTAAATTTCTTTATCCTTTTTTTTCTTCCTAGCTGACCCAGAGGCCCGAATAGCAGAATAAGTATTTTAAAAAAAATTCATCGACTGTTAGGCGGTACGAAGTTAGCCGGGTTAGCTAGTAAAAGATAAATACAAACGCAAAAAAATACAAACGAATGAAGATGCGATCAATGTCTTGAATTTATTTATAAACCACCCGACCCGCCCTCCTCTTCGCTAGCTTGATCTACGGGATACAAATCCACTGATATACATTTTTAATTAGTTCTGCCCCGCGGTTTCCCTGCGTAGTGATAAATGATTTTAATGATATTTATTTTACTCCTAAGCCCCTGTATTTGAAAGAACAATACTTAAAAATATTTATTATATATAAATTGGTCAGCAATCAGGCAGCATGCGGCATGGCAATACCTTGCAAGAAAAGTCATTAGTATATTCGACCATGGTAGCGATTCACTTGTTCAAAAAAACTAAACTACCGAACTAACATTTTTTTATGGTGGTATACTTATTCTGTTAACAATTAAATCCAAAATCATTTAACACTTAGAATGACACTTCTAAAAATAGGATTATTCTATTAAATATTTGATTATTTTAAATTAGTTTAGCGAGCACCAAGTTAGGTGACGACTAATCTCTTTAAAATATACCTACAATTGAAGAGAAATATATAATTTTAGTGCTGTCATTGGGAAGTGTTATACTAATGTAGATTTTAGCATTTAGGATATAGAAACAAAAAAAGTACTGCCATAATTTTGAGATTATTAGTTAAGAGAATGCTTACAGAGTCGACACCAATGACAATAATTTAGTGGATACTTATAATTGAAACCTTATGTTAACCTTAATTAATACGTTAATATTATGTAAATACTACGGCCGTTCCTACCACTAAGATCTACTTTACTTCACTCGTACATCTTTATCAGCAGTCTCTCATAAGTTAGTCTAAAATACCATTTCGTTACTAAGTATAACAACAGCCTATGGCCGATTCCATTACTGACATTGGGCTGAGTTTACTCTCCTCAACTGCAGACCGTCAAATCTAGAAGCGTCATCTCCAACTATAAAATCAAACCTAGACGCCTCTGGCCGTTTACATCATTGGGTCTTTCTGGTCATCAGCAGACCCACAAAAGTACCTCGATTTTGATTAGTGTCGTAGCGGTCGAAGGTGGTATTCATAGGTACTAAATCTAATAGAATGGATTTCAAGTATACCAGCTTCTGAATAGAATGTGTGTTTATTTTAATCTCTAAGTGTTTGGTGAAGAGATCTAAAGAGATGCCGATCCGTGCGCTGGGTACAAAACCTGGTGTCGTAAGCAGCGGCCGTATTCCGCGACTCAACCTTTTCTGTTAGCTTCAATTCGTTCATTATTCACTGCGGTATTAAAACTTCACGTTTTAATATTCCTAAGTTCACAGCAAGCATTGTAAACTGTTTACATGCAATATCGCGACCGGCGTTCAGTCACATAATGCAAAAGTTGCGAAGCGCCGCGAGCCAGTGTTCTGTTTTTAGGCATATTGCTGCGACACCGGCCCTGCCCCCTTTTAATATCTCCCTTGTTTCTGTGATCTGTGGTTTGGTGACATGTTTTCCATATTAACGGTTAGTAGCGAACAGTAGAATGACTAGTGGGTAGAAGAATGTGCTCTACCACCATTCTGTCGATTTTGTTACTATTTCAACTTCACTAAAAGCTTATGCCCCAGGTAGGGATCAAAATGACAAAAAACCTGGTTCATTGGCCTACTCTCACTACCTCTGAGCTATCATCGTTTCATAGCAGAAGTATTAGATATCACCTGTTCTCAGTCTCCTTATTTGGACAGAGTGAAGAGCCAGCCCCCGAGGAACGCCGTCTGGAATACGTGAGTGGATGGGACGGTGCTGGCACAGCAGCAGTACTCGCGGGCGGAGGAGCAGCCATCTGGGTGCCGAGCGGAGACGTCCGCAGGGCTCGCAGTATACTCACCTGCGCCTGGCTCGTTCTTGACGGAGACGACCCTAGCCAACCCACCATAGCCGAATGGATTGCGGTTAATATGTTCAAACATAGCTTATAAATACAGAATCATGCCCATAGCTACCCCTCGTGTACGTAGCGTGCCTCTATCGGAGTTTTTGTTTAGAGTAAAACGGATACCTAGTAATCTGTAAGCAAATAAATACAAGTATTTCATACGTAGTATGCATGTAGCATAAAGAGGACGTATGGACATAGATTAAAAAATATAATAATAGTTTAAACCTTCACGGTGCATTTTTTTAAGTTATTAGGCAACGGTACAAGCACGAGGCCTATCTGATGTTAAGTGGTAACCTCTGCCTATATCAGATGCAGTTGCGCACATAACATGTGCGTGTAATTTCGCCAGCAATCATATATACCTGAACAACAAAACACAGTATTGCGAACATTACTGCTTCACGACAGAAAAGGGTATGATAGTGGTACTTCCCCGGATGAACTCATTCACAAAGAGTAAGTACTTACTTACTGCTGTTAAACCAAAAAATCTCTTAAATCAAGAGTTGGTATTCTTGAACCTAGGTACACAGTTATTAATACTTCATCAGTCGAACGACCCAGACACAATAGAAATTTCATTGTTATATGGACAGTCTACTGGTTAGGGGTTACACAACTAGGTGGTTTTTAATTATAACATAACGCTTACTTAGTAACGATTGCGGCATTACTTATAAACGTTGTATAAAGTCAGTAAAAAAAGTTGTACTTGTTGTACTTACTTCTGTACTTGGTATGTTGTTAGGGTTGTAAGTGTGACTCGCCTATCAGTTGGCCGTCGTTTTTAAATGTAATCTAATTAAAGCAGTAATATGCGTCATAACAAGTTTGATGGACCTTTATGATCATTTTGGACGGCTCGAAGGAACATTTACCTTATCTACCTATACCCAATATTGTGAGTATCAATATCTTTACATCACCAGGAGCGCCTAGGTCGCAAAGGTCGTATTGGCGGCGACGCCCGTCTGACATCAGTAGGCGAGTGGCAAGCTCTGTCCTCAGCGTTACTGCGCGAGGAGCTCCAGCTGGTCCACATACCCACCTTTCTCGATCAGCTGTGGAACGAGGAGCCCGACCCACAGAGAAGACGGCCCGACTTCTCCAAGATCATCGCTAAAATGCATGAGGGCGAGTTTACGGGTAACGTGTAAATTTTTTTATGACTTACAATGATTTTTTTATTTATTTATTTAGACATTTAAAAACAATAATTAGATACTTATACAACTTTAAATAGGTACGATTAATAAAAAAATAAACACTTTTTTACTAGTGTACCTTTGTATTTTCAATGCACTTTTGAGCCCTTTCTGTGAAATTCGCCAAGCTACATGCAAAAATATCAACATCCCTCGAGATGGTATTAATAATACGTATGGCTCGTGACAGGGGGGAATACTTCAGAAGATTAGTCCGAGTTAGTTGCACTGAGAGTGTGGTGGCGAGCGGACGGCGGCGCGCGCCTGCGCCTGCAGCCAGCATGCACAGTCGCAGCGCCGCCGCCAGTACCTCCGGGTGGTGCACCGCCCCGCGCAGTACTTGCCACACGTATTTAGCGAGTGCGACATCTCTCCTCACCGCCAATCTGCTGTATCCGACCATGCCGATAACGAACAGACTCGGATACATTAGCGGGTTGTAAGGATACACGCCGTACTCTTTCAAATATAAAAATCTCGTAAATTTGTTTTGATTTTTTTCTACCATGAGACTATATTTAGCTTCGTGGGTATTCCAAACTATAGCACTTGTTTCAAGGAGACTGCGAACGAGTGCATTGTACAACAGTTTAATTACATGGGTATTGTGGAAATCCTTGCATTGTCTTAAAATAAAACCTAGATTCCGGAAGGATTGACCACAGATGTCAAAATGCATGAGCTCTTGAGCATAGCACAATAGAAGAACATGAGTTGATAGGATTATTGTCATTATTACCTGATTTTTCCCACTGGTGGTGTAAATGACAATTGTCAGAGTGATAAGTCACAGTATAAGTACCTACTGCAGCAGCATCTAACACGGAGTTGGAATTTACATTATACCATTATACAAAATATATACATAAGTGCGGTGCCGATGTTAGCTAACTTCAGCATCCCACTTTAAAACTGCTATTTATAATTTCTAAACGAAGAAACGACAAAATCGATTATTTTACGACACATTCATAATTCACAATATTTGGATCTCCAAATGACCACCACGTGCCGCGTGATGGATAGGTTACGTAAATAGTTATTCTCACAATCCCCACCGACAACCTTTATGGGGAAAACAATAGAACTTCTTGGAAAATTATCACAATCTTCACCAGCAGGGAAAAACTGGTACACACGTCCAAACATAATCCTCTTAATTTATGTCACAATTTAATAAACCAAATCCGTCGCCGCTAAACTAATGAAATTTATGTTCCAGGCGCATCTTGGAATGACAAAGTAACAGCGGTTCGTGACGAGCTCAAAGCTCTTGGTGCCGACGCCATGGTGGTGACAGCTCTGGATGAGGTGGCTTGGCTTCTCAACGTCAGAGGGAGGGATGTTCCTTACGCTCCGCTGCTGAAGGCCTTTGTAATCGTCAGCCTAAGAGACATCCGCGTGTTCGCCCCTCCTGGGAAACTGTCTATGCCTGTGAGAGAAACCTTGGCGGTTTACAACTGTTTCACCAACAATTGCACAAAGTAAGAATGATCATATATATCAACTGGTTCTAAACCCTTTTATTATTTGTACAGCGACTTCCACGGTTCGTTTCAAAATTTGCTTTAACACGAGCGCAGATTCTAAAAACTTCAAACAAACGCTTAAAACGCCTAGATTTACGCACCGAGAGGGTAAAGCAGTACGTTACGTCACGGGCGGAGTATTGAACCCTGAGTGTAACGGGGGACTTTAGAGTTAACTCCCGAGCGTAGTGAGGAGACAGAAATTTAACTCCCAAGCGAAGCGAGAGACCCTGTCTAGAGTCCTGAGTGAAGCGAGGGGTTTAAGTTAAGCCCCCCAAGATGAACACAGGTTTTATCCTCGAGGTGAATGCTCTACTTTTCATACTTACCTACTGCGAGACTGTAAAAACCCATTGTAAACAGAGTTTATTCGAAAATCGAATTGGCCACCATATAGACAGGCAGATCATATAAAAAGAAACAAATGCTAGCAGTTAATATTATTGAAACTCACGTTCGTTATAATTTTGTAACAATTTTTTTAACTGTGTGTATGTCACGTTATTGCGTTTAGTGACACTTTATGTATTAATTTCCTAATTATATAAACTTATATTATGTGAATTATATATGTATATTCTATTAGAGAAATTATGATGAAACTACTCGTATATATACTAAGAGACAAGTAAGCCAACAAACAACAAACCTCGATTAATTCAGTTGTTCAAGACCACTGGACTTTAATAAGTTGCTATTCTCACTGTCTCAAATCTTATATAAATACAATGTTCCAAGGATCAACGATTACACCACAATTTACTCCGAGCTGCGTCGTATACCCGAGATGAAGGTGCTGATCCCTGCAGCCGGGACCTTCCAGCGCGGAGCCTCTGCAGCCATCGCGCAGGGCGTGCCGCAAGCCAAGAGGCTCTTCCAGCTCTCACCCATCATCTACCTCAAGGCGATGAAGAACGAAGCAGAGGCTAGGGGCATGAGGGACGCGCATTTGAGAGATGCCATCGCTATGTGCACGTTGTTTAGTTATATTGAGGTTAGGATGTTTTTTTAACTTTGTATACACATAATCAGCCCATTATGTTCCCACTTCTGGAACTCAAGGCTCCCTCTCAGAGAGAGGAGTTTGTCCATAATCTACTACGCGGGCCCAGTGCGGCTTGGTGGATAGGCTAGTGGCCAACCCATGTCGAAGTTTTCATAGCCTAACGACTGTTGTCCTAAGACAAACAACCGACGGCTTAACGTGCCCTCCGAAGCACGGAAGCACTCAGTTGCATAATGCCACTAGCACACACCCATCCAACTCCAAGCCGCGAAGTCAAAAATTCAGTAATCTGTGGTCAAACTCCGCTACGAGCGCTTCAACTCTGTAAACCTACGTTAAATTTAAATTTGATCAAACACCTTTATATTAGCAATCTTTTTAATACTTTAGTTATTAGGATGTTCAATATGGGAATGCACAATCAGATTATCATTTCACCTTTGTGCGGTGCGAATTCATCACATAACATGGCAAGAGATTCAAAGTTTCTTCATGACTTATATCCGGATGACATTCATGTTGTGAATTCGAATGTATTCTTTCTAATCCCTTAATTTGCTCTGCATTGTGTAACAGAAACTCAACTTACTTACTTATCTATAAGCCGGTTCATTAAAGAATAGAATCTATGTATAGAATAAAAATAAATAGACAAATAATAGAATCTATAACAATGTTTATGAAAACAAAGCATTTTTATCCTTCTTATATAAAACGAGCATAGCATACGCAGCCCATTACGTTCTCATTGCTTGGAGCAGAGCCTTCATTCAAAGAGAGAGCACAAACCATAATCTAAACACTGACCCAGTGCGGGTAAGGTGAGAGGCTATATAAGCAAGTATTGCTGCAGTTTTCTGACCTCCCGAACACAGGGCGTGGCCGCAAACGACTGTTGTGATAAGACAAGATTGGAAGAGCTCAGTCAGAACTGGTCTAGAACCGCTACGAGAAATTTCCATCCAACCGTACATATTTCTCTAGCATACAAGTATGTTCACATTCAAAAGTAGTTACTTACTGTTATTTTCAGAACAAAAACGGCTTAGACGAGCTATCCGTGACCAAGACAGTGGATGGTACGCGGGAGACGCAAGCGGGATACGTGGGACCAGCGATGAAAACTCGCGTAGCTTTTTCAGCGAACGCCGCCGAGCCCGACTACAGGCCTACCAACATCACTAACCTGAGGATAAATAACACCGCCACCCTGATGATACAATCGGGTGGACAGTACTCTGGTAAGAAACTAAATGGCACTTTGTTTTAAATTTGATATGTGATAAACTTTTTGTTTGTGCTTTTGGAGTAAAAACAACAAAAGTGTGAGTCTTAAAATTTTAAAATAATAACATACTAACGGCCGTTTTCAATAATCTATCTATCTACAGTTTTCCTTACTTTGTTTTTATTTATTTATTTTAAGCACAACACAGATCACTATCAAAATAATATAAAATATCACAATATATATCAAATAATATAAATTATCACTTATTTTTAAAGTTGGATTGCGATCCAACTACAAGCGCTTACAGCTATACAAATTGTACATGAATCATGCGTGTGTGTTCGTAGCTAATAATAGTGTAATAATAGCAATAATAATTGTAATGATATTGTAATAACAGCTAGTAATGTAATGTATATAGCTAATAATATTATGTATATAGCTAATAATAAGTACTTACTACAGATAGATATTTGACATAACGTCCCTACAAATAGTGTAAGGTAAACCGACGATAGATAGGTTATTGAAAACCGCCGTAAGTCATTAACTAAGTCATCAGTTAGGTTTAAATCAAGCTAGCAGCAACAGTGCGTGATAAAAACGAAATGGCTAACCATACGACGTAAACGTACAATGCTTTGTTTTGAACCAATGTAATTTACTTTTAGTTTTTTGTTATTGTTTGTATAGTCTATTTTTTTAATGGATAAACTTGACTCCTATTCAAATCTAAGCACAACTGGCGAAATATACGTCGGGGGTTTAAAAAAATTCACTCGATTCTTTATTTTGAGAATACTGTTTACTTTATTTGAGGTTGCTTTTTTGTGTTATTATGTAACGGTACAAGCACGAGCCTCACCTGATGTTAAGCGGTTATCTCTGCCTAGAACAGATGCATTTCCTCACAAGTGACGAACTGCACTGCGCACGTAACCATGAGACCTTAACTTGTTAAGTCTTATGTGCCTGTAATTTCGCCGGCACCCATACCTTCAAACCAAAACGCAGTATTGCGAACATTACTGCTTCACAGTAGAAAAAGGTATGGTGCCAGTACTACCCAGACGAATTCATTCACAAAGAGTTCTATGCTCTTGAAAGGTACTACCACTCTGCCCTTTTCTACTTAGCTAATAATCTTGGAATGTGTTTTCCTTTTAGAGGGCACGGCACTGGTGACTCGCACAGTCCATTTCGGCACCCCATCTCAAGAAGAACGCCGAGCCTACACCACAGTACTCCGATCGTTAACTGGCCTCGCCATGCTGAGCATGCCCTCGGCGTTGCCCGCAGCCCACGCAGATCCTGTTGCGAGAGTACCTCTCTGGACAGCGAAGCAGGACTATTTGCATCCCACTGGACATGGTGTTGGTGCTGCTTTGAACAGAAAAGAGGGTAAGCAACTGTAGCTACTGGCAATCCACGTGAGAGAAATTTCATTCAAAGATATATTCTCTACACACATGATATTTACAAAAAACCGTAGATATAGGTACAAAACATATTCACAAATTAAACTTAAGACGTCCTAACAACAAATATTTACTTAAAGTTAAAACTGACTTCTTTAGGTTATGGATTGTCTGAGGGTGCATAAATGTTTAACGCTTTATCAAAAAATTATAAAAGAGGCAAAAACTCTGGAAAAATACTTTGGTCTAAAACATCACATTTTGAAATGCAGTAATAAATATTGAACATCAGTGTGAAAAAGCCTTTATTAAGAGAATATCTTTTAAGAAATTTACTGGCTAATTTTTTTAAATAAATTGAAACCATGATTGAGAAACCATAGTTAAATGGTTTAAACTCGAGACTATCTTTAGAACATGTTTTATAACAAGGCGATTGAGTTGTCTGCCAATTACATACTATCTCTTTCATTTGTATTACCCACAGAAAATATGATTTTTATGATTTTTCACTTATTGTAGTATATGCGAGTGTTTTCTCGTAAATGAACTGTAATCTTCAGAGAAAATAAATACATAATGCTGTACAATCCCACAGCACCATCTAGCCCCAAAGTAAGTTACTCAAAGCTTGTGTTATGAGTACTAGATAACTGATATATTTAATACATTATATACATAGATTTTTTTTATTATACATAGAAAACAGCCAGACCAACAACGGAACAAATTTCTACAGATCGTACACAAATTTGTTCTAAGGCGGCAATCGAACCCGCAACCTCCTCGCAGGCGGACTCTCGCCGTCTGCGCAACCGAGGTTTTCAACTAAAAAATAATAAACATCATAAGCCAGAAAAAGAAAATTCTAAGTATATGTATATCAGCGACTCACCAACATTGTATGTTCGCGCAGACTTCACCATTATTTGTTTCCAGATCCAGTTGTGATCGACTACCGACAAGATACTAACTTGCACACATTTAGAGAAGGATACTTTGTTACGGCCGGTGCGTATTGTATCACTTGCATTGACAATTGTACCTACCTATTAACTGGTACCGATTCATTATGTAAGTATATGAATCGGTACAGGGCATTCCACTCCAAGGTTACGCCACTCTGAAGGGAAATACTACATAAATATTGAAAATAAGACGTTCCTCTGAACTTCATTTCATTAAAAATAATAATAATTGCAAATAATATTGGCAAAATTAGTATTAAGCTGGTATTATTAATATTATTAACCGCGGAGTGCAGCTAGTGCCGCGGTTTCATCCGCGTAGTGATGGATGTTGAATCAAAATATACAGCATGTGTTCATCAGGGATAATGTAGGATTCTAACGATGAAAGATTTTTTCAATTCGGTCCATTAGATTCGGAGCCTAGTCAATTCAAACAAATAAATAAATCTTTCCTCTTTATAGGTATATTATTAGTATAAGTAGCCTTCGGAGATACTCGTAGTAGCAAGCTGCATTCACAATTTTGTAAAATTGCCTTCTTTTTTGCGTTCTTCTTTTATTTAAGATGTGTTATTCAGGGGAAAATAATCCTTACCTACGATTAACCCTTTCAACCGTATGTATTTTTCACATTTGTGAATGCAGTACCTATTACATATTTTTTAAACTTGCACGGTGGTTTTCAATAAACATATTGTTACAAATAATAAACGGCCTAATATTATGGACTCGGAAAAACGTGGTGAGGAGTTCCAACAGTGCGCGTAGCAAGTCTACTATGGTAGACAGATATGTCTGCTCTTAATGTTAATTACATCATCCACCGCATTCTCCAGTCGTCCCGCGATCACGGCGCTTGCAACAGTGTCGACATATCGGGAGCGCATTAGAAATTAATACCTACCACGGTTTTCATCCCGTAAGTAACAATATGTTTATTGAAATGTGGTACCTACTTCTCTATCATATAAATGTCTTCTTTAATATTTAAAGTACTTCCCCTGTGTGGCATAGTTGTGAGACGCCCTGTATAGGTACTTAGTTATATATGCTTTCAGAGCCTGGTTGGTATGACAAAAAGTTTGGAATGAGACTTGGAAATGTACTAGAAGTGATTCTGAAGCAAAATGGGTATCTTGGATTCCGTGAAGCCACGCTGCTGCCTTATGAACCAAAACTTATAGACAGAAGCTTGCTTACAGAATACGAAGTAAGTATAGCATTGTAGCAATTTAAGGTTAATAAACTGATAGCAGTGATGACCGCAAGCATTGTTTGTATAAAGAGGAATGTGTGCAGAACGTAATCTATGAGCGACTACCATCGATCTTTAATACCTACCGTAGATGTACCCATTCAAAATCAAACCCTCAAATCGTCCCCGCGACGCAGAATAGTTACTAACATAATAGCCCATCAACAACATGTATACAGCATGACTGGTTGAACACTTTACATAAACAAGGACATGATAATTCATGGTCACATGAAACGTTTAAAAAAATAAAATTAAAAAAATACCGTTAAACTACAGAGGAAACCTTCATTCTATGAATGTGCTATAACTCGAAAATTATGGACACCGTCCGAACGGGGTTAATGACCCAAAGCGCCACGCCGCGTTCAAAGGAATCAAGCTGCGTCCGAACGGGGTTAATGACCCAAAGGGCCGCGCCGCCCGCGCCGCCAAAGGATGCCGCGATCGTCGGCCGCCCGCCCGGCCGCGCCGCGCTTTTATTACTACACGCGCGCCGCGAGTGACCATGTTTATTGTTTTGAGTAGACAATTAAAGTTAAATTAGGTAAATATTAGGCACCTATTTTTTTTTCTTAATTAGAACGAGAATCGAGTACTGAGCACTATATATCAATATGTAAAGTGTTCAACCAGTCACCCTGTATATATCTGAAAAGAAACAAGCAATTTCATAAAGAGTGTATTGTACAAGTACAATTTGAAAAATTTTAAACCGACTTCCATTCTATTCAGTTATTGGAGTGTAACTCAGAAACTACTAGACCGATTTTGATGAAATTTAAACCGGACCACCCGGGAAGCACCAGTTTTTAAACAAAAAAAGAATAAGAATCGGTTCACCCAGTCGAAAGTTATGAGGTAAAAAAAAATAAAAAAACAGGCGAATTAAGTACCTCCTACTTTTTGGAAGTTGGTAGAAAATGAACTTTGAAGTATGACAACCAAGTTCAGACCAATGAGACTTTGTATGTTATGCATGCGCTCACACTTTATGGCTGCCAATTGGAACATAAGTAGTTAATGGGCATCTATATTATATGAGGAGGCTAGCTTGGCATAGTTTGGTACCATATTATGCCAGTATATTTAAATATTGGAAAACACCTGTTCCTTATCATCATCATCATTATCATCATCTCAGCCGTAGGACGTCCCCTGCTGAACATAGCCTCCCCCATAATTTTCCAAAAGGACTGGTTGGAAGCGGCCTGCATCCAACGTCGTCCTGCGACCTTTATCAGGTCGTCTGTCGACGACTTACCGGTCCGTGTTCCTTATATATTATATATATATCACATTTTAAAGCCCTGTGCATAGACATAGCCTCCGAGATCGCGAACAGTGCAGTGAGAGATGTTACTTAGGTACTACGCGATCATCTTACACGCT
Organism: Selenia dentaria; assembly: GCA_917880725.1. NCBI lineage: Eukaryota > Metazoa > Arthropoda > Insecta > Lepidoptera > Geometridae > Selenia > Selenia dentaria. The sequence goes on along the minus strand of OU862888.1, from coordinate 25,347,977 downwards.
CCTAGACAAGATTTTATCATTTTAATCATCCAATGTATTAAGCGAGTTCGTCCCGTTTATCGTTTAAATATGTATAATGTGTTAACTACGTTGTCGACTTACGTTAGCTTTCATAATACTTTTCATTTCCCAGATCAACTGGTTGAACAAGTACAATGAGCGAATACGTAAGAAAGTAGGCCCCGAGCTGAAAGCACAAGGACTTACTGATGTTTTCTATTGGATGATGAACAAAACTATTCCTTTTGAGGTTCCTTCGAAGGTCAGGAAGGCGCCTGTTAACTCAGGATTGGCGTGTTCGACTGTTAAGGAGTTTACGGGGATGGTAGTAGTCGTAGTGATAGCGATGGTTTACAACTAAAACTATAAACTAAACTAAACATAACGTAAAGGAGGATATAAATGATTTTAATGTGAAATGGATTAACAAACTGGAATTCAATGCCCGTATTCCTGAAGTACATGCAGTAGCTAAATCCGGGGGGTGGATTCCACTAATTTAATTGCAATCGAACCGTATAGCTAAATGACGAATTTTATGCGTTTTCGTATTCTGCTATTGAATAACAGTCCAGCTGCAGTTACGTTTCTGTTGACGCCAAAGCGATCGATCAAAACTTTATGTTCTGCTAGCTCGATAGTTCATGAACGCGTTATTAACTCATATTCGTATATAGTAATGTCAATTATATAATTATTAAACAGTAGCGTTTACGTTATGTTTATGTGACGCTACAATCCAATTTGTCTATAGAAATAGTAGAATGGTTTTTTGCCAAAGTATCGAACGAAAACCGGAGTTGAACTGCAGTTGCAGCGGTATAGATTGTTGAACGTTGTGAAATAACAGAATTGGCCTCCAGGTTTGAGTACAGCAGGACTATTATGTATCTCAGTTGCTAACAAATGTCGATTGAAATCTTTAAAAATGGCGGCTCTATGTCAGTATTGACAACTCCAGTGAGCAAAAATGTTAGTATAGTGCCACCAACTTATCTGTTCAGTTGAGCAAAATCGGAACATACATCCATACATACCTACTAACTTTCACGTTTATAATATTAGTAGGATTTTAATAGTAGAATTTGCAGATTAAAGAGTGGCTTGAAAGCCTGCCCAATGTTTTGATTCCTTTTTTCTTGGAGAATTTCTAAGGTTGCAATACTATATTCTCCACTAGCGACACTGTCACCTGAACAGATAAGATGGTGGGACTGTAAGTTGATGACTGGAGCTGACAAAAGAAATGCTGCTTTTTTTCGATTTCAATCAACATTTGTTAGCAACTGAGATACATAATAGCCCTGCGGATCTGAATTTTATAACACATTACCAGTCAAATTTTAATTTTAATCAAGATTTAAGACTAAGCGTCTTTCTGGAATACCGCCTCGGGTTTGTGAACATTCTGCAGGGCTATTATGTATCTCAGTTGCTAACAAATGTTGATTGAAATCGAAATTCTATGTCAATTTTATCAGCTCCAGTCATCAACTTACTAATATTGTTGCTTACTGGAGTTGTTAAAACTGACATAGAGCCAATTTTTTCAAGATTTCAATCAAAATTTGTTAGCAACTGCGATACATAACAGCCCTGCTGATTGAACCAAATAAGAAATCTAACTAAAATATAAAACGAATGTATGGTAGGTAATTCACTTATTATGAGTGTACCTAAAAATTTACATATCAGTGTTATTTATATTTAACATAGATATTTAATATTAAGGTTAGGTGTTAAATCGTTAACATGCTAATTAATTTAATTTGTACGTTGAAAGTCTCTCGTATTTAGTAAACATATAAAAGATATATTATTAGTGAAATATTGTTCAGCATTGTACGTCTTTGGAACATAAAATAATTTGAATTATGTAACATAACTTAATAATTGAAAGACTAGTAGTATATTTTATAATTTGATACGATTCGCTAAATATAACAAATATGGAAAAAAACAGTCTAATAGACAAACAATAACGATGTTGTATTTTTCATGTAACTAAGTGAAAAGATAAACAATACGTTGTATTACCTACTTTAATACAATTCAATAAAGAACTTTAAAAAAATATATAATCAATTCAATAAATAGACAAGGTAATGTATTGTATTATATTGATGTATGTTCATAGAACAGATGCATAATGTAATAACACTTTGAAACAATTAGTTGATTGTATGTATATTATTGTATAACTTCGACACACACAGTTTAGAAAAACTCACGTACTTACTTGAATAAACAAGGAATAATATTGTATTTTAATGTAAATTTTCAAAGTGATTAATTAAACAAAAAAGCAATATTTAGTATTCTTATGATGACATTCGTTCATCGCCAAAAAGAAAGCGATGTTATAATGTATTACGTACGTAATACATTCTGTTGATAAACTTTGTTAAATAAACAAGAAGTAATTATGTTGCATTATATTAATAACATGTTATTTGTGTAGCATTAAATTAATAAATAATAATGAATTAGAATATAATAAGCAATATAATGTATAATTTTGGGCAATATTATGAATATCAAAGCAATTTATTGTAGGTAAGTAATAGCGTTTCAATGTGGTGAATGTTTCCTAAGTGTTTGATAGATGCGAGTGTCCACTATGGTGCCTTATAATATGACTATATATTAATAACGGATGCAAGTGCACAATGTTGCCTAGTTCACTGAAGATTAGATAAGGATGTCACGCTATAGGCAAACTTTCACTGTACACTAGTGCACCTAATATCTCCTATAGATGGCGTCCGAAGACTATGCGACATGAACGAAAAGTACCTACTTTAAATATTGTACTCTTAGTTAGGATATTTAGCTGAAAGGAAACTTTATTTTGTTTTTCAGTTAGTAATACTGCATTAAACATTTTTTTTTAATTACTTGCTTCCTCTGGTAATAGAACAGACTCAAATGTGAAAAAACAACCCATATTTTATGATGCCAATCGAAACAAGTGACAAAAAAAATATTTTTTCGTGAACACAATAGTTATCGCAAAAATTGAATCACGTAAAATTAATATTTTAAATAAAATTAAAAACATTCATAATAGAATAAAATAGTATATTTCATTACAAGTGGGGAGAGGCTGTCATTGCAAAGAGTTCCGACATATGTCTACCCGAGCCGAGGCGCAGCCGAAGGCGAGGGTTGACAGTCGGAACAAGTTGCGATAAATGAAGCAATTTAATAAAATAAACTCGCAAAGAAAATTTCTGGAAAATGGCGCCAACCGTAGAATATAAGCAGAGATTTTTTTTTCTTCACCCATTCTGGTAGGCAAAGGGAACTATGCCCATACAGCCAAGTCTTCGGTAGATTTTTTTATTGATATGAAATGATAATGAAATTTAATGAGATGAAATGAAATGAAACCTAACCTAACTCATTCAATCAAATCATTAAATCTGATATTGAAACAACAAATCATTAAATCTGATATTGAAACAAATTACTAGCTTCTTTTGAGAAATATACGTATTTGCATGAATCATAAAAACTTCTATGAATTATTTTTTAGTAAAAACTTCATGGTTGGTTTTTATTTTTAAAAGACATTATTTTGACAGTTGGGAAAGTTAAAAAAAAGCACGAGTATGTAATAGCCCCGAACGCAATACGGAACGTCCCTGCAATACGCCACTTTTTGAGCAATTGTATTAAAAAATAGGTACTTATTATTTTTTGTCTATTGATTCGATTGGCATCATAAGAAAACGGGTTGGTTTTTTTCACATTTGAGTCGGCTCGATTCCCAGACAAACCAAGAAATTCTTAGAAAATCTTTGAATACAGAATTACTGACTTTTACAAATAAGTAGAATAAAGTCTTCTTTCAGCTAAATATCTAATCTACAATATTAAAGGCACTTTCCCTTCATGTCGCATAGTCTTGGGACACCCTGTATATGAAGAGGCAACTAACCTTTTCGTAGAAACTGATATCATGTACAATTATATAATTGATATTTACATAGATATACTTATGTAAAGTTGACGCAAGCCTGAGTGCCTTATTAAAGTAGCTAGTACAAAAATAGCATATACCTAAGTAGTATTTTAATTCTCGTGCTCTTATAGCGGTATATACTCGTAGATACCTATAATAGAGACTAGTGAGCTTTTATGATAAACTCAAAACTAAGCTTTTTGTCATTGTATGGATATATATTGGCGTCTGACCTCGTTATACAGGTAGGTGTAAATAAGCTTTCACATATAGGTATACTTCCTAAGAAACGTTTGAATCCAATCGTGGTATTTGGATAAAAAAGGGTTTTTTAAAGGATAGAAGTTATAGGAATAAATAGGATCCTATCGTATCGTGAAAATATAATACCTTATTACAATTTGTACTTAGTAGATTTTTTGAAAATTATTCATTTCTAAATGATTACTTTACTGGATCTAATAATTATTTTACTCGTAGATTGATTTTCTCCGGGATCGATACACTACACGATGCATTCATACCACTTCCGGGCTACGCCGACGGCAAAGAGTAGCCGATAATAAATCATGACGCCCACAGATTGGTCGGAAAATCTATAGAAAAAGAAATTAGCTTATTTAAAACTCGGTGTCAGCTCATAGATATAAATATTCACCTTTATTATCCTTAGATTTTTGTACCACTATTCATAATGATTTTTGGTGATGGAATTTACTAAACAAAAATTCTCACGAATAGTACATACTTTTGAGAAATTAACATTTCGCTATGTATTTCGCTTCAGACTGGCAAGTGGTGATGGGTTGTCGATGCTTGCTCCCTAAAAAGGTTTGTAAACGGGCTTGTGTTTTAGCAATTATCGCTGCAATTGTATTGCATTTATGTAATATGGGTCATGTGCTCTATGCAAAACAATAATGCATTCGATATCAGGGAAGCGCTCGTAGCAGAGCTCGACTTGGCGATCTTAACCGATCAACAAGTTAAGCAACACTTGCTGCGGTCAGGACTTGGATGGGAGACCGCTAGTGGCATTATTCAACTGAGCGCTTCCGTGCTTCGGAGGGCACGTTAAGCCGACGGTCCCGGTTGTTTGTCTTAAGACAACAGTCGTAAGGCTATGTCTTCTAAGGCCTTCGGACGGCCTGAAAACTTCGACATGGATTGGCCACTGAACTATCCACTAATCCGCACTGGCCCCGCGTGGTGGATTATGGCCCAACTCCTCTCTCTGAGAGAAAGGCTCGAGTCCCAGCAGTGGGAACATAATGGGCTGATTATGATTATGATGATTCGATATTATGCTTTATAAAGTAATATTTTGTAACTCTACCTCAGAAAAAATGCATGACATTATGACTCCCGCAATGCCAGGTTCGGATGCGTCGAGGAGTATTGCGTGGGTCCGTCCCGCACACATCGAGTACCTAGTACTTACTATATCGAATTTGCCCCTGCATAGTTTAGGATACCGATGCTGCATTGCGACCTGTATATTTAATAGAAATATGAGAACTCAACAAATAAATCTTTTGACGTATTTGGCACGAGTATCATATATAAATATGTATTATTATAGACATATTTAATACTGTTAAACTAATCACTTTGTATGAAAACTGATCACCAACTCGCTCTATGTAGATCTACATAATATTTAATATTAATTTATTGCAATAAATAAACATTGTGAGTTTAATAAGTGTTTTATTACCATTGGTCCTTCCAATGAAAGTTAATCTATTGCCTTACTTTCTAAACCCTAGATATTAAATTGCACATTTGATTAATAACGTAGCATAATAACAATGCTTTCGGATGGTACCGAGAGAAGCGATGCGAGCAGGTGTGTCTTGTGATGGAGTCCAAAACAATCAAAATCACAGATGTTACGACGAGAATGCGGTTATCCTAACGACTCCAACAAACAATGCCCGAAACATGTTCCAAATTAGTTGAGACCGGTAAGGTTATTAGGTATCTCAGTTGCTAACTCAGTTTCAATGTGGTGAATGTTTCCTAAGTGTTTGATAGATGCGAGTGTCCACTATGGTGCCTTATAATATGACTATATATTAATAACGGATGCAAGTGCACAATGTTGCCTAGTTCACTGAAGATTAGATAAGGATGTCACGCTATAGGCAAACTTTCACTGTACACTAGTGCACCTAATATCTCCTATAGATGGCGTCCGAAGACTATGCGACATGAACGAAAAGTACCTACTTTAAATATTGTACTCTTAGTTAGGATATTTAGCTGAAAGGAAACTTTATTTTGTTTTTCAGTTAGTAATACTGCATTAAACATTTTTTTTTAATTACTTGCTTCCTCTGGTAATAGAACAGACTCAAATGTGAAAAAACAACCCATATTTTATGATGCCAATCGAAACAAGTGACAAAAAAAATATTTTTTCGTGAACACAATAGTTATCGCAAAAATTGAATCACGTAAAATTAATATTTTAAATAAAATTAAAAACATTCATAATAGAATAAAATAGTATATTTCATTACAAGTGGGGAGAGGCTGTCATTGCAAAGAGTTCCGACATATGTCTACCCGAGCCGAGGCGCAGCCGAAGGCGAGGGTTGACAGTCGGAACAAGTTGCGATAAATGAAGCAATTTAATAAAATAAACTCGCAAAGAAAATTTCTGGAAAATGGCGCCAACCGTAGAATATAAGCAGAGATTTTTTTTTCTTCACCCATTCTGGTAGGCAAAGGGAACTATGCCCATACAGCCAAGTCTTCGGTAGATTTTTTTATTGATATGAAATGATAATGAAATTTAATGAGATGAAATGAAATGAAACCTAACCTAACTCATTCAATCAAATCATTAAATCTGATATTGAAACAACAAATCATTAAATCTGATATTGAAACAAATTACTAGCTTCTTTTGAGAAATATACGTATTTGCATGAATCATAAAAACTTCTATGAATTATTTTTTAGTAAAAACTTCATGGTTGGTTTTTATTTTTAAAAGACATTATTTTGACAGTTGGGAAAGTTAAAAAAAAGCACGAGTATGTAATAGCCCCGAACGCAATACGGAACGTCCCTGCAATACGCCACTTTTTGAGCAATTGTATTAAAAAATAGGTACTTATTATTTTTTGTCTATTGATTCGATTGGCATCATAAGAAAACGGGTTGGTTTTTTTCACATTTGAGTCGGCTCGATTCCCAGACAAACCAAGAAATTCTTAGAAAATCTTTGAATACAGAATTACTGACTTTTACAAATAAGTAGAATAAAGTCTTCTTTCAGCTAAATATCTAATCTACAATATTAAAGGCACTTTCCCTTCATGTCGCATAGTCTTGGGACACCCTGTATATGAAGAGGCAACTAACCTTTTCGTAGAAACTGATATCATGTACAATTATATAATTGATATTTACATAGATATACTTATGTAAAGTTGACGCAAGCCTGAGTGCCTTATTAAAGTAGCTAGTACAAAAATAGCATATACCTAAGTAGTATTTTAATTCTCGTGCTCTTATAGCGGTATATACTCGTAGATACCTATAATAGAGACTAGTGAGCTTTTATGATAAACTCAAAACTAAGCTTTTTGTCATTGTATGGATATATATTGGCGTCTGACCTCGTTATACAGGTAGGTGTAAATAAGCTTTCACATATAGGTATACTTCCTAAGAAACGTTTGAATCCAATCGTGGTATTTGGATAAAAAAGGGTTTTTTAAAGGATAGAAGTTATAGGAATAAATAGGATCCTATCGTATCGTGAAAATATAATACCTTATTACAATTTGTACTTAGTAGATTTTTTGAAAATTATTCATTTCTAAATGATTACTTTACTGGATCTAATAATTATTTTACTCGTAGATTGATTTTCTCCGGGATCGATACACTACACGATGCATTCATACCACTTCCGGGCTACGCCGACGGCAAAGAGTAGCCGATAATAAATCATGACGCCCACAGATTGGTCGGAAAATCTATAGAAAAAGAAATTAGCTTATTTAAAACTCGGTGTCAGCTCATAGATATAAATATTCACCTTTATTATCCTTAGATTTTTGTACCACTATTCATAATGATTTTTGGTGATGGAATTTACTAAACAAAAATTCTCACGAATAGTACATACTTTTGAGAAATTAACATTTCGCTATGTATTTCGCTTCAGACTGGCAAGTGGTGATGGGTTGTCGATGCTTGCTCCCTAAAAAGGTTTGTAAACGGGCTTGTGTTTTAGCAATTATCGCTGCAATTGTATTGCATTTATGTAATATGGGTCATGTGCTCTATGCAAAACAATAATGCATTCGATATCAGGGAAGCGCTCGTAGCAGAGCTCGACTTGGCGATCTTAACCGATCAACAAGTTAAGCAACACTTGCTGCGGTCAGGACTTGGATGGGAGACCGCTAGTGGCATTATTCAACTGAGCGCTTCCGTGCTTCGGAGGGCACGTTAAGCCGACGGTCCCGGTTGTTTGTCTTAAGACAACAGTCGTAAGGCTATGTCTTCTAAGGCCTTCGGACGGCCTGAAAACTTCGACATGGATTGGCCACTGAACTATCCACTAATCCGCACTGGCCCCGCGTGGTGGATTATGGCCCAACTCCTCTCTCTGAGAGAAAGGCTCGAGTCCCAGCAGTGGGAACATAATGGGCTGATTATGATTATGATGATTCGATATTATGCTTTATAAAGTAATATTTTGTAACTCTACCTCAGAAAAAATGCATGACATTATGACTCCCGCAATGCCAGGTTCGGATGCGTCGAGGAGTATTGCGTGGGTCCGTCCCGCACACATCGAGTACCTAGTACTTACTATATCGAATTTGCCCCTGCATAGTTTAGGATACCGATGCTGCATTGCGACCTGTATATTTAATAGAAATATGAGAACTCAACAAATAAATCTTTTGACGTATTTGGCACGAGTATCATATATAAATATGTATTATTATAGACATATTTAATACTGTTAAACTAATCACTTTGTATGAAAACTGATCACCAACTCGCTCTATGTAGATCTACATAATATTTAATATTAATTTATTGCAATAAATAAACATTGTGAGTTTAATAAGTGTTTTATTACCATTGGTCCTTCCAATGAAAGTTAATCTATTGCCTTACTTTCTAAACCCTAGATATTAAATTGCACATTTGATTAATAACGTAGCATAATAACAATGCTTTCGGATGGTACCGAGAGAAGCGATGCGAGCAGGTGTGTCTTGTGATGGAGTCCAAAACAATCAAAATCACAGATGTTACGACGAGAATGCGGTTATCCTAACGACTCCAACAAACAATGCCCGAAACATGTTCCAAATTAGTTGAGACCGGTAAGGTTATTAGGTATCTCAGTTGCTAACAAATGTTGATTGAAATCTTGAAAAATGGCGGCCCTATGTCAGTTTTGACAACTCCAGTAAGCAAAAGTGTTAGTAATTTGATCACTGAAGCTGACAAAAGTGACATAGAGCGGCTATTTTTTCAGATTTCAATCCACATTTGTTAGTAACTGAGATACATAAGAGCCCGCCCAGCTGTAAGGTTATTAGGTATCTCAGTTGCTAACAAATCTTGATTGAAATGTTGAAAAATGGCGGCTCTATGTCACTTTTGACAACCCCAGTAAACAAAAATGTTAGTAAGTTGCGGACTGAAGCTGACAAAAGTGACATAGAGCGGCCATTTTTTTTCGATTTCAATCAACATTTGTTAGCAACTGATCTCAGTTGCTTATGTGTCTACATAATAGCCCTACTGTATGGCAATTACGTATCTCAGTTGCAATCAAATGTTGACTGAAATTTATTGAAAAACAAAACATGTCGGTTTTGATAACTCCAGTAATCAGAAATATTAGTGAGTTAGCTGACTGGAGCTGACAAAAGTGACATAAAGCCGCCATCTTTTAGATTTTATTCAACATTTGATTGCAGGTGAGATACTTAATGCCGAATTACAGCTACGCTTACGTCACATATTTAAGGCTTATGCCCGTTTTCACCAACGAACCCACAAGCACTCCCTAACCAAGGGGCTCTTAAGCTAAGGGACTCCCTAAATCAGGTCCTTACCTAAGTTCAATTTAAGGGATATCTACTTAATCCTTCCTATACCGTGATAATTAAAACAAAAGATTTATGAATGAAACTGCCGTACATTAACGTTTCCGGTACGTGAAGGGTTAAGAGACACTTACTTAAGTGACAGGTTTTTTTAATAAAGACATTTTGATAACTAACAATGACATCTGAAGGCGTCTATAGGCATACCGCTTTAATATGTCCCCACCCACGGGTACAGGGGTGCGGGGTAGGACGACTAAGGGATGCGGGCAACGGTGCACATAACTTGGTACACAAGAAACGAAATCAGCATTGAACAGTTATTAAGATTTGTGACGTCATAGCCCTCAACGTGGTATTTTTTTAGAAAATTATATAATTACTATTACTATTAATTAGTAGGAACACCAAACTATGGAGATGACAAAATAAAATATGTACTAAGTAATCAATTTTTATACTTTTTACGGTCGAAGACTCATTAAAGCGGTCTGCCTATAGCTCATCTTATTTATGTTTCTTGTGGATTTTTGTATCGTGTGATTTTATATGATAATGGTGTTATGAAAATACTATACTTGATGCCTATATTTTGTATGTTTACAATTGAAACAACCCAAGACATTAGGAAAGCAAGCAATTCTATAAATACTAACAATGGCAACGCTGATCACTCCCATATCAGCCACACTTAGTGGGCGGTTTACCAGTTGCATAAAATCTCAAAGTATCTAAATACGAGTAATAACAATCGATTGGTGGCACCTCTTTGTTTGATAGTAAATGTTACCATGTCAAGTATAATTTGTATATGTACCTACTAGGGATAGTAAGTATATCATGAAAAGTTTTGGCTATGTTAGGGTTTATTGTATACATATGTACCTTTCCTATTTTTACAAGGAATATAAATAAACACGTATAATAAAATTGTTAATTATCTATAACCATAGCTGTTGTCTGCGTATTCTGAAAATTGTTCAATTTTGTCTAGTTAAATAAATAAATTTTCTTTCACCTTTTCACGAAATGCTGATCGACATATTTGGAAAACAAATCCGGTCTATCGCGATAAACGGGCGGCCTGAACAACCTTAGATTCCTTATTCAGTCCATGGCTTCAATAGCTTATAGGTATACTCTCCAAGAATTCTTCTATTTCAATGCACGTTAAATATAATGAGCAAACTATCACCTAGCGCTAAGAGGCCGAATGTCGGGGTCCTATTTTTAAGGGTTCTAAGACATTAGGCGTTACATAAAACGTCTTAAGGGCATCCTTAAATTTAGGGATTCATGGTGAAAATGGGCATTAATCAACCAAAATGCAGGCCAGCGCTAATATGCAAAGCTGCTGCCCGTAGCTAAGATAAATTTATATTCTGTGGCGATTTACCGACCGATGTTGGTTATAAAGCGATCTATAGAGACTTCCACCGTATAGAGTATATACTAGTTATAAAGTATATACTAATCGTAACTTGGACTCCATCACTTGAACGCGGTCCCAACTTATTTGGTCTCAGTAAGTTATTACAGGAACATTACTAGACCGTAATCCTTTAAATAATAGCAGCGACTAAACAAGATACTTAATATAACATTGATTTTAAAATGTTTGTACATCAAGCACTAAAAAGTGACTCTTCACAAACTCAGCAAAAATGCTAATTGGCGCTTCCAAAGCGTAAATGCTCCTAAAGCAGGATTCGCTATGACCGTTCATGCGCGTAGATAGATAGATAAACTCTTTATTGAAGCAGTTCAGAACAAAATATAACAAACAAAGAAATAAGATAATATTGTCGAAAAAACTTTACACAACAATGAAAACATTAAGTGTCAAAAGGGGCTGTCTTATCGCTCAGAGCGATCTTTCCAGACAACCATGATGAACATGACCACGTAACACGGTGCGCTACGATATGTTCAAGAAACGTAAAATTATATTGATTCCACGATCATTCCTTGAAGATATCGTAACGCAGCGCGTAACGAACGTGTTTAAATGGTCATAGCGAATAAGGCCATAGAATCAAGATCGCGAGGACAAAATAAAAATGTGAAAATACTTATAAGTTATACACAAATGGCACACACATCGGATGCAAATACATTTTAAAGTAGTTGTGCAAAACATGAACGATAAATATCGAGTATATACTTAGTATATCATATAGAACTATAAGAAAGCAAGAAACAAACAAAAAATAATTTTAAATAACAAAAATAACAATAGAACATCAAGCTTGCAGCTATTTAGTGCTAATACTTATAGTACAAGAGTATATAGTACATAGTACAACATCAATAAATAACTGTCAATCTTTACATTAAACCCTAAAACGTAAAGCTTCAGTCTTCAGGCCGTGCCTAGGTTATCACACGTGGTTATAATACACGAGCCTCCCTTATTACGGAGGCCCTCTATTTTAGTGTTAACAAGTGTATAAAGTGCCGCTAGTGTTTTTAAGTGTGCTAAGTGGTTTCACTGTTTAAAACACACTTAGCACACTTAAAACTGAATAAACAATTTATTTTATTTATCAATGATAAAGGAATGAATAATTAATTGAAAAGACAACGATAACAGAAGAGGAAAGGTCAATTATATTTTGAGTATATGTGTTCTTTCTTGAATTTTTGGATTTCTTGATTTATAAATCACTAACGCCTGTTTGGCGAGAACAAAGTTTGCAATTTTAGAGAAAAAAATTACACATCCTCAGACGGGATTCGTTCCCGCGTGTTCTGACAATCAATGTCAGACACCATTACCACTATGCCACCGAGGCGATTAATCTGAGCATCGAATTTAACTCTCTAGTTGATTTTAACCGTCATATGGGGTCGAATCGCCTTCCGTTATCCCGTCCAAAGATATGCAATTAAAAAAAAACTAAAATTTCAAAGTATATTATACTTTTTGTAGCGACACTCCATATACTTCGATACATTCTATATTATTAGATACAAAATATATTAGACACATTAGCTTACATTAACCCCACAAAAAGTAACAGTTTTAATATTTTACAACATCAATGTCAAGAACTAATGTGCATAAACTTTTCTGCTCTCCTTCTTATGGAGGATCCCAATAATCTATCTATCTAAAGTTACCGAAAGAAATTTGACCTAACGTCCATACAAATAGTGTCAAATATCTATCTCTAGTAAGGTAAACCGGCGATAGATAGATTATTGAAACCGGCCGTTATAAACCTAAAAGCCATTAAAACCTAAAGGTGCAAGTTGGTAGCCGGCTACATGAAGCCGCAGCAAACGACGTGTCGCAGCGACACTACTGGTTTCTATGTATTTCTATAAAGCTAGCGTCGCGTCGTCGAGCGGCAGACGACACTGTCGCCCGACCGCAGACCAGTAGTGCCACTCGCGGGTCCCAAACTGCCTAGTAAAACAACTGAAAAGCTTTTAAACTAAACCTTTCATATCGCTTTTCAAAAGGTTGATACAATCTGCAGTTGCCAGCAATAGGGTTCGAAATCATGACTGCAGCGACATGAAGCCACTACGTGTCGCGGCGACATTTATCGACACGTCGTCTGCTGCTGCTACGTGTAGCCGGATACCAACTTGCACCTTTAGTCTATAAATGGCTTATATCTAAAATGTTCTTATAGATCTTCTCTAGAACTCCTTTTACCAACATTTAAATGACAAAGACAGATCCTACTTATAACGTTACAAATACCTTAAGGAATGGCAAAGTACAAACGTAAGAGTCCACTAAGAAAAGAAAGGACATTTCAAAAAGTTATGAATAAGGTAATAATGTTTAAGTTATGCTAACTTGTTGTGGAGTATTGCACACAATTACAGACACAAGTGCAACGAGAACATACCACAAAAAATAATTCGAATACTTCGAGATATATTCGAGAATTTTAAGTTTTTTTATCAATAAATCTACAGGTTTCCTAGAAAGTAAAGATACGCCAGCGACAGAGGCAATATTATGGTGGCTCAGTGCAAATACTAAAGAGAATTGCTGGTGCAAACTGGTTTTTTTATTAATAATTAATTTTAACTATCAGCTTGTACGCTAACATGGCGGGATCTGGAGAACCAATGCCTGTAACTTACCAACTTTGTAACCCAGGCCCACAGGCTTAATAAAGAATTTGAATTTGAATTTGCAAGTAGTTCGAGCATTTGCTTTATTTAGATAAAGAGAACAATGGATAACGTCTACAAATTTGCAAGTTTTAACTGCAAGAGGCGCTCGGTGGACAGGTCGGTTAGCTATGCAATTCGTGCTGCATGGTCGCGCTGATTTTTATTTTATTTTATTTTAAATCTACTTGTGTGTTTAATTGTATACGCAATTTATTTTTAATTAATTAAATTCAATTTATTTATATTCAGTAATTCTTATATTGATACAATTATGGTCTATAATTTAATTGATGTTTTTAGGGAAAATGTAATTATTATAATATGAGTGTCATTGGTTGAAATAAATGTTTTTTTTTTATATTTTTAATAATATAACTTTTTTGATAAATACAATAAAATGCAAACCATTACACACAATCAACAATCACAAATGGCTCTAGAAGTTTTGAATTTGTAATTTATATAAGTACAATGATGTAAGTGAATCGGTTGATATATACTTATTTAACAAAATATTTGTATTTCTACATGTGAAAAAAATTTAAATGCGTTTCAGTGGAGTTCCATACAAAAAATGATTCAAGAAAATAATATTCATCTCCTAAGATCTATCACTTGGACTGGAGCAGCCTCGTCGATTCTAATATGTGCCACATTCTGAAAGAGAAATAACTATTTACTATTTTTTTATTCAGGCGTTACTTTACGAATACCCATTATGGATGTCCGTAAAGTAGCTTAGCTTGCAGTGAATCTAAACATTAGGGGTGTCATTAGTAAATAGTTACAATAATATTATAGTGCGCGTGGAACTAGTTGGCCGCGCCTTAAGTGGCGACAGGGGCGAGGGGGCGGGTTGCCTACTGCTCGCAACGCACTACATACATACTACTACATACGGCGCTGCACTGAGTAATGACAGCAAGCGCCCCCCCGCCTCTCCACCGCTCACATACCTAAGGCGCGGCCAACTAGTTCCGCACTATAATAGAAATATTTAGCGACACCTCCGCTGGAAAACTTCATACTACATCCCTACCATAAGCAACGTGCCAGCGGAAGTGTCGCTAAATGAATCTATTAACTAGCTGCGCCCCGCGGTTTCACCCACGATGGGTGATGATGAAAGTATCATATGTGGGATATAATCTATAACCTTGCCGAATTTGATTACGATCCGTTCAGCCGTTTAGGCGAGATAATGTAACAATTCAGAAAAACAGTTTGTTTTTTCTAATATAAAAAGGAGTAAGTTACTCCTTATAACATCAGCCATCTGCCAGTGAAAGTCCTATTAAAATCAGTCCAGCCATTTCAGAGATTGACCGAAACAAACATAAATTAAAAAAAAAACATATATATTGTGTTGTACCGTATAGTATTTAGTGAAAAAGTCAAAAGTCAAAATCATTTATTCAATTTAGGCATCAAAGACGCACTTATGAACGTACATTTTTTATTATAATGTACTTTAAAGGCTCTACCGCCGCGTATATATAGAGCCTACCGAGAAGAAGCGGCAAGAAACTCGAGGCCATTCTTTTTATACAGATGTTAACAATGTTTCTAGTTAGGTACTACTAAAATTACATTTTATCGGTGGCATAGTGACAGCTTGCCAGAAGTGGAGTATTTCAAATATAATGTCAGACTTTATAAGCTTTTTTTATTAAAACTTTTTTTACAGTTAAGTATTAAGTTACTGTGAGCTCAGTTATGTGTTTTTGACACATTAGTTATTTCGTAAGGTTCGTGTAGTATTTTCGTATTCTCGCATTCGTAAGTATTTCACGTGCAGATGGAATATCTGGCACTGCGGTGGTACCCGTCAAGACAGCACACGAGGCCCACCACTGAGTAGTAGAGAGTCGGGTTTCCTCGCCTCTTACGAGGAAACATTATTTAATTCCTTCGCGGCGGTCGTAAAGATCATGAATAGTAAACTTACGTGGAAAAGCGGGGGGTCGGTGGGGTGCGGATGAAAACCGCTTAATCTGCAGTTGGCAATGAACTGCATCCCATAGTTTGGCGTCAGCGCAAAGTACCCAGTCCTATAATATAAATATAAACAACCATATAATTTTATTAGACTTAAACAAGACGACATTATTAAGACAGTTATTAAGCCTTATTTTTTAGGATCGATTTGATTTGAAACATTATGCCACGATATTAGTGAGTGGGTTAGTAGTCCTTGGTCTATCTGTCCGTCCTTGCGCTAAGCAAGTGTGAATTATGTATAAACTTAGATACTTATTAATTGTAAACAATAAGTATTCAAGTGAAAGAAGAAAGAAAGACAAATCATTTATTTGACACATAGGTTAAAACAGGAATATAATCAGCAGTAACAGCAATGTGTCAAACAGCCCTACTTCAGCACATATGTCAGATGTCCATCTTCTGTGACATCAGACGAGTAACTAGTAGGTAAATCGCCTTATTTTCTACCGACTTCCAAAAAAGAGGAGGTTCTCAATTCGACTGTATTTTTTCTTAAAGTTTGTTTCCTCATAATTTTCGATAGGGTGAACCCATTCTCAAAATTCTTGATTTTTTGGTTGATAGCTGGTGCTTCCCGTATGGTCCCGTTTTAATTACATCAAATTCGGTCCAGTAGTTTTTGAGTTACAATCCAATAACTGAATATATAGAATGGAAGTCGGTAAGAAAGTATTAAATTTTTCAAATTGTACTGGTTTTAAGTCCCGATCGCGTATATAAGGACTTTGTTTATTAGTACACAATCTTTGAACGGGGTGATTTGAAATATATATTTTTATTATTATCAACCCATATTCGCCGCTCCACGGTTAAGAACCACAGTGCGACTGAACGCACGACCCAACACACCGCTACATCACAGAATACATAACAGTAAAAAATATATGTCATATTTTTTCTTTCACTTCCATGACCAGTTATCGATACCAAACCACCCCGTACAATATTGTGCACTAAGAAACAAAGTCCTTATATAACGGCGTAGGCACTACATTAAAAAAATCTTAAAATTAAGTTCATAATTATGGTTAAACATAAAGATAAAGTCCTTACTCGCTGTACTTGGGCGCGCAGACAATGGCGATAGCTTCTGGCATCATCAGCTGGTAGGAACACTGTGTGTGCAGGTCTACTGACGACAAGAACGCCGTTTGTGTTGGATGCGTCTGCAATGAATATAAGGCATAAAACAAAGCGAAGAATCTGTGTGCATCTTACAATAAAACCACAAAGGTTATATAGAACCTTAACCACACGGACGAGGTTCGTTTTATATGCATCGATAAGAACGGACAACCTGCAGGTAATTACGTATCTTAGTGTTAATGTTTATTGAAATCTGAATTATAATTTTTTTTTTTCGACTTTAGTGACCCTTTTACTTACTGGTACTCTACGATGATATCATCAAGATAGACGTAACACTTTTCAGTTTTTGTAGTGTAATTAAAAAATTGCTTGACCGTATTTGATGAAATTTAAATGGGACCACGGAATTATACCTCTATAACATATCAAACTATATTATTATAATAATAAAGTATGATGTATTAGCACAGATTAATATGTACAATACATAACGCCAATATCACGATTTGTATGTATTGAAACCAAGTGTGCCGACTTTTTAATGAATTGAATTTCGTAAAGTTACGCATATAATTTAAAATAACTTACATCTGATGGGAAAAATATGTCCTTGCCTTTGGGGGCTCGCAATGTTTGGGCTATTGCATTTACATAAAAATCTGTACTAATATATCATACTTTTAATATGATATGTAATGTATGTAAAAGTATGATACATAAGCACAGATTTATATGTACAACGCAAATATCACGATTGATATATTATTAACAAGGCCTAAAAATATTTACTGAATATTTAATAAATAAAAGTGTGTATGTCTGTGTTTAATATAAAGCTAAAGATAATCCCGTTAACACGTAATCAGTTTAAACCGTGGTTTAAAGAAGTTTCATATAGGAAATAAGGTTAATGGATTAATCTCGGAACTATCTTAAATCCAGGGGCCCTACTCCCACCTCTTAAAGTAGTCATGTTTCAACCTTACCATTAAATTTGGTACCACCACATGAATATAGCAAGTTTAAAATAATAATGCATTACGATAGACGTTTTGATGACGTAGTATCAAATATTTCACTCAATTCGCGTACTTTGAAGTGACTTTTGACACTAAGTTTCATTGTTCCAGTGTAATTTTTTTTAAGATCTGTGCTCCCATCTCTTAAAGTAGTCATATTGCAACCTTACCATTCAATTCGGTTGACCGTTTTGTGTCGGTGGGAGTACGTCAGTAAGTATGATTATTCCAAGCTTATTACAAAACACTCCTGATTTATGATAGTTTCGTAAAAGGTGGGAGTAGGCCCCCTGGTTTTATAATAAAACGGTTAGAGTCCTCACATGTATCCAGCCGAGTGTGATGAGGTTGTGCTGATCCTGGTAGTGGAAGATCTCCTCCTCATTGTTGGTGACGCAGGAGTCCGGCGTGCCCGTCTGCTTGGGCACCACCACGTGTGTTATCTTCAGCTGGTCTCGCTCCTTTAAACCCATACAAAGTGATTTTAAACTTTATAATTTACAGAGTAAAATGTTTTTTCTCTGGCCCTCTATTTATATTTACATCTATTTACAGAGCTATTACGTATTTTCATAAGATCCGAATACTCTCGACTGTTTAGCCGCCATTTTTCAACATGGCAATCAAAACTTGAGTAACGTGCTCACCCTGCGGGTTTCATCTTTGGTTCCTACTCTGAACAATCCAAAATATTATATACATAAGCTGGCAGATTTAGGTTTGGTAATTAGGGCTTAACATGTATTCTTTTAATTTTGTTGTGTGGACTTTTTAGGAGAATGGCAATCAGCGATAAAGACCTTCAAATATGACAGAAATCTTTTTTTACTAACTATACGTCATGAAGAAGTATAAAACATACATAAATATAATGATAACGTACATCCGTTCTGTAAGGGCCAGTACCAATAATCCGTTTTTATAAACTCCCACTTTTTCGATCCAATATTTTTTTTTGTACGCATGACTACACAAAATGCTGACAGATCCCGGTGGAGCTTCAAGTGCCACCTTGAAACAATGTTTTTGGCCGATATCTCGGAAACTATGCACTTTAGGGCAAAAGTTATTGAGACCATTATTGTAGAGAATAAAATATCGCGTCTTTTATTTCCTGTAAACTTTTATGTAAAACTTACTGTTTACGATTTATGGCCGATATGGACCGATTTTCATTAAACAGTTAGAACACTCTCGACTAATTCCCCTTTTAAACAAAAAAACAAATCATAATCGGTTCAGTCGGGACCTACGATGCCACAAACAGGTACACACACACACACACACGCGCGCGCGCGAGAGAGAGAGAGTCAAATTTATAACAATCGGGCGTTTTTGCCGTCGGAGGTTTTTTCTCCACGGTCCGTGCCATTTTTTAAGCTCTTTGCAAATGTATCAAATCTAAATACAATTCAAAAGGAGACAACAATATATACTTCAGTAGAGAGCATAGGATTATTATGTTAAACTACTTAATTAAGGGCTATATCGTTTCTGAGTTTGCATCAGTATTCAGAGCAGACCGGTCTCCGCAGACAGCACCCGTTCACGAGTTGTCGCATGTGGCAGCCATCGCCTTCCTCAACCATATTTGAGGGAAGATGGCGACCCGCCACACGACGCCACTGCTTGCCGACACCTTTTCGTGAGCGAGTCTGCTCTGTATGCTCATACTTACTCTTTGTTAAATACAGCTTAACCCTTCAAGAGTCGTTATATTATAACAATGAAATTTCTATTGTGTCTGGCTGCATGATGACTAATATTAACTTATTCGCTTAGGCCTCTGACGGCCGTCAGAGGTTAAAAATACAGATCACGCGCACAATAGGGGAATAAAATAAAAAACACAGATTTTTTTTCTTACGTAGACACGCCCTGTAAAAATAAAATTAAAAAGCAAAGCGAACCTACCAGTATCCCAGCGAGGATGCCGCACGTCTCGACGTTGCGGGCCGTATTGTGCTTGGCGAGATGCAGGAACCTCGCCATAAGGCCCGCCGGCACCACCACCGTCCGCAGCCGGTGGGACCCGCATAACGCGTCGCTGTACGCATTCTCGCTAAACACACAAACAGTATTATTTACTTTTTTACAGAATTAAGGGATGATACGAGCAAATCGTGCGCCTAACGGTAAGAATTACGCTTGACCATGCAGCTGGGCAGTGTCACCCAGAGCACGAAACTGCCTGCAATTGCTACAAAGAACTGTACTTTTTTGTGCTCGTCGCACAAACGTTGGTTTTGAGTCTTTTTCCCCTAGTAACGCTAATTTCTACAGTACTCTTCACGGATAGGGTGAAGGCTAAGTGTTAGGTTCTTTCGCAAAAACGGTAGTACAAACCACAGTGAAACTTGGTGTCATTATAGTGCAAGCTGAAAGTATTACAAGACAAGACAGCAAGTATAAAGTACAAAGTGTAGTGTCAACATCGTGAAGTTACCTTTGCGCCCTGGAAGGCGGTATCAGGGGCGGTGCGGGCTGGTAGTGATGCGGCGGCGCGCGGGGGGTCTCGGCCGCGAAGTCATCCGGGTACAACACGCCTTCCACTGCGGGCGCACTGGGGCTCACCGCCCAAGCGTCCTGTCGACAACAGCCATTCATGATCAAACGCTTGAACCAACTTTGTTGAAATTTGAGATGGATGAGGCGCTGGATAAATTATTACATATATAGTATACTTTTCATCATCATCATCATCCATCACCACACGCTTTAAACCACGGGGGGCAGCTAGCCGTTGATAAAATAGATTCAGCGGCCTCCAGGCGTAAAAAAACGCTTTAATGCATCTGCAAACTTGGGTGAGAGGCAAATTTAGTAGCAAAATTACCTTAGCAAATGCGCGTGCGCGTATCATAATCCGTATCACACAAGTGTTGTATATTTTTTGTAGTTGTATTTTATTGAACTGAAGTTATAAAAGTTTACAGCACCTAGATATTTTCACATAATAATTTGAGACAAATAGGTTCTATAAGGCTTAGACTAGTTACATGTCTTAACTTAAGGAATAACATCTATTGCTACTGCATGATTTTTTTATTGTAAGTCTTGCTATTGCTAAGACTTTATATTTATAGGTAGGTATTAGAATTGTAATGTTCAGATTAATAATAATAATAATTGTTAATTCAGAAAATTGTACTTAGGTACAATATTTCTTTCAGATTATAAGCTATACTCGTATATGTTTATAATCATAAGCATTTGCATACGCAACTTTATTTACACCTATGATAGGACCCCCATGAGAATATCGTGTCACATGCATTACGTCAAACAAATGAATCAAGTTAAATCCACAGCATGTGCGGGCAGGAAATTTTGCCGTCGCATTGTCAGAATGTTTCTTTATAGTATAGGATCCCGATATACAACGACCTTCACCGAGTTGCTTATTTGATTAAACGTATTTTATATTTAATTTAATATGTCAATAAACCTGTTGCATATGGGTTGCCTAGCCAATTTCAGTTATTAATTATTATTATTTTTTTTGTTTTATATGTTTCACCGGTTTGATTATTAGACAAATTCTATACCAATCGAAAGAATGAAGCCCATAGAATATGCAAACGTTAGGTTGCCTATTTTTTTCCGGTCACAACCCTCAGGTTGCCAGGTATAAACAGGTAAATCGCATTGATCAAATAAGCATCTCCGTGAAGATCGTTCTATATCGGGATCTTAGACTATTATTATCATTGACACAGTTTAAAATAGTAAATTGTCGTTGTTCGGGTAAAAGTAACTTATTTAGAACTGAGGCGGGGTTTTAACAGACTCTTTAACCCGAGGTTAACACTGTGATTTTCATTACGAATACAAGGAAAGTAAATACGAAAGTACCTAGGTATAGACAAAACTCTACACCTCGAAAAACAAATGAAGATCGGATCGCACAGTCGCTTTCCCGCCACTTTTTTTCTGTGGCCGGTCAGCTATTCAGCCATTATTTTTCGTTTTCACAATGGTGAAAACTTTTTTCAATGGAAAAAGTGGTACCTAAATATGTTGCCCAAACTCGTTTCCAAAGCGAGCGGAAGATTATAGCACTGTCCTTGTCTAGTATATGTTAAATAATAATATAATAGCATGGTCTTCAGGTCCTAAACTAGGCAATGCCTGTTCTATGGTAACCTGATGACTTATATACATAATGTAATATAATTTCATTTAATTAAATCCTTAATGTAGAGTTTATATTAAAATCTATTTCGATACTGACCAAGAATATGGGAAATTTAAAATATTAAAAATAAAATGAGGTACAGAAGACGACACGGAAAAAAGAATGGATTTTAGACGGGGATACATTCGGACCAAGATAGAATAACTATCTAAGTTTCGGAGAAGGGATTTGGGACCCGATATAAGTGGACCAAAAAAGAGAGAAGATAGATTTTGGAGCAGAGAGAATTCCGATTACAGAGTTCGCCCTATTTACATGAGAAGTTATATCTAGGATTCGGATGGAGCATGATGACGAGCAAAGCGGAAACTCCTATTAAAATGAAAACAAGATATTGATGGTATCCCACGCGCTCTTAATCCCGAACTCAACCATCCCACAGAGCCAGAAGTTGACTAGAACCTTTGTGTAAGGTGCTGAACGAACTGACCTTTCAGGACTTATAGTGAAATGTGATTCGGCCAGGTCATGTATTTTTATATTATTATAACTTTATTCATATTTCTAACATTCCTTTTATTTGCAATTAGCTAGCTAAGCTAATCGCTATTCTTGTTAGTGTATGAATACTATAAAACTACAATATACAGGCCGAGACACGGGTCAAACATGTTCATTCACACTAATGTTTAACCTGTCCGGGGATCAAACCCGGGACCAGCGTCCCAGAGGCAGGGATCATGACTGACATTGGGACATTTTCACTTACCGGCCAGCTTGCCTGACGCACATTATAGTAGTTATTCCCGCATATAACTTTGTACTTGATAGCAGTGCGGTATCCAGCGGTATTGTACACAGATCCATACTGATACATAGCTGATGAAACTTTGGTCACCGTGACAAATTTGGTACAGGTTATATATTTAATAAGCTGTAGATACTAGACAAACGTATAAACAAGTAATAATTGTACGAGATTAAAATCATTCAATATCAAAATTGTTATTTGAATGAAAACAAAACACTGCAAATAATAAAGTCCCTATACAGCAAACAGCAGTAATTTAGTAGTGATGGACTAAAATTTTATAGAACCCAAAAATGCCACAAAGTCAAATACATAAGAAACTTGTTTGTGTCCATGAAAATATTCCGAAACACCGGTTATATAATTTCCTGGTTGGTTTGTAAACAACAAACAATTAGCAGATTTAGCAGGGCTTTCCTGATGTTCCAACAATTTTACTAAGGTTTTAATTGCACTACCACAATGTTTCACTGCACTGCACAAACTTTAAGGTCCAATGTAAGTGTTGTTATGAAACATGAACTCTCTTAGGTGTGGCAATGAAATAGCGGATGCTAATGATACCCAAACGAAACTTGTAGAACTGGTTTTTCTATATTAATATATACATTTCATTGAATAACTCTAGTCTTAGTTACAATCACGAAATGTTATGCTTCTCCTGGAAATTTTTATAGAATGAACATGTATGTTAGACACTAATTTATTAAATTTTATTAGAGAAAAACATTTGTGACAAATTTAAGCAACATTTTGGGCGAACTGATGTAAGGTTATGATTGCAATTGATAGGGAAGGCACAAAATCTTTATTATCTTAATACATATTGAGTAATCTAAAGCTGTTATATAAATAGATATTATTGAACCAAGTGACTAATAGTATTGTAATCAAAAAGGGAGTTATAAAGTAATAATAATATGTAATGTCATTCAATATTTTTCTTTGTACCGTTTAGGTATATCAAGTCTTCGTATTTACATCTGAGACTATTTAATTTTATAACCTATATGTAAAGTAAACCAATACCAACACCATGTAAGCAAGCGCGGATCCACCGGTGTGGGCATGATGGGCATGCCCACAACCCTAAGACTTGTGTTTTACTGATTTTCAGCTTGTTGGGACTTTATGTACCTTCACTCTCATTTTTTGGTCTAGATTGACCGGACTATTAGGCTGTAAGCTATCAAGAATTTTTTTGCGGAGTTTTTTCATTTGATGTATGTGAGCTACTTGCAGACAGCACAGACAAACTCTTTTTTAATATGAAAAACAGGAATCACTCACGTAAATAAGTCAGACCTTTCCAACTGTAAACCATACTGTAAAATTAGCCTATAAAAAATTTACGTAAGAAATTGTAACTGCAAAGTACATAAGGCTTATATGCAATAAAGTGATCTTATCTCATCGTAACTATAGTTTCAACCTCATCCGGTGGTCTTTTTCAAGGAGAGTGCAGAACGCTCGCGGTTGCGTCTCGCCTCGCACTCAGAAGACTCTCTTTGATATTTTCTTATTTTTTGTTACTTATATCAAACATTCCCGCAACTTCCGCGCAAAATAAAATTGAGGTATCAGATATAGTGGATGGTGCAATGGTTAGAAATTAACAGAATGGAGAATTCAGTCATTGTTTTTTCAAAAATTAATCAAGCAATTTAGAGAAAGAAAATTCATCATCTTTCATGTTACTATCAGAATCTATTCTTACATATTAAACTAGCGACCCGCCCCGGCCTCGCACGGGTGCAATGCTGATACTAAATAATATACCTACCTACTACAGAATGTCATTATAAACAACGTTTACAGTTTTTTTGTCATTAGACAATACACACATATTTTGTTTAGAAGTTACTCTTGAAAGAGCGACATACAATTGACTATGAGAAAAACACTCAACGCTCAAATCTAAGCGCCGCGCGCCGCCGCGCCGCACAGCTATGTCCCTGCATTTTAAATCTGTAATATGTTCGGAAATATTCATTTAAATTACATGCTGTAAAGGGCCATATTGATCTTTATTGAATGGACAATGTATTTAGGGTACTTAATTGGATAAGGATTAATGCTGTATTGCTTAAAATAACTTCCTAAATAAACAATTTTTTCAGTAAAATGTAAAGGATAAAAAATGGTTATTGTGGGTTATCCTTAACCCCTCATATACGAGTACCGTCGCGGCCTTTTTTGTTGACCTTTTTATGGTGTACAATACCGTAGTACATTATTTTGATTTATCTCGTGGGGTGCAGTCAGCGTTTGCAATGTAAGCGCAAAAAAATGTGTTTATTTTCGACATCAAATTAGAAACCTGTAAATTCATCAGTGTTTCTCTACAATATTATGCATGTATCATACATATAAACCTTCCTCCTGAATCATTCTATCTATTAAAAAAAAGCGCTTCAAAATCCGTTGCGTAGTTTCGAAGATTTAAGCATACATAGGGACGGACAGACAGCGACAGCGACTTTGTTTTATACTATGTAGTGATACTGTAATTTTCGAAAATCCTGCTAAGTATTTACTCACCGCATGTGTCAAGTGTGGTTTGGTAGTATTGCCATCCTTCTTGTTTTCATCTGCCTGGAGTCGTTCAGCTAACTTTGCATCTTCTCTCTCTTGTTTCTTTCTTTCTTCATCCACTTTTTTTCGTTTTTCCTATTTGTATAAATAGACGTAAACATAGATACCCTTCAGAATTTTAAACACCAATAAATACTAGTAGACTTTAAATAGTTTAATATATATTTTAGAGAAAAAAATTGAAGATCCAAGGATGGGATTCGAACTTGCGTCTTCCAGAAATCAGTGTCAGTCAGTCATGACTGTTACCTAGGTGATCCGTCCGAGCATCAAACTTAAATTTAGCTCTGTAGTTGATTTTAACTTGGCAATTGCCAAGTTTGATTTAGCTAAGGCGTTATTGCTTTAATAACTATATTATTATAATAAAAACCAATTATATGGTAATAATACAATTATATGGTATTCATTAGTAAACAACATACATTTTCAAGGCATCAACTAGCTTTCTGGCAAATTTCAAATAGAATCAATATTTTTCTTAGTAGACTTGGAGGCTTGTATGTACATGTATTACAAAATACACTCTTTGACCCATTTTTTTAAGTGGTATGAATTATTATTTACTTGTAAACATTTTGGTTATAAAATGTATCTGGTAAATGAACCTACAGAAATATTCACCTCATTTTGAATATATGATGTATGTTCCTTAATATAATGATCCAACAGTGTCTGCTTTAGTTTCTCAGCCCTGGGCATTACTTCTTTCAACTTCTTTTGGTTTTCTAATTTATCTGCGGGTGGTGTTTTAGCATAATCTGGATGTTTCCGTATCTTTTCCAGGAATAATGTCATAAACTTCATATATAATATGTATGCTTCTTCAAGGCTGCCCTCTGCTAGGTAAACATTTGCCATCCTGACCATTTCTAGCCCCGAGCGGTAATATCTATAAAAGTTTAAACATGTATGAGACCCCTTTTTTTACGAGGCGGAAATCTTATTAGATACCCGGACACTATGGGGAGCGTCCGGGTTATGTGGGACTTTCCACTAAAACCCCCTCGGTGGCCTTCTTCGATGTCTTATTGATGACCCCAGGATCTCCATAGGAACACACTGGGACCATCAAGACATATTGCCCTTTGGCTCAACTCTGAGAGCATTTCGCATCTCCTTCTTCTAAGGATAGCACAGTGTCAATTGCCACATCATGACGCCGTCTTCCTCGAGCTCGTTGATGAGATAGTTAGGGCCCCACCCCCAACTATACCCGAGTTCTTAGGGTCCCCTTTTAGTCGGCTCTTACGACAGGCAGAGGTTAAACGTAACCCTATTCTTTAAAAAACATGTATAAGACCCCTATGTCAAGTAAATAATTATGTTGCTGGAGACAATACAAACAAAAATATACATTCCTACCCCTTTACTTATGGTAGTAGTAGGAGCCATATATACAGGTTTAGAATAGTATAGGTTTGCTGACGAGGCAATTGATTAATAATAATATTAGACAACATCCACACCAAATTCTAAACTAGGCTGAGCCTTACTATAGTAACCTGATGACTGATATATACATACTTTTATACACATACACACCCAAGCACAGGTCAAACAGACATTTTCATGATGTTCAGCTCAGAAGGCAGGGTAGTCATACAATGAAATAATTGAAAATGTTATCTTTCTGGAAAGCACTGTACATCGCTAAGTAAGAACACCCTTCATTTATTGTAAATATGTAAATATTAGTGTCATTTTAGGTTCGAGAAAGATAAGAATCTTTATAATGCATACTTTATTGCTGAGTTGAAATTAATTTGTCTTCAGGGTGTATGCTTCATCTCGGCATTATATGATACATTGTCCAGATAACTTATGACTTGATAACTTTAAATTAGTATGTGACTTTTTAAATTGATAGCAAATAATTAACTGTAGATACGTTACTGTTTGGAAATATTTGTAGAGAAATAAAATATGATAATTAAAAGTTATTAAGTGGTTCAGTAAATACAAATATTTGTTGGTGATTGATGAAAGGTCTACACCCAATAAGTACTGACTCTCATATCAAAGGTATAGAAATTATTTATTATTTCTTTCCCTTGTATAATATGCAAATAGATGTGCAGGAAAATATTGAAATCTGTTGTCTAGTGCATAGATGTCGTTATCTGAGAGATCTCCTGGTTTGTATGTTGTAAATTTAGTATGTTATTTAATTTTAAGCAGCGTTTATATAAGTAAGGCTACCAATCTCCCTCCTTTTATTACGAAGTAAATAATAATCAGTGTGTGTAAGCATGAATTATTTCCTTAACTATACTAACTAAGAGATACAAATATTTTATAAAAATTGTTTTCCAGAAAAAAAAATGTAATATACTTATTACTAAACCTATTTCAATGTTGATTCTATTAGTTGATGATCGTATGCTCTGAGTGTATAATGTTTACGGTACTATGTATTAGTGTATCTTAGGTGGAAATATTAAACCTAATACATAAATAGCATATCTACCAACCCTCTACCAAACACACTATACAGGTGTTTGGTAGAGGGTCCGACAAATCAAATGAGCGTGTTCGGGGTCCCATTTGGAGAATACAAGTTGGCCAAATAAAAAATCCCTGATCCCCCAATTTTTTAAAAGTTTTTTGTTTGTGAATTTTCCCATTTTTACCTCCATAACATTTGTAAAATCTGTTTTAGACCGGATGTTTTTACTAGAATTTGGTCTCTAATACACCTTCAGGCCACGCAAAGTAAAATTGGATACAAAACCAGAGCTAACTAACTGATTTAGAGCTCATAGAGTGAAAAAATTAAAAAGAAAAATTACCTCATAGTTCAACTTTCACAGTGATCTAAAAAACA
This sequence comes from Selenia dentaria, assembly GCA_917880725.1. Classification (NCBI taxonomy): domain Eukaryota; kingdom Metazoa; phylum Arthropoda; class Insecta; order Lepidoptera; family Geometridae; genus Selenia; species Selenia dentaria. The sequence continues at coordinate 25,319,289 of OU862888.1, read as the reverse complement.
CTAGCAATTCTGGAGGTAATATGCATTTAAAAACTTCTCTATTTATTACTTATTACAATGACATACTAAGTTGGTATAAAACTTACCAGCTTGTTGAATAAATGAGGCAGAAGGGAAAATTCAAACAACAGAAATAAATACAATTATTTATTTAATTTAAATTTTGTTCGAACACAGCTCCTCTATTATGAATACACGCCCGGCATCTACGGCGTATTTCTTTTGTAGACGTGTTCAGCGTCACCTCTACTTTCATTTTTGAAAAAGCGTCCCCAATTCTTCTTTTGTGTTTATTTTAACTTCGTACACCAACTCTTTAGCACGTCCCCAGACATAAAAATCGAGCGGTGTTAGGTCTGGGGAACGTGCGGGCCATTCAATTGGGCCACCTCTCCCTGGTGGTGGGATCCACATCGAACTCTTGTAGAATACTTTCATCTAGAACAACACGATGCTGTCTAGCATTGAGTCGTGGTTCCCTAAAATGTAGGGTGCCGGTTTCCCGCAGTCTCCGGAAAGTATTTGAGAATGTGGTGTGATGTGGTACATGTCTGTTGGGATGCGACTCTCTGTACATTCTTTGGGCTGCGCGTGAGTTCCCATTAGCTCGGCCATAGGCAAAAACCATGTCGGCGTATTCTTCGTTACTAAACTCCGTCATGTCGGCGCAGAAAGAATCAGCAACAACAGTCAACGTCAGCAAAAACAACAGTAACAACGGTAACAGTCAACAACGGTAACAGACAACAACGGTAACAGACAACAACGGTAACAGTCAACAACGGTAACAGTCAACAAAGGTAACAATTTAACAAATCAAAACAGAAACTGTGGGGTTATTCGTACACGCGTCAAACAGTGATAGCAGTCAAAGCTCGACTGATTACACTGATTTTATTGGTTAGACAACTGGTAGCTTAAAGCCTTAGCACGCCGCCTCTGCATTCTTGGAGAGACGGAGAAAGAAGAACTAATACAATAACCATGGCTTTATACCTGCTCGTCGTACTTGGTCCCTTACTTTACGTAGATGACACATTTTTTTATTTCTAGAGTTGTTACTTAGAAACTTATTTTAACTCAATAAGCTGGTAAGTAGCTAGCCATTTAGTATGTCGTTGTAATAAGTGATAAATGGAGAAGTTTTTAAACGCATATTACCCCCGGAATTACTTGTGTTTTTTTAGATCATTGTGAAAATTGAACTATGAGGTAAAATTTATATCATTTTTTCACTCTATGAGCTCTAAATCAGTTAGTTAGCTCTGTTTTGTATCCAATTTTGCTTTGCGTGGCCTGAAGGTGTATTAGAGACCCAATTCAACTAAAAACATCCGGTCTAAAACAGATTTTACAAATGTTATGGTGGTAAATAGGTACAATTTCGGTGAAAACGTAAAAAAACACAAAAATAAACTTATTTGATTTGTCGGACCCTCTACCAAACACCCTGTATATGGCATATGTTTTTAATTAAAATAATAATTCATAAAATTGTATGTTAACAGAAATGTATCTCCAAAATTTTCTTGTATAACTTTAAAATTTTTGTAAATATAAGTACCTATAGTTAATTAATAGTTGTATAACTTTTTTGGTTTAATTAAGATAAGGCTGATTTATTATTTACTGCTATATACTTTTGCTAGAAATAAATAAATAAATAAAATAAATAATAAAAAAAGTCAACCAGTCATTAAATGACAGATTAAATATCTAATCTGTTGGGATTAGCAACCCTCTTTAGAGGCAAGGTTCATTCATAAATCCATTGTTATTTTTTGTCCTGATGCGGACGTGTTGAGGGCTTACACATTAACTTGTATGAAGGCCATTTACTGCTGTATTTCTTTATTTTAGTATGGACTACATATATTCATGTAGGTCCGTAGGTCCGTGATCGGAACGGATTACATTTAGAAGACGTTATTTTCAAAAATCAATTTCCGTTTTTCTGGATTTATTGGTAAATAAAAATATAATTCATAATGTAATTAGTTTTATTTTAATTATTTTTTTTCATATTAAAGGACTTATGGGCCACACTGTAGAAATATAATCCCCATACTTACCCTTACGGTGGTAAGGGTAAGTTAGAAGAGAGAACATGTTTGAGAGAAATTAGATCTTACTTAGGTACTTATCACTGTCTTGATTTGCTTGAGCTTTTCTTGTAATGGTATGATTAATAAATTTACAAAATTTTTTTTTGATCATTTTTGGCATAGCCAAATAGGGGCAGGGGTGGCCCCAGTTAACCTGCTGGGCTATTATGTATCTCAGTTGCTAACAAATGTGGGTTGAAATCTGAAAAAATGGCCGCTCTATGTCACTTTTGTCAGCTTTAGTGATCAAATTAGTAAGACTTTTGCTTACTGGAGTTGCCAAAACTGACATAGAGCCGCCATTTTTCAAGATTTCAATCAACATTTGTTAGCAAATGAGATACATAATAGCCCTTCCGGTGCCAACCCCAGAAAACAATTTAAAATTATTAAATCTGGTGAACCAATAATTTTGACGACATAGATGCTTAAGTTGCACCCTCACAGTCAATCTACATAAGGGTGGATCTCGGAAAAGTGGAACAGTCATGTTTTGTAGGATTTTAACAAAACAAGCATTTTAAATCAAAATTTAGGACCTTTGTATAAATACAATTAACTCTATTTTAGTAATATTGACTCTCAAACAGCCGAAAAAGTTAACTATATACATTATTTTCTGAATAATCCACCTTCAAAATCATTTTCCTGCCATGTAATGACTTCATGTTAGCAACTGTTAATATCAAGGAACTTATTTCTAATTCATATTTCTATAAGTTTTATTGTAATATGTCATAGTTCAATATCAGACTTATTTATTATAGTTATTGGAACTGCCTTAGAACTTAATAATTTTGTAAGAAGGTCTCAACACTTTGTGTCACAGACATTGCAGTCATTATCCTGCCTGATTTTAAATTTGAAAAAGCCGGGATCTCATTAGCCAAAGAGACACAAGCATTCGTCTAGGACGCGGTCGGTGCACATCTTTTCTATGATTCATGTAATTTGAGCCGCCATTTTTGCCAGTAGCCGCATAATTTTGTCGAAAGCTGCGTGTCTTGGACCAGACAAAGTGTCATATAGTCTGGCTAGTATTATTTGCGTTTGTGATATGATCTCGGTGGTGATATCCTGAGCAGTTAATTAACAATAATAGGTATATTAATATATACAAAATTAAACATTAAGTATAATAATATTTTTTATTTTTCAAACTTTTGGACTGGAAAGGATGTGGCATCAACATTAATGGCGAATACATCACTAACCTTCGTTTTGCCGATGATATAGTTATAATGGCGGAGTCGCTCGAGGATATCGGCACCATGCTCAACGACCTCAGTAGAGTTTCCCAACAGGTTGGTCTTAAGATGAACATGGATAAGACGAAAATCATGTCCAATGTCCATGTTCCACCTATACCGGTAATTGTTGGAAACGATACACTCGAAGTTGTAGACGAGTACGTCTACCTGGGACAGACTGTCCAATTAGGTAGGTCCAACTTCGACAAGGAGGTCGCACGAAGAATCCAGCTCGGATGGGCAGCGTTCGGGAAGCTTCGATCCATCTTTTCGTCCCCAATACCTCAGAGCCTGAAAACCAAGGTTTTCAACCAGTGTGTGTTGCCAGTGATGACTTATGGCACTGAGACGTGGTCCCTTACTGTGGGCCTCATTAACAAGCTTGAAGTCGCTCAACGAGCAATGGAGAGGGCTATGCATGGGGTTTCCCTGCGTGATAAGATCCGAAATGAGGAGATCCGTAGGAGAACTAAGGTCACTGACATAGCTCTCAAAATTAGCAAGTTGAAGTGGCAATGGGCAGGCCACATCGCTCGCAGAACTGATAACCGATGGGGAAGAAAGGTTCTCGAGTGGCGACCACGCACCGGAAGGCGTAGTGTAGGCCGGCCCCCCGCTAGGTGGACCGACGACCTCATAAAAACCGCGGGGAATCGCTGGATGCAGGAAGCGAGTAGCCGGTCCAAGTGGCGTTCTATGGGGGAGGCCTATGTTCAGCAGTGGACGTCTTCCGGCTGATAATGATGATGATGATGATAATAATATACTTTGTTTATACCTATGGATTTTCTTCGCATTTTTATTAAGTGTTTTTTGCCCAAATCATCATTATCCTGCCATCTGTGAAATGAATGACAGGAAAATGACTGCTGGCCAGGAAAATGATTATGTACTTAGTGTTTCTTAAGTAATATTTCATTAATACAGATCAGTGAAAATATAAATTTACACCATGGCGATGTACGGTAGCAATGTTTTAATGTTATTTAAATAGATCTGTTTTTCATTTATCTAATTTATAATTATCTACGTAGTTACATGTATTTGTTTTCAAGTGACGATATGCTGTTGTTAATCTGAAAAATGCTGCAGTGCACTCATAAGTGTGTAAAGCAAAGTTCTGTGGAACACTAAGAATTGTTTGTTATTGGAAAGTAGTAAGTCCAAGAAGACGCAAGAAGAAATTCTTGAAAAAAAAGACAAGAAAATCAAGGAAAACTTCAAGACTTGAAAGAAAAAAAACAAACGTTACTATATATAAAAAAGAAGAAGGTTAACTAAAAGCTATTTCAGATTTAAAATATAGAGAGAAAAGAAGAAAAAGACGACAATTGAAACAATTACACAACGTGCTATTGCTTCCATTTGGAATGTACTTCCTACCATCAGCGCATTAAACAAATGAAAAAATGACACTAAAGTATGTCGAGGAGTACTATAAAGAACGAGACGAAAACAAAGAAATAACAGATGAAAATGACATAGTTAAACAGACAAATACAATGACATTGACATAGGAAATGACAAAGTGATAACCCAAAAAAAACACGAAAGAGCGTCTAAAAAATAGGTGCCAGGTAAATTAATACCATCTACATCTGCACCAAAAGGAATAGGAAATGGCGACTACATTTTATTTAATTTTAAAACTAAACATATCTATAGATATGCTGCCTTCTGTATGAGTAAGATAGACCAAGATAACGATGAAGACTGTTTAAGATAAACGGATCTACTGTATAATGATCATAGGACAGACAGTCCTACTAGGCAGGTCCAACTTCGAGAAAGAGATCAATCGTCGAATCCAACTCGTCTGGGCAGCGTTCCGGAAGCTTCGCGAAGTCTTCTCGTCCAAAATATCTCAGTGCCTCAAGACTAAAATGTCTTTGACCAGTGTGTGTTACCAGTGATGACTTATGGCACTGAAATATGGTCCCTCACTATGGGCCTCATAAGAAAGCTCAAAGTCGCACAACAAGCTATGGGAGCTTATTCTTATTAGTTTTCGGGGCGATGAGGCCTGCACTGATGTCCCACTTGGGGTGTTTTTTGCATTTCCCCTGCCAACATTTGCTCAAGCCAGCCTAGCTCCTTTACATAGTGGAGTATGGCATTAGGTCGCTGGCACAACTGCTCCAGTGTTGTTTGAGATGTTGTTTGAACAACTGTCGATGATGCTAATGATGCCTCATGCTTTCTAGAGTGGACCTCCAGTAATCCTGTTTTTGATCTAATTTCTTCCGTAGCCCTACAGTGCAGCAACACATACTCCACAGTCTCGTCCTCCTGCAGACAGCCTCTACAGAGGGCTGTCCGTTACTCTTATCTTGTGGGACTGGTAATTTAGATTACAGTGACCTGTGATAATGCCCATTAGGCGAAGCTCCTGCAGTTGTAATCGTAGTAGTTTGTTCGTAGTATTTAATTTGTTTCTCTACATGATCAAATCAGATATGAAGAGATCCGTAGGAGAATGAAAGTCACCATAATAGCCCAAAAGATTAGCCAGTTAAATTGATACTTGGCAGGGCACATAGCACGCAGAACAGATGGCCGATGGGGCTGGAAAGTTCTGGAGTGGAGATTACGGACCGGCAAGCGCAGCGTAGGTCATCCATCGACAAGATGGACAGATGACCTGATAAAGGTAGCAGGACGACGTTGGATGCAGGCCGCTTCCAACTGTTCCTTTTGGAAAATGATGGAGGCATATGTTCAGCAGTGGACGTGCTACGGCTGAGATGATGATGCTGATAATGATGACTGTTATCAGTCATTTACAGCAGATTCGTCCATCTTAATCTTTAAATACTTTAATATTAGGTATGACATTATTGTTGATTGTGTATGAAGATTTTATACAGAAATAATTGTTATGTAGCAGCAGCGTGTTATTTTAGTTTGTTTTAATTTAAAAATTAAGCAGTGTGGATTTTATAACATATCTACATAGTTCGTAGTAAGTAAAATGTTTAAGTACTTAATGTACTGGAAGTCATTATCCTGTAAAGAGTTTATAAGAGATAACAACTTAATTTAAGCATAATGTATTAAAGAATATGCATATTGTCTATATGTCGTGATAATTATAAATTAAAATTACAATATATTATATTATTTTGGTTATTTTAATTATTTTTCTGCCTACTGTCAGTATCCTGACAGGTGTTCTCACTTTCCTGCCAGTGGGATCATTTTCCTGCTTGGTCATTAAACCAAAAGGGGTATAAAATCTAGGAAAATGATTTAAGTGTCTGGCCAGGGTATGAAAATGTTGGCAAATATAGAGTAACATTCTGTTACTATATAACTTTTTCCGTTAAGTAACATTTATTTTAAAATATTTTTAGTACCAATTTTGTCCACTTTTCGGAGATTCACCCATAATATGTTAAAGTTATAGAAGTGGATGGATATCAAAGATTTAAATAAAACTAATTTTGTATTACACTGGCCTCCATTAGGGCCTCATAACAAAAACCTGGCTACACCAATGCTGAACAGTGGAAGCCTTTGATTTAAATGAAGTTAATTATGATCCCTAATTAGTTAATTATTATAAGGGAGGGACAGTAATTATTTATCTATCACTACTTTTTGTTTCCACAGCTCCATGTCATAGTTTGACTAACCATAGTATAAAATTAGTTCAAGCACCTATAAAATTAGTGGGGACTCATAACAGATTTAGGGTAGTAGTAGTACTAATCAATAATCAGAATGTCGCCCAAAATGTTATATACATAAATCCCAGAATAGCAATCAATTGATAGTATACTTCTACATATTGTATTGGGCTTCTAAATAAAATCACTGTTATGTTTATAGAGAACACAAAATATAGAATGCATCAAATCTGCAATCGAGCAAGGGTTTTTTATTGCATTAAATTATACAGTAATTATTAATAAAAGACAGGCAGCAATATGGCTATTGCAGCTAGATCTAAGCTGATTATACAATTATAGACAAGGTATTAGATAAAAATTTGTTTAATCCTTCCTATACTTTGATAATTAAAACAAGATTTATGAATGAAACTGCCATATATTTACGTCTCTGGGACGCAAAGAGATAATACTGTCTCTGGGACGCAAAGGGTTAATATATTACCCTATCGACAATACATGCTCACAGTGCTGAGACAGTAATGTGGGAAGACACTGTATCTAATAATACAGGTTCATATCATAGTATGGGAGGTAGTATTCTACTGAGTTTTGTAACATTTTTTTACCAAATAAACATATTATTATTCAGTTCAGTTCTTCAATAATGGCTTCTACGGCTATTGTCACAAATAGTGTAAATAAGAATAGTCATATTAATATGTAGAAATGACAAATCACATTAAAACTTACAACTGTTCAGTGATTTTTTTATTCCTGGGTAACCTTATCACTCATTAGTGCGCCAAAAATACATTAGTTCATCGTTTAAAAAAATTTAAAAAAAGTGAGTCATTGTTTCTACTCGTTTTTTTTACACCTTATTATATTATATGTACATGTACCTTCTAGTTGGGACGTTAGGGTCAACCTCAACCATGGTACCATAGTTTGCGAGCTGCTTTACCCTAGTCGAGGGATCCAACGATGCTAAATTGTGCGAGTGCCTTGGACGTCGCTCGTCAGTCTGCATTTTGCCCGTCAGCCTACAATTTCTGCCTTGTAACCTTACCCACACTACCGCCAAAGTGTTGTTAATTTATTTAATTATTACGATTCGATTTATGTAATTCAGGTCAGTAAAACAGTAAATGAAACAAATCAGATTCAAGCAAGCTGGATCAGAAACATTAGAAAAATAAATGTAAACATCACAGACTACCTAGACCACGGGTATAATATAATAATTTATCTATGAGTTCTATACACGCATGGTTCTATGAAAGGGAAACATCTGATAACGCCCGACCTGTGAAATACCGCCCCGCAATTGGCAACACGAAATCAGCGTCCATGTACATGAATTGTCAGGTCGGTTGCGGACGGGCTGGCTATTCCATAGGTGAACCAAATGATACCGGGCAGCAATCACAGACCCATCATTTACCGCCCCATCAATTGGCGGCCCTGCAACTGGTGTCCGTGGATGTACATGCATTGACTGGCTGCGAATTATCGTACCGGTTTGATATTTACCGACCCTGGATCGACCGGCCTGACAATTGGAAGCCATAAGGTCTAGTGCACAATGATTCACTCAAGTATCGGAATTGTCTTGGACGCTAATTTGTCAGAAGCTTATACCAACTGTAGGAAAAATAGACGTGTTGTGTTCAAATTACTAGGAACCAAGCTGTTATTTTTATCAGTTTTAATCATAGTATATAATAGTATACTTTTATAATTATAATTTTGATAATTATATGAGTAGTGTCCAATTGCGGGTGGGAAAAATCCCCAAAATGGCTGTTGTTGGTTTTGTTTAACTTTCTTAGATTGCGTTTATTTCAGTTTTGAAGTGCTGTAGTGGTGGAATATTAACCCTTGAGGCTTTATAGATAACTAAAATTTGCGACCCAGTGTTCCCAAAAACGCCGAGAAAATCCACTATTTAAAAAATGCGCGCGGTCGCGGTAATAATTAACAATAACATTAATAAATAACTCCAAGTACTAGTAATAATTTAGAAACCCACCCAAAACCAAAATTATCGACACCGGGTAAGAAGCGTAAACAGTACAAAAAACGCATCGAAGTAGATGATTTTGACATTTGCGCAATACGAAATACATCAATCATCATCAGTTTTTATGCTGTAAAAAAAGAAATCCCAACTTTGAAGAAAATTCTGGCAGCAGTTAAGAGAGACCTAAATTTTCAAGGTGGGAGAACATATTTAAGAAATATTTTAATTAACAAATTGTGCTACAAGTTCAAAAAGTGTAAAAATATCCGTTGTGTATTGACACAAAAGCCGGACATCGCCGCATGGAGGGCTCGCTACCTACGCCGTATGAAAGAGAATAATGACCTTGGGGCTGATAAAAAACCGGTTACATACCTGGACGAGACGTGGATTCATTCCCACTATACGGTCAGTAAATGCTGGCAAAATAATACCGACAGCAGTGTGAAGAAAAATTTAAATCCGGGTCAACGTTGGATTCTTGTACACGCTGGAGGAGAAAATGGATTCATTGAAGGTGCAGAATTACTTTATAAATGTAAAAGTAAAATCGGCGAATTATATAGTTGTATAGTAAATACCTACGTATTTCAACATCAAAGACTTCATGGAACCTTTGAATCCCTGACAGATCATTTTTTTGTCTATTAGAAACCACCCATTACCAGTAACCAGGATATTTTCCTTTACTTGTGAAATCAATGGATACCAAGTCGATGACGCCACCCGCGAATCTTGTACAGCTAAATTATAAAATCAAATGATTACTCCAATATATTGGATGTAAGACACCAAGTTATACAAACGTTATTAAGCATGGTTTCCCACATAAACAGGGTGTGGCGTAATAGGGTACCTGCGGGTAGGGGCCATTGTGGCGGTTCAGAAAAATATTTGTTATGCTCAGTAAAAGTGCCTCGGTTTTCGAGATATTCGACATTTTCGAAATGGTCACTTGAATGCCAAATTTAAAAAAAAATACCATACTTTTTTTTTACACCACAGAAGGGTAAAGGTCAGGAAAACAAACGAAAGCAAGTAAAATTTTAGTGAAATCTTATTTTAAAAACATAACTGTGCTTGTGTTATAAAAATAATAGTTTTCATTCGATAGCACATCTATCCAAGAATACTATCCAAAAAACAGATAGAAATAAAAATTCATTTGCAGTCTTGGCGCCAAAAATAGTGACGAAGGGTGAAATATTTCTTAAATTTCGAAAATGTCGAATATCTCGAAAACCGAGGCACTTTTACTGAGCATAACAAATATTTTTCTGAACCGCCACAATGGCCCCTACCCGCAGGTACCCTATTATCCACTCATTACACCACACCCTGTATATATAAAACTAGTTTTATGTACGAAATAGGTACTAAAACAGTGTCAATTACATTTCCGAAATTTCCTAGCCGTAAATTAGTCGATGCGCCAGGTATTGTATTCATCTACGAGTCAATGTTTGAAAATACACAACAGCAACAAAACAAATCTCAACTGAACTTTTCCTAATCAATTCTTAAGTATTTCGATTTTTCTGGTTGTCAACAATACTTTGCCTATCCGATCCACAGATTAGCAAATTTAGTGCCCATCCAGGACAGTGCGAGCACAGCCTTACATTTTCATCACATCTATTAAATAAATTTCACCAATAGCATCGATTTTCCAAAAAAATAGACCAATAAGAATGCAGGAAATCAGCCAATAGGATGATAGTCACGAGTTGACGGGCCGGTATTTTACGGACAGAGCCAGGAATACACGACCCTGGAAATACCGACCTGACGATTGAAGTACATTGATATGTACACGAGTTCCTGGCCGGGTATTGCGTTGTCGGGAAATACGTGCCGTATCTTATGGTGCTCGGGGCAAGATGCCCGGCATGACAATGCGCAACCCGTGAAATACCACCCCGACAACTGAAGTACAACCCGGTCAGAATATCTGTGCACCTCGCTGGAATGCGGCGCCTCTCCCGCTTCCCCTGTCACCTCTCCGCGCACTCCCCGGTGCGACAGTACGGTTAGCATCTTCGTTGCCGATACACGTCCCGATAATTTTGATATTTTCGCTTTGTTCGCGTTGTTAAGTTTAGACTGTTTACTGTTAAGTTGGGACTGGTTTGGTTGTTATTAAAATTGTTGTAGCTGTTAAACTGAAGTCATGGGAAAAACAATACACAGCGAATCAAGAAATTTAATCTTGAAATTGCTCAAGTTTTTTGAATCGAGAAAGCAAATAAACAGTACACCATACCTATAGACCAAGTGGTGAAACGAACCTGTGCTGCAACTGGGATATCAAAGAGGACTCTAATGAAAATTAAAAATGAAGCCAAAGTACAACCACCTACTTCGCCGGGCGCTAGTCCGACTCCAAGTACTAGTAATAATTTAGAAACCCACCCAGAACCAAAATTATCGACACCGGGTAAGAAGCGTAAACAGTACAAAAACGCATCGAAGTAGATGATTTTGACATTTGCGCAATACGAAATACATCAATCATCATCAGTTTTTATGCTGTAAAAAAAGAAATCCCAACTTTGAAGAAAATTCTGGCAGCAGTTAAGAGAGACCTAAATTTTCAAGGTGGGAGAACATATTTAAGAAATATTTTAATTAACAAATTGTGCTACAAGTTCAAAAAGTGTAAAAATATCCGTTGTGTATTGACACAAAAGCCGGACATCGCCGCATGGAGGGCTCGCTACCTACGCCGTATGAAAGAGAATAATGACCTTGGGGCTGATAAAAAACCGGTTACATACCTGGACGAGACGTGGATTCATTCCCACTATACGGTCAGTAAATGCTGGCAAAATAATACCGACAGCAGTGTGAAGAAAAATTTAAATCCGGGTCAACGTTGGATTCTTGTACACGCTGGAGGAGAAAATGGATTCATTGAAGGTGCAGAATTACTTTATAAATGTAAAAGTAAAATCGGCGAATTTATCATAACGAGATGGACACAAACAATTTTTTAAAATGGCTTCGCGAAAAGCTTATACCAAATTTACCGCCGAACGGTATAGTTGTCATAGACAATGCACCCTACCATTCGACGCAGTCGGTGAAAGCGCCCACCAGTGCTGCTCTTAAAGCTGACATGCAAAATTGGCTACGTGAACACAATATTCCATTTAATGACAAAATGACAAAGAGGGAATTGTATCCCATTATACTGAGAACAAAGCCGCCGAAAAAATATGTCGTCGACGATTTGATGCGAGAGCATGGCCAAGAAGTTGAGCGTCTGCCACCTTATCATTGTGACCTAAACCCTATCGAATATATATGGAACTTGGTAAAGCAAAGGGTGGCAGATAAAAACATTGACCAATCGGAAAAGAAAATAGAACAACTTACAAAAGATGCGATTAATTCAATTACGCCAGCTGACTGGAAAAAAGAAGTGAATCACGTGGAGAGACTACAGCGAGAATACTGGGAAAAGGATCATCTAGCAGATGACAACATCACACACTATAGTGACTGAGTTTAATAATAAATGTTTTTGTAATCACAATTATTGTTTTTTAATAACAAACCCTTCTATCAAAAATAAATTGATTTGAAAAGGTTAGTAATTTTTTTTTACCTCCACAATTCTCGAAAAAACTTTTTTTCACACCGTACCCAGAACGCCGATATGACGTCACAAGGTCAGGTGCACAGATATTGTGACCGGGTTGTACATGTACACGAGTTGCGGGTCGGGCGTTCCATGGCTGCCAGTTGACGGGGCGGCACTTCCATGGGCGGCAATTATACACACTCCTATGAAAATCTCGATACGTTCGAATAGACCCCTTGAGAGCGTTTTTTAGTGAAAATAACGCTAAGAACGATCACAAGGGGCGTTCGAATTGGGAATCTGTGGATGAAAATGTCGTTCATGTCTATTTTTGTTCAGAGTTTGGAACCCCAATTCAATTCAATTTATTTATTTCAGACATAGTATTACTAACTAGCACAATACAGTTAATATTAATAATGTCAATCAAATGGATGAATGTCAATATGAATAACAATTACAGATATAAAAATAATAATAATAGTAATAATTATAATAAAATAAACATTGTACTTTTTATATATTACACTTTTATATTATTTTACACATTGAACATTAATAGATGCACAGCAATACTACAATATATAATACCTATTATTATGTTATTTAATAATAAAAAACATTATTTATAGTCCAGAGAAATTTGGATAGGAAGGAACAATGGCGTGTCAATTATTTTCACAAAGAAAAAACATCAGCTGCTAAGAAAAGCAAAAATACGCCATAACTATTGTTCACGCGAAAGCGTGACGTCACCTCACCCACAGTGCGTCCCCCGCTACCCGCCGGTAAGGGGAAACGTCAAACGCGGCGGCTCTCGCACGCAACTACTGAGCGACACGCCTTCTGCTCGCGCGCACGCAAAACGAAGTGAAATCCGCTCTGCACCGCCGCCATTTTGCCACGAGTCGGAAACGCCCCCAATAATTTTACCGACGACACATACGCGTACGCGAGTGCACAAACCAAAGGGACAATACAGACATTAGAACCAAGTGACAATAGTTCTTCAGCTCATTCAGCACGCCGTCGACAGCAGGACGCCTCCACGACCCACGGTCACCAGCTCTCACCAGTTCCAGAGTCTCCCGACATACCCCACGGAACCCAGGTACCAATAATTCTTCCCTACCTATCGTATGGTGGCATATTGCCTCACCATATTTCCTTCGAGCGCGGATATCCGGCAACATATTTTCTTTCGCTGCCGGATAAAAGAACCAGTGCTATCCCCCCTTGTCAAAAAATAATAATTCCTTTTAATACAGTCCATTGCCCATATCAGCCCTATTTAATTTAAAAACTACTTCTTATAGATTCAATTTAATTTAAATCCCCTTACGCCATACAAATCACCTAATTAACTCAGGTATTTGCTTATCGAACAAACCCCGACTAGCGATTAGCTTTTGTTCGTTTGACACTCGCGCGCCACAGAATAGACAATAATACTGCAGAGTTGTTTGGTTTGAAATTCCAAACTCGTTAACGATAACGTTAATGAGGCGTTTGTTTTTATGACTGTTAGCTATTGTTTGCAAGAAAGTCGTAAATAACATAACTCAAGGCCAGGTACTTTGTTGATTTTAATTATAAAATAATACTAAGTACTGTTAAAACATTTACTTGTGTTCGTGATTAGCATGAAATAATTAATGTAAGTTAATTGTTTACATTTAAGAGACCAGCACAAAACGTCTTAGGGTCCCGTACAGAATTTACGTAAATAACATAACGAAATTTACGGAATATAATTAATTAAGTAATTAAACCATCAGCTCATATAAGGTTTCGTACACACGTTATTAATTTAGACGTTATTTTAACCGACTTCCGAAAAAGGAGGTGCGGAATTTCACCGACGATTAAATAATTTAATAATTTTAATTACTTTTTCTTTTTTTTTCTCTCCTTGTGTCTGACTTCGACGTCGACGTTACGATGCCTTCCAAATCGCAGGCCGCTCGTTTTAGAGAGGGACAACGCGCTTTAATTGCCCTTTCGGAAATTGCGACGTCGTTACGAGAAGGGAAACAGAAGTATACGAACGCAGATTTCAACGCGAAGGTTGCGGACGTGAGAACCATGCGTGATAAACTCGACGCCGTATACTACGAAATATTAGATACCGACGATTTGTCAGACGCCCAGGAGAAATTGTACATGGAGCAATACGAACGGGCAATAGAAGCCTATGACGCGATTCTGGTTGCACATGTAGATATTAATATATTGCCATCAGCCCAAAGTGACGAGGTACCATCAGCACACAACCCGGGAAACGTCACAGCACCAGCTACGGTAAACTCGGTTTTGCCCCAAATCGAGTTACCCAAATTTACCTCGCGACTCGAGGACTGGCCCTCCTTCATATCGGTATTTAAGAGCTTGACCGATAACATGGCCAACCTTACGGGTGCAGTAAAACTGCACTATTTACTTTCCTGTCTGGCGGGGGAATCGCGGTCGCTCATTGCACATTTAACGATCACGAACGAAAATTACGTAGTAGCCTTAGATATCCTGACGCGAAGGTACGAAAATCGGCGGTTACTCATAGATCGTTTCGTGGACGTAATTTTCGATTTGCCCACCATATCGTCGCGTTCGGAAATCAGGAGGCAGTTCCTAACTCCGCTCATATCCGCACAATCCGCGCTTGCCAATTTAAACTTATCTACTACTGGAGATAGTGGATATATTTTAGTGTCGATCGTAGTACGAAAACTCAAGGGGGAACTTAGGTCCTTCTTTGAGCGTCAACACGGGTCATCTGACCGACTCCCGACCCTAGCCGACCTCGTCACCTTCCTCGAGCATCACGCACGCTGCAACGAGGTCAGCGTATCGACCGCCATAGCTCCGCCCACGCCCGGACCAAACGCAAACCGAGCGTCACCGTCCGGGGCACAACGCGAGCGCAAGTATCACCACGACTACGCGCAGGCTCGACGGGTACATACTGCGAACACATCCCCGACACACTCCGAGGATTCGAACCCGCGACCTCAGCGTTATGCACAGGCGTTAACCGCACGACCCGCGCGCTTCTCGCCCCCACCTCGGCAGGGATCGAACCCGCAACCGCCGCGCTATACACAGGCATTGACACCATCACCCGCGCGCTTCTCGCCCCCACCTCAGCAGACATTTTCTAGAGGTAATCATTACTGCCCGTGGTGTAATGCCCGGGGTCACAAGCTACGGGTGTGCCCACAGTATAACAAACAACCAGTGCAGGGTCGCTGGGATTTTATCTACGCGCGCAACCGCTGCGCCAAATGTCTAGGCCCGCATTATGACGATGAGTGCACGTCAACGGGCCTATGCAAAACATGCGGCAGTGCAAACCACCACACGACCCTGCACAGGTTGGGGTGTACCTCACCTACGCACAATTCCGCGCATTTACTACCCGCACAACAGCGCGAGATACCACGCCGCCGTCACTCACCTGATACGGACCGGATGGTGTCCTTCAGACGTACTCCAACGCGCACTACCTCGCGTTCGCCTCCGCCCCCTAGGCAGTGACTAGGGCGGCACCATCAGCACATATCAGCCCAGCTAACGGTTAATCATCAGCACACACATCAGCCCGAAGCTAATCAGCACACATCCCAGCGCGAAGATAATCAGCACACATCTCAGCGCAACGTTAATCAGCACACATCGCAGCGCGCAGATTATCAGCCCACAACTACACACACAACACGACGACAAAATGTCGTCGCAAACACCTTGAGTCATACTACTGACATCTCAACGCCAAACAGTATGCATAATAGACCTGTCCTACTACCTACAGTCTCACTCGAGATAGCAGACTACAAGGGCAATTTTCAACAAGCACGAGCGTTGTTGGATTGTGGCTCTATGATAACACTAATAGACGAAAACATAGTAAAGCGACTTTGTTTACCTACTCAGCGCACCCAATTAAAAATAAAAGGTATAGGTGATCAGCACTCAGAAAATTCTTCGTCATATGTCGACATTACTTTTCGACCTGTACATACGGACAGGCCCGTAATAAGGACAAAGGCATATGTGCTCAAAAACGTAACGGGAGTTTTACCGCACACTAAACTGCCTAGTTTGGATGAAAGCACCAATTACGTTCCACTAGCAGATTTTTCTTTTAACATACCTGCACCGATTGACCTTTTGTTAGGGTCAGACATATTAGGTAGCATCTTAGACGGTACTAAAATTTCTCTAGGGCCCGGCAGACCCATAGCCTTCGGCACGATATTTAACTTCACGTTATTAGGCCCAGTATCACAAGATACGGGCACTCAGCCTCAAGTCAACTCAGCTCAAATTGACCATACTGACTTGGCACTACAGTCCAGCCAAGACATCCAGTCAGCTCTAGAGAGATTCTGGGAAGTAGAAGAAGTCAGTAATACCATTCCCGATGGTACATCAGCGCACGAAGAGTGCGAAAACATATACCAGTCCACCACCACAAGGGACCAGTCTGGTAAATATATAGTCGCACTACCATTTGTTACGGATGCCCCCGAACTAGGGGCTACGCACGCTATAGCACTTCGGCGGTTTCTCAACCTCGAAAAGAAACTCCAACGAAACCCCGAACTCCGCTCAAAATATGTAGCGTTTATGCAGGAGTACCTAGATAAAGGTCACATGAACCCCTGCCATCCAAACACGTTCCGCGATCAGCCCCACTGCTACATACCGCACCATGGCATTTTCAAGGCCAATTCAGACAAGCTACGTACAGTCTTTGACGCTAGTTGTAAAAGCGCAAATGGCACTAGTCTCAACGACACCTTACATACGGGACCGGCCCTGCAGCGAGATATCACGGATATCATTTTAAACTTCCGAACACACAAGGTCGTTTTCAGCACAGACATACAACAGATGTTCAGAAACATTATGATTCAGCCCGACCACAGACGGTTTCAGCTCATTCTCTGGCGTTCATCGCCAGATCAGCCCTTATTAACATATGCATTGTCCACCGTGACTTACGGATTACGCTCCAGCCCATTCTTAGCGAACCGCACCATCCAGCAGTTGATCGCGGATGAAGGGCAACGCTATCCCAGAGCCGCTCAGGTGCTCTCTAGGTCAATATTTGTTGACGACGTGCTCACCGGACATGATACTGTCGGTGAAGCCATGAACTTACAAACCGAGTTGATTAGCCTACTCGCACTGGGGGGTTTCCAACTGCGTAAGTGGACATCCAACTCACGCCAGCTCTTAGAAAGGTTCCCAGATGACCAGTGCGAGATGTCGAAAGATTTTGACGTTAGCCCAGACGATAACTCCATCAAAGTCCTTGGCATACAATGGATACCACAAACTGACGAATTTACCTACAGTGTCTCAGTACCTACGGTAGATGGATTCACCAAGAGGTCAATACTCAGCACCATAGCGCGTCTGTACGACCCATGCGGTTGGATCAGCCCCGTCATCTTCCGCGCTAAAACCTTGATTCAAAGGTTGTGGACCTTAAAACTCGATTGGGACGAACGAGTACCCAGTGATGTCGCTCTTGAGTGTCAGAATATCTATCGTGACCTACCACGCCTCTCAGCGCTCAGGTTTCCAAGAAACGTCTGCTCAAACAAGGCATCCACACACACCCTTCAGGGATATGCGGATGCTTCAGAACTCGGCTACGCCGCGGTTATTTACCTCCACGAAACTACACCTGGTGGACAGGTACATGTGCACTTGCTCATGTCCAAATCAAAGGTAGCTCCTATTAAAAACCGCCAAACCATTCCTAAACTGGAGCTCTCAGCCGCCCACTTGTTGGCTAAGCTCATGGCCCATGTCTCGGCCCAGTTATCAGCTCACATCACCGTTCGTCAGCACATATGTTGGTCAGACAGTACCATAGTACTGGCCTGGCTGAACACGCCTGTACAATCGCTTCAGACATTTGAAGCCAACAGAGTCTCCTCAATCAAGGCAAATACATGCAATCTCACGTGGAGACATGTACCCTCCGCCCTAAATCCTGCTGACTGTGCCAGCAGGGGCATGTCAGCTCAAGATCTCTTGAAGCATGACATGTGGTGGTCACCGTCCTGGCTCAAGGACCCGCCACAAACATGGCCAGCCCTACCGCCCGCGTTGGGCCATCACGCCCTACCAGGCCTCAAGCCAAAGAAGGCCGTCGCCCACATAGCGGTACCTGACCTCGACGAGACTCTGCTCACACGATTCAGCTCACTAGATAAACTGATAGGTGTAACGGCGTGTATAAAACGATTCATACACAATTGCAGACAGAGCCGCTCTGCGCGTGTCGCTGGGCCCATTACGGTTAGCGAACGAAAGGAAGCCCTTTTACATTGGGTGCGCTCAGTACAACACAATTGCTTTGCTGAAGACATACATCGCTTAAAACACAACAAAGAATGTACGATACGTGTACAACGCCTGTCACCATTCTTAGAGAACGACTTACTGAAAGTGAGTGGTCGACTCACCCAGTCTGCTCTGCGTTACGACGCTCAGCACCCACTGATATTACCCAGCTCGAGTCCACTAGTTGATCTCATTATAGACTACTATCATAAAATTTACTGTCATCCAGGGGCGGACACTCTGCACTCACTCTTACGCCAGCAATTCTGGATATTATCAGCCCGCCGCGTTATTCGCCATCGAGTATACAAATGTATACATTGTTTTCGTTTCCGCGCTAAAACTAAGGCCCCGTACATGGCCGACCTACCCGCCGACCGCGTAAACGTTCAGCCCGTATTTAGCAAAGTCACGACGGACTTTGCTGGACCATTTTTGATAAAATCCAGTACACTTAGAAACGCCAAGCTATTAAAGGGCTACTTCTGTGTTATAACATGTCTAGCCACGAAGGCGGTCCATCTCGAACCGGTATCTGAGTTATCCACGGAGGCGTTCCTTGCGGCATTACAGCGTTTTGTTTCTAGGCGCGGTGTACCGACGTTAATTAGGTCTGATTGCGGTACAAATTATGTAGGCGCTAGGAATGAACTTAGGGAAATACAGGCCTTTCTTGCAACCAATAATGACAGTATCGCACATACGCTTTCTAAACAGCACATAACATGGTGGCTAAATCCACCAAAGGCACCCTGGTTCGGTGCACTTCATGAAACAGCGGTAAAGTCAGCTAAACAATTACTGTACCGTGTGGTCGGCGAACAACGCCTCACATTTGAAGAGTTTTCAACTCTATTAGCACGCATTGAAGCCGTGCTCAATTCACGCCCTCTCAGCCCACTCTCTTCTGACCCTGCGGATCTTGATGCTCTCACCGCAGGTCATTTCCTTATTGGCCGTCCGCTCACAGCCTTACCTGAATATTCGGTAGAAGGCCGAGCCATTTCTGCACTAAAAAGGTTCAAGCTCGTCCAATCCTTATCCCAACACTTTTGGCGATCCTGGTCCAAGTCCTACCTGCACACCCTCCAAACCCGCTCCAAATGGACTTCCCGATCCAGCCCACCTCAAGTCGGGGAACTGGTACTGATAGTGGACGACCAGGTGCCGCCTCTACACTGGCGCATGGGCCGCATCACCAAGACGCTCCCGGGGAGGGATGGCGTCACCCGAGTGGTGGAACTCAAGACGACTTTGGGCATACTGACGCGACCTGTCCTCAAGATCGCCCGCCTGCCTATCGATTGAGCACCACACCACACCTTTGCCGCGTGGGGAATATGTTCACGCGAAAGCGTGACGTCACCTCACCCACAGTGCGTCCCCCGCTACCCGCCGGTAAGGGGAAACGTCAAACGCGGCGGCTCTCGCACGCAACTACTGAGCGACACGCCTTCTGCTCGCGCGCACGCAAAACGAAGTGAAATCCGCTCTGCACCGCCGCCATTTTGCCACGAGTCGGAAACGCCCCCAATAATTTTACCGACGACACATACGCGTACGCGAGTGCACAAACCAAAGGGACAATACAGACATTAGAACCAAGTGACAATAGTTCTTCAGCTCATTCAGCACGCCGTCGACAGCAGGACGCCTCCACGACCCACGGTCACCAGCTCTCACCAGTTCCAGAGTCTCCCGACATACCCCACGGAACCCAGGTACCAATAATTCTTCCCTACCTATCGTATGGTGGCATATTGCCTCACCAACTATTGTATTATTCCACAAATGTGGCAAGTCATTAATAGATTTCTGAAATTCTTATCAATATAGTTTTTTCTGTAGTATACATTTTTGCATCCATTTACATATTCCATTAAATAAAATTCACAGCAACGCTAGCCACGGGCGGCGGCACGATCGCGACTGAGCCCAGATTGCATGCAACCGCACTACTCACGTTACAACGCGGCTTGCAACTTGCTGTGACAATCTGCTGGATGCTAGGACGTACGATACAACGTCCAACATGTTGGATAGGAGTCACAACACGCCTACATGCGATACAATTTGCTGGATCACAGCAGATTGCTACAGCATGTTGTATTCGAAATTGCATGGTGTGTAGAGAGCTTAAGTCCGACCTCGACAAGCGCTCGCACGGTACCAAAGAGTAAGATAATATATCTATCTATGCACAGTACTACAAAACTAGCATAGATGCTAATGCGCGGTACTGAGCGCAATGCGCCGGCGGGGCGTGGTGCAATAATAGTAACTTTTATTTAATTCATAAACAAATAATAGTAGATGTTCAAAATATAATAACCATAGTGTAGTTCAAGCAAATGTTAAAGACTATTTTTCTATAAATATAATGTCAAAATGATGTAGAACTTCGGAGGTAGTCGGACTTGTTTCGAAACCTTTTTAGCTGGAAATTGAACTAGGTTCAGATTTTTTTCTTCACATAGAAGGCATATAACAATAATACATTCAATTATTACAGAAATGTAGGGTAGTAGTAAATAAAAAAAAATTTTTTTGATGGATTATGTTTATCAGTCTCCGTGAGTTTTTGCCCAAACGTGCGTCGTGAGAAAAAATATTACTAAATAATTAAAGTAACCTCCCTAAAATCTGTTTCATTATTATTGTAGAACAGGAAACGAACTATATGTCCCTAGTAATTTTTATTAATAGTGACGAATGTAACATAAAATTTCAACGAGGAAACCTTGCATTTACGTCATATATTTGTGATAAGGCTCTATATATACCCACTATACAGGGGTACAGGGTAATGTTATATATGTTCGATACATAAAATACATATGGACAAAAGAAATATCAACTTATGACATACCATTTAATTCGTATATAATACATATAATATAATACACCTTTGACCAACATTCAATACAAATAACAACAAAAGAAAACCATTCATAAACTATAAATCCATGTGATATACTTAGCAATTGAAATAACTATTATAAAAAATATATGCACATACTACTTTTTTAGTCGCATTTTAATAAACATAGGTATATAATGGAACGTCGACTCTTTCAATATATTTCAAAAGTAAACAAAATGCCTGACTAAGATTAAAAACCTAATGCTGGCGCAGCGACGGCTGCTGCCACGGCACGCTCGCTGCGCTCGCTCGGCTCGCGCATCGTGTGGTCACCATTTGACCTAACGCTCCTCCTGGCTTCACTCGTCGTCGCACCTGCCGTGACTTTGCCTTAAACTAGTCATTAAAATTGAATACTATTAAACATACCTATATAATTTTGTACGGAATTATACCAAAATGTATAGTATGTCAAATCATTGTTATTTCGAAAAACAATATGATACTTGAAGAGTATGTAATATTAGTAGTATATAAAATTAAACTATGTATTATAGTTGATCGGATATATCAATTGCTGGTATATCAAATAAAATTATATCAATGAAGTATTAAATATTTTATATCAAATAAAAATCTATAAACAGAATTTTGAACAACAGTCACGCACCCTTTAAAACAACGTGATTTGAATTTAAAATTATCTGTTATTATCTATGCTTATAATAAAAAGGAAAAGGCCAAAAACTCTGTAGTTTGAAGAAAAAAAAATTGTGGATCAGAAGACGTACAAAAAATAAAAAAATAAAATTGTAAAATTACATACTGAACAAGAATAAGAAGTTTATGAAAAAAACTGTCTGTCTGGCTGCTCACGCATAACTTAAAAACTACCGCACAGATTTCGATGAAATTTGGTATATGTACAGAAAAGAGCCCGGAGAACTTAACAATAAACTTTTTACTAACCGACTTCAAAAAAAGGAGATTTCTCAATCTGACTACACAGTCAAATTGAGAAAGCCGCTGGTGGGTCAGCTAGTGTAGAATATTTGTTTAATCTGTCTCGTCGTGACTGTTTTCTGAAAAAGAAGGCGGGCAAGACCGCAATCATAGATATAAGTCTCCAGATGCCTAATACGCCAAAATCAATGAAGCAATAAAATGTAATCCAGGGATACTTGGATTTCACTTTTCAAATTCAAAATCAGTCAGCGAGTCATGCGAGTGTCACTCGCTGTGGATACTGAGTATAATGAAAAATCAAAAGTACCAGGTTGTGCGGTTAGATTGCGTGAAAATTAGAGGATTTGTATAATAAAGAAGGCCACAGTCTCCCTTCACGCATAAGTAGTCATCAACAATTCTTTTTAAGTATTTTTGAGTTTCAAGAGTTTTCAAGAGATTTTTCTAATTTATGCAAATCAGAATTAGTGTTACCACTCGACTCGACTCGCTTAATTTCCCGATTGATGTTATTTAGGTTTCCAAAAAATCCATTTATAGATACACGTTGGATCACATCAATAAATAAAACACTTGTGCTAATTTCTACCGACTACAAAAAAGAAGGAGGTACTCAATTCGACTGTATTTTTTTATGTTTGTTACCGCATAACTTTCGAAAGGGTGAACCGATTCTCAAAATTCTTTTTATGCTTGAAAGCTGGTGCTTCCCTGATGCTGGTGGTCCTATTTAAATTTCATTAAATTCGGTCAAGTAGTTTTTGAGTTACACTCCAATAACTGAATAGAATGGCAGCCGTTTTTAAATTTCAATGTACTTGTATATAAAAAAAACAAGTTTCTTTAAGAACAAGGTAGGTATAATGCAGAGTGGTAACTCTTACGGACAATTGATTGCACATTAATAATATATTACACTGTCATCTTTATTTTCAAACTTTGGCTAACCTTTTGTTTGGTACGACTCATTTTTTGTTTTCACGTAGGCACGATAAACAGATATTTTTCGGATTATTATCTAAAACGGCTAAAGTTTTGATAAATTAAAGTTTTGACTTTTATCATATTCAGTACTGTTATAATGTATTGTCTGTTTAATTTAATATCATATCTGTTTTTTCTGATCGGGTAGCCTTAAAACTTTAAGCCACTTTTTATAATTAATTTCATATTTTCGACTCGATAAATTCCAATTTAGGAATTTTTAAGACTTTTGACTGGTTTAAGATACCAAAACTAGGATAAAAGTTTGTTTGCAAATGATTGTAAAACAAACTTTTATCCACTCAGTTTATCAATGAGCTGACAAGATCAAGTCAAATACAAAACAGGACTAAGATTGAACTTTGTGGTACTTGGCATGAAATTCTGTATGAAGGTAGATGATGTGCTGGATTAACACATAGGATACTTTTCATCATCATACTATGGGGGTGTAACCGTGGGGCGCGGCTAGTACTTAATCAAGTTGTTTTAATCGAATACTATATACCCCACGATCGTGTAATGAGTGGTTATTATAATTTTGATAAAAATGGAGCATGAATTCAAAATTTTAAAATCCCTCCAGCGTGAAGGAATAACAAACACACAGACATACCAACACACATTACGAGAATTCGCGATGATACGGGAGCTACCAGCTATGCAATGTTAATGTTCCTTACCTGTGTTAGTGCGCCACACAACTTACATTTTAATTTTAATAACATTAAATTCGATCCTATGGTTGGAAAACCCAAATAGTGTTTTCCCATTATTCAATCCATTCATATTTTTATTACCCGATAATTCGGCTAAAAGTATTTCTATGGCAAGATGGAACCTTGAGATTTTTTTTGTAATATTGTCAGATCTGGCAGGAGGCGTCTGACACGGAGAGTCAGAAGACATGGGTTCGAATCCCGTCCGAAGATGTGAATTTTTCTCTCTATAAATTTCAATGTTTGAGATCGCTAAAGCAGGAGTTAGTGCTTTAAAAAGTAATACTATAAAAATTACACGGGTTGCGATGTCAATACAAAAGATTACTATTTCTAAATATTGCTTCTTTCGGTTAGATAGTACTGTCAAAGCTGTTCAATAGATGTCGCTCCGTCCCCGTAAGACGGTTAGTCAGATAGCGAGTTAAAATTGTCACAATTGTCATCAACACTGTTATAATTTATGCCTATTCTTTTAGATATGATTAGTGATGCACGAGGCCAATTTTTTAAGCCAGGACAGCAAGATAGTGTCAGTAAGCTAGCACGCTAGTACTTCTGGCTCCGTGTAGACAGAACTAGCTTCATTTTTAAGCCAGTAAGCTAATAAGCCAGTACACAAGCCAGGACAGTTTTTAATAGGATGGAGTTCTATTTTTAGGCCAGTAGCACCATCCCACCACTGATTTTACTATCCTGGCTTGTGTACTAGCTTCATGTGGCCGGTGAAGCTAGTTTTCAGCTGGCTAGTAAGCAGTAACCACGTGTTTTGTTAAGTGTGTTTTGTTTATCTAACGTGTTTTTGTGATTTTAAGATGCCCAAACTAAGTACGGAGATTAATTTAACGTTTGTATAACTGTACCAAGACTATTAATGTCTGTGATGCTTAATGCCACCCCTTCAAGTTACAAAGACGTTTATAAACGTGTGGCGAAATAAAGAAAGTGGTTATTGTCCCGTAACATTTTTGTAATTCATCTTTTACGAAATGGTAGTGTGTTCGAAGTAACTCCTTCAGACGAATAATGTGTTTTTTTCGCATGCAATTCATGTTGGACGCGTGGTCACCTTGAGTCACTGCAATATTACTAGCTTAAAATAATGAAGCCTCGTGTAAACGGAACTAGCCTGTTCCAAGCCCGGTCAGCAAGCCAGGATAGTTTAGTAGAAAACTGGCTTGCTATCCTGGCTTGAAAAACTAGCCTCGTGACACCCGGGCATAAGTGCATTTACCTACAGTAATGTATTAAAGTCATTGAACACTATTGACTACAAGATGGTGTCACAAACTTGTGGCTTAGCTCAAATAGTAGAAATAAACACGTAAAAGGGAGAGTATTTTGGCTCAGACGGTCAGTCGATTACTAGCGGTCGACATATGAGTCATTTTGAATATGAGCATAATTGGTCAAGTGGTTTCCGATAGTAGATTGTGAATAACTACGACCAATTACCTCTGATAAGACTATGCTCGCGGGGTCTGCTGTTCGCAGAACTACTAGTATTACAAATAGGTACAAACTTAACTTCACTTGTTCACTTCAGTGTCGGTGGACGACCTACGCTGCGCTTGCCGGTCCGTGGTCTCCACTCCAGAACCTTTCGGCCCCATCGGCCATCTGTTCTGCGTGGTATGTGCCCTGCCCACTGCCACTTCAACTGGCTAATCTTCTGGGCTATGTCGGTGATTTTCTTTCTTCTACGGATCTCCTCATTTCTGATTCGATCACGTAGAGAAACCCCGAGCATAGCCCTCTCCATAGCTCGTTGTGCGACTTTGAGCTTTTCTATAAGGCCCATAGTAAGAGACCACGTTTCAGTGCCATAAGTCATCACTGGTAACACACATTGGTCGAAGACTCTTGTCTTGAGGCACTGAGGTATTTTTGACGAGAAGACTTCGCGAAGTTTCCGGAAAGCTGCCCAGCCGAGTTGGATTCGACGATTGACCTCTTTCTCGAAGTTGGACCTGCCTAGTTTGACTGTCTGTCCCAGGTAGATGTACTCGTCAACAACTTCGAGAACTGAGTTCCCAACTGATATTGGGGTAGGTACAACATGGGCTGGTTGGTCCAAGGTGGGTTTTAAGCCGCCTGAACGTGGAGCTACTGCAAGAGGCGGCCCTTGTCCAGGCATGGAACGCCTCCCCCTCGGAGTTAGTAGACCTGGACACGGAAGCTAGGGGACTGTGCGAGGCAATGTCATATGTGTGCGATGCCTCCATGCCCCGTGCCAGAGCCCCACAGTGCAGGCGCCAGGTATACTGGTGGTCAGAGCAGATCGCTGGGCTCCGCCGCCGATGCGTAGCCAGGCGCCGCCGCTACCAGCGCTACCGGAGGAGGAGGCGCCAGGAGACGGCTGAATCGGATGCCCTCTATGCGGCCTACAGAGAGGCGTCCAAAGCCCTCCGCATAGCCATCAGCGACGCCAAGGCGAAAGCCTGGCGTGAACTCCTGGAGTCCCTGGAACGAGACCCTTGGGGGCGGCCGTACAGGTTGGCGAGACAAAAGCTCCGCCCCTGGGCTCCCCCCATCACCAGTACGATGGAGCCTCTGTTGCTTCAGCGTGTGGTCGAGGGACTGTTCCCCAGTGGTTCAGGGCCAGAGTTTTCCCCTCCCACGGCGTCGGTGGCTCTAAGAGTAGAAGCAGAGGAGGAGAACGTACCTAACACCTCCAAGGGGGAGCTGGGTGCAGCCATCCTCAGGATGAGGGCTAAAAACACGGCGCCGGGACCAGATGGTATTCCCGGTCGTGTGTGGGCCCTCGCCCAGGACGCTCTGGCGCCCCGCATACGAGCCCTCTTCGACCGCTCCATGCGGGAGGGTAAGTTCCCCAGGCGGTGGAAGGGAGGTCGGCTCGTACTCCTGCGTAAAGAGGGGCGTCCTGCTGGTGAACCCGCCGGATACCGCCCAATTGTTTTGCTTGACGAGGCTGGCAAGCTCCTGGAGCGTGTTCTCGCTGCCCGCCTCGTCAAGCACCTTACGAGCGTTGGCCCAGATCTGGCCGACAATCAGTTTGGGTTCCGGAGAGGTCGCTCGACGCTGGACGCAATATCCCGCGTCCACGATCTCTCTGAGGCGGCGTGCTCCAACGGCGAGGTCATGTTGGCGGTGTCACTTGACATCGCCAACGCCTTCAATAGTCTGCCGTGGAGTACAATTTTGGGTGCTTTGGGGCATCATGAGGTGCCCCAGTACCTTCAACGTATCGTCGGGGATTACCTCTCAGAAAGAGAGGTTGTCTACCCGACGCGAGAAGGTGGAGGCCGAAGCACAGTCACTCGCGGAGTTCCACAGGGGTCTGTCCTTGGACCACTCCTGTGGAACGTTGGGTATGATTATGTGCTTCGGGGCGTTAACCTGGGTGGCGTCGACGTCATCTGTTACGCTGACGACACCCTAGTTACCACCCGGGGAAGAAATATCCGGGAAGCGTGTATCCTGGTCACTGCCGCAGTAGCAGCGGTAGTGGCGCGGATCCGGCGTTTAGGCCTGGAGGTGGCGCTCCACAAATCCGAGGCCATTTGTTTTCCTGCTCGTCCGAGGGCGCCACCCGCAGGCAGCAATATCATCGTGGGGGGGGGGGGTCTCTATCGCTGTCGGGTCAACGCTTAGGTATCTTGGCGTTGTACTTGACAGCAGATGGAGATTCAGGGCCCATCTTCAGCAGCTGACCCCCAGACTCGTGGGTACGGCTGCTGCACTGGGCCGTTTGCTTCCCAATCTCGGAGGAGGAGGAGGTAGCTGCCGCCACCTTTACATGGCGGTAGTGCGATCTATGGCCCTCTATGGCGCCCCCATATGGGCAGGGTCTTTAAACTCGCAGGAGACCGCCCTGCTCTATAAGGCCCAGAGGGCCATGGCAGTGAGAGTGTGCAGGGGCTATCGCACACTCTCGCACGAGGTGGCTTGTGTTCTCGCCGGGTCCCTTCCATGGGATCTGGAGGCCGAGGTCCTGTCTTCGGTCTTTTGGCGCAGAACGTGGGCGCGACAGGAGGGTCTCCACCCTGCCCCTCGAGAATGTGGGCAGTGGCAAACGGACGCCAAGGAGGCCGCCTTGGCATCCTGGAGCAGGCGCTTGGGCGTCAGTCCGCGGAGGGGAGCTGGAGCAACCCGGTTCCTCGAAGCAGTACGGCCAATATTGAAAGAGTGGGTCCATCGAGGGCATGGATCGCTTACCTTCAGGATGACACAGGTCCTCACGGGGCACGGATGCTTCGGGAGGTACCTGTGCAACGTTGCCCGGAGGGAAGCGACTCCAGTGTGCCACCAGTGTGGCTGCGCGGAAGAAACCGCGCAGCACGTGTTGGAAGATTGCCAAGGGGCTGCCGAGGCATGGCAATCTCTAGTTGCAGTAGTGGGGGCGGACCTCTCTTTGTCTACCATCTTAACCAAGATGGTCGGCAATGAGAGGTCATGGGAGGCGATGGTCTCTTTCTGCGAGGTCGTGATGTTGCAGAGAGAGGCCGAGGAGCGAGAAAGAGAGAGAGATCCCCTCTCTCTCCCACTCCGGAGAGCGCGGACACGGAGGCGAGCCGATCGGGCTCGCACTCCGTCTCCGCTCAGAGGACCTGGGGCGTTGGCTGTGGGGATGGCCGGTGCCCCCAATTAGGGCTAGGTCCTTTCGAGGTGTGGATGGCCCGCGTGTTCCAGGGCATCCCATGAGATGGTAACGGGGAGGGCTCTCTACACCCTCCTCAGAGGCTGGGCCTGCCTAGGTGGGCAGCGACGTCGGTGGGGGCTGTGGCTGAATAACGCAAGTGGTCCTACGCCCCCCGCCAATAGTCGATGAGGATGGAACACCGCAGAGTGCCAGCACGCGCTCCGGGGAGAGCTGGCGCACGGGCGCCAGCTCTCCCCGGAGCTGGTGATCAGGGTCTAAAATCTTTCTCTGCGAAAAAAAAAAAAAAAAAGGTACAACATGGGCATCAGACATAATTTTCGTCTTATCCATGTTCATCTTAAGACCTACCCGTTGGGAAACTCGATGGAGGCCTTCGAGCATTGTACTGAGGTCTTCCATGGATTCTGCCATGACTACAATATCGTCGGCAAATCGAAGGTGAGTGATGTATTCGCCGTTAATATTGATGCCAAGTCCTTGCCATTCCAGAAGCTTGAAGGCGTCAATGTAGCGGTGAACAGTTTCGGAGATATAACGTCTCCCTGTCTCACGCCTCTTTGCAATGTAATTGCATTCGAACTCTGCTCCTGTACTCGGACTGACATGTAGGCGTTTTTGTACAAACACTTCAGCACTTCAATATACCGATAGTCAATACGGCACCGCTGGAGAGACTCAAGCACTGCCCAAGTCTCGATCGAATCCAAGGCTTTCTCATAGTCCACAAACGCTAGACAAAGAGGCAAGTTATACTCTTCGGTCTTCTGTATAACTTGCCGTAGCGTGTGGATGTGGTCTATGGTACTATAGCCTTTTCGGAAACCGGCTTGTTCCGGAGGCTGGAATTCATCAAACCTGCGACTGAGACGGTTCGTTATGACCTTCGAAAACAGCTTATAAACATGGCTCAACAGCGAGATGGGTTTGTAATTTTTAAGTAAAGTGTTGTCACCTTTCTTCTTTCAAGAACAGCACCACCACGCTTTTGTTCCATGCTTCTGGCGTTGAACCTTCGAGTAAGACGGTATTAAAGAGCTTCTGAAGGACTTTAAGTACCGGTGTTCCACCCGCTTTCAGAAGCTCAGATGTGATACCGTCGTCACCAGGCGCCTTGTGAACAACAAAGCTGTTTCAAGGCCATTCTAATCTCGTACAGGCTGATGTCCGGGATATACGGAAAGATGGGCAGACGGATTACCAACACTATTTAATAGTTTCATTTGTAGTTTGTAATTAATTTAAATGTAGTTTCAAACCTACATGCAAAGAATTATTTGCTTTTAGGTTCCGTAGGTCAGTCTGTTTCATACCGTTTTTAAGATGTTTCTTAAACGCTTGGGATGGAACATTCACGCTGACGCAACATGCTTTCATTTGTCTGTACGTTTTTTTGGTTATATGTTTGTCTATCTGTACAGGTCTAATTTTTAAACCAAGGTTGACTAAACTTGACTAACTAACTATTCAATATTACGTCTTTATCGTAGGAGATTTTTGAATAGGGGGGGGGGGGGGGGGGGGTAATTTTCTTAAAAATTCGGAAGGTTTGCTTCGGTGCTATATTTAAACCGACCGTCTTTGATAAAATTTGGCCCATACTATAGTTACCGGAATAATTCAAATTTTTAAAGATACATTTTAATCAAGTCGTTGCCGAGATAATAGATCTCGATTGAAAAGTTTAAAATCTGGACGATTTTGGGAAGATTCGACAAGACATACATTGTGGATTGCAATGTATCCCCTTATATAATACCCAAATAGTTGTAGTATTTTTTTATTACCTATCTCCATAAGCGACAACACAAATTAATGCAAATATAACAACAACAAAGCAACGGACACCACGCACAAGCGGAACAACATAATAGACAATGATGACAGGAATTTTGGCACGATTGTCGGCAGTCCAAGAAATAAGGATAACATTTCGGCCAACACTTGTAAATCCAAAAACAAGGTCGTTTCTTGAGACTCTGAGGCAACAACCGATCGCATCTTGCTTCAGTTTTCCATTGATCGCTATCAATCCTATCCAATGTATCACTTAAACTAGAGCCTGCTGTTCGAAACCAACGATACACTTTATTTAGCCAAGTTAACTTATATCGGTCTGGCTTCATTTTCAACCAGTCCTTTGTGCTAGGTGATTGGGTGGCTACTGAAACAATGCGCCGACGACAACGAGTGTGTATTCTTATTGGTCTCATTTTCCTGTGGTGTTTACTTGGTAATTGATTGCGTTTTAGGGTGTTCCTATTGGAAACCTTAACTGTTTTCTTACACTTAATATCTCGACACACTGGACATTTAATTTTTACCCCTGGCCTCCGTATGATGGGCTTATTATGAATATTATTATTAGCATTATGTCTTCTTATATGCAGAGCAGGATTAAACAAATCTTGTTTAGCTGGGCCTGGACGTATTGGACAAAAAGATTTGCACGCTGGTCCTCTCATGTTTAATTCACAGTTAAGGTCACCAGTGTTTACAAAGTTTGTTTTAGTTACACCTGGGCGTATTGGGCATTCACATTTCGTTTCCGCTCTTATGTTTGATGCAAGAAGGTGATCGCCAGCACACAGTTTACTCAATTTGCTAGAATCCAAAACTTTGCGGCGATCGAAACAGTGACACGTGGGGAACTCGCATTTAATATTTCTTCTTTTTATGATAGTTTTGTCCGCTAACTGATCGCCATCGTCACCAGAAATAAGTTTATTAATTCTATGACTGATTTTTTCTGATTTCATCTGGCACCCACGGACGTTTTCTGGTGACTGACGCTTAGGTTCTGATTGGCTTCGACTTCGAAGATATTTGGCCCCTTGTAGTTCTCGACCATTCAGATTAACAGCCGAACAACTATGTTTATGTACAACTTTGTAATCTTTTGTTGGCATTCTACCACGATGAGTTAATAATCGATTTCCTGCAGGAGTTTGTTCATAACTTTTTTTACATTGAACAATTTCTTGGATACCCTTTTGTGGGACATAACGCGACTCATTTTTACAGACTTCGATACATTTTTTACATTCAGAAGTAGCACAATTACCAGAGCTTTCTTTACAAGATTTTGCTATATAACCGTGACGTTGTTTGGAAATTTCTTGCATACGTTCTTTATGGTGAGCTATAGAAGGAGGACTTTCATTAACGACTTCTTGTAAAGAGCTTTTACAATGACAATAAATTTGAAGGTGATCAATTTCTCGTAGGTCTTTGTTACTCTGAGATATATTATATGGGTTTTGGCAACTTGCATTAAAACATTTGGACGTACGATTTTGAGATTGTTGAGTAATTCTTCTATTACATTTTTTACATTGGGTCATAGATTGCGAGTGGTTATTAGCAGTGTTTTGCAAACAACTTTTATATTGAGGCTGAGAAATATGTATGCGATCAGGAATTTCTTGTAGGTCCCTTTTACATTGAGCCACATATCGATGATCACCGAGATGTTTTTTTGAACATGCCTGACATTGCGGCAAAGAACGATGTTCATTATGTAAAAATCTATTTTGAGACTTGATTTTGTGTTGTCGATCATACAATTTAGAAATATCTCTTCTAGAAGGCGAACAATAAGCGATGTCTGTTAGCGCCCCAAAATTATTTCGTTCGTTATTTTTTATCAACGATTTATTTTTTTCGCATACAGTGTTTGCACACATTGTACATCGCTCACCAGGTGCTGATGTTAAATGTCGTTGTGAATGTGACGTAATTGGGCCACAAGACGTTCTATGGAAATTATTCGATGACAAATGAGAAGAATTAATAATATGCTGCGACCTTTTTTTTGAAACTCCAGAATAGTCAAAGGATTTGTTGTGAAAAATTTGGCGGACGCGATTCTGCTTATGCCTACCATTACTGATTGGTTTTATCAGCCAGCCCTTTCTGCTGGCATGGAAAAGAGTATACTTTTTGTCTGGATTCCGGTACATTTGAGTACGTGATAAGTTCATCAAATTAATTCGCCTCTTTTTGTTATTATTTCTAACTTTATTTTTAGATGTCCTGCAATGTTTTACCGTATCGCCAGAGCTGATGCTTGTCGTAAAAAAATGCTTTAAGCAATTAACGAAGTTGGGGCATAAAAGTGCGGCGTTATGGTGCTTCTTGCCATCTCCACAGCATTTGCGTTGCAATCTGCCTTGAAAAGGTCTGCGTCTGCTTGAAAAATGCTGAGGTCTAAATGGATAAGACAAATACCAACTGATAATAACTGCTATGATGCATGGAGACCACACAAAAACTATGATGCTAAATAGAATACATTTGAGAATTGACCTGTTTGGATTTCGGTGCTTTATAAAGAACGGACATATTTCTTTCAGTTTGTTTACAATTTTTGATGGAAAATTTATAATTAGCGAAGTGTTTTTACAAAAAGCTTTGTTTTTGTCTTGTTCTTTGTGCCATGATTGTGCTTCTGTCTCTTTTCCTTTGTACGATAACGGAACGTTTTTTCCATTCATGATATTCTCTTTACTAGTCGAAGGCACGGCATCATTGTCACATGTCCGCACAATCATATGCTTACTAAATGAACTTGCTACATGACCAGTGGGCTTATCATGTACTACCTTCGAAACATGTTTACCGTAGTTGAAGGATTGTATTGCATCGCCTCCCATGCATTTGCATCGCCTTAGCTTTGTTTGTTGTATAGGACAGAAATTATGTTTATCTGAGGCTAGTTTATTTAGTGAGCGGCGATCACAAAAGTCGTTATCCTCAACATCCGCCGCTCTTTGATACAATCGCAGTGAAGGTTTCGAACGAAGTGTCACTTTACTTGTAGGAAAATACACCAAGTTGAAGTGGCATAATCTATGAGAGCTAATGCTTTTGGCAGGTTTCATATTTGTCAGGTTACTAGTAACCAATTTTATGAGGTTATGTATAACTAAATTAGATTTCTTACGTTCTAGACTTCTTTTCCTCCTAAGATAAGCTTGTCTAGTTAGTTTCGGGAAATAACTATTGTCCATTTTACATGAATGCAGGGCATAACTATAAGGATTTTGAGAATGCTTGTTCGAAGATGACGTGCAGGTGCTACGTTGTTTTGGTGCAGCTAATATGGTTTTAATTTTATTGCTGTTCGCAGAATGTAATATATTTCCACTTTCATTTTGGATGTCATTTTTTCTCGAGAATGATTGCAGAGTGTGCCTGATACGTTTGGAATACACTTGTTTCTTTTGTGTTATCTTCCTCTTAATATCACTCAAACTCATTGATCTTCTATAGCCGGCGTTTGCTTTGACTTTTCCTGAAACAAAGTCATTTACTACAGTACAAATATCAAAAATATTTGAATTTACTTACTTGCCTTACATGTAATTGATACCCACCTAGGGAGGGACCCAAAATCGTGACACTTTTCGATTTATTAAACAGTGGTGCCCTGCCATCAGTTTTTGTACTATTGCAGACAATTCTTACACATTTTGTAGTACTCTCATTATTTTTGGTATTTTTGTGTTTTTCTTGTACCTCAATTTTACTTTGATTGACCACATTTCGTTTTTCTTGAACGAATTTTTCATTTTGAATTTCCTGTGTTCTTTGTGAAGCTCTTGGGGACAAAATTGTTTTACTGAATCTTATGAGTCGCAATCGGTGGAAATTCATAATTAACTCATAGGTACTACATAGTTATTTGCTGTTTTACTTATTTTAAAATACCACACGTGTATTAATAAAATCTTAATATAGGCATATATTATAATATGTATATAAAGTATTTCCAACAAAATAGCAATATGCTCTAAAATTCCACAAGTATTTATCTTTCAAAGAGAATAGTAGACTAATATCATAGATGAGAGCATGCCGGGCTCTCTTAGAATATTTGGACTTGCTCAGACTGTTTGTATGGAAACTACTGCTATCTACATTTGGTGCGGAAAACTATTTGCTCGTCAATGTAGCCACAGGAAAAACAATTATAAAAAATGTATTTCAACATAGGGTAACACCGATGAACTTGAGGAATGGCAAATAGAGAAACGTACGAGTGCAATGCAATTGTTAAGAAAAATTCTATTTACCAAAGAGAATAAAAACACTTCGTTTTACTATTTAAGCTGGTCTCAGACAGCCGGAATAGCTCTCTGGATACATAATCTAGAATTCATAATCTTAATTCCGGCGTCTTGCCTCACACATATCTTAAAACATCAGATTGATCAGTAGTCTCGTGCTCGTGGTTCCCGGCACATGCACCCGTCTTTATGGAAGAGGAATGAACACTAATCGCATTACTTTTGGCTCTAGGTACTTAATAAAAAAAAAGAAATGCAAAGGCAAATACTGGATTCATTCTTATATGTGAACAGAGTAAAGGAGAGTCAGTAACACATTACGGCGAGAAAATTACAACAGTACCCCGACAGATTCTTCGTCAGTGCAGTGGCATCATACGATGAACTGGCTGACCCGCCAGCGGCTTCGCTAGCTTGGTCTTGGTGTAGTGGTAGAAATGCCGTTTCGGAACCTCGAGGTCAAAGGTTCGATCCCCGGGTTGGACAGTTATTGTGTTTTTCTGAGAAAGAAAGATATTCTCAATAACAGTCCGGTGACTAGAACAGTGCCCCGTAGATGGCAATAGGCTCGCCCCCTGTTACATGGTCACGTGACCAAAACATATAATGGCGAAACGTAGGCGATGAAAATACCGCTGATTAACCCTTCGAGGATATACCCAAGGGCAAAAGCATCAATTCACTCAAGACCGCTAGACTGATATTACCGCGCCGCTGCATATCCCTTGGAGGATATTTATAGGTGAAACTATTTGTTATGTTGTGTTTAAAAATAACATGTAAGTATTGCGGGTGATTCACTCTAGACCGAGACTCTAGACTTGACTACAGTCGGCTAAACAACAAGGATGGATGACATGCCACCTCTATCGCCGAGCTCGTCCAGCGTTTCGAGCTTTCAAAAAGCGTGGTTTTGACTAAGCTATCAGAAACTCTTTGATAGAACTCTATTGACAGAAAATAAGTCGTAAATAAAATTACGATCTTGTTATTTTATCTATGCTGTGCACAATGCCTGGTGATAGATGATGATAATGATGATTATGATGATGAAAAGTAGCCTATGTGCTACTCCAGACTATAATCTATCACTGTGCCAAATTTCAGCCAGATCCGCTCAGCCGTTCTACTGTGATTGAGTAACAAACATCCCTGCATGCATCCATCCATCTAAACTTTCACATTTATAATATTAGTTAGATTACTATGTTTGCTGCGGAACAAAATCCAAAAGAAGACACACACATGAGAAGAGCCATTTCCACTGAAGAAAGACTTACAAAAAAAGCATAAACACTAAAGTAGGTGGGATAGTTTTAATCAATATGCAGGGTTTTATTTTTGTTTGAATCAATACCTTCATACAGTGTCATATTCATTTAAAAGTCAGTCAAATAGTTATTCAGCAGCGTTTTACATTACTACTGCGGGATAGCCCGGTTTTACCCTATTCATAATCTGATTTCAGTATTTGTGTGCCACTCTATTAAAATGTATAATACGCGAAGAGAATACGCGCGTTATGAATTCATAATCTTAAATATTCCGACCCGAAATCTCAGTATCATTCTTACAGATCGATCTGAAAATATATAATCTGAAAAAATCAGAATGTGTGTGGAGTATACTGATTTTGTTTGTATGATATTCTGGGCTTTCTGAATTATTAATGTGAAAAAAGATTATGAATCCAGAGAGGCATTCCGGCTGTCTGAGGACAACCTTACTTTACCAGAGAGATTTCAGAAAAATTTTGACATTTATATTTGAATTATCTAAAATAAATAAAATCACAAATTTTATATACGTCCAATTAATCCATGTGTTAATAATTGTTATAGTTGTATTGCTCGGAGTATATTATTCCTTTCAAGAACCGAGGTTGGCTCCATGTGGTAACTGTTGCAAAGAACTTGTGGTGATTTGTTTTGCTGGAGACCAGATTCAGTGATTGTCCTCATAGCAAATCGTGTACCAGAATGCAAGAACATAAAGATGGTAAAAAGTTAACGTATTTTATATGTATTCCTTGACATGTACCAGCATATTATTTATAGCTACCTATATATAAATTCTATGTGGGCGAAAACTGCATGCGTGTGTGTACACACATCTAATTTGTGTAAATCACGCTATTACTTAGGTACTCGTACTTAATTAACTTATAAGATTTAAATAAAAAGATTTCATCAAAATTGGGTTTGATCTCTTATATTAAGTCCTTCAAATTTGAGTAAACTGGAAATTTGGGGTAGTCAAGGGGGTTCGTACCAAGGGCCTTGCAGCAATATTCGCTGCCGGAGATGTGTTGAAATATGTGAAATAATTTCTCGAAAATACGTGAATTCTTAAGAAAAATTGGTACAACTTTCCATCGACATCCGTAGAATTGAGTGGGGAAGGGTGATGGGGAGTGGAAGGGGTAAGTATACAATACCCCCCCCCCCCCCTTTTAAGGAAAAGTTGCGGACCCCCTCCTTTTCAGATTATTTCATTTTTAATTCTGAAGAAATTTTCCTCATTTTAATGATAAAAAAACCATATAAGTGTAATAAACACGGGGCCCTTTGAAGGCCAAGAAGGGCGACTCTCTTCATCATAAAAAAATAGGGGACTGATTCAGAAAGATTTCTGTATTTATTATTAGATTGCAACGTCTCCGGCGCTGCGGGAAGAGCAGCCACTACGCCCTTGCATTACAAACCACAGGCATCGGATGAGCCGGAGCAGCTATGGCTGGTCCCACAAGCTGAAGCTGCGGAGAAGATGATTACAGCGGGCGCAAGTTGCTCTCCCAACGCACCACTCAACACTCTAGGGGTACGACATACTAGTACCAGGTAGAGTCGGGGTCAATCAATTGGGTTCTGTGATATACGAGTAAGTTGAACCTAACCCATTTTATTTTATACATAAATATGTGTATAAAATTTATTAAATTGATGTTTTCAAAGAATAAATCAAATCAATACAATAGTATTGTTTTATTATTTGAAAACATCTTTATGCACTATTTTTATTTTTCTCCTCCAAGAATATTCGATGTGCCAGTCTGTGAAGTTTCCTTTATTACTATCCCTACAGAACATCACGACACAAACTATGACTGACAATAGTGTGGTATGGCAATACAAAACGGCGTCAGTTTTTAGTTTCGTTCCACAAACCGGGGAAATACTGTAAACACTACACGTTTTAATTTTAAATCTCGTACTGATAATGCTGTAATTTAATATATACAAACTGTCAAATATACGTGTGCTTGATAACTATTGAAATGAGTACAAAATATAATTCATTCCATAAATTTACTTATATAAAATAAAATGTTACCGAACGTATGACAACTTAACAATAGGTAAAACGAAACGTTGCATGACAAGAATTATATATAATGTGTGGTAGGAATTGACATATACATATATTGTAAAAATAATCGATCATCAATAATTTTTTTCTCATAAACTACGCGTTGAAACTTTGTGTGTGCTTCTATTAATGTATCCTTTCTGTTAAAAAAAATATAACTCCCAACTCGACAGAAGTCCACGGAAAGCTAAGCCGTAAACAATTACGAATTCATGAAATGAAACGTAATTATCTTTGATTTCTTGTAGACTTTAACAAATGCAGTGTCAAATTGCGTGGATAGAAACGTTAAGCCTTCATTTTGTTCATTGCTTCGACAGAACATAATATATTCGACAAAAGTTACTCCTACAGAACGTAGCAGAGTATCTAGTCAGATCAAAGTCACGATAAGTGCAACGACGTGCGAAGCGAGGAGGAGCGTTAGGTTAAAGGGTTGCACAAGGGTTAAACAACGCAACACAATAATTAGGGTAACCTACACCTTGATAAGGAAATATAACGCAGCAGTGTTTGGATACAATTCTTGTCGAAGCAGTGAAAAATTTAAACTCTATCAAATACATGAAACTATGCAAGCTATCGGGGAAATAAGTAAAAGGAGAATCCCCCCTTCCCCCTTTTCTTTACTACTTACAATATGTAGAATATATATAATTCTCTGGTAGGGATGATGATGATGGGTGACATAAATGTTCCAAAAATAATTGACTTTCAATATTTTTCTCCAAAAATATGTGACTCCGCAATATGTTAAAACTTTGCATGCGTGCTTATAATAATGTATTATTTTTGTATAAAAAATTGTCAACCCCCAACTTGATGGACGACAATGTAAAGCTATGCCAAACTCAAACTCATTGCAAATCAACACAATTTAATATAGGACTGCTGATAACAAAAAGCGAATTGTCCATTACAAAGTTATTATTTGCTGTTGATGCAATAACTAATTCTAGGAGGGACCAGGAAAGTTATGTTAGGCCTTCCACAGAGTTAGAGTAATAATCTTTAACGTTTTCTTAATGTAAGGATTATCCCCATCACTGCGTGACTCCAACTCGCACTCGACCGGTGTTTTCATATATCAATAAATACAAACAATTTGCGAAAAAGTATTCATATCGTAATCGCGTTACGCTTCGGCGTACAAACTATGAGTTATCTGTGTCACAGTTGCCCTAGATAAATGACAGTTGTGATGATATGAAGATAAATGTTTCACGTGAACGCAGTTATTCGTGTTAGATACTGCACTGCACTCATCACTCTGAGACATGAGGTCTTATGTCAGCTCCGTTAGCTCAGTTGGTAGATACCCTGCCATCGAAGCGCGGGGCCCCCGGGTCCATCTCTGACCAGTATATATGTCTTATATAATGTTATGACATTGAAATTCAAGCTTCATGTTTAGTGCTAATGCTTTTATACTTTTTTATAGACGTACCCAGACGCATCTCAAACAGTACAATGTACATGAACATAAATATTTGATCTGTTTAGGGATTGAACCTGGGACCAGCGGCTCAGGAGGCAGGGTCACTACCAACTGCGCCAAGCGGCCAATCAAACATTTTGTTACGATATAACCATCATAGTTATTTGATTAATAGTGAGTGACAATCTCTTATATTATTATAGATCCCTTTATTCTATTATTATTATAATAATTATGAATGTGGGTTATGAAAAAACAAAGCCCGTCGTCCATCCAATCCTAACCTAACTAAGCCAGGTATTCTATAAAATGTTCTTAATTCACGCAAGATGTGCCGCATTAAGGCGGCATGGATGAGAGATGAAACTAGCATCAG
The DNA here is from genome assembly GCA_917880725.1 of Selenia dentaria. NCBI lineage: Eukaryota > Metazoa > Arthropoda > Insecta > Lepidoptera > Geometridae > Selenia > Selenia dentaria. Next base: position 25,278,944 of record OU862888.1, on the reverse strand, counting down.
TCATCGGCGATTAGAGTCAAATGTAACACGTTATTTAAGTGTAGTATTATAACGTAACACATTGGTAACTTTTCTCGTTACCTACTAGTCATGTGTACTAAAACAATCAAAATCTAGAGAACGATAAATACGTAATTATCCAGTTTTAGTATAAATGGACAATCCAGGACCCTGAAATTCCAAAAAGGTGCTTCCATCACTACACCAAGACCAAACGAGCGAAGCTGCTGTTGAGTCAACTGGTTCGTTATCAAATTCTGTGTAGAACGGCACCAATATTGTCAATGTAATCAAATTTAAGCGAAAACAGATTGTTCCGTAGAAAAAAACAAATCGTTGATTGTGTATCGGTTTGAAACTAGTTCAACTAAGAATAGTATATAAACAATGCTCAAGCAAAGATTATAATCTCAAGTGCGAGTCGGACTCGTGCACGAATGGTTCCATAACATAACATTATATATAATTATTGTAGGTAATGTTCTGCTAATTATAAATTTAATCGATATTTTATACTGCCCTTCATAAACAGTTACCTTTTTTTTCAGGTAGAAATGAGATTACCAAACATTAAATGAAATTGAAGTACCTACATCAATCATAAAGCTAAAAGCCTAACTGTGTTACATTCCAATTTTGGTAACATTACGTAAACAAGTTTGTAAGATAATATTGTGATATCTATGCAGTATATAGCATTGATGCTCAATAATGTTCTAATGTATGATACATACGTACATATAAATATATATATATATATATATATATATATATGAACAAAAGTGTATGAATACTATCATTCCATTGGCTGATATTAAGTGACAGACCCATAACAATTGCTGTATGTCTCAAATCTCTAAAGCTCTGCACGATATTACACTACATTTGTCACCTAATTTTTTTTTAGTCACCGCAGTGATTTTTAATGATTTTGTCTGCTACGATATCCTATAAATCTAAATACTCACTGTGTTTGCATGCTAAATAGAGGCAGAATACCTGGTATCGCAACGGTGCTCCCCACATAGTATGAGAGAGATGGAATCATGTTATTACATGGGATCATGTGTAGAGATATACTGTAAACGCCGTTGAATATGTTCTTATTATATGATATTACAAATGTGTCTGAAAATCTTGATGTTAATGTTATATTCTGATTTCATAGTTGTTTCAAAAGCTTTAATTTTTATTCTAGAAGGAACTACAATTTTGTTTTATGGCCTTAAGCGTTTTAAATGTATAATCAATAAATTTGTAATAAATATATGTTGTCCAATTTATTGTCCTTTTCTTTAATGGACGTTATTGTAATGCAGTAAAATAGAAAATATCTTTTATTAACTGTGTTTTGACAGAACTCTCTTTTCACGCTTAAAGCAATTTTTCGTGTACATTTCAATGTAAAGTAGGTACAATAATATCTTGACCACTAATTCCAGGTAATCGGTTGTTCCATGGGCAGTCCATTTCCTGGAATATCGATTTGACTGGTTAATGTATTCCAGCAAATGTACCAAATTTATTGTTACCATGTCAAAACACAGTCTAGTGTATAATTCTATAGTAGTGATAGTAAACTGAGCCCACGTATGCAACGTACGTAACGCATTATAACATCTAGACTCTTAATTTTGTATGAAAACAGTAAAACAACGATGCATATGATTAGTATGTTTCTGATCAAACTGTTTTCATTCAAATTCCAGAGTCTAGATGTAATAATGCGTTGCATACGTTACATACGTGGGCTCAGTATTTCTTTTATGGCGATATATATATATATATATATATATATAGTCATCGCCACCGCCATCTATCCTTGGTATGGAAAAGCTTTAAATGTATATATACCACAAAAAAGGTAGAAGATACCAGTCTATTTCCTAGTATATATTTTAGTCTATGGATGAGAGTATGTACATATACTGGAGAAATATGCCTTTGTAATTGTTTGTAATATGCTATGTCCACAGACAATTATATGTACCACGTGTCTATGTCTGTGAGAACGACTTCTTCTTCTTCCTTTTATCACTGGACGACGTTACTGTGTCAAATTGTTTTAGCGGATGAAAAAAGAGAATGTCGCACCCTTGCCATAGTATAAAGATGCAACAGGATGGAAACTAAGCCTAGTTGGGCGGAAATCAACTTAAACGTGACCACTCGTCCTGACGCGGCCTCACAACTGACAGCACCGCGACAACCGCTTAGGGCTCTCGTCGATGCCTGTGTGTCATGTCTGTGTGAGTGAGCCGTTTCGAATGTTTGTAGGAAGTTTCCGTACTGTTTCTCTATGTTTATACTATTTACTGCTGTTAAGGATGAGATACCATTGCACGGTATGGATTTGAAATAAAGTAAAAAGTAAGAAAATAATTAAATGTATATGTAAAAATAGTTTCGCTTTTATAAGAGATTTTTAATACTTACCGTATTTACGTACGTTAGGTACGCAACAAGTACGATGCCCATCGGGTGTTAAGTGGCTGACTATTACATATGCATGCAAGTTTAGTACAGATCGCGCGGCGAGAGTTTGGCTTTGACCTTCGGGTGGAGGGGATTACTGCGCATGGGTACTGTCGCGCCATGTGACAGAGAGAGACAAGAGTCCCTCGTCTTCGATGTGACAGAGAGAGACAAGAGTCCTTCGTCCCTCTAGCCACCCTGTGATACCCAATTTTTGACTTCTGCGCAATAACGGTCAAAGCCGAACTCTCGCCGCGCGATCTGTAACGATCTACACTGCGCCCAGAGCCCTTAGACATTTATGTTTATAAGTCTCATGTGCCTGTAATTTCACCCATTACATGCGAAGACATGCTTCGTGGTAGAAATAGGTATGGTGGCAGCTTAGTACTCTCCCGGAAGAACTCGTTCACAGAGAGTTCTAAACTATTTATACAAATTTTATTGTATTTAATAAAATTACTTAAAACACATGACAAAAGAGTGACACAACTTATCTATCAGGACATGAAAAAAAAGCCTTTTATCTTAGATTGCAAAGCTACTCGTAGTACTTGTCCATAATAAAAGAAATAACTCTTTTCTACCACTTAATATTTCTGGTTTCAGTGATATTTTTTTTCATGTAATCAACACATTGTTTACTATGCCCGTAGGTTTAATTTTATTCAGTTTTTTAAAGTTCTTTCCAAAAAAAGTAAATATATAGTACTTTATAATACTAAAAAGATCTAAACGTACTGAAATCGGACAATATTAAGAGGTAGAAAAGAGTTATTTCCTTTAGTATGGACAAAAATAACTATGCAATCCTCATAAATACCTCATCTAAAAGCCTCATTCACAAAGAGAATGGTCCCTGGGCCTGATCCTTTGGCCATGGCCACATGGAGGAGAAACGCCGTTGATTATCGCGATGTTGAACGTTAACCTTAGATGTAGCCACCCATTATCGCGATAATTCGACAAAGGCATTAAAATTGCCGTAGACGTTGGGCGATAAATCAGCTGGCGGTATTTTAGGCACATAAAACAGATTTAACGCGAGATTGCGTTGAAGCGTCCATACCAACGTTTGTCATTGTACACCGTGATCGCGATGGGATCGCACGTGTTTGTACAAAGCCAATTATGTAGTGGATGAATGAAAAAGTCATTAAGTTTCAGGAAATCTTGTATACAAAGACAACATGTATTTTATTTTTCTTCCTATTATATTTTCTTCTCCTAATTGGGAAAGTTTGTATGTTTGGATGTCAGTTACTCAATAACGCAAAACAGCTTAACATATTTGGATGAAATGTGGTAGGTAGATAGATGAGACACTGGTTTACACAAGGAATACTTTCATTATTACACGCGGGTGAAACTGAGGGGCGGAACTAGTACAGTAACATAATACAAATTAACATTAGTTAAATATGGAAACAAAATACTGGTATTTTTTCTGTGGCATTTTTTCGTCAATTTTATCGGCATTGAAATGGGCGTTGACGTTCACGGTACCGCAGTGTGGCCACTCGATTTATCGCGATAATTATCGGAATAATACGCATGTTGTTTAGGGCGATGTTGGGCATTGACGTTGAACCTCGATGTAGTCAAGGCATTAGCAAGACCCAGGCGCGAAAGAATTGCGGTGGAAGTGACCCATTTCCAGCTTTCATAAAATAAAAATAAAACATGGTTTTGAACGAATTGAGGGTTGAATCAAGATTTCAGCTTGATTAGGTACCTTAAATAATCTTTGTGCGATTCCAAGTTTTAAGACCCATTTCAGTTTCTTGCATAGGTACCTATTGCAAAGTTATTCGTAACTTCATTGGAATTTGAGCTAAAACTACATCAATAACAGTTAAGTAATATGTTTAATTTTTACATTAACTGTGCACATATACTTCCCACGAAATAACATTTTTTTGAGGTCTTTTTGAAACACTATCTTTTAGCAAGTAATATGTCAAATGTATTTAATTTATGGCATTCCAAATATTTAATTGCTTCTCTACACTAATTCACCCCTATAAATATAAACATAAACTATACGGCAGAGGCACAGCAGAGGTAAGCTATGGTATGATATAAGAGGTATGATACCAAGTAGCAGCTATCAGTCTGACAAATAAGGCAATTAACCAAAATAATCAAGAATAGGTAACCCCCTATTTCTACGAGATTTTAAGCTCGTAGATTTGTACTTCCTCGAGTATTGACGTAGTACCTATTTGAATGTATTAATGGTGAGTTATGTTACTTAGACAGGACAGTGACTTTATGGCAAAGGGTGTTATCGGACAGAGAGCGTTCACGCGCTCAGTTTTGCGATCGTTGTGTTGTATTACCGTACATCATCATTATCAGCCGGTTGACGTCCACTGCTGAACACATATGCCTCCACCATAGAACGCCACTTGGACCGGTTCCTAGCTTCCTGCATCCAGCGATTGATCCCCGCGGTTTTGACGAGGTCGTCGGTTCACCTAGCGGGGGCCGGCCTACACATCATCTTCCGGTGCGTGGTCGCCACTCGAAAACCTTTCTTCCACATCGGTTATCAGTTCTGCGAGCGATGTGGCCTGCCCCTTCATTACCGTACGTTCATGGACACGTCCATGCGTACGTTACATAGATATACGCATACAGGAGGCGTTCTGACCGCGTCGGTCAACTGAGGGTAGACTGTGGTGTACCTATATCTATGTAACGTATTACGTAATACAACACAACGATCGCACAACTGACCGCGTGAACGCTCTCTGTCTGATCGCACCCTATGTGACTGTGAATTGACTCTGACTGCTTGAATAAAAAAATCACTTGATGCAACTATAAATATTTTCATACCACCTGCTCAAAAATGTCCAATTACATATCACGCAATAATCGCAATATCAACGTAAAGCAAGGCATTACATCCCCGGGGCTGTAATGTTGTATGAAACTCCCATGTGTGTAAAGTGTTTTGAATTTGGAACGTTATTTTGGAACGAACACGGAGTTTGGTTTGGTGTTATTTTAAAAACTTCTATAAAAGGGAGCTCGGGGCTGCTTTTGGAGCTCGGGAGCTCCAAAAGCAACTAAATCGTGGTCTATATCTCGTTAGTACCTACTAACCATATCTTAGTTAATAACCGCGAAATTCTAAAACAGTGTTTTCCATAAAATGTTCCTTCCAAAAATATTACTCTATCCCCATTGAGTTAGAATAGGATTCTAACTCAATGTCTATCCCTCCATAACTGGACAAATGTGTCCAATTTGATTACTACCTAACTAATCATTTATTTAGCTTTTAACTAAATAACTGCTTTTTATATAGCTCTGAGTTTTTATTGTCTCGCAGTAGGTATGAAAAGTAGAGTATGCACCTCGAAGATAAAGCCTGTCTTCGTCTTGGGCGGCTTGAATCCCTCGCCTCACTCAGGACTACATAACTCCCTCGCTTTGCTCGGGTATTAATTTTAATACCCTCGTTGCTGGTTCAATATGCCGCCACGACGTAAGACACTGCTTTGTTCTTTGGTGCATAATCTACTATTACTTAGATATATAGGCTATATAGGTAGGCAAATGAATAACCGTAGTTTAACAAGTTTATATATAAAGGACAATGATAGTAATAACAATAGTAGGTATACATTAGGAAGAGTATGGAAAACTCCCAAGTTACCATACTCGTAATAACTGACTTTAGTAATGCGTTCAATGTACGAGTAGTAAATCATGACTAGTTGCTTGCTGTGATATCACACCTGAATTTTAGTTCAACAACTATTGCTTGGTTTTCTTCCTAACTGGGGAAACACCAACAGGACGATTCGAAAAGGAGGGAGTTTCTCTGACTGGTGTGAACTGGAGGCTGGTGTCCCTTATTAACAGCATTAAGTCCTCCTTTTGTACATTTTACTGTGCAATAAAGAATTAAGTAAAATAATAATATATCTCAAAAGCATTCAGCTGGTATTACCATCTGACTGAGCTGCGCTGACCTGTGAGTTCAGTCATTAATATACCTAACTGATATGCTGTGGTTACCTACATAAACAGAATACTTCCAATATATGACTTGCTGGGACAATGTTTTATTAAAAAGTTGATTGATGTTCGATACCTTCGCGTAGGACTATAAAAGTTTTATAAATATGAATCTAAGCGTTAACAGTCCGAAAAGCAGGCACAAAAGCAACACTTGCACAATGCTAAGCAAAGAAAACAAGGTGCCCATATTACGATTCCTGCTATAAACAGTAAAAAATGTCCACAATTTCTACATTGCTGATTGGCGTCCAGATACTGAGGATAAAATTTTGGCCACCGATGATAGATCCACGGCTGAGGAGGCCTTCTCATTGACATCAGAAAGCAATCTCCTGCCGCTCTTTCCCAGTAGTTCTGCCTTAGACCGCTAGGTTCTCCACACCTATAGCAACCGAACATTGCTCTATTTGTGGTATTATGCTTGCATGAATACGGCCCGGGCCGGCCGAATAACCTTTGCATGTATGATTCAGGTGCTAGCGTGCACCGTTTCATGATGCCCTGTCTAGAACATTCGCACGGTCTGTTGATTAAGTCGTTAAAATATTGCAAAGGATTCCAGCGCGCTGATCTTTTGATCTGTTTCTTTTTCTTGCTTTTGCTTTTGATACGATCTCTTGCGTCAAGTGCGACAAACATTTTTTTTTTCGCATCTTTAAGTTTTGCAGCAGCCCTTAAATCGTTTTTCGCCTTATTGTTACTTCGTCTTTTATATTTTGATATTTTACGTTGTAATATCTTGTCTTTTTTCAATAACTCTTTTTCTTTCTTATTAAGTTCAATTTCTTTTCTTTGCAGTTTCCATATATAATCTACATTTAAAGGTTCTTCAATGGTAAGGTTTTGACAAGGTTTGCATTTCATAACTATATTATTGAAGATAGGTATCTAAGTATATCTAGGTAATAATATAATAATAATATCTAAGTCCTAATAGCTTGTTAGATTATTGCCATGCTTTTATGTTACATGTAAGTACATACATATATTATTTAGGTCGTTATTTTACGAGACATGAACAATAGGTATATTACGTTTTTTTAATAATTAGCACTTACTGTATAAGTAGAGGTATGTTAAATGTAGACTTATATGTAGGTATATTACGAAACAAAAATGCTTCGTAAATCTTAGTACGCGCATTTTTTATTAGTTTTTTCTTTCTAATCCATTTTACATTTTTTTATACATTTTTCAGTGTGTATTATCTCTGAGGAATATTTGTTCACGCAAGTATTTCGCGGGTTATGTCATAGATTAATCAATGTCATCCACATCCAAGTGTTATGTCAGATTGTTAATCGTTAGAAAGGATTTTCTAAGTTTCAAACTTAATTGACAAAAAAGGACGTATATACTTACATAATTATAAATACGTCATTCGGTAGGTACAGTTTACGTTACGAAGGGTATAAATAAGGGGCGGGGCCGGTGTCGCAGCAATATGCCCAAAAACAGAACACATTGCTCGCGGCGGTTAGCAACTTTTGTATTATGTGATTGTACGCCGCGGCGCCGTTCGCGATATTGCATGTAAACAGTTTACAATGCTTGCTCTGAACTAACGAATATTCAAACGTTAAGTTTTAATTACCGCAGTAGATACTGAACTTATTGAAGCTAACAGAATACCTACGTTGAAGTGCGGAATACGGCCGCTGCTTGCGACACCAGGTTTTGTACTCAGCGCACGGATCAGCATCTCTCTAGATCTCTATGATTATACCTATAGCAGAAGAACTCGGAGAGTTCTATTTTTTGTTTGTACTTAGTTTAGGCACAGCTACGGAACGCTATTTCAATGGTAAATTATTATTTGTTACAATTCTTCTACTTTGTGGCAATTTTACCTGATTGTCTATTACAGTTCAAAATATACAGCCACTTATACATATAGGCAGGACTCAGGACGCCTGTAGCCTCGAACTGAACACTTGAAACTCGGATACAGGCGGTTACTCGAAAAAATAGTACCTAGTACCTACTTGGTATTTTGGATCCTAGAACTCAATACTCTATACTTTATGCACTTCAAAACAATGTTAGGTACTCATTTATGTTAATTTCTTGCTCTGCGTTACATTATTCAGCATCTATTATATATATATATTTATATTCTTATGCCCAGCGTATTAAGTAAAACATCAATAGATCTAGGATAACAAAGGGATATATCTCCATTAATCTAAGATATCCTCGTAGATATTCTCTGGGCAGTATGCCAATTATATAGACCGCAGTTTGCCAACTTCATACTAACTGAATCAGTTAAACTGATCCTTCGCTGACCTTTGCCACATTCAAGACCTAAGCTTCCTGTATATAGAGAGGTCAGCAGCTCAGCCGGCTCTGCTGCGGCGTGACTGTATCTGCAGAATGCCCCAAGCAGTGGCGTGAAACGCACGCATCCGCTTGTGCTGCGTCCGCGCCGACGTGTGACCGGTCATAACACAGAAGTGACAATAAAACTGTACCTACAGTCAAGTTTTCGTGCAGTGATAGTGTACATAGGTGAACATCCCGTGCTTACGCCGGATCCCGACGACTCCCAGGTATTTTTAGCGATCGCGAAACAGGCAGGACTGGTTTTATAGATTTAACATCGTGAAAGTGTTCACCTCGAATGTAGAATTAATAAAATCGGCATGTTTATTTAAAACCTTTTAGTAGTTTTGGAATTCAGCGTAAAACTTCAGTTTAGTTAAACAGTTTCAGTTTAGTCTTCTTTATTTTATATGATCCTAACAAGCTACTTATTTATTTAGGTATATCTATAGATTCCTATATCGAGGAATCTAAATATCGCTACATAATATATTCCAATAATACTACCTTATAGGCCTATTTATTAAAAAAGCTTTAATTAGCAAGCTATGTATATTTTAATATGGTTTTAGTTGAATTTACGTCATCCTGGTATTGTTTTCATCGCTGTTACATAAAAATTATACTACACACATAGTACGTATAAATAGACCGATGGTTGTTACAGCCACCTTTCGCAGATGTTGCTTCCAGAACAAAAGTATCACAACAAAAGCTAAATAAATTGCCGTATATGTAGCGAAGATGTGGTACAAATCTGTTCCATTGTCCACTTGCCGCTTATTAATGCCTACGTAATTCGTACGGTTAGTTGAGATAAGACACTATTTTAAACACATTAGGGTAAATACCAGCGTCAACTACTTTTAAATAGGGTTTCCACAACTGATTATAAATGCTACGAAGCGGAGTCGACGCGACGCATGGTGCCCCCGAGAACTTACAGGATTTCCTGAAAAGTGTTTCACACATTCCATGGTACTAAATATTAATTATATAACAAAACCGGCTATGTGTGTCTTTAAAATCCCTGAATATTCCTATCTAACGATGCTAACGTCGCTTCACATAGTAGATCGTCAATTCGTCACCCTCACTTGACCAGATTTCTCATTTCTAAAACAATTGCCAATCGGTTGCCGTGCGGCTGCTAAACCAATCCGGTTTGAAGGGCATGGAACTTCAATAAGGAAAAAATCTTGTTATGAAAAATGTTACATAAAAATATCCTTCACTACTTTGTACTTAATGAAATAAATAACGTGAATCATTATCATATTACTTGAACCCTGAGCATCTAATAAAATATTCAATCGATTTCCGGTAACAAAAAGTACCTAATCAACTCTATCTTAAAGGAACCTAAAATCCATTCAAAACAAAACTTAAATACAATGTAAAATTAATATTAGCCGCTAGCAAAAAAGTAAAGTTTCATAGAGGCAGCTGGCAGCTGTGAAGGGCCTGCTGCGTTAGAGACATACATTAACATAAATACCAGTTCGCACATAATGCTGTTATCTTTTGCAGGGCGATGGCGGACCACTACTTTTGCTTGTTATACGTCGCGGCACTGGGTAAGATACTTTTTATTCTAAACAACCTTAGATGGTCTCCCAAAACACATATAGATAGGTACATAGTGCAATTCAGGGTCCTTACATAAATATTTTACAAGCATGTATGTATCCAAGTTGGCTTAGTGTATTCAACTTATGGTTTAACAAACGTCCAGTTTCACTATCCGAAAGAAATGATGCGTACTACTTACAGGTTTTTATAAATGTATTTTATATTATCAAGTGACGAGTTCGTATTAATCGCCACGCCTGCTCCCGATAGTTGCTGTGCCTCTCTCAGATTTACGTGCCACTGTCACCTTTGTACCTACCATAGTTTTTGAGTCTCATTTGTTGAGTGATTTTACTTGCTAATGGCCCTAAAGTAGCAGTAGGTTTGTATACATATTTGTATCTTATGACAGCCTACCTGTGCACAATTCTGCTTCGATGTGGAATATCAGGCTCAAACCGTACTAACCATTAACACAAGTGATTATTGTCTGTCACATAGTTACATAGGTGTAGTTTATTCGTCAATATGGTAGGCACACTTATCACGATGAATGAAGAGACACGAAATTCACTAAGTGCACGGTAACTAAGTGTAGCACGGGTCCACGCTGAGGACACGTACTGGTGGACCCATCCTGGTGGAGAACTTACGTGGAGCGATACCGTATCCCATATTAGGTTTTTTGATAGGGCGCGGCGTAGGTGCAATCATAAACTCCGATTTCTCAAGGACTCGCTCGGTACAGTAACATCCAATAAGACTCACTGTATATAAGGATTTAAGATATCAGAGACATGAGAGACAATATTTTAAGATCACGAGTAAGTATAAATGCAATACGCTATTGCAACATCAGTTTCGGCACTGAATAAGTAAGATTACATGTTTAGGCAACCCTGTCTGTTTGCTTGTAGTCACGCACGCCCTAGGCATGGAGCTACCTCATTGTGATGTGGCCCTACAAACTGTATGGGAAAATTTCTCAACGAGTTGAATGCTTCTACTGACTTTTAGTTTTTGTGGTTTTTGCGCTTTGTTTTAGGTACCTACTCAATATTAACCCTTTGCGTAGCAGAGCGGTAAATTTACGCGAGTTTCATTCATAAATCTTTTGTTTTATCATGGTATAGGAAGGGTTAAACTGTGACAAAGGTTAACTTCAGCTTGTTGCAAATGCAAGCCCGTATTTTATATACTCGAGAAATTAGCCACTTATAAAATAACTAGACGGAATAAAACATAATAATGCCACCTCCTTTTGTGCTGAAAAAAGCAAAACTAGTGGATATAGTACAAGTACAATTTGAAAAATTTTATACCGACTTCCATTCTATTTAGTTATTGGAGTGTAACACAAAGACTGCACTGAATTTGATGAAATTTAAATGAGACCACACGAGAAGCACCAGCTTTCAAACAAAAAAAGAATTTTGAAAACGGTTCACCCAGTCGAAAGTTATGAGGTAACAGAGAGGTTTTTTGTTTGAAAACTGGTGCTTCCCGAGTGGTCCCATTTAAATTTCATCAAATTCAGTCCACTAACTGAATAGAATAGAAGTCGGTATTAAATTTTTCAAATTGTACTTGTAAATTCTGTTCTGATATACGGTGTGTGGGATGCACGAAATGTTCAAAACTTCTTTCTTAGTGCGGGCAGTTCCATAAAGGAAACGATCGTCTAAATTTTACGTCTGCGATTTAGGCGGTTTTGTTGATGTATATGTCAGTACAAAGCCTTTTGTATAATTATATTTAAAATCATTCAATAACGATTATTTTTTTAAAGTAAAAAAATCTATTAGGTATACATGTAAATGTAAGTATGTAATTAATTATGTTTCTTGCGCGTCCTATAAGATAAACGACGTAGAATTCGTCTTAACCACGTGAGTACCATAGGACATACTTAAATTTAAATATTAAGTAACTCATTATAACGGCTCTAAGTTACCAAATTTATCAAAAATAAATAATAAATAAATAAATATTCCACAACTATCACACAAAAAAAGCCTTTGGACATGTCTAAAACTAACACGTATCAATAAGGGTAGATCAACTTTTTTTTGTCCTATTCTGAAAAGTTTTCAAATAAAATTTTCTATTTCTTTTTAGGGTGTCAAGTATATTACCATGTTGATAGTTTATCTAACTTTATGATCCTGCTACGAGCAGCACACTTTTGTTATTTTTATCTAGAGTTTTAACCAAAAACATACAAAAGAAGCGAAAAATCTTTCCCTTGGACAACTAAATATAATAATTGTTAGATTCTCAAACTATAGCCAAGAGTGCACACTAAGATATGTGTTGTGTTACGGATTAAATTATGTTTCTTATTAATATTTATATATTGTGTCATCACTAATTAATCTCCATTTATTGAGCAATGTATAGTCTCTTGGACAACTCTTGATCAGAAAATAATCTGAAAGTAAATTAAAAAAATGAATAAACAGAACCAAACATACTTAATAACGAAGAGAAATTACATCCCTCCGTTAAAATAATGTAGTTAATTTAGATTTGGCTATTTCTTTTTCATGCAACAGATAAATTAAAATGTACTTCCCCAAAATCTGGGGACACCCTGGTTGTACAAGGGAAGGTCTCTTGGACAACCAAGTTGCCCCCAGATTTTGATTATTTCGTGCTCAAGAGCCATACCTCTTTTTAAAACGTATTATTGCTCATATCAATAGTAATATTAATAATAAAATATTATTGTAGTTAAATTAAAAATTATTTACTATTACTTTTCTAAAACCGACTAAGAAATCGTTTTTATGAGTACTATACAATAATGTAATCAAATTAAACAAAAACTCAACTTCTGAGAGAAAATCTAAAATTAGAACAGATGTCCCCTTCATTAAGGCACTGATATTAAACACAGTCTTTAAAATGCACGAGGTTGAACCAATAAAGATATTTAAAATAAAAGACATGTGGCACAAAAATCTAGTGACAGTTGAAAAATAAAACTTATCTAGATGCAGTAAGTATGAGAAAATAATACTGTTTGTATTGTTTTCTCGGTAGAGATAGTAGTAGTGTAGAGAGAGAAAAAATCTAAATAACAGTATTAAATACAAATTATTCTATTTTCATATTCTCATATAAAAATTAAAAAAAGATATCTACTATGATAATTCTCTTTTTAAAACGAATCAGTCCAAATCCTCTTAATCGTATTTATACCACAACTTGCTATAAAGTCCAATAAAAGTAAAAATTAAAACAAGATAATGTTATATCATATGGTACTTATTCTAAACATAGTCTTGCATAGTAAAATTAAGCATTCAAAATCATCTTAATTTAAATGATTTCACAAATGGCACCAAAATCCAATAAAAAGTAAAACTTAAACAATTTATCTTCTATCAATAAGCACTTATTCGAAACATAGTCTTGTAAAGTAAAACTAAGCAGTTAAAATCCTCTTCATCTAAATTATATCATTACTGGTTCAAAAGTTTGATAAAAAGTAGAATTTAAAACAAGACAATTATGTTCTATCATATAACACTTATTTTAAACAGTCTTGCAAAGTAAAACTATCACCCAAAAAACTCTTCATCTAAATTATATCACAACTGACCCCAAAGTCCAATAATCAACTTAAGATGAGCACAAAACTATGCCAATGAAATAAATCATTAAAGGTTTAAAACTTACGATATTGGCGCGGTGTTTCAGCGGACACACAATAAACACACAACCGGACCGTGAGCTGACTTTGGCAGACAAACTCAAAATTTCACCGAAAATAAAAATGGCGATTTAGCTGTTGCGTTAAATTTAATTACTTAGTGCCTAGATAATTGTAATGCCATCTGTGTGAAAATGCTAGAAGTTATTAGCGGATGTCTGATAGACCTAATATACGCAAGAAGTTTGGGGGACAGTGAGATAATTCTAAATATCACCAATAGAGGACACAAAAAAATTTATTACTAACACTTTATAGAACCATGCAATAAAGCAGAAAAATTAAGGTAATTTTGTTTTTATGTGGTCACACATTTTTTTTACAGTGTGTCTAGTTAAATACACGAGTATGGCTCGGGGACAGAGAGTTCTGCTATGAAATTATACTTTGCGTCCATCAGACAACCACCAAAATTTAAATAAAATTGGGGTTCTTGTTCCAAAACATTGTTTTTATTGAATTATCACGACATTAATACCTAAGCAAACATTTATTTTATGAAGAAACAACTTCACTTTTCATGAAAATGTTACCAAAACAGTTAGGACAGGGGTCGGACAAAAAAAAGTTGATCAACCCATAAATACACTCTATAAAACATTAAAACAAACCCTTCTTCTTGATGATCGGTCTTAACGCACTTAGACCTACGTACTACACGGTATTACCATAAATTCTCTATTAACCAAGTTGTAAATTTAATGCCAAGACTCGTATGACCCGGCCATAGCGCATCTTAGTCTCCAAAACTCGGATTGTGACCTACGTGCGACGCCTGCAATTCTTACGCCCACAGGGGCCCCAAATAACACTCTTTGATAGGTAGCACTTTAAAAGTTAAAACAATGAGGCAACCGGTACTCAGTAGGAGTAACAATGACTATCAGACTGCTGTTGTTAACTGATCTACTTCTACTGTTTTGATTGTAGAAAGTTTGCGACATAATCAGCTGATCAAACAAACGAGTGTTCATTGTTTGACGGAATAAATTGTGTGTTGTGTCATAGATATACATGATAGACGTACAATCAAATTTTTTGATATTTATTCTGTGGTACTTACAGTTGGCATTTTTTGGACGGGTGCGCATAAGAATGCGGGATCCAACCCGAAACGGGATTAAGTGCGCATCAATGTCTGCATGAAATTAAAAATACTTACTACGATTCTCAAAGCTAAACAGTGTTCCCTAATAAATTTCGTAACAGTTATAAGTACATGTGTACTAAAATAAGTATTATCTATGGTATTTTACATAATTAGCTGGTATTTTAAATTTAATTAATTAAAATAACAAATATCTATAGTAAATTACATATAAGCGAAGACGAGTATTCGTCTTTGTATTTTTCGGAACTGTTAAAAAGAAAACAAGTTAAAAGTATACTTACTTAAGATTACTGCTCATTTTGGTCCTTCGAGCCGGATAATAGGGCAAACATATGTATGCAGTGGGTTGCAGCCACAATCGTAACATCCGAGGATTACATAGCTAGTCCATACTAAAAGAAATAACTCTTTTCTACCACACAGTCCAATTTCAGTGTTTTTTTTATGTAAGTAATCAACACATTGTTTACTATGCACGTTTTGATTTTTTTCAGTATTTCAAAGTAGTATAATTTTGTTTTTTTAAACCGTAAAAACCAAAAAAATTAAAACGCACGGGCTTAGTAAACAATGTGTTGATTACATGAAAAAAAATCACTCAAATCGGAAAATATTAAGAGGTAAAAAAATTGTTATTTCTTTTAGTATAGACAAGCCCTTAAACGCCTATAAATTCAAGTTTACAGGAATTCATTATTATATGGATTATTATGAGTATTACCTATTTCTCTGTCGAACAAACTAACGACATTATAATAGCAAACATTAATTTATCACCAACAAATTCTACGAAGATCAGTGACGTGCGGGTGATTCACGATTTGGATGATTATTTTCCGAAGACTCACGAGGAAGCCCAATATACAATTTGAATCCTTTTAAGTGATAAATGTAGCAAGTCGTAGTAAGTAGTAAAGATTTGCATAATGATTCATAAGCAGTATGGGCCGTGAATGAATGAGAAGAATGAGGCGAATGTTACTCATTGACCTTTGCTGTCCTCTCAGTATTATCACCGAGGAAAGGACATGACGTTTACATTTACCTTATAGATCTTTATTTCAGTATATGGTATGAACCATATCACTCAACATCAGTATGATTAATAAACATAAATAGCATAACTAGTGATTTCTTAATCTTTTTCGATTATTATAGGTACATTGACAAGTTCAATTTGAAAAATTTAATACCGACTTCCATTCTATGACTTTGGTAAAAATCAGTTATTGGAGTGTAACTCAAAAACCACTGGACCGAATTTGATATAATTCGTTTAGCTGCGTGTTGGGACCACACGGGAAGCACCAGCTTTCAAACAAAAAAAGAATTTTGGAAATCGGTTCACCCAGTCGAAAGTTACGAGGTAACAAACATAAAAAAAACAGTCGAATTGAGTACCTCCTCCTTTTTGGTTGGTAGAAAATAAACAACTTTAAACAGATTAAATCGCGTATATTTTTATATTATTTTATCCCGACGTTTCGAACACTTTTCAATAAACAGTTACCGTGACCAAAGTATTTAGACCGCGCGGCCCCGAGTAAGTAGAACGGCATCGCGATAAAAGTGGGAAGAGGCGGTGGGTGGGGGCGGAGGTCGCTTGCCGGCAATTATTACGTGAGTGCCGGCAGAGCGGTCGGGGTTGGCAGTTTTTATTAAATGTCATTGTTTCCTGTTGCGTAGGTATGCTACAACAAAACGTAGATGCGATGTGCACTTGTTTTGTGGCGATGTTAACATCCCTACATGCATCTCGCGCCAAACCTGCGAGAATCAAGGCTAGCAGGGAAGACGTTCTAAGATATTTACTTACTTTGCCGTGACCATGTTTACTGGAATTTAATGCATCGAAAGTTGTTTAATATCAATATATTAGTTAGAATTAAATAGATAACTTTGAAATTCGTAACTTCCATTATTTTTTGCATACCACAAGTATTGCGTACTTAGGTATAATTGTCTATGGTTGTAAGTTTTACTTTAATATAATTGGCGACTTATATTGATTTTTAGTGTCCAAGTGTCTAGGACGAGACGGGCAAGTCGTGCGTCTGATGGTAAGCACTACGCCTGCCCATAACGGTTGCAATTCTACCCAAAGTTACGTTTTTTGAAAGTTATGATTTTCCGTATTGCCCACGTCACCACGAGGCATATTCTGCATTATTATAAAATAAGGACTTATGATAGCCCCTAGCTAGTTGTGTTGCGCTACTGCATGTTTCCAATTTAACTGTAAACTTTCTAGTAACATTAAAATAGTTTAAAAGGCCTGGCTTGGTGGATTTGCCCTTCTCTTAATTACAACAAGCCTTGTTGTATTTTAATCGCCCTTAACATTATCGAGTAAAGACTGTAACCTCAGTGAAACGTGACAAAACATCCAGAATAACCAACAGTCACTGCGACACGAAAATACCACAGTGTAGGACATATCTACTATGAGAATGTACAAGAATGCTGTGCAAGTAGCAGAATATCAAAGAGTTACTTCGACATAGCCGGAGAGGGTATTGCAGCAAATTCAACAGATTAACACCAAGTTAGTACGCCAACGGTTAGTTAGAAAACGTAGATACCTTGCAATCGTTATTGCCTTACACGGACGGGTCAATAGTTCAATGCTGCGCGAGTAGACATACAAATAAATTTAATACTTATAGCAAAATAGTGAAGTCTGTTTTTAGCCATGAGCTAGTACCTGTATATTCATTGGTTGTGGTACTAGCGAACAACGGGTAAACTATAGAAATTGTATAAGACCCTATCAAGAATATACAGACATTAGTTGGTAAACTGTAGTGGGACTACGAGTAAGAACTCAACTACCCGTGGTCTCAATACAGTCCAGTGGAACTGTGGGGAAAACTACTCATAGACTCAGCGGGTCAGAGCAGTGGGATTAAGGGTAATTAATACCCCACCTTTACTTCCTACTAATAAAAGTACCAAGAAAAATACTACTGACTTCTTCCAATATCATAGATCCCCTAAAGAAAAAATGCGTCCTACGGACACAGAAAAGTCATCCTACTTGACTCTACCAAAACTTCATAAGTACATATATGTACTTATGAAGTTTTGGCAACATAATATAATATAAAAAGTACAAATAGAAAAATTTAATACCGACTTCCCTTCTATTCAGTTATCGGAGTGTAAATTAAAAAAACTACCGGACCAATTTTTGTTGAAATTTAAATGGGACCAGACGGGAAGCAACAGCTTTCAAAGAAAATAAGAATTTTGAGAATCGGTTCACCCTGTCAAAAGTTATGAGGTAAAAACATTTAAAAAAACATACAGTCGAATTGAGTACCTCCTCCTTTTTTTGGAAGCCGTTAGATAAATAAGGCCCATCCAATAAAGTTATAAGTAAGTAAACCACAAAAATGTTGAGTACATTTTCGGGTTCCATTCTCATGACAAATAGCCGTTAGTAAGAGATAACAAGAGCACTTAACTAATTCACCAGCGCAGTTGTGATGCTGAGTGGTCATTACATATTGCCGGTTACGTATCTATAGTAACTCTTACTGTTGTTACGTAAAGTTACTCTTACTAACTGCTGTTGTATTCTGTCGCACATAATTGAGTCAACATAAAATACCGATTAATTAATATTTACTACAACATTTAACCGAAGCAGCGGCCTATCGACATATTTGCCGTACTAAAATATATAATTAGTGTTAATTGAAATCGTATTATAATTGATAGATTATTGTCGTACCTACGACCCATAGCTACTACCTTTAATTAACTTTTTACCGGAGTAGCAGAATAAGGTTATATTTTTAGTGATATTTGTATGTAAAAAAGAATCTTTGCATAACCTATTGTGAATTTCGAACAATATGATAAAATTAAATATTTTTTATTTATAGTTAATACTATTTTAAAGATTTTATGAAAATGTGTACTATTTTTGCTATGCATATAAGAACTCTTTGTTAGTATTAACATGTCAAGGTAAATAAAGTCATTTAAACATATCATCATTAAATCATAGTCATTTAATATAGTAATATTCGGGTAAATTAGAACTGCTTCATTTACACGCATACAACTTGCAACTAGATACAAATTATATTTTCTACCGACTTCCAAAAAGGAGGAGGTATTCAATTCGACTGTATATTTTTTTGTTTTTTATTACCTCATAACTTTCGATAGATTCTCAAAATACTTTTTTGTTTGAAAGCTGGTGCTTTCCCTGTGGTTTTTCCCCATATTAAGTATATTACCTATATTTTTCTCCATTTAAATTTCATCAAATTCGGTCCAGTAGTTTTTGAGTTACACTCCAATAACTGAATAGAATGGAAGTCGGTATTAATTTTTTCAAATTGTACTTGTATACTATTATCAGGATATCAGCGGGCCTTATGATGATATTCGTAACGTAGAGAGACTTATAGATTACAACTTATAATCTTATTGATATATAAAGATACAGCTATACCTTATAATATTACCTTTTATGAAGGTTTATATGCATGATGTCATTTTAAAATAAGTTGTACTATAAAACATATATCCAGCATTCAGCATCTCAACTGATATCCTGTCATACCTGGCTGGTTTCACTAATATTTAATTTTCGGGGCACTATCTAGACACACAGTCGTAGTATAAATTTACCTACTGGCCGAATTACACACAAAAACCAACGTCTCGAGGGTGAAGAATGAAGTCTACAGGGTAACACGCAGCAACTGCATGACATGCGTACCGTAATATGTATTTACTTACAGTGTGTCTCATTACTTGATACTATTAATATAACCAGCAAATAATCTGGTATCGCTTACACGCCTTACACTGTTGCAAAACAAAATCAACGAGCGTTTTATTCAACGCAATTGAAAGCTTGCGGAAACAGCCACTTAGCTGGTCTTCCGGTAACCATCGTGGGAATGATACCTATACTGTCTTCTTAAGGAACACAAAGATATAGGAAACTACTATACTGAACATGTGAACATTATAATTTTATGTCTTAATCGGATCCGATAAAATTGGCGTGGAAATGTATAGGAGAACCATCAGATGCACGACATAGACAATGTATTGCGTAAACTCATCTAAAAACTTAAAATAAATTAAGATTATTAAATGTTATGTATTTATACGTAAGTATGATACTAAGTATCTAACTACTTATGTAGGTTCTTAAGAGTAAAATTAGTAAGAATTGTAAAAAATACCTTTTTTGTCTTTAAACAATCTCAATCAGATGTAATACGGACAATGCCGCCGCGGGCAAAATGCTAATTCTTAACTAGTACGTAGGTAAGTATTAGATGCAAATTTTGTCTTCATACTTTCACTTTGAAATACGGTCTTACCACTATCCCCTTAAAATCAATGAGTACGCCAATGAGTCACGCGTTCAATAACAGAATATTTATAACTCGAAACAAGATACGCTAAAATATTATCTCCGAGAGTTAACTTTCAGAAAACCGGATTTACTGTTAAGTACACATTAGCTTTAAGGCTGAGCCTGACCTACTGATTCGAGTGGCTGACTGACCGGTGTCCGATGTTTGCATTTCGATAACTGCCCGGCTGCAGTTCAAATTAGTTAACACTTATACAAATATTAACTTTGGACTTTACGATAACAATTCCAAGTCAAAAATAACTTTCACACCGCTCGCCGCGCCCCTTTCTGTTTGGCCGCCAGATACAATTTAATTGCCTTTTTGCACATTCGTACGATTAATGCGCCGTTTAACAAGCGGCTTTCTGATTAGTTTTTGAATGTAAAACTTTCTTTTTGCCATTCCAAGAACACTTACCGTTATGTTTCAGGTATTATATCTATATTCGGCCAGGACACGGATACTTTAAATGCGGAAGCAATTGCGTTGCCGAATCTTGCTAAAGAAGTGGAAGACAATAGCCGATACAAGACTTTGGAAGCCAACGCCACTGTGTTGAAGTTGCTAGTTGATGACAAGGACGGAGTAAGCAGGTAAAGGGAGAGAAAGTAGATATCTAATACTGTATATTTGTATATATTAGGCTATAATATCGAGAGTACAATTACTATTTCACAATTATCTCTATCCCGCTGCCATTGGTTCGACTTCGGTTGTCGTTCAATAATTACCCAAAAAGTCACTATTTTCTAGACAAATTGAAACGTAACGCCATATTAAACGCTACTATGTAAATATACGTTAGCAAAATATAAAATGTTGATCTATCGCTGACATTAATGAAAACGAAAACTGCAGCCGCACTTTTTTGCATAGCAGAGTAAAAAAACGTATTTATTAAAACCATCGTTCAGCTACGGTTCGATTGCAATTTATTTAGTGGAATCGGCCCCAATTTCTCCACGTTTACAACTTATAGCACCAAAAATAAGTATTTTCATATTTTTTTTAGGACTGAAGTATTTGACATGCTACATTCAAGAGACGACAATGAGGATCACATGGACTTGCCTACCTTCCCTGAAGACGCAGAGGATTCAAAAGCCGATGTGCCAGTTCTACCCGACAGACAAGCTGAGTTTTTACAATGTACGTACACGTGATGATATCAGTAGAAAAGTTATTCGAAAGGATAATGTTTATTAACCAGTATCAGCGGTAATCTACTGTAATCAACGCTGCATGTAGGCGGGAAACGATTACGTAAAGTTTGTAGGCGTCAAAAGAACGAGGAGTTAGGTTCATTGTCAAGATTAAAGCAATCATAATAGTATTATTATGCGAAAGTGGCTTTGTTTGTTTGTTACGCTTTCACGCCTAAACGGCCGAACGAAACGTAATGCAATTTTGCAAGGATATAGATTATGTCCTGCGGAAGAACATAGGATACCTACTTTTGATCATCATCACCCATCACCACGCGGAGGAGACCACGTAGCGCAGCTAGTTCTAAATATGTATTAGCTAGTTCTAAAAAAAGGTATATAAGTCCTCCTTAACTCCTTGCAGTTAAATTTAAGTTGAAGATAGGTATGTAGAATTCTGTTTCCGTTTGTAAGCATTATTTGTATGTTTCTAAAACATGTGGTAATGCCCACGCGCGTCTAGTCTAGTTTGTTGGTAGACCAGCCGGGGTTAGGGTTTTTAGACCGCACGAAGATCTCCGTTAGCTGTTGCGACAACAACGTGGACCGTAGTACAGAAGCACTAACGAACACCTAGTAGTAAAAAAGTAATAAACGCAGTTAAAACCCTACGGTTTTAAGTAAACTCGCTACAAACGCTTCAGATTCATTTGCAACATAAGTAAGTAGATAATAAAAGAAACGTGCTACGAGTGGAATATCTTGCCCAATAGCTATCTACTTTTTTATTGTTTCTTTCAACACAAAAGGATTTTTCACATTCACATTATATTCACGAATCTTCACGTATAGAAACGGTTACGTCCGCGGTGGAAAAAAAGTCGCATCACGACTACTAAGCACGTTTGTGAGGATATATGAGTAGGTAAACTGAATTTCCACATTGTTTATTTGGAAGTTTTTGTGTAGTATATTTGGTGACAGTATCGTTTAATTCCAGCTGCAGACGATACCGTTCGCAAAGATGCCCAGAGAATCCGGCCCGCCGGCCCACGAGGGGAGACGGCTGGCGAGGCCGCTGGCATCATGGTGGTGGTCACCTGCAGCATTGTGTGCATCGCGTACACTGCGCTCATCGTGTGGAGACGGATATACTTGTATGTATGACCATCAGCCATAAAGCCTTGCAAAGAAACTTTGTTACTTATATTCGCATTCACACGCGGGTGACTACTGTTTTTAGGGTTCCGTACCCAAAGGGTGAAACGGGACCCTATTACTCCAAACCGATCAGACTCCATTGTCCCTCTGTCTGTCTGTCTGTCACCAGGCTGTATCTCATGTGCACCGTGATAGTTAGACAGTTGAACTTTTCACAGGTGTATTTCTATTGCCGTTATAACAACAAATACTAAATCATCATCATCCTGTAGCAGTCCACTGCTGGACATAGGCCTCTCCAATTGCAAATACTAAAGAACAGAATAAAATAATATGGGGGCCCATACAACAAACGTGATTTTTTGCACTTTTTGATTGATATTATAATGGGTTGCCGTTATTAGGTAGACGCTTGAAACGTTCACAAATTATTTGTTCACTTTAAAAATATACAATTAAAATAAAATTAGTATTTAAGGGGGCTTCCATGCAACAAACGTGATGTTTTTCCAATTTTCTTCTCGGTCCTAATTACGGTAACAGATAGAAACTTGAAATATTTATTACCTAAATATTTATAAGGAACCCTTCGTGCACGAGTACGACTCGCACTAGGTTGGTTTTTTTTCATTACTCACAAGTAATGAAAAAATTGTGTAATAACAGAGTTACTATATAATTATTTTTGTTTGTTTGCTTGGTTGTAGTCATTGTAATTCGGTTCAAAATTGAAAATGTTTTGATTTAGTGACATAGTACATTTTGTTATTATAAACCCACTATGATTCAAATCTTGTAGCGTACGCGTTGGCGATGTAGTTACCGATTGATTGATAATTTTTACGAAATTTCGGCTACTACAAGAGGCCATAGCACAAACAATTTCCGGAAAAGTATTCGTACTGTAAGCGTCAATACGTCACGCTTCGGCGTACAAACTATGAGGTGTCTGTGTCACAGTTGCCCTAGATAAGTGGCAGTTTGTACAGTTTCACGTGAAGGACACGTTACGTTACACTTACGCAGATATTCGTGCTAGACCCCCTGAACTACAAGTTAATATTAAATAAAGTGACGTACATTGTTCAGATATTACGATTTTATTAGGTCGTTGAAGATGCTTACCTACTCGTAATCACATGACAAAAATAACAGTCAATAATTTTAAAGAATGCAAACTTTCTTTTATCGCATGAAACAAGTTTAGTAGATATTACTCTTCACGTCCATCATATGGAACCAAACTGGTCGGCCTGTCTGAATTGTAAAGGAAGTTAAATAATAATGACGGGTTTCAATAAAAAGAACGAATACGAGATAATACTCTTATCATAATGAAAGTCTAGCAAGTGTCTTATGACACTTGTTGTAGGGAGATAAATGACAAAGTAACTAATAGTAAGTTGTACCTTTGTAATAAGATTTGTTTCTAGATCTAGGAACCCGTCATTATAATTAAGCTTATTTGAATGTACAAGTGCACACTACCCACCTCTGTTGATGTTAAATTCAGTCATTCGTAGGCGTCCAGCAATGTCTACCCACACATCACCATTTAAGGGCACCTCACAATAATATCGATAAAATTGCCATCAATATCGAATTTCTCTACAAATTTATACTCTATAAAGTTGTACCTACTCTATATCTAAAAAGTAAAACCTGTAAGTGTACACTTAAAATTGACTATAGGTTAGTCATCCGGCTCGAAGGACCATAAGTTTTTATATCGCAATTGAACCGCACTTAAGAAGTTTTACACTGTGAGTGGTACTATTGTGAGGGAAATAATATTTATTTGTGGCTTCCACGTTGGTGCGCAGGCCATTGTGCGGGGTAACTCGACACCAGTCGGGTTGCGTAGGACGCGCTCAACGGCGGGGAACCAGTGCATGCGCGCTTTGTATCCTCTGATTTAAGTGGTTTCAGTATTTTATGTTATAGTCCAGTTATGTTTATATTTATTCGCTCATACACAACCTCAGATTCTAACAATCACATTAGGTAATCATTATACATATGTTGATATTACTTATTTGTGGCATATTGTAATAATATAATGGTATTATTGGGGAGACTTACGCGTTGTCGATACCACGATCGACCATGCCTAATATGGTAGTAGTTCCTGCGTTTTTTATTGAGTAAAAACTTTCGTGTTACAGGAAGAGAAACGGCCTAAAACACGAGCTTCTGAGAAACGAAGAAGTTGTTGCTGAGACTAGAATCGAAGTAAGTAAAATTGTTTTGTAATAAAAACTAAAATGGGTTCACTAAATTAAATGGTGTTTGTTATGTAATGATTATCCTATAGGTACTTAGTCGATTTATTAAGGCACCTTGCTGTTTTTTTCACTTGTTTTTAATGTGGTGTGTCTCGATCCCTACTTATGACTTATATCCGGCGCCAATCGTGTTATTCCTTTTTCATGCCAGTATACTTTTCTTACATTTATATATTTGATTGGGTCATTTTAAAAGTTTAGAAATAATGCCACTATCTTAAAAAACTCTAACAAGTAAGCGAGTCGAAGACTATGAGATATTGTTATCAGCTAACAGCTAGGTGCAACATCGACGATAAAGTTCTAGACCCGAAGCAAGATATGAGATAAAGTTATATGATTATTAACGGGATATTTAAGACTTCCCGTGTCTTCCCGTGAACATGGTGCATGTAACTGCGCCGAAATATCGGGAGCTCATTCCACAACCTTACCACGGTAAATATCCCGTTAATTTATTTATTTATTTATTTAGCACATGTAACTTACAGACTAATCCAAATCGTTACAAGGCAGAACTAAGGTAAGCAATAATTTCCGCTCGAAATTTGCCTACCCTATCACAATATATATCTAAATAAGGCTTTTGAGTGATCATGTCGTTGAGCAGCGTTATCACCCTAGCATTAGGTGCATTGTGTGCGCGGACGGAGTATATGTGTGCCGGTGCAGCGAACAAGCGAAGTCGACGGCGAGGGCCATGCTCGGCGTCGGCGCCGCGCATGTACTGTGTCGGCACATGCAGCCGCAGCTCCTCTAGCGCGGATGGGTTGTCTATTACGTTATGGATGAGTTGATAGTAATGGAACATGAGTAACATTTTTCGTCTGAGTTCTAGTGTATGAAGGCCCACCATACCCGTAACAAATAAAGATGGGAACATGTATGGGTAGTACCCGTATAGTCTTTTATAAATATATCTGGCAAACTTACGTTGGATTCTTTCGACCATAAGAGAATATTTATTCTCGTACGGATCCCACTCTAATTTGCTACGAACGTAGGCATAGTATAATGCTATTACGGCATTGATATTTTTAAAATTATATGATGTGCGCATTATAAACCCCAACATCCTATAGGCTTGTGTGCATATATCTATTATATGATCTCTGAAGTTAAGTTGTGCATCCATAGATAAACCAAGATCTTTAATTGTAGTCACGCGTTCTATTTTTGTGTTTGTAATTTTATATTCGTAATGAATGGGGTTAAGGGTTCTAGTAACAGTGAAAACCTTACATTTCTTGGAGTTGAAATGGAATCGATTTCTATAACTCCAATCCGCTACCCGATCAATATCTGCTTGCATGGAATCGCAATGAGCACTATTTGCGACTGCAGTATTAAAGTAATAATCATATAACTTCAGAGAACAACCGTGATAGTTTAAAAAAGATATGAGATAACTGAAATATTGCATTTAGAAAAGTAGAAGTGTTAGGTTTGAATCGGGTTGCGGGTTAAACATAAACATATCTTAAGTATATAGATGGATCAGTAAGTGTACTCACCTATGGCCGGCGGGTGGTGCCAATCAGGTGACGTACCAGGTATAAATAATCTCTTAGCCAAGACTCTTCTGCAAGTGTCCGTCTTGTTGGGCGGTGACCGTCTCGTCAATTAGGTACTACATTGTATATTTTTTTTTTATCAAAAAATGGAACCGACTTCAACAGCAAGTGTGAAATAACTTCTTCAATTCGGTACCATGATAGTTCAAAAGTACCTACCTATTATCACAATATTGTGCGCAAGGTACCTATACTAACTGGTTGTTAAATAAAAAAGACCAGTTTTTTTTTTTTTATTATTATTGCTTTTGTTCACAGACTCAATGGGTCCGTGGCATTGTTTACATTTATATTTTAAACTTATATATTATTATTTTTTTATCATTAGTAACGGAATACAGGACATTTTTTTTTTCTTAACTAAACTTACAAAATACATTTTTTTTGTACACAAATAGACTTTTAACTTATTTCTAAATATCGTACATACCGAGAGCATACCGGCTCCCGCAAGCAGCGCCCGTTCACGCGCTTGACACGTGTGCCAGCCATCGCCCTCCTCAACCATATTTGAGGGAAGAGGACGACCCGCCACACGACGCCGCCGCGAGAAGAAGCCTTTTAGTGAGCGTGAATGCTCAAGGTATACACGCATACATAATACAAAAGCCTAATCTTGTCTAATTTTTTTTTATATAACTAATTTTAATATAAGTCGGCTTTCTCCACCCGGCCCAGGGTCTCCAGACCAGTTATTTAACACTTTTTGGTGTTGAAGTCGGTTCCATTTATAAGTATTAAAAAAAAAATTCACCTTTTTAGTACTACTTACGGGTAAATGATGATATCATCAATATAGGCGGAACACTTTTCAGTTTTTGGAGTAAAACTCAAAAACTGCTTAGCCGAATTTGATGAAATGGAACCACCTCGGTAGTATAGGTACTCTACCAAACAAAAAATAATTTTGAGAATCGGTCCACAAATGGGGGATAAATCGGCTAACACACACATAAAAAAATAAACATATATTTAATAATCGACAGGCCGTCGTCTGCTTCACTATCTCACTTGATGATTACTAGTGATGCGATAAAAGATGGTCGAACACTAGGTCTTGAATTTGTAAGTAACTTCCAAGGGCAGCTCCTGTAATACACCGTAAAAGTACACGACAGATGATTTCAATCTTGGGGCTGATAGCTAGCTAGTCGATCACTAGAAGTGCCCTACTATCATGCTGTGGATTTACTCTACATGATCTTCAGATCTTCGCTGGAAGATCAAGCCCGAGATAAACCCGTGACTAAATCCTAGACCCTCACTGAGGTACCCTCGCTTGCTTCACACTCACACTGCATAGTGACTAACACATACCAAAATTAAATAAAATAGGAATCAAGTATCAAAAACTAAGAAATCCCCACAAGTGGTAAGTACTTATCTGCCTTATCACTATCTTTTAAATGTCACCCAGATAAAAAAAATACTTGTTTTTTCTGTTATTGAGATTAACTCAGAAACTGTTCCACGTAAGTCGATGAAAACTTAAATAAGCTTCAAGGTTTTTCGAACAAATAATACTTACTACTTACCATCTATACAGATAAATAAAATTGAAGTGTCTGTTTGTAATTCCAAATTAACGGCTTTTCACTAAATGCGTATGAAAGTATACACGGTACTTCTAATATCTGAAATGGCTGGACCGATTTTAACGGAACTTTCTTATAAAGAGTAACTTAGGCTACTTTTATTTTAGAAAAGTAATTAGGGTTTCGCGAAAAAAATATTCACGTTGTAGTAATTAGGTAACAAAGGTTGTTCTGCACGAATGATGCCGCGAGCGCAGCTTGAGTTCAACTTGAGAAGTCAGTTAAAATAGCCGAATATCGGAATGACATCTTTGAAGCTTATTCTCTAAGGCCCATATTCCAGAATTACGCTCAACATTGAATCCAGGCTTGAGTACATAACTACCACTTAAGTCGAGACTCACATCACAACTGGAGTGGAGTTCAACTCTACTATTTCACAACGTTCAACAACCTATCCCTCTGCAGCTGCAGTTCGACTTCGGTTAATCGATAATTACCCAACAAGTAGCTATTCTACTATTTCTATAGACAAATTGGAACGTAACGTCATTTTAAACACCATTTTATATTACGAGCTAGCTGGTGCCCGCGACTTCGTCTGCTCAGGATTAGTACTTCGTGTAGCTTATATTATCTTCTCAAAGGCCATCACTATCTTTATACCATAATGTCATAAAATATTTAAATGGTCAAACGGAACTGCTATAATAGTTATAAGTTTTTAAACTATCATGGTCACAAACATAAGAGGTATTCAAATTATCAACGGGATAATTACCATGTACATTTTCCATGAGTTTCCGATATTTCGGCACTGTTGCAAGCGCCATGATCACGGATGAACTGAGGAATTGCGGGTGGGTGAATGTTTACGAGCAGACGAAACGGTCTACCCTCTTCCGTACTCGTTTGCTATGCGAGGCACCACTACTATAAAATCGAAATATCGGAAACTCATGGAAAATGTACATGGTATTTATCCCGTTGATAATTTGAATACCTCTTATGCTATAATAGTGTTAGTAAATTTAAATAGGTACTTAGTAAATCAATCAGTAAAGACTTATAATAAAATGCAGTACCTACGTACATACAAATATAAAATCACAATGGAAAAAACTGTCATTACATTTCATCACCCTTGACGATATTTGTGTTACATTTCATCACCCTTGACATCATGGTCATCGAGCATCGTCTAATGTAATCGAGCTGTCAAAATGCTAGCGTGCTTTTGACTAAACTGTCAGAAACTGACACAAACTTTCACAAAACTGTCTTCATTACGTCGTAGGCGGAGATCTTGTTATTTTTGTATAATGCTGTGCCCTACGAAGAAATAATGTCAGGAAGCATAAATTAGAACAAATTCCACACAAAAAGTAAGGACCACTTTTTGTGTGGAATTTGTTCTACCAAAAAACCAAACGACGTATGATTCCAAATACGAATTACTTCCGAGGTTACAAATAGACATGTTCGGTGATTGGTTTAAATTTCAGAAGGAAAGCAGGGATTGGTCCACGCGCGTGCTGCAACATCTGCTATGACAGCTGAGTCATAGCGGCGTGAACGATGTTATTGATTTAGCACGACTTTTATTGGGCCATTTTTTTAAGGCAGTTACTCTTCCTGATATTATTTCTTCGTAGGCTGTGCCCAAGAATATTACGCTTTTACACCCGCGTGGTGATTGATGATGATAATGATGAAAAGGAGCCTATGGGCTATTCCAGATTAAATATATCTCTGTTTCATCCAGATCCGTTCCGCCGCCGTTCTGCCGTTTTTTAGTTACAAACATTAATTTAACCATCCATCCAAACTTTCACATTTATAATATTTTGGGAAGTGGGATTAGTGTATATGGGTATATTCAACGCATATTCATATTGAATAGGACATAGCGTCTCCTTCATTATCTATCGAGTTAACACACTGAAAAAAATCTAAAGCTGAAAGCGTCGTAACAACGGCCGATTTGGTTGGTATGACGGCAAAAAACCGACCAAACGTAATACGAACAAAATTGCCTTCTATGCAGAAAGCGATAAACGCCTTAGTTTACGGCGATTTCAACAAGTAGAATACGATTAATATACTATTTGTTTCGACGTACTTACTATCGAACAGATTAGCCGTAAGGAAAAATCAGTAAACATGGTAAGTCAGGTTAAAAACGAAGAGCTGACGATGATTTTAAACCGTTGTAAGGCGATTTTAACCGTACGTAAGTTAAAATGAAACTTTCCTTACAGCAATATTTACTGCATATATAAGGTTATATTTGACTTTCGTCAGGCGTTCTATACCCTTGTTTACTGTTCAATAAGCCGTACGTTAATATTAAAGCTGTTCTATAGTATAGAGGCGCTATTTATCGTTAGTAACTGTGTACCATATCTATTACCCTATTGAATAGGGCCTATTCAAAAGTATTGTAGACCAGCACCCGCGATCGTAGCGGTTCAGTTGACTGCCAGGATTTCAATGAAATCACTTCCAGTGCCTGCACTCTTTTATTCGAAACAAATACTGTCTTGTATTTCTTGTTTCCGAACCTTATTCAAATATTTTCAAACAGGCGCTAAGTCCACTCTTTCTCGGATACAAACACTTGCGTGTGTTAGAGACGAACAGCGCCGTCTAGCGTGGTCTATAGTAGGAACATATTGGCTAGACTACACGCTGAGAATGGAGTGAATATATAATGTTTTTCACTTAATTTAAATACTTACGGGGAAAAGCAAGTAATCACCCAATATTTATGAGTGGTGCATTGCTCTCATGTACGATAATAATAAAGACGCTTGAAACAAAATTAGTTTTGGCGATTTCACGATGGTCTTACATTGAGAGTGTTTAGCATCTTAGTAGCAGCACTTTATACCTTGCCATAACATGAAAATAATCTTCCGCCGTTAGTAAATGCCGCATATGTACGTCGCTTCCTAACTTAGGTTTACGTTTGTTTAGTTTTTATTGCGAGCATATTTCATCTTACTTAATAAATAATCCACCTTTTCATAAGGCGAATATTGCCGTAATTACGATGATTTTCGCCGCATATTAAGCGTCGTAAACGTAAGGTGTTTTTAACAGTATGGACTGCTTATTTAACCGGAGTATTAGTTACTATTTGGAAAGTGCCGTACGGTACGTTACATTCAACAGTTTGTATCTGTTAAATCTAATAAACCGTTTTTACGTTTTCGCTTAAGGCGCGGTCCAATCCTAATTTTAAAACAATTTTCGATTCTTTACATAAGGTTGAGAATTGCTTACCATAATGGACGACTTAATGCGAAAATTCAATTGAATACGTGCTAATACTTTTTATATTTATTTCGTACAATCAAATAATTAAATTTTTATGATAAAGGAGTCCACATAATACATACTAGTAAATTTCATTGGGAATTCGAATATGATACATTCATTGAAATATATTTGCCCATAATTGAATAAAAATGCTTTTTCCCACTAAGCACGTAAGAAATAGTACAAAATTTAGGAAATGTTGCCGATTTTTTTCTATCGAGCCAAATTTGCTCAATCGTGTATTGGCTCCCATACTTCATAAGGACGTATATTCAATTTACACTACGTTTTTTTTTCGAACTTCGGTTATTAGGTTTAAGCGTCGAAAAACTAAGTTTTCGCGAAGTCGAATCATGAAATTTGGAACTCATTACGCCTTAAGAAAGCAAAAATAAACGTAAGCCTTACAAACTCACCTCACGTAGGTAATTACAATTCAGCCGTGTACGAACGAATTCACATTAGCTCAGAATTAGATTTTTCTCAGTGCAGAATGTAAAATTTTGATCGATCGCGGCGACAATAGAAACACAACTGCAGCTGAACTGTTTACCGATAGCGGAATAAGAAAACGAGTGTGATTTTTATAATCACCGTTCCGCTGCGGTTCCATTACAAATTAAGGCGCGGTCGTACCCTGATAATTGTAAAAAGCAGAATCTTTAAACATCGAGTGTAACGAAACAGTTCGATAATAATCTATGAAAAAAAAACTTAGGTTAGAAAAGGAACAGGCAAAGAGTAATAACCAAACAGAATTCATAAATATTACTCGCTCTCTGCAGAAAGAAATCCTAAACAGGTGCATAAAAATAAACTTTCACGTCCAAACTCTCAGAATTTTCAGCGATAACACTATATTATTTTTTAGGTAATACATAGCCAACATATAGTACTAAAGTAGTAACCAGCAGTTTTTTCAATTGTGTTAGTATATATCGAAAGATATAAAGAAAACGTACAAAATTACCGCATTTTCGCATTACATCGTCCAAACTAACAAGCGATTTTCAACCTTACGTAAAGCATCGTAAATTATTTTAAAATTGGGGTTGGACCGCGTCTTAATGAGTGGAATCGGCCCCCAGAGCGTGTTTGCGGCATAACTTTTAAGGTGGTTTAAGCCTTAGTTATCAACTAAGTATACGAGTATTGAGCTAGTACTGTCGACAATAGGTGTGAATTATTGAAATATTCCACTTCACCAAAACAAACAGGTACTTAATACTTAACTGCCACATTCGGCACTTAGATACGATATCGTAATTATGCGATAACCTTGTTAAGGAAATAAGGCATTTATGTAATGTAAACACTTAAATTTAATAACATTTACACAATTTAATGAGTCATGGGACCCTTTTAGCAAGAGTTATGGCAATACCGTCGTGTTGGTGTGTGTATAATGTGCTTGAAGAAAATAGGACCATTTCTGTTTAGATTTGGAAGGTCACCATGGCAAGTTATTGCTTTGTGAATGAGACCTTGGGGTGACAAGCGTAATGTAATGCCAAACGAATATTTTGAACTAACTTCAAAAAAGGAGGCGGTTATCAATAGCTGATTTGCTTGATTGTTTTTTTATGTATGTTACGCGATCACTCCGCCAATGATGGAGCGATTTTGATGATTATTTTTTAGTTTGTTAGATCATACTACAGAGGTACCCATAAATTGATCGAAATTTATTTAGCGATCTTTTATTAATAATTTATCATCATAGGGTTCTAAACTTTAGAGTATGTATCATCAATAATAGAAGGGAAATCGTTTTCAAGATTTACAAATTGTATATTGTGTACGACCACAACAGATAGATATATAAACTATTGCTCTAATATTTTAAAAGTTATATCATTTTTATGACCGATTTCTGTAAGGCCTTGTGTGCCTATCTTTACTTATGTATACTATAGGTACTGACTAATATTATAGCTGAAGAGTTTGTTCGTTTGAACGCGCTAATCTCAGGAACTAATGGTTCGATTCGAAAATTATTTTAGTGTTGTACACCCATTTATCGAGGAACACTTTTTTAGCTATTTACCATTACGCTATGCGAGCGAAGCCGCTGGGGGTTATATAGTGGGGAATAAAAGAGTTGTGTAGTCAGCTACTTAGCTAAGTTTTTGGTACTAACTTAGCTCTTACCTGCACCGGAACCACAAAGTACTTATTTTGTGGCGGAACATTACATGATTCACCATAGTGAGCAGTTGTGATGTATCAACAGTATCTACCTGGTAGGCTGTTAGTCATCAGATTTACTTAAACACATTTTCAGGGATGTTGGAATCAGTAGAATATACCTACATATAAAATTAGAGCACTCACCCAATGAAAAGTATGTTATGTTTACTAATACAACGACGAGGTTAAAAGATAAGAATAAAAAACGTGTATTAAGTTTTTTTTCATTATTTCTTAACTAATGATATGTTATCTGTTTTTTTTTCAGTTGTAAAGATCATACGACGTGGGATACGTCGAGGTCAAGAAGTCTCCATACACCTTCCCTGATATCTATTTGCTGAATGAGGTTTTGCTATTCGTGAAAAGCTTAGACTCCCATGAGTTTTGCTTCACAAAAATTATGAGACTGAGTTAAATTAGAATAAGAAGTATTTGAAGATCTACTACAGAATTATGAGAGAAGTGTATAAACAAATTTTAACAGAAAACATCACCCCACAATATTTTTTGGTGTAATAATATTAATATGACAAATTCATATTAATATTCGAAATGCGTAAATTCTAAACGGGACGCTGGCCGAGTCATTAATTATTTTTTTCTATAGAATGATATTGTTGTAATTTCTATCGTAATATGTCGTAGTCTATAGCAAATTAAGACACCTGAACAATACCCTTGAAATGTTAAATAGGTATATTGAGTGTCGGGACATTTTTGTGCACACTTCGGTCGAAGTTTGATCGAAGAGCACACTGAATTGAGATTCTGAACCTGCTTTCTGAAGTAGAAAGTACATTGTGTTTGAATCAAATTATTATTAATTGATAAGCTAGATATTGACCACTATCTCTCTTGATGGTCAGCAATGAAACTGTTAAAGTTGACTTATTACCGAGTAATAACGACCTGCAGTACGGCTATTATGTCAGTTGCTAACAAATGTTGATTGAAATCGAAAAAAATGGCGTCTCTATGTCACTTTTGTCGGCTCTTTTTGCTTACTGGAGTTGTCAAAAGTGACATAGTGCAGTCATTTTTCAAGATTTGATAGCAACTAAGATACATAATAGCCCTGCGGTTCTCTTTGTAGATTGACAATTCGTCGCAATAATTAGGCATAGGTATTCTGTGGTTTCAAATTTAATTGTTTTTTAATCGTTTGCGGTCTACAATACAAAAACACTTAACATGAATTCGACGCTGCGATGACAATGATGGCCAGTTGGCAGTAACAATTAGATAAAAAAATACAAATTTCCAAACATATCTGCTTTTCATATCGGGCTACTGCTAGTCCAAGTCCTAGTCAAAGTCACAGAATAACTATTAGTCAAAGTGCTCGAATTATTTGCCACAGCGACTTTATCTCATCAAAAATGTTAGTTACTTATTGTAAACTTTATCCGGAACTCTGCTTCCAAACTCTTTGCAAAAGTAAAAATTTTTTTGCAGAAGTACCTTAACTTGTATGTAGCATAATCCTTAAAGCCTATAACCTATGACCTTTATTAATAAACGTTGCGTAAACCTATATTAGGCGTAACATGCTTTGTCTTGCTTTCACGCGTGACATTTACTGCAAGCGAAAAATTGACAGATGTTTTAACTACTCCGGGTGTAACCCAAGTTTATTAATAAGGCCGTATAGGTATAACTATTGATTTTCCCATGAAAATAAATGTATGTAGCATAATAACGTTACTCACAATTAATTATACAATAAATATTACTATACAAACAGTTTTACTTAGTCTTGCAAACGAAGCTAAACCTGGATAAGAGATAAGACAAAATTTAAATATTCATGATTGAATAACTTAATTATATGACAATGTTTTTTGTCACCTAACTTTTATGTTGTTGCCGAAGATAACAAAAATGAAAACAAGCCAATAATCTCGTTATGCAATTATTTTTCAAACTTGGCATACTATTTCAGTCTCTATATTTACCACATTCGTAATCGGTTGCCAGACATTAGGTAATGATATAAAATAATATACTGCGACTCCCCGGGATGCCAAGTTAAGTTGTATGCTGTTGTTTATACCGGGAACTACAAAGTCCCGCTGCAGGCATTGTGATAACAGATAAAATATGCTTTACAATATATAGTATAATTTTTAACCTAAATGCAACTAAACAGGCACGTATTCGGTAAAGTGTCATTATGTTACATTCAAAACAGTTTCAATCATAACATAATTATATATAATCGGCTGCATCAATGTAGCTACATATACTAGATAATGTTTATTCTTCAAATCCCGCGAATCACATGATGTCGAAAGTCGAAACCAATAATTGGCAATGACTAAGCGCAGTCACAAAATCAGAAATTGCGTTGCTGGTCAAACCGGAAGCAGTTGGTATTATATAATGTATATCCATACCAACCTATTTAATCCTATTTACATTAACGTCAATCAATAACATATACGAGTGTAAATAAAACTTGTATTTAACATAAATGTAACGAGCACATCTGACACTCGCATCCTGTATGAATGAATCATGAATCACGAGAAATCAGACATTTTAATTATTAGCTCCATATTCATACCTTATTTAGCATAATAGATTCTTTGTTGTACTCATTAGGATTTTAAATTGTGTGAAAATTATGTAACACAGTATTAGTATTGATGAGATGTGTTGGGGAAATATGTGTATTTTTTGATAATGTTTACGAGGCATTACATTTAAGGATAAATTAAATAAATAGGTTAGGTAGTTATAAAATAAACATTGCCCTAAAAGTCACACAGTTTATTCTTGTAAAATGTTAGTATTTAAGAATAAAATTTACTTGTTAACTTCTGTGATTCAGTTGTGAATTTCTTACCACTTTGTAATTTAAATTTGTAATGTAGAGTAAAAATTAATTTCTTTGGGATTTTTTTCCAACAAACAATTGATTTCGTTCGAGCGGTGACCAAGGGGCAAGGCGACGCCTGTGAGTAATGCAGAATATCACGCGGATTATCTCGATCCGATAAAAGAACTGTTCTCTCTAAATAATACAAGTACAATTTGAAAAATTTAATACCGAACTCCATTCTATTCAGTTATTGGAGTGTATCTCAAAAACTACTATAGACCGAATCTGATGAAATTTTAATGGTACCACACGGGAAGCACCAGCTTTCAAACGTAAAAAATATTTTGAGAATCGGTACATACAGTCGAAAGTTATGAGTAACAAACATAAAAAAAACATACAGTCGGATTGAGTACCTCCTTCTTTTTTTTGGAAGTCGGTAGAAAATTAGCTTTTACGTTGAATATAGGCGTTAGTGCTTCGGAAAAAGTATAAAGGTATTATGAAATCAATATGCGAATAGTGTATAACAATCCGATAGATAGCTGCTCTAGGTACTCGTACGACAGTTGAAAATAAGTAGAAGGATAAATTCGTTCCTCCGGTCGGGTGCCTTGGTGGCCCAGTGGTCATGGCATTTGATATGGTGAGTCAGACGACGGGAGTTTGGTTTTCGTCAGAAAGAATTCTCTAGAAATTATAAAGATTGATTTACGCTGCAGGCCTTAGTGTTTCTAAAATAGAACTACAGTAAAACGAAGATAGAACTTTCTAACATTCTATTTTTTTATTTATTTATAATATAAATAAATAAATGTCAAATCGTAATATGATTGTGTATAAAAAAGGAATGAGTAGTATGTTATGATATATTTTTGTGATACGTTTTGAGTTGCGATGGATATAATCAGTACCTAGGTATGTTGATAACGTCGGCGAGATATATTTGTATGACCTAGATATAAGCTTGTGCCATATTAGTGCATCTACAATCACAGAGCAAACTTTAGTCGTGTTATACGATAAACATTTCACGCCATCTGATATTCTTCTTCTTAATCGTTTCCTCATGACTGAGGGTCGTGACCACCATAAATGGCCTTCTGGACAAGGTTTCTCCAGGTGTTGCGGCACTCGGCTTGTCTGATATTATTGAGTCACATCTGATATTATTGTTATCAAAATGGTGTGAAATATTTATGAAAATTAAAAGGAAAAGTGGGGGAAATTTAAAGAATTAAGGGTCGTCTTTATTATTATTTTTAATTTATATATATTGGATTTAAAACATAACTGTTGAATTATATAATGTGCACCTCTACAGATACTTTCGGAAATCTATGTATACGTAGTCATTTAAGTTTATGTAATTAACTTCCATCAATATCAATATAAATAAAATTCACCGGCTACTTTACGTCTTTTTGGAATCATTATTTATTAATTGTGACAAAAACTGTGACTATCTTTAAAATATCAAAACAGGTTATGTATTAAATACTATGGAAATCGTTTACGTTTCTTCTATTTATGATTATAAAATAAAATAAACAGGAATAAAGTGATAACAATCAATTTATTATTGTTTCATTAAGTAAAAACTAAATACAACATTGGCAAGAGTACCTAAAATAAAAGCAAAATAAAATTGCAACAATTGAGCTTATTAGCTTTAAGCTAGCTTTAGCTTTAGCTAAGTTTCACTTAAATATAAGCATACGCATTACATAAAGTTTTTGAAACATCTATAAGTAAAATATAGCTTAACCAGAAATATAAAAAGTCTAAGGAGAGAAATAGTAAAAACTTAAAGCAAAAAATACT
Source organism: Selenia dentaria (assembly GCA_917880725.1). Classification (NCBI taxonomy): domain Eukaryota; kingdom Metazoa; phylum Arthropoda; class Insecta; order Lepidoptera; family Geometridae; genus Selenia; species Selenia dentaria. The sequence continues at coordinate 25,240,447 of OU862888.1, read as the reverse complement.
GTAATAGTTTACAATTTCTTGCAGTGATGTTATTTTTTTAAATTTTGGTTATGGTAACATTAGATTAAAATTAGTTATGATTTTATCACATCATACGTATCACCTGGAGTAGTTTGATTGGGCAAGAGAAGTTGATCACTTGTCTTCCGCCGGCTTATGTCTGACGACCACCGGGCCGGTGTTGTCTCCCGTCGCCTTGTTGTGGGCGCCGTGGGCCCCATCACAATACGGCCACTGGGGAAAGAATAATTATATTTTAATAACATAATCATTTCAAAACCATATCTGAATTATTATAAGGATTGATTGAGAAGGGCTCCAATATTGGTATTGTACACTAAACTAAAATTCTCTAAACTATGGTAGTTCTTATTATGGTAATACTAAAATCCACATTCATGTAACACTTAAGGTGCGTTCGTTTAGCTTATGAGGGCATTGGTGGCGTTGTCATTGATGGCTCTTTTGTTATAGCATTCGTAAAGCTCAAAAACGTTATTTTTGTCACTTTTGCCCAAACCCTATTCGAACGCTCAACTGAGCATTAGACCTAAAATGGCATGACCGACTAGGCCACCGAGGCTCGAGGCCGAGCTTCGAATTTTAACTCTCTATCTGATTTAACCATCTTACGGGGACGGAGCGACATCAATTGAACAGCTTTGACAGTATCCAACCGAAAGAAGTATTATTTAGAAATACTTAAACTTTCGTATTGACATCGCAACCCTTGTAATTTTTATAGTATTATTTTTTAAAGCACTAACGCCTGCTTAGCGATCTCAAACATTGAAATTTATAGATATATATATGATGTAAAAGTACCCTCAATTGAATAGAATAATTATATGTTTAGAATTATTATTCTAATAGTGCGTTCGAATAGGCCCTTCGTGAGCGTTTTTAGTGAAAATAACGCTAAAAACGCTCCACAAGAGTTTCGAATTGTGAATCTGTGGGTGAAAATGTCATTTTGAAAATGTAGTGTCACGTTCATGTCTCTTTTTATTCAGCGTTCGGAAAGCAAAAAAGAGCAATTTTTGACCCACGTCCGGAGCATGGTTGTTTGTGATCGGATAGTCAGAAGACGCGGGTTCGAATCCCGTCCGATGTGATTTTTTTCTATAAATTTCAGTGTCTGAGATTGCTAAGCAGGCGTTAGTTTTTAAAAAGTAATAGGTACTATAAAACAAAGTTTTACATCAGTTTAGACTAGTTTGGAGAGCACGAACTTACATGACGATTAAATTTGCACTAAACAGAAAACCATTAAACAGAAACGGCAAATTTAAGAATTAATCTTTTTACATCGCGTAAGTACTATATTATATACCTATACCAACCTCAAAGCCAAAGATATACCAACATCTTCTTACGAGTAATATCTTCTCTCGTAGTATTCAACATAAATTATCATGTTCATATCACCTGTACCTAATACCTGTTCCTGAGAAATAATGTGGAGTTTTAAAGCTGCACGATTTAGCCGCGCGGCGAAAATTGACCGTCTAAATGGCAATTCGAATAGGCCGCAGGTGACTAAAGTCGCAAGCCCCAAAGTAGTCAAACGTTCGTTTTAACGCCGCGCGGCGACACGGTCGCATGCGGCTGGCTACTAAAATCGACCGTATAAATAATGGTCAATCCCAGGCGATTGCCTGCCGCATAAAATTGTGTGAAGGGGGTTTTGTAACACCTGTTCTGCTCAACATTTTTCGAAGAAAATGACCTAGTCGCTTGCGATTTCAGTCACCTGTGTGACTGGGCTGGCGATGCGGCTTGGTGAGATTTGTGAAGCGACCAGCTGCACGGCGAAAATAGACTCATATAAACCCCTCTTATGGCGTCTTCATCAGACTGACAGAAGGACAGAAAACAAAGAGATCCTACAAAAATTAAATGTTTACTGATTTAGTGACTGACTGATACAGAATACAGTAAGTGCAGTAAGTCAACATCATTATATATACGTAGTACGTACATACGTAGTACGTAAATACGTAGTAAATATTTATTGAAGTGATAACTTCTTATCAATCAATCAATCAATCAATCAATCATTTATTGATAACGCCAAGTTACAAAGCAATATAATAATAACAATTGGTACAAATCGTACCTTCATCATTAATCATAATTCAAAATTAATAAAGGTATTAAGTAATTGAAACATGTCATATTATAGAAATTAATACAAAATTAGTTATGAAAATACATTAGATTAAAATAAAACACAATTATAAAACAATATTACATAGATCAACGATACATAGGTCAAAAAATATAACTATAATTATATAATAGGTAAATTGTAAAATTCGTCTACAGAGTAGAACGCGTGTTCTAAAAGCCATTTTCTCAGTCTTAATTTAAAGACCATGGTGGAAGTTGCATCCTTTTTTATAGCATCCGGAAGACGGTTGTAAACAGAAGGGCCCATTACATATACGGACCTCTCCGATTTGCGCAGCGTATGCGCGGGAGTGACGAGGACGTGAGCAAACTTGTTACTGCGCAGAGCGCGGTAAGTATTTATGCCTTTCTCCTGGAACTTATCGATATTATTATATGTGAAAATAGCGACTTGATATATAAGTTCACAGGGAAGAGGCATGATTTTCAACTCCTTGAATAGGTCTCTGCACGACACATCATCGGACACACCCATGATTGCACGCACGGCTCTCTTCTGCATGACGAAGACGTGGACATGGGCAGGACACATTGCGAGAATGGATGCGAGTCGATGGGTGAGGCGAGTTCTTGAGTGGAGACCCAGGGCCGACACAAGAGGGCGAAATTTTCTATTAGTATGCTCATGCTTCTGTGACTTGTATTGTTTCACAGATCGTCGTCCAGGTGAGCAAACAATGAATTTCCTATGTTTATTCTGTCTGTGCTAACTTAACTACATACATCACGTCATCTCACTCTAACATTAGCATTACATCGGATGTATAAACTATAAAGTTACTGGGCTTATCTCATATTCTATACACAGAATCTTGATCTATCTAATCTACACAACTTATGCAACACTTTATTTGTTTTACAACATTTTTACAGTCACATAATATTTAGGTATACTGGCAAAATATGTTTATTATGATAATGTTGCTACTTAAGTAGGTATTATATAATAAGGAAAATTCAAACCTACGCTATACAGATAGATAAGTAAGTAGTACATGTAGATAACCAATGTAAATAAATGAAATCATATGGTGCGATGCCAGTGTATGTAACCTATCAACACCACTAAATTCACCTCCCCTCTCCTATTTTGCGGTGTCCATTGGGTCTTTAATGAACCATTATAATAATATTATACCTAATTATTTAATTAACACCTGACCTACTTTGTACAAGCTATACAGCAAAGAAGCAAATGTGTTTTTTTGCATAGATATCATTTACTTGTGAATCAGTGTTTTCTAATTATTGAAGCAAGTGAATTATGTGTCTCTGGTTGGAATTAAATATGGATTTAAATCTAGAAAAATTGTGTAGTTATGTCAGTTGGACAACTCCAGTAAACAGCAATGTTAGTAATTTGCTTATTCATTTAACCATATAAAATAAATCAGCACACATATACATTCACATTAAAAACTTTAACCCTTCAAGTGTCAATGTCATTATAACAATGAAATTTCTATTGTGTCTAGCCGTGTGACCTTTGATGCATTGATACAAGAAACTCCACAATCTTAACCCAGCAAAATCTTGAATAGCTTATAAAATGTGATGCACATTTTGCTATTTGGGCACATACTATGCAAGAAAAGTTACTTATACATACTTATATAGTTCTGATCTTTAACAAGTTATAACTTATCCAAAACTACAAGATGCTCAAACTTTGCTTTTTGCAAACAAAACAATAAAACATAATCTTACATTTTTGGTCCTCCAACATCTGCACAGAACTGCCTTCTCTGTTATGTCTTCAATGTCAATGAAGTCCACCACCTTGTTTAGCTCTTTCCTGATAATAGGATTTATCTGGCTATTGCTGGCTTGTCTTGCCTTCTTTATGGTTGTGTATGAGAAGTAGGAAATGCCTCCAACAACTACAGTGGGTGGAATCAGAGCAAGCCAGTCTCTTACTGAAATAAGTAAAATGTCAAAAGTAAATTGCCTATATTTAGTTCACATTACAATTAACATGTAGGTACTTTTCATATATGTTGTTATGTGTTTAAATATGCCCACTGCAATTTAGACCAACAATTACACAGAATTCGAACCCGCATCTTCCAACAGCCCATGTCAGACACCATAACTGCTAGGCCACAACTTTTGTATGTCACAAATTGAAGTTGCAAAGTTGGTATCACTAAGTAGGTGTAAGTGCTTTGAAAACAATATACCTAATGAAAATATGTGCATGATTAAGTATGTGATTGGAAGGTGGCAGAACCAGCACATGACCTACCTAGCGTTTAAACATTAATCTCTGCCTGTAACAGATGCATTTTATGCCCATCATCCTGAAAGTAGTTAAGTGTCATGCCCCTGTGGTTTCACTAGCACCCATACCCTTCAAACCAAAACACAGTAATGCAAACATTACTGCATGGTAGTAGAAATAAGTATGGTGGCAGTACTTCTGGCTACTAAAAGCTGGCCTTTTCAGATGTGAACTGATATAAGATCTCATTAAAATTATAACACTATAAGACTATAAATAAAAGATTAACGAGTAGCAAATAAAACAAAAAACCAGATAGAATACATTTTATCAACAAACTTATTATTCATATCGAAGCGCAATTTATAAGTTGCATGCTGTAAACAATTACCTACCTTGTCATTGTCACCAATGACAACTCAGTAGGTACCTTCTCTAAAAGTGTGTCAATGAATTTTGTACCATGATGTAGACACAGCAGCATGCCGTATCGCATGGAAACAGCAACTAACTTTAAAAAAATCTATTCGAAATTGACCCTGGTTTTGGATAACCTGGAGTCGAACGAGAATAAAAATCTGGCTAGCAAACAGTGCTTTACGTTGAAAATGTATTCCTATTAACTACTGAATAATAAGCACATGTTATTTTGTACAACTTACTTCCAAGACGGAACCAGCCACCGAACGAATCAGGAATCGGCAAACCAGCCAGGTAGTTCGGAATGGTAACCTTTACAAGATTCGACACGATATACATTTTGGTGAAACAAGTAATTGATTAGAATTAATCAGAGCGCTTCTAAAAGCAATATCACTGCTATGTATGAGGTAGGTCTAACGGTACCGACCCGAACTGCCACACGCCACGCTATTACACAACAAATAAAATAAAATACAAAACTTAAAAAACTAAGTACAGTACACTGCCATGCCACAGACCACAAACTATAGATCATAGGTTAATCAGACTATATCTAAGGATAGATGGAAATCACTAACGCAAAAAACGGAACGTTTCCGGGAAGTTTATATTTTTCAGTGCCATCAACTTTGACGGATCATAGTCGCGCGCTCATCCTCCGTGTGTGACATTAGTGAAGTCATAAGTCATGACTCATGACGTGGAACGCATTAGTGACGTGGAAGAGAAGCGCGCGTGTATCGATATCGATAAATAGGGATGTGCTGTTTAATATCGAGGTAGCAATAAGCGTTCCTATCTAATCTATTAAAATATTGTTAAGTAAACCAGGGTTTATGAAATTAAAAATCAAATTTATGATAATTAAATCCGTTTATTGAAGAACACAATCTAATATAACAATAAGTAGAATTTATTAAGAGTAATACATATTGTTTACCTCACATATTTAAAGCACTTATGTTTTGTGAGATGACGATTCAAAACATGCATGATTACAATTTCTAATTAAACATTTTCGTTTTGTTATTTAGGTAAGTACCTAACTATAAATATAACATAATATAACATTAAATAACTGTAAATACGTACATATTAGTCATAATTATGTAAACATATATCAGTAATGTTTTTAACGCGTGGTACAAGTGATACATCGATTATAAAAGATGTTTAAAGAATATCTGGGCTGATAGGTATTACGTAATACAATGGTTTTAAATACGAGTAGAAGGGTTATTTACGTGAATGTTACAAGAAATTATCATTTCTTAACTTTGATTTTATCTAGTTTCGCAGTTTCCTGCTAGCTATACGCTCGTTGATAGGGGGGGGGGGGGTTAAGTGTGATTTAGGAGTGATGTGTGGTCGGGCCGAACACACCCTGAATGTCACTCGCGGCGAAGTCATTCGCGGTGACTCGTGCTGATAGAAAAATGGCGGTGCCATGCGGTTGCTACGCGGAACGCAGCGGTACACGTCCGCCGGTCGCGAGTATAAAAGGGTGACTGTTTCCGCTTCCTTTCGCAGCCGTCTTCTTCTAGTTATGACAGCTGCAGGCGAAACGGCGGTGGGGCACGCGGGCGCGGTGCGCCTTGAGGTGACGTCACGCTTTGGCGTGAACATATTCCCCACTCGGCAAAGGTGTGGTGTGGTAGTCAATCGAGAGTCAGGTGGTCGTTCTTGATTTCCACCACTCGGGTTACGCCATCCCTTCATGGGTTCGTCTTGTGGCTCATGCGCCAGTGTAGAGGCGGCACCTGGTCGTCCACCATCAGTACCAGTTCCCCGACTTGAGGTGGGCTGGATCGGGGAGTCCGTTTGGAGCGTGTTTGGATGGTGTGCAGGTAGGGTTTGGACCAGGATTGCCAAAGGTGTTGGGATAAGGGTAGGACGAGCTTGAACCCTTTTGTGTGCCGAAATGGCTCGTCCTCCTACCGAATACTCAGGTAGGGCATTGAGCTGACGTTTTAAAAGGACATGACCCGCGGTGAGTAATTCAAATTCCGCGGGGTCAAAAGAGAGTGGGCTGAGAGGGCGTGCATTGAGCATGGCTGCAATGCGCGCTAAAAGGGCTGAAAGTGTAGGTGCGTTATTGTTATTATTGGTTGCAAGAAAGTCTTGTATTTCCCTAAGTTCATTTCTAGCGCCTACATAAATTGTACCGCAATTATATCTAATTAACGCCGGTACACCGCGCCTAGAAACAAAACGCTGTAATGCCGCAAGGAACGCTTCCGTGGATAACTCAGATACCGGTTCGAGATGGACCGCCTTCCTGGCTAGGCATGTTATAACACAGAAGTAGCCTTTAAATAGCTTGGCGTTTCTAAGTGTACTGGATTTTATCAAAAATGGTCCAGTAAAGTCTGTTGTGACTTTGCTAAATACGGGCTGAACGTTTACGCGGTCGGCGGGTGAGTCGGCCATGTACGGAGCCTTAGTTTGGACGCGGAAACGTAAACATTGTATACATTTGTATACTGATAACGTCCAGAATTGCTGGCGCAAGGGTGAGTGCAGAATGTCAGCACCTAACTGACTTAAGGTGTTTGCGATGACAGTTTGTCGTCGTGTTGTGTGTGTGTGCTGATTCTTTGAGGGCTGAGTCGGTATGTGTTGGATGTGCCGTCCTAGTCATTGCCTAGGCGGCGTTGAAGGACGCGAGGTAGTGCGCGTTGGAGTACGACGGTAGTACACCATCTGGCCCGTATCAGGTGTGGGACGGCGCCGTGGTACCTCGCGCTGTTGTACCGGCAATAAGCGCACTGGTAGTGCGTAGTATCGGGTACATACCCGAGGCTTGTGACCCTTTACATTACTCCATGGGTAGCAATGGTTGTCACCATAGTGAGGTTGCGCATTCGATCCCTGTTTGGGTCTTGGCGCGGAGCTGAACGGTCGTGGGTTCGAACCCTGCGCATAGCGCGGAGGTTGTGGGTTCGAAACCTGCTGAAGTGGGGACGAGAAGCGCGCGGGTATAGTCGCGGAGCCGATAGGTTGCAGGTTCGAATCCTGCTGAGCAGATGACGAGAAGCACGCGGGTATAGGCGCGGAGCTGAGAGGTTGCAGGTTCGAATCCTGCGCATAGCACTGAGGCTGCAGGTTCGATACCTGCTGAGCAGATGACGAGAAGCGCGCGGGTATAGGCGCGAAGCTGATTGGGTGCAGGTTCGAAACCTGCGTATAGCACAGAGGCTGCAGGTTCGATACCTGCTGAGCTGATGTTGAAAAGCGCGCGGGTATAGGCGCTGAGCTGAGAGGGTGCAGGTTCGAATCCTGCGTATAGCACTGTGGCTGCAGGTTCGATACCTGCTGAGCTGATGGCGATAAGCGCGCTGGTATAGGCGCGGAGCTGAGAGGGTGCAGGTTCGAATCCTGCGTATAGCACTGTGGCTGCAGGTTCGATACCTGCTGAGTTGACTGCGAGGGGCGCGCGGGTATAGGCGCGGAGCTGAGAGGTTGCAGGTTCGAAACCTGCGTATAGCCCTGTGGCTGCAGGTTCGATACCTGCGGAGCTGATGATGATGAGCGCGCGGGTATAGGCGCGGAGCTGAGAGGGTGCGGGTTCGAATCCTGCGCACAGCACTGAGGCTGCAGGTTCGATACCTGCTGAGCTGATGGCGAAAAGCGCGCGGGCATAGGCGCGGAGCTGAGATGGTGCAGGTTCGAATCCTGCGCATAGCACTGAGGCTGCAGGTTCGATACCTGCTGAGCTGATGGCGAAAAGCGCGCGGTTATAGGCGCTGAGCTGAGAGGGTGCAGGTTCGAATCCTGTGCACAGCACTGAGGCTGCGGGTTCGATACCTGCTGAGCTGGTGACGGAGGGGGCGCTAATGACCATGTTTTTTGTTCCAATTCTACAACGAGAATCTCGTAGTAGGCGTCTATTGTCCTTTCATACTGCTCGTTGTAGAATTCCTCCTCGGAATCTGATTAGCCTACGGTGTCTAATATTATATAATACGCCGCGTCAAATCTATCGCGGGTCAATCTTACGCCCGATGCTCTGGCATCGAACTCGGGGCTATAGCGCCTTGGTTTGCTAGACCTCAATGATAACGCTTCCAAATTAAGCTTAATAATAGCGATTTGTAGCTGTCTAAATCTGGCTACCTGTGATTCAGAAGGCATCGTTAATCGTCGTAGGCGAAGTCAGGCACAAGGACGCAAGCAAAATTAAAAGGAAATAAAAATATTAAAGTATTTAATCGTAGGTGAAATTCCGCACCTCCCTTTTCGGAAGTCGGTTAAAATAACGCCTAAATTAATAACGTGTGTACGAAACCTTATATGAGCTGATGGTTTAATTACTTAATTAATTATATTCCGTAAATTTCGTTATGTTATTTACGTAAATTCTGTACGGGACCCTAAGACGTTTTGTGCTGGTCTCTTAAATGTAAACAATTAACTTACATTAATTATTTCATGATAATCACGAACACAAGTAAATCTTTTAACAGTACTTAGTATTATTTTATAATTAAAATCAACAAAGTACCTAGCCTTTAGTTATGTTATTTACGACTTTCTTGCAAACAACAGCTAACAATCATAAAAACAAACGCCTCATTAACGTTATCGTTAACGAGTTTGGAATTTCAAACCAAACAACTCTGCAGTATTATTGTCTATTCTGTGGCGCGCGAGTGTCAAACGAACAATGATAGCGTACTTTGTGAAATGTGGCTAGACGGGTTAGTTTGGCTTGGCAAATCGCACTGCCGGTTCACTCGTCTAGAAGCTTCGGATTGATTTGTATGACGTAAGGGGATTTAAATTAAATTAATAAAATGAAGTTTGAGTTAATATTCGATATTTGGGAATTAACTCGTGCTGATCTTCGGGCTGATATTGGCAATGGACTGTATTAAAGGGAATTTTAATTAAGAGCTGATAAGAGCTGAAAGTGAAGGATATTCACTGGGTCGTTATCTCGTTTCGAAGGAAAATATAGTTTGTTTACACCATATTTCGGTCGAATGAGATATTAAGGTGCCGGTTCTTTTAATTATCTCGGTTCGATGGACCAATTGGTAATTAATTATCCGTGCTCGTAGGAAATTTGTGGTTTATCCGGGTACCCGGTTATAAATACTATATATATATTCCGGCTATAAATATATAATAGCCGGATAAATCCGGCTCGAAGGAAAATATAGTTTCGCAGTTTTCTGCTAGCTATACGCTCGTTGATAGGGGGGGGGGGGGGGGGGTTAAGTGTGGTTGAGCAGTTTCCTGCAACCAGAGAATAGTTAGGGAACAATTAGGATGGTAAATACATGTGTCGAGGAGCTCTTGGTCTGGTGAGTGCTGGTGACCGTAAGTCCTCGTTGGAGGCGTGCTGCTGTCGACGGCGTGCTGAAGGAGCTGCACTTGGTTCACTTGGTTATAATGTTTGTATTGTCCCTTTGGGTTGTGCACTGGTTTACGCGGCGGGCTGATTGCGTGTGTACATACGTGCTGATTTAGGAGTGATGTGTGGTCGGGCCGAACACACCCTGAATGTCACTCGCGGCGAAGTCATTCGCGGTGACTCGTGCTGATAGAAAATGGTGGTGCCATGCGGTTGCTGCGCGGAACGCAGCGGTACACGTCCGCCGGTCGCGAGTACAAAAAGGTGACTGTTTCCGCTTCCTTCCGCAGCCGCTTTCTTCTAGTTATGACAGCTGCAGGCGAAGCGGCGGTGGGGCCCGCGGGCGCGGTGCGCCTTAAGGTGACGTCACGCTTTGGCGTGAACATTATCATAACTACATTAAATTAAAATATTCAATAACGTGTCCTTTTTCTAATATTTTTTGAAATGATTTTTGCTTTCTATTGTTTATCCGCTAATAGTGAAGTATGTACTCGAATCTGCACTGCACTATATGAATCCTGCATTTGTAACAACTTGGTCTTCACATAGTATATTGCAAGTCTCATTGGTCGAACATATTTCGTTAATCCTTGTAGCTTTGACAAAAGTCTGCAGTCGTTGTTTAGCCCTTCATGTTCAAACACTAATCTTAAAACCTACCATGACTCCTTTGCCATTTTTGCATATCTCACGTGAACCAGGCAATGTGATTATATCATCAAACATATTCTCTCTCGTGCTTTTTGATCTCTCTTTTTGCCTCATCAGAATTCATTAGTGTCGTATAAATGTACTCCCACAGGTCGCCATGGATATGATACAATTGATTGAATTTCCGTGTATTGTAAAATGAGTTTCCATCTAATTTCTCTACGTATGTTAAACTCATACCCGTATCGTGTGCCGGCTGCGATCTCTCCAGCCGTTTGCCGCTCGAAGTTGTGCTTGCAACTTTACCTTCTGTAGCCATAATACTGTTTACACCCGTTCTTCATAAAACATCGAATTTTGACATAACCTGACCAGGATTGAGTATCTTTGCTCACCGACAACGTATAATTTAGTTACACAACATTTGTGTATAAACATATATTAACGATTTACTTAGCCCGCGCCACAAAACTGCAAGAATTTTTGAGGTCCAAATTGTCGGTGCAACAATTGTTGCGAGTAAGTGTCACGCGCGTTTTTCTTTTGTTTATTTTTTAAAGTCATCCCAATGCTTAACCATAGAGTTTAATTCTTGAGCGTAATATATTTTCTTTCTATGGCAACACTACACACGGACATGTTCTATCTGTGAACTTTAAAAAAAAAATATAATCAATGTTTATATTTTCATCTGTGTTTGGAGGTGAAGTTATGTTATGTGCTATAGTTTTTAGTGAATTAATAGGGTTAAACTCATGATTTTGATACAAACTATATATGAATATGATCGTGAATGTGTAAGGAATACTGTAATTCTGTGATTTAAGTTCTGACATCAAAATTTACAAGAAAAAAATTGTCACGAATCACAACTCTCGGTAAGCTAATTCTAATTGTTATGATTGGTTATAATTTGCTTTATTTTGAATAGATTATACTTTTACATTGTAAAATATCACAGAAATAATATTGTCAAGTAATTACACCCACTCAGAATATGATAAATACGCCATATCATGTCAGGATCGATAAAAAATCGAAGTCACCTGACAGTTAAATTTGCTTGTACTAAAAATTCAAAATTTGTATTTTTTTATATATTTCTGATTTTTAATTATTCTTTGAAACCTAGTTTGGTTTGTAGAATTTCTAATAAGAATTCCAATAAAATAAAAAAAACCAACAAGAAAATTTATATTTTATAAAAATATTTTTTTTTAAATCACCATGTCTAAGTCTAGAAAATGGGCCCCCAAGTTGAAAAAAAAATCATTATTGGCCGAAATTTCAAAATAGCTCTAATTTTTATGTAATTATTAATAACCTAAGCATATGTTACTAGGTAAAAATAATATTTCTGTTCTAGACATTCGATATTTTTATAAATATCAAATCAAAATCCTGTCTTGGTAAGCATTATTTATTGATAAAACTTAATTTTTGTGGTCAGATTGCAAGTTTTTTTTATTATATTATTTCTTCTACGAAGTCAAATATTTGAATTTAATTAGTTAGATATGTGTTTTTACTATTTAATTACAGCAAAAAACCTATAGGTATTAATGTAAAATTTTTAAATTACAATTTTTTTCCACATCAACTCAGATTTTTTCAGCTACGTCAAGTTTGTCCTCGTGTAACATACCATTTTACTAATACATTTGACATGAATGTTTATGTATCAGACTCTTTGGTTATTCAACTATCTCTGACAAAAATTTCGTCTCTTAACTCGCTATAAGTATGGCACAAGAGCCATTTATTCCCAACTCGGCGCAAACTTTTGACGCGGGCGCAGGTCGTAACACTCGGGAGCAATCACGAGGGCGCCACAGGGCTCCTTAGGCAAGTTATTAGTCGTTATAGGAATAGAAACACGATAATAAAATATAATTTAGCTCATAGTAATTTTCACCATTGACATAATGTCCGTCAATCAATGACAACTCTCAAACAAATGATGACAACGCTATGTGATTACGCAAACTCTTTGCTCTGATAGAAATTTAGATAACGAAGCCACCGTTTAATAGAACATAGATAACCACATGTCTAATTATTACAGTCATGTCTTACTTGGTACTTGGTACTTGGTGGGCTGGCTCTTTTCCGCAACCAGGCCGCTGTGGCGCGGCCCATTTTGCGTGATAGCCGGGTGAAGCTGATCAGTCTAGCCACCCGGTGTCGCCCAGGAAAGCCAGCAGCTCCTTCAGCTTGGCGCAGGCTTCCCACACAGTCCTCGGCGAGACGAGGTTTGCTGCCCTTTGTGCCGCCACGCTCCTGCATTCAATGAGCAGATGCGCAGCTGTTTCTTCCGCCTCCATGCAGCCTCTGCATAGGGGGCTGTCTGTAACACCTAGATTAAACAGGTGTTTGTTTAAGGAGCAATGACCGGTCATAATTCCGACGATATGTCGTACATTATTTCTTTTAAGATTGAGGAGTTTTCTGGAGAATTTCAGATTTAGAATCGGAAAAGCCTCCTTCGACTGCCTACAACCCTCGATACTTGCCCAGTAGTCCTGATGCTGGTCCATAGTTTTTTTGCGAATCCATGCACGGATTTGGATGAAAGGTAGGGGGATCATTGGTTCTGGTCCTGCACACGTCATTCCGGAACCTCTCCTAGCTAGCTCATCAGCCGCATCGTTACCTCTGGAATCGCTATGCCCCTTTATCCATTGGAGTGTGACATTATTGTTATGGTTACTTACTTCCTCCAATAGTCGGTGACATTGTATGATCAGCCCCGAAGAGTGGTCGTATCTATTTAGGGCTCGTAGTACCGCAGTGCTGTCGCAGAGTATCCTAATATTACTATTGGTTACCTTTCTGCGAAGTACTGCTGCTGTGGCTTGGATGACACCCACGCATTCTGCTTGGAATATAGAGTTGTGTTTTCCTAGCCCTGTTGCTATGTGTATGTTTAGTTCCTCCGAGAACGCTCCCGCTCCGGTGCCTGTTGCCATCTTAGAGCCATCTGTGTAAATTCTGATTTCATGAATACCAGAGCAGTCGCTTGGCTCTACGTTTAGTTGTACGCGGTAGCTCTTTGTAAAGAAGTGTTGCTTTTGTACTCTATCATAGATAGACTTTATTAGAGGGTTACCAACTGCAAAGTCTTCTATTATTGTTGTATGGGATGCTAATTGGTCCTGATACCAGAGGTTTAGTGCCTTTAGCTTGTACGCAGCCGCCGCGGCCTCTTATTGTATGTATAGGTGTAGTGGGGTTAGGCCTATCAGGGCCTCAATCGCGGCGGTTGGTGCAGTGCGCATGCAGCCTGTTACGGCTACACAGGCAAGTCTCTGAAAGGTTTGTAGCTTAGTTTTGGTGGTGCTCAGGGTGGTTCTGGGCCACCACACAATTGCACCATATGTTAGTGAAGGTCTGATTACAGTTTTATATAACCACAATGTGATCTTAGGGCTTAGTCCCCATGTTTTACCTATCATCCTTCTGCATTGCCAGAACGAAATACTGGCCTTGATTAACTTGTTCTCTAAGTGCTTGGCCCAATTCAACTTGCTGTCTAGTGTGACTCCCCGATATTTCACTTCTTCTGACAGTTTCAGTTGCTTGTTAAATAGGCTAGGAAGTGTAAACCTGCCTAGGGTTCGTTTGTTAGTGAACATCACCAGTTCGGTTTTAGCTGGGTTTACGGAGAGTTCGTATTCTATGCACCATTTTTCGACAACCTTTAACGCATTTCTCATCAGGTCACATGCCACACTGGCAAAATGGCCTGATATGAGTATTGCGAGGTCGTCTGCATACCCTACCGTGAAGAAGCGACTTGTATTTAGCCTGGTGATTAGATCATTGACTACTAGATTCCATAGGAGCGGGGACAGGACACCTCCTTGGGGGCACCCCTTGGCCACCACTCCCCTGGTTGTGCCGTTTAAATCAATGCGTATCGCCCTTAATTCTAGCATGTTAATGATCCAATCGATCAGGGTCAGGTCTACTTTATGTTTAAGCAATGCTGCTCTGATGCTGCTAAAGTTAGTTTTGTCAAAGGCTCCTTCTATATCAATGAAAGCTCCTAGACATAGATTTTTACTTTTAATATCCCCCTCTACTTTGTGTATAACATTGTGTAGGGCGGATTCGGTAGACTTACCTGAGCTGTAAGCGTGCTGTTTTGGGTGAAGTGGCGCGGTAATGAGAACTGTGTCTCTGATGTACCTATCACAGAGCCTCACCAGGGTTTTCAGGAGAAAAGACGTAAGACTTATCGGTCTATAAGCCTTAGCTTCTGTGTAGTCACTCTTACCCGGCTTTGGTATAAACAAGACCTTGACCTCTCTCCACCCTTTGGGCATGTATCTGTGCGCCAGACATGCCTTGAAGATAGCGCTCAATGTCTCGTTTATATGATATTCACTCCATTGTAGGAGTCCTGGGAATATCCCGTCCAAACCTGGCGTTTTGTACGGTGTGAATGTGTTGATTGCCCAGTTTAGTCTCTCTCCTGTAACAACAGTCTGTGCAACAGCCCAGTCTGTCGCTGTAGGTGGTGCCATGAGGTGTTCTGTCCAAACATTCGAGTCTGATATTAGGCACCCAGGAAAGTGTGTTTCCAGGAGTATTGTATGGGTTTCTGTTATAGTTCTTGTAAACGTATTGTCGCTTTTCTTTATGGAGCCGATGTCGCGGTTCGGGTTACTAGCTAGTATTTTCCTAACCCTATTCGCTTGTCCATTCGACTTGATGCTGGTGTTGTAGTTTTTCCATGATCTGCGTGACCTGGACCGTATATTTTTCTTGTATTTAGCCTTGGCTATTCTATAGTTATCCCAGTCCTCGTCCATGCAGGTATTCATGGCTCTATTGAACAGCTTGCGTACCTTCCGCCTCTGTCGTTCCAGCGCTTTGGTCCACCCTTGATTGCCTCCCCTGGCATTTGGCAAAGATAGGGGGCATGCGTTCTCAAAACTCATAGTGAGACTATACGTGCATGGAGTACTGTTCGCACCTTTGGGATGGATCGGCTAAATGTCAGCTTCAGGCGCTGGAATCGATTGAGAAGAGAGCCAGGAAGCTCATAGGCAGTGAATCCCTTTGCAAATATAAGCTGCAAAGTTTAGAACATCGTCGCAAAGTTGCTTGCCTTTCGGTTTTTTATCGGTTGCACTTCGGAGAGTGTGCATCGGAATTACACGATCTTATTCCCCCATCCCCATTTTATCACCGGACGAGCAGAGACACCTCAAGGCGTCACCGCTACATGGTTGAAGTTCCAGGGACTCGCACTAAGCGGTTTTCTGGCTCTTACATTGTGCGAACTGCCAAACTGTGGAACTTACTGCCGATGTCTCTGTTTCCTGATAAATATAATCTACGAGTCTTTAAGTCGAGAGTGAATCGGTATCTTCTAGGTAAGCGCGCTCCATCGTAGATCACAACTACGCTTAACATCAGGCGAGTTGTGGTCAAGCGCTAACCTATTGTACATAAAAAAAAAAAAAAAAAAAAAAAAAAAAAACGTGCGTTGTTCAACAGTTTGCTCTATTTCTTCTATGTTTTGTAAAGATCGTCTTGTCAGTCCTGCGAGGGTTGCGGATTGGTGTTAGTATCTGTTTGCTTATTTTTAGTTCATACCTGATCCACCTGTGGTCGGAGCCGGAGTATTCGCCTGATACTTCCCAGTTCTCTATGAGGTTTGTATTACCTGAGACCAAGGTGAGGTCGATGATAGTACGGCTGCGTTGTCTAACAAAAGTGGCTCCGCGCCTGTATTTGCTATAAGGAGATTTGTAGTAAATAAAAAATTTACCAGGTCTTCCCCTCTGCTGTTTGACGTGGGCATACCCCATATAGGGTGATGGGCGTTTGTGTCTGCTGATATTACTAGTTTGAAGTCATTGAGTTCGCAGTATCTTACCAGGTCCGCAACGTCTTTCGATGGGATCTCCTCGTCGCCGGGCATGTAGGCTGACGCGACGATCACGTCCCCAGCTTCCTCCCCGAGAATACCCCGGAGCCTGGCAGCAGCCAAGTCTCTGGAACAGAACTCGGTTAGAGGCATTGATGCAATGTTGCTTGGTACATTATACATATACATGCTCGAATGTTTTTGGAGGTGTTGTCATATATTAACTTACCCCTTAGATTATTGAGACCACACAAACGCCCCGCCCTGATCCACGGCTCCTGGATCAAGGCCATGGTGTCCTCGCTGTCATCCCCCAGCACTCTGCGCAGGTTAGCCGTTGCAGTGAGGCTGTGCTGGAGGTTGGTCTGTATGACCTTACACGTCATGGAGGATTGGGTCGCCATCATCCAGGCTTCCCTCCTCCTCTGACTCTGCCTTGTTGGCCCCGTTTGGATCCCTCCACTCTCCTCTAGCAGGGGGGTCAGGATCCACACTCATATCCTCCGTCGCCTTTGAGGACGATGGTTTGGGCGATGAGTGTGACGGCTCGTCCGGAGTTTCCCCCGTCTTGCCGTCTGGAGCCCGCATGGTATCCGGCTTGTCTGCCGGTGTGGACTTGCTTGCTGGTGCAGGTGGTTCGTCCTGAAGAGACCCGTTCGCTACATAGAATCGAACGTAGACATTCCCCAGGTTGAAGGCTAGCCTCCGCCCTTTCTCTACGAGTGTAGGTATCAGGGGTTCGGGAATCCCCAACGTGAGGAACATCGTGTCGTCTCCGTGCATGCTATGCGCGAACAGTCTCCAGGTGTTCACCTGGGCCCACTTGTTCTGATCCGCCAGAATCAAGCTCGTGTCTTCGACTGAGCTGTCACATTCCGGGATGAACAGTGCTGCTCTAACTACTCGGGTTAAATCTCCCTGTCGTTTGACAGTGAGTTTTACCCCTGAGTCAGCTGACAGATTGCTAACTGCCTTGTTGAGCCACTTTAGTGAAGCATCATCCTCACACCACAGCTTCAGGGCTCCATCTGCAATGATGGGCTTCCCTCTGAAGCAGGGGGAGAATGTGATGTTCGGATCTTTGACATCAGCTAGTATCCTGTTGACCAGGTACTTCTTTACTTTGGTGGCTTGCTCTTCTTTCAGCTCTTGGCTTTCCCCCGTCAGCGCTACGCACAGCTCATTCTGAGCAATATCTGCGTAGCTGGTCAGGGTGCGCCGTGAGCTGTCCAGTTTGGGTCTTTTGTGTCCACCTCTAGGTGACACCGTGTCATCCAACCGGGTACGCTTGCCGGGCTCAGTGCGGGGAGGGGCCTGTGCAGATTTAGAGAGGGCCACTGCCCCACGCCTCTGGCGATTGTACCGGTTGCCATATCTAGGGTGCGACCACTTGCTCTGGACCCCTGAAGGTCCTGGTTCTGCCGTTAGTGGTGTTCCAGTCTTCAATGGTTTGGCAGGTGGTGCGGTGCTCTGTCCTGCTTTTTTAAAGAAGTACCTCGGGCCAGGTGCGCCGTTGCTGGCATCTCCAGTCATCTGCTTCTGACCTTCCGGATGGTCTCCTGCCTTGGGGACTCCAGCCTGCGGCTTAAGTCCCGTTGGGCTAAATCCCGTACCGGTGTTTTCGGCTTCTGATCTTTGACTAGCCAGTCGCGCTTTGGCCTTTTGCTGCTTCTTTAGCTTCTGCCTTAGTCGGTTTCTTTGACTTTTGCTTAAGTCTTGAGTCTCTGGGACTTGCGCCCCCCCGAGTCTCTTTTCACTAGGGAATCCAGCCTCAGGCTTAAGTCCCTTAGCGTTAGCGTGGGGGAATCCAGCCTCTGGCTTAAGTCCCTTAGCGTTAGCATGGGGGAATCTAGCCTTCGGCTTAAGTCCCTTAGCGTCAGCATGGGGGAATCCAGCCTTCGGCTTAAGTCCCTTAGCGTCAGCATGGGGGAATCCAGCCTTCGGCTTAAGTCCCTGTTGCTTATCTTTTGCTTTTTTGCCGTTCGGTCCAACAACCGTCCAGGCAGAGGTGCATGGCTCCGGGGCGGACATGGCCGCCACGAGCTCCTTCACCGCTTCACCCAAACCCGTGGGGGTTTGCTCTCCTCTCTCTTCTACCACTTCTTGCAATATTTTGCCCCCCCCCCAGAATACGTGGGGCAGCCCGAGCTATGCTCAGGGAGGGATTCTCCGGATAAACCGGTACCTTCCTTTTTAATATTTGCAGCCATTCTGTGGTTGGATTTTTATGCAGGGGTTTCCTTCCCCCGGCCAGTTTTATCGGTTTTGAGTACGTTCCATCTCCTATTCCGCCCGTGATCTGGATCTAGCTACGAAAGTAGCCCGTCCCATTTCACAGGCGGCGCAGGAGATGGGCATGTCACATGGGCGCCGATGATTCGCCTTCGCACTGCATACTTGGCTGTTATGGTCTCGAGGTAGATGTTATAGGCGGGCTCGTTGGGGACCATAACATTGCCCGGGGAGGACGACCCACAAAGATGTTAGTATGTGGGCCCAGCCCTAGACCGCGGCGGCAGTCTAAAGATGGCGTGGACGTGTATGGAGCACTTGTTGGTGTGCGCCTGTAGTCTAGATCCGCACTTCTATACGTACGCAGCTGGCATTACTTAGCATTTTATAGAGGCATGTTCATTGGCCTTGAACATACCCCACTAAGACCAAAACCAACCCATTCTCCCCCTTCCTACAGTCATGTCAAAATGACTACTTTTTCATGTTTACATATTAAGCAATAGTTACGCCCGTACAAACAAACTAGGCCACATCATTCATATCTTGGTATTAACCGTACCTACTCTAATAATAAAGAGGAAATATATGATTGTTTGTTTGTTTGTAATGGATAAATGTTAAGGTTGATGTAGAATAAATAAACGAAAAATAGAAATTGAGATATGTTTACTATAATATAAAATGTAACAGACTTTTCCTGACAATCAATATGTAACTATGGTTACACTATCTCTCAAACTGGTACAAAGCACAAGCGAGCACTAAAGAGTTCCTTACTCTTAACATCTTCTCTCTTTGTCCAGGTTGCTCATACCAATTCCTGTACATAGCATAACCAAATCATTTCTCTAGCAGTCTCACTTACGGCTACTATTTCTGCTTCAGTAGAAGAAATTGCGACAGACGACTGTCTGTGGCTCCGCCATGATACAGCTCCCCCGGCAAACATACAAATCATTCCAGTTGTAGAACGTCCTGTCTCTAAATCTCTACCGTGATCCGCTTCACTGTAGCATTTTAGATGTTCATTACAATTTTTTCTTTTATTGTATGCCCTAATTTAAAGTTCCTTTTAAGTAGCGTAATATACGCTTCACTTTAACACAATCTTCTCGTGTTGGGTTTTCTAAATGCCTTGATGCAACACGTACAGAATATGCTATGTCAGGCCTCGTACCAACAATTAAATAAGCTAAGGCTCCCACGGCTATATGGAAATGTCTTCTTGGTTTCAGAAATATCTTCTCATTTTCCTGTAGTATTATCATTTATGATAGGTGTCGCTACTGGTTTACAACCTTCTATACAGAATCTTTCTAGCTGTTTCTTCGTATAGGCAGTCTGTGTCAGATTTATAGAGCCATCTTCTTCCCTCCCAATTTCTAGACCTAAGAAGTAGGTAGCTGGTTTCGATTTAATTTTGAATCGTCCCTTCAGCTCCTTTAAAAATTTGTCTAATTCTTCTTGGTGGGTAGAAGCAAGAAGCCCATCATCAACGTAAAGTGCTAGTATGAGTCTTCTTTCTCTTCGATGCCTCATAAATAGACTTGGATCAGCTTCACTTGCGAGGAATCCAGCCTTTTCCAGAAACTCTGTATTGCAGTTATTCCAACAACGAGGAGCCTGTTTTAATCTATATAGACTCCTTTTTAATTTGCATACATTGTTAGAGCCATCGTTATAACTATCAGGTGGTTTCATATACATATCCTCACTCAGGCTTCCAAACACAAATGCTGTAGACACATCAAATTGGGCTAACAACATATTATCTCTCGCAGCAATACTCAAAATAACTCTGATTGTGCTCGTTTTAGCAACGGGGCTAAATGTATCATAAAAATCTATGCCCTTTTTCTGCGAATAGCTTTTAATCACCAGTCTAGCCTTATAACTCTCAACTGTTCCATCTGCATTCATCTTCACTTTGTATATCCATTTACATGGAATAGCTTTTTTGTTCTTTGGTAGTGGTACCATAACCCACGTCTCATTTTCATTTATTGATGAAATCTCATCATCCATAGCCATCTTCCACTTTTTGCTATTTTTACTGCGGATAGCTTCATGATAAGTTTGAGGTTCCTTGATTTCACTCATATCCTCTACGTCACTCATGATAAATTCCTTAAATCTGTCATGAGGTCTAATAGTCGACCTGTTTCTGAGTGTTATTCTACCTTCTTCCTCTATTTCTAATTCAGGTAAAACTCCATCCTGTACAGGTTCGACCAATTCAGCTGTGTCCTCATTTGAATCAACAGATTCGTAATCACTTTGAGTTTCAGGCTCATCAACATCCTGTGTGTTAACTGGTTCGTCTTTGATATCATGACTTGTAAATGATGATGATTCTCCAGATTCATTTAAGGGGGATGAGTCCTGAGCTGGTGCAAATATTGATGATTCTTAGACATTATCTGATATGTCACTATTTAAAGAGATAGGTGTGTTGTTGTAATACATAGGTATTGGCACGTCAAAAGTCATTGGACTTGTACCTTCTATTGGTATTGGATCTTGATTCGTTGGCATTAGTCTCTTCAAATAAAACACCTCTTGAACGTACTAGTTTGTTGTTTTCTTTTATCCATACTCTGTAACCTTCATCATTCTCATGTCCAATCAACATGCCCTTCACGGCCTTTTTGTCCAATTTTTCCTAATTTTTAATTTCTGAGTGTAAACAATCACTCAGAAATTAAAATTAGACCGAAATGTCGTGATTTTCACTAAATACTACAATCAAACTCTCTAACACGTGTGTCACCTTTCTTCCAGAAAAATTGAGGTAAATTCTTCCACCTTGGAAATTCAGAACTCTCTTTTTTATTTTTTATTTATTTATGGCAATTGTTTAGAACGTTCATGCCAGCATCGTGTCAAAAGAGAAAGATATAATTAACAAAATCGGAGAAATTTAGATGTAAGTATCTGAAACAAAGGAAAAATGTCTTATACTACATACTATCTACAAAATTATCAAATTACTATTTAAAAAAAACTAAATTATTACATAATATATACATGGTTTAACATAAATACCAGTTTAATTTAATTTACACACAACTACAGTTTGATGTTATTTTCAGTTATGAAAGATGATAATATATGAATGGAATTAATGTTAATATTACACAGAATGTTATCTATATGAATAGGAAGTGGAAATTTAAAATAAACCAATGAACTGAATAATGAATTATGATCAAATAAGGGGCGAGAAAATAAAATATGATTTATATCAGCTTCATCCATACCACACTCACAAATTGATGAATCTTTAATTCTTAATTTCTTAAGATGAACAGCAGAAGAGCAATGGCCGAATCTCAATCTAGCTATTATACAACAAATTTTCCTATTACATTTAAATTAAAAAAAAAAACAGGGTTTAGCTTGAATGTCAGGTTGGAGCTTAGCATAATAAGCTCCTGTTCTTCTACTAGTCAGTGACCATCTTTTGAACCACCTAGACTTTAGGTCACGTATAGGGAGCAGTAAAATGTCTTGAGGATAATTTTTGAAAGGAACTTTATCACCGCATATTATAGCTTGCTTTGCAATCTCATCAGCCTTTTCATTGCCATGTATATTATTATAGCTTGGAATCCAAGCTAAGTGAACAGAATAACCAAAAGAACTACACTGTATTAACATTTCCTTGCATTTAAATATAATCCAGTTCTTGGAACCTATTTTAAATGGATTACTCTGAAAAGCTTGAAGAGCACTTAAAGAGTCAGAAAAAATAACAGTTTTCTTTAATTTGAACAGCAATATATTACTGATAGCTTCCATTATACCCCTACATTCACCAACAAAGACAGAAGTTTCAGGAGGACACTTAATCTTTTGAACAATATTGTAATTTTGGTGAAATAAACCAACACCAACACACCCATTTTGATCTAATTTCGAGGCATCTGTGAAGATGCTATGCCAGCCTGGCCGAAGAGTATCTTTAATACTTAAGAAATGTTTATTAACAAAGGTATCTCCTTTGCTCAAATCCAAATGAAGATGTAAAGTGGGTTCAAATAAAATACAATGATCAAACAGAGACACACTGTCAAATTCAAACAGAGAAATTTTAGGGGTTCTATGAGTAGGGTATTTGAGGGCTTTAATTTTTGAAATCTCATAACTAAGCAAGAAGATTTTTTATGTTTCCAATAAGGCTGGGAAATATAACTAAATAATAATTGCAGTTTTGGAAAAAGAGGATGAGAAGAAAATTGAAACAAACGAAACAAAAACATGTCCGAAAGATATTGACGTCTTAAATCTAAAGAAGGTTCATCGCATTCCACTCGCAAAGCGTTTTTCAATTGCATTGCTCCAATAACAATACGTAACGCTCTTGCTTGGATCAAGTCCAATGAATTGAGTGCTCTTTTACAAGCTGACTCATATAAAAATGAAGCATAGTCAATAACACTGCGAATAATAGCATTATAAAGAAGTTTTAAATAATAAGGATGAGCACCCTACCAAACACCAGCCAAACACCTTAAAATATTCAGTTTTTTTTCGCACTAACCGAAATATAGTTTAAATGCGATGAAAAGTTCAATATGCTGTCTAAAATAAGACCTAAAAACTTTTTTCATTTTCGACAGGAATCCTAGTGATCGCGCCAAGGCGCGACGTTACTTCAAGAACCACCCCCCCCCCTCCCCCCCCCGCGCGCCCATAGCCCGCTGCACGGCGGCCGTCAAACGCGAGGCAAGTCGCTAACCGCCTCGCAACAGTCACGAATTTACAGTCGCCGCTAGCGGACGTATACCGCTCCGCCTCCGCGCCGCAACCGCACGGGAACCGCTGCCATTACCCGGCACCCGTGATCAGCACAAAACCTTCGCGTTACGCGTCAGCCTGAGTCACCTACCTAACCGCGCTGCGAGTGACCGCTAATCAGCCCGTGTTTACGCGTAAACTAGTGCACAAACAATAAATCCAAAGACTTTATACCTACGAGTGACAACCATTCAGCACACAGTACAAAGCAGGACGCCTACCCAGAGGACTCTCAAGGTCATCAGCCCCCATCAGATCCAGAGTCACCAGACATCCTGTAAGTACCTCTCAGTCTTACCTTAACCTATCCTCACCTTAAATATTCCCTAATGACCGTATGGTTGCAGACAGAAACCGGCTTAACCATATTTTCCTACGAGCGCGGATATTTAATTCCCATCTATGGTCCATCGAACCGAGATAATTAAATGAACCGGCACCTTAATATCTCATTCGACCGAAATATGATGTAAACAAATCATATTTCCTCCGAACCGAGATAAAAGAACCAATGCTCCTAATACAGTCCACCCCATATATCAGCCCTAGTTAATTTCCAAAACTCGAATATTACCTCAAACTCCTTTTATTGATTTTATTTAAATCCACTCCGAAATTACGTCATACAAATCACTGGAAGATTCTAAAAAACAAACGTATTTGCCAAGCGAAATTGACCCGTCAAGGCGACGTTTACTAATCACCGATGACGCCGCTTGACATTAGCGCGGCTGCAGAGTTGTTTGTTTGACATTGCTAGCTCATTAACGTTATATGCGTTTATTTACGATAGTCTAATATTGTTTGCAAGAAAGTCTAATTGAAAATTCGTAGGTAAGCCACTAAGTACCTACCTACGCCAGGTACTTTGTTGATTTTAATTATAAAATTATACTAAGTACTTTTAAAGGATTTACTTGTGTTCGTGATTAACATGAAATAATTAATGTAAATTGATTGTTTACATTCAAATTAGGGTATCGCACGAGAATCTTAAATATTCTGTACTAACGAAATTACAGATTATAATTAATTAATTAAGTAATTAAACCCTCAGCTCACATAAAGTTAGGTACACGCGTTATTTAGTTAGGTGTTATTTTAACCGACTTCCGAAAAGGGAGGTGCGGAATTTCACCTACGTTTAAATAATTTAAAATATTTTTTTTTCCTTGTGCCTGACTTCGCCTATACGTTTACGATTCCTTCAAAAGTACAGGTAGCAAAATTTAGTTATTTGGAAGCGTTATCATTGAAGTCCAGCAAATCAAAGCATTATAGCCCAGAATTCAATGCCAGAGCAGCTGGCGTAAGAGTGACTCGTGATAAATTCGACGCGGCGTACTACATAATTTTAGACACCGACGATTTATCAGACGCACAGGAAAAATTCTACATCGAGCAGTATGAAAGGACAATAGACGCCTATTACGAGATTCTCGTTGTAGAATTAGAACAAAAAACATGGTCATCAGCTCCCACTGACAATGTAAAAACAGCGCAAAATCAGGCGAACGTCACAGCGCCACATACGGTAAACTCGGTCATCCCCCTAATTGAGTTACCAAGGTTTACCTCACAACCCGCGCGCCCTTTGTCATCAGCTCAGCAGGTATCGAACCCGCAGCCACAGTGCTATGCGCAGGTTTCGAACCTGCAACCTATCAGCTCCGCGCCTATACCCGTGCGCTTCTCACCATCAGCTCAGCAGGTATCGAACCTGCAGCCTCCGCACTATGCGCAGGTTTCGAACCTGCAACCTCTCAGCTCAGCGACTATACCCGCGCGCTTCTCGCCCCCACCTGCGAAGGTATCGAACCCACAGCCTCCGTGCTATACGCAGGTGTCGATTTTGCAACCTCTCAGCTCCGCGCCTATACCCGTGCGCTTCTCGCCCCCACTTCAGCAGGTTTCGAACCCGCAACCTCCGCGCTATGCGCAGGGTTCGAACCCACGACCTTTTAGCTCCGCGCCAAAACCCAAACAGGGATCGAACGCGCAACCTCGCTATGGTGAAAACCATTGCTACCCATGGTGTAATGTAAAGTGTCACAAGCTTCGGGTATGTACCCGATACTACACACAACCAGTGCATTTATTACCGGTACAACAGCGCGAGGTACCACGGCGCCGTCCCTCACCTGATACGGGCCAGATGGTGTACTCCCGTCGTACTCCACTGCGCACTACCTCGCGTTCTCCACCGCCGCCAAGGCAATGACTAGGACGGCACATTCAGCACACATATCCACTCAGCCCACAAAGAATCAGCACATATCAGCTCAGCTCACAGCTAATCAGCACAAATCTCAGCGCGCAGATAATCAGCACACTTTTTATCTGCCCACAACTATTTAGCACACACACACCACACGACGACAAACTGTCGTCGCAAACACCTTAAGTCAGCCAGGCGCTGACATTCTGCACTCACCCTTACGCCAGCAATTCTGGACGTTATCAGCTCGTCGCGTAATGCGACATCGAGTAAACAAAACAAATGTATACATTGTTTACGTTTCCGCGCTAAACCTAAGGCCGTATTCGTACATGGCCGACTTACCCGCCGACCGCGTGATTGTTCAGCCCGTATTCAGCAAAGTCACAACGTTATTTAGATATGATTGCGGTACAATTTATATAGGCGCTAGAAATGAACTTAGGGAAATACTTAATATAATAAGACTTTCTTGCAACCAATAATGACAATATCGCACCTACACTTTCAGCTCTTTAAGCGCGCATTGCAGCCATGCTCAATGCAGGCCCTCTCAGCCCACTCTCTTTAGGCCCCGCGGAATTTGAATTACTCACCGCGTGTCATGTCCTTATAAAACGTCAGCTCAACGCCTTACCTGAATATTCGGTAGAAGGACGAGCCATTTCTGCACACAAAAGGGTTCAAGCTCGTCCTATCCTTATCCCAACACCTTTGGCGATCCTGGTCCAAACCCTACCTGCACACCATCCAAACCCGCTCCAAACGGACTCCCCGATCGAGCCCACCTCAAGTCGGGGAACTGGTCCTGATAGTGGACGACCAAGTGCCGCCTCTACACTGGCGCATGAGCAACAAGACGACCCTATGAAGGGATGGCGTCACCCGAGTGGTGGAACTCAAGACGACCTTGGGCATCCTGACGCGACCTGTCCTCCAGATCGCCCGCCTGACTGTCGATTGAGCACCACACCACACCTTCGCCACGTGGGGAATATGATCGCGCCAAAGCGCGACGTCACTTCAAGAACCCCCTCCCCCCCCGCGCGCCCGCCACCCGCTGCACGGCGGCCGTCAAACGCGAGGCGAGTCGCTAACCGCCTCGCAACAGTCACGAATTTATAGTCACCGCTAGCGGACGTATACCGCTCCGCCTCCGCGCCGCGACCGCATGGGAATCGCCGCCATTACACGGCACCCGTGATCAGCACAAACCCTTCGCGTTACGCGTCAGCCCGAGTCACCTACCTAACCGCGCCGCGAGTGACCGCTAATCAGCCCGTGTTTACGCGTAAACCAGTGCACAAACAATAAATCCAAAGACTTTATACCTACGAGTGACAACCATTCAGCACGCAGTACAAAGCAGGACGCCTACCCAGAGGACTCTCAAGGTCATCAGCCCCCATCAGATCCAGAGTCACCCGACATCCTGTAAGTACCTCTCAGTCTTACTTTAACCTATCCTCACCTTAAATATTCCCTAACGATCGTATGGTTGCAGACAGAAACCTGCTTAACCACCTAGTGATGTTAAACATTATGTTAAGTCTGGGCTTTAACCATTTTCTAGTAAAAATAACAACAGAACTTTTTAGAAGAGCTCTTTCTTGACCATTGTAACATTTAATGATACCAAATATTTAATGACTCAAGAGCTTGAGACAATTTATGAGCAGAATTTAAAATATCACGATCTGAAATATAAACAACAAGATCATCAGCATATTGCAATAATCTGCTATAAGGTGACACAAATTTGTTTGTTTTTCATCCCTCTGACTTTTTCAAATGAAGGATTTCCTTTGACTGAGATAGAACATCAGTTAATGACTTATAGTTTTCATTTGTCATGTCCTTAGAACACACTTCTTCAGCGGTCTTTCTATTTGTCACAGCAGCCGTACACTCTTGATCCCACCATGGAGGAGATCTATGTTTCTTATTTTGAACTTTTAAGGGAAATGAATGCTTAGCAGCAGAATGAATAATATTTATAAATGAATGAATACATTGATTCAAAGAATGGGGAAGTATCAGGGGAAGATCACAAACAATTTCTTCTAAAAATGATTTAAATTTGGACCATTCATCAGAATCAGTTTTATTGCTTAGTTTATACTGTAATAATGGCTTAAATGGAGTTTATTCAATTTAAGAAAGATCAATTAAAACAGGAAAGTGATCACTGCCAAAACAAGATGATAAGGTTTTCCATGACATTGAAGGAGTTAAACAAGCTGATACCATAGTCAAGTCCACAGCACTAACCTGCTCATTTGGTTTTGTACGACGAGTAGGGCTCCCAGTGATCCCAGTGTGAAGGAGTCATAATGGGAAAGTTGTGATGATAGAATGGAAGAATCTAGGGCAACGTTGGACGGTACAAAAGTAGGACAATTAAGTAACTTCTTGAGAGCCTGTATGAGCTCCATAATGCTACCAGAGGAAGAAAGGGGATCAGAACCATGACAATTAAAAGCAACACTATTATTGTTGAACATAGGTGGATTCGCAACAATGGCCTGATGGGCAGATCGATCATAGCCATGCCGTTGTGGAGGAGGAGGTCTGGGTTTTATGAATATTGTTTTTTTATTTGAACTATTAGCTTTTGCGGCATAAGAATGAGAGGTAGAAGAAATACTATTAGCATACGACGTTTATGTTGCATCACTATATGATTTACCCCTAATAGGAGAATGTAATTTGGAAGCTTCAATATAAGATACACTTTTGTCTGCTATAGTAATCTTAATTTATTATTGTCTGCTAAACTCTGGACAGCTCTTATTTGTAGAGTAATGCAAGCCGGAACAATATATACAAGATGAAGTGCCCTCTTCCACATTGCATGCGTCACCAGTATGACCCTCTCCATACTTGTAGCAACGTGGCTTAGACCTACAGCTATTTTTTGTGTGCCCAAACTTACAACATTGAAAACATTGTACAGTAGGATAATAGTAGCGTTCATCTGGTAGAGAATTAAAGCACATGAATACCCTTGGAGGCAGAACATGACCATCGAAAGATAACAAGCATGATTGTGACGGCTTAAATACAGGGGCACCATCAATAATTACTTTATAGTTTAAGGGCCGAATTTTAACTATGGGGCAGCCAGCAAGAGGGACACGAATGTTCTCCAGTACCTCATCTTCAGACCATTCAGTGGGGATCCCTTTGACAAGACCCAATCGGACTGTGCTAAAAGATGGGATAAATGCCTTAAAATCATTCTTTATTAAAATTTCATTTGCAATGAAAATGTTGGCAGAGTTTGCATCACTGAATGACAGTGATACTCTATTACGTCCTATTCTACTGACACTTCCTTCAACAATATTTTGTATCTTATTCTTACTGAGAAAGTGCCCAAAATTAATTGGGTGCAAGAAAGTACCTGAAGTGGGAGAAGGCTCAACTTTTTGGACATGCACTGTAAAAGGTCCCTTATCGGAAGACTTATATACCTGCCTACCAGAGGGGGTATAAACTGGGATTGATGGGGTTTGCGAAATGGTTGCTGAAGGAGAAGCAAGTGAATCAGTCATTTGACGATCAGTTATCTGTGAATCTGTGATGGACTTTGATGATGGACATATTGTTTGACCTAATGGAATAACTGAATCCTGGGAATGTTTCTTTTCTTTATTATGTTTATGCTTTTTGCATGATTTTTTCCATTTAACGGTAGAAAAGGAGTCATCGCCCTGCTGATTTGGTTCCACAACATCTGAAGAATCAGAAGCGATGGAGACAAACTCAGCTGGTGAGGGGACAAAACCACGCCTATCTGCGTTAAATTCAGTAGACAGGTTTAATTCTGGGGGCCTGCCGCCATCGTATGTTTCCATCTAATTCGATGAAAAACAATTGAATAAAACATATGAAGACTATACTCTACAAATTTTGTTAAAAAAACTTACCAACGATGAATAATACACGTGCTACGCTAATCAAATATTCTATCTACATACAAACACACTAATATTATACACTAAATACAGCAAATAGATATTTTTCACAATTTAATGATCGCCAAAGCTCCTTGACACAACTTTGACAATCGCAGGTCTCTCTTAGCAGCTGCCAAGATTTTCTTTAGGGCGGGGACTTTTTTTACACTTTTTCACAGTTTTTACCTGGTGTGGACAATTTTACTTCCCTGCTAGTTGTTGGAGTACTGCTAATAACGTTACTCATACTGCTCGAACTAGCTCTTGGACTAGTGTCGGGAGAAGTACGCGGCGATGATAAACATGTCATTTTAGCCTCATTTTTATCCGAGTAAGAGTACTTTTTGATATTCCAGTTGCGGCACAGGTACGTTTTTCAACCTGATCCACCGGTATGGAAAAACGTTTATTTATCTTCTCATTCTCGAAAAACTGTAGCACTTTTAACACGACATTTTCCCCTTCACTGTGTATAAGTTTCCCCATGTTATTCTGGCTGGTTTGAACACAGTTCAACAGTTAATATTCAACAATCAACAGTAACGAAAAACTTAACAAAACAATAATCAAAACAAAAACTACATAACAAAAACAGAAAACAAGCCAAATTTACCAAGAAAATTAGCCAAATTATCGACGCGTGTATCGGTAACAAAGATGCTGACCGTACTGACACTTGCCGGGCGAGAAAAGGGAATGCGGGGGAAGCGGGCGGGGAGCCGCATTCCAGCGATGCGTCGAGTTAATGTGACCGCGTTAATATAGCTAGTATAAACCTACATATACATATAATAAAGTAGTAACGTATATATATTTAATTATCTTACCTATGTGGGTAAAAATACTTACTTACATTACTTAAAAAGGCCATAGTGAAGAACCATACGTGGGTGGGTAATGACCGTATTTTATTAAATCTATTTTTAATACACTTATCAATTAAAAATGTCTAAAGATATATACATAAATACAAGGCCTAAACGTATTAACATACGCTCGTATATGTACGCCTACTAAATATGTCTTCGCTACAGACGAGACGACCGGACCGAACCGAACAGTTGAAACAGTCTAATTAATCTATGACGTACGCCTTCAAGCTTCAAGTGCACACGGTTGTGACAACCGTCATCATGTCGTTGGACTTGGACACGATAAAAACCAGCCAAGTGCGACACGGATTATTATTATTAGTTTGTTACCTCAGAACTTGGGTAAACCTATTATGAAATATTTTTTTCGTTTAAAAGCTGGTCTCGCGTGGTCCCATTTAAATTTCATCGAATTCGGTCCAGCAGTTTTTGAGTTACATTCCAATAACTGAAAAATGTTTCGCCTATTTTGATGATTTGATTACATCACCATTGACGGTAATTGACAGAGATCTCGTAAATTAGTAAGGGTCACTAAAAAGGGGTGGTAAAAATGTTTACCAAAAATGGACACGACTTCAACACTAAAATGTGTGTAATAAGTTGTCGAAGGCGGTACCATGCACACAATATTGTGATTATAGGTACGGTTATGGGGAATGGGTGTGAGAACACAGCGATTGATTTCGGGGCTTTCTGGAACGTAGCTATAGTAGTCAACCAGTAAACTACAGTCGGCTGAACAATTAATAGTGCGTTCGAATATGTCACTTCTGATCGTTTTTGGCGAAAATAACGCTAAAAACGCTCACAAGGGGCGTTCGAATTGGGAATCTGTGGGTGAAAATGTCGTTCATGCCTCTTTTTGTTCAGCGTTTGGAAAGCTAAAAAAGAGGATTTTTTGCCAGCAAAAAGTGAAATTTTTGACCCACGTCCGGAGCATAGTTGTTTGTGATCGTTATTTGACAGCTATGTATTTAAAAAGCATAATCATGCGATTTTAGATCTTATGCTCAGTTAAGCGTTCAAATAGGGTATGGGCAAAAGTGGCAAAAAAGGCAAAAATAACGTTTTTGACCTTTCCATCAATGACAACGCCACCAATGCCCTCATGAACTAAACGAACGCACCTTAAGACGGATGTCATGCCGACTCTATCACCGAGAGTTTCTAGTACAGACTGATACAGTGCTCGAAGGCCTCCATCGAGTTTCCCAACGGGTAGGTCTTAAGATGAACATGGATAAGACGAAAATTATGTCTAATGCCCATGTTGTACCTACCCCAATATCAGTTGGGAACTCAGATCTCGAAGTTGTTGACGAGTACATCTACCTGGGACAGACAGTCAAACTAGGCAGGTCCAACTTCGAGAAAGAGGTCAATCGTCGAATCCAACTCGGCTGGTCAGCGTTCCGGAAACTTCGCGAAGTCTTCTTGTCAAAAATACCTCAGTGCCTCAAGACATGAGTCTTCGACCAATGTGTGTTACCAAAGATGACTTATGGCACTGAAACGTGGTCTCTTACATGGGCCTCATAGATAAGCTCAAAGTCGCACAACGAGCTATGGAGAGGGCTATGCTTGGGGTTTCTCTACGTGATCGAATCAGAAATGAGGAGATCCGTAGAAGAACGAAAGTCACCGACATAGCTCAGAAGATTAGCCAGTTGGAGTGGCAGTGGGCAGGGCACATATCACGCAGAACAGATGGCTGATGGGGACGAAAGGTTCTGGAGTGGAGACCATGGACCGGCAAGCGCAGCGTAAATCGTCCACCGACACGGTGGACAGACGACCTGAGGAAGGTCGCAGGATGACGTTGGATGCAGGCCGCTTCCAACCGGTTCTTTTGGGAAACCATGGGGAAGGCCTATGTTCAGCAGTAGACGTCCTACGGCGGAGATGATGACGACTGGTACAGAGTTACAGACTATAGGATACTACGTATTTTTGTGTATCGAGCTGTCAGCATAGCCATAGATTAATCAGACTATATGTAAATAATCATAGCGTTATATTTTTTTCTATGAAGATTCCATAGCGTGTATCACTACTGCCGCGTAGACCAAGCGAACGAGAGCGAGCGAATTGTAACGAGCGAGCGCAAACGAATCAGTGTGGACGGCATGCACGCAACGGACGTTTCGTTCCAGCGAATAAATTGTATCTATTTACGATTATGGTATGGACTATGATAGATTGCTAATGCTCGTAGAGCTCTATAAGCAGAAACCGAGGTTTTGCTGTGCGCGTTAGCATCTGTTAGTCTGTGTTTGATATGATACACGCCAAAGAGAATATAACACTAGTTATGCCGCGTACAGACCAAGCGAACGAGACCGAGCGAATGCTAACGAGTGGGATTTGCCGA
The DNA here is from genome assembly GCA_917880725.1 of Selenia dentaria. Taxonomy (NCBI): domain Eukaryota; kingdom Metazoa; phylum Arthropoda; class Insecta; order Lepidoptera; family Geometridae; genus Selenia; species Selenia dentaria. The sequence goes on along the minus strand of OU862888.1, from coordinate 25,207,255 downwards.
TCAGTACCGCAAGCTCGCTTACTTTCGCTGTTGTGTCCACACTAAAAGAACGTGTCGAAGTTCGTCGACAATCGGCGAACCACAGCGAATCCAATGATGTTATATTGTGAAAATGGCCTGGTGTCGAAATTAATAGACCGCTAAACATTTTTAAACTGATACATTTTTGTTTCTTTGTCCACGTCACTAATGCGTTCCACGTCACTAATGTCACACATGGAAGACGAGCGCACGACTATAAACCGTCTTAATGGATGGCACTGAAAAAATTAAACGTTCCGTTGTTTGCTTTAGTGATTGCCATCTATCTTTAGATATAGTCTGATTCACTAGTATTATATGCTCTTTGGTCTGATTCATCTATGCAGTTATTGATATGCTAACGCCAAACAATAATTATGCCACAGACTAACAGATGCTAACGCATCCATAGAGTAACTTTTATACTAGAAAAACGCATCCAAGGCGTATTATAATCATTAAATAAATGGAATAAATTATCTCCTGATTTGAGATGAATTCTCCCGATTTATTATCGCCCTGTAACTCCAAAGGACCTACAGTTATAAACGAAACGAGGTAGGTAATTACTTCAGGAAATGCCTGCATGTAAATATCGTAATATACTTATTTAAATACGTATGTTGATTGTAACAAAACAAACACTATGGTCGTTTTTCACAAAATTATAAACGCTGCGCTGCAACTGAAATGACATAACGTTATTTAGTAGGTAGTTAATAAGGTGTTTAATAATGCGCTAAATGTCATTATTTCAAATTTAGTAGAGCTTGTATGTAGGCCTTTCTATCATCTTTATCATATTTTTTTTAACATACCTAAATAAAAGAAAACAATAATTGTTGAATTTTGTAACAATAAATTAAATTGTGTAAGATTTATGTACCTATAATTGCAAGTAGGTAATGAAGACTAAATAAAATTCAATTGTTCAACTCATTGAGAAAAAAATACCATTTTTTGGTAAACATATCTTTTTACCATTTTGGTGACCCTTGCTACTTAATTTGTCTGCATCAGGACAAAAAATAACAATAGATTTCGAATGAAACTTACCTCTATTGAGGCTTGCTGATTCGGACAGATTAAGGGATCAATTGTCGTTCACTGTCAATGATGATATCAAGATAGGCGTAACACTTTTAGTTATTGGAGTGTGACTCAAAAACTGCTTGACCGATTTTGATGAATTTAAATAGGAGCATCTCGGAAGTATACTTTACAAATCTACAAACAAAAGAATTTTGAGAATTGGTCCATAAATGGGGGATAAATTGTTGAATATACACATTAAAAAACATATAACCACCTCCTTTATTGAAGTTGGTTAAAAAAAATGCATTTCTCATTTGCAACTATTATTGATAATTATAATCATATTTATTTTGAAACAAAAATGTCTCAGTTTTAAAAATGTTTAGCGGTCTATTAATTTCGACCCCAGGCCATTTTCACAAAGTAGGTCAAAACTGCTCAATCTAACTGAACAAATGAAAAAAAATAAGGACTGTATAGAAAAGGGGTTGGCAAGTAATTTTGAATGGGGTCTGGGATAGTATTGAAATTTTTTGTCAAGGTCCAGATTTTTTTTCTTAAATATGTATTTACTAGTAATGAGTATATAATAAACTATGAGTAGGTATATAATACTAGGTAAGGTATCCCAGCAATCCAACACTCTTGCGCCATACTGCTGTGTGCAGCATAGCCACAGTTATGTGTCTACTTTAGCTAGGTAGGTATATACTCAAAGGCGTCTACCTACTTGTGCTAAACTAACTAATCAAGATTCTGTGTTGGCCATGTAGAATCACATATATTTGGCGGTCCAATTTCTAATCATTCGCGGTCCGCCTGTTACCGACCCACCGTATAGAAGACATTACTAAAACTAAATAGTATTAAAATTTCAGAGTAAAAGCTAATGCCCAAAATATACCCAATCTAGACTATTCAAAACCATTTATGTTGTATTTGCATACTTGACCTACCAGCCTAACCAGATACTACCTACCTAAAGTAACAAACCTTAAATATGTGTAAATATATATAATAAATTGTATTGTAATATAATAATTATGTACATACTTATAATAATTTGATATTGTTCTTGGTCTCATTTTTATGTTTCAATTTCAGTAGTGTGAGTAATTCTAATGAGGAATACACAGCTTTACACAACGAAGTCGTGTGTAATTTACTAAAACCTAACAACATACCAAATGTGAATGTTCCCGAAAAAATCATTCTTTGCTTGGATGTATGCTACAACAACCAAAATTCACTTTACCGCCTTGGAGATGGAACTACATTTTCACCAATCAACATGATGAAAAGAGTGTTGGACTTCTTTCTTTGTTCAAAAAATGCTATAAATAGCAGGACAGAATTTGCTTTAATAATTCTAAAAGAAACAGAACCATGTTGGGTACAAAACTTTACAAGCAATCTGAAAGACATCTTGAATGCTGTTGACTATGTGACCTCAGAAGACTGTTCAACAGAAAGTTTTGATTTCATAAAATTATTTCAAATGATAAAACAGAGAGTTGAAATCCCAGAGCACAGAGAGAGTGAGAGAATTCTGCCTCCTCCCTTTGTGGTGAGAATGATAGTGTTGTATGGTCGTTCAAACTGTATTCCATCAATTCCTCAGGAAGATTCCTATTTCATGTTCTTAAAGAAACAGTTGTATTTCTATATTGACATATTGTTGGCTCATGAAGAAGACTGCACGGAGCATAAATGTGAAGAAATATATGATGCACTACAGGACTTGGATAATGGATATTCATATGTTTACGAGGTGTCAAGAAATGCCACCAAGATACATGATTGTATTGCAAAGTTATTGGCCCATCCTTTACAAAGACCACTACAAAAAAACACAAATTATTCATTTGTAAGATACTAATACTCGTTACAATAATGACTGATGATATAAATTGGGTCCCTTTAAATAATAAAAATAATAAAGAGACATAAATCATATTGATGTATTTATTTAGCTCTCCAAGGGGTTATTATTGGTACAAAAGAAAAAAAATAACTAATGGCTATTATGTATTACAAGATAGTATTTAAATATTTAATATGTACTTTTTCAGACACAGAATGGGGAATTTATACAATTCAGTAGGATATAAAATGCATACTTTAACATACACATACATATACTCACTCACTCATCATCATAATGAGTATGTAATTATGTTGTTCTCTGTAGTGAATGGTAAACAAAAATTACATTGAATAATAGGCAAAAAATAATATTACTATGTAATGAATGACATTGTTAATTCTAACCTTCGGCACAGCCAACTTCTTAATTCCAAACTTACTATTAACTGGGTTACCCTCTAATATGATCTGTGAAGATATTACAATGTTTTATTTTATGCAGTAAATGATGTGGATTGTGTGTAATATATTCTTTGAGCAAATAGAAATAATGTAGGTACATTGAAAAGTACTTACATCTCGAGATATATTGTATGTGGAATTTGTCAAGCATACAAAGTAACAGTCAGGCATTTGGATGAAGCATAAGAGCAGAGCAAACTTTTATTTATAAAATAAAACTCACCAAGCTGTATATACATTTTTAGTAAATAATATAAAAATAAATGTAAACAAGTCATAAAAATAATGTATTTACAATGATCAAGGTAATTTTAAAGCTCATTCTCTCAAACTTCATATCGATGAGTCCCAAAAATATATTACAAAGGCAACTAAAATCCTATAACGACAATACAAATAAAATACACTCGATGATAAACCTAACCGAGGCGGCAAACACCCTATAAGCTCTATATCAGCATTACAAATCACTTAGTGAATGTTCTTTTTAACTTCTTATGTTTATTTTGCAAGTACAATGTTACATCAAGCTTTAAGAATGGTGAACACAGCAGGATCAACCACACAACACACTTTTCACAGTTCACATCATACAATACAAAAAAAGTAAATCAACAACTAAATAAATATTTTCAAGTTTCTACACGCTGAACATAGTAATTTCTATAATTGAATAATAAGAAACTAGTTGTAATGTACCAGCCTACAATAGTTCCACAATCCAAATATTCAAATTTACTCTATAGCTACTTAGAATTACATCTGAGATCCTAGGGATGTGACAATACACTATCGACACGGTAATATTATCTATACAGTATTGTAACTCGGCCCTGTTCTTGATTTTAAATACCTACTACAGCCGTGCGGTACGTAAACATGCGGTAGGGCTGCCCGCGTACAGTATTTAAATTTCATTTACCTACTTGAGGATCTTTCTAGTTTTGTGATTATAAATATTTTGTTAATTAGCCCTAGTGCCCCTAGTTTAAGCAACGTGTTCCAAAACCTTTCTAAATTTTATAATTTAGAATGTCCATTGATCCATCCATACATGTACGTAATAGTGTTTTTAGTACTTATTTAAAATCAATAAACGATAAACAGTTTATTAATCCAGACATTTTACTCAGTGGAATAAGCGAAATACCTACCTATTAAAAGAATCAAAATTACGTACCTACATTAGTATATTGGTATATAAAAATATTTTATCTACACTAATGTTGTAACATTCTACTTATGTTTCCAATAGTTGACTTATAATTACTACTGTTATAGAACAGACAACAAAACACTCAATTTAAGCAATTTCACATGATGGTATAATATCCACATCGATATCGTAAAATCTCATTATAACATCAATAAAACGCGACCAATTAACGTGGCGAGCCTTATGTCAAAATCCTCATACAAGTTGTATAAAATTTTGATATTAGGCTGGCTTTTGAAAACAGTTGGGTTATACGTGAAAACTTCGTCGAAATTACTAAACTTACATACACAAAACTCTTTGGTAAGATCTTGTGCCAATTAAATAAAAAAAGAACAGCGCGCGCTCGGTCCTGATTGGCCCTGCGCGCGCAGCTGCATTTTAATGGCGGCAAGTTCACTGTGACAATAAATACGCGTGAATTTAATGTTTGTTTTGTTTTTGAAATACAAATTAAAAGTTAAAAATGGATAGCGACGATGATATTTGTACGCCTCCGGATATTCTAGAATTGGCAACAAAAGTAACTCACAATCTTTTGCCAGAAAAATCTAGAAAATTATATGAAAAAGAATATAATAACTTTTTGGCATGGAAGACCGAAAAGAAAACTACATCATTTTCTGAAAATGTCATTCTTGCGTATCTCAAAGACCTCTCCGACAAATTCAAACCATCTTCTATGTGGGCTAAATATTCTATGCTCAAGTCCACACTGAGTATCTACAACAATATTGATATCACGAAGTATTCAAAGGTCATAGCGTTCCTGAAACGCAGTTCAGAAGGACACAAGGAAAAAAAGTCCTTGACTTTTACATCAGGTCAAATAAAGATGTTCCTGGAAGATTCACCAGATATTTTGTATCTTTTTGAAAAGGTAAGTGTATTTTAGTTCTGTTATTTAATCTACCTAGTACTTACGTACTACACACGCAAGTTATCTAGACACTCCGTTCAAGCGCTTTGTGTATAAATTTGGTAGTAGGTACCTACACTTTACTACTTCATAAATCATAGTTTTTGCCTTGGCTATGTACCTCAAGCTTATTATATCGTTTATTGTTACAGGTTGCACTAATCTTCGGCATAATGGGGGCATGCCGAAGGCAAGAGCTATACAACATCCAGTTCGATGATGTCTCTAACATAGACGACAGTACAATCATGGTGAAAGTTTCGAAAACAAAAACGAAAATAGATCGTTCTTTCGTTGTGACGGGCAACTGCTATGCCGTATGTAAAAAATACATGGAACTTCGACCCACCCCCTGTCGAAACCCTGCCTTTTTCTTGAGCTATAGATCGGGGAAGTGCGTCGATCAAAGAATTGGTATTAATAAATTTGGTGCTCTGGGAAAAACTATCGCAAGTTTTTTGAATCTGCCTAACCCAGCGTTGTACACGGGGCATTGCTTCCGGCGTACCTCGGCGACCCTTCTCATAGATAGCGGTGGTGATTTGACCGCACTGAAACGACACGGGGGGTGGAAGTCTTCTACTGTGGCTGAAAGCTACATTGATGAGTCTTTAATGAATAAAATTCAAGTCTCAAATACGATCTTGAACAGTATAGAAAACAAGACGAATGAAGTAATTATAAATATTCCGACTCCGTCTACGAGCTCTACTGCTTGCCCCGCAACCGCTACAGCTGCTGGATCAATAATTAACATTAACTTTCAAAATTGTACCATCCAAAATTTGAACAATTATTATAAATAAACTATTGTCAGCTTTTACTCTTGTTGTTTGATTAATTGCATTAGTGAAGATAAAGTAGTGTATGCAACTGCATATAACACGGGTATTAAAACACTCGTTACTATTATGAAACTCGCTGCGCTCGTTTCATAAACTCACACTCGTGTTTTAATACCCTTCATTATATGACAGTTGCATAAACTACTATTATAGTTTCCAGGTAGTTTCAAAAAAATATATCTGGGTGCGTTATTGAAGAATCGAACAAAACAAGCAATTAAAAAAAAAATCATAACCTATAAGTGCATTAAGTAACTACTTGTACTTATTTCAATAAAATATTCACAAATCGCACGCTTACTGCTTACAAAACTATCACACCATTCGTTCGTCACAGCGGCGCATTCGCGACAGGCAGCACGGCTATTGCACACCAATACCGAGGCGCGTGGGTACAACTCTAGTTTCGGCCGTTTCTATGAAGAGAGAATACTGTGTAGATAATATTACCGTGCAATCGATGCCTAAGATTTATTTGACACTGGTTATTTTACAAACAAAATAAATAACTTCACGTATCAGTCTCAACACTTTAAAATCTATTTACAATATTGTAATGAATTCAGCTGTTGTCAAATAAAATACCGAATGAAAGTATCAAGTGTGCACAGTAAATCTAGCTAATCTGTTCCACTCTCGAACTTTAATGTATCGAATAGCGATAAAGATAATGGAATGATGATCTCCCTATACATATTATAATATCTTAAATAAGCCAATATTTGTGATTTAGAAGATAAATAATATTAAAGCATATAACAGTTAAGTCAGCCTCGTTTCCGACGCTAATAATTACTAACAAATTTTAGTCTTTGTGAAAGAATTGGTCTATGTATTATTTAAAAAAATAGTGACCTTGTTTGTAGCATATAATATGCAACATTATAATCAAACTTATTTTCTTTCATTATCAAGTATTGGCGCAGGGCAACTATTTCGAAGATAATTGTCGCAATTTCACACCTACTTAGCCAAAAAGTTACTGCGACAGAGCAACATTGTTAGGAGATACCCTCTACATATTATATAGTGTCGGCTAAATATTTTCGTAAATAATTGCCCGTGTAAGTGCACCGAGAAAATATTAAAAACGATACAATAAATAAATGACCGCAGCTTATGTTAGTACTTTCGAGTATTATTTTAACAACACATTCATATCAACGGTACACTTTTAATTCTTTCGCACTCGTTGCAAACGCATCACACGCACGATGGGACAAAACAAGGTAGAACTGTAATAATATATCATGTGGACAACAAAGATCCAGAAGCAATATGTATATATTGCAAGGAAGACAGGACTAGATGAATCGATATTATCTTTAAATAACTTTTCACGTTAGTAAAACGTCCAATGTTTTGGATCACACACCGCCGCGCCGCCTCTCCCCAAGGCCCCCGCTTTCGAAGGAACATCTCTGCGTCGTCGAAGGAATGCAGTTTGATTATCAGTCTTTTGAAGTGGAAACGTATCCGGATGAGTAAAGCGGCATCTCCGGAACTACTAAAACTAGCCGCAGATCACAATTTTTACATTTTCGTTAAAGACGGCTGGGTCCCTAGATGGAGCTAATAACAGAAAGTTTTGGCATAAGGCTGAGTGGCTCAGTAGCCAACTAGTTATAGCATAAGTTTCTACAGAACACTACGATAATGCAGTAGAATACTAGGCTACGGGATCGTTCGGTAGGTCATTCGTTTATGTTCATTTATATCACATATATAGACCAAGTTTTTCCAGCTTCTCAAACTTGTATCCGAAAGTCTCATATTTCATAACTGGATATAATCTCTAGACTATATCTGTATATATTCCAACATGAAGGTAGCGTTCACAGCGATTCTACATGGTCTGATTGCACCTCGTGGTATCGATTTGAAAATAGATTTCACAAAAAAGTTAAGTTTAACACATGTTGACACAGTAGACGTAGATTGCGTCGCGAAGTCTGAACTGCATATTGTATGCGACGACAAAGGTTAATGTGCAAGACAACAGAGGCAGCAGTAGCAGTAGCAGGCGGCGTGGCAACGTCAGGGGGCGGGCGGGGGGTCCCGACGGGGGGGTCAGGGAGGCAACGCGGGGGCAGCCTCCTCCGCCCCCGCACCACCGCCGCGGGCGCGCATCACGTACACGTACGTGCGATACCGCTTCATCTGTTAAACGATACAAGGACATACATAGACAATACAAAAAAATCATAGTAATACTAAGTTTGGATGGGAAATTAACTATTTTATACGCTTGCTATGGTACCCTTCAACCTTAATACAGCTTCACATGATAGGTTCGACACATCTAGAAATACGGTGGTCTACCTTATTTTTAGTCTCTGCCATTAAACTGAATCCAAAGTCATAATGAATAAGTACCTTCTAGGCAAATATGCTACACCTTTAAACATACTCAACATCAGGCGAGATATTGATCAAACCCAAAACTAATTCAGTGTAGAAACACTTCATGCGTAAAGGTGCTATATCTACCGTATGGCGATGGCAAAATGATGAAAAAAAAACAATGGCTATAAATTCGACATCCGCCCAAATATTAGCATGCCTGCGCCGATACATGTACACGTACTAGCCGAAATATATAAAATAATTTAGCCATTTAGGAGTGAATTTGCCTAAAATCCACCCTTAGTGGATGCTTACAACATAAAAGGCATCAACTGCCAACATTTGGTGTTTGTAGCCACAGCGGCTTAGTCTCTGCCTTAATGAATCTACAAAGTACTAGTCGAACAAGTGTCAGGACCAATAATAGTAATTATAGTGAACTAAAGTCTGCGTGATCACCATTATAATTATTATAATAGTTACAAGGCAGCCTTTATATGGAATAGGGATCCCTTTTTTTCGCATAACTTTTTTTGTCATAACTGATTTGGCATAACGCGTTAGGCATTTTTTTTGTCATAATCAAAGTTTGACATAACTGTTTTTTGGCATACTATTTCAGTAAGCATAAATATAGTTTAGGCTAACAGTTTTTGCCCTAATTTTAATCGCATAAAGTTGTAAGGCGTAATGTTTGTTCCTCTGATAGTTACTTAGCATAAAAATCCGATGTACCTCTGAGTTTCAACAAGCTCAATACCTCTTCTACAGTTGCTTACTTAGAAAAAACTTAGTTCGACAAGTCATTGCTTCGATAGAACAAACATTCGACAAGAATTACTCCCACAGAACGTACGCAGAATATCTAGTCAGAGCAAAGTCACGATAGGTGCGACGACGAGCGAAGCGAGTAGGAGCGTTAGGTTGAATGGTGACCACACAACGCGCGAACCGAGCGAGCGCAGCGAGTGTGCCGCGGCAGCGGCCGGCGAAGCACCAGAATCAGACTATGCCTCGATAAGGATATAACGCAGCACTTTTGAGATAAACTGCTTGTCGAATTTATGTCCTGTCGATATAATATTTGTAGCAAGGACTTATATTTATTCGAAGTAAGCGACTTGTCAAAGTATTGAACTTTTCGAAATTCAGAGGTGGGTGTACCTCTAATATTCCATCAAATGCGGCCAGACACAATAGAAATTTCATTGTTATAATATAACGACCCTTGAAAGGATATGCAATGCTAATGCTAATAAAATGCAATGCTGCTACAGTCTGATATTTGCTCTTGCTTTTTAGTTAGGAGTTTAAAGTTTATGCCGTTGACAATTATGTTTAGGTATTGTTATGCTTTTCTCAATGTGTGCCTTTAAACATTATGATAAGTTATCTTTATGCTATAGGTATATGGTTATGCTAGTAAAATTATGTGAAAACAGTTATGCGTTTAGTTGTTACAATAAATTATCATTAGTCCTAAAAACGTTATGCCTAATTAAATTACTTAGTACAAAAATTGTTATGAAATTGGAATGGCAGTGACGTCTCACAAAATATCGCGTAGTAATGTATATGACTGGAACATCTTCGCAGGCTTTTTATATCCTTGTTACATTGGGGCATACCATATAAAAAAAGTAAATGATAGTACGTAATAGTTACCTCGTAAACTAGATAATGTTCCTTTTCTCGCGCGTGATGCGAGTTCTCGCGCGCTTGTCGCAGTGCCGTTAGTTCTTCTTCTAACCGCGACGCGCGATCTTCGTGTGCCGCCAATTGCTCTCTCTAATGAATTAAATTAATGAATGTCAACACCAAGGAGAGTTGGCCTTAGGCGGGCGGGCAATCATATTATAAACCAATATTTTAGAAATACACGGCAGTTGCGGTTGTTTAAACCGATAACTCTTTTTTCCGTACTTGTTTTTGTAAGGAGGTATTACTGTTTATTTCAAGTAAACATTAATGTTGTAACAGTTTACCGATAATATGGGATAGCATCCACAACTTTAGATCCCAAACTAAGCAGAGCCTGTAGTATGGTAGCCTGATGACTGACATACATACTTGTATACATATACTCAGACACAGGTCAAACAAACATGTTCATACACGGAAATGTTTGACCTGTCCGAGACCAGCTGCTCAGAAGGGGTGCTACCAACTGTGCTAACCGGCCTGTCAAACGATAAATGAAGGTACACATTTTATGGAAACTTTAAAAAGCTAATTCATAGCCATAAGACTTTTAGCTCGTTGGCCGAAGCAAATAGAAGAGAATTATGCAGGCATTAGTGTGCATAGTGGTTAGTTAGTTGTTACCATAGTGGTTAGTTAGTAGTTACCATAGTGTGCATAGTGATAAGTTAGTAGTTACCATAGTGTACATAGTGATTATTTAGTAATAACCATATCGTGCATGGTGGTTAGTTAGTAGTTACCATAGTGTACATAGTGATTAGTTAGTAGTTACCATAGTGTGCATAGTGGGTAGTTAGTTGTTACCATAGTGGTTAATTAGTAGTTACCATAGATAGCTTGGTGTGTGTACAAGGCAGCAGCGGGCGTTGGAACTTCCGTTGCGAGCCGACGGCGCCGGCTAGGGGCGCGGCTGAGTACGCGCCGCAAACGAAGTTTATCGTCTCCACCCATGAACACAGCTCTTTGGAATCACTGTAAATATAATCACCCATAAAAGATCCATATCTTGCAGATGGCCATAAAAGATCGGAATGTGGATGTGACGGAGGCCCTGGGCCGGGTGGAGAAAGCCGACTTATATTAAAATTAGTTATAAAAAAAAATAGACAAGCTTAGGCTTTTGTATTATGTATGCGTGTATACCTTGAGCATTCACGCTCACTAAAAGGCTTCTTCTCGCGGCGGCGTCGTGTGGCGGGTCGTCCTCTTCCCTCAAATATGGTTGAGGAGGGCGATGGCTGGCACACGTGTCAAGCTCGTGAACGGGCGCTGCTTGCGGGAGCCGGTATGCTCTCGGTATGTACGATATTTAGAAATTAGTCTATTGTTTTATATTCTATTTAAAAAAGTCTATTTGTGTACTAAAAAAAATGTATTATGTAAGTTTAGTTAAGAAAAAAATAATTTCATCCTGTATTCCGTTACTAATTATAAAAATAATAATATAAGTTTAAAATATAAATGTAAACAATGCCACGGACCCATTGAGTCTGTGAGCAAAAGCAATAATAAAAAAAATATAATCACCCTATTATATTCTCAATTACAACAATCATTTGCAGAGTTCCATACAAGTAAGCTATATAACATCGTTCTGTCTGCTCTAGTCCTTAAAAGCTCCATTACTTCTACCGTTGTAACCATAAATGCATTTGAAAATTTAAAAACGTTGTACCTAATAAAATATAACAATTGTCTTTAGATTTTGACAAAAGGACAATGCGCGCTCACGTACACCCTTCAGTCAAATTTGTTTTCGAACCAAGTTTGGATTGTCTGATGGAAGAAGAATAATCGGTTGCTATTTTCCAACAATTTAAATATTTTTAAATGTTGGGGAAAAGGAAACATACTCAAATGAAATGAAATAACCATTCAAATCCACAAGGGAACGAACGAAACCCTAACGCAATACACGAGATGTAAAGTTGTGATGATGGGGAGACGAAATGAGTACGCCGAGTGCCATGTACAAACTGATTTAATAACCTCTTCACCTACCCACATTCCTTGACATAAGTACAATGCTGAACTACCCACACGAACCAAAAGTTGCCATGTTTATAAATCTATCATGTAATCGATGCTAATCTGGTATCGATCAGTAATCAGAAAAGTATAGAAAAATAAGAAATAGTACCTAGGTGTAGTACGAGTAGGCTTCTTAGTTTTTATACGCAAACAGATATATTCGTAACCTAAAAGAAGGTCCTAATCACATAACTACTCACCATGAAGTTATGATAGTAATAGAAAATATGTAAGTAGGTCCATCCCGATGAAAACTTATCTGATCCGGTGGAGGCGCGGGGCGGCGGTGGCGCCATCATCGATTTTACTTACAACTTTGACGGATATTTCAATGACGCGTTGTAGTAAGCAGCACTTTTGCTCAACGTGTAATGTGTCTGGATTTTGTGAACCCCAACTTGTAAAATCTGATTATTTAATACCTACTTCTCAAAAATATTAGCAACAAATATACACTTGTTTCATAGCAAAACACGAAATCTTAATGATCTTGAAGCATGCAAGCAATGCAAGCAGAAGCCTGCCATTCTTCTTTAAGATGTGACCAGATATAATAACAATATATTCATTTTAACATAATCAATTTTAAGTTAATCGTGTCCACGAGCGATTATGCCTACAAATATTTATTTCAAAATGGCATAAAATTACAGAAGTAATTTTAATTATGTATTTTCAATGACGGTTGGATATCAGCATAAAAGTTGAGTATTATTAGAAGCTAAAAAGCGGCTGGATTGCAAACAATGTGTTATTAATACTAATAATATTCAAATATTCTTATACAAGCGAATTTGAAAAGTCGAAACACTACGGCAAAATATCAGACTTTGTAACTTTGAAATGAAATATCGAAAAAAGCTATCGATTGTATAAATTGAATATTTTGCCTTGTTTGAAGGATTTTAATTACAATTTAGTGATTAAGTATTGTACACATTGATAAAATAATAATAGCTTTATAATACTATAGTTTTACGGCGAAGGTTATTGAAATTGTGCGAGTTACGCCTGTTCAAAGTTATTTCGGTTTGGAAAGTATGAAACGTCAAACGGTACCTAATCCCCACTGTTCGCGCGAACGCGGCGTTACTTCAAGGAATATCCCCCGCGCGCGCTACCGCCGTTCCCCGGTAACTGTCAAACTCCGAGCAGGCAGCTGAACGGGGCAGCGGCGCCAACAGTAACGAATTTACAGTCGCCGCGAGCGAACGTATACCGCTCCGCCTCCGCGCCGCGACCGCATGGGAAACGCCGCCTTTTTACCCGGCACCCGTGATCAGCACAAACCCTTCGCGTTACGCGTCAGCCCACAGTGATCTCTAGTGTGTGCAGGCACGGCCGCACACATCATCAGCTCAAATCAGCCCCGCGTTTACTCGAGTGCGCGATAAACTCCACTCCACAAACATTTCCTACGAACAGTGATACAACACGACAACACTTCAGCACGACATACAAGGCAGGACGCCTACCCAGAGGACTCTCAAGGTCATCACCCCCCATCAGATCCAGAGTCACCCGGCTATCCTGTAAGTACATTCCATTCTTACCTAAACCCAATTCTCACCTTAAATATTCCCTAACAATCGTATGGTTGCAGAACATACTCAACCACCCACTAAACCCAAATCTATGATTTGATAGACTATATTAAGTAACATTGTTTTAATTACACTCACTTTATTCGCTTGATCCCATTTTGTCAAATAAAATCAACATTACTGACCTCTATACGAGTGTACGAGTGTGTTGTTCCGAAACTCAACAAAAACCAGTACGCCTACCATGAGTTTACAACATTGACACCCATCGATGCTATTCCTTATATATATATTATACTTTCCGTATATATATATACGGAAAGTGTAATAACTAAAGAACTTTTTAAAAGAAACCTAAATTCAAAATTGCTTTTAGTTTTTTGTAATGAATATAAAAGTTGTCACTTTTCATAACAACTACACAGATTTCCCACTTTGAAAGCTCAGAAGTTTTTTTTTAATTTAAATTGTATCAAGTAATAATTTATTTAGAATAAGGATACATTGCAAAATACATGCATAAGTCATTTTGTAGTATTGCACCACAAACAAAAAAGTTATGACGGTTTAAAGGCAAGATACCGGGTGATTTAAAAAAAAAAAAAACATATCTAAACTACCGTGACTCTTAGGACATAGGATCTATCGGGGAAAACTAGCGCATTACCCCCCGAACACCTCTAAAAATCCTGTCGGCCCATGCACCAAGCATCCTGTATGATATACTTGTGTAGTATATATAGAGATCAGTATTGTCTACCTATCAAGTCAGGTGGATTTTTCCTACTGGGGATTTTTTTACATACTGTGTTGTATTGTAAGTAGTTACCTCGTCTGAAACAAATACTCTGCTTGATCGGCGGTTTGCAATCTGAACACGTGCTGTTTCTTCGTGTAGTCCGTCGCCTTCGTCGCGAGCGCGTGATGTATCCTGAGGCAACAGTACAAAATAATATAACATCGGCAGTGATAAAATTAAAATAGTATTCAAGTTAAAAAAAACATGGTAACTCCAATCGAAGTCAAAATTCATTTGATATAGGCAGATGTTACCGCTTAACACCAGGTGGATTTCTTGCTTTTAGCGTCTCAGTCAGTTAAAAAAAATGCTTAAATTTGTATTTCGGACGAGTGATGGCGCAAAACGGACATTACAAAAGAGCAAATCCGATGCGGCGATAGAAAAACGCATTTAAAGAGTTCTTTACCGGTCCCCAGAATTTTTATAGCAGATGCATCAATGAACTTTCATTCAAATGGCAACCGTGCATCGACAATAATGGCCATACTTCGACTAATGATATATACAAAAATCATATTATCAAGGCGAAAGTTTGAGAGTGTGTTTGTATGTTTGTTATTTTTTGACGCTTAAAAGGCTGAACGAATTTTGATTAAATTTGGTATAGAATTACATGAGGCGCTGTATTAACACATAGGATACTTTTCACGATCATCATCGTCCATCACCACTCGGGTGTAACTGCGGGGTGCTGCTAATGCCCTACTCTAAACACCACACGAATTTTAACCGGCCGGTTGACGCAGTTGGTAGATCTCTGCCTTCTGAGCCGCTGTTTCCGGGTTCGATCCCCGGACAGGTCAAACATTTGTGTGCATGAACATGTCTGATGGAGCTGTGTCTGTGTACGTATATCAGTGATCAGGTTACCACAGTACAAGCTCTGCCTAGTTTGTAACCAGAAAGACCTTGTGTGGATTTGTCCCATATTACGTTATTGTCGCATATTATTCTACTACTACTTTAGCGAAGGGGTTATTGTATTGAGTCCCAATATCCTACCTGATAGCATTGTGCAAGTTATCCGACATCTGACTACGCCGGAACCCGTGCTCGTCCTTGTGCAGATACAACACCAGGTCTCGCAGAGTGCAGTAGAACATCTTCCAACCTCTCCGTCCGAAAGGCGCTGGGAACGATATAACACTTTATTACATTGATTACACTGAGCTTACGACGCGGTCCAATCCCAATTTAAAAATAATTTTAAATTTGAAAATTGCTTATCATATTGGATGATGTAATGCGAATATGCATTAATTTAGTACGTTTACTTCATATTTTATGATAGATACAGACACAATAAAAAAAAATCCTGGTTTCTATTTTAATACTTAGCCATGTAGTACTTAAAAAAATATAGTGTTATCGCTAAAAGTTCTGAGAGTTGGGACGTGAAGGTTTATTTTTGTTAGCCTATTTAGGTTATTTTTCTGCGGAAAGCGAGTAATATTTGTGAATTCTATTCAGTTACTATTATTTTCCTGTTATTTTTTAACCTACGTATTTTTTCATAGCATATTATCGATCTTTTTCGTTACACTAGATGTTTAAAGGTTCTGCTTTTTACTATTATCAGAATACTAGCGCGCCTTAAATGAAAAGTTTTTAAATTACCGGCAATCTTATGCTAGTTGCGATACTGTGATGGCATTGTTGCCGTTTTCAAAATGTGCAAACTTTTGCCTACAGCCTAATCGCAACTGAACCTAATTGAGCACCTCGAGCTTAGGACGTAGGAAAAAAAATTTATTGGCATTTTGAATTTTTAGGAACGTTGAACAAAACAGCCTATAACCAAAATTCCACCCCCAGGTCACAGTATAAATATAGGGAAACAGTACGGAAACTACCTACAAACGTTCGAAACGGCTCACTCACACAAACATGCGCATCGACGAGACACCTTAGCGGTTTTCGCGGTGCTGTCAGTAGTGTGGCCGCATCAAGGGGACTAATCACGTATAAGTTTATTTCCCCCGAACTAGGCTTAGTTTCCATACTGTTGCATCTTTATACTATGCCTAGGTTCCCAATTTGAACGCCCTTCCTTTACTAGCTTTTATATATTTTTTATTTAGGTATTAGCCGACTTGAGCCTCTTCGAACGCACTTACTGAAAGCCAGATCACCATTTAAAACTGTTCAGTACATTTCAAGAAATAATTTTACAGGTTAATAACTTTTCATTGTTTAGGGTTTGATAGTACTACAATGAACTTGATTAAAATATAAGGGTATATTAAGTGTGTTATTTCCATCGTAATCATTACAGCTATAGTGTTATATACCTAACTGTGTAACCTAGGATCTAAAAATAATACCATCGTATACTTATATAGTATGATCGTACTCACTTTTCTTCCCGTTAGCGTCCACACAGCACTTCCTCATGACGTAGCCCTTCTTGTACTCGACGGCGTGGGCCTGGTCGGGCACGTCCAGGAACGGGTTGGTACCGCCGCTCAGCGTCACACCCCCGCCCCGCGCCTCACCACCACCACCCGCAGCTGCCGCCGCCGCCGCTTCCGCGTCTCTGTTTATATACACAAGTAGTAGTAGGTAGGTAAACTAAGGTCATATTTCTTTATGAGCCCCAAAATCACTAGCGGCGTTCGCACACTCGTTCCCTTAAAAGCCCTCGATCATCGTTAGCGAGCTCGGTACGTCATCGATGAAGTCACCGAAATAGCTCACGTAGCGACCACAACGCTCGCGGATCGAAGGTAGGTTTTCGCGGTCGTTACGAGCTGTCACTGTCAAACATCAAAGTGTAGGATTCTATCGATTTTTGACAGAAATTATGGCGCGCACTTCACGACAGCGTTAGTGTTCCATATGGATTAGGCATTCTATGCAATATGCATTGGAACCAAAGAGAACGGCAAACCGGGGCGCGACATTTGTGAGCGTTGACGGCGCTTACCGGAACATACCGTAAATAAAAGTGGGGAAAGGATCTGCCATGCGGGCATTGCCATGAGACATAAGAATACTGTATAAAACCTATTATCAGAATATTGTGCGCATGACAACTTCGACAAGTTATTTCACACTTTTTAGTATTGAAGACGGTTCCTATTTGTGGTAAATAAAATATTTTCACCATTTTTAGTGACCCTTGCTACAGTCCGCTCACAGTTATTTTACCTCTGCTTTTGTATCAGAGTAATATTTATTTGTATAGTAATAAGGGTGCTGTCAGAGGTAATACAACTCGTTAACGGACTTTAGTTACGGGATCTATTGTCATTCACCGCCAATAAGGATATCATAGTTATTGGACTGTAACTCCAAAACAGCTTGACAGAATTTGGTGAATTTTAAATGGGACCACCTCGGAAGTATACACTACCAAACAAAAAAAGAATTATAAAATCGTACTACTCTGTTAAAAGTAATGATAAAGTTTTGCTTGGTTTTACATACATAAAAACACAGTCATACATAAAAAAATATATACTCTTCGGCTTGAGAACGTCCTCCTTTTGCAAGTCGTTTGAAAACTAGTTATAAATGTCACGGAAATAACCAATGATTGACGCCATGATTACAAAATTCGAACCCCTCCGAACAAGATACGGCGACACATAAACCAAAAGTAGGTGAGGAAAATTTTGTACCGGACTTGATAACAAAAATAGATCTGACGAAATATATAATAACCCGCAGGAAACAGTTAAGGCTAAGGAAATAACTCTTATAATTTGGCGTGACTCTGTTCGGGCACGTTTTACATACATGGGAAACAAACAGCTTATAATATTGAGTTAATAAAATTGGAAATTTAGAACACACCAGCCTAAATAGTTTTCACTAATAGAATCACTATTAGTTAGCTAAGTTCAATACGATTCCATCAGTACGAGTATAATGTTTTATGTCTATAAACCCTTCCAAACCCGAGATATCATCGTTTTAGTGCGCAGGGCCGTAAAATATTTTTGTCCGCTAAGCAGCGCGACCCAAGATCCTTTAGCTCCTGCGCGTATAAGGATAAGATATGCGCATAATATATATTATATAATATATATGCGCGTAAGGGATAGAGAATAATTTAAATTAAATGCCTTCGAAACGAGAGGTCCCAGGTCGATCAGGGCAAATATTTGTGGAATGAACAGATGTTTCAGATGTTTGTTCTCGGGTCTTGTATGTTGTGATGTGTTATTGTGTGCCCATGTCTCGCGCAACTCAGCGAATCTCACGCATCCTAGTGCGGGCGTGCGTGTGAGTGTATCATCATCATCATCTCAGCCGTAGGACGTCCACTGCTGAACATAGGCCTCCCCCATGATTTTCCAAAAGGATCGGTTGGAAGCGGCCTGCATCCAACGTCGTCCTGCGACCTTCCTCAGGTCGTCTGTCCACCGCGTCGGTGGACGACCTACGCTGCGCTTGCCGGTCCGTGGTCTCCACTCTAGAACCTTTCGGCCCCATCGGCCATCTGTTCTGCGTGCTATGTGCCCTGCCCACTGCCACTTCAACTGGCTAATCTTCTGAGCTATGTCGGTGACTTTCGTTCTTCTACGGATCTCCTCATTTCTGATTCGATCACGTAGAGAAACCCCGAGCATAGCCCTCTCCATAGCTCGTTGTGCGACTTTGAGCTTACTTATGAGGCCCATAGTAAGAGACCACGTTTCAGTGCCATAAGTCATCACTGGTAACACACATTGGTCGAAGACTCTTGTCTTGAGGCACTGAGGTATTGAGGTGGTGTATACACGTTAAGAAAAGGACTTAAGAATCTCTTACTTGTTTAGAGGTAAGTTATAAAGATGAATATTTACAGCGTTACAGTGTTTGAGCGTGTCCCGAGGGATGTTATCACCGTCAATGAGCTCGACCAAGTTCTCGATGAACTCATGATTAACGTTTTTCATTGATTTTTGTTTTATTCATTTGTATTCATTGATTAACTTTTCATGTTAAAATATGCAATAGTAACGCCGGTACAAACTAGACCACATTCGTAGTACCTTGGTATTAATCCCTATCTACTCTTATAATAAAGAGAAAATATTTGATTGTTTGTTTGTAATGGATACACGCAAAAACTACAGAACCGATGCAATAAATTCTTTCACCAGTAGAAAGCTACAGTACGTAACATACGCTATATTTGGTATAAGAAGTAGGTTATTACTGTGAATACTTACAGCGCCCATTGTAGCGGTTGCGCCCGGATGGCGTGGTACAAATGCTTGAGTGTGTCCCGTGGGAAGTTGTCTCCGTCGTTGAGCTCGGCCAAGTTCTCGATGAACTCTGCGCAGGTCATCCGCTTGAAGGCGCCGCCGCTGCTGCACCCGTGTAGGTCAGTGTTCAGCAGCATTATAGCGCAAGTTAGGGTATGCACCGCGTCTGCGGAATTATAACTCGTTCTTTATAATTACAGACATGCTGTGGCATCACTATTGACCTTAAATATATACCTATAACCCTGCATAAATAAGGCCGTGAGTGTTTACAACTTCTAATAGTTCTGCGAACAGTAGACCTGGCTAGCACATAGTCTTATCAGCAATGTTTCACAGTACTTCACAACCTATTATCTTGGAATCCACTTGATTTTATTATGCTCATGTTTAAATTTATCTTTAAAATCAGATACCTAATATTTGATATACTGAACGCAAGAAGGCGCCGATACATTACGGAATAGACAACAGTAACTACGCGAGACATACCTACGGCACTAATAGGTATAACGACGTACGAGTCTATGTTAACTAGTCGCAAATGTTTACACAGCTGATCTCTATACTTATACCTACTGCGTATACGACAACGGGGCGGGGCAATATCAAACTTTGCAAACAATCCACGGACTATCCAAAGAGAATAGAATCAAATCAAAATCAAAATGTCTGATGAATGTGGGTATGGAACTCTTACGCGCTAGAATTCGAATATGCAACGAGTGTGATATAGCGGCGGCGTCGTGCGTTCAATCGCACAATGGTTCTTTAGCCGCGGAGCAGTTAATATGGCTTCATAATAATAAAAAATATGTTTATTTTTTTTTCACTTTCATAACCAGTTATCGATTCCAAACCACCTCGTTTAATATTGTGCACTAATTATCAAAGGCCTAGATGCAAGTTTGTAGCATTCACCTTGAGAGTTGAAGGAGCCGGGATTACACTCGAGGTATCTCCTGGAGAAGTGGACGAGCACCCGCTCTCTCTCCTGCGTCTCCCCGCTGAGCGCGAACCGCGACAGGAAGGTGCGCAGCGCCGCGTCCAGCGTCACGCCGCCGAACTCGAAGTGCTTCACGTACTCCTCCGCAACAGCGCGGGAGAACTCATTGCTGGACACAACAACACACACACACTACAATATCATTTTTATATTGCAATTTTAGAAAGAAAAATTATATATCAAGAGTCGTTATATTATAACAATGTAATTTCTATTGTGTCTGGCCGCATGATGACCAATGACCTTTGGAATATACAAGAAGAGAATTCGAACCCGTATCTTCTCTGATAATCCGTGTCAGACACCTTAACCGCTAGTCCCATCCATGCATCTCAGTTACAATCAAAAGTTTATTGAAATCGTAAAAAATGGCGCCTTTGTGTCACTTTTGTCAGCTCCAGTCATCAACTTACAACATTTTTGCTTACTGGAGTTGTCAAAACTGACATAGAGTCGCCATTTTTTAAGATTTCAATCAATATTAAAATTTGATTGTACCTGAGATACGTAATTTTCCTGCTGAGCACTGAATAGAAGAGACTGAAAAGATTGGAATTTGCTAGCGGTGTGCACGCGCTTCATGTTCGTTATCTACGTCCAATGACGTGCAGTCCCTGATTTCCCCATTAGACAATCTTAGCAAACAGATATATAGTTGATTTTAACCTATTTTAATGTATGGGGATGGTTAAAATTTGGTTTCGCTAAGCGGGCGTGATTCGCCTACCATTTGCTCGCCCACACAATTTCAGAACACCTTTGAGAGCGCTAATAGTGCTTATGGCGCGATTCAGACTGCACTGTTAGTTTTCCTTCCATGTTCAGTCGCTACATATACCTAACGAATACATATGATAACCGATAAGCGCTTACTTTTTACTCAAATGCCTTGAGACGTCAGACTTCTTGAAGCCGTCGAGATGGTAGAGGCGCTTGGCGAGCCGCTCCGCCGAGGGTATGTCGACCGCCTTGGGGCTGTAGTGGAACGAATGCAGCGAATCTCCGTCCGAGCCCTCGTCTGAACCGCCTTCCGACGCACTGCATAACTCCTGAATGTTTTGTATCACGATCAAATTATATTTATTTATTTGTACATCTTAAAATACATACAGTGAAAATGCGGTGTGATTTATTATTTTACATTTTGTGCAATAATTGTAATATAAAAAAAAAATTATTAAGGAAAAACATTGAGGTACAATATAAACAATATATTAAAAGAAATATGTAGTGACACTTTCGCTGGAAAAAATGCTTATTGCTGTGATGAGCACCACCCTCCGTCCGGCATAAAATGCAAATAATGCAAGTGTTTTGATTTGGTTGTTTGGTATGTCGTTTATTCTGTACACTTCATTTGTATTTTTATTTATTTGTATTTTTCTATTTGCATTTTATGCCGGAGGGAGGGAGGTGCACACCGCATCTCAGCCATAAGCATTTTTCCAGCGGAAGTGTCACTAAATATATCGTAAAATCGTTTTAATCGCTTATAATGAATTTCCGCAAAGTAACGCCTTAATCAATATATTACAAAATAAAATAATAATATGGGACAACATGTACACAAGCTCAAGGTCTTCAGGTCCCAAACTAGGCAGAGCTACTATGGTAACCTGATGACTAATAAATATAATAGTTTTGTTTGTATTATATACACATATAAACACAAACTAACTCGAGTAAAACAGACATGTTCATGCAGACAGACAGAGAAATGTTTGACCTGTCTGCAGATTGAACCCGGGACCAGTGGCTCAGAAGGCAGGGTTAATACCACATGCGTCAACCGATCCGTCAAAATTCGTCCATTTGGTATATATATGTATACTATTTTGTTTTTTATTAGTTATATTAGACAAACAATTTGGTACAAAATTATAATAACTTCTAAAACAGCAGTGGTGTGTTCTAAATTAATGATTAGAAAATAGAACGGTATAATCAGCGATGACTTTATGCGCAAATAACGTCATACTTAAAATATATGCAAAATTCTGTATTGAAAAATATAATAGTAAAATCTACTTCGTGAGAGTTGGACTTAAATAATATACCTTCGCCGTTGGGATGCAAATTATATAATGACTGAAGAAAACTGACTTACTAAATGGCACGATTTTTGTATATAGAGTCCATCATGATTGAAACCACGGCGGGGTCAGATATAATGCTTTCAAGCATTTTAAATTTCGCCTTTTAATGTCAGTATGTTTTCAAAAATGTCATTACATATTACATTATCAGTATATCAGTCACATTTTAAAAAATGCCGCCCATGTGCGAGTCGGACTCGCGCACGAAGGGTTCCTTACCATTATATATAAATCTCCCATACAACAGACAGTATATTTTAGCCGTTATTTTTATAATGGTACGAAACCCTTCGAGCGCGATTCGGACTAGCATTTTGCCAGTTTTATAGTATTTGTTGTTAAAGCGGCAACAGAAATACATCATCTGTGAAAATTATAAACTATCACGGTTCATGAGATACAGCCTGGTGACAGATGCACAGATAGACAATCATACAGACGGACGGACAGCGAAGTCTTAGTAATAGTTTCGTAGTCCGTGTTACCCTTTGGGTACGGAACCTAAAAAATAAAGCGATAAAATACGGAACCAAGAAACATATGAGAATTTAGGGCAATTGAAAGTGAACAAGCGCTCACCTGATAACCCTGATTCTCCGGGGAATTGTGTCCATTCTCCTTCCCGTTCCGTTCGTAATTCCCATTATTATTATTATTATTCACATGTTCACTATTAGCGTTCGCGTTCTGTTTGTCCGGTCCTTTCACTTGTATCACTATTCTGTAGTCGTTGTTGTGTTCACCGTTGAGCGTGACGTCACTCCCGTGATCGTTCGAGTATGAGGAATTCGATTTGGCGCGTTTGTGACAAGGTTCCGAGACTAGAATGGTGGAGTCAGAGTCTGAAGGGTCGGAGAGCTCCATGCGGGGACATTCGCGCCCCGTTTCGAACATGTCGTCTTGATCTTGGTAGTCGGGACTTGATATGTTTGATACGGCTTCTGAGAGGCTCATGTCACCTGAAAGTATCAATTATTTATTTTTACAGCTGCGCAGTTCGGTTTAAGCCACGTGAAGCCGGAACAGAGAGATCTAACTTTGAAGGAAATTGTTTATGTAGTATTGAAGTATTGTACATACTTTTACGAGTATATGCATTTAGTAAAAAGTTGTTATTTGGATATTAAAAACATACATTTTTTATCACATCTATCCGAATATGGCTAGTTTGTTCCTTGTAAACAGGGAAAAAATAGCTTTTTAATCGCTAGGGACTAACGGTGATTTGAATTTGTAATATGAGGTAGGTTCCAATCACCAAAGAAATCAATTACTATGATAGTATGAACACAAGTAGGTAACATGCAGAAAAGAACCTGCACGTCGAATTAAATAAAATGTGAAAAAGTAAAACTATGTAAGCGCGAAATACTTATAAATATAAAAATATTAAAAAATATATCCGCTTTCGTTCGTATTGTAATTGTTTACTCACATTCAAATTTTAGTTATAAATAGTTTTACACAAAATTTGTGTGTCTTCCTCAAATAATGAGAATCGTAAAAAAATATTACAATTAATTTCCATAAAAATGTTTATATATAAACATTAGTCTCTAAATATTTATATTTCTGATTGTTCCTAATTGTATGTAAGTAAATAAACATTCTGTTAATAATTTAGTCTCATACTGTGTGGTAAAAAGTAGAATTTCCACCTCGGTAGCAACAACACTTTAAGCTAGAGTGACGTACTTTGAATCCCTTGCTAGGATCCGGATTCGACTTTAATGTAAATGCACGTTTTAGTGTTAACCAATGGATACATACCGTTGAGTGGTCGATGTAGCGAAGCGTGTGCGGGGGGATGTGATCGCGGCGGGGGGGAGGCGCGGGAGGACATCAGCGACGACGACAGGGAGGTGGGGGACGCGGGGGATGACGACCTGTAAACATAAGTATACCATATTATACTTGATCCTTCAAGGGCCCAAGTCTCTTAGCTATAGCCTTTAGGTCTTCATCAGTGTATAGTAACACTAGTTATAAAAAAAAATCTGTCTTCCTGTATTTCTTTTATCACTATGTATAAAACATACTAAAAAAGTTAATATACTACAAACCATCCATCGGCTGCCGAGGTAGATAGTAGACCCACACAACTAAACATGACGGCTGTTCAGTTTGAAGGGCAATCATCATCATCATCATCATCTCAGCCGTAGGACGTCCACTGCTGAACATAGGCCTCCCCCATGATTTTCCAAAAGGACCGGTTGGAAGCGGCCTGCATCCAACGTCGTCCTGCGACCTTTCTCAGGTCGTCTGTCCACCGTGTCGGTGGACGACCTACGCTGCGCTTGCCGGTACGTGGTCTCCACTCCAGAACCTTTCGGCCCCATCGGCCATCTGTTCTGCGTGCTATGTGCCCTGCCCACTGCCACTTCAACTGGCTAATCTTCTGAGCTATGTCGGTGACTTTCGTTCTTCTACGGATCTCCTCATTTCTGATTCGATCACGTAGAGAAACCCCGAGCATAGCCCTCTCCATAGCTCGTTGTGCGACTTTGAGCTTATCTATGAGGCCCATAGTAAGAGACCACGTTTCAGTGCCATAAGTCATCACTGGTAACACACATTGGTCGAAGACTCTTGTCTTGAGGCACTGAGGTATTTTTGACGAGAAGACTTCGCGAAGTTTCCGGAACGCTGCCCAGCCGAGTTGGATTCGACGATTGACCTCTTTCTCGAAGTTGGACCTGCCTAGTTTGACTGTCTGTCCCAGGTAGATATACTCGTCAACAACTTCGAGAACTGAGTTCCCAACTGATATTGGGGTAGGTACAACATGGGCATTAGACATAATTTTCGTCTTGTCCATGTTCATCTTAAGACCTACCCGTTGGGAAACTCGATGGAGGCCTTCAAGCATTGTACTGAGGTCTTCCATGGATTCTGCCATGACTACAATATCGTCGGCAAATCGAAGGTGAGTGATGTATTCGCCGTTAATATTGATGCCAAGTCCTTGCCATTCCAGAAGCTTGAAGGCGTCTTCCAATGTAGCGGTGAACAGTTTCGGAGATATAACGTCTCCCTGTCTTACGCCTCTTTGCAATGGAATTGCCTTCGAACTCGGACTGACATGTAGGCGTTTTTGTACAAACACTTCAGCACTTCAATATACCGATAGTCAATACGGCACCGCTGGAGAGACTCAAGCACTGCCCACGCCTCGATCGAATCAAAGGCTTTCTCATAGTCCACAAACGCTAGACAAAGAGGCAAGTTATACTCTTCGGTCTTCTGTATAACTTGCCGTAGCGTGTGGATGTGGTCTATGGTACTATAGCCTTTTCGGAAACCGGCTTGTTCCGGAGGCTGGAATTCATCAAACCTGCGACTGAGACGGTTCGTTATGACCTTCGAAAACAGCTTATAAACATGGCTCAAAAGCGAGATGGGTCTGTAATTTTTAAGTAAAGTGTTGTCACCTTTCTTGAAGAACAGCACCACCACGCTTTTGTTCCATGCTTCTGGCGTTGAACCTTCGAGTAAGACGGTATTAAAGAGCTTCTGAAGGACTTTAAGTACCGGTGTTCCACCCGCTTTCAGAAGCTCAGATGTGATACCGTCGTCACCAGGCGCCTTGTTGTTCTTAAGCTGTTTCAAGGCCATTCTAATCTCGTACAGGCTGATGTCCGGGATATCTTCGGTATAATGTCGGGTCAGCTTGGCTCTTGGGTCTTTGGCCGAGCTGCTAACAGGTTTAGCGACCGAGGTGTATAACTGTCCGTAGAAACTCTCGACCTCTCCTAACACTTCCGCTTTGGTCGACGCTACACTGCCGTCTCCTCTCTTCAGCTTCGTCAACTGGCTTTGCCCAATAGACATGTCTCTTGCAAACACTTTGGAGCCTTTTTTCCGCTCTATCGTCTCTTTAATACGGTTTGTATTAAAGATCCGAATGTCGTGTCGCAAGGACTTCCATATTCGTCTATTGAGCAGCCTATATGCTTCAGCATCATCCGAAGACTGCAGTTTCAATGAGCGTCGTTCAGCCATGAGGTTGAGGGTATCGTTGGAGAGTTTCTGTGGCCTATCTGTACGGTGGGGTTTAAAGTACTTGGAACCCACTGTATGGACAGTTTCTACTAACCTGTTATTGATCTCGTCCACTGAAGCGATGTTCTCAAGGCAATCGAAGCGATTGGATAGCTCAAATTGAAAGCTCTCGGGGTCTTGAATATGGGCACGAGTAGGTCGGAGCATAGACTTCATCAGACGAGAACTCTCCAGTTTGACATTAATATTCACCGTGCCTCTTACCATTCGGTGATCACTACCGGTTTTAACCCTGTTGATCACGGAGACATCAGTGAATATTTGCCTTTTGGTGGTCATAATGAAGTCAATCTCATTTCTCGTGGAACCATCGGGACTCAGCCAGGTTCATTTCCTGTGAGGTGGCTTCTGAAAGAAAGAGTTCATCATAAAGAGTCCCTCTTTCTCCAGGAAGTCGGCCAACCTCTGTCCCCTACGGTTCCGTTGTCCATAGCCAAATTGCCCCACTTTCGACTCATCCTCGCTTCTCTTACCCAACTTCGCGTTGAAGTCCCCCATAACAACTAGAAAGTGCGTTTCAGAGGTATGTATGGCCCGACTAATGTCCTCATACATATCCTCCACCTCATCATCCGGGTGCGACTTCGTCGATGCGTATACCTGAATGACCTTCAGCGAATATCGTTTGGATACTCTGAGTATTAGGTATACGACCCTATTGGAAACGCTATCGATCTTAACTATGTTGTTAGTAAGGGACTTGTGGACGAGAAACCCGACACCACCTTGGGACTGTTGGTCGCCCTCCCGGTGGTAGAGTAGGTTACCTGATTTTAGGGTTATCGTGTCCTCACCCGCTCTACGGACTTCAGATAACTCCACAATGTCCCAGCGTAGCTTACTCATTTCTTCTTCCAGCTCATATATCTTCTCGTCTGTCCTCATCGTGCGTATGTTGTGTGTTACCAGGGCCAGTCGTCGTCGTTGGGGGTGGTAGCCGGGCGTCTGCCGGGGATTCTTAGCACCCCCTGCCCCACCGTTACCGTGGCCGCTACCGTAGCCAGGAATAGCGGGGCTGCCGGGGACTGGGGGCCTGGTTCTTTTTGTCTAATCCATTGAGGGGTTTTTGCCAATACTCGCCACGCTTGGCAGGCGGGTTGGCGAGCGCAGTTTGTGTGTGTTTGACTGGGAAGGTGCTGCTGCCCACCTTCTGATTTGTTATCCCTTAGCCGGCTTCTACGGCACCCACGGGTAGAGTTGGGGGGGTGCTATTCTAAGCCGGCACCGCCACGGCATTGAAGGGCAATGAAGCTAAATTATTCTAGTGGCATCCGTGCCACTAGAATGGCCTGACCAGCTAGTTTTAATGGTAATCAAATGCATCAAATCTATGCTGTTGGTCATAACATAAAAATTTCAAGCAATTTCGTTAAAATACAAGTACTGTCAAGGCCTCCGAGTAAATTCCACAAGTAGTTTAACACAAAACTTTTCGATAATTTATAAGAAACTTTGATCAATGTGTGTTACCAGTAATGACACATGGCACTGAAATGTGGTCTCTTACTATGGGCCTCATAAGCAAGCTCAAAGTCGCACAACGACCTATGTGGAGGGCTATGCCTCGGGGTTTCTCTACGTGAACGAATCAGAAATTAGGAGATCCGTAGAAGAACGGAAGTACACCGACATAGCCCAGAAGATTAGCCAGTTAAAGTGGCAGTGGGCAGGCCACATAGCACTCAGAACAGATGGCCGATGGGGCCGAAAGGTTCTGGAGTGGAGACCACGGACCGGCAAGCGCAGCCTAGGTCGTCCACCGACAAGGTGGACTGACGACCTGATAAAGCTAGGAGGACGACGTTGGATGCAGGCCGCTTCCAACCGGTTCTTTTGGAAATTTCTGGGGGAGGCCTATGTTCAGCAGTGGACGTCCTACGAATGATGATGATGATAAGAATCGCCCGTAACGAGCCTAATTTGTAACCTCTTAAATTCGTTTGCCGAGTGAAATTATGTTATTCGATAATCCCTAATCAATACACTCGATTTTATATCTCTAACTGATGTTCAATAGCAGAGGATTATGGACGCCCCCTAAGCCCTAATCAATACACTCGATTTTATATCTCTAACTGATGTTCAATAGCAGAGGAAAACTATCTTAAGTTCAATCACTCGGGTTTCTCACTCAACATGATTCACAGATCAAACACACGCAGTATTTCTCGATCGAGTTTGGATCCCTCATACATTGCAAGGTTGAACATTTTCCGCTTAATTACGGTTTCCATTACGCGAGCATCTCCCCATTAAAATTAATGTCACTCTCGCTATCTATTCATATAACAGACCCGTCTACAGGTTGTCTGGAAGAGATCATTTATTAGAGACATGACCGCTCTTTATGTGCTTTACGTTACAATGCGTTCAGGGTGTTTATGGGGCTGCCGCGTTTCTGCAGCGCGTCCGGTATGTACGCAGACGCGCAGGTTGACGGCTTCCACGCCATCATTCGTAAACGGTGTGCTTAACTACTCTGCCGCTGGCGCGGTAGGCCCAACACTATCTTGAGCGTGCTTGCCACCAGATGGGATAGCCCAATGTTCACTCATTGGGTGCGTCTTCCCTCCTAATTATGTGAAGGCCAGATGAATTTTGTGTTCTGCATGTTTTAACATTATCTAGATATTAATTATTATTATAACAATATAACACAATATGCCAATAGGTGTGTTCATGACTATTGCCCGCCTCAACTACATGTGATATTTGACGAATGTTCAAACCCAGCCAATTTCAGAGTTTGTCCATGTGACTTATTAATAGTCATCGCGAAACAAACCTTAATTTGGGCTTTTTAATTGGGCCACCTTTAATCCAAACGGAAGGTAATTTCGGATCAATTGAACTATTGTTGAAGTGGCACGAAGACTGTTTCTCCTCGGTTAATATGTAGGCTTCAATGACATGAAATATCTTTATAAAAATTTTCACAACAATGACTATAAAAAAAACAATACAAGATTTTCTATACAAAGGCTCACCCATTTCACCCATTTAAGTCATCCCTATAGAAAGATATTACGGAACACCATTTGTTAATTTAAATGAAATATATAAATACCAATTGTCACACCTGTAAGTTCAAAAACAAAGGACTTTCATACAACGCTTTCAATCATTTTTACCCACTTAGGGATTGAAGTTCGAAAAACCCTTTCCTAGAACACCTAGAAAAAAGTACCTTCCAATTTTCAAGTATTTACGACCTGCGGTTTAGGCCGTGCGTTGTCTGTCAGTCATTCAGTCAGCCAGTCTGTCAGTCACCAATCATGACTTAGATTCTTTTACATATTGAAATTACAGGTTTTCTATTATATTTTGTATTTACAATACTTATAGTGCGTTCGAATAGATCACTTCTGAGCGTTTTTAGCGAAACGCTAAACACGCACATCACACAAGAGCCATCAATGACAACGCCACCAATGCCCTCGTAAGCTAAACGAACGCACCTTTTAAGCTATTTTGGAGTATTTGTTGATGTGTATTTTGTTATGTAATAAAGTGTCATTTATATAACTATCTGTATTAGTTTTTAACCAACTCTATGTTAAAACTGACCTTTGTGAAATGCCATCAGATATAGAGGTAGAGTTGGAAGTGGCCGCAGACCCATTGCAGTGCGTTCGCTCCGAGGCGCACGAGACGGGCGCGTTGTACGTCCATACGATCCTGCGTATGACAAGAATCGCGTCATCTCCCACACTACCCTCACTCTTCTTCCCACTATCTACACTCTTCTCTCCTCTACGCACATTCTTCTTCTCTCTACCTGTATGGCTACATCTAGCGTAGTGATAGAAAAGATTCAATAAGTCATCTTTCATTTTAATTCGTACATTATGTAGCGACAGAAAGCACGTATGCTCAGTGCTGTTAGTTAGCAGGAATAGCTCTTATGCTGTCAAATTATTTAGCTATGGTTGCACTATATTATGCGGTCAACAAGCTGACAAACCACGTGACTGTAAATGGGTAGAACACATGAATTTGCGTAGAGCAAAGACTTCTATATACCTAAACTGAGGTAGACGGAATCTACATACGTTTCATGCTAAAATCAATCTTCAAACTACAACATAGACAAAATGAAACACACAAATAAAAATAATTGTGACATAATTTGGGATGGCAATAATGTACCAATGAGTAACACAGATGGCATGGTATAAAAGGCCCAATAATGGCTATTTATGATTTTATTAAATTTTTCTAGATATGTGTTTCTTCTAGTTTTAAATTGTAATCGTGGTGGATTTAACATTATATATTAACCGTTAAGTGTTCGTAATGGTGCGTGAGTGTAGGCAAAGTGAACAAAATCATGAAACTTAGTTTGGCATCAATCGCCATAGAATGTTTTAGTAATGTATCGACCGCTTTACTAGAACGGACATAGACCTTATTAGAGACTAATTTATGCAACTGTGATTCAACTCTGAATGTTTGAAATGCAAATTAGGGATAATAACTAAAGAAATAGCAAATATACAGAACTACGAGAATAAACACAAAGGAAACAAACCAGGACAATGCTTCCATGTGAACTCTACAAGTGTGCTATTCAGCTTTGTTTGGTTCAGGATTTCAGATTCAACGATTCAGGATTTAGCGTATAGGGTGAGTCTGCCTCAGTTTATATAAAAGTCATTGGCATATTTGGCTTACTGGCATACAACCCATACTGGCATACATGTGCTTTTTTTTTTATACCGAACTGGGTAGCACTTGACCACTATCTCACCTGATGCTAAGTGATGATGCGATCGATGATGGAGCGCGCTTACCCAGAAGATACCTATGCACTCGTGTTTTGAAGACCCCCATATCGTACTTAACCGGAAACACCGACTCAGGGAGGGTGTTCCATTCCCTAGCGGTTCGTATGATAAACGAAGAAGTAAATCGCTTCGTCCGGTTAAATGGAATATCAACCATAAAGCGGTGGCGCTTCTGAGTATTTCTGGATGTCCAATTATAGAATGGGGATGGCGGAATCAAATTGTGAAGTTCCATTGCACACTCACCGAAATGTATCCGATAAAAAACTGATAAACAAGCGACTTTGCGGCGATGCTCGAGACTCTGGAGTCTCTTGCGTACTAGGTGGTCGTCGTTAAT
The DNA here is from genome assembly GCA_917880725.1 of Selenia dentaria. Taxonomy (NCBI): domain Eukaryota; kingdom Metazoa; phylum Arthropoda; class Insecta; order Lepidoptera; family Geometridae; genus Selenia; species Selenia dentaria. The sequence goes on along the minus strand of OU862888.1, from coordinate 25,174,972 downwards.
GAGTCTCTTGGCTCTCCTCTCAATAGCTTCCAGTGTCTCCAGCTGGTATTTGGCAGAACCATCCCAAAGGTGAGAACAGTACTCCATACACGACCGGACTTGGGCTTGATAAAGATTAAGCAACTGTCCCGGTGTGAAGTATTGTCTCACCTTAGCCAAAACACCAAGCTTTTTTGAGGCAAGCTGGGCTTTGGACTCAATATAGGAGCCGAAATTGAGAGTTGGTGTTAATGAGATGCCAAGAAGCTCGAAATGGTTACTTATCGGCTTGTTATGAAAAAAAAAATGGTTGTCTGTAGAGTAGGTTTACGGACAATAATTTTACGTGATACATCATAAAACAAGCCGAACGCTTAGGCCGATCGTGCCTCTTTATCGCTTGTTCCGCGCTCTCGCTTTCAAGCTCGGCTCAGGCGGGACGTGACAATGAGCCATACTTTTTCGTGCGTGCAGCCGGCGTTCATTGATTATAAGACGTTATCGCGTCAAATAATCCTATAAGAAGTTCGTACTTTGACGTACTTATTGGTACCTAGGCAAGAAATTAGCTCATACTTTTTTTTGAACGAATAAATATATAATCACGTATTGAAGACTCACACGCACACACACCCTCACACACGTTAATGTATATTAACACATGATAAACATGCAATTATGTGCCCCGGCCAGAGAACGAATTTGAGACCCCCTCTTCATAAGCAGAGTTTCTACCAACTAGTTAATGGGCTGTGAAATAATACCTAGCAATACTTTATAATATCGATACTTTGAAAACACTGAGCGTAAGAGGTCTAACAGTACCTAGTATATGATGATGAATATCATTCTTAGCTGTCATAATTCTACAAAAAAGAACACATGCAGCATAATGTATGATACTATGCCTTTGTTATTAAAAGTTATGTATGAATATGAACATGATTGCGATGTACAGCGATCTGTTTTAGTTATTGTTAATGTATTTGTTGACCTTACCGGTCTCGTTCCGCGTCCGACTCGGACCTCGGTCCGGGGGTGGCTGAGTCCGGTCGCGCGTCTAGTAGAGTATTCAGTGATGACGTCACATCTTCCTCCATATCTACAGCCACGGCGCTTAGGGATGACTCCTTCTGGAACTTACGTAATTGTATTGTAAAACTGCACGTTAAGCGTTCTACTACGGTTACGAGGTGTTTGAACAATACTGTATGGTACAGCTGTTACATTACCAATAACCATATATAGTCAGTGTATAGTAGACTAGCTGCTCTCCGCGGTTTTACCCGCGCGATGATGGATGATGAATCTTATATAGCCTATATTACTCAGGGTGAATGTAGCATTCTAATAGTGAAAGAATTTTTGAAATCGGTCCAGTACTTTTCGAGCCAATTCGTTACAAACATACTTACAAATCTTTCCTCTTTATAATATTATTATAGATAGTATAGATGTGGTAAAGTTTGTAGGTGCGTGTTTGTTCGTAGGAAGTCTCTTGAACTACTGAACCCATTTTTATAGTATTACTTTTTTTAAGAACTAACGCCTGCTTAGCGAAATATTGCAATTTTTTGAGAGAAAAACCGTCCCCATACGAAGGTCAAAATCAGATAGAGTTAAAATTCGATGCTCGGACTTAGAGCCTCGGTGGCCTAGTTGGTCATGGCGTCTGACACGAATTGTCGGAAGATGCGGGTTCGAATCCCGTCCGGATGTGTATTTTTCTCTCTAAAAATTGCAGTACTGAACGGATGTTAATGAAATTGGGCAAAGAAATAGATTATATCTTTGGGAAGGACATATGATTTTAAATCATCATCCATCACCACGCGGATGAAACCGCTGCCGCTGGTTGCAGCTAGTATTTGATAAAGAAAGTTGTCTATGCGATTAAGTGATGAGATAGCCAAGTAGAGCGCCTGATGGTAACTATTACGTTTTTACACTGCAGTATTGCGTACTACTAGACTATGCTCGTCATCCCGAGACGTTGGTTCTTGAATCTCTTTCGCCCAGGAATTTCACTTGCAATTATATTTCCTTTCACACGACTTGACCGAGTCATACTTGCGCACTATTGCTTCGCGGTTTTCCATCGGAATATGTGTTATTGTCGTGGGACCAACCAAGACGGCCTCTTACACAAGCGGTCTACCACCTAGTAAGTCAGGTTTTATCGCTTTTACCGACGGAGAGATTATTCTTTAATTTCCTCTCCTCACGGAGACAAAGATTTTATGACACGTCCACAGATACGTAAAAACAAGTGGAAACGCAGATAACACTAATCAATATGGTAATAATTGTATGGTAGGTTTGATCAATATTACCAATTTTACCATGTGTATTTATTATTATTTTACCATTTTATTCTTCAGACAGTTATTGAATACCATTGTGTAAACAAAATTGTACCTCTTAACGAATAATTGAATGTGTTTAAAGGGTAACAATTGAAATTACTAGGTGTATGAGATTTTAAAGGGTTGTTGACCACAGTTTGGTACCACACAGAACTTCTGGGTTATACATAATCTACCACGAGCAGGCGTGAAGATTACCATACAGTAAAATACTTGCTAGCTAGTCATTTACTGGTTTCCCTAATGAATAACCGAACTTCTTATGACAAAATATTACATTAAAAGCAACTTTTCGTATACAATTCATTTCTAAAACATGTTATTTAAAAATGATTAATTTTACAAATAACTTTTCGAATACAGCTCGTTTCCAAAACCTCTTATTTCATAAATGTTTTATTTTACACAACTAATTTAGAAATGAAGTGTCGGTGAAATGACAGGATGCTCATTTACTGATATAAGGAAACATAAACTATTGAGTGATACCTGTAAGTGGTCCTCCGATCGGGATGTGCGCACGGAATGATGCGCGCGCGCACACAACTCGGCCGAACTCGCCGCGCCCACCGAGCCGCCCGCGGGGGACGCAGGCTGGGATATAAAACTAAAAAAAAAAAAAAAAAATATTAAGTAGGTCATATTTAAATAGAAAACAAGATGATGAATGAATAGGGAGTTCTGTTTTAAGCTATTAGGAACGAGGCCCACCTGGTGGTAAGTGGTAACCTCTGCTTAGAACAGATTCATTTCCTTACAAGTGACGAACTGCACTGCGCCTGTAACCCTGAGACATTAAGTTGTTAAGTCTCATGTCAAGTATGAGACAGCAAGATTTGGTAATATTAATTAAATGGTCATATTTTTTTGACACAACCACAACTTTCTTTCACTATACTTTAAAGTGCACGGTAACTACATATTTTTATTGTAATAAAAATATAAAATTAATCGCATTCAATTAATAATCGCATTTTATTGTAATAAAAATACATCCATGTTTAAGTATGTGATTAGGTGACGGTACAAGCACGAAGCCCACCTGATGTTAAGCAATATCTGCCTAAAACAGCTGCATTTTGTCGCTACACTGCACCCGTAACCTGAGACATTAAGTTATTACTACTCCACCAGGCTAAGTTTGCACCTCGCTGGAATGCGGCGCCCCGCCCGCTTCCTCGCTCACCTTCCCGCGATCGCCCCGTCGCGGCAGTACGGTTAGCATCTTTGTCGCCGACACGCGTCATACGAGTTTTGCGTCTCCCTATCCGATGAATTTAAAATTTTTGAACTGTTCTTGTTAGGTTATTTGTTGAACATGTTACTGAACGGTTAACGTTCATGTTTGTACCTCGAGTGGATTGTTGTAGTCAAAAAAATGAAAGGAAAGGTGATACACAGTGAAGGGAGAAACATACTCCTGAAAGTATTTGAAGTTTTTCGGAGAAGGAATAGCTCATAAAATGTTGACCTCCGATGATGATGATGATCCGGTTAATAGTTATTCAGGGAACTTGTGCCGCAATCGGCATATCTAAGGGGACGCTAATGAATAAAAAAAAGGAAGCCAAACAATTATCGTAGCCAGCTGCTTCACCAGCTTCAAGTTCTTCGCCACGGCTTTCTTCTTCGCCACGTCCAAACTAGTGCCCAATTAAGTCCACAGCAATGTCGAAAGGCTTGAGCGCCAATACTGGGAGAGCGACCACCTCAAGGATATAAATCGACGAGAATTAATTATATCTCTTGGAGGAGACGCAAGGGATGATTCCGACAGTTATATGAGAGTGAGAGCGAAATGTCGGACATAGAACCAATAAACAGTAGTGATTCTTATTAATTATAGTTATACCAATTTTTTTGTGTATATTTTATAAATGCAAAGTAAACAAACACACATTTATTTACTTTTTAAAAGCCATAGTGAATACTTTTTTGCAGACCGTATCTAAGCGTCAGTGTGGCGTAATCTTACTGCTTCATAGTGGTAAAAGGTATAGGTAGTAGGTAGAACTCTCCCGGATGAACTAATTCATAAAGAGTTGTACTGTTTTCTACCGACTTCCTAAAATAGGAGGAGGTACTCAATTCGACTGTATTTTTTTAATGTTTTTTACCTCAAAACTTTCGACTGGGTGAACCGATTCTCAAATTTTTTTTTGTTTGAACGCTGGTGCTTCCCGTGTGGTCCCATTTAAATTTCATCAAATTCGGTCCAGTAGTTTTTGAGATACACTCCAATAACTGAATAGAATGGAAGTCAGTATAAAATTTTTCAAATTGTACTTGTAATTAGAAATACGGGATACTCACGTAATATTTATCGGATAGGTCAGACTATAGTTTCGACCACATTCGGTGGTCTTTTTCAAGGAGTGTTCGGGACGCCCACGTCGATGACGTCTCGCTTAGCACTGCGGGCGGCAGCTCATAGCGCTCGTAATGCTTAAGGTTGGTCCGATATATATTACGTGAGTATTCCCGTATTTCTAATTAAAAATGAGTGAAAACCACGTCAGTTTTTATAACAAAGTTGTACTGTTTTTTAAAGTAATCAAAATTAATAAAAGAAAAGAAAAAGTTATCTCGGTGCCGAGTGTAACGAATAACTTTTTTAATGCAAGCGACCAGTCGGGTAAGTCATGCGTCTGACGTTAAATGCTACGCCTGCTCCATGACAGTTGCACACACCCTAACACATGAATGCGTGAGCACTACTGCTTCGCTGCAGCATATCTGGCACTGCGGTGGTACCAACCAAGACAGCCTCTTGCACAAGAGGTCTTCCAACTAGTAGGTCGGGTTTCCTCACCTCTTACGATGCGCAACACGACGGCGGAGATACTATTCTATTCTGTTGCCTCGTGGCAAAAATTTACAAAATACCAACGAAAGAAAACCGATTCTCACTTTAGTTGTTACTGAAAAATTATCGCAATACATACTTACAGTCCTGGAAATACTTTCAGTGGTATTGTCACTACGGTTAGTTTGATTAATGTTATATAATTAGGTGTTTCGATAAAATATAATTTAAGTTAGAACGTACAGTTTGCTGGCATGGTCCACAGACAAGCCCGTGTCCGGTGAGGAGTTGTGACGCTGCGACAAGTCCACACGCCCGCACAGGCGGCTCTCGCTCGGGGACGCGGGCGTCGAATTGTATCTGCAAGTAATATCACAATAGTATTATATGTCGTGCTTACTCCTTTAGTGAGTAATGACAATGAGTAGTAATTGTGTGAGCCGTTTGTTTATATATATTTAAATAAAAATAAACCCCTATTTCTCCTGGTCACGCTATAACTTGAGAACGGATGGAGCAATCTCGCTAATTCTTTTTTTTGTTGTTTTGTTGTTAACTATTGCCAGGCGAAGGTTCTTATGACAAATGAAGAAAAGACGGGAGGTTATGGCGAGGCCGAAGCCTGAACCTACTACGCGAACAAAATCGGAAGACGGGCAGTCGCTAGTAATATTATAAAGAGGTAAGATTTTTTTGTTTGTTTGTTTGAATAGGCTCTGAAACACTGAACGTATTTAAAATAATATTTCACTATTAGAATCATACATTATCCCTGATGAACAGGTTATATCTTTTGATTTATCGTCATCATCATCAATTACCACGCGGCTGAAACCGCGGAACGGATTATCTATATTATCCAACTAATACTATAAACGCGTAAGTTAATTTTATGGATGTTGGTTACTCTTTAACGCAAAAACTACTGAATGAATTTGAATGAAATTTGGTATGTGGTGAGAGAGAGATAGAGGTGCTGCCCACATTTAAGATTCTTTTTCATTATCACCATCATCATCATCCATCACCACGCGGATGTAACCGCAAGCGCAGCTAGCTATATATAAAAATATATAGAATATATAATAGTTATTGATCAAATTTGAGATGGAAACAGGAGAGCTTATACCTATTAACAAAAGCTTTTCGGAGAACTTCAAGGGTGTCAACAAAAAGAGTGTTTTTTTCAGCTCGGACAATTCCTCGGATTTTGCAGAGGTCCATGAGATTGTAGATTAATTGCAAGCACATGTAATATCTTCATTAAACTGCTATAGCATACCAATCATACGACCATACAATACAATTAAACAATAAATTGTTCAATGTTTTAATTATTTGTCTAACAACTATACTTATTCCATATCAAGTAACTTGTTTTACGAGGGGTATTTGATCAGAGGTCATTGCACAAACAATTTGCAAAAAAGTATTCGTATCGTAAGCGTCAACGCGTCACGCTTCGGAGTACAAACTATGAGTTATCTGTGTCACAGTTGCCCTAGATAAATGTCAGTTTGTACGGTTTCACGTGAAAGTTTAGTTTACGCGCTGTCTTTTTTGCTGGGTAATTACGCAGTTATTCGTGCTAGGCCCAGAGGGCGACGGCATAAATAGGTGCAACGACGTGAAGGAAACACGGAGGGGCGTTAGGTTACCGGTAACTAAATTACAACAACGCGCAAGTCACCAATCATTGGTATAATATATACGAGTATGTTACAGTAGTTCTGTTTGACGCTCATGCATACATATAATAAAATTACAATCGAATTTCGCATACCAAATTTGATTTGAGCGTATATTTTGATTGGCAATTAATATATTTGGGAATCCTCAAAATTCTCCCAGGGAGCAGTACAAAATGCCTTCACACAGTATGTGAAGTCCAGGTCCCCAGGGATATATCTAAATGATAAATGATTATGATTATGATATCACAAAAGTTTAAATTATCTTACGATTAGATGGCATTTTATATATATACAATACAATATATACCTACAAAAAAAAGTTTGAATTTGTCAGTACGAAAGGGCAATTACATACTTTTAACCCCTATTATGTAGATAATCATATTGTTATATACATGAATATTTTGGGATGTGCTAAATACGAGTACTATCTACTATGCGTTATTCTGTGCCACTACTATAAAATACACACTTTAGTATGCGTTATTCTGTGGGGCACTACTTTAAAAATGTAAATGTATGTCTAACAGCGAACGAACATCCCATAACGCAGTAAAGTCCCTCATATATAATCATCGCGATAACATTCTTTCAAGAACACTTTAGCGTAAAATTATCACTAGAAGCAGCATAATAAAAAACTAACAGAACGCTCGTCGAGCAATAAATAAGTACTTCGTATTTACACTTTAAGACCCACAATCCTGGTGTATTGTATTCGCAGTGCTGGCGATACGTGTTAAGCTATTACATAAAAATCCAGTGCAGTGATTATGTCGTAAAACAATACAGAACAAAGGCATGCATGCCCTTAATAAAAATAATGTTACTAGCGAGTATTTGATTAGTGGCGGATGTTATTATCCGGGAACCTTGCAACTTGTTCAAAATGCTCATGTTGGGTCTGCGTGTATTTTTCAAACTAAAGTAATAAATATAAAAAATACAATATAATTGAAAAATTTAATACCGACTTCCATTCTATTCAGTTATTGGAGTGTATCTCAAAAACTACTGTACCGAATTTGATGAAATTTAAATGGGACCACGCGGGAAGCACCAGCTTTCATACAAAATACAATTTCGAATTGAGTACCTCCTCCTTTTTTGGAAGTCTGTAGATAAAAAGTATCTATAGTGAAAATATCTGCCAATGGATTATTCTGTTCAAATTATGAATCTGAGTGGAAACTAATCTATTACAGATGAATACAATTGAATTGAAAGGTTTGTTGTAATTCAAATAACAGGTTTTCACTAAATGCATATGAAAGTATATACGGTCTGTCTGTATTACTGATGGGCCGAATGTGGTTTGAACCGAATACGAACTTCGGCCGAACATTCGGTATAAATGAAAAATTCGGCCGAAGTTCGGCCGAAGTTTGGTTAAATTTCGCCGCGCTTTTTCATGTTGTGACTTGTGTAAACAGCACGGCCGTCGCTCGCTGCAAATGTCCCTCCCCCGCCCGCACTCCGCGCTACCCCGCGGGCCCTTTAGGCGGCCGGTCAGTTGTGAATACGTCACCAGCTTCTCACGTGCCATTGTATATATTACGCAAATCAATTGTTTTAAAGTGGTTTAATAGTCCAAAATAATAAATAAATTATTCCTTAATGTTGTAAAAATTAAAAATTTACCTAATTGGTGGTATACCTACGTTACTTAGAAGTATTATTTTTCAATTCATATTACGAATTGTACTTTATTAATATATGACACTGTGTTAAAAGAATGCAAGCAAAGTTTATTTAATTTTTGTTATAGTAGATCTGTAACAAAATTTAAATAAACTTTGCATTCTATTTAGACGGTTAAGGTGACCAATTTAATTAACGGCCGTTTTCAATATTCTATCTATCCACAGTTTTCCCTACTACCGATAGAAATTTGACATAACGCTCATACAAATAGTGTCAAATATCTATCTCTAGTAAGGTAAACCGGCGATAGATAGATTATTGAATACGGCTGTTCGACTATTCAGGAGACCAATTTCATTTAGTATTTTTATTAAGTAATACCTATATAAAGATTTCTAAGACTGGTTATTAAGAATTTCAGTTTCACTGTGTTTTTACTAGGTAAGAGATAATTCTAAGACTTGTTGCGAAGAGCAGTTTAATTTTGTTATTTAATTAAGAAAGATATCTAAGGCAAATAAGTAAGGAGAGCAGTTTAATTTTGTTGTTTAATTAAGTAGGACAGATATCTAAGGCTGATTAGTAAGTCAATTTTGTGATTGCTAAGTAAGCAAAGATTTTTAAGACGTTTGATGATTACTTTTCTTTCTTTATTCAAATAAATGACTATGAGTACCTATATCAGACTAATTTTATTTCACTGTTATTATTACAGATATGTTGTTTTAATTTATTTCTATTATGTATGGTAGTGCAAGTGTAATAAAAAAATCGGTTGTTTTGCACCGAATGTTCGGCATATAAACCGAATTTCGGCCGAATGACGAAGTTCGGTTCAACCTGCCGAAGTTCGGTTAAACCGAATGTTAAACGAATTTCGGCCCATCCCTAGTCTGTATGTCTCTCTGTTTGTTCCGGCTAATCTCTGAAACGGCTGGACCAATTTTAGCGGAACTTTCACTGACAGATTGCTGATGTTATAAGAAGTAACTTAGGCTACTTTTATTTCATCATCATCATCATCCATCACCACGCGGGTGAAACCGCGGGGCACTGCTAGTATTTGATAATAACAGTAACTGTGACCATGTCGTAATCATGATTACTATCGCAATCTTTCGAGAACTGTACCTACCCATTGAATCAGGATTAAACGGTTGTAATATTATCTACTATATAAAAATAAGTCGGGTTTTCCTTCCTGACGCTATAACTCCAGAACGCCGAACCGATTTCCACGGTTTTGCATTCGTTGGAAAGGTCTCGCGCTCCGTGAGGTTTATAGTAAAGAAAATTCAGGAAAAAATTAAAAAGAAAAGCGGGAAAATCTTTTTTCACATACAGCGCCATCTCTGATATATAGCATGTACTATAAACCAATATTTTAAGTAGATGGCGCCAAACGAAATGTTACATAAAACGAAGCCATCTGGTTGCGAAACGGAGTTCGCAGGGTTTGCTAGTAATATTATAAAATATGTATAGTAAACTATATTGTACTAACCAGTAGGTTATACGTACATGTATATACGTTAGGGAATGGAACACCCTCCCTGAGTCGGTGTTTCCGGTTAAGTACGATATGGGGGTCTTCAAAACACGAGTGCATAGGTATCTTCTGGGTAAGCGCGCTCCATCATCGATCGCATCATCACTTAGCATCAGGTGAGATAGTGGTCAAGTGCTACCCAGTTCGGTATAAAAAAAAAAAAAAAAAAAAACATAAGTGTTATTCCTGCCAGTAAGCTATCTACATTAGAATTTCATGCAAATCTGTTGAGCCGTTTCAGCGTTAAGTAGTAAAATATACATGTATGCACATTATACTTTCGCGTTTTTGATATTACTGAACAATAATCTCATTAAAACATTATTGACTAGCTGCGATCCGCGGTTTCACCTGCGTGGTGATGGATGATGATGATGATGAAGACTAAAATATACTATCTAATGGTGAACGAATTTTCGAAATCGTTCGAGTCGTTTTTTAGTTTATTCGTTACAAAAATACGAATCTTTTCTGTGAAGTATACAAGTATAAAACCTAATTAAAGTACATTAATGTTAAACTTTAATTAATTGACAAATTATAGTAATGAAGTGCACTAGAGACAATAAATTTCACAAGACAATGCTATGAATCATATTAATTTAACGCGAATTTCGTAATCGTTTGCAATAATTAGTACTTACTTGACAAGTAGCCCATTGAGTACTCTGTCATTATAAGCCTCAAGCTTAGGATATAAACCGCGTGTTTTCACGGCGATTTATTGTTTTTTGACACACCGTGAGGATAAAGGCTTTGACAAACAGCGGGTGTGGCAGGGCGCGACATTAGCTCGACGTGTTCTTGACGCGCTTACTAACTATGGAAAGCGTTGTGTCGTTATAGAGAACACGCCACGCTAACGCGCAACATAGCAAGTAAGCGCGCCATATGCAACACGTTACGCTAACATAGCACCCGGCCACGCCCGCTGTTTGTCAAAGCCTTAACCTTTGCTACTACTATAAACCCTTCATATACCGTGATAATTAAAACAAAAGATTTATGAATGAAACGAACGTACATATATGTCAATGGTACTCAAAGGATTAATTAACATTACATTGCATACAAAATACAAAGACAACATATAAATCTCACTATTAATTAATTGGTCAGTAGGAGGAACCACTTTCTGAAAATAGTAAGGCGCGTTTACATTTCTCTACTGTAAATTTTAGTTGTAGGTAAGACGATTTGGTTGCAATCTTTCTATTTAATTACATGCGTATTACGGCTTTCATTTCATGTAGGTATGTATTTAATTTTTTTTTTTTTACAATTTACACTTCAAATAAAAACAAATATCAATAAATAAGTTAGCAATTTGAGTTACAAAACTATCGCGCGTTGTGTCCATGATATTAATCCTTAAGAACCGGCTAGGACTCGCTCGATATTTATTTAATTACTTGGGATATTTTCTCCGATCAGTTACGCAGTTATTCGTTTTTTTTCGTCTGGGAGTCACTATCGTGCACTGCACAGCGGTCAGAGCTACAGCACGTAACTGGCGCTGAGACGGTTGCAGAAAATTTTCCGGTAAATATCAGGCGAGCCTTAGCCATAAGTGTTTGAGAATCTAATCTTCTGATTTCTGTTACGAGAAAACACATCAAAATCCAGTAGGTACCTACTAGTTATTCTGTCCCAGTCCGCTTAGTGAAAAATAATGGTACAATTCATTGAGTTAAATGCACGTAAAATTAACTAAATGGTACAATAGTCGAAAATATTGCCCCAGTTTGATGATTTTAATAAATTAAACACGCAGATTAACCCCCATTTTCTAGAACGTTTGTCAAAGCCTTGATTAGTTGACCAACTAAATACTAAACGCTCATTGGTTAATGTAATTCTACGACGCGATAAGTGAGCAATCAGCGGTCAGTATTCCGTCTGTTAGCTGATCAAACTATGACAAACGTTCCAGAAACTGGAGGTGAGGGTTCTATAATAGCCAATCCGTTGACAGAACATTATCTCAATACTACCTCGACCTGGTGGACAGTTAAAAGTTGGTGACAATAGCTGTCATGTAAAGTGTTACCTGTGATAATGCGTTCGATGCGTCGGCGCGTGATGATTGTGATGTGGATGTTCAACTCTGGAGAGGTTGAGCATTAAGTCCCCCGTCATCATATACGCCTCGAACTTGGGATGTGAGACGCGCGCCTTCCGCGGCGCGTCCGTCAGGAGAGCCTCGCAGCTTTCGCCCGACGCAACGCCCGACCCGTTGCTAGACGAATTGCTTGATGAATTGCTGTTGCTGTTCGAATTACTAGAAGGTGGAGAACTTGATCTGAAAAGAATATCAGTTGTAGTTAATAAAAATGTAAGAAAGATTTATTACGACTGAAATTACTCCAAACCCGTGTCGTCTTATACATATACTAATATTGAAAACGAATAAACTGAAAAACTACTGGACCAATTTCAAATACTCTTTCACCTTTATAATGCTCCATTATCCTTAAGTAACATAGGCTATAATTTTGATTCACCATCATCATATCATCCATCACCTCGGTCAATCGGTGAAATCGGTTGAAACCGCGGAGCGCAGATAGTATCTAAATCACAATGCAAACGTTTGTGTGTGAGGGCATATGTTTGTTACTTCTTTACTCTGAAATGTTTTTGTTTAATGTATTTTAATTTCACAATGTTTTATAATCTGGATTAACACAAGCCAATTTTTATCCCTGAAAACGTTCATGTGGTGCGTTCAGTCATTCTTCGCGCGAATGGAACCGCAGGACGATAAGAAAGTTAATGTTGTTTTAAGAAGAAGTCGTCTTCTTGAGAAAGAATGTAGTGATGGGTGCTCGAGGGATAGTGCTAGATTTTGCAACCAACCAGTAGTATACGATTTATTGAGTTTAAATTTGAGGGGCTTTGTATCGCCCGAAATTACTAAGGAAATGAGAGACTAAAAAGAGTAATGTCTCATACCGACGATGCAGCAGTGCAGTGGCTCGCAGATGATTGCAATTTATATGTGAGTGAGTCACGAATACTAATGAACATGGTCGACCATCAAATACTTATTTTCATTTATACCCGTATATAAATACATTAAATAAAATCAAGTCGCATCATTGTTCGACGGCACCTTGAACTAATAATATAAAAACAATACGAAATGACATTGTTGGAGCATTGAAGGGCAGAAATTATCGATCGAGTCAATAGAAACAACTATTACAGCAACGAGCCCGTCTGAAAATGCACACGTAAACATGCCAGTAATCGATGGTCATTACGTCTCGGACTTCAAGACGGTAAATATTTCAATGTCGTGGGTGAGTAAGCCAGAGTGACGTGTCAAACCGAAGGGGGTGGCAACCCCTCGTCGGCCGACGCGTCACATATGGCTCCGCATTATCGCTTTAGGAATCAGCTGTCAAACCGCGAGGTTTTGAGGGGCCTTTCGTTAGGGTAAAGGGGGAACGTATTAATAGATTGAATCAAGAGTCAACAGCTTCAAGTTTCTTAGACAGGATTAGATTAAGCTTGGATAGCCGGTTGTCTATCTTTATCTATACTATTCTTTGGCAGTTCACAACAATGTCCAATGCGCATTTATTTAGCCTTGTTGACGTTTGAGTACACCACGATGTTGATACGTGTCAAGTTATTTTTAGCTTTATCATAATAATGTCACAAATACTCGTATATGTAATATAATATAGTAATGTATTCAGAACACGGGATCCTTACAGATAACTGTAATATTTTTCTCGTATTGCGACAGAGACTAGGCAAAGATGGGAGCTGCTAGTTGATGAGATAAGCTGTTTATATGAATCATCAGGCCGTATCAGTCGACTGCTGGATATAGGCGTCAATACTCAATACTCAATAGATTTATTGCAACAATTATGATTTTATTTTTACAATGCAGGTCTTAATTAGGCGTCTCTTGATGGATCCCGATAAGCCAGATCTTCAGCTCTTGTGCTGCAGTCGTTACCCCGTCACAAGGCGCCTATAACCTACCTGTTTAACCATTTACTATGTGTGTGGGTTGCGATCTTCACTAGACAACTTGGCTATACCTACAGTTACCTATCGGTTCTGTTCAGATATGTCTTGCCCTATGTAATTTAAGCTTGCTAAGAAGCAGAGCTATACAATGTTGTTAATTTTGAGTAAAATATAGATTGCATGCTTTTCTAATAGGTTGAATGTTCACATGCTCTAGTACAATAATATTCATGATATATATGTACTTGTATCGTAATTACCTACAGGAGGAAATTTGCCACTGGCGAAGATTTCTCAGCTCACGGAACTATTTTTTATACATTAGCTGTTATTTAGAATAACTACCTACAGAAGGTAAGTTTATAAACAACGTCTTCTCAAAACGCACGCTACAAATTCGCTGTGTGTGCTGTGTTTACTTGCCTCGTCATGTGCAAACGAAAAAACCTCTGGTAAAATGTTTGCCCATAAAACTTGGATGGTTGATTGGTAAAATGTGTTTAATACGTTAATTTAAAAGTACACAAAAATAATAAATATTTAAAAGTACAAATAACTAGCAGTATTTAAAAAAATATAATAAATTTTAAGTATAATAGTTAAATATTTGTATACTGCTGTACCGACGATGCAAGCAAAGTGAGCTATATGCGCTTCCAACAAACGGCTTAGATTTAGCGCATGTACTTACATGCTTTCTATAGGTAATCATTCTAAGCCTTATATTTAAAGTAAAAAAAAAATTGCTGACATATTGTGTAGTCACAGATTAGGGTGTATAGTCCGTACGCAGTGCCGTGCGGAACTATATTTTTACAAGCGAATGACCTATACATTTTAGTATTTAATAAACACGTGTATTTGGTATGTATGCCATAAAAATATAGTAACTTTTTATTTATAATTGAACTATTCTTTTTCTGTTAAGGTTAATCAAAATTTCATATGTAAGTATTTTTTTTTTGTTTTTATATTTTTATACACTAATCGATAAAATATGGTTTAGTTGGATTTCATGACAAATTATCAGTTTTACTAATTTCTTTCCGCAACTTTTCCCACTAGGAATTAAGTTATCGCGATCCATTAAGAACTACTCGTTAAATCGGAATAACAATAATAGCTTATCTGTTAATCTAAAACTGTTTACATACCAAACATCATCTAAATCCGTACAGCCGTATCAGCGTACAGCAGTAAAAAACACACAAACTCACACACATACTTTCGTTTTCATAATATTATCATAACTCGCGTAGCTACGACGAATCCAATGATTAAATAATATATAAAATTAATCGAATCGTTTTTTAACCTTCTTAAATTTTATACATAACATAAAATAACCTTCCTGGGGGCAGTCTGGTAAATAAATACTAATGTTATAAATGTGAATGTTTGGAGGTCTGTCACTCAATCACGCTGAAAAGGTCGGAACGGATATGGATTTGGTATAACACATAAGACACCCTTCATCATCATCATCATCATCGTCTATCCTCGCGCGAGTGAAACGGTGCGACGCAGGTAGTACATAACAAATGCGAATTGCACCGTACTCGTAATTGAAGTTTACGAACATGTTTGGAAATGATATCCTCAGTAAATAGTGTATGCCAGCCTTAGACAAACGTTTTTTCCGCAACATAGTTGAGTTGCAAATAAAGTTTTCACAATGTTATCTATGCAAGAGGCGTGACAAACATTGCACCGACATGGCGCTTCTCGTACCGTAAATACAAGCATGCACTACGAAATGCCACTCCCTATATACAATTTTTATACATTTTTGTTACAGTTCTGAGAAGCGTACCGTAATAGCTATGAAAGTTTGAGCTATTCATACGACAATGCAATTTGTGAAATTGGAAAAGGGCATATAGTAATATGGGCATGTACGTCGCAGACACGAAACTTGCAGACAGTACACAACTTACGATATATGTCAACAGATAGATATAAAATGGGAGTGAAAAGGCAAAATTAATTAATTAATTACCTATACATATTGTGACGCCATTGAAGGTAAGAAAGTTATATTAAGGGTAAGAAAGTGATGATAAGATTAGTATAATTATACTTAACGATACGCGCATGTTAGGTATGTACGTCACCTTGCTTACCCTCTACAAAAAGCTGATGCAGCGATGCCCACGCACCGCAGCATCGTGGATCACCGAGCACCGGTTAGCTTCAGTTGGAATCGATCACCGAAACCGCTCACACACGACCACGGTAATTAAAATTATTTATCGTGATTAAAATAAATTTAGTTTTTAAAAAGTGGGTTCTATCTTGAATCCACATAAGTCGCATGAACAGCACGAGAATTAATATCGTTTATGTGATGAATAATGATAAAACTAAGTAGTCCATCCCCAGACGACGGTTAAACTCAATCAACTAGAGAGTATAAGATCGGGCGCATCGGCTCGGTGGCCTAGTCGTCATGGCGTCTGACATGAATGTAGAAATACGTGGGTTCAAATCCTGTCCGAGGATGTGTAATTTTTCTCTCTAAAAATTGCAAAACGAAGTTGAATAACGTTAAAGTAGCATTTAAATGATATTGTTGTACGTAATACGTCTACACGTACTTGTCACGGTTTCGGGGCCCAATACTGCGCCGCTCAGCTGCCGCCGTGATGTACCTTCTGACACTGGCTTTGATTTGAGGGTCTGCAACAGTTAATGTCAACACACTCACTAACACTTATAGTGCCACTTCACTTGGCTATTTGTTTTCGCTATTGGGTATTTGTTGTATTTGGAAAAATATATGACGATCATGCAAACATACAGACATACATAGAGGCAAATACGACTATCCCCACTTGGCAGACAAATTACAATCACAAAAAATATATGGCAGCAGATCGCTAGGTGTTTCCGACACTATAAACGTGTTGCTACAGCGGGATTCTATTATTTCAATACATGCTACTATTACATGCTATGACACAAAAATACTGCACGTCCGTACAGGAATACGTCGCGTGCGTTTCTAAATATGGCCAATGCGTGGAAGTTTTGTTTGCGTGTTTGCTTATTTGATCCATTTAGTGCATGGTAACGCGTATTCGATATTGTTCTCATTTGTCTAATAGGCAAATATAGCAAACACTTTGTCAAATAAACAGTCCATACATGGTAATTGTTTGTCAAATATGTCAAATACACAAATCAAATAACCATGTGAAGTGCCGGCATCAAACCTCAAACTTAGACAAACCCATAAGTGATTACGCTAATATATGGTTACACTTAGGCCAGTATCCTATCTTCGCTAACATCAATCGGTCGTGTATCTACCGTCTGCAAAGGTACGGATGGGTAACTGTTAATTGCATTTCAAATATGCTTCCGTGCTTCAGCGGCAAATTCGACAGTCCAGGTTGTTTGTCTTAGAACAACGGTCATTAGGGCGTAAGGGTCATGTATTGGCTATTTGGGTGTTTTGAAAACGACTCGAAGGGTGGTATTCGTCAAATTTTTTGGTCCAATTTATATGTTCAACATTCGTTCTAATTTCTTTGATAAGTGTCCATTCCACTCGTCAAATATTCTTTTTATCCAAGATTTCTTTGTAATTCCCGTACTTAATTGCTTTTATTAGCATCTATCAAAAATATCATCATTGAAATTGTCCACGAAATTGTATTTGCATCGGTTTTGATTTAAATGTGAAAACTTTGATCAAATATCGGCGTCGTTAGGAAATTGGATGTCATCCAATTTGTTTGATTAAATGTACATTGGTCAAATATATTTGACCAGTGGAATATCAGCCTATGGATGGGTACAGTCTGTCCGCCAATCCGCACTTGGCCCACGTGGTGGAAAATGGCGCCTGAGGGGAAATACTATCCTAACAGAGATGCTTAGGTTCATATAGCAATAACATTATCGCGCGTAAAACAAATACTCTACCGTACTAATAACTAAAGTTAATGAAAGTATATGTGTAACGAACCAAAATAAATGCGAATTACCAATAAGTTAAACTATAAATAAATGGTGGTGGTTCTTATATATATTTTTCCAATCTGACATATATATATAAAATACAGTATGACACGCCTAGTGATCAAACGGGCAATAGAACGTCTCTCTGTGCGATACAGTTGTCGGACATTGACTTATGGTTAACGTTATTATGATAAAGTATTCGTTATACTTCTTATCAAAAATAGAAACATTTATCAAGCACCGTCATTTAAAACAAAGGACAAAAGCATAGCGTTTATGTTAGCCGCAGTCACAGTATATTTAGATACAATGCAGTATGTATGTGGAGTACCACAGTACCCCAGTGTAATCTAAGAATTCTAAGTAATAAGAAATATAATATTCGGATGTCGATATAGCAAGATTATATTAATACAGGAGAAAAGCCAGTGTAAACAAAGCTGGCCCGCCAGATCCCGAGAGCCACCTATAAAATTACTTTCCAGTTATTTGTGGGCTTACAGAACTCGACCAAACCACAAAATGGGGAAGGGGTTCACGAATTATTACTTGCAGCTGGCAGGAGCTATAATGCACATAAACCACACGACGTGGTAGTAATGTCATCACATAATTCAGCAATTTATGTGGTTGATAGACTCACCTTTTTTCAGTCTTATAGTGACGGGATCCGAGGACAGTCGCAAACATTTTAAAACTGCAACAATTAGAAATTTTGCTTAATTTAATCCGATACTAAGTGCAATAAAGGTAACACAAAAATAATTAGTTCGAAGCAATGCAACACATACTGTGTAGACAATTCGATAAAGTGTTGACTACGCTCAAAAAGAACTAAAATTATAAATATAATCATCCAAAAAAGGAATGGCCATTTTCTTACGAGTAGGCAAGGAGTATACAATAAGTGTGAAATGTGGATTACGATGTTGCGTGCCGAGCACGAGGCACTAGTAACGCGACCATTGACTTAGTGTTAATAAGTTCAAAGATAACGGCAGACATGACTCAATAACAGAAACACATTGTTGTTTGTGCACTTATCGCGGTGGACGTCCGGA
Organism: Selenia dentaria; assembly: GCA_917880725.1. Taxonomy (NCBI): domain Eukaryota; kingdom Metazoa; phylum Arthropoda; class Insecta; order Lepidoptera; family Geometridae; genus Selenia; species Selenia dentaria. The sequence goes on along the minus strand of OU862888.1, from coordinate 25,155,914 downwards.
GATCCGACTTTAATAGCATAGGCGTCCTATATCATTCAATTAAGCATATAATAAGATAAAACAACATTCCAACTATACAGTGGGACTTATCTGCAAGTCAGTTTCGTAGATAGTGGCATTGTGCGTAATAAATGACGAATTCCTTACCTTCTCGGGTGGTGAACCGGTTTACATCAGTCCCATTAACCTTGAGCAAAACGTCTCCCGCCTCGACCTGCAATCCAACGCACTCTCGTTAAGTCCTATTCAATTTTAAACGCACTTTTATTTAAACCAATACTAGTAACCCCAAATAGATGTTACAATGATCCCAGTGTGCTATTTTTAGAGCTATATATTCCAATTTCTGAGGGAAGAACAAGTTTTCTATTCAGTATCTGTCGTGTAGAGAAGCCACAAAAACTAACAATTACTGAAGGGAACAGAATTGGCTTTTTAGTTAATCCAATATAGAACATTATCCTTAAAGTTTATCTGACTTTACCAGCCACAGAAACAATTAGTCTTCGAGCGAGTGTTGTTATTGTAGAACAAAGTTGTGTCATTTGTGTATAATTTTTACATCACTGTTTTGGGTAAATAAACATATATATATGACATGAATAGCGTTTCGATGTACAACCATCTCTATTAAATTAGTAATAACTGTCGAATGAACAAAGTAAAACATGTAAACATTACTTAGTGAATTACTTTTCGTGAAGTGTTTCGCCAGAAAAGTACAGACCTTCAGAATATTATTTAACCAGAAACTCAGAACTAGTGTTCTTAGCGCCTCCGAATGTTTTGTTTGAATACACAGTACACGTTACACCAGAACCAACGATTAACTCCACTGTCGATATCACTACATCCTAGCGGTGAAGCCACTGATTCACTGAGCTAACGCACACTCTATTAATCACGACCGGTTCGGAAGTTACAAGTTCGTATTTCAACGCTGATTGAAACAGTGTAAGTTCGTACGCCCGCGTTGCGAGTGCAAGTGTATTTACATTGCATTTATCGTCCCATCATAGTAGTATAAGGATCTGAGGCACTCTCCGGATCGCAGAGAGGAGCGTGCTCGCGACGCGGATTACTTTATCTAATGGAACTTGGAAGCAGGAGCTGCGGGCTTGGAGCATGCGGCGTCCGCCCCGCACGCCGCTCCTCTGACAACTTGTCGTTATCACAGGAGGGTCCACTAATGGATTGAGCTTACAAATAAATTCGATCACATAAGGGCGCAGCGGAAATGTGAATAAGCCTGAGGTCGCTGCGAGAATTAACTTGATTAGTTAATGGCATACGACGATGGGGATTATTTTATAAATATAAAATACATTTTTATACAAACACTGCTCCGCTGTACGCCTTTGATGTCATGAGGATGCCTCGGATATACATAATACAGATTCCAGTATTTAATAAAGCATTTCAGTGCGTTTTCGAGAAAAGTATGCTAACCGAACAATAACATAAGTTTTGTATCAGTCGATTACACATAATAACATATTTGCAATTATCTATGAGAGTTGATGTGTCCCAATTAAGGCGATCGTCACATTCGGGCGGACGATATGAGTACGATAAGAGTGTTGTTTGTTTGTGTTACATAAGGCGCCATGTGTAAGCAGACATAACTTGCTCCAAGTCTAGCCGTGCCACAGAATAAATAGTAGTACGCAAGTAGACTGTAGATTGAAGACTGGCGAGAGCGACGCCCACTCACACTACTCACACTGGCTTTTTTACACCTACGCGATATTGGTGCTTTCTTTTTAGTCCAGTTTTTCATTACACCTTCTACGCATCATGGCAGACTAGTTATCGCATACTTTCAGTACAATAAATAACATTACCATAAATCTTTACGCCGTTTAAGCATTCGACGTCGACTTTCAATACCTTTGGTTGGTTTGATTTGTATGTGTCTGGTTTTGCTGCCGCATATCATTCGTTCAATGATGGATTCGATATAACAGCCGAATAAATATTATGTATGTAAATAATATAATCAAAAATTGTGAATTAAATAATACAATTCCTAACAAATGTACCATTCGAACGAAATAAATCTTACTACGAGTAAGTTAACTTTGGATGATTACAGATTGTGTTTGTTTAAAACATGTACACGACACACGGTGCACCCAAGCGTCGTACCTGGTGACCGCTGCCCTTTAAGGTAAAACAAAGTTCCAATAGTCTTGTAAAATTTAGTTTAATTTTCAAAATATCAGTTTTTTTTGCACAAGGATTTAATCGATTACAAATTACTTTAAAAAGATAAACGCTCACTTATTAACAGACTTTTAAAAAATGAGGTTTCTCAATTCGACCGTATAATTTTTTTTATATGTGTGTTCGCGGATCATGTCATTTATAAACCGATTTTGATGTTTTTTTTATAGAGTATACTTCCGTAGTGGTCCCGTATAAATTTCATCAAATACGGTCAAGCAGTTTTTGAGTTATAATTCAACTCAAAAGTGTTTCGCCTATATTGACGATAACATCATTGACGGTGTATCCCGTAAGTAAAAATCAAGGTCACTAAAAATCGTGAAAAAAAATGTTTATCATAAAATAGAACTCACTTCTACACTAATAAGTGTGAAATACTCGTAACTTGTCGAAGTGTGTACCATGCACGCAATATTGTGATAGTAAGTACTTTCGAACTATCATGGTATTACAGACTTCAACAAGTTATTTCACACTTTTTAGTGTAGAAGTCGGTTCTATTTTTTGATAAGCATTTTTTTTTATGTAACCCAAAACAATCGAAGGTGCTCTACTACTGTAATTAAGTGTCCTACATCGGCACCGGTAGTGCAGGCGATGTTTGGGTATGGAGCTAAGTGTGTCGAACTGGTGGGCACGCCACACCCGCCTCGTAAATAGGGGTCACGTCAGCTCCATTGATTGTCATCAATTTTACGATCGCACCTTGCCCAAACACCGCCTTTTTTACGTGCTTGCTAACTCGACGTAGCTATTATCATTAGTACGAAAAGCCCCGGCTTCAAATACCTTGTGTGAAATTTCAATGTAACCACATTGATAATAATGAATGACTTGTTCTCAAAAGTCACGTCTTGAGTCCGTTCTGTTCTGGTTAACAGTACTGCACACCTGATTGGTATTCAACATATGTTTTATTTTGATGTATTTATTTACGTTTCCCTGTATGTACGTCATAAGGACACCGCATCCGGGAATTAATTTCATGGCCGTATGGGGACATCAACGTGATGGCTAGAGCAGGCCTGAAGCGAAATATTATTTGAACGGTACCTACATCATAGTAATACTATGATGTAGGTACCGTTCAAATAATATTTCGCTTCAGGTCAGGTCAGTGTGAAATTTACATGAATGAAAATGATATATTTTTTTACCATAGGGTAAGGCAAGTGGCGTGCGTGTCAAGTACTTTAGTATCAATTCTATAATTTTTATACCGACACACACTCAGAAAGTGTCTCATTACTCGTTCATAAACGGGTTATAAAGTTCGTCATTTCTCCCTTATAAATGAGCGTCAGGAAAAGTTAGATGGAATTTCATTTCTCCCCTACGTAGCTGGGTGGAAATGTTGTATGAAAATCCATTTCTGCCCTGGTAGCGTTCTTTTGTTTTTAGAAGCGAACATAAAAATAATACAAACGTCAAATCAGAAAAAGGTTTTATATCCAATAAATAGAAAAAAGAGGTGGGAATTATTTTATTGTACTCGATTTTCAATGAAAAGAGGCTAGCAAGCTTTTTCTGCACTACGAAAAAAACATGGTGGCCATTTGTAGATGTATTATAATTTTTTTTTTCACTAAATTGATAATTTAACAGTACGCTTTTTATTATTGTATATATAATCTTTTAAAATGGCATCTGATAGTGAAAGTGGCGAGCCGAAATGCTCTAAACAACAATTATTTAAAAATTGTTTTATGAAAATGTAATAATAAAGGTTACTATTTTTTTTTCCTCGTAGGTGTAGTATAAAGCACTATCATAGAATATAGGGCACTATGTATTTATCAATCGAGAGAAAGTTCTATTTCTGTTCGAGAGTATGTTTAAAGGAAACTCGAGATCGTTTTCTCCCCTCGATGTACAATGTATAAAATAATAAGTCAAGCGCCTAGAGTGTCACGCGATAGCCGTTCATTTAAACAGTTTAATTTCTGAGAAGACGGTGTGGTAAACAGGTATACTCTATATTAAACCCCTTCCTTACAGACCAGAGGTATGGGCCAAAAACAACCACGTCCATGGGCCAAAAGGTAGGTTAGGGGGCTAGTGGTAAACACGAAAGCGCTCTGATATCAGTAGTGGTCATCTTGCTGTAGCCTTTATTTATAGGCCGCAACATGGTTTGCTTCAGACCTAGTCGAGTAGTCACGAATATGAACGCGGGGCGCAAGCTCTTCTAAAACTAGTAATTAAAGGTGCTGTCAGCTCCTGACGTCGATAAAAGGAGGATTTTAAAGCAGTTCATCTCATAAAGGGTGGTTTACTTAAAATTACAAAAAATATAAGACATTTCTAAGATTTTTATGTACACATTGACGGAACTAAAAACATATTGTAACATACTTGAGTACATTAAAAAAATATCAAACATACCACTTACTCGTATTTCACTTTTAAAACAGTTTTTCACTTTATTCACAATTGTATTTCAATGAAATACATTTAATAAATAGTTATTTTTAATACACATACATTGACGGATAACTTTATTATTTAATAGTAAAAAAAATATTGAATGAATTTTTATACGTTTTTACGAGGTGCAATTGCTGCATTTCGCCGACGTCCGCACGCGCTAGCAGCTGACAGCGCATACATAATATATATAAGGTATAGTTCTCAAACTTGATTTTCTACCCATGTTGACGTGTTGCATTGCAGCTTGAGGAAATTCACAGAAGCAGCGCAATCGTTAATGAAATAATTTAATTTGATATTTTTTTACTGTATCGCATAGTATGTTACTGTAATGATATTAGTAAATTTCTTGTAATAATTTAAAAAAAAATCAACAATAATCGATATATACAAAATAAATCCCTATTTCTCCTGGTCACGCTTATAACTTTAGAACGGATAGAACAATCTCGCCTCTCAATTATTGTCAGGAGAAGATTCTTATGAAAGAAAAAACCAGAAAAGACGGAAGGTTATGGCGAGGCCGAAGGCCAAGCCTACTACGCGAACGAAGTCGCTAGTCTATATATATATACTAACCCCTATTTTTCTTGGTCACTATATAACTTAGGAACGGCTTTACCGATATCATTAATCTTTTTTTAATCTTTTTCTAATAGTTCGTAGAAGGTTCTTACATTGCAACAACAACAAGCCAAATAAACAAATCCAATCCAACGAATGTCGAGGGAAATCGCGTCGTAAATGAAATTTCCTCAGTTGGTAACGGAAAAGGTTTCCAATATTACATACTATTCATGGATGCACTTGTTGCATATCGCAATATCATAAAAACAGGGACTTCGCCACTTTCTATAATGATGACTCGTCATTACTAATCACACCTTCTTTACTACATTACTACAGCTTTTTACTTTAACGAGACTATCGACACTGGCCTTCGTGCATGTATTTTATACTATATGAACGGATGAGGTTGGCAAGTCATGCGCATGAATAGTAAATAGTAACTACTACACTTGCCATTGCGAAGTTCAGCGCATTTTGGCACTGCATTTATTGTTCGCACTTTCGTCACCAGAGGTTCATTCGCTTGGAATTTTACTTGCTACAAACTATTTTTATTCCTGCTATCAACCAACACTGTCTCCTACATTTGATGATTTCAGTTAGTAAAAACCATAGGTATAAATATTATATGTTGGTATGGACAACGACTTACAGACGTATATAATAGATTATTCTGTAGTAAATGCACATAATAACTTAGAGGTGCTTATCTTATGCAAAATTAATGATGTCTCATATCCCAAACCGTATACGGCACCTATGCAGGGGGCCGATTCCACTAACTAAATTGCAATCTAAACGTAGACGAATGGTAACTTACACGTTTTTTAATCTGCAATTGAAAAACCAGTCGAGTAGCATTATTCGCTATGACCATTCAAACATGTAACGCGTTACATTACGATATCTCCAAGGAATGATAGTGAAGTCAATACCATTTTAATATCATTCTTTGAAGATATTGTAGCGCGCCGCGTTACATGCATAAACGGTCATCGCGAATAGGTTTAGCTGTAGTTAAGTTTCTGTTGACGCCAGCGATAGATCAAAACTTTATATTCTGTTACCTCGATAGGTTATAGTGACGCAAACTCATATACGTATATACGAGGGCGGCACTGAAAATTTCGGGAATCAAGGAAGTGACACAACATTACTATTTAAAAATGTATTTATTGCTTTTCGAAGTATTCTCCGCGAAATTCGACACATTTTTCCATACGATGGAACCAATCATTGAAGCAACCATTCCATTCGGAAGTTGGGGTCTCCGAATTGGCCGTGTTGTAGGCGTCCACAGCTTCTTCAACACACTTGGTCAACACACTGTTTTTGTGTTAAACCACTTCGAAAGTCATAATAAATCATCGCTCTTGAATTTTCTCGAGTCAATTCCATTTTCTCAACGACTAAACAAGTTTGACAAAACTTTGTGACAAGACCGAGAATCTTTTTTTAAATAAATAAATGATATTCGATTTTTAAAACCAAGGAGTTTTCAATTAAAAAGATTTTAATATGACAGGAACAGTGGAAATATTCCATTCCCGATACTTTTAGTGCAGTCCTCGTACTAGCGTTTAATTTTTATTTAATATGTAGTAGTTGTCTGGAAGAGATCGCGCTGAGCGAGCCATATAGACATATTGCAGAAGACCGCCCATTGTTACACCTTGGTTTAGTGATTAATGTGGTGTCTCAACAAAGTGTTTTCTATCTACGAGTATCTATCTATCTAGTATGTAAGGTGACATTACGTCTCAAATTGTCTCTAGAACTAGTAGAATGTTTTTTGATGTAATGATCGAACGACAACAGGAGTTGAACTGCAGTTGCAGCGGGAAAGATTGAACATTATAAAATAGTAGAATCGGCCACCTGCTCTCTTCACTATATTCTTTTCTTCGCTTGTTTACGTGTTCATAACGAAACCTAACGAAACCACGTCAACACACGATTGGATGATGATTGATTGTTTTCATTTTATTGTTAGTTCAACGCGCAGATAATAATTATGAAAGGCTGTTGCTCTGTACCTAATTGGTGTTATGTTATCAACTTATCACACAGTTATCGCTGTTGACACGATTAGGATATTCAATGTCAATGCCGACTTTTATTGGGCGCATGTGTGATGCGATAAAATAAATTCTGAACAAGTGGTATTGGTTGTACTTGACTAGGTCTCATAATATTTATTTTTTTATAAATTTATTGACATATTGTACAGTCGCCTGTAGTAAGATGTATACATTCCGTAATTTTCAAAACTATGATACAGCACTACATTTTATAATTATATAGATAAGGGTAATTTTAAACAGTCAAATATCATAAATAACTTCATTTTAGAATATTTTTGATTTAAATATTTACGAAATTGAATTAGGTACTTTTGAAAATTATGAAATGTATACACATCTTATTGCAGGCGACTGTACATATAAACAAGTACAATTTGAAACCGTACTTCCATTTTATTCAGTTATTGGACTGTAACTCAAAAACTACTGGACCGAATTTGATAAAATTTAAATGGGACCACAAAGGAAGCACCAGCTTTCTAACAGAAAAGTGAAGCACACCGTTTACGAATGATGGCGTGGAAGCCGTCAACCTGCGCGTCTGCGTACATACCGGACGCGCCGCAGAAACATTATGATGATGATTAATACCTAACCTAGCTTAATGAACACAGCACTAAAAACATTTCTACTCTACTATGCTGAAGATTGCAAAGTTGTGTCACATTTTTATTATACGAGTGTATAATAATAATACACCCTCACAGATGCTGTACACACACACGCACAGATGCACACGCTGAGACCCAATTCATCTATTTGGAATATTAAGATTAAATACTATTTTATATGTAGGTAACATATAAAATATAATTTCAAATTTGTTTAGACTGTTGTATTGATTCATTAAATTTAACTAATAAGTACTATAATTATATTTAAGATTTTTTTTATATTGATAAATTGGTCATGGTTAATGAAAATGTGTCATAACATGTTACCAACTTTTTCAAGTTCAGTAATGTGGGTAGCGCAGATCCCTATAACACAGGCTTCTAGCCTAGTATACAGTTCTCAGGCCTATTTATATTATTTGAATGCTAGTATCCAGTAATGAGAAATTAAAATTTTATTCCTAATGTCATCTACAGATTTCCAAAAAGGAGGAGGTACTCAATTCGACTGTATTTTTTTTATCTTTGTTACCTCATAACTTTCGATAGGGTAAACCGATTCTCAAAATTCTGTTATTGTTTGACAGCTGGTGCTTCCCGTGTGGTCCTATTTTTGTGGCCCCAAATTTCATCAAATTCGGTCTTGTAGTTTTTGAGTTACACTCCAATAACTGAATAGAATGGAAGTCGGTATTACATTTTTCAAATTGTACTTGTCACAACATTGTGCGCATGGTACCGACTTCGACAAGTTATTCACACTTTTTGGTGTTGAAATCGGTTCCATCTTTTTGGAAAAATTTCTTTTTCCCAATTTTTAGTGACTCTTGCTACTTATGGGATCGATTGTCATTCACCGTCAATGATGATATCATCAAGATAGGCGTAACACTTTTTAGTTATTGGAGTGTAACAAAAAAATCGCTTGAATCAATTTGATGAAATTTAAATGGACCTTGGAAGTATACTCTGCCAAACAAAAATTATGAGAATTCTGAGACTTGGTCCACAAATGGGGGACAAATCGGTGAACATACACAAAAAAATACATACTATCGAACATATAACCTCCTCCTTTTTTGAAGTCGGTTAAAGAGTAGTGTATCGGCGAAACCCTGTCTTTAAGACTCCTCATCATTTAGTCTCCACTCCTATTCGAAAATTTTCGGAACTTTTGTAATCAGTTTCGGTTACCGTTATGGATATGGAGCTCCACAACATCCCTGATCCCCTAGTACAACCACCACCACCAGTCACATTATCGAGCTGAGAACTATACCAGAGACAATCCTATTTCTCTGTCACTGTACGGACAGCAAAGCATCAAACATGAAATCATAATATATCCGTTAATAATTGGAGGTATGTTATTTTTCAGAAATAATTGGAAGCCGTTACTGTTGCCAAGCCAATTTCATTAATGTGTAGTTTCTAAACATAACATTCGTTAGATGCATTTGCAAATATTTGTGTGCATCGAACGTCATTTGAGGGTTCCCTATATGTTTGAGGGTAAAGTCAACTGATAATTGCGTAGTATGAGAATGACTCATTCTCTTTCTACGGATAAATGAGATATTAACATTGGATAACTTGACAGGTATGATCGGGGTGCATAATAATTATTATCTATAAATATTATCATAGCACATTGTAGATAGGCATGTTATTGGAAAACGGAGAACATTAATTAAGACTCTATAGGCTCTTAAGTGACGAGGCTACGTGCACGTGTGTAACGCGTTGATTAAATTACGACAGATAGATGACGTCAATAGGGAATTGATATTGCGGTTCGTTTCGTCTCCATAGATATATTACGTATTCGCCCTGCTTGGGTAGTTCCTAGTTAGCTAGTTAGGCAGTTAGGCGTGACGGATAAGTTCACGAAGTCATGGTATATAGAGTTGTATAGACTCATATTTATTTACATTTAACGGCTTGCAAAATGTTGCTCTATAAAATTACAATTATATAGTAAATAATATTAAATAAATTTGAATTGAAAAAAATGAAAAAGAATCATCAGTCATCAGTTCAATCAGTCGAAAGTTCTGAGGTAACAAACTAAACAAACATAAATCGTCGAATTGAGATCCTTCTCCATTTTTGAAGTCGGTTAACAAAGAAACACTCTCACCTTTAAATAGTTGTATTCTCCCTAGGCAAAAAATCTACTAATTTGTTATGTATTGATCATAGTTTTATTATGCATTTAGTAAAAAGCTGCCATTTTGACAAAAAATGCTTTTAATTTTATTTATTTGTATGTATCTTATATAATGATACATACAAATAAAATGACACAAATAAGTGACACAGTTATTTCGCTGGTAGAGAATTATCGAGCACATATCCCGCGGAAACGCGAAACGGAAGGTGGGGTTCGCTGATAGCTTCTATACTCAACTTCATATTTTATAATTTATCGTCGCTTATAAAAATTGGACGTGTAAATACTACATAAATATAATAATAAAGGCAAAACTCAAAACTAATAAGTACAAACTTATCAGATCTGAGACTAGCTACGCCCCGCAGTTACGAATGATGATGACGATGATGAAAAGTATCCTATGCCCTTCCTCGGGATACAATCTACCTCTACATGCCAAATTTCATCGAAAAAAAAGAGTTTCTTGCCGCTTCTACTCGGTAGGCTCTATATATTTTGAAACGCGCCGTCTTTAGAGTATATTATAATGAATAATTATAATATTATTAATTATATTATAATTGGCGTTCATAAGTGCGTCTTGCCTAATAATGCCTAAATTGATTCATTATTTTTGACTTTGACTTTGAAGCTATATCGTTCAGCAAAATGGTTCGATTGCAGTTGGAGCAAAATCAGAAAACGTATAAAAGCAATCGTTTAGCTACGGTTCGGTTGCAGTTGGAGCAAAATAAGATAACGTATGAAAGCTATTGTCCAGCTACGGTTCGATTGCAACTGGAGCAAAATAAGATAATGTATGAAAGCTATCGTCCAGCTACGGGTCGATTGCAGTTGGAGCAAAATAAGATAATGTATGAAAGCTATCGTCCAGCTACGGTTCGATTGCAATTGGAGCAAAATAAGATAACGTATGAAAGCTATCGTCCAGCTACGGGTCGATTGCAGTTGGAGCTAAATAAGATAATGTATGAAAGCTATCGTCCAGCTACGGTTCGATTGCAGTTGGAGCAAAATAAGATAACGTATGAAAGTTATCGTCCAGCTACGGGTCGATTGCAGTTGGAGCAAAATAAGATAATGTATGAAAGCTATCGTCCAGCTACGGTTCGATTGCAATTGGAGCAAAATAAGATAATGTATGAAAGCTATCGTCCAGCTACGGTTCGATTGCAGTTGGAGCAAAGTAAGATAATGTATGAAAGCTATCGTCCAGCTACGGTTCGATTGCAATTGGAGCAAAATAAGATAACGTATGAAAGCTATCATCCAGCTACGGTTCGATTGCAATTGGAGCAAAATAAGATAACGTATGAAAGCTATCGTCCAGCTACGGTTCGATTGCAATTGGAGCAAAATAAGATAACGTATGAAAGCTATCGTCCAGCTACGGGTCGATTGCAGTTGGAGCAAAATAAGATAATGTAAGAAAGCTATCGTCCAGCTACGGTTCGATTGCAGTTGGAGCAAAATAAGATAATGTATGAAAGCTATCGTCCAGCTACGGTTCGATTGGAATTGGAGCAAAATAAGATAACGTATGAAAGCTATCGTCCAGCTACGGGCAGGCCTCCGTCACTCCATGTACTTGCGCGCTATAACTGCCTACCGCCCAGCCGAGCGGTCTCGGTCCGCCGGCGGTTCAAATTCAGTGCGGTTTTCGCAAGCGAAGCGCGCGCACGCCGTTCAATTTTAATAGTGCTGTTCGTTCGTACGCGTATTACGATGCCATGTGGTGCCTTATGTGCTGTAGATGGGTGTAAATCAAGCAAAAGAAGGGATAAACACCTAACATTTTTCCATTTACCTGTCAATGAAGAATGGTAAGTGATAAATTATTACTAGTTTTTGTCGTTTAATTTTTTTTCCATTCACATACCGTCATTAGAGACATAATTAAAAGACAGTAGGTGTGCGGACACCGGTATCCACTTAGAATTTGACAGTTTAATAGGTATATACTAAGCATTAGCTTGCCTTTCAGACACAGATTTACATAATTTTGTTGTATAGAAACGTTATACCACAGAATAATTAATAGTACAAGGTACAGAAGATGCACTCTTCGAAAGAAAACATTCGAATATAAACTGCTAAACTAACAACTGCAATAATGTTCATAAAACATTGCAAAGCACGGACGTGACCTTCAAAAAATGTGCCTACAAGTCCTTGACGCGCTCGTAACGAATCAAAATGCGCTTTAAGTCTGTGTAGCGAGAGTTCTTTTTCTTACGCCCGATGAAAACCTTTGAACAAGCCGCGTCTGTTGTAAGGTGACTTGTTGCGAGAAAACGAATCAAATTAACTAATCTTAATAAATTTGATTCGTGATAATTGGTAGTAGTACAATACACCTAGATATGTACAACTAGGAACTAGATATATTTTTTTATTTTGAAGGCCATCGACTTTTCGCGTGAAAACTTTCGAAAACTGCAGTGTTTATGTATTTTTGTGTGAGAGTGTTACACTCGTTAATAAAATAACTTACGGCTTAGTGCTTTATTTGAAGTCGGTTCTCTTTTTTTAATGCTTTTTTTTTCATTTCTAGTGAACATCTCCGAAAATAAGAAGAAACTAAGAAGTATTATACTTATTTTAAAACGTTCTCCTAAATGTAACAAATCCTTTTCTGAAAACCGCATCGATATCGGTTTAGCCAAACGCGAGATTATCGCGCACAAACATACATACCTACAAACCATACAAGTCAAACATCTCAGTTTGGCATGTATGTCTGATCACCTCCTTTTTTTAAGTTGGTTAAATATTTTATAAATGATAAAAATTTTAACTGCCACATAAAAGTCAGAACATATTCACAGTTCTCAATAACATAGATAAAAAGTTATGTTAATTTAATTTTATCGAAGAGGCAGCCCTGCGATTACTGTGGAATCGCGCGGTGCGAAGCAATCACTGCTGTACGCTTGAGCATTTAGGCGCATTTTAGCATACAGTGGTTGTTGACGCGAGGGAGTAGGCTATTATCGTAATAGGTATTGGAAATTTTCTACTGAGTGAAGTATCTGTTCTTATTCAGTAATCTGTGCTACGGGTCGATTGCAGTTGGAGCAAAATAAGATAACGTATGAAAGCTATCGTCCAGCTACGGGTCGATTGCAGTTGGAGCAAAATAAGATAATGTATGAAAGCTATCGTCCAGCTACGGTTCGATTGCAATTGGAGCAAAATAAGATAACGTATGAAAGCTATCGTCCAGCTACGGTTCGATTGCAGTTTTGAAATCGGCTCAGTAGTTTTTGAGTTTATTCATTACAAACATACACACATACAAAAATACAAATATCTTTATAATATTAGTGTAGAAGTGCAGATATACATAATATTTATAATAATTAGTACATATGCGACCAAATACGTAGTCCGGCCCATACCATTTCTATTATATGTTGATAGTATAAAGATTGAAAAGGACTTACCTACCTATAAATAAATATATTACGTTCCACACCAATAAACCTAAGTGACTCACACGGATTCGTGCCGTAGTTGAATGATGAATATAGTTAAGGCACGTAAATAAGTTTGGTAATTTTCATGGTTGACCCATAACGCTAAACATTTTAGGAACCTTTTGCGAGTTAGGGAGTGGGTGCCCAGTGCCCAGTTTGACTCAGCGTTTTGCTTACAAATATTCGTGAGTGTCACTTAAAACCCCAACAAGGGTCGTTATCGTTGCGTAGACAAAATGGATTAACGCCAAGAACTCCATACTAACTATGCAGGGCTGCCTTGCTTCAAAAGACTGAATTTTATTTGTACTAGTAATTAAATAAAGAAAACTAAAGAGGACCGAGCGCGGCTAAGCTTGACATTACAGTAGGTAGGCCACTAGGTAGGTATTTAATAAATTATCACCACAAGCACTTAAATAACAAGCACTTAATTATAACTACATATCAAACAACTTTATGAACTCATTATTTACTCCCCATAAACTACGCCGTCCGTGCCTGCCAAATTTCAGCTTCACAGTTCACGTATTTTTTGATAATCCTAATTTACTTACATAGCGAGTAGTACTCTCTCTATTTAGTTAGATTTCATATAAGTATGAAATCTAACAATTAACGAGCTTTTTTTCGGCCTCGTTCGCGTTGAATAAGGTTATCACGATAAAAAAAGTATCCTATGTGTTAATCTTGGGATAATTTATCCCCATTTCCTCCAAATCCATTTAGTCATGTCAAGTGTGCAAACACACGCGCTCACTCATACACTCACATAATATTGAATGTATAATGTTATAGTGATGATAAAATAAAATGAATAATTCATGGCGATACATAATTATTATTTTATTGTGTAACTGCTATAGTTATCAAGCAAATAGATTACACATAGGTATTAACCCGTTGACTCGCGATTCGCCATATTTGGCCATTAATACAATAGATTTCGCAGAAATCAACCTACTTTTCCAGGAACTGCAATGTGTGTGGTTAACTTCAAGTGATTTTAAACTACGGACCTTAAAACTAGCAATAGTTTTCTAGCAATGAAACTAATATAGAATATTGACAATATAATCATAAACATGTTTCATCCTTACGGACTACTTGACTACTACATATTTATATGTAATATTAGGACCTAAGATTAATTCTAAATTCTTAAGATTAGTATTGTACCAAAATGGCTAGCAATAGTCCAACGCTGGGGAAAGAGCGCTGTATGCTGAAACACGGGTGATGAACCTAGTTCAGCAGCAGGATACTCTTGCACAAATTTGCTCATGTTTTCTAGCCCCATTATAATGTATGAAATAACATTGTACAATTGTTTGAATAAAGGTTTTATTATTATTATTATTATTACTTGAATATAGATAGGTACGAGTAATACTCGTATTTTAACAGCGGATTCACTGTTATTATCAATTGCGAATTGTAGAGATGGAGCACGGGGTCGGTGGTGATGATATCACGGCAAAAAGCGATTTTGCTCCGAAAATTTACGAAACAAAAGTGCTCTTTGCGTGCTGTACTGGAGGTGAAAACATTAAACTAAGATAAATTAAAGAGAATCGTAATCTATCTAGCGGGTTTTAGTTACTTTCGTGCACTTTAGGAAGAGCTCAAATGAGGTCATTAGCATTTTTGGGAAATTATTTATTTGTGTAGAGCATTGCACTCTGATTCGCAAACTTCCACACAGGATTCGCGGAGCTAAAGTTTTGTTCTCATTGAATCATTTATCTGACAGGCAGCATAAAGTTGGGAGTTAGTGTCGCAAACACATTACGGGTTGTAAATAATAAAAATATTTTTACTTAAAATAATGTAATTAAAATAGGTTTTCCGCAGAGGTTTACCTTTTTGTTCTAGGCCTTTTTGTTTTCGATTTGAAAGCAGGCGGGAAATATAGCAGGCTAATTCAAGTAACAAAGCTTTATCTACCTATAGTATCTCTATAATAGTTTCAATTATTATAAAACAAATTAAAGACCAAGCAAGATATTATTTAGAAGATTATGCAAGGATGCTAAGAAAATTCCACTACCGTAAAATTGTCGCCAGCCACGTACCTATGCCAATAAATAAATCACTACATATATAAAACTGTAGAGGTCGAATTACTGTACAATGAAAAGAAATGCTAATAACAGAGACAGGGGGATGTAAGGAGTAAAATAGAACTTTTTTTTTCTATTTTTGTCTTTTCTCTTTTTGTCTGTCTGTTTGTACGGGCTAATCTCCGAAAGGACATGACCGATTTAAATGAAATTTTGTATGGTGGTAGCTTATATCCCTGTTCAACATATAGGATACGTTTGTTTCCGGTTATTTAAAGAGTTCCCGTGGGTTAATAAAAAAACTGTAATTAACCGTATCCCGCGAGGCCACGCGAGCGAAACCGCTGGCGGGTCACCTAGTTGCGAATAAGGCCCCAGGTAGCGCCACGGTAAAAAAGTTATTGCTTTAACAAGTAGCTCCTCATTGATAAATAAGCAATAGAATTGAGGAATGTCCTTGATACAACTAGCTGGTTCTACAATATATGGGGCAGACGCCTACTTGACCCGGCTGCACTAACTGTGGACGGAACTATGACTGCGTGCGTCACCGCGCAGCAGTAGCGTCAGCGTTTGCGACTTTGAAATTATGTTTAATAACGTTTTTATTAGTCCTCAGAATAATGTTCATGATATCATAACGAGAAATAAAATGAATTAAACGTTTCTTGAAATAGAAACTTAGTTTGACGATCCGGTGAACATATCCGGACTGAAATGTTGTTACGAGGGCTGCACTAAAAGTATCAGGAATGGAATATTTCCACTGTTCCTGTCATATTAAAATCTTTTTAATTGAAAACTCCTTGGTTTTAAAAATCGAATACCATTTATTTATTTAAAAAAAGATTCTCGGTCTTGTCAGAAGGTTTTGTCAAACTTGTTTAGTCGTTGAGAAAATGGATTTGACTCGAGAAAATTCAAGAGCGTTGATTTATTATGACTTTCGAAGTGGTTTAAACACAAAAACAGTGTGTTGACCGGATGATTTCTGCATTTGGTGATGAAGTCCCATCCAAAACCACAATTTATTGCTGGTTTGCTGAATTTCAACGTGGACGTGTCAAGCTCAGTGATGATCCCCGTCAAGGTCGTCCAAAAACTGCAGTCACCCAAGAAAACGTTGATGCTGTGCGTAAGCTGATGGAGGAAGATCGACATGTGACATACCGGAAATTCATGCAACTTTAGACATTGGCACGAGTCAAATACAATTAATCTTGCATGAACAATTAGGTGTAAAAAAGTTGTTTTCCCGATGGATACCGCATTCGCTCTGTGAAGAGCAAAAAGCGGCTCGCGATACTTGGTGCGTCAGAACTCTCGAAAGATTCCACGCAGGATCCTCAAATGCTGTATACAACATCGTATCAGGTGACGAATCCTGGATATACGCGTACGAACCCGAAACAAAAAACCAGTCACGAGTTTGGGTGTTCGAAAATGAGTTAAAGCCAACAAAAATTGTTCGTTCACGGAGTGTTGCAAAAAAAATGGTGGCCACGTTTGTCTCCAAAACCGGCCATGTTACGACTATTCCTCTTGAGGGACAAAGAACGGTTAATGCAGAATGGTATGCTAGCATTTGTTTGCCACAGGTCGTTTCTGAATTCCGTAAAGAGAACTGCAACCGCCACATCATCCTCCATCACGACAATGCGAGTTCTCACACCGCGCTCAGAACAAAAGAGTTTTTAGAGCAAGAAAACATAGAATTATTAGATCATCCGCCGTACAGCCCCGACCTAAGCCCTAATGATTTCTATACTTTCCCTAAAAGCTGTGGACGCCTACAAAACGGCCATTTTGGAGACCCCAACTTCCGAATGGAATGGTTGCTTCAATGATTGGTTCCATCGTATGGAAAAATGTGTCGAATTTCGCGGAGAATACTTCGAAAAGCAATAAATACATTTTTAAATAGTAATGTTGTGTCACTTCCTTTATTCCCAAAATCTTTTGGTGCCGCCCTCGTATGTGGAATGAAATTTTTATTTGCTGCCCCCTTATTTGCCCCCCGTCATTTATGGGGAAAAAGAACAAACAAGTCTGTAATGCAGGATAAAAGAATATTTAACAAACAAAGGATTAATTGATGTTCACTGTCTTCTTCTTCATCTGGTAACTTGTTGAAGTTAAAACTTCTTTAGGCGTAAAAAAAAACGATATTAAAAAATATTTAGTGACACTTCCGCTGAAAAGAAAACAATGATTTTGGCCTATATCATATATATAGGCTAGTCTGTATCATAGGATAGTCTGTCGGACTAGCGCTCGACGAGTCAACATCTCCTGAGGATGCCTCGTGTAGAGGCGAAACACGTGTCGAATCGGTATTGGTTTATTTGGGGTTTCTTGTGTTTTTTATTTTGTATTCTTCCTATTAGCATTTTATGCGGGAGGGAGGGTGGTGCACGCCCCCAAATAGGCCAAAATCATTGTTTTCTTTTCAGCGGAAGTGTCACTAAATATTTTTTTAATATCGTTTTTTGATAATGGATTTCCGCAAAGTAACGCCTGAATCAATAAATTTTCTTTAGGCGTGTTGAGATCTTTTTGGGTGAGCTAAAATCAATGAACTCGCGTCATCGTCACCGTCACCAAACGCTTTGTCATTATATAATGTAGCTTTGAAGTGAAAACTTTCGGCGCGATAATGGTTTCCATGACTACCTATTGTTGATTGCGTGTTTTAAAAACTTTTAGGGTAAAGAAAAATCAATGAACTCGCGTCATTGTCACCGTCACCAAACGCCTTCTCATTATATATAATGTAGCTTTGAAGTGATAACTTTCGGCGCGATAATGGTTTCCATGACTACCTATTGTTGAATGCGTGTTTTAAAAACTTATTGGGTAAAGAAAAATCAATGAACTCGCGTCATCGTCACCGTCACCAAACGCCTTGTCATTATATAATGTAGCTTTGAAGTGATAACTTTCGGCGCGATAATGGTTTCCATGACTACCTATTGTTGAATGCGTGTTTTAAAAACTTATTGGGTAAAGAAAAATCAATGAACTCGCGTCATCGTCACCGTCACCAAACGCCTTGTCATAGATAATGTAGCTTTGAAGTGAAAACTTTAGGCGCGATAATGGTTTCCATGACTACCTATTGTTGTTGATTGTGTATCTGAAGACTACCTCACATGTTTGCATTATACGTTGTTTAATTTTTACATTGCTGCATTGTATCCGATAGCACAAAGTTTATTGGCGGCGCGTACCCTTTGGTTAAAGTTGCTTCGATTGGTGGATTGGTTAATGCGTACCCTTTTTAACCGACTTCAATAAAAAAGAAGGTTCTCAAATCAACTGTGTTTTTTGTATCCATGTTACGCAAACATTCCGCCAATTATGAATCGGTTTTGATAATTCTTTATTTTGTTTGGTAGATCATACTTCAGTGGTTGTCCCGTATAACTTTTATCGTATTTGATTTATGCTTTTTGAAAAAAAAAGATATATATGATTATATTACTCAATTTCATCGGTTGTGATTACAAACAACACTTTTTATGGATATTTTTTATCATCGACGTCGATTCTTAAATTTTGAGTATCTTCAGTTATAGAAAGGAAGTAGGTTTAACTTTTTTCATCATTTATATTATTACATTGCAACGACGTACATCTAGCTTTACCTGCCTTGACACCCTCGCTGTACAAGGTATGAAATCATGACGATTTTTTTATCACAAGAATATGGAATCAATTTTATTGATGATTCATTTTTTCTAAATAATTTTACCCATATGTCGACATTAGGTACACAAAGGATAGACAACTATATATGAATGTCAGCGCATTTATAACTTTGACAGATCAATAACTTAAGAATGTATTATTTATTCTTGATTACAAATATGGCACACATTTTACATTGCCTGTAATGAGCCACTTATTAAACTGTCACAATGGTACTGTGTTGTAATGAATTAGATGGGCAGTACCAAGGTTGCATATGCAATATGCACCAGAAGATAAGCCGTATAAACTGTTGATTATTCCCACCTAAAATGGCAAGTTAAGGATGAATATATAAAGCTACAGTGTGGCCTCATTGGACAGCCATTTCAAAACATTAGTAAAGTTTGTCTGTCTATACGCGTATGTTAATTCTTCAAAACTAATGTGAAGAACTCGACGAAGTTGTTGAAATCCCACAATGGCTATAATAAAAGTTTGAGTTAAAACTTGGGAAATTTTGAACATGGCAAAGGAGAGATATGAATTGAGTTCTATCTTATGTGACACTACAATTAAACCGATCTTACCTATATATTATATAGAAATGTGATTGTAACGATTTGGTGGTCACTTCATATTGTGATCACTATAGCTTCCTCAGATCCGGTCAAGCAATAACAGAAGATGTCTAATGTGCAGAACTCCGAACAATGAACGAAACTCGCAATAACACAGCCCCGATTTGACAAATGGTCTTCATCATTATTGCTTCAAGATAACGCAAGACTGCTCGACAATCGCTTAACACTAAAAGACTTGCAGTTAGAAACCATCCGTCAACTTCCATACTCGCCGGATCTTGCCCCAACCGACTACCATTTTTCCCGAGATTATGACAATTTATTGCACGGAAAAAATTCTTGCCAGGGAGCAGCACGAAATGCCTTCAGACAGTTTGTGGAGTTCAGGTCCACAGAGTTCTATCGCAAAGGTTTGAATGATCTTCTGATTAGATGGCAGAAAATGTAGATAACGAGGGTAAGTACTTTGATTAAATAAAAATATCTTTTATCCAAAAAATAATTTTCTTTTTTCATTACTAAATGGTAATTTCATATTTTAACTCCTAAAACGAGTACCTACTTTCTGATGAATTTAGTAAAAAGCTTTTATTTTGATATAACAGACACTTTTATTTTATATACGTTGGTTATATGGAATCTATTATTTTGATTTTATTCTAAAATAAGCAACATAATAATTACAACATATTAAAACAACAAGTTAATAAATAATCAACTGATAACAAATTAAATTACATGTAGACAAGTTAAGTCTGTTTTGTTATAAGTAAATCGCTACCAATAGCTTTTTATTTTGGCTATATATTTAACCCTCAAGTAACATCCTGGGGTAAATTTGTACTCCAGGCACGTAAAAGTAGCAAATTTTTTTTCTCAGTAAAGGTACCTACATCTCAGCCTGTGTATTCTCAGTACTGCGCACGCGCTTGACACACGCGGGCGCGTGACGTGCAACATTATCCGTTCGCGCTGTACAAGGGCTTGGGGTAAGTTTTTACTCCAAGCTGTTAGTTAGTCAGAGACTTAACTATACCTCAGTTTCATTCATAAATCGTTTGTTTTAATTATCCCGGTATAGGAAGGATTAAGTACAGATTTAATATTATTAGTATATATATATATTATCGGTCGCTAAGTTGTTAGCAGCTTGGCCAAAACCCAAGAGCCAAGCTAGCCCGACATTATACCGAAGATACCCCGAACATCAGCCTGTATGAGATTAGGATGGCCTTGAAACAGCTCAAGAACAACAAGGGGCCGGGTGGCGACGGTATCACATCTGTTGTTCTGAAAGCGGGTGGAACACCAGTACTTAAAGTTCTTCAGAAGCTCTTTAATACAGTCTTACTTGAAAGTTTAGCGCCAGAAGCATGGAACAAAACCCTGGTGATGTAATTCTTTAAGAAAGGTGACAGCACTTTACTTAAGAATATGTAGGTAGGCAGTAAAGGTAGGCCTTAAGATGAACATGGACAAGACGAAAATTATGTCTAACTAGCTGACCCGCCAGCGGCTTCGCTCGCTTAGTCTTGGCGTAGTGGTGGAAGTGCCGTTGTGGAACCTCGAGGTCATGGATTCGATTCCCGGATTGGATAGTTATTGGGTGGTTCTTAGAAATAAAGATATTCTCAACAACAGTCCGGAGACTGGAACAGTGCCCCGTAGATGGCA
This sequence comes from Selenia dentaria, assembly GCA_917880725.1. Taxonomy (NCBI): domain Eukaryota; kingdom Metazoa; phylum Arthropoda; class Insecta; order Lepidoptera; family Geometridae; genus Selenia; species Selenia dentaria. Next base: position 25,134,321 of record OU862888.1, on the reverse strand, counting down.
ATAGGCTCGCCCCCTTTACATGATCACATGACCAAAAACATAATATATGGCGAAACGTAGGCGTTGAAAACTCCGCTGCATATAGGCAAAATTATCGATTCACTCAAGACCGCTAGACTGATGTTACCGCCCCGCGGTTTCATTTCCGTGGTGAAAGATGGTGACGATGAGGAAAAGTATCCTATTAAAATACTGCTGCTTACCCCTTTGAGAACTAACATGTATGTATTCCATAGATAAATCCTACTTAATATTATAAACGCGAAAGTTTGTGAGTATGGATGAGTGGATGTGTGGATCTTTGTTACTCATTAACGCACAAACGGCTGGGGTAATTTTGATGAAATTTGGTATGGAGGCAGATGAGGCACTGGTTTATCACATAAGATACTTTTCATCATCATCATCACCCATCACCAAGCGAGTGAAAAAGCGTAATATGCTTGGACACAGCATAGACAAAATAATAAGATCTCCGCCTATGTCAAGATCGTAATGATGACAGTTCTGTCAAAGTTTGTGTCAGTTTCGGATAGCTTATTCAAAAGTCTAGTAAATTTGACAGTTCGATACACTAGACGTGTTCGGCGACCGTCAAGGGTGATGAAATGTAACGCAAATACCGCCAAGGGTGATGAAATGTAATGATAGTTTTTTGCCATGGTGATTAATTTTATTTTATTATTATTGTTTACTGATTGATATATTAAGTATTTAAATATACTCAAATAATACTATTATAGCAATTGCGTTTTACTATGTACATATTTTGTAACATTTTGATATAAAGATTGATATGCCCTTGGAGAAATAATAAGCTACTCGAAATGCTAATCCTGCGCAGACGACGTAGTCGCGGGCACCATCTAGTACTAATATGTTGTACTTAGTAATATATTGGGAAAGTATTGCGGGCGATTCACTCAAGACCGCTAGACTGATGTTTCACCTCTGTGGTGATGGTGGAATCGCTCGACTACAGTAGGCTGTAAGCCTAAGCCAATTGAAGTGGCAAAGGGCAGGCCACGTAGCATATAGAAAAGATGGCCGATAGGACCGGAAGGTTCTGGAGTGGAGACCACAGACTAGCAAGCACAGTGTTGGTCGTCCAACGAGAATGTGGACTGAGAACCTGATAACGGTAGCAGGACGTGTTGGATGCAGGCTGCTTCCAACCGGACCTTTTGGAAATTTGTTGGGGAGGCATATGTTCAGCAGTGGACATTGTATGGCTAGGATGATGATGAATGTGTAGGAAATATGAACTACATCATACTTATTTTCCGATTTTAATTTTGGGGTAGATTTTTACCCCAGGATGTTAAGTAGTAGTGTAACCATAAATAAGGATGTTACCTGAGGGTTAACTTGTCACACCCATAACAATGTACTATTAGTGCGTTCGAATAGATCACTTCTGACCGTTTTGTAGCGAAAATAAGGCTAAAAACGCTCACAAGGGGTGTTCGAATTGGGGATCTGTGGGTGAAAATGTTGTTCATGTCTCTTTTTGTTCAGCGTTCGGAAAGCTAAAAAAGAGGATTTTTTGCCACCAAAAGTGCAATTTTTGACCCACGTCCGGAGCATGATGGTTTGTGATCGTTTTTTGACAACTATGTATTTGACAGCATAATCATGCGATTTTAGGTCTGATGCTCAGTTGAGCGTTCGAATAGGGTGTGGGCAAAAGTGGCAAAAATAACGTTTTTGAGTTTTACGAACGCCTTAAAAAAAGAGCCATCAATGACAACTCCACCAATGCCCTCATAAGCTAATCGAACGCACCTTACGACTCAGTTATTGTGAATACATTAGAATCCTAATTTTCCTGATGCTATACTGACTTTACTAATGAATTCACTCTTCAGATAAGTTATTATAATGCATACTCATATTTTCACTACACTTTTGGAGATTTCGCTATGAGATAACAAGATTTGGTAATATTTATTTGCTATTGCAGGCATCAAGAGCATTGAATGGTCATTTTAATCTCAGCCACAGGCTTTCTTCCATTATACATTAGACTACATATGTGTACTTATACAGAAAAATAAAATTAAAGTGTCTGTTTGTAATTCCAAGTTAACTGCTTTTCACTAAATGCATATGAAAGTATGATGATAGGTACTTTAATAAAAACAATTTATAAAAATTTTATATTCAAGCAGGTACCCATACTTTTCTGACCAGAATGCAGTACTGCAAATATAACTACCTACTTTGCAGTAGAAATACCATATGGTGACAGGACATCCCTGGAAGAACTCATTGAGAATGAGTTCTAGTGTACACAATAATGGTAAATCTTCATGATTATTTAACAGAAATAATTCAAAAATAATAGTTACAACTTAAATTAAGACCTGAAATGTCATATATCATTGTAGCTGGTCATTGATTGACCCAGCTGTACAAAGGTACAAGGATATAGTCATTAATTTCAGATGACTATGCTTCAGATAACTTCCATCTAAGAATGCAGGAATTATTATACATACCTACATAATTTCTTGATATTGTTTACATCAGAAAATTATCATCTTTCAACTTCATTGTAGTATAGTATAGTATACTATACTATATGAGTTTGATTAACAGTGAGGGCAATGGTGTTGTTATTGTTGATGGCATTCTAGTTGAAGCATTTGTAAAGCTCATTAACGTTAAAGTTGCCACTTTTGCCCACATGCTACTTGAACACTAAAATACTAATTTCTCTGAGACAGTCCACAGCATCCCTTCATCACATATACAAAGACAATATAATCACTTTGTTTTACTGAGATACAATATTCTGTTCTTCCCTCCGACTCCATCTTATCTTAAAGAATGTTTTGAATTACTTCATCTCTCTAATGCATTATCTCTTTGTTCTTCCAGTACCCGACAGTTGAAAACCCCTACTTCCTTGTTAACATTCTATCAAAATTCGTTTACTGTTTGAGCTGCCCGTCTGTGGAATGATCTCCCATTGATATAAGACACGCTCAATCAATTAATGTATTCAAGAATATGGTAAAGAAGCATTACATGTCTGAAAGCTGTTATATATTTGATTGTCTGAGTAAACAATATATTTAAAAAAAGTTATATGGTAACAAAGTATTTTAAAAATTAACTATGCACTAAGTAACATTGTTTAATTATTACCGTTTTACACCACCATGCGCAAATTCAAATTTATATTAATTACTATCCATCCTAAGGATGCCTGTAAGAAATTACTTATAGTGATAAGGCCGCCCATTATACAACCGGTTTTGTAAACTACTCTTAGTTCTTTCATTTATAAGCTTGGTGTTCAATAAAGTATTATTGTATTGTACACTGTTTTCAGTCTTTAACTAAGTTTTTTGAGTCTTATCACATAGTCTAGAGAAGTTGAAGGATCTATATATATCTAACTATAATAATAATCACCAATCTACTCTGTATGTGTAAGAATATCAGATTGTATTCTACAAGGAACATATGGTATTCTTGTACATAGGTGTTTCTTGTAGTTTTATAATAAAATCTACTAGTTTTATAATAAAATCTTATCATTTACTTTATTATAAATTTCCTAATTAATTTTACAATTTTAATCTGTCCGCATCAGGTTTACGCTATAAAAATAGATTTATGAATGAAGTGGAGGCTTGCTGATTCAAACCAATTAATACAAAGTAATATATTATCTTTAACTTTTATGAACCAATCATAAAATCTAAAATCAAATGATTCTCCTGTCAAATAGAGAACAGTAAAAAAGCTATCACAAAAAACCATGTTCCTGAAGTGAGTCTAGGAATCACACTTTTTGGTGGAATTATTAACTCTTTTTTTAGATAAGCAAATGGTGAATGGACAAGAGCCCACAGATTCCCAAATCAAACGCCCTTGTGGGTGTTTTAGCTGTGGCCAACTAGTGGCTGGCTATCTAGTTCAGGGAGTACTTTAGATAATATGTGCTTTGGAGCACATATTGTCTAAAGTACTCCTCTACATCTCATCATCATTAAATAAGTGTATGATAAGCAAATTACCTGTATTATTTAGCAGAACTTAAAACTAGATTTTGAACCTTGACACTAATTACTGGGTAAAGTAGGGACTGTTGATGTTAATAAGAGTGTAACATGATAGCCTAAAGTTTTATTTAATTTAAATATAGAGAAGGATAATGAAATGAAATCTTTTATTCTGTATGGCGGTATATGCCTACTGGGCACTTACAAATTATCATATTACATTTATTATTTCATATATCGATAACCGGGTCGGAACGGGATCACAACTGAGAAGATCCAACAAGAAACTAAGTGCGCTTGACTTTTTAAAAAAAAATTATCGCCAACTTCTTAATGTATATAACAAATGTTCCTTAATTTTAGCTCCATTTGTTGCCTTTTACTTAGTACATTTAGTTTTGATTAATTTTTTTGTTAAATATATCTAACATAAGGTAGATTATCTTTTGAATCTGTATTAATGCAATTTTACCAGACAATTAATGTAAATTATAATTAAATGAACAATATTGTTTATCTAAGAAGTTCCTTCCGAGATATGTACATGTATTTAAGTATTCATACCTGAGCTTGATCTTCACTTTTTAAAACCAGTTGCGTACATACACAACAGTACGGAATATCATGCAGGAATTTGGTATGCTTGTTGTTTTTTGGATATTTATTCACGTCGAGCTTACGACTGAGAAATTAAAATCAAAAGTAGGTAGGTAGGTAAAACTTCACCACATTCAGGGTGAAAATTCGAATGTTTAAAATGAGACAGTTGAAACTTACCTCGCCACTACGAGCCGCTGGAGAATTCTCTTCGATTTCGTAAATAATATGTGGCAAACCGGCTTCGCCCAACAGAGAGAATCCGAATCCCAAATTATCACTACGATTTAGGACCACTAGTCTTTCGTCGGCCATATTCAGCGTACAGCCGCATTGATAATCCCCACTGAAGGAATTCACTAGAACCACTATGTTAAAACTACACGAGGGATTAGCAAAAATTGATTTTTCTTGAGTATAAAACGAAAATAATCATTTTTATCGCACGACAAAAGCAAGCGCACCCGACCAAACCGAAAACAGTCACAGATTACCACGCACGCTATGGAATCTTTATAGAAAAAAATATAAAGCTATGATTTTAACAGCTCGATACACTAGTATCCGTAGTATCATTTTCTGTGCTAGAAACTCTCGACGACAGAGTCCGCATGTCATCCGTCTTTGTTGTTCAGCCGACTTTAGTCGATTGTTTCCGACCCCATCGGATCGGAAGGTGTCATATTGTCATATCTACCAACTTATAGGTAGATCTACCTATTTTACCTTGATTCTATTCTACCTATCTACTATTATAAGCCCTAAATCAACCTTTTTTGATACCACGTCATATTGAAAATAATGATGTCAGTAAACTTCAGTTATGCTGTAAGAGTATACTACAGAGCTTTCTATAATAATAATTACTGGATTGGTAACATAAAACAACAATTTACAAACATTGTAACTACACGAATTTATTTAAAGTCAAGCTGTGACAAAAAATTCTCTGTCATAAACAAATTACATATGTCATGCAATGAGATACATAGAAAAGAGTTCATCATCATCATCATGTATAAAACCTCTTGACTTCAACATTTATGCTTGTAACAGAACCAGTAATGTCAACATCTTTTATTTCTACTTTCTGCGCAGGATGCTAGGAAAGTAGAAACCAAAGACGTGAGCATTCACTAACATTAAAAAAACACTAACAACGCGTGACAGTTGACAATGTTGACAACACGATTCCGTTACACATACGCAGATTTTCGTGCTAGGCCCACAGGTACATCCCACGAATCGAAAATGTCACTGTCAACATTGTCAACTGTGCATGGTACGTGCATAGAAATTTGACTACAATTTCGTTGGTTTATTTGATTCTTTGTTTGGCATTCGTTGATAATGACGCTGATCAGTGTTCCATAACCGACCATTCTTAGTTTATTTTCTAATCTATCCACGTAGTACTGGCGGTATTGCAGCAATCCCGCTGAAGCCATATTTGAAAAAAGTAAAAGTTAAATCTACTAATTTATCATTGTATTTAATTTTGTTTTCGTAGAGTTTTTATGTGTTGTGATTACAAACTTTTAAAAAAATAGAACTTTATTTTGAATATACTAAACAGTAATAACTAAACACGGAGTAAAAATGTTCGATCCCTAATGAGCGTTTTGCCGGTTAATAATAATAGTTTAACGGAGTCAACGGTCAGCAGCTATATTATTATTGACCGGCAAAAGACTCGTAAGTAAGCTCGGCTCTAGCTAGAAGTAGTAAAAGTGGCATTTTTTAAGTTTCTTCAGTCACAAATTAAACAAGTATTTTCCGTAAGAAGTCTTCAAAATAAACAATTTATAGTTTCACAACAACTGCCTAAAGTATATCGGGACCGAGTTGTTTGCATTTTATGATTTTTCAACAAATCACTAAAATATTTATAATATATAAGGACTTTGTTAATTAGTGTACAATATTGAATGGGGTGGTTTGGAATTGATAACTGGTCATTATGTGAGTGAAAAAGATACATGTTTTTTTTTATTATTATGAACCCATATTGATTGCGCCGCAGCTATTAACTATTGCGCGAATGAACGCATCACAGAATAGACACCAGTAACAACGCCAGACATACCTACTTACTTAGAATAGGTGCAACGACGAAGGAACCTACCTACTCGCAAATATTTGCGCAGCTGAAGCCTAAACCTACTGTCGACGGACTGCCACGCCGGCCCGGGCCTGTAAACGTTCGCACGTCGTTCCTATTCTAACGGGTAGGTATGTATGTCTCCCGTAGTTACTGCTATCTATTTTGTGATGTTGTGGTGCATCGAGTCATGCATTCAGTCGTACCATGACTCTTAGCCGTGGAGCGGTGAATATGGGTTCATAATAATGAAAACAATGCCATTTTTTTCTTTTACTTTCATGACCAATTATCTATTCCAAACCACTTTGCGCATTGCATTGCAAGGGCAATGCGAAAAAATGCCACTTTTGTGCATTACTTTTGGTGGCAGCCAAAAAGAAATACGTCGCCACTACTCCATACAATGTTGCGCAAACCCCTTTATAACCAAGAACGGGGAACCCAGCTTGACAGCACTTGATTTTTTTTATAAAAGCATGTATAAATATTAAATAACATTTGTTTAATTTTGATAAATATTTTGTTTTACCTTTTTATTATATTAAAATCTATCAAATTAGATAGGTAGATCTACCGTTTTTACCACGACATTATACCAACTTATACCGATTTTTACTTTTTTTAACTTAATCTACCATTTTTCCAAAATGTGGGCGGGCAACACTTTTGAAACTCCTGTTGTTTGTTTACTATGTTTTTATAAAAATAATAAAATACGCTTGATTTTCTTTATAAAGACTAGAAAAAACTAGTGAATTGTGTTTTCGTGTGATAATTATTGTGATATTGTTCGTTAAAAGTATAAATCTATGTCAGGCACTGGTTGCGTTCCGGGCTGTACCAGGTTATAAGCCTAAAGTATATCTTTACGCTTTTCCGAGAAGCCGGAATAGATTTCAGATATGGGTAAAAGCTCTATATGATTTGCCTTTGTACAAGTTCAATAAGAATGTTGTTATAATGCGACGAAGTGTTTTGAAAACACTTTGCATCTAAGTACGTTCGATAAAGACCAACACAGGGAACTCATTTTGTTCTCACTTCTGATGCCGGATGCGTATCCTACTCTATTTTCCGAAGAAGAAATTGCAAGTGGCATACGAAATCCAAACGATTCCGGTAAGTGTGATAAAATCGAGATTATATTTTGATATTGATAGCGATTTAGTGGTGTGCCATACCTATGTCAAGATCGATAGTATGTCGATAGTATATCGATAGACGGACAGACGGATAGACGGACAAGCGAACGGTCAGGCGCTGTGACTTTTTAAATCTTATGTTAGACATATTAAAAAATTACATGGTTTATAAAATTATGTTAACAGCTTGTTTAAAATTAAGTGCGAAGAAGAAAAAAACAGTAAACATATAAATAAACAATATAATAAACAGATAAACCATTCAAAGAAGGAATGCCCCTCCACAGCAGTTGTGCTTACAAGAACACGCATAAAGACGTGTAAATATATATATGGATTTTCAGTGCCAAAAAATTCCTTTGTATCAACAAAATATACTCGTACTGTTCATAAAATGTTGATTTAAACAAAATATCTGTTTATTTTTTTTAGGGAGTAGTATTACTTTTGGTGATCCTACATGTGTGCCTGATCATCTTCAAGACCACAACCCCACCTGTCCAATCTGATTTCATTTTAGTCCCAACAACAGTCCAAGGGGAAACAAGGACAGAGTTTTACCCTATCACGCCTGAAACTAGAGTTAAAACTTCAAAAAAAATTCGGCATTCTATGTGTACAGCAATTTTATCCATCATTTTCTTCATAACTATATTTATACTTCAAGTAGAGTTAAGATTCTTTCAGAGAGTCCAAAGCGATCCCGGAGGAAACTTACCGCCAATATTGCGTTATTGACGCCAAACTGTAGGATTATGTATTACAAATGCGCCAAATTAATAAATAGCAGAAGACAAATGAATAAGCGGCTAAAGTTGGCTGAAAAGCGCGAATAGTCCAGACTTTGAAACATTGACAGCTGACCTTAATAAAACGTGTATATCATTTTTCTGGATGCAGATAAAATAAGCGGCAAAAAAGCTTAAGGACGAAGATTTACTAGATAAGAAAAAAATATAGCTTTAGCCCTTTTGAAATAAAGATTTTACACATGATAAACTTTCTGAATACCAAAACTATAGTTTCGTTTATTATTGAAACAAAAATAACACAGTTATAAAGACAAAAAGTTCGGAATACAATTATTATAATATGCCATTGTAATAGTCCTAAGCTGGCGGGTTTGAAAAAGTGATTATGTTAATTTTCAAATTTTTATTGTATGTAAACATCGAATTATTAATAATAAAAAACAGTGAAACTTCATCGCAATTTTTATCATCGATAGATTTCATATTCGGTTGTCCTGTCACTACAATAAATAGGTAACAAAGGGCGAGAAAAAAGAAGAAAAATGGCGACTTCTTGTGTATCGGTTCCCCCTCCCGTACCCCTGTCGTAACATTATACCCCTCGCCTGATGAGTTTCCAGTCTTTACGTAGTACATACAATGGGGATCCACACGCAAAGCTCAGCGCAGAGGGCGCTAGCGGCGAGAAGGCCACTGTAATGTTAGTGTCGCTTTGTTTTTTTAGGAAAAAAATATTTTTTTTGTATTGAAACCATCGTTTCTTTCAAGACGTATGCTACCTGGAAGCTTATAAAATTGAAAGGTGAACTAGGAAATCGAGGAGGAAAGATGACTGGAAAGAAAGCAGATCTTGTTGAGAGGTACCCACTATCTAATTAATTATATACTTTTAATTCTTCATATACCGTGATAATTAAAACAAAAGCTGTATGAATAAAATGGACGTAAATGTACGTCTCTGGTACGCAAACGGTTACCCGTGTTCTGTTTTAGATTAGAGTGTTATTTAGTTGTAATTTAATAATTATTATTTGACTCAACATAAATTATCCACTTTTCTATAGTGGATCTTTGGAAAATAAATGTACACCGTTATTATTACATCCTGGTACAGCACACAAAGGCATATTTGGAGAAAATTATTGTTTACTGCATGTAAGGTTACAAAATGAATGGAACTGACAGGTTTCAATGGCCATCCCGACGATGCGCCATCTGGCGTGATAAATTGGCAGTGAAGATCCCCATTGTCTTTGCAGATTACCATAGATAAATCAGATTATTACCACAGATTACGGTCAATTACGTAGTATAAGTATAAATACAGATTACACTGCCCGAAAGAAGGATAGAAGTTACTTTGGTATATATTATGTATTATGTATAGACCAAAATATATACTAGAAAAGTATTATGTACCCCGCCGTCCCTAGGATTTGCTTTGGAAGGTAATCTTTTTAGTGCTATATACATTATACAATTGTGTTCTACGCTTAAAAAGCTATAAAATACATCATCTAATTTAGTGTTTTTTTTATGAAATGAGTGAATATTTGAACTGTGGCAACCGTAGATATAAATATTCTACATCAATCAATGATGTTAATATAAACTGAGGTAGATACGCCTTACTGCGCTTGGCTTGGCATCTACACTAGCTAGATACGTGTCTTGAGTGAACTTAGTTCCAGCCTGTCTGGCAACGACGCAGCACGTGTACTACATTTAGGAAAAAATGCCTTCTTATGTGTTCAGAAACTGCAGAACATATACTGGAACAAGTGTAAACAAACAAGAATGATGTATCTTTTCATTTGTAAGTATTGTTTTTCTATGTTATTAATCAAAGATGGAAAATCTAAAATTGTATTTTAATTTAAAATAACTCCTGCGACGTTGCCGCTTCGCCACCCACGAGCACGAGACAAGTAGCGAGCGACAGAGAGAACGAGTCTGTCATTGGCGGTCGAATGGTCTTTCACAAGCGAACGTTGTTAATAATATATTGATTCCTTTCTGACAACTAGGATTCATATATCTTCGTGCTCTTTTAATCTTGTCAATGTAGTTAATGTCGTGGTGAGAGTTAGGTACTTTAGCTATAGGTAGGTATAGCATAAAATTTGCCATGTTTATACTTCATATTCAAGGAGTAAAACGCCTCTATTAGTCAATCTCATTGACATCAATGGTGGAAAGTGGAAACTTAACCCTTGAAGTGTTTTGCGATTATAAATAAAATGTGTGCATAAATGTAAGTAGTACTGGAAATAGTCTGTATGTAAATGCAAACGCTGAACTGTCAAGAAATTGTTAAATGTCAGTAGCAAGGGGCCTTACTATGAGCTCTTAAAGCAGGATTTCTAGACAACTGTCCGGTTTATTCGTACCATGACAACTCTAAAGCAGGCCTACCCAGGCCTACTATTCAAGAACCGCAGAAAAACAGTTCACCTGTTTTGTTTTGTATAGAGTCTCGTTAACATGTCGCTCTAAAACCACTCAGTTTATTAGCTTACAAACGTCTAGGCGTCTGCAATGTTGGTTATAGTAAATTGTTAGAATGCGAGAGACAATATTATCCGTTCACCTCTGAGAAAACAATATTCAAACAGTTCACCTAAATGAGCGTCATGTCTTATTCAGTAATCTGTGGTCATGGTATGATTTCATTCAAAACTGTTTATGTCAGGTTTAAGAACTGGGGCCTTACTATCAGCTTCTAACCAACATTGCAGACGCCTAGACGTTTGTAAGCTAATAAACTGAGTGGATTTAGAGCCATATGTTAATGAGAGTCCATACAAAAAAAAACAGGTGAACGGTTTTTCTGCGGTTCTTGAATAGTAGGCCTGGGCAGGCCTGCTTTAAAGTTGTTATGGTAGAAATAAACCTGGCAGTTGTCTAGAAGTCCTGCTATAAGAACTCATAGTAAGGCCCCAGAAGTGTAACTTAAAACTTTTTCAATTAAGACGGGCTAAAGGACGAGAATGCACGGCTGAAATAAGTAAAAAAAGATCAATTTCGTAATAACTTATAATCTGTAATTCAGAACACCGAGGTCACAGTGCAGAAAAAACATAATGAGGTGACCGAGGGCCAAAGACCTTAATAAGGTATTTGCCGAGGGCACCGAGGTGCAGACTTCAAAGCACAGAGTCACAAACTAAAAGCCCTAACAGACGCTCGTACTTGGTCCGGTGGACTATGTACTATGTCTCGCTACGGACCGAACCGAACAGTTGTTTCACTTACGCCTTCAAGTGCACACGGTTGTCATCATGTCGTTGGTCATAGTAAAAACTGGCCAAGTGCGAGCCGGACTCGCGCACAAAGGTTTCCATACCATTATCTATAAATCTCCCATCAAGAGACATGATATTTTGCTGATTTAACGGAAAACATCCTGCGCGAGTCTGTCTCGCACTTAGCGGGTTTTTCGAATTAAAAAAAAGGAGGAGGTTCCCAATTCGTCTGTTTTTTTTAATTTGTTACCTCGGAACTTACGACTGGGTGATCTGATTTTGAAAATTAATTTTTAGTTTGAAAGCTGGTACTTCTCGCGTCGTCCCATTTAAGTTTCATCAAATTTGATCCAGCAGTATTTATTTAAGACATACTGCAATTAAATGTAGATTATATGTATACATTTGTAGTTAAATATAAATAATTGTATATAAGTACTTTTTTGGTAAACATCAAGAAAAGATGGTTTTGCACAGAGCATACTCTCTGGCAAGACCACCTTGAAATAACAGTTATTTCACGCAGATAATGCACAGGTAATAATTTAAATAAATGTATAGTAGTACATCAAAGTAACATCTAGAGTTTAAGCTTATTAATAGATTATTTAGTCACGATTCAGTATTCTATACTAATGCGCCTGAAATACATTACTTAGCAAATAATGTATTAGCAATCTGCACTTGTATCTGACTAGGCGTACTGATATCGAGGAAAAAAAACCGCGGAACAAAACGCGGGTAGGCCGTGTGAAGAGAACAGCTGATTGTGTTTAAATCTAGTAAATATAGTTTTTGAGCGTAAAACTGTGATTAGTGCATATAATAAACAAGCATATACTGTGTTTTCTGTGTGAGAGAGATATCTGCGTAAAGCATTTAATAACAACAGGAATGACAGACAACACGACAACGTCTGACCGAAAACTTACGCAATAAGCTCCAAAAAGCCGGAATAATAAACCAGGAAGATTCAACATAGATTACCTACGTACCTACGTCGCATGCTGGTTAGTGGGCTCAGTCGTTTATATTGGTTCAAATAACTAAAACCCTTATGTAACATCAATACCACATAATATACACGTAACGATCGTATTTGAGCGCCTGAATTATATTACAATGAGTAAGTGTGGCGGTTGCGGCAAGTTTTTCTCAGGTGGCGCTGCATGTTCAAAATGCAAAACTATGTTCCATAGGCAGTGCGTCGACATCACTACTAATAATACCCCTATAAACTGGCTATGTCCTTGCTGTGTTGCCAGTGAACCTCGGAAAGATAATACAAACACGCCCTTAAAGGGACAGGCACAACAGGGGTCAGTGGAATCTCCTTAGGGACTGCAGGCCTACCATAAACTTTCAGATTATTTGTCAAGTTCCGAGCAGTTCAATAAAAGGATCTCTAATAGACCTGCCAAAAATTGTACCATTAACTTCATTTGACTGACATGCTTTTGAACTGCTAGGGCTAAGAAGGGCCTTAAATATTGTCTCTGACAGTTTGCGTGAAAGAGATGACGCTCCACCACTTTGTATAACGGTCTTACTCTTTCATTTATGATGGCTTATGTTATGTTCTGAAACTAAGATTAGCCTTATATTGAAACCTAATGATCTGATTTATAAATTAGTTTAATTTAAAGTATTGGATAATGTGGCAAACTGTTTTGCAACCGCCTTTTTATGTTTTTATACCAGTGTTTTCACTTTTTAATTATTTTGTTTGTGGAGTCTTTTTGAAGTTTTGTATTTATGTCATTATATATTTTTACACGACAATGAAAGGCTGATTTAATTTTAGCTCCTAGTATAATCAATTTAGAGAATAGCTAGGGTAGGCCTCCAGTCGGTAAAATAGTGGTCCTCTCGCAACGTATAAGTGACCAGTGATCCAGTAAGTATGGTTGTTACTAGATCGCAAATAAAACTTGTGCCTGATAAAACACAAGAAGAAGCACCTCCTAATCCTGACAATATGCCAAGTAGCAGTGTTCAACAGCCCACTACTCAAGCTAGACGTACTCATTCTGTGTCCACGCATACTAGCCACTCATCGGCGACGGCCCTCGCGAAAAAGCTCGCAATGGAGGCCAAGCATGCTCACCACCTCGCTGAGTTGGAAATTGAAGAGATGCGAGCACAACGAAGAGCTGCAGAATTACAGGTTGAACGTAAAACTGCTGAACTAGAGTTTCGTGCAGAGCTTGCCGCAATTGACGCAGAAAGGAGTGTGCGCTCCCATAGTAGCAGGAGCGATAGGAGCGTAAGGCAGTGGTTAGATCATAATGAATGCACTGAAGGTAATAAAGATCTATATGTTGTTAACGACAATACCACTGTCTTATCTCCAAATATAATAATCCTATACAGTCCACAGCTCAAATTCAGGTAGAGCCTAACATTAATACATTCTTATCTCCACAGGGCTATCACGGTGACCATGTCCCTCTCAGAGCGGCCAATGCACACCCTATAACGTCCCCGCCCAATATTTGCGGTGACAGGGTGCCCGCTACTGACCAATATAGAGGAAACGACTGTACGTCTCGCCTAGTTGATGCACTGGAGATTATAGCACAAAAGAATGTGCCATGTCCTGATAGAGTCAAGCGATTCCAAATTTCGCTTCCCACTTTCGACGGGAAATCGCCATTAGATTGGTTAATGTTTAAACGCGCTTTCTTAGACACTGCAGGTCCATACTGAACGGTAGAAAACTTAGCTCGTCTTAATCAAGCGTTAAAAGGTGCAGCGCGTGAGGCAGTAGGCACGTTGCTGGTAATGGCGCGGCAAACATCCGACGTCATCGAAGCACTGGACCGACGTTTTGGTCGTCCGGAGGAAATTGTTGCTCAGGAGGTAAACTCTATCCGAGCCTTGTCTAAACTTGGAAACGAGGTAAGAGATTTGAACGTTTTTTCCACCCGTGTGCGTAATTGTGTGGAGATTGCGAAGTTGTTGGAGCACCACGATTACTTACGATCACCAGAGCTGTTTGGAGCGTTACTGAGCAAGCTTCCACAACTTTTACGCACACGTTGGTTCGACTACGCAAAAAACAATTGGTCAGGCCAGCCCAAGGTAGAGCTACTTTCCAACTTTCTATCGAACGAAGTTGACTTCACGATGCAGTTTGGTTTTGTCAATGATGCTACCACCTCACACCGAGAGCGAGCACACACCGTGTCAGAGTCTGGATCGGGGTCTGGTGCTAAATTAGTAAATAAAAATAGTGGTGAAACGCATTGTTTGTGTTGTTCTCAAATCATCCGTTGTCAAAATGTGACAAATTTAAGGCGATGTCAATCGATGACAAATGGCAATTTGTCAAAGAAAGGAAAGTTGGTTACCGGTGTCTAAAAGAAGGTTCGCATAATTTTAGGTTCTGCAATAAAAATAAAACAAACTGTGAAATTAAAGATTGTAAAAGAAAACATCACACATTATTACACAATCCTAATTTTTACAGTCGTGCTACATCTGCACACATCACCGAGAATGTAGAGAGCAAACCGTCTACGTCTTCTCAGCAACTTAAGATATCCGAACATACTGAACAAGCAATTATTAACACAGCTGCTACACCGTGCGACACCACGCTTCAACCTCTATTAAAAATAGTTGCAGTAACGGTATCTGGACCTGCTGGAAGCGTTGATACATTTGCATTATTAGATGACGGGTCAACAGCAACGTTTATCGACTCGGAGGTTGCCAATGAGATAGGTGCAAAGGGTCCCAAAGCACAAATTCACCTTGATTGTGTAGGTGGTCTATCACGGAATAGCACTGTACAATATGTAGATGTTCAAATAAAGGGAAAGTTTGCAGCTGAAACCTTTTTGATTCGTAGGGTGCGTTCTATAAATAACTTAGGTTTGTTACGACAGTCAGCCACGCACGATAGCCTTTGTTCGTACTCTCATTTGCATGATCTAGCAGACGAGTTGTGCTACGTAGATGCTAAGCCCACATTAGTAATAGGGGTAGATAACTGGCATTTGAGTATTGCATCTGAAAGTAGACAAGGTACTAAATCACAACCCGTTGCTATAAAAACCGTATTAGGTTGGGTGGTTTTTGGATTTTCGAACAGTAAAACTAAACCTTTAGAATATGCCTACCACATTAATCTCAGCAAAGACACTGAGCGACGCTTAGAGTTCCACCAAATGTTTGCAACCAGCGGCGAGGAGCCACAAAGAGACGATCATCAAAGAGCAATACAAACTAGATGCCATAGGAATCACTAAGAATGAACCTCGCAGCGCAGATGACCAGCGTGCGCTTCAAATACTAAACAAAACGGCGCGCCGGTTACCTAGCGGTCGTTATGAGGTTGGATTGTTGTGGAAATCTGATAACTTTGTTGTGCCAAATAGCTATTCATTAGCTTTAGCTAGGTTCAAAAGCCTCGAAAAGCATATGCTAAGGGATCCACAATATGCGATGCGTTACCGTGATAATATCAATGAGACCCTGAATAAAGGATACGCGGAGCAATGTGCAGCTACAAAATCTGACTCTATTTGTTGGTATTTACCCCATTTCGGAGTTGTAAATCCCAATAAGCCTTTAAAAATTCGCATTGTTCATGACGCTGCCGCAAAAACGCAAGGAGTGTCCCTAAACTCATTGCTATTACCGGGACCCGATTTTTTACAAGTTTTGCTTGGAGTTTTGATGCGTTTTAGAGAAGGCAAGGTAGCATTAACGGCAGATGTCAAAGAGATGTTTTCGCAGATAAAAATTAGAGAGGAAGATAGGGACGCGCAACGGTTTCTATGGCGCGACAACCCTTCGTCACCTATTAAAATTTATCGAATGTCTTCAATGATTTTCGGTTCCTGCTCTAGCCCTTCGACTGCCATATTTATAATGAACCTAAACGCATCAAAATTCCAAGAAAAATTCCCAGAAGCCGTTGGTGCAATTGTCAAAGATACTTATATGGATGACTATATAGGTAGCTTTGATACAGTGGAAAACGCAGCTCGCTTAGCTGCTGAAATAGTTAAGATCCACGAACATGGTGGTTTCATCATGCGCGGGTGGATCTCCAATGAACCTAGTGCGCTTAATCTTTTGCCAAGCGAGTTGCTCGGCACCAGTGCTGATAGTAGACCACATGAAGTAGGTATAGAGCTAGGAACATCCACCTTCACTCGCACGTTGGGGTTGATATGGCAGCCCGTCTCTGATATGGTCAGTTTTAATATGGGATTTAAAGACCCGCTGCCAGATCAATTGACCAAACGAGTAGTCTTAGCACAAGTCATGCGCATATATGACCCATTAGGTATCTTAGCTCCATTGGTAGTTAGAGGCCGTATTTTATTTCAAAATTTGTGGCGTAAAGGTCTTGATTGGGACGAGTGTCTATCAGGAAATGATAAAAGTGTTTGGTTGAATTGGTTCGACAGTATCAACTCTTTAGTCAGCTTGCAAATCCCTAGATGTTATAACTTGTCGGTCGTTCAAGATTTTGAGCTTGAGTTGCATGTCCTTTGCGACGCAAGTGAGCTAGCATACGTTGCTGTCGCATACTGGCGATTCATTCTCAACAATGGCAATATTCAACTCGCAATTATTGCAAGCAAAGCACGTGTTTCACCTCTAAAACCTACGTCAATCCCACGTCTGGAGTTGCAAGGCGCTCTGATAGCTGCTCGTCTTGCTAATTTTATTTGTAAAGCTCATCGCTTCAAGCCGAAACGGCGTTATTTTTGGTGCGATTCAATGACAGTGCTAGGATGGTTGCGTAACGACGCCAGAAATTTTAAGCCTTTTGTGTCACATCGCGTGGGTGAAATCTTGGAAGGAAGTGAAGTCGGTGAGTGGCACTGGGTTCCTACGGTTCTCAATGTCGCTGACGATGCGACAAGAGGAACTCAAAAATCACTGAACATTAAGTCACGCTGGATAGCAGGTCCAAGTTTTTTATTAGCTCCTTCCTCTGAGTGGCCTTGTGAACCGCAGACCACCATAACCCCTTTAGGAGAGGAAGAGTTAAAACCATGCTTTCGATCTCGTACAGTAAATCTAACCCCATCCTCTACTTCATCATCTACACTTCCTATATCAGAATCTATTCATTTTAACCACGCGCGTGAATTGCCTTTACCAGTAGTGGTAGATATCATACATTTTAGCTCGTGGATTAGAATGGTAAGGGCAACTGCACGGCTCCATCAATTCATTGCGACCATTTTTCTAAAACGGGAACATTGTTTTTTTAACTTCATGGTTGAGGATATAGTTGATAATTTCTTTACAGCACATGACAATCGCGCAGTGACAACTGCTCCTGGCACATTAAGGTCATTGGATGTGGAGGCAATCTACCGAGCGGAATATCACGCGCTAATGAAGAGCCAAATCAATTCTTTTGAAAAAGAAATGTTTTGTCTAGTCCGAGGAGAAAACGTGCCAAAGAAGAGTCGCCTCTCCACTCTATCACCTGGTTTAAACGAAAGAGGTTTGATTTTCTTATCTGGACGCATTTCTGCCGCAACTAATGTTAATCCTGAAGTGAAACGGCCTATTATACTAGATGGCAAAGAACCAATTGTTCGTCTTATCATCAGACATTTTCACGTGAAGTTTGCTCACGCCAATACTGAGACGGTAATCAACGAACTGCGCCAACAGTACTGGATTTTGGGAGTAAGGAACGCTGTAAGATCAATTTCACGAAGCTGCCAAATGTGTAAGCTGTTACGCGCGCCTACTATGCAACCTCCTATGGGGGATCTTCCAGAAGCGAGGCTGACACATCACAGAAAGCCATTCACTGCCGTCGGCCTTGATTATTTTGGTCCCTTGCAGGTTGTGGTTGGTCGCAGACGAGAAAAAAGATGGGGGGCGCTATTTACCTGCATGGTTACGCGAGCGGTGCACTTGGAAGTAGTGCATAGCTTATCTTCAGATTCGGCCATTATGTGCTTGCATCGATTCATCGCTCGTCGTGGCACCCCAGACACCATATATTCCGATAACGGGACTGCGTTTGTTGGAGCTAATAGACAACTTCGCGAACTTTGCAACAGTGATGTCTCCGGTTTTGCAGTTAACAATAAAATTAAGTGGCGTTTCATAGCACCTTCAGCACCTTTCATGGGCGGTGCTTGGGAGAGACTGGTGAAGAGCGTAAAAACAGCCCTGCAAGTGACTCTAAGAGAAAGAGCTCCCAAAGATGAGACTTTGGTCACGCTGTTAGCGGAAGCAGAAGCCATAGTCAACTCAAGGCCCCTCACACACATTTCACCGGATGCGAACTTCCCAGAGGCACTTACGCCTAATCATTTCCTGCTCGGCGAATCTTCAAGAAAATCAGCCATGGACACTGTGGAAGTCAGCGATTCGGACTTATGTGGCAGGAGCAGTTGGCGAAAAGCGCTTCGACTTGCCGACCATTTTTGGCGCCGCTGGGTCCGTGTACACCTGCCTCTATTAAGGTTGGGGACCCAGTACTCATAGGCGATGGAGAGCTGCCAAGGGGTACTTGGCCTCGGGGTGTTATTGAGGCACTATATCCAGGACGCGACGGCATAGTGCGGGTGGTAGATGTGCGTACCCAAGGCGGGCTATTGCGTCGTCCCATGAAAAAGCTTGTGCCTCTTTAAAAAGGGGAAGCATGTGGCAAACTGTTTTGCAACCGCCTTTTTATGTTTTTATACCAGTGTTTTCACTTTTTAATTATTTTGTTTGTGGAGTCTTATTGAAGTTTTGTATTTATGTCATTATATATTTTTACACGACAATGAAAGGCGGATTTAATTTTAGCTCCTAGTATACTAAATCTAGAGAATAGCTAGGGTAGGCCTCCAGTCGGTAAAAGATAATATTTATTCAACTATTATTCACAGGTATTGTAAAATACGTTATAATAATAATATTGAGGGATCCAGCAGAGTTTGTGACATTGATTTAGTGAATTAATTTCAAGTTACATTAGTTACACAAAGTGCAAATATTTTGTAATGATATTAGAACACATCCAATCTAGGAAACAACAGTGAACAGTTTGAAGCATAGAGAAAATTGTATATACGGAAAAAAATGTATTAAATTGTATATATGGTTTGAAGTGGGTTCTCAAAGAAACGACCCGAATGATTATTATCTGCCTACAATATCAAGGCGGTGTTCCAAGTGTGAATTCTTATTTATTCAACTTGGAATTAAGGCCGCGTCTACCCTCACCGTCGTGTTAGTTATGCTCACTTAGAAGTACTATGGGAGTTCTAAATACCCATAGCGGCATAGCTGTAGGATAAAATAAAACAGTTCCAGCGCGTGAAAATATGAGATTTTTTTTTATATACTTCTTCTAGTAACAAAATAATTATTCGTATGCGTCTTCTACGATGGTAACAAATAATATTTTTTCACAAATTGATAGAAATTCACTGTTTTTACGTTCAATAGGTCACAAAAAGTTGCTTTAGCTCGCCTGCTTTATGTGACAGATATACAGGTTACTTTGATGGATATCTAAAGTCAAAAAACACGTCATGGTACGCTGACAGCAGGTCAATTGCACGCCGCTCTTTGCTGGCCGTCTAGGTCACGTGGGCAATAGTTGGCCGGCCTGCTATAGTCCGCCATAGTACGAATTTGCAGGTCAGCTCAATAAAACACTTAACTGTCCTGCTATAAGGGGCTTATGGTAGGCCTACTGGGCGGCGGTAGTGATCATAAGCAATCTCTGGTGCTAGAGGAAATACGAGCTCTCAGGAGTGATATGGACAGCTTCTGTAATGAATTTGGGTGCTTTCGACAGGAAGTCCGGGACGAGATGAAGGATTTGAGGGCTTTGTATAAAGGTTGCAATAGCAGATTAGACGACTTCTCCGTGCTACTGGATAACCACGACTCTAGTTTTCAGATACTCGAAGATCTAGTCAAGGAGACACAGGACCTCAAACTGCAGGTTCATTTCCTGAAGCAGGAATTACAGGCCAGAGACCAGGCCGCATTGCAAAATGATATAGAGATTAGTGGCGTAACTGAGCACAGCGGCGAAAATGTAATGCATACAACAGGACTGATAATGAACAAGATAGGTGTGAATATGGATGAGCATGACATAGTGGAGGCCCGCCGCGTCGGCCCCGTACGCATTGGACAGGACAGGAGGCAGTGGCCGCGCCCAAACGTGGTGTGCGTCGCGCGGCACGTGGTCCACGAGCAACTGTTGCGCTGTGCGCGCGCTCGCCGCAATATCACGACGGGCGACATCGAGTTGGCCGGGACGCCGCGCCCCGTCTCTATTAACGAGCGCCTTACTCGCGACAATATGCTGCTGTTCAACAAGGCTCGCTTGTTGTGCAAACAGCCCAACTGGAAATACACCTGGACCTGAGAGGGAAAAATACTCGTTAGAGAAGCGGATGGGAAAACGGCGTTTCGTATTCGTGGCGAGAGTGACTTAAAGAGACTTTTTAAGTAATGTGCTTATATTCCGCCATAAGACTAGGCTCAAGGTTGTTTTTTGTCTAAATGTTCCAGTATTGTTCTGTTTACTTTGTGTTTTTACTTTTGTATTATGGTTCACAACATCTTATCAGTTAGTAATAAGTAGTTTTAATAGAAATCAAATGTGCTCATCCTTGTATGTTACCAAAATTGTTATTATTGTATGTATTGATGTGCTATAAGCGCACCTTTTTGATAAACATAACGTATTGCTTAGCGTTTTACGTAACATTGTATTTATAATTAATATTGTGTTAAAGTACTTAAAAAGTCACGATTATTTTTAAAAGCTTACGCGTACATATCGTACACTTTAACAAATTACAAAAACCCATTCATAACACACCATCACATTCACACACCTAAAAATCATCACATAGGACCAATAAATGCTGATCCACGCCAATTGTTTGCGATTCAATATGGCTAGTACAATAAAATACGGATGACCATAGGGACCTTATAAATGAACTCTATCTGCTTGATTTGTGTCAATATAACTGGGTTGTCAACCACCAAGGGAGGATATTTGATCTCGTTCTTTGTAATGATGATGTGCTTGTCTCTAAGAGTGATAATGCCTTATCTAAAATTGATCCTTATCACAAGCCGCTACTGATAACAGTACAGTTTGTTAATCTGCCGTTGGTAAAACCGTTGGCTCGCTTTAAGCACTTATTTAATAAAGGTGACTATGATGCAATAAATTCTGAATTATTAAAAATCGACTGGGCTAGTGAGTTTTCTTTACTGAGTATGGAAATGGCGGTTACATTATTTTATTCTCATGTTGAGAAATTAATTAAGAAATACATTCCGACTAAACTTTTCAGACAAGAAGTGTACCCAAAATGGTACTCACCCGCATTAATAAAATCTCTAAAAGAAAAATTTAAATATCCAAGAAAATTTAAAATATATCATAATAAACCTGACCAATTATATTATTTTATATTACGCGATAGAAGTAAATTGCTTGAAAAACAATGTTATGACAAGTACATTTTAAGTATTGAAAATTCTATCGATAAAGATCCTAGGCATTTTTGGTCATATGTAAAATTACGAACTAAATCTAATAGCATTCTACACATATTCTCTAATAGCACATCTAGGAAGAATCGCTACTACTGGTGAAGATATTTGTAATTCATTCGGAGATTACTTTCACTCCACATTTCGTACCCAGACCGGGGGCGACTTGACACCTGGTAATGATTTGCTTACTGGCACTTCTAACTCAGCTATTATATCGCAGATCCATATAGAAACTGATTATGTTTCTAAATTATTGTTGAAACTTGATTCCGCTAAGTCAGCCGGCCCTGACCATATCAGCTCCTTATTTCTAATTAATTGCGGGAAAACCATCGCTCTACCCATTACCTTACTCTTTCAAAAATCTATTTCTCAATGTACATTTCCTCAGATCTGGAAGTCCGCCTATATTACACAAGTTCATAAAAAAGAGTCTAAAACTGATGTAACAAATTATAGACCTATTTCCAAGCTATGCGTTATAGCGAAAGTGTTCGAAAGGGTCATCTATAGCCAGGTATACACCGCATTAAAAAACTCATTTCACCCATCTTAACATGGGTTTCTAAAAGGCCGCTCCACTGTTTCTAATTTGATTCTACTGAATGAATATCTGACTGAAGCTATGAGTAATCGCAGCCAAGTAGATGTAGTATATACCGACTATAGCAAAGCTTTCGACCTCATATACCATAGGATACTTCTGTCTAAGCTTTGACTTATTGTCATCGCTGGTGATCTATATCGGTGGCTCTCATCCTATATAGAACGGAGAACTCAAGCTGTAGTGGTCAGTAATTATATTTCTGGCTGGGTTAACATTCCAAGTGGGGTTCCGCAGGGATCCTTACAAGGACCTTTATTATTTACGATATTTCCACCTGCTTTACTGCCTTCAAAGTTCCCGCTTACTTTGTTTTGCCGACGATATGAAGATATTTAGGGCTATTGAAACACTCGATGATGTCGAGAAGCTTCAAGCGGGCTTAATCCAGCTTGATAACTATTGTTTAGTGAATAAGCTTGACCTCGATCCTGCGAAATGCTCAGTGGTTACTTTTACTCGCAAGCTAAATATAATACTAAAGTACTGTCAAAGAACACCACCGTGCTTGATCTGGGAGTTAATCACGACTCAAAACTATTATTTGACGAACATATTGACCACATAGTGAAGAAGGCATCAAAAGCATTAGGGTTTGTTCTGCGTACTTGTGCTTCCTTTAATAGAATTAAAACCTTTAAAATTCTCTTACTTGAATATGCTTCACAGGTATGGAACCCACGATATGAAATATATATCAAGCGAGTTGAGGGTATCCAAATGATATTTATTAAGTATTTATGTTTTCGGTTAAAAATCCGTTTCAATCCAATGATTATCTTAGTCTTTGTAAAAAAATTCACATACTTCCTCTCTCTAAAAGGAGAAAAATAGCCGATATTGCTTTCCTATTTAAAATTACTTCTAATTTAATTGATTATCCCGAGCTATTAAGCATGATACAATTTAAACTCCTACAGTAATTAAGCGTTTCAATCCTCTTCTATACGTTCCAATTGTAAAAAGTAACTACAGATCATGGACTAACTATACAAGAAGACCAACAATCACATACAAAAAAACGTACACCGCAAAAAGATCAAAATCCCGTATTATTCCTAGATGGCGCTATCAAATAGCCCGGAATTTTTAGTTTGGACACTTAGAGCTGCTAAATTTGGATTACTTCAAGGGAAATTCAGCCCTAAAGTTGTGTAGTTTTTTTTAGATACGAAATAATGTTTCATTTACGTACTTTAATAATTTAGTTTCATACTGATAATATAGCATTATTTATGTGCTTATTGACAGATGGAGCTGCAATAGCTTGAAAGATGGCATTCAAAATATCGCATCTTAGGTTCGCTAGGTGGCGCTCAACATAAATAAATTGATCCTAATTTTGTTGGCAACGTAAAATTGTATCAATTGAAATGAAAAGCCTACTAGTATTTTGAGTTTGCAAAAAAGGCATATTAATTGTTGTAGTTCCCAGGTATTATTACACAATAAATATTTTTTAGTGGTTCATCTAAGTCTTTTCAGTGGCAGAGTAAGGGTTTCACATGGTCAGTAGTCAGCAACTGTACATTCTGCTATCTATACAGTACTTTTGACCTACAAAAGAGCTGGCTCAACTTTGTTTTCACGGACCTAGTAACTGTCCTTCACTGTCTGCCAGCTACTAGGCATGAAAACCAGGCTTAAGGAGTGCAGTATGTAACTGTTGGCAGTGTTAAAGTTAAGGGTAGCAACGTGACGAATACCATCAGGGGAACGACTTGCTTTTCTTGTCTTTTTAATGTTTCCTGTAATAATATGTTATTAATTATGCAGGATTACTAAAACAACGAAATTTATAGATAAATAACTTTTATTTCTCATTATTCTTTAATTTTAGTTTATAATATATGAACAATTGTTATTTGTTTGTGTTTTCAAAGATCTTTATTTAACGTAAAACGTTAGGGTCAGCTAACAAACAAATTCCACTAGATGGCGCTGTTTTCTTGATAATTGCATATTAATTTATCTTAATGAAATATGGGAGGATTAAATAAGAATGCTTGATTTTGCGCCCTTTATCTTTATTTATTAACACACTACAAACATAACTGAAACTATTTATTACTCGGATTTCGAGAAAATGGATAATAATTCTCAACTCTTGTTATACCACAGATTACGTAATAGTACATAATCCTTAGGCACGCACACATACAAATTAAGAATTTGTAGTAGCTATTTAACAAATTCGTCCGTCTCACGGAGTTCCCGTTAGCCTATCCGTAGAAACGTTTTCGCATGGGAACAAAGGTGCATGGTTCGAACCTGGGCTTATCGTGTTATTTTTGGCATTTATGTTTTAGTTAACCTTTATTCGTCATTTTAGATAACGATATGATTAGGTACTAATATTATCAGTGACATTCTAATATACCTAAGCCTCAACCTACATATAATGTACATACATGACATATGAAAAATATGAAATTGAAAACTGTCAAAACGTCCGAACCAGTGTTGCTAGTGGCAGATAGTCAAAAGTAACTCGAGTCATCTAATAAGTACCTATATCAGGCAAAAAACTCACTATTTTAGCAGTCTCTTATTTGGGTTTTTGTGTTTCAAGGTCATTAATTAATGTAAGTAATTTTGGAATAAGCATAACAAGAGTCGATAATGTCGCTGGAAACAAAAAAAATCTAAGCATTAGGTAGCTTCCATTATTTTACATCAACAGTAAAATAATATACCTAATGAAGGTTATGGTAATTACTAATTTTGTGCAAAAACACTCAACTAATACATTCCGATCGGAAGTAGTGCACAAACGTAAAAAATAACTAAAATAGCTAACAGCTCGAGTCTGGTAACACAAAGACAGCAGTACTGAGTGGAAGTTAATGAATTTATTTTATGTCGCACAGAGTGGCAACGTCGCGTTCAAGCCGTGATATAGCGCGGTCCTACTCTCGCAGAAAATGTACTCTACTAGCACGCACCATCTGACAACGTAGCTTACTTGCACTGTCAAGATATTATAACGTACAATAATAATGTAGCTATATGTATAAAATTGAACCACACAAACGTAAAATCAGACGATTTGGCGATGATAAAACAATAAGATAACACGCTGATGTTTAACTATATCATTGATTTGCGCAAATATGAGTACAAATTAGGACAATGTTAACTCACAATAACTTTAAATTCGCTCCAGAGAACTCAAAAATGCGTAGTTTAATTTGTATGGAAAACGTTTAACCTAGTATTTACTTAAATATTCATAGTATGCAGGCTAACATCGCCTTTTTTAATGTCTTATAACAAAATAAATATATTCATACTTGTTAGGAAATAATTTAGAATAAATGTGTTTTATCATGGACTAACATATACAAGTACTTGTATATGTTAGTACATGGTTTTATTTATAAAACACAATCTAATTATGGTTGGTTAGTTATGGGTTCAATGTAAAGTACACATTTGTAGGATGAAACACTCATTCCACAAGTAACAATAAATAATAATTAATCACTGAAATTATAACGAAAAGCACTTGAACACGAACGCACAATCGCACACCGCTACCGCACATTTCGCACAACAAACTCCGGTGTTGCCAACTCCGAAACTTTGTAATAATATGGGATGCCAGGAATTTCTAATTTTTTTAGTAGATTTTATTTATTCCGTGATTTAATGTTAACTAAGCTTTTAATTAAGCTAATGAAATAACGTTTAATTCTAAATATTATGTAGATCGATGACCCTATAATTTTTTACACCCAAAAAATAGCTTGTTTCAGTGTGTAGCATCAAAGTGGCCGATAAGCGAATGTAGATATACGTGTTCTTATTTTCGGCCACTTATGTTAAGTGAATATTTTTATTAATTTACAGGAACATATTTTGGCGGCCGAAAACCAAACAATACAATCATCACAATAAGCACTTAATTGGTACAAGAAGAGATACATAGATGAATGCAAACAAACTAACAAAAGAGACAAAACTATCTAACACTGTATTGAGGCACATTTCGGCCACGGGGCCGAAAACTCAACGTTTGTAGTTTTTCTGGTATTGATTTCCGGCAGCCTAATATTATGGTACTTTTTACCAATTATTGCTAAAATAACTATGTGCAAACAATATTCAGTAATTTGTAATGCATATTACATAAGAATTTATCTAATTTACTTAGACAATGGTTTAAAAACTTGCCTTCGAAAAGCACATGCGCCGTTATTTTTTTCGTAAATTTACGCACGTTACGAACCCTTCACGGCGGCCGGCAAATTTAAAAATTTGCTAAGAAGTGTTTGCTAATGTTGGAAAGCTAAAATGTATTTACGGATGTAAGAGAACTGGTAGGGAATGGTTAGTGCTTGGTTGTGTTAGAATTTTAGGAATGTACGCTCTGTTTACGTTGTTTTAAGTGGGACATGAACCTCAATAGGCCGAAAATACATGCAGGCCGGGAAACTAGTGCACCTACCCTATCTACTCTTTTGTTTGACTTGAAAATTCAAAATTGTTTAAACCAATTCATTTGAAATTATGCCATTTGAAAGAACGTTTATTTACAAACAAAATGATACTTAAGTATATAATATTACTATAAAGAAAACATAAAATTTTCGGCAAAATAGCTGACGCGCGGTTTTGGTGGGAAACGCGCTATTTTCTAACTCGCAATCGCAACCATAATATGACCACATAGGTACACACATCATGTATTTAAATACTTTGTAGAAAATTGTAATAGCTTTCTATCAATGTTAAAATCGCTAGTCTATTTCAACCATAGCGCACATAAAAGGTTTGAAGTGTTTATAAATAAAAAGTCCACAAATTCGGACCGGGCCCTACTATGCTAAAAGTAAAAACACGCAGTTACGGCACCGAACGAAGTACGCCCCGTCCGCAAAACATAACTCGTAAGTTTTCATGTGATTACTATGTAATTAAACATTAAATAGAGTACCAATGCACACGAACGAAACACGTAACTACGTAATTCGGCGTGATTCGGCGTGCGGTAGTAGGGCGCCCTGAGCGTTCCACAATCCACATTTCATGCTTTTTCTATTTGTCCCAAGTGATGATCGAAGAGCGACAACGTTTCATTTTGCTGCGACTGCCGCCGCAGACAGAGAAGATTGTGTCTGTGTATGTAGCGTTCTCAGTCTGCGGCGGGTGGAAAACGTCGCGTTGCACGAGCTGGCAACAAACATGAAATGCTCGCAAGTCACAGACCTCTATATTTTTTTTTGCGCCATCTATCCATTTTGTTTTGTACTACTACGAATGAGTATGATAATATCTATAGGTTTCGAGACAGAAAATTGATAGGTATAATTTATTGCACAATTCGATTATTCGATACACTTAGCGACCTCTTACGGCATGTAAGACACTTAATTATCGAGGTACGATTTCTTCTAGGCGATTGCTGGTCTTCTTGTATAGTTAGTCCATGCTACAGATATAATTCATACTTGTGTCGAGTGAGTAAAAGCTATAATAATTTAGATAAGCGAGTTGGCTTAGACTTATTCTGCACTAGTTTGGCATCGGCGAGGCGGCTGTTGAGCAGAGAATTCTTTGACTAAGTTGTTTGAGTACATTCCATTACCAAATATTGAGACTGTATTGTAGTGTTCATAACTTATGATTTTTATTAAGATGTTAACCGTAAGGACCTGTAATTGGCTTTCTGTTGTTATCCCTTATGTTTCAAAAGTTATATTGCTATTGGTCTTCCTCAAATGTAAAAAAAAATGAATAAAAAAAATAGTTTCAAACTAGGTCTTCTTAATGTAAGGTCGCTTAATAAGGGCAGAGACGAGTTGGAAGCCACATTGGAAACGTATAAACCGGATTTACTGGCTTTGAATGAATCCTGGCTACAAGAGGAAAGGTTGCACCAGTTCTTCCCGGCTACGTTCTAAAGCATAAAGCTCGTAAAACTAACAGGAGAGGAGGTGGTGTCGGCTTTTACATTAGAAAAAGATTGCGCGCGCGGGTACGCGCTCACCCAGACTAGTAGCTAGAACAGCTATGGCTAGAACTTACGCTGCCCGGGACGCGTATGTCAGTAGGTACAGCCTAAAAACCTGAAAGCGTTAAGCTGACTACTGCTCTCGATGCACTTAGCGAATCGTTTAACGTTTGTGCTAGTTGTGAATACGTTTGTCACCGATTTTAACGTAGACTTGCTTTCGAAGGAAAGTCACAAATCTAAGGAACTGACAACTTTTATCTCACATTTGAGTTTGGAACAAGTTGTAAAAGAACCGACACCAACGACGGATGAGTCAGAAAGTTTAATCGATCTAATAATCACAAATGTCCCTGATAGGTGCAAAAAATAACGATAATACACAATAGGTGCTTAAGTAATCATGCCTTAGTACTAAGTGAGTTTAACTTTAAAACACCTAAACCTATGGTTCGTTTTATAGAAACGTGCCTTATTAGGAACATAAGCATAGAGGTCTTTAATAAAGACTGAAAGTCCATTCCTTGGCAAGATGTAATTGATATGGTAGAGCTTGATACAATGATAGACGTATTCAATGACCCATTAGTCAATCTCTTCAATAAACATGCACCGCTTAGACGAGTAAAACTAAGAGACTCCCCTAAACCATGTATAACAGAGATGATAAGATTTATGATGAAACCAAGAGACAAAGCGCTTCATAATAAGAAAACAAGCTCATCAAAGGCGTATTACAAAAGCCTCAAAAGTTTGGTGGTAAATACGATTGAGAGAGAAAAGACCGCTTTTTTACTTACTACATCAACAGAAATCTTCATCAACCGAAAGAACTGTGGAGTTATTTGAAGAAAATCAAAATGCTCAATGTTGTTAACACAGTGACTCCTAATCATTTGAACGATCCAAATTTAATTAATGATTATTTTTTAACAATTCCTGGAGACGGAAGGGTCCACAATAAGACACTTCAATACTTTAAGATAAACAAAGACAGTAAAACTACGCTATCACTTGAACCTGTAGCCTTAGAAACCATAAACAAAATTATTATTAATATTCACACGAATGCGACAGGATTTGATCCTATTAATTCAGATATGCTTAAACTTACGCTCCCTGAAACCTTACCAGTTATATTAGAAATAATAAATCGCTCGATTGAAACGAACGTCTTCCCTAACTCATGGAAACGAGCCCTTGTAAAGCCAATTCCGAAAATACAGTCAGTGGAACAACTTAAAGATTTGCGTCCGATCAGCATTCTCCCAGTTTTATCAAAGGTTTAGTCTTTATCCAGTTGGAGAAATTTATACGTTCTGAAAATATTATCCCACCATTCCAATCTGGCTTCAGGAAAAGCGATGGTACAGAAACTGCTCTCATAGCCGTGACTGATGATTTAATAACTGCGTCAGACGCGGGGCTCAGTAGCGCGCTAAAATTGCCCAATTTTTCACGTGCGTTCGATTGTTTAAACCCTAAGATGCTTATTGCGAATTTTTCCTACTATGGTTTTTCGAACGAAACCTGCAAATGGTTTCGAACGTTCTTGACGGGAAGGGACTAATGTGTTGAGACGGAAGGATTTTTTGGGATGAAGCTTATGTCTAGTGTGGGAAGAATAAGAAGAGGGGTCCCGCAAGGATCGATTTTAAGCCCTATCTTATTCTCAATTTTTACAGCCGATATGCCTTACAATATAGTAAACTGCAAATGTCATTTGTACGCGGATGATACTCAACTGTATTTTTCTTTTGATGCAAATTCTAACCTAGAAACCATTTCACTAATAAATGACGGCTTGAATAAGATCTTTGATTGGGCTAATCGTTACTCACTTGTACTAAACCCTCATCAAATATCCTAATTTTAGGTACAACAAATCAAACTGAAAGTGTCCTCTTTTTTAATCCTAGAATATCAATAAACCAAAATGACATACCAATTGAGTCTGAGGCTAGAAATGTGGGTCTAGTCTACGATAGTGAGCTTAGATTCATTACACACGAAAACGAAAAAATTAAAGCCGCTTTCTACAAAGTTAAAGTTCTCTATGGCATCAGAAAATATATTTTGGAAGAAATAAGAATGTTGCTTTGCGATCTTCTAGTTCTGTCACCTTTCAACTATTGCAGTGCAGTCTATGGGCCAAGGTTGTATGTAAAAACGGAAAAAGCAGTTCAGAGAGTACAGAGTGCATGTGCCAGGTTCTGTTTTTGCATTCCCAGAAAGAAACACGTAACTCCTTATCTAGTTAAAAATCATGTTCTGAATATGAAAGCACGTCGAGAGCTTCACCTTGCCTGCATTAAAAAAAATATTTGTTTGGCCAAAATCCCGAATACCTGTTCCAAAAATTAACGTGGGTTAAGGATATCCACTCTCTTAACACCCGATCAAAATTATTTCATACTCTCTCGACTCTTAAGCGCAAGATCATCAGATTTAAAGGTAGCTTCAAATACAGCGCATCTAAAATTTGGAATACCATCCCACCTCCTATGAGGAAGAAAATGAGTTCAGGTGTTTTTAAACTCAAATACAAAGCCTTACTGTCATTATCGCCAAAAAGTTTTTTAGAAGCTACCTTTAAAACCAAATAGTGCCACTTAATACACATGCATCTATCCCTACACACTGTACAATACACCTCTACACATAGGTATCGCCATGATCCTAGACTCTCATGAGTCTGTTGATACAAAGCGATATCATTACGCTTTAACATATCCTGATACACCGTTACACATATTCAAACACCTACATACCGTACCCCGGTAAGCCCTCGTACCCGGACTCGTTAGAGGGCTTGTGATAGGAACGGTATACCGGTGATACGAATACCACACCGGTGATACGAATACCACACCCTCACCATACACACATAAACTCATACACACGCGTAAGCTCTAACTTAGTAGTTGGTATTATATACAATCAAGCCTGCTTCTAACTTTATCCTCGACTTACATCACAGTTCGAGCAAAGGGGTACACTGAAAACCAGCCCTGCGTAAACCGCGGTTTACGCACCACAGTGCTGAGCATATCCCTATTGCCAATCAATGAAGCATATTTAGTTTAGTTAACATAATTATAATTTTTTCTTTGCACCTTTGTTGGTAATAAATGATTTGACTTTGACTTTGATAGTATTAAGAATTAAATAATTATGTTTTAGTGGGAATGAGTTTATTTCTAAGTAATTAACTGTTTGTAATATGGTTTTCTTCTAATAAGTAGTGCATAATTGTCAAAACTATGAAACAACTAATCCAGATTGTTATAATATGACTACATATTATAACATGGATTTGTTGATGGGGGTTTAGTTTAAGCAGTCAAATAATATACATTATGTCATTTTAGAATAATATTGATTTATTTTTTTATGAAATTGAATAACATTTAATTGTAGTATGTATTATATATCAAATCTTTAATGTATTATGTATTAAATGCTAATCTTTGTATAATTGAAGAACTTCAATTAATATATCGCGTTCGGTAACGATTTCCTCCATGATGTACGTGAGCGCACGCGTGGCCGTCCTTCTTGGCGTTGAAACACGACTAGTCGTAGTTTGTCCGGCCCAATAATTCACACGTCCGGATTTGGTACGGAGCAGACCATGTCCGCTGCGGCCCGAGGCAGACTCAATTAATAATAATGTTGTACGCCGGAATACTCTTCTAACGTTTGGATTTGGTACGAAAGCGGACCAAGTACGTGGTCCGCTGTCTGTTAGGGCTTTAACAGATGCATCAGGGTTCAGACTAGATTTTTGGTTTTATTTATCTATGGTTTAGACTACGTCAGACAGAGCGTTGTAAAATGTAAAAACCGAAAACAAAAAGAAGAAGAAGATAAGATTGTGGTTTGCATATTTTTACAATGGACTATAATTACGAGCAAAGTAGTGAAGTAGAAGCTTTAGATTCTATCTATTATGGAGATATGCAAAGTAAGTTATCCTGGCCCACGTATACAAAGCATATTCCTCAAAAGTTTTATTAAACATGGTGTATTTAAAAACACCATGTTTGGTTATATACCTCACTTACTACCTTACAACTATTTTATTATTATAATGGTTAACGGGTGGTGCCTATTGATTAAACCGTGATGACTGGGTAGGTAGCAAACATTTTAATAAATCTATCTAACATAACCTGCTCCTGAAAACTTTTACCTGTAGGTAAGTCATAGCTTGATTAGCTTATAATATAAAATGTAAGTAACTTTTTCAAATAGGTTCATGTTCTAAGCCCAGTTTTCCAGAAAGCCTCCGTTCTGAATTTTCAGATGAGTAGAGATTTGACAATAATACAAAGTAGGTATACAAAATTTATTCAGATAAATACTCTCACCTAGATTCACTATTCAGCATAGTTCTGGCAACCCTTATAATTTATAACTAGGTTTAGGTTTAAAGACATTTATTTTCTGATAACTCCATAAAAAGTCAGGAAATGTAGTTAGAAAACAAAACATTTATTTTCAGTATTAGAAACAAAACCTTATCACAAATTTAGCATACCCATTAAGTCAGAAGAATTTGATGATGGGGAAGGTATTGCATGCCAGCTGATATTCACATACACATCAAAATATCCTGATGAACTACCAGAAATCGAAATTGAAAATGAAGAGAATTTTGATGACATTGTTGATAAGGAGGAGTTACTTGCTCATCTGGTTGAACAGGTAAGAGGAGTCTTTACTTTGCTATTTACAGTTTTTAAATGAATGGTCAAGTTTTTAAAAAGATGGTTAATGGTCAATTTGAAAATATAAATGTCTTTGCCATTGGTGGTGTTGCCATTGTTGGCTCTTTTTATATAGCGTTTGTAAAGCTCAAAAACATTATTTTTGCACTTTTGCACACACCCTACTTGAATGCTAAGCCGAGCATAAGACCTAAAATTGCATTATAATCATGCAGTCAAATAGATAGTTGTCAAAAAACAATCACAAACAACCATGCTCCGGACATGGGGCAAAAATAACTTTTATTTAACTTTCCGAACTCTGAACAAAAATAGGCATAAATGAGATTTCATGCACAGATTCCCAATTTGAATGCCCTTGAATTTAACATTATTTTCGCCACCTTGGGGCTAATTGAACACACTCTAAAGCACACACACTCGGAACATGTGCATGGTACAATCAATACCATGAGAGTATGTCATTGACAGACTTGCTTAATGTAATAGCTGAGACCAAAACAAAAAGGTTATAAAATTTTTATAACACCTGAAAATAGGTTTTCTAACCTATTTTCGTTATTGGTTCACCTTTCCTGGTGAACCAAGAAATTACTGTTGGCTGACCATTCTAACCTAGTAAAAAGTGAAAATTGATTTTCACTTACCAATAACAAAATTTGAAAGGGTTCATTTCATGCAAAACAGACCATATTCAAGATTACAGTGCTGTGTTTATAACTATAGCTTCTTACCTCATCCATAACATGCTATTGTTACGTGTTGTTCCTAAATAGGGGCTTGACTCATCCATATCTGTAGAAGAGCACCTATATATAGTAAATCTCTTCACTTATTCCGCAATTGGGCTCAAA
The DNA here is from genome assembly GCA_917880725.1 of Selenia dentaria. Lineage (NCBI taxonomy): Eukaryota > Metazoa > Arthropoda > Insecta > Lepidoptera > Geometridae > Selenia > Selenia dentaria. The sequence continues at coordinate 25,099,797 of OU862888.1, read as the reverse complement.
TTGTGGTTGGTAACGTCTATGGCACCTCTGAGATCGCTTAGTGGAGCTTGAGAATAAATCTGGAGATCATCGGCGTACAAATGATAGGGAGAAGTGATATAAAGGGAAATAGAATTAATAAATATTGCAAACAAGATATATTTATTATATATTTCCTATCAAAAATTGGGCAGGGAAAACAAGCGAACTATTTTAATAAAAGTCATGATGATCATGAGAGTCATTCTTGTGTGACAACAATATGTATATTTATATATATATATATATATATATATATATATATATATATATATGTATGTATATAGTTACTTGACTAAACTTAACTAAACCTATATATATATTGGTATCATACAAGAATGACTCTCTCTCTCATATATATATATATATATATGCATATTAGTGCACAGGGCTTGATATTTCCAGACTACCACACAATATTTTTGTATTAGAGATTCATCTTTAGCATGTGTCAAAACTCTCAATTGGTTTTACTATTTATTTTTTTTTTTTATTGGATACCTATTTATTTTTTCATATTACACATTATTATCTACAATTCTACACAAATGCAAGTTGGACACTAGTATGTAATTACCATTTTTAGGGTTCCATACCTGAAAAAAGAACCCATATCATTTTGTTGTCCATCTAGCTGTCTGTCAAGACACTTTTTCTCAGGATATCAAGTAAAAATGTAGGTATATCAAATATAACTCAAACTCAAATATAAATAAACCTCTTTCAATTGAGAAAAAAAAACAAAGTAGGAATTTATCATGTTCAAAAAATATGTCCCCTTATTTCACATAATATTTTGCGATTTTATAAGAGAATCAAAACCTAGAGGGTACTTCACAGGGACCTAGAATCATGAGGAAAATCTTATATATCACTTGTGTTTTGTCTGTTTTGCCACAAGTAAATACCATCTCATTCCATGTAGAAAATGTTTATTTTTGTTTACATGTTACAGGGCAAGGAGAATGTAGGAATGGTAATGGTTTTCACACTAGTATCAGCAGGACAAGAGTGGCTCAACCAAAAATGGGATGACATTAAGAAAGAAAAAGAGGAGAAGATACTAGCTAAACTGAAAGCAGATGAGGAAGCTGAAATGGTAAGCTGAAACCCCATAATCGTCAGCTACATTTAGTGTCGAAGGGTATTATTTATAAAGATTCAGCGCGTGGACTGTATGCGTAGCGTAAATAATTTGCGAAATATGTAGTCTTCATAACGTCAACTTAAACAATCGAAAAATGTGCGTGAGTTATGTCTGTAACAGCTGCATTCCATACATTATAGTTTGTACTGAATTAAGTTGTCTTACGTTATTATCGATATTGTGAATATATGGCGGCACCTGCCTGCAGTTGAATCCGGTATAGCCCTGTAATGTTACTAGAGCTGTGCCCGTTGCTGGAAAGCCCCTCCGAGTCAAAAAGTAGTACAGTTCAAGAACACACCCTGAGTCTCCATAAATGTCCTTTTTGTTCGATAAAAGGTGTTCCTTTTCCTTCCTTTGTTTCGGTTTTAAAGTGTAGTCCACGTAGTCTAGTTTTGATAAGGCATCATGAACATTTTTGGGAGAAATTATTAATTGTGGGACACGTCATGATTAATAAATAAATCTCTATCTTTCTTTATCTTTATCTTTGACTCGTGGGATCTTTTCTATCTATTCCATTTAGCTTTCAGGATATTGGTTTAAACAGCCCAAACAATTAATTGAAAAGTAATTATATTTTTGTTTGCAAATCCTCGTGAGCTGGACATATATTTATTTAATATCAAAACCGACTTTTTTATTATATTTATATTTATTTAATATCAAAACCGAATTAGCCGAAATTATCGAACTAGGTTTCGGTATACTATTTCTTATTGTGGTTTGTGGAATGTTCGACGCCGATCTTCAGTTAGTTTACGCTGCAAGATCGCGGCGACCACTGAATCAATATAAATCAATCAGTGTACTCCGCGATCTTGCAGCGTAAACTCTCTGAGGATAGACTTCAGAAATTCCTGAAACGTATGTCGTAAGAGTCTGCTAATTGCGTGAGTAAAATCGGTTTTGATATTAAATAAATATATGTCAAACTCACGAGGATTTTCAAACAAAAATATTTTTTTTTTTTTAATTGACACAAATAATAATTTGGCTTTGGGCTGTTGTGTAAAATATAACTACCATAGATGACCAGTGTTAGACCAGCGTTAGGAAACACTTGATGATCAGTGATGATATTGTTGAAGGCTCAGAATGGCAAATATAAAGATGTGATTCAGGCTTCAATTTCAGTGATTTATATAAAAGATATACCGCCAATTTTATATGCTAACAAAGTCTATTTTCCTTCTAGAAAAGATTTGAAGGCACCAGAGTCACAGTGGAATCATTTCTAGCATGGAGGAAACAGTTCGAAATTGACATGGGCATCCCGGCGAAACGGGAAAGGGAAGCCAAGGACAAAAACAAGTTGACGGGCAAAGAGCTATTCCTCAGGGATACCACACTCAACGAGTCTGATCTCAAATTCCTTGACGATGGTATGCCAGTTAATTTCTATTTGATATGTATATTATCGACACTGTTATTTTATTGTTTGTTGGGATACGCCTCCTGTATTTTCCAATTATTAATGTTCCCATTCTTTAATATTCTTCATCAGATAATACTTGGATAAATAATTAAATATATTAAGCAGCTGAAAAAAATACAATAGTGTCTAAGCATTCTCTAAACTAAAAATCTCTAAACTATGGCAGATCTAATTCTGTTTATGCTATAATCCGAATTAGTATATCACTTCCGAATGACAGCACTAAAATTAGATATATCTCTTCAATTGTGGGTATATTTTAGACAGATTAAGGCCACAGATCGTGACGGGATGCCAAAGGATTTTGCCGTCATTTGGCGCACACTAGCCGCTTAGGTACCGCGGCATTCCAGCGTCTTGCCGCGGCATGACAAAGTTTGCCTCAGTTTTAAAATGGTAGATTGTGATTATAATAAAATAATAATAAATAAAACCTTTATTCAAACAATTGTACAATGTTATTTCATACATTATAATGGGGCTAGAAAACATGAGCAAATTTGTGCAAGAGTATCTGCTGCTGAACTAGGTTCATCACCCGTGTTTCAGCATACAGCGCTCTTTCCCCAGCGTTGGACTACTGCTAGCCATTTTGGTACAATACTAATCTTAAGAATTTAGAATTAATCTTAGGTCCTAATATTACATATAAAGATGATGATAGTGTTTGTGTGTGTTTATGTGTGTGTAGGTGTGTGTGAGTGAGTGTATGTGTGTGTATGTATGTGTTTTACATCCCAAGTAAACTATTTAGGTGATTACTGTAAGAAGTTTTTCAGTATCGTCATAAGATAAAGTTTTTAGCCATTTAGTCACTACAATTTTGACATCTGATTTAACCAACGGATAAATGTTCAAAATTTTATTAAGCTTGTTGTATAAATAAGGCCCTAAAAACAAATAAAACCTCTTTGCAAAACGGGTACTAAAATTATGAGGTTGATTGCACACCAAGTATTTTCTTCTTTTTGTTAACTGTGTAGGCTCATAATCCAAAAAAGTGTGTTGTTTCAAAATTATACTATATATAAAATGTTGGCGCACGGTAAGCACGTCACAATACTGATACAGTGATGTAGTGGGGAATAAAATAGGTTTCCCAGTAGCAACCTTCAAAACGGATCTTTGGGCTACCTCTAGCATTTTTAAAATTTGTTTTGAGAGCACCTCCCCACGACGAAATACAGTAAGTTAGCAGTGATTGGCACATGCTCAAATATATTTGTTTTACCAATTGTAAACTTATGATATGTCTAAGTTTTTTAAAAATAAACATAATCTTTCGAATCCTCCCACTCAAGCCAAGGCTTCTATATGATTTTTAAAATTTATGTTTTTATCAACAAAGATTCCTAAATATTTGATACTTTCCATTCTTTCCAATTTATCACAGTTGCAGTCATTATTTTTTAATGCGATACATCGTCTATTGTGGGCAGAAATTGAAAGGTCGGGGTATGGTGAAAACTCTCGTATTGAAAACAATATATATTTTGTTTTGACCGTATTAAGGGACAAGACATTGTCATGAAGCCAAGTTGTGACTGCATTAAAACCATTTTGGGCAGCATCAAATACCGCGCTCCACGTATCTGACGCAAACAAAAGAGCTGTGTCATCAGCGTATGATATAAGTCTGCCATTCAAAGGTTGCAATTGACACAACTCGTTTATATATTTGGTGTTAATATCGATAATTGCAGACGAAGAAGGTGCACAGGCTATTTATATTAATTATTTTATATGCGCATCACCCCGCGGTATGTCACAACAAGCGCCGGCGGTATCCTCCGCATGCCGTTCCCTACCGCAGTGCGCCACGGCATCCCGTCGCGGGAGTCCGTGGCGCGTCTTTTAATGCCGTGCAATGAAATCCCTTTCGATGCCACGGCATCATTATGAAGCATAGCAATTTATGTCGTATTTCGATAACAATACGTTTGAATGTCCATTGGTAAAAAAATTAATACCTTGCCATGCCGTCCCGGTCTGCGTATGCCTTTAGTCGTCACTTATGGGACAATGTATACGATTTTATAATAAAGTTCCCAATGTTATCCGAGATTTGCCTATTAATAAGTTTAAAATTACTATTAAAACTAAACTCTGTCAAAAAGGTTATTACAAAATTTCGGATTACTTGGAGGATAAAACAGCTTGGGACTGATCACTCCAGGATCTATCTACTCGTGTACTAAGATGTCAAAGTGTAGCGTGTCTTGCCCTACTGATACCATTATTATGTTCTCTTTTGTAAGGCAACACACTGGAGCTAATATTTGTAGTACCTAAGTAAAAACATTGTAAAAACATCTATATAAAAAGAATGGCCCCGAGTTTCTTGCCGCTTCTTCTCGGTTGGCTCTATGTATTTTGGAACGCGGCGGTAGGCTTTAAAGTACATTATAATGAAAAATTGACGTTCATAAGTGCGTCTTTGATGCCTAAATTGAATAAATGATTTTGACTTTGACTTTGACTTTGACTTAACTTAGTGCACCCTAAATAACGTAAAAATACCCTAAATTGAATAGAATAATCCTATTTTTAGAAATGTCATTCTAATTGTGGTATGAATTTGTATTTTAGTGTTATCAGAATAAGGACTACCATAATTAAATTTTAGTTCGCTAGTTTATTTTACTTGTTGAACAGGTGAATGACCGCACACGTACGCTTACCAGTGATTATTTGATATTACAAAAGATACTAAAATTTTCAGGTGACGCAGTGAAAGTGGATGAATCCCTGTTCCAAGATCTGGATGACCTGGACATATCTGACGAAGACGACGCGGACTATGTCCCGGGACAAAGTAGCGACTCCGACTAGCGTCCACCGCGTCGGCGCTACGATGCGTCGAACTGATGTTAAGAAGTGTCATGGATTTTAACTTTTATTGTTAAATCATTAGGTACGACCACTGCAATTCTCTTCTAAGAAAAAAATAGGTTTATAGTTGACCACTTTATATTAAGGCGAAATGAGTTCCAAATTTCATGATTCGACTGCGCGAAAACTTAGTTTTTCGACGCTTATACCTAATAACCGAAGTTCGAAAAAAAATTTAGTGTAAATTGAATATACATCCTTATGAAGTATGGGAGCCAATACACGATTGAGCAAACTTGGATCGATAGAAAAAAATCGGCAACATTCTCAAAATTTTGCAATTTTTCTTACGTGCTTCACGGGGAAAAGCATTTTTATTCAAATATGGGCAAATATATTTCAATGAATGTATCATATTCGAATACCTAATGAAATTTACTAGTGAACTATGGACTCCTTTATCATTGAAATTTAATCATTTAATTGTACGAAATAAATATAAAAAGTATTAGCACGTATTCAATAGAATTTTCGCATTACATCGTCCATTCTGGTAAGCAATTCTCAACCTTATGTAAAGCATCGTAAATTGTTTTAAAATTAGGATTGGACCGCGCCTTAATCAAATATTTTATACTAAAACCGTTACATTCTTTAAGGCATAATTTCTTGTACAAATTAGAGCGCAGCATGGGAGCGGCAGATTCGGTACGCACAATGCAAACACTGTATTACAATTCAATACAATCACACACACACCTTTCAATGGTAGTGCCACGCTGTAACACCACAGCCGAATGGGCCGACATGACCTGAGTAGTACCACACTCCCACATAACACTGCGGTGAAGTAACATATCTATTGCTATTGCGTTTCAGTCGGTTTGTGGGAGGTTCCGGAGGCTCGATTCCCCCCTCCCCCGTTCTCCCTCTCCTTCCCGCTCCCACTGCCCTCAAACCCGCACACTTTCTATCTCTTCCTTCCTCAAAGGTCGGCAACGCATCCTCGATACCTTTGGTATTGCGGATGTCCGTGGGCGACGGTATTACTTACCATCAGGTGAGCTGCTTGCTCGTTTGTCAACCTATCCGATAAAAAAAAAATTACAGAACCAAAATAAAATGTAAACAGATTAAAAAATATGTATTAAAACAAAGTACAATGGGCGGGCTTATCGCTTAAAGCGATCTCTTCCAGACAACCATTATATTAATTTGAAGCGATTAAAGCTTAGTGTTAGTGTAGAATGGCCGCTGCTGGTTCGATTTCGTATTGAGCTGCGCGCTATCGGTTTGAGATTTCAGCGAAGGTAACGTCGCCGTCGCCGCGTCGTGAGGAAACCTTCAGCGCGGTGGTAGAGCGTTTGCTAAAACCTGTCTGAAAAATTGGGGCAAAATGCTATTGTCAAGTGTTCCGCGCAAGCAGCTTAGTGTAATATAATGAAAATTATCCCTTTTCGATACAACCTTGGAAAATTGTTATGGATTTATGAAATTATTAAAATATCAATATTATTTATATAAATATTAGCGCGGGACAAGAGCGCCGCTCCTAGCTGTCTCGTTATATATGTTTAAAAAACATGGGCTTTTTTGTCTTTAGCCAACAAATTTTTTTCTGACCACTGTATGCACATAAAATGTAGATTGTAGTTTGGCTGTATACAAAATTGTAGAAGTTAAAATCCATAAACAGTGCTGGACTGTTATTAGTCTGTATGACTAAATTAAGTGGCTCTACTGATGTGCGGGGTATACCCATTTAAGTTATTGTTTATTGATTAAAGAAATGTTTACTATTGATGTATGTTTAATGGTGAAATTGAAAGTCATTGTTTATGCTTGGAGAATATTTTATTTACACTTTAGTCACTAAAATAGGTATTTACAACCGATAATTTAGTGAATAATAAAGAAAAGGCGACACAACAACAACATTCAGGAAATACATGCCATTTTTGCACCTATCTTAAAATTATAGAAATATTTGGGAAAGGTACCTACTTCAAATCAAAATGTTCGTTTAGCGAAATATTTATACTTACACAAGTACCATTTGAAAATTTTAATACCGACTTCCAATCTATTCAGTTATTGGAGTGTATCTCAAAAACTACTGGACTGAATTTGTTAAATTTAAACGGGACCACACGAGAAGCACCAGCATTGAAACAAAAAAAATAATTTAGAGAATCGGTTCACCCAGTCAAAAGTTATGAAGTAACAAACAAAAAAATACAGTCGAATTGAGTACCTCCTCCTTTTTGGAAGTCTGTAGATAAAAGTATGGACATAGCTAAAGGCATAGCGGTTAATTTATCTCGAATGCAAAAGTATTTTTTAGACAGATACAAAAATATAATGCATATAAAGCTTCGTTAGAAGTTTAAAAGTAAGTTAGCCAACCTTTAACTTTTATACTATTATATACAAATAGGCTTGATGTAGATAGATGCGTTATTTATATATTATGTTGAAGCTGTAATTGTACACATCAAATTGCAAGGTTAAATCTAAATTTTCACCTAGATGGCGCTGTATGTCGCTAACACGCGCAAGTGTTTGTTGCATAAAATTATAGTAGGTCCGAGTGCATCGTCAATTAATGTGTCGTCAATATATATACTAGGTGAGTATCAGTTAGTTGGGAAAATAAACCTTTCGCTCTAGTAATTGAGTTTAATTTCGGGCAGTTTTGGAAGCGAGTGGTGTCGGGAGTGGACCAAACCTCCGCCGCTAACAATATACAATAATGTTATATGTAATCTAGATGATAGTTTTGAAAGTACTACTTCGTCTATAATGAATATTTCTCCCCCAAGTGTAGGCTGCATGTTGTCAGGATTCATGTCCGACATTAACAAAATGACTACCGCCCGAAAGCCTCCCATATAGCGTAACGACTGTTGTCTTAATACAAATAACCGGAACCGATGGTTTCACGTGCCGCCGAAGCACGGATGAACTTAGGTGAAAATGCCACTAGCGGTCACCCAACCCATCCAAGTCGCGCCCGTAGCGAGAGTTGCTTAACCTCGTTGATCTGTTGAGAACTAGGTAACCTTTGTTGCAAGCGCTTCTACGAGTATATGTAGATCATATATTTTTATATTAACAACTTGTGTTAATATAAAAACTGAAATTTCAATTAATCATTTTATTTAAAAACATATTTATACCTCAGTATCAAACTTATAAGCTTAATAATATTGGTATTAATAATATTAGTACAATCAAGCACAAAATGTTTTAACGAGAATATAATGGGTTGATAAATATAATCAACTTTTTGTTGTACATAATAAACACGCATCTCTCCTACATCCAAATTACATTGCATTATAAAAGCTACAACATCCATTTAAACAAATACGCGTAACATTGAGCAAACAAAACATAACGTTAAATGTAACATACATGTAACTTACATTAGGTACTTATAATGTAAAGGTAACTAATAAAAGGAGTATCACAAAAATATATTTACATTAAAGTGTGCAGTCTTCAAATAACGAATTAGTGAAAAATCAATATTCACACTAATATTATAATTAACCATAGATATGTATTTGAATTAAAATAAATAAGTAAACTTGTAGGTAATAGGCAATTTGGTGCGACGTTAGCGTTGCTGCTATTATTTGCGTTAGTTTCTTTGACGCCTTCGAATCAAACGCACTGAAAGGTTTTGGTACTCTGTACGTATAAGATAACCGAATAATGTTAGACTCGACTTTTTTAAATCCGAAGAAACTCTTATAACTTGTAAACACAAATCTGAATATGTAAAGGGTGTCTCAGTAAGAGTGCACTTTTTCATTTTAAAATAAAAACAAGTATTTTATGACAGAGTTGTGATATTTTTATTGTATTGTAAAGAAGACATGTTCCGATTAAGTATGGAATAAAATATCCGGCAAATGACGGATACCATGGCCGGTACCAATGACAGATATCCGATGACAGGCCATTACTCTTTTCATGAAATTTTCCATGATTTTTGCACAGAGATGCGGCTGTATCTCACCGATGACGCGTTGGATTTCCGATTTGAGCTGAGGCATTGTTTCGGGTTAATTCGCATAAGCCCGAGATTTCTCAAAACCCATAGTAAAAAATCGCACGGTGTAAAATCGCAAGGTCTTGGTGGCCAGTTGACATCAGAATTTCGTGAGATTATGTGTTCTGGAAATCGTTGCTGCAATAAGTCGATTGTTTCATGCGCGGTGTGGCAGGTTGCGCCGTCCTGCTGAAACCACATGTCCAGATTCATGCCGTCCAGTTGAGGCCACAAGAAGTCGGTTATCATATTCCTGTAACGGATGCCGTTCACAGTCACTGCAATTTCGGGCTCATTTTCAAAAAAGTAAGGTCCAATCACGCCGCCTTTTCAAAACCCGCACCAGACAGTTACTCGTTGTGGGTGCATTTGTTTCTTATGGATTGCATGAAGATTTTCTGAATCCCAAATTCGACAATTTTGTGTATTCACGAAGCCATTCATATGGAAATGCGCTTCATCGGAGAAAAATACTTTTTTCGAAAAATTGGCATCGACTTCACTTTGCTCCATTACCCATTGAACGAATTGCCGGCGCTTTCCGTGGTCTGCTGGTTTGAGCTCCTGAGTTAACTGAATCTTGTACGCATGAAGGTACGAATGAAGGAAATTTCGAATTCGTAAATTTGAAGTTGTTGAGAACGATGTCGAATTGATGTTTTCGGGTTTTCGGCGACACGCTCGTTTACAGCAGCAATGTTTTCAAGAGACCGACCGGTACATTGACGCAAAGGATTCTTATTATCCATAATTAACCCATTTTTTCAATTTTATTCACCACTCTTCGAATGGTTGACACATTAGGTGCACTTTCTCGGCTGAAAATTTGGCGAAGTTTGCGAGCGGTTTCAGCGTAACTTTCCCCATTTTTGTAATGAGTTTTCATAATTATAACGCGTTGTTTTTTCGAAAAGCGCTCCATTTTTGATATAAATAAACAGAGGTGACAGCTGTCAAATTTCAGAGTTGCCAGTTGCATGAAAAAAAAATTTAATTTTAAAAAGTGCACTCTTACTGAGACACCTTTATGTATTTTGTTTCAAGGTCATTCTATTTAAACTGCCTCTGGACTTGTGAAGGCGACTGTACGTAAATGCAGAATACACGACATTTACATACATACAAATATTTTAAATATTGCGTGTGGTCGGTACTTGTTTCGTTTATGGGATTTTTTTCTTAGTAGGTACTTTTAAAGTGTTAAATGGAGTTTAGCTGTATTTTTTTCTCTAAATCATACTGTACTTGAAGTCGTTTAGCTCATTTTATATAGCAAATAAGTTCAGTTCGTACCGACCAATGCCCAAATCCGTCTTAAAAACATTTACATTAACCGCGAACGCTGTGAATTCAAGAAACTGCACTGCGGGCATAGATGTCGATAGGATAAAATTTGACAGTAATTATCAATAAAAGACGGCCCGCGATATAACTATCACAGCTAAATCCATGCTAGAGACAAGGTACGATGGATAAAATCAGTTTATCGACGTGATGAGTTTATCAAACCGTTATCCATGCTCGTACTACACTAACGAATCTCGCCTTGAATTGAAACTACGACCGTTAACAACAATAAGTGCGATCCACGTGCTTGTAAATGCTCTATAGGTATGGCACAAGAGCCATTTGTTCCCAACTCGGCGCAAACTTTTGACGCGGGCGCAGGTCGTAACACTCGGGAGCAATCACGAGGGCGCCACAGGGCTCCTTAACAAGCTAGTCGGTATGTATGTATCAACTAAATCCTTGAGCAAATATATTTCGAGATAAATGCATATAAGATTTCAATGAGTATATTCTAAGATAGATTTAATTTATAAATTAAGTAATAATTATATATAAAACACCCAATACGGAACAATACTTTTACATTATGATAACAATTTCATTTTTAATTATAACACACGATACAACAATAATTATTTTATTATTAAATTAGGTGGTGCTAATAAGAGCACAAAATTGTACATTTGATTTTATAATTAGTACACCTAATAACGTATCAGATAACTAAACAGAAACTTTTACATTTAGTACGTACTTATTAAAAAAAACTTAATAGCAAGAACAGATTTTTAGCTATCACACATTATTTTAAAACTAGCAAAATATTTGGAAGATAATGCAAACAAAAAATCATTCCATATTTGGAGATACGACTCAATAGCGCTTGTAACAATACAACATTATTAATAACTTATTAACATAGCATAAAATTAAATATAGAAAAATAACTAATGATTTAATTAGAAAGTAATTTCGTAGATCACAGAAATTACATAACACAATTGGCTAATATTATTTATATGTAAATTTACAGGCCTTATACGTCTAATCATACTGACCTACAGTTAAGTCTATTGTGAATATATGCAGGTGTTCAGAAGTCGACATTTATCATGACGGCGATCACACTGATGATATTGTTTTTATTCTGAAGAAACTCTTAACTCGCTAATAACATGTCCAATTAAAAATGTGTATTTTGTTTGTTTCAAGGGTCATTCTATTTTTTTTATAATGCCTCTAGATTTGTGAACGCGACTGTACGTAACTACAGAATACACGATAGTTACAAATATTTTTACTTGTTTTGTATATGGGATTATTTATTCCTTACAAGATTTTTGATTGGTGCTACGAAAGGGTTTTTTTTTAATTAATCATTATTTCTCATCTCTGCCCCTGCTCAACACTGTTAGTCTTCCGTCGGATTAGTTCGAATCTTGTTCTTTAGAGAAACTTCATCTAGCTAGCTACTTGATCCTTGCGATTTGTGGACAGTTCGCTTCGTGACTATGCAAATTTAGGCTCTCTAGGTTAGTACTAGTTTATAACTACCAACTAATCTGATGAAATAACTACCAATAAATCCTGTTATAACTAGATTATAACAGGATTTATTGGTAGTTACAAACTTTGAATAGTGTCTCCTTTTTAGACATGACCTAGAAAGCCTAAATTTGCATAGTCACGAAGCGAACTCTCTACAAATCGCAAGGATCAATAGCTATTAGCTAATAGCTAGCTATTTAGTCTAACATACATTATTAATAGAAAAAGAAGACCAGTCTTGGGACACAGTGGTATTCAAGACGTAACGGAGCACAATGATAAGAAAACTAAGTTGCGAAACAAAAACAAAAGAAGTCAACACAATAAAAATGTTTGGTGTTTATTAATCTGTCGAATGCTGACGTGACAAAATTGTGTTTTAAATGCGTAAGTTTAAATTAGTTCTCCACGCTGTAGGGTTTGCTAGGACGCGCCCAAGACTCCATATAGCTGGATTTTATATGATGAAATCGTCGATATCTGAACACCGACATAATGCGTGTGTACCTCAAACGTGGCTACTTGCGACACTGGAAAATTAGAACGAGTGCGGGTAGTATTGGAAATGGTGCTGATTCTTTTCGTATATGGTCATTCCGCCACCATTGTTTAGTATTGATGCCTAAAGACTTTATACATTAAAAAAGGAAGCGTTTTGTTAAGAAATACACGGGCATTGTCGATTAATTTATTTTCTTCTATTTCTGTTTCTGTGTTCAGTATAATTTTATTTTTTCTATAGAATATCACATCAGTAGAGCATAGTTTATATTCAGTTCGTATTAAAAGTATTTTTAAAAAAAGTTATGACTTAAATACCTTTATACAAGTTTGTGCCATTCACTGTTATTGTAATTTATATCACAGAGATTTTTCACAACTGTGGAGATTCCATTCCAGGTAAGAATTTAATTCTAATGACGCAAGTTGTGATTATAGTTACATTTATCTCAGATCCAGACTTTGTCCCAAATGTTAAAAACAAGACAGCAAAAAATAACCCAGTGCCTAATTATTAGACAGTTTGGACGGCTAACAAACATTGAACTAACATAAAATCTTCCACTCGTACTACGACAATATCTCAATAACAACGTTAGACCTGCCAAAACTTCACAGAGCAAGTGTTCACGTTTGAGGTACATACAATCTAATACTTGTCGTATGTACTGATACTTTATTACATCCTGTACCGATGCTCAATGACACTTAATTTTATACAAAGCTACCTATCTAAGCTTGTGTAAAAATATGTATGGGCATTACACTATATGCGATTTATTACCTATAAGTATAAGCTTATATTCAGCGTACGACGAATACTCTTATTCGAGGATATGAGTATCTACTGACAATTAACTAAATTAATCTGATAACGCAGCTGTGCAGTTAAGTTTATGGCGGTTTGTGTTAACCTGCGCGTACTATTGGCCTTTGCAGGATGTTTTTTGTATAAATCACGCGGAATTGTCCATTTTGACCCATTAATCACGGGTGGGAAACTGGATACCATAACAAAAATGGCGGTAGTGAGATATACTCTTAGTAGTGTTCTTTTTTGTTTTGTGTATTCTCGAGTGTGCAAGGGACTTTAATAATTGTGGAGTAATGGCTAAGTATTACCTACTGGTGGCGTACAAATGCAGGCGTGGTGTAAGTACAAGAAACGTGGTTTTTGTGTTTCGATTACGCGCTATGACGAAATTACTGAAACACCACTTAAAAGAATAATTTACCTACATACCTACATTTATGTGTTTTTTTTTTATTTCGATATATATTCGACTCTATTGGTTCTAGTTAGCGAGTCGTGCGAGTATTTTATAAACTTGGCCGTTTTCAATCATTTTAACTGTATATAGATAGTTGTATTAATCGGTTCAGCAGGCCTAGACAAAAGATGTTTCTGCTATCGTTAACGCTAAACGACAACTCCAAAATGTATGGCGTTGACATTACCTGTGGAAAAGTCACGTGACGTCACGCAAGTTCGTACACACATTTCTGTCTGTAGCGTGTGCGGAAACACGCCTGTTTGAATTTTGTCTAGACCTGCAGGTACCTATCCTTTCAATTTGTTTTTAGATTGAGCGTAGATAACTGATTCTCATTATTGTACCAGACCACTAAAACAATTGATTGATTCCCAAGGTCTTCATTTTTAATCGTTTCTATTTGCTATGCTGGACGTTTTTTTGCGGCGCGGCGTTGGTGTTTCACGAGATTAAGCATTCGTATTTGTATGTGCAGATGCTTTGGCTTTAGCTGTAAGTTTACATTATGAATAAATAAGTACGCGCAGGATGGGCCAATATCGTCGAAACCCCTATATGAACCAGGGACTAGAGTGGGGCGTCGGCAGCGGCGAGTGCGCTCATTTGAGCCGTTGCGTCACATTCGCGAGCGCAACAGCGAACGCTTGCAGCGCAGAGAATGGGTACTGGAAGTCTAGCGTGTACGCGTTGCCGTCAACACGACCGAATTGCATCACCTGTAAAACATTTAATTAGCATCGTTTAATACTATTGATAACAACACGGGCAAGTCATACGCCTTATGACCACTGCGCGCATCCCCAAGTTGCAGTACGACCCTTATAAATATATCATATTTATATAAATATAACTAAAGTATTGCGTGGCATTGTATGACGCTCGTAACATGACATGTTTTGAATCTCTAGTAATTTTACTTGTTGTTTCCTACCACCAAGTGTGTCACACTACTCGAGGACCGTGTGTAGTGTTCTGCATAAGGTATCGCTCATACGGAGATATGTGATTATGAACCAAAAAATACTATTGAATTGTTCCAACAATATGAAGATATACTGGCTGATTATATTACCATACTCAATAATGCAAAGGTATCGGTAACCTCTGAATTTTAGATTTTGTAAGGGATGCCTACAATGTTTATGGCACAGTATTTTAATGACTATGTATATAATGTGCAGGTAGGACTATTAAAAGTCTATATTTTATATGAAATACACAATATTAAGAAAAATTAAGATACTAATGGGTATAACATGAACGAAATTCATATACCCATGGCTAAAATTATTATAATATTAATTTCTCCTAAAATAATAACACTTATCCAGAAACTAAGGTAAAAGTACAAAATGTTACTTTTGTACCCGGTATCCTCTGCCAAATACAACCCGTTCAGGCAGATGTGAGTTAACAATAGTCGATCTATAATCAAATATTTTATGTAAATGAAAAGCATATAACTTAGTAAATATTATCTTGGAAGTTAAAGTTTACAAACTTAAAAATCTTAATGCCTATAAATTAGTAATAAAAAAAATTAAAAAAAAAATTATTCGTGAAAATTAAACTAATTGTACCTTTGTGCTGATGGTAGGCGGTGCTGATGATATAAATTTTATCTTGTATTCATGAATTAAATTGGTAGATGACTGAGACAATATTTAAGCGAACTGGCCTGCCACTTTGACAGTCATTATTTTACATAATCACATATAGCCTAAAGCCAGTCAAAATCTGTAGATACAGACCTGCTTCCCGTGGTACTCGATCTGGAAGTTCTTAGCGGATTCCTGCGTGACGCGGCCGCCGAAGTCCAGTTGGTACACCTGGCTGTTCTCGTTCCACATCGGCGCCTTGTTGTGCATCACTAGCTGCCGCCGCGAGCGTGCCTCGCCCCCCGCGCTTGCCGCACCCACTGCGCCGGGGTTGCCGCCCGCGCGCTTCAGCTGGAATATACGCTGGCGTTAGTCATTTGTTTTGTCAACTAATACACTATATGGACTGAGGTTTATAGGTTATTACTTTATTAATACAGTCAAAACGTATTATTCTTTTGACACTGCCAGATCTGTCAAGAACAAATGGTATGTACGCTTTCGACATGAGAAACATAACTAAAACTATCTCTCAATAGACGAGGAAGATTTCTATATGGCTTGCATCGCATATAGTTCTCATAATGAACCAGTCTTTAGTCTCTTTACTCAAAAACGTGGTAAAACCTTGAGTGATCAATAACAATTCGAAGAAATTAAGTTAAAATAACAAATGAGCGTGGTCCACTTTCAACAAAAGGAGTTGCTTTAGTGTAAGCGTGCTATTTATCGGTGTCAACATGCCGCTTGTTCAGATGTGTATCCACATAAGTAAGTGCAAAGTGCAGAGTTAGCCCGTACCCCAAAACGTTTATTTTAGAAACACTTGGTTACAGTTACTATCGCGCATTGACGCCTACGCTATAGAAGCTGTTACCTAAGAGATGTGCAAATATGCCACCGTTACCAACAGTTTGTAACACGTACAAAAAGTTGTAAGCCCAGCACCGACATAAATCGTGAATTAAAAATTGAAAAATATCGTGAGTATTATATACGTTATAATAATATAAAGATACCTGCTGCACTCACTAGATATTTTGTCGGTTTAAGTCCGACGACGTTTCGAACGTAGACATTGTTCGCGGAGTGTCACGCGCGGAGATCGCGTCGTCACGACTTAATCTGTCCGAATCAGCAAGACTCATTCGAGTTAAGTTTCATTCATAAATCTATTGTTATTTTTTGCGCTGATGCGGACGGGTTAAACCGACATAATACAAAGCGAGTGCAGCTGGTATGTTTATATTTTTATAAATGATGGATCGTTGCAATATTCTTTCTGTGCCCATATAAGTAATCGCTGCTATGCTAAGGTTTTGATGGTGCAGTATACTCGCGTCAACACCTGCCCGACCAAGCTATAGCAAGAAGCGTACAAATGCGGCTACACACCTGTTCCGTGACAACTGCGGACTCGCACTGAAAGACAAGAAATATACTCGCAGGGGTTTCGTGGCACCGTGCACTGAACCCTGGTCGTGCAAGTGCTGAACTTGTAGTATTAGCTATATAAGTACTTCAGCAAGATGGGTGGGTCTATTCTATTTCAGTCACACAAATGGAGAGACTACGATACGACAACGATATTAGAAGCAATGCTAACGAAGGTAGCATATTTAATAAATGTATTCTTGAAACAGGTGATGTTAATAAAAATGCACAGTACCGCAGACGTTGTGGGAGAGGGACGTTTAAAAAGGCTCACGCGTTTTTCATGGATTGAACAGCTCCAGCAATTTTCATGAAATTTGGTATGTAGGGGATTCGGTGTCGATAAACCGATCTAATTAGGTTTAATTTTTAGAAACCGTCGTTTTGTCCGTGTTTTAAGGCATTTAAAAACAACAGTTAGTTCTTGCGTTCAAACTAGATGGCGCAACAATCGCATTGAAAAATCTCGAATCGCGGTAACAAGATTCTCACGGAACATGTGTTGCTTTGCGTTCAAACTAGATGGCGTAACAGTCGCATTGCAAAATACTGACTCACGATGACAAGATTATCACGGAACATTTGTTGCTATTTTGTATTCGTATCTAAATCGGGCAAAGCTCGGTAATCCAGGTACTTCTAATTAGACCCACACCATTGTGCACTATATTTGCATAAATCTATATTTTAATTTTTACAAAACCAAGCTTATTCGGTTATTTAGCTAGTTTATCTAACAGTTCGTGTATTGCGAAGACGGCATTTGCACTGAACCAGTGTTATAAATTATAATAACAAAACATATGATAGATACTTGATCTCATTCCTATGATAATTGTTATTCAATCCGTTTTATTGCAGTTTAATTTAGAAGCTCACATATGTGTTTTTACTCGTAGATCGCAATGTTTTTTTCTGATTTCAGAATCTCTATTCTATTTCTAGGGCCGAAAAGTATACCTACCTACATTATTAGACAAACTTGCTGTTTGTAAGCAAATTATATTGCAGTGCAGCTTACCTTGTTTCTGAGTTGCGCTTTCTGGAAGCTTTCCAAGTCCCTATAGTTCTTGCCGTTTACTTCGCTGTAACCGCCCCCGGTGGAGTATTCGTCGTCGGAGCTCTCTGAAGGCTTCTTGTTTCTTCTTCGGTTAAGGAGGGGCGAGTTAAGTAGTTGTCTGTAGAACGCAGAGATAAATGGAAAAAGTAACTACACATGAGCATTAAATGGTTTTAGATATAGTGATGAGCAAGACGTTAATACCACTCTCGCTAGAATGTTATTAACATCGTTTTTCACAAGAATCTAACGAGATTTTTGTGAAAAAACATTATTTTGTATCCATCTAATATAAGTAGTGGCACAGAAAGGTAAGTGCTTAAATTATTGATTTATTATTCTGCGTCACACTAACTGAAAATTATAGGGATGCCAGAAATATATGAGAATAACAGAAAGGAGGGTAGTTCTTTTTCTATTTCTTGTATTGAACATAAGACAAATGATAACGGGAGCCCAGAAAAATCGATAAAGGTGGTGAGATAAGCGAGCGTGAGATCTGGGGTTCTGCCAAAAGAAAATTACTTTTATATATTTTATTTTTATATTGTTAACCATACTCTCAACCTCTCAAGACTGAGTAAGTCCTGACAGTTCATTAATATGACCTCTTTTGTCATATTCTTTTTTAGATCATATATAATAGCTAAATTAAAATATTGGTTTAGAGGCATTCTAAATCAGTGTTGCATATTATAGAATCAATCATGGCGCTAAAAAATCTGATCTATACCGGTTTTTGGGAGACTCTATAGGTAGGTTGATTGCTGCTTTCATAATTATATATTCTTTTTGGCTACCCTTTTATTGTTAAAGGCTTCTGGCAGATCATAACTAGGTACTATTCTCCATAAAGTGATTGACGTAAAACAATATTTTTCGAATCCCGTTTCTGCTTATGATATCCCACACGCGACAACATGTCATCTGCCTCGGGGTCTGAAAAGACTTAGACTAAAGTGGAATTCTAGCAAAGGCGTGAAATAAACAAAGAAATAATTGAACAGGAAGCTAGTGACTTTGACCGGTGATGGTTCCCCGTAATAGTTACCGCAAATGTTCCTAACTGAAATAATAAATAATTTGTATGTGTAGATTGATAAGTAGTATGAGTAAGGATTATTGTTTTACGACGAATACAATTTTTCGGCGTTTTAAATGATACAAAAAGTTTTACTTCCTTCGCGGTGCGAGGCTCCTAGGAATGCGAGGCCGTAGGCGATGGCCCACGTCGCCCACGCCTTACGCCGCCTCTGCCTCACCTGGGTTACTGGCACAACTGCTCTAATGATAATCTTTGGTGCTGTAGAAGCCGGTGACCGAGAACGTGAGAAATCCTAAAGGAGTCCGGTTGTGATCCGTATATTTTTCGTAACCATACAGTGGTTTCGCAACTCCCCGCTCATGTAGAGGGTATTTGAGGTTAGAGTGACTCGTGACGAGGCCTTCAAGTAAGCATAGGTCTCGTCTTTGAAGTTTTACCAAACAATCTGCCTTTAACAAATAAACTACTCACCTGCCCCTTCGCGCGTAGGCACGATTTATCTATTGGATACAGGACCTCATAACTACATTGTTTAAAACCCTCAAAAGTTAAGATTTAGAAGTAGTAATATGTATCTCAAACAAATTAACAAGTGACTTTGGATCCGCACCATAAAGCTATCTTAATTAATGTGAATTTTGTGCATCTTGAATCTGTGAAGAATCACCAAAGGGAAACAATAAAGGAAATTACTACTCAATCAACCTAAAATATCACAAGTTAAGGGAATTTTCGTCGAGGTCTATCGAAGAAGCCGTGGAATATTTTTATTATGTTATTAATCAATTGAAATTGCAATTTATACAACCTAAATCGCCCCGTGACACCTCCAGAGTGGTACTGTCCCGCACTTATGAAAGTTGCCAAAGAAAAATTTAATTAAGTACCTACAGTAATAACAGTATAAAAGGTATTGCATGAAATCGGATCTTGAAACTATTGCTTTTACGTAAAAGAGCTACCTGGAAACTCAATGTTATCAAAAATACATGGCACTTATAGAAATAGTATTGAAAAACACCCTAAATAATATTTCTAGACGTATATCAAAAGCAGATCGAAGAATGAAAATGGTACTCCAACGGAACTATATTTTTAGTTGGGTTTCTGTTCCCAGTGTTGTACCTAGGGTTGTACCTAAGGGTTCATTGCTTGGTCCCCTCCTTTTTATAATATAAAAAAAATATTTTTAAGTCTTTTCCATGTAATCAACTTTGTAAAAGGCTGTAAATTGCTGATTTTTACTGAAGAAAACTTCATACAAGATTAATAGTCGCGAGTCACTCAGCAAGATTTCCATTCATGTCGCCTCTACATCCGTTGTAAGAAGTAAATACAGACAAAATTCATATTTATCATTATATTTCTATTCATTTATTAATTATTTAATTTCTCACAGTAATGCGTCGGTTTATTCATATAGAAATTCTAAAATTAGCTTTCTGTTACTGTTCTGTCTTCTCATTCTATTTTTATCAAGTTAAATAAATGTTAATTAAAAAAATTATTACTTTAGATATTTTTATTAGTGTTCGTGCCAGGAAAGCGCCAGTTCAAGATTTTGTTTCCATTTTCATGTTTTCAGAAGTCGCTGTGTGTGTGTTTCGGGTGTTTAAGGTAGTTGTAATAGCTATGGTTCATTAGCACTTGGGAATAGCTGTGGGTGGATGATAATAAAGTTTATAGTGGTTCATCCTCACAGCATTTAGTGAACCGGTAAACAAGTAAACATCGCATTGACAAATCCGCTTAATCGTGAGGTATTCCTACACTAATATTGATAAAGTGTTATTTTTACGAAATTTTTCTTTTAGTATAAAATTAAGCTGGAATTTCAAAAGCCTATACCTGAAATAGAGAGATTTATAAAAAGTGTTACTTATGAAAAAAATGCATAATAAAAGGTCGGACGTCCGCCAAACCACGAAATGTGCGTGGGTTAGCGAAAAAGGTGTAGGTACCGTAGTAGTGCATCTTCCAACTTCTATAGCGCGTGAACCGCAGGAAAGGCCGTGAGCGGCCATTCGCTTCCAGAGGCCGTAGCACGAATAATTTGCAAAAAGTATCATCCGCGTAAACATAATATGAAAATATTCTGTGCAAAAACAGAATCGTCGTGGCGTGGCGTTACGGTGAACTAACATTCTGATTTTTTTATGGCAGCCCAATCCGGCTATTACAGATCGCGCGGCGAGAGTTTGGCTTTGACCGTTATTGCGCAGAAGTAAAAAATTGGGTATCACAGGGTGGCTAGAGGGACGAAGGACTCTTGTCTCTCTCTGTCACATCGAAGACGAGGGACTCTTGTCTCTCTCTGTCACATGGCGCGACAGTACCCATGCGCAGTAATCCCCTCCACCCGAAGGTCAAAGCCAAACTCTCGCCGCGCGATCTGTATCTGTCCGTCATGCAACTGTCAAGTGTGATTCGACTCGATAAAACTATAAAGCAGTACCTACACTAGCAGCAATTTTATTCAGCTTCTTTATGAATTAGCATTAAAACAGTAAATAAGTACCCTTCGACCTCAATTCTTAGGACGCTTCTTTTTTTGAACATACTCTAACTTTTGCGTTTTTTTTGATCGGACTAATGCTGTTTGCCTCTACGGCATTTACAGCGTCACCGGACGGGTGGCGAGCGCAGATGGCACTCAGCCAGTAATTGTGTGCTGCACGTCGTCGCACAAACTATGCGTTATCTATGCTCTGCTGTGCTAGACATTGACACATTGACACAATTATTTTTTGGTTAATTTTACTGAATAAGTTTTCAAAGTTTATGTAGATTATTAAGCAATAACATTTTAAAAACACCCGGCTTTTCTTATAAACACTGTATAAATTTAAAAACGTTATTTGCACTGTGGACTCATAACCTGCGCCGTACTAAAGGTCGTTATTTTAAATTATGCAACGAATACAAGTACTGACGTTATAGTACAATACTGCGGAATCCGGTAAGTAAGCTTTCCTGGCCAGGTGAGGTCGGGTTATATACGAGGCCAGGATGGTTTTCTTACTGGTTGAGGCTTGCATACTGCTTTTCTCAAAAAATGGTATTTTCAGACCAACTGTTGGCTTGTTTTTCTGCCTTCGATTTCATAAATTTTTCATATATTGCTCCTTCGATTTTGGAGGAAGTATATATTTTTTTTTCTATTTCGGCCTCAGCTTTTAAATCAGGAGGAGTGCCATCTATTTCCGAATCTGATTCGCTTGAACTCAGATTTTAGAATTATCTATGTTCACACGGTAAATTAAAACACAATTGTCGTAATTGAATGTGAAATCCCGCCACTCGTTTTTTTACTAAAAAGTTAGCGTTTAGTTTTGACATTGTTCTACTTTTCAAACATTCATGTACTGTACATGAATGTTTTGGTAATGTATTGTTTTCGAATCTCCATGGTAATTTTAGAATGGAAAGCTTTAACCCAACATGATTTATAAAAAGCAATTATTAAAAACAAATATAAAATCTCACACTATACTTCTACAACATTACTAAGTACAAAACGCATCGTGCATACTTTTTCTGCGTCGCGTTAAGTGTCACAGACTGTTTAAGGCTCCAAAAATATATCTATCTCATAAAATGTCATACCAAAAAGAGACATAGATATATATTTGGAGCCTCCTTCCTATTAACCATGTTATAATGGCTAAAATCTAATCTGCGTCTCGTACTATGTTTTTTTTCTAAGCAGATCTAAAGAGATCTACATCCAGTAAGTAAATTACATACTTATTTACTGCACAGTAAGAGATTCCAAATTTAAAATCTCACTTCTTACTGGACAGTCTCCGGTAGAGTTCACTTTCTGGATACTTTTTAGAAATGTTATGGCAAAATTACATACCATTTTTGAGAAATGTAAATTTACGTAAGGTTGTCATTATGTAAAACATTTTTAAATATCTTGTTAACGTATAAACTTTTCTTCGTCATGCACGTGAAACCGATGTGAAACTTTATTTGTAGCCAGAAGCCTGTAATTGTTTTCACGGTGCCAACGGTACACTTACGCAAATTATTTATGCTAGGCCTACAGTGCGGGCAGCCGTAAGTACATAGACGAGTATACCTTATGACCAACCTGATAGGCGAGGCGGAGGAGTGGCGTGCGCGGGGTGAGGCACTGGTTGGTGCGGGGGACGATCGCGCGGGCTGAGGGGAAGCGGGGGCGGAGCTTGTCTCCCGTGCACCACCCCCCACCGCAGCCGCATTCCCCCCACGTCCACGCCTCGTCGCACGCACAGCTAGTAGCCGCAGGGCCAGCTGTTCTAAGGAACCTGCAGACGGATGTTACACATATACCTTATTTGTTTTTCTTCTGTACGGTAATCAAGTCACAGGCACATAAAAGTGCTCCAGTCATTGTCCTTTCAAAGTCTCGTTTTAGTTAAGCGGCGTCGTTTTAGTTCGTATTTTTTTCCAGGAAACGTGCGCAATGTGGATAGTGCTAGTGCCGACTCCTCGGCCTCTACTCACTTGTTCATAGCGCATCTTATAAAGGAAGCTTATCGCACGTGCTTGGTTAAAAAGCTTTTCTAGTTCGCTATAATGCATTCTACAGGTGTACTAATAATAGCTCTTTTAATATTGTTTTAGTGTTTTCATTCGTAGCAAAATGTATTTCCTTGTACTAAGATCAGCAAGCGAAGTGGCACACAGTAATATAGCATCCCATTTTATTGTCATACTTTTATTGTTTTACAGTGGTGCAAGAACAGAGCCGAGGGTCCATTCGGCGAGCGTTTGGAACTCGTCGGAGAAGTCGCGCGTTCATTCGTGCGGTAGCTATCGGCTGGCGTGATCGCGGGGCGCGTATGCGCGGAAAGTGTAAAGCAACTAATTCGCTACTAACTATAATACTTGCTGTAGTCGGAGTCGCTGTCGGTGGGTAGGCGGGGTTCGGGCGCGGGTGGCGGTGCGGGGGGTGGGGGCGGGGCACGCGTGCTGCACGTGATGCAGATGTAGTCGGCGGTCGGCAGCCGGCACACGGCGCATGCAGCTCGCGCACCCCGCGCACCGCGCCCGCCCGTCGCGTGCGGGGGGGACGCGCTCCCCAGCGGCAGCTCGCTCGAGTCCAGCGACCGCGACTTGCCGCAGCGCCGCAGCGAGGGCGCGCGCGCCGGCGAGCACGGCGGGGAGGCCCGCGCGGGTGCACGCCGCGCTCGCCGCTGCCGCCGCGTGTTCACGAGCACGAGGCGACGCGGCGGCTCCCCGCGCAGCGCCGCCACGCTCACGTGCGCGTGCAGCGGGTCCACCATATCCAAGTACCCTACGCTACAGCTGCGCGTCATCGTGTCCGCGGCCGGCGCGCACACTGGCGATATCGGCACCACAGTCGTAGTGCGCTGCACGCGCGTGCTCGGCACGGAGGGTGACACGGTATCCTCGTCGATAAACCGCAGTTCATCACGAGCGCGCGCTTCTTCGAGAGAGCGCGCGCATAGAGACTTGAGAATACGCGTGTTCATTTCATACGCGTCGCGGCCGCAGATGTTCTTCCGCAGCTTGGAGAGGCAGCTGGGTTCGGACGGGGCCGCTTCGCACTTTTTGATGGTGAGCGGGCGCGGCGCCTCCACGTACGGCTGCTGAGGCTGCTTGAGGGCGAGCGCGTCGCCCCGGTACTCTGCACGCGCACAGAACTCCCCGCGACCGCCACACGCGACCGCTTGCGGCGAGGGCCGCTCGAAGATGATGTCTGTGGGCGCGACCGCGTTCTTGGGCGACTGCAGCGCGGGCACAGAGCCGTCGCAGCGCAGCGGGGAGATAGCGTGGCGGCCGGGCACAGGCGCGCGCGCCTCACTCGGCTCGTCCATGTACGGGAACTCGTCGTATGACTCAGCGCGCGCTAACGACGGCGCGGGCGGTTCGTGAGCTTGCGGCAGCGGCGTGGGGCGGTCGACGAGCGTGAGCTTGCGCGGCATGCGGTCGCGCGGCGCGTGATGCGGCGAGTCAGCGGGCGAGTCGGCCGAGTGGGGCGACTCGTCCTCGTCCTCGGAAAAGACGTTGGGGTTGAAGTTTGGGTCGGGCCCGGCGGGCGCGTCGTCTCTAAGCTCCGTGATCACGAGCGTCATCTGGCGCGGCTGCAAGTGCAACAGCGACGTCTTGTACGTCACCTGCCCGAGGTTGGCGGGCACGTTGCGCGCGAGGCCGTGCATCTTGAACTTCGTGCCCCAGATATTGGATGTCACTTCGACCAACCGCACGTCCTGAAACGTGGTTCTAATTTTAGTATATAACGATATTTACATAATATTGATTTATAAAACACGCGATTTCTACATATTTTATTACTTCGGGCAAGGAGTCGATCGGCAGGTTGTCGGTCGACTCGTCCTTTTCGTTATTGTTGCGCGCTTTCCGCCGTTCCCGCGCGCGTCGCCGCCTCTGCAGTCTCGGTGATCCGGAGCATCCTGGGAATATAAATTGATGTATGTATGTATATTTATATTTGATCGTGACCACATTGTTTAAATAGAAAAATCGAGCATTATCTGTTACATAACAAAAACGTGAAATCCTTATGGTCTGTTCGAAATAAGAAAACATCTAAATCTTCCATTTTCCCATTCCTGATAAAATGTATTTAAATAATAGTACAGCTACAACCCCAAAAGATTTTCATAATCTTTTTATGCGTCATTTATCTTCAGTTTACCAGTTTGAAACTTCTTGTCAATATACATTAGTTACTGCAGATTGCAGTTATAACTATCAAGCAAGCACTGGATAAGCTCGATCGTAATAAAAGTGCCGATCCAGATCTTATTTCTTTCTTACATTGTTTATTCGCAATTGCGCTGAGTCACTCAGAACTCCTCTTAGTATAATATACAATAAATCTATGGAAACAGGAAGTCTTCTATCTTCTTGGAAAATCGCTAATGTGATCCCTATTCCCAAATCTGCAAATATCAATAATATGAAAGAATATAGACCTATTTCTATTTTAACATATTCGCTAAAGTGGTGGAGAGCTTAATATACCCAGTTCTTTCATTTCATTTAAAAGAGGTACTAATTGAACAGCACCATGGTTTTCGGAAGGGAAAGTCAAATCTGTCAAATTTACTACTAAGTATATATATATATATATATTGTATACAGAAGAACTTATATCCAATGTTGATCAAGGCAAACAAGTAGATGTCATACATACGGATATCAGTAAAGCATTTGACAGAGTGGACCATAACATCCTTATTGGTAAACTTTCTGCTTTAGGTAGCAGTGGTAGTTTATTGAATCGGCTGCGCAGTTACCTTGCTCACAGATTGCAAAAAGTTGTAGTGTCTGGACATTAATCCGAAAGTTTTAGTGCAACCTCAGAAGTCCCACAGGGCTAACACCGGGGTCCGATTTTATTCATGGCCTTTATAAATTATTGCCTAAACAATTCTAATACTCATTATTTGTAGACGACCTACAAATTTACCAGAAAATAGACAATACTGATGATGTGATCAAGATGCAAAGCTATCTTACTAACTTAAATGAGCGGTGTGAAACTAATAAGCTGCCACTTAACGTAAGCATAATAAAAATGAGCAAGTAACGTAATACAATACCAAGTCAGTACTCACTAGATGTACACATACTAGGTTCTATAAATTAAAAAATAAAGTACTGTCAAAGAACACCACCGTGCTTGATCTTGGAGTTATTCACGACTCAAAACTATTATTTGACGAACATATTGACCACATAGTGAAGAAGGCATCAAAAGCATTAGGGTTTGTTCTGCGTACTTGTGCTTCCTTTAATAGAATAAAAACCTTTAAAATTCTCTATTGTACCTTTGTACGCAGTATACTTGAATATGCTTCACAGGTATGGAACCCACGATATGAAATATATATCAAGCGAGTTGAGGGTATCCAGATGAGATTTATTAAGTATATATGTTTTCGGTTAAAAATTCCGTTTCAATCCAATGATTATCTTAGTCTTTGTAAAAAAAATCACATACTTCCTCTCTCTAAAAGGAGAGAAATAGCTGATATTGCTTTCCTATTTAAAATTACTTCTAATTTAACTGATTCTCCCGAGCTATTGCATGATACAATTTCAAATTCCTACAGTAATTAAGCGTTTCAATCCTCTTCTATACGTTCCAATTGTAAAAAGTAACTATAGACAAAATTCATACTTGTGTCGAGTGAGTAAAAGCTATAACAATTTAGATAAGCGAGTTGGCTTAGACTTATTCTGCACTAGTTTTGCATCGGCGAGGCGGCTGTTGAGCAGAGAATTCTTTGACTAAGTTTTTTGAGTACATTCCATTACCAAATATTGAGACTGTATTGTAGTGTTCATA
The DNA here is from genome assembly GCA_917880725.1 of Selenia dentaria. Taxonomy (NCBI): domain Eukaryota; kingdom Metazoa; phylum Arthropoda; class Insecta; order Lepidoptera; family Geometridae; genus Selenia; species Selenia dentaria. The sequence goes on along the minus strand of OU862888.1, from coordinate 25,072,220 downwards.
ACTTATGATTTTTATTTAGATGTTAATCGTGAGGACCTGTAATTGGCTTTCTGTTGTTATTCCTTATGTTTAAAAAAAAATATTGCTGTTGGTCTTCCTCAAATGTAAAAATAAAATAAAATAAAAATAAAATATAAAATAAAATAAGTAAAGTTTAAGAACTATGCGATCTATACAAGTAATTTTATATAAAAGGTTATAAGGCCAAACATAGTCCTCTTACAAGAATTTGTAGACAATAAAACCAATTGTGGTCGAAGCACGGTAGGTATATATATTTTTAAGAGTCCTCTGGTTTTATTTAAGAAAAAGGTTGTTGGGTTAACAATAAGCGTAGCAAGTTACCTTCTTCCCGCTCGGTGTCCGAGGAGGACGTGTTATGCGGTAGCGGCGCGCGGCGCAAGAGGCGCGGGGTGCGGGGCGAGGCTGTGCGACCCCGCGATCCTGCAGACCCCGAGCTCGAAGAGGACGCCGCTCCGCCACTGCTGCTCTCGCGACCAACCGTACCGTTGACACCAACACTCTTGTCCGACAAACCGTTACAGGCTGACATGTTTTCTGAAAAAATAAATAAAAATTGTTTAAAAACACGCGAGAGTTACGCAAGTTGTGATGTGAGAAAGGTTAATTTTCAAACTTTAACTGTTTCATACTCTACCCATTTTACGTACACTGGTCAAACCAAACGCATAATTTAATATCGCATATAAGAACAAGAGGGGAGTAAGGAGCAGTGTGAAATGTGCTACCGGCCATGCGAGCGATAATCACCAGGCGCCGTATGGAAAATATGCTAGTGGTGCAGATGGAGCGAACACTGAGACAGTGTGCGACATCCTCATTGGGACTTTTTTTAGTAACTGCTAGGTCCACAGACATAAGGTTCGTGCCGTTGGTACAAGATTTTAATATTTTTTTCAACACTTTAAATATATAGATATTTATTTTAATTATTTTTACTTTTTAAATTTATTTAAAATCCTAGACAAGATTATATACTATTCCAAATATGTTTCCAAGTGATTTTATTTTCATTAATGGATAACTCCTTATTAACTTCTTACAAATACTTAATATCGAAACTCATCTAGTACAAAAACTTATTATCAAAAGTTTAGCACAAATCAACCTTATTTGTTCCTCGCCGCTGCGATTCTGGCAGCCTTGCTCGCATTAGGAATTGGGACGTGCGTTGATATGCACAGAAACTGGAAATCAAATTGATATGCAAAAAAACGACATCTTGGGACTCAGTGAAACACACTCAAAATCAAATCATTTATTCTGTATAGGCCTACTTACAAATTGTCATTTTACATTTATTTTTTCTTAAATCTACAACCGGATCGGGACGTGACCACTACTGAGAAGATCCGGCAAGAAACTCAGCGGGCTTGTCTTTTTACATTACTTTTTGCGAATTACTTAATGTATTTAACAAATGTTCACTGGAGTAACTCCGGACATTTCACCTCAGTCTTCGAGAACAAGATCTACTTCTCTAGACCTAAAGATGAGAGCAGCAAAGGGGTAGCATTTATAGTTCCACCAGTACTCGGCCAATCTGTACTGGAACTACCACACACATACAGACCAGTTAGTGACAGGGTCATTACAATCAAGATAAAAATCAAAATCAAATCATTTATTCTGTATAGGCCTACGGCGGCACTTACAAATTGTCATTTATCATTATTTTTTTCTTAAATCTACAACCCGATCGGAATGCGACCACGACTGAGAAGATTCAGCAAGAAACTCAGCGGGCTCGTCTTTTTACATACCTACTTTTTTATCGCCACTAACTTCATATTAACAAAGTTCATTTATTTTTAGCTTCAGTGTGTTGCCATATAAAAGAGACCATAATTGTATCAGTAGGTCAAGACACGCTACATTTTGCACAATACACGAGTAGGTAGATCCTGGAGTGATCAGTCCCAAGCTGTTTTATCCTCCCTCCAAGTAGGTAATCCGAAATTTTGTAATAACCTTTTTGACAGAGTTTAGTTTTAATAATAATTAAACTTATTAACTCTTCATATACCTTGATAATGAAAACACCAGATTTATGAATGAAACGAACGTACATTTACGTCAATGGTACTCAAAGGATTAATTGGCAAATCTCGGATAACATTGGGAAGTTTATTATAGAATCGTTTACATTGTCCCGTAAAAGAATGACTTATTCTGTGGACACGCGTTCCATGTACCGATAGCTTGTGCTTGTTTGCAAGCGTGCGTTGAACGCTATACATTGTAAACTGAATATCATACAAGTTTACGCCCCAACTGCAACAAATTCCACGGAGGAATTCTACGGGACCATATCTCAGACCATCAAAGAAATCTCTAAACGCGAGATCACAATGATAATTGGTGATTTTAACGCGAAAATCGGGGCAACCAAAGACGATTTCAACCTAAGTCAGCTGGTTAGTAGATACGGCATTGGTGTCAGAAATAAAAGACGTGAACGACTCCTCCAATTCTGTAGTAAAGAAAACCTAGCAATCATGAACACCTGCTTGAAAAACCATATTCGCAGACTGATAGAATATGAATAATAATAAATAGTGGAATAATAATAAATACATGGACAGCACCAGGAGACCGATGTAGAAACCAAAACGATTTCGTCATGATCCAAACACGGTGGAGATCGTCGGTCTTAAATGCAGTTACACACCCCAGGGCCGTCTGTGGAAGCGATCAGCAGCTTCTGGTAGCGACTCTTAGAATCAGGTTAAAAAAATACAGAAAACAAAAGCATCAAACCCTCTCACTAAGACAAACCTCCAGGGATACAGATGCGCGATTGTTAGCAGGTGTTAGAACTCAATGGAAGACCGGAGGGGGTAACTACATGGACGGCTCTTAAGAGGATTGCATAGCTAGTACTTTCCATACTAAAAAAAACTCTTTCCTAACTCTTAACATTGTCCGATTTCAGTGATTTTTTTTTCATGGAATCATCACATTGTTTACTATGCCCGTACGTTTTGATTTTTTCAGTATTTAAAAGTACTATACATTTCGTTTTTTAGAATTTAAAAAAACTGGAATAATCAAAACGTACGGGCATAGTAAACAATGTTATGATTCCAAATAAAAAAAAATCACTGAAATCGGACAATGTTAAGAGGTAGAAAAGAGTTTTTCTTTTAGTATGGAAAATACTAGCTATGCAATCCTCTTAAGGAAGCAATAGTTCAGGTAGCTTCCGAAAAAGATCCATAAAATAAATAGTATCCTTTCACATTTCCAGCGAAACATATGAGATGTAGGTATTTAGATCGATTATCAAATATAATTTATTAAAATATGAAATGTTTTACTTTTTATGATTGTATGTACTTCTGGTATTGTGAGACTCTGTTATACTAAGAATCTGGTATGTTGGTCATCTCGTATTTTAGGAATCTGTTATAGAGGGAAGGAACGGATCAATATGACAGTTCGTAAACATTCATCTTCCCGCAATTTCTCAATTCTTACGAATGGCGAAATAACGGACAAAACTTAAATAGATGGTAGGTAACTATCCCGGGTAGACTAACCTTCGGCTTGTGGATCAAAGATGACGAACTCGGGTCTTATTTTACTCGTCCTTCGTCCTTTCAGCAATGGCACCAGCCCACCCAGATGTTCGAGGTAGAGCGTGTATGCGCCCTGCTCGTCATCCTCGTGCCGCAGCATGGTGCAGTGCAGCCGCCCGCCGGTGGGAGGGGGCCGGGACACGAAGCAACGGAGCTCACTTGATTCTGGGACCTTACACTGCACAATGGAAGGTGAAGGTTAGCCTATTCATTATAAATAGGTACCTAATTAAAATAACTCAATACTCAATTATTTATTGCAATCATATGTAAGCACAAAGTATTGATGTTAAAGTTAAGAGACCTCAGAGAGAGAGATATGACCTCATTTGGGTGTAGCAATGTCAGGTACAATACTATGAGCAGGCCTATTAATTCAAGTTACTCAAAATTAATTATTATCAATCAAAATATTGCATTAAATGCATGAATGAATTGTGTTTTAAACGCTTTGTAATTTTTTTTCTTTAGCCTTTAAGAGGATTGCATGGCTTTTTAGCACATTGTAAGCAATGTGATGATTACATGAAAAAAAAACCCATTGAAATCGGACAATGTTAAGAGGTAGAAAAGAGTTATTTTTTTAGTACAGAAAGTACTAGATTTAATTTTAAGAAAATGAAAGGACCCCAACCAACTTTAAGGAGACATTTGTGGAATTATTTTTGTATAATTATTTTTTAAGAGAAAATAACCTTTAGGTTGTTTTCTCAGGTCTCAGTCTTTAGGCTGTTTGTTTAAATGATTATACTAATTATACTATAGCGTCAATACAATCGGAGACGCTCACGTCAAAAGAAACACGTCATCGATAATATGACGGAAGAATTTATAACCCAGTCGGAGATTCTGATAGCAGTGATTCAGAATTGGATTCTTCAACTGACACAGAAGATGAAATCGCAACTCATTGCCCGCAAGTTCTAGAATATCACTTAAAAATTATGTAGAAGGTGCCTCGAAGAGTAAGTATTAGTCTATCACATTTGTCCATAACTGGAAAACTGCCATTTTGGTTCAACTTACGTGCTTCTGTACTGTACTTACGAGGTAGGCTACGAAGAACAATTATTTCTTCGTACGAGGTAGGTATATCTTTTAGGCAGGCGTCGAATCATCCATCGTAGGTCGCGACTACGATAATAGTTAATTAACAGACTATTGCGCTATTATCATTTTAATTAATTAATTGGTAGCCCGTTAACCTTGTTGGCAGTGAAAAAAAAAACTCATAAAACCTAGTCTACGGCATTGTCTTCAACACGTTCTTTTGTAGCACTCTGATATCATAGAGAGATGAATCATGGCTCAGAATTTAAGTTAATCTTTTAGCTACTGAGAAAATTGCATAAAAATCCGTAAATTACTATTTTTTTTAACTTACAACCCCTATTCCAGAAGAATCGTTCCATTTTATGGGACAACAATGTCTCCTATATGTTGCCATAATATTAGTAATCACGTGTCAAGTTTCATCAAAATCTGTCTCGTAGTTTCAGAGTGATGTACGTAAGTACCTACAATAGTCAGAATGGCAAAAAAAAATTAAATCATGTAAAATATGTTTTTGGCTCCTAACAAGGATTATAGGTACCTACTATGGCTCCTATCAGTAATCTGTGCCTATATCAATAGCAAGGATGATACAAATGTACAGTAGGTCTACCGTGAGTTTACGACATTGGCACCAATAGATGCTCGCTATCGACTGCCGCGAAAAAATGTATGAAAAAAGAACAGTGCCACCTCGCGGTCAATTGTAAAACTAAAATTGACAGCGAGCACACCAATCGCACGCCTAATACGTAGGCGAGATCGAGTATCGTCTATAGAGGACATTTATGTTGCCAACTCATGGTAGAGATACAGATTTGGCTCGTTTATCGTATAGTTATGTATAGATAAATTCGAAAGTTTATGAGTTCACGCGCACGTTGGTTACTTCATCACGCTGGAACAGCTCGACGGATTTAAACGAAATTTGAAATGGAAATAACTCATACCCGGCACTAGCACAAACGCCACATTTATGCCGATTCGGGTACTCACTGTATACAAAGTATAAAGTAATCCTGTGTGCATCCTGCAGGTAGGAACTGTTCCTTTTCAAGAGCTTGCTCAGTTACCTAGTGATAAAGCGAGGTTAAGCAAAGTGTTTTGTGACCAGTGCTTGGACGGGTGATTGCTAGTAACATTTTCAAATCAGCGTTTCCATGCTTTTAGACTTTGGAGAGTACTTTAAGCCGCCAACCGACACGGTTTTAGGAAAACGGAGGCGTAATAAGAGAGCTTTGGTCGGCCTAAACACTCTGACAAATCGCACTGGGCCCGTATCGTGACTAGGTATTATTTAGTTCTTGTAATATATCTAGTATTGTATCTATGTTTTTTGCAGAAAATAATTGGAATGTAAAATAATATCATACAATTTTGAATGGCACTGAACTATTTGGGCAAGTGTGACGTTTAACATCAAGAAGTGTATTTTATTACTCATCTCGCCTCGCCACCGATTGGCATTGTTGATCAGCTTCAGTTCAGCCCAATGCTGCATATTTACAATAACTTGAGCTATGTACGTTGTCATTTTAATATGTTTTTGGTAGTCAAAAAGTATACTCCACTCTGAAGGCAATGTTAGTGTTCTAGTAGAGCCACATACAAAAAGTTGGTGTTCCGGCTTTTGTGCATAGACACTAGCGCCACAGCTGAGGAACGTCTTTCGTGAATCGTACTCTTTTGATTATAGTTAGAGTTAGTCAGTGAAGGTTGTTACCCGTATAGTGTGCGCGAACAGGTTGGCGAGCGCGGGCTGCAGACGCGGCGGCAGAGGAAGGCGTGGCGCGAGGCGGGGATGGTGGAGCGCCTGTGCAGCCCGCACGCGCGCGAGCAGCTGCAGTGGTGCCACGGCACGCCACACCCGCGCCGTGCACACCGCGCCCCCCACCCCCACAAACACACGCCGCGCCGCGTGTCCCCACGTCAGTCCCGTCACCACTGCCTGCCACCACCACCACAACTCACCAATTATTAATAAAGTAACAGCGACAGTTGCATGAAAGGTTCACAGGATTTACAGGTAGATTGTGTCATGGCGCCTGTACACGCTCGTCGAGACACCACGAGACAGGCCGAGTACGAGTAATTAATAGTAGGTATTTATGTAAGTTGTTGGTAATTATAAAACATATCAAAAACGTAATATTGTCAAATTAGTTACGGCGAATAAAAATCCACCACCTTCTTTTTCGCTATGGCTTCGTAATTTTTATGGTAAATTTGCTTTCATATAAATGCGAACGAAGCCGCGCGTAACAGCTAGTTTCTGATATAGGTATGTTGTATATCGGGTACGCTTTATTTTGTAGATATATATTTTGTGCAACATTGCAGAATTCACGGTTAAATTTAACCATTCCGTCATTATCTCTTGCCATACGAGCGCTCCATACGGCGGCGTCCGGAGTTCAATTGACACAACGAGCGTGTAATTAAAAATATCACTTAACAAAAACGGTTGATACATAAAATTGTAGTTCCTGTAATACCCCGTAAGGGCACTGCAACTTAAGAGAGGGGCACATTACTTATTTGAACCTCTAATCATAATCATGTTAAACAATAGCTATGAACTACAACGTAGAATCAATATTTTTGTAGGTACTATTATTTTTATGCAAATCTACCAAAGTATTACGTAACATTTTAGCAGGAGTTAAGTTACTAAATAGATTATATATATATATATATATATATATATATAAAGTAATTATCAATATGAAGGTGTGTGTGTGCGTATATGGCGTGTATCAGTATGTTCCTGTTCTAGAGATGACCATTTATATTATAGTATTATTATTATTATATTAATTTATTATAGAATATTAATATATAATCTCTATTTTACCCAAGTAGATACATATTTATGTTGTATAATGTAGGTTAGTGTGTATGTTATGTAATTAGGTATTTTAAGTAATTTTAAATGTTTATTGTGTTTTATTACAGTTTATCATTCAAATATTCATCAACTGAATAGTAGCATTTTAAAAGTAGTAAATGTTTTAATTGTTTAATAAATTCTTTATCTTTGACTGCATTTTTTATTATGTCAGGTAAGTGATTGTATAGTTTTATGGACATCTGCAACGGGCCAGATGATAAGACTTAAGAGTTTCAGCCGGGAAGGTGGTGCCACTAGTTGTTTTTTACGGGTATGTCTTAGAGAATATTTTGTGGGGGATATCTTCGCGTATCGTATATAATTCAGGATATTTTCTTACAATTTTACTGACTTCAAATAGGTATGGATTGATTTACAGACATGGGAGAGTAAATATTTTTTGATTTATGAAATGAGGTTTACAGGTATCAGGTTCTTTAATGCACATGGTGTACCTACATGGTATGCTCTCGTTTACTCCACAGGCACGCCATGCGACGAAACACCGCAAGACGAGACGAGCGTGTACAGGCGACATTACAGGTTTGCGTACGCAACATTTCGTGTGCAATAAGACACTCGCGTAGGTTACCTCTGATGTGACATTTGACGAGAGAGCAGAGATTAAAAATATCAGTTAACTGGAGTGCTTCTAAAGAATTGTGAGACACACACACTTTATTAGGGAAACTAGAGCTATTTTATAGCATAGCAATAGTCAAATATAAATAGAGGCAAGAATATGCTTATTTATTACTAAAGTTTCCCTTAATTGCATAAAAAAATACCAAAAGGAATTCATTTTTCTTAAATTACTTAAAACACCACTGCGCTGTATTATGCACTGTTATAGAACTTGCATATTTAACACTTTTAATCTATGTAAGTTTCACCCAATAAAGATGGATCTAATATTAATTCCATACATTTTTAAACATTAAAGCTAGCTGATGACCTTCTTCAAATTAGTCATAAAAACCAATAGCTCGGGACAGGATCCGAACCTGCATCTTTTGGGTTGCCGCCCTCGGTGCTTTAGGAGACTCTGATCCAAGTGTCTAAACCTATGCCTTATTATCTTTTTTCATCCGTTTTACGGGGACGAGCTTCTTAGGTACATTGACACAGCTACCTACATATTATACAGCCATAGGCAGCCAAGAGTATCTACAGCTGAGAGCGAACACCTAGTTCATAAACAAACCTGGGCCCTTATTCGCTATGGCCACTCAACAAGTAAGGCGGCGCGTTTCGATATCTTCAAGGCATGATCCCAAATTTGTATTGATTTCACGGTTATTCTTTCAAGATATCATAGCGGGCCGCGTAATTTATTTAAGTGGGCATAGCGAATAACGGCCCTGTAGGACTATCTCATTTTGACAGTACCTATTTAGCAAACTGTTCATCGATTAGTTTCGAAAGTCAATTCGATAGTGACCGTTGGGCGATGTGATACGCAATGCTATGACAATCTTGGTAGACCTGAAGTTCGGTGGACAACCGAACCTTATAACCTATAATATAGTGAATAATAAAAGCTCTACGCAATCATGCAGTGCATCTACTTACATGGCTGCACGGCACAGGCACCGTGTATATGAGCACCCCGGCATCAGAATAGAACTTCACAACATTCTTGTATGGTGGAGAATCCTCAGACTCGCCTGCTTCTGTGAATAATAATAAGAAAAGATTTATTGCATACAGATGCAATTTTTTTAGGTTTTCGTGATAAATACGAGTATGTCGCATCTTACATCCGTTTACAAAGTAAAGCTATATAGGTACATATACAAATAGTAACAAAAACACATAGCACACAGCAAAAATCAACACGAGACTATAGACGAATTGAATATGTCGATCTCGTCGTCGCGTTGTTCTCCACAGATCACAGATACAAGGGAGATATGAAAAGGGGTCGGGGCCGGTGTCGCAGCAATATGTCCAAAAACGGAACATATTGCTCGCGGCGCTCCGTAACTTTTGTATTATGTGACTGCACGCCGGTCGCGATAATGAATGTAAACAGTTTACAACGCTTGCTCTTTACTTACGAATATTCAAACTTTAAGTTTTAATACCACGGTTTCAATGACACGGAGAGTCAGAAGACGCGGGTTCGAATCCCGTCCGAGGATGTGAATTTTTCTCTCTATAAATTTCAATGTTGAGGATCGCTTCAGCAGGCGTTAGTACTTTAAAAAGTAATAGGTACTATAAAAATTACAAGGGTTGCGATGTCAATACGAAAGTTTAAGTATTTCTAAATAGTGCTTCTTTCGGTTGGATAGTACTGTCGAGGCGGTTAAAGTCAGATAGAGAGTTAAAATTCGATGCTCGGACCCGAACCTCGGTGGCCTAGTTGGTCAATGGCGTCTGACACGGAGAGTCAGAAGACGCGGGTTCGAATCCCGTCCGATGATGTGAATTTATCTCTCTATAAATTTCAATGTTTTAATACCGCAGTGGATAACGAACTTATTGAAACTAACAGAATACGTTGAATCGCGGAATACGGCTTGCGACACCAGATTTTGTACCTACTCAGCGCACGGATTGGCATCTCTCTAGATCTCTATGTTCTCCTCATTATTGAGGGTCGTGATTGCCCTTCTGAATAATTTTAGCTCTGACTACGCTTTGCCATCTGTTTCTATTCTTTGCGTCGTGGAGAGCCTCATGAAAGGTTGTATCCAGAGCAGATCTGGTCGACTACCTTAAAGGGCTGCGCACACTCGATCCTTTTCCTTCGACGTTGCCCTAGGTTATGACCGTCTTTCCTGGCTATATGAACGAACAATTCTAGCATTGTACGAAGACAGGTGAATGCCAGAATACGTAACGGCAAAGGAAGCAGATATTAAATGCCGTCACTTATACCTGGTAGTACAACCGTACCGTACCTGATTTCACCAGAACCCATACTCTTCGCACCGGAACACAGTATGGCGAACATTACTGCTTTGAAGTAGAAATAGGTATGGTGGCAGTAATTCCCTTCCCCAGACGAACTCGTTCACAAAGAGTTCTACTGCTACTGAAATGTTGTCTATTCTGGCGAGCAATTGATATATAATTAAGATAAATTATTTGTGCAATGGTTGATTAGTTATACACTAACCGATTTCATACGCCGGACATGCTAGTTTTATAAGGTAAAAAACATATTTTAGGTGATAACTAATAAGTATAATAATTTGTCATAGTTATAATAAATATACGTATCTATATATTATGTATACCAAATTAGATTTCCCTTGGTCATCACATCACGCTTAAACTGATAGAAAAATTTCGCAAATTTTTTGTTGTTGTGTTATTTATTGTCAGGAGAAAGTTCATATGAAAGAAAAAATAAGAAAATATGGGAGGATATGGCTAGGCCAAAGGCCGAGCCTACTACGCGAATGAAGTCGCGGGTAGTCGCTAGACTTAATATTGTTAAGAGGACATGTTTGTATATTTGTATGTTTGTAACGAATATACTCAAAAACGAATGGACTGATATCAAAAATTCTTTCACCATTAGCATGCTATATTTTCCCGGATCAACATTGGTTTTATATTTATATTCATCATCATCATAACCCGTCACCACGCGGGTGAAACCGCGGAGCGCAGCTTATATATACGCACTTCTGTCCTGCTCCTAAGCACTTTGTTAAAATTTGAAAATGATCTAGAAGAACAGCGTAATAACAATGAAGAAGGCCGTGAAATAACGGTTATAAAATATAACAGTGCTTAAGTTCTTAAATTAACACATTTGAATGAATTGTTTTCGGATCCACCAGCTTTGTAAGTGTCCCTCGAGATACTGACGGTTTATAAGTAGGTACTTGTACTTGAGACAAAGCAACAAGGGTCTCTTTGTTTTAAATAAAATATTAGGAACATTGTATACATAGCACAGATCAACATATCCTGTACTACTGTGGCACTACGTAGTGCGTAGCGTAGTACATACTATGTTCATGATTGCGCATAAGAGCATGTACATGTGTACATCGACTCCGGTTATTATAATAATCGGCTCGTCGAAAAAGTCAGCCTTTCCGCATTGTCATTAAAACACCGGTGTTGTTCTTTTAGAACTAAAGAAAAAACGTACGTACCTACTTACCTATAGGACTAACGTGAACATACTCCGTGGTGGGTGGAGTTAAGAAATATTCCCTCCAAAATCGGTATGGTAATCGTAACAGTGAGGAAACCCGATGAAATAAGCCTTCCTGTGCAAGAGTCCGATCTGGTGTTTACCACTGCAATGACGGATATGTTTTCCCTAATCAGCAGTGTGAAGCACTGCTTACTGTGTTATGGCATGAAGGCATTATGAAGGGATATATATTACAAGTACAATTAGAAAATTTTATACCGCATTCCATTCTATTCACTTATTGGAGTGTAACTCAAAAACAACTAGAAACGAATTTGATGAAATTTGAATGAGACCACACGGGAAGCACCAGCTTTCAAATAAAAAAAAAAGAATTTTGAGAATCGGTTCACCCTATCGTAAGGCATAACATTAAGATCGAAAAAAGCAACCTTTTACCTCATAAGGTAAAAAACCGGATAAGTAAGAGTCTGAGTGACGCAATGAGCGAGAGTCAAAGAAAAGATAAGTCGGTTTGAAGGCCCAATTTAACCTAGTTTTCCAACTAGAAATGATCTTTGTAATCGAAAATAGTTATTTTCATCTATTCTTGAAACGACAAAACCTGCGCTGCCCTCTGAAATCAAAATAACGAGTTTATCACAAAATATTGCTTTTCCCCTCGCACTTGTAACTCACTAAATATTATTAAATGATATAAGTAGATGTTATGGATTTAAAGATTTTTTCTTCAAAGAAAACATCTAGTTAACCTTGGAGAAGACCTAAGTACCCTAATTGATGTTATTTTCAACTGGATACCTCCACGCACTTCTGAGAAAAAGGGTCTCGATAGAGACAGACGAGCAACGAAGTGATCTTATAAGGGTTCCTTTTCATCTTGAGTAACGGAACCCTAAAAAAATTACCCAAGATGGCAAGCACTAAACAGTACTACTAATACGCAGCTCCGTGTGTCAGGTGGCGTGCGTGGCGCGCGTCACATGTTAATCTATACCTACTTATTACTTATAATAAAGTTACAGTTGTGTAAGTACGGACGGGTAAGTACGGATTTGGCACAGTTACTACTGTAACTGTGCCAAATCCGTACTTACCGTACCGTAACTTCGTACGCGTAAATCCGTACAGTAATATTAATCGAGATGTTTATTTATTTTATGTATGTATTTTATTTATTTCCGTGAATTAATTAGTTATCGATAGGTATGTAATAGGGGCGAGCATATTGCCATCTACGGGGTACTGTTCACTGCTATTGAGAATTTCTTTGTCAGCAAAACCCAAAAGATAACTGTCCGACCAGGTATCGATCCCAAGATCGCGAGATTATAAAGCGACGCTTCTACCACTTTTTTTTTTTTTTTTTTTTGAGGTGGGAAATGCTGTGCACTTCCCTTCCGCCACGGGGGTGACGGAAGGGGGCGTGTGGGGCTCAGACCCACTAAAACCCCCCCGTGAGCAGTCCTCCGCCAAGGTGGGGTGAGACAGGGTCGCGCTGGCAGTCACCATCTCGCCCCAGCGGTAGGCCCGGATTGATCTTAACCGGGCCTCAGCGCCTGTGAAGGGATGACCTTGCTCACCAAGGTCACCCCCTAGACGTGTAGGGCCGTGCAAACCGGCGAAGAGTCCCCCGACTATTCGCCAGTAACCCCACTACGGAGGAGGGAGGAGACGTGCAAACCGTCTTCTCCGTTCCCCCGGTCGTCTGCGCCGGAGCGGGTCAGCTCGGACATCGTTCTCCCTGATCCGCTCCGCGGCCTCCTTCTGCGTCATCACCGTTTCGCAGAAGGTGGCCACCGCCTGCCACGATCTCTCGCTGCTGAGCATGGAGAACACCACGCTCGGCAGGGAGAGATCTCCCCCTATTTCCGCTGAAAGCGTGTGCCGCTGCGGGCCCCATGCAGCACACACTTCCAGTGTGTGGTGCGCCGTATCCTCCGGCGCACCGCACGCGTGGCAGGCTGGAGTCGCCTCCCGTCTTGCGATTTGGTGCACGTACTTTCCGAAGCATCCATGTCCGGAGAGCACCTGCACCAATCGGAAGGTCAGCGACCCGAAAGGTCGTTTCACCCACTTCTGAAGGACCGGACGGATGGCCTCCACCGTCCACTGCCCAGGAACTGGCGGAGCCAGGTCCTCCTCCCACCGCCGCAATAGAGTGGCTCGCGCCTGCCGTCGCATGCGTGTGACCTCCTCCCAGTTTGGGGCTACTCCTTGGAATCTCCTCGCCGCCACGAAGTGGTAGACTTCGGCAAGGATTTCCGCCTGCAGCTCCCAGGGGGGATCACTGGCCAGCACGCATGCCGCCGTCCATGACACCGTCCGGTATCCGCGAATCGCCCTAGTCGCAATGACTCGCTGCGGACGTCGCAGCAAGCTCCGATTATTGCGACCGAGGGTGTCTACCCAGACTGGTGCCCTGTAAAGGGCCATACTCCGGATCACACCGGAGTACAGTCGGCGGCAGTTGGCGTTCGGACCACCCACGTTGGGCAGCAGCCTTCCCAACGCGGCTGCAGCTCTCACGACTCTTGGGGCCAGTTGGGCAAAATGGCTCCCAAAAGCCTACCTCCCATCCAGGCTGAGGCTCAGATATTTCATCTTGGCCCCAACCGGCACGAGGACCCCGTCCAGGATAATTCGCGTTCCTGGAGGGGCCCCACCCCGAGGCCCGTGGAATAGTAGGGCCTCGGTTTTGGAGACAGCAACCTCCAGTCCAAGGGCACGAATGCGGTCGATCACGAGGGTTGTGCCCACCTCGGCCAACCGCACTACTTCCCGGAGGTTCCTCCCTCTGGCTACGACTAGCGTGTCATCCGCATAGCACGCGACACGCATGCTTGCGGGTAGCGTGCCACGAAGCACCCAGTCGTAGCCTACATTCCACAGGAGTGGTCCCAGCACTGACCCCTGTGGAACACCGCAGCAGATGCGACGGCGCTTCAGACCTTCGCGGCCTTCCACCAGGATCTCGCGGTCCTGGAGGTAGTCAGCCAACAGCCTCCGCAGATACAAGGGCACTCCATGATAGCGGAGCGCCTCTTGTATTGCTCCATGCGGGAGGCTGTTGAAGGCGTTGGCTATATCTAGCGAGACTGCCAACGCCTTTTCTCCCTTGCTGACCGCATAACACTTCTACCACTACACTAAGACCAACCAAGCGAGCGAACCCGCTGGCGGGTCAGCTAGTATTTAAAATAAAACCTGGCCGTCAAGAGCGAGTTGGACACGTGAAAGTTCCGTATTTCCGTATACGTAGGTACTCTTGTACCGTGTACCTTTATATATTTTTTAAATATTTTATCTAATATGAGATTGCACTATAACCGCACCAAGTTTGACCCTCATATATATATTACAGTGTTTATGATAAAGCAAACGAAAAATGTCCACAGCAGATGGGCAGAAGTACCACACTCCCACATAACACCGACGTGAAGCAACATAGCTTACTATTTCGTTTCGTCGGTTTGTGGAAGATTCCGGAGGCCCGATTCTCCCCTTACCCGTTCTCCCTCTCCTTCCCCCTCCCCGTCCACCCTCACCCCTTCTATCTCTCTTTTCTATCTCTTCCTTCCTATCATCCTTCCTCAAAAGTTGGCAACGCATCTTCGAGACTGCGGTATTGCGGATGTCCGTGGGCGACGGTATCACTTACCATCAGGTGAGCCGCTATGCTCGTTTGTAAACCTATCCCATAAAAAAAATTGATCCTTGTATTCATTATTTTTATATAATTTGCTGGGAATAACACCATGAAACACATATTCTGAGAAAATTTCAATCGAATGGCTATTTCGGTTAAAAAAGTTGAGGTGTCGGGGATTTTTTTTTGGCCAACTTGTATTCTCCCCGAACACGCTCATTTGGTTTGTCGGTCCCTCTACCAAACACCCTGTATACATACACACCTAAGCATAACAAAACACTACGATGGATAGCGGGAGAAAACCGACCAGTGGCTATCATTACCTATAACTAGATTTGTATTAGGTACCTAAGTTCTTGTAGTTTTGGCGTGTAATAGTGGTGGAATATTAACTAATAATACTACGTTCGAATAGGCTACGCTCACAAGGGGCGTTTGAATTGGGCATCTGTGGGTGAAAATATTGTTCATATGTCTCTTTTTGTTCAGCGTTCGGAAAGCTAAAAAAAGAGGAATTTTTGCCACCAAAAAGTGCAATTTTTGACCCACATCCGAGCATGGTTGTTTGTGATCGTTTTATGACAGCTATGTATTTGACAGCATAATTCTAGGGCTTATGCTCAGTTGAGTGTTCGATTAGGGTGTGACCAAAAGTGGCAAAAATAAAGTTTTTAAGCTTTACGAACGCTTTAACAAAAGAGCTATCAATGAAAACGCCACCAATGCCCTCATTAGCTAAACGAACGCACCTTAAATGTTCGTAACGGTGCACGAGTGTAGACAATGTGCACGAAATAATGTATTTTTTTTGTATTTTGGCAAATACAAAAAAAATAGGGATACATTCACACCTTTTCTAGAACGTGACTATAAGTGGCTGTGACCTGTGAAGGAATCTGAAACTACTAGAAGGAATGTAATTAATAGTGTCGTTAAGCTCGAGCACTGCACAATAAAAGTATTGCTTTTACGAGATATATCTTGTTTGCTCCACACGTTCCATCCTTAATGTTTTTCCTATGCTCCTTTCCTATCATCGTATAAAACGTCTATAGCCTATAAAGTTTATACTGTCTCATAAACCCAGACACAGATTGAAAAGAGCCATTCAGCTTCTCAATACTTCAGCTTTTATAGTATTAAATGTGAGACCCGCAAGTCGTTCGTCTGATGTTCAAGATATCTGTAGCAGGTGCAGCGGCACTGCACTGCGTTTTACACTCCTTGGTTTTACAGGCCTGCTACTTATTGTGAAAAATATTTTTAAAGTAAATCAATGTAAAAATTTGTATAACGTGTCGACCTTCGTACAACTGTACCATATAAGCTGTAATACGTGATACACAGTTTACAAGAGGTAAAAAAAATCGCGCTAATAGCACGGTACCTATGCGAATTCCACAGGTATTTGAGGTAGGCCAACAATCATTCATATTAAATAAATTTAATATTATGTATTAATTAATGTTTAATGGTCAAAAACATGGATAAATTTACATAAATCTTATCTTAACCCTACGGCGGCGTTCGTAGAACAAAAATAGGAGAGGGGCAATTATACCTACTCCCTTAAAAGTCACCGTATGACACCGAACTAGGTTACGTCCTGTTTATCCTAGTTCTGGTCGAGTTGAATAGATTCCAAATACTGGTCATATACAATACAATAATACTTTATTGAACACCAAGCTTATAAAAGAAAACAAATAAGAATATTTTATAAAACAGGTTGTTCAATGGGCGGCCTTATCGCTACAAGCAATTTCTTACAGGCAACTTTGTATATACATAAGTTAACTCGAATACAGTCGTATATGTAGACGCCCGCTAATGCCGTAGTTATCAGGAAGGATAGAAGAGAGGAGGTGTAAGATAGAATGTTGAGTAAAGTCACATCAGTAAACAGTTCTAATGCTGTATGTTCGTATTCATTAGCAACACGATAGAAATTGGAAAATCATCGTAAGCTCTTACAATAACTCTAACTTAACTTAACTTTAATTAAACTTAACAAAATACTCTAACTTGCTCGTATACACAACTGGGTTTCGGAATGTATTAGACAAACATAGACTTTTCTATGATTTCAACGTTTAGTGAAAGCTAGTTTGTACATCATTATTTCATACGAGATTAGAATACTGCAGTAAATTTATTGATTCAGGCGTTACTTTGCGGAAATCCATTATCAAAAAACGATATAAAAAAAAACAATGATTTTGTCTTATTTGCCAAAATCATTGTTTTTTTTAGCGGAAGTGTCACTATATATTATTTAATATCGTTTTTTGTTAGTGCAGTAAAATTAATTATTGAAAGGTATTCAATGATGATTCGTTTTTTGAATGTACTCATACAACCTTTCTCTCCTGCGCCCCAATGTTCTCATACAAGGACTTTACAAATAACTGGTAACCGCCCAACATGTATTAGAGAAATGAAGTCCTACTGGCACAATGTTCTCGTGTAAGAACATAACATTTGATCTAAGATATTTCGAAAGCTCGCGCCAATGTGCATTTCGCCTGTGGTCACCTGACTGGCGGATATAATAAAGAGGTGTTTTTAACATATGGTCGATGTTCCAATAGTTGCATGTTATAATATGTCCTCATGAAAGAACAATTCTAGTCTATGAGTACTTAACATTTTTAGGATTGCGACCAGCAGAAATTGCAAATTTGCTAAATAATTCGGATTTAGAAGATTTTTCACCCTCCAACAAAGACGTTAGCAACCCACCTTACGTCATCAGGCCAGAAAGTAGATCATCAAGTTCTAGCGAAACTGAGACAGATGAAGATATACAGAACAACCCAAGACCAGCATACCGTGGTAGCTGTGCTAGCCGTATTTGCAGCTGAGGAAGAGCTCGTGATTTTCGAAACGCCAGCGTTCGTGGCCGGACTGCACACGAGGTCGGTACGTACAATACATCAGGTATTCAGTTAACAAATATTTGGACAAGCAGCGGTTTCCCTCCTAGGGAGCTCCAACGGTTAGAACCTACTTGGTAATTAACACTGATGACTATGAGTAAATAGACTACTTTCGCCAATACATAGATGATGACTTGGTGAAGTTAATTGTCGAAAAAACTAACTAGACTGCTGTTCAACAACATGGCCGAAGTCTTAATTTGAACAGAAATGAATGCTACATATACATTGGTAGAACGTTGGTTATGGCAAGTGTCAATTTTCCAAACTTGCGAATGTATTGGGAAAACAAGTGGCGAGAAGACACCATTGCATCCAATATGTCTCGCAACAGATTTACACAGCTGCGAAACGCTATTAAACTAGTCTTTGACGATGATGTCGCCCAAGAAACACGCATAAAGGATAAGCTCTGGAAGGTGCGGCCACTTATCAAACGAATGCAAGAAGGTTGTAAAGCTCAAGAAAAACAAGCCAACTTATGTATCGACGAAATGATCATATCGTTTTCTGGTGTATGCGGCATCAAGCAATATTGCTCTGGCAAGCCAAATCCTGAGGGCTTGAAAGTTTTCGTCTTAGCTAGCCCAGACGGGCTTGTTTGCGATTTTCATGTCTACGTAGATAGCACTACATACCCTGATTACGATGAATCCCGTTTTGGAGTTGGAGAAAAGGCAGTGTTGACCTTAGCTGAAACTCTTGTTCCTGGTCATGTACTTTACTTTGACAGATACTTCGAGTGAGAACTACTTGACGAATTACTCAACAAAGGAATAGGTTGCTCAGGTACTACGAGTATTATGAAAAATAGGATACCTGCAGCAGCGAGGCCTGACATAGTGGATGACAGACTACTGAAAGATCGCGGTAGGGACAGTAGTCAGGTTCTCGTCAGGCATGATACAAACATCGCGTTAACGAAGTGGTTCGACAATAAAGCAGTGACTTTGTCAGTAGAAGCCAGTGAAGAAACAGATATATGCAGAAGGTTGTGTAAGAGTGAAAGAAGATACATACCTGTGAATAGACCGCGGGTAATTCAAAATTACAATATAAATATGGGTGGCGTCGAATTCGCTAACAGACTGTTAGCTGTTTGTCCCACAGATGTACAGATATCGGACCAAGAAGTGGACACAACGCTTTGTTGTAGTAGTTGTGGTAGACTTGGCAGTATGTAATTCCTGGATTCAGTTTATAAAAGATCAAATAAGCCAAAATGTTCCTACAAAAAAAAACAATTCCGGCATTCAAAAATGGTCTTGGTGAACTTCTGATTTATACATATTCTAGGCCGGAGATGATCAGATATATTATAACTTTTTCAAGGCTGATAATGTTTAAAACGTACCTACTTAAGAAAAAATATAGTTTGTTGATAAAGTTGAAGCCACAGTGCTAAATAAAATAATTTATTCAAAACCCTTTTTTTACTACCTAACAGCCCAATGTCACCTAGATAGGACATAAAAACATACCTAAATATGGGGTAACGGCCCAATGTTCTCAGACATGAACAAAACATTTTTAATGTTTAATGTTTAATAGTCTAAATTTATTTTTTGTTATATTTAAACTCTAGTAAAAAACCGGATTAAAAAATAACACTTTGTAACGGTCCGCAATGCGTTCCGCTACGTTCACAAATATATAGATAGGTACATCAGTATGATGGAAATCTAATCTAAGGGCATCTTTTGGAAATATTAAATATCTAAAAAGTTATATCTTAATAGACTAAATCTCGACTATCACACATAGATCATGGAGCTATAGAACTTTCTGTCAATGAAGTTAATAAGTCAGGATTTTATGCAAAAGTATATCTAATAAAAGCAAAGTGAATGCTAAGAGGTTTTATGCAGTAACTAAGACACGATTAGCAAACTAACGATTCCATTTCTATGTATAGATTTCCAATATTAGGAAATGATTAAAACTAACAGATCAGATCTAACAAATTAAATAATTAACTAACATAATTCAGAATCACGGCAGCTGAATGATGTAAATAGGCTGAGAACGCTTGGGGACAGGTTCCAAATTCAAATATTACTCATAAAACAAAATAACATATCATAAATATTTAAAAAAGGAACGTAGGTTCAAAATGTGTATTCAAAGGATCTGATTGGTTAGGTCGGAGACAAGATGAGGACAGCTTACTTACATTATTCTAAATTCAAATAAATTTAAAATTGGAAAGCTAATAATGGCTCATCAATATTTGAAAATGGAACGAGGGTTCTATTGGTCGGAATGGGTACTCGAGGAGTTTGATTGGTTGAGTCGGAGACAGGATGGAGACCAGATACGGACACTTGGGTAGTATAAAAAGGGGACGAGTGGGCCGTCCAAACCAGTTACCGTCAAGAAGCCAAAGTTGCTGTTCGCGATAAAGTGAAAAGTGAAATATTCAAAGTGAAGTGTCTGTGAAAAGTGAAGTGTAAGTGCTAGTGAATTGCCACCTGCCAGAGGGGATTGGATTAACTCTGTTGGACGAGTATACTCGCGTAAGTCCTAGAATTTAGGGATTTTAGACTTTTTCCGGATAGATGAGATGTCTCCAAGATAAATGTTAAACTTAATAAATTATTCTTCTAAAATAGTGGAGTTAAAATTGATGGAATTGATCATTGAATAGAGACACTTGCTCTTTGGATTTCTCGTAGACTAAAATACAGTTTAGAGATGTCCAAGTCATTGGTTAATATTATCAGTTAATTGTTCAATAAATATTTGACAATTAATCATGTTATGTTGAAGACATTTATCTGTCTGGATATTGTGACTGTTTTATAGAATTTAAGATAGTCCTGCAAATAAAATAAGGAGGTGAAATGAGACAAAGGAGCAACAAATCATTTATACAGTAACAAAATAACAAGGCTTAAATAAAATTTAGATAAAATATTCTTATCTCAGCATTGTGTTTCCAAATCTTATTCAGCGTTAGTAATAAGTATCAAAAGGAGTAATTTGAGCTAGAACAGCAATGGAGAGTGTTGTAATTGTTGAGTAGATATGTCTGACGTGTGGCAACACCGGAGGACACACGCACTCACGATGGCATTCAATGTATTGGCAGTCGGCCGTCAGAGATCATCGGAATAAAGAGTTAAGTCAGACGGACTGGTGTATCAATATCCTCGTCGCCTCATCATCGCATCACCTTCATCACCACCCGACATGACATGGTGTAAGAAGTTCAACTTCGAAGAACAACGCTGAGCCCACCGAACGACGACGACGCCGCACACGTGCATCATAACATAAATTTTGTTATACACAAAACAAAATGGCGACGAAGGAGGAAAAAAAAGCTTGGAAGCAAGGTACGGCAATAAATTTAACACCGCCCAGCCTCAAAATCACTAACAATATGCCGCTTTCATGGAAAAATTTCGTGACGGCATTGAATGTCTATTTGCGAGCCAGCGACTTAGAACAAGAGTCTGACAAAAGAAAAGTGGCAATTCTTTTAAGCCTGATTGGGGAGGAAACTCTAGACGTTTTTTATTCATTCAACCTAAATATCGACACTGTTACCTACCAAGACTTGGTTAATAAATTTGAGAAGCACTTTACACCAAAAGTCAATGTAGTCATGGAAAGACACAAACTGTTCAACCGGAAACAAACACCAGAAGAAAGTATAGAAAAATACGCTACAGACCTCAAAAATATAGCCCTCCAATGCAATTTCGGAACATTACAGGATGATCTACTCAAAGATATTTTTTCCTGGAATCTCATTTGTCAGCACACCAAAGAGAGACTATTAATGGAACAACCGAAGACATTCGAAGGTGCAGTAGAGCTAGCCAAGACAATTAGAAATACAAAAATAGACTCCAGGCAGTTGCAGTCCCAAATGGAAGAGTTAGTTGCTGCCGTAAAATCAAGCCATGCCAATCCACAAAGTCACCCCCTGTCTTCAAGCAAGTACCGTCAGTTGCCATCCACTAGGTCTAATTATTCTACAGCAATCAGGCCTAATCAGCAGTTCTCAAGTAACAGTGAAGCACCACAGAACAGTTCCAGCCAAGTATGTCATCGCTGCGGGCAAGTACACCATGTTCGCTGTCCAGCGGTAGGAAAAATATGTCATAAATGTAATAAGCCTAATCATTTTGCATCGGTTTGTAAATCAAAAAAAGTCAACTTAGTTGAATCAGACATTAATCGAGCGAGTCAAGATATTTCAGAATATTTTCAGTTAGGTCTGTTATCTGTTAACAATGTTAACTTAAATACTTCATATCACACAGAGTTGAGGTTAAATGACCAAACAGTTCGATTTTTACTGGACACAGGTTCAGACACAAATATTTTAGCAATGAATACATTCAAGGCATTAAATCTTCACACCCAAAGCATAAGACAAAACAGCGACAATCTTACGACATTCACCGGTCAGTATAAGAACTGTAAGAGTGCATTGACCTACAGTAGGTATCTACTGTAGGTCAATGCACTCTTACAGTACACCATCATCAACAGGACCATCAATTATCTTTTCACATAGTCGACTTACCTTGTCAAAATGTCATAGGTAGAAATTCTTGTGAGATACTAAATCTGGTAAAGCGTGTACACACAGTCAAATTAGACAAACCATGCAATGTACAGGATAATTCTGATCTCTTTGAGGGTATTGGCTGTATTTCCAACTTCGAAGCGAAGTTATTCCTGAAACCTAGTGCAGTACCTGTCATTGCTGCATGCAGACGAGTACCCTTCAGCCTTGAAGGACCACTGAAAGCTGAGCTAAAGCGTTTGGAAGAACAGGGTATCATTGCCAAACAAGATCAACCAACAGAATGGGTAAGTCCTATTATTATAGTCACAAAAAAGAATGGGCAAATTCGACTATGCCTAGACCCTAGTAAATTGAATGAAAACTTAATGAGACCTCATATACAAATGCCACATTTTGATGAAATAAAGTCCAATTTGGAAGGTGCCAAATACTTTAGCACATTAGATGCAAATAAAGGCTTATATATGATTAAATTAGATGAAGCCTCTTCTAAACTGTGCACCTTCATTACACCCTTTGGCCGGCATAGATTCTTAAGATTACCTTTTGGAGTTTCTTCTGCTCCAGAGATTTTTCATGCTGAAATGGTGAAACGTTTTCAAGATATAGAAGGTGTCAAAATCATGATGGATGATATATTGGTTTATGGTAAAACACGTGCAGAACATGACGAACGTTTAGACAGAGTCTTGAACAGAGCTAGAGAGATCAATATTAAATTCAACAAAGAAAAGTCTGTCATATGTGCAACACAAGTCAAATATTTGGGTCACATTTTTAGTGAACATGGGGTCAAAGTAGATCCTTCTAAAGTAGAGGCCATTATTCAAATGAATAGCCCAACAGATATACAATCTTTGCAAAGATTTATGGGTATGGTAAATTATGTGGGTTCATTTATACCTAACTTGTCACAAAAAACATGCCTTATGCGCACATTACTGTCATCAAAAAACGCCTTTGTGTGGACCTCTAACCATGAAGCTGAATTCCAAAATTTAAAGTCCATAATCAGTTCAGTACCAGTGCTAACTTATTTCAATCCTAAGAAGGACTTAACTTTGTCAGTAGACTCGTCTAAAGATGCCATGGGTGCCGTCATACTACATGAAAAGCAACCTGTCGCTTATGCTTCAGCTACTTTAACAACATGTCAAACAAATTATTCACAAATTGAAAAAGAACTTTTGGCCATTGTGTTCGGTTGTGTTAAATTTCACCAGTATGTGTATGGCAGACCGGTCTTTGTAGAAACAGACCACAAACCACTTATAACCTTGTTCAAAAAATCACTATATGATATTCCAACTAGGCTTCAAAGGATCATGATGAGGTTACAACCCTATAACTTAAAAGTCTCCTACAAGCCAGGTAAGCATCTGTATATTGCAGATACTTTGTCAAGAGCAGCATTACCCAAGTCATCCTTATCAGAATTAGATCAAGATGTTGACTTACAAGTTAATTTGGTAATGTCTATTCTCCCGGCCAGTCAAGAAATGATCAACAAAATTATAAAACACACAGGCGAAGATCCTATACTGTCCCAAGTCAAATATTATTGTCAAAATACTTGGCCAGAGCATAAACGTTCTGTCAGTCAACCAGTCCGATGGTATTTTTCATTAAAAGACAAACTACATGTCATTAATGACATAGTTTTCAAGGAACAGAATATCATAATTCCTGAGTCACTTAGAGATGATATATTGCATAAGTTACACACAGGCCATCAAGGCATTAATACATGCATAAGATTAGCTAAAACTTCAGTGTATTGGCCAAATATAAATACAGATATAGAAAAATTTGTCAGTCAGTGTCACACATGTCTTACATATCGACCGTGTAACTCAAAAGAACCTATAATTAAACATGAATATAAATACTTACCATTCAATAAAGTCGGAATTGATTTATTTGATTTTGATAATCAAAAATATCTGCTATGTGTGGATTATTTTTCAAAATATGTAGAAATTTCATTACTTCCATCCTCGAGTGCAGCTAAGACAGTTATTATACACTTGAAGGCTATATATGCTAGACATGGTATTCCAGAGATCATGGTTACCGATAATGGTCCTCCATTTAACAGCCAAGATTTTAAGCTATTTGCTAAAGAGTGGCAAATACAACATGTTACTTCAAGTCCATACCATGCCAAATCAAATGGTATGGTGGAACGAGCCATAGAAACTGTCAAGAATATTCTAACTAAATGTCATGCAGATAAGACTGACCCTTACCTAGCATTGTTGCAATACAGAACCTCGCCTAAATCTACAGGATACTCACCATCTCAGTTATGCATGTCAAGACTTCTTCGCACTACAATACCTATACATCAAGATAAACTAGTATCTACACCTGCAGATTTACAAAAATTAAAAGTTACTATTGATAAACAAAATAACCAATCGAAACTTTATTACAATAAACATTCCACAGTTTTAACTTCATTAGAGAAGGGTGAAAAGGTATATTTCAAGAAGCAACCAGATCGTCAATGGATACCAGGTGTTATTGTAGATGCAGGACCTCAGGAAAGATCATACACTATTAGTTCTCCTGAAGGCACGTTCCGCCGCAACAGACAGCATATTTTGAAACCTAGATTTGAGGATTCTCCAGTCAACACACACACTTCACACTCGGCTCATTCAGAGGCATCTAGCCATCACCAAACAATACCCACAGACATTCAAGTTTCTCATGCATCGCGTTCCTCTGGTCGTAGCGTCAGAATGCCTGTGAAATATGAAGATTATGTTCTTTAGATTAAGTAGTATGTAATTATGTGCAGTAAAGTTATTTATGTGCTATTGCAAAATTCCATTCCATTATTTCCATTTATGTTTTGTCTTCTTCTTCTTTGTATAAGTTTGCTTTGTTTCATCACCTCATACGTCATTCTGTCTAAATGTCAAAGACGACGTCTGTCACGAATAGTGTTGTAACCTAAGTGTAAGTGTTGTAAGTTTCCGTTTAATTTCCAATGTTTTAAAGTTGTATAGAGTCGATGTAGTATGTAGTCCATAAGTCCATAGTCCGTAAGTTACATTTTGAAAGGGAAGATGTTGAGTAGATATGTCTGACGTGTGGCAACACCGGAGGACACACGCACTCACGATGGCATTCAATGTATTGGCAGTCGGCCGTCAGAGATCATCGGAATAAAGAGTTAAGTCAGACGGACTTGTGTATCAATATCCTCGTCGCCTCATCATCGCATCACCTTCATCACCACCCGACATGACAGTAATTACGTCAAGAGGCCTCTTAAACCAGCTTTACAGTCACAAGCCTGTAATGTTTTCCTAGCTCCGGTTATCTACAATGATAAATATCCGTAGAATTTTCATTTTTAGGAGAATACATGAAAACAATTACCTTTACTGAACAACATTTGACTACCATAGAACAAACAGATACAACTATGGATATTTACATTTAGTTATTAACAATAATTTACTAATTAGGTTATGATTTATTACTTTAAGAAGGTGTGTGATAATTTTCCATGTCATTCCATGTTCTAGGTACAAATGTTCTGCATTTAATATATGATTTTGTGTTTACTTGAAGTTAGGTTATTACAATCTATGCTTTGCGAATTTATAGAAATGTTATGGCGAAATATAATCTCTAATAGTAACGACAGGATTGGGGTCAAAATGGTATAATAGAATTAGGGTCATTTTAATTAACCCTTGCAGTAGGAATAAGATTTGTCTTCATGTGCTTACTAGGTACAATTTTATCGTTATAATAATTTATTTCTCTTACAATTAGGTTAGGTTTGTCTCAGTATTTCCTGAAAAGAACTTGAGTTACCACGGCTCACAATATTCGGTTCTTCCACTATGAGCTAGACGATCACACCTTGGCCATATATTTAATCAGTTCTTCATTCATTAGTTTAGATTTATTGTCTGGATAATGTTAAGTTATGATTCGATCTAGTTATGTGTAATTATTTATCTGAGGAATTAAAAACGTAGGCCGGAATCATCTAGATATTATTAGCTCAGATTAGGGGTAGTTACAATTGGTAGTACCGTTCCCAGGATTAGAGCTTTAGACTACGGGATGAGTTGGCTAGTACTTTTTATTACCGGGAGTCTGGATCGCAAAGAGAGGGCTGTACAACTTGTACACAGTTATTTTTTAATTTTTCTGCCTGGGCGGTAACCATAGTGGCACAAAATGTTCTTGTTGTAGTACATTGGGCGATAACCTGAACCTAGGCAATTTTAACTTGGGTCTTAGGAGGTTAACTAAACTTCACTAACTGCCAAGTCACCTCCGGACATAAGTAGTTATTTAGTCCCATTTCGATATTAATATCATATGCTCACTACTACAGAACCTTTTAACCTAAACAGTAATTACCTGCACACTTCGGCTAAGAGGCAGATTATATATAAGTTATTCATGTAGCAGAATCTTTTCTCAGAAATCCTTTCAACAGCTTCTAACTATAAGTAACATTATATAAGGTGTTTGTTACTTAGTGCACAATATTGAAAGGGCTGGTTTGGAATCGATAACTGGTCATGGAAGTCAAAGAAAAAAGAACATGTTTTTTAATTGTTATGAACCCATATTTACCGCTCCGCCAAAGAACATATATATCATAGTGTACCAAAGCGCGACTGAACGCAAAACGCCACTATATAACCAATATATATACCTACCGCTCACCGTCGGTTGGACTCGAGGACGTGTGAATATGAGTTCATAATACATAATCAAAAAATTTAGACACAGAAGCCATCCACTAAGAAGAAGAACATAATTAAATATAATTTATTTTTTTACCTTCATGACTAATTATTTATTCCAAACTACCCCGTTATATACTACCCTATATATGCACCAATACACTATTATTTATTCTATGCCAATAACTCAGCATAATATAATTCCGAAACACAGAAAAACTAAGGGTATACGAGCTGAACACCTTTTAATTTATCTTTATCGTTTGTAAAATCGGTGCTAATGGTGAATTTCGTTGACCACAGGTCGTTAAATTACAGGGAAATATTTGTCATTGCTTACTAGTTGTAGCTATGTCAGCCCACTAATGCTTGGCCATAAAATATTCATAAATAAACCATATTACTAGCCTACCGGCAATAAGATTTAGAACAATGTCTCGCATAAGCACTTTCGTGCAACTTTAATTCCAGGCAAATTCTATGATTTTATGGATAATAATGGTAGCAATAATGTTAATTAGGTATTTGATAGTGTGAACGAACGTCTTCTTCTTCTTCTGTGGCTTTTTAACGTTAAAAGGCGTTACTCTGCCAGTGTCATGTTCTAGCTTATGAATGACGAACTTAAAAATCACTCAATGTTAAGTTTGAATGAACGTCATCAAATTTTATGCCATCTATAAATTTTTACTTACTGGTCAGTGTTACGCTCACCCATGTCAGTCTCATTATCACCCAGTACTGCGTAGCTGTATAGGTCTTACAAACATTGGACTGAGCACTTTACTCCAACACATCCGCTCTTATGTCTCATTTGAAATTTTGATATTGCGGTTTTAACCCGTTGAGTCGCGATTCGCCATATTTGGCCAATAATACAATAGATTTCGCAGAAATCAACCTACTTTTCCAGGAACTGCAACGTGTGTGGTTAAATGATTTAACAAAACACGATGTAGAATATATCTGTCACTGTAATAGTGACCGCCGAGACAGACTCTTGCATAAGAGGCCTAGCATACACCTTTATAGTCCAAAGTACTGCCAATACGAGCAAAAATTTAAAAGTATGGCAATCCCCACGATTTTTTACCGCGCCTTATTAATTTCTGTTTTTCTTTCGGCTTTGAGTAGCTAAGGCTTACTTGACATGAATGAATAAATATTTTTTAAATGGGATCGGTAGTTATAGAGACGCATAATTTAATTTCTCTATGCCCTCTCCATCATTGTAGGATCAGACTATGGTAATGCGCCTTGTAACCACCTATACAAACATAGCAAGTTGCCTCCACTTTTATAATGAGCACTGCTGCAAGGCACTGACTGGTATAGGATTTTTTACCATGTCACAATTAACCTATATTATATAATAAAAACCTAGTTTATCTCGATACTCTTATTTGCAACCCACACTAATTAGATCAGTTTGTTAAAAAAACATATACCTATAACACCTAATAAGCAGGAACTGGCTGTAGACTTCTATAGCTCCCTCGGAAAGCGCTTAAATATAATATGATCTTTCAAAAATACATTATCTGTCTTATTTATTACTATTGAAGCTGTTCATATTAAGCTCGAAAGTCGAAACTCTTCTGGGAAACCGGAACCGTAATTACTTGTGTCTATGTTCTCAAAGGGGTCTACAAGCCATCAAAGAACTAAAATATTTGCTATAGAGGCTTCTGTGCTACATCGGCACTTACATCAGATGAAATAAAGGACAATTTGTCTACTCGAAACAAAAGAAATCTCCTGTTTAGTGTAGGTACCTACATATACTCGTACTTACCAGCAACAAGCGTGCCTGCGACAGCCAACAGTTCCCTCGAGTTAGCCCATTCCATAGCCAGCGTATTCCCCCTCATTCCCGTGACCAGCCGCACCGGGCTGACGTCATCATGCCCCGTCATCATGACGATCTCTCCGTTCCCCAAAGCTACTGCGAGCACGTGGTTCGCGTTGGTTTCTGTGTCATCGCCTTCCTCCATTTTGAACTTCTCGCATGACCACGCCATGGATGTGATGCCTCCTTCGGCTACCAATTGCACCTGTTGAGCCAGGGACAACTATTTAACATGATTAATTTGAACAACTGGTACGGGACTGAATTTCAGTTGTTAAAAAACTCGTGTGATATAAGTATGGAAATAGACTAATTAACCCCACAAAAGAATTAGTGCTCGGCACGCATTAAGCTGTGGCATAAAGCGACAGTTGTTATTTCATTGTTGTCTTATGTTGTAAGATCTTGTATACAGTTTTGCGTGGAGATTGTCGAAAAAATTATAATCTTAAGAGATTATAGGAGTTATATCAACTTACTTCGTTACCAATTCAATGAATTAAAGTAGAATTGGGTACATAAACCTTTAAGTACAGGGAGACGTATAAAGTAATATGGCCTATTAAAATATATAAACCCAGGAAATCACAATAAGGAATCAGAATCACTGAGGTACAATACACATAAAGTAAGGCTTTTGCTCTCCGCGATAATATGCTGACCCGTGTGTGAGCTGTGCATAGATTAACTAATAGCTCCCGTAGTTTCGCCTGCCCCGCCGTAGGTACTGAGCAAGTCCAAATTGCGCTTTTCCGTATCACAAAGACAATTTAGCATAACACCCTTGTGGGATGATCGACCTAAAAATAAAATAACCTACTACCTAATTACGTACCGTAAGAAACATGCACGTCAAAAAATTGCTCAAAGACATACGCGGCCAAAGGAGAACATTTTCAGGATGATGTCCGGCCTTCCACGCTATTTCAGTGCTTCTATGCAACGAACCAGAACTAACGGTTTTCATGCCGCCATTCGGGTAAACGCTGCAGCAACACCAATAAGGATGGTGCGGGAAAGGGATAACAGCATACTGAAAACTGTGGCGGTGGCGGAATCTCATGCAAACTTTATGCTACTATTATTATACTTCTATACTTTAGTACACTTCGAGACTTTAATCTTTCAAAGATATTTACTTTCATATTTTATATTAGGCACTAGCGACTACCGGCGACTTCGTTCGCGTAGTAGGCTCGGCCTGCAGCCTCACTATAACCTCCTATCTTATCTTGGTTTTTCTTTTACAAGAACCTTCTCCTGACAGTAATTAGCACAACAAAAAAATATTAGCGAGATTATTTCATCCAAAAAACGATATGAAAAAATATTTAGTGACTTCCGCTGAAAAAAACAATGATTTTAGCTTATTTGGGGGTGTGCACCACCCTCCCTCCCGCACAAACTGCTAATAGGAAGAACCGGTCTAGCGCTCGACGAGTAAACATCTCCTGAGGATGCCTCGTGTAGAGGCGAAACACGTGTCGAATCGTTTTTGGTTTATTTGGGTTTTCTTGTGTGTTTTTTATTTTGTATTCTTCCTATTAGCAGTTTGTGCGGGAGAGAGGGTGGTGCACACCCCCAAATAAGCTAAAATCATTGTTTCATATCGTTTTTTTGATAATGGATTTCCGCAAAGTAACGCCTGAATCAATAAATTATTATTCCATCCGTTCTCGAGTTATAGCGTGATCAGGAGAAATAGGGGTTCATTTCATTCATATTCGTAGTTAATTAGTCTTGCCTTACATCTCAAAACGAGAAATTAAAAAAAAATATCGCCAAACAAATAAGTCGTAAAGACTCGAGCAATCAACCCTTTTGATAACGATATACCATTATAATAATTAATATAACTAAACTAGTATACCAATTTTATTATATCACCTATAATATTATAACGAACGTTGTAAGAGTTAATTATCCTTGATAAATCCAGGGACAATAGCAGCTTTTGACCCATTTCTCAGAGTGCGTTAATTAGCAGTCGGAGCATACAATATACGAAATGAACAGACTCTCACTGGCTGACTACTTGTACTTTTGTAGTCAGACTGTAACGGAGATTTTAAACGACTGCTAACCTATGTACAATTTGTTTAGTCTATATCATAGTTGTCTCCTAGCTAAATATTTGTTTTAATTACAAATTACAATCTATTTTGTTTTATACTGTTAAAGTCAAACGGCCTTATTTATAAACACTGCAGCTTAACTTTAACCCTTCCTATACCGTGATAAATAAAAGATTATGAATGAAATGCCCGTAAATTTACGTCAATGGTACACAAAGGGTTAAACGACGCTATTTAGTACTGCGCACAGCAAAATTTTTGAGCAAAATGATTTATTCAGGTTAGAGACGCGGTGCTATTGTGAACGCTTAATGGTTATACTTTTACAGCTTTTCTATTCCTTATTCTATGTATCGATTCTTTACCCATCTAGAGATTCAATTAAACTATCTGCACGGATATCATATGGAAGTTTGTCCCGTCACTGCAATACTAATGTAAACTAAAGGCAAAGTAAGTAAATATCAATAAGTAGAACGTCTTTCCTATTAGCGTTGATTCACGCATGTTTGGCACGAGACGCGTGTAGGGATGTCAACATCGCATCTATGAACAAATCTTCGATCGATCTTTTTTGTTGGTTTCTGTTGTGGAGGTATGCTACCTCCACAACAGAAACAAGAAAACAATAACATTTTAAAACTGCCAGCACTGACAGCTCTGCTGGCACTCGCGTAATGATCGCCGACAAGCGCCCCATGCCCCCACCGCACCGCCTCTTCCCAAGTTGTCACCTATTTGTCGCGAAGGCGTTCTACTTCCTGGGGGTCGCACGCTCGAATTACTTTGCTAAAGGAGTCAATTAATCCTTCTTATACCGTGATAATTAAAACAAAAGATTTATGAATGAAACTGACGTATATGTACGTCTCTGGGCCCAAAGGGTTAAGTGATCTTGATAAACATGCTATACCTATTACTGTAAACAAGCTAATGAACAACTTACTTGTGAAACCATAGCTCCGTGGACGTCCATGACGACCAGCTGCGCAGACGCAGTGCCGAGATAGACCTGATTGTCGTCAGGCGTCCAGCAGCCACACGTGATCCTCGTGTCCAGAGATAACATCGATGACCAGTAACGCTGGCCTGCCACTGATCCCACGAGGACGAACCCATCCTAGACAAACAAATAAAGAGAAGCAAATAACAAAACACTGGCAGAATACACGCGAAGCGCGCTCACGCACGAGCGATACCTACGAAAAAATGGATCTTTAGGTGCGGGCCACACATAAATGGCGTCGAGCGCGGACATGGCACCGCCGGCTTCCTATCCCATTCTTTCATACAAAATGCATGGAAATAAAGCGCAATTTAGAACACAAAATGGAGTGTCATAACCACATCCGAGCAACGACATACCGTGTGTTCTAAATTGCGCTTTGTGTCCATGCATTTTGTATGAAATTTGAATGGAATAGGAAGCCGCCCGTGCCATTTCTGCACCCAACGCCATTTATGTGTGGCCACAGTGGATGCGGTCTGCGGTCAGGTCAAATTGAACGCAGCCCACATTATGTATGAACAATTGAGTGGACGCTTCTAACAACAAAAACGGTCCATATTTTACAGAACTTAAGGACTATGTGCATATGGATTGCATCTTTTTGTATCAACTCCCTTTAATTTCAATGATAAAAAAATATTTTTATAAATTTTAATTTAATAATTTCATAAATAATCATTTTTATTTAATGTATTTCCCAATTACAGTGATAAAAAAATAGATCAGTAATATGAATAACCCTGTTTTTTGCTCTAAAACTAAAACATATAAGTAATTGCACAAGTATGTATGTTATATATATAGATCAGAATAGGGCACTACTAATTATACAATATAAATTTTGATGTGCCCTGGGTATACCTATAACCCAGGATTACATATCGTATTCTCGAAAAGCTATCTTAGTAGATCCCTCTACATGCCAAATTTTACTCAAAAACACTCAGCCGTTTCAGCGTGCAGAAGTAACAAACATACACTTACCCACACACCAACTGTCATAGTTTATTATTAGTACAATACGAAAGTTGGTGTGAAACTCTGAAATATATTCCGGCGTGAGGTGAAACCGCGGGGACTCGAAAATCGCAATAAAATTATAAATGCGAAAGCTTGTGAGTTATTAATTGTGTATATTAAAATTTGTTCGTTAAAACTGCTAGAGCCCTTACGTTATATATTCCGCCGTCGCCCCAGCAGATAAACAACTTTGAAGAACCTCCGTTGCTGTCATCTGTACATATAAGTGACCATTTGAATAACAGGCCGGAACTAGTAACACCGGTACCTGATTTGACTCCAACGTATGCGAATGTTACAAAGGAAGCTCAAAAAAAACCCAAAAAGAGTAAGGAAATGGAAAAACGAAAATTGAGATCGAAGATGCGTGAAGAAAAAGAATATAATACTTTTGAGCGCATGTCCAGAACAAGTGAAAGCGATAGCAGAACCGAAAACCAACCGCATCTAGAAAATATCACAATTAATAAACAAAAAAATTCGTGGCAAATACTACTTAAAAAACTAAAGAAGACAATAACGGAAGGTGATAATAGTTCGTGGGAAGATAAGATCAAGAAATGTGTGGGTATAATTTTTGAGGGGTTGGTATCCTTTGTCTTAGAATTTTTTGCAGATTGGCCTTGTTGTAACCTAATAAAACAGTTATGGATTACAACAACCAACAAATCACAGTAAATATGATCCAATGGAATGCTCAAAGCATTCGTCCGAAAAGTGTAGAATTGGAAGCGCTTTTATACCAAGAACGTATACATATTGCGATAATAAGCGAAACGTGGTTAGACCCGGACAGTGAATATCGTGTAAGTGATTACAACATTTATAGATCAGACAGAGCTGATGGCTATGGAGGGGTCACTGTTATTACTCATCGATCAATAAAAGCGCAACAATGTCATGTTGAATTGTCAAATGCACTGATTCAGATAGTATATGTCAAACTACTCAACTGCGATCAGCTAGAAAAAAATATATCTTTATACTGTCCATCAAACGTCAGCACTACTTCAAGTGACTGGGAACAGATTTTTACCCTAGGTAATCGAAAAACTTTAATAGCTGGAGATCTAAACGCTCATCATACAAACTGGTCGACTAAGATAGATACAAGAGGCAGTCAAATCTTTGATTCAATATTAGACAATGATTTTATATCTCTCAACGATGGTGGACACACTCGTGTGAAGTTGGTGAACAGCACTATACAAAAAACATCTCCAGATATTTCTTTGGCTTCTCCAGATATAGCGTTAAAATTTGATTGGAAGGTCTTGAACGAAAACCTAGGAAGCGATCACTTAATAATTAAAATGAAAATTAATATTATGGCATGTAACATAAATAAATCGAAACGTAATTTTAAAAAGGCAGACTGGACTAAATATAGATCAAGCATAGAACGAGAGTTTTTGAACAATGTACTGCCAGAAAACCTACAGGATGCATACGATTATTTTATAAATGTTTTAAATAAGGCAGCTAATGCACATATTCCATTTATAAAAATTTGTGAAAACCCTATTCATCAACAAAAGTTTAGACCCAAACCATACTGGAATCAGAATTTAGCAGAGGCAGTAGCAAAAAGACGCAGATCACTTGCAGAGTTTAGGAGGAACCCTACGCCAGATAATTTGAGTCTCCTAAAGGATAAACTCAGTATAGCACAGAGGGTAATTCGTGGTGGAAGGTCTGAGTCATGGCACGGTTTTTGTAATAGCATAGACAGTGTAACATCTTCAACTGAAATGTGGACTAAAATGCGATGGATTAAGGGCTACAATTCACCAAGGGGTAGCATAACACTTGAGAAAGCAGAATCACTTTTGCGTATCTTAGCGCCGGACTATGCATCTCCAGATGCCCCTACATTTGTAAGAGATAACTATCGTTTGTCGGCCCCTGTTTCGATACAGGAACTCAAAAACTCTATTAAGCAGTCTGACACAGCACCAGGTATAGACGGAATATCATACTCTATGATTGAAAATCTCCCAGATTTAGCCAAGGAGATATTAGTTTCCTTGTATAACAAATTCCTATCCTTTAGTTTCGTACCAAGCCAATGGAGAGAAGTCAGAATAGTTCCTGTACCGAAGCCGGGAGTTGCAGCTAGTTTGGCGGCGAGCTTTAGGCCCATAGCATTACTGTCATGCCCATGCAAGATATTCCATACAATCATTACCCATAGATTAGAATGGTACTGTGAAAAAAATAACTGTTTTTCGGAAGAAACAGTGGGATTTAGAAGATCTCGGTCTTGCATGGATAACTTGACGAGGCTGGTATCAAGAATACAAAGTGGTTTTACAAAAGGTTACGTAACAGTAGGGTGCTTTGTTGACATAGACAACGCATATAACAACGTGAATGTAATCAGCCTATTGCGAACGTTGGACAACCTTGGAGTGGGTGCGGGTATCTGTAGGTACTTGTGGGAATTTTTACATCTAAGACGTCTATCTATTGAGTTAAGTCAGAATGAATATATTGTTAGATCATCGGGAACTGGTATAGCTCAGGGAAACCCCATATCTCCACTGTTATTTAACGTGGCCACTATAAATATAATATGTAAACAACTAAGTAGGTATGTCCATGTATCCCAGTATGCTGACGATTTTGTGATGTATGCCAGTTGCAAGAACTTATTTGATGCAGGTACTGCTATACAGAATGCTCTCAATGCGCTAAATATTATGGTAGGAGACTTAGGTATGAGTATCTCGTGCAGGAAAACCAAGTTATGTGTATTTACCCGACCTTATACTAGGAACTTGAATAGATACAGTGTAACCTTATATATTAACAATAATAGCATACAGCAAGTAGACAGTGTCAAATACTTAGGTATGTGGTTTGATAGAAGCCTGAACTGGGGTAGACACATAAATAAACGCGATATAAAATTTTAAAATTTCTCAATGTTTTTAAAGTTCTTGCTGGTTCACAATGGGGGATTCATCCCAAGCACCTAAGGCGACTGTATCTGGCAGTCATTAGAAGCAGATTGGATTATGGCAGCTTTTTATACGACAACAGTGTTAAAAGTCATTTATATAAGCTGGATAAAACACAGAATCAAGCCATGAGAGTGGTATGAGGGGGGTTTATAAAAAGCTCACCTATCCACGTAATGGAAAGCGAGCTGTGCATCCAACCATTACATATTCGCAGAAAATACCTGGCAGACAAGTTTTGGCTCCGATCCCGATCTATTGGCGATAACGTAACTATTAAAGTTTTAGAAGAACTTAATACTCTATGTCTTAATGAGTACTGGAGACGGAAAAAAATACCTTTGCTAATTGAAACACATAGGAAATATTACAATACGTCCATCCATACAGATACAAAACTACCAATATATTCCCTTGACACTTGGATAAGTAACTACGTACTAAGTAAGAACATTAGAGTAAACGTAGATGGAATAGAAAGATCAAAAAGACATATTACTGTAACCGGCTTGCGCAACGCGTGCTCTGAATACCTAGCTTATAATTATAACTCATTTTACGAAATCTATACAGATGGATCGAAGGATGAAAGTGGATGTGGAGCTGCTTTCTTTGACCCGCAGGTAGATATGCGCGCAAAATTCAAGATAAGTGCCGATTTATCTATAATGCACTGTGAATTGATCGCGATATCCGAAGCATTGTCGTATTTGGAATCGTTAGATAACAAAAATGTTATTATTTTATCTGACTCAAAAAGTGCAATTTTGCATTTGGCTCGGTTACCCTCGAGCTTTCGAGGGCATCCGATAGCCTACAGTATCCTTGTATCCATCTGTAAGCTTCGCGAACTAAATAGAGAGGTGATAATCCAGTGGATCCCTTCACATGTAGGTATTATAGGTAATGAGGAGGTAGACCGCGCGGCGCGACAGGCGATAAGAAACGGCATTACTTACAACTGTTTACCACTGCATAGTGAGATACTAAGAAACGTTAAATCAAATTGTAGACAAATGTGGCATGAATACTTTGATGAACGATCAAGAACCAAAGGTATTTGGTATCAGACAATACATTGCCAGCCTCCCCGCTATCCATGGTTTGACCACTGTAAAATGAGCAGAAGATATATAGTATCGCTGTTAAGACTTCGCTCTGGACACATTCCATCAAACAAGTTCAAATATTTAATGGGTATGGTGAATTCACCTAATTGCCCGGAGTGTGGAATAGTTGAGGACGTCCATCACATGTTGATGGAGTGTGTTCGGAACGAAGCCCGACGACAGAATATGAGTTTTAAGTTTAATTAGGTATTTGTAACAGCATTTTGGCGTTTCCTCTATCAGAGGAGGCCAAAATGCTATTACAACTTTATTTAAGTATTGTGTATAATTAAGTATTGTTGATAGTAATAAGATAATTGTGAACCTATGGGGGTGACATAGTCAATTTATAACAAAACCCCCTTCAAAAAAAAAAGATAATAAAAAAAATTTTAAAAAAAAAAATGCTTTTCAGCTGATTTGGATGATTGTTGATGTTGTTGAAAATATTCTATATTTGTCTCGAGGTGCATCTAAAAAGCGGGTTACCAACGCTCCACAATAAATAAATAATTTGGTAATCGATTATAAGGGTTGATGAAATAAATGTTGTAAAAATTAATTAAATTAATACATATAATCTAAAAACAATTAATAGATACAAACATTAACTCAGCTATGCAAAAAATAAGTCACAGTTAATCATAAGCATAGGCAGTGGACTATTTACTCGTATACCCGTGGAGAGGAAAGAAATCTATTCCACCATGTCATTTTTATCTCCCTTGCGAGCACGGCAATTTCAGACGATATAGTTTTTCCACGTGGATAGACGGCGGGAGTAGCGTTTCCTATGGTTTAAACTTCGTAGGTGCCATTTAAAGCAAATGTAACAAAAGTCTCGGAGTAGCGTGTGCTATCTATACGTATCCTATTTCGTTTACAAAGACTCATTATGCGTATGGAAGTGAGGACCTATTGTAGATTAAAAACAAATAATAATTATTTTACTTAGGTATTTCACAGAATGTAGATATGAAAGTAATACAATAATAATCTTGATATGCACCGACAAACCACTCGTATGGTTTCGAGGCTGCAATGCATTACAACGCCATTTCTTTATTGACCTGAAATATGTGCTTGAATTGTCTGGGTAATCGAAGAGGTTATTGGCATCTCGGATATACTTTACGGTGTAATTTTCTTTCCTGTGTGGGCCGGGACAAAATATAATTATTTTAATGTGCGAGGGCCACTTTTGAATGGAAATAAACTTTTATCCACCACCTTCAAAGAAGGTGACTACCTTTCGCCGCGTTATGTCAATCGGAGAGAATTATATCCACGTTCGAAGAGTTCGTGCTCTATAGCGGGAGTACCGGGACATACTGTCTACGAGAAACGTCAAAAGGAAACATTTTATCTCTTTCCCCGGGGCAACCCGGGTGCTCTGTAAGGTGGGAAAGACAATTATTTCCACTGATAGGTGGATAAAAACAGTGGAAAGACTATTTCTCTCCGCCCCGTGTTAGGGGTGCAGCATTTAATATAAGAAAATACATGTCTGTCTATTCGTATCTATATCGTTAAAATTTACCAAAACTACGCGCGACCCTGTCACTGTGATCCACATACTTTTCTCTGTTCATCAGCATAGCCTGCAGAGTTCAAGTCCAATGGCCGTATTCCATATTAGAAAGTATTTGAGATGTAAGCTCAGTAGTAGTGGACTGCTGAGTGCGTATATATTTGGAATACCTACTGATCTATATGTAAGTACTCAAGCCTCTATAGGCTCGAGTAGAGATCTGAGAAAATTGTGTATCGAATTTCCTGTCAAATCTCCACTCAAGTCGAGATTACTTCTTTAATGCTTCACTTAGTGCTACGTACTTAGGTAGTGCTACGGCCTCTGTTGTGGGCCGTAGTACAATTTGCGAAAAAGTATTCGTATCGTAAGCGTCAACGCGTCACGCTTCAGCGTACAAAGTATGAGTCATCTGTGCCACAGTTGCCCTAGCTAGATAAATGACAGTTCGTACTGTTTCACGTGAAGGACACGGTACGTTATACTTTCGCAGTTATTCGTGCTAGGCTTACTGAGCGCCTTTCTGGAATACCGGCCTAAAAATGTTTACACTGTCTATAATGTGACAACTCAGCTGACTTTGCCCTTCTCAACAGCTGAACCTCAACTGCTGCTACTATAAAATGTGGAAGATAGTCCCGAGTTTAAACCATGGTTTAAGCAAATATGTATGAATCCTAAAATTTCATTAAACCAGGGTTTAAACTCGGATCGATCTTTAGTCCAAGTTTTATAATAAGGCGGATGAGAGAAGAAGTCTATAGTACGTAAACGTTACATCAACACGTTTACATATATTCCAAACTCCACTTCATCCGGAGAGTTTTTTGCCTTCTCGCCAGCAGACCTTCAAGAGAAGCATCCGCAGTCCAGAAGCATCACCCGAATACGTTAGTATCTCCCTCCGTTACTATCATTGAAATCTAGGTGACTTTTTCTTTTCGTCACCAGGCGCTCAAAAGTTAAGTCCAGACAAAATTTTACCATAAAGTCAAAACTCAGCGTGTCTTTCAATTACTACGCAGAGATCCAGCTGTCTTAATCCTGGCCTCAGTGGACAGATTTTGATGATATAACCAAGCAGGACTAAACGGAGTACATTTTAATGATGGTATCATCATCCATTCAATATAACTATTACATGACCCGCAATTAAACGGCCGACACACAGACGAAAGATTTGGTACTTTAGAATTCCTAAAAAACTCTCTATTTCTGCAGCCGCGGAGCAATGAATATGGATTATGAATCCATGAAATAATAAAAAACTACGTATTTTTTTCTTTTACTTTACATCTCTCATATTCAGTAAGTAGTTACTTATTACCCCCAAATGGGGCTTGTAGGTGACCAATTAGCGCTCTAGGGTAATAATGTAGCTCGAAAAGCCCTAAGGCGGTAAGTAATTAAAATACCACAAATGGGGCTTGTAGGTGACCAATTAGCGCTCTAGGGTAATAATGTAGCTAGAAAAGCCCTAGGGCGGTAAGTACGAGAAAAATACTTCGCTCTTTCAAAAAGTTCGCGTACATCTAACCACCATACTGGCAATAAACATTATGCATTCAGCCCAATGACAAAAGGGGTCGCTTCGCTATTCAGCCTTGTCTTCGTATGAGTATAATAGTCATCAATTTTATTTTTGTAATGCCGGTTTTTTTCTACTTACCTCACAATCGAGATGTAAAGCAGAGTAGTTAGCTAGGGTGTAAGCATCAATTGCATCCTCGAACTATAGGCGCACGAGCGCAGCGAGGCGAGCGAGTAAATATCTCGGGCTGCATTTGATGCCTTACAGCCCTTGGCTACTAATCTACTATTAATGACCGATTATTGATTCCAAACTACCCCGTTCAATACGGTGCACTAATTAACAAAGGCCTTTTATAATATTATAGTATACATAAGACACAAAGGAAATATCATAATTATACCTACTTATACTTGGTAATATAATTAGGTAGGTACTTTTATCATCAGAGTATAACAAGAACAAAATTTAGTTTGATTTGGGTAACATAAACAGATAATACTCAAACCCGAATAACCACAAACAAATATGTTAATAATACCTACGTAATAATACGTATTTACTTAGGTTACGTATAACGATCTATATAACCAGCATAATATCCATCAATTTAACATTAGAAGTTCTTAGTTGCCTTGTGAATATTAATTTATCCCGTCATAAAATCTGCCAAGATTGTGACGTCTAGAACAATTAAGAGGATCTTGACTTGACATCAGGTTAACTACGTAATTATAGATTAATAAATGACTTTATTTACGTAGTGAAACGATCGTTGCGAAGCTGAAGCGTTCTTAGGAGCTTCTCGGACGTTCCAAACTGTGAAACTAAGTTAATTAGGTAATACTTGCTGCGGCACAGGATAGAAGACCGCTACGGTAATTTACGTTTTACATTGTTAAGCGTTTTTTTGTTGTTTCGGCAAACACGTTAATCATCGGTTCCTGTCGACAGCAGCTTAGCTTATAGGTCGGAGGCTCCGGGCAGTTCAAAACTCGCGACACTATAAACTTTATACCTAGTAGGTATAAAGGATATACTGTTAAAGGCCTGACAAACTATAGTCTTTCCCAAGCAGCACTATGGGCACTACTTCTGCACGGCTATTTTACTTTAGTTTTTGTTAACCTTATGATAACAGATAAGTAACAAATTATAATCAATGCGTATTTACCTATCCTCCACCTAAACTGAATGTAGGTTTATATAACATTTGCGACTATACATATAGACTAAATTGAGTGTTAAACACGAATTACGAACTAGCGACACATTTCAAAAGTTTAGATGCAAATAAAACGGCAGACCTATGGGGTCTTTCTGTGAAGTGTGTCATTGCACCCAATCTAGCAGCTGTGTTTAATAGTTGTGTTGAAAGTGGTGTATTTCCTGACCTAATGAAGCACAGTAAAGTGGTTCCTTTATTCAAAACTGGTAGTACTACTGATCCAACAAATTTTCGGCCTATTTCTGTACTACCTACGCTAAGTAAGATTTTCGAAAAAATTATATTACATCAATTAGAAACTCATTTTTGTGCAAACAAAATTTTCCATAAAAATCAATTTGGGTTTACAAGGAATCGCTCTACTATAGACGCAGGTATAGAACTTATAAAATATGTGTTTGATGCCTGGGAGAACTCTCAAGATGCCTTAGGTATTTTTTGTGACTTATCTAAGGCATTTGACTGCGTCCGACATGATATACTTGTCAGGAAATTACAACACTACGGTATTAGGAACATGGCTCTCAACCTTTTGACTTCATATTTAAATGATAGAATTCAAAGGGTTGACATAAATGGTAAAAAATCGCCCGGCTCTATAATCTCAATGGGCGTTCCACAAGGTGCAATACTAGGGCCGTTCTTGTTTTTAATCTATATTAATGACTTACCTTATTATGTAGAGAAGAATCACGAGATTGTATTGTTTGCAGATGACATTTCACTGTTATTTAAAATTAATAGGCAGTTATTAAACTATGACGATGTTAACAATGCATTAGCTAAAGTTGTGAATTGGTTCAATACAAATAATCTTCTCCTCAATGAGAAGAAAACTAATTGTATAAAGTTCTCGACACCAAATTTGAGACAAGTAGAATCCAATATACAATTGAATGGAACAGGGTTGGTCCTTGTGGAGTCAACGGTCTTTTTAGGAATTACTATAGACGCTAAATTGCAATGGGGTCCACACATAAAAACAATGTCTAGTAGGCTCAGCTCAGCGGCTTATGCTGTTAAAAAAATTAGACTATTAACTGATCTACATCAGTAGATCAGTAGACACAGCTAGAATAGTTTATTTTAGTTATTTCCATAGCGTTTTGACTGCTAATATGCTGCATACTGCTCTGGGGATGTTCTGCAGATATTAATTCCATTTTTATACTGCAAAAAGGGCTATACGAGCGATCTACAATTTAGATCCCAGAGTTTCCCTTAGACAGAAGTTTAAAGACATAAACATTCTAACTGTTGTCTCTCAGTTTATCTATGAAAATCTAATGTATGTAAAGAAAAACATAAGCAGTTTTGATAAAAGGAGTGATGCTCATTCCATCAACACGCGAAATAAGCACAAGCTATCCGTACATGTAACGCGTCTCCACAGAATAAGTCATTCTTTTATGGGACAATGTATACGATTCTATAATAAAGTTCCCAATGTTATACGAGATTTGCCTATTAATAAGTTTAAAATTACTATTAAAACTAAACTCTGTCAAAAAGGTTATTACAAAATTTCGGATTACTTGGAGGATAAAACAGCTTGCTGATCATTCCAGGATCTATCTACTCGTGTACTAAGATGTCAAAGTGTACCGTGTCTTGCCCTACTGATACCATTATTATGTTCTGTTTTGTAAGGCAACACACTGGAGCTAATAATTGTAGTACCTACCTAAGTAAAAACATTGTAAAAACATCTACCTATATAAAAAGAATGGCCCCGAGTTTCTTGCCGCTTCTTCTCGGTAGGCTCTATATATATTTTAGAACGCGGCGGTAGTCTTTTAAGCACATTATAACGAAAAATTGACGTTCATAAGTGCGTCTTTGATGCCTAAATTGAATAAATGATTTTGACTTTGACTTTATATGCGAAAACAAGGTACACGTAAGTATAGTCTCTACTGAATCTATAAATAAATGAAGGCAGGGGATTGAAAAAATACTGTTTCCCAACATGGAAGCTCTCGGGAAGCCATAAAACGTCAACAGAAACCGCACGGTGACGGCCCGATCACCGATCACCCTAACCGAATCGAGCATAAATATTACAGTTGAGTATGTGTGACCCACATAACACACAGTAGTGATATTGACTGAAATTCGAATGATAGACGTGTCTCACGGATAGCAACATTGGCTATGTACACTTCGACCCGCGAACAATTTGCAGATAGTATTTTCGACTTGGGATCTTTCCTAATGTAGCGATCGTCAGTGTTTACAATCTTCCAATTCCATTTTCCTCTTAACAAAAAGATATATTTCATCAGCTATCGTAATTTGATGCCCCAATAAAAAGCCTTTCCCTTGACATTTTATACATGAAACTAGACGTTGACAGTCAAATATGTATTTTGCAAATGGAGCGTGTCATCCGCTCGTTTATATCAAGTTTACACGACAAAACGGATGAACGCAAATAGCCGCGGAGAATAGGCTATCAATCAGTTGCGGCAATAACACGATATAAATCCCGAATCAGACTCAAGATTTCTCTTATAAAGCGCTGTCCGTGACCACGCAAACGTTATAATAAATTGGATTGGGTCCCTGCACCCGACCTCTACTATATTTACAGTCTAACAGATTTCACGACACAAATTGAA
The DNA here is from genome assembly GCA_917880725.1 of Selenia dentaria. NCBI lineage: Eukaryota > Metazoa > Arthropoda > Insecta > Lepidoptera > Geometridae > Selenia > Selenia dentaria. The sequence continues at coordinate 25,027,749 of OU862888.1, read as the reverse complement.
AATCTTTAAACTTCTCTTCGATAATACAATCTTACAAATAATTTACCATAATACCCACTCAGACTGTAATGTATTCCAGTACAGCTAGTATAGTCCTCATTTCAATAATGTAAATGAAATCGGTGGTCCGTATCAAACTCTGTATGACACACATGAATTACGAGTTATGCTTATGAGTGACAACAAACAAATAAATAATTCATCAAACTCTCTGACATTGTATTCCCGTTAAAGTATATTAGGTTATACTAGTTATCCAGGTAAATAATAGACACTCGCCCCCGCAAAATCAGACACACCTTTCTTGGTCCATTTGAAGTGTTTGTGTTCAAAGGCGTCACGTAACATCACCCGGTCGGCCTCACAGGGAAGCCTTTTAGCAAATCGGTGCGACATTTTGACTGAAACGTTCCCTGCCTGTTAATGTTCGGTGACACATGACACACGTGTCGTGGATGGGATGGTTCGACAGGCGTGATATGTATCAGACAATCCATCAACAGCATCAGCGCAACCCCTTAGCGTTTTATTTGTTTCAAATAAAACTACGCCATTTGTATTACATTACGTCTAGGTATTCATATTTTCAGAAGTCCAGGGAATTAAGACACAAAGATTTGTATTTGAACTCATTCGCATGGAGTGCGGTACTAAATAGGTACCTCATGCAAAGTTTTTGTTTGTCTATTTATGTCGTTTAAAGTTAGTAACACATACATTAAACCCAACACGATAGTATACCATTGAAATTCAATTTATGACAAGTACCTATATTTTTGTGTGGTTGTAGCTTAAAATATTTGTTGGCACACGGTATATTCCCCAGTCAGCGATAAATTTGTATATTCGGGCCGTCCTTTCTCCACAGTTGCCTTTTAGGGAAAATTTTTATCAATACCCCAGAGAGTGAACGTCAATCATAATTTCCCTTCGCCACACCCTTTTAGCGCTTGAAAATTCACAGCTGTGAACTATTAATCAACTAGGAAAATATGGGTCGCTACCTTTTTTTGCACGTAGTAGTGCACAAAGTATTTGTTCGTAGAAACTAACCTGGTAACATATGAGAGCCATTCGTCCATCATGAGACCACGAAAAATGTGTCACGGGCGTGCTCCTGTCGTTGATAAGCTCGATGCTCCATCGTCCTTCATACTTGATCCACACGAAGATAACTCCAGAACGGTCACACGAAGCCAGTTTCTGGTACGGCTCGTTCCATTTAACGAGAATTACCTGCGCAAAGAAAACCATTTCATTACTCGACTTAACCTCAGCATTTTATAATTAGATTGACTTTTAAAGCACTTACGCCTGCTAAACAAAGCAAAGTTGACAGAAAAACTCAACGGGCTCTGACAGGATTCAAACCTGGATCGTCTGAGTTTTCCGGACCAGACGGTTTAACCACCCAAGACCTTAAATGGATTAAATTATTTTCCATCTGATACTGCGGTTAGATCTCGGGTCTTAAATGTATACAATACTAGATAATTTATTGATTCAGGCGTTACTTTGCGGAAATCCATTATCAAAAAACGATATTAAAAAATATTTAGTGACACTTCCGCTGAAAAAACTATGATTTTGGCTTATTGGGGGTGTGCAACACCCTACCTCCCGCATAAACTGCTAATAGGAAGAATACAAAATAAAAAACACAAAAATACACTACTAAATTGTATTTTAAATGGTCTAGGCAGTGGTTAGCTAAGCAGGTACCAAATAACAATTTCCCAATACTTTTGGGGTGATATAACGTATTGCATGTTAAATAACTTAGCTTCGTACGTATATAAATACATTGTATAATCCTAAAGGACATGACCTTGTACTATACGGTGGGTCGTAAGCATAATATATTTCGGGTAAGTCTATTAAATTGGGTGGGAATAAAATACATAAATGCTCGCGAGCTTTGCCGGGGAGGCGAATATACTACGTTCAAACGAGTATACTTAATCGGTCCCAGTCGCTTGTTATTAGACATTCCTCGTACGTTACATTCGCTTAGACAAAGCAGATGTGATGTGAGGGGATCCAGACGAGAAATTCCGACATATGTGGATCCGCGAGGGATTACTCCTGTAACGAGCTTAGTGCATCTATGAACATGGTCTAGTGACATAATCAACCCATTATATTCCTCGGGTGTTCCTCTTACAGATAGGAGTATAGGCTGCAATTCACCACGCATACACAGTGTGGCTTGGTGGATGGGCTAGTGACCAGTCATAGCCTCGAAGGTTTCGAGCCTCTTACGTAGCCAAATGACTGTTGCCGACAAACAAGCAACAAGGGACGACGGTTTAACGTGCCCTTCGAAGGTATCATTTACTTTAATGCTCAGTTAAAAACATTGTGACCGCAATACATACATTGTAACGGTATGGTCTACTGCGAGCGCTTCGTGTAGTGACATGGCACTTTTCAATTCTTGGTTCTTTAGGATACCGCGAGGTCCCACCAGAGCGATTCCACGGAAGTGTCACTCCCAATCCAACTGAGCCGTCAGAACCATCAAAACTCAGTCTCGTCTCGGCACTCGAACGAGGTAAACGCGTCCACCAGGTACTGGGTATTTACGTCGCGTCGTTGTGTGTGCGGGTGGCTATTGGTGTGTGCCGGTAGGTTATACCTACAGGCCCGGCCGGCCGCCGACCATGAATGAAGAAACGATCGGGTGTGAGATAAGCAACCCGAGCTCGTTAAGCGAACAGGAGATGGTTGAAATTGATCAATGTGAGTT